>OX465588.1:44643296-49443296 GCA_950022655.1 Alentia gelatinosa | reverse complement strand
TGTATGTGATGATTAAATAATTAGTGGTATTTTCCATAGACACAAGAATAAGCCTGACAGACAGTTGGTGTGAGTAGGGGGGGGGGGGGGGGCTTGTAGCTGACCCTGTTAAAGTGTTTGGGATTCATGAAAAAAAAACTGGCTCTTAGTCTTATGGATCCCCCACACCCCGACTCCCCTAAAAAAGAGGTGGGATTGGGGAGGTGTACCTCGGCCAGTGATTAAAACGGAAGCTCTCATAATATGACGGATGATTTATTTCTTGTGTGATATGTTTGTAGAAATATTCGTCGTGAACCACCGAAGTGAATTCTTGTTCATGTGTCAACCATCAAAAACCATCGTATAAACCATCGTAGGGAACTGGAAAATACAGAACAGGTAGCACCTTGACAAAAACCAGTTGACTTTACACTATCTTGTTGAAACTCTGGTCGTGATACAACAAGTCTGCTTTAAATATACTCTACTCTTGGATTTGTCATTAACAATACTCATATGGTAAAACTACAGACTTATTTACTCAGTAGGGTGAAATAATATTCAGACACAGATTTTACTTGTTTGTACACCCTTTTACATACTTGAACAAAGGCTTTAGGCCTTAAATGATATAGAATAGCCTCATTTGAGCTCATAATCTACTCCATATAGGAAAATATTCACTCATGTCTTGACTCAATATACTTTTAGGCTCATATCATGGAGCAATCAGATTTCAAGTAGTCACACGTTCAAACAAAAGTCATCTAATATGGGCCATAAACACATAATTATCCAAAATATCTTTATTACATAAATTCTGGTATACATCATTTTTGTAATACATACCTCTGTAGCACCTCAGAGGCCTTGGTAGTTACAAAAGAAGAGAAATTTGATTTCTCACAGCTTTCCACAGCTATGATTTGGATCCCCTAACATGATGGGATGTGATTCCACTTTTTTGTTACAATCACAAAACATAGACAAAACATAGATCATAGATCATGACTCACAAAAATATGAATATTCAGATAGAAGTTCACAAAAAATATGCAATCTAAATATATCAAAAATAACTCGCACTAGTGAGATATCAGACTGCCAACATGGCTCCTCAGAGCTAACAGGTCAAAGCAGGGGAACCAAAAACAAGTCCAATCTGAGCAAATTACATGGAATTACATCAAACCAGCACAGGATTACACTCAAGAGGCACTGAGGAATATATTCTGATGTTTTTTGTGAGTTGACAAACAAACTTTTTCACTTTATTGTGAGAGATTTTACTCATATCCCCTATTATCGCTCAACTACGCGATCTGGGCTTTTGGTAATTGTTCAGTACAGGAGGGTAATAGTAGGAGACTGGGAACTGTGGGGAGGTGTTGTATAGAAAGTTGGAATGTAAAAACTCCCTTTGAATTTTTCATAATGTATATTGAATTCATATCTTTCAAGTGATTATTCAATATTCATAAATATTACACTTTGAATAATGTGTGTTTAAATATAATTCATATAAAAACATGGAGCGATACATTTCTATTAATTTCTTACACGTGATTAGGCTATATGAACTTCTACTCCTAGTCTTTCCCAATATCAATTTCCTACTTAAATCGGGGATAGCCTGTTCAATTTTGTGTAGCTCTGGTTGCCAGTGTAATCCTACAGTCTGCTGTGAAGACTGAGGCCTGTAGTGAGACCAATATCGACCGGATAGTGCGTCCATAGGCGCTACAGACTGTAGTACATCCCGTTGTCACCAGGCCCAGGGCGCACAGGTACGTACTGCGAAAGGAGGATGGGCCGTGAACGCGAGCGACGAACGGGAAAGGTGTTTGTCTGAACCCACCCAGCTTCACGGTTTGGGCCGCTCGACTTGTTTCGTGTAAAAGCTGTAAGCGCCGCGTTATGGCGTGATAAAGCGGGAGCATTAAGTATAATTACTTTGCATTCCTCGACAAAGCTGCCATGTCCAGCGCAGGTAACAGGGAACGTGTGAAAGCTGGAGGCGGTCGGGTAGTATATAGGGAGAGAACTCCCAACTACCACAGCACACCTCACCAGTCACCACCACCACCACTACACCTCACCACACAGCATTCATCAACCACCAACAGCATCTCCTACACCACCACACCTCACACCGCCTCTGTTCAGCCACCAAGCTTCCTGCATCACCAGTTAACATGAAGATGTTTGTTGCTGCACTCCTTCTTGCCACCATCGTCGCCTATGTTCAGGCAGCAACCACAGCTGCCCCTGCAGCAGCCACCACAGCTGCCCCTGCCTCTGCAGCAGCCACCACAGCTGCCCCTGCCTCTGCAGCAGCCACCACAGCCTCTGGAGTCACATCCTCTGGTGTCACAAATTCTGATGTTACAACAGTTGCTGACAGTACTACAGCCGATACAAATGCCACTACTACTACAGCAGCAGCCACGACCACTACCGGGGTAAGTGTATTATTATCTTTTGATGTATTTACAATAATGACATGTTTCCAAAAAAATTGTATTATCATATACCTATGGCAGTACAAACTGCCTGTATTACATATGACATATTTATGGATATACGTCTCACTGATTCACAGGTATGTCATCACATGACTAAGTAAAATTTCAATTTTTTTTTTTAATATAACCATACGAAAATTGGCTGACTGCCTTCTTGCATCAAAACACTGGTAAATATTATTAGATATATCTCTCTGCCTTCAGCATCGGGATGTCACTGATCAATAATATTACCATGTATTTTTTACATGTACACAGACAGTCAGCCAGTATTTGTATAATGATAGATTGGAGTATAGAATTGATCATGCAATCTGGTGTTAGTATATCATGGACCATGATAAGTACAGACAATCTGAGGGAAGTTAGGCCAGATTCCTACATGTCTACCTGACCTGCATTGATGTGTGATCTTTCCCATAATTTCTATTTATCATTTACTTTAAACAGAAATGAAAAATTGAAAATTATGTTTGTACATAGTTGTAGTTAATATCAGGTGATATTTTCAAGATCTTATAACATCCTCAACTAGTGAAGGTCTACTTCTGGTATCATTACTTGAGTATGGCAAAAAAATACAGATATAAATCATTATCTTACCAATGTATTTCTTTCCCATAGACTTAACATTGGGAACTCATTCTCATGAAGTATTGTAAACAAAAATACTTGATTACATCAAAAACTTTAGCCAGTCAGTTTGTGATAGAGGTTAGATAAAATCTGAACGGCACTCAATCTGCAGCTGCTGAAAATATGCCATTCATTTTAGTTTGCTACATAATCTCACTCAGCTTTGCCTTGTGAAATTTACTCATGACCAAAACTCATGACATATTTTCGACAGCTACAGATCTTGATGCAGCTTTTTGTTATTTCTCCATACATCTCAAAAGTTAGCATGAAGGGCTTATCGCTATGAGACATTGATTGTCACTTATGTAATTGTTTCTGTTATAATGTAACTTATGTTCTCATTTGTTTGCAGTCTGATGCCTCTACAGTCACAGCTTCCATCTTAGTGCTTCTCTTGGCAGCTGTCGCTCGCTACCAGTGTTCATAAACTTGGCTATGGGTGCCTTCATCATGGTGCAACACCAGCCAACCACCTCCTAAGACTACTACATCCAAATACAGGAGGAATAGTATTGTCACTGAAACCATCTAAAGGAAATTCATCAGACCTTTGGATATAAGTTATAAAGCAGCCCTCAATGGCAAAATAGCAAATTTTTATGGATGCAGCCATCTTGCTCCGAAGACTCATCAGCTGATTGGATACACTGTGTTCCATTGTCACACATACATTTAACAATATTAGTATGGTAATTGTAAAGCTAATTTTACATTCACCTGGCTTTTGTAATTCATTGCTTTTCTTTTAAAACTTCATATCTTTGAGGAACAAACTGGGATATTTCTGTGTAAGAACTAGGGTGATTTTGATGCCTATGCAGAGATTAACATGTCAAGTCATGTGACACTGTTCCATTCCACTAGTGTCCATACCCAACTCATAGTCAACATCAGGTGATCACTACATGACACTGTTTGGTAAACACAGGCCATCTTTTTGGCAACTCCACCTTCACCTTCAATGTACCACCTGCTAACAGTACCTGTCCTTGCACAGGGAACAGGATAAAATCAACTGTGATAAATCAACTGTGATAGGTAGACTTCTCAGAAAGCAACATGATTCACAACGCCCTGTATTTCAGGTGACAAAAGGCTTTAGCTCATTCTGTTACATCCTTTTGTCTATATAGAATTCGGCTAGAACATGTGTGTGCCTTATGATTATTTGTCTGTGATATGTATTTATTATTTATTCATCAATAAAAATTGTCAAGATTCACTGAAAAAAGCCAGCCTTACTTATTAATCAAAACCAGCGAAAATATGTTTATCATGAACTCAAAATACAAAAAAGCAGTGTTAAAGGGAGAATTTCTGCAAATATAGGCTACTTAGATTCAGTCATAATTGTAAATAGGAAATTTAGCTAACAAAAAGACCAATATATGGCGCCACCTCTCCTTCCACTCTGTTACGACTAAGGGGTTGGTATGATTCAGTCACATAGAGTATCTGCAGTTTGCATGTCATGAATATTAAGCTGGTTCCCGGGGTATCCGCTAGAGGGCTCGGCGGAGATATATATGCAAGCTCTGAGCAGCAGGGGGAACCAGCCAACATGTCATACCAGGGGCCCGTTTCAATAGAATGGGTCACTAAGTCACTTAGTGACATGTTTAGTGACTCAAATAGTGACTTGAATAGCAGAAAAAGTTAGGACTCGTTGCAAAAGGCATGTCACTATTGGGGTGGTGTGTCCGTTCACTATTGGTGACTTAGTGACATTGCTGCCTGGGCCTTACAATGGATGGTGTTACTGCTATTGGTAACAAGTGGTGTCAAGGTGAAGGTCACTGGATAAATTATCGACTGCGCTTGAGTAATTTTACACTGGCTATCAGAGCAGCATTTTCTATGACAAAATGCAAATGTGAATATCTCTGGATTGCATGGACCGATATCCTTCATATTTTGCATATTTATAGGTTGTATGTGTCCCTAACTGGGGTTGAGGTTTCATAGCGTTATCCCTATGGTAAGTAAAGTTATGTGTTTGTGACATCAAAAACGAGAGGGTATACCCTCTCGCTATTATAGACACTATAGTGACCCTTTTAGTGACCGGACAGCCACTTCTGAAATGGTACAAGCCACTATTTGCGGCTGTCTCTTACCCTATGTCCCACAAACGGTTGTCCCTTAACTATTGCAACGCGAAGTACCGCTATTGTGTCACTAAACCCAATAACGGACGTCCTACAGACTATTGAAACGGGTCCCTGGTATTTTTTGTATGTAGGTTCTGAAAGTGGAAATATTTAATAAGAAATATTCATAACTTAACAAATTGATAATGAAATTCAAAGCTTAATAGATGTTTTATTGAAAAAAAAAAACATATAAGAAAATGTGAAAGTAGGTTGGAAAGTATGGAATGATATTCTCCAAGCAATACGGAAAAGCTGGTAGGACACTATTTCAAATAATTCTAACCGTCATTTTTAATGTTCTGTTTTCAATATGTCTTAAGCTATTTACTCGTCTTTATTTCGAGTTTCTACATTGATTATTCATGAGTTTTAATAATTATTTCTCTGAGCTATTTAACAAAAATAGAGTGACTCTGTTTGGTCAGATATGACTGTATTTGGATAGTGAATAATCTAAGTAAGGACTCAAACTAAAGACTGTTTTGTAGTAAAAGACAGGCTATAGGTATTCTTTTCTTAAATCAAAGAAGAAAGAATATATTTATTGTCAGTCTTCCAAGATATATATATCTTTCCACAAGTCCCACAATACAAAGGCATGCACTGCCCCTCTCTCCTCATGACTGCTTGGGATTCACTTCTAAATACACAGTTATGGAATATCCTTAGCTTTTGATATGGTAGAAATCACATTGTTTAGTTCAATCAAATGATGTTTTCATAAAAGATAAGATTTTTTTTTAAATCGCTACAAACGATGAGAATTGAATAGCAGATGGACAAATCTGAACGTTCAGGTCTAATATTCTTAAGCTGTGGTGCCACCTGTTATTTTATCACAATTCTAATTAAAACACTGGCATTATAAGTAATCAAGTCAGACTTGATTTTTCATCTGTTATATCTCAATCAATAATAAAGATAGAGACTTCAAATAAAGAGTTTCCCAGATAAAGACTCATAGAAAACAGCTGGTAGGTTATCTCATGGACTAAATGTCATTCACAGGTACCGGTAATCATTCACAGTTTTCAGCTATAAAATATGCCACAAATGCTACTACAGTACCCAGCAAACAAGTTGCAGTTAGGGATGCCACGGTGGCTTATATTTGCTGGTTCTATATGTAGGCCTATCAATGTCGCAATATAGAGGTGTAGATGTAGGCCTACACACAGAGTAGAGATATTTCCCGACTTAGACTTGCTCAAGTCTTTGATTATGAACGTAAATTGAATGAATACAATAAATTACAATGTGTAAGGTTCCTCAGACAGGCCAAGGCGAGAGTAGGTAGAGGGTAGACTTGCTCAAGTCTTTGATTATGAAAGTATGTATCCTTCTTTGACTGGTCCATGAATCAATGTATCCCAGCGAGGAGAGTAGCCATAAGATGCAGAGGACCGAAGCCAGTCTAGGTGGAGGGGTAAGCACGGCGTGCGGTGGTGGTAGGCAGCAGTAGGAGAGATGGGTAGCACACAGGGACTGATGCCAGTCTACTCCCGACTCTGAAGTACAGAGTGCGCGGGTTCCCCAGCTATCCACTAGGGGAGGTGGGGCGGAGGAATTCGACGCGAAGCCGATGTTGTCCGCCGTGCACCTTGCGGATACGCAGCGAACCATCGTACAGCGGCATACACTGCGCCGCTCCAGTTTACCTTTCCCATTAGATTGCTCTAGCGGTGCAGTGTGACAGCAGAAACCAGCCAAATGTTGCGGCGGATCATTTTATTCAGCGACACCGAATGCTAGAGACTGGTTGTGGAAGCAGAGAAATGTAAGTTTGTGATTGTATGTATCCTGTTGTTAATCCCTTCAATTGACATCTTTATCTAGTGACACAGAGAGAATTGTCTTCCAAATACAATAACCTAACAGTAGTCTAGTATATTATACAAGATAAGATTGGTTCTGTTGGTTTGTGATCCTGCTGTGACTGTGAGTGACTCTGTGTCACTGTCACTGTGTGGGAGAGGTAAACAATTTATTAGCCAGTATACCCGGCCCTGTCCCCAAACAGGATCTGAATGGAGATCAGGGGTGAATACTTTACCTAACAATTTATAAACGTTGGGTGAGTCAGATATGCCTGTTATCAAACGCCCAATCTATAAATAGGACCAAGTTACAATTATGACTTAGACGAAAGGAAAGAAACTTAGAAAGACAGTTACGAGAAGTGTGCACGTTAATTTGTATGCACATTAGTCATTATAATCAATATCGAAAGTAATTCAAAGTCTGAGGCCTAAACATGCCTGTACTGTAGGCTGTACTGTGAATTTAAAGTATTAAACTACAAACTCACTATAATAAGTGTAATTCCTATATACCGGAACTCAGTGGCGAATAATTATAGTTAGGCCTACATACCGCAACAATATACTTATGTAGCCCATTAAACCATAACTAACTGTTAATATGTGTTACAATTTAAGTATGGCTCAATACAATAAATCTTTGTAAGTGTTATCAACGTTTTTTTTAGGTTGTTTTTTTCGGACAAAATTGTAGACATACACTTGTGAGCATGTTTGGTGGGAATACAGTAAATTAGCAATTTTTTCACGAGAGCATGTTTACGCAAGTTAGGTTGAATACTGGATGTTACCCTTGGACTTGGTAGCCAGCACGTTTTGGACGCTACCCATCATAACTTGGACGCTAGGCTTGGTTTTCGGGAGGTGACATTCTCACACTCACGGCAAATCACATAACAAGCTGACAGTCTTGCCACTGGCCCCATTTTTCCACATATTTCCCCATATTTTTTAGCTTGCCCTATATTTACCTATATTTTTTGCAATTTTGCCCTATATGCCCTATATTTTCAAATTATCATTTAAAAATAATTAAATTATCATGTGGTGCAGAAATCTTACATTGATACATTACAATTTTAATGATACACTCCTATCCATCACTTCAGGGCAAATAATCCTCATACTAAATACAGTTTTCTGACTGACATTGCAGACTTAACTACAATCATACCTATCTAAAAATGTATAAACATAGACAAAATCTCTAGTTAATTGTAAGGGGCATACCCAGAATTTTTTCTTGGTGACAGGAGCACATCTCTGAAGATTGGTAGGGGTCCAATTAAAAAAAACCTCCAGCGGGGTACTGGGGCTAAGCCCCGGACACACTTGGATTTCATAGATTATATAAGCTGTATCCAGGACTCACTTTCAGAAGGAATGTTGCCAGGGATCCAGCAGCAGGGTCCTGGGGGTCCAGGGGGCAAAGCCCCTGAAACAGGGATGCAAGTTCTCCGTCAATTGGCGGAATTCCGACCTTTCATACCTACTGGTAGCAATTAGAGTTTTAGACCGTTTTTGACGCCTTAATGGCCGAATCACGGGCCGGCAACAAAGACGGCACTACCCGGCTATCAGTGCCGGACTCCGAGCCTCAGTCGGCCGCGCTATGTGCCAGCAATGACGGCAGGTATACACAGGAACTGGCGCCGGTCACAGGGCCTCATGTGGCAGCTGTAAAATGCTATCACTGCCGTGTGGACTGCCGACCTGGTGCCGTCCAACTCCGGCCTTTTAGGCCGGCATAGAGTTGTTCAGGTCTTACGTTTTTTTATTTTATTTTATCTATTTGGGGCCATATATTAAAGTCATACAGTAAGGAGCCATAACTCAGAGACTGAAGCTAGTCTACTGCTGAGCAAGACGGGGATTCCCCAACTCACTGGAATAGAACCATTACCAAAAGGGTTTTATATTTCCGACTTTTTCTTCAGTCCCGACTTGCATCCCTGCTGAAAGAATTAGAATGTTATAGATTATACAAGCTGTGCCCAGGTTTTTGTTTTAATGCCAGTGGTTAGGCCTACACATCTTAGGTTATTTGGGAATATTGATGGGTCTGGCAGCAAAGCCTCCTCTGGGTGTCCAGGGGGCAAAGCCTGTGGAAACATTTAGATATTATAGATCATACAAGCAGTTCCTAGGAATTTCTTTGGAGGGGAATTAATCATCTTCAGTTGTCTGTGAATATTTGTAGGAGTCTAGCTGCAGAGCCCCTTCTAGGGGGTCCAGGGGGCAAAGCCCCCAGAAGAACTTGGATGATATGTATTATACAGTCTGTATCCAGGGACAGGGGCTACACATCTTAGGTAATCTTGGAATATTGCCAAGGGTCTATCAGCAAAGCCCCTTTTGGGTATACAGGGGATGGAACCCCTGGAAACATTTGGATTTTATAAATTATAGAAGCTGTCCCCAGGATTTAGGTTCAGGGATGGGGGTTACACATCATAGACTATCTGTGAATATTGCTAGGGGTCTAGTAACAAAGCCATTCCTGGAGTTCCAAGGGGCAAAGCCCTCAGAAGATCTTAGGTTATGGACAATCTTTGTCCAATATTTTGTTTCAGGGATGGGGGTTACACATCTTAGGCTACCAGGAAAAATGCTAGGGGTTTAGCAGCAAATCCCCTCCAGGGTCCAGGGGGTGAAAGTCCTAGAAGAACTTGGGTTGTAAACATTTTGTGTGCTATCCCTAGGATTTTGTTTCAGGGAGGGGGTTACATATCTTAAGACATCTGGGAATAGTGCCAGAGGTCTAGCAGCAAAGCCCCTACAGGGGGTTCAGGGGGCATAACCCCCATGATCACTTTGATTTGTAAAACTGTACCTAGGATATTTTCCAGGTAGGGGAGGGGGGGGGGGGTGTTGCACACCTTACCTTATCTGGGAATATTGGTAAGCATTGAGCAGGAAAGCTCCACTGGGGTCCAGATGGCAAAGCCCCTGGAAACATTTGGATTTCATAGATTATACAAACTGTCCCCCAGGTTTTTGTTTCAGGGAATGGGAGAAATGTTCCTGACACTTTCTGGGAAAATAGCCAGGGGTCTAGTGGTATAGCCCCTCCTGAGGGCTCTTGGTAGTCCCTGAGAAAACTTGGACATTAAAGATTACACAAGCTGTATCCAGGGATTTTTTGAAAGGAAAGAAATTTGGCCTCATTCACACCAATAAACAGTGGTGCAAACTTCCCCATAACCCCAGCCCTATTCCAGGGCCAATAATGATGTATTTTCCATATTTTCTCAGTCTCTCTGAGGCAGTATATTCCTCATGAAAACAGGGATGTCAGTTTTCCATGTTTCAGAGGAAATCAGTGTTTTCATTTTTGAAATATGAAAGCCCTTTTCCTATTGTAAAACGAACATGACAACTAATAAATATTCAAATTAGCCATATCCCTCCAAATACTGAAAAGTATAAGAAATCGGCACTATCGATGGGTATAAAGTTATGGGATAAACTACCGAAAGAACTACAAACAAAAAGAGTTGGTGATCAATTTAAACTACATGTCAAGGAATACATGAGAAAAGAAAACAATGTAATGCTTAACCCTTAACTATGAAAATAGATATAAAATGAACGATGTATTGTCCTGTATTGTTTTTGTATTGTCCTGTATTGTCTGCACGGGACATAGTGTGGAAGATGGCCTGTTAAGTTAGGCGAACACTAATGATTCCTTTTCTTTTGAATAAACACGTCATTGATACAAAAAAAAAAAATAATTCCCCATTAAACCTGGCCACAGAATCATGTTCTGTTAGAAATGTTTACCTTCACTCCCTGTATCCCCACCTCCTGGACCTTGCCCATACACCCTCAGCCCATTTCCGACACCGATTCCGACACATTAACCAGGGGACTCTTTCAGTGTCAATCCTCTCAGCAGAAAACCACAGAAAGCACAGAAGGACACCATGCTCTGAACGCCATTGGTTGATATTCGCTGGTGCCTGCCTGTGAGTAGAGAGAGTGATAGGCACACTCTCCCAGCAGATCTTTTGTGGTGCTTGCAATTACAACCAGGGCAGGAAGCAAGGCGCAACCTCTAGCTGGGAGAGTGTGATGTCCAGTAGACTGGTTCCCTGCCAAGATGAATAAGTGAGGAGGACTTTCGACATGCCTGTCTATCTTGACACTCTGTAGAGTGGATTTTCACCACTGATTGCCTTTAATGGTCATATTTTCTAAAATAAGTTGTATTTGAACCAATTTGATCTTTCATGAAGTTATAGTTTAGATGATTTCAATGTAAGATGCAAGCCCATTCATATGAACGAAAATGAGTGCAAAATGTCAATTCAAATATTTATAATTATCGGCCACAGAGGGCAGCACCCTGGGTCATACAGTACACTGGCCACCAGAGCAAATATTTCCTTGTTTTTTTCTGACCCCAACTGACATCCCTGTGAAAATAATATTCTCTATTCTTTTTTATGACCCGACTGACATCCTTGACTTAAAAGAGCTGAACCTAGTTTATGTTTTGGGGAAATAAATTTACACACCTGAGACTACCTGGGTAGATTCTCAGGGGTCCAGTGGCAAAACATATTTGGGGGTTCAAGGGGCAAAACCGTGGAAACACTTGAATTTAAGACATTATACAAGCTGTTTCCAGGACCTTGTTTCAGGGAGGGGGTGGGGGTACATACCTAAGACTACCTGGCAAGATCAGTGGGGGTCTAGTGGCAAAGCCCCTCCTGGGGGTTCTTATGGCAAACCCCTTAGAAGGACTTGGCTTTTACACATCTGTATCCGGTCTGGAAGGCAAAGCTACCCCAGAGAGCTTGGCATTTAGAGTCATTTTAGGTGACATACACTAAAACCCTTCTTCTGGGACACCTCACTTAAGGTCACACTCTGCTTAAAGGGATACTTTGCTCGGAACAGAAGTTTTTATTTTGTTTACTCTAACCCCACTTAAGGGGTGACAAGCCCCCTGCCCCCCCCCCCCCCCCCCCCACTTGCCCCTGGGTAGGTCCCCGATTGTTCCAATAATCTAGTCTAAAAGAACTATATTTTCACCCCATATTTGCCCTATAATAGCCCTATATTTTCACTTTCCCTGCCCTATATGGGGCCCTATATTCCATCAAAAGGGCAGTGGCAGGCCTGCAAGCAATGACAACTAATCATATGTTGCCTTGAGCGGTAGCTGCCACATAGAACACACCTAGCCCCGTCTTTAAACTAATCATATGTTGCCTATCTTTTCCACAGCTTTAGGTCAATTATTCATTTATTGACAAAACTCTTACATAAATTCGGAAAAAAAGCATAGTCCGTCTGTCCCCTGCTGAAAACCGAGGCGAGCTGCCTACGAAGCGTAGCGTCCAGATACCGTTAGGTTCCACTGAAGCGTCTGCATCACACTCGTAACTCACCTAGCATGCATAGGATGTGTATCTTATTTTGTCACTGATATTTCCTTTTTGAAGTCACTTGGGAACACCGTTCAGTTGTTCACATTTTAATTGGTTGATCTTGACAGGAAAACATTACAGGCATAATATAAACTTATTACATTTTACACATAAATGCGCACATCAAGATTTTCAAAATAGAAATACAACTGCAACGGTTAATCTTTATTATTAAGAAATTACTGGGATAGAACAATGGTGAAATACCAGAAATTATGAAAGTATTAACTGTCCCGTAACACTGATAATAACGATAGGTAATGTCAATTAAAAACTGGTACTCAATCATATTAGTAAAACACAATTAACAGCATTTAACATCACGTCACTGCTGTGTGATGTTATGAAGAGTAAACCGTTTGAGTATTACCTCGAGTTGTCATCCAATTAAGGACGGGTGTTAGCAAGTTATGTCTACAGTCTACATTTAACATGTGAAATTAATTGGATGTTTTATTTTGGAATATATATAAATAGGTATGGAGTCTATTATTGTCAAATGTAATCACAAGTATTAGAAACATTAGAGATTAATCACTGGAAGTGGGGCACGCTACTAGCTGCTACGATATTCAATTAGAAGTTAAAGGCATATCGGACAATTTGTCTTGAAAATTAAAACCCATGTCAATTTCCTTAAAATTGAATATGATGATCTCCTGGTGTTGTAGAACACAGATCTAACTTAAAAATCGGGGGGTAGCCATTCTAATTTTTTATTTAGAGATTGATATCATGATGATATACAGAATATAGAGGCATTTTAAAGAGTTGAATTTCACATATTAAAACCCATGTCATTTTCTGCAAACTTTCATAGGATATAGCTAATACGGAGTATTATAGATTTAAGTTTTAAAATTATAGATCACCATCCTTGTTTTCTAAAGAATTGAAGAAAACTGTATTTTTCAGTATATTTTCTATATAAATCAGTCTAATGTAAACTGGCTTAATTTACCTATTTAGTTAGGTCAAACTGGATGGTATCTTATATTTCCCTCATCTGGTATTATAATAAGTCAAAGGTACCGGATTAAATTGATAATTTTCAATATTTGAATATCAGCAGGTGGTGCCACTGTGTATTGTAGGATATGCCTTTAATGTTTAGGACGATACGTTCTCGGTGTGGGGTGAGGGAGCGGGTAGCGGTGCAGATCATTACCAAACCTAACAAGCAGTGGAACATATTGATTAGATTCAACCCTCACTAATTATCCATTTAGCAACAAAAGTGGCCAATTAAAAGGTAAATTTCATACTCAGACGTGGCTGCGGTCCCTTATTTGGAGCAATTAGATAATTATGCCAATCATCTTGCTTCAGAGAGTTTGCCTAAAGGCAATCCAGAAACGCCCATTTCTTTGCTAACCCATGTTGCCTGTAATACTTACAATAAAAACATTGATAATTTCTACCGCGGCCGCTTTTAATTCCCTGTCTTGCTTTAAAATCATGTCTAAATCAGGGGGCATACTTTGATTTATAACTCATGTATTAATTATTGTTAGTCTCCAAAACACCACATACAAACCATTGTCACGTCTGCATTAAATCCAAAAACTCCCCAAGAGGCAAGGTTTAAAATAGGATATTTTAAGGTATATAATAATAGAGAAACAGGCTGACTGTCTTCTTACGGATAAAATACTTGGTAAAATCGGCGATCAGATGAACCGATGCCGAAGGCAGAGGTTCATCTGATCGCCGATTTTACCGCGTATCTTATCCGTACAAAGACAGTCAGCCCGTTTCTCTATATTATGAATATTCATAGATAAGAAAGTTTATATAAGTTTATATTTGGTGACAGGTATAGAAACACTCATTATGAACTGTCCTACCAGTGACGCATCGTAAAGACTATAATTTATGTAATGATCCAGGGTATAGAAGCTCCAGTGAGAGCACCAGCCGAGTGACATTATATGTGTTGTTATTATTTTGTAAACAGTTGTCATGGCGTAGAAGAATGTGGAAGAAACTGTTCAGTGGACGACAGACACGCAGACAGGGCGGGAACTGCAGTCACAGCTTCGTCAGTCAACAAAGCCACCAGGTGAGTTATCCTCACGTATCTTGTGTGAATGAAGTTCGGGTTTCAGGTTATTTAGTGGGATCTTCTATGTGGTGTGGGAAGTAAAAGAACTCTCACCTTGGTAAATGTATAGGGGTGAGATTTCTACCTACGACTATTTCACCGATTTGATTAAACCCAAAGTAAGTCTAGTAGAACATAGTGGACGTTAAACTAAGAAAACAAACAAACAAACTTTAACCCACAACCATGGTCATTTATTGTTCAATATGAAACCGGTGAGAAAGATTTTGTTAGTGGGGAAGAGATTTAAGCTATTGAAATTCATGAAAGTAATAGAAAGAAATATTATGAGAAGCACTAGAAAAGCCTCAAATACCAGGAGCTTTTTCGGCATTGTTCCCTTCACCTCAGTCGGTGCACATTTTTTCCAGGTTTTTTTTTTTTTTTCAAAGTTGTCATTAACAAGGTAGCATCGGCTTGATCCAGAGGTTTCTATTGCCACATCTCAGAGATGTCAGTAAAGAAGTAATTTCTCTCCTTGTGTCAAGCAAAGATTATATTGGTTTAGCCTCATTTACGCCAATAATACAGTGATTAGAACCTCCCCACAGACCCTTAGCTCATGTCATGGCCGACAAGGACATATTATCCAAATTTTCCCGGTCTTTCTGAGGCAGAAAATGACACAAGAAAAGTGTTTTCACTTTTTTCCCTGCCCGAGCTGACATCCCTGACATCTAAAACACAGGCTTTTATTTAAAGGAGCCACTCTCATCCTTCTATTTATTATGATGTAAATCAGCAAGCCTTGAATCCCTACCAGTGGCTACACAGGAGGCCTGTCCTGCCTCTCTCTGCCAACCAGCACCCTTAGTTCGAGTCTCATTATTACCATGGGTGTTATATGTTTACAGCTACCGGTTTACACAGAATCAGGAACTGCCAAATAACAATCTGTCGCTAGGAAAGCTGTCAACAACTCTCGTATAACACTTATGGATTCTGGTAACACTGGCAATCTAATGAATTGTCACTGTAGGACGAGGTGACGTCCTTCTCCCCTAGCGATGCTACCTTGAGTGGCAGTTTATAGAACTGCCACTATCCACTGTAACCATAGTGCACTGACAGCTGTGACAACAACCATATCCCTGGAGTCTCTAAAATCGGCTCATCAGGCATCATAGTAAGCTTTCTGGGTATCAAGGCGGCGCTGAACGGCAACCCCTGTATTGTCACTGTAGGACGAGGCGACGTCCTTCTCCCCTAGCAATGCTACCTTCAGTGGCAGTTTATAGAACTGCCCCTAACCACCGTAACCATAGTGCACTCACGGCTGTGACATCATGGTGTCAACAACTGTATCCCTGGAGTCTCTACAGTGATCTGTAGAGGCTTTGGACAGTAAAATACTGTTATTATTTATGTGGTGTGAAGGAGGATCAAAAGGTCCTGTCAAATAGGATATTTAGGTCAAGGTTTCACCGTGGATCGGCTCATCAGGCATCTTAGCAAGCTTTTTGGGTGTCAAGGTGATCAGACTAACTCATTGTGTAATGTCTGAGCTTAGTTATTCAACATTTCAGATGATATTGTGGTGTGTGTTGAGTGAGATGTGGGGGGAAAACCCTTTTTCTGTCAAAAAGGAAATGTTGGTTGTGTGCAGAGGTTACAAATTCCCGAGTTGCGAGAATCGTGCACAGAACGGTCTACATAGGGGTTTATTGATCAACCGTATACATACAAAAAAACAAAAAAACTAATGAATTATCACATGTATTATGCACAAACATGCCAGATGATTCCCTACAGAATGAAACTACTGTTTATTGAGCGAGAACCTTCAGTTTGAGCCTCAAAACCAAGGTTGCCATCACAGTGACCGACAGCGGATACTGTCATCGGGTGACAGTTCTGGTGTGACTTTCGCCATGCAATAATGTTCTGATCAAGTTCACAGTCTCTGCACCAATCCGTCATTTACAATGGTAGCAAAGTGCAACACAGTTGTATCCTACGCTAGCTCCGTCCAAAACTATATGGCAATCTTCATTTGGCAACAGAGCAACCTGAAAGTATGAAATTCTGAGCATTCTTTGAGTCATCTGGTGACTTCCGGTTTGAAATACCCTCCGAATTCCCTTAACAACGGACATGTCCGCCATCTTGCTGGTGACAACAAATCGCTGTCGAAGTGTAAAATGGTGAAAAAATATTGTTTCCGAGGTTATAATGTGCAATCTGTACATGTAATCATTTAAATAGGATTATAGCAAATATCCAGACATGTTTTAAACGTGCTAACTCGAAGTAAATTTGTTGTTTCGACGATTTGTTGATACCGCATTGAAAGTCTAAACTGAGGCTATCACATAAGCATTTGATTTGAAACTGCAAGGGTACACTGGTTTTGTCCAGGAAAGGGCTTCGGAGTTACTGAACAGATCCCCACATATCAAAAACTATCAGAAATGAACGATTGCATTCACCATAGGCTTAGCACTGTGTAGGTGCCTTGCCAAGATGGCCGTGTAAGGGGGTTCGTAGCGCCACCTACTTCCAGGTTGACTCAACAAATGGGAAAAGTGCTTGTAACCAGCACTCTCCATACACACAATTTGCTTTAGTCCAAAACTAAACTTCTGTGAGGAGAGTGAAGTAGCAGCAGGCATTTGCTGCAGTGGTTTGTGTAGACCACATGATGTATCAGGTGGGGGAAGTGATAAAAGGTGTTAATCTATCAGCTCGTTATGGTCTTTAAGGTGTGAAATACGATATGATTGATATATAACAAAATGAATAATAAAAAAAAAGTTTGATATACCTTGTGGATTCTTTTTGTAATCGTTATATTAATTCATATTGATATAGCTAACTGTGGAGTCCTTTATTTCTGGTAGTTTTGATACGAAAGCATACATGATCTCAGCCTTTTTTATCGTTATAATCATTCATATTAATTTAGGTCGCTGTGTGAAGACATTTTCAATACGAAAACAATCATGATATCAAGATCTCTGAACCAAGGAGACCTTTAGTCACCGCCGTGAAGGCCTATGAGATGGTGATCGAATCTGTGAAATGAATTTAGGTAGAAACCTCACCCCTACACATTTACCGAGGTGAGAGTTCTTTTACTTCCCACACCACATAGACATGGTTTGAGAAGGATTGGCCTTTGATATAGCAGTAAATCTACCACTGCTGGGGGTGAAGTAGACTGGCCTCAGTCCCTGTATCCTACCGCCACGGCACCGCCCCTAACCCTCCACCCGCTTGATACAGGGACTGGTAGAATCCGTAAACGGCCGTGTAGGCTGGTGCGATTTTGCACCACACTCCCCTCCCCAAGCAGAGGTCTGGCTACTGGTCAGGATATCTGCTTGGAGATTGATACCCTCTCATTTTGATCTCAATCGAGACATAGTCAGGAGTAGGCGAAATATATTGCTATGACAACACAGGCAGGCAGGGAACTGGAGGAGGGGAGGGGGAAGGGTAGAGGGAGGTATAGGGTTACAGGGAGGGGCTTGGGGTCATAAACAGGAGATTCTAGTCAGAGTGGACAAGTCTTTGATTCATGTGCCAGTCAGAGAAGGACACATGCTATAATGAATTGCATTCCGATTTTCTTTAATCATTTAATTTTTTTTTATTCAGGAAAGAATTTGGGTTACAGCGTTCGCCTTATTGGGCGTTCTTCCACACCTAAACCTCGAACAATTACATAACATAGAAACTACATTTAGACAATTCTGTCCAACTCTTACATGACGGATTGTAGTTGATAGTCTATTTTATATTGTCAGATATAACAGATATAACAGTATGTGTCAGATATTCGATGAAATATAGTACCGTGCATATGATTATCACAGACAGAAGGACATAGGACATAACACAACTAAATAGCAAGCAAATGTTCATAATGCAAATGTTCAAATGAATGTTCATAATTCAGACTTGAGCAAGTCTAGGGGTGAAGGAGAAAAGTGGCTGTAGTGTAAAAGAACCTTGAGAAAGTCTGGTGAGAACCTGCAATGGTGAACTGGACGTTAAATCAAACCAACCAACCAACCAGAACCTATCAGATGCATGTACACAGACACGGTCTGCTGAACATCCACACCACTTAGAGCCTACTCAACGTGACTGATTGGCAGACTCTCCAGCCAATGGTAGTCAGCCCAGTGCGGAGTGAGCAGAGTGCGCCAGCTAAGTTAGACCCATCATACCGGGTATAGTTGAATTAGCCTGTGTACAGTGATATGATTGTCGTCATGTTTCAGGCGTCGGAGCATGAGGAGGACGGCTTCGTGGTGGTAGGAGAGACAGCCATAGAGCGGTCCACAGTGAGACCTGACCATGTAAACACAAACTACCCGCTGTACCCCGACGCCCCTCCGTCGTATGCATCTCAGGTAAGGTTAACATGCATTCTCTCCACAGCTATTTCTCAGGAAAATTCTCAATTTTTTGTATATTTATGTTATAGTGCATCGCAGGTAAAGTTACCATGGATTCTCTCGATAGTTATTTCGCAGGAAAATTCTCAATTCTTTTTATATTTATGTTATAGTGCATCGCAGGTAGAGTTACCATGGGTTCTCTCGACAGCTATTTCTCAGGAAACTTCTCAATTTTTTTATATTTATGTTATAGTGCATCGCAGGTAAAGTTACCATGCATTCTCTCGACAGATATTTCCCAGGAAACTTCTCGATTTGTTTTATATTTATGTTATAGTGCATCACAGGTAAAGTTACCATGCATTCTCTCGACAGATATTTCCCAGGAAACTTCTCGATTTGTTTTATATTTATGTTATAGTGCATCACAGGTAAAGTTACCATGGGTTCTCTCGACAGATATTTCGCAGGAAACTTCTCAATTCTTTTTATATTTATGTTATAGTGCATCGCAGGTAGAGTTACCATGGGTTCTCTCGACAGATATTTCTCAGGGAACTTTTTTTTTTTTTTTTTTTTTTATTGATAGAGGTATTTGCCACGTGTTACTCATAACCCAAAAAACCTCTCCGAGAAAATTACTGCCCATCGCGCAGCGGATGTCTCAGGGTAGATTTATGCGTATCATATTTTACAAAACAATTTTCATTCTCTCTGAAGCATAATTTATGTACAAACTGAAAGCTACTTTTGTGATATAAAGGCATAGAAAATGTCAACTAAGGCTGGTTGTGTATTTACTCAGTAACGATATAATCTTTTGATTATATCCTACGGCCTTTAGAGACAAGTGTATAATTAACAGAAATACTCGAATATTGCTAGATCCCTATGGAGACCTGCACCATCCAATCATCCAAAATTTAGGTAAGATAAAAACATAAGGGCGTGAATTACTATTACTTAGCGTGTTCTTAACCTAACCATTAACTATAGACGTTCCTGTTCGATGAGATCCTCTCTGTTTAGAAAAGAAGTTTGGGTTTTTTATTGAAGGGAATGATACATAAACTAATTTAATTTAAGAGCTATATAAAATATTCTTTAACCATGATTTGTCCAACTCAGTATACTTATTGTATGCTTTCCTCGTGGAGTATATGAAGACATGGTTAGTGTGCCTGAATGGAATCTATTCAGAGGTATTTTGGTCGGAAATATTCACCGAGTTCGAAGAACTCACTATGTCTCCTTATATTATTATTAACCTATCAACCATTAAAAACGCCATATTCTAGTAGTCACGTGGTACGGATGGACGTATAAATATTATTTCGTCACTCAGTGACGAACGGAATCCGTACTCCTGGGACCTGTTTCACTAGTTTCGTGACAAAAGTGTTAGACAGACATGTGTCTAGTTCTTATGAAACCGGACACACCATCTAGACGCCATCTACACATGTCACGGAACTAGTGAAACAGATCGCTGGCGTAATGCGCTATGGTTCCCTGAAGCATAATTTTTCAAAGTTTCGTGACAAAAGTGTTAGACAGACATGACGAGCGGCACCAACAGTTCTTATGAAACCGGACATACCATCTAGACATGTCACGAAACTAGTGAAACAGGTCCCTAGTCACTAAAAGTGAGACAATCGCCCATGGGTATGTAATAATTAGTAGAAACCGAACGAGAGTTAGACTTGACAATGTTTATGCCACGACGTGAAGGTCGCGTATTACTACACGAGGCGTAGCCGAGTGTAGTGAGGAGCAGACCTGACCAGAGTGGCATAAACATTGACAAGTCTAACTCGAGTTCGGTTTCGTATTTATCCTACCCCATCTATTTTTTTGTATTACTGTTAAAAAGATAAATATTGAGTCAATGACCAACAGAACTTTTTTCATAGTAGCTGACATCCTGCTCTCTGATTGGTCAATATTGTTATTACTCTAGTGGCATAAAAAACACTTTATGTCACGGCCTGCCACATACAATTTCCCTATGTTAAGTCTATGGCGGTTTTTTATTAGGGGTAGGATAATAGAAGAGCATTGTTGGCCGTACGGGAGACGGAACATGACGATGGGGTCAGATTAGTCTGTCAGCGGGCAGTAAATTGCTCCACACGAAGGTATACATGTTTTCAGGGATGGCAGTTTACCTTGTTTCCAAGGAAATCCTTGTTTTCATTTACAGTTTATAAAATTTCCTTTATGTATATGACGAAGAAAGTATAAATTGTGCCTCATCCACGGCAATAAAACAGTGGTTTGAACCTCCCCACACACCCTCAATCCTATTTCATGGTCAACATGGATGCGTTTTCCGTGTTTTCTTGGGTCTTTCTGACGCAGCAAATTCAACATGAAAATATTTCCTCTTCTTTCCCTGACCCCAACTGACACCCCTTATTTAATGATGTTGGTGATTTGTAATGTTCATTGGGAGGCTAGGTTAGGGTGGTTAGGACCTTCCCAGTAGCATAATATTTTCTTTATGATTGAGCATGTCTATTTTGACTATCTTCATGTGATGTTTGAAAGTTTTTCTTCTGAATTTCTATTTGTTTAATTTGTTTAACAAATAAGGCATTCGTGATATAATTTCCCACTTGTGATTGACTACAGAATAATCTCTTTTTCATTAACATCATCTAAACTCTTTATTTCATTTATTCCCTAATAGTTGGAATAATAAAGCACCATACTAGAAACGAATTGAAGTACACGATTTAACATTTGAGGTGTATTCTGCATTAGATTCGTATTTTTGTCATTTTGGATATTCTTCCAATATTCTGCCGACCTTTTTCTAATCGTATATTGACTTATTAATCATAATATCAACCTTAGTACTGGCTTAGAATGTCAACCAGCATTGCTGCCAGAAGGGACTATCGGTATCATTAAAACACCTTTGATGTTAGCAATCACTAGGCTCCTCAAAACCAAGAAGTTTATCATGATAATAACAAACAAAAAACAGCTAACGATTTGCATGGCTAACATTCCTGACATAATCCTCCATTGAGTATTTTTTTCTAAATATGCCATGGGTATTGAGTACGATTTCCCAATGTTAAGTCTATAGGGTGAGATAATATAGAGGAAACCCATGAAAGTTTAGGGTCTAAGCTCGTATCCCATCGAGTTTGAATCACGTAGTAATTCACAAGGCGAAGCCGCGTGAATTGCTATGTGATTCAAATGAGATGGCATCGAGCTCTGACCCTAAACTTGAATGGGTTTCTGAATTTATCTCACCCTTAATATTAACTAATGGGCTAACATTTGTGACATTATCCCTTCCTAAATATCTAATGGGTATTAGATACGAGTTTCCAATGTTTATGTCTATGGAGAAAAAATATCTGGGGTGAGATAAACATTGGTACTACATCGCTGTCGCTTTTTAGAACTCCTGTATATTCAATTATAATACTACCATAACATTTATCGCTAAATCAAAAAGTTGCATTTCGACCCTCGATTTTTAAGTTAGATCTGTGTTCTACAACACCAGGAGATGATCATAATCAATTTTCAGGATATTGATTTGGGGTTCAATTTCCAAGGCAAGTTGTACGATATGCCTTTTTTTATTGTTTAACGAGCTATATTGTGTTTCTTCGAGCAGGTGGTGAGTGAGCGCGCGCCGGCCTACGACCTGCTCCACTTCTCCCCGCTCACCATGGGTCAGCGCTCCTCCAACCAGGTCACCACCGAGAGCTCCCCGGAGTACGTGGCCAACGGCTCCGTCAACGGCCCTGTGACTTTAGCCGTCGAGGCCCGGTCGGCGCAGAGCAGCCGGCCTGACCTGCCCATGTACGGACCGGGCTGCCACCCGGGTGGGCAGAGCCTCACGCCGCGGACCCCGCGCCCCCACAATGACACCACCTCTGTGGTCTCCACCCTGCCGGGGGAGATCCTCAGCGAACAGGAGCTGCGGGATTCACTCCAGACACCTGGCCCTGACCCCTACTCGTCCCCGCTCAACGGCGTGCCCTTCAAGCTGGCCCCGTGGTTAGAACTGCCCGACTGGGACTGGGCAGCCCTGGACTGTGTGGCCATGCCCAACGTGAACCTGGCCCAGTACGAGTACGACTTCTCCGTGGAGCGAAGCACCATACGGGAGTACACCAATGCGACACGCTAGTCCTCACGTCTCACACTGGCTTGTATTTATTTATAACAAGGAATATGGATGGATTTTAGCTTTAAGTGCTAATTCCACAAGCATGATGTTTTTTTGTCTCAGAAGGTCGGACTGTGTCTTGTAGCATCTTGCTATAACTTGATGAATCGGGATAAATCTTGTAAGATATGCTCATGCACTTATCCCTATGAGTGTAGCCCCTATTATCGCTTAAAGGGGGCTATTCCACTGCCGAGATTCACCCAGATATTCGCACATGATTCATCCCGACCTTGAGAGTCATCAATCGGGCATGATCGGGATATATTGCACGGTCTTCAGGGTCATGTATTCTGCTTTCATAGACAGTGTCCTACTAGAATGCCAGTTCTCGGGTAATTTCCATATGTTTTATTTTTTTAAATGTTCATGCACATAAATTATCATTATATTGGGTATAAATGGTGGAAATTAGCAGGGTACGGATATCTTCAGTTTTGGGGTGTTCTTGTTTTTCACTCTCCTCTTTGTGGTACGAGTGGATTTTAACTATTTTGCACTTGGCATACTGCACACATAATTATTTTTTTTGCACATACGTATATATATAAAATTGAATATACAACTCGAATTTTGTGCATACAGATAAACATTAGTGGGCGGGATAACACAGGAAATAATGATGTAGCCACTGATCAGAATCGTACATAATAGGGATCTCATTTGTGCCTGACAAATTAACCAAATTATGCACGCCATAAAATTATCTTCAGTATTGTGTGGGTGTCGGGGAGGGGGGTGGTGGGTATTAAGGAGGGGAGGCTTGTATGAATCGTGTTTCAACGATCAATCCCACAAGCAACAGAATCTACTTGTGATTTGATTTCCTTTATTGCATTTAAATGGCATTGATGCCTGTTATTGGGAGAATGAATATTCAACCAGTGGAGAGTGAATAGAGATATATTTTAACCTAGTATTAATTGATTAGTTGATTAATGGGTTGATGTAATGAGATAAAATGAGGATCACAATCTCCGGGCACTTATCCTGCCGCAATGTCCTAAGTCAGCCAATCACAGACCATAGAATATCAGCCGTTATTATCAGGAAATGTCCTTACTGTGGACGAAACGATTCTCGTTCGAGGTCAGTCATCCATTTCATACCACCTTCCACCTTTGGTGTATGAAATGGACGACTGACCGAGAACAAAAATCATTTTGTCCACAGTAAGGACGTTTGCTTATTATTATATACTTCAAATCAACGAAGAAAGGCCATCTTTATTACTATTAAGTCATAGTCACAGCGGGCACGAACATTATTATTACTGCTCCCCTAGTAGCGGGAAGTATTAGACACATTCGCACACAGGTATATATTATTATATACCTGTGGTAGTATATCCTACACATACTGCCCGCTCCTACCCATGGCGTATTTATGCCCGTACGCCACACTGTGACGTACGGGGTATGTGATCACGTGACCAGGTAAAATTTCGCCATTTTTAGGTATATAATAATACGAAAACGAAAATTCCGTATAATACTATTTGAATATTCACTGGATTTAGAAAAGGGTTTCCAATCATTTCCGTACTGTGAAAATATGTGCTGTGAGGTTTAGATTCTCACTAAGAAATACCGTCCTTAGTCACTGACTATCATTTGAAAAACAACGTGCTTAAAATTAGGACCTGGCATTTAATGGATGAATTGGTGTCACTTGAAACAATACGACTAGTGTTGTAGGAGAGTTGTAGAACAAAGGCTATATTTTCATAGAGTAGGAGGTTATTTTTAAGAATCTTGAGACACGAAACTGTGCCAAACCTTGTATTAGATTTGAAAAGTATTTAAGTATTGGTCAGTCATAACAGGAAAATTAGGGATCTCTAATGCTCCAGTAGCGTGTCAAGCTATGGCTCACATTTAATTAAGGACAACGTCTCAGAAGAGTAGGGCTTTCCCAGATATACCACAGGACCGGCAGGACCGAAATTCGACCTGTATTTATCACCAATTAATTGAGATTGTAGGGTCAGCCCATAATGTTGCAGTTAAATGAGGCCTTGTTCCGTGAAGATATACTGCACTAATTGAACTAAAGCACTTGCATGTTGAGTAGACAACATTATCAATTAGCGCAGACGAATTGTGGTGAATAGTTAATTAGTTTAGATTGTTACTAAAGTATGTGATAAAAGCTTGCTCCGTACGGTGGTTGTGCGTATTTATGAGATAGATAACACACCTGACCTATTATCTGGTATAAACGTTCAGAGGCTTAGCGCTAGGAATTCGTACTTAACCCATTCACGGCGGGCTCCTACACAGTCATGTATATAGGGGTCGGGTATCAGTACCTATATAGTGCTAGGGAATGGGTATCCACAGGCCCATTATGGTAATTTGATGATGTGATCACATGATATAACATGTGATACTCGATATCATTTTCCATTTCCATAAACATTTTAAATATGATGCTATACCTAAACTCTGTTGAAGTTTCATGTATATTGATGAATTATTTTCTAATTTATCACCTAAAACAATAATTTTGTAAATATTGGAAAATGATGCCTTAAGGCATCACCCGATCTGGACTGGTGATGCCTTAAGGCATCACCCAATCCTGTGTGGTGATGCCTTAAGGCATCACCCGCAGCTAATGGGTTAACAGGCTTGTGAGGAAGGTAACTCATACCCAATGGGTGATAAACAAATGAAAATTTTCAGGTTAAGATAAAAACAGAAACATATTCGTGTTTTGTTTTGAGTCCCCGTTGACCATCTCATTTGGAGATCTTCGGAATATTCACTCGGCTATCGCCTCGTTCAAATTACTGTACACTCCAAACTCGATGGTGAACGGGGACACAGACCAAACACTCATCAAGTTCTTTCTTATAATGCCACAGAAGACAGTGGAATGGGTGACCCTCTCCCTGAGTAGACCCACCTATCTAGATGCGCTACCAATAGGAATTTGGGAGAAATATCGGAACAGGAATGTGTCGGATTCATGTAAGGGAATAGTAAACAGAGAAAATCTGATCCCTAATGAAGGTGGATATTATACCGAAACATGTCAGAAAATACACCAAACTTGCATGCCTCTTTACCATTGCATTGTGAAGACTAGTCTAGTTCGGTTTAGAGGGAATATCTGGTCAAGTTAACTAGAAAAATGATGAATATACAACTCGTAATTATCTTAGTCCTATGGTGAAGGAAAAGCACTCGTATTCATGTAGCAAAACGTGTCGTAGTGATTTGTCCAGTGCTCAAGTAGGAACCACTAAAGGGTAACTCGAAGCCTCACATAGAATAATAGAAGTCAAACACGAGTACAGCAGCGTAATGTGGAAAGCAGAGAGTGTTGCTTTAAGCCCAATGCCAATCTACCGATTCCGGAACATTCATGTACCTTTGTCGGCGACAAACGGACGGTAATTTGTCTCACCAAAGGCATCCTAACGGAGTCGGCCGTAGTCGGTAGATGTAGGACAGCTAGGCAAGGGTGAGCCACCGATTAGTAGACCGATTTGCTTAGGACTAATATCCACCACCCCATCTCCTCAAGGTCAGGCGGTCGAGCGAAGAGTTACGCAATTTGCCTGCGACAAGTCGACCGACTCCTATACGATTTGGTAACTAATCGTTCAACCCTGAATCGGTAGATGGGCATCAGGCTTTAAAGTGTTATACAGAGAGGCAGATAATGTAGACTACTAAAAGCAGGGACATTCCCATTCATTTCATCGTTATAGGGTAACAACTAATCAGAGATTAGGTTTGATTTATGTCCCTCCTGAAAGGGGGAAAATCCCTCATTATGCCAAGCATGCAATGTAGCTATAATTGTCGAGTATATCCCACTGAACTGTCAAAGGGTACACGAAAATAGAAGAAAGTACTTCTAAAAATAGTAACTACATGAAAATGTTATTTAAAACTATTCCAAAGAAAGATATCATCATGTTTCTGAAAGAGAAGAATCTCTTCGATTGTTTATGAAATATTTGAAAACATTGAAAAGAATTTTTTTTTTTTTAAATATTTTCTTTATTGGAGTCAAGAAGGTTTTACATTTCAATGAACATACATGTTCCTTCGTATCATCTACATAATTATAGAATTGACTGAAATAAGTCTACGAAAGTAGAAAGCTTAAATCATTGATGGTCCCTATATACCCTCAGGGTCCCCTGGGACGTTAAACCACAAACAGGCAGAAGCAGCAGTTGCTGGAAAAAAATAGAGTTCCAACTGGTACAGATCTGCTTTATATTTACATTCACTGTACATGTGTATTTGCTGACGCCCACAGTTGTATTCAATTGATCTCTGAGATTAATAAGAACTGGAAAAATGATAACAATTGCGATTCTCTATGGGAATCATGCACCATTTTAAACGTATTGAATAGAATACAGTTTGTCAAGTGATTAATCGGGATTGATGTAAACAAATTATGTGGGATACTTAAGTAACGATCGTTGACGCTATCTACAATCTAGTCTTTCATGTTATTGCAAAGTCTGTATCCTGCACATTGTATGACGATATATGAAATAAGGTCACCAGGCAAAATGCCCACATTATACATGAATATACAGGATGTGTGAACTTGTATTCTTTGCTAGAAAGTATTTTTTATTATTTGCTAGAAAGCGATGGTATTAACCCCCACAAAAATGGAAAGAAATGACCATATTATTACCAATAATATTTGTTCCTGGTTCTAAAGGACTTGACATGTATTTACCATAAGTTAATTACGTATTTGTGAAAAATGACTCATTGATGTATTGAACTCCGAGCATTAACATTTCTGATGATCCTTTTTGGACTTTTAGGGATTTTTGTTTAATTGTTTCGTTTTCTGAGGTGTGATTTCCTTTCCTTTTTCGGAAACCTGCTTGAAAAAAACGAAGTTGGTGTCTTCTTCCGATTGATTTATTGTAGTTGGGCGACATATTTATTTGTGGTGTCCCTGGGTGATATGAGATATAATCCTAATGCCAGTCACGAAGTTATTGTTCATTGGAATGAATATTAAAAGATAAGAAATTTCATGATATTTTGAGGGAGCGATACTTCGTATCGAACAAAGTACTCTAAGTAGAGCGTTGACTTTGAAATTATATGTGAAATTATATGTATTCTAAAAAGAAAAGACACGCCATATTGTTTACTTAACAGACACTGGGACGGCTCCCACCAATATTGTAATTGTCGGATCACCTGTTTCATAGTATCTATATTTCTTGCCAGGTGGCGGTTTAAATAGAGTGATATATTATAAATAGTTGACCTATTTTTTACCAATCTGTATATTCACGGGTACACCATGTAGTTTACTGCTGAGTAAGGTAACGTCGTGGTGATACCAGGTTCTGGCTGCTGGGGTGGAACACAGACTCTGTAAGTGTTTTTCTGACAATGTCTCCCAAACGGTCAGACCGCAAAGTGTTCCTCCGACCCGGTCGCTGTTGTGCTGTTATGATTACTGTTGTTCCAAGGCCCATTCAAAAACAAAAACATGTCTCGCATGTATATTGCACAAAAGAAATTATGAAATTTTAGAAATAGATATAACAAACATTCATCACTGTAAATATTGTTTTATTTGATGAGTCTATCACATCAATTTAGGGTTGAGTACTGCAGTAGGATGTAAACAAGGCAGGCAAGTAGAGCAGTGTCAGCAGTTGTCACTGGTTTGGGTGAAACAATAGTTAGGAATGAAATAATCATTGGAATATTATGTAATTTAGGATAAAGGTATAAAATCCATGTAAAATCCCTCACTGCAAATGTCTGACCCTGTCAATCTTTTGGAAATCATTCAGACTTAATGGTCACCAAATGGTCGTGACTCTGGAATGTAAAACAGTGAATAAGACATTTTACCCCTCAAAATGGCCACTGTTATTATGACCATTTGTCTTTGGAATGCGATGCCCTCGAAACGATAAAATCAGGAACATATTTGTGCTTGGTCTGAGTCCCTTTTCACCATCTTGTTGGAGTGCTTCACACTCCAAACTCGATGGCAAAAGAGGACACAGACCAATAAACTCATCAAATTATTCTTAATATTCACATGTTTGAGCAAATGGAGCTCCTCGTTACTCCAGCATTTAATCATCAGTCTGTTTCGTTTTGATATACTGGTTTTATTTATGATAAAGCAGTCGTTCTACTAGAAGCCTTATGAGAAATATCCGGGCCGGGGGAATCGGACCGGGCCGGGGGAATCGGACCGGGCCGGGGGAATCGGACCGGGCCGGGGGAATCGGACCGGGCCGGGGGAATCGGACCGGGCCGGGGGAATCGGACCGGGCCGGGGGAATCGGACCGGGCCGGGGGAATCGGACCGGGCCGGGGGAATCGGACCGGGCCGGGGGAATCGGACCGGGCCGGGGGAATCGGACCGGGCCGGGGGAATCGGACTTTGGGGATCCCTGGCCCAGACCGGGCCGGGTTCGATCCCAGACCAGGCCAGGTTCGGGCCAGGGATCGGACCGGGCCAGGGATCGGACCGGGCCAGGGATCGGACCGGGCCAGTGATCGGACCGGGCCAGGGATCGGGCCGGGTTCGATCCCAGACCGGGCCGGGTTCGATCCCAGACCGGGCCGGGTTCGATCCCAGACCGGGCCGGGTTCGATCCCAGACCGGGCCGGGTTCGATCCCAGACCGGGCCGGGTTCGATCCCAGACCGGGCCGGGTTCGATCCCAGACCGGGCCGGGTTCGATCCCGGGCCGGGCCGGGTTCGATCCCGGGCCGGGTTCGATCCCGGGCCGGGTTCGATCCCAGACCGGGCCGGGTTCGATCCCAGACCGGGCCGGGTTCGATCCCAGACCGGGCCGGGTTCGATCCCAGACCGGGCCGGGTTCGATCCCAGACCGGGCCGGGTTCGATCCCAGACCGGGCCCAGACCGGGCCGGGTTCGATCCCGGGCCGGGCCGGGTTCGATCCCGGGCCGGGTTCGATCCCAGACCGGGCCGGGTTCGATCCCAGACCGGGCCGGGTTCGATCCCAGACCGGGCCGGGTTCGATCCCAGACCGGGCCGGGTTCGATCCCAGACCGGGCCGGGTTCGATCCCAGACCGGGCCGGGTTCGATCCCAGACCGGGCCGGGTTCGATCCCAGACCGGGCCGGGTTCGATCCCAGACCGGGCCGGGTTCGATCCCAGACCGGGCCGGGTTCGATCCCAGACCGGGCCGGGTTCGGGCCAGGGATGGGACCGGGCCGGGTTCAATCCCCGACCGGGCTGGGTTCAATCCCCGACTGGGCTGGGGATCCGACCGAGCCGGGTGCGATCCCCAGCCGGGTTCGATCCCCGACCGGGACCGGGACCGGGACCGGGATCAAACCGGGACTGGGATCAAACCAGGCCGGGCTCAAACCGGGACCGGGATCAAAACGGGACCGGGATGGAACCCGGCCGGGGATTGGACCCGGCCGGGGATCGGACTGGGCAGGGGATCAAAACGGGACCGGGATCAAACCGGGACCGGCCGGGCAAGTTTTTTTTATTTTCCTGCTGTACATGTCCCGTACGCTCTATACATGCCGCGTACGTCACCTTGGTGTTGTACGGATAAAAATATGACATGGTATCTAAATTTTAAGAAATAGAATGCATTGCTCAAAACGTGATTTTCTTGAACAATATGTTACTAAAATGTGGGATCGTTACTTTCGATAACAAAACTTGAATATTTGGCAATGAGTGATACCGGCACTTAACATTGAAGGTCATTGATACATTATAGTCAGGTACAGATGTCATGAGTACTGCTATGAAATGTTATATATATATATTGAAAAATAAAGTAAAAACCCCACTGCAGTTGACATTGTTGTATGTACATGTCTGTTTTTAAATTAAAGTTGTAAAAGTAACTGTTTTTTTCTATAAAAGTGATGTAAGAAGTATGTACAAAATTAAGGCACTTATACAGTATACAGGATGTCTTATATCATCACTCACAAGTTGATTATTTCTAACTCGCACATTGCACCATATATACGACCTACTAAATATTTAAAAATTTCTAGCACCTATTATGAACTTATCCGTATGAATATTAATTCGGAGATTAAATGCGCCGATCTATTAGTGAAATAATTCTCTAAGAAAACAAGCCTAGAACAATAAAATTCGCATATACATAGGCAAAGCTGCGTAATCTGTGGTAAATCACCTTGACCTCAAACACAATGGTGTGACACGGCAAATAAATCTGAAGTTATTTCTAAAATGTGATCCTAATAGAAACCGTATATATGTTTGGAATACGAGGCTGACAGGTCTCTCTCCAGTTGAAAAAGATAAAAACCATATCTACATCGCCAGTACCTATATTTATGGACCGTAAAGATATATAAAGCCATATATATGTTCAGCCATATTCCAGCAAAGACTCAAAAATCGACTACTAAATCTGAGTTCAAAGCCCTAGTCAAGAAAGACCTACAACGTGTTTTCAGCTAATTTGTGACCTGGCAGTATTCTAAAGTTATAAAATGAACAGAACTTGACATCTCAAGTCTCTATGAAAAACCTATTATTTTTGTTTTTTCATCTACATCTAATCATTATTACTTCATTTGTAGTATACCTTATGAAATGTATGCTTCATCTGTATAGAGGATCGATATACTGATTATACACCCAATATTTCATGGAAGATCTGTTTGCAACAGAATGAAATAAAGGTATATATAACCAAAAAAAACAAAAAAATCCTCATCTCATAGATTCTACCTCCCAGTGATATTACCCTGGCAGTTGCTATAGGGAGCCAAACTGGCCCTGCTAAATCCGTAGATACCTGTGCTCAAAACAGCATTTCCAGAGGCCAGTAAAAAAAAGGCTTAATGCTAAACATATGGGGGTTGGAGGCAAGAATTTTGTTTTTGATCTCGTTTGCTATTATTGAGATGTTACTACTATTGTCTCTGAATAAGTTTGTCTCAAAGCTACAATGATAGTTGATAATTGTATCAAAAATATGCATTTAAAAGATTGGAGAGTGACACAGCATCTCAAAGCTATGTAGTCCAAGTACTGAGCATTTATCTCTGGAAATGGTGTTTTGTGAACGGGTATCTGTGGTTTCAGTGGTTCCACTTTGTCTCACTATGGCATAAAACACATCCAACCAATCACCTAAAAACACAGTACATGGATGGAACTTTTCCACTTGAAATCCTTGTTTTCTTTTTCAGTTTATAAAATTGTAAAACAAAGATAATATAAAATGCCCATCATTAAGCAAATAATTAGTGGTTTCAACCTCCCCACACACTCTCTGCCTAATTCCATGGCCAAAACTGATGTTTTCTTCATATTTCCTCAGTTTCTCTGAGGCAGTAAATTCCACATACAAAATATTTTCACTGTTATTTGCTGACCCCAACTGACATCCCTGTAAGCATCACACAGGCCTAGTACCAGCTAATGGGACCTACTGTGCTGGCAGAGTCTGAAATATCCGTCCTCCTGTCTGGACTGATGCTGCGAGAGTTGCTCAACTCGGCGCGACCACCAGCACTGGTCCAGAGAATCCTGGGATTGTCCGTGTTCTCTCTAGTAAGCGTGTCCATTGAACTGTGACTGCTGAGGCCTGGGTCGGACTCTATGTTGCGCAGCACCGTGTAGCGTGACCGAAAGTCAGTCGTCGTGTAGTTTCGCCGCAGCCCCAGCTCTTCCTCCACTTCGCTGATGGAGTACTTGGGGTTGAGAAGAGCCATGCGACCACTTCCCAGCCTCTCATTCTCATCCAGCTCGGGCAGGGATAATCGTGAGGATGATCTCCTATCCCCACCACTGCTTGCAGATTTCGGTCCCCAAATGAAATTTTTCTGCGAATTACGCCGGTCAGTGTCGAGCATGATCTGCCGAAGGAGTTCGCTTTCTATGGTCTGACGATCCCTCTGAAGAGGACCCAGGATGTTCTCCAGGACCCTCTTCTGGTTCCTCTCCTCGTCCACCACCACCTCCAGCCGTTCACACTTCTCCTGTGCATCATTCGTGGACAGGATCACTGAGGGCTTCAACTCAGTCTCCAACAAGGTATCTTCTTCTATTAGGGTCTTCTGGTATTCCATGGCTTGGATGGTTTTGAAGAGAATGAACCTATTTATTCTGTTTTTCTGATATCGTGATTTGAGCTCCGCAAAGCGCTCCTTGTTCGATGAAGGGACAGAGAGGAGGTCCGTCGCAATCACATCCCTGTCCTCACGTGATTTCTGAAGGTCACCTTTTAGGGAGACTATAGCCTGCTCCTTGTCAAACAACATGGCATTCAGATCATTCACACGCTCCTCACGCTTCAGCAAGGCGTTCAGGGCATTGGATTCCCGATCCAGGTCCAGCTGGTGTTTCTTGATGGCAAAACCCAGATCCATCTTCTTCCTCTGCATGGATTTCTGAATTTCCTTGAGGCGCCGCAGTTTGTCTTGCAGCACCTGCATGCGCCGAGCATCTGTCTCCAACCAGAACTTGGACAGCTCACAAATACTCTTAAACTTCACAAAGATGCAGTTCATTAAGTGAATAAAGTTGAATACATCGTCTCCGATATCCTTCTTCCCATCATGAGGTTTGGGGATCTTTGATAGGGTGATGTCAAGATCATTGTCTTCATGCAATAGGTGTTCAAGTTTCTTGCTGAGCTTCAGCAATCTCTCAGCCATCTCATCAAGGTCTCTGTTCTTATAGATATAAGTAATGTCCCTGTATTCCGCATGGATGCTCTTGATGGTCTTCTGGAGATATTGGTCAGTATGACTCACACTCCCTGAGAAGGTAGTAAAGTCAGTAAGAGCAACTGAAGGTGCCTTAGAACTCTCACTCCCATCAGATGAAGGAGGTGTGCCAGGCACTCCATATGGACTGTCTTTGAGCTTGTCATAAAACATCTGCAGCAATAACTTGTGTATTTTATTATCAAAGTTATGTTTCATGGCTCGGAGGTAGTCTACAAAGTCGAGGAACCACTTGAAGTAGACCCTGACCCGTCTCTCCCTCACACGAACCTGCCTCTCCTTACTGGACTCGGTGTTCTCGGTCACATGCCGGGCATTGTTGTACTCCTTCTGGATGATTTCTTTGAGCATGAGGAGAGAGATGACCCTGCCAGTGGAGGGACTGATGACCTTGAGCATCTTCATCATCTCGTGGAAGGTACGCGGGGAGAAGGTGTGCTGCGCGGTGATGATCTTGTCCTCGAACACTCTGATGTGACGGTGCAACCTCTCCACACTCGGTATCTCCATCTCAGATCAACACTCAGTGGGGTCTCCTCCTGCAGATAATGAAAGTTGAAGTTATAATGGAGAAGGTCTCTTTCCCTGCAGCACCCAGTTCCCCAGCTTAGCATTACATGGCAGGTATTGCCTACATAAACGACCCTGCTACGACAGGCAGCTTTTTGGGGAAATAGCAATGTCACACGATGTGTCATGTGGTTTGAGTAATTTACCTTGGTAACTGGTGATATTTTGTTATACCAAATCAAAGGTCAATATGGCATTTATAATTTGTCAAAATTTTAAAGAAGAAACCAACAAGTTTTGGTAAGAGTCATCATTCATTACGAGTTTGATGTTGAGTGATATGAACGAGGCAACAGCCAAATGAATATCACGTAACATCTAAATGAGTTGGAGAACAACGTCCTTGACCTAAACAAGTTACTTTCTGTATTTATCTCACCCCTACACACACTAAAAGAATGGGAAACGCAGGATATAGACCATGGAGAACGGATTGCAATACGCATAGGGGCATGGAGAATGAGTTCCCAATGTTAAGTCTATAGGACAAAAATACCAGTGGTGAGATAAAGCGATTGATTGTTTTGTTATTTCAGAGTAGGAGACCATATAATTGATGCTGGTACATGATTCATTTGTTCTAATCCATATTGAGAGGAATGCCGCCACCTGAACTGATACTTACAAATAAATTCAGAAAAAAAGCAAATATTTCTCTGCTTTGACCATCAGTAATGGATATGAACAAATTTGACATCTGAGCAAATCCACGACTTACAAACGGTAGAGAAAACACAGAAACTTCAAGTCCTTAATTTGGGATATTTGCAGACGGATATGTAATGGGTTTCTCCCGATTTGCGTTGCATGTATATAGGTCCATGTATTCTGGTATCTTTTTTCAGATAAGTTACCGAGAGCATTGTAGCAGAGTAATCCTGATCTTAAGGACATTCATCTACATTTATACAAGACTCCCTTTACTCCTGGTGTTTGGAGAATAGAGACTGACTCGGGAAATACATCACCGTCTTTTTGTCTAGGCACGAGTGAGGATTCTATAGAGGAAACCCATGAAAGTTTAGGGTCTGAGCTCGGATCCCATCGAGTTTGAATCACGTAGTAATTCACAAGGCGAAGCCGAGTGAATTGCTATGTGATTCAAATGAGATGGGATCGAGCTCTGACCCTAAACTTGAATGGGTTTCTGAATTAATCTCACCCTTAATATTGACTAATGGGCTAACATTTGTGACATTATCCCCCATTGGATATTTTTCCTAAATATCTAATGGGTGTTAGATACGAGATTCCAATGTTAAGTCTATGGAGAAAAAATATCTGGGGTGAGATAAAATAAATTAACTTCCAATTAACTTGCATCTCCCAAGCTGTATTAAAAATAACCCGTCAATTTCTAGGATCTAAGTTAAGTGTGAATATCCCTGCAGATTTCCTTTGGATAACTAATATCTGCCATATATCATATCTCCCGGATGGAGCATCTGATAAAGATAGAGAAGTGTACGTGTATTCTAAGTACAAAACAGAGATGTGCAATCACAGTGTAGAGCCTTACCTGGCCAAACCTCACCTGTGCTCATCTACCTGTGTTCTGGGGGCTCTAGTTGGCGATGCTGAGCTGCCTCACCTGACACAACACCTCGTTCACCTGTCCCCCCTCCCACCCAACCCCCTCCCCCACCTCAGGTAGCGTACCTGCACACAACGCAGGCACCGTTTCCGTTCAGCTCACGTGGAGTCTTTACTGTTATCATCCATGTTATAATACAAAGTCCCCATTGAAAATGTATGGGGACTCAGTAAACCACGACCCATTATATAAAACCTGTCAGATACCATAACTGTGGTATACGGATTCAAATCTGTGGTATACAGCATTCAAAACCACGGTATACGGGAAATAATCCCTTTGTACTATATAGCAAAGAAGTAGCCCATATTGCTATACCCTTTAATATGACAGATACTAGTTTTAATTCATTCAAAATGACGTAACATGGCATTTTGTTCCTGGTCATGGTAAAGGGTCAAAGCAATCGTTTTCCACGAGTTTGATGTGGAAAGTTATGAACGAGGCAAAGCCGAGTGAATACCATGTAGCGTTCAAACAATTTGGAGAACAACGACTTTGACCAAAACGAGTTGCTTTCTGTATTTATCTCACCCTTGTACACACTAAAAGAATGGACGACACACTGGATATAGACTATGGAGGACGGACTGAAATACTAATATGGGCATGAAGAACGAGTTCCCAATGTTAAGCCTATGGCACAAAAATACAAGGGGTGAGATAAATCTATCATACCTTAAAATTATTACCATCGTCAATACTCAAGTGACCTAGACATGTTCAGGTAAACGTCTTGTCACAAGGTCTAATCCCGAGAAAGAGAGACAGTGTATGTGCAGGGCACAGAGTGATTGCTAGTTCTGCCATCATCCGCCAGGAAATTGCAGGATAGCGCCATTGTACTCGGGGGGGGGGGGGGGGGGGGTAACTACTGTTATCAGTTGTTATAATCTGTAGATGATGAGATGAGGCTAAAATTCCTCCATGGCAAGCCCCCAAAATATTTTTTATAAAATCCATTGATAATTGGTCCTTCCACCCGGTGTTTCGGATGGCCTCGTGGGGGGAGGGAGGCAAGATGGCCGCCTGCATAACACAGTAGCTATATGCCCTATAGGGAAGGGGCTTTTAAGCCCATTGAGAATTATATTTGATATGAGATATATATGGAAAGGGTTTTCGGATATTTTCCTCACAGGGACATTTCTCGTTCCCGCTTCCATGTCTGTGCAATAGAAAGAAAAAACATTAAAGCTATTTGAGAGAATGCCATATCTCCCAATGATATTCCCTGTTATCATAAGGACATATAACTTAAGTTTTCCGGTAGTCACTTTAATACACATACCTGGTCGTGTAGATCTAGCTAAGCATCATGCCACTTCGACATTGTCTATTAGAATCTGGAGTATAGTACAACAGAAACCAAATCACAATGAAAACTATGATCTGCATGTTGTAGACGGGGTGATGTGTATGTAACGAAGTACCTTGCACTCCGCTGAAAGCATCAAGGAAAGGCACATCAGTATTGAGGTTAAAGTATCACTTGAAAGTCCTAATGCGGAAATCATATAAAAAATTAATACCTGCAACTAGAGATCCCCATGTAAAGATATATATGCCGTCCTATGTTTATGCCTGTAGACTAAAACGTTCTCATCATTATCATTTCCGAGCATTGGACTGAAATCCAATCTTTCCTGAATGACCATTAAGTATTCCCATCGTAGCCGGGAGGGACTTTATCCTGTATATTTATTGAGCGTGGGACACGCTCATTATCAGATACGGTGCATAGAGTAGGGAGAGGTAGACTTTCAGCTTGCTGTGCACATAAACCCTTAATTTTATGTGGGCAAGCACTGTGAGATGAGTAAAGGTGCAGGGGGCCAGTATATTTTAGAGGATCTTCCAGGAGTGCCCAGGTGACAATGACCAATCACTACAAACCATAATACCTCATGGTCTTCTGGTGCCTGATATATTTGGACCCGACAAATGCCGATATAGAACTACCTGGTTGACTGGGTGTTGAGTGATTTACTACATATATCTCACTGGCTGGACAACACCCAAACCTTCTACACGGGGAGAAACTATGGGTGTGAGGTTCTTCAACTATGATTTTGAAGAACCTCGCTTTCCTCGTCATAAATACCATGGCAGTATGTCCTAAAACTATTATATCTAATTTTAATGTCGATAGTGGCAACCAATGGGAGACTGACCTAATTTACTGTGCTCTCCTTCACTCATATTTTGTCAGTTTTTTTCAGTTTCAGTTCAACATACTTTTGAATAAAGAACAAATGACTATATTGTTGTACTCGACATTGTCATAAGAGAAAAGTCCCTTGTGTTATATCTATTATTATGAAAGCGATAGAAATCTATAATAATGGCATACACATAGATTCCCTTGATATTACTGTACTTCACATAATGAATGACCACCCCTTTCACATATAACGTGGATAACAGTCAATGTCCGCCTTACATAACGCTATTATGATATGACAGCCGCCACACTGACGGCTTATCTCCTAGACACATGCAGGGATTACTGAGTTGTTGACAACTGAGCCTGTATTACATTTATCACGCACTGCTCTCTGAGGGCTGATAAATCATGGCCCCCGCACATACAAACACCACATAAAATGTACATGTATACATGTACCCTGACATCCAGTAGAACCCCGCCTAACGGACACCCCGCGTAAGCAGTCACCCCGCGTTAACGGACACCCCACGTTAACGGACACCTTTGGTCGGAACGGTTCCAGATATTAGATGTTTATTCTGACCCCGCGTAGGCGGTCGCTTTGGCCCGGAACGGAGGGTGTCCGCTTACGCGGGGTTCTACTGTATATAGATTCATATTCATATAGGGCACAGAGTGATTGCTAGTTCTGCCATCATCCACCAGGAAATTGTAAGATAGCGCCACTGTAGTTGGGAGGCAACCACTGTTATCAGCTGTTAACCATGGTATATACAGTAGAACCCCGCCTAACGGACACCCCGCGTAAGCGGACACCCCGCGTTAACGGACACCTTTGCTCGGAACGGTTTCCTCTATTAGATGTTTATTTTAACCTCGCGTAAGCGGACACCCCGTGTAAGCGGACACTTTGGTCCGGAACGGAGGGTGTCCGCTTACGCGGGGTTCTACTGTACATAATCGATGGTTTTGTGGACAGGCGGCCACAAACCACGAGTGGTTGACGCGTAGTAATACACAAGCGCTAGCGAGTATATTATGACGTCAACATTGTGTGGTTTACAGAGCCACCTGTCCACATAACCATCGTTTGTTGCATCGTTTGTTCGAATCAATTAAACCCACTAATTGCCATATTAAAGGGAATAAAATTGGAGACTACGAATTTATCATCCATCGTATACAAAGTCCCCATTGAAAATGTATGGGTACTCAGTAAACCACTACCCATTATTTAAAACCTGTCATATACCACACCTGAGGTATACGGATTCAAATCTGTGGAATGCAGCCTCAAAGTCATGGTATACAGGAAAATAGTCCCTTTGTGCTATAGAGCAAGGAATTAGTCCCTATTGATATACCCTTTTATATGGCAATTACACGCGAGGTTTACCATGTAATAAATTCGCTGACGCTCGTGTATTACTGCGCTTGAAGCCTCTCGTGGTTTATGGGCGCCTGTCCACAAAACCATCGATTACTGTCTGTACCATTGATACTTTCACCTCCAGCTGTATCAGCAGCAAACATGGGTTCAATGACGGCATCGAGTTGGGTTTCAATAAGGAAAAACAGGTCGATATTCCCTTCACCAGCTGATAAAACGACGCAATGATTAGACTTGGAAACAACATGTGCTCAATATGAACTGATTTTCCCCATGCCGGATGGACAGAACTGGAATGACGCTCACCTGTGGGTGTCGGGTTCGGGACATGTTTCCCAGAGATATCAGTTTTCCATTTTTCCGTGGAAATCCACTTTTTCATATTCAGTATATGTTTTTTCTTTTCCTTGCGTCAAACAAAGATAATATATTGATTTAGCCTCATTTACACCAATAAAACGGTGGTTTGGACCTCCCCACGTACCCTCGGCCCCAAGCCATGGCCAACAAGGACATATTATTCAAGTTTTCCCAGTCACTCTAAAGTAGAAAAATCCAGATGAAAAATGTTTCCACTTTCTTTCCTGATTTCAACTGACATACCTGGTTTCCTCATCACTGCTTTTATTATCCACATAATACAAAGTGCCCATAGAAGACATAGGCAGCGTGTATGGACATACGAGTATGTTCCGGGTGGTGCATACGGAAAAATAGTGCGTATGGAAAAATAGTGCATAATTAAAATGAACTGATATTGACATGTCCCTTGTGCAGAAAAGGTGGTTAATAAATATAATATAGACTGGTTTCAGATAAAAGCGTTTGTATGCTCCTCGGAGTTGACTCTACGCAATATCCTCGCATATGCTCGGATATTACTACGCGTCAACTTCTCGGAGGATACGGCCGCTTGTATCTGAAACCAGTCAATATTGTGTATGTCTTTTAACTCTCACGGAGATTCCATCTCGCTGAGAAATGACCTTGAAACTTTGAGATCTCAGTGTAAAATAACCTTGACACTTTAAAAAAAAGTTACTTATTGGTCGCAATGCAATACAGTGGTTGGTTTTGAATCACGGCCACAACAATCACACGATCTCTTCTAATACATTGTCTTCAAGTCAACAAGGTATTAGAAGATGAATAATATACTTGATGAGGAAAGTTAGGAGTACAGCAAATGTCTGGGTAATGATCGAATAAAATTTATAATCATCATTAGGTGGAGGGGAGATTTGATGTATTACGTTCTAGTGGTAATCTCATCATGGCCACACTGTACACACCCTGTCCTTTTATGATGGCCACACTGTACATACCATGTCCTCTTATCATGGCCACACTGTACACACCCTGTCCTTTTATGATGGCCACACTGTACATACCCTGTCCTCTCATCATGGCCACACTGTACACACCCTGTCCTTTTATCATGGCCACACTGTACACACCCTGTCCTCTTATCATGGCCACACTGTACACACCCTGTCCTCACATCATGGCCACACTGTACACACCCTGTCCTCACATCATGGCCACACTGTACACACCCTGTCCTCACATCATGGCCACACTGTAATACCCTGTCCTCACATTATGGCCACACTATACACACCCTGTCCTCTTATCATGGCCACACTGTACATACCCTGTCCTCTTATCATGGCCACACTGTACACACCCTGTCCTCACATCATGGCCACACTGTACATACCCTGTCCTCACATCATGGCCACACTGTACACACCCTGTCCTCACATCATGGCCACACTGTACACACCCTGTCCTCTTATCATGGCCACACTGTACACACCCTGTCCTCACATCATGGCCACACTGTAATACCCTGTCCTCACATTATGGCCACACTATACACACCCTGTCCTCACATCATGGCCACACTGTACACACCCTGTCCTCACATCATGGCCACACTGTACACACCCTGTCCTCACATCATGGCCACACTGTACACACCCTGTCCTCACATCATGGCCATACTGTACACACCCTGTCCTCTCATCATGGCTACACTGTACACACCCTGTCCTCACATCATGGCCACACTGTACACACCCTGTCCTCACATCATGGCCACACTGTACACACCCTGTCCTCACATCATGGCCACACTGTACACACCCTGTCCTCACATCATGGCCACACTGTACACACCCTGTCCTCACATCATGGCCACACTGTACACACCCTGTCCTCACATCATGGCCACACTGTACACACCCTGTCCTCACATCATGGCCACACTGTACACACCCTGTCCTCACATCATGGCTACACTGTACACACCCTGTCCTCTCATCATGGCTACACTGTACACACCCTGTCCTCACATCATGGCCACACTGTACACACCCTGTCCTCACATCATGGCCACACTGTACACACCCTGTCCTCACATCATGGCCACACTGTACACACCCTGTCCTCACATCATGGCTACACTGTACACACCCTGTCCTCACATCATGGCCACACTGTACACACCCTGTCCTCACATCATGGCCACACTGTACACACCCTGTCCTCACATCATGGCCATACTGTACACACCCTGTCCTCTCATCATGGCTACACTGTACACACCCTGTCCTCACATCATGGCCACACTGTACACACCCTGTCCTCACATCATGGCCACACTGTACACACCCTGTCCTCACATCATGGCCACACTGTACACACCCTGTCCTCACATCATGGCCACACTGTACACACCCTGTCCTCACATCATGGCCACACTGTACACACCCTGTCCTCACATCATGGCCACACTGTACACACCCTGTCCTCACATCATGGCCACACTGTACACACCCTGTCCTCACATCATGGCTACACTGTACACACCCTGTCCTCTCATCATGGCTACACTGTACACACCCTGTCCTCACATCATGGCCACACTGTACACACCCTGTCCTCACATCATGGCCACACTGTACATACCCTTGTTCTATTCTGGAATTCAGTATAGGATCTTGCTACTTTGTCACACTATCATCATGGCCACACTCTTATCATGGGCACCATGTACACACTCTGTCCTTTCTTCATGGCCTTTCAATACATATCCTCACCTCATTTCATGGGCATGTGTGTAGTATCCTTGTATACCATTTCATCTAATGTCTAATGTTTAGTCCCTATACATGTGTTACTGTTAATATGACGCACCTACTGTAAGCTGCTGCCATCTGTGAGCAACTCTTACATTCACTCATGTATGACTTCTATGTGGTAATTCTAGGAACAGTGCTTTGTGACATACATATCTCTTTCTCTGTCCATAGCCTTGGTACCATGAAGACATAGGAATAAACGCTGCAGTATTAATCCACCATCATTCTGCCTTAGTTCCCATAATTCACATAATTACACCTTACAATGTGGTACTGAGGCCCGGCGTCCACTGAGTTCCCGTAACCAATGATAGACCTTACGATGTGTGCATCGGGGTGCATCCCCGGATGTATCGACTAAAAGCGGATTAAAGCAGACTTTTCAACACAATATCGATTTTATGCCTGGAGATGCATTATAAGGCCTATCGTACTGTATCAGGAGCTCAGAGGACGCCAGCACTTATTCCTATATACCTAAGAGCGAACAACCTATGATTACTTAACGCTGCTGGGGGTGGAATAACTTTTGTTTACTGCCCAGGTTGAAGTTACTGCCCAGGTTGACGTTTACTGCCTAGGTTGACGTTTACTGCCCAGGTTGACGTTCAGAGACATTCGGTTTTTATTGACATTAGCCGACAATCGAAGGAATATAGGAATAGGGAAACCACGTACCAGTTGAAATAAGTCAAAGTTACTCGGTAAGGCTTGGAAAAATTACTGCCCAAGGTGTAGCCGCGGGCAGTAATTTTTCCAAGCCATACCTCGTAACTTTGACTTATTCCCACCGGAACATAGTTTCCCTCTATCCCGCCACATAGACCCTATTGAGGTTTCCCATAACTCAGTCTGTTCACAGGATCCAATAAACTGACTTTCAATGGAAGTCTGGAGGTCCCTATGGAGGTCGAGATCCTCACCAAAATGACTGAAGTAACTGCTCTGTTCCTCAGAACAGAATTGCTGAACTACATCCCAGAAATGAACTTCTATCTGTGTATACTATATCGTCCTACTTGTACTATTCTTCCCTGGACAGTCAGGTTGAAAATGAACTTACTATAAAAAAAAAATCCGGTGTTCGTTGGTTGCCGTCGTTGTATGGTGATAGAACCTTGACTTATTTCTCAAAATAATTGCAGTTTAACGGTTTTCATGAATCTTCAATTAGGAAATGGAAATTTCAGTTATTTCTACATTTATGCATTTCAAATTTCCAATTAGAAATCGTAAACCGGTTGTTTATCGGGGGACAGGCGGCCGTGATGCGGCCAGCGAGTCGGGAGCGGATATTGTACTTACCCGGGGCGATATTAGGGAGTTTAGTAACCTCTGGAGGGTCTATAGTCAAATCATACTGCACCTCTGATTGTGGTCATACTTTTTAGACCCCTTTCTCTCCCACTCTAAAACCTCCACCGTCTTTCCACGTGCATTTAGATTAGTATCGGATCCCATCAATTACTCACCTACATGCCGACATGCAGACTTCATTTCCTATTGCCAGTACGTGTGCCATATACATGCCACATTGTCATGTGTTTTATAAATCCAGAGGGGTCGATATCTTTTTATGTTCCTGAACCTCTTTTACCTCAGTCCCAACGTTACCAAGCAGAAAATGGCCTAGAATGAAGACTATATGATTTACGTAGTACCGGTATGTTTACTGTGCTCTATTCACTGATACATGCCTATTCATTAGAAAGTACCCTCGAGCAAATTGAGCATGTTTATTCAGTTCAGTTTAAAGCCATGTGCTGGTCCCGGTTTAAGTGACTACTATTGACAGAGGACTTAGAGGACTACCCCTCTCAAAGCGTTTTTTATATAGGCGTGTTGAGGACTGGTCCCACCAACACGATGGATTTGGCGTGGTATATCTTGGTATATCATGTTTCATCATACCCCTAATAAAAATGGTCCATAGGCATAACATAAGCAAATTTTATGCGGTATGCCATGGTATAACGTGCAATTTATGCCTCTAGGGGCATAAAACAATCGACCAATTAGCGACCAGATTGTGAGCTGCTCCGAAAAAAGTTCCAGTTGGACTCAAAAGTTCCGGTTGGACTTCCGTTGGTCGTTTAATCGATATTTATATTTTAGTAATCCAAAAGCGTAGAGACGGGGTGGGATGAATACGAAACCGAACTCAAGTTAGACTCATCAGTGTCTATGCCACTCTGGTCTGGTCTGTTCCTCACTACGCTCAACTAACGCTTCGCGTAGTAATACACAACCTTCCCGTCGTGGCATAAACACTGACAAGTCTAACTCTCGTTCCGTTTCTACTAATTATCTTACAGTGTCGCGATGTGTTATACTTCCGTTGTCGCAAAACGTAGCCGTGCAGTGTCGGGTGTATGTTTTGGTGCTCCACCACCGCGACACCTCAAGACACATCACGACAAATAGGCATGCGATTATTCAAACCTAGCCCGATTAGCAAGACAACCAAATCGTGACTAATCTCGCTATATCTTGTGTGTTTGTGGAATCCCCACTTTATAAGTATGACTTCCAATAGAGATGTATACAGCCTCCAGAGGTCCCATGGTAAATACAAGTTCCGCTCGCGAGTGGCTGGGCACACCACGATCACATGAACCACAGTTTTCCCATTTATATTTGAAGAACCTGAATATAATTTCGGATTTATATGTGTAAATAGCTGAAATTTCCATTTCTAATATCGGATTTCCCATTTAAAGTTTTGTAAAAACCGTTAAACTGTAATAATTGTGGGTTACGGTTCAAGGGATATCACCATACAACGTCGGTGATCAGCGCACATCGGGACCTGTAAACAGACTGAATTTTGGGATACCTCTATGGGCTGAGAAATGCAAGGGAAGTCTGAGCTACGGACGGAGCTAGGTGTTTATCTCACGCCTGGTATCTCTCCCCCCCCCCTCCATAGACTAAACATGGTATCTCTCCCCCCCCCCCTCCATAGACTAAACATGGTATCTCTCCCCCCCCCCCTCCATAGACTAAACATGGTATCTCTCCCCCCCCCCCCTCCATAGACTAAACATGGTATCTCTCCCCCCCCCCCCCCCATAGTCTAAACATTGGGAACTCGTATCAAATGCCCATGAGATATTGGGAAATACATCCAATGGGGGATTTCGGAACAAAGGTCAGCCCATTAGTCAATGTAAAGGATGGGATAAATTCAGTAACCTATTCAAGTTTAGGGTCAGAGCTCGTATCTCATTGAGTTGGAATCGCGTAGTAATTCACAAGGTCAAAACTGGTTCCTTATGGTTCATTTTAAGGCCAAATGTGTAAATTTAACGTTTTGTCCAGTTTATCCAATTTTGATAGGCAAACTAGACCAATATATATTTGCTTGATTTACATTGAAAATGTGCTGAAGAATATGGTTTTCTTCAATTCTTTCAAAAATAAGGAGGGTGACCTATGTATTTTAAAACCCATAAGTGTATTAATAGGCATCTACTAATGACATGGGTTTCACTATGTGAAAATCAACTTTTTAGAATTTCTATATATTTATTGTTGTAATATAATCATGATATTGATCTCTAAATCAAAAACAAGCACGGTGACCCCCATTTTTCAGGTTAGATATGTGTTCCACAACAGTTGAAAATCATGATATTAAATTTTCTGGAAATTGACATGGGTTTTAATTTTCAAGCCAAATTTTCCGATATACCTTTAACCTTCCATTCTCCCAGGAACAGGGAAATCTCCACAATCAGGAAGTGAATGTATAATGGCATTCTTCTTTGGCCTTTTTACTCTCACCGCCCAAAACTCTCACACCTTCCTCTGACTCAGTCATGCATCGGTGATTTCCGTATCGGTAAACTGAAAAGCATTGTGCATCGGCCGGGAATCGAACCCGGGCCGCCCGCGTGGCAGGCGAGCATTCTACCACTGAACCACCGATGCTCACATGGTAAATGGTAATGTTCAGCAAATAAGATACGTGGAAGTTAAAAGTTGGATAGCAGGTCACCACCTTTCTCTATATTCGTTGTGGTGTGTCCCACTTTCTGACGGTAACGGGTCCAACCTTATTTGATCCACAAATCCTTTAGATCAGAATTTCTCAGGGCATGGCAAAGCTCTAGCGCGGGTGGAGTGAGGAAGCGACATAGGACTGAAATACCGACATGGCTATATATAGCTGAAATCTCGAATCTGACAAAATCCCTGCCTTCTACTGTCCATGCACCTGCCAATCATCACACACTTGTTGGCCTTCTTTCTCATTCTGAGTTCTGAATAATCATAAAGGTCGTATAGAAGCACGGCGAGCTGTTTTAAACCCCCATTGTATTATTCTTATATTGCTATGGCCTGGTCTGGATGGCGCAGGATGAGTCTCTTTTCACTACCATTCAGTATCTTCTAGCCCCCTCCCCTTTATTGAGTATCTTCCAGTATCTTCTAACCCCCATTCAGTATCTTATAGCCCCCCATTCAGTATCTTATAGCCCCCATTCAGTGCCTTATAGCCCCCCCCCCCCCATTCAGTATATTTTATCTCACCCCAGATATTTTTTCTCCATAGACTTAACATTGGAAACTCGTAGCTAACACCCATTAGATATTTAGGAAAAATATCCAATGGGGGATAATGTCAGAAATGTTAGCCCATTAGTCAATATTAAGGGTGAGATAAATTCAGAAACCCATTCAAATTTAGGGTCAGAGCTCGATCCCATCTCATTTGAATCACATAGCAATTCACGGGGCTTCACCTTGTGAATTACTACGTGATTCAAACTCGATGGGATACGAGCTCAGACCCTAAACTTTCATGGGTTTCCTCTATAATACCCCCCCCCCCCATTCAGTATCTTATAGCTCCCTACTCAGTATCTTATACCCCCCATTCGTTATCTTATAGCCCCCCCCCCCATTCAGTATCTTATAGCCCCCCATTCAGTATCTTATAGCCCCCCTACTCAGTATCTTATAGCCCGCCTATTCAGTATCTTATAGCCCTCCCTTATTCAGTATATTTTGGCCGCCCATTCAGTATATTATAACCCCCCCCCCCTTCAGTATCTCATGCCCCTCCCCCTATTCAGTATCTTATAGCCCCCTATTCAGTATCTTATAGCCCTCCCTTATTTACTATCTTTTAGCCCCCCCCCCCCCCCCCATTCAGTACCTTATAGCCCCCTCCTCCCATGCAGTATATTTTAGCCCTCTCCCTATTCAGTATCCTATAGCCCCGTAATTCACTATCTTATAGCCTTCCCCCTATTCAGTATCTTACACACCCCCTCCCCCATTCACGACCGTCTCCATATAATAGTTGGGCATATCTACAAGGGGCAGATAGAGTTTTCGTCACAGACGGATTGAAGTAAAAACCAACAAGTTTTGGTCAAAGTCGTCGTTCTCAACGAGTTTGATGCGGAGTGAATATCACAGAGCATTCAGACGAGTTGCAGAATGACTTCTTTGATCAAAACGAGTTGCTTTCTGTATTTATCTCACCCCTATACACATTAAAAAGAATGGATGACATACAGTATATCGACCGTGGAGAACGGACCGCAATGTTAAGCCTATGGGCATTTATTCCAGGGATGAGATAAAAGCGCAGCCACACAAAGCTTGAGCTGTGCCCGATTATACATGTATTCTATACTTCCATTAACATGAATCCAGTGAGTGGTGTAAGCTAACATTCCCGTGTTTGTTCAACGATCTGTTGGACTCGGCTACGCTTGAGTGCGTTTCGCGGGTATAGCGCTAATTTCCGTATGATCCGCGAGGAAAAATTTGGCGATAGTTCCATTTTAAGCCACCAGGGTTGAAAGTGGCGCTGCTGATTTTTTAATTTTTTTTTCTTAATTGAGCAAGCTCTTTCTTTATTTCACTTGTAATACATACATTCATTCTTTCCTGAGTGTATAATCATGACTAACGTTCCTAAGGTTTTTATTTGCAATCCTTTTTTCTATGGTCTTGGAATAGTTGGGGCCGGCGGACAAATTTCCCTGATTTTCAGGCAGTCAGTCTTGGGAAAAAATTATTTTCAATTCATTCCCATGCCCCTAGGCCTTAATAAAGTATTTGTCAGTCGATTCCAGGTATGTATGGGAAAAAGACGAGCGATCCGCTTAAGCGACTGCTAGTATGTGACGGCGTTCTCTCGGCCGGCCGGCGGCGAGTGAGTTAATTTATTCCTGTCACCTTCAAAGCACGGCTTCCACTGGTTGTGGTCAGTCACATGTTGTTACATGCTGACCCTAATTGGTGCAGATTAAGACAAAGAGCGGCGGGAACCTGTCTCAGCCTATGGTTAGGCCTGTTGTTTATGTGACTGGGTCTCTGTGTGGGGTGGGGACCAGAACGTACTGTTCTGGTGGCGCCGTCTGTCTGTATTTGACCTCATTATGGGAAGGGGATCCGAGTTTTGTTCTGTTGTCTTCCCATTTGTTTTCCAGTGGTGTGCAATGTTTCTCCCAGGTGGAGTTGTCCTGGGCCATACTAGCAGTTTCAATTGCGTTCAATATCATCAGGCTATGATTGGCCGATCGCCATTATTATTTTAATGTATTTTGGGTGCGTGTCGGTGATTTTGGGGAATGTTTGTTTTCTCGACGCCGTCACATTTCAGTCGCCTCGTGGTGATAGAGTTGAATGTAATTCATGGTATCAAGAACCTTTCTGCGTAACGTGTTGGTCTCGCTATCCCGGGTGGGGGTGTGTTCGACCGTACGGTATTTAGAAATTTTTTTAGGTATGTACCTACATGGGACAGTTGGAATTAGGGTTCTAAGTTCATTAGATTTGTTAAAAGTTACGGCACATTTTGTGTCACAGCCTGCCTAAAAATCAGGGAATTTTGCCTGCCAATCCAATCCAAAATAACGGTAGCGCCATCTAGCGGCCGTTATCGGAACCCTAACAATGCCGAGGCACAGATAGATACGCCAGAGACAGGTTGTTTCTAATCCAGGTGTTCCAAGTCCGTGGTATCCTCCACTGTTTAGAAATGCATATTCACCACTTTCACATAAGCGTGGCGCGTCGGTCGCGGTGATAACGGGTTGCGCTGGTCTTATATAACCATGCATCACTAGCCGAAAACCAGCGTCACTGTGTTTAATCGAAAACGAGGTGTGCGACCTAGTGTGGTTTCACTGTGCAGTGGGTAACTATGTGTAGAAGCTTAAATTCACAGATACAGCCCGTATTTTTCACAATTTGCCTTTCTATCACACCTCCTGAGGCATAACACCTGAGTGGAGAGTCTTGACATCTGGAACAAGGTGTGAAAACACTGGACTCTGCCACATTATAGCTGCTATAGTAAAGTCTTAGGAATATTTTTGGGATTATCTGTGGGAATGTTTTCATGGATATTTTCAAAATGTTTTGGGCAACAATTATGAGTTATGAGCATCGAGGCCGTGCTCCGTCAGTACCACTACACGGAATCTCCCGTTTAATCCCCCTTCCCGATTATATAAGCTCCAGAGTAATCTATACATTGTTCCCTGGCGGATGTTACTGAAGGGGGGGTGGGGGGCTTTAAGTATTTTTCACTCTCCCTGCAGATCTGTCATATGATCTGGACCTATACGAGTGTGCCATTTCCAAGATCTCATTTTCTTTCGTGTGTATTTCACTATTATTGTTTTATATAGCAGTGTTTATTCGACATCTTTTGAAATCTCAAATAAATAGTTTAGCCAAAGAATCCTATAATTTAGATCAGGGTTCAACCCCGAGTGCTCAACACTCTCCTGGTGAAAATCTCTTGAGGCAGTACAGCGAGAATGTTACGGTACCTGAAGGTCTAAGAGAGAATGGCTGCTATTGGCCAGCCCCCTTTGGTAAGAGGAATATCATGGTTTGTTTTTTTATTTATAGTGTGAGACCGCATTAGTGTTATGTCATTTTACGCACCCAGAGGAGTATTCCTCTGCTCACTGGTGCGAAATATTGGGATATCCCTTCATAAGTGCGAGGATCGGTGAACACAAACAACTCGAATTTTTTTAGTTCTGCAGAATATTTAAAGGCATATCGGACAATTTGGCGTGAAAATTAGAACCCATGTCATTTTTCTGAAAATTAAATACAATGATCTCTATGTATTATAGAGCACATATCTGACTTAAAATCCTGGGGTCACTGTGCTAGTTTTTGGTTTATAGATCAATATTAAGATTATTTTATATTAGAATATATATATGGAGATTCTCAAAAGTTGTTTTTCACATAGTAAAACCCATGTCGTTTTCCTCAAACTTTCAGAGAATAAAGTATAGGTATAGAACTACCTATTTAGGTTTTATAAAATCACAGGTCACCGCCCTTGTTTTTCAAAGAATTGAAGAAAACCATATTTTTCAGTATATTTCCTATATAAATCAAGCAAATGAAAAAGGGCCTATTTTACCTATGGGGTTAGGTCAAACTAGACAAAACTCAAATTTTGCTCTTTTGAGTTTCGAATATGCCACAAATTACCAATTTCAATAGATGTTGGGGAATATTTGAAAATCACCAGGTGGCGCCACCGTGAATTGTAGGATATGCCTTTAAGTGTACTATGGATATATCAACATAAGATATATCAACATAATGACTTCCTACTGACTGCACTCATTAGGTGCATCTTGGGATAAAGGCAGGAATTCCTGACTCAAATGGCAGCACATAACAGTCTTAGTTTGAGTCTGTGCGCCCTGGCCCTGGCGACAACAGACTGTAGTAGAGTCTACAACCACACCAACCTCTTGATTACACTGGCCACCCGAGCTACACTACCTTAGCTCTGGTCACGTTAAATTGAGAGGGGCCTTGACCTGGCGTGGTAGCGGGTATCTCAGTGGTAAGTGAGGTTTGTTAGGGGTTGGTATCTATTGGTATCTATTTTTACCACAGAGTAGATATCTACTTACTCTGTGTTTTTACTCTGTGTATCTATTTTTACTGTGTGGTCCGACCACTCTCTGGCCATGCCCCCTTGACCCTGCCATGACCCACATTCTTACCCTGGAAGCCACTTTTCCATGTTCTCATCTTATTTTAATGTGTTTTTTTTAATAAAATGGCCACAGAGATAAGGTTCTTTATCAATTTATTAATATGTGGAGATTTCTTTGCAAATATTTGGGATATCAGAATCCATGTAGAACATACTTATTTGGTTCGAGAGTGAGAATCCGTGGATATGCCCAGGGTTTAACGTTACCAACCTCTTAGTTGGAACGTAGTGTAGACAGAGGTGGTGGCCAATCTACCTCTTGATTGGAACAGAGTGGAGACAGAGTTGGCAGATTGACAACCAACCCCTGTCTACGCTCAGCTACGACATAGGGGTTGGTCGGATTAAATCACATACAGTATCTGCTGTGTGCGCCTTGAACCAAATACTATTTACCATTTAAGTTCTGAGAGCAAATCTATCTACTAGGAAACATTATTGGCCTAGTGAATTGATAATGAAAACTAGCTTTATGTTTATTATATCTTTTTAAATATATACGAAAAGATATATAAGAAAATGTTTGATTGGGTTCGAGAGTCCAAAATGAATCATTTTCAAAGCAGTACAGACAACCTGGGTGAAGAGTAACGGACACTTACAGCTACTGATTCAAGGTGGCCACGGTTTTAACTCGACCAGGGGGAGGGGGTAACAATGTGGTCCTAGGAGAGTTATGCCTGAAAGAGAGGTCCTAGGACAGTTTGCGTTTAACTATAAAGAGAATCTTAGCAAGGGACTGTCTTAGCCAAGGATCTTAGCCATATTGTCCAAAAGAGTTTAACAAGTTGGACCCACATCTTACAAACTGTCCTCCATATACCCAAAAGTGTCCTCTACGACCTCTTTTTGGGCAGGATATGTCTTAAGTTGTTTACTTCCACAGGAAGGAGAATTTCTAGTGAATTCTTATTGATTCACATACCAAATGCAAACGTGATATTCCAAGGTATTCAAATATTTTCACATTTTATTATTTCTTTCTATCATACTTTCCAATATTTATCATTTTTCCACTTTTATATGCATATTCTAGAATAGACAGACAAACTCTTAGACCTTAGAAGGGTCCTACGCAAGGACAGTCCCTCACAAAGACCGTCTTACATTTAAACCCTCAGTCTCTTGGGATATCTCCTACAGATATGCTCTACATATATACATAGTTCAACAGGACAGGCCTACTCTCCCAAAAAATGTCTTCCCTGGGCCGACAGATCTGCCGCTTTTGTCCCAGTGTAGGACAAAATTATTCAACAGCCCCCATTTGTTAAACAGGAAAGGTCTTTTGTCCTAAGATATGTCTTAGGTTTCTGACATGATCCTAGGAGGATTCTTCTGCTAGGACCAAAACTTGTTAAACAGTGCCCAGAGCTAATGCACAGTGTACAGAGTTGACAGCTCTAGACTGTAGTACCAGTCCTACACGCCAGGGGCTCATGCCAGGCTTGATGTACACAACGATTTACGTACTGACATCAGCGTAATGTCAGGCATTTTGTAATTGTTTGAATCTCCCAGTATCTCCTCTCAGGGTAAGGAAATCAGAAACTATCAACCTAAATTTTGTTTTCTATTTGGCTAGAAATGAATGAAAATAGAAATAGTACACCTGATTAAAAATATCTGATTAAAGATATAAATAATAAGAAAGAAACTGATGAGTGTTTGGTCTGTGTCCTCGTTCACCATCGAGTTTGGAGTGCGCAGTAATATGAACGAGGCGATAGCTGAGTGAATATTCTGAAGCACTCCAAACGAGATGGTGAATGGGGACTCAGACCAAGCACGAAAATGTTTCTGATTTTATCATAGCCTTGAAATATTTATCTGTTAATCACCCGTAGAGAATGAGTTACCGTACTCGCAAGCCTGTTGAGTGCGAGTTCCTTATGTTTTAAGCATATGGACATTTATTCCAGGCTAAGATAAAGGTACACAGTTCAACCTTTAAGTCTTTCTCCACACGGGAATCCCACACTCATTGCATTTTAGTCCTCAGGCCTATTTCTGGTTTGCTATATCCCTATGTGGTGGTGAAACTCCAAGCAGATCCTGTCATAGAGCAAAGAAGATTGTCCCAGAATGGGGTGCACAATTTGATGCGGTTGGGTGCTCAACGGGGTAGTGTCCACTTTGAACATCTTTTGAAATCTCAAATATAGATAGTTTAGTTAAAGAATCGTATTTAATATTTAGATAAGGGTTCAATCCCGGCGTCTCAAAACTTAACACTTTCCAGGCGAGAATCTCTTGAGTAATTATAGGGAGAACGGTCAGGCAGTATGTCAGTGAATCAAGAATGTCATCATATCTCAATAAATAATGGAGTAACAAACGAATTTTGCATCGATATGAAAAAAATATGTACTTATAGGATGTTCATCATTGATGAATGAGCGTGCAATTATAAATTTGATAACAATTAAAAGGTCACAGTAACCCAATTGCACCCAGTCCACTCCCTATTTCTGCAACTGCCTGAGTCGAGGATCCAAATGCACCAGCACGGTCAATGAGCTATTTCAGTCTTGAGTGATTGGTCATGGTCAGCTGAGCATACCTCATTTCTGCAACTACCTGAGTCGAGGATCCAAACATATCAAGCATCAGTGGGTCAATGAGGTATTTCGGTGTCTAGTAATTGGTCATGGTCAGCTGGGCATACCTCTAAGACCCTGAGACACTGGCACCCTGCTCCTTTCTCAATATCATAGAAAATAGCACGCAGATAGTGAAGGGATAGTTTTCTGGAAGCACACTGAAAGTCTATCTGTGACCACTCTAACCTATAGGCAATGTATTCATGTATGTATACACGCTCTAAAAAATGAGAGGTCGGTGTTCATTATAGCATATCTAAAAAAAATCAAATAGAAATTGTAAAAATAAAATATTGATATTTCAGCAAATGTTAAAAGCTACTCTCCAAGCGTACTGGTGGTCTATTCAAAGCGTGTATAGGGTGTGGCCGCGGAAGCACTGGGGTTGGAGAGTGTGACACAATTTAGGTCTCACCACACTGATCAATAATTCGGGCGTAGTCAGCGCTGGCAGCGCTGGTACCCGTCGTATTGACGGCGTTCACAGTACAGGCTCGGGGTACAAGCTCGCGATCTGTATCTCCACACCGTGGGCGAACGCCGAGGGGACTAATTTTATCTCTGGGAACCCTGGACAGATGAAACTGCACAGTTTCATGGATCATATGAGCAGTGTCACGTGATAAAATAGCTTCATCTGATTCTGTGTAAAATTGTCGTCTGGATTGGTTGTCAGGACGACCAGTACAGGTCAAGGACGCGGGAACGCGCCAGGCACATACCATACCAGGAACATACCATGGAGACACTCCTGTGTGACTGGGAAATTGTCGTCTGCCACTGAAATACATCATACTCTGGCAGCATCACCAGGGAATGGTAAATGATTACAGACGAGCTGTGACAATCTATTTTTATATCGATGTTCCCATCTGGTTCTAACCGTTGATATACATTGGGATTATGGAGAATCCAACACACCACGGATGTTATGGGGACGCTGTGGATTATTCATCTGTTAAATAACATCTCTGTGACATTGGATGCATGGAATACTTAATCGTTCACATGTAGGGTGACAAATATCTGTGTCTGATTCTATGGTTCTATTCGTCTCGAACCAGGAAACCCATTGTATTGTACATTCATTAATACTGCAACAAGCAAGTGTTTTTCTGACACGTGTGTTTCCTGTCACTTTCTCTGGTTCTATACAGATACATATTTAAAAAGATAATCCAGTGGCATCAGAGATTCTCATTCTCCCAGCATAGATCCTGCGCTCTACTTCATGTGCCGCGAAAAATCTGGAGGAGAGTGGTTAATTCTTCTTGTATCGAACAAAGTGTGACGGACTACTTTTAATTTCATGAGGACTCACACTCTCCTAGCAGAGACTCTGTGCTCTACTTCCTGCAGCTGCTGGTAAGCCCTACCGCGGCGAAATATCTGCTGGGAGAGCAGAGGATATTGGAGCACTGTGGAAATAGGCTATATGTAGACGCGGCATAGACTTCCGACACAAACCACTGACACGACAACCAAAATAAATCCAAGGACCGACGAAGGGCCGACGAAGAGTTTTTACAACCACTGTGGAAATAGGCACTACTTGAGCCTGCAGAATAAAGATTGAATAAAAAAAAGATGGCGTACAGGCGGGTGACGGCGACCACCACGACCCCTCGCGGCGGCGGAGACCGGCAGTCGGTGCGTCACACACGAGGAAGCAAAGTGCGCGTCTACAAACAAGACCCGAGCGTGTCAGCCATCGGCGTCCGAACGCTCTGGATCCCGAACTCGGTGCGGTACGGGCCCCGAACGGACGACGTCCAAGTACGCGGCCTCTCCCGCCGCTACGGCGCCACCGCCCTCAACGACGACTTCCTCTACTGCCCGGAAACGGAACCGGAACCCTTCGACGCCGTAAGCTCGCTAGCGATGGTACAGCGGACGATAAACATGTGCCGTCGTTCGCTGCGCCGCTCTGGGCGAACGGAACCTTTAGCGTGGTTCTGGGGAACTCGTCCGCTCCAGTTATGGCCTCGTGCTGGGGAGATGGTGAACGCGTTCTATCACAGAGACGAACGCTCGCTCTCGTTTTACTACTTCCGGGACCCGCAGCGAGATGTGACTGTATACACGTGTCGCTCGTGGGATATCGTCGCGCACGAGACCGGGCACGCGATCCTCGACGCCATCCACCCGCAGTGGTTACTGGACTCTGTGGACTCCCTGCAGACGGGCGCCTTGAACGAGTCCTTCGGCGATCTTCTCGCTATCTTCGGGGCCTTGGAGCAGCTGGATGTGTGTGAGACGGTGATCGCCGAGTGTAAAGGCGACCTGACGGGGCCCCGGAACCTGCTCTCCTGCCTCGGGGAGGAGTTTGGCGCCGCGTGCGGGCTCCCGTACGGCATCCGCAACGCCCAGGACGACGTCACCATGTCCAACGCGGGCCTCACCATCCACGACCTCTCGCGGGTCTTCACGGGCGCCGTGTACGATTCCTTGGTGCGGATCTACGAGAGCGACTCGGACCTGCTCGTGGCCGACCCGGCGGACACGCTCCACCACGCCGCCCTGCAGCTCCTCGACACCTTCCTCCTGGCCGTGGTCGAGTCCCCGGAGTCCCGGCCCACGTTCAGGGACGTGGCCGAGCGCATGGTCATCATCGCCGACAACAAGGAGCACAAGGCCGTTCTCACGGAGGAGTTCGGGCGGCGGGACGTGTTCACGGAGACTCGGCGGGTGGGGCCGGTCAGGGCGGGGGTGGAGGCCACCGTCAAGGCCTGCTCCACGGCCCAGATGATCGGGGACACGGCCACACAGCCGTATCTCTGCGGCACCCTGCTCGCAGCCCGCGACGAGTCGGTCAAGGCGGAACTCAGTCGCTCCATTCACATCCTGTCGGCAAACTACGCGGCCGAGGACAACGAGGAGGGATATGACGGATCCAGAGGCGCCATCGTCCACGTGCCCTGGCATATACCCTGAACATTTTATTTTGGCCCAATTGGTTAAGGTCAGTGGTCCAAATAAACAGTATATAAGATCACACAAAGATCACACTAAGAGAAACCTATGGAAGTTTAGGGTTGAAGCTTTCATCTAATCAAGTTTGAATTGCTTAGTAATTCACAAGTTGAATTTGACCCAGAGGATCAGAGAGCCGCCCCCATATTTTATTTTGGCCAAATTGGTTACGGTCAGGGCTCCAAATAAACACTATTTGAAGCCACACAAAGAGTTGTCCAGGCTGAATGAGCGGGGACAGTTTAGATATCATGTAACCTATCATATATCGATGTATTGCTCACAAGAACAACAGTACTTGGAGAGAGAGCAAGAAAATTAAACCCTGCCTAGAAGGAATGTCATTTTGGCCCAATTGGTTAAATTCAGGGGCCCAAATGAACACTTTTTGAGACCAAACAAAGAGTTGTACTATAGAGGAAACTTATGAAAGTATAGGGTCAGAGCTAGTATCTCATCGAGTTTGAATCATGTAGTAATTCACAAGGTGAAGCTGCCTGAAGTACCTAGTGATTCAAACGAGATCGAGCTCTGACCATGAACTTGAATAGGTTTCTGAATTTATCTCGCCCTTAACATTGACAAATGGGCTAACATTTGTGACATAATCTCCCATTGAGGATTTTTTCTAAATACACAATGGGCATTGGATAACAGTTCCCGATGTTAAGTCTACAGGGAAAACACCAGGGGTAAGATATTAAGGCAAATTGAGAAGGAGCAGTTTAGTAATCATGTAACCTATTGTTTATCGATATATTACGCAGGAGAACACCAGTACTTGGAGACAGCGCAAGGAAATAATTAAAGAAAATATAAAACAACATAAATATTATAATAGTGGCGCCACCTATCGTTTCAAAAACGTACCAGGATTGGTGGAAGTGGAGAGTGACCTGACATTAGTTAAAACTATGACTAGTGTACAGGGAGTGTTACTTGATCCAATGGGTCTTTAAGAAATATCAGCAAGATGGAATTGCAAAGGATTTGATTGAAAGGAAAAGAAGTTAAGTCATATTCATGTGTGTCTAGTGCGGAACCATTTATAAATGTATACATGTCTATATCTGAAAATGAGTCGAAATTATTACACTTCCTGCCTCAGGGAAAGACATTCGTGTGTTTTTTGAAGCTACTGCATCGCCCTTGAAGTGGAAGAGATGATATAAGTGAATGGCTTGCTTATTCTCTTAGAAGCACATGCATTACATACATATAGAGCTGTATATTATACATAGGTGGTAGGTTGGTGATGTATAGGAATAGCCGAGTGGTCAATGACATAGAAAAGTGCCTGTTTTGTAAGCAAGGACACATTCCTGGTAAATATACTATTTTGTCATTCTCTTAAATGTTCTGCAGCACGATAAAACTATATTTCTGATGGTGCTATTATATCTAACATAATCATGAATGTATTCTATTGCGATGCATTATTACAGGTCTGTGTATTGTAATTGTTTGTCTATAGTCACTATAGATAAGCTTAAACTTGGGGCAAGGCGAAGTGATAGAAATACATATTTCTTATATGTATTATACAGCCAAAGTAGCTGAAGCTCTCGTAATTAATGAAATACTGCACCCTTCAGGGCATTGTGCTGGAAGAGTTTGAAGTGGGATTCATGTACCTCACAGGATGTTTGTCTGAGACAATAACTGCTGAGATTCTGTACTCGAACACAATTTCTTCGTCTAAATTGTTGGTTTCCATTTCCCTTAGACATGTTTTCCCCCCTATAATTATTGGCGGCATTAACCCCTAAAAAGGAACAGAATCCCATGAGATTTCGAACCCTCTGAGGTACATGAATCACTTGTGAATTCCACTTAATGTATGTTATTCTCGATCCCATATAGCTATAGAGCCCAGACTCATTAAAAGTAATCATGTTTTCTAAAATATCAAATTCTCTATAATTCATATTTTATCTCCTATTTAGCCTTGGAGAACGAGTGCTCCGAAGATTTGCAGGTAAACCGTAAAGTTCCCCAGCATACAGCAACAACATTTAAACTTATTCACACAAATCGATATTATTCATGTGTGCTCGACCACATAGGATCTGACAATCATCGTCAGTTACCACACAAATGTATCTTTTATGTCCAAAATATGTAACAAATATATATTTATTCATGACATTGGTATTTCTGCCTTATTATTACAAATATCCATTCGCTATACAGACTTTCTTGAATATAGATGCAGAAATCTAACAATGTTGCTGAAGGAAAATGAAACCATCTTTAGAATCACACGTGTGTTTAAAGTTACTTTAAAAGTGAACATGGCAAATTGAAAATGATCCCGTCGCTGTATATATATCAATGAACCTGAGATTGTGCCTTCTATTTCAGAATTATGATACCTAGCCCCTAAAACGAATATTGACGAAGAAAAATACGCTACTGCTGCTTTACTTAGGTAATATGTATGCATATAGTCATGCTCTTTTCCCTCGTCCAACATCCTTTAAGACCCGCCCCCACTGGTGCACATGTTTTATGAACCCATAAACTCACATCGAGATTATTTCATTGCCTTAAAGATGAAGTACAGACATGAGTCTTAATGATAATTTCATTAAAAATAAAGATCCGCTCATTACACAGTGAGAGAACGGGCCTGTGGGCGCGACCAGTCAGGTCGGCAGCCAGTCTATAGCTCATTCATATGCATGGTTTTCAACAAGTGAGAAGTCAACCATGGTGGGATTCCTGTGAGTCTAACTATTTAATTCAATATGAGGAATTGTGGAACATATTCAGAGTGATAAACAGACAGATACAAATACACAGACACATATAGGAAGACATAGAGACATAAGGATACAGTATGCACACATAGGATCACACAGGTCGACATTATGTGTGACAGACACACATGTGATCACACAGTCACAGATCTAGTCACACACACACAGACGCAGGCATGCTCTCCAGACACTAGTAAAACACACAGATTTATACAGTATAATGACCCAACCAAAATTTATAATTATAAGGTATAACATATACTATAACATACTATACTCACGCTAACAATATGCCATGTTGTGTAGTTGTGCATCCCAGTCTCACCCTACTGATCACAGCCGGGTGTATGTGTTCTCACTGAGACTCAGAGAGTCAGTGAAGCGTGCACAGTGCTCAGAGGGCTTTTATTGGTGGCCTGGGGCAGACAAGGCACGTTACCCCGTCACCACACAGACCCCCATACCTCAGCCGTGATATGCACCTGTATGCCTCGTTGCATGCGCGCCTGAGGGCCGTGTGGGCCGGGCTTATTGTTTAGGATTAATTAACAGAGCTTAATTGCTTTATATAAGCGTTAACTGCGAGGGATTCATCGCTCTCAGTTGCAAGATAATCCATGGGTATGACCCATTGATGCGGCTGAATTGTCCCAACCCTAGGTAATTCTGAAATACTACATGATACAAGGAGTAAATAGTACGTTCATCATCGATGAATGAGCGTTCAATTATGAATGAATAACAATTGAAAGGTTTAGGTTATATACGGATCGTTTCCTGTAGTCCACTTGCACCCAGTCAACTTGCCATTTCTTGAAATGCCGGAGTCTAGGATCCAAATATATCAAGCACCAATTGGTCCATCAGGTATTTCAGTCTTGAGTGATTGGTCATGGTCAGTTGGGCACGCTTCTAATACACTGATACACTGACACCCTGTTCCTTTGCCAGTAGCACAACGAGTAGCACACAGACAATGAAGGGATAGTGTCTTTGTAGATACAATTAGGTTCGTTGCTCGCCTTTATGTAAAAAATATGCTGTTTGTCTAATGATGTAGCAGTAACTACTCATGCATGTACCACTCCCATTTGTCATTTGTCATTGTCATTCTTCATCAACTGTACATATACCTGTAATTACGTAATTTTCTGTAAGTGAAATGTTACAGTACTGAAGTTATGTAAACAGTCGCCGGATTGGCCATAAGAACTGCCCTGCAGAGGCCATGAATGTACAACTCTTTTTTCGTACAATAACAAAAAAAGTAAGCATGCTCTAATAACAGTTACACTGACTATAAACAACTGCTCTTGTTTCGCACCCCTCATACATTACATGGTATCAGACTTAATCCTAGAACCGCAGCCTGCTTTTTTCACAGACCTTCCGAGTCTTGGCACTCGAGTGGATGCTGTCAAGTGTGGCAGTTATTGAGTGGAGAAGATTCCATGTACCAATGGTCATGGAGTCAATCCAGTATAGTTGAGGAGAGGAGTCTTCTATACAAGTACATTGCACAATAGGAACTAATTTATACCTGTGCGATGTATTCCGCGCAAATCAGGAACATTTCAAGATGTGTGATGCGATGGATCTGTCACATCGCAGACAATCATTATCATACTCAAGCGAATGCCCGGCCCTACTGGAGTGTGGTTGTGGCCCCTAAGATTCGAGGTCAACTCTGGACTGCAGAGCCGTCCCAAGGCGCTAGAAAATATTATGTAAGGAGGTCAGGGTGAAGGTCAGGGTTTGCTGCGAATGCAGTCATTGGCTACTCGGTCTACTGTATTCCTTGGAATTAAGGTAATGGGACAATTCCATGGTGACTGGAACGATTGTGTGCGATGCGAGGTGCGCCGCCATTTTTATTACCCTCACCTTGCGTTTACTAGAGCATGCTTTAACAATCTAAATACATTGCCTATAGGTTAGATTGGTCACATATATACTTTCAGCATGCTTCCAGAAAACTATCCCTTCCCCATCTACGTGCTATTCACTGTGATAGTGGTGAAGGAGCAGGGTGCCAGTGTCTCATGGTCTCAGAGGCATGGCCAGCAGACCATGACCAATTATTAGACACTGAAATACCTCATTGGCGCACTGGTGCTTGATATGTTTGGATCCTCGCCTCAGGCAGTCGCAGAAATGGCAAGTTGACTGGGTGGGTTGCAAGTGGCTTACAGAATAAGGTCCATAGACTGAATGTAACCCGAACATTTTAATTGCTATTCTTTTCTAATTGCATGCTCATTCATCAATGATGAACATACTATTTGCTCCTAGTTACCCTTTTAATGCTGACGAAAACGTGTCTTTCAGTATTGATGCTACTATTATCACACCCTAATAATTAAGGCTGAACATGTATACAAGGGAGACATACTCTAACCACACCCTATTTAGTAAGACCCAAGAGCTGTTACAGCAATACATCCATAGACACCAACGCCAATGGTACTAATGCAGAAATTGCAAGAGATCGATAAGTAATCGATTCTATCGATCAGTGGCACTGCCAATGGCTGGCAAGCACTACAGGAAGGACACGGAGAGGCCGTCCCTTCCCCCGGCCACACAACGGTTTAGAATACAGCAGCCTTCCTCATTGATTCATTTATTTATGTGTATAGACATGGGTCTAACCAACTTTTTGTCAGTTGAATTTGTTATGAGCCCTCTCAATACATATTTATTCCTACATTATTCAGGAGGACATGTGTCTGGACATAGAACGAGAAAGAGAAAGAGGGAGCGGGAGAGGGAAAGAAAGGGGGAGAAGGGGAGAGAGAGGGAGAAGGGGAGGGAGGAGAGAGAGAGAGGGAGAGAGAGGAAGAGAGGGAGGGTGAGGGAGAGGGAAAGGGAGAGACCGGGAGAGACAGGGAGAGAGAGAGGGAGAGACAGGGAGAGAGCGAGAGGGAGAGACAGGAAGAGACAGGGAGTGAACGAGAGGAAGAGACAGGGAGAGAACGGGAGAGGGAGACAGGGAGGGAGAGACAGGGAGAGAGAGGGAAAGAGAGAGATGGAGAGGAAGAGAGGGAGAGAGAGAGAGAGAGAGGGAGAGGAAGAGACAGGGGAGAGGGAGAGGAATACAGGGAGAGAGAGGAAGAGAGGGAGGGAGAGACAGGGACAGAGAGGAAGAGAGAGAGAAAAAATGAGAGAGAGAGACAGGGAGAGAGAGAGGGAGAGACAGGGAGAGAGCGAGAGGGAGAGACAGGAAGAGACAGGGAGAGAACGAGAGAACGAGAGGAAGAGACAGGGGGAGAGGGAGACAGGGAGGGAGAGACAGGGAGAGAGAGGGAAAGAGAGAGATGGAGAGGAAGAGAGGGAGAGAGAGAGAGAGAGGGAGAGGGAGAGACAGGGGAGAGGGAGAGGAAGACAGGGAGAGAGAGGAAGAGAGGGAGGGAGAGACAGGGACAGAGAGGAAGAGAGGGAGGGAGAGAGAGAGAAAATGAGAGAGAGAGAGAGGGCGAGAGAGAGAGAGAGAGAGAGAGAGAGAGAGAGAGAGAGAGAGAGAAAGAGTGGTTATATGAATGGTTACAGTTAAAATTCCATTATTTCTAAAAAAAACCACTATATATACAACGTTTATTCACCTCAAAAACACCACCTACCTTCAACTAGACACATTCCAGGGGTCAAGGTCAAAGATATTAGTTGTAGGCATCGGACAACAGAGGACATCACTAGTAAAAATGTTGTATTCTTTTTCAAAATAACCATGATACACAACCTTTATTTGCTTCAATACAGTACCTACCTTCGAAAATGGCTCCCAGTAAACAAACCAGGAGTCAAGGTCACAAGGTAGGCATCGAGCACCAGAGGGCACCACCAATAAAAATTCCTTGTGGAATATGGATGTACTAGTGTCAGCAAGTGTCGGGCATATGGAACAAGGCAGCCAATGGCAGCCGACGTTGGCCGATGGTGGCCGACGGCACCGATCTCACCGGGTCATGCTGTTCCATTGTACCAATGGAACCCGAATAGTAAATCAGATACTGTCAGATTCAACATTCGGCTGAGCATTCGTTCCCAGATGGAACAGCCCCCTTCAATGGAACAGGCCTTGACACACTAGTTAGCGGGAAATGTCTGTTACTCTCCGACCAAATCTTTCACACTGCTTGGAGATTGTTATTTCATAATCTTGAAGCCAATTTTCAGTTTTATTATTTCCTTTTGTGTATTTATCTTTTAATATAATGAATATAAAGGTAAGATTCTTGATCAATTTGTTAAGATACAGTTGTAGTTTTTCTGCTTTTAGAACCTACATAGAACAAACACTACTTGGTTTGATGCACACACAGCAGATACTGTATATGACTGAACCATACCAACCTCTTAGTCTTAACAGATTGGAGACATAGGTGGCGGCCTATGGACCGCACTTCTCCCATGCCGAAGGATTAGCGCAGGTAAAATTAGCCTGGCAGCCTGGCTTAGTTAGACTATAGGCCAGGTAACGGGTTGCAGTTTTGTGGTGCATTATTGGTAACGCCTCCATTTTTCTGTTGCATTGTGGGATTGGCAGACCACCAGATACACTGGTTCCTGGGGTATCCACTAGGGGGCTCGGCAGAGATATATGTGGAACCCAGCCAAACCACTAGTCCACTAGTGCCCTGGCCCTAGCAACAACGGAACGTACTACAGTCTAGTTGAAGGTCGTAGGAACCCGTTACCTGTCCCTTATTTCATTAGGGCAGGGAACCAGTCCAAGGTAAAGTATGAGTTATGAGGGACTTTGAGGGGCATTCTTACCGCCAGAGTGTGTCTGGCTGTGGGTGTGCAGTGGAAGCTCAGCCTATGTCCTCGCATGTCCTCGCATTAGGCCAGGTATCACCTTTATTGGGAGGTGAATCGTGTTTTTTTTTAGTTGGTACATGACCAATACTGTAGGGTTTTCATATTCAAATATCATATTTTCTTGTGTCAACCGTGCACAATAATATCATCTCTTTTAGAGACCGCTTGGAGGCGCACAGAGTGGCCTGACAAGGGTCTGTATGAGTCTAGCTGAGCTGGTCGCTGATTGGATGATGGTGGGAATATTCTGATAGGCAGTGCTAAAAATAGCACAGATTTAAGTATAGGGAATAACAAACAAACTTTCAACGCGCGAGCTGTCAGATGAGTAAACTTTTCCTAAATCAGCTATTAGTGTATTTAATGTATTGAGAATATAAACAGTGGTATGGCACTTCAATCCCCACCAGATTTATGACATTTAGCCGTGAACACGCCGTCTGGTGAATGTTAGCCGCACTACAGGCTAGGCGTACAGACTGCCTGGAGGACCTCTGGTGAGAAGTAGTGGTACTACTGTCTAACTCGGTCAGTTTTTAAAGAATGATTTTGATTGTGAAAGGTTGACGTTGGTTTATTCTATATTGCCATTCCTTTTAAACCAATGTTAACAAGATACTAGGAGGATCTCGTGAGGGAGAGAGGCTTGATATCGAAGTTCAAGGTCGCTCAGAATATCCCCCTACCTGTCCTATTATTTATTTGGATAGGGAACCTGTCTAGGAGCGATCGACTTTACTTAAGACAAATGCTGGTAGTTGGGTGAATTCTATTGATTTTTGCAAATAACTTTGGATAATATAAGTTCCATATATCAGCATATATAAAATGCATTAAAAAAGGCATGTCGCCATGCTAACTTCTATGGGAAGGCAATCTGAAAAGATAAGTGCCTAACTATTGGTGTCTATGGGAAACTGCAATATTTTGATTTCGTGGCTAGATGACACTGATGTTCTAGTCTATTGCTATATTCAAATAATTCTGGATTCTGATAGTTGGGAACATATACAAATGAGAAATGCTAAAATAATGCTATGTCACCGCGCTAATTAACTTCTATGGGAAGGCCATCTGAAGAAGATAAGTGCTTAACTATTGGTGTCTATGGCAATATTTTCATGAAACCAGATGGCAGCACCAGTGTACAATTTAGTTCTGAGTCTAGACAAAGAAGGCACTGCGATACCTACCCGCATTTGTCTTTAACGCCTACTCCTCAGCGGGGGAAGGACGCAGCCCTGCAACACGCTACACAGCACCCCGTCTGCACTGAAGAAATTTTTATCAAAAAGATAATGGTAATTGTTAATGAACATGTACGTACATACCGTTGTTCCATAGTTGTATGACATAGGATGTATTCCATGGTGTCAATAAGAACTGTGATACTAGATTAAATCTGACATTGAGTCTTTAGAGATATTAGAAGTGCCATAATTAATCCTACACTAATTTGGACCTAAAAGAACACATTATCATATAAACAAGTGCACTATATTACAAGTATACATTCTGAGAATAAACGAAATCTTACCCTTGTAACATAGTGATGTATATTAACTATTTTGTTACTACGTAATGTACCTAAGACTATGTTTGGAGAGTGAATTGGCTCTGAAATGTATAGGGAGCCAAAGTGAACCCGCTACAACCACAGATAGCCGGTCACAAATACCATTTCCGGATATAGGCGCTCAGTACTTTGACTATGTAGGTTGTCTCATTCTCTAATCTTTTAGATCCATATTTTTGCTAAACTGAACAACTGTCAGCGTAGTTTCGAAACAGAGTTATGTTCAGATGATAGTAGTAAACTACACTGCAAAAATAACAAACAAGACCAAAAACAAAAGTCTAGCCTCAAACCCCCATAGGTTTAGCACTAAGCCTCGTTCTTACTGGCCACCGGAAATGGTGTTTTGTAAGTGGGTATCTGTGGTTTCAGCGGGTTCACTTTGGCTCCCTATGACGTAGTCTGAGCCACGAGGATCTATGATAAAATCGTGCACTCTGACTGAGCTAGCAGCTGCTCCCTGACACTCATCAACACCAGTCGTGGGTGTTGTAAAGGGCGGATTCCAACAACACGATGTATTTGTCTTGGTATATCTTGTAATATCTTACAGTGTTGCGATACGTCATACCTCCGTTATTGCATAACGTAGCCGTGCTGTGTCGGGTGTATGTTTTGGTGCTCCACCACCGCGACACCTCAAGAAACATCACGACAAATAGGCACACGATTATTCAAACCTAGCCCGATTTAGTAAGACAACCAAATCGTAACTAACCTCGCTATATCTTGTGTGTCGGTGGAATCAGCACTTAACACACCAACAGTTGTCACATGTATAATGAAAAGTACCAAAGTTACAAAAGTAACAAAATAACTTGTTTCAGTTGTGTACTTTGTTACACCCTATCTTGAAAATAAAAGAAATCCTACACTTAAAGGTTGCTTTTATTGTTAACACAGATAGGTCTATGTGGACAAGATTCAAGATGGCGGCACCCAGCGTCTCACATCAGCATTGTCTATATCGTATGAGACCCGGGCGCCGCCAGTGCTGTCTCCTCGTGAGGAGTGAGGGTACTCATATTCAGAAGGAGATAACTCTGCTCCTCAGTGAAATCCTTCAGTTCAAGATGTCGTCAAGGACCTGTAGTTCCTTCTAACAGAGCCACGTCAGCGTGTTACAACATTATGCTTACTGTTATTGTCTTGATACATATTCAACAGGGTTCTTTTCTAGATTGTTGCAATCTCTTTTTTTCCTAATAGACCCTCCAGTAAAGGATCCGCTCTCGACTGGCTGGCCGCACCACGGCCGCCTGTCTTCGGAGGAACAATTATTTTCTTTATTTTAATCTATTTTGATTTTTTTTTTGGATTTTTTTTTCAACGACAGGGTTATCTTTGAGAAGCTGAAGCAAGCCTTCCTGAGGATATATGTCTGTACATACATACTAGGGTATAAAAGGCTTCCTGCTTTGACACTATTAAATAATGGTTGTAATCTGATTTATATAGACCATGTTGTATGTGCATTCTAAAGAGACTGGTGTAAAAAGAAGAATATCAGTCAGATTATAGCAGAAATGAGAAACACAGAGCTAGAAAGATCAGGAAATTATAGTACATGTATTTCATTTCGTGAAGAAAGAGTACTCTTAAGTATTCTAGTTCTTTTGAGGACTGGACCAATGTATGTTAAGAAAAATGTAAAATAGTTCTGCCAAATAAAACAGCATTATATTTTTTGATTTACAGAATTATATTCAAATTTTGAAACTAATCTTAAACAACAAAAGCGTTTGTACACCGATAGTCTGTATTTTGTTTTATTTCAATCCTGATCTGTGAAACGATTCTAGGGTTAGACCTCTATTATATTGATGCGAATTTAATGACAGAAGAAATAAGATGATATGAGCATGGCGGCACTAGTCAGGGCCCGTTGACAATAATAAGAGAAAACGTGCTTCCTGGGCCCGTAGAGATGGCCGTTCGAGGTCTTTTGATGCCATAAATATGTCACGAGGCGGCAGGCGGAGGGACATATTTATGGCTTCAAAAGGTCGAGAATAGCCTAATATCTTACCTATAGTGGAAAAACTAACTTAGTGTTGTAAGGCCCGGCGTCCACCTACTACGATATGGCACCGATATGGTCTACGATGCACCTCCCGATAGAAAATCAAAATCGTGTTGGAAGGTCACCTAATATCGGGGCAGTTGACCATGTTTCTACGATTAGGCACCGAAAAAAACACCCATTAAGATGCCTGGTGGATTGGCATGTCTAGACATTTGTCTACGATTTTGCACCTTCCAAATATGTCTCCGATATTTGGTTTTTGTATCGGTGCCATATTGGTAGGTCTAAATTTCTATCGTAGTAGGTGGACACCAGGCCTAACTGTATGTACTGAATAAAAAAAGATTTAGAATTAAAAAAGGCATCCCTACGGGCTCAGTCAATACGTTTTCTTATCATCAAATACCAAAATATCATAAAAAGGCCAGTACATGTAGGCCTACTTACGAAGTGTGCCCGAACATTCACTACGGGCTCACTACACCCGAACATTATTTATTCTGCACCTCTAGCAGTGGGTAGCATTTCATAGACGTTCGGCCATAGGTAGGTAATAACATACATGTAAATGCTATTCGTTGACACTACCAACTCGGAAGTTCAATATTTCCTGTTTTGTTCGCCAAGGTAGTAACTCATTTCAATACTTTTGTACAGAATTAGATGTTCGGAGCCAGTTGTCTTTTATAGCCACCACATCCCTTTCTCAAACCAAATAGACCTTATTGGGGTATCCCATAATTCAGTCCGTTTACGGGATCCAGTGTTCGCTGGTTGCCGTTGTTGTAAGATAATAGAACCTTGACCTATATCCCACAATTATTGCAGTTTAACGGGTTTTTTTTATAAATCTTCAAATTGGAAATCCGATGCCAATAATGGGAATTTCCGTTATTTCTACATAGATACTTAAAATTATATTCGAAATAAAATAAAATAAAGAAAAAATTGTTCATCCGGATCCTTTACTTATCCGGGGCTATATTGGGGAGTTTTAATAGTAACGTCTGGTGGGTCCATCTAAAAATTGAATTGCAACAATCTAGATTATTTACTTGCTTGTTTAACAAACATCTCGGTGTTTTCATACGAAAAGTCCTAGTCAAGAGTAAATACATTCAGTATTGAGTGAATTGATATTATAAAAACCTCACACTTCTCCATAGAGGGGCGGCTCAAGGGTCATTATTGTATATCACGCTGACTTGTCTGGGGACATTGTCTAGATACAGTAGATCAGGTTGATACAAGGAGGGTCAGATAGGGTGGGAACGTGCACGCCTGCTTCAGTGTGTCCTAGTAATGACCTGATTATGTCGATTAGGCTACCAGAGATCCAAGATAACCGCCTCCCACCTGAGTAAAACGGCCAGGAAGTACCTGTGTCTTGATGCATTCTAGAGTAAGTCTTGTATTCTGAATCATGTGCCTATGATCCTATAAATATATTGTGTGTACTTATGGACTCTTTATTTTCAAATTTCTAGAACCATGTTTGTAGACTCTGTTGTCCAGGCTTGGTACGGTGTGGTCTTCTAAATTTTTTTAGTCATACATCGGACTCCGAACGCCTCGCCACAGCCCTTTATCTTTTTACACAAAGAATTTTTGTTTTTATTTTTTTAAGTTATGTTTATTGGAATGTTGTAGTAGGATAAATCCATCCTATTTTCAGTAGGCTCCAGGGCCAGTATTGTGTTTTTCCCACCTGATTTCCTTAATATACTAACAAAGATGGTATATACAATGTTATGAGAATATTTACAAGGAGTGTAAAGTATGATATGATATGATATATGCAATGAAACTTGTTCATCTTGTGTGAATAATTCTTATGTTGGGTAAAGTGCCATGGAGAAGTACATTGGCATGTCTAATGTTGTACTTCATTTTTCGTCCTATCAAATCATCTAGTAATTTTCCCTAAAGGCAAGGAGATGCTTTTTTGTCAGATTCTTAAAGTCATTATATGTTCTTGACATTTTAAATTGTAAAGGCAGAGCGTTCCATGCCTTTCCTGTTTTATACTGAATACTCCTTCTGAAAGCCTCTTTAAATAGTAGCCTCGAGTCCTCCTTTTACCATCTGTGAAGCCACAGTGCTGACACTACAGTACAGTGATACATTATGTGTACTGTAGCATCATATATCAAGGATGTCCAAATAGCAGGTGGATTTTTGGCCAATGAGGCTAGGTTCTATTCATAAAGCAATCCAATTTCCTGAGTACATACCTCCATACGGAGCATTATGCGCAGTCTGTACATTTACAACCAAAAATTTGCAGAATTATGAATTCCTCTGCCAGCGAAAGTACTGTCTCTGTTTAGTCTACACAATTTACATACAAAAAGGATAATTAGATAAACACATATTTCATTGGAGTGTGAAGAAACTTTCCCCATGAAAATGCCCCCCCCCTCCCCCCACACACACACAATACAATTTATTGCACTTTACCATAAATAAATTGGATATACTCACATATTCATACACAGCATTGACTGATTTCAGATACAAGCCCGAGGAGTTGTCGCGTAGTAATATCCGAGGGCATGCCAGGATATTTGGCAGAGTCAACTCCGAGGAGTATACAACCGCTTTTATCGGAATCCAGTCTATATTGTATTTATTACCCACCTTTCCCTGACAATTGGGGTACTATCAAGAGACGCCACTCGTTTGAGTTTGAGTTTATTTTTGTCACACATTGTGTTGGCTCCGTAATAAGACGAGTGAGATTACGGAGCCAACACAATGTGCGACATAAATAAACTCAAACTCAAACGAGTGGCGTCTAGATTTTATCCTACCCCGTTTCCCAATTTTGTGAATATCAGAAAGTAGTGACATAAACAACACTTTATGTCACATCCGTGACACAAACAAATCCCATGTTAAGCCGATGGCGTTTTAAAAAAATTATTATTAAAGTAGGATGAATGTACTTATATTAATTCATTTAGGTACACACTATCTTTTCCATGTATGCACAATTTTCCGTATGCGCCGGCTTTTGCAACCTGGAACATACAACATAACCGTATGCTCTGGGTATGTAGATACACGCTGCCCATGTGTTTTCTATGGGCACTGTGTATTAGGTGGATAACAAATATATTTAATCGCTTATGTATCAGCTTCTTGTCTAATGCAACGATATGCGGCCATTCACCTGCTTCTACACTCATATCAAACTATTGGTTTACGCTCATTGTATTTGCATTTCCGTGTATCCTTTACTGGAGTATTTGCTTGTAAAGTTAGGTACTTTATAAAAAACATTCAACAGGACTTAAAGAAACGGAAGTCGCCTCCTCCTTGTAGATATGCACCCACGCAGAGAGCAGAAGTGTTTCTGAATTTAGAAGTGGAAGAAAGCAGAGGGAATCAAATTGTACATCATGTAGTGACTGCTGCATTGGGATCAAATTTCTTTTAATAATAAACATTAATCTTGGATAGCAATGCATAATACAATGGTCCAAACAACGTCATGTATGCATGCCATTACCTCAACACTCGACCGTCTTAGAGTGCTCGGTCCAATCTGTTATCAAGGTGACAGCACCTGCTGTGGTCCCATGGCGTCGATTATGTTCATACACATTAATGTAACGACACGATTGAACAATGTATGGAAATTGTATCTATGCGATATTTGCACTTGTCCTTATATCACAATGAGCCAATTGCCTGTCCTACTTGTAATGCTAATTGCAATACATGTTCATGTATTACATTCGGAGCTCATTGATTGCATTGTTTTTGTATTTTAGTATTTTGTCAAGGACACGAATTCCTATAAGATCAGTTTGATCATTGTTTGATTGAGTTTAAAACTAATTTAGACATATTTTGATCGATAACGTATTTTAAGCAGTGTTCCACAAGGATTTTTCTTTTGGTTAAAGGTCTTTATTGCGTTCGGTTCGTATGAACCGGTCTTCCATGCGATACACGACAACATGATGCAAATAACAATAACAATTCAATACTCCTAAATATTCCGACATTATTAGAAAGTGGACAATTAGTCCTATACAGAATCATGTCCATTCACCTCAAAAGCCCACTTTATATACTCATATTATAGAATCATATTACATTATACTATACATATATATATATCCAGTGCAAATAACCAGTATCGTTCTAGTACACTACAGCAATATCATACAATGGGGTAGGGTACTATCGTAAAACTGGATGAGTTTTAATCTTGGCCACTGTATGCCACGACTGGAGTTTGGCAAAGTGACTTCATGAGACGAAGCCGAGTGAAGTCTGGAGCTTAAACTCCAGGAGTGGCATGCGGTGACCAAGATTAAAATGAATCAGGTTTTGATTTTATCTAACCCCTTCTCCTCGATTTTGGAATATTACGTGATAACAATTCTGTATGCCACTAGTGGCATATAAAACCCTGTATGCCAGTCAGCGTGGCTTATGGAAACTCAATATTAAGCCTATGGGATTTATATTAGGGGTAGAATAAATTACCATTCCATTCCATCATAACCAATCAATTAGGACGTTCCTAATATGGTAAATGTGCCTGAATTATAACTTATGATGACCTGCTGGTAAACCATATATACCTAAAATCATCTAACGGTGAATGGTAGTGAAAGATCACCCCATAATTCCCAATAAAAAGTACAGATAACAAGCGAGGTATTTAACCCATCATGTGCCATTAACAAAATGACAAATATCTGTTTCGCCCTGAAAGGAGTCTCTGAAATAATGCACGGAAGCCAATGGATAATTAAATATGATAACAGATGTATTAATACCGAGATTGTGACAATAAATAGATAGTGAGGAGATAAATTTGGAGAAGATCTCTTGAGAACAGACCGTATCAGGGGCTCTCAGTCAGAGAGTCGTCACTATGAGGCGTCGTCCTGTAAGACTCTCGTCAGGAGGAGCCACTGGAGCACCCGCAAAAGAGGATCCGGAAGTCCTGCGCGCCCATTACCATCAGAGACTGGCTTTTAGAACGAGACTGGGCGCAAAGTCAGTCTCATATCAGAGGTATTGTACGAAAACTGGCTTACTGTCTACGTACGTCAAAAATGGAGTTATTGAGCAGATACATCCCGAAGCCGTAGGTAGAGGGATGCATCTGATTTATAATTTGACCAAGTATTTTGACGTATGAAGACAGTCGGCCTGTTTTCGTACTATTATGTACCATAGCAAAATAGTACAAAAGGAAAATTTTGAATAGTTACTTGATCGCAGGAGCGGGCAGTATAGGGGACAGTGATTGCTAGTTCTGCCATCACCCGCCAGGAAATTGCAAGATAGTGCCACTGTAGTTGTGCTGTAGTTGCAAAAAGAATTATACTTTTGATCAGATCAAAATGGACCCCCCTCCCCCCCCCCCTTGGTGTTTTGTTTGGGGTCGTGGGGCAATATTATTGAAGTTGGCAGCGACCCTAACACATTAGCTATGTCGCCCTATACGTAGATGATACAGACATAGGTATATATATGATAATATCTAAATCCTAAAGTCCCATGTTTAACATGAGTACTCGCTTTGACGCCTCAAACACCCATATCCCCTAAATTAATAACGAAGAGCAAAAGGTATTTTCATCATAGATGAATGTGCGTGCAATTATAAATGAATAACAATTAAACGGTTTGAGTTAGATTAACCTATGGATGGTTTTCTGTGACCCACTTGCACCCAGTCAACTTGCCATTTCTGCAACTGCCTGAGTCAAGGATCAAAACATTTTAGCTCCAATGGGTCAATGAGGTATTTTGGTTTTGAGTGATTGCTCATGGTCAGCTGGGCATGCCTCTAAGAGACTGCGACACTGGCACCCTGCTCCTTACCCAATAGCACAGCGAATAGCATATTTTTTAAATTATTATTTTTTATTTATTCAGGTCAGTTCGCATACATATGTGTGTCGCGGTCTACCACCTTCCTTGAACAAATCTATATAGTGAGCAGATCTATATAGTGAAGTGATAAATTTTTCTCAGTATGCTGAAAGTGTGTGTGACCACTCTAACCTTTTATAGGCAACGTATATAGGGCATACGAGCACGCTCTAATAAATGCACGCTATCCTCTAAGACATGCCCTGCATGTTGGACAGCCTATAGCTCCCCCTCCCCTCCCCGACCCACCCCGCCCGGCGCGTGGTGCGGGGATGGTATCAGTGTCTTGAGGATACAGAGAGATACGTGAAGTGCCCGGCACGTGTCCCGCCGTCACCGCGACGCCTCCCTGTCTCCCGCCGAGACGGATGTCACGTTAACTCAGGATGTCAGAGGATGGCGGGCGACGGGAGGAGGGAGAGGAGAGGAGGGGAGAATACAGACGGCAAGGTCATTCAGACGGAGGGATGTTCTGAAGAGGTGTCGAGCAGGACTGTTACAATGTACGGCGTGTGGCGACTTGTAGCGCAGTAATGGGTATTACTGTAAAATCTCGCTATGATAGATTCCAGGGACTGGCGGATTTTCCAATCATAGAATTTTTTAGGACAGGATGTGGCATATACAACTTTATATATACAAATATGTATATATAAAGTTGTATATGCCACATCCTGTCCTAAAAAATATAATATTAGTACAACAATAGTCAATAAGTAATACTATAATTATTGTGATAGAATAATTGAGACGAAGACGTGAATGGCGGAAAATATTAAATAACAGGGTTTATTCAAAAATACATTGGGACAAACCCCAGTCCTACACATCAAGGTATACAATACTAAGGTTAAAATAACTAATTATATATCGAAGTAAGATTAAAATTGAACTGCTGGGTTGAGCAGATACGAGCGGAATGCCGTTTAAATAACCTGGCGTCACCAAGTCAACTCCGGTTACCGCATCAGGTAACCGGGTAACCTGGAAAATATTACGTGACGCTTAATAACAAATGAGATCCCGCAGTGAATAAACCTGTGAAGGACATTGGTTTATAATTTATATTTATATAAACGTAGTTATATAGTAATATAATATTAGTACAACAATAGTCAATAAGTAATACTATAATTATTGTGATAGAATAATTGAGACGAAGACGTGAATGGCGGAAAATATTAAATAACAGGGCAAAAACCTGCCAGACACAACAGAGTTCAATTAATACATTTTAAAAATTTTGAAGCAATTAAATCTGAGGAGGCGACCGACATAGAGGTTTCATGCAGATAGGAATAAACCGCCGAGGAAGACCAATTACCTCGGGCCTTGATATCATTGATATCCACCCCTATGTCCTTTAGAAAGGTCGCCCCTCCGTGCCTCAATGAGTGACAGGAAACCCGGTCATCTCCGAAACCACACAACCTTGAAAGAGATTTCAATTTATTATTAATTTTCTGGTAATTAAGTGGCAATAGAACCTTACCCGAGGGTAATTGAAGCAGAAAATTGTCTGGATGAGGATTATACCGTGAAAGATATAAATTAAGAAGAAAATCCGATGACATATCATTATGACCTCTCAGTTTATTCTCGAAATTGACCGCTGAGATATAATTTCTGATAGAAATTGGTTTTAAATATTGTGACAAAAATACACAATATAACGATAAATGAGAGTTATTTGTTGGGAAATAAGACCATTCCCTATCGTCGCAAAAACGATAATAGCAGGATAACTGCTTACTCCTGACCTTTTTAGTATTTTCAGAAACACACCCTCGTAACACCAACTCCTGTTTTACCAACAGAGATTCCAGGGTCACATCTGTAATTAAAACCAAACATTCCTTTATCTGAAAGTGTTTTAACAATTTTTTCTGGTACACCCCTGTAATTTAACTGAGACAATTGATCAGCTAAGACATTCTCAGCTGATCTGATATAAGAAGCTGTTAGGCTTAAATCATTTAAAAAACATACCCAAAACAGCTCTCGCAGCCAGGCCATGCACTGTTTATTCCTGCTACGACCAGTATTGATCATAGCCAATACCTGCATATTATCGGTGATAATATTTACTCTGCAGTTTTTATAACACTGGGACCAACGTTTAACACTGACCAATACAGGCCAAAGTTCATAAAGGTTAATATTCTGTTCAATAATTTCCAATTCTGGAGATTTCTCAAAATGCGAATTTTCAATAATTTCACATTTTTTATCGCTCCAAGAACCATAGAAAAAGTCAAGGCCTGCCCAAGCCCCAAAACCTAGCATGGATGAGTCTGAAACAATGGGGCAATGATTACATTCGCGTTGAATGATCTCTTTTCCATTAAATACACTGCAAAATTTGTACCACCAATTTAGATCTTCCAGTAAATCGTTAGTTAATTCGATTTTACCACGTTTTGGACAAGAAGCAGAAAGATCGAAAATCCTGCGACTAAAAGTTCTGCCTCCACGTACCACCTGAGAACAGAAGGAGACTAACCCCCCTATCTGTTCCAACTCTTTTTTCGATACTCTATTATTTTCACGGATTAATTCAATCGATTTTTTGAGCTTTTCAACTTTACCTTCAGGTAACGAGAGGGTTAAATCTTCAGAATTTATTAAAATTCCAAGAAAAACAGTCAATCTAGACGGTTCTGTCACTTTAGACATTGAAACCTCGAACCCAATATTGTTGAGAATGTCAATAAGTGCATTGCGTTTGTTCAGACAATCGGGATGGTTTTTACCGATAACCAAAAAATCATCTAAATAATTGGTAACCCCCGTTATCCCATTTTGACAAGCAATATCTACGACTAGATTAGAAATCCTAGTAAAAATGTTTGGAGCGCATTTTAGGCCAAAACAGAGGCGCTTATCCTCGAAAAATCTAGGACCCCCGCCTAAATCCCAGGAGAAACCTTGAAAAACAGTTTGATCTGATCTAACATTAACCGAACGATAAGCCGACTTTATGTCAACCACACTCATAAACCCGTACCTTTTAGGGTTTTAACTGCATCATATACTGTATTATAAGAAAAAGACTCGTAAGTATCTTCCATAAAATTATTGATACTTATTTTTTCCGGACAAGAACAATCCGTTATGGGCCTTAGTTTCCCATTGGCCTTTAAAACTGCTCCTAAAGAATGTACGCATCTCGGCCTTACCGAGGCATAGGCTACTTTACTCGATTTAAGCTCGCTTTCAATTATATCCGACATTTCCCGGTAAAAAACGGGTTCTAGTATGGAATTGTAATTTTCACAACAATAATCGGTGTCACATCCATCATCAACTATTGAAAACCCGTTAACAAATCCGTTATAAACGAATTTCTTATCAAACTCTGTTAATCTGCTGGTATTATTAGGCCCCCAAAGATAATGGCTAATATGACAAGGCTTCAGTTGAGCCTTAAATTCGCCTATATAATGATCACAATTACAAACATTGTTGATACAATCTATATCAAATTCTAACGAATTCTCCGAATTCCAGAGAGGCAGATATATATCGTTTGGTTTAAAACCGGACTCTGAACCCACTGGCATGTCAGAGTTAATCTCAACGGTTTTTTCTATTTTCAAATTCAAATCTGAAACATTTTCAAATACTACATTTTGGGTATCAACGATAGAATTTAACGAAAAAGTACCACCTTCGTCTTTTCCTAAACATATCGTATCCAAAACCCCATCTGATACTTGACTTCTATCCTTTTGAGCAACCTGTGGTAAATCCGTGTCATTAATACTCATACTACTGCTACCGTTAGCGTTATTTGACCTGACCTGACCTGATTTTTCTGGAATGCGGTCAGTCACGTGGTTTCTAATAATAACACGAGACATTGTATCAACTTTACCGCAAGTATCTAGGTTACTCTGATATGCATTTCATTTGGTATTTGTCTTCTTGTTTTGACACGAGAAAGCCCCGTGAATACTGGAGTGATAAACATTGCAACAATGGCGATACCTACAGTTTGTAAAAGTACAGCCATTTTCTTGTTTGTTATAAGCGTTACAAGTGTGAGAAAAACCCGAGTTTGTAGCTTTTGTCTTTATCTGTTTTGCATTTCTGGCATTAATTGTACCATCGTATGACAAATACCTAACAATATCGCTTGGATCGATAGTAGAAAATGACTTGATACCTTTTTTGTTCGCTTTTTCTTTAACGGATTTATCGTACCTAATCAGAGCTTCGCTTTGAAAAACTCGTGTTTTAGCCTTTTCTGCAAGAAGAATCTCCAGAAATATCTTTTCCATTTTCTATCATTTCTTTTAACATTTTTAGATTTACTAACACCAAACTTTCGTAAGAAGTGATTTTTTCCCCTTTTTCAAGGTATCTGGAAGTATCATATTTACCAGTTTTCTTTTTTCTGTCGTCAGAACTTCTTGATCGCGACTTGGATTCAGAACTCGCACTTGAATCTCTCGAGCTGCTCGGGGATGATCTCGTAGAAACTCTTCTGCATTGTCTAGATTTGGAGCGATTTTCTCTTGAACTCCCATTATTTGTAGTCACCAGACGAAGAATTGTAGAAATCGATGATTCCAAATCATCCATCCTCTTCTCCATCTTGGAATTCGCTAAACCTGTAGCCGCTGGAGAAGAACTCGCATCACCCTCCTCCGAACTCGCTGTAGCCCCCGACTGCCCGCCGGCTTGCACATCACGCGAAGTCGCTGTAGCCCTCAATTCCGCATTTTTCTCCATAAAAACATTTGGCATATCATCCAAATATTCCCCAAGAACATCCATTCCTGAGTGTAAATCGTCAGCCTTCATAGAAGGCGCCTTCTTCCTAGACCGACCCATGCTTTAGGCCTTTTAACCTCTCCGAGATTAAAATTGAACTGCTCGGTTGAGCAGATACGAGCGGAATGCCGTTTAAATAACCTGGCGTCACCAAGTCAACTCCGGTTACCGCATCAGGTAACCGGGTAACCTGGAAAATATTACGTGACGCTTAATAACAAATGAGATCCCGCAGTGAATAAACCTGTGAAGGACATTGGTTGATAATTTATATTTATATAAACGTAGTTATATAGTAATATATATATATATATATATATATATATATATATATATATATATATGTATATATGTATATGTGTGTATATACATATATATTTTATATATATATATATATATATATATAAATATGTATATATATATACATATTTATATATCCAATTCACATCTGCCAAATCTTTCTACTACTTATTTCACGGAGGAATTCAATAAAGATTGCAATATTTTTGGAAAATGATAATTTGATATTTGTGATAAATATTATGATTTTCAGAACCCTGTCTTTATTGTGTAAAAATAATGTCAGTTCACATCTAGAGTTTTGCTTTTAAGCTGATTTGTTATAACAGACTCTATGTGTATTCTAGAGATGCTTAGAGACACATTGGACGGGTCAGATTATTTTGTTGGAACAGGGTTTGTTAAAGAGGTGTATGCTTATGGTAATAGAGGTGTATGCTATGGTAATAGAGGTGCTAACCTGCTACTGCAGATGTCACCTTGCTTATGGCGCAAATAAAAAAAAGTCTCCAATATCATTCATTGAGAATATAAGAGTCATAGTCACCTAGAACATATAAAGGCAAGTAAGATATGTAATACTTTCGCTCAAAAACGTTTTTATGCTTATGTATCCCTCAGGATAGATACAATTTCTAAAAAAAAAACCACACACAAAAAACACAACTTTATAATTCTGCACAGATGACTAGCCATAGTCTTCTCCAGTCTCTTTCCTGTGCACTAAGTGTGAAATAAGTAGCAAATCTACAAAGTGCCAACCCTATCTGGTAAGTGATCAAGTACTCCAGGTACTCCAGGGAATCACTACCTTTATCTCCGCCTCCCTGTCTCTCTAACCACCCCTCCCACCCCCTCCCACCCCCTCCGCCCACCCCCTCCCTCCTGTAAACGCCGCCGGACCTCTTGAGTCCGCCTAGCGGTGGTCGTTCACACTACAGACGCGCGAAGGACCTCCTTCTCCAGTCGTCTCTTATCAGGACATGCGCGCGCATCCTGCCACGCACGCGCCACCTGGCGACTGGGAGGAGAACTTGGCCACTTTGTCAATCTGTGTTTAATGTGTATTGTTAAAGATAACCGAGGAAACCAAGCTATAAGCACTGTCCTTTATTATCCACCTAATACAAAGTGTCCATAGAAAACACATAGGGAGTGTGTATGGACATACCCGGCGCATGCGGAAATGTTGTATGCTCCAGGTGGCGCATACGGAAAAAATAGTGCGTACGGAAAAATAGTGCATAGATAAAATGAACTGATATTGACATGCCACTTAGCCAGAAAAGGTGGATGATAAATACAATATAGACTGGTTTCAGATAAAAGCGGTTGTATGCTCCTCGGAGTTGACTCTGCGCAATATCCTTGCTTATGACTAAAATAGGATGTAATGAGATATAACCATACAATCTAATATCTGACATAATTAATAATTCATCCTACACAGTTATTTTTAGGCAGTACCAGACCCATAGAGCAACACATCCATACATCCATGCACCAAGTTTTTCTCTGTTTGTTATGCCTGTCTTGTCTATTGTACCGTCTTGTATCTGTCTCGGGTACCACAAGGAAGAACGCCCTGTATAGAGTGATTGTAAATATTCATATTATGTAAATAATAATAAAAAAAAAGCTAAGAGGATATGATCACTACTCGTAGGCCGAGATCGTCTAAATAAAATCTGAATTTCGACTCCCGAGACCCAAAATGGGTTTTATAAAAAGTCACCAGACTATCGTGGTAAAGCAATGTGGAATGCACAGGGTGAGGATCTAAGAACCAAATCGTCGAAATCCTATTTTAAAAGTCATCTCAAATCACTTGCGGCTAACATTGTGAGATGATATCTGTAGTTGCTGATCTGATCCGCTGCTGGTTATGGGCGGCACTCATAGTGATGTCCAGGGGCATGCTTGTCACCAGCAGTGGGGAGTTTATCTTCCGGTTGTCAGGGGGAATGACACTCGATGGAGTAGGGAATGCCGCTGGGCATGGGTCTCCATGCGTTATGATGGCCACTTGATAGGTTTCAGTTGAACACATGATGATATTATAGAGGAAACATATAAATTTTTAGGGTTGTATCCCATCGAGTTTGAATTGCGTAGTAATTCACACGGCGGAGCCACATGAATAACGTAGCAATTCAAAGGAATTGGGGCCAAGGTCTGACCGTAAACTTAAATGGGTTTCTGAATTTATCTCACCCTTCACATTAACTAATTGTCTAACATTTGTAACATAATCCCCAATTGGATATCTTTCCAAAAAATATCTCATGGGCATTGGATACAAGTTCCCAATGTTAAGTCTATGGAGAAAAAATACCAGGGGTGAGATAAATTGTACTATTAAACGTGAAGCTTGATTATGAAGGATGCGTGGGAACAGTATATACAATCTTCAAAATGTTATTAATGAAGAAAGACTCGGGGGCGTCATGGATGCGCCCATGGATCATAGGCTATGCTGTATAAATCATTTACATTCATACACAAAATTTACATGTTTTTGTGGGACATGAGGGATGCTCACTATTGCTATGGAGCTATTTCTTTTGATCAAACATGGGATTTTGGAGAACATTGATTGATCAGAATCAGCCCACTTGTATCCCACTGGGTCCTGGCGAACCTCGCGATGACCTCTTTTTGAAGGTTCCTTCCAACCATCCCTCACTCTATCCTACCTCTATCCACTCTATCCTATCCTCACTCAAGGTCAGTGTATACGTGGTTTGTTGATGGCAGGCACAGTGGAGGCAGCTTTAATGATGCTAGACCCATTTCCATATGCCGATTTCCTGTCACAGATCTACAGTCAGGAACCACTGACGGACTCTCAGCACTGTGGACTCAATATCGGTCAATGGAAACAACAAAGGTTGTGAAATGCCCCACGACTTTTTCTGCTTAGATTATGCAATGTGGCACCACCCACCACTGAGTGACAGTTTGGTCACTGAGTGAAATCTACTACCCTCACCGATTTTTCTTTACCGAGGCACAGTCAGTGGCACCACCGCAGACTTTCTGTGCAACTCAAAAAGTCTAAGCAATCTTCGTCAGCCAATTGAAACGGGCCTAATGAAACCTTACCCGGCGTTTACACTGGATGACAACTCTAGATCGTAAAGCCAATATTTTCTAGGTGGCGGCAATGTCCCCGCAAAAGTTGTCGACCTCAGAATGTACCTGAGCGTTTACACTGACGACTATAAGTTTTCACAGAATCGCCAGCTATCTGGACAAATGATTCAAGCCCGCTTGAAATAGTCTCAGACATCAGAGAATGGCCAATAGTCGTCAGGTGGTGCCGAATTGAGTAATCTGATGTAATCAAACAATTTGAAGTCGCCTCACGCTTGGCGTTTACACTAGACGATTTCTATCATTTTACTGCTAAAAGTTGTCAGACGGTGCAAAGTGTCAGAATCACCGGCCAGAATCGTCCAGTGTAAACGCCGGGTAAGGAATAAAATCAGGAAATAATTTGTATTTTTTAGAGCTATCTTATAAGGTACATGTATTTTCAATTTGATATAATTCGCTGATTTATCTCAGAACTCGTGAAGCGGTGAGGCGCTTTGTTGAGGACGGGAGTGATGCTATTTGATGGATGTTCTGGGTTCAACCCTCTCATAAGATCTCACACTCTCCAAGTCGTAATCTGTACAAGGTTTTCACTGTGCTCCATGGGAGAAGAATTCTTAACGAACTAGGCTTAGAGCCTTGAGAATCCACTGGCACCCAGTATTCCCGCAATGTGGCATCATTGAGATTATAGGAATCTTTGGTTGCATTGATGTACATCTTCAGCACGGAAGGCAGGCCAGTGGATTCTCAAGGCTCTAAGACTAATTCGTTAAGAATTCTTCTCCATAGAGCGTATTGAGAGTACAGAATACGACTTAGAGAGTGTGAGATCTTATGAGGAGGGTGCTGATCTACATTACAACTCCGCTACCTGCATTCACGATGAGTTATCGGTCAAGGACGGGGCCCGGTGTGAAGTGGTCGTTGATATATCACACCTCCCTCAGTGTTCGCCGACACACCTCCCGACAAACGATAACACCGCCGAGTTCAAACATACATCAAGTGGCCCACTCCAGGCGCACTTGTCACTCTCTCACCACCTCCAAATCTTCATCAACTACCGTTTAAATCTGAATAAAGGTCACACAATTTACACGCTCAATGAGGACGAGTCATGACCAATAAATCAAGTTGATGCTTCGTATAAGTTAGAAGGAGTCAACCCAGGGGAAAACATCGTACCTTTATCTCTTGTTGACAAGTTTTAGTTCTACAGACGATCTTGACGTTTTTATTATGTTAGGGTAGTGTTTTGGATAGATCATTTATCAGAAATGCAAACAATTATTGGTCATAGTCAGCTGGTCACGCCTCTGAGACACAGAGACTCTGGCACCCTGCTCCTTTCCTAATATCACAGTGAATAGCACGCATATAATGAAGTTATACCATTTTTTGCAAGAAGATGGAAGTCTGTGTGTGAGCACTCTAACTTCTAGGAAATGTATATAGGGCGTACAAGCATGCTCTAAAACACCATTTCATGCTTACTGGTATTTGGCCAGATGAAAGATCGATTTTAATATTTCACAAATGTAATGCGATGGATCTGCAATAAGAGGCTTACCCAGCTGACCATGACAAATCACTCAAGACCAAAATACCTCAAAGAGGCATACCCAGCCGACCATGACAAATCACTTAAGACCAAAATACCTCAAGACCCACTGGTGAAAGATACGTTTTGATCCGAGAGTCAGGCAGTTGCAGGAATGGCAAGTTGACTTGGTGCAAATGGGTGCAAGTGGTTTAGAGAAAACTATCCATATACTGAATGTATTAAACCCAAACCTTTTAATTGTTATTCATTTATAATTTCACGCTCATTCATCAATGATGAACATACCTTTTGTTCCTAGTCTTTATCTCTGTGGTTGTGCGTTCCAGTTGGGACCGGCTCATAATTCAACCACAGCAGACGACAATCAGCCTTATCCATAGTACGCATGCGCAGAGAGGTACATCTTCCCGCTCTTTTTTCCTCTTTACATCACGTGATTTTGACCACATCCTGGTCCTTGCTGTCAGGTTGTCTCCCCGTCCGCCGATCTCACGTGTCGGCATTAGGCTTAAATCTCAGTCATTTAAAGGCAAAACTCAGGTATCAAATACATATTCAACAATATGTCTAATGTTTTAAACAGTTCGAGGCCGAATGGCGTCTATGAATTCATCACACCCCTGGTATTTTTGTCCATGCCCCTATGAGTATTGCAGTCCGTTCTTTGTGGTCTATATCCTGTGAATTGTCTATTCTCTTAGTGTGTACAGGGGTGAGATGAATAGAGAAAGCAACTCGTTTTTGTCAAAGTTGTTGTTCTCAAACTCCTTTGAATGTTATGTGATATTCACTCGCCTCGTTCATATCACTCAACATCAAGCTCGTTGAAAATGACGTCTTTCACTAAAACTTGTTGGTTTCTTATTTAATCTCTGAAAAATCAGTATGAAAATCAAATAATGCATTTTATTGTGAGGCGAAAGCATTGCCTAACTGTACGGGTGATGTGTCCTTAATAATTAGGTACATTGTAATATGGTTTATCAAATGTGACTGCTGCAAATGTATAACAGTCATTTGTTACAATCACAAAACGCTAGACTATCCCGCTGAGACAAAGGCATTCTTGTACACGATCCTCAAAATGATTGGACATGGCCATGTAGCCGGAAAGGATGAGGTTTCTATTCTTATCACACCCCGGTATTTTTCTCCATAGGCTTAACATTAGGAACTCGTACTCCACGGCCGTGAGGTTCGTGTACCCAATACTCAATGGCTAATTTGGTGATTCATTTCATCAATAATTGATGTTATATGGGGTGAGATAAAATCAGAAACCCACTCGATGAAAATAACTTGGTCCGTACTCCACCTCATTTGACCACAGTGTATTTCACTCAGCTTCGCTTCGGAATTACTCTGCAGTCAAACTCGGTAGAGTACGGACCAAATTATTTTCATCTCGTGGGTTTCCTTCTAAATACAAATGTATCTGCATATGATCATGTCCCAAAGATACCTTTCTGAATGGGAATAAAAAAGACATAGAATATGCTACAGTGAGTATTGTTACAATCTCGTCTCGTGGCTCTAGGGGTGAGATTGCTATCAGTAACGGACAAAGTGGAGTAGGCAGGAGCAGTCTATTTCATCAGCTGTATCTTGAAGGACCTGGTAGTTATGATAATGTTTGTGATGGACACAAGGCCTACTATTTACCACTCTGCATAATAACGATAGGATTTATCCCCTTTATCAGGCGCTGCTGGTTCGGTATCTTTATACTCTGATAGAGAATTGACCTGTATCTGTCTCCTGTGCAGTCAACCATGACAACATCATACTTGTTATTAGAAATCGCTGGACGCGGAATTTTATCATAAAATGACATACTCAAAGGAATCTATTGTTCTCACCCACTGATAACTGTCAATGGATATATGTTTGGAAATTGTTGGTGCTACCTTTAGGAGAGAACATGTTGGATTACGAATTATAGGTAAATAAAGAGAGATATGGCGTTCATATGTGTTTCCCATCTTTACTGCATAACTATGCATACTGCTATGCATTGATTAACCTTGTAGCAGTATGCATGGAACTCTATTCGTAGTTATTTCACCGAAAGGAATAAAAGGAATGCTTCTTCAAATAGCATTGATATTCTTATCTTCATGCTCATAATTAGTCCCTACGGAGGGTCTATGCTGACGAAGACAACTAGTAAGTCAAATAAATCAGATACAATATTAAGAAAGAAATTGATGAGTGTTTGTCTCTGTCCCCATTCGCAGTAATATGAACGAGGCGGTAACCGGGTGAATATTCCGAAGTGCTGCAAACGAGATGGCGAATGGGGACTCAAACCAAGCAGGAATATGTTTCTGGTTTGTTAGCCTGGAAATATTTGTCTCTTCAATGTCCATTGCGTACGAGTTATCATACTCGCTAGCCTATTGAGTATGACTTCCTAATGTTAAGCCTATTGACGTTTTTACCAGACTAAGGTAAAGATTTTCCTACACATTAGACATATGTAGAAGTGCAATTAGATGCATGTATAAATATTTACCCTACCCCTCATATAAATCTGCATAAATTTAACATGGTGTGACTGAATGTCACGGTTATGCCATAAAATATCTGTATGCCACGAGTGACATATGCAATCAAAAACACTTGACCAGTAAAGACACAATCTAAACGTCACTCAATTTCATATACACATGTAATTATTTACATGGCATTCATTGTCTTCTGCTGCATATATCACTCAGCTCCACTTCGTGATATCATTCCTCAAAAACAACTCACGCCATACAAACGATTGTATGAAATCTCGTGACGTTTTTCGATAATCTTAAGTTTCTTAAAAGAATTAACACTCCATTATCAACTCCTTTCAAGTTTACCTATAAACATAAACCTTTACAAATATAAATCCAGACCACCTCAGGCCCCTGGATTGATGACGTCACCGTCTCTTCACCTGGCGGCAGGATCCAGCCATCATCAAAGCACGTTCTGTGACGTCATCACTTTTTGAGTAGGTTATCGCCAATCGCAGGTCAGGCGTATTGGGCACGCTACGAGGTGAGAAGAGTAGGCCCGAGTCTTTGATATCCAGATAGTGTACGGCGGGCCCAGATCGGATTAGTGGCGCTATCGCGACAAGCCCGCCAAGTAGGTGATAGCTGGCCGTCTTAGCCCGCTTCTGTGTGTGGGGCCACACGACCAGGGTTGATTAGGGTTAACACAGAGGCTGAGGTAGGAGAGGATTTACTTGAGTGACGGATGTATCGGCCGCCGATAGTCGCTAATTATTGCGATAGATTAGCCAGGGGCGCGTTTAATAATCTATGATCCTATATGTAGACCCTTTTCTATAAGCCATAAGGACCCAGGGACGATGAAGGTCAACGTAATTCAACACTTGGACGACCCTATTGACGGCTAATAGAATAGACTTATATATTATTAAACGATAACCCTTGTCCGAGGTACAAAAAAGGTTCTTCATGTACGATCATAGATTATTAAACGGGCCCCAGTATCTAACAATATGAAAGATACAGTAGGAGTATTATATATTAAGGGTTATTTATATGTCTGTATTGTTCAATTACCCGGGGATCATTACGTATAGCCTAAACATCGTGCACTGGGGTAACAGACACTAAATTACCTGACTATCCAATTAGTCCCTTGATTGGCCAGTATTTAACAATCCGGAAAATACTGTATGAGTATTACATTTAAAGGGTTATAATATTCATGTACTTATTGTTCAATTAGTTGGGGATTTTTACTTATAGCATAAGCATCGTGAACTGGGCTAACTGACACTAAATTACCTGACTAGCCAGTAAATCCTTTGATTAGCCAGTATCTAACAATCTGAACAATACAGTAGGAGTATTCTTTATAATGTTTTATAAATGTGTCTACTTATTGGTTCAATTAGCTCGGGTTTATATTTTCATTGTATTAGGTGGATGCTGGGCCTTATTGACACTACCACTACTAACCATGACTGACACAACTGACCTTCACCAACATTACCCCTACTAACCATGACTGACATGACTGACCTTTACGACACTACCACTACTAACCATGACCGACATGATTGACCTTTACGACACTACCACCACTAACCATGACTGTCACTACTAACCATGACTGACATGACTGACCTTTAAGACACTTCCACTACTAACCATGACCGACATGATTGACCTTTATGACACTACCACTACTAACCATGACCGACATGATTGACCTTTACGACACTACGACTACTAACCATGACCCACATGATTGACCTTTACGACACTAGCACTACTAACCATGACTGACATACTGACCTTTTTTTCCCTTTTTTATTGAGTAAAGAAGTCTCTAGCAAAGGTGAGTTTTTCAGACTTCCAATGACACTACCACTGCTAACCATGACCAACACTACTGACCTTTACGGACACTACCACTACTAACCATGACCGACACTACTGACCTTATTTTGTATTGAGTAAAGAAGTCTCTCACAAAGGTGACCTTTTCAGACTTCCAACGACCCTACCACTACTAACCATGACCGACACTACTGACCTTATTTTGTATTGAGTAAAGAAGTCTCTCACAAAGGTGACCTTTTCAGACTTCCAACGACCCTACCACTACTAACCATGACCGACACAACTGACCTTTAGCGAGACTACCACTACTAACCATGACCGACACAACTGACGTTTACCCACACTACCACAAGTAACCATGACCGACATGATTGACCTTCACCAACACTACCACTACTAACCATGACCGATACAACTGACGTTTACCCACACTACCACAAGTAACCATGACCGACATGATTGACCTTCACCAACACTACCACTACTAACCATGACCGATACAACTGACCTTCAGCGACACTGCCGATGTACTGCAGGCCACACACAGCAGCTTTGGGTGCAAACTAAGGTCTCTCCCCAATGACTGGCCCCTTGTATTTGATGGAGTATCATGCTCGAAATAGAATCTGACCACGCTGTGTGCTTGCTACGATGATCCTCAGCTGTTTACATAAAGTCGTGTAAGCTGCCAGTTGGAATGCCTACTGAATAACTTCCCGAGTCATTCCTTCCACTAGACTCTCCTGCTAGCAAAATTCTTAGTTATTCTTCGTTAGGAACAGAAAGTTATATTCTCTTATTGCTAGGTCCGGGTGCCTCGTATCAACGGTTGTCAATACGAGATTGACATGCTGTTTTAAAGGCTTATCGAACAATTTGCCTTGAAAATTAAAACCCATGTCAAGTTCCTGAAATTGAATATGGTGATCTCAAAGTATTAGAGTACATATCTAATTTAAAAATCGGGGGTCACCGTGCTATTTTTTTTATCTAGAGATTAGTATCATGGTAAAATTATAATGAAATAGATAGGAATTCTAAAAGGTTGTTTTTCATATGGTAAAACCCATGTCATTTTCTCCAAACTTTCACAGAATGTAGTAAATATAGCATACTACACATTTAATTTTTAAAAACCATAGGTCACAAGCCTCATACTTTTTAGTACATTTCCTATATAAATCAAGCATATGAAAATGGGCCTTTTTTAGCTATCGGGTTAAGTCAAACTAGACATAACTCAGATTTTGCTCTTTTGAATTTGGAATATACTAGAGATTACGAATCTCAATGGATAAATGAGAATATTCAAAAGTCACCAAGTGGCGCCACCGTGAATTGTAGGATATGCCTTTAACAGTTGTGCTGATGATGCCTCTACTCAGTCTATTTGATAGAAATGATGCACATTCAGGCATATTGGCCAACACGCCGTATGTATTGTAGCAGATTCCTCTTGAAAATCATTTCACCGCCCTAATTCAACTTGAAATAAATTACAGGTATTTTGCAGCACATTACAAAATTCTAGTCTGTCAAGATGCAACTGGTAATAGACAGACATTGGTCCTAGGATATTATAGACCTTTGTCTTCCTATTAGCCAAGGGTTTAAAAAAAAGAAGTTTTATTTATTTTAACAAAAGCATCCCTCAGTACCCCTGAGTTTTTCTGATACTCCACGTATTATATTATATTGGGTCACGAGCTTTCCCGATACTGCCTACACTATCGATGCACTGCACGAATTTTGAGAGCTATTCCAGTATGTGAGCTGCAAGCAGACCCACATGAATATATTGTGAATATTAGAACCAGTTGGTTATGAATACATGGAAAGATGCGCAGAGATACTCCAAGGGAATATTGACATCACAAAAACTACATGTATTCTTAATTACCAGATGATTTGGTAGGACAGGCACGTTGAACAAACAAGAGCAGACGAACCTGAAACTAAGCCCACCGCCCTCTACTCTCCCTAAGTCCACCCGGTCCTAACTCTCTCCCCCAGCCCCTCCAATTAGCACCCCACTGCATGCTCACTTTTACACCCCCACCCCCACGCCCGCGACTACAACGCTGGTCATGAATTTCCGAGTGAAAAAAAATATGAAGGACGATCTGGCTACGCGACACCAGAAGCGTGCCGATGTCACTGGAATAGTCGTCCCCGTTATGACACTGTCACGTGACCGTGTGCATGCTATCACTCGCCAAACACAGTCGGTTGTGACAGTAGGGTTGAGGTCTGTAATACTAGTTTGCACCAAGAAGAGTAGAATACTCTATTCTTATTGCTGGGAGTTAATGGTATTCCCTTTTTGGCGCTTCCATATTGCCAGCATGGGAATATATTCACTAGAACTAAACCACGTTGAATATTGGTATAACCAAATATTCTGTTGAAATGTCAAGGACAGATTTATGTTATTCGGGTTTATTTCATACAACGAGAAACTAACAGGTAAGAGGTCTACGTTAATACTAACTGTGTGCATTGGCAAAATGGATGGACTCCAAAAATCGGAGCGATAAGATTTGAATATATTATACAAGCTGTACCCAGGATTTAGTTTCAGGCAGGGGAGATACACATGTTAGACTATCTGTGAATATTACCAGGGGTCTGGTAGCAAAGCTCCTCCTGGGGGTCAAGGGGCAAAGTCCCCAGAAGAACTTGGATTGTATTCAATCTGTATCCAGGATTTTGTTTTAGGGATGGGGGTTACACATTCTAGGCTACCTGGGAAAATTGCTAGGGTTCTAGCAGCAAAGCCTCTCCAGGGGTTCCAGGGGGTGAAGCTCCTAAGCTCCTACACTATACAATCTGTATACAGGATTTTTTTCAGGGAATGGGGTGATCATAGACCTGAAATTACTTGGGATGATTAAAAGGGTCAAGGTTCTGGAGGCAAAGCACCCCAAAGAGCTTATATTTAGAGTCCTTTTAGGGGACATAGATGCCTTGTTGAACAACGCTGAAACAAGAGTGTAGAGAGGCATGCACTTTTTTAAAGGGGGGCACACTTGTTACAACCTTACCTATAATCCCTTTAGAATATGCCTCTGCCCCCCACTTCAAATAGGTGTCAGTGTAGGTGCCAATATGTTTTTAGATGTATAGATAAAATATCGTTGTACATCGTCATAACTTCTTAACTATAAAATGATAGAAACACAATTTTTAAAAGTGAGTTTACAGAATTTTCAGTCGGAACAGACCATCCTTGGAAAAATTTCGGGAGGGGGGGGGGGGGACTTGCCCCCTGTGACCCCACAGGATATGCCCCTGTTGTAATTGTTTGTTATCTATAATTGCAAGCTCATTCATCAATGATGAACATATAATTTGCTCCTAGTTACTAGATCCTGATGAATAGACAGAGGATAGTCTGTATGGATGGGCTGTTCAAAGGCGTTCTGGAGAGGTGTGACAGAGTGGGACAAGCTGCCGATTATAGTACAAGAAAGTTTGACAGTAAAGGAATTTAAATTGCAACTGTAATACATCATCCTCATTTTATTCACCCAATTGCCTTTCACTACTTGTATAATAACCTTGATGTAATGATATGAAGTCCTGTATATGTAGTGATGATATCGCAAACATTGTAACTGAAAAACTCACTGAGGTGAGAGCTTGCAATAAAGAACTAAAAAAAAAAAAATATATACATAGGTAAATGTGGGGAGACGGGACCAGGGTTCATTGGTTTATTAGATGGAGTATAAGAGGGGGTGTCCACCAAGCTCCCGACGCGAACCGATGCGCACCGATATTGCCCTCCCGATACAAAATCCATATCGTAGAGCTTATGGGGGCAGTTGGTCAGGTTTCTACGATAACGCTACCGACGCGGCCCGACGCGCTACGACGCGAACTGACGCGAGCCGATAAAAAAACCATATCGTAGAGGGTCTACGACAATCAAACATGTATCGATTGTCGTAGCGCGTCGGGCCGCGTCGGTGCGCGTTAGTATGTATAGATGACACTTTAAATGGGAAATAATATGAAATAATTGATGAAAAATTATGAAATTTTCAGAATACCTAGAATATATGATGCTATCACCATTTAGCAAAAATGGTGAAAGTTGATGGTAGATAAGGGTCTTAAATCGATCAATTTATACTTTAACTGGGAATTGATTTTTTCATTAAATATTATTAGGCAATATTATATATACTATTGTTTTGTATTTACAGGTATAATATCAACCATAAATATGCATTATTTCTGGAATTATGAAGGAAATATTGTTAATCACGCTGGTTGCGTCGTGAGCTATATCGGGGTGTATCGGGACCACGGTACCTTATTCATGCACCCTCCCAACACGTTACGACGCGCCCCGACGCGAGCCGACGCGAGCCGACGCGCTACGATATGGTAATTTTGTATCGGCTCGCGTCGGCTCGCGTCGGCTCGCATCGGCTCGCGTCGGCGTTGGTGGGTGCGGGGTCTTAAGCACGATGAGGCCAGGCAGTGGCTAATGGTGGGTTCTCAATGAATAGTAATGGGTGAGGATTGGCCAGTAAGTCTAGTAGCGTAAAACAACATGATTAGCGCACCGGATCTTTGGCAATGGTCAAGGTGATGGGTTCAGAGGCAGGTGGTGGTGATGAAAACTGGAGAACTCGACCCGTAACGAATTCGGCCCGTAAAAAATTCGACCTGTAACGAACTCTAACCGTTTTAAATCTTCCCCACTCAAGTGTCTCAAATGCGGATAAATACTATACTGAGTAGTAAGTATGTAATTTTGGCTTCAAATTTGGTCTTTTCTGGGGAAGAAAACAAACAGAAAACCCTTCTCCTAAGCCTAAGCTTAACTCTTTCCCTAACCTTATCCCTAACCCCAACCTTAACCCTACACTTAAACATAACAGTATTTTCTATATCCGCCGGTTTATTTGTCTAAATTCCAACTAGTCAGACCTTTCCTTCTATATGAAAATGTCTTATTCATAAGTATCCGAAACGGGTCGAATTCTCCAATCGGTTTATCCAAAACGGGTCGAGTTCTCCTGATAACTATGGGTCGAGTTCGTCATAGGTCGAGTTCTCCAGTAACCAGTGACTAAAGTGGTATCAAAGGAAATGCAGGTAGAAACTGGAGACAGAACAGCATACAGCGGCGCGTAGTATGTAGATTAGGAGGAACAATAGGGAGGTGGTTGATAACGCGAGGCAGATAATAGCTACTGCAAGGAAAACAGCAATTGGCGGGACATCTATCATATATATACACAATATTGACTGGTTTCAGAGACAAGAAGCCGTATGCTCTGAGTATTTGACGCGTAGTAATATCCGAGCATATGCGAGGATTTTGCGTAGAGTCAACTTCGAGGAGCATATGACCGCTTTTGTCTGAAACCATTCTGTATTGTATTCATTATCCACTTTTTTCAGATAGGTGACATTCTTATATTAATTCGTTTTAGGTACGCACTATCTTTCAGTACGCACTATCTTTCAGTACGCACTATTTTTCCGCATGAGGCCAGCCATAAAGTATGTACGCACCAAGGGAGTGGACGGTGGTCAAGATTTTCGGGAATTTTGCGCACATAGATGTACTTTATGGGTGGCCGCTATGCGCATTTATCGCAGCACGGGGCATACAGCTTATCTGTCTGCTCCGAGTTTGTAGATACATACTCCTTGTCTATTCTTTTTATGGACACTTTGTATAATTAGGTGAAAAATAAACTGCTAAACGACCAATGAGCAGTGGTATGCCTACAATTGGGGAATGTAAACGGCAAAGTAGGTAGTAGCGCGGCTGTCGCCTCTTTCATGTCAAAGTAGTTACCTTATATATTCAATAAGGTGAGAAATACTTTTATTATTGAATCAGATATGAATGCACAATTGTTTGCGCTGTGCAGAGAAGGTTCTGTGAGTAACTTCAAAAACTCACCTATGTGAGAGGCACTTTTTACCTAAAAAAACGAACCATGTTGAGTTTGAATGGCTGATTAATTAGTTCACATTCAGTCTGCCGGATGGCGCCACGAGCGGCGCTTGGAGCTAGCACCGCGCGTCTGGCACCCTGTGGCCGCGTAGATCGGAACAGGTATCCAGTGTTGAACTGTAACACATGCTCAAGATGGATGCAACTATTATCTCACCCCTGGTATTTTTGGCCCATAGGCTTAATTAACATTGGAAACTCGTTCGCCATGCCCCTATGAGTGATACAGTACGTTCTCGGTGGTCTATATCCTATGTGTCATCCTTTCCTTTAGTGTGTACATGGGAGAGATAAGGGCTTGAAGCAGAGGGGTTGACGCGTAGTAATATCCAAGCGCATGCGAGGATATTGCGCACAATCGCTTTTATCTGAAACCAGTCTGCATTGTATTTATCATCCACTCCTGACTAGTGGCGTATCGATATTAGTTCATTCAGGTACACGCTATTTTCTCATATGCACTATTTTTCCGTATGAACCGGATTTTGCAGCCCGGAGCATACACCGTATCTGTATGCTCCGGGTATGTAGATACACACTGCCCATGCGTTTTCTGTGGACACTACGTATCAGTGGGATAATAATTTATCATACATGTCTATATATAGTATTTGATTAATGGTTTGAAGCAGTTATTTCAACAGGTTATAAATGTACTCGCTATCGAACTGTAGAGTGTGATATGACTTGATCTATTCTTCTTAGAGGGTGACAAATGAGGGTCATATAAATAATGTTTATATCATCAACAGAACCCTTTCTGGTCATAAAAATATAAATTCTTTTAGTGAGCTATATGAATTCTTCTATGAAAATATATCAAATACTAAATTTTTATATTTCTTACATTAAATGTGACTGCATATATCATTTCTTGGTGAATAACAATTTGATATATCTAGGAAAATACAAGACAAATTCATGCAAGCATATAATTTTCAAGTTTTATTTTCAACAACATCACCACAAAACACTGTGGTGTAAAACTCCATAGAAATATTTACAAATAGTGGCATAGTTGAAAATCTACACCGTTCTGTACAAAACATGGTCGGGCTATATTACATATATACCTCTTCTCTTATATACAATATAAAGTCTGTACAAAATAAATATCTCTTTGTGATTTTTTTATGACAAGATCAGTAGTCATGGAAGTCATGTGTGTTTAGCAGCAGTCTCATTTCTGAGCATCATCTTGGAATGTAAGTCATGGTCAAGTGTAAGTGTGATAAGGCATGTGTAATCTGTCCGTTTTTATCCATATCGCCAGAGGAAAACAGGGCCCTGTTTAATAACGTATGCCTGCCAGAGGACAGTCTACAAGGAGACCTCATTAGAGGGTTATCATTTATAATATTCAAGCTCTTTCAGCAAAGTCTGTTCTACCTGATCAAAGTCAGTATATATAAGCGTTGAATAAAATGTACTCAAGTCGTCCCTGGGTCTCCTTGGCGTATAGAAAAGTGTTTTCGTGTTATTAAACAGGCCCCAGGATCTGTCCCGTCACAGCGGCCGCCCTCGCGGTGAGCTTGGTTCCGTTACCGGCCGTACGCGGCGCCACTGTTCCACAGGGACGCTGCACGCGGCGCGTCTCTCTTTGTAACTCAGCTGGTGGCGCACTCCTATGGACATTTCTGGTACTAGCACCAGACGCGCACCATCTTCTTGAGGCGTCTCTGTTTCAATGGGAATTATCGTCTGCTTTTGAGTTTCACTTAAAACCCAGACGACAATTTTTGTCATGAATGTACAATTTGTCCTTTTTGTATGTGTGTTTGAACAATTTGACCAATCACAGCGGTAGAGATTCACAGTCGTAGTGCTCGGAGAGTGAACCCGGTTCGGCGCTTTCCGGTATCCAGAGCTTGGCCACTAGGCGTCCGTTCGGCCCGACCTTGGTTTCTTTATCGTCTGCCCACGAGAGCGAGTGGCCGTAGAGCGGGAAGTTTCCGTTAGCATCTCCGCAATAGTCTTGTAAATCTGTTAAAACACAAAAGGGGATAATTCCATGAATAACATGAAGTAACAAACCGATCGGTATTCAGAACACAGGTAACAGTGTTTGGATAACACTCGACACTAAGAGTAATTATCGGATTCATTTAGGAAGGGGAACTTGAGAAATTAACCGAAGCAGACGACAAATATTACCGGGGCCGCATCGTTAAGCGAAACGCGGGAAACCCGAGGACGGCGGTCAATATGGGTTTGTGACGTTGAAAACGTCACTGGGGTCACGTGATGTTTGACGTCAACAGCGTCCGACACGGCAATGGCGGAGAAGGGGGATGTTCTTTTGTGCGTGGTGGGGACTTAGGCATGTTCCTGTTTGACCAAAATCAACAGGAAAGCGGGCTTGTTCGGGTGCCCGGAAAAACAATGGCGGCGGGTGGGCCGCGCCTTTTGAAACTACGATTACACTTTTCCCTGTGACCAATATTAGATCTCCGGGGGTCTGGAGGCTGCGTGTAAAAGGCGGATCGATAAAGCCTGGAAGGCGTCAGGTGCCCCCCGAGGAGGCGCGGGGCAACCGGAATGGATCGTGCGTCAACCGGAATGGCTAATGCGTGCTCAACAAAGCGGTGTCTCAGGCTAATTGTCCACAAGAAGGTTGGGCGCGTTTGTCGTCTGCTTCCGGTGAGTGAGCACGTCCTCAAACAAATCAATTAGAGCCTCGCCATCTGAGTGGAAATGACCCCCACACCTCTCTCTCCCGGTCCCAAGTCCCCCAACTTCTGATCAGTTGTAAATAAGGCCCAGTTCAGACAGCAAAGTGCCAGAAATAGCGAAAGGAAGGGGACATTGTCAGTGAGTACCGTACAGAATTCAATTCCCCGCTAGATACAAGGTCTTAATTATAATTCCGCACTAGCTATAAACTACATGTTTTCTGTTTGTGTATCGTGTTTCCTTTCTATTCCACACTAACACGAATTATTGATGTTCTTTGGTGTGTGGTGGGGATCAAAACTGATGTAAACTAAATTCTATTTACATGACTCCAGAAAGAAATGTGATAAAACAATTTTTTAAATTTAGATGGATCTCGGTAGACAGCAATGGCCAGGCCAACAACCTATCCCTGTCACCCACCCATGTACTCCCATATACTCCTATATGAACAAACACAAGGCAAGACACTGGAAGTGCGGCTGTGACATTGACCTGCAGCAGTGACACTTTACGGGTGTGTGTGACGGACACTGGAGTGGCAGAGTTCACACGTTGACATCTCCCATGTTTACAGGTACGACATGTTATCGCTACCTGCCCGGGTCGAGGCGTGGCGTGGGCCCGGTATCTCATCTGTACCGTGCCGGGCTCGTGGCCACCTCACGCCGGCCGTGATTCTCCCCCCGCCCGGCCTCCCCCTCCCGGCTTCCCCTCGCCCGAACCCCGGTCCCCGGGATCACCCACTCGCCGTCCCCCGCACTGCCTACTACTCACAAAAAGGGGCATTGTTGCAGGCGATCTGATATACATCCCTTTTCCATTGGCCGACAAAAACGGTGTAGATTTTCTGTGTTCTCCAAATAGACTATTTACATTTTGCGTCAGAAGTGCTAAGGTTCTTCAGTGGTGCCTGACTGCATATATAGGTAATGGCCAATGGAAATATGCTATTAGGATAACACAAAAAATCTACACCGTTTTCGTATGCCAATGGAAACAGGTCTATAGATCATCACGACACGCTACCATTAATGTCCCCATCTCTTTGTATTATATATAGCTCTAATTTCCTGTGGGTTATCTTTTGTTGCTAAGAACAGATTGTAAATGACGTTGCTATGAGAGTGGGTGTGGTGTCTGTATGGGCATGGTAAGGTACATGGTAAACACATATCTTACTCAGAGTATTGTGAAATACTGAGGTGAGTCAGTTATCATGAGGTCACCATACAAGAAACATGATATGATACAGACTAAACCCCAGCCCACTGAGCTACCATATGGAAGAATAATTTTGGATATAAAGATGTTGAAATATTGTGCGAAATGAAAAGAACTAGCGCGAGGGAATGCGGGTAAGGGTGGGAATGACAAAGATGGACGATTGACACTCCTGTAGCCAACATGAAGGGAAGTATGGAGAAGAATGAGGGAAATGTGAAGAAAAGTAAGAAACCAAAGAAAAACAATAAGGGAAAAGAGAAAGAAGAACAAGAAGTACAAATATCAGAAGACCAAGATGATAGGAAATAAAAGATATAATGACTGGGGAAGAAGAATAGGGAATGGGATAGGAATAAGAATGGCTCGGGGAGAAACATAAATATGACATGCGTAATGCAATTTTGGATATCTAACATGATACCAAGTCATTGTAATACAATAGGGGCCAGCCATAAAGTATGTACGCAAGGATTCCAAACATTGTGAACCTCACACCCCCAATCTCAACAATATTTTACGCAATAGAAACAGAAGGACCATACCCAAAATTCCCGATTTTTTTTTAATATTTTTTTTTTTTTACCAAAAACGTATATCTCACTGAGGTGAGTTTTCAGACAGTGACACCCCCACCCTCATGGTGCGTACGTACTTTATGGATGACCACCCATGGTATAAGAAGAGTATGAAGACGAGTGCTCACCTGAACCGTGGCATCGGATGATGACCTTGGCGGCGTCACGCTCCGCCTGGCCCGGGGTCTGGCCGTCCACCTTGCCGCAGGTCGTCACCATGTCCGACAAGTGGTGGATGTAGCGTATCGCAAGTCGCAGCGTGTCCACCTTGGACAGTTTCCGGTCTCCGGAAGCCAGCGGGATGCGCTCGCGCAGCCCCTCGAAGGCCTCGTTGATCGTCTTCATCCGCTTCCGCTCGCGGTGGTTGGCTGCCGTCCGCTGCTGGACACGCTTCACTGGGTTTTTCGCCCTGGAGGAGGAGGTGGATGTGCGGTGAGCCGTGACGGCTGCTCCAGGGTGTAGGAGCTCCAGGTCGCTGACGGAGGAGGCGGTCGGGGAGGCGGCGGAGGAGGGCGGCGAGGAGGCGGCCTGGTGGAAGTGGTTGTGGTGGTGTGGGAGCTGCGTATGCTGGAGGTTGTGCGGCTGGTAAGAGGTCTGCATCGGGAACACGTAGTTCTCCTGGTCCTCCAGGGACGACAACGGAGACCATCCCGGTGAGGAATCCAGATCGGAAAGGTCCGGGGAACTGGTGCCACCGCCCTGTGTAGGGCTGGTGCAGAACTGCTGCCAGAAGTTCATGTCCATGTTGTATGCGTGTGTGTGGGTGTGGTGTGGTGGGGTAAATAAAGTGGGATGTATGAGCACTGGTGTAGTGGAAATGGTCCGTGACTTGGCGTTCTTCTCCTCACTCTGACCAATAGTAACAGTACACACCAAGCACACTTCTGTCTCACGTTGGCCACGCGTGCATGCTCTTATACCCTCCCGTCCCCGCGCGCTCCAGGTAAACAGCAGGCACGTGCATTGTCAGCCGCCCTAGCCAATCAGCGCGCAGGACGACCTGTCACCGTGCGGAGGCCACGCCCACCGCGCGTTCCGCAGTCACGCGGCGACCAATCAGCGCTCAGGACACAAGTGGCGCGTGCCCGGTACGCCGGCTCTGACCGGATTGGGTGCTTCAGCCTTTCCGCTCGCCGGGGAACAGCGCTTTGAACCCCAACTCCGCTTGTACCCAGTCTTAAAGGAGCCGTGCGCGTTGGGGACACTCCAGGAACAAGCCGGTTGAATATCGAACCCCTCTCAGGCCCCATTGAGTTCGACCACCTCCCAACCATACGGATATTAAACCCAACCCTCCTCACCACTCAGCGCTCAGCCCAATCCCTCTCCTGACAGTCTGCGACTGAAAGCTTTCCTCACATCAAAGAAATATTTAATATATTTTTGTCCTTTTAGAGAATGAGGTAGTTAACTGTAGTCTCCTCTGGGAGCTCTTGTTGCAATCTGTTATCGGCTTAGTTTCCGCTGTTTATAAATTAACCCCATTTTAGTCTTTATTCAGAGGAAGTGCCTCAAAGAATAGGATGAAAATTCACGGAAATGACAGTTGCACACTGATAATAACCTTTAACTTTCTGCGGTCAACATTAAAAGATGTAGGGTGCATGTATTATTTGAGATATTATATGTTAAGATGGGAATCGATACACACAGGTATAAATCGATGTGTGCAAGCTAAATCAAAATAAAGTGGTGTAGATACAGTTTAAACATTCTTCTATTGCCATTCTAATTGATCAATGAAAATTAGAATTCTAATTGAGACCTTGGAGAAAATCTTAAATGGAATATGAATGAACATGAAGCATCAATTAATAATATCATATATGTACATGTATATATTGAAGAAAAATGTGACAGTTATATAGGCCCTACAATATAATGCGCTTATCTTAAAAACCTCTGTACATGTATGCTGGAATTACAAGCATATTGTAGGCGTTGTTGAAAGTCTACACACCAAATGATGTATGTGTTTACAGAGCAGGAGATCCTGCTATTTTGCTTTTTTTGTATTGGTCGGAATGGTTTGAATGGTTGTGCGTGTGTCTGAAGCGTTGAGGAACTAAATATTTAAGTAATTAGTAGATTAGCGAGTGGATCTCATGACACATCTTATAAAGCATGTGCGGAAACCTCTAAATTGGCATATATAGAAATCCAAATAAACATGTGAAAGTCATCTCTCTGTCTCTCTGTCTCTCTCTGTCTCTGTCTCTCTCTGTCTCTCTCTGTCTCTCTATCTATCTATCTATCTATCTATCTATGTCTCCCTCTCTGTTTCCGTCTCTGTCGGTCGGTCCCTCTCTGCCTCTCTCTGTCTGTTTGTCTCTGTGTCTTTCTCCCTCTCTGTCTGTCTGTCTGTCTGTCTGTCTTTTTCTCTCTCTTATATATATATGTAAACATATCTATATGGATACATATATATATATATATATACACATGTAGATATATAGATATATAGTAATATCAATCAACTCGAGTGCTTAGCACTCTAAAAAGGTGGCAACTACTTATAATTGGCTCGAGTGGCCTTATTTAGCACCTCCAGATGAGCGGTAACACAGCCTCCAGAGCCCGAGGGCCATACAAAGTGCATACATGGATATAGGCCAACGGAACGCCCAACGCAACATCTACCCAGAAAGGACACATCAAAAACCAATTAGATTAGGTGTAGTGGGCGGTGGAGAGCAGCGTCTAAGCCGCGCAGAACGGCCAGGGCCAGGTAGATACGGACTGATTGGTATCACCCGGTAATCGCTGAGGTTATCTGGCGAGTTGATAACAGCCTCCCGCCGCCCACCAGCTCGGAGCGTGCCCCGCTCGTGCACCTATACGCCCTTCTCACCGCCACACGCCGACAGGGGGCGTCAGGTGTATATCAAGGAGATATAAAGACGTCGGGAAAGTAAGCTGGTGATATGAGTATTGATATGAGATGGCGGATCTGCTGTTTTGAGGCAGGAAAAGGGTAATTTACTGGGGGTAATATGCAGTTCAATATCATCTCCCAAGCGGTGTACTTTTATTCAGGATACCTATGAAAGTTTAGGGTCAGAGCTCGTATCCCATGTTGTTTGAATCACATGGTAATTCACAAGGAGAAGCTACGTGAATTATGTAGCGATTCAAATGAGATATGATCATGCTCTGACCGTGATATTGAGAAAGGTGCAGGGAGCCAGTGTGTCAGGGTATCAGCCAAAGAGTGGTACCTTATCTGATTAACATACAAAGACATTTCATTAGAATGAATTCTTGTTTTGGCAAATTTTGCCCTCAGCTTTCGAATAGCTGGGAATATGAAATTGCACAGTCCCATGTTCGTATCTGACGCCTGTGTTTTCTCCAGCATGTGCTCTAGACTTCAGCGCCACCTATCTTTAGCCACATTCGGGAATATCGTATATGTAAGGAAAATGAAAAATACATATGGAAAAAAAAGAAAATAATTCCGATTCCTTTAGCCACATTTGTGAATACCCTGTATGTGAGGAAAGTGAGAAAAAAAGAGAAGAACTCAGATTCTTTAAGACACATTCGGGGATATCCTATATGTAAGGACAATGAAAAAACAAATGAAAAAAAAGAGAAGAATTCAGATTCATTCGGCCACATTCGGGAATAAACTAGATGTACGGAAAATGAAAAATTGCAATTAAAAGAAAGAGAAGAATTCACTTTCTTTTAGCCACATTTGGGAATATCCTATATGTAAGGAAAATGAAAAAGTACAAATAAAAAAAGAGAGAAGAATTCTGATTCCTTTAGCCACATTCGGGAATATCCTATATGTAAGGAAAATGAAAAATACATATGGAAAAAGAGAAGAATTCACTTTCCTTTAGCCAAATTCGGGAATATCCCAGATGTAAGGAAAATGAAAAATTCCAATTAAAAGAAAGACAAGAATTCACTTTCCTTTAGCCACATTCGTGAATATCCTAGATGTTAGGAAAATGAAAAATCCATAAAAAAAATTTAAAAAATTCAGATTCACTCTGAACGATTAGTCTAGCATTACACCTCTTGCTCTAAAGTTGATACTATGGGTTTCAGTACACATGTAGCGGAGTGGTGGTGGGGGTGGCGGTGGCGGTGAGTCAGCACAGGTGTGCAGCCAGGCAGGTTGCGGCCAGGTGAGTAGGAGGGGGGCAGCACAGGTCCCCGATCGTCTGGATCCCTTACAACAATGTTGACAGTGACAACACCCTGGAACACACTACCTCCTACACCCCACCCGTCTCCCCTCCTACCCTCCCCTCTCCCAGCCACACTTCACCAGTCCAACAACCCAGTGTGTATGGGGGAAGTTTCCAGTGTATATTTCATTGTCCACTAACACATGAAATCGCTTTGTCCAGCAGGCCCGAGGCAAGAAAGGCCGAGCTTTATGTTAACTATGTTTGCTGTAAATACTTTCATGAGTGCGATGGTTTGTCGTAGAGAACATTGTACAACTTAAGGCCCTTTTCCATTGGCCGACAAAAACAGTGTAGATTGTGTGTGTGTTTTCCTAATAGCCTATTTGCATTTTGCTTCAGGAGGGCTAAAATATCCATGATTCCTGACTGTATTTTGGTGATGGCCAATGAAAATAGGCTATCAGGAGAACACAAAATATTTACACCGTTTTCATCGGCCAATGGAAACGAGCCTTAAAGTGTTCGTATATACCTATAGAAAGAACATTGAGGATGGATACTATTCAGTCAGGGAATGATACAATGTCCTACAGACTTCATATCAATGTGTTTTATAACGACTGTGTTAATCGCTACAGGTTCACTCACTCCGTTCTCTCATTGCTATACATATAAAACACGAAAATAATGTCATTTTATTTACTTGCAAAGTACACTACAGGCACAGTGCGCCCGAACATTCACTACGTCTCAGTGAGCCCGAACTTTATCTATACTACACCCTATAGCTAGCAGCGGGTAGTATCTCATAGATGTTCTGCCATAGGTGTATTATATCAATTTCTCCATGTCAATATATATCTTATAAACTTATTTTAAAACCTAGCTTCTGGCAATAGAACATATACAGCAATTCTGTGGAGAGAAAAATCAGATTTAGTAATATAATAGAAATGTTCAATATTTTAGCAATTCATGTACAAATATAACATCTAACGCGTGATGATTCTGATTCATCACAGGTCTATCGTATGTAGTTCCGACCGACTTACTAACACTTACTGTTTTTCATCTATTCAATATAGCACATATCAAAACGATACAAAAAATATAATGTACATTGAGTGAAATACTTTATTACATCCACATGCATATCAATAATGTATGATTTAAACTTTTTTCTGTATTACTAAATGTCTGGCAAGCCAGCTACTGCCTTGGGATATTACCAAAAGTGTTATTCTACGGAGAGTGAACATTACCTCGGCCCTACGTGCGATTACACATTCACAATTTCTGACAAAGTTGTCGACACCTCAAAGTAAGCACACAACAGGTTATCCACTACAGAAACAAGTGGCTGGCATCCAATATGCCAATAATTCACTTAATCCGTAGTATGCGCCCCTCACAGGCATAAACACACACGCACACACACACACGACCCATGGCTCGTGGCCCTTCCACTCTCCCCCCACATGTTAAGTGAACCTGGCAATGGACCATGCGAGGTCTGCTTTTCCATGTAGAGGCAGATGCATGCATTTATATATTTTCAAGTTTAGTGCGATTTACACATTTTCATCACATCAGTAGCGGGGCACTTTCGTCATTTACATTGTATTGCAATTTAGTCTATGTGCTTGTAACATATTTTGTTGTCGAACCTTGTACATATTGCCTTGCTATTTTGAACCATAGTTTTTACCATAGACTTAACGTTGGGAGCCCGTATTTAGGAATAGTATCCATTGGTGGATTATGTCACAAAGTTAGCCGATGTAAGATAAATTCAGAAATCTATTCACGTGTGTACGCTATGTAATGCACGCGGCTTAGTCTTGTGAATTACAACACGATTCAAATTCGATGGGATACGAGCTATGACCCTAAATGTTTCCTCTATGTCTATGATGATTGTTTCCTCTAAAATATCATTTATGGTGTTTATCTTGTGCAATACTTAGTGACATCTAATTTGTAAATTGTGTTAAGTGATAGTGATTGTGTATCCCTCAATACTTCGTGCTGTTATTATTTTTGTTGGCAAAATATGGCTTTTAAACGTACATACATGTATGTATATGTAGAAAAAAACTGGATTTAAGTCTACGTTGGCATTATGGTTTCGTGTTGCAGTTGTTAGTCATTGAGATTTTTATTTCTCCATTCTGTTTAGGGTACAAACAGTTCTTCCATGGGGAGTCAGGATAACGAGTCATATTGTACACATCGGTGAGGTTTATAAAAGATGAAGATGATTAAATTCTAGTAACTGATTTACGACACTACCAACACTACTACTATAAAGATACCCGTACCCTTTATATATCAATGTGTGCCAGCTTTTAGGCATGCCCTGAATGCTTATTTAGCTTCTGCTTTTTGGGTTGCCTCTCAAAGTTCTTTCCACAAAGATATTCCTACACAGCTACATCTGCTTGGAGAGTGTAGGAGACGCGTGCTTGGCGTCTTGCCAGTCTAAACAAACATCTTCCAGGCGTCAGGGGCGTCACCCCGCCCCCTCCCACGTGACACTGGGTCAACACGGGCGGGGGTGGGCATGTAAGAGTGGCACAGATCGTGATCAAGTGCCCACGTGGGTAGCGGGGTGCGGGGGTGAGGGGGACGGAGTGAGGGCTGAGTCTGTACCCCTCACATACCCCAGCCGCTAGTTATCCTTAAGCAGGATTCACACGATGGGATTTATGTACCTCACAGGGAGGGTGTTGGTCTAAGACAAATCCTGTTGAGATTCTGTACTCGAACACAATCTATTTGTCTAAACTGTAGGGTTCTATTTTCCTGAGACATGTTTTTTCTCATGCAATTGTTGGTGATATTTACCCCTAAATAGGGACCAGAATCTCATGAGATTTTGAACCCTGTGAGGTACATGAATTCCACCATGTGAATTCCGCTTTAGACTGAGGCACTTCCACCTGCTGCTTATTTTCTATCGGAAAGCTCAGGCCTTGCCCGGCCCTGCATGGCCACCATGGCAATCAGAAGATATACCACATGTACAGTTCAATGGGCAGGACATTCCTCCTTTGTAATTTGTAAATGGTTAACCAAATTCTTAATATCATTCCAACCATCTCATCTCATAACTTGTGCAATCACCAATTTCCACTATGTATATCTTCTATTCTACACCGATTGGTTATTGTTTGTTACTGTTACCTTTACTCTACTGGGTTTTCAACTAAAAATAATTTCTTTACAGTCTATAACTGGCGACTGTAGAAGCTGGGGCTACAATTGAAATTGAGTATCATAAAATCTAAGCTAGAAATTAAACTAGCTCTGGAGATGAGACTTCACTTTATAAGCAATATTGACTGATCTACCAGTGATAACATTGTCGCATATATGAATGATGGTAGACCGGGCTGTATCCATGTACAAGCGAATCGATTCTTAATTTTAAAAAAAACTAAACTTATATTATTGATCAACTCGTATACCCTTAGCTTTACATGTCACACCATTCATTCAACATAGAAACAGTATAGGTCAAAAGAGAGACTACTGTTTCACCCTAGCCCCTTCTATCTTGGTGAAGTTGATAGTAGCTGTGAAGGTCAAGGTCACAAGACTTGGTGAGACAGACGCTACCGGAAGGTGCGAGACGCTGGCGGCGTCTCTCCTCACGCTGGTTCCCGCAGGAAGCCTTGTATCCAGTCAAATGATGTGTCAGACACAAAGACGCCATACTATATCATGTACTTCAAATAAAACACTCTAAACTTGTTTCAGTATTTATCGGACGCCCTAATCTAGTCTGCAGATCCCTTTATTAGTATTCTGACCAAGTTTCGAGAAGAGTGTACATGTAATTAGAGGAGAACGGACATTTAGTAGAGACAGTTATATCTGGGCTGGTTATGCTGTTTAGCACGTGTACATAATCTCGGAAAATGAGGATTGAATTAAACACCAGTATCTCTATTATATATATTTGAGTAGCAGCATCTCCATAAATACGACTCAAATGCATGTACTATGTATTTAGATGTAATATTACAATGAAATATTTTTGTTTTAAATATTGGTAAAAATAATCCTCATGTTTATTTACTCTAATCTTAGGAAACGAAAAAAACTGCAAAAAACGGTATGTATGTGCGAGATTTCCCTAGGAATATCAACTGCTGAGATTTTTAGCTCCGGCATTATTGGAATAAAGAGAAGCATGAAAAATAAATGTCTGGGATAGGGGAATATATACATGTATTGTGTTTTTACCAAAGACATGGGATTGTTATTTCCTGTTGTTTTACTCATCTGCTAACTTGTAATCTAAAGGTCTATCTTACTGATTGTCTGTGCAGGTATCAATGTCGATAGTTTACATTAAGCTGTCCTTTTGTCAAGCAGACATGACATATCACTAAGATCAAAGCTATCCCCCACCCACCCCCTACACCCTCACATCCACCCAATCCACCCCGCTTCGCCCCTCCCCTGCACACGGCTATGCCTGCAACCCTCCTTCTTTCTGCCCGCTTCCCTGGTCCACCTGCTTACAAGGAAGGAGTGAAAACTGCGGATTTAGCACCTCGCATTTCGTCACAGAGTACTGTGAAGTGGGGCACTGAGGTGCGAGGTGTGGCACTCACAAGGGGAGGATGATAAGGATGAAGATACGATATGCAACAATCAAAATGACTAACCCCCTACAGCGTCAGCCACACGCCAGCAAAAGAGACGGCTAAAATACAAACTGCGCATATACATACTTATATCGTAGGGTTTTCTCTTATATAAATGCTGTTATTTTCTTAATTTCCATTTGCCAACCTAAGGTATTTGAGAGGATATCGATTTTTCGTGTTTGAAAATGTAAAGGCAGGAAATGGAAAGACAGTTCACTGCACGTTGGCAGTGTACCGTTGAATTTACTTTGAGTGTGAGGGATAATATACTAAAATGTTACAAAGATGAAGGTCAGAGGTCATATTTGCAGGCACACAGAATATAGGTACATGTATTTCCACACATGGGTCAAATTAGGCTGGACAGGTAACTTTATCCTACCCCACCCTTCTCCCATTAACCTCCTCCCATCAACCTCCTGCCAGGACACAGCGATTTGAATGTTGTGACTTTTCTTATAAGGAAGGCTGCTCTCATATGTCAAAGTAATTCATCCTGGTTCAGTTTTATAATCCTGTGAATTGTAATAGTCATAGATTTGACCAAATCTAAGCTGAATTAAAAACAAGTGATTACAGACATCACTAACACATACTGACCTCGGTAACACCCGCCATTAGAATGAGGAATAGAGGCTAGGGCCTGAGTGGAAGAATAGCTGTATTTTTTTTTCAGTGATTATACACCCACTATTTCCTTGATAAAAGTTGCTAAAAAAAAACCTGATCGAAAAATCGGTTTGGTGGCAAGCTACAAAGTTCAGCAGACCTTTAACTTATTTCATATTAATATCATTTGAGTGAAGTTGGAATCCTCAGATTGGTAGTGGAAGACAATATCATCCGAATTTTACCCCCAAACTGTTCGGCAGCTAATTTTAGTTGAATTTCAATCGGTTGGTATATCGGTTGGTATATCGGTAGACATCGGTCGGCTCGACATTTTTTGTCTATTCCGTGGAATCACCACTTAATACCGAGATAACCTCCAAGTGGGACAACATGCATTCATATATGTTCAGATGTCCTTATGTTAAATAAATTGGTTGTGCGAAACGGAAACCGAAATGCATATTTTTTTCTGGCGAAACTGAGGCCCCACCTCTATGATCTCTTTTCCCCAAAAGGAGAAAAATATGACAAAGTGGTCTATTTGTGTTGCTTTCTTTTCTCTAAAGAGCAGGGTTTATTTCCTTCACTTTCATTGGTACATAAGTCATTGTGGTGTCATCTCTTACTCAAGGTACATGTGCACAAAAAGTGCCCATTGTCCCTGTGTTTTTTGTTCAAATTATTAATATAAGTAAGTTAGCGAGAAAATACCAAACTTTCTATCTTGTCATAGACTTTGTTTAAGTTGCCACACGGTGGTCTACTTTTCTTGCGTCCAGAGTTCGGCGCGTGTCGCATCATCAAAGCCATTCCAGTCTTTACGGGCCTAACAAGGCAGAAAAGACCTACAAGATGGTGCCATCATTAGAGAGAGGGACTACAAAGCCCGCTCTCGGCATGTCCCTCACCCCGCACTGTTTGTGTATGCGGCAATCCCCCGACCACCACCCACCACCACCCACCACCACCCTCTCCCCACCCACTATCTCCACCCCGCGGGTGTGCTGCCTTACAAATCACCAGCCATTGTTCACTCCTCACGGGGAGACTGCAGCGGCGGTCTGGTTTTAATGCTGGGGGTGTGCAGTCATACGGTATGTTGTGATAACGGTGGCCATTTCTGTAGGAACATTTAACGAAATGATGTTATTTTTGTGTGGCGATGGTGGTGCTGGCTGGTGGAAATGGCGGGAAGGGGAAGGTTGATAGACTGATGGGTGGTGGAGGTGGTGGCAGAAGTGGTTGTCGTGGTGGAAAGTTTGGGAATTTGAGGAGATGTGCAGGGGATGCGTAAGATGTATCCTTATCTCACCCCTGGTATTTTCAATGCCTCTATGAGAATTGCACTCCGTTCTCCATGGTCTATATCCTGTGTGTCATCTATTATTTAAGTGTGTACAGGGGTGAGATAAATACAGAAAGCAACTTGTTTTCGTCAAAGTCGTTCTTCTCCAACGTGTTTGAATGCTACGTGATATTCACTCGGTTGTCGTCTTGTTCTTATCACACTGCATCAAAGTCGTGGAGAACGATGACTTTGACCAAAACTTGTTGCTTTCTTCTTTAATCCCAACACACAATTCGGTGGAGAATTGTCATTGATCCCCAGGCCTTCCGTAGGCCCCATTTAAACATGTAATCTTTTTCTTCATTGACATCAGGCTATTTCCTTTCCCTCCCCTTGAATATTTTATGCAGTGGGTATTCAATGGACTTTTCATTCCCCAGCAATCACGGATTAAAGAAGAAACCAACAGGTTTTGGTCCAAGTTGTTGTGCAGAGTTTAATGTGCAGTGATATGAACTAGGTGACAGCTGAGTGAATATCACTTAGCATTCGAACGAGTTGGAGAACAACAACTTTAACCAAAACGAGTTCCTTTCTGTATTCATCTCACCCCTGAACACACTAAAAGAATGGACGCTACACAAGATATATACCATGGAGAACGGACTGCAGTACTCATAGGGGCATGGAGAACGAGTTCCTAACGTTAAGCCCATGGGACAAAAATACCAGTGGTGAGATAAATATTCACCCTGTCGTCCTTTCTGAACTGTGGTTATAAACATCGTCTTTGACACAGAGGGAATAATAAAACACCAATTGCATATCAATGCAGGACCATTTAAACAATCACAGTCACTGAACACGTCCGTATCAATCACCCGTAGTTTTCTTCTAATTACAACAAAGGTCAATTGATCAGGAGGTCAGTCGGACGCTGTCCGTCTCTTGTTCCGGTCCCGTCCGCCATTTTATCGACATGCGCCAATGGCCACGCCACGCCACAGGTAGGCGCCATTAAATGGCCACCTCTCGCGAGATCTCTTTGAAGTCTCGCGGTGTTTCGTTCCCGCCATTGTGGGCGCGTTAAGCAGACGACATTCAAACCCACGCGACCGCGAGAAATCCCGAGAATCATGGGGTTGGCGCGTGATTGCAATCAAGCGGAAGTCCCGTTAAAACAGGGCCAGGAACGCGACGGCAATGATGCGGACACATTAAATGAAACAAGTCGGAAAGGTGGAGCACAATATGATGATTATAGGGTAGGGTACGCTTAAATAGGGCAGATGGGTGTGTGTAATGGTACGGTATGTCCTGATTAGGTTTGTTAACAGTGATCTACAAAAGAAGAGAAGAGATCGTGGTATATGAGTACGGCCCTGGTAGGAGGCGAAACTTTTGTATTTTTGTTGTTGAAATCCAGGGTACTAAATGATAAAGTGGGATTCACACGGTCTGTAGCGTGATTGTCTGAGACAAATCCTGGTAAGATTCGTTACTGAAACACAATCTCCTCGTCTGAATTGTAGGGTTCCATTTCCCTGAGATAAAATATTTTCCCGGCAATTCTCGGGGACACTTACCCCTAAAGTGAGATTCACAAGATGGGATTCATGTACCTCACAGGGTGTTTTTTAAGACAAACCTGCTGAGATTCTGTACTCGAACATAGTCTAAATTATAAGGATTCATTTCCCTGAGACATGTTTTCCTCCCAGTACTTGTTGAAGACATTTCCCCCTAAAGAGGAACAAAATCGCATGAGATTCAGAGCCCTTTGAGGTACATAGTCTCATCGTGTGAATCCCACTTAACCAGGTACAGAATCTCATAAGATTTTGATTTTAAACACGTTTAAAATCTATTAAGTCATTTTTGTGAGACAAATGGACCTGCTGCGACGATGTACCTTCCCTAGCCAATCGGAGGGCAGTAAACATGATTACATGATTGTAACAACCCTCACCTCAAGGGGACTTGAGACCCATGGTGAGTGTTCACTGTGATTATGTCTGAGATTATGTACCAGGGGTATTCTCCCATGTGAATCATATTCGCCATTTTTCCTTGAGACTGATAAAAGCACTTTGCCATGAGAATTTCGTACCAACTGAGAATTGTCTGAGACTAGGGGAAAGGTGTGAAGTACACCAGTCCCAGGTACGTGAGTCCCTACGTGTGAATCCCACTTTAAGAGAAGGAGGAAGTATAGTTGTAGTATACGGAGACGTGGTTAGTGTGACTGAATGGAATCTCTTCACAGATATTTTGGTTCGAAGAACGAGGTGAGCATTTCTGACCAAAATATCGAGGAGCAGATGTAAATTGTTGTAGTTCAGGTAGAATCAGCATCGAAAGAACTTAAATATTATTAACGACCGAACTTAAATATCATTAGACCATAATCCTTGTGCGAGCTATAGAAAATGGTCTTCATGTACGAGCCTCTAGGTTATTAAACAGGTCCCAGATATCTTTATGATTACATCCTCGTCACTGCAACCCGATATGTCGGCTTGCGGTGAACTTCAAAGGGAACATCAAAGGCGCCGAGTTCCATATTTTCCCACGCTATTCACTGGTCACTCTCGTGTGTTATATCCACACGGTAGTTTCCGCGGGCTACCAGCGAAGTTCCGCGTTTCCACGTGCCGCCCCGTGTCCACCTGGTGGTGTTTTCTGACACTACACGGGTCCAGGTAACACCAGGCATTGTCTGCGCAGAATCAAAGACGGGGGCGCCACCGGGCGGCCTGTGGGGGCAACTATGTTTCGGAAGTGGAGCCGATGTAGCAGTCAATGGCGGGGAACAATCGGACATATTTATCCCGTTCCTGTATCTGTCGGAGCAGGGGGCGGGGTGGGGGTGCGGCGGTGGGAGGGTAATGTGTTAATATTTGACTTACTCAGCGTGGGAGGGGGAGCAGGCGTCAGTCAAAGAAAACCACGCGGGGTGTTTGTATTACGGCAGGTAATGTGAAGACATCACAGAGGGCGGTATATCACACGATATTCACTGGAGCAGACGATATTGAGACATGAATTCCCGCCCTTTTGTCTGACCGCAGGCACATCACCAGCATCCATTAACTGATACCCCGTATATATAGTCTTGTAACAATGGGCACGCTTACTCACAGTGGGTACCTGCACTTGTATATGGGAAGGGAATTGTTGTAGTTCTGGAAGTCTTTCATATAGGCATCCTTGCATTGAGAGAAAGAAAGAGAGAAAGAACCAGGGGGAGAGGGGTCAAAATTCTTTGCGGTAAGGGAACGGATGGAATGAAGAATAAAAAAGACACATTGAATTGGAAAATCAAAATGCATAAAATGCTGATGGTAGTACATGTACTTAAGAACCGAAATGTAAAAGACAAAGAGGAATACTATTACACATGTACATAAGAGTAAATGAGTTCAAGGGAAAAGCTACAAAAGAACAATAGCAGTGCGCTCACCAATGAAGGAATATTTGAAATGAGATATTCTTGAATTAAAGAATATTAATATATATATATTAAACATGTTTAGAATCAAAATCTTATGAGATACTGTACGTCGTTAGGGGTGATTGTCGCCGATAATTGGAGGGGTAAAAGTCTCTTGACTTATGTGGGATTCACAAGATGGGATTCATGTCTGAGACAAATCGTGCTGAGATTCTGTACTCGAACACAATCTCTTCCTCTAAATTGTCGGGTTCCATTTCCCTGAGACATGTTTTTCTCCTGCAGTTGTTGGTGACATTTTCCCCTAAAAAGGAACAGAATCTCATGAGATTTTGAACCCTGTGAGGTACATGAATCCTACTGTGTGGATTCCGCTATAGAAATGAAACCCTTCAATTTAGTCAAGGCGATTTAAGCCGGAGACACACCAAGCGAGAAACGCAGCGAGTTCCGTAATCGCCAACACAAAATGGCCTGTATGTGGGCTATTATCTCATATTTCACCTGCTTGTTGCTTCCAAGGTGCTGAATTATAGACAGGAGATATTCCTATGAAATAATATCTCACATACACGCCAATTTGTGTTGGCGTTTCCAGAGATCGCTGCCTTCACTCGCTTGGTGTGTCCCCGATATAAAGCCGGAGACACACCAAGCGAGTCAAGGCGGCGATCTCTGGAATCGCGAATACAAAATAGCATATATCTGAGATATTTTTTCATAGTAACATCTCCCATCGATAATATAGCTTATCAGAAGCAATAACCAAGGGAAATATGAATAATAGGTCACATATACGCCATTTTGTGTTGGCGATTCAAGAAATCGCTGCCTTTCTCGCTTGGTATGTCTCCAGCTTTGGGAAGGGGTTATACCGAAGACACACCAAGCGAGTCAGGGTGGCGATCTCCAGAATCGCCAACACAAAATAGCATATATATGAGATATTATTTCATAGGAATATCTCTCACCAATATTTTTGCATATCACAAGCAAAATAAGGTGAAACATGAAATAATAGCTCACATATAGGCCATTTTGTGTTGGCGATTCCGATATTCGCTGCGTTTCTCGCTTGGTGTGTCTCCAGCTTTAAACACAGCGGGTCTCACATACCAGTGTCCGCCGTTCGGTGCACCCCCTCCACACACACACATACATCTCACCTGAACTGTCACAATGGGCGGCGCGCAGCACGCACACACCGCGGCGTGAGGCTGGCGGCATGCCGGCGACCCGGCGGGGAGACCCGGCGGGGAGGAGGGGCAGAGAGCGCCCACTCAGAGAGGTATGAGCCCGGACAATAATACACCAACAAGCTTAATGTGCGGCGAGAGTGAAGGTGAAGAGGGGATCACTGACCCAAGTCTCACCCGGAATTTACTTAGAAGTTCACCCACTCCTCACAGATACATGCCCTTTGGGAACTGCATCGGGGAAGGCTGGGGACTCGTGGAGGGACAACGAGTCCTTAATTAAAGAATGTCGTTAACTGAAACAATGGGATTAATCCGGATGAAAGGCGTGTGGTTGCTGGAGATGAATACAGGCCATTGTTGTGGGCTCATTGTGTCATTTAAGATTGAGGGATTTGGACCACATGGCAATTGTAATTTCTTTAGTTTCAATTAAGGGTATGGGTTCTGAGCCATTAGCCGTAACTTCTCACACATGTGAAACAAAACCAAGGGAAAATGGGAAGTTAAAGAAAGAGATGACGTCATCTATATCTCACCTCTAAGTTAGAAGAAGGTATGAAACAAGAAGATGATAGGAGAATATATATCTACGTATATGATACTGTCCAAAAAGCAGCATAATTAGATCTGTTCTGTATATGTATTTTGATAAAAATTTAGATATTTTTGAACATTTATTTCGGCTAAAACATCCGCAGTCTTCATGAGATGCACTGAAACAGCTTTCATTGGCTTTACCTTAACATTTACAGAATAAATTGCACCTCTGGGCATTTCTTCTGAGCCTTAGTTTTGATTATTGGTCTTATTTCTATTTATAGTTCCAATGGGTCTTTTCTAATATCACCAACGTGAATGCATTTGATGATATAGACCGAATCTCCAAATACATATCACATGCTTGCTGACCAAAATGAATATATTCGCAATAGGTCAAAATATAGCTTATCCTCTAATTGTTTCCTAAAAAGATAAGGAACTAACATATGGGTACATTAAAGTTTCTATCTTTATTATTGTATCACGTTCTTATTCCTTTTCTTTTCCCATGATCAAGAATAACATCTAGGCGTCATGAGAAAAACCTCCACCTTTTTCCCACGACCCCTATCCATGCCTCATTATCAAAGACAAAGCCCTCTGCTAATATTTCCTTAGCAATCCCAGAGTTTGTATAGTGAGACCTAACCTGGTCGAGTGTAGTGATTAAAGCACCTAATTAAGGTCACACTTCAGAGGAAGTCCAACGAGAGTCTAAAGTCAACAAGATCCCCGTGCTCTTATTTTGCTAATTACGTCATCGAAACTGTGGCAGACGTCATGGTTTCCAGTGCCTTATGGTGCATGGCGGAGGTAACTAATTAATCCACTGTGTGCTTTCACACCTTCAGCTTCCCTCTCAATGGCCGCCATTTTGACAAGATGGCGGAGGGGCGGTGTCTCAGACATAATGTGACATGTGAAAGTTGTGCTCGGTGTGACGTCGACCAGAAGCACATCAGGCGGGCGATAATGGGGGAATTTGGGAACAATGCGGAGCTGAGATGATAAGAAAACATTGTGGGCGGGGCGCTCGAGGGGAGGCAGTGGTTAATTAGTGATGTGTAAATATATGGATCATTGTCCCCAAGTCGCAGTACCACATGTCGCTGCTAGGTGTGTATAGTAGGGGATATACGGGATCGATGGGGCTTTTAATAGTGGTTACTTTTTTCTCTTTTTTTATGCGGTTTTTTTTACACATTTTAACAATACAGTTGTGTTTTAAACTGTATCTAGGTATCAAGTGTAATCAGCAGTTACTTAATATTGACATATAACGTACAGTATGTTTGTACAAACAGATGAGGAGAATCAGTCAATGATAATAATGAATATGATAAATTCACGATTGTAGCACTCTACTTCTGTTGTTGGTAATGCCGTTTCTTCTCTATGATTAACCGATTAAGTCAGTTTTGTCCTGATGCATGTGATGCAAGCGATATTTCATAAAAATAACAATAAGACTATAGATTGAACAGCACGGCGAGGAGCCAAGCTAACAGACTTTTTTTTAAAGAAAAAATTCTTTATTGATGGCTTCTTTTTTACACACTTTAGAATATATAAATAAAGTGGCCGTCTGCGTCAGCTTTCATAGGTAAGCTGGTTTTCATCGCTGGGCCTATGTGACTAGGGCGGGGCGCTTGAAGGTACTTTGACACGGGAATACTATTTTCTCAATTTTTTGTTGGTTCCAAAAACATAGTTCAAAAATTGATGCCCCTGCAGTGAGATTTCCTATATTTCATTTACTGTTTCTATATTTCTGCATGAAGCTTTAAATTCCTTTTGATTTTATTAAGTTCTATTGGTAGAATTAGCATGTACATCTAGATATAAACCTGTGCTTCTATTTCATTATTGATTTCAAAAAGTATATCTTAGGATTTGAAATCGTTCTATGTTTCCGCTATTACTAGTGAATCCCTGTAAAACTAGGAGCAAGTAGTGAATGCATGTTCATCATTGATGAATAAGCGTTCAATTATAGATGAATAACAATTAAAAGGTTGGCGGTAGATTCAGTCTATGGATAGTTTTCTGTAACCCACTTGCACCCAGTCAACCTGCAGTTTCTGCAGCTGCCTATCTAGGATCCTAACATATCAAGCACCAGTGGGTATTGAGGTATTTTGGTCTTGAGTGATTGGTCATGGTCAGCTGGGCATGCCTCAAAGACCCGAGTCACTGGCTCACTGCTCTGTTTTCACTATCCTAGTGAATAGTATGCCGAAAATGAAGGGGTAGTTTTCTGGAAGCACAATGGAAGTTCAATGTGACCGCTCTAAACTTTAGGCATGCAACGTATGTAGCTAGTAAAAGCAAGCTATAAAAGACGACTCAATGTCACCCCTATCAGCACGTGGACATCTCTGGGGATGTGAGTTGGTGACGCCATAATCCTGCATGATTTACCTGCCAGTCGATACTCCTGTCTTCAATCAATGGCTTGTTTAAGCGACTAACCCCCCGTAATTGTCGGCCAAAGACTCCAAACCGGCCTAGAACTGCCGGGCCGCCGGGCCTTGTTACTCGCGCCTGCTTGCCTCAAGATTACCCACAATGCAATGGGCTCTCGCCAGCCACAAGGAGGTGTTTGGATAACGGACAAAGCCACGCGAGAAAACACGAGACGACGCACGTGGTTTCCGGTGGGAGGGTGAGTAAACATGGCGGCCAGTTGTAGCTGGTCGCTGGCCTGTCTCGCACACCGCACAGTGTCAATGTTGACTTCCTCATCTACATTTTAGACATAGGTTGGTCTATCTATCTTGCGAGGACCACTTTGAAGTTCACAAACAAGAGGATAATGTGTTTTTCCTCTCGGAAGATACTTTGAAGTATCTATGTGTCAATATATTTGTGGTGTTACGCAAAGGGTGGCTTTGTAAATTGTATTTTATTTCCATGTCGGCGCCTTTAAAGTTTCTCGGCTACTGTTCGGGGTGAGAGCTTCTGAAGCACAGGTGTTTCTTGACTTCTCCTGTAAACAATTTATATCTATATACTCATAGTTTACAATGTATTCAAGCAGAGTCTATTGTTATCAAACCTGGTGAACTTGAATTGAGTGACGTGCAATATAGATATGCGTGACTTACAATTATTTAAAAGGACAAGATATTTCATGCTTGAATTAGCCAGAAATACTGACGTGGAAAACAAGAAATTCGATTTTTACTCACAAGTCCACCCAGGAATATTCGCAATATATGAATCAATTCAAGCTAACCAATACAAAGGTTCACAAACGAGATGAATGAGTAAATCGACTTTAAGCCGTCCTATTAGACATTCTACGTTAAGATATATTAAAGTCTGACATTCTATATGATTGAGGTATTTTTAAAGCTTTTTATTTATACTGGAGTGAACGTTTGGATGAGATCTCAGACATCTTCTAATTGCCCCAGAATGTAGTTTAGTGTAGATCAGTATCTGGTAGGGATCAGTATTTGATAATATAAGCGTTGTTTACCATAGTGTTGTTATTTGAAAGATGATCAATCGATTATACTCTACGAATCAATACTAAGAATAAAAGTACTTTGCATTTCATGTTAATGTATTACGAAGATGGACGACTGCAAGATAGAAAAAAAATAAAGAAGTGATTAAGAAACTGAGTTGTGTGTATTCTGCACAGTTACACGAATAAAAAATGAAGAACATAGGTACCAGGAAAGAATGGTCTCGACAACGAAGGACAATTCAGGTATTTGAAAATCAAAAAAAAAGCAGACTAGATTTGTTTGAAGTTGGCTATCATGCGGTGGTAAATCAGGTTATCAATTTCTGTCACAACGTTTCACTTATATCTAATTAGCTTTATTAGGTGATCAATGAATTAAGGATAATCTTGTTTTGTTAACTGTGTAACGAGTTCACATCTCAGAAAGGAAACACCAATAAGAAGGCTTAAGTACCAATATTAAAGTGATAAGAATTCACCAAGACATGCTCTTAAAGCTTAATACTCCTCTCAGTCACGTGATCACGCTCCTTCTCGCGTCTCGTTCAGTTCTCGCGAGAACCGACGAGCAAGTTTCACCACCGCTGGTGTCGGCTTGAGGGTCAGATAAAGAGGCTTACACTGCGGTGACCAGCGCTCGACGTTCGTTGCGCCGCCTGTAGGAAACGCCAGAGGTCACGTGATCGTGGGGGAAACACGTGACCTGACAGACGCCGCGCACGCGTCGTGCGTTGACCACGCGCGTTTCCGGTCAGCTGAGCATGCGCAGTGAGTGTGGTGGTGTGTGGCGAGGTACCGGACTGAATCATCTGTGTAGGGTGGTGGGGGACCAGAGGGAGAGTCAGGGTGGAAGGGTCAGGTCGGGGTATGTTTGGCATAACACAGAAAGTAAATGTTTCCTTGTTTAACCTTCACTGTGCTCCCTAATGAGAAAGTTGTTGACGATTCGGAAGTAGACACAGGGTCCGGGTTACCTACAGGAAATGAGGGAAACGTTTATCAACATGAGAAGCACGTGCGTACCACGTGTGTCTAGATCCCTGCCTTTACACATTGTAGTGGTCTCACTCAATACCGCCATTCAAATGTATCCCCCTCCCTTTAGAAATTCGTCTTCCGCTTCATCAAAATATATCTATGATATCACCACTTCTTAAATAAGGAGTCGTGGAGTGGAAGTAAAACGTATTTCTTAATACTAGAAGCGTACGCTTTAAAAGGTACATGATTAGATCAATTAAAAGGTACATGTAAAACGTGATAACCTAAGAGGTCACCATGGAGGTGACAGCCACCCACGCGGCGGGAGGGAGTTTATTAGCCTCCTGTACGCCACCCCCTCCTGGTGACCCCAGCGCGCCCGCCCCGCTCCTCCTAGGCCTCCCAATTTAGATCCATATATAGGGTACATATCCCCTTATCAACACAGCAAAATACGAGTAAGGCATTGAACTAGATTGAACTAAATAGCTTAATCGGAGTTTTACAATGTTAATAAATATTTGATTCTGATTTGACTTTCTAGACCCTCTCCCCAGGCCTCATTCAGTGATGAATAAATGTCTTTGTTTTTATATAATTTTAATCTTTCTATTGTGTCTCTTAGATTTGTACTTAATTGGACCTCTTACTGCGTGGATTAAATTGTCCTGGGACCAGTTTAATAATCTAGGATAGTACATGAAGACCATTTTCTGTACCTCATACAAGGGTTATCGTTTAATAATATTTAAGTTTGTTCTCTAAAACAGTATCAGTCCTCCATAAGGTTGTCCATAAGTGTTGACCCATAAACTCCCTGGGACACTATGGCAAACGGAAAAGGGTCTACATGTACGATCTCAAATTATTAAACGGGCCCCTGCTCCCGTCTCCGCTCCCCCAACAAATGCGAAGCCAAACGATCTTTTCTTTTTTTCATTTGCACAAAGGTACAATAAAGCCTGGCGTCCACCTATTACGATAAAAATTTAGACCTGCCGATATGGCACCGATACAAAAAGCAAATATCGGAGACATATCGGGAAGGTGCAAAATCGTAGACATATGTCTAGACATGCCAATCCACCACGCATTGTATGGGGGTTTTAGCGGTGCCTGATCGTAGAAACGTGGTCAACTGTTCCGATATCAGGTGACCCTCCGACGCGATTTTGACTTTTTATAGGGAGGTGCATCGTAGACCATATCGGAGCCATATCGTAGTAGGTGGACGCTGGGCCTAAATGGCCTCTGCCAAGGCAGGTATTCTGGCCATTCCGATAACAGAGAACTGGTCTATTTGTAACGAGCCTCGCCAGATTACATTTATACAATATATTTACAGAGTGGATGAGAATAATGAAATTGAAGAGGAAGAAATACTACTAGAAGAAATAATCATCATATATACCTAATTACCGTCAACCGGATTAGCATCCTCATTACTCTTAGTTATAACATTTTAATCTAATAAATTTCTTGAAAGCATAACAAAGATCCATCCTGCACTTCTTTAGGAGGATTATTCCAACTGTCATTGCCGCTATATATATAGGGTCTAAACTTCATAGTTGATAATGATCTTGATTTGAACTCGGAAAAAGATAGGCATATTATAGCTATGCCTGCCTATATAGAACTGCATCGAGAATCGTATAAATAGACAATACTCCACGAGTTTGGATGTGCCCAAATCGTCATCGAGGCGAAGCCGAGTGACGATTATGGCACATCCAATACTCGTGGAGTATTGTCCATTTTACGATTCGAGTGCGGTTCTGGATTTATCTCACCCCTTTCTATGCTGTTAGACAGTATCAGAATATCAGAATAGCTCGAATATACCTAGCGAATTCACTACGCCACGACCGTGGCGTAGTATTGTCACTTTACGGGGGTGATCGTTGAGTATTTTTTCCTAATGTTATTTCTATGGCGAAGCTTGTACCAGGGGTGAGATAAAAAACATTACTGTGTATGCAGTTTCGGTGTCCCTGTGTTATCTAAGGTATATCTAAATTATCATTGAGGTGATAAGTATCTATGATATATCAAATTGGAGCTGGAATACCATAGAATACGATACAATCACCGTTATTTCTCTGAAAATAATGTACGCGGGTATTATGATCGTATTACGCTCATACATTCAATGCTCTAATGCTAAAGTATACGTTGCCAGGGGTATGTTTGGCTGCAGGCATTGCGTAATTAGGTAGATAACGTGCGACACCGGCCTGTGGAAAAAGGCCTATTGTACGTTTCATTGATCCCCTAGTTTGGGGGCTTTTTTAGAGCGTGCTTGTACGCGCTATATACATCACCTATAGAGGTTAGAGTGCTCACATACAGACTTCCAGCGTGCTGCATGAGAACTAACCATTCACTATCTGTGCACTATCCACTGTGGTATTGGCAAAGGAGCAGGGTGCCAGTGTCTCAGGGTCTTAGAGGTGTGCCCAGCTGACCATGACCAATCACGCAAGACTAAAATACCTCATTGACCCATTGGTGCTGGATATGTTTAGATTCTAGACTCTGGCATAAATTGGCAAATTGAATGAGTCCAAGTGGGTTACAGAAAACTATCCATAGACTAAATGTAACTCAAACGTTTTAATTGCTATTCATTTAGAATTGCACGCTCATTCATCAGTGATGAACATACTATTTGCTCCTAGTTCTGTTCAATTTTTGCAGCGTATCTGCGCATGGAGGCACCTGGGGCAGGTGGGGGTTGTAGTGCTGTGTCCATGCCACGCCTCCCTGACCAGTGTCCACTCCACCCCCTCTCCAGCCTCCCACCCGCCTTGCACATCGCTTAATTGACTATTTATAAGGTGCCGAGTCAATGTGGAGGAAACCGAAGCCACCGGACCCCGTGTCCGAGCCCCATGACCCTCTCATTAAGGCGCGACTTCATTCTCATGCAGCCAGCCATGAATTTTATATCAGGTGACCACAAAAGGAGCATGAAATTCACAGTGAAATCTGGTAAAACTGGACTTAATTTGCCTGTCCCGTGCACGTGTTGTCGTTGTAGGTTCAGTGTTTCGCGAATAATTCTGCAATGACTGCAAAATTAGGAGTCCAAAGCGATGGGAACGTCGAGTATGTGTTTTTTAAATAATTTTTTGCCTAAATGTAAATAGTTGTTCATGGGTCCCTATATTCTATCTTTATTTTTCTACAGACTTTATGATATTGAGTTTTGGATAATTCACGTATTTATACATGTCTTCAAAATAGTTTATACAGATTATCATCTCACACCAGTAATATTTTTTCCAACGTTTGAAACTCATACTCAACGGCCGTAAAGGAAGTGTACATAATACTCGATGGCTAATTAGGTGGTTTATTCTATTGATCTATGTTATACGGGGTGAGATAACATCAGAAACCCACTCAATGAAAAAAAAACTTGGTCCTTGTTTGACTGCAGAGTAATTCACTCAGCTTCGCTTTGTGAATTACTCTGCGGTCAAATTCGGTGGAGTACGGATCAAGTTGTTTTCATCTCGTGAGTTTCCTTCTAAGCATCGATAAATATGCTACAAGTGGCATGTATAGCTTTTTATTCATTCATACCCCTTGTCAATCCCAGAAGGTTTGGCAATTCTACTCAGACACTGAAGGTTTGCATGTCATGATCTAATCTGAGCATCTTGACAGATGTCAATGTGAATCTCCGTTGTGAGACCTGACAGTGCCTGAAGATACCTCACCTCCTCAAGTACACTACATGAACGTCCCCTTAATTCCAGTAAGACTGAAGACATCGCCAGGTGACATCTCATGAATGGTAACCTACCCGCGCCGACGTCTCCCCTCGCTCAGCCTCATTCTGAGACAGGAAGTTAATCCCGGCGTCTGTACAGCGTCTGTACAGCGTCTGTACAGCGTCTGTACAGCGTCCATTGTCTGAATGACCAAGTAGGTAATCCTGTCTCGGTGGTTACTACAGGGATGCTCGTAGGGTGAAGGGAAGGGATAAGGTGGGAGGGGAGGTAAAGATTATTAACAATCTAAAATATAATCCTTGAACTTGTTGTAAAGTCACCTAAATCCCTACATTCTGACAGTTACCCAAAAGTGCCTTTGGACCCATTTATGCTGGTATGAACCTAGCAGATAACAAGGAACAATTATATCATCAATATCTTAATCCTATAATATTCAAAATCATTCAAGCAAACAATAGTTAAAGATATTATTATATACCTGAGTGTGAATGTCCATCAAATACTGCTAGGGGTGCAGTAATAATAATGTTCTGCCCACTCTGACTGTGACTTAATAAGTAATGGAAATGGGTTTTTTCATCGATTTTAGGTATATGATACTGTGGACGAAATGGCTCTCGTTCTCGCTCAATCGCGTCAGGCAGTATGAAATTGACGACTGACTTCGAAAGAGAACCGTTTCGTCCACAGTAAGGACGTCCCCCTATACTGTTTGAATGGCGAAGTTCTTTTTAGTTTTATTCGGTAGGTTGCACTGACTCTATAGATCTCATCATCAATGTTTTAGGTAATGACACATCGACGACTATTTGGGGTCTTGGTTATTATTTCAAACATAAGTTGTTATATATTTCAAATTATTTGTACTTGAGCTGGTTCACAGAGCAATCAATGCTGCAAGCCCCATCCTTGCGTCGGGCACTTTGCAACTCTCATTGTTTTCTCAAGGTTAAGAGATTAAAAAGAAATACAGGATTAAATTTATTTTCAGCGTGGCTGCAGATAAAGCTTGGGGAAAAAGTTATATGTCTGAATAAATGAATCTAATAAATAAGTACAGATTTGCGTTTTTCTGTGCACGAGAATCTCACTCTCGTGACACTTCACCCTCTAGGCCTAGATCCGATTCACTCTGTTCCTATGTGCGGGAGAAACTCCAAGTGGATCCGACAAAATTCTTGTTTTTTTATATACATATGGTAGATAATCAGATCGACTAGTTGTCGGATTAAGCAGCAGTCCCACTCTAAACCGCTGATCCCTGCCTAATTTATTGTTGCTGTTAGGGTAGTTTACCTGTGTTCAATAGGATGTTCAATACTGTTGGTACCCTGTATGGTATGTAGGCTAAGACTATGGCAGATGATGATTTCGGTAAATCATAGTATCAGTAAGGATAGCACTTGACTGTTGCAGTGGTGGCGGGAACACGTAAGTAGTATATGGAGAGTTGGATTTATTTCCATTGATTTTCCACGTCACTTTCTTATTTAGTTCTTAAAAACAATCCCCATAATGATTAAGTGTAAATTGAATTAGCTTCTCGTTTTGATTAGGCGTTTCCTTCTTCTACGATCTATTTACAAGTCTATAGGCCTGATCATATCCTGTCGGATCTTATATAAATGTAACCACAGAAGCAGGGAGATCATTTTTAGGGTTTTTCTGTAGTCTTGATCTCGTTCCTATTACTGCCATTTACACATATAAATGTCAGGAGAAGGACAATAGGCGTACTTAAATATACGCAAATGCATGACCTTTTTTTACTGCTTGACAATATTAAGCCTATGGCTTTTTTAATAAGGGGTAGGATAATCTCCTTTATAATCATTGGAAGAGCAATGCTTTTTCTAACTGGGTTTGATTCGCCAGTTCAAGGACTTAAATCTACCATTATATGCTGTGACAGTTTTACCTCTGGTACTTTGTTGTAAAATATATTATTCTCGTCACTTTTACTATATTTTGAACTTGCGATAGGGAGAGCTAGCCTCGAATACAATGCAGTAGTGATAGACAAAAATAATATGAATGTGTAAGAAAAGATGGGCAATGTTTCGACCAATTTTATTTCAAAGCAATGAATTGCCGGCAACATTAAACACACGACATGAAGGAGAATAGTTTTCAAACATTGGATATTAAAAGCGTAGGGTTCAGAATCTGGCTAAGATGGTAAGAGGGATTGGGTAATGGCGGAAAGTGCAGGAGGGTGCCAGGCCAGGAACAAGGCGTCATATCCTGCGGCCATCTTCACACCTGCATTATTAACATGATTAAAACCCACCCAGCGAGCCAGGAACCAGCGAGGCCATTAGACGCGCACCCAATCCAAATGTCGTCTTACTTGTGTGTAAGTGTCTCTGTGTCTGTCTGTGCCCGCTTAGAGACTGAAGTCTGTAGCTGTAGGGCATTCAATGGGCGATAATAGAGGACCATGATAGCGAACACTCAATTAAGATGGTGATCGCATTATACTGAGTTACCCGGATGAGCCTTTGAAGTCTGGCACGGGCCAGGTGGGCGTGGCCAAGCCGGGTGATTGACAAAGGACGCGCCCATTGTTTACATTGCGGATGGGTCCGTTTGGGACTCGCCTATTGTGCGTGTATTAAGTGGAGGGGCACAAATTATTAATGCAGGATTTACGGGACATCAAAAGCTGTCGGAATTAATACAGCCAATCATGGAGATCTATGGGAAATGGTTGATGTCCGCGTGTTTGGAACATGGCATGAATTTGTATACTGAAGAGTTAAGTATCTTACTCACATCGACATAAAGCATATATTGTGTACATAGACAATAATCGATGGTTTTGTGAAAAATCGCATCAATTATACCCTTTAAAAGGTATGGCGAAAACCCTGATGTATGCAGCCTGAGGTTTGTCTCATTATTACCCCTACCAGGGAAATATTAGAAAATATTATTCACGAAGCGACTTCAAAATTCTTTGACAAAAACAAAATACTATACGCTGCGCAAAATAGATTAAGAAGAAACTGATACAGTGGCAACTTTCACAAACTATACAGCCAAAGCACTAAATGAAAGTATATAACGATAGGCATTTTTATCGCATTGAAAAATGCTTTTCAGACGATTATCCACCATATTCTTCTTTCAAAATTAAAGTATTAAGGGAGTATTTCTAAATTGGTATTCATACAAATATATGTACATATGTTACATTTTCTACATGCTGATTGAGGCCAAGACAAGAAATATGTAAACTGGAGGCTGGGGACGCGTTGAGACCAGTTCGTGTAAGTTAAACTTTCTCGAAAGTAAATAAAAGTCTTAAAAACCCAAAAGAAACAATAACTACAATTGCTAACATGTTCTTGCACATATTCATGAATTCTGTGGTTCGAATTTCTTATACATATTAAGGTAATATGTATTTATCTATCTTACCCCTAATAAGAAAAAACCCATAGGCTTAACATAGGGTTATCAAATTCGGGTGAGCGTGCAGTAAAGATGTAAATACGACGTGCGATCGGCTACGCTAGAATCTGTCCCCCACACCCCACCGGGAACGAGGAGACGTCCGAACCATAGCAAAATCTTTTTTACCATACTTTGAGCGTGCAGTAAAGTGTTATTTATTGCACGAGGGTAATACAAAATTGACCGATGCAGTCTATGAATTGTTGACAACCTTTGGCCTTATTTGGCAATTTGGCAGCCGCAAACTTTACTAGCTCAAACAACTTGAAGGAACTAAAATGGCTAATTCGTATTTTAAAGTCGTAGAGACAGGTTGGGATCAGGTCGGCTACTCACTGCGCTTGGGTAACGCCTCGCGACCTGCCCGTCGTGTGATTAACACCAACAAAACTAACTCTCGCTTTGTTCCTACTAAATATGTGGTACTTTATATAGTAGAGAAGCAAATGGCCTAAGAATGAGTCAAATGACCCCCCCCCCCCCCCGAAAGTCTACTGCCCAATTAGTCAATTATGAATCTGTTGCTCGTTTGTTCCAAATAGTGTAGCATCATACACATACATACGTGTATATAATAGAATAGTTTTCCCTGTGGCTATGATTTGTAATCTGCTAATACCCTCCATCATCTTTACTGCACTGGTAGGCCCAATACCCTCCTTTCCAAACATTCACGTCTGAGACACCCGATACTAAAATCAGTGCTGCATCTGCGCAGTGGCACTTCCGGTCAGAGGGGACGCCGGGAATCTCGTATCACTTCTCGTCCAGTCCGTGACATGATCGTCACCATAAGTTTTTATTTGTCTGAGAAGTTTAGAAAGCGTTTTGAACCCCCTCTTCTACTGACATAAGTTTTTATTTGTCTGAGAAGTTTAGAAAGCATTCTGACCCCCTCCCCCTCCCCACCCGCCATGGGATCGCACCCAAGAGACCCCTGGTGGCGTATGGGCCTGAGGCGGGGCGGCCACATCAAAGGGGGCAGTGTTGATTAAGGGGATCACTAAGTAGAGACAGGTCGCCATGGAAACAAGAGGAGGATGACCAATGAAGCATAGCCGCCAGCTGGATTACCGTTTGATGAGGTCACTACTCTCCAAGCATAGGTGCCCAGTCTCACAGCAGAGTCAACAGAGCAGGGAGACCTATAAGGGCTCATCATTTAGCGATCGTGCTGTATTGTGGTGGGGGTGGTCGGGATGGGGTAGAACTGTCAATAAATCCTCCTCACTTAGTAGGGGAGGGGTGGGGTGGGGAGGTGGGGTTCTATACTGTATGAGTAGGGAAGGGGGTGGGGTTAGTTGGGTTGGGTTGGACTCTTGGGGAGTTAACATCTGCAATATGTCTCATAGAGTAGGGTGGGGTTTGTATAACCCCACAGACATCACAGGTAAATATTAACATGTAACATTTCAAAGGCGAGCACCCCTATCCCTCTGCCGATGGTAATCCAGGGGGGAGAGGGTTGATACCCGGTTATGCATGGATGAGCACGCGCTAACAGGGTCTGGCTATAACCCACAAGACAAACTCTTCCCCCGCCACCATATTGGAACTGCATTTAGATTTCATCATCTTTATATAAACCACCATTCGTATTAATTCAGCCTGAGGTCTACCTCGTGGTCTGTGGATGAGTGGGCCATTATGCACTCTGTTTGGTTTGACAGGTTAACCATTTATTCATCCTTTTCTTATTTTATTTTTTTACAAATCAAACGGCAGATGAACAAAGATGGTTTACTGATACCTCAAAGTAAGTATTTGCTTATCTCTTTCCGAAGATTAGGACGAAATATGTATTTTGATGTGAGCTAGAAAAAGTTCACAATTGCTTTGATGGGTGACTCTATGTACATAACGCTGACGCATATTTTGCCTATATGCAAATGCCCATTATACAGACTGTACCTTTATAGATAATGACAAAAGAGAGGGTCTTCAATTTTGATGTTGACTAACAAAATGTATTATGCGGAAACTGGTTTACTGCCTTTGTACGTCAAAAACACGCGGTGAAATTATTGATCATTTATATATACATCCCGATGCCGTAGGCAGCGGGATGTATGTGATCAATGATTTTACCAATTATATTTTGACGTACGAAGAAAGCCTGTTTTCGTATTCTCATATACATGAAAATGGCGATATTTCAGCAAGTCACGTGATCACATACCCCGGATGTCACAGTGTGACGTACGGGTATAAATACGCCATGGGTAGGAGCGGGCAGTATACGCAGTTGATAGACCCATAGGTATATAATAATACTGAATGTATTGCTTATCTATATAATCTTTTCAAAAATCACATGATGTTTTTATTTTTATTTTTGATGTGTGAATTTATTGAATTTTAAAGCACATCGGTCTGCAATGAAAGAATCTCTTCTGAGCTTTCATGGCTTGTAGCATTGTCTTTGTCATGAAAACTGATATTGTCCCTTGTGAGCTAGATGTCTACAAGTATTTTTCCTCACAGTATAAGTTTACGACGTCAAGTAGATAAGTTTCAAAAGACTGACAAAGGCAATTCCTTTATGACAACTGTAAAATACCAGCGTGTCACAAACGGAGCGCCCTGTCATGCCAGTCAGATAATGTGGTTTACGAGTCTGGGTATAATACTCCGGACAACAAACACCACTCCCATCCACACCCGGCTTACCATGACGTAAACCGGTTCTGATTTCTAGCTGATGTTTCATTCTCTCACTAAGCAGGGTTTTAAAAGGCCCAGACTCGGGGTTTCTAATCCCTCCCCGAGCTGTAGAAGAACAGAGGATGAAGTGACCTTTTGTTGCAGCTATGGGAGGGTCTTTCAAGGCCGCTACGCTTATCGATGTCAGCCAAGGAGAGGCTGAATAAGGTAATTTGTTGACATATAATTTAATCTCTTCATTAGCAACAGGATGAATATCAAGGAAACAATCTCCAAGCAGAGCCGAGGACAAAGGGACGCCTGGTGAGACGCGCGCACACCTGCTGCGCACGCGCGCGTGCGGCAGTTCTCGTTATATAATACGAGATTTGGCGGGATTTGGTCGTTGGGAGGAGGACAATACGCTGAGTGTCGTCTGACTGGCTTGTGCCCTACGTCACCCGGCGTTCGCCCCGCGTCTGCCCCGCGTCTACCTAGCGTCTGCCCCCCGTTCCGGGTTTACCTTCGTGACCGAATTCCCCGAAATGCCTGCCACCAGTGCATTGATTAGTGTGTGCGGACGACGTCACGAAGCAGCGCCATTTATGGCGGGAAAGAATAAGGCTCGTGCCAGAAATGTCGTCTGCGCGACTAGGCCTAAAGAACGCAGCTTAGCGTTTTGAGTGAGCATCAATAGTCTCGTCTATACTAAAGTAAAGTTCAGTGGGTTTATCCAATCAGTAAAATAAATAGTCTTCGTGATCTAGGGGGGTTTTGCTGATCACTTGTTGAAGCACAATATTGGGGGCTTTATTCTCACGTTTGGTTTGGTTGTTTTATAAATGTCAAACATATTTACATTTCAGATTTTTATACAAAGACCCGTATCGATCGGGAGGATTTCTGCTTGTCATTACAGGACAATAGGTTTTGGAAGCCAATAACAAGCCTTCCACATATACAAAGTGTTTCAATCAGATTTTTAAATATTCATTATTGTAAAAGTTTTAATATTTATAATATGCCAGTGATTACATCGTTGGCTCAGCTTCATAAACTTATCAAAGAAAATTGTAATTTTAACTAAGGGCAGCAATATTGCAAGTACATGTAGTTGGTGAAATAATTAGAAGGAAACTAATGAGATGAAAATAACTTGGTCCATACTCTACAAGTTTGTCCACGTAATAATTCAGTAAGTGAATCATGTAGTGGTTTATCTCACCTCATATATATACACGATCAGGAACATCATTAATCAATAAAATAAGTCAACCAATTCGCCATTGAGTATTGGGTACCTTCACGGTTGTGGAGTATGAGTTCCTAATGTTAAGCCTATGGAGAAAAATACCAGGGTAAGGTAAACTTGAACATTAACTATCTTTAATACAGGTCGATGAAATACAATTTGAATATTAACTACCTGCATGTCCATAAACCACGCCATATATCATGTGCCATGCAATCACATACGAATATTATAAAGGGATATGTATATGGCTTGTCAGAGGCCTAGAGAAAGTAATGTATTCGAATACTTACTTTAAAAGGATACTCTTGGTCATAATTAAGTATGTGTTTAAAATATATGACACAACCAACAAAAACATAACTATAGTCCTAGACAATATTCATCGAGGTAAAACATTTGTGTGTTTCAAATCGGTGAAAACGCAGACCTAACCTGACCTTATTCAGGATGTATTATGATTATTTCCCTGCGTTATAAAATTATTATAATCAGGATAGAATTCCAGATTTCAGCTTAGGGTAACGACGAGTGAAATCTAACTATTTTTGTGTTGTATGATAACTCTCCTAACATATATAACGATATTATTACCTATGGCTGTAGCAACTACATGTGCGTTTGCTGCCAGCTTCTACCCATGGCGTATTTATAGGCGTAACTGTGACGTACGGGGTAAATGATCACGTGACTATATAAAATATCGCCATTTTTATGTACACTATGATACGAAAACAGGCTGATTGTCTTAAAAATTCGTTTGTCAAACTACTTGGTAGAATAATTGATCAGATACATCCTTCTGCTTTCTGCATCGGGATGTATCTGATTGATAATTTCTCCGCATATTTTTGACGTACGAGGAGATTCAAGCCACTCGTGCATAAAACCAATCGTTATTATTATCCACTTACACGATTGATAACAAATATAATGCAATATTTTTTACAAGACATATACTTCCAGATCACGTCATAATTCCACAGAAATGTCAAGCATGGTGGTAATTCGGTGTATAATTTACATTTATATAGTTCACTTTTTTTTCTGTGTTTGTAGAATGCAAAACCTTTTATGACAGTGATTTCTGACAGTAAATGTGATTATTATGATTGATTATAGATAATTGATATTGAATGAACATTAAACAAACTTATTTTGAAGTACATGATGATTTGATCTAATTTTGGGTGGGTCTTTTTCCCGGAATCTCCTACCGAAGATTCTGACATGGCAGAATCTCCGCGTAGCGAATTCCAGGTACTCTATACATTTTCCCATAATCGGTGGATAATAAAGTAACACTCACTCCCCCATTTCCACATACTACTGCCCTCTTCCCAACAGACACTAAATCGTCCCTCTTCTATTTACCCGCATTCCACAAAATCCACACGGAAACTCATTAAGGAAGTCGGAGCATGCGTACCGACGCCTCGGGTGGATTTCCGGGATGGTCACGGTCCGCTGGTCACGTGTGCAGGCAGGCGTGACGTCACCTGTCCCTGTGGGCTGCCCCCGTGTGGGGGAGGATAGGTAGGGCGATGATGGGGAGGTAGGGTGGGAGGGGAGGTAGGGCGATGATGGGGGTGGGGTGGGAGGGGAGATAGGGCGATGATGTGGGGAGATGGGGCGGGAGGGGAGACAGGGCGATGATGGGGCGGTTATTGGGTGCGGAGGGGCCGGGCTGGGGTGACAGGAGGCAGATGGTACCCGGCCTGGCTTTAGTGCTGAGTTTGGGGGTTGTGGGTAGACTGGCCCCAGTCCCCGTATCCCTCCACCTACCCCAATCCTCCTTTCCTCGATACGTATTCATCAGTATGACCAAACCTCATACCTAACTTCAGAGATTGTTCTCCAATTCATGCAAGGGATGCTCAGTGACGGGAATACAGGGGTCTTACTTGTTAACACACCCTCGACCACGGGTCGTCCACAGGCTGGATTTATTGCTCAGATTTTTTATTTATTTATTTATTTATTTTATTTATTTACCCTGCGGGGGCATCAGTGGATCACCGGTTTGACTTACCCCCACAGCAAAATACATAGCACCCAGGAAACTGAAGGAGGGGTCGGGGGGTCGGAGGAGGAGGTGTAGCGTTACAGTGAGTGGCTAGGGTTGCAATCTACAGGAGGTTTCGTTCCTAATGGACAAGTCTTTGATTCATGGACCAGTCACACTGCAACATACTTTATCTTAACTTTTTTAAATCATGAATATCCATAATCAAAGACTTGAGCAAGTCTAGGTTGTGGGAAAAGAAGCGGTATGTATAGAAGACACCGGGGTCCTGTTTACATAGACGACGTATGACCTAATACTGACATTAACATGGACAACAAGTCTGCTCACACAAACGAGGGTAATAATATCTATACAGCGGGCTGTTTGATGATACATACCTGACAATGCGGGCGCCGCTTCCAAAACCAAGGAGACAGTTAGTAAGGATGGCACGCACCAATAGACAACAACCTCCAACGGTTAATGTACAATTGACATAGAACTGTCCTCATTCTGTTTACAGGTTAACATGGTGTATTATTATCTCACCGCAGTCTTCTTCTCCATTGGTTTAAAGTTAGGAACTCATACTCCACGGCTGGGAATGTGATGTACACAATACTTAGTGGCTAATTCAAATTGGGTGATTTATTCTATCAATTTTGATGATGTCATGCGAGGTGAGAAATTCAGCGTGGTACCGCAGAGAAATTCACTCAACTTCGCTTCGTGAATTACTCTGCTTGAATAACACTGCGGTCAAACTCGGTGGAGTACGGACCAAGTTATTTTCCTTCTACTTTAAATTCACCAAGGTGTTCTCGATATTCTACAGTTATCGTATGGGGAGGCTAGAATATACAGTAAACCCATCAATGGTTGGCTGAAGGGCTATCCTTCTTTAGTTTTTAAAAAGATCTTTATTTGCATTAATGAATCATCATTGTTCTTCCATGGATACTGTGGAAACCTCACAGGAAAACAGTGGTGTAAAATAGCAGGTACCAATGAAGGTGTGCCACTCAATGAAATGTCCCAATGAACAGTTAACTTTATAGTACAGTGTTTCCCTGGAGTCCAACCAATATCAGTAAATTATGTTAAAGCCTTTATGCCTATGCACTATGAGAGGGTATTGGTTTTGCTTCTTAGATAAATCAACTTTACCAAACCTATTTGAATGACTACCCATTAAAAAGTGGATAATATAAATCATATCTATCTTTGCATGGGGAAGGAAAGTGTTTATGATTTACCAGGCGTTGACAGAAGGGTAATTATTTGGGGTGGCTAGCTTCCTTCATTACAGATTATTAAAGATTAAATAGAAATATTGATAGCTTAGAGTATTCATGTGGATGAAATGTTATTATTACATTATCAAACTTGGGCGTTATTGTCCGAGGCGGAAACTGGTGAAATTAGTTGTATCTGTTGGGAGCAGCCTTGCCTCGCAGTGCACATACTATAGTAGCAGCCTTGCCTCGCAGTGCGCATACTATAGTAGCAACCTTGCCTTGTAATGCACATATTGTAGTTGCCTGGAATTCTGGCCTATGTGTCACTCACATACTAGGCCAGGTAACACTTGCCATTTTTCTGGTGCATCATAGGTAACAGCGTTCAGCTGGTACTACACTGGTTCCCCGATCATCTGCTAGGGGGTATGGTGGAATCTGTCAGTTATTAGAGAAACATTCCAATAAATTATCTTTTATCTTTTGAAAGGTTGCCATTGCATTATCTTTATTATCCTTTATCATATAAAAGCAGAAATAAGGTATTTGGAGAATCTTGTCAGGGGAGGTCGTGCGGGTCTCATTGCCACTGCAAGTTAGTAGGGAACCAACGAAAGTTCAATTAAGATTGATCACATGTTGCTCCTGCTAGGCGTTACCTGTCCCATTGTCAATTTGGGCAAGGAACCAGTCTAATACTGTAGGACCAGCTTTGCCTCGCAGTGCACATACTGTAGGAGCCGCTTTGCCTCGCAGTGCACATACTGTAGCAGCAATCAGCTCTTGCATTATTGCAAAGTATGTTTTGTTTGCATAATGGATACTCCTATAATATCATACTATTTGTCAGTCACTTTTTCTTCTTGTGTTGTGTATCACAGAAACAGAAGATGTATCTGTAGAGTATTTTATCGTGGGTATCTTATGGTAATTCAAAGAACCCTTGGACTTGAACCCTTCTATATGGGTTTCCATTTTGGTATCGCTGCATGGAAGAATTTATGCAGACTCAATACGTTGCACCAATATCATGTTATATCATGTTTTGATACCACTGATAAATCTTTCGCGATTATTCTTCAAAGATTCAATACAGAATACATTGCAAGATTGACAAATTGTTATGATAACTTCCTGAAGTCTAACTGCGAATGAAACATTGTTAAAATCTATACTTTTTAAAGGTTTTTGTTTTGCGGGTCCCTTCACCCCATTCGACCTTTAACATTGAATGCCCCCTTTTCTTGTGACCTTAGCAGGGTCACGGTATTTGAGTAACTTCCCTGTAAGAACCACCGGTTGGTACTGTCCCTGCTTTACAAAAGTAAACTATTTATCCTCACGCTTTTAGGAAACCCTACACCTCTCTACCCGTTCACACATACACCACAGTCGCACGCCTGGTCTCCAACATAAAGCAAACAGTTTTTACCTCATATTTTTTCCCTCTCCACATCTTGCTTATCTTTTTTCCCTTTTTCTACGGTTTACAAAAAGTTTATGGGACAGGGCCCAGATTTTAGGGAAAGGTCATGCACGGTAAGAGTGCAACCCAACCTGTGAACAGCAAAGCTGGTTTTCAAAACTTTTTTGGCCGGTATGCGTGGTTTTTTGTGCATAATTCTCCCAACACAAACTGTTTTCACGGGTGTCTTCACAAAGAATTACGGAACATTCTTCCGTGGCACGCGATACCATTTCCCATTTTTTTCACCTCCAAACTTGTGGATTTTTTTTATATATTTTCGTGGCATTGATGCTTTGACACGCGACCTTGTCAAATGTTCATGCTTGAATAAATCTCAGTTTCTTTGGAGAGCTCTACGTGAAATAATATCTGAAAATATCAGGAGAAGCTATCTTCAAAGAACCACTGCTCATCACGGTGTTTCCATACCCAAGGACCATGTAGAATACATGTATATAAGAGATTGAACATCTGGCAGTCTACCACTGATTAGTATGTGGGTTTTTTGTTTAGTAGAAGGGGGTCAGATTCCAAAAGTGCTGCAATGTTTTGCAATGCCGCAGAATGTCCCTTAAACGGTTTTTCTTTCTTTTTCAAGTTTCTTTATTGAATTGATGTTGCACATGTCATATAGTTTCAATTGGTGTAAGATTATCATCCAATAAAGTGGCGAGGACCTCGGTTTTTATATGCAAACTGGTTTGAAAGGTCCTGCCTTAAAGGTGTTTAGATGTTCCTCAGGAAAATGCCATTGCAGATGTGTTGTTCTAATTGTGTTATTTATCTAAAACATGCTTTCATGTCCTTGTACAAGTCTATAACAAACCTTTGTTATGATTCAGATTCTGTCCTATCGCGTTAATCCAATCCCAATTATGTTCATGTATCACTAACCCAGTTTGGTATATATATTCTATTCTAAATTATCTGTACCTGACAAATGTATTGAATGCTGACCATAGCACGTAGACGAGGTACCTGATGAGTGATTGACCATTGACTATATCAAGTAGATATGGTGCCTGATGATTATAATGAATGCTAACTATAACAAGGAGATGTACATGTAGTACCTGATGAGTATAATGGATGCAGACTATAGCATGTAGATATGGTGCCTGATAAATATAATCAACACTGACTATGACTATGAATGCTGACTATAGCACATGACTGGTACCTGGTATCTGGTCTTGTAGTAATACTCCGAGCGATAGCAAAGTGTCAACTACAAAGATACTACGGTCATACAGATCAAAATCACAGTATTGTTGTATTTATTACTCTCCTTTTGACTATTCATTAGGAAAAAGTCTTGTAAATAATTAGAAATTCGCCTCAAGCGCTTAGCATTGTCTAAATAACATAATTCCTATAATGCCCGTGAGGTGGCCGAAAAATCCGTATTCTCCCAGTAGAATACGGATTTCTGTATTCTACTCAGTAGCAATGGTAGGCGCCATGGGCTTAGTATGGAGACTCCGTATTAGGTGGGTGATAAAGGACCTGGGGAATAATGAATGCTGACTCTAGCATGTAGATATGGTGCCTGATAAATATAATGAAGACTGACTATAGCATGTGGATGTGGTACCTGACAGTGCAGTGGACGGTGATAAAGCAGGAAATGATGTGAGTCGACCAACGCCCGACTCCAGCGGACCGTCATTAACTGGTCGTAATTGGCGCCTGCAGACGAGGGGCGGAGTGGTTAATTGGCTGACCACTGTCCACTTCACCATCAATCTACTGACCACACGACCACGTGTAGCGGAGGGGGTAAACGGGATGTGACTGCGACACGACAAAGACAGAGGAAACGAGAGAGAAACGGCTTGGAAGAGAGTTAGGTCCGGCGTCCACCTACTACGATAGAAACTTAGACCTACCGATATGGCACCGATATAAAAAGTCAATATCGGAGACATATCGGGAAGGTGCAAAATCGTAGACATAGGTCTAGACATGCCAATCCACCACGCATTGTATTGGGTTCTTATCGGTGTCTAATAGCAGAACTGCCCTATATTAGGTGACCTTCCGATGCGATTTTGATTTTTTATCGGGAGGTGCATCGTAGACCATATCAGAGCCATATCGTAGTAGGTGGACGCTGGGCCTTACAACCACCTTCGGAAAATGCACCAATAGAATCTGGTGAAAATAAAAATCGGACGGTGGTACACCCCGGTAAAATAACAGTATCCCCGATAAAATATCGGTATGGATTATCGGTGGACACGCTAAGTCTTGAGGCATTTACACCTGATGACCAATAAGTCCTTTATTCAGTATATGTCGCTCAACTGGCGACCGATTATTGGTTAGATGTGCATCGATTTCTAGAAGGGGAAAGTCTGAATCTTAACCCTGCCTAAACTGCAGTTGAATGAATTTATTTCCGATTGCACAATGTGAAGTTGTTGAGCAGGTTTGATATTTTGCTATTTACACTTACCGATATTTTATCGGGAACGTGTGATAATCGGTTGAATTGCTAGATTGTTGAATCTGCGGTCAAAGTCGGTGGGTGTAAAAAGGGCCTAAGACAGCGTGACGCCGACTCTGCCCGATGATACCCTTGCCTGACCTGAGTGACCAATCCGTCGTGTCCCTCAGAATCGGCGAACTCGATATTGTCGTGCGCACTTCGCTGACGCGATTTTATGTCCTCATGATGAGAATTACTAACGGTGGGGTAATGGCCGAGTCCTGTATGCACTTCACAGACTGTTACCGATTCGGATCAGTCTATTTGAATGAAAATGCTACCTATTACCTAATCCGATTTAGAAGTATCAGATATATATATACCCGATTTTTAGAGGAGACAGAGGCGAAAACCGTTTCCCGACATCTTAAAGAGAACAAAGGTCATCATACTTTGCATCATTATATATATAAATCTCTTTATTATCAAATTCTGGACGAGTCCAGTTCTTCCATTTGACATGTAGGTAACTCTCTTTATCCTACCCCTAATATAAAATCCCATAGGCTTAACATTGGGTTTCCGTATGCCACGCTGACTGGCATACAGAGTTTTATATGCCACTAGTGGCATACAGCATTATTATCAGGTAATATTCCAAAATAGAGGAGATAGAGTAGGATAAAATCAAAACCTGATTTGTTTTAATCTTGGCCACCGCATTCCACTCCTGAAGTTTTGGCCCCTGACTTCACTCGGCTTCGCCTCATGAAGTCACTTTGCCAAACTCCAGTCGTGGAATACGGTGGTCAAGATTAAACCTCATCCAGTTTTACGATAGTACATGATTTGAAAGCCTGGCGCCTTCTAGCACAACAATATTAACATTACAGTGTATATACAAAACGCCTTCTTAAAGCAGGCAGTACCTTCTATTTTCTGTATAGATATATTATCGTATCTGTGTTTGCTTAGGATTACGTGTCTATAAGGTCTATAAGGACTTATGAGTTGTTTCTCAGTTAAGATTATATTCATAAAATTCAAGCAGTATAAGCGCTGTCCATTTGCCTATTCGCACCTTCGGACTCAGTGGTCATCAACTCCCGGAAAGGGTCAAGCGGGTGAGTGACCTCTCGTGGTCACGTGTCACAGCGAGATCTTCAGAACGCAGCCACGTGCCGACGCCACTCAGCGCCGGAAAAGTGGGCGAAAATGGGAGAAGTCGGGCGAGCGAGAGAGCGCCAACAAGCGAGCGCCACCCGCCACAACCCCGCAGGCGACGAAATGTCGTCTGCTCGGCGACGTTTTGGCGGGAAAACACGCGAGGTCTCGCCGTTAACCCTTTAAGGACGGGTGTCTGTGGCTTATGTCGGAGACACACCAAGCGAGAAACTCAGCGATTTCCGGTATCGCCAACACAAAATGGCGAGTATGTGCGCTATTATTCTAAATTTCACATGATTTTTGCTTCCGAGACACTGACTTGTGGGTGGGAGACATTACGACAAAATAATTTTTCACATACATGCTATTTTGTGTTGGCGATTACAGAGATCGCTGCCTTGACTCGCTTGGTGTGTCTCCAGTGTCAGCTACTCCTTTATTACCCACCCAATACGGAGTCTCCATACTAAGAGTATATAGCCCACAGATCGCTACTGAGTAGAATACGGAAAGCCGTATTCTCCTAGGAGAATACCGATCTGAGTGGCCGTATATTCCTTGTAGTTGAGACTAGGCAATACTCCGCATAACAAACAATGGCAAATAATTATATGTTGCTATCACTGGGAGTACTACTACGCGTCAACTACGCGGAGAATACGGCCACACGGATGAAAATCATGGTAATATTGTGTATGTATGGACGGGTGCTGGTGGCAGTTTGACCCGCTAGAGGACGGGCACATAACGGTAGAAACTCATAATTCAAGTTGTAATCACGTAATATGATAGATGATCATAAGTATTTCATTTCTTTTGAATAGAAATACTAAATATTATGTCATATCCACATTTTGTGAAGATTTCATTATTATTGCCTTATTATCTTTTAGTTTAAACATTTTTGTAAATATTGGAACGATGATGCCTCAAAGCATCATGCGTCTTTGGTGCGGTGATATATATACGTCCTTAAAGGGTTAAGCATGGACATAAACCCGAGTCACTTCCTGAATGAGCGCACGGCACTTGACAGGTCATTATTACCCCAAATATCGCCCATGTATTGCGTATAGCGTTAGGGTGTCTTCGTGACGTCATTTAAACCCGGAAAGTGATAGGTTAATTGGGCGTCCTCCCGCAAACCCATCTTTTTTTACTGGGGGAGCGTTTGACGTTTGGTGTCATTAATCAGGACAGAAATAGGATAATGAGTCCTTGACGACACCAACCGCCTCACCGCCGCGGAGGGACATCCACCACAGGGGCCGATTCACTCATTAGGCATCACGTATCCTTCCGCCGATTTGCGTCGCTGAAAACTTAATTACAGTCAACGGAGCACGCCAGGAACAGGCGAAACCTCCCGAGCAGACGACATCTCGTGGCGCTCACGTGCGCGGGATCTCGCGAGAGGATCGGTGGGCTGGTTGCCGGTCGGAGGTGCGGACAGGCATAGGCTGTCACAAGTCACCAGCGATTTGTGCTTGAGTGAAGTGAGGTGAGAAAAGACAATCGATGGGCAAGGTGGGCGGGGTGGTGGCAGGGTGGGTTCCCAACAAAGAGGACATGACCCGTCTGGTTTTTAACAACCCCTAGACTTGCTCAGGTCTTTGATTATGAATATTCATTAAATGATTAAACACAATAAGAATAAAGTTAATTAAAGTATGAATCCTCCTCTGACTGGCCCATGAATCAAAGACTTGTCCACTATGAACCAAATCTCCTGTTTATAGCCCCAAGCCACTCCCTGTAACCCTATATTTCCTCCTTCTCCTCCCCCTCCCCTCCTCCAGTTCCTTGGCTGCCTGTGTTATCATAGCAATGAATTTCGCCTGCTCCTGACTGTGACTTGACTGAGATCAGAGTGAGAGGTATCAATCTCCCAGCAGATATCCTGACCAGTAACCAGGATATCTGTATGGAAAGAATTGGGAATGCTGGAGCTAAACAGCACCAACACCATTACCAATTGTACCAGTCCCTGTATCCCAACGTGGAGGGTAGCCATAAGGATGCAGGGACTGGAGCCAGTCTAAACAGCCCCCTCTCTCCCCTCACCTTACAGTGAGCACTGCATAGCTGACTGAACCCGCGGGCGAAACTGCCACACGAAGTGAGCTCCCTTTTTATCGCTCAGGCAATCTGGAGGCGGTGGTCCAGGAAAGAGATGGTGTCGATAGTGTCCCTGCCAATTGCCAGGTCTCGCCATGTGCACAATGAATTACATTTCCAGTACCATTTATGGTATCAAAAATGTTATTTTGTTAAATGTTTTAATCATTTATAACGAATCATATTTACGATAAATAAGGGAAAAAAGATCTTTATCAATACGATGTAACGTGGGGTGTGGGATTCATGATAGGAAATTAGTATCAGTTTTTACCACTATAAATCAAAACAATTGTGACAAAATACGCTTGGATTAAAGCATCACAGCTACAACGTAATGGTACATAAAATGCTAAAAAGTTCATGTAACATAATTCCAAATTATCTTTTAAAATCAATTTATGACTCTGCTTTAGGACCTTTCTCTGATATGAAACGGCAAAAAGCTACCGTTTTTGGGGGTTTTTTTCTCCTAAATTAGGAGTTCAAAGGTAATGCTGTATTCTCCCTTTCCTATTCTATTGGTTTAGCACTACTCATTTTTCAGGTTCCGTAAACTCTTTTTTTTGCAAATCTTTTCAGTGTGATGGATTTCATTGCCACCAGGCACACCAATCCATTTGTGTATTTACATATCATTTTTCTATAATGATATATTATCACAAGATTTGTCATTTCCCTACAGGAATTCATTTTTTATTAATTCCTGCAAATATTTGAAAAAGATGGGTGTACCAACTTAAAAAAACTCCAAAGCCTTGTCTGTAATACCGCTTCGTGTGTGGATTTCGTCAAGTTTACGTGGATTTCACCAGGTTTACGGCAGCCCTGTGAAGTAAACTTTGTCAATCGGGATGTAAGCTTCTGTATTATCGCTCAATGTGCAGCTGCCCTTTTGCGCATCAGGGGATATTTGTTTAACCCCAGGTTACTGATGACAACATATGAAAACATAACCTGATACCTTTAGACTAATATTGGTGGACGTTGCAGGGCAGGAAATCATGAAAGGTCATTTATTGCGCAGCATTGGTCCTTTATGATGGCGGCAATGCCTTGACTTCTACCGTTAGTCATTAACCCTTTGAGATTGGCCGATATTTTGATGCACCATCCAACGCAGTGTAGCCTATGTATAGAAAGCAGTTTAACATTGCTATTTTCCAGTAATCATGATTTACAATTGAGAATATACCAGCTTAACGTATGAATTTTTTTTTTTTTTTTTAAGATATTTGAGGAAGTTCATATATTACTTCAATGATAATCATTTAAAGGGTTAAAGGGGTGATATATTCAGGAAGCGGGCCCTTGAGGCGTCACTGTCAGCTGGGGTGGGTAGGGGCGTTGTCTCCTGTGTGTGCTGGGGTTGGTGCCTTCCCTGTCATTGTAAGTGATATGTCAGCTCTGCGGGTTAACAAGCAGTCCGCGACCTCCTGCTCCCGACTTTATTTCCCATGTTGCGTGATTTATTTGTCCTTCTTCTAGTTATTGAATCAACCGTTTCCTCGAGTGAAGTGGGGATGAGCATATGGTCCACGACATTAACCCAACCCCCACCTACCCACCTCCCTCTTAGACATATTGTGTGTGTTGAATGTGTGTGTGTGGGTGTGTGGGGAGGGGGGGGGGGGGGGTTGAAGGGGTCTGCAGGTAAAAAGTTTCTGTGATGAAATCATTTATGAATGGAATTATCATTCTAACATTGAGAAACTTATAGGCACTAATTATTCCCAAGATAATTATTGAAGTTTAATCTACATATTATACCAACTATATTTATGTACAGAAAGATCTGCATTTCCAAAGTTGTTTTGAATATTTACCAATGTTTGTTCAACCAATGTCATTTATTTCTCATTTCTTTAAATCAACCCTCACTTCATATCCCTTCTCGCTATCTTGTGGAATTTTTAACACTGTGACTCTTTAGACTGAATATTCCAGCAAGTGTTGTGTTTTATAGAATAAACAAGAGCTTTTTGTTTTTTGAATGATCTCAGCATACCTGTCTCTTTCCTACTTCATACCCTTTCTAAATAGTATTTTAATAGTTTCCCTTTAGCAATCCAAATCCACTAATGGGTTAGAGCTTTAATGATGATAGCATAAAATAATTGCTGAGGTGTTACACGATTATTTTTTATACGATCACATTATCGAGGACAATATGTTACACGTGTAATGTATAAAAGAAAATTTTGTATTTCAGGGGTGTTATATTTTAGTACACTTGCAAGATATACGTATATATTTGTTTACAATTTGATTTCGAAGCCTACCGCTACGCCATTCATCCCAAGACATAAAAATACTTGGTGTATTAAACTCATTTCCATCTGAAACAACTCAATCTTTGTTTTGAATACCTAGCGAGGAAAGAAAAATGGCAGGTCTGTCTAATTATGACCACAAATCACTTCTAGGTCTGTATTTCCATACATATACGCCTGGCAGTTCATCCATCAACCTGCCCGCTGTCCTGCCAGCTACTTTACATGGGATGAAAACCTCTATCCCACTAACACCCCTCACGGCCGGCCCCCCGCTCGGCGCCCTTTGTTTTGAAGGTCTTCACTTCCGCCATCTCGCTGGTACCGTTGGTGCTTCCTGCAGGCCGAGGCACAGCGCAGAGAGCGGTCGCTGATTACCGGCTGATTGGTAGCGCTGTTCAGGTGACCGCCTGGTGACCAGCGGGCTGTCAGCGAACACACTGACCACAATGTGAAGGTGAAACAGATACTGACCCCACCGCCGCTAGGGGGCAAGTGGGGTTAAATACGGCACTGTCGCCAGGGGGCATGGTGGTGGGGACCGTCGGGGAGGATGTGGGGTAGGGCTGGGATGGTTTGAAGGAAAGAAGATGTGCCTAGAACATTTTTTTTTTCTTTTAGCAATTTTCATAACTGGATGGGTTGAGGGGAAGAAGGATGTGCCTAGAATTTCTTTTTTGCAATTTTCATATACTTGGGTGGGTTGAAGGAAAGAAAGATGTTCCTAGAAGATCTTTAATATCTATTTCTATTTTGGCAATTTTCATAGATAGGGGTGGGTTGAAGGGGAAAAAGATGTTCCTAGAACATCTTTTTTCACTTCTAGCAATTTTCATTAAGGGAATATTGTATGTACGCACAAACAATTGATTTGAAATAAGCATGTCTGAACATACATACAAATACACAAGTTCCCACTTGAAGGTTGTATTGGTATCAAGTAGTGATTCCACCGAACAGACAAAAAAGCTCGAGCCAACCGATTGAAATTCAACCGAAATCAACTGCTGAACCAACAGATCGGGGGGGGGGGGGGATTCGGTTGATATCGAGTTCTTTTACCAATCTGAGGAGTCCAACTCCAATCAAATAATATCAATATGAAATAAGGTAAAGGTCCGCTGAGTTTTCGGTCATTTCCTTTTTTGATAATTTTTATCAAGGGAATATTGTGTGTACAATCACTGAATTCGGTGACACAGCCGTTCTCCCACTCGGACCTGAGCCCCATACTCTTCACTCTAATAGTGGGTGTTAAGCCGAATGAGTAGTGGGTACCATTTTTATGTAAGTCTTTGGTATGTCCCGACCATGGTTTGAACACACGAACTCCCATGCTCAAGTTGAACATCCCTACCACTTAGCCACCGAGCTTGGTAAACATGGATGGGAACCAATCAGGTAAAGCGATGGGGTGAGAAAAGGACTGGGTGAGAATGGAATAAGGTAGAGGAGGAAGACTAGAGGGATGAATATCATGATAGATTGGAGTTGGGGGTGTGGTAGAAAACGGTAAACAGTTCTGAAGATGAACTTGGTATCATAGGAATATGCTTATTAGAAAACAATTGTACTAAAAAAGATAAATAGCAACATCATAGGGAGGAGGGTCGGAGTATGCGATTGAACAATACAATTTGGGTGATGAGAAAATCTAAACTCGGCTTAAATGAATTAAAAGAAAGTAGAACGGAGAAAAGGCGATGAAGAGCGGTACGAAAGTGGAACAAAGAGAAGCTGAACGTCAACTAAGATAAACAGGTCATTGATCCATTACCTACATGCATACAACGTGACAGACTAAAGAAGAAAACAACAAGTTTTGGTCAAATTCGTCCTTCTCCATTAGTTTGAGACGACAGCCGAATGAATTTCACGTAGCACTCAGACGTGTTAGAGAACATCGATTATGACCAGATGAACAACTTTCTATATTTATCTTTCTCATGTACACACTAAAAGAACAGACCACACACAGGATGTAGAACATGGAGGACAGACTGTGATACTCGTAGGGCCATGGAGAACAGATTCCCAATGCTAAGCCTATGATACAAAAATTCCAGGGGTGATATAAAGAAAGAAAGCTATACAGAATCGATACAAGAATGGCTCAAATAAACATAAGGAGTATAAGAAGAATATAAAAGATCACAAGTCTGGTCCAAAATACAACATTTTGAAGCAGTTTTGATGAACAGATTTTCATTAAAATCAGGGATAGTTAAAGAGTGGATATAGCTGTGGTGAGTGTAGATTGTGGTGTCGGAAGCTGAGAGGGGGGTAGGGTGAAGAGGTGGGGTGGTAGGTGGTGAGGGAGGGGGTACTTGGACAGGTGCGTCAAGGTAATCACCTTCTAAGTAACCTGTACACACACAAAGGTAAATAATTTACCTGTCAAAAACCGTTCAGGTCTACTGCCCCAGCTACAGTCATCTTGTTAACAGAAACCAATTATCAATTTACAGCAAAACCAAAGAAAGTTTCTATGCATGCGAAGGGCATTACATATATATGAGTTTAAAGTTATAGATGTTTAAAACAAAATCTTCCCCCGACGAAAGTTGGAGATAGAAGTAGTGTGTGTAACAAAACTAGCTTTTTGGTAGGTGCGGCCACTGTTGCTTCTTCATACTCATAACACTCTTATTTTATCAAGATGCATGTGTTTATTGACGAAAGACATCAAAATAGTGCACTCATCTCATATTCTTATGTATTGTTAGGTTGATTACCAGTCGTTATTGTATTTACAAGATTAATAACAAGTCTATTGCAATTAAGAGGTTTCTGCAAGACATTTAGTTCCAGACACCACAGCACTGTTCAGTGTGGCAGTAATTCGGTGTAAACTTACACCAATAACATAGATCGCCATGGTTCGAGAGTAAAAAATGACACACTCTCCAAACAGTACAAACAATCTGGCTGGACAGTGACAGAGACTTGCAGCTTCTAGTTCAAGGTGGCTACTAATTCAACCCGACCAGAGCTAACGTAGTGTCGCTCTGGTGGCCAGTGTAGACTGAGACCAGCGTTGATGACACAGAGGGCAGAACGCGGTAATCAGCGGAGAAACACGACCCCACGTGCTGCCCCTAGCGGCGGGCTTTCAAGTGCCGTTACCTGTGACCCCACTCAGCGCCCTCTGGTGACCAGGTGGACCCGGGCTGTGACCCCGAGACCCATCCCCGACACTCACACCTACCTCCACGGGTGGGGGGGGGGGGGGGGGGTGACGGACAGAGGGACAGGTAATATACATTTAGAGCTATGACACCTAAGGCCCTTGGTGCCTCCTAAGCTCCTTGTAGCTTGTATATTGATTATGTGTAATGATACCTCAAGTTTGGGATATGTTTTACTAGGATACTTTGTACGGTGGAAATGGGAGTACGACAGCTAATTTCAGTCCCAATGGAGACTTTCTAATGTTACCATTGTATATGTAGTGGTATAGCGATATTTAACACCAACAGAAAACGTGTGGTTCATTAGAAAACCTATGTAGCACTAACAGAATGATAACCAAGGTTAATCCACAATGAATGAAGTTTCCAAGAGGTTAATATGCTGGAAGATCATTTCACAATATTCATTTTCTGAATCTATTTCTTCGCACTACAAATCGATACTCAAGGTTTTTCTCTCCGAATCCTGCTTTGTTTTTACAATGCTCTTCCTGTACACGTTTGCACAATTCTAGCGGTGTTTACGATGATAAAATTGTTTTTCAACCTCAACATAGAAGCAAAGCCAGGTGTCACCTACTGAAGATTCCTCCTTTCTAAAGAGATAGGAGACAAGATATAAAAGAATAAGGGGCAGGAGGGTAGATGTGGTTAGAGAGACTAAATAAGAAACCAACAAGGTTTGGTCAAAGACGTTGTTTTCCACGAGTGTGACGTGGAGCAATATGAACGAGACGAAGCCGAGTGAATAGTGGTAGCATTCACAAGAGTTGGAGAATCAAGACTTTGACCATAACGAGTCACTTTCCGTATTTATAAGAAGAAGAAGAAGAAGAAGAAGAAGAAGAAGAAGAAGAAGAAGAAGAAGAAGAAGAAGAAGAAGAAGAAGAAGAAGAAGAAGAAGAAGAAGAAGAACAAGAACAAGAACAAGAACAAGAACAAGAACAAGAACAAGAACAAGAACAAGAACAAGAACAAGAACAAGAACAAGAACAAGAACAAGAACAAGAACAAGAACAAGAACAAGAACAAGAACAAGAACAAGAACAAGAACAAGAACAAGAACAAGAACAAGAACAAGAACAAGAACAAGAACAAGAACAAGAACAAGAACAAGAACAAGAACAAGAACAAGAACAAGAACAAGAACAAGAACAAGAACAAGAACAAGAACAAGAACAAGAACAAGAACAAGAACAAGAACAAGAACAAGAACAAGAACAAGAACAAGAACAAGAACAAGAACAAGAACAAGAACAAGAACAAGAACAAGAACAAGAACAAGAACAAGAAGAGACTAAGACAAGTGACAGAGCTACAAGGGACAAAGAACAAAGAAAGTGCACAGATAATGATATGAATATAAAAAAAAAGAGGAAAGGCGTATTAAAGAACATCAGAGTAGTGAAGCAGGCAGAGACTGGCCCGAAGACAACCAAGGATAATAAAAGCAGAAGAAGAGATCGGAAGAGTGACAGGAGAGGGTAGGAACAAACTAGGATAATTATGGGGGTATTAAGAGTATAAGGAGAAAGAGAATTGTCATCGAAACTGCTAAGGAATACGATCAATGGCTTGGATTTTAGCCAAATGGACCACAATAACTGTGGCAGAAGGAAGATATACAAGAGCAGGGTTTTGAAGGGGAAACAATCAAGAACACTTAGGACTAGTGAAAGGTGTGCAGAGTAGTGGGGATAGAGTAGATACAAAGTGCGTTGGGTGTTGTTGAGGTATCGAGGCAGGTAGGCTGAGAGTGATGAGGGTGCCCAGGGTGGGGATCAGTGGAGTAGGTAACCAAAGGTCGATTAGTGAAGGTCAAAGGTGATTATAGGACGTAGTAGCAGATCATAAAGGAGGGTTGCTGAGGTGCGGTGATGATTGAAGGTAGCGTGTGATGGTGGGGATAGGATTATGAGGAATGTTAGTATTTAGTTGGCGAAGGAAGTGTTGATTCAAAGATCATTGTTCATAGAGAAAGGAGTGAGAATTCAATGAGATAAAGAGAACAAATAATGATAGATGGAATAATTTTGTACTTAAGAAGATAGATGCACATTTGAAACCAATGCGCATTCAGTTTTATCTATCAGTTGACTCGAAATTAAATAAAAGGAGAAACCAGCAAGTGTTTGGTCAACGTTATCCTCCTCCATATATTTGATGCGGAGTGATATGAACAAGGTGACAGCAAAGTGAATATCACGGAGCATTCAAACGAGTTGTAGAACGACGGCTTTGACCAAAACGAGTTGCTTTCTGTATTTATCTCACCCCTATACACATTAGAAGAATAGACGAAACACAGGATATAGACCAGACTCAAATACTCATAGGGGCATGGAGAACGAGTTCCCAATATTTAAGACTATGGGACAAAAATACCACAATAGTAATAATATTTCTATCCTACTCCATTCGTACATTTCCATGATCATTATGCTCTCATGCCTTTTCTAAACACGTGTCCCCCCTTAGGTTTACTGCAGTTCGAGAACGTGTCGAGTAGACCCTATTTTTAGGTTATAAATAGATCAAAGGGCATGCACTCAACTGGCGATCTGGGGTAACCCCCTGCCGCCTCCCGTCGACATTCTACACCGGCACACCTCCACCACACCCAGCCCCGACTCAATCTCTGTTTGCTTTCAATAATTCTATTTGCCAAAGATGACACAGGAACCGGAAGTCTCAAGCCCCCGTTAATGGCCGCCACGCCTCACGCCTCGGCGAGTCGCCAGGGGGCGCGCGACGGGGATGAGCAGCGTCTCTGTCACGTGACAATAGGGACGCGTGCGACAACAAGATGGCGGCCACCGGGACACGTGTTGTCGTGAAAGGAGCAAAGATGGAAGTTCAGTGGGTTGTATGGTGTTCAAAGGTAGAGGAGGGGTTGTGGGTGGAGTATGGGGAGTACATGGCAGGGGATGGGAGGCGGTGAGGGCGAATAGATGGGTGTTTGATGCTTGGGAAATGCCCAAATGGCGTTTGGGGGTTAAGAAGAGGGGGTATGGGTTGTAGGGTAATGCTTGTATGGGCCGATCCTAAGGTATTATACGATCGGCATATTTTATGATTTCATATGATCCTTTAGTTTAGTGAGGTAAAAGTTGAGTAACGCATTATATCGGTCTTTTTTGCCCACGCTCCTGTGTATACATGACACGCTTGTGTATTTGCAATAGAAATATACTGATTGATGCATATCTGTATGGAAATAAAGAACTGTTTAGTCTACAACATCATAGCTTTACTTATCCAATTTGTAATATCATTTCAAACCTATTAGATTAAGGCCACTTTAGTATATTCTCAAAAGGCATCCTGCTTTTACTTTCAACTCGCACTTAGAATATAAAGGGACGCACTTCCGTTACTAGATTTACATCATAAGTTATCCTTAACAAATAGAAGTAGTGCAAAACTAACGATAGAGATATGAAGTTAGAATTTGGGGAAACAAGAGATGTAATACTGAATAATATATGGAGACATGGTTAGTGGACCTGAATGGAATCTGTTCAGAGTTATTTGGAAGAACGAGGTGAATATTTCCGACTAAAACATCGAGGAACAGGTGGAATCCAGGTACACTCATTATGTCTCCCGTTTATTATATAACTGGAAATCTTTTTTAAAGCTACTTTACAATGGTCATGTGGGATGAATATGTTTTCGTCACTCAGTAACGAACGGAATCCGTACTCCTGGTCAGTAAAAGTGAGACGTTCGCCCATGGGTACATAATGATATGTAGAACCCTACGCACACATGCTAAATATACCCCATCTAAAGTCTAAAAGCATTGTAATCATATCCTGTGCCAATTCTCTCCAGAAGTAGCAGTGATACCACTTGAGATAAAAGTGTGTCCATACACTCCAGTCCATGGTCTACAACTGCACGACTTGTCAAGTCACGCACATACCAATGTTGGTCCCTGAAACGCTCTATCACCGTGCCTAGAATCAAATCAAAGCAGTTATGGTTAATACACCATTGCTCCTCTACGTCATTCCTCCTTCACGAACTCTCGACGTCTGCTGCCAGCCCGCCGTGGCGCCGGCTGGCGGTGTGTGACGTAACTCTTTTAGCAGACGACATTTCCACTCAGCACGAGCCGATTACCGCGGGTCTGGCGCGAACACGGGTCGCCCCTGAGTGGCCACTCCAGACGTAACGCTCCGCCACTCCATCCCCATACCACCACACGCCAGGCGCCAGCGCGCGTGCCATGACGCGTGACGTCATCCAATATGGCGGCGCCCGTGACGTGCCCATGGTAACATATGCTCTGAACGTTGTTGACAAGAGCTCTCCGCCGAGGAGGTAGGAACCGTGTAAGAGGTAGCTAATTTGCATGTCGCCATGACGACAGGTATGAATTATGCTTGTGGTGACCTTTGAGATGTCCTTCAAGAGATTTAGCGCGTCTTGGTTTGACATTTCCCGTGTTTGTCCCCAGAGGGCGATGTCGCAAAACGCAGCGTCTTCCGGTTGATAATCGTTGCTCATTTTCTCCTTACTTGATAGCCACAAGTTAGTATGGAAATCGAGATTTCCTTTCGCTGACCACTTCAAGTCTTACTTGGTTACCATAATTGTTTCCTTTGTTGATTGGGACACCGAAACCACTGTCTGAGTGATAGCACCAACTGACACGAGAATGAAGAAGTTGACTAAATGAGTTTCTCGTGTGGAAACGCGAGACTTTAGCAGCTGTCTACCGAGCAATGTTTATCCAAATCTGCCATTTCACAGCATGAGCCTCTTCTTGTAAAAAATACCCACCCTTTTATGGATATAATGCTTGCCCAACTCAATAATAGCAGACTTAATACGATGTGTCGGTGTTTTTATATCCAAACAGTAAATAAACGCGATTCCTAGAGCCTATCATTCAACATCCTAGCATATGAATATTTAAACAACAAGAGTTAATGCAAAGACTTTGCTTTTGTATTGTTATTTCCCATATTTTGTTATCGATTTCCTCTCTCTTTTTTGCCTGAGTTGCTTTTTATTCGAATTGTCAATGCAGGGCATAGAAACTCATGATCAATGTAATACTTGGAGCAGTGAATAGGTGTTTGTAAAAGTGACAGGACATTGTTAAATGTTTACTAATTGGAAACTCCTTGTTTATACTAGACACGTCACAGCTTGTTCAAAAGTAGCCTGAAGGCCTGAGTGCCCCCTGGGGAGAGGGGGCAGTTTTCTCTAAAAAGCGCCCCGGATGCTGGGGGGCAAAACGACGTCTTTCTTTACTAGATGTACAAATGGATTTTCATGGCGTAATGATTCAGATCTTTCTCAGAACATGTGAAATTATACTTATAAAGTAAAATGAAGTTGATCATACTTGATATAAGTCACAGAATCTAGCTACATGTTCAATGGAAGATCGAAGTGCTAAAGGCTACTGTAAGTTAGACGATTAATGTGGATGAAGAAGAGCTTTTTAGATAAATGTGTGTACCCGAATGAGAAATGGTGGCATTTGCATTGTTTCTAACCGAGGTAGTATATTTTGCTGAAATGGACATAGACAATAATCGATGGTTTTGTGAACAGTACACGAGCGTTAGCGAGTGTATTACGACGTCATCCTCGAGTGGTTTACAGAGCCGCCTATCTACAAAACCATCGTTTGTTGTATTTATAATCCATTTTCTCTGATAAATTAAACCCAGAAATTGCCATATTTACGGATATATCACTAGGAACTAAATTCTTGGCTATATAGCACAAAGGGACTTTTCCCCGTATACCATGGGTTTGAGGCAGTATACCAAAGATTTGAATCCGTATGCCAGGGTTATGGTATCTGACAGTTTTTAAACAATGGGTTGTGGTTTAGTGAGTATCCATACATTCTCAATGGGTGCCATGGACTGACTGTGCTTTAAGTTTATCTCATCTTTGGTATTTTATCCCCAAAGACTTAACTTTAACATTGGGAACTCGTATCCAATGCTCATTGAGTATTTAGAAAAAGTACTCAATTGGGGATCATGTCACAAAAGTTAGTCTATTAGTCAATGTGAGGGGTGAAATAAATTCAGAAACCCATTCAAGTTTAGGGTCAGAGCTCGATCCCATCAAGTTTGAATCGCTATGTAATTCACGCATCTTCACCTTGTGAATCACTACGCGATACAAACTCGATGGGATACGAGCTCTAACACTAAACTTTCATACTTTTCCTTCATAGTTCCACTTATCGCAAGTATGAACACTTAGAACAAGATATCATTTCGCCTTTTTTATAGTTCGTTTATTTAGTCTGGACATGCTCCAGGCGCGCAGGCCGGTCTTTCTAATTCCATTGCGCCGATTTCAGTCCCACTGTGGTCCGGATGTACTCCAGTTTCAGCCCTGGCACCATGACTGGCCTCTGTCTGGTGTCTGTCTGGAGGCCATCGGCGCAATGGAACAGGGTATTTGGGCGTGAGCACCAAGACTGGAGTACATCTGGAACACATCGGGAGTGAAATCGGCGCAATGGAATCAGGCCTTAAATTACAGGCAGTACAATGGATGTCGTCTTCATACAATAAGAACAGGTACATAATTTGGTAAATGGTAATATTTATTACATGCATAGTAATTTGGGCTTACTGCCCAGTACTTAGATGATTAGCAAGGTGAATACTCAATGAGCTTGAGTAATGATGGGATAGAATGAAGGTAATCTTTATGTGAGTGATTCAATTATATGTAGTTGCCTTGATCATTACTTGGTTTTGTATTCTTATGTAGTTTAGGATCACTGTGAGTAGGATCGACGTACTTCGGTCTTACTTTTAAAGCTATTACCTTGTTCATGGTACAGATCTTCTTCCATTAAATTCCAAGCACTCCAAGCACCAACCCCTCCCCTAAAACCCACCCCCTTTTAATTACCGACACCGCCGTCAAATTGTCGTCTGCCACTGTCAATATTGGCCTTCGATTTACTGACGTCACGTCCTATTGGTTCGTCATGCGGAGCCCGGGGTCAGAGGTCACGTCTAACTCGGCGCCGTGCCGCTGGGGGAGCCACATGCAGTATGGCGGGAGTCTCACGCCAGGCGTACACAATCGAGTGGATCGATCGTCGACAGGCGATCCACGCCTTTTGTGGCGCGCATCGACACGTGCTGTTTTGTTGGCGTCTCTGAATGCCTGGCGCATGCGAAGTTTGGAGGCTGGGGTAGGAGAACGTGTAACGTGTGGAGTTTGTCCGGAAAGGAGACAAATAGTATTCTAGTCACTGAGGTGCGAAGCCCAGGGGAGAGGCGGAGGGAGGAGGGAGGTGGGGGAACACAGGAGTCACAACGCCGGCGATGGGCGTTGTTGATTGTTTACTTCCGGTCTGTAGAGGGCGTAGTAGTGCAGCAAGAGTTTGCCAGCAACATGTTGTGCTGGGGCGAGGGTCATTGCCTTAGTAGACTACACTACCATCTTTGAACTCTCAAGAGTCAAGGAGCTTGCCCACATCCCCATCTTATTATACGCGATGACTAGTCAGTGATGGTTCGCTATCGTCCCCTCTTTGGCAAGCCTGGTGCTAGCTCATCCTACAAGCCGCAAATAGCAGGTTATCTCCACGATCACAAAACGTTAGTATGTAACATGTTGTTCATGTATGGACATATACCTAGGTGGCTCCTACCATGAAGGACAGTCCCCTTTTCAGCAGTTAAGTGTCTTTCAATTTCGTTCTCTTCTTTAGCAAATCTGTTTCGGAAACATCACTGCATCAGTATTCTTGAATTACAGGGAAGTCTTGCATTTTGAAATAATATCTACGGAATAAAAAATATATATCCCGAAACTTACCTAAAATATCAAAACAGTCTTTACTTGCAAAATAATATCAACATAATGAGTATAGGATACCCTATAGTTAATGTATACCAGTCATTTACTGTCATAATTAATCAGGTGGCATCATTTTGAGGCATGAATCGTGTATATGAATCACAGGATACTAACATCGTCATAAAATGAACTATGGAATAAGAATAAGGCCCGGCATCCACCTACTACGATATTGCTCCGATATGGTCTACGACGCACCTCCCGATAAAGAATCAAAATCGCGTCGGAAGGTCACCTAATATCGGGGCAGTTGACCATGTTTCTGCGATTAGGCACCGCAAACAATCCATTACGATGCATGGTGGATTGGTATGTCTAGACATATGTCAACGATTTTGCACCTTCCCGATATGTCTCCGATATTTGCTTTTTGTATCGGTGCCATATCGGTAGGTCTATATTTCTATCGTAGTAGGTGGACGTCGGGCCTAACGCAACTTTCAATTTACCAAACTCCTATTGCACTGAACATACGTGCATGTCTCTATTTACCGGCCTATCTTTCTACACCCTTAAAGGCATATCGGACAATTTGGCTTGAAAACTAAAACCCATGTAAATTTTCTGGAAATTTGATATGATGATCTTCAAGTATTATAGAACACATATCCAACATAAGAATCGTGGTCGCCGTGTTAGTTTTTGATTAGAGATCAACATCATCATGATTTTATAATATGATATATAGAAATTTTAACAAGTTATTATCCAATTAGTAAACCAATAACACTTTCCTCAAACTTTCACAGAATATAGTAGATGCATAGTACTAGAGATATAAGTTTTAAAATTCATAGGTCATCGTCCTTGCTTTTGAAAGAATTGAAGAAAACTATGCTTTTCAGTACTTCTCGTGTATAAATCAAGCAAATGTCAATTGACCTATTTTACCTATCAAGACTGAGAAGTTATTGATTGCAATAAAAAACTTTTTTTAAAAAGAGGATGAACCGGACAAAAGGTTAAATTTATTCATTTGAAATTAGAATATATTACAAGGAACCAGTTTTGACTGACAATTGACAATATTTTAAAATCAATAGGTGGCGCCACCATGAATTGTAGGATATGCCTTTAATTTCCCAGCTATATCCACCTCCCCCATACAGATCAATGCTGGACAGGTGTTTATTACGGCATTGACATCAACCACGTTGTAACTATGTCATGATCTCACTTCACCCTTCGGTCGCCATACTAAAATAACTTTAACATATTATTTTATTAAAATACAAATGTCTAGTTTGTTGTTGTTTGTTTTGTTTTTTTTGTTGTTTTTTGTTGTTGTTTTTTTTTGGGGGGGGGGTTATTGGATAAGGTTCGCTTTTTTAGTCAGAATAGATTACCACAAATTAACAGGGTACATCAAGCTTGTCTGGCAATTGTATAGGAAGGTACTAGTTATATTTTGTATACTGTGGAAATTCCTCCTTCCTTACTAACATCTACTGTATTTTAGATTGTTGATTTTGAAGACTTGTTCATCTCTACGACTTCAAATAATTCCTTATATTATTTCCCCCTGTGCCTCTATCGATGCAGTCAGAATAGATAATCATAAATTAGCAGGGTATATCAAGATATCCCCAGTAATTTCTGATTAAAGTCACATTTGAATGAAAGCAAATGGTTGATTGAAACAGAGAAGAGGAAAATGCATCATGATTTGATGGTTAGATATGGGTGTGAACTTTATAAATATGAGCAAAACAAAGATGAAATAGGTGGAGCACGGTTAAAGGACAATATCACCGAAAAAGAATAGGAAATTAAGCGTCGATCTGTTGTGTGACGAATGTTGTTTTTCCAACATGGATAGATAATCCTTGAACGAAGACCTTTTGCTTCATAAAACTATGAAGTGCTTAGTATTCGGGATGCGCTTGATTTCCATGATACTAAGTTAGAGGAACTCGACACGAAGTACCGAACCAGCCCTGTTTGGCAACATGCCAAGCATCTAACAGAATTTCTGGACCATGGGAGTGCATCCCACCTCTCCTTCTGCACCCCTTCACTACCCCTACACACCATTCACTACCCCTACAGCCACTCACCCACCCCTACACCCCCTCACCACCCCCACACAACCCTCTAATTATGGAACATCGCGGAAATACTCTGTAGATTTAACTACAGATCACGCGACCAAAGATAGACATATTATTCTATCAAAGACACTAAGGTTGCCGGAAAAGACAGAACATCAAAAAAACTCTAAGTGTCATCTGGTATTGTCCAAAGGCTGTATGCATTATTAACATCATGTATTTCCGTAATCATTTCTATTTTCGTGTGTATTTTATTTTGCCTGGTTGAAATGGATACAAAATACATGTTCATGATAGACTCTACTATTAACAAGGTTCATTGAAACACATCTAATGTAATTTTCGGATATCTTGTAGATAAAGTCATCAACTTTGCCTTAAGCGAAAATAACATTTCCATAATAAGCACGCAAAATAAGTATGTCGTGTGGAACCATGTAAACCCACGATGGACAGAAACCCTAGTTCGAAACAATTGATCTTTTGAGGGTACAAGATGAAAAACTGATAGTGTTATTAGGGAGGGGAAGTGTGTGATAATTACAGATTTGTGGATTACTTGTCATTTCCCCTGATTTATGATGCCATTTAGCACATATCACTTACAATGCTTTCTGTCATTACCCTACCCCCGGATAAAAGTAGACAAGCAGTGGCTTGGGAGAATAAAATTTTATTTAATTTTATGGAATAATATGGAATAATAGTAAGTAAAATTATGTCGACCTTACTGGACGAGCATATTAATGATAAGATAATATGAAGGTAAGTAAATGATAATTGACAGGTAGAATAGAAGTCAATTATGATAAGTAAAATATGAAATACAATAGACATGATAATTGTATGAAATACAATACAGGTAATTGTATAAATAATAAAAAGGTCTACGTGAGTAGGGAGAGAAGAGAGAAGGTTGTGGGTGGGTGGGACGAAAAAGTACTGTAGTACGTGTGTACTGCAGGGAGGTTGAAGGAGAAGTGAGGCCGGGGTCCGGACCGGGCTGTACCACGTGACCTCGTGGTGGGTGAGAGAGCCGCGAGGGGGCAGGAGGGGCGCCCGGGAGGCGCGGTAGAGGGGGACACCGGAGGGGGCAATGACTTCCCCTGAGCAGAGCCCATGAGAATACCATTACCCTACCCCCGGATAAAAGTAGACAAGCAGTGGCTTGGGAGAATAAAATTTTATTTAATTTTATGGAATAATATGGAATAATAGTAAGTAAAATTATGTCGACCTTACTGGACGAGCATATTAATGATAAGATAATATGAAGGTAAGTAAATGATAATTGACAGGTAGAATAGAAGTCAATTATGATAAGTAAAATATGAAATACAATAGACATGATAATTGTATGAAATACAATACAGGTAATTGTATAAATAATAAAAAGCCAAAAAGGCAAGATAAGGAGAGGGGGGGTGGGAAATGTTTTCAGTCTTTGTTTAATGACTGGATCAAGGCTCGATTGACGGCCTTTGCATCGTTGGCCTTGATGTATGCCCGGTGGGCATTGGATTTCCAGCCCCCGTAGCGCTGGATGGACAACTCAGGCAGGCCCGCCTGGTATGCCTGAGTTGCGGCGGCCTTACGTAGGCTGTGGAGGGTGTACGTGGAAGGCTGTCCTGCTGCCTTCAGCAGGGCCTTCCATTCTCGGGTGAGAATTCTCGTGGTGACCACGTCCCCGGCCGCGAGGGTGAGGAACGGGGCCTCGGGGTTGGTCGTAGGGACGGCCGCGATCATATCGGTGATAGCGCGTACCGGACACGCTGCGACCTCGGGGGACGCCTGGATTACCACAGTTTTTTCCTCCCCCACCAGTTGTAGGTTCTTGGCCGCCTTGATACGGACGGTCACTTCCGTCGGCGTGACCACCACGTCGCGGCGCGACAGGTGTCGCGCAGGGTCGAACTTGGCGGCCGACGGTGGGGCGACCTCGCTCTGCCGCAGGGCCGCGTAGTATATGATGAGTATCCCAGCCCGCAACACCAGGTGGGTCGGCGAGTGTGTGAGGGCCGCGAGGGCCGCCCTGAGGACCTCCATGGGGACCGGAGGCTTGATATTTGGGACGTACGATTTGTTGCGCCTCATTGCCTCCAGGGCACGCTTCACTCTGTAGTCCTCGGTCGGCGCGACGTCCCCTCCCGTCAGTCGCAGATGCGACCGCACATGGGATAGGTGATTCGCGACCGTCGCCGGGGAGGGGGCGTGGTCCGAGACGTATTCGAGGTACGCCGTGATGAAGCTGGTAGTGGGTTTCTGGGCGTCGGCACCCATCCGCCGGCAGAATGCGAGGTATGTCGCGACGGCACTCCGCTGGTTCGCGACCGTTCCGGGGGCACGCGCCTCGCATTGCCGCGCAGATGCCCTCGTCTGGAGTAAGAGCAGCTCCGGATCTGCAGACGAGACGGAAGACAGGGTTAAAACACACGTGGGTGCAGGGAAAGACCTCGAGGAGGGAATGGAAATTTCTGAACATCGAAGCCGTATCGAAGTCCCTCGAGGTCAGATGTGCCCGACTGAGGGCATCCGCGACGGTGTTGAGTTTTCCCGGGACGTGCGTGTAGATAAAGTCTACCTGCATTTTGGCCTGAACCATCCAGGCCTGGCGGGCACACTCGGCCAGAACGGGGTTCCTGGCACGCCCCGATGTGAGTGCCTGGACGGTTCCCATATTGTCGCAGTAGACTTCCACGCGAGACCCCCTGTCCCGGTCTGTGATGAACGTGCACATCGCGAACACCGTGTTTAGGGCCTCCAACTCCGCGATGCAGCCGACCGGGTCGTTGACGGGACAGACCTGTCCGGAGTAGCAGTACGTGCCGTCCGTACCTCCGATGCCCGAGAGACACGCGTCCACGATGAGGCACTTGGTCGGGGGTCCTCGCGGGATAATGGCGTGGCCATTCCATCCCTCGGCAAAGCGAAGGAACCAACCGAGGTCCTGTCTCATATCGGAGTTAATGTTCAGGTAATACCCACTCATGCCTCGGAGGGCCTCGAGGAGTTTACTGACGAATGGGCGTGCCGCCCTGATGCACTTTGACACGTGTAGTACCCGCCCGAGGACGGATTGAAGCTGGCGTTTCGTCAGAGACCGCTTCATGGACACGGCCCTCACGTGTTCTCGGACCTCGTGAAGCTTGTCCTCGGGCACGGTAAGTGACATCTCGGCGGCGTTGATCACTATGCCCAGCCACGTCACGACCTGGCTCGGGGGCTGGGCTTTACTACGGGCCTCGGGGAGCCCGAGTTCCGTCAGCAGTTCTCGGGCCGTCCGGAAGTCGGCCTCGGATTTCTCTCTGTTGGGTGAGAGGATTATGACGTCGTCGAGGTACATGCAGGCCTCGACCCCCTTCTGTGCGAGTATCGCGACGACTGCCTCCGCGACACACTGCATATGGTACGAGGAGGCACGGGCACCAAAGGGCATCGCGGTATCACAGAAGTACCCGTCCCTCCACGCGAAACACAGAAGGGGCCAGTCCAGGGGGTCGCACCGGAAGTTTTTATACGCCCTCGCGATGTCGATCGAGCACATATAACTTCCGGTCCCCGAGGCCACCAGGCGGCCGACGAAGCTGTCGACGGTCGGGAGGCCATGCTCTCTCTCCTCACCGTACACCGAATTCTTCACCACAAAACTGTTGACGCTGTCGTTTTTAGGGTACGTCATGTCGGTAATGACACGACGGTCGTCGGTCCCCCTTTTCTCGCGTGTCATCAGCGGCGACACGTGACACCAGGGTTCAAAGGGGGGGAGCCTCGTACGGCCCTAGGAGGTTGCTGAACCCTCGTTCCTTGTTGATGAAGCTGTCCACCTGATCAGGGTATCCCGTGGCACTGGGGTGATTGGGCACGCCCCTCGTATCGCTCACGGGGCCGGTGTATCCCAGGGGAAAACCGTATCTGATGAAGCCCAGGAGCTCCTCCCTCCCGGGGAGGCCCGTGAGGTACCGCTCCCACGCCGGGATACACAAGTCTGTGGGGAGGTCGATGCGCGCCGCGAGCGCGTTGGGTAAGCCCGTACGCCGCACCTCCTCGTAGATGTAGGCGTGGCCCGGGGGCCCGGGGGCCGAGAAGGAGGGCCAGTGAGTCCGTCGGTGTCCGGCGAACCTCTCGGGGTCCGTCCGGACTCCGGGGGAGGGAACCCCGGTCTCGCATACCTCCCTCACAGCGGCGAAGTCAATATCCATTCCGGTGTTCACCTCCTCCCGGGGCAATTGCCGAGCCAATTGCTCCTGCTCCCCGCCAACACGCATAACCACGGGAGTGGAGTCGTTGGTGGGCGGGGTCCTGTGTTTGCTACGATCCCCCACGTGGGCGGCACGTGTTGTTGTTGTCACGTGGGGTGTTGCGTCATCCTGCGTGCACTCGCTCCCTCGTACCCCCTCCCCGAGTGCAGGCGTCCTGAGGGTAGGGGGTGTACGACGCGCCACGCTCACTCGCGGGACGCGTCCGGGCCGTTTTTTGACCCCTGTTGTTTCAGCGGTTGAGGATCACTGGTGCGGAGTGAGTGTCCGGCGTGCGGCATCCGGTGTGTCGGGGGTGCGGATGTTTGGGCAGCACTCTCATACCCGCCACCGTACATCAGCTTCCTGTTGCACGCGTGTATGGAGTGCGTGCACATCCGGCCAACGGAATCACAGAAGGAGCACACGTGAATCCATTTGATGTTACCGTCCTGGTGCCCGTTCCGTTGGCGGCACCCCCTCTCTGAGTTGAAAGCACGGCAGGGGAGCTCCCGCCCCCCGGCCTTGCCGCCGTCGTGGCCGTTGGTCGTGGTGGTCGTAGCCGTCATAGCCAGGCGCACACGTTCATCCTGGATCCGCACGTGATCCGACCAGTAAATCCGCCCAGCCTCGACTTGGTCGAATACAAAGTCGGACCAACGGCGGACCCCGGCCCACGGTCGAGACTGCGCGTCCACCGATACTTGTGAGAGATGCCTGTACATATCCCTCCTGTGTTCCTCGGGGACCGCTCTGTGGTCCTCCATCATCACGAGGAAGGCACTGACGTATTCCATAGGTCCGAGGGTGCCCCTGACCTCGAGTTTCTGCGCGAGGGTGTACAGACCCTCGCGCTCAACATACATATACGGCTTCGAAATACTCTTAGAATGAAAGTCAGTAGTACTCTTACCGGCCGTACGGTCGTGGGGCATGGCCTCTCGGTCGATCTCTCGCTGCAGGTGATGTTCCGGTAGGTAACGGTCACGGAGGGCCCGTGGGGCTGGGAGGCGCGAGGCCTGGTCCTCGGCCCATTCCCGCGTCCGATCCTCACCCGGGGTGCGTGCCTCGCGCACGGTCGGCGGGTGATGAGAGACCCGGCTGGGCGACCGTTGTCTGGAGATCGCTGCTAGGGTGGCCATCATGGTGTCCATCTTGGCTTCCAGTGCGTTCATACGAGACGTCTTGACCGTTGAGCCTCGTTCCGAGACGGATTCGATCTGATCGTTTGCCGCCTCGCTCCCTCTCGGCGTTCCATCCGACTGTACCTGAGCAGAAACCTCCGGTGCCCTCGAGGTGCTGGCCACGGGAGTATTTCTTGTCGTGGGACCCATTCTCCTATAGTCGTAGAGGTACTTTCACGTGTGTATGGTGTGCTGGCCTATACTCGTGGAGTATGAGGCTGCGAGCACGTGGCCAAGAATGACGAAAAAGTACTGTAGTACGTGTGTACTGCAGGGAGGTTGAAGGAGAAGTGAGGCCGGGGTCCGGACCGGGCTGTACCACGTGACCTCGTGGTGGGTGAGAGAGCCGCGAGGGGGCAGGAGGGGCGCCCGGGAGGCGCGGTAGAGGGGGACACCGGAGGGGGCAATGACTTCCCCTGAGCAGAGCCCATGAGAATACAAGGTGCATCACAGTGCATGAGCCATAAACCAATCAAAAGATCATAAAATGTACCTGTAGCACGCCGACCATAGCTATTCACCAGGCACTCGCTGTGTCTAAATGTCATGTGTGCCAATGGACAGAAAAACGTGTTATTTTGGCATCAGATCATTTTAAGATAATGAAATAGAATTAGCGTTATCTAAACCCATGCTCAGTGGTGTCATGATTGTCTGGCAGTTGCATAGGAAGCTATACATGCGAGAGTACAAGTTATATTTTGTATACTGTGGAAATTCCTCCTTCCTTACTACATCTACTGTAATCTAAATGGTTGATCATAATATTTTGTTCAACTCAGGGTTACTGAGAGATGCTTTAAGTTCAATAAAAAAATTTTTTTTAAATACGACTTCAAATAATTCATATATCATTTCCCCTCTGCCACTTTTGATGCAGGAATTGGCAACGTTCTATAATCCCGGTTGCACCACTCTGCAACATGTTTTATTTTGCATCCGTATTTGATACACATGTACTTTCAATCAAGACTTGATATAAAAAAAATCCTAACTCGAGCGCACTCTCTTATCCTGCCGTCGAAAAACGATGAGGTCTTAAATGTCTATCGTAGCAGGTGGACGCCGGACCTACTAATATGTATTAACCTTTTATAAATAATTTTACCTTTTATTAGTAGGTATTAACCTTTTATATAAATGACTATATGCAAACTTTAATATTGCAAAACCGCACAAATTGTAATGGACTAAAATCTACCTGGATCTTCCCTGTTTGTTCAATTACACATTAATGATTACCTCATTCACCATAACAGAACAGGAACAAACAAAATGAACGAGCGTGATTGTCACATTAAAACTGATGAATAAGTAGGTTTTTATTATGGACGGACGGACGTTAAATGTAACAGTTCACTAAGTTACACCTCTCAGGTCTTTCGCTAATTGATTCCTGCTCGTCGACTAGTGTTGTTTTGTCCCGGTCTCGTCTGCTCGTGTGCTTCTCGCCCATTAACCCCCGAGCAGACGACAAATCGTGTCATTAAACAATCATTGTCTCTCGCCCAGACGATCCCACCATTGTTTTCCCGCCGTCCTATAGCCCGCGGCGGGATTTGGCGGGAAAATCCGGTGACGAATGTCGGCTGCAGCAGGTGTGAGGGATGCTGGGCGTCACGTGACACTATGAGGGGGAGGAAGTGGTGCTTGAAGAGGGGGTTGGGTGGATTTGCACGCAATTGAGTGCTCCGTTAGTTAAGGGTATGAACAGAGGTACTCTAGGCTCCGGGAAATATGGAGGAGGAATTGCTATAAAGGCCAGTTGCAACTCTGGCCTTGTAGTTTGGGAATATAAGAGAAAATTAAAAATATAGTTTTGGGCTTAAAGGAGTACCGCAATACATGCCCACCTATAATCAGTCATGTATATGTTTTTGAACTGGGATATATGGTTTGTCCTTGATTGAAGTGTTTAGTTTTACAGCGTTTCTACCTGCCAACTAAAAACCCACTGATAAGTTTCATGCTGACCAAAAGTCGGTTGGTGGTTCTCCTTGTGAAAGGTCGGTGGTTCATAATCGGTGACCTACTCTGCAAAAAGGCGGTGGGTGCTCACTGACTTTTGATAGCTAAATATGCAATATATACTCCAAGTGCTTTGTTTCGTTGGGGGGTGCAGAAGTCGGTTGGTGGTGCCATATTGCATAAGGCAGAGGAGAAAATCGTTCACCATTTCTGTTTCCACCTGACGATTATTGTACTAAATCGGTTGGCGTTGTGAAATGCCATAATCGGTAGTCATTATTGGCAGATGGAAACCTCACATTAGACTACTGCTTTCAGCAATGGGACTAAAATATCAATCTGCACAATTTACTTTGCCCTCTGTGCCACCTATCAGCAACATATACAAGAAGAATGAAGGAGCATAAATTTAAAAGTAATGGTTACAAGAATAGTCCTGCATATAGAGGAAATTCCATCTGGAAAAAGCCGGACCCAAGCACTCAAAAGGCGACAACGAAGTTGGCGTTTAAAACTCTTGTCAAAAAGGAATTGGCGAAAATCTTAGACACAAGTGATTAAACAGACGTAAACCTTCATCCCTCATTCTGTCATCCAACATAATTTCATGTTACCTCTTTTCTTTTCCATGCATGTTTGCTATTTACAATCTCTCTTGATCTAGATGTACAGTAAAACCCCTCTTCCGGGACACCCCGCTTAAGGGGGCACCCCGCTTAAGGGGACAATTTGCTCGGAACGGAAATTTTTCCCACTATTAAGAGTTTATTTTAATCCCGCTTAAAGGGACACCCCGCTTAAGGGGACACCCCGCTTCAGGGGACAGTTTTTCGGTACAGAAATGCTTAAAAACCCCGATTAAGGGGACAGTTTGGAAGGACATCATATCAAAAACACTGAAAATCCAAGTTTCTACGGGACAGACAGAACAATTCTTTACAATATGAAGGTGGATATACCTTCCTTGTGAAATTCGCTCCTTTTCATACCCCCGGTCAATGCCCCCATCCCATCCCCCCCCCCCCCCCGCCCCCCACCCCAGTAACTTCTGAGAGAAATCAGCAGCCCTAAAAGGACTCATCGTGAGCCGCCCAGAGCCGCGACGGCTCACTGAATACCGCACCTTCAAAGCCCCCAGCCCTCCCTGTGTCGCCCACAGCTAACCTGTAAGCGGGCCTCTTACCTGGCACATTCAGCAGGCGCGAAAATCACTGGTACTAATATCCACTCACTGTAGCCCGCCCAGAACCTCTAGAGATGTGGTTATTACCATGAAAAAAACACACTCTGGCCGCCCGGGCCCGCTCGGGAATGCTCAGTCTTTTAACCTCTAATTTTTTATTTTTTTTTGTATATTTATATTCATTTATATTATATAATTTATATTTATTTACTTAATTATGTGTTATTGATAAACATTTTACCCTAATGACCATCGTTTCCTTCATTTATGTAGACCTGTATTCTCTATTGTATAACCATTGATAGACTGAAAACCCCGCTTAAGGGGACACCCCGCTTAAGGGGACACTTGGCCCGGAACGGAGGGTGTCCCCTTAAGAGGGGTTTTACTGTATATACAAATATCGCTGAACAGAATGTACCATTATTTCATGGAAGATCTGTTTGTAACAGAATGAAATAAAGACTTTAAACAAAAAGAAATGAGTATGCCTTCAGAAAGTGCAAAAATATTCAGTAGGTACAGGAAAAACTAAATATTTTGTGTTCAATGAAAAGACTTGTGTGGAAGTCAAGAGCTACTGCTACCCGCACTTCAGGAAAGGGTAAAAAAAACACCCAATTATCCACTTAAAGTTTTATCACTTATATGCTTGTTTCTACTTGCCGATAATGACCATTGATTATGGCATATTGCACTGCAGACTGATTATGTGACATATTTAGTGCAACAATTGTCAGGTGGAAACAGAAATGGTCAAATGTTTTTCTCGCCTTCCTAATGCAATATAGCACCACCAACTGACTACTGTGCCGACTAACAAATTCAAAACACATTTAATTAATCGGTGATGCTTTGCATTTTACTACCAAAGGTCGGTGAGTATCTACCGCATTTTTGAAATGCAGGTCACCGATTATGTACCACTGACGTTTCACAAGGAAACCTACCGACGACTTTTGTACAGTGTAGTGTGAAAATTATCGGTAGGTTTTTAGTCGGCACGTGGAAACGCCAAATAAGTTTACCTCTCCCTGAAACATGTAAGCCAAAATAAATAAAGATTATGATAAATGCTGAGTTATCATCGCTTTTCCATGATCATTACAAGCTAAATTCTGTTTTCCTGAAGGTGTCCCCCTACCATACGCTCCAACATCCGTGCATGGGGCATAGGCGTGGTCAGACTAATAATTCCGGACATCCATTGACCACAGCACTGACCACTGACCAGGGCCAATTACTGACCGCGGACTAACAATACCACGCCTCGTCAAACAATACCGGACCGCTGACAAGCCGTACAACAACGAGCAAAGATGGGTCCGGCCACACCCCGTGCCAGCCCTACCCGATACAACGCCACGTAGGAGGTCCGCCTGGTCATAAAAACCCAACCCATTCTGCGCATGCGTCAATCTACAAGGTCCAGTTTGACCCCTGACCTTGTCCGCGACCTCACTGACCTTTCACTGACTGGCAGGCCCAGCGGAACCGGAAGTGAGGCTCGCGCAGCGCCACCGAGTGGAGAGGACTTAATCTAAATTGCTAATCGGACGCCAGGGCTCAGAGTAAGACGATTTGGGGGTGATTAATTTGGGTAATTCCGGGCGCTGTCAAAAACAAGTTGTATCGCGTTACGGACAGTGATCTATGAGCCCTCCTCTCACTGTAAACACGGACCGCCGGCAGACAGGAGCGCACCGGAAGTAGCACCACGCGCCGGCGCGTGACTAGCAACAAGGTGCGCAATGAAACCTCAAGAGGGCGCTCTGGGCACATGGTGCATGCTGGGTAATCATGGCGGAAATTAGCGGTCAGTGGAGAAACCACGTATTAGGCATTGAACCATGCCATTTAGAACAAGTCATTTAGGATTTTAGTCATCTCTTACTAATTTTGAGTCATGGACTACTACAGAGGAAACCTATATTGTATCTGAAAAATTCGGTCCGTCCCAGAGATGCTTTTCCTAAATTAAAATAAAAAATAGGGAGCCAAAGGCAACCCGATAAAACGGCAAAACACCATTTCCAGAGGCCAGTAAGAACGAGGCTTCGAGGCTAGAATTGTTGTTTTTTGCCTCGTTTGTTACTGTTGAAGTGTAGTAAACTACTATCGTCTCTTTATAGATTGGTCTCGAAGATACGATGACAGTTGTCTAATGTATCAAAAATTTAGATTTTAAAGATTGGAGAATGACATAATTTCCAACCTATAAAGTTATAGCACTGAGTGCCTATATCCGGAAATGGTGTTCTGTAAACGGGTATCTGCGGTTTCAGCGGATTCATATTGTCTCCCTATTTACGTTTAGGGTCAGAGCTATAATGGCTTTCTGAATTTAAGATCACCCTTAGCATTGACTAATGGGCTAAGCTTTGTGACATAATCCCCCATTGAATATTTTTCCTAAATATCCCATGGGCGTTGGTTACGAGTTTCCAATGTTAAGTCTATGGAGAAAAAATACCAGGGGTGAGATAAAAACAATAATAGCATGTTGACTTGATGCGATACGTCGGGTCGCAAAATACATCCGTCATACCATAGAATACGATGCAATCATTATTATTTATCTGGAAATAATGTTGATGGGTATTACGAACCTATTATACACATACACTGAGTGATCCAATGCTAAAGAATACGTTGCCAGGTGAATGTTTGGCTTCAGCCATGGCGTAACTAGGCATATAAAATGCGACATCGGCCTACGGAAAAATGCCTATTAAAAATCAAATGAACCTTTTACCTATGACACTGAAAATGCGGTGTTGTAAAAGCAATACAACATGAAAATAACAATGCTGCACGATACGATCCAATATTACTGGAGCAACGCTTTTCCCACATTTCTAGGAGCAACATCCACAGGTAAACCATCCCAGAATACCATACCCCGAGTCGATGGACTCCTTCTTTGTGTGTGGAGGGTGACGGACAGTGAGGTGTGAACCTGTGCTCCTGTCGCTTCATCTATCTCCTGTCCACTGGCCTGCCACAAGTCGCGTGTCTATCCCCACTCTGACGACACGCTAACAAAATGGAGAGTAACAGTATAGAATTAACACCCCACACCACTAAGATGGCCATCTCTCGCTGTAACCTCTCCTAAAGTCTATCATTACTGCCATCTTCACCACACTCCCACCCACTGTCACTTCCCAATTTGCCCACCAGACGGCCCAGCGTCTCTGCGGGTAGCGTCTCCTAACTACCGCGCGTTCCTCGTTCATCTCGCGAGATTGATGTTCGCTCGCGGAGGAGACGCGGCGCTGTGCATTGTGGTTGTTTGAGAAAGTCTCCGCTAGGGTTCTCGCAGCGGGGAACCCACGGGCCGAGAAATCTACATAGCGAATGCGCGATGGAACGCTGGAAAACCCCCCTGGGCGATAATAGGGGTACTGGGCGATAATAGGGGTACTGGGAGTTAAAGCAAGACCGGAGGTAGTCGTGCGCGTGCGCTAACTGTCTGTAGCGCTGCGCACATCCGGGTTCCTCGGTCGGGTAAAAGGGTGAATTAAAACGAGAAGAGGGCGTTTAGTGGTGGAATGGCGACCCCTATAGCGACGCCGTGCAATATGGCATTACGGAGAAAAGGGGCGGTGGTAACTCCGCCCGGCGCCGGGTGGGGGCGCCATAGGGTCCGGTGACAATATGGCGCGCGAGGACACACAGACAGACACCAGCGCACGCCAGCGAGCGGTCGAACAATGGCAGGGGGAGGGGATAAAGGTGGGGGTGGGCTGAGAATTGGAGATGGTCTTATGAGTGCGTGTAGATGGTGGGGGAGTAGATGCAGGCCAGTTGGAGAGATATGTGACGATGTATGCAGTGAGAGTGGTGTATGAAGGTGTAGGGTTAAGGGGGAAGGCCAATTATCTCCCCAATCTACCTCTCCACAACCCCGGTGTGCCCACACCTCACCTTTAACCCTTTCTCTCCTCCTCTCCTCACACCAGCCTGACGCTACCCGTTTCATCAGCTAACCACGTGACGTCGGCCCCCTGGCGGCAGTATTAAACAGCGCCCCGTGCGGCGGACGGTGGAATGACGACGACGTGTCATGGCTTCTCATATTAGTCCTCATCGGGCGCCATTTTTCTGACGTGCTAATGCGAGTTGCATCCACTTGATGGGTTTGTCAGAGTGGGATGAAGCTGTATGCTTTAATCTCTCCTGTCGGCTCACCTTTGTTACCAAACACCTGTATAAATTTACCTCAGTAAGCGTGGTGATGACAAATTAATGTGTCAGTTATGTCATATGAATAATGAGATATTATCAAAAAATGTCACGAAATTTCATATGATTGTTTATATGGCGTGAGCTGTCTTCACAGAATGATTTCACAAAAGCGGAGCTGAGTGATACCTGTAGCAGAAGACAAGGACCGCCATGTAAACAATTAAAAGGGAAATTGAGTGACATTTAGATTTTATCCTACGCCATCACATGTGTTTAAGTTCATATTTTACCAATGGCATATGCATATTTTATGGCATAGCCGTGGCATACAGTCACATCTTGTTAAGTCTATGTAGATTTATATGGGGGTAGGATAAAGGGCACGGAGTGATTGCTAGTTCTGCTAACACCTGCCAAGAAGTTGTAAGATAGTGCCACTGTAGTCGGGGGAAAACCAATGTTATCAGTTGTTATAATCTATAGACAATATTGAGATGAGGCTAAAATTCCTCCATAGCAAACCCCCAAAGATATTTTTGATAAAATCCATTGATAATTGGTTCCGCCACCTGGTGTTTTGGACGGCGTCGGGAGGCAAGACGGCAGCCTCCATAGCACAAAAGCTATGTGCCCTATAGCTGAGACACAACAAGCAGCAGGGGAACGTTTAATAGTCAGGCTCGTATACATGTGAAGACCCTTTTCTGTACCTCATACAAGGGTTATCGTTTAACAACATTTAAGTCTATTCACCAAGGCAGTATTAGCCGTCCATAAGGTCGTCCATAACTGTTGAATAAAGTTTACCCACATCATCCCTGAGATGTCTATGGCATACAGTAAAGGGTCTATATGTGTGATCCTAGATTGTTAAACGGACCCCAGGGATGCATACCACAAGGTCAAAACTACATAAAATCATGACCTTGATAGTAGATAGTTCATTACAATGGGAACCATGCAGGTATTTTTTCATTGATTTGTATATTAAACACACTACATGTATATCAACATGATTTTGCATCCATTGGTTAGTTGCATTAGATTCTTTTTACTGCTGTACCATGGAACTTCTTGGGTCTGAAATCTCAATGTGTGCATGGTGGAAACTTATTTTTGGTAAAAAAAAAAAAAAGGATTACAAGTTTACTTAGTCAAATCTCAAAATCTTCGTATGCACTACTTAGACGGAAGTACTGAAATGCCTTATATTGATTCACCCATCACATAGATCAGCTGATCGGGTGGAAATCGACGTGAATTAAGGACATTTTGTATTTATTTGGTGTAGGATTTCAATTTCATCAGCACAATTATAGGAACAGAGTATCAAAGTGATCTTGTGGATGTTATAAAAGGCAAAAGTCTTTATTCATATTCGTTAATGTATTCACCCAGTATCTTTTATACATCTTGGTGGAAGAACTGTCCTAGTGACAGAACCAGAAGGAATAAACAAAAAACAAAAAAAAACAAAATCTTTATAATCTGGACTAACACTTGAAGTTCCATGCCGGAATCATTTAATCTCTTTATCCTAATGACAAAAAAGACAATATTTGCAAACGACAAAATTAGGGGATGAGGGGACAGCTTTTAATTGCTGGCACTTGCCGGGCTTTTTGAGGCATTGATTTCTGGAGACATCATCTGTTTTAAATCGTCCTTCTTCACGTGCAGTAAAAGGGGTTAATCCCCGTGGCATATGCCGGGGTCCGCCGGGGGGACTCACGGCCCCCTGTGGGTGTGTGGAGGGGTGGGGAGTGTTTCTAAGGCTGGGGAGGTCTAGGCCCTGGGGCAGGTTGAGAGGTGGGGATCAAGCCATATGGAAGCACCCCCAGGCTGAAGTACCGGACGCCTGTGAGCTAAATCCCCATTAATGTTAACCCTAGACCCCAAAGCCCCTGCCCCCTGCCTCCGCCTGTCTACCGCAACCCTCAGCCCTGTTCCCGTCACCCTGGGGCCCGTTTAATAATCTAGGATCGTACATGAAGACCCTTTTCTGTAACTCGTACAAGGCTGATTGTTTAGTAATATTCATGTCTGTTCGGTAAGACAATAGCCACCGTCCATATGGTCCCCCACTAGGGTTGAATAAAGTTGACCCACATCGTCCCCGGGTCTCTATGGCATAGAGAAAGGATCTTTATTTGCTATCCTAGATTATTCAACAGGCCCCTGTCCTAACAACCACCTTTGCTCCGTAGCTTCCTCCCATTCTCCTTTCCTTTAAAATTTCTGTAATTTCTCAAACAGGATGCGTTTTTCTGAGAGATAAAAATGCAAGCCGTCAATTACTCAGTCATTAATAATTTGATTGAATTATGCTAGGGTTAAATAAGAGCAAATTACATTGAGAAGAAAAGGGAAAGGGAAAAAACTGAATTCGGCCTTTACTAGCCAGCAATTGCACGTTGAACTGGATTGTATATTTATATACTAACGAACATCCTACTTCGCAGCACCTCTATAGCGTCTTCTTCAATGTTTCACTGTTTCTGTCTGTTTTGGCTGTAATTCGCTTTTTTAGAGTAAAAAAACACATACATGTATTTGATGTAGGACAAATATATCATCATAATTTTACTTTCATTTCAAAAGAATCCCATATCACGGATACAATATATGTGGAAAACATATTTTATCCATCTGTCCCTACCGCAGCAATATGAAATTACCGCTTCGGTCCCTCCCGTCCGATTTAAGATGGCCGCTCCTGGCCGTTGCTGAGGGCGTGGTATAATCCGGCGGTAGGGGGCGCGTGGCGGTGAGCGGCTTATTGCTTCGCCTCTCGGGGTACATTAAACACATTAAACACATTAAAGACGTTAAGACTCACATCAAACAGAGACCCACTCCAGCATGGCGCTGGGCGCTGTTTGATGGCATTGTGTCGGGTCCGAGCACTGTCACAGGCACTGAGAGGCCTGAGCCAACTGGTCCCCAAGCCCTGTTACTGAGGGACATGAGCCAACTGGTCCCCGGGCCCTGTCACTGAGAGACCTGAGCCAACTGGTCCCCGAGCCCTGTCACTGAGAGACCTCAGCCGACTGGTCCCCAAGCCCTGTCACTGAGAGACCTCAGCCGACTGGTCCCCGTGCCTTGTTACCGAGAGACCTGAGCAGACTGGTCCCCGAGCCCTGTCACTGACAGGCCTGAGCCGACTGGTCCCCGAGCCCTGTCACTGACAGACCTGAGCCGACTGGTCCCCGAGCACTGTCACAGGCACTGAGAGGCCTGAGTGGACTGGTCCCCTGGCCCTGTGACTGACAGACCTGAGCGGACTGGTCCCTGGGCACTGTCACTGAGAGGCCTGAACCGACTGGTCCCCCGGCCCTGTCACTGAGAGACCTGAGCCGACTGGTCCCTGAGCACTGTCACTGAGAGACCTGAGCCGACTGGTCCCCGAGCCCTGTCACTGAGAGACCTCAGCCGACTGGTCCCCGAGCCCTGTCACTGAGAGACCTCAGCCGACTGGTCCCCGTGCCTTGTCACTGAGAGACCTGAGCTGCCTGGTCCCCGAGCCCTGTCACTGACAGACCTGAGCCGACTGGTCCCCGAGCCCTGTCACTGACAGACCTGAGCCGACTGGTCCCCAAGTCCTGTCACTGAGAGACCTGAGCTGACTGGTCCCTGGGCACTGTCACTGAGAGACCTGAACCGACTGGTCCCCTGGCCCTGTCACTGAGAGACCTGAGCCGACTGGTCCCCGAGCCCTGTCACTGAGAGACCTCAGCCGACTGGTCCCCAAGCCCTGTCACTGAGAGACCTCAGCCGACTGGTCCCCGTGCCTTGTTACCGAGAGACCTGAGCAGACTGGTCCCCGAGCCCTGTCACTGACAGACCTGAGCCGACTGGTCCCCAAGCCCTGTCACTGACAGACCTGAGCCGACTGGTCCCCGAGCACTGTCACAGGCACTGAGAGGCCTGAGTGGACTGGTCCCCTGGCCCTGTGACTGACAGACCTGAGCGGACTGGTCCCTGGGCACTGTCACTGAGAGGCCTGAACCGACTGGTCCCCCGGCCCTGTCACTGAGAGACCTGAGCCGACTGGTCCCTGAGCACTGTCACTGAGAGACCTGAGCCGACTGGTCCCCGAGCCCTGTCACTGAGAGACCTCAGCCGACTGGTCCCCGAGCCCTGTCACTGAGAGACCTCAGCCAACTGGTCCCCGTGCCTTGTCACTGAGAGACCTGAGCTGCCTGGTCCCCGAGCCCTGTCACTGACAGACCTGAGCCGACTGGTCCCCAAGTCCTGTCACTGAGAGACCTCAGCCGACTGGTCCCCGTGCCTTGTTACCGAGAGACCTGAGCAGATTGGTCCCCGAGCCCTGTCACTGACAGACCTGAGCCGACTGGTCCCCGAGCCCTGTCACTGACAGACCTGAGCCGACTGGTATTATACCACGCCCTAAGTATTAATTTGAGACAATTAAACCCAATTTAAAATCACCAAATTTGCAGTACATACGAATATAGGTATCTTCCAAGCAATCCCAAAATTTTCTGATAAGTATCTCACACATGAGACCCCGGGTTGCTATTCTGCCATCTGCAAAACGTGCAGCAAAGCATCCCAGAGGCTGCTATGGTGAAATGCGCATTGCAGTTGGTGTGAAATTACAGATTATCGTGTACTAGTTTACCCTACACAAGGGTCTTCAGGAAACACACGGAACTTCACAGTAATGTCTCACACACTACAATACGTGTTTTTCACCGGCCCGTACTTCCACTTAGGTGGTGTCTATGAAACGTGTTCCCGTTCTTTACCTCTTTGTCACATACTGCTTGCCTGAAGAACAGCGTGACTTTAAAATTAAGCTCATGTATTATGAGTGGCCATCCATATTGGTTTTAAGCAGACTTGAATAACGAGTAAGGTCCAGTATCCCTATCAAATATGTCACGGAATCAAGAATGACAGAACGACATGGAGTGAAGTTCCGTGTGTTTCCTGAAGACCCTTGTGTAGGGTAAACTAGTACACGATAATCTGTAATTTCACACCAACTGCAATGCGCATTTCACCATAGCAGCCTCTGGGATGCTTTGCTGCACGTTTTGCAGATGGCAGAATTGCGACCCGGGGTCAAAATGGTTGCTCCGGATTATTTGTAAATCGCATCATAACTATATTGCCATCTATATGCAATTAAAAATCAAATGGACCTATCAGCTATGTCACTGAAAATGTATTGCAAAAAATAGCGATACAACGTGAAAATAACAATACCATATGACACACTGCGATATTACGGAAGCAACGCTTTTCTCACATTTCTAGGAGAAACGGACCCCTGGGACACAAAGTTCAAAATTGTCAAGTATTGAAATTCCTGCTTCAGAGTTCTTGAATCAATTATCAATGCCCCTTGGAGCCGGAAATATTTGCATAGAGAAGAAGAAGTAGAAATCGGGATATTTCTTCTTCTCTTGGAGACATATCTTTGAACTCTTCTTGTAGCATCTTTTCAGGTGCCTTTCTCACCTGTATGAATTAGCGTTAATCAGGCACCTGACCTGGCACGTGGTCGCCCATTCTCACCTGTGAACACACCTGAAGGGGTACATCAAAGAACCCCAGCCTGTTCCCCTCCGTTCTCACACCTCCTTCACACCTCCTTCACACCTCCTTCACACTCCTCACCTCCATCCCGTCTGTCCTCTCGCTGGTTCCCTCGCTTTGTGAGCATATGCGTTGCGGACGCCAGTTATCAGCGGAGTGTGATATGATTGGTTTATTTCCCGCCACGCGCCTCGCTTTGGCTTTGATGACCTTGACCCCTGACCCCGCCAGCTAGTTCTACGTATTGGAGGTAATTAGTGCGGATAGCTCATTATTTGGTTGACGGGGTTTTGTAGGGGCTTCATCTTGTCACACACTTGGCACTGATACTGACAGACCTTCCCTTGGATACTCACCAAAGTACCTCAGGTCTTTATTAGCAATCTTAATTCAAGTTCTCTTTAAAAAAAAATCAAAAGGATTGGTTGTCTTTAATCTTGCCTTGAATGATAGAATAGCGGACGAGGGTGTTCTACTCCGATTTTGTCAACAAAAGGATCTCTCTAGTTGTCAAGTTTAAAAATGTGAATTCTGGAATAACATTGGCATCATTAGTGTACCTACTAAATTACAATATCGAAATGGAATTAGTGGACGAAATATGGAGTATGCTTTGATAAAACTTTAACTGAAATTGCGTTGATTTTATTTGGCCATCAACATCAGATTTCTTTTGCAAGAGGCTGTGAAGCGTTATAGGATGGTTGTGTTAATCGCACAATGTCTTGATAATATGTCGTGAAATTTGAGAATTCCACAACGTGTCTTATAAATAGTAATGGGCTGATAAGTAGAATAGCAAAAGAGAAGTAAGATATTATTGGTAGGCTATTGATTAATCAAGAAAATCCTATTCCCCTTTCGTAATGATAGTTATTAGATTTGATTGCAGGAAAATGTTGTAGTTGGCCAATTCGGTACATTAGAACTTAACGTGTGTATAAACTTTAAAATAGTTTTATTTAAGATAAACGTTAATTCCTATATAGGGCAAGTTTGAGGTTTGAAAGTCATGACACCCAAAGACACGAAGAGAAGTTGATATTTCGCAGATTATTGTCTGTCACAAACTGAGTTCTACCAACCAGAATTTAGCAATATATGAAATATGATAGTATTTTGAGGAATGACGAATCCAGAGCTTTAGTCCCTACGACCATCTATTTGATAGAGGCCATTCCTGTGTGACAGCCGATTGTAGAACTCCAATTGGGTATTTTGGATGGAAAAAAATATGCCAAAAGCCAAACTGCTACGGGGTGGGAAAAAAAGAAACAGGCATAGATTTGAATGACCATATGGAAGCAGAGAAAGAGAGGTTTAGTGTTTGGAACAGATTGGCCTAATATCAAGCCACCCCTCCCCCTATTCACAACCCAGCAATAAGTGTCAGATAGATACTCTAACGTTACATAAACTTACATTGCCGACAAGCTTTGTCCTTCACACGTTTAGACATTAACTGCCACTTGAACATGAGTTTCACTCTTCACCATTGTCGATCACTTCTCGCGCACAACGAGACCTCAAGCCAAGTGTCACGTGATTACAAACCAGCGTCCCGTAAGGCGGCGCCACCCACGGATGCGCGTGCGCGTCGGTAAAAGAGGCAGCCGGCTGTAACCGGTAGTTATAACGGGCGCAGTGTCGTAATAACGGGTAACGACTGCCGGAAAAAGGCGCGCTGGGACAAGGGACAGTGGTCGGTTTCCCCCGATTATCGCCCACCCTGTTGTTGCTGATTCCCGCAGCATGTTCTTTGGAGATTTATGGGCGGTAGGGCACCATCATTACCGGCGGTTAGACATACCCTGACGAGCGCCCAGTCTCCTCGCTTCACCGACTCGTGAAATCTGATATTCAATTCTCGTCGCGGACCACATCAGATTTTTGCCGAGATTGTTTTCTTCTTTATATTTATAGATGAATTTATTGTATCTTTCAATAGAACAAATGAGTTTTTCTGATACAACAGTGAGGAATTATATAATACAATAAGAAATCGGAAGTTATTTGAATTCCAAAATTTTCTGGAACTCACGAGTTGTCAGTTTAACACTCTGAGTTCTCTTGAAAGCAATACAATTTTAGGGGATACTGGGACTCAAATCACGCCTCGTCTCCTCATAAGACATATCATGTTAATTTAATATAGTAAAAGTGTAAAAGAACGAGGAGATAATGGTTATTTTCCTGCTTGCTGATATGTCTTTTATGTAGGTGTTCTCTTTCAAGAATACACTTATTTGTCTCTTGAAGTTGCCAGTATCACCACATTGTTGTATACGATTGGGTAAGTCATTCCAAATTCTCGCCCCTCTAAAAAATGGACTGTCTAAAACGTTGGTACATTTAGTGTTATATGTATGGAAAAGTATCTCAGCTATCGATTTGGGGTTATCTTTCTTTTTTTATCTAGAACAGTTCGTAAACCTTTGTGATTTAATCTATCCTCTAAAATTTCTTTGTGACTGCACTCATGTGATATATATGGATCGGGCATTCCACCTACTTGATACGCCCCCCCCCCCCCCTTTCAATTTATGTGAGGATACATAAAAGCAATCTAAACATGGTTCCTATACTATGACTGTTGTAAATATGTTGAATATTTACCCAAGTTTTAGGTCGTTCTTTATTTCAGAAATCCTTAAATTGATTCTAAGTCGCCAGCATTGTAGTACCTGTAGGTAATTATCACCAAGAACATTGTTTTCCTATATGAATTAAATATCAACAATACCCCACAAGGTATGAGATACGAATTTCTGCAAATATAAGAAAGAATATACCCTAATTATCGCCAAGGCCTCACAATATGAAATTCCGAATGTTAAGGTGAGATTTTGTGATCTAATTTACTTTCTCTCTAAATACCTAGTAACGATTCGTGCATATAGCTTACTTGATTTTTTAACCTTGAGGAATCAAATGGTCCGGTAGTAATAAAAAAAGGCATCACGTGATGAACTTGACATTTTATTTTGAAGTGGGATCTTACGATTTTGTTAAATTGTTAAAGTGTGAAATATGAAGGATACCGTTTCATTTTACATAAACAATTTCGTTTTATATTACATAGTAAGCAATTCAATTACATCAACACATCAAGAATGCGAATAATTTGTAAGATACACTCCATATTGATTTATTGGAATACATATATTTAATATTTGCAAGTCTCCTGGATATCATACTTGTGGGGTATTATTGTCTACAAAGAATCCCATACTTTCAATGACCTTCCCTGTATGGTAAACTCGTTCCGCGGGTATCTACCCCCGAATACGCCTATCACCCTAAAGGGCATTTAAGGGCTTTGCGACCTTACGTCCCTGAAGGTGACCGGTCACAGTTATGAGTGACCTTGAGGAGAATGGTGTGAGTATACGGCAGGGTGGACACAGCTCTCTGCCTCCAGGTCTACCGGCTACCACGTGACTCCATATTGTGTCACATGACCCACCACGTGACCCCCTGGCACTCGACGACCCGGATGTTAACCTCCTACCACCGGGGGGCGCCACTCTCACTGAGGGCGGGCGAAAATTAGCCCCCTTTTCGACCTTGAAGTCATGTCAAGGTCGAATCCACGACCTCTACCTTCACCACTCTCCGTTCTTGCCCCCGGGATGTGAAGTATGTGGGAAATTCAGTCAAATATCTGATTGAAAACGGACCTTTGATATGAATCAGCAATAAATAGTATGGTCTATAAATCTGTTGGAAATCTCATGAACTAAAGGCCACAACAAATGCCTTTTGATGTGAGTCTTGGGAACAGACACAGAAAGAGAAGTGGACAGATAAGGGAACGATTATAGTATAATCAGTAGATAAGAAAGAGTAATAAATCTACAGTAGCTGACTATTAGGTGTTTGTAATATTGAAGTGCCATAAATACTCGTCTAAAATTTGACATGTATTTGATTTGGTTTATACAAGTATATTATAATTATAAGAATCTCTCTGGATTTCTCTCCTAAATATGATCAACAATATTCTATCTTATATGGGTTCAGTTTGACATTTTCTTAAAACTTCCTTAATTTACTCTACTGAGCTCCAAATCGTCTACTATAGCCCTTTCGATGTACGCAAAAACGATTACGATGCAAACCGATGTTCCTTGTCTAAACGTTTGTATAAAATAAAGATGTTCCGTAGTAGGAGGACGCCAGGCCTCAATGAAACGATCGCAATTTCGACTAAAACGTTTATCACAGAATTCGAAATGCCTCCGACCTGGCCTAGGGACATCCTGAATTTGTATTATTTCTGAATTTCTATCATAGGGTCTTCTGTTTTATGGTTGTATTTCTCCTAATATTTTTTGTTATGGCCAGTTGAAATATCATGTGAGTTGTTTTCATTCATTTTTACTTGTCACTCATCATCAATCTGCTCCAACGTCAGCAAACACTACCAAACTCCCCATGGTGCCATATTCCTGACATCATCTAGTATTTAGGAGAAAGAACAAGTACCATGTGGGTTAGCATCACCAAAAACCTCCTGCCCCTACCCAAAACCATCTTTCTTTACATACAACCTTCTCGCAAAAGAGGAATCCACCTCCATAACAAAACGAAACGCACCGTAATCCCGTTATAAGCATGTAACTCTAAACTCGCTGCCCGGCCCATATTGTCCAACAATGCACCGCGCGATGATATCAGCGTTCCCTGGTGCTGACCTCTGAACTACGGGGTCAGAGGTCAAGGCCACTGTGCATTGAGTACAGGAGCCAGGTGCGGCCTTGACCCGGCCATATATCATAGTTAGAGGTCAGAGCATCTTGACCTCTGCGCTACCGATGTCATGGGACAAGCGGCCATATTGGAGTGTTGACGTCCATTGCCAACCGGGCACCATCCCATAATTTGAAGTCGATGAAGAAAAGGGGAAATTTTTAAACATTTATCGGAATATTTTGTCAGTATTGATTTTTTTTTCAAACAATGACAAGTAATGCATTGTGGCATGATATGCCCTACGAATTTAATGAGTTCATCTTTTTAGTTTTTAAATGAGTTTATTCTCGGAGTAGTGGGTTCTTTTCTTCGCTCCATCCCATAGTTTCCTCCCACTTCTTGCTGAAAGTCCAACACGGGGTAAACCTAGGATCTACTAATCAGATGTAGATCCGCGAAATACAAAAGGGATGCCTTTTGGAAAAAATACATGTAATCCGCAAAATTGCGATACGGACGCGCCTTCGGGTGCACAGGACAATCTCGAAAAATGATCACTTTTGATAAGACTTCTCCAAATTACGATGGGTGCTTTGTTAAACCTGGTTATTCTGCATAGGTGGAGGCCCAGGCCCCTTGGCAGGACAGCTGCATATATAGAAATCCAGACATGCTTTTAATCAACGAGTGTACGGCCATTTTCCATTAGGAAATGTAGCTTGAGGCCCGGCGTCCACCTACTACGATAGAAATTTAGACCTACCGATATGGTTCTGATACAAAAATTAAATACCGGAGACTTATCGGGACGGTGCAAAATTGTAGACAAATGTCTAGATATGCCACTTCACCACGCATTGTAATGGGTTCTTCTGTAGAAAAGGTGATCATGGTCCCGATATGCCCCACGATATATTACCAGGGCACAATTGCTTATCTTGAGGTGTTATCTACATTTTCAGATATACGATACACTATAATTCAAGAAATATCGCAAAAAACAAAAAGAACAATAATGTTTTTTCTGGCACTAAAGGCTCTGTTCCGAGTAAAGCTAAGAAAATATTCATTTGAGACACTCAAACCTAGTTGAAAATTACCAAATATGCAGGGCATACGGGCATATGTATTTTTTATCTCACTCCAAAATTTCATAATTTTCTGATCAGTATTTCACTCGTGAGACTGATTCTTCAACATATTGAAATATCGTAGACACCCTACGATACGGCTCATTCATCGGGACGTAATCGTAGACCCCCATTTTTAATCGGAGCCCTATCGCAGAGACGTGGTCAACTGTCCCGATGAGAGCTCACCCTCCGACGCGAATTCGATTTTTTTATCGGGAGGTGCATCGCACGGCATATCGGAGTGGATCGAGAGCTCATTGTACGCCGGCCCTAACAAAAATCCACAGAACAAAGGGGGCGCAGAGTGGAGTGGGACCAGGTTGACAGACACCAGACGACATTTTATACCGTTTCCCGCGGCTGGACATCAAAGTGGGTCATTTGACCTGGTCAAGTGGGTCGTTCTCACCGCTGGTCACGTGAGGCGAGAGATGGCGAGGTTTTAGTGTTTTATCGCGGGCGCCATGTTTGTTTGTAATGATCACTGTTGACGCTAGGCTCTAGACATGAAAGAGAGGCTCCACAGACGTCACCCAGGTAAACGTGGAGTCTCCCACTCACACCTCCAACAACCCTCGGCTTCAACTTCTCTTTTTACAGATTCTAATGGATGGCATTCACATTCACAAGTGTTGAGGATGACACTTAAATTAGACCACTTCACGAGGTTGATTTTTTTTCGGAAAGAGGATGTCAATTTCCTGTGCCTTTTTACCTGACATTAATATTATGTGATATATCTTTGTCACATGAAAAAAGAATTGCCAAAGGTCCATAAATACGCAGTAACGGTGTTTATTTTAATTTCATTCTTTTTCCTGCCTCCAAACAGCGCTTGGGGGTGGTATGACATTGGAGACAGTCCACGTATGGCTTGGACAATCGCGAACTCTGATCAAATCAGGTCATACGTTATATATCACATTATCAACATGTGCAAAAAACCGTTGCCAGCCAATCTGGTTGTATACCTATAATACAAGACTATTTCAGCATTATAAATATATCGAGAGATAATACCTGCATAAAGCTCATACATACGGAAGTATAGACGTAACCATAAATACAAGCCAGTATCAGAACTTCATACACACTTCAATTGGATAACAAAAAAATTCTCAGACCAAAAGCCCTAAGTTGTTCAACAGAGAAATTTTCAGGACAAAGCTGCTACTTTTACGATCAAATAAAATTCATGCATGTTTTAGCACAGACACCTTAATACAAATAACAAAATAAAACCAGAGGCGGAGATACTGCAAGGTGAGGTTGAAAAGATGGGGATTTTAACACAGAGCCATGTGAAACCGAAAGAGATGTTCATTCGCCGTGAGTCAGAGAATGAATTCAACGAATTCCCCTGCCTTTTGGTGTCGCCGCTAAAAAGCTTCTCAATCAAGTTATTAATTAAAAACAACAGAAGCAGCACCAGCAGACTGCAGTAGGCCACCAGCCACGGCGACGACACAAAAATCTCAGCCTGGTTCACATATGACACGGTTCCCATACCTCCCCCCACCCCACCCCCCTCGTTGTAACTCACAGACAGAGTGCTGCTCCGAGCCGCACCACACACACTCACTGAGTAGTGCACGGAGAGTGGGCTTGGCTGCGGGCGGCGGGCGGGCGGGCGGGTGGAGAGACCGGGCGGCTGGAGTCGGCGCCGGGCGGCCGTCCCCCCGCACGCCGCCCGGGAGGCGCCGGCTGCCGACGTTCCCAGCGGATATCGATCCCCGCTACGGGCAAACACGCGGCGCGCCACGCGTAGTCCGCACGCACCGCCGTGTTCCGCCCGGGCAGGGCCAGTCTACTGCCAGCCTCTATACTGTTAGCCTGCTGCAAGGCTATATACTGATATACTACTGCCAGCCTCTATACTGCCAGTCTACTACAACCCTATACTATCAGCCTACTGCTAGCCTACTGCAAGCCTCTATACTGTTAGCCCACTGCAAGCCTATATACTGCCAGCCTTCTGCAACCCTATATACTCTCAGCCTACTTCAAACCTATATACTGCCAGTCTTCTGCAACCCTATACTGTCAGTCTACTGCAACCATATACTGTCAGCCTACTGCTAGCCTACTGCAAGTCTATATACTGTCGGCATTTAGCCCCGTTACCATTTGCCTCCAGAAAACGGTGTAGAGTTTATGAGTTCTTCTAATAGCCTGTTTTCATTTTGCGTCAGCAGTGCTAAAGGTCCATCGGTGGTCCCTGACTGTATATCGGTGATGGCCAATGGAAATGAACTTCTATATTGTGGTTATCTACTACTTATATACTGCCCGACTTCTGCCAGTCCGCTGCCACCCTATATACTGCCCAAATACTGCCAGCCAACACACTGCTCTTCTACCTTATACTGCCTGACTCCTGCCATCCTATATCTACTGCATGACTACAGATTACCTATAGACTGCCTGTGTATTAGTCGATATACTGCCAGCACATAAACTGTCTGACAACTGACAACCATAATACCTCTATATGTACACTGCCTGACTAATGTCGGTCAAAAGATGGTCTTAGTCAATAACCACCCTATGAAGCTTTTATCATTCAACGATAATGTAGTCTTCATACTTAACCCGTCGCCTACTGCTGTCTGTCAGACAGTAAGCACCGCCACCAAGCTCCACTGATACATTTGAATCATGCGCCTGTCTCGAAGTTCATGCACTGCCTACTTGTATTGTATGGTTCATCAGCTGCCGGTTTCTGTCTGGTATTTGTTGGATCATAAATGGTCTGAGGTAAGGTGAGTCTGGAGTCACTCCAAAGTAGACAAGCAGCTGCTCAGAACGACTCAGAGAAACTCAGATTTATTCGAGAATTACTCTGACTTACATATGTATATGACTTTATCCAGGTATTAGATTGTATGACACCCTAGGGTTTTTAAATAGAGATTTGAAAAAATCTAATGTACATGTAGTACATTTTAGATCACCGCTGTCGGTGTCATATTTCTCTAAATCCAGACACCGACAAACGTCGATAAACAGCAAATAATTCAAATGATGTCCTCAAAATTCATAAAGTCTGGATCCAGGCCCTCCTAAAAAATATACAACTTCGGGAATCGATGAATCGAATGAAAAACCGGAAAATAGGAAGGAAATTGAATAATTGCCCAATTTGTTTTAGCAAAGGGACTTATTGGCAGACTGCCTCGATTTCAATCGATAGGAAAATTCAGGAACTCTTCAAGGTCAATGTTTGACCTTGGAGGGTGCGACCGGAAGTCACGTGACTGCGCAAGGACACGCTGAACACGTGCGCGGTTCCCCGGGTAAGACGCGCAGATGATAGTCGTACCACGTGATACCAGGGTCACGTGATATTTGTATCACGTGACGGGAAGGTTACTTGTTAGGAAGTTTTAAGGTGATAATGAACTGGAAATGATATTGTATGGAATTTATACAGGATATGAAGATTATTATCACTAGCTGTTAACAAGAGACATTTTATGCAGGCACATGTATATCATTATTACAACCTCCCTTCAGAGCAAAGTGACCGCTTAAGCTGGGTGTCCGCTTACGCGGGTTTAAATAAACTAAATAAAGATTTCTGTTCCGAGGAAATTCTCCCCTTAAGCGAGGCCCCCTTAAGCGGGGTGCCCCCTTAAGCGGAGTGCCCCCTTAAGCGAGGTGTCCTAGAGGCGGGGTTTTACTGTATGTTCACGGGCTATAAGAATGTTTCAAAAACAAATGTAATTATTCGACAATAAACACATATTCCAGGCAAAGCAATGAAAGACCTTGCGACTTTGGGGGGAAAGCAAAAATTTCATTTCTATTAACTGCGAGGATATTGAAGGACTTCCTAAATGAAAGGCAAATAATAGGAAGGCAGCTACATTGCCATTTTACTAATTCTGCCAACTGCTCATTTTAAAGCGGCAGCGAGCGGTGGGAAATTAGCAGTTGACATCGTAAGATGAGAGAACTGTGAAGCATTCCGTCACAACCAACACAATTAACACAAGTACAAGGCACGCAAGTGAGCAGTTTCTGTAAACCTCCCGCCGAGAATATCCGAGCTTTTTACAATGAGACACGCTGAAAGCAAATTCAGACACGAGGGAACTGTCTCCAAGCTTCAGGATCATTGTGCATTACAATGGAATTAAACGGAAAGACAAAAACCATGGAATGGATCAACAGAAGCTGAATGAATTCAGGAAAACGCAACAGATGCCATATGGCCGACGTGAGATACGTCATAAGGTAGACGCACATACGTCATAAAGAAGGCATGGCATATGTCGTGATGAAAACGCAGTGTTGACATTAGGAAATAAAGAAGAAACCAACAGGCTTTGGTCATAGTCATCATTCTCTATGAGGTTGATGTGGAGGAATATGAACGAGGCAAAGCCTAGCGAAAATTGCGTAGTTTTCAAACAAGTTAGAGAACAATGACTTTGACCAAAACGAGTTGCTTTTTGTATTTATCTCACCCCTGAACACAGTAAAAGACTGGACAACACACAGGATATATTGATATTGAGAAGGGACTATAATACTCATAGGGGCATGGAGAACAAATTCCCAATGTTAAGCCTATGGGACAAAAATCATTAAGATATCATTAAATAGAATTGCATCAAAAATCATATAAATACACAATACTCCACAAGTTTTCATGGGCGACAATCATCATCGAGGCGAAGCCGAGTGACATCATAATATCAGAATATTTCAAATCATTTTACAAATCCAATTAGGAGTGAATAAATGTCCATGTTGATGTCTCTTCTGCTCTCTGAAGTCCTGTTAATAATTGGCCAGTTCCTTATGATATAATCTCCCGTTACTCTGCCACGGCCATGGTGTAGTATTGTCACTTTACCGGGGTGATTGTTGCATATAATCTCTTAATGTTATTCCTATGGCTAAACTTGTACCAGGGATGATATAAACACAACATAAGTCATTTGTAAAATGTAGCAGACGACATTTTGCTTTAATTACAGAGAGCTGGAGGAGGTTGACACACCGTGTTACATATGTCACACCATGTTACACATGTATTGACACTGCCCAGACTCTCACCCCTGGTTTTGTTTCAGGGGGCTGTGCACCCCCTCATCGCCCTGCCCTCCTCGTCCGGGTAAAGTGTGTCACCCTCTCACCAAGCACACGCTGGCTGAATTAGACAACATTTTGTGGTGAGCTCTGTTGACGATATCGACCTAAAACAGTCAAGTGAGAACTCCAACAGATGTCGCCCCAGTCACAGGAGGCCACGTGCCCCCAGCTCCATTCCACTCCAGCGCCCCTGGCGGCAGCCTCCCTCGTGTGAGTGGGGGGAGGGGGAGGGGGAGGGGGCAGGATCGGTGGGAGGAGGGTGTCATAGCTATACACAAGCATTGCCCTTCGTACTCTACCAACATCTGCCGTTTACTCAATGGATTTTTTAATAGTTACAAAGGCAACTCTTTATTTATACAGCAATGTCCACACTGCCATTTAAATCCTCGTTTGAATATCTAGTCAATTGTTCACCCATTTTAAAATGTTTAATCACTAATCAAAAATATTCATATTCATGGATTGAAGTTATCTACATCATTTAGAAAACGCTATATCTGCCATTATAAATAATCCATCGATTTGTGCACAGAAAACTGGCAAAGTCATAACTTTGGGAGTATTATTTAGAGAGTATTGTAAGACAGAATCGATGTTAACTCCACGACATGCACGTGTCCTTGTTATTCATCCGACCCTCATATAAATCTCCATAGACTTAACATTGTGTAACTCTATGCCGCGGTTATGCCATAAAATATTGATATGCCATAGGTGACATATGAAAAAAAAACACAAGACGGGGAAGGATAAAATCTAAACATCACTCAATTTCATATAATTGTTTACATGTCATTCGTTGTCGTCCGCCACAGATATAACTCAGCTCCGCTTTGTGCTATCTTTCTGCGAAGACAACTCATACCATATAAGCAATCATATGAAATTTAGTGATGTTTCATGATATTGCTATATACCTACTGCCATAACTAACATAAATACTACATGTTGCTATATATACGGTAACAATGACTTCCTGCACAGCAGTGTAGTATCGCACGTTACGCCTACAGTGTTAGCGAACGGATAATGACGATAAAGAGGGAAACTATGTTCCGGTGAGAGAAAGTCAAATTTACGAGGTAAGGTTCGGGAAAATTACTGCCCAAGGCCTTGGCCGCGGGCAATAATTTTTCCAGTCTTCACCGAGTAACTTATAGTTTTATAACGATAATTAGCGTTATATGTTCTCCCATGCACCATCAAACCTGAAGCCAGATCCAACCTTATCGAGTAACTTAACACTCTATGTTTTTTTCCCACTGTGCTTTTCATATGAATTTTGTAAGAGACAATCTCGTTGGTCTAAATGTCAACCTTGGGTAGTATACATAAGTTACTCCACCCCCCAGAACGTGGTGTAAGCATAGAGTGTACGGCCATAGGTATATAGGACTACAGTTTCTCTATATCACTCCGAGGACAGAGTGAAGGGTTGATAGTTCTTTTATCAACCTCACTTTCACCCTACCTGTCCGGCGCGACATGCGAGCCCCCCTCACCCATGGTTGCGCCTCCTGGTGGCTGGACCAGACAGGGCGCCGTCTGCTACCACCGCCCTCTGGTGTCAGAGGGGGCAGTTTGACGTTACACCTGTCACCGTCACAATGCAGGCCGGGGTCAAGGGTCATGACATAACGTCCCGTCACCACGACCTCTAGCGGAGAGCCTGGGGTCAGCTGGACGGTCACCCTGGGGATAGGCCAGGGAGGCATTGTAGGCTGCCCGCCCCCGTCACCCCGCCTCACCCCGCCTTACCCCTCCTCACCCCGCCTCACCCCCACATTCACCCCTCCTCACCCCCACCTTCACCCCTCCTCACACCCTCCGTTACACCTCCCAGCGCCCAGCCACACTCAGTGCCTTCACATCCAAGATTCTCCAACCACGACAGATACCAACGGTCACAAGAAAGAGACAACTTTTTTTAAAGGTTTAATCTAATATGCAAGTCTGCACAACTTAAATGAACTTTATTTTTCATATTGAAAAAGTTATATGATTTGTAATTATTTCATTTGATTTCATTCCACGAGTACTGCCATTACCATACATACATTATTGAAACTGGACATTTCTTAGGCATATATAAGTTATAATTCCCTGGACATCTATTTGAGAAGACATTGGCATAAAACACATTGTAAACTGATTAATTGAATTGCTGATTTTTCATATTTTTTTATATTTATAGGATATATATGACACCATCTACTAATAAAGTATACATGTACTTCTGTTATTATGTTTACAGCAGTTTATATAATTTGATTATTCACTTATTATTGTTACTCAAATGAAGGGTATTTCTCATCAATTTGTTAACAAAGAATTCTGTGCCTAATATGAACCGTTCTGAAAAGCTCCCCCCGCCTCAAAAATCGCAACTCCCACCCCCACGCCCCCCCCCCCCCCCTGCCGCACCCCTTCTCTTATCACAGCACCCTGCACAGCTGAGGCATCTTCCCATGTCGCCATGTAACCCGCACTCTGATTGGCTGAGAGCTGGTTGCACGTGGCACTAATGACGTCAATATCTGGCGGCGCGCAGAGTGGTGCGGCGGGTGGGAGGGGGTTTGTATAGACTGCCAGCGTCCTCCATCCTCTGCCTGTGTCGACAACAGCAGCATTCCTCCACCGTCCCTCCAGTAACCTCAACGTGGGCCCAGCCGCCAGCCATGTGACCCTGGAGAAGACTCCCAGCACAATCTGCACCACTCAGCACTACCACCAACACTATTCTCCGACCGGAGTTTTTGTTAATAATATCATTTATAGTTTTTATACATATATGATCCACGGAGAATACGGAGGGAAAAAAATCCAAGGTTTTTTCCCCAGGATATTTTCGACGATTTGAGTGAAAGAACCTGGAACTCGATCCTGGATGGAATACATGTTGTGGAAAAACAACACCGGAATCACTGGTAATTTGATCGGTACGGTTCGGGATTGATTGCTCACTCATAGCACAGCGGGAATAATTTGTAAAATTCCCTGTTCTACTGAAACGGATCCACGGATTACTTTGGATTACGCCGCGGATTACCAAGTGCTGCTCGGAGTACCTGGTCGAGATACACCTACGCAAGGCTGCCGGAGCTGAGGGCTGGCTCCAGGATTACTCATTCTCTGGGCACTTACTCATCCTAGTTGAAACACGCCCCCCTCCTCCCATCCCCGCGCCCCCATCCTCATCCTCCTGCTATTGTATTGGATCTTATTCTTCGTCTGGATTACATAACGTGTTCAGGTGAAGCAGCCACGCTCGTTATTTATAATAATTTTCCCTGTATTTCTTTCTCCTATTATCGCTAACATTCTTCTGGTCCCACAACCTTGCCCCGTGATCCCTACTCCTCCAGTGTCCTGCTACCCTTGCCAACCTCCTTGCTGGATCCTCCTTCCTAATCCCTTTCTTATATCTCCAAATTTTTAGGTCATTAGTTTCGTTTAAAAATCCCATTCCAGATTGTCTAAAAAAAATTTTTTTAATCTTAACCCCCACCAGAGGCATCTCCTGGTCCCTCGTCCGGTCTGATTCCCTCCTGTCGCGACCACTCCCCGGGTCCCCCGTCCACAGTGCGGTGCCCCCGGCCCCCATCCCCGACGTCGCCGCCACTCGGCATGGACTGCCTTGACCTTGACGTGGTCGGGCGGACTCTCCTACCGGACTACGCGGCCGGCTACCCGCCGCCGCCGCCGTCGTCGCACTACTCGGACGACCTTGACTCGCTGACCCCGGGCGGGTCGCCCTACTCGTGCTCCGACCAGGAGACGCCGGGCAAGACGCGGCGTCGGCGGCGACGCTGCCCCGAGCAGCAGATCCACCAGCGACAGGCCGCCAACCAGCGCGAGCGGAAGCGGATGCAGAGCATCAATGAGGCGTTCGAGGGCCTGCGCGCGCACATCCCGACGCTGCCGTACGAGAAGCGTCTGTCCAAGGTGGACACGCTGCGCCTTGCCATTGGCTACATCTCCTTCCTCACCGAGCTGGTGTCCAGCGATGTGCACGCTAAGGAGAACCTGGGCAGCCAGTGCCCCGACCAGCCGCGCAAGATCATCATCCACTGCCACCGGGGTACGTCTGTCTCTTATCATTATCCACCTAATACATGGTGTCCATAGAAAAACATATAGAGAGTGTTAATCTACATACCCAGAGGTGGAAAATAGATACAATATAGACTGGTTTTAGATAAGAGCAGTTGCATGCTCCTCGGAGTTGACTCTGCGCAAAACCCTCGCATGTGCTTGGATATTACTATTACGACCGCTTGTATCTGAAACCAGTCAATATTGTGTATTTATCATCCATCGTTTAAGGGCCGTTTACATTGGCCGACGAAAATGGTGTAGATTTTTGTAATGCTCCTAATAGTCCATTTCCATTTTGAGTCAGCAGTGCTAAAAGTCTGTCAGTGGTTCCTGATTGTAGCTTGTTGACGGCCAATAGAAATGGACTATTAGGAGAACACAAAAAATCTACATCCTTTTCGTCAGCCAATGGAAACGGGCCTAAAGGGCAAAGAGTGATTGGCAGTTCTGCCATCATCTGCCAGGAAATTGTAGGATAGCGCCACTGTAGTCGGGACCAACCACTGTAATCAGTCGTTATATCTATATAGATAAAATTGAGACCAGGCTAAAATTCCTCCATGGCAACTCCCAAAATGAATTTTGATAAAATCCATTGATAATTGGTCCCACCACCTCGTGTTTTGGATGGTGTCGGGAGGGAAAGATGGCTGCCTCATAGCACAATAGCTATGGGCCCTATACAAGGACCCCATTGAAAATGTATGGGGACTCAGTAAACCACGACCCTTTATATAAAACCTGTTAGATACCATAACTGTAGTACACGGATGCAAATCTGTGGTATACGGCATCAAAGACATGGTATACGGAAAATAGTCCCTTTCTGCTTTAGAACAAAGAAATAGTCCCTATTGTTATTCCCTTTAATATGGTAATTACCGGGTTTAATTTATTCGAAAAGATGGATGATAAATGCAACAAACGATAGTTATGTTAAAAGGCGGCTTTGTAAATCACTCGAGGTTGATATTATGTTTAATATATGTTAGGGACATATATAGACATGTATACTAACATAGAAAACATAGTGACTTAGCTGTAAGGATGCCGTTCTCGGCCATTGTAACATAAATATGTCCTTCCAGCTCCGGCAACAGGATATCTTTTATGTAATACAAAAGACCTCGAATGGCCATCCCATCAGTAACGACATTTTCTTTTTGTAACTCCTCTCAGATTAAAAAGAACCCCAAAATGTGGTAAGGCTTTTATCTCACCCCTAATATTTTTTCCTCATGGACTTAACATAGGAAACTGGCACTCAACACCCATGGAGTATTGTAGAAAATACTCATTGGGGGATGATGTAAAAGAATTTAGCCAATCAGTGAGTGATAGAGGTGAGATCAAATCTGAACCGCACTCGATCCATAGCCACTGACAATATGCCATGAGTTTTGGTTGCGGAGTGCCGAGTGAGATTACATAGATATCCAAAATTCATGGTATATTGTCAGTGGCTCTGGATCGAGATGGAGTTGATTATTAGTACGTCTACGTTCACTGTTTACATTCTTGAACATATTCCAATAAGGTATAACAGTGGGAGCTGCTCCATTAACTCCGTTATTCTATGTGGGTTACAAAACCTCGGTCAGTAAATTTGAGAATGTTAAATGCAGTAAAGTCCAGCGATAATAGAAGTAAAACATGCTTGGTTTAGATAACAATAGCGCGTAGATCTCGAATAGTCTTGTCACAAGTTTCGGTGATCTACACACAGTTCCTGTGTAAATAAGGACTATAATACATATGGAATACCCCCGCAAAGATCACAGAGGTGGCTTAGTACGAGCACACATATACAATCTAACCCAGTAATATATGTTTTAAATATGCAACAAATAAAAGCTCTTTTCTTTTCTTATTCTCATACATCATGAGCTTCATCTATTCACCATATATAGTACTCACTCCTACTAACCCTGTCAAGTGTTTACTGTGTTGTTTGGTTTCGAGGTCCTTACTTGAACTCGTCTTATTGCCCATAAGAGCCTCTGGGGTGAAGAAAGGACAATAAAATCTAATAAAAGAAAAAAGGACATAAAAGCTGGACTGTAGATGGTTAAACGGAGTACGTAAAGGAAATATCGCCATCGTTGAGTTGCTCTTTCCGTATACTACTCACACGAGCAGCTCGCCGGCCGTCCCCGCCCCGGCCCCCGGCGCCCGGCTCAGCGCTCTACGGTCTCCGGGCTCCGGTCGGCGCCGTACACGAGCCGGGAGGCGGGAGGCGGAGCCGCCGGGAGGATCCCCCGGCGACACCGTTATCCGTATCCCCGTCTACACTTGGGCCGTTTCTCTACCCGTTTCTATGGCATTTCACCCGTTTCCCTGCTGCCCATTTCTTCTTACTGCTTTTCCATCAATCTCCCAAACTCCTGCCTCCATATCAACCTCATTGAGTCTCACCAACAGTCTCTGACGCCTGAAAGGTGTACTTTATCTTAGCCTGGTATAAATGTCCACAGACTTAGCATGAAGAACTCATTCTCAACAGGTATGCGGGTACGGTAACTTATACTCGATGGGTAATAAGCAGATAAATATATCTAGGTTAAGATAAAATCCCTGAGACATGTTTTTCCCCTGCAATTGTTGGGGACATTTAACCCTAGAAAGGAACTTAACAAGGAACAGAATCTCATGAGATGTTGAACCCTGTGAGGTACATTAATCCCACCGTGTGAATTACACTTGAGGGAACGGGTGTCCTAGCTTCCGGATCCTTTCCATTTACATATACATGTATTCCACTGTAGTCCGCTGTAGATTAGCCACCTGCGAGTCACCTTAACCCTTTAACGGCCGCACGCCTCACACAGGCGGGAAAGCAGAGGCAGCGCCACTATCGACGTTCGCCTATACTAGAGGCAGGAAGACGTTACATAGTGAACGTGTGAATGGCAGGCATGTTTTGCCGTGATTTTTGCCATTTTCTCCACAAATTGATGTTTATTCAATTCATTTCTCCATATGTTTTTTAACAATATTGAACCCCTTAAATACCTTAATGATATTGATAACCTGAAGGTATTTTGCGAATTCATCTTATATATTTTGAAAAAAAATGACTTTGGAAAAAAACCCACAAAAAGATGCCTTAAGGCATCTTCCTGCTGTACAGTGGTAGTGCCTTAAGGCATCCTCCTGCCGTATAGCGGTAATGCCTTAAGGCATCCTCCTGCTGTGAAAGGGTTAATCTATGTGTTCATGGCGAATACTTTTGGAGATGATCAGGTCCTTTGTTTTATTATCCACCTAATAAAAAGTGTCCATAGAAAACACATAGGAAGTGCTAATCATCATACCCGGAGCATATAGATAAAAAAATAGTGTGGACCTAAATAAACTAATACCGGTACGCCACTTGTCAGGAAAATGTGGATGATACATACAAAATAGACGAGTTTTAGATCAAGTCAGTTATATTCTCCTTAAGGTTGACTCTGTGGAATATCCTCGCATACGCTCGGATATTACTACGCGTCAACTCCTCGGAGCATACGACCGCTTGTATCTGTGTATATATTCTTCATGAGTGAGCCCAATCTTATGGAGTATTTCATATATCTAATGATGCGTACATCCATACATGTTATGGGTATGTCTCCAATATGGTTAAATCCATTCAGCTTAGTATAATAGAACTATAGGTGATGTACTTCTAGCAGTCATTGTGGACAATGGCACGGTTATGGAAGACGGTGGTTGGAAACTGTAGCTGTTTATTCAGAGAAATTTGAGAAATACACCGGACTCCATTCCTTAACACCCAAATTTAACAGAAATCCCTTAATCCGGACTCATTTATTCCGCGAAGAGTCTTATTACTGGCCACATAACACACGCCATATCTAAACACAGATAACGTACATGATTAGGCGATATACACCGTAGCCATTAACCAGGTAGATAGTGGGGACCCCCCGTGAAGTATATCTCCTCTTTCTTCGCCTATATTTCCCCCATCTTACAATAGCATTCGGTTATCTCCTGTTAACACGAGCCACCTTACATCATCACCAGCTCTCCTTCACCTTCATCGTTGTAAACATATCCACCCACCACACGACCCACAATCCTCCTGGTCGCCAGCACTGCGCATGCCCGCCGTGGGAGACACGCCACCTGGCGGAGGGGCGGGCGGGACTATTCTGGGTCACGTGACACAGGCCTGTATCGATCGTGACGTCAGAGACGCTCGGTACAGACGAGGCCGCTGAGGACTGTGATAATAAGTGTCCGGGTTTGTTGCACACACATAATTACCGTAGCTGGTATACGTTGTTTTGTTCTAGCCTCGGGGGATAACACCCAGTGGATTATGACAGGCGTTTTGTGCTAACAGAGGCGGATAGGACGAGATTATCTAGATTAAGAAGACTTGATTGACCGGAAAGACTGTTATATAAATGCTGTATTAATTCCTGATGATATACAGAAACAGGGTTAGTGTGGATGTACGTGATAAATACGCGGTAAAATTGACGATCAGATGAACCGATACCAAAGGCAGAGGTTCATTTGATTGACAATTTTACTAAGTATTTATCACGTACAGACACAGTATACCTGTTTTCGTATTATCATATACCTTAGAATAGTCATTTTTTACCTTTGCTTCTAGACGGTTTGTTGGGTTTCGCCGCTATACATACGGGGTACGCCACATATGTGTTGTACGGCCATATATATAGATATGACATAGGTAGGAGCGGGCGGTATATGTAGGACATGGTTTATATAATATCATATACATGTACACACACAAAAATAGTACAGAAGAGAACTTATATTTTGTGCGTTACTAGTACATTTAAAGGGGAACCTATGAAAGTTTACGGTCAGAGCTCGTTTAACATCAAGTTTGAATAGCGTAGTAATTCATAAGGCGAAGCGGCGTGAATTACATAGCGACTCAGACGAAATGGGATGCCAGGGTTTTATGAAATAATATTTGCAGAGAGGGTTTGCCATAACACTGATAGCTGACTAAAAGATAAAAGACATGCTGATCTAATATATTTATATACTTATGTATCAATTTCTGCATAAAAAAACTTTATAAAGAAGATTTGAATGCTGTGACATAGATAAAAGAAATACTGCGCCTTTATAATCTTGCAACCATTCGTTCTAAGTTACTCATTTATTCCTCAATACATATTTGCAGGCATCTACTTCTTTAAAGTCATTCAGATACATATTTATTGAAAAGTCAAAAGGAACGTATTTCCGAAATGTTTTACTAAAATTTTGCGAGAAGTATTCAGTGACACCTGTTAGCGTGAAAAAATAAATTAAAATTTTGTAAATCGAATTTTTTGAGAAAAACTCTACGCGTTGCTCATTCTCGTCAAGTTATATTATCAACCCATTTAGGAGGAATTCAAGTGATGCATTTGTAATGCATGATCAATCCAGTACTTGGCAAGGTATCATGACAGCATATGTTCATATGTAATAGCAAATTTGTCCAGTCACAAAGCCAACAATACAATGTTCACACTCCCTGCGAACTGGGTGTTCAATAATCGACCTGATGACGTTTACTGACCCAGAACAAAATGTATATTGTAGGCCAACCACTTTCTCCATGATAGCCTTATTTTCGCAACATTCTTACGCTTATATCTTATCAATTCTGATAAGAAATTGCATACTCTGCAGCTTCCTTGATTAGCTAAACGATTCTTTTATTTAGTTTGTAGAGCCCACATGCCATATCAAACAGGTTTTGGTTCTGTGTTTGTATAAGCCCGTTTCCATTGGCCGATTACTCGGCACCGATATACAGTCAGGAACCACCGATAGATATTTTGAGAATACCGACATCAGATTAGTGACTGGAAATGATACCTTCAGAGAATGCACTCATATTAATTTGGCATAGGTTATTTAACCCTTTAAGGACGGCTGCCTGGGGCCCAGCAACTCCCCTGAGGACAGGTGCTGGTGGCAGTTTGTCTGGCTATAGGACGGGCACATAATGGTTAAAACTCATAATTCAATTTTGTAATCATGCAATACCATACATAATCATGAATATTTTATTTCTTTTGAATAGGAATAGTAAATATGATGTTATATCTACATTTTCTGAAGTTTTCATAAATATTGATCTATCATCTTTTTGTTAAAACATTTATTTTGATATTGGAACAATGATGCCTCCAGGCATCATGCGTCTTTAGTGTGGTGATGCCTCCAGGCATCATGCGTCTTTAGTGTGGTGATGCCTCCAAGCATCATACGTCCTTAAAGGGTTCACATGGCCACCATTTCGTGTACCGGGAAAATACAGTAGAAACAGTGCATACACTGCAGCCTTGTCTATAAATTGCTTCCGACATACAGCCGGTGGCAACACCACCAGACTTTTGGGGTAACACAAAAAATCTCCGCCGTTTTTGTCAGCCAATGGAAATGAGGTTTATATGTTCCTCTGTTACAAGGAACATAAACACATTTAGATTTCAGAAAAAAACAACTACCTACTAACTGATTATTTCATACCGACACACAGTCGGTGACACCACCGACAGACCTTTAGGATAACTCAAAAAGTTGGTGCCACTTTCGTCGGCAAATGGAAACGAGGAATGTCTCATACCTTGGTATAGTGAAGTATCACCAACTTTTTAGACTTGGTGACAGTAGCAAAAACGTTGGACTGGAACGGTGAATATTTAGATTTGCAATACCGAAGCATCTTGGTACCACTTTATCTCAATGATTCGATTCAGAAGGAATATGACTTTGTTGGATTCTATGTTGTTCAAAATGAAATCACATAACAACATCAAAGATATGGATGTGAATACTGGTATCATTTTCATGATGTGGATGTGCATCTGTATCCTAATTCCAGGTGTGCTCCCTGGACGACTCTTAACCCTTTAGGGGCGAATGATGCCTTGATGCATCATCCAGCCCAGGGCGAATGATACCTTGAGGCATCATTTCTCAAAAACACACGAATTCGTTTTTAACTAGGAAATAATAGAACAATATTAATCAAATTTTAACAGATTTTAATTTATTATTTCTATTCAGAAGAAATAAGATATTTCGTTATATATTTTTTATCACGTGATTAAACATTCAAATTATGAGTTTTAATCATTATGTGCCCGTCCCCTAGCGGGACAAACAGCCAACATCTCCCGCCTTTAAGGGGTTACCTCGGCCGTAGGCACCCGTCCTTAAAGGGTTAAACAGGTGATTTACAGGTGAGCTGCCTACCTGAGTGGCACCTGACATAAAACCACCTGTCTCTGTCTTGTCATGGCATTGTGTCACGATGATACGTCTTCATTAGCGGGGGACTGGGGTCCGTTACATAAATCTTGAACGATACGAACAGTGGACGATACGATCTATCGAATGATATACGACCTCGTAGACGATCTACGTCCAATGTTGTTACATAAGATGGTAGACTATCAAACGTTAAAGAGGAATAGGCTTAGAGATCTAGAACATTGTATGTCGATCAGCAGAATTTGAATTGTGATATCAATTAAAGAGGGTGTCCTCGTGTATAAAAGGATACTATTTGATTCATCGTATGCTGCGCATCTTCCCATTTTCTAATTGCTGTCCTTTTGGAAAGTATCTCCTTATCATCAGTTTTCGTAATAACGAATCAATGATGAGTCAATGATGATTTCTTGGTTCAGTATCAATAGGTAAGGTTTAACATTTTTATCCTTTTTTTTTTTTAAGTTTCTTTATTGAGCATCAGGGTAACAACATATATGGCGGTTTACATATATAATCTCAACTCAACAAAGTGGCAAAAGGCCTCAGCCTTTTCATAAGGCTGGTCTTAACGGCCTAGCCGTGACAATATTCTGTAATTAACTTCAGTTCTGCTTAAAAATAACATGAATTTTGGTTAACAAAGTTCTCCACATCCCGTTGAAGTAATATTCACTAAGACTGTATTCAATGCCCCCTTGTTTATACAAGTATTCATACTTACACTTGTATATGCTTAGACTGAATTATATAGTTATATCTATTCATTGCGCATTGTAGGGGTACAAACTGACTTTTATTACAGCGTTTAAACTGAAAGTCAATATACCAACTCCACATTTGATCATCAGCTATTAAGCAATGTGTGATCCCTCTTTCTTCAAAATGTATACCATCAAGGACAAAAAGAGAATTTTATTTTCAATTTTGAGTTGTTGGTTCATGGTGTTCCATGTCTTAGCAACTGCCAGGGTCATATCACTGGGAGGTCCAGTCTCTGAGATAAAGATGGCGGGCTTATGTAGAACTGGATCGAGAATCAAATGAATAGAAAATACTCCATGAGTTTGGATGCACTGAAATCATCATTGAAGCAAAGCCAAGTGACGAATACGGCACATGCAGACAAGTGGAGTATTGTCTATTTTACAGTTCGAGTGCGGTTCTTGATTTATCTCACTTCTTTCACAGACATTGAAATAGCATCACAATATCAGAATGATTTAGATTACTTCGCAATTCCAAGTAGGAACATATATATCTCCATATTGATGTCTTGTTATTTCTCTGAAATCCTGGTCACTGATTGGCAAGTCAATTATGATATCAACTAACATCACTTTGCCATGACCATGGCATAGAATTGTCACTTACATGGGTGATTGTTGCATATCATTTTTGTATCTTATTGCTATGGCTAAACTTGTACTAGGGGTGAGATAAAAGCGCGAAGCATTATCTCCATAGATGATAATTTATACTAAAAGATCCTGGGCCCTGTTGAATAATCTAGGATCATATATAAAGACCCTTTTCTGTACTCCAAGGAGACCCAGGGACGATTCTGGATTCATCTCACCCCTTTCACTGTTAGGGACGTTTAAATCTCTTGTATTGCCTTGTCTTCTCTCTGAAACCCTGGCCTTTAATTGGTCAATCGCCTATGACGTCATCTCGTATTAACTACGTCACGACCATGGCGTAATATTGTCACTTTATTGGGATGTATCTTTGTGATGTATTTTTTCTAAAGTTATTCCTATGGCTAAACTTGTATCAGGGGTGGGATAACCTTCAGGTATCTTTTCAGTATCTCATCATTGTTGATCATTCATCGATATTTGCTCTCTACCTGCTCATTACTATGCTATTGCCTCTCATTGGCAGGTATCCCTGACGAGGGCGAGGTGTATGGTCTTCCACCACTGGCCGGGCACTCTCTATCATGGACGGACGACAAGAAGCCAACCCGAGGTCCCAACAACACCATGACAGCCAAAATCTGGATGCCCGAGGACCCGCGCCAGACAAAAACTGAGTGCCCGGGGCTTCTGGACGGGGCACTCGATTTGTGAGGGGTGCGGAGGTTGTTATAGATAGCGGGTATTGTTGATGTTTAAAGATTGTTTCTGGATGTAGTGAAATCCTATGAAATTATCATTATTTTTGTTTTTTACAAAGAAATGTATGGTTTGGGTTTTGAATACTGATACAGGAATGTGCTTTATTTGCTGGATTACCCGGCGTTTACATTAGACGACTGAATACGTGGCGACTTAGGATCGTCAAGCCAATATCGCCAGATGGTGGCAATGTCCGCCGCAGAAGTCATCAAGCTCAGAATGTCCTTGAGCGTTTCCACTGACGACTAAGTTTCCACAGAATTGCTGCTCACCTAGACGACTTTTTCAAGGCTGCTTGAAATAGTCGCAGGCGTCAGAGCATGTCCAATAATCGTCAGGTGGTGCCAAATTGAGTAATCAGATGATCTGCAGTCGCCACACACTTGGCGTTTACATTAGACGATCTTCTAGATTTTTACTGCTGAAAGTCGTCAGGAGGTGCAAAATGCCAGAATCGTCTGCCAGAATCGTCTAATGTAAACGCTGAGAAAGACTATGATTATTACAGGTGTGGTTTTAGAGTTCATTAATACCAACATGTCAGTAAATGAAATTTTCGAAAATTTCATCAGCAAAGGAAGGGCATATCATCGGAACTCAAAATGTGAACTTCGGAGTATCACGAACTCGTTGATTTATTAAGTTATCTGGTATTATTTTTGTGTATCACTATTGTTATCTTTGTTACCATGGGGGTGCTGGGAGGTGGGGTTCGATGGTGTGAAGATATTCTGTTATATTGTCCTTATAGTTGTTTTTATTATTTATGGTGCGAGGTTATTTGTTTACCCTAATGAGAAAGATGAACTACGGCGATTGTATATATATACCATAGTAGTATTGTCCCTGCCCTTACATGCTTAGCATCGGGTATCACTGTACATACATCACACTAATTCGTGCTGGTAACATGTCAACGTCAAAGGGAACTATGGGAGGGACGAAAACTACTTTTTTTGCTGCTGACTATACCTAAAACTATATATGGTTTTAGGAATCAACTCTGATACTAAGTAATCGGATTCAACCCTCATTTAAACAAATTTAGCCTAATTAATATTCTTTGTAAACAATAACACTATCTCTGAGCTTTCAATTGCATCTCACTGATATGGCCTGTGTTACACCAGACATGAAACAATAGGTTTCAGGAGTTCAAGGTTCCCTGGTTGAAAAAAACCCAACATTCTTTTGGTTCCTTGGTTGCGAAGTGTACATAGGTCATGCAAAAAGAACTGGTATCTAGTAAAAGTCAATGCCTGTTTTTGATGGGTTTCTTTTACTATTACACATTGCAATTTGGATTGATATGATTCTGTTTAGTATATGCATTTTTGTTGAAATAACCCTTTGGGAATATGCCACGATCAAACAAAATGTAGTATAAGGTCCGGGGTCTACCTACTACGATGGAAGTTTAAGACCTAACGATGCACTACAATGCATAATTCCAAAATTCATAGATAATCTAGAATTTATGTATCTTACACAAACGTCTAGATTAGGATCATTGGCGTGCATCGTAACCTGTTTTTAGATATATCGTAAGGCCTATCGTAGACGAATTGAAGCTCAGTGGAACCCAGGCCTTAACACTTTCAGTCCGACCCCTAGCGGAGGCCCACATATCAAGTTCAACAGATATTTAGCAATATACCCCAAGGGGACGATGATCGTATGGCACTAGTACTAGAATCTATTTAATAGGTGCAATTGATATGCATTGTTTTAGTTACATATGGAACACTCATTCTGAATAATGATGCCTATATATTTTTACAATTATTTAAAAAAAAAAAAAAAAGTCTATGAATTTTGTCACAAAGAATACCGTTTTTAGTAATGGCCCCAAAAAAATGCCCGGAGGCATTGCTCGTCCCCTGCATGGGAGTGCCTCAAAGCATTCATCGTCCCCTGCATGGGAGTGCCTCAAGGCATTGCTCGGACTGATAGGGTTAAGGGATACATTTTATTCAGTGTAGCCTACAAACTATGAACATCATTAGATAATAGGTGTGAGTATTAACAATAGAAACTAAGCTTTGTCTTACTGGTGGCTGAGTATGTTGTCCATCAGCATTTCAACGTCTCGTTGTCGCAAAATGATAATTATAATCGGACCCGCATGTTTCCAATAATTAAAAATCCCATAGGTTCGATGAAGGACTTGCCAAAGTAGATGTTCTGTGTCCTATTTATAGCCACTGGTGGTTATTTATAGACGTCGTACCCATAAATGTGGTGCTAGTCTTTACAATGATTAGTAGAAACCTGCTGCATGAGACTCTGGTGAAAGCTGGTTTCATTTTCATCTACCTCATCAGGTGAAATGTTTCGAGCAGCAATGATACCATGGACAACAGGAGTATCAACCGTTTTCGATATTCTGATCTAATAATGGACATTGTTACTAGGACTGATGAAATAGTGTGAGAAATTATTTCAAGGAAATCTTGTTAATTGCCCATATAGATAAAGACAATTCTATACATTTTAACACAGAATATAAAGGGTACGCAGCCAGGAAATCTTCCCCCAATCTATATAACTTTCATTCTCCTCTCTGTCTCTCGGTGTGGTACGAATGGGCTTCTATAATGATACTAACAATAAATTAGAACCATAACGATCAATCTATAGACTAAATGATTTGGTGCTCTAAAATAAATGTTGACTGGTAGATGGGAGTTCAAGAAATATATTCCAGAACAGAAAGGAATCCTGTTTCAAAGGAACTGAGTTTAATAGATCGCTGAATGATGTAAAACATTACACAGATATTTTGTACTTTATACGTCTCACAGTTTCCGTAGTCCCCATGGTGTGTGTGGGAAGGAACTCTGACTTTGTCGTGAATGTCCTGTGCAGGGACTGACTGTCTCATGTATGATATGGTGTGTACATAACAATAAACGTTTTATGAATTTGGGCAGCCTGGAGTATTCTTGCCACCGGATGATCGCCAATGATGTCTAGTTATGGAATCATTCAATGAGGAAATCAATCTGTAAATATTACAATTTTGATGTATTTATTGGCTTGTACATGATGGTGCAACCGTAAAAAATAATCATAATACGATACTCAATTATGTGTTTAAGTTTTCTGTTTTTGCAAACTGCTTACATAAACTTTATCAATCTGATGTTGAATGATTATTTAGATATTGCAATATTGTATTTTTGTTATTCAAGGTCATTTGATTCTATGTAAATGTTGATAGTCCTATTCACATATGATGTTAAATCCCGAATGAATGCAGGAAATAGCACTGTAACCCATAGTTAATTTAAAATCTACAGTTTCGTGCCGGGCGATTCTCTGAACACACTCATATTATTGGCATAGCTTAAACGAGCTGAGGGTTGAATGAATGAATAATGTGTGCGTATTTCCACGCGCCAGACTTGGAAAATGGCGCAAATAAATTGACATTGCTTCCTCAACATGACATGCTCCGAGCCTCGTTCTCGTGGCGGGCGTCTTGTGCTCGGTCACGTGACTGGGGACTTATGTAAATCGCGGACGCCGTGCCACGTGCTATGACGTCATGAGTGGTGGACAAACACGGCTGGAGGCGGCCTCCATCAGGTTCCACTCCTTCTCCTGCTCCTCCACAATGAATGATTCCATCCAAGGTCATTGTTTGTCCTTGGATTGGGGTAAGCGTTCGACATTCGGAGCACGTTGCTGTGCTACCTCCCCCCCCCCCCCCCCCCGCCGCCTATATCCCCTGCCTCTCGCCTAAGCTCCCCCCCCCCCTCAATCCGCCCCCCCCCCCCCCGCTTTCCATCGCCTATCCGGTAGAGGGCGTGTGGCCTGAAAAGTGGAGGAGGAGGGGATTATCCGATCGGATAACATTCCTCGCCACACCGGACAAGGAGGTGTCGCGTGGAAGTGTCGCCCCCGAACGTCGGAAGGCACTGTAACCCTGTCAATATTTCCGCTTCCGTTTCGGCCGGATCTCAGGATTTCCTAAATGGATCGGCGAGTGGCGCCCCCTTTGGGCAGTCACGTGGTGCAGATCCGCCAATCAATAACGCCGACACACAAACCGCAATTTCCAGGTTCCTAAGCTTGCTTTGGATGCTTCAAATTTGTTAATCGGTGCATGATTCTGAAAAAATAATCTGGAGAATCTCAATACACGACAAAAGTGGAAACCATTGATCAATATGGATATTTTCCTTGGAGTGAAAATCTAAATCTTATTGGTTTCGGTAATTTATATACTAAAGCATTGAATGATTACCATAGGTTGAATTTCTTGAAACAAATTGTTTCTAGATTAGATAATATGTGGGCAGCTATTGTTAACCTTGTTCATGCCTTGCCCAGGATTATGGGGTCTGTTCGATGGAATAGCAAGGCCAATGGATGAATCAATACATGTACTTAAAACTGCAACTAAGGATACCTAACTGGCCATTTCAGGACAACTTCAGGATTTCACTACTTGATCATATTTTTCTAGCTTGATTTCAAAGGTGTTTCTGAAGAAATTGAAAGTGGACGTTAAAGAAAGATTTTGGACCCAAAACAAAGATCTGTATGGCCTTAAATTCCGATATTAGATCTTTTGCTGCCCAAAACAGGCTTTAACCTACATTTTGCGATCCAAAGTTAGAAAATTGGTCCCCATTATGGCTTATAATGGATAAGTGTGAACCACAATGACAGAATATGCCCAAACAGGGATGATATGCCGCCAACTCCTGAGCAAAGTAATCAATCTGTAATTCTGTACACCAGACACGTTTTTAGCGAGCGGTCGTGGTTAGTCTTATGACAATTGATGAAACACAATACAGAGAACAGAAACCATCCTCCTCTTGTAAACAAACATGGCCGACTGCAGAGACCGCAGAACGCTGTGACGTCACACAGCACCCACTCGCTCCGCGCCCGACGCACACACCGACAACTAGACTGGCTCCAGTCCCTGCACCCTATGGTTACCCCTCCACCAACCTCACCGCTCCCCGCGGAGATACAGGGAGTGGTACAATCGGTAATGGTGTTGGATTTCTGGAGCTGTTTAGCGCCAGCATTCCCAACACTCCCCATGCAGAGAGTTTTGACATTCTTCAGGATTACTGCTGGGAGAGATTATTCTCCAATACATGTAGGGGATGTTCGGTGAGGGGAGAACAGGGGTCTTAATTGCTAACACGCAGTCCAAAGGTCGTCCATAGCTGGGATCTATTGCATAAACATAGCACCCAGGGAACTGGAGGAGGGGGATGGGTAGGAGGATGGTTGCAATCTACAGGAGATTTCGTTCTTGATGGACAAGTCTTTGGTTCCAGGACCAGTCACGCTGCAAACTACATCATTTTGATATTGTTTATTTATGAATGTCCATAATCCAAGACTTGAGCAAGTCTAACCGACAACCATCGATCTTGGCCGACACATAAAACAAAAACAGGTGTCTCTCGTCTGCCTTTTCCCGCGCTTTTATTGGACAGCTTCCCTACCTCCGGCGGCGGAGAGTGAGTCAGGTGAGCGTTTCTCAGCGTGGAGAGGCGGGAGGCCTCATTGAGTCGGCTGGTTATTGGGCAAAGGGAAACACCATCCATAACCCTTGTGGCTTTTGGGTGGGCCTCGCCTTATCAAGCATGTCTGGTGACTGGTACTAACGCTGTACAACGTCTCGTCATAAAATCTCCAATTAATGAAAGCATGAGAGGTCCGTATTACGATTGTGGGCATGTTTGGAGACAAGGATAACTGAGTACGGGTACCGCCATTAAAGAGTGCACAAACACATGTGGAACAAGAGCAAAGTAGACCAGTGTTATTATTCCGTTATCACTCCTCGGATCACAGACTATAAAATCCTCTGATGTGAAATGCCGCGTGCACCTCGGTACGGAACGTTTGATTGGACAAATTTAGTGCACAGTATAGATCTTTAATGTAAAATTATTCAAAGTTAAGAATTTAATGATTAAGATATTCGGTCAAATTGCAAACATTGTAGCGATCAGTATCACAAGGAAGTGTCCAATGGAATGTATGAAAATTGTATGAAACGAAGGTCGTCGTAGTTGTTTTAGTAAAATGAATATATTATTCCAATAAGATGCCTCAGATTAGAGACGTTCTATACTTATACATTATACTTATATCTCGTCGATATTACCTGATACCAGGTGAATTGAAAATGACTACTCACACTAAAGGAAACACATATCTCAGAGCAGCAGCGAAATTTGATGAACTAATTTCAACTCTCTTCTGATCCAAGCACAAGAACAACGAACCAAGACCACAAACAATCTGCCGCCATTCACCAATAGACCACGATATAGGTGTTTGGCAAGATCCTTGCCATGCTCACACCAGAGGACAACATCGGAAGCAGATGGGTTGTTTTGTTGTTGTTGTTGTTGTTGTTGTAGTTGTTGTTTTTGAGTGTGTGTTGTTGTGGTTGTGGGTTGTTTTTTTTTGGGGGGGGGGGGGTTATCATCAGCAAAACAACATCTGATAACAATCAGTTACAAGGAATCTGGAGCAAAGGTTTTCACCTCGGGTCGCTATTTTGCTATCCACAAAAATGTTGCGCAATGCCCCCTGACGTGTCCGTTTTCGCAATCCTTTTCCGAATTGATAACTGCCCAACTAGAGTTAGATTTTGTCGCAACCATGTATTCACCATATAACGAAATCAACCTAACCACAACCACCACTCAACATCTCATCAACTACGATCCATGTGAATGAGAAAGGTCTTCCCACAAACACCAAAGACACTCCATGAACCACTGAACTCCACTTGAATGACCATCAGTCTATTCACTATCACCCTCCACAGACAGTCTCTCTCTGAACAACTCTCCCTGGAAACCCTGCTGGGTCCTGCATCCAGCCTCTTATACAGGCTGACTATGTGGAAATATCGATCTGTGATATTGATCTCTTTGCACTGCAGTTCGGGCCCCAGACCAGAGGGACAACATTGCATTGTGGGCCGGGGACAACTAGACTGCGATGGGGATTTATTTCACCCCTGGTATTTTTGTCCCATAGGCTTAGCAATGGGAATTCGTTCTCCATGCCCATTTGAGTATTGAAGTTCGTTCTCCATGGCATATATCCTGTGTGCTTCCTATTCTTTTAGTCTGTACAGGGGGTGCGATAAATACAGAAAGCAACTCCTTTTGATCAAAGAAGTCGTTCTCCAACTCGTTTGAATGCTTTGTGGTATTCACCTGGCTGTCACCTCGTTCATATTACTCTGCATCAAACTTGTCGAGAATGATGATTTTGACCAAAACTTGTTAGTTTCTTCTTTATTCCTGAACCTTAAAAGACCCTAGGGGTTGGTTTAAAAAATAAATCGAAAAATGGCTCCACTGCATTGTACACCAGACTCTCTTCTTACGATAATAGATAAAGCTATCATCATTTATGAATGAGCATGCACTTGAATGAACAACAATTAAAAGGTTTGGGTTACATTCAGTCTATGGATAGCTTTTTGTAGCCCACTTGCCCCCAGTCAACTTGGCATTTCTATAACTGCCTGAGTCCAGGATCCAAACATATCAAGCACCAGTGGGCCTTTCAGGTCTTGAGAGATTGGTCATGTTCAGCTGGGCACTCCACTAAGACACTGGCACCCTACTCCCTTATCACAGTGAATAGCATGCAGATAGTTTTTTGCAGCAAGAGTTAATCAATTGCCGCTTTTTCTCTTTAGGCGGTGATGCATATTATTCACGTTATAGAAATAAAGTTATAACTAAATGTTTTTGACCGTTATAAAACGTTGTTAAAGCATTTAATAGCTCACTAGGAGGTAGGTACTAGAAGAGAAAGTACTGGAGATGAAAGGGCATGAAATTCTCGGGGGGAACACTAAGGTCCTGGAGACAATTCGATGTCTGTAATCCAACCTAGACTACTTAGAGGTGGTATGGGAGCAGGTGGTGATATCAGGACCATGGAATTTTGTAGGTAGTATGAAGATGGCTATGACTAGTGGTGTCATGCAAATGTAGCACAGGGAAAGATATGCGACGGAGGGGATTTAACCCTTTCGGGGATTGATGCATTGAAGCATTCTCCAGCATAGGGCGAATGATGCCTTAGGGCATCATTTATGAAATTTACGGATATTTACGCTATCACTGTGCTGCATATCTAATTAGCTTATGTAAACATTTGTTTGTATATAACAAATAAAGAAAAACATTCATTGAAATTACAAAAAAATATATATTGCATCATCTCCAACCAAGCCTTTTTTCTCAATTTTTCGCTTATCATGACATTGCTTTAACATGTGGCAGATATCACAAAAGAGGGCTTTTTGCTACTTTTCTATTTTGATCAGAAAACAGTCCATTTTGGTCAAAGGTCAAAGTATCAAAATGATTGTTAAAGAATCTCTACTTAATTAAACTGAGTTTTCTTTTCGCTTCCACATGGAATTCTATAGAATCTTCACTGATATACTAGAAGTCAAACATTTTGCCTAACTTTGAACATGATTTTTCAGAAAATATGTCAAAAGTGAAAACAGATAGATTACCTAAATAACTTCAAAATATGTGTGACAATAAAGCCCATAATCTCTGGTTTAACATGCTACCTACATGTCTCTGTCACACGCCTCAACATCTAAAGGGTTAAGAACTTAATCCTTTTCTTTTTTTAAATTATTTATTTCCAACATCTAGCGTCAATGCAAGTTCTTCCTGTTGTACATTCGAACATGTGTAATCTCATAGGTACATCTTTTCCTTACCAGTGATGCCTCAAGGCACTCCCGTGGCTAGAGCAAATGATACCTCAGGGCACTCCCGGAGCTAGTGCAAATAAAGCCTCTATGTTTTGTTAAAATGTCATTTATTTGTGACCAGGTCCGGTAAGGAAATGGTTAAAGGTGAAGAAGGACATGCTTAGCACCTCGGGAAGTAGGGCAGCAAAGACTCTAGAGGGGAGGATAATACAAGGACGCCGGCTACAAATCTGAATACTGATCAAGAGCGAACTGAAATACAAAATATTGAGTGGAAAGATAATAGCAGAGTAGGACACTAGCATGCCTAATACGCCCTATCTACCTGTTGACACCAACCACCCCCTACCACCAACCACCGACAGCCAGGGACCAATAGCCAGGCTATGGGCCCTTTTCCATTGGCCGACAAAAGCAGTGTAGACTTTTGTGTTCTCCTAATAGCCCTTTTACATTTTTGCATCACCAGTGCTAAGGTCCGTCGGTGGTTCCTGACTAGACTCTAGTACAGTCTGTTATCGCCAGGGCCATGGCGCACAGGCTCAAACTAAGACTGTTATGCGCTGCCATTTTGAGTCAGGATTCCTGCCTCTGCTGGTACTCAGCTACCCTAACTGATGTCCCAGTAACCAGTGTGTTGCTCTTCAAGCATACGTCATAGAGTAGCTTTTACTGGGCATATACCAAATAAACCAGCTTGGAGAGTTAAGATTCGCCAGAATCGTGGTATTCTCAGGCTTGAGTTAAAATTATAATAACAAATCACAAAGTTCCTTCCTACCATCAGACTAAGGGAACAGGCAAATGGGAGCCGTGCTCTGTTAGACCCTTACGGACCGTAAGCCTGAGGCTAAGGTCTGTAAACGGACTATCCTGACCGTAGATCGGTGATGGCCAATAGGAAGGGGCTATTAGGATAACACAATAAATCTACAACGTTTTTGTCAGCCAATGGAAACGGGCCTTTTATCCTACGCCTAATAAAAGACTCCATAGGCTTAACATTGGGTCACTGTATTCGGTGTGGAGTTCAGAAGAATGAAAAACATCACACTAGTGGGATACACTTGACAAATGATGTCATTTGTTAATGTAGAAGTAATTTAGACGGGCGGGTTAGGATAAATTCTAAACCAAACTCGAGTTAGTCTTGTTATTGTTCATCGCACTCCGGCAAGATCGCGTATTCCTATATACCTATGGCTGTACACTCTATGCTTACACCACGCTCTGGGGGGTGGAGTAACTATCTGATACTACCCAAGGTTGGTATACTACCCAAGGTTGCCGTATACTACCCAAGGTTGACATTTAGACCAATCAGATTGTCTCTTATTAAACCACATTTGAAGGTATATAGGAATAGGGAAACCAAGTACCAGTGAAAGGAAGTCAAAATTACTCGGTAAGGCTTGGAAAAATTACTGCCCGCGGCCAGGGCCTTGGGCAGTAATTTTTCCAAGCCTTACCTCGTAACTTTGACTTCCTTTCACCGGAACATAGTTTCCCTCTATTCCTGCTCTGGGCTTCGCCTCGCGCAGTAATATGCGATCTTGCCGTTGTGCGATAAACAACAACACCACTAACTCTTGTTTTGTTTCTCCATAATATCCAACTATCAATTACGTGGAAAGTGTACTGTCCCACAAAATAAAAATATACTGGAAGAGAGCATTGTCTTTGGATTTTAAATTAGGAGATTCCCATATTTTATGCACGTGAACTTGGCATAGAGAGCGCGCGACAGGCAGTGGTAAAGGTGCACGCCTCTCACCCCTTACATCTCCCCTCCTCCACCGAGATCAAAACCACCCAGTCCCTCTTCACCCGCCTCCTACCTCCCCCACTCCACCACCCCGCGTGTGTCCTCCGACCCCCCTCTCAGCATCAACAATGCCGCTGTCGCCCCACTTCCCCGCTATCCCCCCACAATCAATTATACATTCATAATTCCCCTCAATTAGACTCGTTCGCCAAAACAAAGCGCCCGGAACCCGCCTCACAACTCGAGAGCTCTTACGCGCATGCGTCGGCGCCATCTTGGAACGCCGATCCCTTTGTAGGGGGCGCTGCTATGCTAATTAGGGGAAGGCAGCGCCACTCCAGCCCCTGGCGGGTGGAGCTGGAATCAAAAGCGCCGATAGTCTGAGGGTGGGAGGGCCGGTGGTATTAGTGACCCGGATGAGAGGCGACACACAGACAGACGGAAACCGGATACGCGCGTGCGTGGTGACTGAGGAGAGGGTGGAGTGTGTGGCGATGTCTGTCTGGTCGGTGGTGAGGTGGGTCTCGCTGAAAGCACAGAGGAGCAGGATATCTTTTCTTCTGTAAACATTCTGTGACGTTAAGTGGCCACCGGGTGCTCTACTCTTGATCTCACAATACATGTACTCGGATGAACAGTGGAATATTCCGGGTGTTTTATCCTACCCCTAATATAAAAGCCCATAGGGTTAACATTGTGAATCCGTATTCAACTATGAACTGGATACGGAGTTTCGTAACCCACTAGTGTATTACAGTATTTTAATCACGTGAGTAAAATATGGACCAATCATAGAGCAGCACCCCAGCATCTGCGAAAGTAGTTCCAGCAGTTTCGTGGGGCACTCGATGACAAGCGAGATGGCAGAGGCTACTACATTGCAGCCTTACCCTGGAATGCTTACTTGTTAGAGTTTAATTTAATAATTTTTACATTCAGTGGGGGGTAGGATAAAATCAAAACCTTATTCGTTTTGATATTGGCTCCCGTATTCGACTCCTGGAGTTTTGGCTCCGGATTTCACTCGGCTCCGCTTCGTGAAATCACTACGCCAAACTCCATTCGTCAAATACGGGAGCCAATATCAAAACTCATCCAGTTTTACGATAATATCTCTTCATTTTCTTTGGGGGGGGGGGGGGCTATCACCCCTTATCTCACCCCTGGAATAAATGTCCATAGGCTTAACATTGGGAACTTGTTCTCCACGCCCCTGCAAGTATTGCAGTCCGTCCGTTCTAAATGGTTTATATCCTGTGTGCTGTCCATTCTTTTAGTGTATACAGGGGTGAGATAAATACAGAAAGCAACTCGTATTGGTCAAAGAAGTCATTCTCCAACTCGTTTGAATGCTATGTGATATTCACTTTGACCAAAACTTGTTGGTTTCTTCTTTAATACTCACCACTAAAATACTAAAATCATTATGAGAACTTTCACTGAACATTATCCTTTGACAGTAGAAATATTCCCTCTACTGTAATTACCTCTAACATGTTCGTCCCGTGCTCTCTTGTATGTCATGTATTCTTTATTAATTGTCGAAATTAATACCCGAGTACAGCTGAGTATAATCCATGGTTACCTTCAGTCAATCCTAAAATAACCATTCCCTTCCTATGTAGATAAAGCTACCAGAGATATGCATTCGTATGATTATGCAGAGTTCCGTTTTTAAAATACATAAAATAACCTACCATTTACGTAAAATTTCACTGTTGATATATTCACATCGTATTTTTACGTTGCTAGAACGTATTTGTGTTTGCTGGGATAGAGCCAGTTAGCTTACCTAGCCACAAGGAGATACATAGCTCACCTGCGCACATTGAGCCAGTTAGCTCAGTTTGCCACATGAAACTAGCCATATGGTTCCAGATGGCTGGCAGATTGCTGATCAAATTCTTATTTGTCATTGCAACTTTTGTTATTTTCATGTTACATATCCGAGCATGTTGTAATACACTCAATATAAATACAGGTCGCCTTATGGGAAGATTCAGATCCACATGTAGCTACTATGTTCGTGTGGCATTTCTTTTTATATAATTTTGTCTTTATTTTCAAATTAAGATTAATAAATGTAGAATCGTAAGTAGGTACAAGATATTTTACATTCGCTATTATTTATGGTGAGATCTATAAGTGGCATTGACTGCACAAGATGGAAAACAGACATACTCAGGATACCCTGCATTACATATTTAACCTATACAATATCAAGTCACATTGTTTTGATGCAGGGGCCTGTTTGATAATCTAGGATCGTGCATGTAGACCCTTTTCTGTATGTCATAGAGACCCAGGGGCCTGTTTGATAATCTAGGATCGTGCATGTAGACCCTTTTCTGTATGTCATAGAGACCCAGGGGCCTGTTTGATAATCTAGGATCGTGCATGTAGACCCTTTTCTGTATGTCATAGAGACCCAGGGGCCTGTTTGATAATCTAGGATCGTGCATGTAGACCCTTTTCTGTATGTCATAGAGACCCAGGGGTCTGTTTGATAATCTAGGATCGTGCATGTAGACCCTTTTCTGTATGCAATAGAGACCCAGGGACGATGTGGGCCAACTTTATCTAACACCTGGGGATGACCTTACGGATGGTTAATATTGTCTTAGCGAACAGACTTATATATTAATAAACGATAATCCTTGTACGAGTTACAGAAAAGGGTCTTCATGTATGATCCTAGATTATACATGGTCTCAGTGGTTAGAAGATAGGAAGCAGCACGGTAAAACCGTTTTAAGCTCGGTATCCTAGAGGTGAAATGAGATTTTCATCTTGGTGTTCTACATAATCTTGCGATTCTTTGATATATTCCTATATATGTTTTCTTGCATTTGTTCCATTCAATAGTACATCTATTGTTTGCTGCAATTACCTATATCACTGATTTTGAATACATTTGTCCGAATGGTATATATCATATGTATATATCATATATATGTATATTCCTATTGCTTCCTTACATTTATTCCATGTAATATTACTTCTACTTTTTGCTGCAATTACTTTAGGACATTTAGATGTATGATTTTTTTTTCAAATTGAGCAGCGCTCTCTTTATTTCATAATCAAAAGTCCATTACAAGAATTATTCTCCATGTATATACCACTATAAGGCTTTCGTATTAACGAGTGTTCGCTCCCACGATGAACAAGATGTACGATTTTTATTTGTTTTCCTCTTAGGGATTGGTCTATATATGGCAGCTACCCATTTTCCTTGACTCTTCTCCGGTATAAGATATTCAAAATTCATGGACAACATGGCAGGAGTTTCGGAGACGAGGGGTCAGTAGGTGTCGTGTCTGAGAACACTAAGCAGGGATACTTTCCCTGTGCGGGGAACCAAACACCGATACCAGGTTTACACATTGTCCGCCCTGCCCCTGAGACCAGTCCCTCCCGTTATGCCCACTGGGTGCCCAGTTTCCCTCCACGCCACTCCACAAAGCGGAAAAACCCTGCCCCCATATTGTCCCCACAGATGCTTCCCCTGATAACAGTCCCCGTCCCCGCTTGAGGGCGCCACGGGCCAAAGGTCCAGTCTGCATGCTGGTGCCCGGTAGTCCAGTCTGTGTTCGAGGACAATACGCCAGGTACCGACCATTTAAAGGCAGATGTATTTAACATGGCGTCTTTAGTCACGTGACCATCCCGCCTTTCCCACGCTGGTGAGTTGTTATGGAGGGTTAGGACGCATGCGCGCAATAGTGATACTTCTACAGTCCTCCACACCATATCTCAGACTTTCAACATGAATATTATCATTACTATCTATTCCACGTATATTTCTGTCCTGAAGAATGCTTATCCTACCGAAACGTCCACAGAAAGGGAGTCAAGTGTTTTATTGTTGAAACCAAGGAGCGGACATCCTTTGCACAGTGTTTTAGAGCTAGACAGGACTTCACATCAAATCTAAGATTCAATACTAATTCTATATTCTTTAAAAAAATAACCTTTTTTTGTTATGCGAAAATATTTTATGAGTTTGAAAAACGTCTCATTAGATAAATGACACACTGAGAATAACAGAACGAACTCCATGATAATACATATAAGTAAGTGAAAATCGAACCAGTAGACATAGATTCAACGTCTTATCTTTTACATAATATTCTAATAGATATTTAAAGCTGATCAAAAACTTAAGGTTTCAGTTCATCTTACAACATATATTAACTATTGGGGACGAGGCGTTGGGAGTCCGATGCACGACTGTCCCAACCTGCCCAAATTTTTTTTAGTAAACTAAGAAAGCCAGACACTTTGTAAAAGAACTCTTAGATCTAAAAATTTAGAAATATTACAACATACATTAAATTGAACAAATTCTCTAGTGGCTATTATAGCATGTGAAAGATTGAATACTGTCCAAATCCAACCTTTTATAAATTCCATTGATGTCGACATTATGTTAAAACTCCCCATAGTCCCCCCCCCCCCTTTCAGCACATCCTCTTAAGCCTCCACCCTGACAGCGCATGGCTTCCCCATGGATCCCTTACTGGTCCCCTAGCTCAGCATATTGTCACCAGGGGGAGTCTATTGTGTCACGTGGTCACGGCCTGTGCTGGCACGCCTATAATGACGGGTTTCCGGTTCCGCTGCCCTGACCACCGTTGGTGCTGCCACCTAGTGACCGGGCGAGGCGTCGTTATGTTCGTCCACCTGGAGCTTGTTACCGGTAAACCGCGTCTGTCATCATGGCCAATAGTCTGACACGTCCAGAACCAGTGAAAATGGCTCGATGTTTTGATGTACAAACAATCTGTATTATGATTATTACCCTCTAGCTGAGAATAAAATAATACAGTCAAACACAGCTCCACCTCAGACGCCCATGCACTGAATTTCTTTTTTTAATCTAAAAGATTAAAAAAAATATATAAAAAATCCCCCCGGGTGTAGGGGCAGTGTGCTATGGAATGCACAATCAATACAGCTGATAAAGTACCGAGTAAATGCAGTTTCAAGCATATTGTGAAATCTTTCTTAGTATTGCCCAATAAGTGGCTGTGACTAAGAATGAGTATCGCAGTAGTTTGAGGTAATTAACAAAGCTTAAAATTCATATTGTCATGATACAAAAGATTGTAACAATCCCTGTCACAATCCTTGTCAGTATATGCACAAAACTTCTGTCATATCTTTATACCCATTAATTACCATTATCATCATTATTCACATTACTATTGTATTGTTTGTTGTTGATATAATCTAATAATATTATACTGATCACGAACTTACTTGACCAATACAAGGCCATAGTTAAAAACTAAATGTACATTTAAACTTATGACCAATGAATAAAAAAAAAAGCTTCATGCAATAAAGATGTATCATTATTCACCTATGGAATACTACCCACTGCTAAATGTGTAATATAAATAATGTTCGGGCTCACCGTGCCCGTAGTGTGCTTCGCAAACTGTACATAAAATGACTTTTTATCGAGGTCTTAGATATATAGTAATAAGAAAATGTAGTGAGTGAACTCGTAGCGATTTCCTTCTCTGCCTTTTGTGCCATACGGTGTCACTAACTAAGTTTTCTCTTAATACTTACCTAAATCCTTTTTTAATTATCTTGATAAATTGTCGCTTGTTATTCTAGCTTACATTTTGGTTCTGCATATAACTGTGCTATGTATATTTGGTTACGGTTGCACGGTGATTACATGCTTTACAATCAGCAAAGACACACTATACTAGTTGACATGGATATGAATAATAAGGTACATAATGAAAATAATATGAGTTGAAAATGAGGATGGCAACTCAACATGCCCGGACGTAGGTAGAATACATGAATTTGATCTCTTTTTTTAAATCCCTTATAACTTTCACTTTTCTGAACTGAGTGATTCAAGTTGTCCCAAATGACTTGCTCTCTGTAATTTGGACTCTGCAAATAGCTACTACAGGTTATTCGTCTGTCTTTTTTTTCTTTCTTTTTTTGCGTATTTTTTTCTTTCATTTAAACTGGTGTATAGTTCCAGGTTGGAAAAAAAATGTTACTCCTCATTTTCGATTGCTCATACATTATGTTCAATATTTGCATACATCTACGAGAATCTAAGAAGTCTATAGATATAGAATTTTCAGTGCAAGTTTTCTACACTCTGAAGTAAATTCCAGCATTTTTTTTAATGTTTCTAAGTTCCTGTGTTCTGTGGATCCCCCGAGTACCTGTATCCACCGCTGCCACTCTCAGCCTGTGTGTCACCCTCACTGAACCTCATTTAACCCCCTCCAGGATGATCCTCCACTCTCCGTCCACCCTCACCCCCACGTCCCCCGCTCGTCCCCCGCTCGTCCCCCGCACGCCTCCACATGCACGTGCAGGGCAGGTGCGGAGAGACGGCGAGGGAGCCGTGAGGAGGGCGTGTGGCCGGTACTAAGGAGCCACCCCGGGTCTTTTACTGCTAACAGCATTACAGGCTTCTCCAGTGGAATCATGTTTGACATGCTCGTCGGGCCGGGGTGCTCCCACAGGGGTGTGTGTAGACTGGCTCCGGTCCCTGCGTCCTATGGCGACCCTCCTCGTTGCGATACACGGACTGGTACAATCGGTAATGGTGTTGGATCTCTGGCGCTGTTTAGCTCCAGCATTTCTAACACTCTCCATACAGATATCCTGGCTACTGGTCAGGATATCTGCTGGGAGATTGATACCCTCTCACTTTGATCTCAATCAACTTATGACTTGGGGTCATAAGCAGGAGATTCTGTTTCTACTGGACAAGTCTTTGATTCATGTGCCAGTCAGAGAAGGATACACATTATAATGAACTTAATACCCTATCACTTTGATCTCAATCAGGTCACAGTCAGGAGCAGGCGAAATGTATTGCTATGACAACACAGGCAGACAGGGAACTGGAGGAGGGGAGGGGGAGGGGTAAGAGGAAATATAGGGTTACAGGGAGTGGCTGGGGGCCATAAACAGGAGATTCTGTTCATAGTGTACAAGTCTTTGATTCATGGGCCAGTCAGGGAAGGATACATACTAAAATGAACTTTATTCTGATTGTGATTAATCATTTAATGAACGTTCATAATCAAAGACTTGAGCAAGTCTAGGGTGTGTGTAGACTGGCTCCAGTCCCTGCGTCATATGGCGACCCTCCTCGTTGCGATAAAGGGCCAGTCAGAGAAGGATACATACTTTCATAAACTTTATTCTTATTGTGTTTAATCATTTAATGAACGTTCACAATCAAAGACTTGAGCAAGTCTAGGGTGTGTGTGGGGATGAGGGTGTGAACCCCGCTCTGCCTGGGTCAGTGCCTACCTGTCATCTGAATCTCTGCCCGGGTATTTAGCCTCAACCCTCGCGTTGTACCTGGTCCGGGAGAGGGCTTCTTTCTCACATTCTGACCCCTCACCAGAGGGCGCCCTGTCCACACGGGTACGTGCGCATGCGCGGAGTCTGCGCTTTACGCGGTACCCCGTGAGGGACGACGGGTAAGATTCATCACCCCCTGGACGTGCTTAAACCCCCGCCAGAGCGACACCTAGTGTCCAGGTGTACGGCCCCTGGTGCATTAACCCCCGCCGACCCCGCGACGACCTCAGCGCCACCTCCCGCCCTGGTGGCGACCCCAGGCGTTACGGTTGACCTTGGGGTGGTCACGTGGTCTTTGATCTCGTCGCAGAACGTGAGTTGGCGAGATGTGAACAAATAGAAGATAATCATTGGTCGTTTGTCCTGATTTGTTCGCTTTTCTCTCTCTTTGTAGGAGGGGGAAATAGGTAGAGAAAAGGAGGTATGGACTGAAAGGCACTGCGGAATACCAGCCTGTTGGGATAACAGAGAAAAGAGGTGTTTGATAGAGAGGCACGCGCGGGTTTTGTAAACGATCAAAACATTAGGTTTTGTCGACAGTAACGGGAAGCAAACTGGACGCGACGTTTGGTATGCGACCCCTGAGTGCGACAGGATGGGCGTGTGTGTGTACGTGCGACGGGGTCACTATCAATTTACCTACAAAAGCGCTATTTGATCTTTATAGAAGGATTTCGATCAATTTAACGTTGAAAATATGGCATTGTGATATCAATTACGTGATCGTTTGAGGTGATATCGTCCCGATGTATGCCCTTTGGGTCGTGTGCCTGTGCTATTATATATTACGAAGGAAAGCATGAGAAAAAGTAGTTTATTCAAGGCAAATATAAACTATCCAAAGAACTGCGAGACTAAAGAACTCTGAACATGAGCATGTCTACCCCGTCGAAATATTAATTGATAACGAATGTGCAGTGGGAGCAAAAATTGCTGGTTGATGAAAATGAAAAGGTTTCCTTGCTGTTATGATAGCATGGAAAACTTTCTGGACACCCTTACATTTTCACTGTTTGGATGTGATTTGAATATATACTTACATACTTTAGAATTTGTTATTTCATTGAGGACATCTGATCTATTGGCACCAAGAAAAGCAATACAACAATCTCTACGACCCTTTCACTGTTTCCAGAGGAGGTGATCTATCTCTAGGTAACTATGTTACTTTCCATTAATCCTTTTGTTAAAGCTTTAAATGCCTTGTATGATTTAATGTTCCTAATATCAATTACCAGGTTATTCCACATTCACTTTTTTGTGATTTTTTTCAAACACATGACAATTGGGTCTCATTACATTTGCCAAACTCTATGCTCTGTAAACGCTGTCAATTCTCTTTGAAGCTTTTAAATCATAATTACCTCAATGTCCCTTTCTATATCATATTTTGAATTTTAACCTATGATATTAATCAGGAAGTTAGAATAACATGTACAAAACACCACAGAGAAGGAAATAAATCATTTACACAAAGGAGGTGTGGGTATTGATTAAAGGCAATGTGTTCCGCCGTGATAGGAGCCTTGTGGGTGGTCAGTCCGGGCCTGTGGTCAGGGCCCTGGTCACTTTGACACCTGAATCCGCCTTGAATAGAGGTCAGTATGGATGACCTTCACCCTGACCTGGATGACCTTCACGGTCACACTGGACACTGACCACTCCGGACGTTTCAACAAGCTGAGTGCTCTTTGTCGTTTGGCATCTCGGCATTGGAAAAATGCATGAGGGAGGCTGGCATTACAGGGACCCTGGTAATAGCTCATGGATAGGGCGCTCAACAAAGAGTGGTCGTTTTATATTGGCGTGTTGGTTTGTGTTTGAAGTATATCAACAATACCATTGAGACAGGGAGAATTTTACAATAACACCACATGTTTACCTAGGAGAATGCCTATGTTGCTTAAGGGCGTTTTGAATTGCATCTTGGCCAATTTCTATCTAATAAGTATTTATCATTAACTCTAAAATGCTAGATACTGTTATTTTGAGAGCTATTGTCTAGATGGGAGAAAATAAAAACAATTATGCTACGAGGCCTCATGTCAAACAAGAGATATATATTCGATTAGGTAACCAAAATATATATCAATAGTAATGCCTTTAGTAAGAATCTTAGGGAAGCGATTATGTCATCTCGTAAGACTTACCACGGTAATAATCCCTTTTGTTCAAGATATCCTTGTTAATGATTCTATTCATATTTCCCCTGCACACATCATTGGGATAAAGTTTCAGGTACAATCGATTTTGTTGATTTTTTTAAATCAGGTTTTATTAGGGAAGGAGTAATCCACAATGTTTTAGTCAATTAATGTTTGTCACATGATATGGACATGATAGTGCTACTTTCACAACTACGACCCATGAGGTGATATTGGAAAATAACAGTTAGGCTACATCATGCATGATCCCGCCATTACTCACTGCAAAGGACGTTAAACTCATGAAAGATGAAGAAACTCCAGACGGAGAATACAAAGGAGCTGAACTCTATTCCACTATATTTAGCCATTTCATGGCGGATAATGCCTTGAGACATTCGCCAGCGGAGACCGGATAATGCCTTGAGGCTTTATTTATGAAATTTAGTGATATTTACCATTTCATTGTTTTATGAAGAAATAATTGATCAATTTAAATCTGAAACTTTCAGAGAATATACAGGTCTATGATATAGTATTTAATACTATTTGGTAAAACAAATAATATTGATAAGAATGATGTGTCATATCATGCGGTCAAATAATAGAATAAGGGTTTAGACAAAAAATGGCCCGTCCCCTGGAATTATACCAGTCCCAAGTACCAGCCCCAACCATTAGGGCTCTGCCACGGACCTCCGTCATTAAAGGGTTAGGCACAAGAGTATCTCATCTCTGGTATTTTTGTCCCATAGCTTAACATTGGGATCTCGTTCTCCATGCCCCTACGAGTATTGCAGTCCGCTCTCCATTGTCTATATCCTCTATCATCTATTCTTGTTGTATGTACAAGTGTGAGATAAATATAGAAAGCAACTCGTTTTAATTTTGGTCAAAGTTGTTGTTCTCCAACTTGTTTTAATGCTACGTGATATGAACTTAGCTTGCTTCAAACTCGAGTCCATTCAATGCTTCAAGAGTTTCTATCTCTTTGTATCATTTTCAAATTTTGAGAGGCCAACAGGACATCCATACTCCAGTACAAACAATCACTGTGGTGAATTTGATAGCATTGACCTCAGGAGTTGCTGCGACTATTGGTATTGATTATTGCAGACACTATCTTGATTTCACAGTCACATCTCAACATAGGGCATGTGTACACAATACTCTTTTTTTTTTAATTTTTTTTTTTTTTTAGAGCTTTTATTTCATTCTGCCTGGAACAGTTCTTCCATGAAATAGTCGAGACACATGTACAATACGACACACAATCATATTGACTGGTTTCAGATATAAGTGCCCGTATGCACCGAGTAGTAGATGTGTAGTAATATCCGAGCACTTGCAATGTTATTACGCAGAGGCAACTCCGAGGAGCATACAACTGCTTTTTTCTGAAACCAGTCTATATTGGATTTATTATCCACCTTTTCCTGACAAACGGGGTACTCATATCAGTTCATTTTATGTACGCACTCCTTTTTCATGGGCACTATTTTTTTGTATGCGCCAGGTTTTGCAGCCCGCAGCATACAACATATCTGTATGCTCCGAGTATGTACATACACCATGCCCATATGTTTTCTATGGACACTATGTATTAGGCTGTGTCGACTGTAATTAAATTGCTCATTACCTTGAATGGGATGACGACCAGGTATGCCAATGTGTTACAATTGCCCTGACTGTGATTGTATTTGGAATTGTATGTACATGTATATTCATACCTCACATGCTCTTAACTAGGTATACTTATTTACTAGAATCTCTGAGGAAGTCCCTGTTCAAACGTCTATGAAGGGTTACGGATGACGATACACTGCCGTAATGAAAACTGTTGTAAATGCGTTTTAACTCCGCCCACAGAATTGTGTAAAAGTCCTCTGTTAGCGGATCTATGATATTGACCTCTATCATTCATCACCATCACATTATCTCATTAGAAGAAGAATACTAATTTGACGTTCATTAGGAAAATATCTAAGCTTGCTGCTTTGATTATGCTACTTGTAGGTCCCTTGGTTTCTTAGGGCCTGGATGGAAGAACGGCACTATTGCCGAATTCAGTGTTGTCTGTATACAATTTCCTAACAAAAATTGTTAAGAAAAGTTGGATAATAAAGAGTTGGCTTAGAAGTAGGCCACTCTCACTATTTATCCGTATGCCCCGCTTTTGTGAAGCAGGGGCATATATTCTTTGGTGCCGTTACTGCCTAGATTGTAATGAAACTGTCTAGCATCATGTACACCATCGGGACAATTTAAAAGTTGGCGCCTGCAACAAAGCCAAACTGTAGTTCATCCTCATGTCACCAGAGGTCACCACTGGTCAGAGCGGTCGCGGGGTATGCTGGGTAATGTCCATGGAGGTCACGTGTCGAAGTGTTAGATACGGCGGAGGGTCAGTCTGTCATCATGACCCATCAATCACCTCTGACCACGCCTACTTTTACTACTGGCCACGCCCCTTAATGACAACAGCATACATAACCCATTGTAACCCACTCCAATAGAATAAAAATCCTATCCTGATGTACGAGTTTTTACGTTAAGCTAGAAACTGTAGAAATCTCTGGGTGGGGTCTTGGGTATAATTCAAAAGGGAGCCCGATCTGGTTTATTGAGAAATAAATGTCAGCAACTGAGTATCTTTTATCCAGTATTTGTTATCCCGGTCTTGAAGCATGTGAGTTATGATTGTCAGGTTTAAGTAATGAAGTTGCCACTCGTTTTTCCGACCCCGGGGTTTCGTATTTACGGTAATTACTTGTGAAAGGTGATCAGCTATGTGTTATTTGTTTGACCCTGTGTGCCAACAGTTTACTGTGACGCTTTCCACAAGACGATAAGTCAGTGTAGAACAACTAGACGATTCTTTTTAAAACTAGATATACAGACATCGAAATGAAATACAGTAAAGCCCCGCTTCTGGGACAACCCTCTTAAGGGGACAATTTGCTCGGAACGGAAATGTTTTCCTCTGTTAACAGTTTATTTTAACCCAATTAAGGCCCCCTGCTTAAGGGGGCACCCCGCTTCAGGGGTCAGTTAATTTGGTACAAAATGCTTCTTAACCCCGCTTAAGGGGAAACTTTGGATGGACACCTTATCAAATGTGACGGGACAGTGTGGGACAACAGTGAGGCGGGTAGACTGGTGTTTAGACAATGAGATACCACACAACAGCCTCTGTAGGCTCCTGTATGCATCAGGTAGGCGTCTATGGGGTGTTTGTGTTGTTATAACAGCCTCTCTATCATGATATCACCTTATAAAGGTATTATATACACAGCCTAACCACCGACAGACTGAAAACTCCGCTTAAGGGGAACCCTTACTCGGAACGGAGGGTGTCCCCTTAAGCGGGGTGTTACTGTAGACCAGTAGACATGGGATTATGAGTGCCGTTCAAGGATACTAGCCAGTAAAAGTAGAGAGCAGATACATGTATGATAATATAAAGCAACATGTGTGTCAGGCTCTGCATATCAAACTATAGGCGAATGTTTTACACTGTTGCTTCTCTGCCTCTTGGCCCAACACTCCACCTCCTCTCCCACAACCTCTGTTCCTATAATTTCTCACACCCCATCCTTTATCTCACCCCGGCATCTTTTTCTATAGGCTTAACATCAGGAACTCATACTCCACGGCTGTCAAGGTAGTGTACCCAATACTCAATGGATAATTGGGTGAGTTATTTAATTGATTAATAATGTTTCTAATCTTGCATACAGGGTGAGATAAAATCAGAAACCTACTCAATGAAACTTACTTGGTCCACACTCCTCCTCATTTGAATACTATGTAATTCACTCAGTCTTGTGAATTACTCTGTGGTCAAACTTGGTGGCGTACGGACGAAGTTATTTTCATCTCATGATTTTCCCTCTAATATCTTATCATTTCCCTCCGTATTTCCTCCTTCCTTTGTGTGTACCTTGCCTCTACTTTTCCATTCTATGTTTTGGAGATATATGACCTATATAGAGGTTTAAATAAGGAGACCGGGGAGGAACTTGGCACAGGTTCTGGAGGCACAGGAAGGGGCAGGCAGGAGCCTAATTACCCCCATTAACGGTCAGCTTCCACCCTCCACGGTGGCCACTTGCCTCAGCAGCAACAACAGCAGCAACAAGGACTTAACCACCACCCTCCCCTCTGCCAGGCTCTGCCCTTTGCTTCTTTAACCCTTTAAGGACGAATGATGCCTTGAGGCATCAACCGGCCCAGGCCGAATGATACCTCAAGGCATCATTTCACTTAACCCTATAAAATCGTTTTTGGCAAGGAAATAATTTATCAATTTACATGCAATCTTCAGAAAATGTAGGTATCATATCAAAAGTAATATTAGTAAGCTAAAATAAGTTAAATATATTGATTACCAATGATATCACGTGATGAAACATCAAATTAGGACTTCATGCAAAATGTGTTCGTCCTTTAGGGATATACACAATCACTAGGACCCGTCCTTATGGTGACAGCTCTGCCGCAGGTGGCCGTCCTTAAAGGGTTAAAGAGACACAAAGGACTAGTGCCCTAGCACCTTTTTAAGGGTTTACATATTTGTAAGCCTTACATAACTCGGCATAATGGTTATGATTAATATTACCGTATCATTTTCATAATGATTATGATTGATAACAGCTTGTCACATATTATGTTATCTTACATAACAACTTTGATTAGTTATCATGTTTTACATGTTCGCTTATGATTGTCTAATCATCGACCTTAATGTAAGGTCTGTCGCAACGTGTGTGCTTCTAGTGATAAAACTTTTACTTCCACTCCACGACTCCTCATTTAAGGACATTTCTGCGGTATATTCTAACATCTCTATCCTATTTTCCCGTCTCTCTCCTTGTCTCTCGTATAATCATCTCCTCCGTGGTTCACTGAAGCCGGTTCACTCCTAAATCCGCCCTATTTACCCTACGGTTTCCCTTTCAATCATCTCTCATTAATCCACTGACAGATAACAGCAAGTATGTGGTCATTGTTGAAGAGATTGTTCATTAGAGTTTACCCAACGTTCGCACCAGGGCTGAGAGAAGTGGGTGGAGTGTGGGGACTTTCCCACGTTAATTTCACGCTCCCTCCCGCCCGCTGCCCGCCCCACTTTGATCTCAGGCACCTCGATGATTCGTTAATCACGGGTTAATTATTAATTACAGGTGTGGGGCCCGTGGCTGGGGTAACCCGACCCAGCCCCGGGTGCGGCGGCCACAGTGTAGCGGGGCCGACGGAGGGAGGGTCCGACACGGGGTAATGTTTTGTCATCTCCAGCACAGGTCGGTTGTTATGGTGATTGTGTGATGCCACTAGGGGGCATTGTGCTGGAGATGGGAGGGAGGATGGTGTGGAGGGGGTGCGGGGAGGAGTGGAGGGTAGGGTGACAGGTAAGTACGGTGCGTGGTGGGTGATACACCTGGGAAGTTCCCATGGACATGGACACTGACACCCAGACTCACCACCTCCCCTTCACACTGTCGTACGACTAGCATCTATACACCTACACACCCTGACACGAATGCACATCTTTCTCTTTTTTTCAAATAAATTTATTCTGGATGTTCTCTACTATAGGGTGCAGAGCGGCCCTATTTTCAGTAGGCTCTAGGAACGGTGGATCTTTCTTGTGCTCGATGCATTTTTATAGTAACAAATGCGGATGTGTTATCAAAATAGATAACACTATATATACATTTATCTTACCCTTGGTATTTTTCTTCCATAGACTTAACATTGGGAACTCGTATCCAACGCCCATGAGATTTTTTTTTAAAGAGAAAGATGTGTACAATCACCCTGGTCGCGGGCGTTCTTCCTTGCATCGTCCTTAACAAACATTCACATGGACATACATTTTACAGGACATTAAAAGAGGACAATACATTAACAACAAACAACAAGCAACACATAATTTTTACCGGCGAGTCCAGCGAGGTCCCTATAATACCTGGTCCAGCGTATCCACATCACCATGTATTATCAATACTTCGATAGATATATACATGTTTGCACACAAACCCGAGACCCCAAACCGACAGTGTATTTGCTTATAAGTTTGAAAATACCTATAATTTCACCCTTTTTCTTTCCTGGGTCATATGACACCAGGGGAAGAGCTCAGGTCATATGACTCTGATGTTATTGGCATATTATTTCAACTCTCTCGTAGATTTCGGCTTGTAATAAGTATTCTTTATTTCATTTTTGAAGTCTTTTTTAGAGGATAGATTCTGTATACTATGTTTTAACAAATTCCATAATTCATTGCCTCGGTAGAGGGGACTGTGTCGATACTTTTCTGTCTTCGGTCTTTTTACTTTCAGCTGTATTTTTTTATTACCTCGGGTATTACATGTCACTCTGGTATCAATAGTGTTACCTGGTATCTTCTGCCACCAGTGCATCACCATTAATAATTGTATGGCGATCCGATAAAAATTTGGTCTGATACGGACCTGCTCTTGGAGGTCCCTGACATGTACGTCCGTGTTTCTCTTAATGGAGGGTGCAGTTCTGAGACAATTATTAACCATAGTTTGAAGTCTAGACCTATTTCTTATTGACGTACAGCTAAAAATGTATCCTACATACTCTATTTTGGGCAAGACCATTTGTTTCACAACTTTAATTGCTGTGTCTGTGTTCAGGCAGTACCTTATTTTCTGTAGTTTGAACCATCGTTGTCGTACTTCATTTAGGGTTTTATCCACATGCTGATTAAAATTCAAATTCTGGTCAAGAAGTACTCCTAGATAGTCATATGCTTTAACTACTTTCATTGGTTGCGTGCCTATATTACAAGTTAAATTATCTGGCTTATATCCGATCCACATTAGGTTCGATTTCTTAATGTTAACTGTAAGTTTTTTATGATTAAAAAACTCACTCATCATGTCAATTTCTGTCTGCATAATATTTCTGACTACATCTGGGTCTTTGCCACTCACAATTAAGACTAAATCGTCCGCATACATGAATATTCTAGCTTGAAATAAAACATTGAAAATATCGTTGATGAATATTATAAACAAGAGCAGGCCTAATACGGAGCCCTGAGGGACTCCGTATTTTACTCGATGACTAGGAAGATCCCCTGATTTACATTTTATTTTCTGAGTTCTATTATATAGATATGTTTCAAGTAATACAATTATATTCTCACCAATTGAAATTTTCTAAAGGCATTCTAGTAATAACTTATGACAAACGCTGTCGAACGCCTTTTTAAGGTCTATGAAGGCACACAGACTTATTGTCTTATTATCCTTATTATATTCTAAAATTTCTAATACCTTAAAGATGGCCTGGGAAGTGGATCTTCCTGGCATGAAGCCAAATTGATTCTCATTGATCAGGATATTAAGGAAAAATATCAAATGGGGGATTATGTCACAAATGTTAGCCCATTAGTCAATGTGAAGGATGAGATAAACTCAGAAACCCATTCATGTTTAGAGTCAGAGCTTGATCCCATCTTTTTTGAATCGCTATGTAATTCACGCAGCTTCGCCTTGTGAATTACTATGCGATTTAAACTCGATGGGATGTGAGCTCTGACCCTAAATTTTCATAGGTTTCCTCTATAGTATTCCCTATATCCCTATATATAGGCTGGTAAGGATAACGACTTTAGCACACCTACACACCTCCACTCCTACACACCCACACCTGCACTTCTACACACCTACACACCTACACACCTACACACAGTGAGAAAGCTACCTTCTATGCACATCTACACCCAGCCCCATCCCCATGTCAATTCACCTTAGGCCCGTTTCCATTGGCCGACGAAAACGGTATAGATTTTCTGAGTTCTCCTAAAAGACCATTTCCACTTTGCATCAGCAGTGCAAATGGTCCACTCCTCTGAGCCCTGTATGAAGTATGTAGATCGCTGAAGGCCAATAGAAATGGGCTTTTATTTCATGAGAACAAAAATCTACACTATTTTTGTCGGCCAATGGAAATAAGCCTCTACACAGACAGTCGCATGACTACCACAGTGATATGGCTACCTATTAGGTACCCTCCTGCATAGAGTTGTCCCTCTGCCTTCACTGCCATATAAGGAATTTAGACGACACAGCAGCCAATGACAGCTCACAGCAAACCATGACCTTCATCCTGACCTCCTTACATGGTAATAAAAGCGCCTTTGGAAGGTCCTGCAGTCTAAAGTGCTGATTCCACCAACACGATGCATTTGCCATAATACATATGTCTTGATATATCTTACACTGTCGCTATATGTCTTACCGCCTTTCCCGCGACGCGTTGGCCATGATCATATATGTACTTTTTTGCGATGTCATATTTTTACCACAGGGTTGAAAATATGTGTGTATATTTTGGTGCGCCACCACCGAGATGCTTCAAGATCTATTGCTGACATATCACGGCATACCACCTCATACCATATCATGACAAGAATGCGGCGAGGGTGCTTAACCAGACCGATGCTATACGGCAAATATGCATCAATTATTCAAAACCTAGCAAGACTTATCAAGATAACCAAACCGCGAAATCAAGATAACCAAATATTACTATATACCTGTGTGCGAATGTCTATGAAATACTGCCCGCTGCTAGGGGTGTAGTACATGTATATATAATGTTCGCGCCCGCTGTAACAGCAGTACGCAGTGGCTTTTCTTGGAGCAGAAAAGTTAATAAAACGGGTTTTTAAACGAGTAGGAGGTATATAGTAATAAGAAAACGTAGTGACTGAGCCCGTACGGTGTCCGTTCTTGGTCATTTGATGAAAAAATACGGCCCTCACGCCTACGGCATCGGGTCGTATTTTTTCATGAAATGACCTCGAACGTCCACATATTATTGTTATATCTTGTGTGTTGGTGGAAGAGGCCTTTATAGTTGACCTGAATCTAGTGGGCCAAAACCACCCTTAAACACACAGATCATGGACGATCTCGGGAGACTACAATCTGCTATGGTGTGACGCTCAAATGTATATATCTCATGCCACTCCTGGAGTTTTGGCTCCAGACTTCACTCGGCTTCGCCTCGTAAAATCAGTATGCCAAACTCTGGTCGTGGCATACGGTGGCCAAGATTAAAACTTATCCAGTTTTACGATATTACCTTGCCATATACATCTTCATGTCAATATATTGTTACTAGAAAATTATATAAATTTTTCAGTAACGATAACAAATTAGGCATGAATTTTGGCCAGAACTTACTCAACATCATGAACATATAAATACAGGAACCTGATAGCTTACTAGAAATTGCAAATGTATATTTTGTTGCTGTTTAGCCTGTGTATTTAAGTAGTGGCAAGATAAATACCTTCTGTTTTAGTCTTTTATAAACAAAATGTGTAATATAGTAAGGCAATGATGCGCGCTGTTTATGATAACAATGACTCGTTGATGTGATGTTTGACTTCCTGTTGATCTCAGTAATTTGCAATCAATCCACATCCGGGTTGTCACGTGGGACGTCACGTGGCCGAGGCTGGTTCCCTGCGATCGGGTTACCATAGAAACCCGAATTGAAGTGGCGCGCGCCGAATAGTTCATAACTCCGCCACCGGGCGTCGCGCGTGCAAACAGTGACCCACCACAACGGAAGCTCCAAGCCCTCCACAGCGCCCTCTGTGAGAGAAAAGACGCGGAACGTCCTGCGTCCAGTCACGCTCCAATGAATCGCCTCGTCGTCTTGTTAAAGGCATATCCGACAATTTGGCTTGAAAATTAAATCCCATGTCATTTTCCTGAAAATATGATATGACGTTCTCCCAGTGTTGTGAAACACATACATAAATGTATATCTAACTTATGAATTTAGTGTGCTAGTTTTCGATCTAGAGATTGATATTATGATAATATTATAATAGAATTTATAGAAATCCCAAGAAGTTGTTTTATACATAGTAAAACCCATGTCATTTTCTGCAAACTTTCATAGAATATAGTAGATGTATAATACTACATATTTAGACTTAAAAATCATAGGTCACCGTCCTTGATGGTGAGAGAATTGAAGAAAACTGTATTTTTCTGTACATTTCTTGAAAATGAAAATTGGTCTAATTTACATATTGGGTTAGGTCAAGCTCGATAATATGTTATAACTCACTCATTTTGGATTAGAATAAGAAGATTAGAATAATAAAAAAAAACTGGTTTGAATTGATAACTGTCAGTATTTAAAAATCACCAGGTGGCGCCAATGTGAATTGTAGGATATGCCTTTAAGGTGTCACCTTGGTCGCCATGGTTACTCCCTCCGACATTCTCGGCAGACGTTGTCGAAATCTTGCTCAAACATGGCGGCGGGGTTTTGGCGGGAAACTCGGTAACGCCCTCTCTTGGCGGACAATGCGGCGCACGCGCAGTTGAGGGAGAAGGTAAACATCACTAATCACGTGGGACAAGGTGACCGGGACGAGGGACCAGGAGAGGGGCGGGAGAGACGCCTGAAGACTTCATCATTTAACATGGCCCCGTAACCAGACAAAAGGCGGCGTGTTGAGAAATGACCGACGCCCGTCAGCACCACGTGACCTGCTCAAACACAGACCAAAAGTCGTCTGCCACACTGGAAAGTGACCTTGACATCTTTAAGAACTTTATAATGTTTGTAAACTGTCTGCATAATATCTGGATTAACATGGAACCTTCATATTTAGCTTTAAGAAGCTCCCTTCTCCTTTTCTTCATGTTTTATCTCACCCCTGGTATTTTTTTCTAAGTATAATTATCATTGAGAAATCGTATCCAACGCCTATTAGATACTTAGAAAAAATATTCAATGCGGGATAACAAATGTTATCCCATTAATCTATGAGAAGAGTGTGATACATTCAGAAACCTATTAAAGTTTAGTGTCAGAGCTGGATCCCATCTTGTTTGAATTGCTATATAATCCACATGGCTTCACCTTGTGAATTAATACGCGATTCAAAATCGATAGGATATGAGCTCTGACCCTAAACAGGAATAGGTTTCCTCTAAAATATCTTCTCGCTGCCCTCTAACAACAACCTCCCCCCCCCCCCCCCCTCCGGCTCTCACTTACCTACCAGGCACTATTTATCAGAGTATGATCTATCGGATGAAAAGTGAAATAGTTCAATACTCTGTCTAACAATCCGAGACCAACACACTCAAATTCATTACAGTGATACATATTATTGTAAACATGTGGTTGCATGTCTTACATATACCAACCGCTCGTACCTGTGTCGTATTTATCGTGGGACAGCACGTACATGAACGGGGTATGTACGTGGCGTATACGGTATGTACGGCGGCGGAACCCAGCAAATCGTCCAAAACCGAAGGTAAAAATGACTATTTTAAGGCCTAGGTATATGATGAAAATTCCTAACTTGTTCCAGGGGTAAGATAAGATGTCAATACTCTCAAATGAATATGGCGAAGTTTCAGTAACATACAATCGAGAAATGATACCTTTCTCAATTTCTATTTTCGATTAGATATGTAGATATAGACCCTATAACCTTTTGCTGGTCTGTCTTCAATTACTTCTGTTGGGAAGACCTGCCTTCAACATCTCACTGGTGTGCCACATCTAGCAATACTTGTAACCTACAAAGGGTGGTACAATTAGATAATGGACATAGAACTCGCGCGTGTGTTATTGCATTAAATATCCCGTAACACAATGAACCAACCACCTATTATGTCTCCTTCTCGAATAGTTCTCATACGGCAGGCGAGCCGTTTAGATCACATCATTCTGCGCATGCGTGACTGGTGCCTCTGCGTCCATCGGTTCTTTTATGTTGTTAGTGTCATCTCCGTCCGCAAGATGTCACCCCTGACGTAACATAGTGAGTTACTCGTCTACGGCAAGTCGATGACCGACTCAATGTTTTATTGGTTTCTTTTTGTTTTTTAGTTTTTTTATGGGAATGTCGTGTCTTTATGATTCTTCTCTTTTGTTTTTATGAATGTCCTTATTTTTTTTTATCGAAGCTGAGGTTCATTGAATTAATTATTACGGAGAAATAGAATATATATGTTGAGAATCATGAATGCAAAATTTGAGACATTAGATTTTTGCATTTGGAACAACGGCTTGTGATAACTCCCTCTGAAATCCCGTTTGTGGTCACGTGATCTACTCGAGATGACATTTACGTCACAAATAGAACGTTTCGAACGTGCCAAGTACCTTTCACTCGCCTGTGTAACTATTGACAACACATCCTACTGTCTATTAACAGCTATTCCAAAGACTACGATTCTGGAGGGGGAAAAAGACACAAAGATTCTCAAGGTAGAAGAAGTTTTCAGTTGTCAAGGCCCCACGAGGGAGACACAAAACAAAACACGGAGACAAAGACTCATTTCCGTACTTTTCGTCGTGCGGTCCTTTCTGTGTCGGTTTTGTGTCGTATGGAAACCTGAATACTCTTTGCGCACTACTTTCTATAGATTCGCTTCATACAAAATAGTGCGGCAGCCACGGCGGATTGCCATGAGCAAACAGGCTAATAAAGTAGGCCCTGAAAGAGATGGGGGACTCGGGGTTGTGTGTGTATGGCTTGTGTTTGGTTGAGTCTTGGGTTCAGTGAACATGATACGGAATGTAACCGAGAGATGCCCTTCGGAGGTCGACTTTCAAAGATTCTCACTGGGTGGATGTTTGGGTTTAGTGACCCGCTTCTTTTAAATTAACACCTGGGTTTTACACTCTGCTCTCGGCATAAGCCCGAATTGTGCGTCTTCAAATAGGAAGGAGATGAGAGGAGGGGCACTAACGAAGAGAGTAAATAAAAAACAGAAAGACCTACCTTCACAGAAAAAAATGAGCTCGTCGTGAAATGTAAATTATACCGCAGCGATCCACAATGTCTGTATCCTGGGAGTCCAGGGCTGGCGGCACTTCAGAGACGACCTGCAACATCAAAATGTGACTTCACTCCATGGGCAAACTTTAATTGACATTCTGTTCATATATGAGTATGGCTCTCCTTTGTTATGCTATCTCTTTACATGTGTACATCTAACGCTGATCGATATCCACCACAAGTTTACATAGTAGACTCTAGTACAGTCTATTTTCGCCAGGGCGCACAGGCTCAAACTCAGACTGTTATGCGCTGCCATTTTGAGGTAGGGATTTCTGCCTTCACCCACAATGCAGCTGGAAGCAGGCCAAACATTACAGAAAATTATATTGCATTTAAGTAAACTATATGTTTGGCTTCTGGTTCTGGAATATTTATTTTGATGAAACCGACCGTTTTTTTTCGTAAGCAACAAACATTGCCCTCGAACGGGACCTGGCCGCTAAGATTCCCACTTGTGAAAATGATTCTATAGAATGAACAACCAACCACGATATTCCTCGCATCAAGGGGGCTGGCCAATCTGGGCCATGCTCTGTTAGACCTTCACGTACCGTAACCCGAAGGCGGGGCGGTGCGTGAACGGACTAGTTTACATACGTACCACAGTTCAATGCTGATAGACAATTATTCATCCATCTTAGTCATGTGCATAATAACCAATGATGATATCATTTCAAGAGTACATACATTTCAGGGGCAGAATATATAGATGATACTTTTTAAGAGTGGCTATACTTTTCCTGTATTTTGGTTAATTATCTATACAGTGTCGGAACTTTAAACATGTTGACATTTCTTAAATTTTCCTTAATTCACTATTAAACAAGGATCACATGGCCACACAGATCAAAATCATGGTGATGTATTTATTACTTATCTTTTGACTAATCATTAGAAAAAGAAAATTGTAAATGATTCGAATCTCAACGTAAGCGTCGTTCATTGTTTATAGAAAACAGTTCCCTAAGTGTCCGTTAAGTGGCAAAACGAGCCCTATTCTGCTGGGTAGAATACGGCTTTGAATATTCTACTCAGTAGCGATCTGTAGGTGCCATAGGTTGTATAGAGACTCTGTATTACCTACCATATCTAAAAAACTATGATTCTGGTCAGATCCGCTTGGAGTTTCTCCCGCAGAGTATACCAGATCTAGGGTTGGAGACTGATGTACCACGAGAGTGAGATTCTCGTGTCGGGAAAAACTCGAACCTGCTATTTTTATGTAGGTCTAAACTTCGATGTGCTTCTTCTTTTATGATATATTTCTATTCTACTCATGCCGAAAACTAAAGTTTATGCATTAGTTTTCTAATCTTTTACCTTGAGAGCAGCGTATGAACCGCTTCGTGTTCCTGTGTCTTACCAAATAATCGCCCATTCAGAACTACGCTGGTTGTCGGATCTGCTTGGAGTTTTTCCCGCACATAGGGACAATTGAACCAAAAATAGGCTTGGAAACCGTACAGCCACGAGAGTGAGAATCTCACAGAAAGAAAGTTTAATCGGAAGGTTAGCATAATGATACATATTTCATATTGCAAAAATTAAGTTAATATTCTGCAGAAGAAGCCTGCAAAATTTGGAATGATTATGATTGCCTATCGATGATACATACTTCATAGTGCCAAATTAAGTTTGATATTCTGCAGAAGAAGCTTGCAAAATTTGAAATGATTATGATTGCCTATCGACCCAACTGGATTGCCATGCGAGTCCTGGCATCGAAGACGCTAGTAGGTGGGTAATAAATGTTTTTTGTACCCACCTTCTTGGCCTTACCTACCCACATCTTGCCAAACAATAAACTGACCACTTTGTTTCCCATGACGTGCCTGCCCTGCCCCCTGGCGTCCGTTGAGAACACCAACACGTCTTGACCTTTGTGCGCATGCTCGGAGCAGGAGTTTCCATGCCAACGGTCCATCGCGCTGGTGTGGGCCTCATAATGGTGCATAATGCACATAATGGTCGCTGGTGTCGTTAAGTAGCCCCATGAAAGCAAACAAGCAGGTTGGCAGCCATCTTGGTCCCACAGTCATGCGATTGAGTTGGGCGACTTTTTAGAGGGTTAGAAGTCAAGTCTCATAGAGGAAACCTATGAAAGTTTAGGGTCAGAGCTTGTATCTCCTCTAGTTTGAATTGCATAGTATTTCAAAAGGCAAAACCGCGTGAATTACGTAGCGATTCAAACGACCCTTCACATTGACTAATTGCCTAACCTTTGTGACATAATCCCCCATTGATTATTTTTTCTAAATACTCAACGGGTGTTGCATACGAGTCCCCAACATTAAGTCTATGGCGAAAAATGCCGGGGTCAGATAAAAGGTCTTAACAACGGACTCTACTGCGTTACTTATAAGATTTGCTTCGTATATATATTTAGTTATCGATTTCCATGGGATAGAAAAGAATTGTGAAGTTTCACTCGTTTATCAAAACTCAGCAAAAGGGATTAGATCCCTTATCAAGAGATATTATTATATGCAACCAATGATCATCAATTTGTCCTGCTTGAGATATATATTTTTCTCTATACAAAGATAAACATGGGACACGCCCACACTTACGAGTTAGGGAAAACGTTCCGCGATGCCTTGCATGCATTATAAGAAAATACGCATTAGTAAGCCTGAAGCGATTGCCATTCAAGGTCTTTTGTCCCATAAAACACATCCCGGTGCCAGAGTCAGAGGGACATATTCAATGGGGCAAAAGACCAAGTCCTGTAATCTTTATGTTTTGCACCACAGATCGTTCTTTGTTCAAGTATGGTCCTGATGTATAGTTTAATTCCTATCCTGTCGTGTATTATATGTATCCTAACTTCTGTCTTGTCATGTATCATATGGGTTACACCAGATGAGGTCAAGTTCCAAGTGTCATTGTTTAGAAGAATTTACAAACACACTTTCCTATAAAATCAATCATGTCTTCGGATTGTCACATGTATCATATGAATTTTTTTTCTTTAAATGTGGTGTTCTGATAGAAGCGTCTAACGTGTTAAGATGTTGACTTAAAAGAAGGTTAACAATTAAGACTAAAATACCGCTAAGATTAATTGATGATACTGGCATTAATTACTGTATATGTCATTTTCTGTGCTTGTAGAGTACACTATGGGGACAGTGCGCCCGAACATTCACTATACGTCTCTGTGAGCCCGAACTCTCTTTATTCTGTACTCCTAGTAGCGAGTTGTGAGGATGACAGGCAAACTCACTGACCCAGTGGCAACTTGGAGAATGGAAACACAGATTTGACCGTCGTTCGAGTCTGCTCTAAGTTGCTCTATACAGTTTCTCTTAGTCCAAATGTTGTTATATCAATTCCGCGGAGATCATGTCAGTTCGTAAGGTCAGAAAAGCAAAGAAGGGAAAAATATCAATTATTGTTGACGTTGAATCTCCCCGCCCTATCTGATGGAGACCTCTTTCGAAAGTGTACAAATTTACTTATAATAAAAACGCCGTTTTCTATTGCCATTTATCTTTTGTTTATAAATTCTACCATGCAGTTGCTCTTCTTGTATTGCTGTCCTGCATCAGAAAGCAGCAACACCCTATAATTCTACTCTTGAAAAAATATATTTATTATCTATCTCATACATAGTGCCCATAGTAAATACATAGGCAGTGTGTATCTACATACCTGGAGCATACAGATATATGTTGTATGCTCCCAGCTGCAAAACCCGGAGCGTACGGAAAAATGGTGCACATGAAAAAATATTGCCTACCTGAAATCAACTAATATAGGTACACCACTTGTCAGGAAAATGTGGATGATAAATACTATATAGATTGGTTTCAGATAAAAGCGGTTGTATGCTCCTTGGAGTTGCCTCTGCGCAATGCCATCATATGCGCTCAGATATTATCTCACCCCTGGTACAAGGTTAGCCATAGGAATAACATTAGAAAAAAATACTCAACGATCACCCCCGTAGAGTGACAGTACTACGCCACGGCCGTGGCGTATTGAATTTCAGATGACGTCACATGAATTTGCTAAGTATATATTGAAATTATTCTGAAATTGTGATTGTTTAATATCATAGAAAGCGGTGAGATAAATCCAGAACCGCACTCGAATCGTAAAATATACAATACTCCACTCGTTTGGTTGGGCTGTAATCGTCACTCGGCTTCGCCTCGATGACGATTGCGGCCCATCCAAACTCGTGGAGTATTGTGTATTTATACGATTCTTGATGCAGTTCTATATAATTACTACACATCAACTCCTTGGAGCATATGACCGTTTATATCTGAAACCAGTCAATATTGTAATTATTATCCACATTTTCCTGACAAGTATAATAAAGGTATTTTCTCCACTATATATAACACTGGATGTTGTGTGGGTAAAACCATACTTTGTTAAGGTGGGGATATAGATGATGAATCCAGGAGCTGTTTAGTTTAGGTTGTATTTAATATCCTGAAGAATTCACAATTTACAAGTATGATGCCAATATGGGGAGTAACAGTTATCAGTTGATGGACAGGTTCTTCTTGATGAAATGTCACTGTGATATAGTCCACTGTTAGCAAAACATGCTGTGCACTCCTGTGGGTGAGGATCCTTAACTCTAGAGCCTCACATGATGTGATTGCTCTGAGTGCTGCCATAATGTTCCTTCCGCATCCCAGCAGCACAGGGCCTCTCTGTTGTCCCTACATCATGGTGATAGTCCTGAGTCAGTCTCCAGATTACTGACTCCAGCGTGGTGTTGTGTGAGCCAGGCTCAAGTCAAGTCTTTGACCGAATCCTGACTGTCTGGAGATGAGTCCAACTCAGTCTTTAATACAAACTGGAAAGATGTCAGTGTCTAAGAATAGAAACAGTGTAAGGGAAATACCTGAGTGTGTCCAATCAGGCCCTCGAGCATAACATCGTGTGGGAGTGGGGCATGAGTGTCCTGCTCCCGATTGGCTACATGTTAATGCACATGAATATATGGATTGCTGACACAGTCTGGATGATGCAGGAAAGTGACCTCACAGCCTGTCACAAGATAAATGTCTTTCCCCTCAACTAATGCTTTTCCAGTATCCTGGTTTGTTGAGTGCAGATCTTTAATTTAGATATAGAGAAATACAATTCATAATATAGAATATCTAGTACATATGCAAATAACGCTATGACACAAGTATTATACTCATATCAGTTCATTTTAGGTACGCACTATGTTTCCATATGCAATATTTTTCGTATGCGCCGGGATTTGCAGTCCGGAGTATACAACACATCTGTATGCTTTGGGTATGTAAATATATACACAATATTGACTGGTTTAAGATGCAAGTAATATCTGAGCATATGCGAGGATATTGCGTAGAGTCAACTCCTAGGAGTATTATTATTATCCACCTTTTCTGGACAAGTGGCATGTCGATATCAGTTCGTTTTAATTACGCACTATTTTTCCATGCGCACTATTTTACCCTATGCGCCACCCGGAGCATACAACATATCTGCCAGGTATGTCCATACACACTCCCTGGGTAATAAAATAGTGTCATGGAGCGGGAGCAGATTGTTGGCAGGCTCCCGGAGTCCCTCCCACCAACAGCTGGGTAGGACCCCCTCCCACCCCGCCCCCCTCCCTCACCTCTTCCCGCCTTGCCGGAACCTGCGCCAAGACGCTGAGGTCAAGGTCATTATCCTCTTATGGCACCTGGTCCGCTCGCCACGCGCCGGTCATGTGACCTCCCATATCCCCTGGTCACCAGAGGGCGCCACAGTCGACACGGGCACAAAGAGCGGGCAATCAACGCTGATTGGTCGCCATTTATATACCCGAGACGCCGGGAACAAGCGCAGGCGTGACGGGACCAACGAGGGAGAAAAAATGGAAGATATTGGTTGGTTGGATGGGGACCAAACAGGGGCTTTTTTCAGACTTGATATTGTTTACAACCTCACCCCTGGTATTTTTTCTCCATAGACTTAATACAGTAGAACCCCGCCTAACGGCCACCCCGCGTAAGCGGCCACGTCGCGTAAGCGGGCACCCCGCGTAAGCGGCCACCCCGCGTAAGTGGGCACCCCGCGTTATTGATGTACAAAAAGGCCTAAGACCCCGTGTAAGCGGTAACCTCCGACGTACACCCGACTAAAAATGGATAAATCTGTGAATATACAGAGTGTGTCAGTATATTCATAGAAAATACATTTTGTAATTCAAAGTTAAATAACTTCGGATCCAACTATGGTATTGGAAAAAGGATTTCAGATCTACCTTCTCCTCTCTCTCCTCTACATATCGGTACTTTACACTTGATTATTGGCCTATATGAAACTTAAAAACCCCGTGTAAGCGGGCACCCCGCGTAAGCGGACACTATGGCCCGGAACGCGGGGCTTTACTGTATTGGGAATTCGTATCCAATATCGTGTCTTATATTATATATGTTTATCTAGCTATTTCCGATAAAGTATGTTGTTATCTTATCAAATAGGTAACCATTTAGCAACAAGATTTAAGATCCATAGAAAATCTATTATATTTGTGGTCCTTGATAAAATTCTGGTAGTTCTCAATCTTCATTATGTTATCAACCTCTGGATCATTCTGGTATCATAGACTGTGGATCACAATTTAATATATAATTGTTCATGTCCATTCTAGGAAAAGCTCAACATAAAAGATTATCCAATCTTCAAGAGGATCATGAAATTGCATTGTAAATGTGTTTCTTTGAACAATCCTGCCACAATCATACTAGATAAAATAGCGGTAATCATGTAAATCAAAATTTGGATTCTTTCACGAAAATGAAATGGATATATGTGCAACATATATGAAAATGTATTTTTTTATTTATAACCTCTAACCTAATAACTAACTTATCCTACTCGAATAGCTGCTCAGCAGGTGAAGGACGGATCAAATCATTGCTGTATAATAATTCGATGGTTGCGTAACTGAACATAAAAATGAATATTGGTGAGTATTCATTATCATTTCTACAGTACATTATCATGATACACTATATTTAATTCTCCATATAGATCCTACGTAAATATTTTTTCTACTCTTTATTTAAAAAAAACTCTACATTTACACTATGTTTCTGGCAGCCCAGGCAGCCCCATTTTGGAGGACCGTGGAGAACCGGGGACACCGTGGACAAACCGGCATGGACGTAGGACAACGTAGAGAGACGGGATGGGGAAACGTGAAAGACAATAGCATACTCTGGCCACCAGGATTCTCTGGGACAGTGCAAAGTGTTGTAAAAAATCTTGTCCAGTTAGTCACAGTGCTTCACAGTGTTAACGAGAATCGTACCGGGACGTGATGAACGCCACGTAACGTAAATGAATGTGACTGAACCGTGGACAGAACATGAGGGATGTGACAGAACACAGGCAGCCATAAGGCCTGTTTCGATTGGCCGACGAAGATTGCTTAGACTTTTTGAGTTACACAGAAAGTCTGTCGGTGGTGCCACTGTCTGTGCTTCGGTATAGAAAAATCGGTGAGGGTAGTAGATTTCACTCAGTGACCAAGCTTTCACTCAGTGTTGGGTGGTGCCACATTGCATAATCTAAGCAGGAAAGTCGTGGGGCATTTCATGACCTTGGTTGTTTTCATTGACCGATATTTGGTCAACAGTGCCAAAAGTCCGTCAGTGGTTCCCGACTGTAGATCTGTGACGGGAAAAAGGCCAATGGAAATGGGCCTTTTTATGGTACTGTGGAAAAATACAGGGCCCTTGATCATCCTCAACTGTGGCCACTGGGAACATACTGAAGAATACTTGTATGACCAGTGGCTGTCCACATATGTGAATTGGGTTAATAGAAAAAACAGGAATGTAGTAATGAAGATAAATAAGATCATATCATCCTTGACTGTCAGGAAGCAACCAGTGTCATAGTTATAGAACTGCATCGAGAATCGTATAAATACACAATACTCCACGAGTTTGGATGGGCCTCAATCGTCATCTAGGGAAAGCCAAGTGAAGATTACGGCCCATCCAAACGAGTGGAGTATTGTGTATTTTACAATTCAAATGTGGTTCTGGATTTATCTCACCCCTTCCACTAACATTATATAGCATTACAATATCAGAATAATTCAACTTACTTCACAACTCCATTTGGTTAATAGCACATTATGTCATCTCATATTCACTTGGCCACGACCGTGGCGTAGTATTGTCACTTTATGGGGGTGATCGTTGAGTATTTTTTCCAATGTTATTCCTATGGCTAAACTTGTACCAGGGGTGAGATGAAATATCAATATCAATATTTTTTGTTAGTCAATATGATTCTTCATCTTACATATAACAATTACGTGACAGCTTACTTAAATATCATGTATTTTGATTGAGAAATAATACAGTTTCTAGAAATTAGAAGATTGGTAAGCATGCATATCGAGATACTAAGTCATTAATCTCGAAAAAAGTAAGTTAAATCCACTGAGAAACAAATCAATAGAACAATTTAGTAAATACTGCAAATATTGTCACGACATGAGGGTAGACACGCGTGCAGTCTGAGTGTGGTTTGTACTGCTGACAATCGCTGTAGTGAGGAGTGGGTTTAATGGTGGTTCCTGAACTAGAAACACCGACCCTCGCCAACCCCACCCCTCAACCCTGACCGTGTCTACCTCTCCGTCCACCACACACCTCCCCACTCCCCGCCAGCCCTGCCAACCCCGCCGCCACCAACTCCAGTGTCACCAGTCAAATGTCAATCGCCTCACAAGTGACGTCACAGGTGCTGTCTGCGTCTCTCGTGCCACGCATGCGCGTGCGTGGGGTCGGTAGTTCGCGGGGCTCCCGCGAGGAGGCGGCCAAAAGTCAGGATTTTCTTGGCAGTATCGGTGACTGGGGTTTGGCTGAGCGTTAGACAGTGACAGGTGTAGGGGTGTAGGGTGGGTATGAGTGAGGTGTGTGTTCTATTGGGGCCTGAGAGTAAGATGTTTGGGTGTACTTGTTGTTTGATTGGGTGGGGTGTGTTGAGGGTAGACAGCATATGTTTTTTTACCATATACCTGTGTGCGAATGTCCACCAAATACTGCTTGCCGCTAGGGGTGCAGTAATAATAATGTTCGTGCCTGCTGCGACTGTGTCATTAAAATGGCATTTTTGCAACGATTTTAAGTATATCATAATAAGTAAACGTCCTTACTGTGGATGAAACTGTTCTCATTCTCGACTAGTCGTTGATTTCATACTGCCTTCCGCCTATGGCTTCAGGCAGGATGAAATCAACGACTGACCTTGAACAGGGACCATTTCGTCACAGTAAGGACGTTTCTTAATATTATCCACCTATTAAATACGAAGTGTTCATAGAAAACACATGGGGAGCGTGTATCTACATACCCGGAGCATACGGATATGTTGTATGCTCCTGTTTAGAAATAGTGTCTGGTGAAAAATAGTGCATATCTAAAACGAACTACATGTAATATAATGAGGCCACGTATCTGGAAGGATGGATAATAAATACAATATAGACTGGTTTCAGATAAATGCGGACATATATGCTCCTTGGAGTTGACTCTTTGTGATATCCTCGCATTCGCTCGGATATTACTACTCGTCAACTCCTCGGAGCATACGGCTGCTTATATCTGAAACCAGTCAATATTGCGTATGTATTCAAATCTTAAATTCTAGTCTTATTGGGAGGGGCATCTTTATTGACAAATTACTTTTAAGCTGGAGATATTGTCAATGGGGTCGTGTATGAATAACAGCGACTCGAGCTCCAAAGGGACTATGATGGAGAGTCACAAGTAACATGCAGAAAGTCAATAGACATCTTCAGCTATATGTCTTAAATAGTCCATATCTGAGAGGTGCAAGGCTTTGGAACGCACTACCGGACTCAGCGCAAAGAAGTAAGACTAATAATGAATTTTAAAATCATTTGTGTTATTAGACATACTTGTATATATGATCCATTGTATCTCTGGTGACCGATTTTTTATTGTCATCACATTTTCACCATTTATTTTTCTGTATTTTCTAAATGGGCATATTTGTTAATTTGCTATGACATGTACCTTTACTGTGGGCTGTCTGAAAACCTCACCTATGTGAGATACGTTCTTTACCTAATAAAAAAAAGTAATGCATATTTTCTTTTCGATCATCATACACCAGACAAATGAGTCAGTAAAAAAGCAAATGGATTTAACAATATGAATGCAATTACTAATGGTAATGAGATGAGATGTTAACCAGTCTTTTCTTCACAAGCACACAGACATACAATTAGGCGACTAATCAACATTATGGTAAGCTCTTCTTGGAACTTTCGATATCCTGCTTATGTTGGCATTGAATAGGTAAAGCGTTCCAGAGTTGGATTCTTTTGAATAAAGTTATTCTAAGTGTTGTATACTACATAGTCAATATACTAGAACTAGATAATCAGAACCTGTTCACTCATTTTATCTGTTGCTTGAATTGGAGCACAGGGTGTGGGTAATTAAGGCAGGTATTTTTTTCTGATTTCATAATTGAGTTTGCTGGTATGTAGAGAATGGGGACTATGTGTCTGAGGTGTGTGTTAATGTGTGTAGGAGAGAGTGGATGAATAGAAGGTTATAGATGTACACAGTGTATATGACAAATGAGGCATCTATACATCGACTAATTCTACTAGTAATGTGTGGAAATGGTACTATAATAATAACCGACAACTTTTTGTCAAAGTCATCATTCTTCATGAGTTTGATGCGGAGTGATATGAACTAGGCAACAGCCGAGTGAATATCACGTAGCAACAAATGAGTCGGAAGACAATGACTGTGATCAAAATGAGTTGATTTCTGTATTTATCTCACCCCTGAAATCACTAAAAGAACGAGTTCCCTATGTTAAGCCTATGGTACAAAATTCCAGGGGTGAGATAGAATCTATGACAATACGTGTATATATTGTATATGTGAGTGAAAAGAGGAGGGTATTTCTGGCGATTAGAAGTAGAAACATGCGACAGGAAAGGATATGAGTTTCTATTGATATTAGAGGGTCTTGCGTTACGTTAAGATATGGTATATGTGTCAGGTGCTCTTGTATCAGCCGAGTGGTTATTGGACGCATCGTTGTATATATGCTTACAGGAGAACTCAACGAACACGACCCGCAATTGTCAGGAGTACTAGATCAGGTTTTGGAGAAATCGACCCGTTTCAGATACTTATGAATAAGACATTTTCATACAAAAGGAAAGTCTGACTAGTTAGCTTTTAGAGAGATGAATAAGGGGATATAGAAAATAACTCCAGTTATGTTTATGTGTAGGATTAAGGTTAGGGATAGGCTTAGTTTTAGGGTTAGGGTTAGAGTTAGGGTTCGGGTTAGAGATAGGGATAGGGTTAGGGGAAGGGTTGTCTGTTTGTTTTCTTTCCCAGAGAAAACCAAATCTGGACAGCCGTGCATGTATGGTGTATATTTCAGATGTGTTATCAGGTCATACGTATCAATCGTCACTACCGTATCCATGTGATAGATCTATAGGGAGCCAAAGTGAACCCATGTCAAATATGATATTGTTTGACCTATATGCTTACAGATGTTGTTATTAGTGTTGCAACGCAAGCACTCAGGCTTTCAACAACATGTGTTATATGTAGACTTGGAAAAGCAGGGTACGAAGTTGTCACATCTCTGGGTTAGGCCCAAGTGAAGAAAAGCAGCCATACTGGTGGCCGACACTCATCTATTTGATGCTAATCTATACATTGTACTGAATACGTCCTGTATTACCCAATTCAATGGTCATGTTTACAGCACTAAAGAAGAAACCAACAAGTTTCGGTCATTTACGTCGTTCTCTATGAGTTTGATGCGGAGTGATATGAATGAGGCGACAGCTGAGTGAATATCACATAGCATTCAAACGAGCTGGAGAATGACTTCATTGACCAAAACGATTTGCTTTCTGTATTTATCTCGCCACTGTACACATTACAAGAATGGACAACACACAGGATATAGACCATTGAGAACGGACTGCAATACTTGTGCGGGCATGGAGAACGAGTTCCCAATGTTAAGACTATGGACATTTATTCCATAGGTGAGATAAAGGACGGTACAGGATAGTGAAGGAATATTATTTCTTTCTAGGCATGCCAAGTCCGGTTACGTTTTTCATTCCGAGAATATATTACAATAGGACGATTTTGATAGTTATCTATCATAATAGTTAATAGGTATCTGCGGTTTCAGCAAGTTCACTTTGGTTCCCTATAGGCCTTTTTTCCATTGGCCGACAATAATTGTGTAGATTCTTTGTGTTCTCCTAATAGCCTATTTCCATTGGCCATCACCGATATACAGTCAGGAACCACCGACGGACCTTAGCACTGCTGACGCCAAATGGAAATAGGGCCTTATGTCAGTGCCACATGGGCAGTCACAGATTGGCTGTCACGTCGCGCTGCCTGCTGCAAAGTGAAAGTCACATATACTACTCACTACTGAAAACTATGAAGTAGCAGCCATCGTGTGAAGTAAGGCCCTGAGAAACACCAGCCTTCAAACACACGCTGAGGTTTATCTAAAACAATCACTCCTGCATGTGTGATCCGATTGCACTATCTCTCCCACCATCAAATCATAACATGATTGATCAAATCTTTGACTGGGAGTTGATTGAGGAGTTGAGCTGGTGGCGCCGCGGCCGAGGTGCTCGTGGTGTTAGTAGGCGGCAGGTCGTACCTGGCAGAAGTACGCTACTGGTTACTTTCCCCTATTTATTCTGCTCCCGTGTCTACCTGGTCTTTGGGATCACCTTGATAAGGAAATACAGGTGAGGAGAGGTGCCTCCTGATGAAGCACACCAGTCTTTGTTGTTCTGCGTTACAGGTGATCTGATTTCTGCTGAGAAAGTTTGAAGGGGGCTCGGGGGCTCGGAGGAGGAGGGGGCAATGTGGTGACATCTGGTGGCAGTACTCCATTTCAAGACGTCTGCATTGTGTAGTGTAGTGTTTTATTGAATTACATTTAATTAAAAGTTGGTGGTGTGTGATTGTAAACATATGCGTCAATGTTGATTGTGTTCTCCTTATTTTATATTATTTTGTCTGGGTTTTTTTAATACATTTTTTCCTACTTTTAATCAAGAAATCTATTCTCATTGACACGCCTACTCGGCAAGGCCAAACACCAGTACCTCCAGAGCATGCCTACCCCTCCCCTCTCCCTCTCCCTCTCCACACAACACCTTAGCGTCACCGTTTATTTCTCCTCCACTCTTGAGTCTCTCATTAATTTCCAGACTTCAATTGAAAACCAAAAACCCACAAATCACAATTTTTGTCGGAATATGGTGCACAATAACAGGTTTGAGCTGGTTATCGGCAAGTCCAAGGGCAGCCGACAAGTGCCACCTTCCCGCCTTTCGCTGGTGGCTGGCAAACTTCACAAAACACCTGTTGTAGGATGGCTGTGTTTGCTGGTCATTGAGAGCGTTCTGCCTTGTAGGAGAAAAAAACTGGGAATAGAACAAAGGACTGGCCTCATATTGTCCTCCATACTTATTAGGCTGTGGGTCTCCCTTTAATTTGCAATTACTTTATTTTGACATATAAAAACCGAACCAGCTCGGAAATTCGATCTAGGTGGACGGCGCTTGATAGAGACAGGCGTGTGGTCCTTGGCAGATGTTCCAATTCACTTTTACCACGGCCCTGAATGCTTAATAAAACCGTGCAATTGGTAAAAAGACTCCCCTTACTGGGGTTTTTTGGCTGGTCATATTGGAGAAAAAAATGACCATAATGGAGCTTGGCACGTATTTGAACAGGCTTACCTTTCGGCGCGAGTGTTTGTGAAGTTTCAAGTCGTTGAGGAGTCAGTGTTGTGAACGCGCGTGCACGAGAGGAACAAGTTTACGGACCTCGCTTGTTCCTGGTCGGTGGGGGGCTAAAAAGGTATTTTGGGGTTGTAGGGCAGGACGGGAGAAAGGGGGAGTTCCTTTGTTTTCTCCCTAGAGAACCCATTCCTGGCAGGACCTTATGACAAGACCCGAGCAGCTGGACAAACGCCCAACACCAGCTCTCAGTCAAACCTCCCCTGCCTCCTTCGTTACATTAATAATTACCGCGGCTACACACCGAGTTTCCTCCGCCCGACACCTGTTTGAGTGTTTTATTAGGGATTATAACCTTTTGATAATCCCCCAGCACCTTCTGTGTGGTGCCGCCGCCCTCCGCCCGCCGCATGCACGCGCCGACAACTCCCCACACACAACTTTCTAACTTCGCCAAACTTTCCAAACTTCTGTAATACCAGCACTGACCGCCGCGCCGCCAACGGCAGTAAACGGAACTAGGTCCTGGTGCCCCGTCGCTGTGAGTCTCCGCGGGGATATTTATCGTCTGCTCTGAGATTTAGATATAACACGCGCGGCAAATAACCAACTTTTATTTCACTGTCTGTGAAAATGTAACATTATTATCATATATAATGTATAACACAAAGACGAGCGCCTATTCAGTAGAAGCAGGAAGACAAGGTATCTTTTCCTGAGGGTCGTATCTCTGTATCAGTGACAGAATTTCTGGAGGAGTAATACTTCTTGTGACTAAATGGATAAGAACGCTGGCAATTATAAATCTAAAGTTCCTGATAGCGGCTGACATCTCAGGATGCTATCATAGTTCGTGTGATTAAGATAGAGATTGCCTACATATATGACCCATTTGAGTTCTCATAGGGTAGAATCATACATGGCTGGATTAGATACGATCTATCCGAAGGTGGGTAATTAAACCTCAGGGGGCCAGATCTGGCGACTGCTACAGCATTATCGTGCAACATTTATGTCGATAGATCAACCTACAAGCTAACCTTTCCTAATAGAAACACCTTATAGTTCTTGTAGATATATTTCCATTGGGTACTGATAATTATCTCACCCCGGTATTTTTTCTCCATAGGCTTAACACAAGGAACTCGTACTCCACGGCCGTGAGGTTCGTGTACTCAATACTCAATGGCTAATTGAGTGATTCATTTTATCAATAGATAATGTTATACGGGGTGAGATAAAATCAGAAACCTACCCGATGAAAATAACTTAGTGGGTTCTCCTTCTAATTATCAATGTAATCTTTTTTCATAAAATCTAATTATTATAACAATGATTAAGAAAAGATCTTAGAAATCAACACTAAAGTACCACTCCCAAGTGAATAAAAGAATATTCATTCCTCATCATCTTACTGCGTTACCATGGTAATAAACCCAAATTTGTGAAGATGACAACAAAACGCTACTAAAACTCTGTCTCCTTTCTTACTAAGATGCATTGAATTATATACAACGGCTGTGGACACCCACCTGTACAAGAATAAGTATGTTTTAGCTTTTTTCTGGGTTGCATATTGCGTTACGTTAATTACTTGAAGTAAATGAACAATAAACGATGTTTTTTCTGGGACAGGCGGCCATAAACCACGAGAGGTTAACGCGTAGCGAGTGCATTACGACGTCAACCTCGAGTGGTTTACAGAGCCGCCTGTTCGCAAAACCATCGTCTGTTATATTTATTATCCATCTTCTCGAGTAAATTACTCCCAGTAATCGCCGTATTAAAGGGTATAACAATGAGGACTATTTCCTTGCTCTATAGCACAAAGGGACTATTTTCTCGTACACCATGGCTTTGGGGCCGTATACCACAGATTTGAATATGTATACCACAGTTAAGGTATCTGACAGGTTTTTATAAAAATGGATCGTGGTTTACTGAGTCCCCAAACTTCTTCAATGAGGAGTTTGTATATCATGGATAATAAACGGAAATTAAAGAAAAAACCAACACGTTTTGGTCAAAGTCATCATTCTCCACGAGTTTGATGCGGAGTGAGATGAACGAGGCGACAGCCAAGTGAATATCACAGAGCATTCAAACGAGTTGGAGACTGACTTCTTTGACCAAAACGAGTTGCTTTTTGCATTTATCTCACCCCTGTACACATTAGAATAATTGACGACGTATAAGATAAAGGCCTTGGATAACGGTCTGCAATACTTGTAGGGTCATAGAGAATGAGTTCCCAATGTTAAGCCTCTAGGACAAAAATAGCAGGGGTGAGATAAATACACAATATAAACACACAAAGTTGTTGCATAGTGATATCCGAGATTATGCAGGGATATTGCGTAGAGTCAACTCCGAGGAGCATACAACCGCTTTTATCTGAAACCATTGTATGTGTTATCCACCATTTCTGAACAAGTGGCATGTCGATATCAGTTTGTTTTAGTTATGCACTATTTTTCCATACGCACTATTTTTCCGTATGCGCCACCGGGAGCATACAACATGTCCGTACGTGCCAGGTATGTCCATAGAGACACCCTATGTGTTTTCTACGGACACTTTGTATTAGGTGGATAATAAAACCAACTCGATGCTGCCGACTCTGGGTAGCACCCTCCCCCCTCCCAGCCCCATCTCCCCGGCCCTCCACAGACCAATTTGTCGTGTCATGTTAGAGTTCGCAGTGCGCACGCGTCGTCGATGTGTCCATGGAAACAAGCGTCTGCCATGCCGCAATGTCACGTCACGAAGCTGGGGGCGTGGCCGCAGAGTGCTCAGTGGGCGGGGCTAACTGTGATTGACAGATCAACTCTGACATGAAGCCTGACAGCTGGTGTTGTTTAGGACCTGCTATATGAATGCATAGATGTATCTTACGATTGAGCACAACCCAGGATAAATAAATGTTTCCTATAAATATATATATATAATTAATGCATATTTATAATAAATATATACATGTATTTATTCTTTATTAAATTCATAACGATATACCTGCCATATGTTCCAGTATTTCCCCACCTTTCATTCAACCGAAACCCTGAACCTACATTGTAGTTGCCTCGTTCATATCATTCCGCATCAAACTCGTGAAGAATGACGACTTCAACTAAAACTTGTTGGTTTCTTCTTTGGTACCGAGAAATTTGTTTTGCCCAATAGCTCTGTAGTTGGCCTATAAAGTTCCATACTTACTCATGGTCGTAACGCGATGGGTACAGGTAGTGTTACAGCTAAGCCCCTTAATCTACACTAAAGCTCCAAAGGGTACTATTATCTCACCCTTGGAATAAATGTCCATAGGCTTAACATTGGGAACTCGTTCTCTATTCCCCTACGAGTATTGTAGTCCGTTCTCCATGGTTTATATCCTGTGTGTTTTCCATTCTTTAGGTGTGTAAAGGGGTGAGACGAATACAGAAAGCATTTCGTTTTGGTCAAAGAAGTCATTCTCTAACTCATTTGAATGCTATGTGATATTCACTCCGCATCAAACTCGTGGAGAACGACGACTATGACCAAAACTTGTTGGTTCCTTCTTTAATATGTCATGTTCCGCGGTTCACTGTTGAAGGAATCGCCTTTTTCTCCCTGTGGAAATCTCCCATTTCCGCACACTACTTACGTAGACGTAGTCACACTGAACGCTACCGGGGACAGCACAACACATTGATTACCTTGAATCGAGTATACATATAGCTATAACCTGAGTGAGTATACTGTATTAAGAGAAAATGTAGTAAGTGAGATATATGCGGTAGACGATGCACTTTTTTCAACAAAAAGTGAAAAATCTGTGAAACACAGAAATCAAAAGAAATCAAAGAAAACGTAGTTAGTTAGCCCGTAGCGACTGCAGCTCAAGGACTTTTGTTCTATAAACTACAGCCCGATGACAGAGGCAAAGGGACGTACTTATAGGGCAAAAGGCCGAGAAAGGCTGAGAAAAGGCCATTTCATTCACTCACCCATTTCGATTCAGAGCTCATTCACTATGTCTCAGTAAGCCCGAACATTATCAATACCACACCCCTAGCAGTGGGTTATATGGCTCACTTTGATCTCAGCGCTAGGTGTAAAATTATAGTCAATAAGGTATACATGCTACCAAAGTGGTGTCACTCTAACATCCTCCAAAGAGTAGACAACAATCTATGATTTTTCACGGGCGGCCGTAGACCAGGAGCGGTCGATGCATAGTAATGCATGAGCGATAGCGAGTGTATTGCATCCTCAACCTCGAGTGATTTTCAGAGCCGTCCGTCTAAAAACCTAATGGGAATAATACTTAACAGGTTTGTTGAAGTAAAATAATAGTCAAACTATATGCATTCTAACGTGTGTATGTTCATAGGCCCGGCGTCCACCTACAACGACATGGCTCTGATATAGTCTACGATGCACCTCCCAATAAAAAAATCAAAATTGTGTCAGAAGGTCACCTGATAATGGGGTAGTTGACCACGTTTCTGCGATTAGGCACCGAAAAAAACCTCCTATATTCTTCCCGATCACACCTCTTCCCTCTATAACCTCGTAAAACGAACCGATTGAGATCAAAGAAAGCGGCCGGGAGCCGGTGATAGGCATTGATAGAAAATAATGCAAAGTTTAATAACTTCTGTTCTATCTAAGATATTGAAAAACTCTTTTCAGATATATAATCACTTCGGTATCCTTTACAAATAGGCGTACGATACTTGAATGGGAACATTCAGTGAAGTGCGTACAGCGACAAGATTAAGGTCTGGCAGAGTCGGTCATTACTCCCACGCTAGTAATGCCCGCCCTGATTATAATCTGGTCTGTGAAGTACAATGTACGTACAGCGACATAAAGTTTACCGATTCTGACCCACCCGACAGATCCATCGGGTAAAGGTGGGATTGGGAAGAATCGGCGTGTCGCTGTCTTCTAGGCTTTTAGAGGCGTGTCCAGCAGACCAAGACCAATCACGCAAGACCAAAATACCCACTGGTGCTTGATATGTTTGGATCCTAAACTCAATCACTTGCAGAAATGACAGTTGTTATACTTATACAATTACATGTTCATTCATCAATGGTGAACATACCATTTGTTCCTAGTTATAATGTACAACATAGTGTAACACAATATGGTAACATAGGAAAACACTTTTTTGTTTGTTTTTTATAATTATTTATTACACCATAACATTTCTATCCGAAGATAGATATGTTGTATAGGAATTATTTTGATAATTACATCAAAGTACTTTTCATATTGATTATAAGATTTATATCAGCTTGTTAAACCTGATGTACAAATATTGAATGATTTTGAAATACATGATATCAGGGAGATCCCCTTAAAATGATTCCACTGGCACAAATCCAATGATGGACAAAGCCCCAACCCCAGCTTAAATCCTTTTTATAGCGTCACCAGAGTTGTCAATGACTGGGTGAGCACTAATTGGGGTTTGATTTGTGGGTAATTTGAATACCAGCCCACACCATGCACGAACCACCCACCTCGCACTCTGAGCCACCCCTGACTGAGCCCCGCGCGCTGAGAATGCGCGGGAAACACGCCCCGCAGTGTCGTCTGCTCCGCTCTGCCCTCTGGCGGCCGGCGTCTCGGCAACGTGGAGTCCCGTGACGGGCGGCGGGATTGAGCGAAACAAACAGCGGGCCTGGTGAGAGGAGTGTGATCTTGTCGCTATTGTTGCACAATGCCTGAGAGGGGGTTTATGGGTGGGGAGGGGGAGAATGACATTGACCCCCTGTGGCGGTCACGTGGCTGCAGGGCGTCATTAGACACAAATGAAACAAACGTTTTTGTCTAGTTCATCCAATATTATAGGTAAAATAGGCAAATTTACATTTGCTTGATTCACTTAGGAATTGTATGGAAAGATTTGGTCTTCTTCATTTCCTTCAAAAACATAAACTGTGACCTATAGTTTCTATGACATAAATCTGTAGTACTATACATCTACTATATTCTGTGAAAGTTTGAGAAAACTGACAAGGGTTTTACTATGTGAAAAGCAACACGCCTCGTCTCCGAAATATCATAAAAAGTCTCAAATCTTTTTGACATCTTTTTTTTTTAATACTTTTTCATAAGATCTTGATACTCAGATCAGTAGCGACAAGTCCGCCTTGGACGCCATCGGAATAAACGTCATGAATAAATTTGTACTACGTGAAAATACTTGTCGGCTTTGTCCCAGATTACTTTAAAGATTACAGCTGCCACTCTAAGAGGGTAGCACTACTATGAAAGAAGTCCATTGGTCGCACCCTCACCTTTCATGTATCAGTTATCAAAGTACCCCATTCCCATTTACTCTGGGCCGTTTCGGTTAGTAGCATAACCTCCCGGGGGTCGCAAGGCAGTGCTATTACCCGGTGAGACGAAGGGGATTAACTGAAATAGGAGACAGGAGTGATGCCGTCAGGCATATCTACACCAGAAGGTAATTCAGGTTGTGTGTTTTTTCCTCTTTGAACCTCCCTGTATTAATGTTGACACAATATGCTTTACAACAGTTCAGTTTCAACCTTCAAACAGATTTGTAACCACCACAGATTGTTATCGAGGGGAAGTCATGCTCTGTGGAGAGTAGGGAGTCGTAAGGGTGTGGTGAGAGAATACTTGATGCAGGAGCTATACAACTGACTGACTAGAACCGTGATGCTTTAATGGAGGGGTGCGAGTAGAAATTAGCTCCAACATAGTTTTACTCTGCAGATCAAAAGATGTGAATTAAAGGAAATGGAAGTAAGACTTCTTTAATATATATAAAGATGAGGGGTTTTCGGTTATTTCCGGTTTTTTATTGTGTATCAAATTCAGTTTTTTTTATTGTGTATTAAATTCTGGACATGCAAGAGACAAAAAGTGGAGGTAAGTTCGGTTTAGAAATTGCCCCTTTTTGTAGAATTCAGTGGTATTCTAAATAAGTAATGCAGTCTTATAGAAAGATATGTCAAGAGACTGTAAGGCAATGTATAGCCTACATATTCACCCTACCATCTAACCCGATCAACGTCAATAGAATAGTCCAACCCGACGGAAGTCACCAATTTACAACGCTTTTTGGGTATTTTTCTTCTTCTCTTTTTTTTTGTATGAACAGCATTTAGTTTGTTTCTTTTCAGTTGATGATACAGATATCCAGATGGTATTTTTAGCGCAGCAAAGGTGCTCTGAGATAGTTACCTTGGTATATTGTATTGGACAATCATCATATAGAGGAGTAGTTTTGCATGTATTCCGCTGTATATTTTCTCTTAGCATCCTTAATCAGATATGCTAGAATGGTAAGAGAAAACGTGGTTACTGAGCCCGTAGGGATGATGGTGGAGGTCTTTTGTACTACATGAAATACGTCCCGATGACGTATTCCATGTAAATTTCAAGCTATAAAACGAGATTTAAGGTTAGTAGGAAAACGCTGAGTTCCGAGCTAACCATAAATTATCATCTCGTTTTATATCTTTTAAAGCATGATCAGACCTTTCTATTTGATTATTATTCTAGGTACTTGAACATTCAATGGTACATGTATACCTAAGTTAGATTGCCCCGTTGCTTGAACTGTAGGCTCTTCTAGTTTTTTAAATCCCTGGTGTTTTAGAAGCAACGACTCGTCTGTGTATTATTTATATTCCCTGTTTCTTATCTTGGACTACTAATTCTAGGCCTAGGCCAATATATCAATACAATGTATGTTTCTCATTTTCTGTGCACCAACACTGGTATGATATCCGGGCAAGCGAAGTACAGCATAGTTCGCAGCGAGGTCTTGTGGCGCAATGGATAACGCGTCTGACTACGGATCAGAAGATTCCAGGTTCGAATCCTGGCAAGATCGCAGCACATTTTTCTTACTATTGCATATGCACAATTATATTGTGTTTTAGATTAACAAAGTGAGGTTAGGTGATGAATACAGAACAAAAATGTTCACAGTCGATATGTTTGTAATTAAGGCATTTAGAGGTATTCCTGTTATACTATACTAATACTGTGTATATGATTTATATGTTTCTGAGACTGCCATTATTGGGCATTACTATTATGTTTATGTTACTGTTAGCGTAAGTTTATAAGCCTGTATGTCATTGCCAACGGCCTTTCCGGTAGTACATGCACATGTATAGTATCTATAAAACAAATGCGCCTAAGTCATTAATTAAATAAGAATATATATTGTCTCTTTCACTGTCAGTGTCAGGGAATCTTTAATGCTAAGTACAACAAGGCTGAATTAGGAAATATGGGCATGCATTTCACTCCAATTAAGAACTGCATAGATTTAGATGATGAAATACTTAGGTTCATTTCTGTATTACTGCTGAAAAAGCGACCTGTGTATTTCGAAGGGGAAATTCAAGTGAGATTTTTCTACTTTTGTTTGTACATCATCGCAGTTGAAAAATATTGCCTCCCCGACGGGGAATTGAACCCCGGTCTCCCGCGTGACAGGCGGGGATACTAACCACTATACTATCGAGGATTGGCTGCGACGTCAAGGTTCTTGACATTACTAATTCGTTCTCAACAGGCTTGCGAGGACAGTAACTCATATTCAATGGGTGATAAACAGATAGGTATTAACAAGTTAAGATAAGATCAGAAACATATTCGTGCTTGGTCTGAGTTTCGGCTCACCTTCTCTTTTGGAGTGCCTCAGAATATTCACTCGGTATCGCCTCGTTCATATTACCGCACCCTCCAAATTCGATGGCGAACAAAGACACAGAACAAATACTCATCAGTTTCTTTCGAAGTCTCATGTAGACCACAAAGTTATATATAAAATCTAATATTCCCTGATTAAATAAGGCAATATGGTACATGTACCACTGAGTTCCAGTATAGTCTTTACAATCCATGTCAATAGTTCAATTAACATTTCAATGAGGTCTTTCAAATTAAATAAGGCACTTTCGTAAGATAGGAGTTTCATTTTGCAACAAAAGCCTGACTTTGAATTTAAACTCTTTTCACTGCGTCCGTGCTAAAATACTTGGAGATGCGTGATAATCAACATAAACAATAGGTAATATTATGAAAGCTGACACCATTCTCCGTTTAGTTATTAGAAGGAAACTCACGAGATGAAAATAACTTGGTCCACATTCCATCGTGTTTTACTGCGGAGTAATTCACGAAGCGAAGCTGAGTGCATTACGTAGCGATCAAACGAGGTAGAGTGCGGACCAAGTTATTCTTATCGAGTGAGTTTCTGATTTTATCTCACCCCATATAAGATCATTTATTAGTGAAATGACTCACAAAATTAATCAATTAGTATTGGGTCCACTACCTTCATGGCCTTGGAATATGAGTTCCTAACGTTAAGCCCATGGAGAAAAATACGGGGGTGAGACAAAGGTACTTCTTCAATGATCCTAGATGAACTCATAGACAAATTAGCGAAACGGCTGTACCATCAGAATTAACGAGGGGCAGGGATCGGTTCGCGATGGCTGAGATCAGTTCACTTCCTTCCGGTCTGATGAACCGCTAGGTGGCGTGTAATACGGTCACGTGGTGTCGACGCGGGGATCCTGCGCATGCGTATTCCAGACAACATGGCGCGGAGACCTCTGACTGCCTCCTGGGGTGCGGACATGGGCTACAGAGGGGTAGCGGGGTAACGGGTAGACTTGCACAAGTCTTTGATTATTACCTACTATATCTAAAAAAAATGATTCCGGTAGGATCTGCTTGGAGTTACTCCCGCACATAGGGACAGAGTGAACCAGACTTAGGCTTGGAGACTGAAGACCCACAAGACTGAGAATCTCGTGGAGTGACAATCTTGAACCTGTTCTTCTTTTTTGTAGATCTATACACAGACATACTTTTTCTCTCCTGATTTATTTCGAGCCATGCCGAAATCAAAGTTTAGTACTGTAGTTTTCTGATCGACTTTTCTCACCTTTTGCTGGTGTCAATCCAAATAGTTCTGATCGCTGATGATCAGCTCAAACACCTGTGTCATACGAAATGATTACCACGAGATAATGATGGTTTCCCGTTCACCCGCTAGAGGCCCCGATGGCAGTTAGGAATTGTTAGCCAAATATGAACCGACGAAGTCGCTAGTGAACATTCAATAAATACTAAAACTAAATGCATTACAATATGTACCCTTCCTCGGACAGGTCCAGGAATCAAAGCATGATTATTCCTCTGGATCTGAGTTTTAAACCACAGGCTATCAAGAAAATGGTCCTAATTGGGGGATAACTACCAGATAGAGGTCAGATCAACCTAGAAAATACCGGGGATCAATCTCCCAGCGGATATTCTGACCTCTGTCAAGGATATCTGCATGGAGAGTGCTGCCCATGCATGGCGCTACTTTACACAAGAAAGCATTACCGATTTTACAAGTCGCTGTATCCCAGCAAGGAGGGTTAGGGTAGGTGGAAGGGTAACCAGAGGATGCAGGGACTGGAGCCAGTCTAGGTAACGGGGTACAACAGGCTCCTATTATATCACTCCTTGTCGCACAATAACCCTGGACTCCTCCCACGTATGGTTCCCGTTACTGTCGGTGACTCTGCTCCACTGCACCCGCCCGCCGCTCGCCACGCCCCCTGTTGGGGTAAAACTCAGGCGGGCGCTCGCCGGAAACAAGGCGCCCCTACGCGCGCATGCCCAGTAATCGTATCAACAATGGCGGCGCGCACACGGCCGCTGATGCCCGATTACGCCGCTAGAGGGAGATACAAAACACGGGCTCACACCTCTTGGATCCCGCCGGTTCAGGTTGGCAGTGAGTCAAGGGGGAGCAAGGTGTGTACAGGTGTGACAAAGCCCGAGAGGAGGGACTGTGATTGGAGATTGTACGGGGGCGGAGGGTTTCCGGTGAGGTGTGCGCGGTGAGGCGTGGCCGTCGTGTGTTTACACAATATTACTACGCGCCGCTCAAGACGCCGCCATCCGTCCCACGCCCCACTCTCAGTGCCAAGACGGGAGGGTGCGACGGGGGGCAGTCAGGGGCATGAACCCTCATGACTCGGGTACACTCCCACTGACCTGTCTGCACCAGTCATTCAACCCTTTAAAGACAAATACGGGTAGGTATCGCACTGCCCCCTGGTTTAACACTGGTACTGCCATCTGGTTTCATGAAAATATAGCAGTTTCCCATAGGCACCAATAGATTAGTTTGGCAACCAACTTCTTCTACGACATAGGGGTTGGTCGGGTTAAATCACACACGGTATCCCCTGGGTATCCCGTTTGTGTATGCCTCAAACCGAGTTTCATTCTATGTATACTATAAAAGCAGATATATTTGATATGAAATATCCATTGCAAACAAATTGACAAAGATACCACATATTACATTCGAAATATTATGAAATAGTACACAGGAAAGGAATTAAGAAAATGGAAAATTGGCTTCGAGGTTATGACATAGAAAAACAAACATAATGCATCCATTATTCACCAGATGGCGTATTTCTATACTACACTCTGACACAGGTGGGAACCAGCAGAGGGTCAAGGCGACATCTGGATTTAACCCGACCAGAGCTAATATGTTGTAGCTCTGGTTGCCAGTGTACCAATAGATAAGCACTTACATTTTCAGATGGCCTTCCCATTGAAATAAGCATGGTGACATAGAATTTTTTAGTATTTTTCATTTGTACATGTTCCCAACTATCATAATCCAGAATTATTTGAAGATAGCAATAGAACATCAGTGTCATCCAGCGACAAAGTCAAAATATATAGTAGTTTCCCATAGACAACAATAGTTAAAGCATTTACATTTTCAGATGGCCTTCCCATAGAAGTTAGCATGGTGACATGCCATTTTTTTGCATATTCTATTTGCTGATAGAGGGAACTTATATCATCCTGAATTGTTTTCAAAATTCAATAGAATTTAGAAATCACCCAACTACCAGCTTTTGTCTTCAAAGTGCTGGTTCCACGAGCACAATGGACTTGCCGTGTTATATCTTGATATGTCTTATCATATCTTACAGTATCGCGATATGTCTTATGTTCTTTGCCACGATAGATCATGCGCGGTGATTTGTGTATTTTTTCATGGTAATATGTGTATATTTGGTGCTCCACCGCCACCATGCGTCGCGATCTATTGCCTGACATATCGCAGCATACCATTATCTATCGCCACAAGAATTGTAATGGTGCTTGGTGTAACCAATCATACAATACCTGGCAAAACTTATCAGGAACCAAATTGTGACATATCTTGCTATATCTTGTGTGTTGGTCGAAGAGGCCCTTAAGCCTATAAAGTGCTGGTTCCACCAACACATGCATTTATCATGATACATCTTGTTATATCTTTTATCTTACAGTGCCACGATTTGTCTTACATCCTTTGCCATGACATGTTGCGTGCGATGATTTGTCTATTTTTTCACAATGTCGTGTGTTTATTTTGGTACTCCACCACCATGACACCTCGCAATCTATTGCCAACACATCACAGCATATCGTGATCTATTGCAGCAAGAGCACGGCAAAGGTGCTTAACCAAACCGATGATTCGCGGCAAATATGCACGCGAAACCATTCCAAACCTAGCAAGATTTAGCAAAAGTCGTGGCTTTAAATAATGAAACATTAACAAATGGCACCAAAGTAAAGTAGATGCCTGCTCAATGAGTATTTGGCGGCTAGGCAAATTAATACAAAACTTTGAGATAATTGATATGAGCCCCGAGGTGTATATATGTTCACAGCCCTCCATACGCCCCTCTCGTCTGCATCACTCCTACCTCCTAGCCCACCATTCAGTCTCTTAACATCGGTGGTCATGCACCTAAAACAGAGATGCTAGTAGGCCCGTGAAAACCGCAGGGGACCCTCTCCTCTAACATTGCCATTCATCTCCTCAGTGGTAGAGGGCAGATGAGTGTCCCTCCCTCTCTGATGCCTTCGACTTGTGGTGGGTTGAGGGTAGGGTCCGACAGATCCGAGATCGCAGAACCCTCGCACACTCAGGGATGTAGGTATGGGTGTTTTGGTCATGTCCAGCAGACAGAGTAGTACAGTAATTGGCTGTTTTTAGGCAATGAATGATGGCATTTTACCTCTGTCTATGTGCGACCACTCTAATCTTTAGGCACCGTATGTAAGGCGTACAAGCACGCTATAATAGCATACAACCACACAGATATCCAGATTTTGAGGGAACCTCCGTGGGTCTTTTGGTACAGATGTGGGCCTCACCAGAAAGCAGAAGAGTGAGTAGCCCGTTGAATAATCTAGAATCGTAAATGAAGACCCTTCTCTACCTCGTTCAACTGTTATCGTTTGATGATATTCAACTTCGTTCGCTAAGGCAGTCTCAGCCTATAGGACTCAGCCTATAGTCGTCCATAAGTTGACCCGCGTCGTCCCTGGTTCAACATGGCGTACAGAAAAGGGTCTACATGTACGATCCTAGATTATTAAACGGGCCCCTGCTGAGGTGTGAGCTGACAGGGTGTGCTTAGGTGAGGCGGCCGCAGACGGTTCTCGGGCGGGGCTTGGGTGGGATTCGGGCCGGTCTCGGGCCTAGCCTGGAGACCTGGCCTATGCATTCACTCACATATAGGTAACGCCTGCCATTTTTTTGTGCATTATGGGTAACCCCTCCATTTTGTGTTGCATTGTGGGATTTCGCCACCCTGGCAGACCAGAGCTACCACGCCATTAGTGTAACATCATTCTACCCCTCCGTTAGCAGGCTTTAAGCGCCGATTCGACCGAGCAGCCAAAACTTGCCGAAATAGAAATTGGGAAATATCGTATAAGCATAGCTGGCGGTGGAAGCACGCAATTTTTTCTGTTAATTTCGGACGCTTATACGATTTATCGTGCGAGAAAAATCACTATATAAGATATTCTTTGATACCTTCCAAGGACTTCAGAAATTTCCGATAAAGCTTCTAGTCTGGTGGAATCAGCACTTTACCTACGTTCTGGTGCCAAACATTGGAATATATCCTCTCATTAGTAGATGGCGTCCAATAGTTTAAGGTCGTTCACATGTAAGGCGTTACCTATCCAATATTCCAATGGGGCTCGGGGGCGGGATCCGGTGGGTCACGGGTGTGCCTCGGGTGTGGCTCGGGTGGGCTCCGGTGGTCTCGGGTGGGCTCGAGTGTGGCTCGGGTGGGCTCGGGCAGTGCTCGGGACGGTCTCGGGTCCAGGCTCGGTGGGGGGGGGGGGGGGGGGGGGGGTTCGGGTCCGGGATTGGCGCGGTCCTCGGGGGCGGTCCACGGGACTCGGCTCGGGGGCGGTCTCGGGGGCGGGTTACAGGTGTTCCCGGGTCCGGCTTCAAAGCTGCCCGCCCTGCACTCACCCATCAACCCTGACGACGTAATGACACGCTCCACTGACTCCATCAGCGACACCGTCACCTCGTCACCAGTGACGCATGACGCCCCGGCTAATCTGCCCTGACTTGTGACTCTCAGAGGGGTCGTGAGGGTTGAGGGAGAGGAAAACGGGACCATTCCCCCTCACACCTCCGTCTCATTCTCACCTGTCCTTTCTTCACCTCGCTTTTGTATACCTGAGATGTACACCAGAGTAAATGTAAGTCTTGACAGCCCCCTTCCCCATAAGGTGGTGTTAAAGCTGTGTTAAATACACATGAGGGGAATATCTGAGTGTGAACAATGTTTTATTTGTTTAACATGAGGAGGTATTATATCACTGGACCCATGTCAACGAGGAACTTTGACACTGAAGTAATGGGTTTCATCATTTATTCATTCCTGTAAAATGCTGTATTACATCTCTTTTTAAGGCCCGTTTCAATTGGCCTACAAAAACGGTGTGGATTTTTTAGTTCTCCTAAAAGCCCATTTCCATTGGCCTATAGTATGAATGTTGTGAATGAGTGCAAGGCTGTTGTTTTCCACAAGATATAACTGCTGGGCAAGGTAGGGTATTGGGATAATGGGTCTTAGATGTCTAAACTCGATAGTTAATAATTTGTCTCAGTTTTTTTTCCTAGGTAAAACTAAGTATATGATTCCAATACTCGCCAATGTGTTATTGTATAGCTGTTTGCGGTATTTCTGTATCATCTAAACCATAATTGGTGTATTACTGAGGCAGCATCCATGCATAGCCCACCAAATTGGAGCTGGAATACCATAGAATAGGATGCATCCTTCCCCTGGGGATAATTTAAACATGTATTACAAACGTATTACACTGATAACCCCAGTCCTGCAATGCTAAAAGAATACGTTGCCAGGTGTTTGTTTGGCTGCAGGCATTGCGTAACCAAGCAGATAAGGTGCGAGGGAAAGTGAAAAAGTACTAGTTAGTTAGAAAGCAGTCCTTATCTTATCTAATACTCTTGGTATATACAATGAAGATTTGAGCTAGAATTTCTCTTGCCATTTTCTATTGTTATTGAATATGCTAAGATTTGTTTTATTTCTATTCAATAACATCAAGCAATCGCCCTAAGGCGTTCTTCCCCGTTAGAGTCAAAGAAAAGGACAAAGCTACAAGATCAAGACAGGACGATCATGCAGACAAATACTAAAAATATGCAAATGTTAAGATCCATCATTAGTTCAACTCGTTTTGGTAACTCATTTCCAAATTCACAAACTGAATATCGAGAAGTAACATTGAGAAGGTCAATGAGACTGACCGTTTATGCAGCATCGCCCGATATTCATGAATATATACGAACGTTTAATAAAGGATATTGTGACAAAGAGGCCTGCGTGTAGCCACAGATTCGCATACAGAGAACTCAAATCAATATCTAGAGTCCAGTTATTTCTAAGCATACATTTCGTCAAGTATAGCCTCTTTATTTAGGGAGCTGGATTCTGTCGAGAGTAGAGATGTATTCTGCTGTTCTAAGGGCGGATAGAGATAGGGTCGGACGATACCCCCTTATCGGCTTTTCCAAATAAAGAAAGGGCTGGGGGAGGGTGTATTTATGACTATACCAGTGTTACTGTGCCATTGAGAGATTAAAGAGATTGGAATCTAAAAGCGTTCTCAAACATAGTATAGGCTATCTCTATCAATATCGAAATGAAAACTTGCTTGGTGTGATCAATGATGATACATATTGTCTGAAGAAGTCTGCTGAATGTTGCAACTGAATGTAGACGAAACGTTGCAAATCATTAATCAAAATATAATAAGCTTCTCTGGTTCTCTGTGGATCTTATTACAACTTGCGCCAGTCGTGTGGTTTATGCCCGGCAGCCGGTGTTGTTTAATGGATAGCATCCCCACGAGCTATGAAGGCAGTTTTTAGCAGGAGAGAGAGAGTGCGTGAGAGAGAGACATGCGATTAGATAACTCGACACTAGCAGTTAGCCAGGGCTCGGAATTAAAAAAAGAAACCAACAAGTTTGGATCAAAGCCATCATTCTCCACGAGTTTAATGCGGAGTGATATGAACGAGGCGATAGCTGTATGAATATCATGTAGCATAAAAATGAGTTGTAGAACAGTGTCTTTGACCAAACGAGTTGCTTTCTGTATTCATATCACCAAACTAAAAGAATGGATGACACACAGGACATATACCATCGAGAACGAAGTGTAATACTCGTAGGGTCATAGAGAATGAATTCCCAATGTTAAGCCTCTGGGACAAAAATACCAGGGGTGAGATAAATACATAATATTGACTGGTTTCAGATACAAGCGACCGTAACCCAATGTTCCCAATGTTAGGCTTATGAGACAAAAATACCCGGGGATGAGATAAAAGGTCCGACGTCCACTGAACGTCTGATACCCTTCCTGAGACCTTGTGATGCGTGGATCGGGATGCATCCTCGGGTGTATCGGCTACGGATTAAAGCTGACTTTTCAACACGATATCGATTTTGTGCCTGGGGATGTATCATAAGTCCTACCGTAGTGTATCGGACACTCATTTGACGCCGGGCCTAAGAGTACAAAGCCACCACCTTACACCAAACACACCTTGCCCAGAAGTGCAGGGCACTGAGGCAGTGTCACATTACTCCCACAAAAAGGTGTAACACCCACACAACATCAAAGTGACCCTCGAGCCGCCCTCACAACACTCACGACAATAGCACCGTGTTACAACACCAAAATTCCATCTGCACTTCTTGCTATGCGGTATGATTCTCCCAATTCTTTCTCCCCTTTTTTGTGTGGGTGCTTTAACTCGTGAGTAGAAAAGGCTTTGTGTGTGGTGATATTGTGCATTGACACTACAGGGATTAGAGCTGGAGCCAGGTGTGAGGTACCCGGATGTTCACCTGCTTCCCTGCGTCTCTCGACACTTCCGCACATGCGCACTCCTTCGTTAATACAGCGCCGCTGAGTGGCCACGCAGGGAACTGTGGTTGTGTTTGTTATTGTAAGCATGGTACCACAGAGAGGGGTGTTTTAGCCTATAGTAAGTTCAGGTTGATGATATTACTGTTAATGATGCATATCAAAGTATAACAGCAATTTACCAAGGTGACTTTCAAAACCAATAGGTAGTCATAATTTATGCAAATTAGAAGATCTCCATTAGTTACATTGATGATTGTGAATGGCGATAATTTTCATCGTGGTTATCAATGGCTTCATCCTAGTCATGTACTCGTTATATATCTCACCCCTGGTAATTTTGTCCCATAGGGTTAACATTGGGAAGTCGTTCTCCATACCCCTAAAAGTATTGCAGTCCGTTCGCCATGGTCAATATCCTGTGTGTCATCCATTCTTTTAGTGTATATAGGGGTGAGCTAAATGTAGAAAGCATCTCGTTTTGGTCAAACTCATTGTTCTCCAACTCGTTTGAATGCTACATGATATTCACTCGGCTGTCCCCTCGTTCATATCACTCTACATCAAACTCATGGAGAATGACGACTTTGACCAAAATTTGTTGGTTTCTTCTTTGTAGTCTGGACCTGCGTGTTGTATAGAAGTGTTTGATTTAAACGTATATTTTGCAGCAAGCCAAGTCACAGTCGACCCATCTGTGATTAAGGATAAAAAATGTCAAATATTGACAGAAAAAAAACACTTTGCCGTTTACTACCTCTGCTTGGGGAGGGACGGTAGATTCAGTAGATATCGCTCATATTGGCATGAAACACGTTATTCATATTGACAATAACGGCACTCTCAGTGCAGCCCACTGTAACCCTAGGATATACTAATATTGGTAGGGATCTGTTAATGGTAGGAAATCTGAGCCAATGACCCTCCATTCTTGTATTGTAACACAACCCTGGTCCTCTCTGAGTGTTGTTTGTTGGGATAAGGAGTAATATGATGAGAGTTTTTTACGCTCTACCATTTATTATCTATTACCTCTTCATATTGCTGCTCCTCTTTTTTTATATATAAATTCACCACAGATTTCCTTTACGGCTAAGATTACAGATGTGGAGTTTGAGTAAGCCGCGCTATCAAGCTAGTCATTAAAATATTTATCAAAAAGAGGAGGTAGAAAAGCACAGGGGTATGAGCTGGGGGTGGTGACATAACGTTAAATATTGTGGTGGATAATAAAATGCAGAGATACAGGTTAGGAAATACACTGAGTCTGCAATAAACCTTTCTCCACAGGCTGGATTCGCTCCTTATCTACTTGGTTACGGAATGCCTGCAGCGGAACAATCCTTTATTCTCCAGTATTCTGTAGCATCTGATGACTGAATGAATGAGCGTAATATGGCTACAATACCCGTTTACAACATTTCTAGAGAAAGGACAGCGATTGCATCATATTCTATGGTATTCCAGCTCCAATTTGATGTATCATACAAACATATCACCCCAATAATACTTTCCATATACCTTAGATGCTACAGAAACACCGAAACTAATACAGCGGCAGGCCTAGCTATCATATACCGATATTTGTTCCAAGGTAAATCCAAGGCAATTATCAACTCAGAAGTTTAGACAGCCCAGGCTTGTTAATACAATACCCTAGTTTGTTCCAGTAATTTAATCTGTCAAAGGGTATAGAGGTTCAGGTTGGGCTATTTATATAGAATGACCTAACCATGCTGTACATGCTACAAAACGAGATTGGAAATTGTTGCATTTTACTGAACGAGGCCCCAGGCCGAGTTCTGTAAAAACATCAATTATCATTGAGTTTTGTAGCATGTACAAGCATGGTAGGTCGTTATATATTCATCATATACCCAAAATATATAAAATCTTACCATATATTGGCATGGAAGACATGTCTAGAGAAAGCCCACACACTGCTGATGTTTCAACGTGTTCAGTATAACAGTGTATTGCAATGGGTTCAGTGTATAATTAATGCTGCACAGGGAGCAGTAGTACGTAATTATCAAATATACTGCATGGGTATATAATAAATACCTAGACCAGTGTTCTTCTCTCATACAGTGTGTTTGTGTGGATTTCTCTAAGAAGGATTGACGTCCTTGTTGGCGGTGGTAGGACGTTTATGCGTTTTTTATGGAGTTTGACGTTGGCTCGTCGCCTGTGGCTGTCATCCTCCAGCTCCACAGGTCACTCGTTAACGAGACACGTGTCAGAGAAACACGTGCCAAGACAGATAAGGATCGGCCGCCCTCCCCACTGCTCCACTGACTACCTGCAAGGCCGAACCTCCAACTCCACACCTCATTATACTCTCCTATATCCCTGTAAGATACTCCATTAAGTAATTATATAGAATGTCCTGACCATGCTGTACAGGTAACAAAACAATATGATAATTTACGGTTCATACGGAACGAGGCGTTTATCATCGAGTTTTGTGACTTGTACAAGCATGGTTGGACGTTATATATTTACTATATACCCGAAATTAGGAAAAAAATCGGTTATTCATTTTGGCCTAACAACTAATCTTTTAGTCAACGTGTATGGCAAGGTGTTCCGTATTTTTCCGTACGGAACACTGTTCCGTACAGCATTGTGTGGCGAGACGGTGCGTATTTACAGTAAATACGGCATGGGTATATAGTAAAAAGTATTACACACAACTCATCTTATACAAAACCATTATCTCACCCCAGTATTTATCTCAATAGGCTTAACATTAGGAACTCGTACTCCACGGCCATGATGGTATTGTATCCAATACTCAATGGCTAATTTTGTGAGTTATTCCATCAATAAATGATGTTATACGGGGTGAGATAAAATCAAAAAGCCACTCGATGAAAATAACGTGGTCCGCAGTCAAGCTCGGTGGAGTACGGACCAATGTATTCTCATCTCGTGAGTTTCCTTCAAAGTACTCCACTCAACATCGATAATCATACACTATATATAATATCCCTGTGTGTCATCACACGAACCGACTCCATGTCTACACTTTAGCCTATACTTCAACACATCAGTATGCATGTACTATGATAACTCCTTGCATAAAGTTATGCAGGGAGTTATCATAGTACATGCATAATGAGGTACTACATTAACTGACTTCGTACAAACCTTGATCTTTATCCTACCCCTAATATAAAATCCCATAGGCTTAACATTGGGTTTCCGTATGCCACGCATACAGAGTTTTATATGCCACTAGTGCCATACAGTATTGTTTTCACGTAATATTCCAAAATCGAGGAGATAGGGTAGGATAAAATCAAAACCTGATTCGTTTTAATCTTGGCCACCACATTCCACTCCCAGAGTTTTGGCTCCAGACTTCACTCGGCTCCGCCTTGTGAAATCACTATGCCAAACTCCAGTCGTGGCATACGGTGGCCAAGATTAAAACTCATCCACTTACGATACTACCTCTATAGCTCGCACCACAATCCTCCATCCTGCACCGTCACCTCACTTTCCTGTATCTTAGCCTGTTATAAATGTCCATAGGCATAACATTAGGAACTCGTATTCAACAGGCACGCTAGTACGGTAACTCGTACTCAATGGGTGATAAACCGATAAATATTTCAAGGCTAAGATGAAATCAGAAACATATTTGTGTTTCATGTGTATTGGTTAATAACTTTTGACGTCGTCTCCTATTGACTCCGCCACGACTGTCAAAGTATTGTCACTTTAAGGGGATGATCAGTGAGTATTTTTTCTAACGTTATTCCTATGGCTAACCTTGTACCAGGGGTGAGATAAAGAAAAGGGTCTACTAGGATCCTAGGTTATTATCGTAAAACAGGATGAGTTTTAGTCTTGGCCACTGTATGCCACTACTGGAGTTTGGCATAGTGACTTCACGAGGCAAAGCTGAGTGAAGTCCGGAGCAGTGCAGTGGCCAAGATTAAAATGAATCAGGTTTTTATTTCATCCTACCCCGTCTCCTCGATTTTGGAATATTACGTGATAATAACTCTGTCTGTCACTAGTGGCATATAAAACTCTGTATAGACCCTATTGAGGTATCCCAAAATTCAGTCTGTTTACAAGTTCCGGTGTTCGCTGGTTGTCGACGTTGTATGGTGATAGTTGTGGTGCAATATTTCCTCTTCTGAGTTGGGCTTTCTCCCGTCAACTCTCTGCGAGTCTGTTGGGAAGACGTCAATCTCATAGAAAAAAAATTTGTATGGTGATAGACCCTTGACCCGTAACCCAGAATTATTGCAGTTTAACGGTTTTCGGAAATCTTCAAATTGAAATTCTGATGCCAGAAATGGAAATTTCAGCTATTTCTACATCTGAATCCGAAATTATATTCAGTATCTCCAATTATAAGTAAGAAAACTGTGGTTCATGCAGTAGTAGTGTGGCCAGTCAGTCGGGAGCGGAACTTTTACTTACCCGGGGCGATAATAGGGAGATTTGTAACCTCTGGAGGGTCTATGTCAGTCAGCGTGGCATACAGAAACTCAACGTTAAGCCTATGGTCTTTTATATAAGGGGTAGGATAATAAACGGGCCGCTGGGTGCAGTCTGCCCTGTCCACAGTGGACGTCCTTGGCGTACCTGACCTCTCACCAGGAGTTTCTGTGCGGCTTTCCGGCCCGCTGAGTGCGGCGAGTCGCCCGCCTCATTACTCCCGTGACACTCCCCGGTCCCCGCCGCCGCCCCAATCAGTCCCGCAGCCTCCCGCCACAAATGTCTCGTTAATTAACACCACAATTAACGCTGATTGTAAAAACCTCCCTCGCCACTCTCCGACAAAACACCTCCAATCAGTCACGGTCACGCTCCAACGACTCCAGCCATGTCCGATGGTCAGCCAGGGACGCGCGCCGGTCAGACGGTCACGTGGACAGCCGCCATCTTTGAATACACGCCCAGTTGGGCGATAATAGGGAGATTTGGGAAAACGAGACCGGGAACCCGGATGGTTGACAGCCTCCAGACACAGATCGACAAGGCTGGCGGACCCGGCTGGCGCATGCGTGGTGCGCACACTGCCAAGGCGACCTGAGGAATGATGGACGCACCTGGCGGGAGTCGTTGGAACTACGCCAGGAGGGGGCTGCTCACTTCCTTCTTTGTTAAACGCCCCCTGGGGTCGACGTAGGGAAGCGGTGCGCGGAAATAAGAGGTCGGGTGAGGGGTCGAGGGGAGAGGGAATGAGAATAGTAGGTAAAATGTCAAAATAACAAGAGAGTGAAGTGCAGCCAACAAGAAGGAAAGAGGAGATGTCCTTTACAGTGACACCCTCTTTGGGGTGTGTGTGGGGCCCTCTGTCACAGTAACCTAGAAATGGTTAGATTGACGAGAGCCATTTATCTCACCCCTGGTATTTTTTTCTCCATAGACTTAACATTGGGCACTCATATCCAACGCCAATGAGATATTTAGGAAAAATATCCAATAGGGGATTCTGTCACAAATGTTGGCCCATTTGTCAATGTGAAGGATGAGATAAATTCAGAAACCCATTCAAGTTTAGGGTTAGAGTTCGCGTAGTAGTTCATAAGGCGAAGTCGCGTTAATTACTACGTGATTCAAACTTGATGGGATACAAGCTTTTACCCTAAACTTTCATAGGTGTCCTCTGTAATCTCAGGGGGCGCTATGATAAAACACGTAAAGTGCAGGTTGACTGTAATGGTGAGTTATGCACAATCCTGATGCATGATTTGTTCACGACTCAACTTTAAACAAATCATGTCCTATTTCTCTCCTGGAAGTGCAAATTTCAAAAGTATCCAATCTAATGTCCAAAACACAACACTAGAGATTTAGTATTTATTTGGTAAGAAAATGATTTGCAATATGTTTTGGTGGACTAAGTCACCTATAGCTCTCTTAAATATTTAAAATCATTATTTCTGCTCGAGTTGGCTTTTTTGCCTTCTCTTCCTTTTCTGTGAGGTATTTTCTTTCCTCTATTGCGTCGTATCGTCTCTTATAATATCGATGATATTTAGTATTTCCTCAAAGTTATTAACTCAATTTACACTTGTGTACTGGCTGTGGTCACGATGAAGGTCATATCACAATCAGAACCTAATCTGGCAAAATCATATTTTGTAAATCCCTGTGATACTTCTTTACTTTCCCTATACTACTCATTCATATAAGACTATGGATAGCACTAACGAGAAGAACATACAATAATCTGCCCCTGTCTCTCCGTCTCTACCTGTCTGTCTGTCTAGTATCAATGATTTCACTGATTCATTAATAGACTGAAATCCTGAATATCAAAATGACCGCCTTCAAACCAACAAAGAGAGTTTTAAAAGGTTGCGGTTTAAGTTGGCTTATTAGGCTAGTTGTCTGGTAAGTTAGATTATTATGAATTTCCTCTCTCTTGTGCATCTTTCTTCATCATCAATGCAGATTCTTTGCATGTCCGCCATTGGTCGCGAGCAGACGACAATAGAGCTACGCTGGTGCCCCATCAGGTGCAGTAATAACGCACGGGAAATCGTCGGGTACCAGCTCCTCCGGGTCAAACGACAAAAGTGCTCGTCAGGAACCAGCGCCCGTTATTCCGTTATTTTCTCGCCTGCAGCGACACCTTGCGGGGTCTAATTGTACCTGCCGTCCGCTCTGACAACCCAGAGTCACGCCAAGTCTCGTCAGGTCCCGTGCGTCCGCGAGACCTTGCGCGCAGTCCCGCAGAAAACGGAAGTGACAGTGGTCGCCAACGCGCGAGCATGACACGGCAGACGCGCGAATAATCGCTGGCAAAGTGAGCCCACTTATCTATTTTAGCATCGCGCGTTGAACACGCGATGGCGGAGTCATTACAGGCGCTACTCATCCCACCGATGATGCCACGTAAAAAAAATATTCGTAAAAAATAGAAAATTGGCATGCTGTCACTCGATGGTCATCAAGGTGACAAGGGCTGGTGATGTAATAATGGGGGAACTTATGTAACGGTGGCACATTCTAAACGACAGCACACAATCACAATGGTCTAGACGCCATGTACAATTTAGATACGCACCACGATAGCTTGATTTTATGTTTTTATTTCACACCCCACAAGAGTCTGCAACATAACTGTATTAAATCAAGGTAATCGCAAACACACAGCCATAAATTTTGTCTGTGGTGGAGACAGCAACACTGAGTTATGGTTTATGGCCACGATAAAGGTAAAGACTATAATTTAGCAGGAAAAACATGGGCAGATTGTGTTCTGTGGCTAGTACCACACACAAGGGCAGATGGAATACTCGACGATGTAGGTAAGCCATATGTTTCTGTTATGCTCCTTTTTATACCTCTGTGAAGTATTTAAGATTGCATCTTTTCTGATGGTAACTACAAATATCATGTTTATCTTTTCATTTTCATAATCGGGCCGTTACTTGGAAAATGTACCAATTTTATTTCTTTAAAATAAAAGCCCCTCTATAACATCCACAATGAACGAAAATGGTTAGGTGAAATTACTATTAATAATGATAAAGTAAGGTTGTGTATTTAGATAATCAAAAAACATCCTTTAAGGACTGGTTTTTGGTACCAAAAGATAGACTCGTGGACGCAAATTAAAGGACACATATATTGTCTCTTGTTCCTTGCGAAAAGTCTGAAAACATACACGTTATGTAGTGTATTATTCTTTTCTTTTTTTTTAAATCGGAATAAATCATGTTTTGGTCAACCGATGCTCCTGCAAATCACATTATACAAGTACTAACAAAAGATGGAGCGCTTAAATGGGGTTATTGATGAATTCAAACTGCCGTAGTTCTACAGAATATATAAACCTGGTGTTTTGTGTTTATTTTTGCAGAGGTGCGTTGCAGAAGATTAATGACGTGTGAGAACAATATGTCACAGACCCTTCATGATGCGGTCATGGTCATTTGTCACGGAGGGTGTACCAGTAATTCACCAGACCTCAGCCCCCTCCACCTCACTAGAGTCGCACACTGGTGCCCTGTGCACGCCCCATCACCAACCACCAGTAGAACCTCACCTGAAGTTAACTATCCCTTCACTATCTGCGTGGATTTCACTGTGATAGTGGGAAAAAAGCAGGGTGTCAGTGTCTCAGGTTTTCACATGCATGTTCAGCTGCCCATGACCAACATTTTGCGTATACCGAAGTACCTCATTGACTCACTGGTGCTTGATATACATTATAGTTGGATCCTTGACCCAGGCAGTTGCAGAAATGGCAAGTTGACTGGGTGCAAGTGGGTTGCAAAATGTTTTCCATAGACTGAATGTAACACAAACTTGTTGTCCATTCATAATTGCACGCTTATTCATCAATGATGTACATAGCATTTCTCCTAGTTCTTGTTAGTTACCTCAGGATGAGTTTCACATATTCTGTGCACCATAAAGGCTGTGGGTGTGTAACGCTATCAAGAAATGTCACAAAATTTCATATGATGGTTATTATGGCTTCAAAGAATGACAGATATCTGTAGAAGAAGACAACGAACCAAATGTAAACAGTCATATATAATTGAGTAACATTTAGATTTTATCCTACCTCATTACAAGCAGCACTTTTTTTAATGTTTTTTTCTATGGCAACGTGATCTGTTTTCTTTAGTCTTCTGTCTTCTGGGATTAAATTTTGCGTATAATTTCTTAACACTTACTTTTATAGATTGATCTGAAAAGGCTGCTGCACTGTCCCTTATAATTGGTAATAATTCTTAACCTAGGAACTTTAATATAACATCTTATGATATAGGTAGATAATGGTGTAGTTTGTAGTTTAGATAAGGAGTAAATGTGTCACTGGTGGAGAACGCGGGGTCCTCTCTGCCCGTACTCCTGTCGCATGCTGGCGCCCCCTGGTGGACCAGGTGATGCCGTGCGGCGTATTGGTTGCCCAGCGACAAGTCGCCATTACGAGTGGTTATTTCACCATACGACCTTGACCCCTGACCTCAAAGTAGGAAAGCGCCTTAGGGTCATGTTTGTGTGACTTGAAGGGTGTGGAGAGGAAGAAATACTTGGAGAGGAAGTTGTTTTTGTCATGCTACGTATTTGTCATGCCAGTGTGTGTGAGTGTGTGTATTTATAAATTTATATATACATATTTATTTGTATGTATGTATGTATACAGATTATTGGGCGTGAAGGTTACACATTGTCGAGGCTTATTGAATCCGCCGTTTTATAATTCTATATTAATTCAGCCTCGGGTATTCATATATTCTAATTCATACTGTAAGTGTTTGCCTATCTGAGCTGGTATTAAAAGTGTGAAGCTGATCTTGTAAAAAGAACTACTTTGATAAGTGCTTCCCAATATCTCAATTTGTGAGATCAGTAATTTGAATACGACCATTCTACTAACGCTATGTATGGAATCCATGCTTTGAACATGACACATAGGGCCCATGCCGCATTCTAACCCATACCAGAAATATTTCAGTCCTAACTGGTCTACTCTCTAGGGAGCCAAAGTGAACCCACTGAAACCGCAGATACCCAACATTTCTGGAGATAGGCGCTCGTTAATTTGGCTATATAGGTTCGAGATTATATCTGATTATATATGTCATTATCCAATCTTTAGATCCATAGTTTCCATACAGTTAACAAGTGTCATCGTAGCTTTGAGACAGACTTATTCAGAGACGATAGTAGTAAACTACACTTCAGTAATAACAAACGAGACCAAAAACAAAATTATAGCCTCAAATCCCCATAGCTTTAGCACTATGCCTCGTTCTTAATGGCCGCCAGAAATGGTGTTTTGAACACGGATATGTACCGTTTTAGCGGGTTCATTTGGCACCCTATTCATGGTCGCAACGCGGTGGGACAAGGACTCTCCAGCTAAGCCTCGTGTCACATCATTGGCTCCCTATAAGTAGTCATATAGAGCGCCCATCTTGTCCAATAAACGTGAGGTTCTCCTAATTAACCAGTGGCTATACTAGAACTAAAGACCAACGCACACTAGGCGACTTTTCCCGTTTTTAGCGGAAAAGTCGCCGTAAAATACCCCTTGAGACATTTTTACGGTACAATATCGCTAAGTGTGCCATGGTTTCCTTGCGATATCGCAGACCCCATTATGCACCCCCTTTTCACCCCCTTCCCCCCCCCCCCCCCCCCGCTGATTTGGGGTTTGTCGCCGACTTTTCCTTGAGACTTTCCTTGAGACTTTCGAATATAACATGTTATATTTTTTTGCTTGCGACTTTTGACTTTTGGATGCCACCTCCCGCTGGGCGGGCCGTTGGCCCGGGTCTCCTGATTTGAGTAATGTGATTTGAGTAATCTACCTTGGTAGCTGATGATATTTTATTATACCAAATCAAAGGTCAATATGCTGTTTTTATTATGTCAAAATTTCTTTCAATTCAAACAATTATTTTTTTATTTATTGAATTTTGTATCTATGTATCAATGATGCCTCTATGATGTCTGGAGGCATCATGCTGCGGTAGCCAGGGAAATGCCTGGAGGCATCATGCTGCTGTTAAAGGATTAAAAAAAACCATAAGTGCCAAATTGGCCCACCTGACATCTATTTTGTAGCCACCAGAAGCCAGTTATCCATTGTTGAGACTTTCGGAAAGGGAAAGTCTCAAGGAAAGTCTCAGGGAAAGTCTCAAAGTGTGCATGCATAGGCCTTGAGATTTTCGGGTAATCTCCTGCTGGGGTGACCGTCGCCCGAACAGAATTTGTCGGCGACTTTTCCCGACCCCTGCTGTGTTTATTGCACCCCCCTTGCGATATTTTTCCTAAAAAGTCTCAAGCATATCGCAAGGAAAAAAGTCGCCAAGTGTGCGTTGGTCTTTAGATGTTTACACCATGTGAGGAGGATACCGCTCCAGGCTCACTCACTCACGACACCATGAACAGTGTTTTCCTGCCGAAGGAGCTGTCACGGAATCTAACTCCTGTTTGACTTACTTTAAAGGTTTATTGGACAATTTAACTTGAAAATTTAAACCCATGTCAATTTGCAGCAAATTGAATATGATGATCTCCATATGTTGTAGAACACATTGCTAATCCAGAAAAGTGGAGGTCACCATGCTCGTTTTTGATTTAGAGATAAATATAGGGATAAAATCAAAATAGATATATAAAGCAATTCTAAAAAGTAGTTTTTCACGTAGTAGTAGAACCCGTGTCATTTTCTTCAAACTTTCACAGAATTCAGTAAACCTATAATAGTACACATCTAAGTTTAAAAAAATCATAGGTCACCCTCCTTGTTTTAGAGAGAATTGAGGGAAACTATATTTTCCCGTACATTTCCTAAATAAATCAGTCAAATGTAAATTGGCCTAATTTACCTGTTAGCTTAGGTCGATCTCGATAATATGTTATATTTCACTCACTTGGTATTAGAACAAGTCAAATGACCGCACCAGTTTTACTCAATAATTGTCGGAATTTGAAAATTACCAGATGGCGCCACTGTGTAATGTAGGATATGCCTTTAAAGGCATATTGGACAATCCATGCAGGCGCCACCTGGTGATATTTCAAATAATGTCAATTATCAGTCAAAACTGATTCAGTCTAATTCTAAATGAGTAAATGCATCGTTTTGCCCAGTATATGCAATCTTGATAGGTAAAATAGGCTAAATTACATTTAATTGATTTACATAGGAAATGTACTGAAATATATGGTATTCTTCAATGCTTTCAAAAACAAGAACATTGTCCTATGGTTTTTGAAATGTAAATGTATCTACATTGTACTATGTTCTGTGAAAGTTGAGGAAAATCACATGGGTTTTACTATGTGTAAAACAACTTCGTAGAATTTCTACATATTCTATTATAAAATTGTCATAATATTGAGCTCTAAATCAAAAACTAGCGAGGTGACCCCCAATTTTTAAGTTAGATCTGTGAACTAGAACACTTGGAGGTTATCATCTTCAAATTTCAGGAAAATGACATGAGTTTTAATTGTCATGCCAAATTGTCTGATATGTTTTTAAAGACGTAAGCAGCGAGTTGGTGTCTGACACCTCAAGTCACAGGATGTGCAACACAATGCTGTTCGTGTCTTCCCCTCGGCCCTCGGGCTGTTTACGCTCAGACAGTTTAACTTCTAGATAAAATCCATCTCTTTTAAAAAAAAATTGCAAACCGCTTCTCGCATCTGCGCCTGCGCACTGGGCTCGTGCCGCCGTCACCAGCCATCCATCATCGTTCAGCTCGACGGTAACCAGCCGTCGTCACGGTCCGCTGCCTCGCTCATCCGCCATGATTGATGACGTCACGACGGCCGCAGCGCCCTCTGGCCGCACCTTGGCGAACCGCAACAATGCCTGCTGGTTCCCCGCCGGTTGGCGTTATTCAACGTTGCGACAGGCGGCGACCGGCGGCGATTGAGCCGTACTGGGCGTGTCCCCCTGGCGGACAATCGATTCAGGCGGGGTGTCGGGGGCACATTATGAAAACCCTAGAGCGACGCTGATCGGCGATTTACTGGGAGATTGAGCAAAACGAGCTCCGATTTACACAACAATGGCGTTGACATGACGGGTCAGGGGGCGGGCCGGTACCCAGCATGTTTCTGGGCAGACGACAGTGCCTCGCGCCGCCTGGCGGTAACAATACGTAACGACGCCATGTCCGGACGGCGGCCATTTGTCACCAGCCTCGGTATTATAGCGCTATAACTTAATTTATCACACACCCCGCCTACTCTACTGTACAACACATCTGCGATCATTTATCACAGATTTCAACCGTATCCATAACCTCAAGCGTCGAGCCTCAAGCCTCAAGCGTTGCCTTCTACCACCTGTAGAAATATGTGTATCTTCATTCTCTTTCAGAAATGAGAATATCATTTATCACAGATTTCAACCTTACGTATAACCTCAACCCTCAAGTGTTGCCTACTACCACCTATAGAAATATGTGTATGTTCATTCTCTTTTTGAGAAAGGGGATATCATTTCACAATGAGAATGTTGGGTGAGTTATGAAAGAAAACGAGATGGAGTCGCGTTGCTAGACTGATTCCCTGCCCCAATGAAAATGGGACAGGTAACGCCCAGCTAGTGAGCAACTTTGAATTTTCATTGGTTCCCTGCTTATTTGCAGTGGTAAGGGTGACCAGCACAACCTCTTTCCCACTCGCAAGGCTGGCGCTTAGTGATACAAGCGGCCGCAGGAAGTAGAGTGCAGGATCTCTGCTAGGAGAATGGTGGCCGCAGGAAGTTAATAATGTATGATGATACAAAATTAAGTAACATCAACCTTTCAAATTATGAAAGATAACTTATTAGAAACTTAAAAAGAAAATATAACAATAAACTAGCATAAAAATAGAGGTGTAACCATACTGTACCAAAAAATATGGCGGGCGTTACCTGGCCTTATATGTGAATGAACACATAGGCCAGGCTTTCAGGCTATCGCGTTGCCTGAGGCTAGAGAGAGAGGCGTCTTGAAGGCAGGGTGAGGGCAGGGTGAGGGCATGCTGAGGGCAGGATTGGGCGCCGGAGGAGACCGGGGTGAGGGCGGGGTGAGGCCGGCGTCATGTTTGCATTGTGGCCGCGTGACAGCCCCAGGCGCCCCGGTCTAACCCGGTACCTCGGGTCTGACAGGGCGGCAGGTGCTCGCACCCTGACATCCGCCCCTGTCCTCTGTCTACCGCCGCATGGCAGGGAAGGGCCCCGCACCTCGCCACTCGCCTCTCGCCTCGTCTGGAGCTCCAGCAGTAAAGCCGGAGACACACCAAGCGAGACACGCGGCGAGTTCCGTAATCGCCAACACAAAATGGCCTATATGTGAGCTATTATTTCAAATTTCTTCTGGTTATTGCTTCCAAGTTGCTAAATTATAGGCAGGAGATATTCCTATGAAATAATATCTCACATGAATTCACGACAATTTGTATTGTCGATTCAAGAGATCGCTGCTTGGTGTGTCTCCGCTTTAAATCAGACCAGCGGAACATGAGATCTCGAAAAGGGTATAAACTTGTATGAAGCGAGGATCAAGTTGGTGTATATATGATATGGCCCGTATTCAAACTACCCGCATAACACTGAAACATCAATATCAACATCCCTATGCATGTACAAATGGATTCATAACTGTAGTGAACAGCAACATTGCTTGCATTAAAGATGGGCATGTAACATGTTGTCTGGGAGCTATATAACGAATCAGTAAAGCTTACACATTGATAGACACATTTATCCTAGCTCTCATACAAATCTCCATGACTTAACATGGTGTGACTGTATGCCACGGTTATGCCATGAAATACCTATATGCCATGTATGATATATGAAGTTAAAAACGTGTGACCGGGTAGGATAAAGTCTAAACGTCACTCAATTTTATGATTGTTTACATGACGTTTGTTGTCTTCTGCTACAGATATCACTCAGCTCCACTATCATTGTAGATGTCCGCCTGGGCAGATGACCATTAACAAGCCGGAATGCAAAATACGATTTCAGTGACCTATCAGAATCACGAGGAGGCACAGGTCGTGTGATATGTATCATTTATTTTGTATTTTGTTGTCGATTGCTTCCATTGCCACTTCTAACCGCCTTCATACCTACATGTACTAGATATATACATGTGTGATTTAAATGATACACTTTCATGGACTACATGTGTCTGATACGAGGGATTCAGATCCTTGTTCTTTATTACCCTGGTCTCTTATATGTGGTGACAGAATTGCCCTAATATACCCTGGGCGTTATGAAATAAACAGCATGATTTATCCTACCCTTAATAAAAAACGCCATAGGCTTAATATGGGATTTGTTTAGGTCATTGATTGTAATATTCTAAAATCGTGGAGACGCGTTAGGATTAAATCTAGACACCACTCGGTTGAGTTTGAGTTTATTTATGTCACGCATTGTGTTGGCTCTGCAATCTCACTCGTGTTCGATTCATGAAATTACGGAGCCAACACAATGTATGAGATGAATAAACTCAAACTCAACCCCATCTCTCGATGTTATTCATGCGTACAGACCTAATTCATTGCGATGTTTATTCCTAGGTAAAACTGATAAACATCCAAGGTTTATTTCACACCATGTTATTGATTTCCTTACTACAATTCACACCAGGTTACACCCATAACTACTAGGGTCTCGTTCTCCCGGCATGCCCTGCGCGCGTCACCTCGTTATCCTCTCTGCGCATGCTCCAGCGGACGGATATGGCTTGCCCCCGTCACGTGACGGTTGACCGGAAGGCGGCTGGCGCCACCTCTCGACGACCAGAGGTCATCCGTCAGATAGGTCGGGGCAGAGGGCAGGCGTGGGGCGACACCTTGTGGCAAAGGTGCGACCTGACGGCCGGGTGGCATACGCCTCGGTGTAGAGAAGTAGGCGGGTGTTACCTACTGTGACGTGTGTGACCTTGTGTGACGTGTGTGACCTTCAGAGACGTGTGTGTCCTTCTGTGGCGTGTGTGTCATTCTTTGAGGTGTGTGTCCTTCTGTGACGTGTGTCACCTTCAGAGACGTGTGTCACCTTCTGTGACGTGTGTCACCTTCTGTGACGTGTGTCACCTTCTGTGACGTGTGGGACCTTGTGTGACTTGTGTCACCTTCTGTGACGTGTGTGACCTTCAGTGACGTGTGTGACAATGTGTGACCTTCAGAGACGTGAGTCCTTCTGTGACGTGTGTGACCATGTGTGACCTTCAGAGACGTGAGTCCTTCTGTGACGTGTGTGACCTTCTGTGACGTGTGTGACCTTCAGAGATGTGTGTGTCCTTCTATGACATGTGTAACCTTCTGTGACTTGTGTGACCGATGGTGGCATATTCTACATTTCATAAAGTTTGATATACTGTATGACTTATCTGCTCCATTATCTTACTTATGGGAACTCCCTCGAGATAAATCGGCACCCTTATTTTCGTAAATCGGGCCCCGATTTCATTAGAAAAATCACAGATGGTCGCAATCGGCTACTATACGCAACGTCTACTAAAGAATTGTATGAATTAAGATATTGGAAAATGGATTTCAGATCTACCTTCCTCTCTGTCTTGTCTACATATCGGCATATATGGGTCAGGCAAAAAAAATGTACAATTCAAAAATGGCATGTCTTTTGGCCATAACTCTATTAAATGTATCTTCACACTTCAAAACTACACTTTATCCGGTAGATCTCATCAAGACCTTTCTGTACATGTATACTTTTTGGGGTCTTTTACAAATTTTGAAGGCAGCACAGGTGTAAAATAGGGCTAAAATGTCAATTTTTGAATGTCTTCTTGAAAAAAAATAAATAAAAAGGCTTACAATTCAAAGATAATAATCGATGACAGTTTCTTTCTGTTTATATTTGTTACATTGAAGTTATGGAGCTAACATGTACTTCAAATGGCAACTGATATGACTCTATCGTATTGGCCCAGAGAAAACTTGAAAATCCCGCATAAGCGAACACTTTGACCGGGAACGGAGGGTTACCGCTTACGCGGGGTTATACTGTACTGTAACGTAAATATCACTAAATGGACATCAAAGTTATGGTACATACATGTTGTGACTTGTAGCTAGTGTTTAATAGAAAGTATGCTTTATTCTAGGGCTACCTGTAGATTATAATCTATGATATCCTGACCTGTGGCGTCTGGGTGAATATGCCACTTGCTTTATTTCTGTTACTATGTGATTTTGACCGCAACTAAGCAACCGATAACTGTGGAAATGACGCTAAACTTGACTCTGGCATGGACTTAAGTCTAATTTAAGTATCAAAATCTAATTCTATGTATAAATATATTTCCCTCATCAAGAAACATGGCACGTGCTATAATTGCAAACATAAGAAGGCTAGCAAACAATTCATATGGAAGGTAGTACGCTCAAACTACACTCACATATCCTCAACAGGCAGCTATCTACACACAACATATCACTAAAAAACCGGCGCTCAAAGTGTTGCGATATTAGTGCTAATCAATGAAATAAACCCAATGTTACTGCTGTCTAACAATGTATGTTGTGTTATCATGAGAAGGTGCATACTTGACCCTGCGAGGCTATTGTATAATTGGTATGAAATTATATCAATGAAACAGACCGAGGAACTTCAGCAGCACTTAGGTTTAAGTACAGTCTAAGTGATATTTACCTAATTTTTTGACACTCGATGACGAATGTGATGTTTTGCTGTTTCATTTTAAAGGCCATCGTTTCATTACCTTTATTACAGATGACAAAGGAGTCCTCTACGACTGTCCCTTGCAGTGTGAGGGGCTCTTCAATGTTATCTCCGTTACGTTGGCGTGAGTTTTCACTGCTGTCTAATCTCAGCAATTTATCTGAATTTCTCTGAATGTATCCTCCTCCCACCACTCACAATGCATCCCATCAACCGCTAATATGGCACAATGGCCGACCCCTGCGTCGCCATTCTCGTTTAATCTTCGTTCCTAATGTTTGATTCGTCCATATTGTGCATGGAGCACGGGTCCTGCGGCCATCCCTCCGGCGATGAAGGGGTGACAACTCGGGCCGCTACAGTCCACACCGCCACAATACAATGGACTCAATCAAAACACGAACTCTTGTTAGCACAGTGGGGGTGGCATGCCCCGCTGACTTATTCCCCAATCAGTCAAATATTACGGGAATTCACCGACTTGGCTTTTTACATGACGTGACTGGCAGACGACAATTTGACAGAGGGACGCTCAGGGCTAGGTTTTGGCGGGAAACAATGCTCCGCGCTGCTATGGACTAATGGAGGGCTGGTATTGCATTCAGTGCGATCTTGCTGATGTTTATATCACGTGATATCCATGTCAAAATGGCCGCTGTTTGTCCTCGGTCCCTCAGTTCACCGATCTGCCGCTGGGTGTCGTCTGAACCCCGTGGCCGGCTTTAAAAAAACCAAACTAAAAAGCAAAATAGTTCTGGGAGGAAAACAAGACGCATGCGCCAACAAAAGACGATGTGTCTCGCGTGGCCTCGTGGTCACGTGGCTTGGCCGAGAACACGGTGTAATATTGGGCAACGCGCATGCGCATAGAATACCTGACCATTATGGAGTTAGGAGCCTGTGGCCCGAGGGCGCCCTTCAGTCGGTAATTAAATATCGGAGGGATCTATTAGCGAGTATCAAGCCAGATCGTTTTGCTGCCACCTTGTAGAGAAACAGGTGCTTTCTCGCGAGATCTCTCCCAAACCACGTGACCCGACCCCCGCCGCGTTCTTTACCAGTCACTTAGTGCCGCACTGCCAATTAATGCCTCCCCCAAATACAATGAAGTTCGGGTTGTTTACTTAACAATGACTTCTACCAGAGGCCCTGTTTTCTTTTGTCGTCCCCAAAAATGGTGTGGTGTAATATTGCTGTGTTCATTTGGGGGATTTTTAAAGTTGTATTGTACAAGAAATGTACAACCTATCTTTTACAAATTAGAGACTTTATTAACCAGAACCTTCATGAGCATCTTGGTTCTTTCAAATTAACGTCGGCAAGCTTCTGCTTTATAACAATTCCAAAAAGAGTTAACCATACAGTGTGCGCTCTGGGATCTAAATACATGTGCATATGTATATGTCCCAGTTGGTGGTTTGTCTGTAAAGAGTTGCACCAGAGAAGTTGCCTTGTGGCACAGTCGAATTTAATAGATGAAGATAGTGCGAAACACTAGGATACACACAGAGTTAATAGATGAATAATTAGAAAGTTATACGTACAAGTCGCTTGGAACTTAACGCCGTCTCTTAACCTGTAAATAAAATAGCTATTCAATCTGTCATCTCAATTTATATACCATTTTTATTTACAAAACAGACATTGTGCACCTGATCATGAACATTTCCCTATTATCCATATATTAATTCTTCTTCGTATTCCGAGATTCTGCAAGTAGTTTGCTAAAAGGTTAAGCTTTTCCGCATTGCCTTTGTTCTACTTTGGTCCGTCCCGGTTCGACGTTTTAAATTTCAGTTACGTTTTAATATCATCTATGAGCTGCGGATGGCAGGATAAAGATGAAACATTATAAACAGTTCTTTGTCTAGACTAAAAATTCTCAATATATAGACTTTGACGAAGACTCTGAGAACAATTATTGGAACTTGATCAATATTCAGACACGGGGTGTGTATGTGGGTGATGATACCATGCAGGTAGGGTTCACCCTGCACCAGTGGGCACCGCTAAGAGTGCAGCAGTACCTTAAACATTGGTGATAAGGCAATGGGCATCGTATCTCCTTGCCTGATGATAATGGCGGTTTTCATAATTGATTGAATTTTCCATTAGGGGCCATCCATAAAGTACGTACGCAGAATTTCTGATATTTTGGACCCCCATCCCTCCTCCCAATCTTGTACGCAATAGAACAAAGAGGGAGCATACGCAAAATTTTCAAAATTTTGGACCCCCCACCCCTCCTCAGTGCGTACGTACTTTATGGATGGCCCCTTATCATTTTAGTCACATCTACCAAGTCATATATGTTATCATCAATGGAATGCATGCTACCATTGCATCATTAATAAAGCTGAGATACGGGAAATGATCCTTGTGATAATTTTCAAAAATATATAACTCCGCCCCTTACACAGTGAGAGGTCGGCTTGTGGCCAGTGCATCTGACTGAGACCGCTCGCGACGTACCCGCAGTGAGGGTAGACTGGCCTCAGTCCCTGTCTCCTACCCCTCCACCCCTTCTGGATGACACAGGTTTGATTCATGGGCCAGTCAGAGAAGGACACATACTATAATGAATTGTATTCAGAGTTTCTTTAATCATTTAATGAATGTTCATAAACAAAGACTTGAGCAAGTCTACAGTGAGGGGTACATCAGAGGGTCTCTGAATGGGGTGTTGTTCAGTTCTGAATGGGGCATGCAGCCAGTAAGAGGTCGGGCATGGACAAGTAATCCTGATGTAGGTAAAGTATTCACCCCTGATGTCTATTCAGGGGTGAACAACTACCTAATGTTATTAGGCAAGGCACTTTGCAGTTTGGGAACCAGCGAGGAAGACTGAACAAAATGGCTGGCTTTGAGAACCAGCCATGCTCCACTGAAAAACTACCTCTAAATTAATTTGAAGGTTGGCGAAGACAAAAGGGTGCATATTTATCGATTCAATTTTGATTTCATACATGTCAGATTATGGCCAGTGAGAAATGACGACCCGGTGGAGGGCTCTATGGCAGAGGAACCCGGCCCTGTACAGGGCCGGGTACACTGGCTAATCCTGATAAAGCATGGAGGCATTGTGAGTAAATAGATGCACTGTCACACAGGTATATGGATATAGAAAGACACAGATATATATACAGACACTTATCTACATAAACATATGTACAAAAACACATACAGTCATACACTGACAAACACAGTCACATACATACAGAAACACACACTGACACAGGCACAGGTACAGACAGTCACATACACATACATACCTTGCCTTGTAGATGCATTAGAAAACATGCACAATCCATGTAGAATGAGACTATTCTGTGTAAATAGAGATACACAGATACAGGTACACAGATATACATAGACATTGAGCTTATATCATATTAGTTACCATGTTTTCTTGTGTGGTCAGTGCACTGCTGGTATTGCTTGTAATTGTCGGTACTCACGCCTGTACCTGCACTCTCCTACCTGCCATGCATGAGTGAACCACCAGACAGAGACTGCCCTTATATGGTGGAGCTCAGGGCACTGCGGAGGTCCCAACTTTGAGACAAGCTAGGCTGGGGCCCGTTTCTTAATCTAAGGTCGTACATGTAGACCATTTTCTGTAAGCCATAGAAACCCAGGGACGATGTGGGTCAGTTTTAATCAACACGCATGGCCGACCTTATGGATAACTAATACTGTCTTAGCGAATATACTTAGTATTAAATGATAACACTTGTATAGGGTGCAGAAAAGGGTCTTCATGTACGATCCTAGAATATGAAACGGGAACCTGGTCTGTAGCATCACACGTCGCTCTCATACACGACGCAAGGTCGCGAAGATCGCCAGCGTTATAAAGGCCCTGTAGGCGGCCCATACACATACTCTGACCACCACTACACTGACGTTAGCTCTGGTGGAATCCAACCTGAACAACCTTGACTTACACTCTCCTAGCTGATCTTTATAATACCAGAGTCAGAACCTCTGCTGGAAGAGTTAATCATTTTTCAATCAGATCGTTTGTCTCGGTATGGTCTCTCACAACTGGCTATTGTGGTTGGAGATTGTAGTACTCTCGAAGCCCCTGTTCCATATTATTATTCTCTTTTTTGTATATTTTGATAGAAAGAACATGAAATTAGATTTCGTAATCAATTAGCTTAAGTTGATAATGCTTTGTAGTAAGTAATCATAGTTTATATTCCAGTATGTCCCAAAGGTCTACCCTGCTTCAAGATAATTGGCTCGAGCTCTCTGGCCAGAAAGCGATCGGACTAGACTCTAGTACAGCCCGTTGTCGCCAGGGCCAGGGCGCACAGGCTCTCATACTGGGACTGTTTTGCGCTGCCGTTTTAAGGTGGAAATTCCTGCCTCCGCTGGTATTAATCTGTCCTGATTGATTTGCCAGTAACCAGTATCCTACTCTTCAAGCAGAGGTCCTAGAGTTGCTTTTACTGGGCATGTACCAAATAAATCAGCTTGGAGAGTTATAATGATTCCTAGAATAGTGCCAGAATCGTGGTATTCTCAGGCTTGGGTTTGCATTAAAATTAGAACAGCCAACCAAGAAATCCTTTTCTTCAATCAGTGCCTAAGGAACTGGCAAATCAGAGCTGTGGTGTGTTAGACCCTTACAGACTTTAAGCAGACTAAGCGCCTGTCTGTATTCCCCCTTGTCAAACTGATACTATAAATAGGACAGCCAACCACGATATTCCTCTGACTGAAGGTGGCTGGCCAGTCAGAGTCATACTCTGTTAGACCCTCACGTACCGTAACCCGAAGGTGGCACGGTGCGTGAACGGACTACGATCGGACGAGACCAACCCCTAAGCCGAAGACAGGGGTTTGTTGCCAATCTACCCATACACACAGCCCCATGCTGCACCCAGCTGATCTCTCTTTGTACCTGCTTGCCCCGCTATACGCATGCTCAGAAGTGTGATAGGCGGGGCATAGTCTTTTGGATTCATTAAGTGAGCCTAACTGCCTTTTATCATCTTTAATTGAAGACTGTAAATTGGTGTAAAAAACATCAACGGATACGTGTTAAATGATACAGCATGAGAACTTCGTTTTGTTAGATCATTTATTATCCATGGTACATACAAAGTGCCCATTGAAAATGCATGGGCACTCAGTAAACCACAATCCATTATATAAAACCAGATGTCATAACTATGGTATATGGATTCAAATCCATAGTATACGGCCTCAAACCCATGGTTTATGGGGAAATCGTCCCATTGTGCTATAGAGCAAAAATATATTCCTATCGTTAGACCCTTTGATATGACAATTACTTGTTTTGATTTATTCGAAAAGATGAATAAAAATACGACAAATGATGGTTTTGTGGACAGGCAGCTCTGTAAACCACTCAAGGTTGACGTCGTAATACAGTTACACACTTGCTAGCACTGGTATATTACAACGCGTCAACATTTTGTGCTTTACGGCAGCCTGTCGACAAAACCATTGATTATTGTCTACGTTTATGCCGTTGTGCAAGTAATTCTAGGTCTTTATGCTGAAATCGTCAACCATGACGTCACATCGTTTCACCGGAAGCTGCCGTTTGTCTCCAGCGTCTCTGGACCCCGTGAACTCCGGAACGTGAACCCCATGGTACACCTCCTTCTCACCTTTTGTTACTTCCCGTCATGCTCTAGCGGTCACGTGGTATCTGCACGCGCCTCTCGTTGCGCCCCCTATCGTGGATTCTCGGCACGCGCACCTAGCGGCGCCAAAAGCAAACAAGACCCGTTTATTTACCTCCCGCGCTGAGATTTCCTCCTCCGCCCTTTCTGACAGTTACCGTATGGTCACTTCTCATGCACACCCATGTATTTTTCATGCTCTAAGGGGGCTTTGCTTTCTGCGCATGCTCCTTGATGGCTATGTTTGCCGGCCAAACCAATCGATCACTTCCGGTCTTTGATCTTCTCGCCGAGAATGGAGATGAAAGTTCCGCAGGGATAACATTTCACCTCACACTGTTCGGCGCTGCCTAGATCGACACACACATAAAAAGGGGAAGCCTGGTGCTGAAGGCCGTGGACGGCATTTTTTTGCTGATTCGAATAGGAAATTCAATTAGGGAGACGGTAAAAAAAGGAAAACTCCGCAGGTGAAATCCGATGAGGGTGATGAATTTCACAGACAGGTACCTCAAGACGAAAGTACAAGGAGCTGAAGTAAACGGCCTACAGGCCACATAGCTATTCTTCTATGGAAGCGGCCATCTTACCCCCTGACACTATCCAAAACATCAGGTGCCGGAACCAATTATCAATGGAGTTTATCAAAATTGTTTTTTAGGGAAATGCCATTGAGAAATTTTAGCCTCGTCGCAATATCATCTATAGATTTTAACAACTGATAATATTGGTTGCCCCCGACTACAGTGGCGATATCTTACTATTTCTAGGCGGATGATGGCAGAACTAGCAATCTCTCTGTGCCCTATTGGTTTATATAATGCTTTTGTTCTTTCGTGTTTCATGATTATAATTGACAGCCGTTCTTTGGAGATATCACTCCACATTCAACCACCAGCTTTTGAGGTTTGGTAAAAACTTTAGATCTCGGGGGTGTTGATACAAGATATTCCGGATAACACAGCATTGGCTGCAGCCTCACACCCACAGCAAACCTCCCTGTGGATAAAAAATTATTCCCTTGTCTACAAAAAACACCGTTTCTCCATCTTCTCCAATAAATTAAACACAGGAATTACTCTATTAAAGGGTACATCAAAAAGGACTATCTTTTTTTGCTCTACAGCACAATGGGACTATTTCCCCATATACAATGGCTTTGAGGCCGTATACAACAGATTTGAATCCGTATACCACTTCGGCACCAACAGTCGTAGTACCCGTTTTAATGATTAGTGAGGTCGTGTTGTTAGTGCCACTTGCTCTATCACTTGCTGACCTTGCAAACAGTTTGCCACGAGAGCTATAGTGTCAGGCACCGTAACTCAGTCAGAAATGCACATAGAGATGTCAAATAAAAACTGAAATGTGGGGAAAAACACAAGGAATAATTTGGAATTATTGAATTATTTATTATATATAGATGTATTAAATGCCTCGTTTGTTATGCTGGCATATCGAAGGGAAGGGCCACAAGCGATGCCATTTCTGAAACGAGACTTTATAGTTTCCGGTGTTATTGCCGTTGATTACTCTCGCTTTTGTGGTGGCTATACCCTTTTACCCCCCAAACTAGTGAAACGGGTCCCAGGTATAGGACAGCAGATGGAGATCTGTAACACCTCTTGCACATAAGCGTGGCGCTGCGATCGCTATGATAACGATTTCGTTGGTTCTATATACTTCATCAACTACCAGCCGCGCACCAGCGAAATTTCCGCACTCCAAAACGAGGCGAGTGCGATGACCTATAGAAATAAGCATCCTACCTTCTTAGGCATTTCAAGACGATTAAAATGATATCAATATCACCAGGTTGTGATAGATATTTCCTGAGATAATGGAGCATTGGATCTGACAGTATTAGATTGTGTTAGGCACTTAATATACAATGTACCTTGGAACAAAAACTTTTTCTAACTTAGAAAAATGTGAATTGCTCTGGCTTTGTGTATAACAGGCCGATCTTTATGAATAAAGCATTGTTAGAAAGCTAAGACTCTGGTCTATTTGTTGGTATAGATATCATATACCTATACCTTAGCTAAAATTTCCTGTGATAGCTTCAAAACTTAGATTTTTGCTGACAAATTCCTAAATATCCTGATTATTAACTGATGCATTGTTAGTCCATTACCTCAGGAAATATCTACCACAACCTGGTAATATTGGTATCATTTTAATCGTCATGAGAAACCTAATAAGATAGGATGGTTATTTCTATATGTCATGTCACTAGTATTTTTATCAATATTCAGGACTGAGTGGAGAGGGCTTGCCTCGTTTTCGATTCGCCTACATGGACGGCCATTACAAGATGGCGCCAGTGTGAAGAGGGTCTATACCTGCACTCTATCCCTAAATTCCACTTTCAGCCGCTTGCACTTGGCCTGCACCTGGGTGCATATTTAGATGATCACTGGACTCTTCAGTCCGAGTACTGCATATCACGTTTGACAAAATGTCGGCTGACCTTCAGAGCAGACGACATTAAGGTCGCGCGGTGTCACATGTAAAGTCGCCGCTCGTAACAAAGGATCCAAGAGGCGAAAGCGAACAGCTTTTGAGAAACGGCCACCTACACCTCCCCCTGCCGTGTCTCCACTCAAATAAGATGGCCGATACCCGCATGTATACTTGGCCGCCACCTTGTGGTCAGACTGGTATACTGGTAGGGAATTTAAACAAGGCATGGTGGGTTCAAACATGGCTAATTCTATCAGCAAGACACCACAGTCTAGTTTGTCTGATCCAGGCTTAAATAGAAGTCTAATCCGTGCTCACAAGGGTGTGAGGAGGTGTATGACAAGCCATTCAGTCATTTAAAGATTCAAATTACAGAATTGAATCATAGCGTGGAACTACACGAACACTTGTATAATTAAAAAGTATGCCCCGGGATGAAAGTTCGGTTATGTCACGCGGCGAAGATAAAGTGAGATCCTATAGACTGGGATAATCGAATTTGACATTCGCTATTATCGGCTATTCCACACTCCACCAAGGGGGGGTTGGCATTTTCTTCGCATATCAGATGAATGAAGAAAAAATATAGCAGCGATGTAATGGCGCTGGGGTCGATCCTTGCCCATCTTCATTCAAGCAGAGTACATGTATTAGTCTACAGGGTTATAATGTAAAGAACTAGGTTTTTATCTCTCCCCTGGTATTTTTGTCCCATAGGCTTAACATTGGCTCGTTCTCCAAGCTCCTGTGATTATTACAGTCCGTTATCCATTGTCTATGACGTCATTTATCCAGTGTGTTATCTGGGCACCGTTTAACAAGTTTATGCCCTAGCAGAAGAATCCTCCTGGGATCATGCCAGCAATCTAAGACATATCTTAGGACGAAAGCCCTTTCCTGTTTAACAAATGGTATTCCCAGTGTCCTAGTGCTGAATTTGGTCCCAGGCTAGGACAAAAACAGGCTGTAAGACAGCTGTGTGATCCCCATGGATAAGAATCCCTAAGAACTGCAGGTAATGCCACATAGTGGGGGTTGTGGTAACTAATTTCATAATTTGTAATCTAACTGAATATTTAAGATATTTCCCCTCTAACACTGCTATTTTGTATCACATACCATACTCTAGTAAAAGTAGTAAATACGGTTTCCTTTGTGAATTTGAATCATCTAAGACACCTATATAGGTGTCCCCGATCTAGTACCCTTTTGGGTAGGTGGAGGACAGTTAGTAAGATATACTTATCATCGAAAACCTATTTTGAACTACGCTGATGAGTAATTACACGGCTTGCCATACATTTCGGTTTCCTGCTGCTCTTACCTTCAGGCAGGTGAACAGTGATGTGTGGAGAAGGGTGTATGGAGGTGTTTGTTAAGACATGCCTTAATGACAGGGGTGTAGATGAGAGGGTGTGATGCTGGAAGTCAATTGACTGTAAAGGGTTGTACTGTTGGACACCGTCCAAAGGTAATGGTGCATATTTTCAGAAGAAAGGGACAACTGTTTAGGTTTACTATAGAGTTTGTTCTTGGATGTGAACAACAGCAAAAACATAGTGGGTTTAAACTATGTTCTCTTTGAACACAATGAAACTTAATCAATAAATGCTCAGGACACAAAATGCCTGGAAAGATCAGCCAACTATATTAGAAAGAGTATTTCTTATCAGTTTGCTTGAATCACAGCCTGTTAAATTTTAGTATTTCAATCAATGTACAAAATGTATTATACGGATTAGTTAGCCTATCAGAACAGCAACATTTACGCAAACCACTTTGAAATTGACGTAGAAGTCCCAAAGAACAAGTGGAGATTGAGATTTTAACAGGAATTTCTGTTCGGATCAGGCATTTTAAGCTTATCCCAGAACTTATAAAATCTGATAATAATTATCCCACTTTATTGATCAAAGTTGTGCGTATGGGACCATTTTCTATTGACAAACATGGCTACGATTGGATGATTTTAGGGTGATTTTTTTTTGCTTTTTCTTCTCTATCTTTTTCTTTCTTTTATTAATTTGTCTTTTTTTGGATGATGAATCATGTGAGCAAGGTATACAGTGCATTGTTGACTATATGCTTCCTTCATGCCCTTTCTGATCATCTACCTCTCAGAGACTATTGCTCCGCGTGATATCATCTTGGTACTTGCAGAGACGTCAAATCCCCACAAACAGCGAACACAATGTAGGGAAAAGATGAGAAAGATCTCCTTTCTGTAGCCACCTTCATCCAAACCACCTCCTGACATGTACACCAGAGATAGCACCCACTGCCTCTCACGGCTGGTTGGGGTTGTGGTGTGTGGTGGGCATCAGCTGACTGCGCACTAATTACATACCTGGCCATGCGAACAGAACCCTGTACTACTCCTTAACCACTAACTCTACCTTGGTGCCTCCTAACGGTATAGGGGTCATTATGGACAGCTCTGCGACTCCACGCGATCACCTTTGCTCCAGTGGATCCTCACAATGCTCACAAAGACAGTTGGACGGCTGGTCGTACTGACACATTCACACAGCCAGCCGTATGTTTAGGCCCGGCGTCCACCTACATGTACTAAGATATGGCTCCGATATGGTCTACGATGCACCTCCCGATAAAAAATCAAATCGCGTCGGAAGGTCACCTAATTATAGGGGCAGTTGACAACGTTTCTGCAATTAGACACCAATAAAAAACCCACACAATGTGTGGTGGATTAGCATGTCTAGACTCATGTCTACGATTTTGCACCTTCCCGATATGTTTCCGATATTTGCTTTTTGTATCGGTGCCATATTGGTAAGCCTAAATTTATATGTAGTAGGTGGACGCCAGGCCTTACACATGTACATGTAAGCACATTCACACAGCGAGCCGTATAGTCTGGCAGCGAAAGCCCGTTTTGGGGGTGAACCTTGCTTTCGCGTCCAGACAGTTTTCTATTAATGATCATTTATCTCCTGAATCTTCTGATTTCAAATCTGCCAGGTGCAACGCTGAAATGTTTGGGCAACTCAAGTTATGAGCGTTAGAGGAAAAAAAGTTAAAAAATGATTTTTTAATCAATAAATAAATATGGTTAAAATAATTTATTCTCATTGATTAAAAAATCTATCATTTTTTAGCCCAATCATATTTGGTTTAATCTTTTATTATGTTTTTTCTGTGCCATGACCTACTTAAATTGAATAATTAGGTCATGATGATAGAATTATGTGAATCGGCTTCTTCAGGTGATCAATGATTTATATAAACTCTTTGGAGTTTTTGAATAATATAGGGAAAGATTGATCAATGTGTACTAAAGAAGAAACCAACAAGTTTTGGTCAAAGAAGTCATTCTCCATGAGTTTGATGTGGAGTGATATGAATGAGGTGACAGCTAAGTGAATATCACATGACAATCAAACGACTTCTTTGACTAAAATGAGTTGATTTCTGTATTTATCTCACCCATGTACAGACTAAAAGAATGGACAACATACAGGATATAGACTATGGAGAAGGGACTGCAAAATACTCATAGGGGCATAGAGAACGAGATCCCAATGTTAAGCCTATGGAAACAAATTTCAGGGGTGAGATAAATGAAACTTCCCCAGCATGGAGGTATAATGTCTTTTTAAAAGATCATATGGAAAAAGAAAGGATATCAAGTATTATAGAGAAACAGGCTTACTGACTCCGTACGGATAAAATACTTGGTAAAATTGGCGATCAGATGTACTGATGCCGGAGGCATCAGTTCATCTGATCGCCGATTTTACCGCGTATTTTATCCGTACGGAGACAGTCAGCCTGTTTCTCTATTATTATATACCTTAAAATATCCAATTTTCAACCTTGGACAGTCCACAGACCGGGAACTAAAGCGAGCAATAATGAGGGTAAACCATACACTATATATCAAGAGAGGGGGGCTACTTCAAAATGATGACAGTTCCAATTCAGTCATATTTGATACTAATAATTACAGACATTTTAGGTGATTAATCCCTTTGAATAGAAACAATTATGATTAGTCATGATAGGAATGCAAAGACCAGAACATTACAATGTGATATGATTTTTCCATAAAACACTTAAATAAAACATTCTACCTACATGCTGGCGAAGTTTCATGTATATATCAATCAATTATTCCCTATGTTATTGTAGTGAAACCCCTAGTCACTGAAAGTGTATAACCACTTTCCGCAATCGTCAGTCGACTAAGGGCCCGAGACTATAGTCGCTGCCCCATACTTACTGTGCCAGTACCGGTGGGTTCGGATTGACCCACTGGAAAGGGCAGGGAGATGCTGGATCTACAACCTACCACTACCTATGGACACAAAACCAGGACTATTTCAATATACCTGCTTTTATTTCGGTATGTTAAGTTTACAATCCGTTGGTGCTATGGGGCACCAACTAGCGCGGGAAGAGATTCTGGTCTCTTCGTCGTTGAAAGGTTCTGAGGCAACCTAACCAACCCGTCAGGCTCCAGACGTTCACTCTACAGAGAGGCACCACGAGGAGTCCTGTCAACCCGCTGCGGACTCAGTCTTATATACTAACTGAGTTACGTAATGCGGGCAACCCCATAGTATTAGCATACACTGGTCCGCAGGCTTTACCGCACAGCAGGGATCGGCACTCGAACCATCTAGCATAAAGTGAAACGACGCTGCTCGACTACCCTGACCCCTACATTATTACAAAATGATTTCATACATATCTTGGAAAATGATGCCTCAGGCATCACTCAATCTGGCATGGTAATGCCTCAAAGCATCACCCACCATGAATTGGTTAACCCTATAGGATGAGTGCCTGTGGCCAAACTACTCCCATAAGGATAGGTGCTGGTGGCAGTTTGTCCCACTAAAGGACTGGCACAGACTGGTTAAAACTTAAATTTCAAGGTTGTAACCACATAATATGATAGATAATCATAAATAATTTCTTTCTTTTGAATAGAAATACTAAATATGATGATATATCCTCACAGTTTACATGAATGTTCATCTATTGTTTCTTTCTTAGAATTTTTTTGTAAGTATTTGAACACTGATGCCTAAAGGCATCATGCATCTTTAGTGCAGTGATACCTTGAGGTATCATGCATCCTTAGAGGGTTAACTCTACTACCTTATGGAAAATTACTGATATAAAAGAGAAGGGTGCAAAAAACAGATCATCTATAAAATATATATTGACAACTATTCGAAAACTGTCAATGTATTGAAGAAAGTGTGAACATGAAATTTGCACATTATTACTAAAATACATATGAAAAAGCCACATTTGAGTGCCTTACATTATTTTATTGTGATCCCTTATCTGTTTTATGAAGATTCTTGATGAAGCGAGCTATTTTACATAATTCTATCATTATGACCTAATTATTCAATTTAAGTAGGTCATGGAACAGAAAAAACTTCATAAAAAATCAAACCTTATATGATTGGGCTCAAAAGTTATAGATTTTTTAATCAATGAGAATAATATTATTCCAGTCATATTTATTTATTGATTAAAAAATTGTTTTTTTACTTTTTTTCTTCAAATGGTCATAATTTAAGTTGCCCAAATATTTCAGCGTTGCACCCGGCAGATTTGAAATCAGAAGATTCTGGAGATATATAATCATCAATAAAAAACTGTCTGGACGCTAAAGCAAGGTATACCCCTCTCGCCGCCAGACTAGTATGTTGGGTAGGGTGGGGCAAGACGCCCATGTGGGGCAAAAGGCCCACCCTAAGTATAGCAACATAAACATCACTTCTGGCCCTACATTACATTTGAAAGTGATGAATACAGAGGGATTAATGCATATACATTCTAAGAACACCAAGAGTGCAACATGTCACCTTACATGGCATAAGTAATATTTTAGCCCCATTTCTTATAAGAAGAGCAGTGATGTATTTAGTGCTGCATATATTGATAGATCTGAAATGTGACTAGTAATTGAGCTGATTGTTAACCTAAGACTGCCTACAAACCACGCATAACATTGGTGTAAGGCAGTCATCTATTATCATGTGACACTGTTATGACTTTTAAAATGTGTCATAGGGGGGCAAGATGCCCACCATGAGAAGAGGCAAAATGCCCACATGGGCATCTTGCCCCCTCATGGTGGGCATTTTGCCCCCCCCCCCCCCCCCCCAACCTCCGACCCCCCCAAAAGAAACACCAAACAAACCAAGCCTACTTTACTTCAGCTGTTGTTGGCCAAAGCCCTATTCCTGAGCCTCCTGTTGTTGGCCAAGACCATGTTCCTTGAGCAGCCCCTAGACTTATCCAAGTCTTTGATTATGAACATTCGAAAAAGAAATAAGTCTACTTTGAATTATTTGTTTTTGTGTATCTAGGGAAAGACAGTGGCACTTCTTGTAAGTAGAATGCCTTAAAATATGGGTCAACTACCTATGATCACTGGTTGAATGCAAAATGCTACTCTAGGGCTTGGGGAAGAGCAAGAAAATCAGACCAAATAGGTCTGAGGCTCATGCTATTTATCGTTACCTTAAAATTTGCAATCAGGGGCAAAACGCCCACCTGGGCATTTTGCCCCATGGGGCAAGACGCCCACCTGGGCATCTTGCCTCATGAGGCAAGATGCCTGGTGGGCATCTTGCCCCACAAAAAGGGCTTTTTGACCCACTAGGTGGGGCAAAATGCCCACTTAAGAAGTTTTACATGTTTTTATCTGAAGCATAAGCAACCCTCAGTATCAACTCTTGAGTGAGTATCATAATTAATACTCACCCCTACCCATCCTCTGCTGAAGTAGGGGTCCATTATAGGAAACTCCTCAAGAACCACAGGCATTTCTCCTTAAGGGGGGCGTCTTGCCCCACCCTACCCTATGTTTACACATAAAGTAAAACCCCGCCTAACGGACAATCCGCATAAGCGGACATCCCACCTTAGCGGCACGTGCTTTAGTGGACAGTTATTGAGGTACGAAAATGCTTAGAACCCTGTGTAAGCGGGCACCCCCGACAGACCCCTACAAAAATAGATCAATCTGTGTCTTTTTATGAATGTGTGTGAGTAGGCTATATATATTCTGATAGCCTTCTGGCCCTTGGAAAGTTGCACCAGCTCTCAAACACTGTTCTTCTTCGAAGACTTAAACTCTACTATGTGGCTTCTTGTCACTTCTTTTCATCTGTAGCCATTGTCTCTTTATAGGTCTTTGGATCCTCTACATCTGCAATGGTCACCTATTTTCCACATCGATCAACAGGGTTATGCCTTCTCGCAGATCGTCTCACTGCAATCTCACTCGGCTGCTCTGCTGGTTCTACCATGTTCACTGGTTCTACGTTCGCTGGTTCTATGACACTGTTCACTTTATCATCATCTGGTTCCTCCAAGAACTACCTCTTGTGCCGTATCTTCTTGGCCATGCTCAATCTACCTTCTCATAAGATTCTTCTCATTGAAGATGGCATCTTGACTGTGTGTCACTATTGATATAGACTAAGATCATAGAGACGATATCGCTTGACACAGTCACCATAGCCAAGGAAAAAACACTTCCTTGACCTGGGGTCACATTTTTCCCACTCATCATTGAGCACATGGCCATAGCACTCGCAACCAAGTGACCTCAGGTTTCTGATATCGTTATCATCTAAATTACCACATATATAGGCCTATATATATTAGTTAACCAGAACTGGAGAAGGGAGGTGCTGAAGTACAAAGCCGCCTACAGAGCTATCCCTTATTTAACATCGACCAAAAGACCATCAGAGTTGCTGTTTGGTAGGAAAATACAAACAAGATTAGGGCCTATTGTCTGACATTGTTGATGAAAAGGTTAGTGACCGAGATGCTGAAATGAAAGGTCTAGTAAAATTAACAGCTGATGGACAGAGACGAGCTACAGAGTTCAGTGTTTGTGTAGGGAACAAGTAGCCTACTGTAATTACCGTATGTCTGTTTATCAAAAACACCAGATCAAGATTTGTTGGAAGAACAATGTAACTACATTGATGCAAATAAAGATCGATTTAAAAAAAACAACAACAAGGCCTTACTAAAACGAGACAAAACTCAACATAAATTCCAAACTATATTCTATCTGGAACCATATCAAATGGTAAGCAAATCTGACAGTAAGGTGACAGTAATGAGTAAATGGGGGGGGGGGGGGTTCTTATATGATCGGAATAGTTCTCACATCAAACTTCAATGTGTAGGCTACACCCCTGAAATCGCACCAGAAGTCACAACTGTGTCTAATAAAACAAATCTGGATGTTGAGGTTAAATGTTCTAATGACTCAACTTCAACGGAGAGTCAGAACGACGGAAGGCTGTGTGTGAGGCAATATGTGTGTGTTTTTTTACTCAGGCATACTACAGGTATATTTGATTGCGCCTGCTCATACTGCGATTTGTGGTGGCGTCTGGTGATAATGTCTTGAACTAACGAAAGCGATAGACCTACTTGTGCCACCTGGTAGAAATAAGACAAAATGAGATGAATTTTACGAATCACGTTTAACTTGATTTTCTATCAATAGGTAAACTTTGATCTGGTAATGCTCTGTATAGCCGGAAAGTGAATATTTGTCTACTGCATGATCTTTTTCGGTTTAATATGTCAAAAGTTCGCCAAAAGCATCCTCCCCGACGGGGAATTGAACCCCGGTCTCCCGCGTGACAGGCGGGGATACTAACCACTATACTATCGAGGATTGGATGCGTGAATGGTTGCTTTTTCTGTATATATTTTGTGTAGATTATACCAATACAAGTTGTAGTTTGATTTTAACAATAAATAATATACATATTGGGTTTTAATTACTTTGCACTTGAATCCCATACATGTAGCGCGCAACCAAACAGGTCTGTATTGGAAGCACAGCAGATGAGGGAGATTCCACTGGTTATCCAAAGGGTTGTTGCGTAAACACAGGGAACCAGCTCCATTCGTCGCCATTGCTGGATGACAAGCTAGTTTTGGCGGCGGCATAGGCTTCAAATATCGCCGATCATCCGCGTCTGAACGCATTGAGCGTTTCAGATTTGGTCCTACCTGGACTAGGATATATTATTTGAATATAGGAGGATACACATAAACCAGCACCATGGTGAGTTCATATCTTAAATATCTGTTTTGTGTAGCCCGGCCGGTACCGGTGAAACGTAAACAATCAGAATTCTGTTTGGACACTAACTGTCAGTTGGATATCTCTTTGTAATAGGGATTTCAATATATAAGACCCACACTCTTTAATTAGAAGATTCCAAGAGTTCTCCTTGTAACTCGTGTGATGCCTGTCCATTTACAATAGTTTATTATACACAGGAATTAACATTGAATAGACATAACTTGCGATGAAACCTGATGTTCGGTGCCTTGTAAACAATGCAAATTCATTGAAAACTTAAATATATTGAATTTATTCACTATATTACGAAAGAAGAGATATGGTAGTTTGCCTTTACAATTGTAGAAGAATTAGATGCAGAGATTGATGTTACATTTACTCTTTTATGATCAAATCCCTTATTATCGCCCTAGCAAAACACTGAAATCAACGTAATATCGCTCAGACTGTGCAAGTCATCTTATCAATCAAAGTATCACAATGATCATTGCTTACTGCTTTTAATGGGTCAGCTTGTGTGAATATCAATTTTGGGATCTAATGTACTCGAGTTCATCTATGTTATATATTTTGTTACGTATCGTGACTTAGTTAAGTTAGTCGTCTTGTCAGTCTCTGAGAGAGGTATTGCATTTTCGGCACTGTCCACTGGAATATTATTTGCTAGTGTATTTAGACTACTAATAGAAGTATCAGTGTTTATATTTACGTATCAAGAGGATTTAATGGTATTTCTAGATATCAATATCAATTCACTTGGATGGTAGAGGTGTACAATATGAAGATATTCTAGTACATGTCATGACAATCACAAATGACGGAATATAGACATTTCCTACAGCACTACAGACAGTACAGTGTTATTATTAGAATTACATTTTCTGTTTGGCTTGACATTTATCACTCTTTAGAAGCATAAAGTGATATAAAGAGAGGTTAGAATACACATATGTCGATTTATAGCCTATAGACAGGGACGCAAGTTTTGAGACAAATGCCAGAATTCTGACATTTCATATAGAGTGCCAACACCAACAAATTTTATCGATTGGTAGCCATTCTGTTGCAAAATAATGTTATAAATGATTCATTTTTATAAGTGGTTTAAATTACCCATCTTTTTTTCTCATTTCCAAATCTCATCCCTGTATAGATAGATATAGGAATATTGGAACTTAACAGGTATTAGATTTCTAATTGAAAATGATATAAAAGTCAAATTTGTGTGTTTTTGGTGCCCATGTTTGTAAGTTGACAGGGTATCTGAACGCTACGCTTCGTTACCAGCACGCTTTGGTTTTCAGCAGGTGATGGACACTACACTTTTTTTTCGAATTCATGTCAGAAGTCTGTCAAGAATTGATATAGGAACTTCAAATAAAGACCAGTAAATAGCTAAAGATGTGTGGGAAACAGTTGGAAAGTTTATATTTTGATTCACGATAGGCAACATGATTATTTGTCATTGTTTGTTAAGTGGTTCACCACAAGAGTGAGAACATCGCCTCCAGAAAACAAAGCGTAACATCCAAAGCGTGCTGGCTACCAAGCATAGCATCCCATATTCATTGACAGATGATTGTAATGGGTGGAGGCTCGAGGCACCTTGCAAATGAGCTCAATGCATGCTGCAGCCGAGGGTTTGGGGGGGGGGGGGTGGGGGGGGCTGGGAAGGGGAGAAGGTGGGATGAGCTGGGGGGGCGTTGAAAAGAAAATATCGTGTAGTTTCCATAGTGTGGTGGCTGCATAGCGTAGCGTTCTAATTCCTTGTCAGTAAAGTACAGGGTTGCAACCTCTTGGATAATTTCCTATTTATTATAACGTATCTAACGCACGCGTGGATTCCTGTGAATTTGGGTAAGGAAGTCTCTTTTTGTTATTCCTTTTTCCACATTGACCCACCCTCCCAGTTCATCTCATCTTTCCATCTAACTTCCCCATGTCATTCATTCTTCTCGACTTTCTGCTATATCAAAGACCAATCCTTCTCATACCGTGTCTATGTGTTGTGGGAAGTAAAAGATCTCTCATCTCAGTAAATGTGTAGGGGTGAGATTTCTACCTGAATTCATCACATAGATTCCATCACCACCCTTGTGGTGTAAAAGAACCTTGAGGAAGTCTGGTAAGAACCTATAATGGTTGAATGGACGTTAAATCAAACCAAACAAATAAGTTGAATAAATTGTACCTTACAGAGTATCATGTCCTATAACGGAGCGGCCATTGTGGCCATGAAGGGCAAGGATTGTGTGGCCATCGCCTCTGACCGGCGATTCGGAGTGCAGGCACAGACCGTGGGAATGGACTTCCAGAAGATCTTTGAGATGGGACCCCGCCTTTACCTCGGCCTGCCAGGACTGGCAACTGATGTCCAGACAGTGTAAGTAGAAAATCTAGAATTAAAAAATAATTAAAGATTTTTGACAAGCACAACTCCATAACAGCCCGTGGTGGGTTTCATTGATGGCTTTATGTTAGAACAGTGAACGTTTACACAACGTTTCGGCAATGATACCAGCCTTTGCCAAAAAAAATAGAATTAAAGGTGAAATTAGGCTTAAAGCTTTGTTCTCCAGCTCATGATAAACTCTATAAGATCATCCCAAACCTGAAATACAGCTGTTATGTGTATGGCAACTTTATAAACAAAACTTTTCCTCAAAGGACTTAAAATAAGGATTAATTCTTTATATTTTTCTTCATTTTACCATTCATAATGTTGTTCCAGAGGTATGCTCGAAATGTTCTTAAACCATCAGTGAAAATCTTTGGAAAAGCCACCCTAAAATTTGGAGAGAACAAATTGTTTTGAATTGCGATATATTAACACTTGATTTTTTTTTCTTCTTTTCAGTCACGAACGGTTACGATTCCGTCTCAATCTATACGAACTGAAGGAGAACCGACGAATTAAACCCAAAACCTTTGTCAGCATGGTTTCAAATTTGTTGTATGAAAGGAGGTAAGAAAACATACGGTTCTTAACCCATTAAAGACATACCAGACAATTTGGCTTGAAAATTAAGACCCATGCCATTCTCCTGAAATTTGAATATGATGATCTTGCAGTGTTCTAGTACACATATCTAACTTAAAAATTAGGGGTCACCGTGCTAGTTTTTTTTTATTTAGAGCTCAATATTATGACAATTTTATAATAGAATTTATAGAAATTTTAAGAAGTTGCTTTTCATATCGTAAAACCCATGTCAGTTTCCTCAAACTTTCACAGAATATAGTATATGTTTAGTACTACACATTTAATTCGGCAGACCTGCCGCAAGCCAATGACAGTACCAAGCATTAAGGCAATTTTTCAGAGTTTTTAGATAGATGATTCAATAAACAATTATTTGAATAAATACTCATTGGCTTATAATGAGATTTTTAAAGGTGATATTATTTCATGTTGCAAAAACAAATACTTTTAAATCGAATGTCCCCATAGTTGTATTGATATCGACCATGAATATCTTGCAAAATGTCAAAATTAAATGGGGCTGGCTCCCGTAGGATATCTGTAATGTGCTCGTTACGCCACTGTACAATTACCGTTTTTGGAAAGGTGTGGGCCTTTAAAGAGTTAAGTACCATTGCCTGTATTACCAAAACCTGGGTGAGAGGGACATTCTCATAGAGAAATATTGAGTAACTGAGAGGTTTTCTCATGTTCTTCGGTTTAGAGGGAATTTATTGTAAAGTAAATTTCTCCTTGTAAAATGAAATATACAAAAAAAGATAAGGCTTGCTTGACAATCCACTCTTGTATATGACACAGGTTCGGGCCATACTTCGTAGAGCCAGTGATCGCTGGGCTCGACCCCAAGACATTTGAGCCGTACGTGGCATCCTTGGACCTGATCGGCTGCCCCATGGTGACAGAGGACTTTGTCGTCAGTGGAACCTGCACAGAACAAATGTACGGCATGTGCGAGTCGCTATGGGAACCAGACCTGGTGAGTTTTTTTGTTTGTATTTCTTTTTCTAATGATGTTTTATTCCACATTCTGGTGGGTTTGTTTTTTTTTGTTTTTTTTTTAGTTATTCCTTTTTTCTTTTTTTTTTAATTAAAAAAAAAAAGTATTCAGTTATTCCATGAGGAAATCATAGAGATACATTCTAGTTCACTCAAACAGTGATGGGTATATATATGATGTGAATTATGGAGGGAGATAACATAATATTACAAATAGACACGTTTGTTAGTTACATAGTCTTTCTGCACATTGAAGTGCATAGTGGCCTCCATTGACTATAGTGGCCCAGTTTGCGGTGTGCTCTCCTGCACGACAATATGGGCGAGGTTTTAGTCGCCGCCATCTTTCAGTGCTTTCCTGCCACGCTAATATTAAATATAAGATCTTAATACCGGACTACGGCATGACCCATCGATAATATCATTTTCGGTTTGAATATAGATTCTCATTTTGATCAAGGAGTATCTGTGTGATAAAAATGTTATCCTTTGAAGAACGCAGTAAGGACGTTTCCTAATATTATACTCGCTGTGTGTTTTCTCCGTTCAGGAACCAGACGATCTCTTCGAGACGATATCGCAGGCGCTGCTGAACGCAGTGGACCGTGACGCAGTGTCGGGTTGGGGCGCCATTGTACACATCATGTGAGTTTTAACTTGTAACAAACTATTCACCAAATAACAAAATCTTAATCGGTAAATTACAATTTGCTTGATTTACATAAGAAATGTACTGAACAATATAATTTTCTTATATTCTATAATTCTTATATTTTTTTCACAAACAAGGACGGTGACCTATGATTTTTAAAACTTAAATGTGGAGTACCATACATTTACTATATTTTATGAAAGTTTAAGGTAAATGACATGGGCTTTACTGATTTTCAGTGAGAAGGACAAGGTGACGACGCGCACACTCAAGGCTCGCATGGACTGAGCGCTCCGCCTTCTTTTCTACCATTCCCGTGCTTCATATTCGGCCACTAGGTGGCGCCACTGTATCGCCAACGCCGGACGAACTTCTCGGCGGTTTTCACGATGATGATTTTGGCGGACAAGTCATCGTCATGCCAGCTATTCATTGGTTCAATTCGAAAATAATACAAGATATGAGAATGTAAAAAAAAATGTATATGAATAAAATTATTAAGTAAAGGTTAGGCTTTGTTTTTCGTGATAGCACGGACTTGATATAGGTACGAGGTGATAGTTAAGTCTATTACCGTAAAACCCCGCTTATAAGCCGTTTGTTTTTAGGGGTGGGGTGTGAAAAAATCGGCTTAAACATTTTTGCTTAAGTTGGCGATTGGCTTATAACCTATTATAGGACCCCAAAGTGTGGGATCGACTTATAAGCGGGTTTTACGGTATATGAATGAATGTTTTTATATTGGTTACGAGGACCGAGGTTGGGGAACATTTTGTGTCAAGTTTGTATTGCTCAAAGATGTCGATCTGCTGAAGCTAGCCCTGAAGTCAACGTCTCCACGTCAGGCGTAAGATTTGTCCGGATTTCCAGATCTTTATTACAACCCAAGGACTAATCTTGAGATTACTGTAAATCCGAAAAGAAAAGACTAGATGGTTGCTAAGGAATTTCCGGTTTTCATCCCAACCCCCAACCCCCAACCCCCGAACTCTATACCACGGACTTGAATGATGTCTGTGTTTAAACATTGATGAAATTCAATTTCCGGGTTGTTAGCCTTCAGGGAAGTCCCTGAAACCAGGAACTTTTATAAAAACAGAAATATTGTCCTCAGTATTTCTACAAATCCAGTGTCAGCTACCAGGCTACTGACGCAGGAACAGTAGTTCATCAAGAGTTGCATACAAAGCTTCAAAACATGTTATGGAATCTAATTTAATTCTCCCAGAATGTATGCAATGCCACCAGTTAGATGCTGCTCAGAACAGCATTCTTGTACGATGAAATCTCCCTGTTACCCTAGGGACACTCAGAGGTGTCCCTAGGCTCGCAAGAACCTTAATTCTCCTTCATACTTCCACCAAGATGAGTAATCGGATAATTACCTATTCAATTTAGCAGCATTTTTATTTACACTAGAGCAGACAATAATGGGTTTTGATAGAGCCATCCTTCTTTTACACTTCTTAGCAGATGTGGTATTAAGAAAGAAGTCAACAAGTGTTTGGTCTGTGTTCTCGTTCGCCATCAAGCTTGAGTGCGCAGTAACATGAACGAGTGAATATCATTCAGCATTCCAAAGGAGATGGTGAATGGGGACTCAGACCAAGCACGAATATGTTTCTGGTTTTATCTTAGCCTGAAAATATCTATCACCCGTTGAGTATGAGTTGTTTTACTCGCAAGCCTGTTGAGTACGAGTTCCTATTGGTAAGCCTATGGACGTTTACATCAGTCTAAGTAATCCACGTTACCTGACCTACATCCAAGTTAGCCCAGTGGAATATCTTCGAGTTGGTCATCAGAAGGTCTGGAGTTCGAACCCAGGACAAGCCCGTATTGAAGGAGGACAGCTCGGCTTATTCTGTATCATATCTAACACCTTGTCTGTTATGTCAAACCTTGTCAGTTCTCAGAATCCAAATCAGTTTGTCATTCCTGAAGACTGACCCTGACCAAAGGTATCTGAAAGGATATCACAAAACTCCTTTCACAATCTCTGAACCTATCGGTGTGCCCGACTTGTCACTGAAAAACAGATTATGAGTAGATTGATAAAGAAAAATACTTAGAAACGGACCCCTGTGGTACACAACTGGTCAAAGTAAGAGTACTTGATGAAAAACAAAAGAATATTGAGTAATAATTTATTCACATCACAATAAAGTTTTAGTTCTTAACATGTTGGTGGATTCTGTTTTGATTCACTCTTATATAATCACATTTACCATAGTCTGAATATATTTGGCAAGATATAGAAATTTTTTAATTTGCTGTTTCATGAAGTACAAAAATTATACAATTTCAAGACAGATCTTGGAGCAAGATGTTTAGCACAGTATCGAATATATTGCAAAGTTCTATAAAATCTGGGAACGTTAAATAGCATTCATCATGTATCAGTGGTTTTGAATTAATAATGCTTGAATCGTACTTTTCTAACATGGAATGCATGTCTAGCAAGTACAGAGATCTTAAATTGAGTAAAACCCTTAAAGATGCCATATTTTAATTCACGTTTTTACAGCTAGACAAGATATACATATATAGGTATTTGTTTATCAGTATTAGTCTGTTACCACACGTTCATTTTAAACATATCTACCGTGCTTACTGGAATAACATATTCTTTTATATTGTCTAATATACCTCGACTCATTTATGGTTTGTGGTCTTAACATCTAACATATTCTTTTGTTGGACAAACCTAGCATCTTTGTACAGTGAAGATGAGTATTTCACCAATAAAGTGGTATTTACAGAAAACAGAACAATAAGTAGTTGGCACAGTCTATCCCCACTGCTGATCCATATGCACATACCATATCCACATCAATTTGTATGTCCGTCTTGACACTTAGTCACTTATTTTTACATTGATATACTTTTACAATTACAAATGTGAATTATTTTCCATCTTTGTGATTCTCCATCAAACCTGGTGGGTTTACGTACATACAAATTCTGTTCACCAGCTAAGTTTCTAAATAGATACAAATAGTATACTCTTAATGACTTACGCCTGCATTTATCTAATGTAATTTCATGTAGTTGCACATGTAGGTCAGTGGTCAAGAGTGATGTCTGGGAGGATGTGAGCATTTTCCCCCTCCGACATAACACTACACATCCTGCTATCTTTATACAGAACACCTTGTTCCGTGTTTATTTGATGCAGAACATTAATGATATTGCAAACATAGATTACATTACAGGTCCTATTCGAACTAGATCAACGTTGGTAGCCATTGTCTAACATTGTTATGCCTATAAATAAGTCAACTGAAAAAAGGAAACAGATGGTAAAGCACAAATAATGCGGAGTGTGCAATATATTTACACGATTTTATGAAAGTGTCAAGTGAACTTTTCACTATCATATAATACTTAACATTCACAATACAAAACAACGAATATGATGCAGTATTTTGTGTAAAATATTTGGAATATTTTTCAATCTCCATGCTACTTTTACATGTTTATATCTCTTACTTACTGCATGTTAATTATTCAACGGAAATAGTAGAAAATGTGTTTGTATCGGCAGAGGCATTTTGCAATATGCTGTTTAGCTATTGTTAGTTTGATGAGCAAGATGGATCAAATAGCGTGATGGAGTAAAGAATACTGTTAAGGAACTGCATCGAGATCAATAGATACTGAAAATATGCCATCAGTTTTAGTTGCGGAATAATCTCACGAGGCAAAGCCGAGTGAAATTATGTAGCAAACCAAAATAATGATACATTTTCAGTATCTATGGGTAAAATCCGGTTCGGATTTTATCTCCCTCCTATCACTAATTGTCTAACATGTATGACATCATCCCTCAGTGTGTTTTTTAAATACTCCATGGGCGTTGAGTATGAGTTCCCGATGTTAAGTCTATGGGGGAAAATACCAGGGTTGAGATAAATCACAAAATATATCCCGTTATCCATAATAATGCCCGCTACATAGGCACTTCCACAGGGAAGCATAAGAATATTCAATGAGTCTTGCTATTTTGCTCAATTGCCATAAATTTGCATTGATTAGTAGTTCTGAAAACCATTACAAATGTGATAGCATCTTAAATGCAAAAATAATTTAAGTCAGACTTCTTCTGGGTGTAATTTTCCTCAGAGAGGTAAACTGTGGTAACCATAGCCAATCTCTTGCTTTGATTTCACTACTACTCATACTGGCCAAGGTGAGAATTATTACACACATTCAAGTCAGTTCATCCTTATATCAAAACACATTTTCAATAAACAGCATAGGATTTTTAAGCAACACTTCCATTATCATGTGCTCGTGATTAACTCAACCCAGTGTGTCTGCGAAGTAACCAGCCTATTCTGAGCCACTGGAGCATGCTGTAAATCATGAAAACTCAAATGTGCCTGAAACACATTCCCGAAGACAACAAAAAAAAGGATGTTGATAATTTAATTTGTTTATAAATGCACAGATGTGGAGAAAGGGAATCACATAATATTAGATGAATTACTTAATTTGTAGGTTGGTGTAAACTAACTGACTTTCTCTGATCACGAAAAGTCCTCTTTTTAAATAAGAAGCTAAATCGATGAAAATAAAAGTATTTTACTTAAAGGTGAAAATACAGGAAACCATTAAATTCAACAAGATAATTCAATATAATTTACCAGAAAGATATCATTATATACCTGTGGCCGTATGTCCTATGTATACCACCCGCTCCTACCCATGTTATCTTTATGACCGTACAACATGTAGGTGGCACATGGGTTTTACTTGGCGTACAGGGTTTTACGGCGGCCAAACAGAAAAAGATAGTCCAGATATAAAGGTAAAATATGGATATTTTAAGGTATATAATAACACAAAAACAGGTATACTGTGTCTGTGCATGATAAATACTTAGTAAAATCGATAATTAGATGAATCCCTGCCTTCGGCATTAGTTCATCTGATCTTCAATCTGACCGCATATTTATCACATACAGCTACAGTAACCCTGTTTCCGTATAACACGGCTTTGAATAATTTCAAAAGTGATAGAACAAAATGCGTTATATCTGAGTTAACTGCATGCAATGCTTTAAAAGTTACAAGGCCTCGGTGGTAAGAAATGCTTTACTGAAATATCAATCGTAAATCCATAACAGCTGTATGTAGTTGTGCCAAAGTCTTGTAACCCAGTATATCTAAATATGTCATTTAAGTGGCATATTACGATTCAGAATTGGTGGATAAGACAATTCAGTATACCTTAAGAGAGGTAACTTATCGTCCCTAACATTACTTTGGTTTTGATGAAAATGAAGTGGTTCTATGTAGATATTGCACTCTGACTAGACGACACATTCACATTTGATATGTTATAGAGAATGACATGGTCCTCATACACCTCACCAAACCAAACGGGTATCGATCTTTTCAAGAGATTCAACTTTTTTTAAGAAGGAAAAGAAATAACCCACTATGTGTCACGCCACGGACCTTCAACCTTGATTATTACAATTTTACTACGATAAAATTATGAATTACGTGAAAACATGGGGGAAAATCTACATCTTTATGGTCAGTGGCAAAAGGTATAAAAGGATCTTTATGAACATGTGTACATATACAGACTATAGACACTAATTGGTTGTTGACCTGTTTATAACAGGAAAAGAGAAACTAACATGTATGATATCACTGCCGGGAGGTGCCATGGTTACAAAGTTAACCCTTTAAGACACCGAAATTTGTTCCCGATTCATCCCGACCATCGGCTTGGTGAGAGTCGGGAATAAAATTTCGGTGTCTTATACCTATAAGACACCGACATGATGACTGTCCCCGATCACACTTCCCTCTTTTATAACCTCGTAAATTACCCGGGATAAGATCAAAGAGAGCCGCCAGGAGCCGAGCCAGGGGTGAGCCACGGGCCGCTAGTGTGGAATCATATAAATTAATTCAAAGTTTAATAACTTCGGATCCAATTAAAATATCGGGAAACGGTTTTCAGATTTATAATCGCCTGTCTCTCCTACAAATCGGTATAAGAAACTTTTAAATCAGACTAGGGGATAGGTAGCATCGCTATTCAAATGGCCAACTCAGAATCGGTAACAATTGGTGAAAGTGTGTATACCGAAATCTTAAGGTCGGGGAGAGTCGGTCATATCTGACATGGTAGTTATGCCCGATGCGTCGGGAAAAGCAATAAAATCGGGTCGGTGAAGTGCTTACACCGACCCGATTGATGCAGATTGTCACAGACCCGACGGATCCGTCGGGGAAAGGTAGAATCGGGCACAGCCGTCGAGTTGGTGTCTTAAGCCTGTAAGACACCGAAATTTGTTCCCGATTCATCCCGACCATCGGCTCGGTGAGTCGGGAATAAAACTTCGGTGTCTTATACCTATAAGACACCGACTTGTAGACTCTTCCCGATATAAGCTAATATAACAAATAATGCCCATCACCCAAGCGACTGGGCCGATGGGACTAATGGGAAACTGACCACATTTATACAAAATTAAAGAACCTTCAGCTCAAAGCTTGTATCCCATCGAGTTTGAATTGCGTAGTAATTCACAAGGCGAAGCCGCGTGAATTATGTAGTGATTCAAACAACTAAGAAATTTCTGAATCTCTTCCAAGCAGGGATGAAAGTCGGCAAAAATCGGAAATTTAATAGACTTATAAAAAATAATCACACATAACATAATTTCGGAACAGAATAGCTATGTATAGATTTATATCCTACCGTTGCTGCTTTCACACCTTCGAAGTAGGGTGGGCCCTAATGTCCTGACTTTTAGCTGGTGGGCCCTAACGTCCTGGCCTTTAGCTGGTGGGCCCTAACGTCCTAACCTTAAGCTGGTGGGCCCTAACGTCTTGACTTTTAGCTGGTGGGCCCTAACGTCCTGACTTTTAGCAGGTGGGCCCTAACGTCCTGCAATCAGTCAATCTGATTTAAGATACGAGGCGAATAGCACTTCTGTTTCTAACCCCAATTTTTTTTTTTTTTTTTTAATGTCGATCTGAACCCGATACCTCACAGACCCTGGACTGGACGGACTGTTACACACCACGTGACCACATTCACTACGATTAACAAGGAATACATTCAACACTGAAAAAATACCATGCGACTTCTGATTACTCCCTCACCTATCACACTTATAACGTGTTAAAGAACTTTGGAAAAGTCTGTCTGGACCACACTAATATATTCTATGAGGAAATATGTTATGTGTTGAATTTTTTTTTTGCATTATGCCGAATGTCTTTGTCCATTATTTCTATCCAGCAAGCCTTTTTTTACGTTCTCTAGGTGTATACATTACTCAAAACTAAACTATGGCGTGAGTAAGTTATACTGTAATACAATATCTCTAAATGAGGTAATGAAAAGCTTTTGCGGAAATGAAACAATATTAAGGACTATAATACTGGTAAAATAATTTTCCTGATATCCTAATTAAGAAACAGAACACGATATAGTGAGACATCACACCTTTTGGTCACTTGACCAAAGGGCATACAACACATTAACTGTATCTCGTGGTAAACTCTGTTTCAAAGAATAATACAAAAAAGAGGTTATGCTTCTCACATTTGTCTCTATATGATAAAGTCAACTCTGTACTAGGAACAAATATGAGAGGCCATAAACCACACATGCAAGTAAACCCATGTAAAACTACCGTATCGTTATATATTACATAGGTCGACTACGGCCAATTTACCCTGTGACCTATGCTTAACTGGAAAGGTGAGGAAATACCCCTCGGGGAACAACTGTTGAGAGCGGAGCAATACAAGCTACACTCTCTGACTGCCTTGGGGCATTTTACCCAAAAAACATTCTGAATATATTATCATTGCACGAGGTCTTGATCCTAATCTAAATATGACATTTTACTACCTCACATGTCCATGAACTTTAAATCGAATTCACCCCAAAGTGCCAAAATCAATCTCGTAAGGTTCTATATTGATGTATAACACTAATTTGTAGCATTTCTGTTTATATTGGGAAATATTCCGGGGTGTTGTGAACATCTGAATGGTGGGCACCTTTTCGTAAGTGATAAAGTACCAGATTCGAGAATTCAATGCGACTTAAATAATCCTTAAATATTCCATGCGTGTCTTTCATTAGGTGGCCCGCGTCTAATACTAAGAATATAAGCTCTATACTTATATGTATGTATGTCTATGGTGTTCTCTAACGAACGGACACAAATGTAGACAAATGAATGAAGTGTTTGCTGTATACTGCAGTGGTGTAACCGCCTCCTTCTACAAAAAATTCGCATGGGGGGGGGGGGGGGGTCCGGGCGCTGCGTATGCCCCCTACTGCGTCCCGATGCGTATATATTCTGTGAATTTGTGTCTTTTTTTAAACTTAGTGATTTTACAGCATATATATCTGTCTCGAGTATGTCGCCTTGAACGCCAAATTACCGTGAACTCCGGAAAAATCCGGGGATATCCCACGCCTGAAATGTAGATGTATAGCGGTATAACGGATTCAATACTCTGCGCTGTAGTACACAACTTCTGACTGTATTATAGAACTGGATTCTCAGGCAATATACAGTAGAACCCAGCGTAAGCGGACACCATCCGTTGCGGGCCAAAGTATCCGCTTACGCGGGGTGTCCATTTTATACATAGGGTTCCGCTTACACGGGGTTAAAAGAAACATTTAATAGAGGTAACCGTTCGGAGCAACGATGTCCATTAACGTGGGGTCTCCGCTTACACAGGGTTAAAACAAATCTCTAATAGATGTATCCGTTCCGAGGAAAGGTGTCCGTTAACGCGGGGTGTTCGTCAGGTGGGGTTCTACTGTACATAAAGCTCTCTGTCTGTAGTCCACGCGAGGCTTTACTTGCACATTAACTAACGCTCGTACATTACTCTGAGTGGCGGAGTCGGTACGCTAAGGCACACTGCATATACAGCTCTGGGTCCGGTTAGTCGATGCTCTTCCCCGAACACTTCACCTGCTGCATGTAGTCCAGCGTTGTTTCCTCCGTGTGCCCGTAGTACGAGGAGGTTGCTGTCGCCCTGGAAAATACACATAAGATTTATCTATTTTTTAATCTATAATTTGCGAACTCTATGGGCTTTATGAGGAGCAAGCAAGTGATAGCTATAATATTAGGAAACGTCCTTACTGTGGACGAAACGATTCCTGTTCGAGGTCAGTCTTTGATTTCATACTGCCTGACGCCATAGGCGGAAGGCAGTATGAAATCAAAGACTGACCGATAACTAGAATCGTTTCGCCCACAGTGAGGACGTTTGCTTATTATTATATACCTTAAATCGATAAAAAAACGTTATTTTGATGACTTATTAAGTCACAGTCACAGCGGGCACGAACATTATTATTACTGCACCCCTAGCAGCGGGCAGTATTTCATAGACATTCGCACACAGGTATATAATAATATCTTTTATAGTAGTCGACCAATTCACCTTGAATTTTGACTTCAAACTAAGAAATATTTCTTTCTCTCTTTTTCTCATGATACCATGAATAACACACAGTTATTCATCGTTATCCAACTTTTCACAACCAATAGTAACAATACATATTTTGTAATTTGCCAAACTTAATTAAAACTTAGATTAGGAGGATGATATTCCTACTAACTGGGTGCCGGGCTGGTTTCGATTACAAGCAAGGTTCGTACATAGACAGCCTAATAATATTCCAGGCTTTTTCCTGGCTCTAATAATCTTTTTCGAGGCACATAATAATATGAATCAATACCATCTTTCTATGAAAACAGTTATTGTTTGTTTTCTGAAGGGCGCATATCAAATCTGGTCACTGTTTTCAAAAACATATCTGATTTATCACCAACTTTAGTTGAAATTTTCTTCATCTTCTTTACTACCTGTGGAATTTCAGTGGTTTAGGATAGATATCTTCGATATAAGAATAAATGCAGTGTCACTCATGAGTTAAAAATTGGTTTAATATTTGGTATTAAAATCTCTCCTCTCGGTTGCGTTGTGCGATCTGGTGGGATCTGTTAACGCGTTCGAACAGAAAAAATTGGTTTAATGTTGACATTACACGTGAGGTAATAACGGGCAAACGTTATATCTATTTATCGCACCCCTGGTATTTTTTTTCTTCATAGACTTAACATTGGGAACTCGTATCTAACGCCCATTAGTTATTTAGTAAAAATATCCAATGGGGGATTATGTCACAAATGATAGCTCATTAGTCAGTGTTCAGTGTGAGATAGATTCAGAAACCCATTCAAGTGTCAGACATTTAGTGTCAGAGCTTGATCCCATCTCGTCTGAATCACTACGTAATTCACACAGCTTTGCCTTGTGAATTACTATGTGATTCAAACTCGATGGGATAAGAGCTCAGACCCTAAACTCTCCTAGGTTTCCTCTATAATCTCAGCAGTATATGTCATTATTGCTGTTCTTATGATTACCTGTAATTATGTTACGTTGTTGTATTTTGCTTGTAGAATGAGACATGTGACACCGATACAAAAAGTTCAGATGACGTGACTACAAGAATCATGTCTCAATGACCAGTGGAAGATGATTGTAATATCCACGATGAACTGTGTCAATAAAAAAAATGAATAAATAAAAAAGAAAAGAAGAAGATGAAATAAAACTACTTACTGGAAAGGCATCCAGATCGTGTGCCCAAACGATGAAGGTCTGCTGCAGTAATAACTGAAGTGAAAGACAACAGCAATCAGGCATAGTTCATGTGCCTTGATATGGCATTGTAATACTGGCGCCCAGAGGACTAAATAGACGATAAACATTTGTTTTATGGACAGGCGGCCATAGACCACGAGAGGTTAACGCGTGGATAACACACGAGCGAGTGTATTACGACATAAACCTCGAGTGGTTTATAAAGCCGCCTGTTCACATAACCATCGTTTATTGCATTAATTATCTAACTTTTTGAATAGATTACACACAGTAATTGTCATATCAAAGGGAAAAACAATAGGGACTATTTCTTGGCTCTACAGCACAAAGGGACTATTTTCCCATATACCATGGCTTTGGGGCCATACACCACAGATTTTACTCTGTATGCCACAGTTATGGTTTCTGACAGATATTACATAATGGGTCGTCGTTTACTGAGTCCCTATACATTTTCAATGTGGTCCTTATATTCGATGATGACAAAAATTCTATATTTCAGGGTTTACAGACTTCCACTTATCATTTAATTTTCAACATTTTGCCTGTAGCAAGGCCAAGTCCTCAACTTTGTCAACAAATTAGGACACTTCATATAAACAAGGCAGATTTTTATAAATAAAACAACCATTCTTACTCAAATATTTCAGAAACGTTCATATGTCACCTTAAATATCCATAAATTCACATAGACTGTGGGTTGTTGAGCCTCAGTAGAGATCAGCTCTGTTCAACCTAACTTTCCACTAATAGGTTGAGAATGTGCACGTCTCAGGAAGCCCACCCATCGCTCTGACTATTTCCAGCCATGTGATTGGCTAATAAGATCTAGATTAGCTAATTAGGGTCCCGCCTTAGACTATACTAGCAAAAGACCAGAAAAGCAGTATCAAGCCTGGCCTGTGCTTGAGCCCCAGTCATCGCAGCAGGGGGCTCGACGGCTTTCAACCTTTTTGTCCCACCTCAACTGTAAACCCTGGACTATACAAATCTAACAATGCCAATGGGCAATGTCCGAACTCCTGAGTGACAAAAATAGCATTTCTTTTCAATCTCAAATATGGCAGACAGAAATGACGTAATTCTTCCATTCCTACTTTTGGCTCAATATGAACATGGCCAGATCTAAAGTCTACATTCCTGTATATAACTGGTTACTTTGAAATGTTAATGTTTAATGATGCTGAGGTTCACTCACGCTAGGTATCCGTTGTCTTCGGTGAAGGTGATGTTAAAATACACTGAGTATATTCTCGTGGAGCGGATCGGAACCTGAAGAACCGTTTCGTTGATGACATCACTCATCATCTGAAAATCAAGCAAGATTTCTCAAATAATTTGTTTGTTCAGTGACATATTCCAAAGCGAGCGATAAGTTAATTGGAAGACTAGAATATACAACAAAAAGTCATCCCTATCCTTATTGAATAACTAAAGTGGTATAGCTTATTTATCTCACACCTGGTATTTTCTCCCATAATATTGGGAACTCATATCCAACAGTATTCAGAAAAAAATACTCAAGGGGGGATTATGTCACAAATGTTAGCCCATTAGTCAAGGTGGAGGGTGAGATGAATTCAGAAACCTATTCCAGTTTAGGGTCTGCCCGTCTCGTTTGAATTACTATGCAAACTTGATGAGATACTATCGTAAAACCGGATGAGTTTTAATCTTGGCTCTCGTATGCCACGACTGGCGTTTGGCGTAGCGATATCACGAGGCGGAGCCGAGTGGTATCCGGAACCAAACGCCAGTCGTGGCATACGGGAGCCAAGATTAAAACGAATCAGGTTTTGATTTTATCCTACCCCTCTCTACAATATTTTAATATCAAAATCATGAATGAAAATCATCAAAATTCCGTATGTCCCAAGTACCATACAAACGTCCGTATGCCAGTCAGCGTGGCATACAGAATCTCAATGTTAAGCCTATGGGATTTTATATTAGGGGTAGGATAAATGCTCTGACCCTAAACTTTCATAAGTTTCCTATAGTAATAGATTCCCCCCAAATATCTTTTTGTATCTACTGTACTAAAAGACTTTGTTACTACTGAAAAAAAAAGTTGAGAACGCAATATCCTATATTCTAAATAGACTTTTCTAAGCTATTTTTCTATATCATACGTGAACTGATTTTTCTCTGACAATAAAAATTCTTTTCACTTTCCTGTGGTCAGGTCGCCTAGTGATTCTACAAGGAGATTAGTATCAATGTCTTTATCTTATCATATACTAGGTGGTAGAAGTATAGAGAATGTGCTAACACAACACGCTGTACAGAGATTAGTATCAATGTCTTTATCTTATCATATACTAGGTGGTAGAAGTATAGAGAATGTGCTAACACAACACGCTGTACAGAGATGAGTATCAATGTCTTTATCTTATCAGACACTAACCTTCGCATCGAACAGAACACGGACTTCCATCTTTGAGACGGTTATTGGAATGAAGTTCTCATTCGATATATTGTAGTCATTCTGAAAGTAAACAAATAAGAACGTTACACACACATTGTTGTATTACAGGTACATGTATATTGAATCTATTCAAAACAATTCAAATTTCATCAAACAGTTCAATATTGTTAGAAGATTATGCACTGTCAATTGTTTCGTCTTTTGACAGTATTTTCAATGCAAGCGTACATTGGTGAGACTCTTTACTCATATTCTAGAAGAAAAACATTTTACCTAACTTTTAACATAATTTCCGAGAAAATACATAAAAAATGATAACATATATAATATACAAATAAATGCACTACATATGAGATAATGAAACTCATAATCTTAGGTTTAATATGGTACCTTTTGCAAATCTGTATCTCAATTAAGACTAATTTATGAGAATCTTCTTATACCAAGCCAAAAATAAGTATTTTTCAGTCGCCTTTACGGTTGCACGGCCTCTAGATATATATTACACAACACACAAGAACTCATGCACTAAGGCCTGTACTAGTCTGTAGTAACCAGACGATTGGTTTTTTTATCTAATGTCCCAGGAGACACTGAGAGTATATATAGCGACTAACTCATGGTTCAGCTTCATAGTTCTCACTGTTTTCCATCACAAGGGTGATGATCGAATCTATGAGACGCATTCAGGCACAATCTCAACCCTACACATTTATCGAGGTGAAAATATGTTTACTTCCCACACAACATAGACATGGTATGAGAAGAACTGGCCTTTGATATAGATGTAAATCTAGCACTGCTGGGGATGAAGGAAATTGATGGCTACATGGTATAAGAAAGACTGGCCTTTGATATAGCAGTGAATCTACCACTGCTAGAGTTGAAGGAAAATGATGGCTGCAAATCACACCACATACGGTAGACATGGTATAAGAAGGACTGGCCTTTGATAAAGCAGTAAATATACCACTGCTGGGGATGAAGGAGAAAGGTGGCTGCACACCACACCACATAGACACGGTATGAGAAGGACTGGCCTTTGATATAGCAGTAAATCTATCCCTGTTGGGGTTGAAGGAGTAAAGAAGAAACCGACAAGTTTTGGTCAAAGTCGTCAATCTCCACGAGTTTGATGCAGAGTGATATGAACAAGGCAAAAGCCGAGTGAATATCACACAGGATCCAAACTTTGACCAAAACGGTTTGCTTTCTGTATTTATCTCACCCCTGTACACACTCATAGAATGGACAGCACACAGGATATAGACCATGGAGACCGGACTGCGATACTCCTAGGGGCATGGAGAACGAGTGCCCAATGGTAAGCCTATAGGATAAAAATACCAGGGGTGAGATAAAATTATGGCTGCAGTGACCAAACCGATCATCCGGTGAATAGTGAAATGCTCATAGTGCTACTTACCCTTATTGTCAGTAAAACATATTGATTCTGAACACTGATGTTGGTGGCCATTGGCTTGAGAATTCTAACATCACTGGAGACGACGACCGTGCGAGGCAGGAGGAAGAACATGAGGAGGCCACCGACGATGGTACACAGGCCGACCGCCAGGGACACGTACACCACACTGTAAACAGATCGCCACTTAGCATATTCCAGCAGAATATATACAGACAATAATCGATGGTTTTGTGGACAGGCGGCCGTAAACCACGAGAGGTTGACGCGTAGTAATACACGAGCGCTAGCGAGTGTATTACGAGGTCAACCGCGAGTGGTTTACAGAGCTGCCTGTCCACAAAATCATCGTTTGTTGCATTTATTATCCATCTTTTCGAATAAATTAAACCCAGTAATTGCCATTTTAAAGGGTATAACAATAGGGACTATTTCTTTGCTTTATAGAAAAAAGGGACTATTTTTCCCGTATACCATGGTTTTGAGGCCGTGTACCACAGGTTAGAATCAGTATACCACAGTTATGGTATCTGGCAGGTTTTATACAATGGGTCGTGGTTTACTGAGTCCCCATACATTTTCAATGGGGGCTTTGTATACGATGGATAAGAAGTAGGTATAAGCATTACCTGCCCAACCGAAATTATTTCGTAGATGTGTCTGAATGCAGTGTATTTCACTTATATATTACTCCTCTGTGAGCTCTACCTTATTGACTTTCACCCGTCATCCCCCTTTTTTTCCCTCTTTTTTTTCATCTCTCATCTCTCATGTTTTTGTATTATCTCATGTGGTGGTGGGTTCCACTTTATTCCATTCCCGGGTCTCCGGCCCAAAATATCTTGTTACTTAATGTTTAATGTATTTTTGTAACGGTGGAAGTGTTTCCTGAAACACATGTACTGAGAAGATAATTATAATTGCTTTGAGAAACCACAAAGGAAGACCATCCTCCTGATGATTTTGTGCGTAATAAACAAACAAACAAACAAAAAATTCTTTTAATATTGTACCTTTCGCATACATTCAGTTCCCAATTGTTGGGTATGGATAGCTGAGCTTTTGCCTACTAGTTTCCGCCTGTGTGGTCTTCTACAGGGCTGGCAGCTAAATCATCAAGCTGAGAGATTTCGGCCCCTTATCCTACCCCTAATATAAAATCCCATAGGCTGAACATTGAGTTTCCGTATGCCATGCTGAATGGCATACAGAGGTTTATATGCAACTAGTGGTTTACAGTTTTTTCTCTATATATGCGATATTGATTAATTAATAATATACAGGCATAATATATCCAAAGTTATGGAGATCGACTAACTCCGTATTAACCCGTATGAAAAAGACGACTCCAGGATCTACATTTGACAAATGTTTATTCTATAATGGGTCAACGTTTCAGTCCTTTAATATGCATACTATATGTATACTTACGTCCTACGGGGCTTCAGTCGACTGTCTTTTAGTGGTATGAGGGCTACCAACTCGTGCTCCTGGTCTGAAAAATCAAATAAAAACAAATTGATAGGATTATATGAAATTACAGCTTATATTTTGGGACATGAGTAGATTGGGTAGCTTTTATTATTTTAAGTTTGGTCACCCATAAAGATCCAGTCAAGATTTCCTCATGGTTCAGATCTTCTCACTGAGTGACTTTGGGATGAATTCAGGCAGAAATTCCACCCCAAAAGTTTACCAAGATGAGTTCATTCACTTCCCACACCTCATAAATGTGGTATGTGAAGGAATGGACTCTGATAAAGAAGTATGTCTACCACTGCTACGGATGAAGTAGAAAGGTGGCTGCAGTGGGAGTCTAAGTGTATTTATCCTACCCCGTCTCTACGCTTTTGGATTACTAAAATATAAATATCGATTAAACGACTAACTGAAGTCCAACCAGAACTTTTGAGTCCAACCGGAACTTTTTTTCGGAGGAGCTCACAATCTGGTCGCTGATTGGTCGATTTTTGTTTATGCCTCTAGAGGCATAAATCGCACTTGTCATGGCATGCCGCATAAAATTTGCCTATGTTATGCCTATGGACCGTTTTTATTAATGGTAGGATAAAAACCCACACACCAATATATTTCAAGAGTTTGATTTTGATCTTATAAATAGAATTGTGTAATGTTATGGATATGCAAACAATAGCTGATTAGTAAGACACCTTGGGGGAATGTTTTCTGGATGCATGTTTCACCACCTAGCGGATGTTCTTCCCGAGACTAATGTCACACGCTGACGATATGTCCAGGTGACAAACCCTAGCGACAAACTCGTTAACGCAATTAAAACAAATACCACAGCCAGTGAGCGTTTTGGAAAGCAGCCAAGACACTTTACTAATGCTTTAATCAAAATTGCAACTGAACCATAAACGAAGAACCGGAATTTCTGAGGAGAAGTTAACGTGCGAGTCCCCTTTGTCATAGCATTTGCCTTAAAGAAGTATCAAATTTCCTTTGATTTATGGGTTTAGGCAATAACAACAGAAAGGGGCCATTTCATAGTAAGAACGAATATATTTCAAGAAAACGTTATTGTTGACGAGGCTAGAGTTTGTATGTATGGCAAACTACTTGGAAACCAACCTACTTACCCTACCCGACCTCCCACCCTCCTAGCCTACACTACCCACGACCCTACCTACCCTACTCTACCTAACACCCTCCAAACCTAACCTTCCAACTATCCTACCTTCAGGCAAATCTTGGCAAGTTATCCTTTCAAGTACATGAACCATTTGTAGTTTTTCTTGAATATATGTACCATACTTTCTTTATATTACAAGAAATCATCGATTCGCATTTCATTTGCAGTTGGGAGTCAAACTCATAGCTCAATAATTGTCATCAGAGTGTTCTACACACTTGTCCGTGCCACTAACCATCTGAAAATTACAGCTTTTGTCAAAATGTACCTCAATATCTGTAGGTTTAAATTTGGTTGGCAGGCTCTACTTCAACCACCCTAATGTTGGCAAGTCGACCGATATCCGTATCCAACACACACCTACTTACAAGTCGATAAAACACCCATTACGCTGGAACTCGGAGTGGTCTAGGCACAGGGGAATGTTTTCTATCATTTATGATACTGCGTATATTGCGGTGACCAATATATCAAGTCTTGGGTAACATACTGCCATAGATACTTTGATCCGAGATCAAACGGTGCACAGTAACCTACGAGTGGTCGACACTGTCCACGCCTACGGACACACGGAGGGCGTCATGAAATGGGCAGCATTTACTGCTATTTATTCACCGTCTGAGTGGGAATGTTTTCTATCATTTATTATCCCACCCCTAATATAAAATCCCATAGGCTTAACATTGAGTTTCCATATGCCACTCTGACTGGCATACGGAGTTTTATATGCCACTTGTAGCTAGAGAAGTGTTATCACGTAATATTCCAAAATCGAGGAGACAGGGTACGATGAAATCAAAAGCTGATTCGTTTTAATCTTGGCCACCGCATGCCACTCCTGGAGTTTTGGCTCCGGACTTCACTCGGCTTTGCCTCATGAAGTCACTATGCCAAACTCCAGTCGTGGCATATGGTGGCCAAGATTAAAACTCATCCTGCGTATATTGCGGTGACCAATATATCCTGGGTAACATAATGCCATAGATACTTTGACCGCGATCAAACGGTGCACAGTAACCTACGAGTAATCAACACTGTATGCACGCTACGGACACAGGGGGGGGGGGGTTGTTACATTGGGCCATATTTACTATTTATTCACCGTCTGAGTGGGACACTATATTTAGTTGTTTTACGAGGTGCAACACCAGGACCCCAATACTCAAAATACTTGGAAAAGCATACTACATTCCATGGCCTAGAGCTCACTACGCCGACTTATTTCCATAGAATATCATATCTTATGGACGAGACTGTAATAGGTCTACCTCCAGCCAAAAAATAAAAATAAAAGTAAATTAATGCAATATAATAGTGATGGTCTGTTTTTGCTAACACTTTGATTTATGCATCTAGTTTTTTATCATCAATATAAAGAGCTTGGCTCCATTCATTGATCAAATAAGTAGGTCCCATTTGTTTATGCTCAGAAACTCTTTAACATGTGTCCCATCCACTGGTGGAAAAAGTATATCCACTCTGCAACATGTGCGCACGCCAACGCTGAACAATCACTGAAATGAGAAATATGTCGTGACATCTCACTCATATAATAATTGCTCAATCTTAATATATCTGAAGCGTGCATATGAAAACAGCTCCCATAGAGTAAGACTAGGGTTGCACTAAGATTATTCACTGCCTTTTCCTTCAAAACCTGTTAACACAAACTAATGTCAGCATTTAGATCTAAAACAGCTATTACTGAATTCATGGATTGATTTATCAGTATCCTGTACTGTATCTCGATTTTGTCCGAGAGATACTTTGCTTAAATAAAAAAAATTCTGAGTTTGCTCCGTTAGGCATCTAATTTAAATCATGGTCCACCTGTAGTGACTCTGGGAGTTATAGAAACACCTATTATTAATCAAAAACACATTGTAGTCATGTGCAAATATATCATCAGGAATGTCTCACCTTGTTGAGTACTAATATCATCTAGTATTCTCTAGGGAGTGAACTGTGTAAAGATCCATGTGTTGTATATATAGGTTATGGACACTGTAGACAGGCTTCAGTCACTGTCTCCTGTGCCTATCCCCCACCTACCCCCACCCCTCTTTGCCAGGATACATTTGATTCCTGGGCCAGTCGGTGTTAGGGGAAGTTCAAATGTTTCAAAGTAGTTTTATTTCTTAATCATGTCCATAATCAAAGACCTAAGCAAGTCTATGGACACTTGTCCAAATATAGATGCTGTGAATCATGCCTATGCTGTGAAGTAAGACTTAAAGAAAAACTTACTTAAAACGTGTGAACTCATTTAAAAACACATCAATCATTCATATAACTTTACCTATTTCATCTATCATCCTTTCAACTTTAGTTATTTTTCAAACTGTCAAGATAACATGATGATACCTTCTGTTTTGGAGCCGGTAACGACTGTATTTGATGTGAATAGGCCCGAGGCCAGTGTCAGAATATCAAGTCTAAATAACAAAGAAGATTGTTTTTTACTTGACTCCATTTACCATCGGCGGTATATAATGTGCATGCATTATATGCCAGATCGTAGGGTAATTGCACACCAGCCTGTATTTGCTTCTGGCATTTTTTTCGTGAAACGTTAATTAGACGGTAACAGGTTGTTTTCCCTTTAACACTAAACGTGCAGAAACTGAAAGCTGCCTGTGGTATCGTAACGTCAGCACCGATGCCCGGCGGTGAATTTCTAAGGGCCATAATACACTGTACGATTTCAGAACATGAATGGACCGTTATCAGCGATATAAGAACAATCGTAAGCTCAGACAAGGCCTCGAACTGGAGTCGTTCAGTGTGCCCCCCCCCCCTCTCCCCCCCCCCCCCCCCCCCACACACCGTGGACATGTGCCTTTGTCGCCGCTGTCCAAAAAATTATTATATGCCAGACCGTAGGGTATTTGCATACTATCATAGATCTGCATTTTTTTATACGTTCATTAGACGATAACAAGTTGTTTTCAGGTGCAGGTGCTGAAAGCTGCCTGTGGTATTGTAACGTCAGCGCCAATGGCCTCCAGCGAGTTTCTAAAGGCCACAAAACACTGTACGATTTTGGAACATAAATGTTCCGTTATCAGCGATAAAAGAACAATCCTAAGCTCAGGCGAGGCCTCGAAATGGAGTCGTTCAGAGTGGCACCTCACTCCAGAAATGTGTCTAAGATTACAAAATGCCCCCCCCCCCCCCCCCCGTGGAGATGTACCTTTGTTGCTGGTGAATTTCAGTCCAATATTCCAAAATAGGAGAGATTAATTAAGAAAACTGTTCCTTCTTGTTATCAGGGACAACAGAGTTAAAGAAATATCCCCCTTGGTGCGTACCAATATCAGCCCTCAATTAGCATATTCAATCACTGGGTTATGCGTTATTGGGGTGCCACACAGATACGAGGTCAGATGCTGTCGCTCATTAATTAGTGCCCACAAGATGACCAATGACTAGAATTGTAACACATTCGGTGGGGTAGAAAATTGTAATTCTATCGCACAGTGTGGAGAGAATTCTTTAGGATTAACTTCTATCATCCCCTTTCTGGTATCACGCTGTGATGGTCGACACCATGTGCAAATTCACCTGAGACACATTAAGACTAGCTTACAATTAGGGGGCCCTCCCACCTACTACGATTAACTCTATAATTAACCCTTTGGCCTCATCGGCGAAAAACTGAAAAAATCGTGGAGGTGTCGATGACAAGCTGTCAATTAGTCAGGTTTTGTCGCCGAGATCCGCGACGCGCACCAACGCGCTACAAAAAAAAAACGTTAATCGTAATGGGTCTACAATATTCAAACATGTTTGAATTTTTTAGGCAGTCGGCGACAAATGCGGCCGGGTAAATCCCTCTTATATGTGAAATACTTCACCGAAATTTATCGAATTTGCAGATCCGGTACATCATATCATGACGATACTGCACTGCAAATTTGGAGTCATTCAATAAAGGCTAAGGGTCTCAAATCAATCATTTTATAGTTTAGCTTGGAACTTTTTTTGCTTCAAAAACAATATTGTATTGCTATGTATATACTATTAAAAATCTATTATAACGATGCATTATTTCTTTGAATTATAACAGATTTTATAAATGCTACCTCAAATAGATAGTTAAAAGAGTTTTCCCGCCCTTTTTTTGTCGCCGACACGCCGGGTAAAAAAAGCAACTCTCCTATTAGGCTACAACGGGCTACGATTAAGTCCCCAACACCCGCCGCCTTTCGGGAACTTAATTGTAGTGCATCGTAGCCCGTCGTAGTTGGTGGGAGGGCCCCCTTAAGGGGATCAATCATTTGAAATGAATTTTTTTTTTTTTTTTTTTTTTTCATTTGAAATGAAATCGTACAGTGTGTTTTTCATTTAATCTGCAAAGCAACATGTCACAAAGCATACAACCACCACTAGAGTTACAGTTCAGTTTACTGATGAACCAGGCATGCTGCTCAGACTAACCAAAGCAAGCAGTGCCTTCAGGCAAGGACCAGACAGAGCAAATACGACCGAGGTCACAGAACACTAGGTGCCCTATTTACTTATCATTCCTCATACATTGCGGCATGAAGGAAGACTATATTATGCGTGTGCTAAGCTTGTAATTCCCAATGTTAATCCAAAGTCTATGGACGACCCACTTGGTATACAAACGATATATGTATAGCAAACAGACTCATAATTTTTCGCAGCACACGTGAACTTTTTTTAACAGCTCTATAAAGTTTGTTTTTTTGCTTGTGATTTAATGTCTCAGGGGACCCTGAGGGTATATAGGGCCCATCAATGATTTAAGGTTTTCAATTTCGTAGACTTGTTTCAGTTCCATTCTTTTCAATGTCTTCCCCCACTTTATCCACATTGCCAAGGTCAAAAGGGCCACAGTTCCTATGCATGAAAATTGAAAAGAACTGGAATTAATTAAGTAGTGGATGGGAACATAGTTTTGTTGTTGCCCTTTTTGATATTCCTAAGAAGTTTGTATAGCCTCTCCTTGGGTTTCCGCTTGGTTTTACTTAATTACTTTTTATTGAATCTCGGGGCAATAGATCACATTCGAGCTATGGCAGGTCAGATCCTACTTGAGTTTCTGCTTTTTTCATGGTGTTCCCAGTGATTTCTGCCTCTCTGTTTTTGATCATGTGACAATATTTGCAATCTTTTTTCTTGCACTTGCACTGGGTGTAATGGCGCACCTGAAAAGGATATACATGTACACATATTTATATCAGAAGCTAACCTCTCTTTTTTCTCCGAGACTCCCCAGACACCATGAATGAAAGAACTGGGTTAATAGGTCCGACTTTTAAACCAATTTTAAATTCAGGCTAAGTATAATTTGGAGTTTGGCTTACAGAGGTACTAAATCTATGATCCATCCCTAACCCCCCTATAATCTATATCATTTCATTAGAATTATACTATTTAACGTGACTGTGGAGGGGGTGATAATATGACCCATTACGACAGAAATATGTTTATGAATGCTATAAGGTGGTACTTGAGCTGATCTAGTCGCCCATTTGTGACATGTACAGTTCCTTACTTCAGCATGAAGAGAAGAAAGTTATGCTTCTAGGGTCACATAAAGGCTTTGAAGCTGGACGAAAAGGCTTGACAATTTGAGGCATATTGTAAGATTTGGTGATTCCCCCCCCCCCCCCCCCCCCATATTTTGACACAATTGTCAGATCTGTACAATTATAACATTTATCAATTTATTCATTTTCCAATAGGGAAAATATGTTTATCCAAAATTGCTTGATAAATATAGGAAACGAACTGGATAATAGGGTGTTTTTGAACTCCCTCAAATTCAAGTATGGCGACATTTAGACTTTGGTACATTCCAAATCTATTTAACCTTATTAAAGATTGAAGAAAATGACATGGGTTTTACTCTGTGAAAACCAACTTTTCTATATTATGGTATTATGATAGTATAATAAACAGACACAGTATACCCGTTTTTATTATCATATTACTTAAAATATCAATTTATTACATTTGCTTCTATACAATGTTTTTGGTTTCCACTGCACATACCCCATACGCCACATACATACCCTGTACGCCACCTACGTGTTGTATGGCCTTAAATACGACATGGGTAGGAGCTGGCGGTTTACATAGGGCATGCAGCCACAGGTATATAATAAAGAGGAATACTAACATTAAAATTGTTATTAACATCTTTCGTCATCTATACATAATGCTAATGCACATCTACCGATTTGGGACTGACTACCAAATAGGGCTGACTGCGTTAGGATGCCTTGCCTAATATAAAGGTGGTGCTCCATTGCGCCGATTGTTGGTCTCCGAACAGTCTTCACCCAATCTCCACCCGTTCTCTGATTGTTCTTGCCCCATGCGTGACCATGAGGAGAACATGGGGGCCGATTAGAGACCGCTAGGAGTTTGAGTGCCGACCGTTGCTCCACTGCAGCTACAATATCAGCGACTAGCGTGCGCCAAGCGGCCAGCAACCAAATGATCGCCACCCAATCTCCGCAGGATGGGCTGCAGTGGAGTACAGCCTTAAGACAAATAACCAACCCTTTGTCGCCAACAAAGGTACATGGATGTTCCGAAATCGCTTGATGGGACTTTATAAGAACAAGTATCTTTACACCACGGATAAAATGTTTTCAAACTTACGCTTGCATTCATCATTAACAACTAAGTAACCACTACATGATACAGTGTGAAGATATTCTGTTTTATAGTTAGATGCATATGTGAATTCAGTTACCTGAATGAATCACATGCATATATTCATGTTAATTGCGCACATATATCTTTATATCGTTGACTGTTCCCTTATCGGTTTAATCATTAACACTTGGCTACACACACTAGTAGTTATCATATGAGGACTAGGTGATCCCATTATGTCGAAAGTGCTATGAAAAATAGACCTGGGGACTGGCAGATCTAGTTGTGCAGCCATGCGTGTCCTATTCTCCGGGGACCATGCCTCAGTGGGTTTACAAAGACAGTCTGGGTTGTACGGGAAGGGGGAGCAGCGGCTGAGGAACGTATCCTTTTTTCCCTTCTTTTTTCAAATTTCTATATTGAATGGTTTTTTTATACAAGCTTTGTTCATCGCCAGTTGGAGTGAAATGCAATCTCCACAATTAATCAGAAGTTACTATTCATCTGAGATCATTCAATCATTGCAAATTACCATTATATGAAGTCGTTTTTGATACAGTCTATCTATCAGTTGCCTCTGTATAACACTGTATTAGGCGGTTCTTTGTTACGAGCTTTATATATCGCGAGTTTAATTATAGCCCATCGCCAATTGAAGTATAATGTGTTCCTGAGTGTGGATCGGATCCCCCATCCCACCCCTGCCCCTCCGCGCAGTGTGTCTAGACTACTTATCTGGTGAATACGATGGTGTAAAGTCTATGGGACCTTTATGTCCGATTCTGTTCGATTCGAATATCAGAATGGATCGCGAACAATCAAGTCTCGATGTACGATTCCCTCGTGCAGTGACGCGACTATGATCAAAGGTACTGACACTCCACGGAAAAGAAAAACTTCAATCAATGAGAGTATGAGACAGTCTGGAGGCAGAATTATGTTGTCAAAAGAGACACAATATTTTTGTTGGCGAGGGTTGCTTCTGACTTGATGATGGGCTGGTTTACTTCTTCTTTCAAACATGTGTGCCCTACGATCATAATTTAAAGGCTAAATGAGACTTACTCTTATGTTCGCGTACTTTGTAGCCTAGCTTCACTAACAATGACAGGGGTGTGTGAATTGTATTTCAACAATGTCGTAGAGTTTCTTCCATAATGAAGGCATCATCTATTTACCTAAAACGTATGTGTCCATATCTTTCTGAGTGAATAAATACTGCTTTCAGTACCCTGGTAAACTGTCCTGGTGCTTATGTCAAGCCATTTGAAAGACATGTATACTGGTATAACTGTCCTCTCCACTCAAACCTGAGGTATATTCTGCCCCCTTTGTAGATTGGTATGGAATGAAACACATTTGAAAGATCTAAGAAACCCAGGTATCATATCAAGTGCAGTTTTATGGGTAATGATGTTTATAGGTAACAGTGTCATTTAGATCTGTCTCAGGTGTTGTCAAGACACAAAACAACTCACCTTGACAGATTAATCCAAAAACAGAAGCAAAAGACCCACTAACTCCCCAAGAAGTAAGTCAGACACACTTGAGTAACATTTTAGGACGCCCACTTCGAGCTTCTGTATTCATAAATATAAGCCAGATTAAGTATTAATGTGTATGAGGATATCTTTAAAAAAGTTTCACAATCCATAATATCTCCCAAACTTTGAGTCTTATTTCAGACCAAAAAACAAGTGATTTTACCGGAAGTTGTCACTGCTGGAACCTGGTGAGCACTAAATCTCTGTTGTTATCCGACCGACCAGTAACAAGCTGTAGACTTTACATTGTGATTTACATTGTGATTTGTGATATTGTCTATGAGGTTGCTTTGGCAAAGGCGATGCAATTCTCTTTATAGTTTCAGGAACAAAAAAAGAAATTTATATACACATGTCTGTGTCACTGCCTCAAATTAGAAAGAATATGTATACATGAAGGTGGACATTACAGTATGTGTGATTTGGGATTCTCAGCTTCCATAAATCTCCTACTGTTAACTTCTCACAAGTCTCACTTTGATTAATCAATCTAGAAACCAGGCTGTGGTCATATACCAAGGTACTTTTAGACATGTCTGGTGGCCAGGTAATGTTAGTATGTTCACAACACAAACACACATTCTGGGTACACCTGACACTGCGGTCTACTGAACTATGCATGACCTTACTATATAAATATATAAATCACAACATTAGCTGGTTTCAGATACAAGCGGCTGTATGCTCCGAGGAGTTGACGCGTAGTATTATCCAAGCGTGTGCGAGGATAATACGTAGAGCCAACTCCGAGGAACATACAACCGTTCTTTATCTGAAACTAGTCTGTAGTGTATTTATCATCCACCTTTACTGGACAAGTGGCGTATAGATATGAATTTGTTTTAGTTATGCACTATTTTTCTGTATGCACCCTCAGGAGCATACAACATATCTGTATGCTCCGGGTATGTCCATACACACTCCCTATGTGTTTTCTATGGATACTTTGTATTAGGTGGACAACAAATTAAAGTACATGTATGTGTATTATGCACCTCCCATGCGAAGCAAAGTGAACTACTTTTCCCATAGACCCTGAGAGCGCCTGTTCCGGAAGCATATCAGGTGGCAGATCCAGCTTACAAGCGTCTAGTATTGTGGTGGGGTTCAAAGCAGGTGATGCCTCGTCACAACAAGACTAGACACGGAGGGTCCGCCATGACTCACGTCAGCTGACAACAGGTCAAGTGACTGCAAGACATCCTGACTCAGAGCAGTATGTGTACAATAGGCCTTTTTCCACAGGCTGGTGTCGCACCTTATCTGATTGGTTACGCCATGCCTGCAGCCAAACATTCACCTGGCAACGTATTCTTTAGCATTGTGTCACTGAATGTATGGAAGTAATACATTCATAATACCTGTGTACATTATAAGCATAGAAATAAAGTGTTTGAATTGTATTCTATGGTATTCCAGCTCCAAGTTGGTATTTCATACATGCATATCAACTCAATAATACTTTAGATATACCTTAGATAACACAGGGACACCCAAACTGTATACACAATAATACATTGGCAGACCTAGCTGTTATATGCTTATCTTTTTTCTATTTAAACCAAGATAATTATCAACTATAAAATTTAGACAGCTCAGACTCGTTGATACACTACCCAAGTTTGTTACAAGAATCTAATCTGTCAAAAAACAACACTCCTGCAATCACACCCACCGTTCACACTTTAGGTGTGATTGCTGTGTTTTCCATACACAAGTGGCCGGACTTGGCCGTGTTTGTCCGAGCGGCCGCGTAACTAATCAGTGGCGCGTTAGGCGGCGCTGAACGGCAAAACCTGTATTACGAACACGGGAGGTGCGTGCCCGCGCGTGGCCAACAAGTCTACGATTTGTGCTGGTCAAATGAGCGACAAATACAAAATAAGTGAATATAAGAGGAGGTAGACTTGCTCAAGTCTTTGATTATGGACATTCATGATTAAACAAAATTACGATAAAGTATGTTGTGGTGTGACTGGTCCAGGAATCAAAGACTTGCCCATTACGAACGAAACCTTCTGTAAATTGCAACCCCAACTGCTCCCTGTAACGCTACACCTCCTCCTACACATCCCCCTCTCCCTCCTCCAGTTCCCTGGGTGCTATGTTATCAGAGCAATACATCCCGCCTATGGACGACCTTTGGACCGTGTTAAAAATTAAAACCCCCATGAGGAGTAGTTGGAGGGGTAGAGGGATTGAAGCCAGAGGTAAACCTAGACCATCCTGGTTATCAATCTTCAAGCAGATATCCTGACCAGTAACAAGGAAATCTGCATGGAGAGTGCTGGACAATCCTGGCGTTAAACAGCGCCAGAAATCGGACACCATTACCGATTTAACCAGTCCCTGTATCGAGGAGAGGAGGGGTGGGGTAGGCGGAGGGATACAGGACTGGGGCCAGTCTAAAGAGGAGGTTGCCATGAATCAAAATATAATACAGGAAGGTAGCGAGAAGTAGAGTGGGATACGGAGAGGTCAAGGGAAGCATGTAGGAAAGAGAAATAAAGATTGAGAAATAATATGGGAGCCCTTAATAGGTAATTATCCGATTACTAACCTTGGCAGAAGTATGAAGGAGAATTAAGGTTCTTGCGAGCTTAGGGACACTAATGAGTGCCCTAGGGTAACAGGGAGAACTAAACTTTTTTGAATGGTTGGAGAAAGAGAAAAAGGGTAGTTGTAAACAATTTCTTAAGAAAATTCTAGATGATAGCAATGCCATCCTTGAAAGCACGCGGTATATTACATGCTGCTTGTTTGTGTTATATTGCTTATCTGCGACACACTGCCTCTCCGTAACATACGGTCTGTCAGTTGCAAACAGTCTGTATGTGGCATACTGTATGTCTGTTGCATACTGTCTGTGTGATAAACTGACTTTCTGTGATATAGGGCGCACAGCTATTTTACTATGGAGACGGCCATCTTGCTCCCTGATGCCATCTAAACAAAAGGTGGCGGGACCAATTATCAATGGATTTTAGTAGTGCTATCTTACAATTTCCTGACGTGGTATGGCAGAACTTGCTCAGTGCCATATAGTGCCTGTCAGTGATATACTGTTTGTCTGTGAAAGCATTAGGATTCTGGTCCGCTTTAAAAAAAAACATGAATTTATATTTAGTGAATACAGAGATTATTTATATTTTTCCAATCCTAAGTGGGACCAAAAGGATACGTTGCTATGTGAACGTTTGACCAACATACCCATTTCCGAACACTCTATAAATACCTACCGCTGCTGGGGATGCAGTAATCATAAGTTATGTAGTGAGGGTGATGTTTTCATCCCAGGCTGACCATGTGATATAATGGGCGCCAGGACGAAAACAGTTACTCGATAAGGGTGGCCATTTTTCTTGGGGGTTTCATAGGTAAAGAAAGAACAATTTTCATCGATATTTGAAGGTATATAGGAATAGGGAAACCAAGTACCAGTAAGCAAATGTCAAAGTTAGTCGGTGGGGACCGGATAAATTACTGCCTGCGGCTGACGCCTTGGGCAGTAATTCTTCTGGTCCTCACCTCGTAACTTTGAACTTTTGCTCACCGGAACAGTTTCCCTCTATTCACATGTACCTGTGGTTGAATATCCACTGCTAGGGATGCAGTATCAATAATATTCGCGCTGTATGGCTGGAGTGAATGACTGCTAGCAAGCATGTAATCAAAATAGAGTTTTTTTTATGATTTTCAGTATAATGATAGGAAAACATGTTTACTGTGACTTTACCTCATTAATAAACCATTACTGGCTAAATCAAGTTAATTATTTGTTTAAATTAATTTCGGGTATATGATAAATGTAGAGCAACCTACCAGATTTGTACAATCCTCAAAACTTGTTTATACTTTATGGTTAATAAGGAACTCAGCGAAAAGGCCTTGTTATGTATGGACGTCAAATGATCTCGTTTTGTAGCTTGTACAGAATGGTCAAGGTGTTTTTTTGTATAAATACTGACTGACCAATACCAACGGACTAAAACCGAATGACCAATACTTATATAGAACATCCTGACCATGCTGTACAAGTCACAGAACGAGATGACAATTTACGGTTTGTACGGAACGAGGCGTTTACGCCGAGTTCCGTACAAACCGTAAATTGTCATCTCGTTCTGTGACTTGTACAAGCATGGTAGGACGTTATATATTTACTATATACCCAAATCTATTTAAATACTACCGTAAATATAGGCGAAAATCACCTTTTTACGAGTCCATTTGGACACGCCCCCCGTGCGGAAAGTCAATACACTGTGGTACGTGTTTACCTTTTTAAGTTCGTGACGTAAATCTGTGACATAAATGCGTGACGTCACGCATTTCCTACCGCATATCTAGTAGTTATTAACGTTATTGAATCTGTTTGGAGAGTGATTGATTTGGATTTCAATCTTCACCGTAGCATAGTTAACGTTATATAGTTAAGTTGTTAAATCTATGTTAGGAGAGTGTATTGACCATTTACGGGTGGCGCCATCTGCCAGTTTTATCGGAACTAATATTGTATCGACTCGTGGATTATAAGTGGCTTCTCAAACAACGGAATCTTTTGGATAACATCATATATTAAGTTAAGTATATTTACATATGTTATTCATAATTAATTCTATTTAATCTTAATACGAGTTCAAGTTATAATTATAATTAACGAAATATAAGTAATTTATTAAATACAACAATGTTTTATTTCAACATTTCATGTTTTTAATCAATTCTATCGGAACATTTCTATCCTAATTTCTATCGTCATTTTTTATCGACATTGTTATCGACATTTGTTTCTATACAACCACATATTGAAGCCATATGTATTTAATATACATAAACGATAAGTTCTCCGAGTGTATAGTATCTATATCTAGTATTTATTTAAATGTATTTTCTTTTATCATATTAAGAAATAAAAAGTTATTTATGTTTATCTTTTCAGTTCATACGTTACTAAGCGTATCTCCAACGCACTGCAGAGCCTGAAGGTGGGTGTGGCATTTATTAACCAATAGGATTACAGTATTTTAACGTGGTCGTTTCACGTAGCAACGTGTTCATTTTTCAAGTCCGTACACTTGACAACGTCTCTACCAGGCGGTCCGTACGCTATTATACGGACATGAAGTCTGTATATTCAAATTACGTTATACGTCGAAACGGTACGTATTTACAGTATATACGGCATGGGTATATAGTAAAGACTAATACTGATTGACCAATACCAACTGACCGATACCAACTGACCCATGACTAACTGACCCATACTGCTATACTAATTAATACTGACTGACCAATATCGACTGACCGAAACAGACTAACTAATAAAGACTGGTCAATACTGACTGACCAATACCAATTGATTGATTCCGATCAATTAACTGATCCCAACCGACCAATCCAGACTGATCAATACCGTCTGACCAATACTGACTCACCTAAACCTCACCCCTTCATAGGCTTAACGTTAGAAACTTGTACTCCATGGCCATGAAGGTATTGTACCTAATACTCAATGGCTAATTTTGTGAGTTATTTCATCAACAAATAATGCTATAAGGGTTGGTATAAAATCACTGCTATGTAGTTCACTCAGCTTTGCTTCGTGAATTACTCCGCAGTCAAACTTGGTGGAGTACAGACCAAGTTATTTTCATCAAGTGTGTTTCCTTCTAAATACTGACTGAACGATACAGACTGACTGGTACTGACTGGTACTGACTGAACAATCCCCGCTGACTGGTACAACTGACCAATTCTGATTTACCAATACTGACTGATCAATACTGACTGAATAATACACTGTTCAATACTGACTGACCAATATTGACTGACCAATACCAATGGACTCAAACAGACTATAATAAAGGTGGATGAGTTTTAATCTTGGCCTCCGTATGCTACGACTGGAGTTTGGCATAGTGACTTCATGAGGCGAAACTGAGTGAAGTCCGGAGCCAGAACTCCAGGAGTGGCATGCAGTGGCCAAGATTAAAATGAATCAGGTTTTGATTTTATCCTACCCTGTCTCCTCGATTTTGGGATATTATGTGATAACAATTCTGTATGCCACTAGTGGCATATAAAACTCTCTATGCCAGTCAACATGGCATATGGAAACTCAATGTTAAGCCTATGGGATTTTATATTAGGGGTAGGATAATGTATTCTACTCAGTAGAATAAGTAGATAATCACTGGTACTAATTGACCGATCCCGACAAACTGCCTTCCCACCTGTCTGCAGGGTTGTCAGTGGGGGTAAGAAAAAAAACATTAAAATATTTTTTTGCAATACAGAATTTATGCATTACATATGCATTACAGTAGGAATCAAGGGAAAGCTCAAGTTTTTACATGGGTCAGTGGGGAGGTTAAGCAGGGGTTTCTGGGCTGTGGCTGAATTGGGCTATTTAGCAGTTGGTATATCAATATTACACAAGGAATCATTTTGTTGTTCTGAAAATGAAAACATTGAATTCAATGGAAACATTGAAAACTGGCATCCCTGTGTCTGCCTGTTGAACTGATAGCACATCCACCAGACTATTAATCCAGCTGACTGCCTCCAAGAGAGCCCATCAACCTGACTGCCTATTCATCTAACTGTCCATCCTACTGAATTTTCATCCACCTCACTGCCAACTCATCTGTCCTTCCAACTGACTGCCCATCCACGAGATGACCCATATATCTGACTGCCCATTCATCTGACTGCCCACTCATCTGTTTATCCACTCATATGTCCATTCATCCGAATGCTCGTCCATCTGACTTCCTTTCCAATTGACTCAGCCTGCTCATCCACCTGACTGCCCACTCATATGTCCATTCACTTGACTACCCAGTCATCTTACTGCTCACTAATTACCAATCTGACTGCCCATCCAACTGACTTCACATCTACCTGACTGCTCATTCAAATGTCCATCCACCTGATCTATCCGACATGAGTGGATAGTTTGGTGAATGGACAATCAGAAACATACTGCTAAACCATTGTCAACCTTGCTCTTTTACATTTCTTAAAACAGTCTGCTCTTATCTGTCAACGACAGACTTCTACCTGCTTCTTTTAATGTCAAAGGGGTGATTCCTGATCATACCCAATTTTATAACTGACATGGGGTTACACACATAGGGATAAGTGCACGAGCAGATTTCACAAGATTTATCCAGATTCATCAAGATGAAGCAAGGTGCTACAAGACACAGCCCAACCTGGTGAGACAAAAAACATTGTGCTGGTGGAATTAGGTACAGTATTCACCCCTAATATGTCAGTTCTCTCGAATGCTTTTTTAACAATTTTTTATTAAGGAAACGTTGTGTGTACAAAATCACTGAATTTGGCTATGCAGCCATTCTTCCACTCAGGCCCTAGCCCCCTACTCCTCATTCTAATGGCGGGTGTTAAGCCGAATGGGCAGTGGGTGCCATTTTTGTTTAAGTCTTTGGTATGACTCGACCAAGGTTTGAACCCCTGCTCTCCCATGCTTGAGGCAACACACCTACCACTTGACCTCTGACCTTAGGGGTGAACAGCTGTTCTTTGTTAATTGCTGATGCAATGTGCAGTTTATAGGGAACCAGCGAAAAAGACAAATGGCTGAATTTGAGAAGCAGCTAAGCTCCACTGGAAAACTATATCTAAATACACAGTTATAAAGTAAGAGACAGCTGTATTGAAGGTTGGCAAAGACAAACAGATATATATTTATCGATTCAATTTTGTTTTCATACATGTCAGACTGCATCCAGTAAAGAACGACAAGGCGTGGGATGGGCATATGTGGTAAGAACCCATCCCTCTTTGGGCACTAACAGTAACACAGGGTCAGGTACACTGGCTAGGTGGAATCAACACTTTAAGAAGGTCAATGCCATTGCCTATCCTATAAATTCCTAAAAACTACATGTATTACAACCCTTAAATAATATTATTGTCCAGCTACTGCCGAGTAAAGATGAATTCAAAAGGGCCGTGAAACCCTACCTGCAATGAATATTTTCCTCTGTCTAAACAGGATACATCTTATCGTCTCATCATTACCTCTCAGCTTATTACCCACTTACTGGGATTATTATAATATTAACCAGTTTTGATCTCGATGTAACATCAAGCAGTCGTTATTCCTTTATTTGTCATGTATACCATCACTGTATCTGAAAAACTCGGCTCACGCTGAGAGATGCATTTACTAAATAAAAAAATTATTAACGTGCCTTCCCCCCACTTCTTTTCTGTGAAATATTGCCCCTACTATTTCTCTTCAAACACTACAATAATCTAATCCCCATCAGTATGGAACAGTCTGAGTTAATAAAATTGAATTGGAGTGAAAATAAAATAACAGCGATAATCCGATATGTGTGAGGTTTCGCATGGGGCAATCCATAAAGCACGTACGCACTGAGGGGGTTGGGGGAGGGCCATAATTTTGGAAATTTTGCGTGTGCTCCCCTTTGTTCTATTGCGTACAACTAAAAGATCGGGAGGGGGGGAGGGTAAAAAATTTCAGAAATTCTGCGTATGTACTTTATGGATGAATGCCCCCATGTAAAAAAGTTTTAAAAACCAACAGTTCATATCGATATGGAATATAGCATAGGCAGTGATATGTGTTACTGTTAGTGCTCCCAATGTTATTGCGAGGTAAATCTAACACCACTGAGGCAGACGAAGTTACGTACCTTTCCGAATATGGCCCTTCCCTCGACATGTTGGGCAAACTTGCAAGCCCGCGGTGTCAGTGGGCCTAGGTACATTTTCCGTGTCTACTGAATTGTGCGGGATTATAGCCCCGTAATTCGTCATTCCTCTGTCGTTCTGACGGAATGCTACATCCCCATCATCTATCATGTTATGGTCTTTTCAAGAACGCATTACGTAGAAATCCTCCTACATTCACCGGGGTAGGACTGTCGCCCACTTGCAGCCACTTGCACCAGCTGGAACTTCCGGCACAAACACTACACCCCACGTGATCTAGTCTCACTCTTCAATCAGATATCTCGCCTGGCTAGCGCCTAAATAACCCACGGGATCTATGCTGAAAGAGCGATCTAGTCTCTTTCACAGACCGCAAGACGGCGCACTGGGCAGCGACGCCGTCTGGTGAAAATTGGCCGCACTGTTTGCTAGGCCTTGATCTTATTCTTTCAGCAGATTCATCTAGGCATTGTGGGATGGTTATCTAGGTGTGGATCGGTGAGGCAGGGATTCTTCGCTTCAAGCTAGAAGCTCGCAGATCTCCTATCTCCATTTGATTAGCGCCGGTACAATGCTAACCGCATTTGTAACCCTGTCAGTTCTCCCGATTGTACTTGTGCTGCTGCCTAGTATTCGATACAATAACTATATCTGTAGCTGGTTACCAGCTGAACCGCATGACACTCAATCCACAACCATTTTTCTGTACGCTGGAACCAGCCACACGCACACGGATAAGTAAAAAACGTGACCTGTCAACCGAATTTTGAAAGAGTTTCCGGTCTGTTAAGCATCAGATGTAACGATAGATGTTTATTTATAAAAATCAGCGCGATATGCGTAGAAAATACAAGAGATAGGATCATAGGGATAGTGCATCAATTGTCTCCCTTGAAGAATATTCAATATGGAAGCTGATAACAAGGAAAACGTGGCGGGATATAATTTGTGTACCCATGTTTCCAGTAACATGGAAAATGGAGGCGACCAAAACAATAGCATCGCAGCCGATGTCACCTCCATCCAGGAAGGATTGTTGGATTTGTCTTCTGCGAAGTCCAGTGTGGTTGCTGTTGACCACAAGGAGGATAGATGGTAAATTACAAATTTGTTTTGACAGCAATACTTAGCCTGTTTGATATAATATGTTTATGTACCACTTTAACCAAACTGCAAAGAATATAGATTTAGAATAGATGTTCAGATCTAGAACCAGCACTGTGACAGTGACTGTCAGTCTCCAAACAGGGCCGATTTGCTCCCCATAAACCTCTGAAACAAATTTATAATCAATAGAAATATACCCATTTGTCTTTGCATTATGCATACTTAAGAAACAGCTTGCTCTTGCTTTGTCAAAGGGCTGATTCCACCAACACGATAGATTTGTCGGGATATATCTTGGTACATCTTGCAATATGAATATATATCAATATATAACCCTAACCCGCTAATCGGAACTAAAATAGTAAAATGAGGTAGGCTCAAGGCGTCCACGTTTTCGCGCTGACATGAGGCTCAAACGATAAAAGGCTCAAGGCGTCCAACTCGCCTACACATTGTTATCACAAGACAGCGCAATGCTCGCCTTGGGAACTATGCTTCATCGACTAGCTCCAAATTCCAATGCATCTTAATGCCAATGGCACTTTAGATAGAAACACACCCTAAAAGAGCACAAGTTGTTGAGTATCAATCGTAGACCAGAGAAAATTTACTGCTATTATTCTCTTGATATTTATATCAGGTTTAATACCATGACATTAGTCATGATGTCACTAATACATTTAGGCCCTACTACATCGTAATACTCTAGATTCCAATGACTTAGAATCTGCCATATTCATTGGGTTCACACGACTCATGAGATAACTGCAAACTTACTCTACCTTTCTAGAACTTTTTTCAGTCGCGTTATGATCTAAACCTTCCATTTCCTTTGTTTAGAGTGTGGTGGGGTGATAGCTAGATAGTTGTACTTGCCGTAGACTGGCTTCAGTCCCTGTATCCCTGCCCTCCGCCTCCCTCATCCCTCCCCCTAAACTCTACATCAGCCACTTGACACATGGGACCTGTCAGAGGAAAGGCAGCCTATATATTGTAATGCATTTCATTCTCAGAGATATCATTTTCCTTTTTTTTCCCAATCGAATCCTTGTTTTCGTTTTTAGTTTTTTAAATTTTTTTTAAATTTTTTTTTTTTTTAATCGTCTTTATTGATTTCGATTGATTACAATCGCTCTTCCAATTCAATAATTGACTGAACATGAAACAAAGAACAAAATTGTATGATAGTGTACAATGATGCTGTTTTCGTTTTTACAATTTCTCTGATTGCGTTTTTGTGGTATACTAAATATATACATATTGATATTTAATTCTAACTGTCTAGATACAATCATGAGAATAATACATTATCACACAATATATACAGCGAGCCACAGCGAGCCTACCTCAACCCTTTTCTAACCCTAACCCTAACCCAAGAGAGAGAAAGAATAAATTGACCTTCATTCACACCAATAAACAGTGGTATGGACCTCCCCATACTTCCTAGCCCCATCCCATGGCCAATAACGATTTGTTTTCCATGCTTTCTCAGTCTCTCTGTAGCAGTAAATCCCACAAGAAAAATATTTCCTCTTTTTTCATGACCCCAGCTGACGCCAGTTTTCCACTTTTCCATGGAAATCCATGTTTTCATTCTCAGTGTGTAAAATTATTTACTCTTGTGTAAAGCCAGTTAGTATTAATCAAGCCTGAACCATATAAATAGAATAGTGGTTTTAACCTCCCCATAGACCCCTAGTCCCATACCAAAACAGTATATATTTTTTTATGTTTTCTTGGTCGGAGACAGCATATTTGACATTTAAAAAATATTTCAACTTTATTTTCTTACCTCAACTGACATCCCTGATTTAGTCTAATTATTTAATGGATGTTTGTAATCAGACACTTTAGCAAGTCTATCTTTGCCCCTGCCAGCTAAGTATGGCATCATCTGTTGCGCCAGTCACCTTTCAGCAGAAATGGTCGCTGTGGACACACTGACGACACGCCCGGACCTGTGTGCAGGTGGTCACGCTCCGCGGCCCACACCTGGCTCACCCCTCACCTCGCGTGTGAATGTGATGCTGTGCCGTGGTGGGGAGGGTGGCGGGTGCGCACAATCAGTTGTTTCCCATTATGAACGTGGCTAGATCTGCACGGTAGTAGCAGCAACCGTGATATGGGTGACAGTTTAGAACTGTCATCCCCTTTTATAGTTTTGTACCATTTGATAATTAGTTGTTTACCATGTGATAACTAGTTGTTACCCAATACATCGCCAAGCCTTTATAATTCATTCATTCCTGTTCTTTCGTTGGTGCAATAATACATGTATGATATCAAAATGATGTAGAGGATACCCACGCACTCCCAATAAAGAAGAAGTTAAAAGACGTAAACAACAGTTTAGCACGCCCATGGTTTAATACAGTAACGCCCATGATTTAATACAGTAACATATTTACAAGAGGCTTAAAGGATGAGCGAAAAATTCCGAATCCCAAATACAATTTATATTAATCCAGGGTATATTTCCATACTGTTGTCACAAAACAGACAGTTGATATGTTCTAAATCGCTAATTCTATGAATTTATTGGGGAAAAAATCACGTGCAATACTTCATACATTAATTTAGATAACAACCCCGTATGTAATCATACATAATCTTAGGTATGTCGGTATATCGTTCCAAAGCATAAACCATACCTCTGGCAAGGACAAACCGACAAGACAATGGCCGGTCTGGCCTTGCCAACTATGTATTTCTTGGCAAAGCTTTCTGTAATGGGGTCTGTATGGGACATAGAAATGTAGAACAGGATACCTCTATTAACGATATCAATTGAAAGTGCGATTTGAGAGAAGCTCCGTGAGAGAAGAAAGTCCTGGATTAGTATATTTTAACACGGTGTTATAACACCAGTTATAGTAGAATTATCATGAGGGATTCATTCAATGTTTATGTCCTAAGATCATATATTGCACAAGCTGTTGTGTGTTCTTTGTAATATTTTGTAATGAAAGTGTTATTGTTGGAGCCATTAACCAAGAATACCCAAGTGTTGTCTTGTGTTCTCAATTTCTATTAATTTTGCAATCAGTGTCACATTTGGTTCCTTGTTTTAATTATCATGTGTCGTCCTACTGGTTTCAGCGGTCAGCCTTCATCAGGGACTTGATAACAATTTTGTAATGAACTTCTACTGAAGATCACTGAAGTACATGTATTCTTTCTTATTTTTCCAGGATCAAAGAACCAATACCCTGCTCTGAAAACAGTGAGGAAGAAGAGGTCTTCTTTGGTGACGTCACAAACAAGGAGATTAAAAAGAAAAAGAAGTTCAATGCCAGAAAGACAGCTGTATTTTTACCTGGGTTCCGAATGGACCGAAGACTCATGAGATACACAATGGGTCCCACTTCGCTAAACAGTGTGGGTGAAAAGGAAGAGACTATGCTTGCTGGAATCGACGAAGAAATTGCTGATACAAACAAGGAATGCTCTGCGGAATATACTAATGAAGCACAAGAAAAGTCAGTGGGAGACAACATGCTTTCAACAAAAGATGATGACCCGGAAAGAGAACTTGATGAAGAGTGCAAAAGAGATCATGTGGAACAAAATGATTCTGTTTCAGAAGCAAGTAATGGAGAGGTGTTTGAGGAAGACACTACAGAAATTGAGTCTGTTGAAGCTTCTAATGATTCAACTTGTCATTTTGTAACATCTGATAAAGGGATGAGCTGTTGCACAGATCTCTGCCCCATTGGAAGCTTTCAGCAATCAGTCAGTAATGGAGGCAGTGAGGAGATGGAAAGTCTCATCAGTGAGGTACTCAATGAGAGTCTCAATGAGGTGGACAAGGAGCCTGATTGTTCATTGCTTTTGCCTTCTGGTGCAAATGGAGAAAGCTCTTCATCCTCTGGCAGTGATTGTGACTCGACTGATGAGAGTAGTGATGAAGAGATGAGTAACGAAGAACTTGTTAACAATATGATGAGGGTTCTCGACAAAAGAACTGCTTTCCTTGCTGTGCTCGCAAAGATGAGACAGCGTCCAGACAACAACCCGAACACGAAAGGCAAACCAGAATCTTTTGAGAGGATGCTGCAAGAATCTGAGAATAAGCATGTGGATGATAATCCAGAAAAAGAGGATGAAGATTCAGAGAGTGGTGATTCGCAGGAGAATCAGCCATCTTTGCCAAAGGTAAAAGAAAGCAATGAAAAGGAGTGTGATCACTTGAGTAATTGCTTTGAAAATCTTGAGATTGAGAAACCAGACAACAGGATTCTCAAAGAGGAGAATACCAGTGAATCTGCTGTGAAATCTGATGCTTTGAATTCAGGATCAGAATCTAGAGACAGAATTGAGCAAAGCCCTGCAACCAAATCCGAGATCTCAAAATGTGAAAGAGATACATATTCCCAAGAAGAGGAAACGCAAGGTGAACCTCAGTCAAATGAAGTGAGTGACGATGATCGGAATAACAAGGCCACCTTTATGTTCATGAACAGAAACAACAGTAATTCCATTGAATCAGATGTCTCACTTGACCAAGTTGCTGATGATATTGCTCATTTAACCCTTAATACTCTACCACAGCCAGAGATTTTGCCGAACATTTCAGATGACAGAGCTTTTGCTATAGATACGATTGCGGCAAGAACAGCTGACAGTGAGGAGTTGGCAGTGACTCTCCCCGAACTTGACGTTAATGAGATCATAGATCTCCTCACAGATGGTCCAAATAATGAGTTATTCACACCACAGAGAGATGGTACTGCTAACATTGTGGCAGATGGCAACTTGATGACAAGACGCATTGATAACACGATGGTCGTAGCTAGTAACAACCCGATAGCTTCACCATTGATAGTGTACCCAACTCTACCTGAGATTTCTGCGAGAATCGGGGCCACGCATACTGTCACAAGCGTACGTGGACCGATATCCTCACCGGGCGCAGTGAGAAGTGAGAGAAGGTATCGCTCTATTTATGCTACCTTACCAACAGATTCAAGTGATATTGAAACACAGGTTGTGCCCGCAACTGATTTCAGTACGAACATTCTGCCAGCATTTGGTAATCTCAGCATAGATGAGACCACAGGCCCACCATGCTCTCTGGATGACTCCCTTCTGAGTGGTACTCAGTTGTACCTCAAGGTGGATTCATCTCATCAAGAGGGAGATGAACTGGACCGTAGTCTCTGCCCTTCTCCTAAACCTCCAACACCAAAGGTACAAGGAGACAGTGAATTTATCATCCAAGGTGCTAGCTCTCCAGTACAAGATCACAGATATTCCCCCGAAAGGCCTGAAAGACTGTGTTCGGGCGATGCTGAAATTAGAAGTCCATGCCAAGCTTTAGGATCAGGGTTTTCACCAAGTGTGGTGTTCACTGAAAAGAATTTCTCTCCGATCCTTGAAGTGCATTTCCCACCTTCGTCTCCGGTTGAAGTGCCAGTTGGGCTCAAATGTACAGCTCACAGTTCAATGTCACCCAAATCCACAGAGTGTTCATCTCATCTTGTTTCTCGTGATAACAAAAGGAAACAGCCATCAGGAGAAGAAAGTCTCCCCAAAGAAATAACACCACCAGATGTTCAGAATGATGTAACAAAGTCAAAAGTAACACCAACAAAATGCAAAGTTCCACGTACTCCACCCAAAAAGGTCATAGGACAACCTAACGTTCATAAATTTCACACCGCTTTTGGGAAGAATCCAGCTTCGAGAGCACTTGTCCATAAGTTTTCAATACATGTAAGTCCTAAAGTAGCATCAAAGGTAGCACCGAGGACACCTGCATCAAACCCAAGAGCCAGGGCAAAGTCTCCGGTGTCTGCAAGAAAGTTACTGACCGCGAAACCACCTGCGTCGACTCGGACACCCAGCAGCAAGACAGTAGTCACCGGTCATCTGGTATCGCCAGGAATCACCAGAATAAAAAATTCTAACTTGGTGAAAACTCCTTCTAACGTAACCTCCAGGCCTGCTCCTGGCTCCAACAAGACACCAAGTGCCCAGTCAGGGAAGAAAACACCAGCCAAAACACGCCTGACGCCTGGTGTCCCAGGTGCTGGTTCAGCCCAGCGGTTATCCGCCAGTAAAGGCGTGCATCCATCTGGGCACGGAGCCTTGGGTGGAGGCCCGGTGCAGACTCTGTTCACGCGACCCTCTCCCTCCAGGGCGCATGGCACTCCCCGGAGGCAGGTTGCTACGCCCAAAACCCCGTCCTCGCACCAGAAGAGCTCAGTGCCGCTCGGTCACCTCGCGCTCTCCGGCAGACCGCGGGGCACTCCGCTCAGGGTCATCGACGGGGAGGTCACCAGCTCCCCCATCACCTTGAGGCCCAAGGTCACGGACTCGGGTAAAAGTGGCCAGCAAGCAGCTCTTAGGTCGACAGCATCAGGAGATGATCAAGTGTTTGAGGCAGAATCGTCACAGGAGTTTGGAGGTACAGTGATGCTTAGTCTCTCTCATGCAGTACAATTTTTATCATCCACATGATTTTTATCATTCATTAACCTGTCTGTAGAAAACACATAGGGAGTATGTATCGACAAGCCCAGTGCATAGGAGATATGTTGCATGTGTTTTGTTGCGATAAAGCGTGCATACTGAGAAATAGGGTAATTCAGAACAACCCCCAAACTTGACAAGTGAACTCAAAGATTTCACGATTCATGTTCTCCATACAGACTTCTATATTTGGCAACTCCGCGTGGGTGTGTGGGAAAATAGTGCGTAGCTAAAGAGTACTAATTGGCATGCCACCTGTCCAGAAAAGCTGGGTAATAAATACAATGACAGGTTTCAGTTAATAGCGTTTGTATGGTTGACTGGTTGACTGGTTGATATTACAACGCGTCAACAAAGGGTGTTCATGTACGATCCTAGATTATTAAATGGGCCCCAGAATCCAGTAATAACGTTGAAACTTTAGAACAATGCCATGTTTGGAGAGATATACCCATTGAGGTATAGCAGTGCTTTGTTTCATCTAGATACAATACAATTGATTCCCCATCTAATTACTCCTCAAAGGATTTGCCCTAAGCAGAAGATCTGTTCTCTTTCGTAAAATGAAGTAAATGAAAAATAAAATGAATAAAAGTAGTTAAATGAATTTCTTATCTTTAAACAAAAAGAACCATGACAAAAGAAATAGGTGCATGTTTATAAACAGTCCCTTGATTCAGAATAGAAGACTTGCCCTCAGGAAATATATAGATTTTCTAGTAGTTCAGGTCTCATAGGATATGTATGTGGAAATTACTATTAACGGGGATGTCAGTTTTCCACTTTTCTATTGAAATCCTCTTTTTCATACTCAGTATATATAATTCTATTTCCTCGCGTTAGACAAGGATAATACACATATATATTTATTTAGCTTCATTGACGCCAAAAGAACAGTGGTTTGAACCTCCCCATATACCCACAGACCCATGCCATGGCCGACAAGGACATATTGTCCATGTTTTCACGATCTCTTTGAGCCAGAAAAATCCACATGGAAGATATTTCCACTTTCTTCCCTGACCCCAAGTGACATCTCTGTTTTAAAGTTCTGGTAATTTAAAGATTCATTTTGGGTTTTTGTCTGCAGATTCCCCAGTAGTGTTCAGGAAAGGTACTCCTAGGTACCTACCCGGAGACCCCAGAGGGGACCTCGAGCCGGACATCTTCTCCGAGGAGCCACCTGTATTTGAGCTCGACGATATTTTTGAAGATGACCACAATGGTAACTAATCAATCTTTATTCCTGTTTTGATTTTATTTTTTTCCATTGTATAGGTTTTATGCTTATTCAACCATAGAAACTAGTTATCTAGATTCTGATGAATTCCATGTTTATTGTGTAATGAAAGAAGATCGGGAAATGTGGCAAAGTGTAACAAAAAAGTTGTATAATGAGAGATTATTTGAAATTAGTGTCTGTTATTATTAGGAGGCTGTAACATCTACTAAAATTAGGCCGATCAGAATGGAACTCTTTGTCTGTTAAGATACCCTGCACCATTTACAGAAAAAGATCCATCAATGTTAGGGGCCATCCATAAAATAAGTATGCGCTGAGGGTGTGAAGATGGGGAGAAAAAAAATTCGAAATTTTTTTTTTTTTTTTTTAGTAAACATTTCTTTTATTGAAGTCCATCAGTATACACTTATTTTCTTGTAGTAAACTCCTGATTTACATCTGGCGTTGTTAATATTTATGACATTCAACAAAAGAGGCCAATAGGCGTCAGCTCAAACAGGAGCTGGTTTTCATCGCCCGGGCCTTAGCCCTTAGCTATGTTCAGTGCTAGACAACCAACCACGACACACAGAAGATACCGAGCCATCTCTATAATCAATTTATAATAAGGAGATGTTATGAGTATTTCGAATTGTCAAAGCAATATATACAGTACCATGGTGATGATGATCCCCAACACTATGGTTGGAATGAGTTGTTGACTAAAGACTACTGACACACACATACTATACCCGAGTTACAATCATTTGTGAATGTACAATTTCTTATAGATCTTATTAGATTGTTGGGTTTTTTTTATTGACTTTCATTAGGGTCGAGCTACAAAAGTATATCCAGGTTCGGTGGAGGTGGGCGTAAAAAAATCGGAAATTCTGCGTACATACTTTATGTATGGGCCCATAGGGACATTAAGCAAAAGTAGATGGATATATTCTGGTTGTTATAGGCAGTGCGAGTCGAGAGTCGAGTCCCCGGCTCAGCATGGAGGACGTGTTGGAGCGGAAGAGGCAGCAGATGATGAACCTTCGCGCTGAGAAACGCAAAATCCAAGACATCATCTCCAAACAGGTATTTGTATAGTCAAATCTGAATCCTCTTGTATAGCGCAGGCAATTATTAACTTGTATTCGGTGTGGTTATTTAGTCAAAATCAACCACGCAAACCTGGTCGTAGTGCTATATGGACCTTTATCTCACCACTGGTACAAGTTTGGCTATAGGAATAACATTTAAAAATTAAATGCAATGATCACCCACATAAAGTGACAATACTACGCCATGGTCATGGCAGAGTGATGTGAGATGACATCATAATCGGCTCGCCAATCCGTGGCCAGGATTTCAGAGAGCAGAAAAGATATCAACATGGAGATTTATATGTTCCTAACCGGATTTGTGAAGTAATTTGAATTATTCTGATATTGTGATCCTATTCTAATGTCCGTGAAATAGGTGAGATAGATCCATAATCGCACTCAGATTGTAAAATAAACAATATCCCACTAGTTTGGATGTGTCGTAATCGTCACTCGGCTTCGCCTTGATAACGATTGTGGTGCATCCAAACTCATGAAGTATTGTTTATTTATACAAGTCTCGAGCCAGTTCTGTATAATTCCTGAAATGTTGTTATGCAGTCATTTCTCTTTCATGTGACATCACTTTTGTATTGATACTTCATTCTTTACCAACATTTGTTCTTCATAGCAATGAATGTATGCATCCTCTTAATTATGATATTTTTATGTATTTCCTTGGTAGCTGTTAATGAGAATGTATATGTTGTGTGTCTGTGTTCAATGTGGTCTTCATTTCAGTCAACAATGTATTCGTGCGGCTTGTTATATTTGAATACTAAGTTAATCTGGCAGTGATAGCATGGCAGTGTGACTTAAGTTTGAGCTGACTGAAATCCTGGTCACTTCTCAGTTCCTTCTGTTCCTGCATTTAGCTGGAGAAAGAAAACGGGGTTGCGTAGATTTTAAACTGATATTGGAAGAGTGCGTTAGCTGAAAATTTCAATTGTCCTCCGTTAAGAGAGGTACTAAAGTCTAAGAACGTCCAATAGTTTTCGAGAAATCGAAAAGTTTGCAGATGCTAATTTAGAGTTTGATTTCCTGGCGACTACATTGCGATTCATTGCGATTACTCGGGACATGTTTTGGCACTTTTCGAAATAGCATGTGATTGAAAATATTTTGATAAATTTCGTCTTTTTCACATGAACTTTGACTTGACATGTTTTTTATTACGGCCGGATTAGACCACGTATATGTAAATATCATTTTAACAACATAACTCTAATGAGGTGTACAATTGATTCATATCTAAAACAAAATACAATACGTGTACATTGGAGGAAAACTATTCTTTTAAACTCCTAAATGCTAATATATACCTGTATTCTGAATATAACAGACTAATGAGATTATATTAAAAAGCCAACTTTCCTTTGATAACTAGTAATATGTTGAGCAAAAGTGTCAACACTGAAGAGTGGTATGGTAAAAAAAAAAATATATAACCACTGGTTTAAAACGAATGCTCACATATGACCCAATCACACTCGATTATCTGAGTCCCTGGTGATATTTAGCCATGATCATTTTACTCGCTTACTGTTCAGCGGCCATAATATTCACGAAATATCTTAGATGGCAAGCTGTTTTTTTCTATCTGTCACAGCTTCAAAATCTAAATTAACGGTATTTATGCAAATGATCATATTTTGTAATTAGGTTGTGAAGTTTCCGAAAATTTAGGAATTCGAGGATTCCTAGTAATTGCACAACAGACGCATAAGTTTGGACAGAAAACCCAAATCATCAATTAACTACATCTGAGACATCTAACATATTTTATTTTAATCCCAAATTTTATCTTTTTATGTCCCTCTTTGAAATGCTGTAAACGTCCAGCACATAGTGTAAAACCAAAAAAAATTATTTATATTTTTTTAATATTTTTTTTTTCAAGCATCGGCTTTCTCCAAAGGCGTTTCTAGCCACGTCTTCAATACATAGTATAAAATCAGGGACGAGGATAATCGAGGTATTATGTAATTGTGTATTTTTATTTGGTTTATTTAACTCCTTGTTTTAACGCGCCGTCTGTACCCATCAGGGTTCCCCGACCGTCAAATCTCCACGTGCCAATAACACTGTATCCCACGACACCCCGCCTAAACAACGGTTCAGCAACACCCAAACGCTTTCCCTGGTCAGTTACCTCCGTCTTTTGACACTTTATTTGCCGATTATGTTCCTTTATTATCCATCGTGTACAAAGAGCCCATTAAAAGTGTATGGGGACTCAGTAAACCACGACCCATTATATAAAACCTGTCAGATACCATATTTGTGGTATACGGATTCATATCTGTGGTTATCCGGCCTCAAACTATGATAGATGGAAAAAATAGACCCTTTGTGCTATAGAGCAAAGAAATAGCCCCTATTGTTATACCCTTTAATATGGCAATTACTGGGTTTGATTCATTCGAAAAGATGGATAATGAATACAGCAAACGATGGTTATGTGGAAAGGCGGCTCTGTAAACTACTCGAGCTTGACGTTGTAATACACTCGCTAGCGTTCATGTGTTAGTACGCGTCAACCGCTCGTGGTCTACGACCGCCTGTCCACAGAACCAGCCATTATTGTCTATATATATCTCACTGTTATATGGCGCATGAAAAGTCTGTAGTATTCGTAGTTGCTCGATTTTACTTCATGTTAATATAACTGTCTATTGAAATATCTATACTAATTGTATGCATCCATTTCGGGATCTCTTGTGATGTATTAATTCGTATAACACATTAATTTCTTAATACCTTCTCTTAATATCTTTCAACAGACTTTAATACCTGTAACGCTTTCCTATTATAATGGAATACGTCCATCAGAATTGGATACAATCATCATCAGTGGTTTTGCATCAGAGATGAAATAGTGAATTAATCAAAATTGGAGTTTTGGTTTGATATTTTAAACAAAAGCCAATTTGTTATTTGAAATTGAAAATAGCTGCCAATGAGTTAACACTTAGCCTCGTCCGAATGAAATTGAAAAAGGACACCAAAAAATTTCAAAAGGTTTAATGGGTTCCTCTCCAAAATACAACTGATGGAAAACTCAAATGTTATCCATTTCATTGCTGATGATTTTTTTCACCGAAATATTGGGAAAATGCTCTGTATAATGTTGATTGGTCAATAAGAAGTAGTTGAGAGTTTGCATGCTGTGTTGACAGTCGGACAAGGAACTAGAGGCCGTGACACAACTGCACACACTGTGTAACTCACAGCGAACTGTGAAGGTCATCCACAAAGGACGCGCCATGCTCATCAGACAAGTGCCGCTAAGTAAGTGTATTCTCAGCATTTAAAGCGGTGATTCCACCAACACACAAGATATAGCAAGATTAGGCCAGATTTGGTTGTCATGCTAAATCAGGCTAGGTTTGAATAATCATGTGCCTATTTGTCGCAATGTCTCGCAGTGGTGGAGCACCAAAATATAAACACGACCTCGCATGCTACATTTGACACATCGCGTCACAGTAAGATATATCAAGATGTACCAAGATATACTACGGCAAATCCATTGTGTTGGTGGAACCAGCCCTTTATTCAGTGAGCCCCTCAAATAATCCCATCTACATTGACACATAGGATGTGTTTGTTGGATCAAGAGTGTAGTAGAACATATTATTACCTCGAATACGAATTTTACTATTGAGGGGCAATCCATAAAGTATGTATCCACTGGGGGGGGGGGGGGGGGGGGGTGCAAAAAAAATTGACCCCTTAAGTGAGGTTCTACTATACCTTCAAGTCATTCATGTGGTGGCTGTCACGTAATGGTTTGTTGTTGTTGTTGTTTTTTATTAGCAAAACAACATCTGATTACAATCAGTTCTTCCTGTTGCCAGAGCTCTTACGTTCAACACAAGCGATCCTTAAACATATCAAAATCATGAATTATAAAGAATAGGTGATACAAGCACATTGCCATATCTCAGAACAAATGAAATAGACATAGAATTTGTGTATTTTAACACACACACAAAAAGAGGAAAAGTGATTTCGTTGGCTAATTACATATTTGATGAATAGAAGGTTACAACTTGAGCATCATAGATTATGGTACATAGGATAGTAATGTTAATATTGTATTCTTACCGCGTTTGGTTTCTGTCTTGCCAGGTCCTCACACACCAAGGCGACTGTCGTGGAACGAACACCTTCAGGTAGAGATTGATGAGAATGAGAGTCCATCCACCCCATCTTCACCAGAGGACGTTACATCACGAAAACCCATTCTCAGCAAGGTAAGCTCCCTCCCCCTCTCACTCTAAGGTACTAATCATGTCTGTCAGTGATAGATGCATTAAGCTATTTATTCACCTGTATTCTTTACATAATTTGATTTTTCATATTTACCTACATTGTGTATGGTTATAGGTGTGGGGAGTTAGCTAAGTAGACTTACTGCTATATCAAAGGCCAGTCCTTCTTAAACCATGTCTGTGTGGTGTGGTGGGCAGCCACCTTTCTCCTTCATCCCCAGCAGTGGTAGATTTACTACTATATCAAAGGACAGTCCTTCTCCTACAATGTCTATGTGCTGTGGTGTCCAGCCACCTTTTTCCATCATCCCCAGGATATCAGATATCCTTTGAATACGTAGTTTTAGCAAGATGTTTCAAAAACGCCTCTTTGGCAAGCAAATGCTACCTTGAATATAGTTTTTGAACCATGTTGCTGTAGCGTCTTCATGATCCCATAGTCCAAAGTTTACAACGCAAAGCCTAACCGTGGGGAAAAAATCCTTTAGATATGTAAAACCCCGCTTATAAGCCGATTTTTTTTCAGGGATGTTTGAAAAAATCGGCTTTTAAACTTTTACCAAAGTCGGGGGTCGGCTTATAACCGGTTTTTTTTCAAAAATTAATTTTTCCAAAGCCCCAAAATCAGTACAAATCTATAATAAAATACCAAAAAAAAAACAGATATAGAAATATGAATCATTTAATGGTAGTAATTTGTCAGATAGCATATGATATCCTATATTGGTGCAAAATTCCATTGAAACGTTGATATTCTATACCGAAGATTCTAAAACAAGTTGTAAAAGGGGAATTGGGGGAGGGGGATGGGGGGGCAAGGACCCCAAAGTAGGGGATGGGCTTATAACCGGGGTTTTCCTAAAGTTGAAATGCCTCCAGAATCAGCGTATAGCATTTTGCTGAAGTGGGGGTCGGCTTATAAACGGGGTTTTCCGGTAGATGTCTGTTAAATATATTGAGAGTTCTGTTTCCGTTTCAGAAGGACGCCCGGTACGTGTATCCGTACGACGATGAGCCCGCAGCTCCAGTCGTCGTCTTCCGGTCAAGAAATGGAGACCGACAGCGGTCCACGAGGTCTCCCCGGATAGACTGAAGACTAGCAACACATCTATAAGCAAGGTGGACTAAGCCAGACACAATCTAAGCCTCATCTGGCTAACGTATAGTGGTCTTCACCCATGGGTTTGATAGGGACAACACAGACTAGTCTGCAGTTACGTAATCTCAACTATGCGGCCTGAAATATATCATTTTCAGACTAAATATTTCAAATTTAATGTCATACAGTGTCATGATTCAGAGGCTGAGACAATACTTACAATTATCTCACCCCTGGTATTCTTTCCCAATAGACTTAACATTAGGAACTCGTATCCAACGCCCGTTAAGTATATAAACAAAATTCTCAATCCGCTGGTTCTCCGTTAACTACAGATCAACAACTGGTCACAATAACCTAGGGCATTGATTCTGATCCCAGTGAAATTAAAAATGATAGAAATTCAGCGAAAATCACGTTAAAATACAATTAACTGAAAAGTATCCACTTCGTGTCTAAAGCACATCTCCCAGTGGATAGGCTTGGGACCGATAATGTATAGTGATTATCATATTTGTGCATGAGCGGGCAATTTGTAGTCTTTCATTGATTACCGATGACTTGTGAGCCCTGTGAGCTGAGACGTTGATTTAGTAGTGAGATATGTCACAAGGAAATGTGGTTTTGATTTTTTTGTTTTTTTTTGTTTTTAATAGTTCTGATCCTATGGTGGGAACGTTTTAAAAGCCGACTTATAACAATACATTGTCACAGTTCACTTTGGGATACATACGCAGCTTGTGCTTATTATGTCCTTGCTTTAAACTGCACCCAGCACTGATGTAGTTCCCAGATCTGACATTTTTGCACCTTTTAGGAAAAACAGAGATTACTCGTCTTAAAGAGTACACGTGATACAGAGAACGTTATGAATCTGCACATGAGTTCTATAGATTTTATATCTTAAAGGAAGTTCGACAGTTAATCAAATTGAAATATTTTAATTGGGGTACGGGAAATCATTGCTGCCCCATTCCTAAAATCGACTGCTTTGTTCCTCTGAAGTATCGGTAGTTTTAAAAGGTTGAGTGTGCTCACAGATTTTACACTGATATGTTGTCAGTCTCGTGAACTTAAAAACCTACAATAAAAAAAAGGGTCACAAGTTAATGTCAATAATAGGGATGCCAGAGTTCAGGGAAATCCCTGAAATCGGGGATATTTTAATTTAAAAAAAAATTAAAACTCAGAAATATTCTCATCAGCAATCAAAAGCCTTCATAGAAGCTATGTATGTAAACCCCATATTATTTCTAGAACCCTATATACCTGACTTCCCAGTATATGTGTGCATTATTATTTCCATGATCTTCGGGATTTTCAAAACGCGATTGTTTATTTTGAGAGATTGGTTCATTCAATGTGACACATACAACGGAGATTTTATTTCAATCTAGGTTTAGTCTGCTCTAGATTGGTGCTGGTGATTGACACATAGTAAGAAAATGCTCATAAAATCATCCGATACAATACCGCTACTGGTCTTGGTTAAATTGGCATTGTTGTCTCACCCCTGGTATCTTTGTTCCATAGGGTTAACATTGGGGACTTGTTCTCCATGCCCCTACAAGTATTGAAGTTCCTTCTCCATGGTCTGTATCCTGTGCATCGTCAAATGGTTTTAGTGTGTACAGGGGTGAGATAAATTCAGAAAGCAACTCATTTTGGTCAAAGTTGTTGTTCTCCGACTCGTTTGAACGCTACATGATATTCACTCGGCTGTTGCCTTGTTCATATCACTCTGCATCAAATTCTTAGAGAATGACGACTGTGACCAAAACTTGTTGGTTTCTTCTTTAGTATTTGACTATCAATGTAACGAGAGCATTGATTTCAAACCGGGTTTAGATATACGAGGATACTCTTATGTGCTACACATAGACCAGATACTCATCACTAGAACTGCTCAGTAGATAGTCAGAGTCGTAATCGTTTACACTTGAGGAAATTTTAGTCCATTGAGAAGTTCGCGTTGGGACCAGGTAGATATGGGTGTATATTCAAACTGATATTCAACATCAGGATTCTATGTAAAGTTCATGCTTTTAGAGATTATTACCAATATCAGCCTGCTGAGAGAAAACGATCTCATGTCTACGTTTGGAGACTCACTCCAATGCTAAATGATTTATCAGTAGCTGGTTTAACATGGACTGGATTTTATACTAACATGGTGTAACGCGAAGTATTATCTAACTACATACAATAGCCACCAGTTCAATACATTCCCCAACGAGCATATATCAGTTTGTTTATAGAATTTTTGTTATTAGTGTAACTTGTATCCTCCTTTTATCCTTTGAGGTACAATTCAGTAGAGGCTTTTTAATAATTTGATTCATTTGTACCCTGTATATATCTTCTATCTTTAACGAAGACTGAAATCAAAGCGCAAAACAGCGAATCATTTTCAAACAAAATTTGAGAATTATTTTTGCAGAACTGTTTTGAAGAAGAACAAAATGTATGATAATTAAATTCACCATGATTTTTTTTTTATATTAAGTTGACCAACACGCGGTTTACTGAATTCACCATTAGTAGCCTAATTTGCACAATACAAAGTTGGTATTTTATTATTCACTAAAGTAGATTTAGTCACTGTTCGTAAATTGAGTTTTTTCTGATAAAGTATGTGTTATATTTTCATTCATTGGAAGGCATTGATACCGTTAATAAGTACATGCCACGCAACCACCCTCAAGTGTTCACTATAACTTTCCTAATGCATTATTCAATCTGATCCTGTTGCAATTGTAGCCTTGTCATCTGCCAAAAGAAAACGATATAAATAATTCATACATTCAGAGTGTAGGTGAACTATATGTGCATGCGTGTGCTTTGATTTGGGTTTTACTTAATCTTTAGAACGTGTGTATTGTACACTGTCCATCGTGTCCATTTAAATCCCGCCCTGTATGGATAGAAATATATCTGAGAGCCAGTGGCTTATTTTTGATGGAATCATATTTCGTTTGAGACTTGAGTTCGGTTTATTCGCCTGGGAATATAGTGAAATATTGAAAACATTTTTTTTACCCGGGCATACATAATCCGAGTTTCTGTCTAAGCCTATCGATTAAATCGCCAGGTCGAGAAATCTAACCCCTGTTGGGATTAGTCTATAATCCCTTTAAGCTCCTAATTTCTTCTCACAAGCAGAAAGTCAAGCTTCTCTACATACATCTCACTTCTGCGAATTGCTTGCCCTCTACCGTTTTATAAATAATACTGAAAGAAAATCAGTTCCCATGTCACAAACTGCGCTCCGCCAGCATAAAAATTTTATGCTTTTTATGTACCATCTCACCCCTAAAATTTTAGGTCACAATTTTAATGAAGTGATAGGCATACAGGAGATTGCAAGATGTTGTACAATGCCATAAACATTGCTCATACAGTGGTATAAAGAACACATAATAAAGAAAACAGGTGATAATAAGGATAAAGGGATATTTATGCTCCTTTATATATGATTATTCCTGTTATTTGTGAGTGTTGAGTGTAAACAATACTGTTCATTTCCATTGTATACTTTTTTTCAGTAAATTCTTTACTCTTATCACAAAAATAAGACTAAAGGTAGTGTCATTTGAGCAAGTTTCAGTGTAATTGTGTCTATGTGATATCAGAGTGTTATCGGCTGCAGATATATCTGCACGGATTGTCGGTTTATTTTAGGGATGGGGGTCTTGGTTTCACAAAGGAGTTACATGTATTTCAGTTCATTGCTTTTATTTCATTTTGTTCTAGTATAAACCAAAATGAGCAATCATATAGCATGCATTGCCCATTAGAGTTCAAATTTTGAAACTTTTGGTTATTTTTATAAATTTATATTTTATCTATTCGCGATGGTTAAAGACAGTTCTGGTCCTAGGTCGGTATACTTAGTATAACCAAACTATGGTGTTTAGTCATATATATGGACTTCTGGTATTCAAGGAAGACTCCGGTGTATGAATGAGTGTACGTAGTTTTAGTGTAAATAGAACTTTGATACTGTCGGGTTCCTGCTTTGGGCGTGGGTTTGTGTTTGAGATTGTGGAGAGTACTGTCGTGAGTTATGACAAGTTGATAGGTGTGTATGTCGCATGCAAATAATAAAAGACTTTACCATAAAATAAACATCGTCATTTGTTTTAATCGAGCTGTGGGTGAATTTATTCTTACAGAAGACGAACTAATAAGGTCTACTTATCATATATGCTTCTTCCAAGCTCGGCCTAAGTCGTTCTGCCGCTTGGTCCCTCTATCGGTTAACGTACAGTCCATTTGTAAATTTTATATCTACGAAGCAGCTTTCCAAGCTTTATACTATAATCATACCATCTATTTTATGATAATGAGATGAAAATAACACAACTTATGCGTTTCGCAAGGAATTCGCAGAGTGAATTAAATTATCTTATATTAAAGGACACTAAAGAATGTGCTGCCTTTCTGCTTGGCTGCCACAATGTCAGCTCACATGGAAGATTCCAAAGTGGAAATGCGAAGGTTACATATGATTTGCCCAGATTTTAGGAATCTTCGTTGATTAGGGGACTAGTTGACTGGAACCTGTGGATCCAGCTTGCCTGTCAAGTGCTGATTCCACCAACATGATGGATTTGTCATGATATATCTTGTAATATCTTACGGTGTTGTGATATGTCGTACCTCCATTGTCACAAAACCTAGCCATGCAATGTTGTATGTCAATTTTGGTGCTCCACCACTGTGACATCTCAAGACACATCGCGACAAATAGGCATGCGATTATTCAAACCTAGCCTGATTTTACAAGACAACCAAATTGTGACCAATCTCGCTATATCTTGTGTGTCGGAGGAATCAGCACTTCATATAGACTGGCCTCAGTCCCTGTATCCTACCCCTCCACCCCTTCTGAGTGACACAGGGACTGGTCTCATCCATGATCGGCTGCGATTTTGCACCACACTCCCCAAGCAGAGGTCTGGCTACTGGTCAGGATATCTGCTTGGAGATTGATACCCTCTCACTTTGATCTCAATCGAGACATAGTCAGGAGTAGGCGAAATATATTGCTATGACAACACAGGCAGGCAGGGAACTGGAGGAGGGGAGGGGGACGGGTAGAGGGATGTATAGGGTTACAGGGAGTGGCTTGGGGTCATAAACAGGAGATTCTGTTCATAGTGGACAAGTCTTTGATTCATGGGCCAGTCAGAGAAGGATACATGCTATAATGAATTGTATTCCGATTTTCTTTAATCATTTAATGAATGTTTATAATCAAAGACTTGAGCAAGTCTACACTTCACATTACTCACATTGATCTTGCAAACCTAGCCATACAATGTTGTATGTCTATTTTGGTGCTCCACCACAGTGACACTTCAAGACACATTGCGACAAATAGGTATGCGATTATTCAAACCTAGCCCGATTTAGCAAGACAACCAAATTGTGACCAATCTCGCTATATCTTGTGTGTCGGAGGAATCAGCACTTCATACTACTCACATTAATCTTGCCATGCTATGACTGGAAGAATCCTGACTACATAATCTATCAAATACTCGTAACCTTTCCATATTTTGTTATAATGTTAACTAGATATTGAGGAATATTTTTAGCATCTACAGGAAATTACCTTTTAGGAAAACTAAAAATTACTACAATGACTGGGAAAGGTATTGGTGAAATAAATGATTACCTGTGGTTATCAGATTGGAGTTAAGACAAATTAAAAAAAGACAGCACACATTTTCTTTGACTCTTTATTTTAAAAATGTATAACCAGCACCACCACAAAAAGCAGTAGCAGTAGGACCATATAAAATTAAGTTGATTGAAAAATAAGGATGCAATAGCCAAACACAAGTTTATTCAATAAATTATATCTCAGGGTCTATCATCTCATCAAGTCTGTTACTGTTAGATCCCGTTTGATTGCACTGACACCGTACTAATCAGTATATAAGTAAATATTAACCAGGACTTCTTCATCATTTGTTTATATTCTGAACAGTCATAATATACATACATTATAACAATGGTAAATAGAATTCCACCATATTATGATATGGACTTCTTTATCTGTGGCTATTTGATAGACTTTTGTGAATTTGGTTTAATAGACCAAGGTCGTATCACAGACTCTTCTGTAGGTGACACCCAAAACCAGGCAGTCAACCTCGCAAGTAAGATTTCGTGACCGACAAAATAGCTCTGATCGAGTTAGCTGTTACTCATTTGGCCGTCACACAAATGATAAAATACTCTCGGAGCACAGCAGTGGTCGGTTATCCAGGGAAAATGATAGTAGAAGTCATTATGACAGGTCAAGAAGTTTCTTTATAAACATGTACTATCGTAAAACTGGAAGAGTTTTAATCTTGGCCACCGTATGCCGTGACTGGAGTTTGGCATAGTGACTTCATGAGGCTTCGCCTCATGAAGTCTGGAGCCAAAACTCCAGGAGTGGTATACGGTGGCCATGATTAAAATGAATCACGTTTTGATTTTATCCTACCCCATCTACTCGATTTTGGAATATTACGTGATAACAATTCTGTATGCCACTAGTGGCATATAAAACTCCATATGCCAGTCAGCGTGGCATACGGAAATTCAATGTTAAGCCTATGGGATTTTATATTAGGGGTGGGATAATTGTATATACTTTCAACCGCTGGTTCCTTTTGATTAGGGGCTGTCCATTAAAAAAACTTTTTTGTATCCTCCCCGTTTTGTTTCATCGTAAACCCTTGTCATGATTAGTCATGAAGACTGGACCCCCACCCCACCCTTCTTGCTGCATGGCGTCATTCATGGACGGCCCCTGAAAGACGGTTTTATTCATTTATCTCACCTGGTATTTTTTCTCCTTAGACTTAACATTGGGAACTCGTATCCAATACCAGATATTTAGGAAAAATATCCAATGGGAGATTATGTCACAAATGTTAGTCCTTTAATCAATGTGAAGGGTGAGCGTCAGACCTGGATTCCATCTCGTTTGAATCGCTACGTAATTCATGAGGCTTCGTCTTATGAATCACTGCGATTCAAATTCGATGAGATATGAGCTCTGACCGAAAACACTCATAGGTTTCCTCTATAATTCCCTCCTTAATGATTCACAGTGGTGAATATCTCGGTATGTATAACAATCCTTCATTGCTTTAAATATCAGATTCCCCGTCACACCAGCAGCGTTAATGTAATTTTCCACAGAGCATTAAATGAAGGAATGACATTGATATGATGCATAATATCTAATACAGTACTCTGTATATAATACGGTACAGCGTATAAACCACAATACAACCACAATAGGATGGCATTACAACAAACAGCTAATACTAATATCTACTGCTCAGTATTGTAACAAAGCTCAAGGACTAGAACACAATAAAGACAACTATTGTCAATTTAAATAAAGTCTGTTTCATGAGGATTCCTATACTCATACCACAAACTATTACTATATGAGAATATTCCAGTGACCTGTGGTTTAACATTCATTTCTTTTATGTTATAGACACTGACAAAAGCAAAACACTCCATTTTTTTCTCAACTTCTGAGAGTTTCAAAGAACATTTTCAGGAAGACCCATTAAATATTACAGGGTAGGTCTTTTATGTACACAGACAGGGTACAGGGTTTGATTAGCGTTATGTTTTCCATGTTGAATAAGAACCACATCATTAGGCCATATACCGGGGATTTGCTAACCCAAGACACTGAACTAACTTCTAGGTGAGTCTTGAAAAAACAAAAACAAAAACCCAGGAAATCTGTCCAGATATTATCTTATAGCAAACAGAAAACCTCTCTCCCAAAATATTCATGGTTTTCACCACAATAGTGATGATTTTAAAAGTGTATTAGTTCTATAGCAAGAAGCCACGATAACGCTTTTAAGAATAATTTGATATACATTTGTTAAAAACAGTAGTTTTAAATGAAATCAGATTACGTAGAAAACGAATAAATAGATAACAGTAGCACTTACTTGCTTGGTGAAAGTATATAAATAACGAAAAAATATATATAGCAGTATCGCTTACTTGCCTGATCAGCCAATTTCTTCATACACATGAAAACTCTTGAGTGGGTGTGAGGAACTAAGTGTAAGTGTAATACTAATACAGTGGAACTAAAGTCGTCACTATAAAATCATGAACGTGGAAAAGGGAAATGGGGCAAACAGCCCTCAACGACACCTTAGGCGACAGATAAAGGTTGCAAGATCTGTTTAACATTTTTCCTGAATGATGATATTAGGTTTATAGATAATAAAGAGGGTATCCTGGCCCTGGATTCTAAAAATAAATAAATTAACGTATAACAATACATTAAGAGGAAACGTAGTTAGTGAGCCTGTACCGATTACTGTTTGGGGTCTTTTATCCCATAGAATATGTCCCGACACCAGAGGTGGAGGGATATATTTTATGGGACAAAAAGCCGAACAGAATCACTACAGGTTTACTCACTACGTTTTCTTATCATCATACATCTACAAAACACAACAAAAATGCCATTTTTTGTACTTGCAAAGTACACTACGGGCACAGTGTGCCTGAACATTCACTACCTCTCAGTGAGCCTGAACAATATTTATTACTACACCCCTAGCAGCAGGAAGTATTTCATAGACGTTCAGCCATAGGTGTATAATGATAATAATCAATTCACATATAAAGGTATGGCATGTTTTCATTGCTCGTGGCATGTTTTCATTGCTCGTGGCATGTGTAAATTTCTCGTGGCATGATTTCATTGCTCGTAGCATGTGTGAATTTCTCGTGGCATGTGTTCATTGCTCGTGGTCGTCTTGGGGTCGATAGGGGAGACTTCGCCATCGGAGCTGGATGATGCCAATGTCGCACACACAGGCACCGAGAAGCCGACCCAGCAGCGAGCAGCTCGTGAAGCCGTCGAGCCACTCGCGGTCTCCCAGGGTGAAGCTGGCGCCCCGCTTAGACGACCTGCCCGAAAACAAACAGAGGCGCATTGTATTAATAATGCAATGTTTTTCCCTGTTGTGGCTGCCACAGAGTGTACTTATGCAAATTTAGTTATAGCACTGCAATGATTGAATTTTAGCACTTTTGGAAACTAATGTCATAATTTGGACTGGACATCCACTATTACGGGGAGTCTAGAGTTGGACAAGCTTTTTGCCACATTTTATTTGTAAACATGTAACGAAGAATTTAGATTTAGACACCAGATAATCAAATTGGGAAATGATAGTAAATGGTGTCGATATCATAGCATCAACAGTTGTGTAAATAGGACAGGGCGCATCCTGAAAGTACCCGTTTGGAAGATTTACCGAAAGAGAGAGAAAAAAAAGATTTACCTGAAGTTGGTGGGCATGGGAATGGTGGCGATGATTTTTCCTGACGTGTTCTGGACGACGGTCATCTCAGACCGTTCTCCGTCCACGGCGTGCAGCAGAACAGTGAACTGTCGCCCCGAGCCGAGGAAGCCCTACAACCAGGTGTAAGAACACATTCATTAAAAGAGGATTAAGCTACATCTCCAAGCAACGATTTGTCAAACTATTTTTTTTTAAATTCAAGACATGGCTAGAACACCTCTTTCCAAAGCCCCCCCAACAAAATTGAAACTAATTTTCTTAAAATATATTGGGTTTTTTTTCGGTCTAGACGAACAGTTGGCTTAGCCTCGGACGCTTATTCTATGAAATATTTAGAAGGAAACCTTCGAGATGAAAATAGCTTGGTCCCGTACTCCGTCGAGTTTGACTCTGCAGTCAAACAAGGTGGAGTGCGGACCAAATTATTTTCATTGAGTGGGTTTCTGATTTTATCTCACCTCATATAACATTATTTATTGATAAAATGAATCACCCAATTAGCCATTGAGTTTTGGGTACACAAACTTCACGGCGTGGAGTGCGAGTTCCTAATGTTAAGCCTATGGAGGAAAATACTGGGGTGAGATAAGTCGTACAAAGTCACTACGGGCTGACTAAGTACATTTTCTCATATTACTGCCCTCTATACATGGCGTCGTCCAGTAATTGCATGATGTGGACACCTCTTGACAGTTGTCTGTCATTCACATGTACCTCTGTCATGTACATATATTTATCCTACCCCTAATAAACAACTCTGTGGGCTTAACATTGGCCGACTGTATTCGGGCGAGTATGCAGAAAATTGAGATTTATCACTCTAGTGGGATACATTTGTGAAATGACGTCATGTTAAAAATGATTAATGAGCGAGCCAAACAAGAGCAATATCGAGAGTATCAACAAGCACACATTATGGAGTGTCACACAATTTTCACTGGATATCGGTGAGTTTTATGTTATTTCTTAATATTCTGAAGTAATATAGACAGGGTAGGATAAATTCTAAACCAAACTCGAGTTGGTCGAGTTGTTGTTTATCACACGCCAGCAAGGTCTGCTCCTCACTGCACTCGGCAGTAATATGCGACCTTGCTGTTGTGTGATAAACAACAACTCATCTAACTCTCGTTTCATTTCTCCTAATTGTCAATCATCCATACATCTTATATGTACGTACCTGCGGAATTAGGTCGTGGAGAATGAACTTAATGACTGATGACGGTGTGTTTGGCTGTCGCAGGTCCAGACGAGTTACTTGGTACTCACTAGGAGCGATGAATGTCACGTAGGTCATCACAGAACCATGCACCTGCCAACCTGATTATAGAAACAACAAACATTTTCTAATTTTAGACCACTGCTGAGAAAAGAGCAAACACCTAGTTTATAAGATATAGTTACTTTGTAACGATAACATTGCTATGACGCTATATGTTTAAACAAACATGACGAAAAGATTTCCGAAATTGACTAAAGATAGCGACATTCTGCAGTATCATTGATATGATATATCAGTGAACTTTACCTGTATCATGGCTATATATTAACGGAGTTAGCATGCAATATACTACGAAATAGACAAGTAGAAAAACTAATTAGAATTAAGAAATTGACTATCCAAAATTTATTTATGTCGATATTTCATCACATATTATTGCTTAGGATAGTAATGTGTAACAATTGATGGCAATAAAAACATTTCATACCGTCCTATGTATCAATTTCGATTCTTTTGAGATTTTCAATGAGTATCTGTCACAATTGGGTCACTTTATATGAGAATTTACTAGTTTCAGATATCAGATTGACTTCTAGAAAATACCAGTCATGGTAGCAGAAGGGACTCATCCGAGAGACCCACTATTGTTAAATATGCCAGTACATATATAGTCAATCATTATTCCAAATACATGTATATATGTCCCAAATACATGAACATCTACCATTTAATACATTTATCTATTTATTTTTTTTTCATTTATTTAGTTCATTTATACAGTTCAACAAATCAGAACCGGAGAATGATATTGGACGTACCTGGTAGCAAGACACTGGTTTCTGGGTCTGTCAACTGTTGTGAACTAATAACGTTATGACGGCTCCGCGAGAGACGCCACATGTATATCACAGAGTCATCACAGCAGAGCACACTGTATGCGTCCTGCGCAGAGGTCCAGTGTAAACACACCTACAGAAACACCAAAGAAACATCTAGTATCAAGACATTACCAAATGTAACACTAGACATGGTAGAGTGTTTACACTCTTCCACCAAACGAAACATCTGTTTGGAGGACATGGACACAGGTACTACCGGTTTCCAGAGCTTCCACAACATTGTTGATTCCTTTCACAATGGTTACTACGTTGATAACATGGCAACAGGATGGTATCAAATCGAATTCTGGTCAAATTCAAGGTAGCGTCTGCCGCAGTTAGATTCCCAATTGTAGTAATGCCGACACTCTGTTGTAAAACGCATAGAGGGACATTCACGCATAGAGGGACAGCGTTATTCTGTTATCTGTTAATTTAGTTATTCTTTCAAATCATGATACATAGAAAGTGACGAAGATAATGATTTAAAATGTACTGAAGGTAAACTGTCACAAGGGTAACGATGGCAGATCGAAGTTATGTACTATCGAATCGAACCTAATTAAAACAATATATAGGGGGAAAGATGAACATTTTAATTTACCATGCGGTATAGCTCTCTATTCACAAGCAGGAATACGCTGTGGTGGTTGGGTCATATCACACCATCAAGTACCTTCGCACTGAGGGGTAAAAATTTCGGAAATTTTGAGTATGCTCCTTCTTTTATTTATTGCTTACAAGATTGAAAGGGGGTGGGGTAGGGGTCTAAAATTCCAGAACTTTTGCGTAGTGAAACCCAGCTTCTGGGACACCTCGCTTAAGGGAACAATTTTTTGGGGAACAGAAATCTTTATTCCGTTCATTTTAATAGGTAATTATCCGAATACTTACCTTGGTAAAAGTATGAAGGAGAATTGAGGTTCTTGCGAGCCTAGGGACACTATGCGGTACTATCTCCCTGATGGCCTAGGGCTACGAAGAAAGTAGTCCCTACGCCGAGTAGGAACCCCGCTTATGGGGACACCTCGCTTAAGGGGACACTTTGCTTGGAACAGAGGGTGTCCCCTTAAGCGGGGTTTTACTGTACATACTTTATGTATGGCCCCATAAATAATGATCGCAAATTAAACAGTTTAAGGACTTCTCACCTGTGTGATCCAGGTGTCGCGGTGGTGTGTGAGGGAGCGTACCAGCTCCCCGGTGGACATGGTCCACACCTTGACCATGCTGTCTGCGGACCCCGTCACCAGCAGATCCAAGTCGGCGTCGTAGTCGATGCTGAAGACAGCGGCCACGTGGCCGACGTACTCCACCACCGCGTGACCCGTCTTCAGGTCCCACAGCATGGCCTTGGTGTTGAACGACGCAGTGACTACTCTCAGGTCGTCCAACTTCACCGCCGCTATCGTAGTGTTGGTGGCCAGGGTGCGGTAACACTCACCAGTCGTACTTTTCCATAATTTCACTGTACGATCGTCTGAGCCTAGAGTGAAGATTTTTTTTTTTAATCAAGGTAGCATCGGTTTGCCATAGAGGTGTATTAAGTGCTGGTTCCACCAGTATGATAGATTTGCCATGTTATATCTGGGTATGTCTTGTTATATCTTACATTGTCGTGATATATCTTACCTGGCTGGCTAATTAATGTGACATTAAAGTTCAATATATCAAGAACCGGATTTATTTATCTTTCCACTAGCAGGTTAAGGGCATCTCATTGCCTGCAATATATTACCAGGGATCATTTTAAAAGGATAAAGAAATAGAATATATTTTTTAGAAAGAATTCACTAATATAGCAAAAATACTAATGCAGAGATGAATACCTTGAAATGTGTAGCCAATTAAACACTGAAGTAGAACAAGTAAGTTGATAGAATATTAGTTTACACTACCTGTTGCAATTATATTGTTCTTGTAATAGACAGTCATTATCCTGTCACGGTGACCATACAGGGGTGACATATCTAAAGCAGTCCCGGCCTTCAGCTTATTCTTGTACCACGTTGCTGCTAAATACAACTCCTTGAAGTCCTTCGCTTTCCTACACATGTGTCCATCTAGATTAGCTCCCTGCGCTAAAGCTGCTGCTTTCCAGGCTCTGCTACAGCTGTGAATGATCGTGTTCCATCGACTCGACACAAGACAGCAGGTTTTCATCGTCTCGGCCCCGAAGAATCCAACCATGTGGAAAACCACATCCTGTGGAAGAAGAGTAAGGAAGTCCAGTTTGTATCCCTTGCTGAGCTTCTCTGAGAGGTGGAACAACTGGGATCCATCGCTGATGCTGACCAGGAAGTCTAGCGTGCGGTTCCTGTCCTGTGTTGACAATCTCTGGAACGTTTGACCTAAGTCACTCAGCCACTCTTTAAACTCAGGGGAGACTGGATGATCCATGTCGCTGACCGACATTTTGATGTCACTATCGCTGAAGTCATCGTCAGTTTTAGCACAGGCCATACGCCCACTTCTGCGTAATCTGCAAGAAAAATATTTGATTTTTAACAATTTTGCTGGAAACGCAGCACATGAAATAACGGCAGTTTAACTAAAGCTAGTTTGGTGGGATTCCAGCTAGAAATATGAATAATAAGTGACTTAATAGGATTTTCAATGTTCTTCTTTGAAACAGGGATGTCAGTTGGGGTCAGATAAAATGGAAATATTGCTAGGAAAACGGCGGGAAACCAGAAGGATGGAAACTTACACACCAGTTCCTAAGTAGGAGTTGGTTGCTGGCAGGTAAATATTTATAAAAATAGTGATCATTTTCAATTGAGTGATTTTTTTAATGTCTCAATCGCTATTTGTGATCAAATCAACAGTGATCGACTGTGATCGGGTCTAGGCAACGCTAAGCAGTGACAGTCACTAATACGGTCACAAAAGCAGTCACTCTTTTACCGTGATCACTAATTAAGATGTCGCTGACTCCCTGGATCACAAGTTTAAGTGCATGTTCCACCAACTAGGCGTTCTTTTGATGCTGGGCCAACCTCTCAGCCGAGATCCTATGCAGCACCTGGTCTCCGGCTGGCCAAAAATTGGCTATTTTACCGCACACTTCCACCATCCATCTATTCTAGTCGACACGAATACCAGAGAACTAGGTACCATGGAGAACTCGGTACCAGGAGAAGTAGGTACCATGGAGACTTAGGTACCAGGAGATTTAGGTACCATTAATTCAACCTGGTGTAACTTTGTATAGCATAAAGATATTTTCATTCTGATTTTTGCATCCGATAGCCCTATATTTCAGCTTCTAATTAACACCTGGATCAATGAATTATTCAAAGTATAAGTGCCCCAAAATCGTCGCACAGGTCACGTTTATGGCCGTTGTGGCGGCCGTAATACGGCCGCTACAACACCTACCCTCCCTCGACCTCTTTGATGTGCTAGATGACAGTAGGTGTCTGTATCTTCAAAGGAGGTGTGATCCGTTGAGTTGTGAGGTGTGAGGAGTTGAGTTGTGAGGTGTGAGGAGTTGAGTTGTGAAGTGTCAGTCACAGAACGGATTCTGGTGCATAAAAACGGCCATTTTCGCATCTCAAATCACATTCCTCCACTACTCATAGTGGAGTGAACACCTGCTCAACTGCTGACATCTCCTGCCATGTCTACCTGCCTCCTGCCGTGTCTACCTGCCTCCTGCCGTGTCTACCTGCCTCCTGCTGTGTCTACCTGCCTCCTGCTACACACATTAGCCTCTCCTTAGTCTCTGGTCGAAAAGTGCTATCAATCTCATGAACTTGTAAAAGTTCTATCAAATCTCACTATGACTCTCTGTTACATTATTTATCAGGAGCAAAATGGAACTATAGTCATATAGTTCCTTCTTGCTCTAAAGTCACTCTTGACTTTGGTACCTCATTTCAGCTATTTCTACATGAGAATCCCAAATTATATTCAGTTTCTCCAATTATAAATCAGAAAACTGTGGTTCATTTTGTCATAGTGTGCCAAGTCTATCGGGAGCGGAACTTTGCTTTACCCGGGGCGATAATCGGGAGTTTAGTAACCTCTGGAGGCTCTATACTAAACAGTAATATTGTCAACCCTGTCTGTTTGGTAAATTATAATATATTATGCTAGTGCACTGGTACCAAAAAAAGGAAGGGCTCAAGCATGGACAGGTCTGTGGCTTATTAATATTATGTAGATTACTGTTGCAAAAAATATGTCACAAGAAAGGTTGAGGTCTTGCTAGAGCTTGCCACAGGAGTATCTTCCAAGCAGCGTCACTGTTACACTTACAGTGCGGGTGTGTCCGTTGTCTGTGACTGTGAAGAATCATAGACGTTTTGCGTTGACTACCGTTTTGCGGTGGCGATTGGACGATTTGCGACGGATGTTTTGCGTTGAGCACGCGGACGATTTGCAGTGATATTTTCACATTTCCCTCTGCAATTATTGTAACAATTAATTATAAGATTTTTGCTAATGGATGTGTATGGTAAATAATACCTTTTGTGAATCACAATACCAACTTACCGATTGTTTGGAGCTTGTCTTTAGCTGTTTATCAGTTTTTTATCTAGTGCTTTTACGTTAATTATTCACAGACTTATGCCCTATGAGGCATAAGTCCAGTAAACCCATGAACATATATAATATTTACCATTCACATACAAAGTCTCAGCTTCACTCTAACACTCTTCACTTTGCACTGCAAAACGTCCACCACGGCCCCCGAGGAATGTCACTGCAAAACGTCCAAACCCACCGCAAATCGTCCACCGCAAATCGGTAGTCAACGCAAATCGTCTAAGTACCACTGTGAATCTGGAGGGGTGTGTCCGTTGTCAGAACTTCAAGCCTCCTTTCCTCCTGAACATATATCATCACTGTGATTTCATCACTGTAAGGTCAGTTGACTCTGTTCGCACAATCTCTCCAGGCTAGTAGGTTCTAGCTTCTAATAAAGTCTAACACTAAAACTAAACACAGAGGTTTTAAATGGGTAGAGGGCGTGGGCAATTATAGTGGCAATATGTTGACGTCGCAGTTTGAAACTTTTAGAATTAATTTCACTGACTGATTGAAGCCGTAGCCTGTAGTGTAAGTGAGACACATGACAATCTCTTCCATAGTCACAGTGGTGTGCACCATTCATCTATCTATACACACACATATGATCGAACTTACCTAAAGGCAAAATGAAATCTGCTCAAACAAGCCTTGTAAACAACAGAATCAGGTCGCACACCCCCGTTTTGGTTCGGCTGGTGCCACATCTTGGGTAACCAGCGTACGTCTCCGTCAAGTGGTTGCTGAGATGGCGAAAAGTCCTCCTGCGATGCGCTGTAACTGGTTTCTCGTCACAGTGTTTTCATTCATCCAAACACGTTGGGTACCGACCCAATGACCGGAAGTAAATAAGAGCCGCTTCACCTTACAAGTGTGTGGCTTCATCTGTTTGGATCATGTGGATACAGGTGCCGCTTTAGATTAAAGACTGATCCAGAATCCAACACGATAGTGGCACGCCTAGAGGTTTTGCTGTACAACTTCGTGCCCGGTAATTTTGTTGAACTTGTCAGTCTTGATTAGTGGGCCGCCAGGCAGGCAGGAGATTCTTGGACTAACAGTAGCACTGCCACCGCCACTGCCATTGCCACTGCTACAGATTTAGTGCACTACCGTGACTACGGTTTCGCCACTACAGTGCTAGCTCTAGTGTAGATCTAGATCTGGAACTAATCTTTGCCTAGAGTTTGTAGGCAACATACTAGATATTCCATGGTAGTAAGGTTTCGACAGTAGTTCTCATACTAGAGGCCGAGTCCGAACTGCCTACCTGCCTGTGCAGTGTGCGCCAACCTGTCAGTGTCACCAGACTAGAGTCTCCGATCTTCGGACAAGACTAGGCCTAGATCTAGACGTGTGGCAACAGGCGGGTCCAATATGTTACTTCACTGTTTAGGTCATGACTGCCTGTCTTGCTTTTAGTATAAGGCCGAGCAGTTTCGTACATAATGATGTGTTTAAATTTAATTCACGATGTATGTTAATACCGACCGTACATCAAGAGTCTAGATAAATTTAGGTTTTGAAAAAAATAATTTAAGCTGTGATTATGCGTTGCAGTAAATTAGGATGAGCATAGGCATATATAGTATTGACTTCATATTGATATATAGTGCTAGGGTGCACTGGTTTTGCTTAGCTAAACTTCTGAAATTAAGATAAAATGCTCTATGTATCAGGCATGGAATTTTCCCGGAATTCCTTAGTTTTTTATGTCCCAATTAACATTCTTGAGATCAATGTAAGTCCGAGGAGAAAATGGCTTTGTATATATGCTCTAGAACAGTTAGTTGGCAAAATAAATGCCATTTTGGCTTATGGCTTTCGGCTGAGGTCCAAAATGGTACTTAGACAATTTGCGGTGATTACCGATTTGCAGTGGACGTTTTGCGTTGGGTTTGGACGTTTTGCAGTGACATTCACCGGGGGCTGTGGTAGACATTTTGCGGTGAAAACTGAACGGAAGGGGGTGGGCTTGTCTCCGCCAATTCTCTCTTACTGCCCCCTTCTCTCTTGTTCAGTTTTGAATATGACATCAAGGGGGAATCCCTAGGGTTAGGGTTTTACACCCCGTCACCCGCTGTCTACCTAGCGATGGCCAGCCTCTGGTGCATCTCAAGCCATGAAAAGATCATAGTAAATTGTCTGCATGCTCAATGCAAAACATCCACCGCAAATCTTCCAATTGCCACTGCAAAACGGTAGTCACCGAAAAACGTCTATGATTCTCATAAATTCACTTATAAGTTACCCCGGTATATATATGGGGCCCCACAGTATCTGACACTGCGCTTGGTTGCCAGCATGTTTCGATTTTAGGGAAGTGACTGATGGACACTAGGGTTTGTCATGCTACCCCTTTAATTTCACATCAAAACTTTGTCTAAAGCAACCAGGATGGGGAGTGAGCTCAGTGCTAAAGAGCACTGGACTTTTAATCCCAAGGTTGTCAGACTTTGTTGATTCAGGTTCCACTGTGGCCACTTTTCTCCTTCATCCCCAGCAGTGGTAGATTTACTGCTATATCAAAGGCAAATCCTTCTCATACCATGTCTATGTGGTGTGGGAAGTAAAGGAACACTCACCTCAGTAAATGTGTAGGGGTGAGGCTTCTTCCTAAATTCATTTCATAGATTCGATCACCACCCTTGTGGTGTAAAAGAACCTTGAGAAAGTCTGGTAAGAACCTGCAATGGTGAACTGGATGTTAAATCAAACCCACAAACAAACAATTGTCTAGAATTGACTTAAAATCTTCAAATAACAACTGTCATGGAGCTAAGTAAGTGACAATTACTAGATTGGGCTTTAACAGGCTGGTTTGATTGTCAAAAAACATAAACAGAACATTCATATGAAGCGTAGTGCCCAAGCAACCATCGCGCTGTCTAGTGAAAATTAACCTTAGTGTCCAATTCACAAAGCGTAGCATCTAATGCGTGCTGGTTACAAAGTATAGCGTCTAGTTTTCTACTTGGGGGTGCATATCCTACACCTGGTTTTATTATGTAAACTATATGTAAACAACAGTGTAACTAATATACATGTATATCCATTATATAGAATAGTAATCAAACTTCTTAATTATTGTCCATGTTTTTTACTTTATAAAACAAAATAGGTAAGACGCCGGAAATAAACCATGTCAACTTTAGCGCTTCTGCTGCTGCTCCTAGTGATCTTCAGTCAGGATATTCTGACCGTCATCGCCTCGATAGGAGACCAATCTTATATTTACCACCGGTGTATGACCGGCTGCGACCTGAGGAACTGTGTTGGCATACCAGGTTAGTGCGCCTTTTGTGGCTTTGTTTAGATTGAATTAATAAATGACCGACATAAAGCCACTTTCAGGGATGCCATTTTTCAATGTTTCCATTCGAATTCATGTTTTTATTTTCGGGATACAAAATTATTTTTCCTTGTGGAATATTGACTTAACAACTGCTAATTTACCCTATTCAGCAACAGCCCATGGTCCCTAACTAACCCATATAAAAACTTGTGATTTCCCTTGATCATTTGATTGCCTACTGTAATGCATATGTACATGTAATGCGTAAAGCTTGTATTGCAATGAAAAATATTTCAATGCTTTTTCCTGACCCCAACTGGCATCCCTGCATGATAAAACATAAATTCAAAATGTGAAAATCACAAAAAAAAACAGACACAGTCAGTTTGGTGGTATTATTGAAACCAGGTGGTACAATTTGAGGTCCATATGATGTATCAATTCTATTCACGACGTTTCGCTGATGTTTAATCAGCTTCTTCAGGTGATCACAAATAAAACATACTCAGGAGGAGACTTTCTATGATAAAATTCTCGATTGTCATCATCAGTGTAACAGATTAAATCATCTTGCTTTTACTTGTCTTGTTTGGCTTGGTGTTAACAGAGAACGATCAGGGCTATTTAATATGACATGGTCGAGGAAAAACACAGACATACTTGACTGAGACATGAGTAGGCCTTCTCTCCCTAGGGGCATGGTCACAAAAAATGCTAGAGGAGAGGCAAAAAGAAAGAATTATATCAGGGATTCAATATATTTTCTTCATATATTCCCCTCATAAAGGAATCCTTTTGAAATCCATTAGAAGTTCCCTATAATGTTTTCTTGGTTCTATGTAATGGCATCAAGTGAGGCATTAACGATTGGAAGGTAATGGATATTCATAAAAACACCAGTAACGTCTCGCAACTATTTTCTTCCTTGAATTAATACATATTGAAAAGAAGAATAAGAGTGAGAGATTTTATGTTTTGATATATCGGTTTCCAGCTGAAGTATATGAAGCACAGCGGGCCTTCTACATGCGTTGGCTGAAGTGGACGTGCTTTGAAGAATGTGGCTACAACTGTATGTGGACGACAGTGGATGCTTTCAGGAAGGATGGTAGTCCGGTGCCGCAATTTCGCGGAAAGGTCAGATCACTAGGGCATGGGAATAGTTCATATCCGTTTTCTTTTTCGGCTGGAGAGTGAAAGTGGGTTATTTGTTCAGCTGCACCTAGTAAAACAAACAATATAGAAACAATGTCATGTTGACTAGGGAGGTGTTTTATATTCAGTGTGGACGAGGCACGTCTTGCTTTCAATGCACAGATTCAGTGCAGGAAGGTGTTTTATCGTTGTGACAATCGCTATTAGTGACTTTTTTCCCCAGCGCATCGTGTTTAATAGTCGTGATGATCACAAAACAGTGATCAGTCACAGCTGCTACTGATTGAGATCATGATCATCACTAGTGATTTTTTACGAAAACGATCATTAAAATGGTCACTTTTAGCGACAGGGCCATACATGTCACTATTCTGCCCAAACAGAGGCCTACTGCGCATGATACGGTAAAGACGGACAGGGTCACAGACATGACTTGTTATTACCCACTACATATAAAATGTTAGAATTCTGTCGGGTCTGCTTGGAGTTTCCCTGTCACATAGGGATAGACCTAGGTTTGAAGAGTGATGTGCCACGAGAGTGAGATGCTTGTGTAGAGAAACACTGAAACATGCTAATCATGTTTGTAGATTCATACTCAGGTGTACTTACATATAATTATAATTGTCTTCGCCAAGTCTATTTACATATGACTATAGTCAAGTCAATTTCAAATGAATAGGGACCTCTTCACCATTGGAGATGAATATGTCGCCAAATTAATGTGTATTTTACGTTTGATTTCCATTTCCGGTTTTGACAACAACAATAGTCTTCTAAATATCGATAGAAATAGTGAATACGAGATCTATTTCTCGTGTTAGTTAGTTTTTACCACGACGGCAATGTTATTGCCAGTATTTTTTTAAGTCGAAAGTTTGTCTACAATACTTCATATATTTGAAAAAAAAACCATCTAAAAAACCTCATATATTAGCATTTATTCGTAATGTTGTATTCTCTTTTATTTCAGTGGCCATTTATCCGCATTTTAGGGCTTCAGGAACCCGCGTCTGTTTTGTTTTCTATCCTGAACGCTACTCCCCACATCATCATGATGTTCAAATTCAGGAAGGAAGTCCCTTCAAAAGCACCAATGTATTACATCTGGCATTTATATGCCGTGGTAAGTCGGCACTATAATTTTAGGGAAGATCTAAATTTTTTGATCCATTATATTATTTCATAGGGGTATGGAATAATAGTGGTTGGGAAAATGTTTTGGTGGTCGTGTAGCGGTGGGGAGTGGATGTACACCCGTTTGACATAGCCTATCAGAACTCTAATTAGTTCATTCAGTTTATAGCTGGAAGGCTAACCAACGAACATAAAATGCTGGAGCCTATTTATCTTCGTCAATAATAATGGGTTTCAGTTAGAATGTAGGATATATCGTAGGTTTCTTGAAATTTCCGTGGTCCCCTATAAATCGTCTCTTGGCAAACAAGAAAGTGTCATTATCTTTTTTGTCGGCTGCGGTAAGAGTTTTTTCTCCACATCTTTTGTAAAAAAAAATATATATATATAAAAAAAAGTGTTATCATCCATGAGACGCTTATTGAATTGTCCCCATAGTGCGTTATTTAACAATCCAGAATAAAACAATTTATAAATTAAAGGCCTATTTAAAGTTTAAGGTACCCATTCATTCCTGTATTTATTTCTTTTTTTTATCTGATTCATCATCAATTTCTACTTAAAGGTTGGCGTGAATGCGTGGTTTTGGTCAACAATATTTCATGCGAGGGACTTTCCTTTCACAGAGGTAAGCTTATTTTCTTAACTGGGAAACCCATACATATTAAAGAACAAACCAACAAGTTTGGATCAAGGTCGTCGTTCTCCACGAGTTTGATGCGGAATGAATATCATGTAGCATTCAAACGAGTTGGAGAACAATCATTTAGACCAAACCGAGTTGCTTTCTGTATTTATCTCACCCCTGTTCACTCTAAAAGAACGTACAACACTGCAATACTTGTAGGGCCATGGAGAACGAGTTCCCGATGTTAAGCCTCTGTGACAAAAATACCAGGGGTGAGGTAATTCGTCTTTCTAATTGATTATTAATGAATTCCGCGACAGACCTTTAGTCCACTCCCGAGTATACTTCAGAATTGTGTTCAAAGGAAGACTTTGAAACACTTGATGAAATGGCTAATATTTCTTTACCGAATACATTTAATAAGATATTATCTTATCTTTATTTTAGATGATGGACTACATCGGCGCCATATCTCTGGTCATGTTTAGCATATTCGTCTTGTGTGCAAGGTAATGCTTATGTGATATTGTACAGTGTAGTATGAATAGACAATGATGGTTTAGTAGACAGGCAGTTCTAAACCACAAGCGGTACCACGCGACATTTACAGTAACATTTACTCTGGGCCTTTTTAACTTTGAAAAGATTACTTTCAGGAGGGATAGCGATTCATTCAAGGGCTCTATGGAAAGGCATTGAGCGGTTCTGTACCATGGAATAGCTAACTAAAAATCTGTGATTTGCGAAATAAGTTCCTCTATTGTGAATTGGGTCACAAATGTCAGATCTTCACTCACCAATGTGATCATATGCATGTGCCCGGATCTTTATGGGGCCAGAGAGATAGATAGAGGTAATAGATAAAGCGTGTGGAAATATTGTCCGTTTTAACTCAGGTTCCACTGGCATCCTTGGGTATATATATAATGCATGGGTAATGTATATTGATCGATTTAGTATTTCTAAATATTTTGCTTAATCTTTATCTGAATCCTCAGGTTCCACTTGGATCCTGTGGTATATATCTGCATGGACAATGTATTTGGATCCTTTTAGTATTTCTAGATACTTTGCTTAATCTTTATCTGACTATTTGCTAGGGTTGTCGGGACAAGTCCCTGGTGGAGGCCTACCGGTTGTGCAGCTCTCTTGCTTACCTTCTTCATTTATCACGTGCACTACTTGGCATTTGTCAAGTTCGACTATGGATACAACATGAAGGCCATGGTCACTGCAGGTAAGACTGTCAGTCAACAGGCCTGACGGGAAAGCACATCATTATACCAGAGAGTTTTTCTATTTTCCAAGGAAATCCTTGTTTTCATTTTCAGTTGATAAAATCCTTTTTGTCATGTGTAAAGCAGAGAGAATAAATTGGGCTTCATTCACACCAATAAACTGTGGATCAAACCTCCCCACACTGTGTATAAGACTATGAGAGTATACAATTTGATTGTAACAGAAAATCTATTTGCCACAATAGACCCTCCAGAGGTTACTAAACTCCCTAATATTGCCCCGGATAAGTACAGGATCCCTCCCACCTGGCTGGCCGCACCTCGGCCGCCTGCCTTCCAATGAACAATCATTTTCTGATTTATAACCGGAGAAACCAAATATAATTTGAATGTATATGTAGAAATGACTAAAATTTCAATTTCTGGCATCAGATTCCCAATTTGAAGATTTATAAAAAAAACGTTTAACTGCAATAATTGCGGATTATGGGTCAAGGGCCCATCACCATACAATGACGGCAACCAGCGAACACCGGATCCTGTAAACAGTCTGAATTATGGGATACCTCAATAGGGTCTATGATGACTTTGTTCATTGAATAATGTTATTTTGACGCCCCACTAGGTGTACTCAATAGCATTGGTTGGCTGGTATGGTGCGCTCGAGTGAGGAAACGTCAGCGATACGTCTGGAAAATGGCCACCAGCATCATGTGCCTGAACCTTCTTCTGCTGCTCGAAGTCTTCGACTTTCCCCCCATCTGGTGGACGTTTGACGCGCATGCGCTGTGGCACGCAGGGACCTTTCCGGTCTGTTATTTGTGGTACAGGTGAGTGTGTCCTGATGGTTTCCGATACTACCTAAAAGTCACTGGGTTTATATCGACAAAATTTTGGGCTGGGATCTCATCTTAGCCTGGTATAAATGTCCATATGCTAAACATTAGGGAACTCGCACTCAATAGGTTTGAGATTACTGTAACTCATACTCAGTGGGCAATAATTTTTAACATCAATTCATTGACTCCTTATTAATTAGTTAAAAAGACTAGTCCTACTGGTTTTGAGGGAATATCTTGCTATTATCAATGGGCAATAAACAGATAAATATTTGTAGGCTAAGATAATATTAGAAACATATTCGTGTTTAGTCTGAGTTCCCGTTCGCCATCTCGTATGGCGTGCTCCAGAATATTCACTTAGCTCGATGGCGACCAAACACTCGTCGATATCTTTCTTAGTATTTCATCGTTTCCATTTATATCTATGCTAATAGCACTCTATCAGCAGAGTTTGGAATCAGCATTGAGACAACATCTCAGTATTGCCTTGTATTTTTCCAGGATAAATAAAATGATTTTTTTTAAAATATAGGTTCCTAACACTCATTGCCCTAATGTGCAAAGTATATTAGTTATATTTCCGGAAAAAATGAATCATCATTCTAAAAAATCCCAGCAGATATTTTTTCAAATAATGGTTTTTATTTCGTTACTGCAGTACAATCATAGTATCCTATTCAGTCAACATGAGGCATAAGAGGAGGACAAAACGAAGTTACCGTAACAATTCATGGGGAAAAAGAATTGACAAAGTTGTAGTTCGATAGAGATGCTCCTTTTATTGGGTACATAGAAAGTTATACAGGCTTAACTAAAACATCCTAACCTTGTTCTATCTCGTTTTCAGATTGCCACCCTTGTATTTTCTTTTAAGCCCAACAATTCTTAATACATTGAAGTATACATCTATATACAAGTAAATCTTCGTTTTATAGCCCTTCTTTGTTAAAATATTTTAGCTATTTATGGTGGCGACATATTGTATTATTAGTAATGCCTGTTGGATTTTGTTGAAGGGGAGAAGCCCCCAGCGGAATCTTAAATGGACAGTGTGCTACTTTTTTAAAGCAATTTTTATGAGGGAGTATTGTGTGTACACAATCACAGAATTCGGCTATAGCCGTTTTTCCACTCGGGCTCTAGCCCCTTACTTCTCATTCAAATGGCAGGTGTTAAGCCGAATGAGAAGTGCGTACCATTTTTGTGTAAGTCTTTGGTATGACCCGACCGGGGTTCGAACCTCTGATCTCCCATGCTCGAGATGAATACTAAAACATAATGTTGTTTTTTCTTGCCACTCAGGGTAACCAAGTTGGTAGAAAAAGGACCTACTTTAAGTTACCTGTAAACTTGCTGATGTTTTACACCTAGCATAAGCAAAAGCTGTCTTCAAAGTTACGTGCTAACCTCTCATATCGTGAAATATATAAACGAAACTGAAATTATGGCGTCAATGTACCTTTGTATATGGTTCACTCATGTTGAAACGAAGGAAATAATCAATTTTTTAACATTTCTTTGGCTTTACAGTTTTGCAATAGACGACAATTTATTCCAAACTCAGGAGCAAGAGGATGAAGAGCGACAGTTACCAGATATGAAGAAAACTTTATGAGACAGACATATACTCTGTAAATATGATGTCTAATTGCACGTTCGCATGTTTTGTTGTGGGATTAGGTATCGCCCTGCATGTTTATTTTGTCCTACCACAAAGGCATATCCTATGTTGACACTTCTGAAATATCTTACATTTTAAAGAATACTGCCAACATTTCACTGATTAGACATTTTTGCTGTGTCCCTAATTTCTTAAAAATAGGGATTACTAAGATGCAATGTAGAAAGAATATGTCGATCTCATGTCGATTATTTTATTAGAATCTGGATCTATCCATATAAATCTATTCATCACTAATATGAGAAATACATGGAAATAATTCACCATTAGAACATATTTATATCCCATAGCTCGCTATCATTTTTCTCGAAGAAAATATATTTTGCTGTACATGAACTCAACTGAAAAGTCCTCTCACACCTAATTTGCTTGCAAAAAGATTAATATCTTAAAGTACTTCTGGATGATGGAAAGACCCTTTCACATGTCAGAGCTTTCAGCATAAGATAATCCTCTGTGGTATAAAGATTATAGGATTAGTACCTTGTAAATCCTTTGAGGGGCATTATATCCTCACAGACGTGGAAATAGAAAAATCATGTAGTATATTTGCTCGAATTTGAACTCATTATCGTGCTGTTTAAGGGCTGATTCCACCAGCACAATTTATTTTGGCTGGCAAGGTCGAGCTGTGTCTAGCAGCACCTAGCTATATCTTGATGAATTGTGGTACATCTTGTCAGATCTAGTCATGCACTTACCCCTGTGTGTAGCCCATATTATCACTCAAAGGGCGCTATTCCACTGCAACGACTCAACCAGACATTCTCACGATTCATCCCAACCTAGCGAGTCAACAAATTGGCCTTGATCGGCATATATCGCACGTCCTGGTGGAATTACCCCTTTAACTCACATAGCATCAGCTGTAGCATTTCATAGGGAGTAACATTTTGGTATGAATATCACCAGGTTCTGGTATGTGGATTGCCAGGATTGTGCCACTGTGTTAGGACACTTGTCTGTAAAGGGGGTCTTCCATTGGTCATAAATAAGCTTTTGTTGTGTGCCTGTAAAGGCAGCCCACGCGACTGATGTCTTTCAATTTATGTGCTAGCCTCTTATATCGTGAAATATATGTTGGTCATTGAACTGACCTGTTGGTTTGTACACTTAAAGTGCTGGTTTCATCAACACACAAGATATAGTGAGATTTGTCACGAATTGGTTGTCTTGCCAAATCTTGCGTTTTCGAATAATTGTGTGCATATTTGCCGCCTTCTTGCTGCCGTCTTCTTTGCCGTCTTCTTGCTGCGATAAATCATAGTATGCTGCGATATGTCGGAAATAGATCTTGAGGCGTTGCAGTTGTGGAGCACCAAAATATACACACAACATTGTGAAAAGTACACATATCATGTGCGATGTGTCGTGGCAAAGGAGGTATGACATATTAAGATATACCAAGATATAACACGGCAAATGCGTTGTGTTGGTTAAATCAGCACTTTACGCTTGTTTGGCAGATTCCAAAGGCATCAGGTTCATGGCCAGCCCAATGGAAGACCCCGTCATTCATATCGCATATTTCATCTCAACTTGATGCTATGGCCGGTGCAGATGTATGGCAATATGAAATATCTGTGGTTCCAAGTTACCTCACACACGAGACACTTACCATCGCACCTTAGTTAGAATCTGCCTTTGCTTCATTTTTGGTATTTGGTTCATATTTACCCGGTATATATTTAATTCTCATTTTGCTTTTTATGGTAGGTTTCTTCTTCACATATTAATCAAACCTACTTGTGCTTGCTAGATCACCAGCTATCACACATTGGCCAGTAACATCGTTGCCTTCTCTTCTAGGATATTTGATAATAATGTTACAGGATAATAACTTACACAAGTCAACCACGCTTGGGACTCGGTCAATCAAATATGCCGTTAAAACGGGCGCGAAGCCAACTTCATTTGTAACTTTTCCAGTATAAATCTTCAGTTTTATTTTTTCATCGAAGAAAATCATGATTGATTACAGGTGCCTTTTGTTCAAATTCTCTTCAACAAAACAAAGCTATGCGTGCATGCATGTGTATTGTAATTGAACATAACATAAGGACAAATGAGAAAAAAATACACAGTTGAATATTTGATGGAAGAATTATGGTTGGTTTATGAGTTAGATCTTAATCACGAATGCATTGTTCGGATATCTATTCCATCGTTTTTACAGAGCAATTATGGAAGAGATGCTAATTTTTGTAATATTTTTTTGTTTGCTCTCTCGTTAAGGATAACAGCATTGGAAAAAAATTTGAGATACTAATTTTGTCTCGCTTGTTTTCAGTGCCACGATTGATGATTGTTTGTATATGGTGCGACAAAGGGAGGACCTCCCCAGTAAACGCGAGAAGCAGAACTAACGGGTCTTAACACTGAAGAGGGAACCGCGTGGTCAAACATCACACAAGTGTCTGACACATGCATTGTCTGAGTCCAAGACTTCTGATAATGCCATGTAGTACGCCGAATCGTGGTAATTTTTTACTTGTTATATATTAGGTAAATTGATTCATCTGCCTTGGGCAAGTGAGAATTTGTTATCTTTTGAAAAGTAGTACCTAGTTGTATCATACAAATGTGGTAGTAACCACCAGAATCATGGAATTATTTGTGATGGCAGTGTATATATAATTATATATAGTTGTATAACTGAAATGCCTAATACCAGCCACCACCACTCTGACCTCACTGACAATCAAAAAAAGGGGAGTCAGCTCTAGAATAAGCACATGAGGACTGGAATAATTATATTATTTTTATGCATGCCATTTATTTCTGGTGTTGATTTCCAGACATTAATGACATATTTTTAAACTAAACAAATTGTAATGCAAATTAAAGGTGATATATTGTAAACGTGCTACTCAAAGCAAAGAAAACTTCCATACATGATAATGTTGATAGATGAATGAGAAATAAGGAATTTCTCAAGGGTGTCTTGTAAACCCCAGCAAAGGTAACAACCTGGAGTTTAATCGGGACGTGACAACTGGCCTAAATCTCAACTGGCCCACTCCTATGTCGGACAACTGGCTCACCCTGAGACAACTGGCACAAGTGTTGTTCCGCTGCTTTAATAGGACAATGACCCAATGTCGTGCACGCGGCTAACTCAGTAAAAACAGGAAATTAACATAAGTTACATTCGGTAAATCAAAATATAAACTTACTGAATGTTTCAGCGATGTGTAAGCTATCTATTAGTCATTATTTTGTTTTCTATGCTAATTATTCAGTTATACCCTGAGATGTACCAGTTTTGATGTACAACTTCAAGGGTGAGACAACTGACGAGGTGAGACAGCTGACAAAATGTTTTTGCGTAGGCCACTTGTCTTGGGCCAGTTGAGATTTAAGTGCTGATTCCACAGACACGCAAGATATAGCGAGATTGGTCACGATTTGGTTGTCTTGCTAAATTGGGCTAGGTTTGAATAATCACATGCCTATTTGTCGCAATGTGTCTTGAGGTGTCGCGGTGGTGGAGCACCAAAATAGACACGACATCGCGTGGCTATGTTTTGCGACAATGGAGGTACGACATATCGTGACACTGTAAGATTTTACAAGATATACCAAGATATATCACAACAAATCCATCGTGTTGGTGGAATCAGCCCTTTAAGCCAGTTGTTTGACATTCAGCTAAACTGAGCTGCTTTTGAGAAGACTTGTCGATCAATCCCTTAGCGCTGTACTTACTAAATGATGAAGTAAGGGTTACATAATGAGCAACTATTCATAAAACACTGCAGTGCATAGAAACAGATGTCTATGGAAAAAGAAATAGATTTCTCACTCAACGCTCACTGGAGAAGCGGATTTCGATCGGAGGCCCCTTTGCGGCAGGGAAGTCCGTTCTCTCATTCTGTTCAGAGAAACGTTTTTGTATACAAATCTGATAAATGTCACTGGTAAAATAGTTCTGCGGACAACTACTAACATGTTAATAGTTCATGAGTGCACTAATTATAGAATGTGGTGTAGGGTAAAACAAGATGTGGCCACATGAGATGAGGGGAGGAGATTTCACCGGCCCATTATTATTGTGAAACTTAGGTGCTGAGTCCACCGACACACAAGATATAGCAAGGTTGGTCACGATTTGGTTATCATGCTAAATCGGGCTAGGTTTGAATAATTGCGCACCCATTTGTCGGGATGTGTCTTGAGGTGTCGCGGTGGTGGAGCACCAAAACATGCACCCGTCACCGCATGGCTACGTTTTGCGACAATGGAGGTACGACATATCGTGACACTGACAGATATTACAAGATACACCAAAACATACCACGGCAAATCCATCATATTGGTGGAACCGATCCTTTACCCCTGCAGTTTTGACTAAAAGGAATATTTAGAAATATGAGAAATCATCCCAAACTTGATGGATAGTTATCATGCATGTTAAAACAGTGTGGATGTGATATTCAAAAGAGCACCGTAAAATTCCTCTTCAAAGTTCCCTGCAAAGAAAGTACTATATTTTTAATACGAAACATCGTGAAATAATCCTGCCTTCTTGTACATAATAACATTCTACACGATTTCTATAAATCATTTGTCGATAACTTGAGATCTTTGTCCTTAGGGTGAAGAACCCATTATCCACTGTGGTCCATGTATACGCTGACCACAAACGTCATTATAGAATGTAGCCTACACAGCTTTATCCCCACTAGTATTTTTCCCCATGGAATTAATATTGGAAACTTTTACTCAACGTCCATGGAGTATTATAGAAAAATACTCAATGGGGATGATGGGGGAAATTGTAGTCATATAATCAGGGATAGGGGTGAGATAAAATCTGAACCGCACTCGATCCATATCTACTAAAATATGTCATTCATTTTTTATTGCTACGTATCTCACTCGGATTTACCTCACGAGATTACTCTACAACCAAAACTCATGGCATATTGTCAGTGGATATAGATCTCAATGCAGTTCCTTATTAATATCTCTATTTTAGTTAGATTCATAAACGTTAAATCCAATGCATGCTTGCCAAATGGATCTAAATATGACATTTTGTCCAGGCCCCATAGCTGAGTGAAACTATATTGAGATCCCAAACCTTATTGAGAATTTCCCTTTGAGTACAACTGAGACATGCGTGTGCCCTGTGATGCATGCATTATCAGTTCTTAGTTGTTCAAAATGTATCAGTATGAGTTTTTATCTTAATTATGAAAATAAGATTTATAAAGGTACTCCCCTCCCCCTCCACTCCGTGGGCTTCTAGGTCCATATTAATAGACCTAGATTTGATTGTGGTTGGGGTTTATGTAATCGCAGCATGACTAGTTGATAGGAGATTAAATCGTATTATTCATAATAACATGACTACCATCAGTGTATGCAAAAAGCTGAGTGATCTTCATTTGTACATAATTCATTGTCACTTGAATGCACGTTACGAATAACGCTAGTTGGTCACGAACGGAAGGATTTCACTTTCTATCCAAATATCTCGAGTTAATAACTAGGTATAAACTACGACCGTGATACTAAGGTGATCGCAGAGTCCTGTACACATTTCCCAACCCTGAATTAAAACATCTAAAACGATGGGTAATCTTTTTTTTTCCCTTTAAAAATAATTACTCGAGATTCATGCCTTGGTAAGGAACCGAATTAGATTTATATCCGTAGTTCTGAGCCTGGGGCACTACGTGAATACCGAGAGGGATACTTTGGGTTTATGGTACTCCAGAAATCCTAACTGAAAAGTGTAAATATAATCAAACCGTATTCAAAGAAATTCGGGAAATTACCCAACATACATGTTTTTAACAAGCTAACCATAAAGATGGCTATAATTTCGTTATCTAATTATTGGCAGATTTATTACACATACCTTGTGTTTATTTCTAAAGGCTTCCATAGCTTGAGTCTGGTAATTTGTAGCAGAGTGGAATGATTTGTAATTGGACTTGTGTTTGTATTGTTTCGGTGATTTCCATTGAATTGAACTGCTCTCTTCCCTCGTGAATTTTCATGAAATGATAGTTTTGTATTGGCTTGATGTTGCGTTATGCAGTGTTACATCGCTTATTTTATATGTATACATATGTAACTAATCCACATGTGATCACATTTGCTTTCACTGACTATCCGCAAAGGTTGTAAGTCAAATGTATATCATCTTCAAGCAAACGTTTGAAATTATTTAGCCAAAGATGTCACACTGTCAGTTACTAGCCTAAGGGGCTCTTCCACCAGCACACAAGATATAGCGAGATTTGTCACAATTTGGTTGTCTTGATAAATCTTGCTAGGTTTCATGTTCATATTTGCCACGATGCATCAATGCGGTTAAGCACCTTTGCCACTTTCTTGCTGCGATAGATAGCGGCATGCCATGATAAGTCAGCAATAGATCGTGAGGTGTTATGATGATGGAGCACCGAAGTATACACACATCATTGCGAAAAATAGACATATCATGGCGCGCTACCTATCGCGGCAAAGGAGGCAAGACATATCTTGATACTCTAAGATATAACAAGATATAACACGGCAAATCCACTGTGCTGGTGGAACCAGCCCTTAAATGTGTCAGATTGTCGATACACTGGTAAGATTTACTTGGTCTGGTAAATTAAAGGCATGCAGCACATTGTCTGGGAGTGGTGATACACACTAAAAAACACGTCAACAATCAATAGTCTATCCGAGGTACAAAGTAGCCAACGTTTCACCAAAAGTTAATTTCTTTTTCCGTCTCCAAAGACGGGGTGAATTAACAAAATCGTCTACGTGCTGGTTTTGAGGAGAAAGGTTAGTACAGAGACTATGTATACCCATCAAATAACCTAATATCCACGTTATTCATTGTTATTCGTAGATGGTTAACGTGTGCGGATGGTAGAGGATTATAACAGATTACATTTTGATTTGATTGGAGGGATTATACTAACTGTGTGCGCCCGCTGTACAGCCTACACGGACTACGTTGTAGATATACCGGACACGTGATTGATCACAGAAAGTTGGGTTATTTTGTCATGATAAGAATGCTTTATCGTTCAGTGAGATTCAACATTGTCACCACACTGATATTGTTGGGAATGTTGGGAACGTTCTATAATCCAACATGGTTGTTATTGTTGTGTGATATAAAATAGATGCTCATGTTTGAAATAGGTCATAATAGGATACCAGTGAATTTTTTTGTACCTGTATTCATTCACCACAATATGCACATCACATCAGTTTAATTCAGGATTTACCCGGTTGGGACCATGCGAGTAAGTAGAGGGATGCCAGTGAGGTCTAAATTACGAACAGGAAAGCTTCCACAGCTTCTTTCATACCAGCACCAATAGGAAGCCAACTCCCTTGCAAAGGTTTGGTTTCGGTCTATAGCACAGAATGCGTATGACTGTTGTCGTATGGTTAGAGCTCAGTTGGCTCTTTTTATCTTACTCCTCATATAAATCTCCATAGATTTAACATGATGTGACTGTATGCCACGGGAATGCCATAAACTATTTCTATGCCACGGGTGACATATATGCATCACTCAACTTCATGTGATTGTTTATATGGCGTTCGTTGTCTTTTGCTACAGATATCATTCAGCTCCGCTATGTGATATCACTCTGCAAAGGCAACTCATGCCATATAAACAATCATATGAAATTTCATGAAATCTTGATGCTCATGTATGGCGTATTCAATGTGTGCCCCGGCTAACGGGCCTGTTCCACCGGGTTCACTGTGAATTGACACCGTTGGGGGTCTTCCAAACATATAGTTCATAAACCCACAGGCCCATTCCATGGCCGTCAGATAGTAGCCGTGTGGGCACCTGACAACAGTTAATTCACTGCTTTATTGTTCCGTCGTCGGTTGGCTGCTGCCGGTGAGTGTGTTACCTGCTCCACTGCATGGCCGCCTTGTGATCTCATTTGTGGCCATACTGTCGGCCCAGTGGAGCGCATCCTTCAATCTCGGCACCAATAGGAAGCCTATCTTCTTGCAGACTGTTTTTGTACGCTCAGATAAGAGGTTGCTCTTTAACTGGGTTTGTATTCAGTGTGCAACTGATTTTGCTACATGTACCCTTCATCATCCATAGGGGAGACGACCGAAAGACTTTTCCCGTAGCCAGGAGTGGTTTATCAAGATTTACGAGAATACCATAAATATATTTAGAAATAGACCTTATTTGGGTATCCCATAATTCAGTTTGTTTACAGGATCTGGTGTTCACTGGTTGCCGTCGTTGTATGGTGATAGACCCTTGACCTATTTCCCACAATTATTGCCGTTTAACGGTTTTTATAAATCTTCAAATCGGAAATCTCTTGTCAGAAATGGAAATTTCAGTTATTTCTACATAAACTTTTCAAATTATATTCGGATTCTCCAGTTAGAAATCAGAAAATGATTGTTCATCAGAAGATGGGCAGCTGTGATGTGGCCAGCTAGTTGGGAGCGGAACTTTACTTACCTAGGGCAATATTAGTTTGTTTACTAACCTCTGGAGGGTCTATAAGAAAACTGGCATCCCTATAACAGTGCCTACAAGTACTGCACAACAATGTTTTCGTGTACAGTGTAAACAATAACCCCTTTAAATTTGCTCCTATCACATTCAGATAATTTGATCGAAATGACTCCTTCAAGGTGTGTTTTTAATCTAGAATCACTTTTGTGTTTATACATACACAGGTAATGTTAAATATAAAACAAAACAGAAACAAATACCAACTATGATGCAAGACAGTTGTGCAGAAGTACTTAAGTCGAGAGAAACCGGAAAGAGAGTCAAAGTAGATATGATTGTCTTCGAAAGTTGCCAGTTTACTACTTTTTTCAGGCTTAAATTTTACTTATTTTGTTCGCCAGTGCAACTGAAATCTGCATTATATTTTGTAAAGCGTCAATATTGGAATGAAACATCCAAAAACCAGCAGTTGATTTACTCTAACCACTACAGCTTAGTGTTTTAAGAACCCTACTTGAAGACTTACTGAGATGCTACAAATTACTTTGTGTGACGATGTGTAGGGTATCTCAGTGGTGAGAAAAACATCAGTTATAATGATATTGTGATAAATACCGTATTTGTGCTATTGTTTGCTCAAAATGTCTTGGGTCAACACAAATCTGCTGCAGCACAGAGGATTCAAATTGTTATGTTTTGTATGTGACATAATAAAAAGTGACATTAATAAACCGTTACACTATTTCCTAATCCCGAGTTCCTGTGTGCTATATTACAGTTTCAATCACTTCCATCTATAGAAAACTTATTCATAAGATTGTTTTAGTCAATCATGAGTGTTTCTAAAGTGTGACATTTTCATTGGATTTGGAAGGCTCAGTTCTGAGAGGTAGGCCAGATAAACTAGTCACTCTCTTCACAGGACCTACTGCAGTAAATCCTGCGAGCACAGTGAAACACTAGACTGGTTAAAATTCTTGAAATCCTGTTTGAGATCTAGGACTTTTTTTTTGGGGTGGTGGACACCATATGTGACAGGGTTTTGACAGGGTTTGTAAACAAAGGCAACATGTGCTCTTTTGAGGATGCATTGGCTTCAACTTTGGATGCCAACCTATGAGGGCAATTTGTAAGCATAGTCCACAGCTGAATTTTGATTTTTTTTTCACTGGAGTGGCAGCTTCTTTCAAAGTGGCCATTCTCTTAGCAGTCTGTTTACAAAAAGACATGGAATGTAGTCCCGCTTCCTGTGCTGCTCTGACATCACTGGGTTGAGGCAGAGATTAATAGGCCATAGTGCTGTCAAAGTTCTGCTGGGAGAATGTAGATACATGTACAAACCAGTACTTACCAGGTTGTTCTGGCCTCTCGGCATGTCTGGCCCCAGCCGGTACAACGTCTCCGGCCTCGGCGGGTCGGTCCCCTAATACATTTCAGATGATTAACTACATTATCATATGCAGGTCATTGGTGAAGTGGTCCATCACTCCCTTAGTGATGACAGCAGCTGACTTGTAGACGTCATCACAGCCCCTCTTAATACCAGCACCAGGATTGCCTTAGTGGCAGTGAAGCTGAGGTCCAGTGTAGAAGGAACCATCCTTGTTCACCAGCATGGTTACTTTGCAGCAAATGAAGTTGGACAGCAGACAGCTGCATCAGCTGTTTATTACAACACCAACTCTACCAATATATAACACTATGAAAAATTAGCTGAAAGAACAGATAGCAGTTATGTTTAGTTACCTGTGATGCTGTAAGGGTGAGATTTTTTTTCTAATTAAGATTTTTTTAAAATAGAGTGAATATTTAACAAAGAAACAATCTTGTAAAGCACAGCTTGATATGTAACTTTATTTTTGTTTATAATATACATCATTATATTTACAACTGTTTCAGAGTATAGTATATACAACTTTTTTCTTGATGAAATGATCATGGGGCTGGGTTGAGTATTTGTTAGAGCTCAGGCGGGGATACTTTGTAGTCCTCATCTGTTTCAACACCAACGTCCTCCTAGAAAATTAAATGTGAAGTTTTGTTGGCTTCAAGATGGAGACAATCTGTGCTCAATAAAATGTACATTTACTTGAAAGAAATTGTGGTTTGTTTGTTAGTGTAGTTTAAGGTCCAATATGATCTATCAGACTTACTTTGGGTTTGACCGAAACTATGATATGGATTTAGGTAGAAATCTCACCCCTACACATTAAGCGAGGTAAGAGATCTTATACTTCCGAAACTACATAGACATGGTATGAGAAAGAATGGCCTTAGCTATAGCAGTAAATCTACCACTGCTGGGGATGAAGGAGAAGAGTGGCTGCAGTGCGACTCGAACCCACAGCCATGGGATTACAAGTCCAGTGCCTTAACCACTGAGCTAACTCCCCACCACAAATAGGAAGGATGAAAGTAAAAAAGGAGAGAGAAGGGGAATATGACTGGAGGCAATAGGGGCTGATGTTATTAGAGCCGTCCCAATAAGGTTAACACTTTTCACTTGTGCTTCACGTTTGTCTTTTATCATTGGAATTCCCGATAATATGCGCAAATTTCTAATCGAGGTATATCTAGAGGGTTTAAAGCAAGTCTTGAGACATCTATTTCGCATTAATAGCAAAATAGTTAGATATTTCATTGGGCTATTGATAAACAGTGCATCACCGTAGTCAAAGTTGGGTAAGATTTATACAATTGTATTGATGCTGGTTTCGAAAGATATGGTCTCATCTTGGCTAATTGGTAAATGCGATAATCTAGTCTTGAATCCTGGTGAATTCCCAGGTATTTGTATGAATCAACATAAAGTGCGTTTACCTAATTTATATTTAAATTTTTTAGTTTTGGTGGTTTACAGAGCCACCTGTCCACAAAGCCATTGTTTGTTGAATTTATTATCCATCTCTTCAAATCCCAAGAATTGCCGCATTATTCGAACGTAGATTGGACTAATTTGACCAGTTTTTTAGACGAGATAATCGTTAACAGTGACTGTTTTAAGGCCCTAGTCTAATTATCATACATTTGGCGATAATTATCGAACCCTTGGGGCCAATAGTTGTAGTATGTATCTTGAAAACCGTCTTGAATGTTTAATAATCGCTATTATAGATTATCTCATCTTAAAAAAAACGGGTCCATGGTGTTGTTGTCCTCTACACAATGAAGAAATGGTTTACATGTACTTGGATAACAGAGGAGATGTTTGAATATGTAGTATTCACATGAAATAACTCACATAAAGTTCCTTCTTGCTTTTCGGGTAGCCCTCCAGTATGGCATTCAAGATATCGTTTGTCTACAAGAACAGAAAAGAGCTTTCATTCTAAAACAAGAGCTAAAGTGCATTTTGAAATACAAATATTGACCATCAAAGGCCAAATTAGTGGGTGGACGTATTTAAATTTCAATACAGTCGCAGTCCAAAGGTCAGTCTGTGATAAGACTTGAGCAAGTCTAAGGAGAGACCAGTTACCCTGTCAAATGTCCTGTGTATGGAATACAATTTCATACTAACCTTTATAGAATCCAAAGTATATTTATCTACCTGTAGGCGATTTCAATAGGCAATCAGCAATGCCCTACTTGCTCATGAAACGTAAGTGGGTTGCCTGATGGTGATATCTTCATGGATCAGTGCACACAGGAACTGGCAGCTGGCCATATGCCTCAAAATAGGGGATAAAACTCTATTTCCCATTTTTCTTTAAATATGTTGAATAAACCATAAACAAATATTTGGTAAAATAGCCGAATTTACCAAAAATTTTCCATGTATGAATACAGGAATACTGTTTCCGTACAAGACCAACAGTCCACCCACTAATAATTAGATTTTGTCTACATACTCTTAAGCGACATGCATATTTCTTTATCATTACATAAGCATTTTTGTATTTAAAGCTAAAACATGCTTTCAACAACGAATTAACTTATCAACATAGCAAAACAAACTCCTCTTTCTTAACCCTAGTCATGACAAATTTCTATAGTCGAGAATATTTCAAAATCTATTCATTTTACATGTATTTGTATGTTATTGTGTAAATTTATATACACTTTAGAATATGGATATCGCAAGGCTGTCAATGACAACTGATTTAGCCTGACTTGAGTGTCTAATCTTATTTTATGGTTCTATGTAACAAGGACGCACCATTCGCCTCCGTTTCCGCCACTCCTTCACGTATTTTGATCGCGTTGCCATGATCTGTAATGAAAGGACATGAAAAGCACATAGAAATACAAACTTGGCACCAAGATCATCCAACTTATATCTGTGTGTGGTGTTCTAGGATACCGACTGGTTTTTTTAACATGGTCTCCTTAATATCACTTTTACAAAATATTATTAGGATATCAATCAACTAATCTCCTTGGTTATTGGAGAGTGAGGATCTTATCTATGATCAGTTCCCATGGTTGGTTTTGTTGTTGTCATGTGTGACAATGGAAACTGGAAACTCCATAGCAACATGGGTGAACTGTGAATCATCGAGACTGGAGACGGTGGAGGATAGGGGTGAAGCACTCCAAACCGAACACTCCAGTATAAATAAAAATCTTAAAAAAATTATTTTTTTTTAAATTCTAAAACTGACAGGAAGCTGTCATTTTCAAGGCAGCATCGGCTCTTGTGAGGTGTACTTTTGCCACATCTAATAATTCTTAAGTACGAATTTAGAGGAGGTGAAAAGGAAACATCCGAACACCTGTATCCCATAACTGCCATTAACAATCTATCTTTTATACTTTAGCGACAGGGAATCATGTCCCTTGTGGCATAGAATCACTCAATGGGTTGGCCTATCATCAATGGTGCCCTCGCTACAGACCAGAGGGTTCATTGGTGACGATGAAGATACTCCCAGATTTTTTTAACGTATAAATCAGGATTCAAATAACAAAAAATATACTTACCCGTTGGCGTTCGACTGGTGAAACAGAGTTACTGTTTTCCTTGAGACTCTGCAGTCTGCTTTTCGTTGTTTCAATCTGAAAAGGATTTGTAATGATTGAAATTATCGAAGGCATAACAACTCACCTGGCGATTCTACTTTTCAGTAAGGTTTTTTTTCAACATTCACTCTTCCAGTGTTTAAAAGTAAAATATAAAGACTCCAACTCATTTTCGCTACGCTTGTACATGGATCCCATACATGTGATGAAGCCAATGCCTTGTATTACGTAGCGATCCAAACGAGACGGGATCGAGCTCTGACAGTAAACTTGAATAGGTTTCTGAATTGATGTCACCTTTAACATTGACTAATGGGCTAACCTTTGTGGCATAATACGAGGGATGAGAATATTAATAATCAATTAATAATTGGAATATTAGAAAGCAATAGAGGTCTCCATAACACTATTACCTTTTCAGACTTGTCAGAACACTGGAGTTTAGCTTCTTCTGTCGTTATCGACTTATTTAAACCACTCAGTTCTGAAAATCGATGAAACAACAGGATTAGAGATCACAAACCCATGGTTGCATACCCCTTAATGTGCATGCAACATTAGACCCCGATACACTATTATTGACGTCTAATCAATTCAAGATCTATGAAACCCTTTTTTTTTCTTTTTTTTTTCAAGAATCTACCGCTGAGATAAGCCCAACTTATTATAAGGAAATCCAAATACAGTGTCACATAACGAGTGACAACAACACCGAGAATTAAAGTGCCCAAGCGTTAATCACATTACATTGTCTCAATTAAACAGGTTCAATAAATAGCTATCGACAGTCAACAGTCCTGACTAGCCTACATTACAATAGGTAGAGAGTACAGAGCCTCGGGTAGTGAGCACACTCAAAGAGCTGGTGCACCAGAATGTCTGACTGAATTACGCTTTCTGTATTAATAGCGCTGAGTACTGACATCATGACTCGCAGACTCTATCCTTCGGAGGAACTGTTTGTACTCCGAAGGACTGCCCTTTCTCCGGGGGGAACCGCCCCGTCTCCTGCGGAGGATCTGCCCAGTGGAGACTAAAGAAGAAACCAACAAGTTTTGGTGAAAGTCGTCATTCTCCATGAGTTTGATGCTGAGTGATATGAACGAGGCGACAGCCAAGTGAATATCACATAGCATTCAAACGAGTTGGAGAATGACTTCTTTGACCAAAACGAGTTGCTTTCTGTATTTATCTCACCCCTGTACACACTAAAAGAATCGGCAACAAATAGGATATAGACCTTGGAGAACGGACTGCAATACTTGAAGGGGCATGGAGAACGAGATCCCAATGTTAAGCCTATGGACATTTATTCCAGGGGTGAGATAAACCTGTGTTCATTACAATATGTACGTACGTGAGTCCAGTTGGTGGTTCCCTGCCCCGGTCGCTTTCAGCTGGTCGGTCAGTTTCACGATCTGCTGATCCATTCCTTGAAGTTCAGAGTCGGGGACATCTTCAAATTGACTCTGTTGTCATATATTATATTTTTGATTAAGAGATATCGAACAATAAAAATCAAATCGGACTTGTTGGTTAATACCAAGATCTTGAAGTTTATGATTCCTCATGAAATCTAATATTGCTGGATTACTTGGAAACTATCAGATTTCTTCACTCTCCACGTAGTGTCCAGAAAGGTCAGAAACATAAGGCGTCTTGCCTCTCATGGAAATCGAGATAGCGAAAAATGAAATTTTGGTTGATTGAGGTCGCTGAAATCTCTCCAATAATGACCATATAAATATACAGTCGAACTAAGTGACCTTATAAAATGGACAAGATATGGTGCATTTAACCAAGAAAGTATGATTACCTTAAAAGTCGATATATATCAAACACAACGCTTGAATTAACTAAAATAATACATTTGGAGATGATGGAGGTAATCTGTAACGCTGAAGATGACTTACCTGGTCAGCCACGTAAACCTTCTGTTTTCCATACGTTTTATCCCGAATTGCACCTCTTTCAGCCAATACCTCAAGTGACTTGACGACCAACTGAATTTAGAAAGTGAATTTTTTGTTGTTATTGTTGTATTTTATAAGTCTGTCAGTTGGATACGTTATTGTGATTGGCTCTTTGTGAAAACACATCCTGCCGTGTCTGATCCCCACCTAATATGTGTTTAGTGTCGAGACTTCATATTAGGCTAATATGAAGTCTTGATACTGAACACATGCAGCCTATTGATCACTACTGTGTAGAATACGGCCTTTTCTGCCATCACATGGGCACTTTTGGAGCTATTTGATATAAACAATCGACTATATAAACATTATAAGATGCTGGAATTATGAAATTGAATTTTTGGCTGCTTAATCAATGTGTATGCTGGTTACTATTTCTAAAAGTTATCAAGAAAACGCGCTTACCGTCTTTCCATGTGCTTTGTGGAGGTTGGTGAAGATGTCTATGGCGCTGTAGGGACGATTCTGTTTATTCAGGTAGTGTAAGATGGCCGTCTCGGCTAACAAAAAAGGAAATATTCAGAAAATTAGATTTTGTATTTTGTGTTGTAGGTATATTATGTATTGATGATGAAAAAAAAAGCTAAGTGTGCACAAGGTGAAAAATTATGTTTCTGATCATTTTGGCAATCCAACACCCCTTGATACACCTAGAACAGACTACTAGTACATTATTAGGAAAAAATCTGACTTTGTTTGTCTGTAAATATGCTGAATAAACCATCCACTCATACTGCTGCCCCCCCCCCCCCCCCCTTCCTTCACATTATGAGATTTGGCAAAAATACATGAATAACACATTAAATACACATTTCACCTAAATAGTGACACTTCCTAGGGTGTAAGCAACCTTAAGTTCCACTTATGGATTTGGTAAATGTTAGATTTCACCAAAAATCCCCCACCCACTTTTAACAAGAGCAAAGTGTGCATTAATAGCCATTATCAAATAGAAATATTCGCATTTAATTAAAGACCAAATTAGCAGGTGAACACCTTTAAAACTCAATACAGTTCAAAGGCCAAAGTTAGTTACTATGATAAAAAGGAAGTCCCAGTAAAATCAGCTGGTAAAAAGTAGACAAGTGGGAAAGGGAGGAGGGGGGCAAAAATAGCCTATTTCATCAACAGCCCCCAGACAGTCCATTTTCTAACGAATTCAATCAAGAGATTTTCATGGTTGATATAAGCCTAGGTTGATATAAGTATTCCTAAGAACATCAAACAACACTGTCACTGGCTCAGTGACTCATAACCAGTGTGATCAACCCTGTCCACAATTGAGATGAGGGGTTGAATATTTGACCTAAGTTACTCACTGACTCAGTGACTGTGGACAGTGTGGCCTGTGGGGTGGGAAAGTCTCCGAATCGGAAAAGCCGAATGACACTGACAGCATCGCAGACAACACTATCTCGACAGTGAGTCAACAACTTTACTTACCTTCTGTGTCTTTTGATTTACTCATTGTGTTGTGCTGCGTTATTTTCACACATAAATACCCATTTGATGCTACTTCCAAGCACTTTCGTTTAAGTACAAGACAAATGACGCGCCATTTTGGGATAGCCTGCAGGTGATCGAAGTATCCACACTGCGCCGCTCCGGTTTATCGCTCCGCAAAACGAGTTTCTGTAGGTTACTCTAGCGGTGCAGTGTGCGAAGTATCTACGTTGGTTCTCCGGTCATCCGCTAGGGGACTCCCCGGAATCTACATTGTAGTACGTCCTAAGGCCGCCAGGGCCGGGATTGGTCTTAGAAATAGGACTCTTTAAGTCTAGCCATCTCCAAGTTGTCACTGTATTTATAATTCATCTATTATAAATTCCCTATACAAAATATATAGGGCCACAGTAAACCACCACCAATTGTTTCTCAGCTGGCATAATAACCCATATTAAATCATGCCATAACCATTGATTATAGGCCTCTTATCTCAACCCCAGTATTTTTTTCTAGTGGTTCTAATTTTTCTCGTCTGCTATTCTAACGGTGTCTGGTATTTTTTCGCTATAGACTTAACATAAGGAACTCATATCCAATGCCCATGAGATCTTTAGGAAAAATATCATATAGGGGATTATGTCACAAATGTTGGCTAATTAGTCAATGTGAAGGGTGAGATAAATCTAGAAACCCATTTAAGTTTAGAGTCATAGCTCGCTCCCATCTCGTTTGAATTGCTACATAATTTACGTGGCTTCGCCTGCCTTGTGAATTACTATGGTACGCGATTCAAACTCATTCTCCAAGTCATCTGGTGACTTCCGGTTTGAAATACCCTCCGATTTATGCAAATTTCCCTGACAACGGACTCAGTCCGCCATATTGCTGGTGACCACAAAGCGCTGTCAGAGTATAAAATGGTGAAAAAATATTGTTTCCGACATTCTTATGTACAATTTGTACATGTAATAGTTTAAATAGGATTAGATACAATATCCAGACATGATTTGGACATGCCAACTCGAAGAAAATCGGTTGTTTCGACAATTTGTTGACATCGCATTTAGGTACTAAACTGAGGCGATCATATAATCATTTGATCTGAAATTGCCAGGAAAGTAAGTTTTTCTCAAGAGAATCCCATCAGAAGTACTTTACACTCCCTCATTCATCAAATTATATGACAAATCAACGTCTGAGTGGCTCATAGACTTAGCATTGCGAAGTTGCTTCTCCAAGATGGCCGTTCCCCTGTCAAAAGCAGGGTTCGTAGCGCCACCTACTTCCAGGCTGACTCGACGAATGGGATACGAGCTCTGACGTGAAATGGTGGTTTTGTTTGCAGGCGGATATATATAACTCCTTCATCAAGTTGATGTTGACGTCTTAATATATTCGCTAACACTCATGTTTTACTACGCATCAACCTCTTTTGGTTTGCAGCTGCCAGTCCACAAAACCATCGATTATTGTCTTTACCCCGTGAGTAGACCCTATTATCGTTATCTCATACAGGTTAATCGTAGAATCACCTGTCTCAAAAAACAGATACAAACATGATTTCTTTATTTCTTTAATTACAAAAACCGCCCTTAATTAACTTAAGAGATACGTCTTAGAAAAATATATATTTATCAGTCTGATTATAACAGCCACTATTTTGAACACTTAAATAAATGTATTATGTACAGCATTCATACACATGCAGTTTTCTAGACGATACTCTGCAATAAGCGTAACTAGTATATATATATATATCAAATGTAACATAAGCTTCCAGACTATTGCCCCAAACGACTTCGCTTGGTAGAGGGTTGGTCAATGTCCATATCTTGAAGTACACTCTCTGGTATGTCCTCGACCCACTCGTCAAAGTCCGGCCATTCTTCTTCTGTCCCCAAACCCTCCATGGCGTCATCCCATAAAGCTGCACTTTGGTTAGTTTGTGTCACAACCTGACCAGTCTCCACGACAGCTGAGTCAGTGTGTGCTTCAGTATGGAGTGAGTGGCCCAATGCCTCCTCCTCCCAGGCGTCAGTTTTCTCCGCCTTGGCAGGAGAGACACAATCAAAGAGGGGCCCTTTCTGCGGCATCCCTGTAGCAGCATGTGTTGAAGGTACTTCCTCCTGCTTATGTTCCTGTTTGCTCGGGGAGAGATACTTGAAGATGGTCCTCTGCTTCAGTTTTGTTGGCGTAGTTGGAGCTGTATGCAAACAAAATGTATTTAGTACATTGCTGAATAAGGGCCCATCCATGAATTATTCACACAGAATTCCCGAATTTCGATACCCTCCCCTTCCCCCTCCCAATCCTGAATGCAATTGAACAAAGAAGGAGCATATGCAAAATTTCCGAAATGTTTAAGCCCCCCTCCCTCAGTGCGTACTTACTTTTTGGATAGCCCCTAATCAATTTACACGTACTTGATGAGTATTCGACATCGTAGTTTCTAAGATATTTAAACATAGACTATAACAGTAAGATCTGAAGGCTAGTCTACATTATTATAATTAATGTATTGTAATCAACCACCAAAGTAGTCAATGTTCAGTGGTGTAAGTAATCGCTGTCTTATATAAGAAAAGCCGTTAAACAGGCAACATCTAAAGATATTTCATATCATATAAAACAATCCAGTTCTTAAAAAAAAAAAAAAAAAAGACTTCTCAATTTCAAAGTTTTAAACTACAGATTTCATACATGTTTTTGGTGGATGGCGTGTTTTTTTCTTAGGACTGGCATTCTCCACAAACTCTGGATAACTCTTGCAGTCGTCCTCCCAAACCTCATCAATGAAGGACTGCTCGAAGAAGGACAGCATGTCCGGTTGTTTGGGATCCTGATGAAAAGAAACATTTTTCTCCGTCAGATACTGAGATACATCAACACAAAAAGATTAACAATGATTTGTAAACCACCATATAAAGTCTACTTAATTTTTTTTTTTGAAAACTGAAACGAGAGGTCATATCCTGTTTTGCTGTATTTTTCCATCGTATTTCACTAGCAATATATTCCAGTTATCTTTGCGACATATTGGAAAAAGCTCTGTCAATGTCTCAGTAGTAAGTCATAAATTGTGAACATAGGAAAAATAAATAGGGAAGAAATGTAAGACATTTACCTTTACATGATGTGTGTCAGCGTTAGAAAAGTCATCCTTACTGAGGCCCGCTTTGCCCAACACGCTTAGTTTCTCCTGAACCAGTGGCCTGTATAAAATAAATATGTAATACTTCGTGAAGAAGAACCATCATTAGATACTAACTAACATTGTAATGTACAAAATTTTATTATTCATTGATGTCCATCACCTAGACTAAAATTGAAATTTTCATTTACGTTTTTTTACACCCCCTCCCCCCCCCCCCCCCAATACTTTTTATTAGGTTAAGAAATGTACTTGATGTTAAGAGTCACACGCCCATCAAGGTGCTTGAGTGAGGACTGCATCTAAGATCCGTTTCTATTGGTTGGTTTTGCTAATTGTCAATGAGAACAATTTACTTCCTGGAGACACTATAGCAATATGGTTCAAAACAGACAGGACACTTTCAAGCTAGCATCGGCTTGCCATGGATGTGATCAAATTGTTCCCTTAAGCGGGGCATCCCCTTAAGCGAGGTGTCTCAGAAGGGGTTCTTACTGTATGTATATGAGTGCCAGTATCACTACCTACATCCTCATCACGGCATGAACAGGTATTGAAAGCGTGCCATTTATAGAGGCTAAAAATGATAAACAGTAAACAGAGAAGACTCACCAGATATAGTCATCGGCCGTGCCTGTAGCCACCAAGTAACGGATATTGACTGAGTCTTCCTGTCCAATACGGTGCACGCGGTCTTCTGCCTGCACCAAGATCTGTGTAGTAAAGAAGGTTCTTCAATTATAATACGTGGCTAGGCCTAACTGCACTCTATCGCAGCAACCGCGGAGTGGGTGACAAAAAAAAAAGTGAAGAAGGTTCTTAGTGAAAAAGTTTAAAGGGTCAACCATGACGGATCCTCTTCAGTCAGCCTTATTGTTCTCCAGTAACCGGGGGCAGTTTCATAGTCTAGGATCGTACATGAAGACCCCTTTCTGTACCTCGTTCAAGGGTTATCGTCTAATAATATTTAAGTCTGTTGGCTAAGACAGTATTAGCCGTCCATAAGGTCGTCCATAAGTGTTGAATGAAATTGACCCGCAGTGTCCCTGGGTCTCTGTGGCGTACAGAGAAGGGTCTCCATGTACGATCCTGGATTATGAAACTGCCCTCAGGTTATTTAAAAGCTAGACATGAACTCTAAAAAGAATTTTGAGACTCGTCAAACAACATCTAACATGTAGTATATGTACAATTTTGGATTGCGCTCCAAAGGGCGGGCTTTCATGGTTCAAAAGTGAGACGAAGTTGTCATTATCAAGTATCTGTATTTCACTATTTCTATATTTCAAGTATAACCAATAAAACCTTAATCAAACGTAATTAGTTATGTGTTAACCATTTTGATATGCTGTGAAACCTGAAGGAATTCCCGGAAATAGTACGCTAAAATGCCTTGAGGCATAATTTCTGGAATTAGGATAATTGATATTTTGTAATGAAATATTGCGAATATTTTGAGAATATTTTCCCAACCTATGTAAAACTATATCATAATCAATATCATTACTATTATGTAAAATCCTAATTGTTTTGGATCATCATGGAGTAATGACATCATTCTGGGATTGTGATATGCACCAGCGTACTACAGTGACAATGATACTGCAGCGGCATATTTCATGGTGTGTCTTTGGCATCAGGGTTCATACATAGAGAGCCCAATAGAATTCCAGGCTTTTCCCAGGCTTTCCCAGGCTCTTATATTTCTTTTCCAGGTGCATAACAATCTGAATCAATACCATCTTGCTAGTTGATGAAAACAACCATTGTTTATTCTCTAAAGGGTCAGGGATGCCAGTTGGGATAAGGAAAAAAAAAATTGAAATACTAGACATAACATACTTATACCCGAAACATCAAGAGAGGGAGTGGAGGTGCTTACGAGTATGTCAAGTGTGTCAAGTGTGTGCGGCCCCCATTATCGCTCACTGTCACTAAGATGAAAATTCATAGTGAATTCAACTATAACAAAGACAAGCAGCTTCTACTGATATCAATAACAAAGTATTTGTGATAATTACCGATATTATTCAGCTGAAATTGAGACAATTCACTATCTTTAGTAAATTGTCACATCTCTGCAGTCCCCCTGTCTGCTAATCCAAGATGGCGGCCCCCACAACAAGCAGCACATGGACTGTTGGCAGCAGTAAATTATTCAGATTCAAAAATATAAAAGAGACTATATTTCATCCATTTAAATCATGAAATAGTAAATGGTGTATTAATTAGAATCGGTTCAAATATTTTACACACAAAGTGGGGTTTAGTTAGGCCTACAATTGAATAAAACTTGTCACTGAATTTTGACCAATCACAGCCATTGTCTGTTTTCAATGTGTTTCATGGGTCGGCCCTTGAACTGCTCACAGGGGACTGAGGGAACTTTGAAAACGGCAACGGAGTCAGGCTGTCGGTCGGGTGGGGGTGGGGGGTGGGATGGGGAAGGGGGGGATCAGGGGATAGATTTCAATTTTAAATTGGATCTGTGGGGAGGTTCAGTGTTGGAGACAAGGGCTTTGGCTCACTTGAGTAATTTAGAAGTTGTCATGTCAATATTATTCAAAGAAAGAGACCTTATATTCTCTGAAAACGAAAAAATGAATTTCAAAGGAAACATTGAAAACTGGCATCCCTGAAGGGTGCATATCATATCTGGTCACTGTTTTTAAAATCATGTCTCATTCATCACCAAATTTATTTAGGACGAGGCTAAGTGTTTTCTCTGTGGCAGCTACCGCTTGAATGAGCTCGATGTCTGTTATCGGCTACGTCATCGGAACCGTTCAATTGTGACGTCCATAGTGACAGTAGCGGAATCGTGGTGATTTGCTTAGTGTCAAGTTGTTGACATCGCGGTTTGTGAGTCACAAATTGGGCATGTCGGATGTTGTCAGGGTGTGGGCATGACAATCACAGCGGTTTCATCCTAGGGAATCTTCAGGCTGCACTGATGTTTTTAGATTTAAATGATAGGTCTATCAAGGAAATCTAGAAACCAAAGAAGCGGCCCTGTCACATGGTGTGACAGGTGAATAAACATGTCTTTCATTTCTGAGTTGAGATGGGGTCAGACAGGGTTATTGTCAGAAACACCGGGGGGGGGGGGGGGGGGGGGTTCATTTCATCTTTACAGACAGTGGGAGTGTGTAAATTATGTCAATATTAAAGAGGTTAATATTATTCGAATGGTTCTGTCGGCTCTCGTCGAGCGGACATATGTGACTTCGGTGAAGAAGTGACTGGATCGTTGATAGAAAAAAAATTTTGACGTGGCTAGAACAATCACTTCTTCTGGGAAAATCCTGTCGAATGTTAATGGCGGTTGGGGTCCATGACATTCAGCCCCAAGGGGGCATTTGTGTGGAGTCTCTGAATCCAATTGAACTCCAGTAGGTCACGAAGGTGTTTTGCCCTGTCGCTATTGGGGCGAGCGAAGACAAAGTCTACAATGTGGATGGTCACATCATCGAGACCTATGTGACCCGTCGAGTTGAAATGTTTGGCCACTTCGCTGTCAGGGTCATTTCGAGTGATTTTATGGAAATGCGCGGCGAAGCGTATTTTCAGTTCACATTTGGTCTGACCAACATATTGGATCCCGCATCTTTTGCAGGTGATACAGTAGATAAGGTTGGAGCTAGAACAGCACGCGTTGTATCTACTCATGTATGTCCGACCGGATGCAGAACATAGGATTCTGCCGTCCGTGTTGAGTCTCGGGCAGTACCTACAACTGTTCGGTCTCAAACAGATGTTGGTGTTGGTGTCTCTTGTCTCTGGGGAGACAGGTGGCAGTTTGGCCCTGACCAGGTGTGCCTTAAGGTTCTTGGGTTTCTTATAGGCTCCAATTAGGTGTATCCTGTGTATGTCCCTCGTGGCACAGGATTTACCTAGGATGTCCCAATTCTTGGTGACCACATTCTTAAGACCAAGAAAGCCCGGATTGTATGTGGTGATCAGAATGTTGGGAGTTTCAACAAAAAAAAATCAATAATTTAAAAAAAAAAAAAAAATCACCAAATTTAGTCAAAATTTTCTCCTTCTTCCTATTACCTGTGGAATTTCAGTGGTATGGGATAGATATCTTCAAAATTCTTTTTGTGTTGCCATTTTTAAACATGAAGACAAATAATCAAAACCATGCTATATTATTAGCAAAACGGATTTTGGGAACCATTTAATCTAAGTCACTGAAATTTCATAGGCAGCCAGGTACCGTAATTAAGGAAAGCTTACAATGACCAGAATTCCATTTCCAGGCTCTCTATGAGAATTCAAGGCTTTTCCAGGCCTGGAAAACCCAAAAGCACAATTCCAGGCGTTTCCAGGCTCTGTACGAACCCTGTGGCACTAAAGAAGAAACCAACAAGTTTTGGTCAAAATGACTTCTTTAACCAAAATGAGTTGTTTTCTGTATTTATCTCATCCCTGTACACACTAAAAGAATGGGCGACAAACAGGATATAGACCATGGAGAACGGACTGCAATACTCGAAGGGGCATGGAGAACGCTATCCCAATATTAAGCCTATGGACATTTATTCCAGGGGTGAGATAATATGCAGGGAAGTGAAAGGGACATTTACCCCAGGGTTCCAGAAGAGTTCGCCGAAGACGACGAGGGAGGCGGCCGTTAGGTGGAGCCCGGCGTTGGCCGCCATGATGGAGAGGATCGCCACCCGCACGTCGTCATTCAACTGGAACCGCTTCACGCACCGGCTGCGCTCCTCCCCCGCCGTCCGCCCGTCGATCCTCATGTAACCGTACTTCTGTACATCAACAAAAAAATAAATAAATAACCGTATTTCTGTAGATTAAAAAAATAAAATAAATAAAAAAAGTAACCGTACTTCTGTACATCAAAAAAAAAAAAAAAAAAAAAAAAAGTAACCGTACTTCTAAAACGCCACATCATTCGGTTTGTTATAGAAGTTTATGTAGAGGAATTTGGATCAAAGTTGGCTTTTGAAGTGGAATAAAATGGGCTTCAGGCAGGTGGCAGAGCAGAACTATTGGTTGTGTAGGCAGTATGAAGAGAGATAGGAATACCACGGTTTTGGTAATACCTTGATGCACATAATACCACGTTGAATGCATCCCTGGCATCAGAAACTTTAATTTGATTGTACCCTGATAAATCTGAGTTCTGAGGAACAAGCTTTAAAGAGAAAGCCCCACTCCCTGGCTATGGAAACTGGTGTTTGTCTGTTGGTTTAAATCTCATGGAATCTACTATATAAAGCCGTTAAATAAGAACCCCAGCAATGCAACTTTTGCAAATTATTTTTCTAAATTCGTTTCTATGCTAAAAGATCAACTTTTCCAGAACTCAGCAGATGTGCACGCACTATAAAATGAAGAATAAATAAAAGGCAGACCGTTTCTTACATTACGGACGGCATCCTCAATGCAGTCCAGCATTTCTTGATGGTGGCCAAAGAACAGGAATTTATGGTCGGCCTCCAGTAAGTCCAGTACGTACTCCCTGTAGATGACCAAATTGGAACAGTTATTAATCTATTTGTTTTTTAGCTGCCCTAAAACACACACCTAGCCTCGTCCAGAATGGTTATTAACAATCATCTCTTGTTTTCAGTAACACCATTTTACTGCCTCCAGTATATTTCATATTGCTAAAATTGTCATTTCATTCTTATTTTGAATGAGGGATTTGAAGTTCAGGGTATCTTTAATCTAAAATATCAATGAAGACGGGATCTATATTTGTTAAAATGGATACCTAGTGTATCCAGGGTTCCATTATACAAATCATCCGAGATACTCAGTTGGTTGAAATGCTAAAGTGACCTTTTTGTGTTAACAAATATCCTAAATCGAAAACGAGTCGCAGGTCACAACCATCCTTATGATTTGGTCAACCAGTTAGTCGAGGGGGAAAATCCCGTTAATTTGGATATTTCATACTTGTTAAAAGGACTGGGTGTAAAATTCATCAGTTTAACTTACTTGACTGCTTGGCCTTTACAGGACCCCGTCTCATGAAAGTATTCCAGAAGTGCCCCGCGCTGCTCCATGCCCTGAGTGATGAAAATGGAATTGCCACTTAAGAAAAAACCAACAAGTTTTGGTCAAAGTCGTTGTTCTCCAAGAGTTTGATGCAGAGTGATATGAACAAGGCAACAGCCGAGTGAATATCATGTAGCATTCAAACGAGTTGGAGAACAACAACTCTGACCAAATTGAGTTGCTTTCTGTATTTATCTCCCCCCTGTACACACTAAAAGAATGGACGATACACAGGATACAGACCATGGAGAACGGACTGCAATACCGTGTTGCAGATTGATGGCAAATAATCGGCCAGTGGAAGATGGTTTATTAGGCAAGAACACTGTGTCATCTGTCTGCTTAACCACTGCTGGTTCATAATCTGAAGTGTAACCCATACACACTTCACAAGGAATTGATTTTTTTCCTTTTACAACGAATTGAAGAGGACTTGAAGACAAAAATGGATTTGAGCTGGTTTTAATGCACGGCCAGTTCCGTGTTAAGGACAGAATTCCAGTGTACTTAAGAAAGTTGTCAATAAAGTTGCACAGTTATCACAGCGAGCTTACATGTGCACATCTCCCATGGTTGGGTAGGTTCTAGATTCAGTTCACATTGATTTCTTTCGAAATCTAACAAGATTAATTTGAGATCAACATGATGAGGATTAAATAGAGTTTGAGAAAAATAATGCAAACTATCCTTTAATTTTAGCTTTGAGATTAAAATAAATCTTTGTAGTACGGTACAGAACGTAGTTCAGGTGGTAATGAGTTCCAGATGTCTAGGTATAAACATAAACAGGTTTCTTTGTTTGGGTAGTTTAGCGTCCAATATGTTCTTTTAGACTTTCTTTGGGTTTGACCAAATCTATGCGATGAATGAATTTAGGCAGAAATCCCACCCCTACACATTTACTGAGGTGAGAGTTCTTTTACTTCCTACACCACATAGACATGGTATGAGAAGGACTGGCCTTTGACATAGCAGTAAATCTACCACTGCCGGGGGTGAAGGAGAAGAGTGGCTGCAGTGGGAGTCGAACCCACAAAGTCTGACAACCTTGGGATTACAAGTCCAGTGCCCTTTACCGCTGAGCTAACTCCACACCCCAGTCGCTTCAGTTATGCTTGAATGCAAGCATATCCCGTCTGCATCACAAGAAGGCAAGGCGACCAAGAGGGTGAACAGATTGATCATTGCTGTCTATCCCAGCAGGCCAAAATAGCTGGTTACCCATTTTATCAAAGAATCTTGTAATAAAGATACACGTCTCGACCGTCAATAGTAACTCAATGAGATGTGGGCGTCATACCTTCAGCGACCCGACTTGCTGATGTTTAGCCTTCATGACCTTTGTGCCTTTGACAGAGGAAGGGTTCAGGACTATCATTTCGCGACGTTTTGCTGGCAGCTGTTTTAAGACATCTTTCTTGAGCCGCCTGGGGAAAATCATCGAGCAATGAAAATGTGAACCTCACTCAAATATTAGCAAATTTGTATCCATCAGGAAAATGATCATTCTCAAATTACAGATTCTATGATATGCATATTTTCATTGTATAATAACTTCATTATTCACGATTATTTCTATGAAAACTCGTTAATAATTCAAGACCCATGATGCGCTTATACTGTTCTGTCGCGCTTATGCTGATGTTAGATGTGGTCAAGTAAGCACGAGCGGAAGCAGGAGGGAGGGTAGAACATGAGAGTGGACCCGTGCATTACTTGTAACAACAGATGTTAAATAATGTATATATGTAGAAAAAGACCAAGGTGGTCTTCGGGATTAAGCTCATTGCGTAATATTGATAGTGTGGTCTTGATGAAGATAAAGATTACCTTCATCAATGTTCGGAATCTAACTCGCAATAAGAGAATCTTTTAAATACAACAATGAACACTTCAATGAAGACTATTATTTGTAGATCGAAGCCATCAATGTAAACTACGCTTAGGAGTATTTTTTATATATATCCGTGTATTTCTGATTGCTATGTATTGTTGCCCTGGGGGAGACCGGTGCAGAGTCCAAACGTTAGCCAGAAATTCAATACAGCAGTCCACAATTGATGTCTAAACTATTTTCCAGTCTTATTTTCTTGTATGCGAGTTCGGGTTTTTCCTAAAAATTATTAGTATAAAACTAAGGGATAGTAAATGAAAACATACCTGATCATAATTCGTTCTTCAAGAACTATCTTAAGTTCCTCCATGTTTGAAGAGCCACTGAAGTCCCAACCCCACTGATGCTATTGGGCGAGAAATAAATGGGTAAAATAAATTAATCGTTCATAAGTCGTTTTGGTTATACACACAAGAGCACTATATTGATTATTTTTTAAATATTTTTTTGTTATTGCTACTAATGGATCCAAACATGCTACGTCCTGACCAAGAGTACCATATTACTAGTGTTTAACCCTTTAAGGACGAATGATGCCTGGAGGTATCACCGCACAAAAAGATGCATGATGCCTTGAGGCATCATTGTTCTGATATTAACAAAAATGTTTGAACAAAGAAATAATAGAGCAATATTCATGAAATCTTCAGAAAATGTGGACATAACATCATATTTAGTATTTCTATTAAAAAGAAATAAAATATTTATGATTATGTATCATATTGCATGATTACAAACTTGGATTTCAGTTTTAACCGTTATGTGCCGGTCCTCTAGCCAGACACACTGCCACCAGAACCCGTCCTTGGGAGTTGCTGGACGGCAGCCGTCCTTAAAGGGTTAAAGGCCAGTGATTTAAAGACGAGTACTCATCTCCATGACTTCAAACTGACCTTCTTCGGGAACAGGAATGTCAAGAACTGAGCAGATGTTTTTATAACAATTGGGTGAAGGAAGACTTCTCACCTGTTTCCCTGCACAATAGCGGAGACCGTAATCATGGAAACTGGGGAAGGTGGCACGGTCCACTGCTGAGATCTGTGAGTAGAGCTCTGACGGTCGGCTCAGAGCTGGTGTGCCGGACAGAAGAATCACTCGCGCCGCTTTCTGCAAACAGTATCAGAACAATATGTTGTTTATATCAAGAAACATCACAAAAAATCATAAGATAGTTTTTTTTTTTTTTTTTTTTTTTTTTTTTATGGCGTGAGTTGTCTTCGTGGAATGATATCCCGAAGCAGAGCTGGGTGATATATGTAGTGGAAGACAACAAATGCCACGTATACAATCATATGGAATTCAGTGACGTTTACCCTGAATCCTACACCATCACATATCTTAATCTTCATATGTTATACAAGGCATATCAATATTTTATGGCATAACCGTGGCATTCACTCCCACCATGACAAGTCTAGGGAGGTTTATAAAAGAGGTAGGCTAAAGTCTCATGTCCAATAGGTGGTCCTTGAGAATCACTGTCGTAGCACAATTCACTCGCCCTTAAACACTGTAGTTGCACTTCCCACATAGCATACATCATTCAAATATCAATCGTCTAAGAATTTAAAATAATGTTCTTTGCGGGAGCCAGGGATTTAAGAAAGTGTGTATGTCTCTCCCAATTATTTTTAGGTCAAAGGAGTACAAGTGATCTCACCTTTAGAATAGGCAATGCTGCTTTTGTTCTAGCAGTCTTAAGGTTCTTCAATAAATGACATTCATCCTGAAATACAACATTTTTTTATCAGTTTCACAGAACTTGAAGTAGTTGAACAGGCATTATATTCACTGTAATGTCAATTAATTTTTGATGAAAAGTAAATATTTTTATATAATTGATATAAATTATTTAAACTAGGGGCGGTATCTTTTATCTGAATTACATCATTGAAAAAAAATCATGAATAATGAATGAAAAGATCAGAACAATATTTAAGTCACTATAGAATCTTCTAGTTTATAATCTTTTCGTTCTGTCGGACTTTACTTGAAACTCCACAGTAGTAAAAAAAGGTTGGTGGTCGCAACGCGGCGGGTGAAGGAAATGCAAGCTCAGCCCCGTTCATCAAATCTCATCCATTATAGAATCTTCCACCACAATAATTTGCCCACTAAAGAATCTTCCACCACAATATCTTCTATTATAATCATTTAAATCCTTCAGTAAGTCCACTGTACAACATCCTTGATTTTGCTCTTAGTAAAATGACTAACTCCCAACAATGGTGAAACCTGCATGTTGGTGCTATACCATTATGACAATGTTGAAGAGTCGACTCTGGAGGGCCTTTGAGCGCACGAGAAGGTCATAGCTGACGACGACCACTTGTTCTGAGGTCACAGAGTTCTTAGAGGTCACCACCACGTTGATATCTTGGGGGTCAATGCTAGGTACCCAGGTCAGGAATTGCTAGAAAGATAACATCATCCTGTTTGAGTCCACCATGTAAGATAACACAGCATGGAAGGCCAGACATATAAAACAGAAGTTAGTTCAGCAGAGAGATGCTGAGGTTAACACATATCATGTACAATAATATGATCATATGAATCAATGTAGGAAATTTTAACGCCCCTATCTTTGATGTACGTACACTCAAGAACAAGACACCCAATTTTTTTTTAGCAATAAGAGATACAATACAAAAGGCGACAAACTGCAGTTTTGAAATTAAGATATAGGAACAACGAGATTTAACAGTATGTGGCTATAGCCTTCTATTGGCAGCCGAGAAATGTAATTTAACAATACCCTGACATTAGCATTACGATACTTTTTGGGATGTCAGGATTTTATCGCGATGACATGAAATCACTATGACAATACAATGGAGACTACGATCCCTACCACCTTACATAGCCAGCATGACGTCATCACCACCGTGTCCAAAAATACTCATATAACAATATTTGGGAATATGTCATCAAAACCTTTTCTGACAAGTGGGGTTCTGATATTAGTTCATTTAGGTGCATACTATTTTTCAGTACGCACGGAGCATACAACATATCCGAATGCACCGGGGATGTCCATACATACCCCTTTTGTGTTTTCTATGGACACTGTGTATTAGGTGAATATATATCTGTAGGCTCCGGGTACGACGATACACACTCCCTATGTGTTTTCTATGGACACTATGCATCAGGTGGATATACCTGTATGCTCTGGGTATATACAGAATATTACCATGATTTCGATCTGAGTGGCCACACAGATCGAAATCATGGTAATGTTGTATTTATTACTCGCCTTTTGAGTAATTATAAGGAAAAAAATCTTGTTTATAATTAGAAATTATACCCTAGCGCCGTGCTTTGTTTGTATGAATTAGTTCCTATAATGCCCGTCAGGTGGCCCAAAAAGCTGTATTCTCCTAGGAGATTCCGGAAGTCCGTATTCTACTCAGTGGCGATCTGGAGGCTCCATAGGCTTAGTATGGAGACTATGTATTGGGTGGGTAATAAAGTGATACACACTCCCTATATGTTTTCTATGGACACTTTGTGTTAGGTCCATAATAAAACAACTGACCTCTCTCCAGGCGAAGCGGACGGAGGAGGGCACCACGACGAGGAGAGGCCAATGATCGCGGTAGTAGCAAGCCACACAGATGGCCTGCAGGGTTTTCCCCAGCCCCATGTCATCAGCAATCAGTAGCCGTCCTCTCTGTCTCACCGCGAAGCTAGCAACAAATCACAGGCAAATCTACAGAAATCTTCCAAAATCAGTACAAATCATAATGTAGGCCTACGCTACGGTACCAAAAAACAAAGATATACAAATGTGAATCATTCAGATAGCATGTGATATCCTAGATGGGTACAAAAAAAAATAAAACCTTCATATTCTATACCAAAAATTCTACAAAAAGTTTTAAGGGGGGATTCTTTTTTGGCGGGGGGGGGGGGGGGGGGGGGGGCTTATAACCGGGGTTTTCCTAATGTTGAAATGCCCCCAAAATCGGCTTATAGCACTGTACTGAAGTGGGGGATTAGCTTATGACTGGGATCGGCTTATAAGCGGGGTTTTACGGTAGGTTTAATTTTCATGGTAAATCGTCCGATTTCTAAAGGATAAAAATCATTGACCTACTCTACACCTTGACGCTGGAAAGGCAGTAGCCTGTCGACGAGACACTCGTCCACGTTGGAGAGGTCGGCCCGGGGAGTGCTCTGTGAGGCAGGTTCCTCGCCGCGCCCACGTATCCGCTCCTTATACGTGTGCAGCACGGGGTGGGGCAGAGGCTCCAGCTTCACGGCCACCGATAGGCCATCCACGGCCTTCCCTGTCAACACAAATGTGACCAGTGCTTTACAGAAACTATGGAGTTGCTGTAAAAATTGTTTCTGAAAAACTTGCTATGTGCGAGAGCAAACAAAGAAATTAAATTTAAGAAAAAATCAATATGAGACAATTTAGCGTCTGAATCTGGGACCCGTTTCATTATTGAAAAAATCTGGGTATTGTTGGTCTCAGCGGAACCACTGTGGCAGTATGTTTTTAAATACTCCATGAACGCAACAGTGAGCGGTACTTTGAACATGAGCGGCACCGACAGTGGTAGTGACCGTTTCAGAAGTTTATTTCTGTTCCTTAGATTCATTAGATATTGATATATCAAATATTCCGTTCGTTATGCTGGCATAGCGAAGGGAAGGGCCACCTCAGCAGTGATGAAACGCGAATTTATCATTATCTCCACTGCTGGTGCTGCCACTCTTGCAGTCTTTCCTTCGCTATGAACCCAAAACTGGTGAAACGGGTCCCCAGAAATCTTTCAATACTTTCATGATAGGCCAACATTTGTTTAATTTGGTCATGACGATACAGAGCGATATTTTAAACCTTTTCTAATTTATTCATTCTTAAAAAGATTATATAAATGAATAAAAATAGATGTTGTGTATCTTGATGCGTATCAGCCAGGCTTGGTATGTGTCACTTTGAATACTAATAACTTCTTTTATTTTAAAAAGATTTAATATTAATTACAGACTCCAACTTGGTGAATTAACTATACTGATGACAGCAGAAGCATACAGTAAAAATATTGTTTCTTTTTCTTTGGTACTCATTCACGTGATCGACTTTGTTCACCAATCAACCGAAGCATATGCTGCCCAAACATTGCTAAATCGCATTGAAAGGAATTGAATACTGAAATGACACACCATAATCCTAAATCTCTAAAAGTTACAAAATCTCATACGGGCATACGGGGCTCAAAACTCTGTTCTGTGAGAGCGCTCTATTTTAATCAAATATAATTATGCTTACTTAATTTATTGTATTCCAAAAGGTCGAACGACCAACACTTAGTCTGTGGATCTGAAAACAATAACAGAGAGAAAGTATGTTAAGAAATCCTTTTAGGCAAAGTATTGTAAAAATAGTGCACTCGATTACTCATACATTCACAAAATATTATCAAAGAAATATACATTATATTTGTTTTTCTATCTTTATTTTTACCTAATATTAAGGAAATATGACTGCTAATGATTCTTTCTCTATTGATAGCGAGCAGAAATATAAAATGCAATAATAACGCATACCATCAATACAAGTGAATATGCAGTTATTATAACAAAATAAATATAATGGACTTACTGTATGTCTTTGTTTCCATAGATTTGAATAACTCAACCAATGCATTTAAGTAATCCACTTGCACTTCAAACCGCGTCCGTGAAGTTAGAACACATTTTCCATTGGTTACTGTATGAAATGGAGTGGCAACTGGGGCCATACTGCTCCCTTGTTTCAAGGTTCGACTGCTCAGCTTGTCTTGTGTTCTTGAACTATTCTGATTCCTATCTCCATGGTATTGAGATTTACAAGGCAAGGAGGATGAGGTAGGAGGTTGATTTTTATAAAACGAAGCAGGTGCGGAAGGCTTAGCGGTGATAGTGTGTGAAGAAGTACGATTGGAGGTAAGATGGTTTTGTTTGCTTACTTGAACATGTTGGGTTGCTTTAGTAAACGGATTCTTTTTACTTAGGGTTGGATCACAATGCGATGGATTTGTCACTGTTTTTAATGGTTTGAGGGCAAATACTTCTTGTCCCGTTGAATTGTGACTATCTGTATACTGTTGATGCGGCTGTTGATGACTGGATTTATTCTCCTTGGGTTGTTGGTGAAACTGCTCTTTATGCAGCGGCTGTGGTGGTTTTGCCATCTGTTGTTTGGCCGCTCTAATAGCTAAAGCCTTTCTTTTATTTTCTTCAAGGCGTCGCCTTTGTTCACTTGAAAGGCCCGACATCGCTACCTCGTGCGATACCTGTGGATTATAGGCAAGGTCATGAATTACTTTATATGTATAACAACTCCTTGAAAGTGCAATTCATAAATTTTACTGATATTTGCTGAAAATAACAAATCAAACAAGAGCTAAGTGTGCATTTTGAAAATAGAAATATTGGCCTTTAAAGACCAAATTAGCAGGTGGACTCATTTAAAGCTCAATAAGGTTCAAAGGTCTACCAATAATTAATTAGTATGATAACAAGGAAGCCCCCAGGCCAGGAGGGAGGGTAGGGAGGGTAGGGAGGGAGGGCATCCATGAATAGGGAAGGGCCTGCATTGATTGGATATTTAAAGCCCTACTCCTCTGTGAACTCAGCAGGTCATGGCTCAATGCACACATATATTTAGCTAACGTTTTGCTTCATGGTGATCATTCATGGATGAGTGCACACAGACCTGTCTGCATGCTCCCTAGCCAAGTGGGGGACACAACTTTGTTTCTATGTACACCAATAAAGTAGGTCAAGCTAATATCTGGTAATAAATGATATTGCAAATAATTTTACAATATTAAAATATGGTCAGGTCACCTAATGACTTTACAAGCATGTGTACTACAATAGGCTATAGCCATAACCTAAAGACCAACCGTCCACCTGCTAATAAAGAACTTACTAGTCTATATTTCATTACGTTTGTAAGTTCATCAGGACTAAGTCGTAAGTTTTGAGAGTGTTATTGATTATGTATATTAAGTACTGATAAGGTACTGCCTTGAGATCCAGAGCCATTGAAAATATGCCACGAGTTTTGGTTGCGGGGTAATGTCATGGGTCAAAGCCGAGTTATGCCAAACCAAAATGAACTGCAAATTATGGGTGGCTATGAATCTAGTGCAGTTCATATTCTACCCACATCACTGACTTATAGGCTGACATTTGTGACATTATCTCCCACTGAGAACAAAGCTACTCTAATGAGGGTCAACAACCCAGTCTAAGTGAATTTATGTTTGTTTGGGTAGGTTAACATCCAATATGTTCTATCAGACTTATTTTGTGTTTGACTGAATCTAGGAGATGAATTGTGTGTTGGTGGAATCACCACTTAATGTGGGTAAATAGCCCACTCAAAACATGGCAGCTGAACTGTAAACATAAGGAGGAAGAAGGACACTAACCAAAATGACAACTGTTCAAATTTAGTCAATTTGTCACTCATAAAAAAGGTTAATGTTTATGGTTACCTTCTTCTCATAGATACCAATATCACTTGACCATGATACGGATGTACAGACCAGAACTTTATCAGTATTACTGACTGCTGTTTCATTAGTTACATCTTCTTATGTATGATTATATGAATCACTTCAGGTGTTATGGTCTTGCATATTACTCTTCTTTGTTGTTACCTCATATCGTTTGGAGATATTTGCAGGTGTTGCTTTCTTTCTGTTTTGACTAGGACCATGGACATAGAACAATGAACATAGGATACAATGTCCATGCTATGAGTATGACTTAAATCACCAACATTAATTTTTAACTCAGCTGCATGATTTCTTTTGCATTTGGATTTTGTGCATCATTTTGTTTGGTTTTGCTTTCAGATGCATGAGGTCGTCTGACTTGATGGGGTAATTTTGGCAAAAGTTCATGCTGTAGTCCTAGGGGTAGAAAATATGGCGTAAACCCAGTTGATGGGTGTGGGGCTGCATGGTCTCAAGAATTCTAGCCTCTCGGACTAAGGAATTGAATACATTTGTTTCCAAATTTACCCTCATCATTTGAAGTCTAAATAGATTTAATGAGTGGCTTCTTAAATGCCTCTGCTCTTGCATTCACACAGGGTCACCATGGTGTAAGTTTACGGTGATGAAAAGCAGATTGTTTCACAAACTCAGCAAATGCATGCCAGTAAATGGAGCTGAGGGGAGGGGTGATGAGGGGTAAAGTATTCACCCCCTCATCTCCATATGGACTGACAAGGCTGGTTATTCTGGTTAGGCTAACACTTGTCTAGATCTAGCCCTACGTAAAATAATCGTCCCCTCATCTCTGAGGCTGTAGTGTTGTGGACAGGGCTTGGTTATGTACCCTAGTCCGACAAACTTGTGTATTGATCAGTAGCTGCAGGATTAACACTCAGCTCTACCCTTGTTCGACACTTCACCGTCTTTGGTTGGGGGATCTCCCCAAGACGGTGAAGTGGCAGTTCTCAACATAGGTGCCTGTCAATTGGTTGATTATTAAGTCTTCTATATGTCTACCAGTTATAGTCAAAGACAGCTACAGATACCGTCACACTGACCTAATGTAAGATCATCTATGCGCTCAAAGTCTTTGCCCAGGCCTCACCTTCACTGTTTAGCACTACCGGAAGTACAACTATCCGTCGGATGCGTTCGAGTTGAAACTCACAGACAGAGTACGGTATCTGTTTTTGAATGTAAAGACTAAAGTACTGGATTAAAGACAGGTCGTAATTGCGATGGGAATTCATTGTTATATGTGTAGCGGCAGGTGCAAACAATCAATTAGGGTCATCTTTTATGCTTTTCTGACACGATCACTTTTTTGTTAGCGAAACCAAAGACGAGTTCTCTAGCGGATACCCGGGGAACCAGAATAGCTTCACGCTGGTTCCCCGGTCATCCGCTGGGGGGCGCGACAGAATAAACGCGGAGCTACCAAAGAACTCCTAAGTTCTAACCAGTAAAGTTCTTTGGAGCTACTGCGGGTTTGATTAAATCTGCTGGCACGAGCTGCAGTCTGTCACTCTCTCTGAAGGTCTTTCTTACCACCCGGACCTATGGTTGGAGAGTGTACCATCTAATTTAAGGGGAACCAGTCAACATTTATTACCCGGTACGGTACTGTTGAAATCATTTTTCCATGTTCTTATTTCCCTCAGTGTGTAGGCTCTATATTGGATGGCCATAAACTTAAAGTAGACTTAATTATCAATTTTTGAAGTTATGGGTATTTCTTAGTGCGTATATCTCAAAACCCACTTAGAACAAAATTTCTAGATCCAATAGTAAGAATTCATGGACAAGGCCTGTGCCCAGTCATCAAACGGTGGTTGATGCGTGAGATGGCCACATCAGTAAACACGGAGGCATGTGTCCCCTGGGCCCAGAATGGACAAAAAATGAGTCAATGAGGTGGATCTCCAGTGGCGTTAGAATAATATAAAAAAAAACTGTCTTGATTTTTCAACATCGAAAAATGTCTAAATCTAACTATTTAGCATGCAACTATGGCTAAGCCTGGACTTTTCACCATGAAAAAAGTCAGAGTCTGACTTTTTCGCATGTAATGAAGGCTAAAACCTGACTTTTCATACTTTTTTGTGTGCGCAGATTTATGGTAAATCCTGTGGAACAGGCCAATGTCAAAGTCTGACTTTAGTTTATACAAAAAAAAGTCAGTAATTTTTCAGTTCGCCTCCGCCCCCACTTTCAAAATGTTCTGACGCCCCTGATCTCCCACGGATCTCCATGGATGATTCCGACGACCTCCAACCTCATCACTTTTGTTAACACAGGTGTTTTTTTTCTCAAATAATTTGGTTTATTTCCTCTCTTTCCAATACAGAGGTTTTTCTGAGCTTACCACGTGGTGGAGGGCAGCTAGGAATGTCAGTGTCGAGCCTGGCTGGACGGCTCCATAGAGGTCAAGTAAGAGCACTGAATCATCACTTTTTCGTATAGGTTTTTATTATGTCCTTTATACAAATGTACACCTCTAACAACGCCAACTTTTAAAGTAGACACGTATACATCATATCTTGAAATGCTCCATGTAAATTATTCTTAGTATACCGTACTACCCCAGAACAGGTGAATCAAAGAATTATCCATTTCACTCCTCTCTTTGTTCACCAGTTCCCTTTACACATTTACGTGTAAAACGATGGTCCTGGATATGATGTTTCAAGAAAATAACATTTCTTGGATATTGCTAACCACAATACAAATCACTCAACATCACTGTAGCAGTTATTTAGACAGAAATAAAAAGTCTACATCTTTTGTTGGGTGTAGATACAGGACTACACTGGGAAAACCGAGAGGAAGAAATAGAAATTCACTAAATGTATTTTTACAACAGATACCAACTTATACTGCAACAGTATAGTTTTCTTTCATATCACATTGTAAAGCCTGTTGATACATCTATTGTAATGGTTTGACTATTCAATGAGAAAGGTCATTCTTGTTGAAAACCAGTGTTTTGAGAATTTTAATGAAATATTCCGTCATGTAGGTCTGGGATCCAAACTGGAAACTTGGTTTCCTCATATCTGTGTTAAAATTGGATCGTCATTATATTCAAGAAATAACCTTCTGAACTTTGTGGTTTAGGGTACATGAGGAGAATTTTGAAAAAAATAAAAAAATGATTTAGGGAGAGGTCCCTACAAAGTATTAATGAGCAAGAGATTTAAATACAAAGTCCGCATAGAACTTTAAAACCGTTTATCAGTCGTTTCTTGTCTATTAGCCTAGTTTGGGTGTTCATTAGATCTATCACAAAGTATTACTGAGTAAAATCCCAAAGACTAAGACAGACTCAGGGGATTAGTGTCCAGGTTGTGCGGCTACAGGGTCAGTAACAATGAGTAGCTCCACTGTGTGGGGGTGACTAGTAGGCTGGGTCGCGAATCATCTCAGTGATGATGGGGTGGTTGGTCATAGCATCGGTGAAGAGGCACCCCACGTAAGCGTGCTTCCCCCACATGTGGTGGCTGATCACCCGGCAACATCCCAGGTCGTCAATCTCAAAGCCCAGCTGACGGTAGCGCTCGTCCGTCTCGAACAGGGTGGCGTTGGTGTAGGAGCCGTAGAACTGTGTACAACGAAAAGTGGGAAATCACACACAAAAATCAAATGAGAAGGGTAAAACGCCAGAGATCTGTATGAGAATATGAAAGGAAAATTATGGATATAAAGTTTAATGTGTATACTTTATTTTCACATAAAAATCGAACAAGTTAATTTTGATGTATGGTTGTTGGTCATTTCCCATAGTTTTTATTTTAATATGATTTACGCTGAGATAATATATATATGCCTAACCCTTACTTCGTCTAGGAACCGTAGAACTGTGTCCAACAAAAGGTGGGAAATCCCACACAAAAATCAAATTAAAAGGGTGCTGTAGAGGACTGTACAATGATATTAAAGGAAAATTATGGATATCAAATTTAATGTGTATACTTTCTTTAATATGATTTACTCTTTGATGATATGTAAAACCACAATATTCTCCTACACATATACTCCTGGTACACATGGGCATAAACGAAAAAAATTATAAACTAGTCAAAAAGCTACTTAAGTGACTGGACCCTACAAACTATAGCAAATGACAAAGTGTCCTCAGCCCGGAGTCTTTTACACGCAGTGTACTAAAGAAAATATCAACAAGTTTTAGTCAAAGTCGTCGTTCTCCACGAGTTTAATGTAGAGTGATATGAACGAGGCGATAGCCGAGTGAATATTATATAGCATTCAAATGAGTTGGAGAACAACAAATTTGACCAAAACGAATTGCCTTTTGTATTTATCTCACCCCTGTCCACACTAATAGAATGGACGACACACAGGATATAGACCATGGATAACAGACTACAATACTCATAGGGGCATGGAGTACAAGTTCCCAATGTTGAGCCTATGGGACAGAAATACCAGGGGTGAGATAAAGTACGGATCTCCTCATCCATGGTGTCTGGACGGACAAAGAAGTCACTAATCTGTCCGAGCTCTGCTTTGCGTACTCCGCTGATCTACGTCACTATCCTGCAATGCGTGATGTGCTGCCGGGATCCCCAGACAGGTCATAGTCCACTCACCGGCCGCCCAGAGCTTGGTTCTATGAAGTCGGCCCAGAAGCCAGCTTCCTTCAGCGCTGCGCAGATGTCCTGAGCGCCGCGCACAAACTGAAATACATCAATGAATCGTGTTTTTTCACATTGCCGACATGCTCTGTATATAATAAACATCAAAACACACCTCAAGTAATAACGACACTAGTCATTCAGTCCTACATTTTGCTTCCATATGGAATTCTATGCAATCTTCACTCATATTCTAAAAGTCATCCATTTTACCTAACTTTTAGCATGATTTCAGAGAAAATATGTCGAAAATGAAAACAGATAAATCACCTCAATAAATTCAAAATATATATATGACAATAAAGCCCATAATCTCTTGTTTAATGTGATACCCTTTGTAAATCTGTATCTGACTAGTTTTCAGTCCCCAATATGGTTGCGAGGCCTATAGGAGCTGCTAACATTGACTAAATTATTTGAGATACTTACAAGCTCTAGGACTTGCTAACACTGCCGAGGTTACTCATGTTACTTACAAACTCTATGGGCAGCTAACACTGACCAGGTTATTTGAGATACAGTAGAACCCCATGTAAGCGGCACCCTCCGTTCTGGGTCAAAGTGTATGCTTACACGGGGTGTCCGCTTACACAGGGTTAAAATAAACATCTAATAGATGGACCCGTTCTGAGCAAAGGTGTCCGTTAACGCATGGTGTTCTTTTTACGCAGGATGTCCGTTGGGCGGAGTTCTACTGTACTTACAACCTCTTGGAGTTGCCAACACTGACCAAATAATTTTTTTTTTTTTTTAAATACTTTATTTACCCTGGAGCACGATCGGTTGTTAACCGGTTTGACATCGTGTCCAGCCAATTCAAGATACTGAAGGTTACTGAAGTTACTCACGTGTTCCAGGAGCTCTTCCCGCTCCTCCTCCACGGCCGCACTCCAGGTGCTCATGTCGTGCTGCGTCTTCTGACTCATCGTGATCACCGTCATAACCGACTCGGAGAAGTTCCGTTCAGGAAATAGGTCAGAAAACTCTGAAATTAAGAATATGTAAAGTTAATACAGTAACCAAACAGAAGTACGGATAGCTACTTTCTTCAAGTGATGTGAAGGTACAGGCACAGGCAGGTGAATACTGAGCATTTTGAAATGATTAAACATATATCTGTTCGGTGACTGCAAGTCATATTCTGACCTTTTCTGCGTACCAGATATAAAGAAAATTGTAACATGGATTTGTATCTCAAAGGAAGAGTACAAATCTGATGTTTATGAAAGATCATGGCCCCGAGAATACACATTCCGGACCGAATAATGATAATTTGTCAGATTGTGACAAGTGCAATATTTCCCCAAATAAACCTCACTTGAATTTTTTTTTATCTATTTTCATTCAAATATAGGTCTTTAGTAGAAGAGAAAATGAAATCAGAGGTTGCAAAAGTACATGTCTACTTCATGAGCAAGATGGATTAAAGTTTAATTGCAGTGCCGTAAAACACAGAGCAAAAAGGAGGAAGGCCACTTACCTTTCTTATTCTTAAATATTTTTTTTAGGTATTTAAGAGGTGTTATTACCACGTCTGATTAATCCACTTACCTTTTTTAAGCAGGTCCGGACATTCCATCGCTACGCACTCTAAGTGGTCTAACGAGGAAGGTCGGGGGTCGTAGGACTGTTCCTCCTCTCCATGTGCATCAGCTTCTGCCATCTACAAAGACAGTATAGTATCGTGCAAAAAAAATCCCTCTCACAGATTTTTGTAGAATTTTTGGTATAGAATATGAACGTTTCAATAAACTTTTGACCAATCTAGGATATCACATGCTATCTGAATGACTCACATTTGTTTTTTGGTGCTTTATGATTTGTACTGATTTTTTTTTTCTTTTCGAAAATCTATTTCTGAAAACCTTAGCTATAAGCCAATCCCCGGCTTTGGCAAAAATTTATAAGCCGTACGTATATACTGTAAATACGTACCGTTTCGCCATAGAACGTCAAAATACCGTACGGAACACTGTCAGTTGTTAAACCAATTTAAATTAATGATTTTTCTTAATTTCGGGTATATAGCATATATAGAACGACCTACCATGCTAGTATAAGCTACAAAAACTCGATGATAATTTATGGTTTGTATGGAACTCAGCGCAAACGGCTCATTCCGTACGAACCGCAGATTATCATCTCGTTTTATAACTTGTACAGCATGGTCAGGACGTTCTATATAAATATTGTGCACTGTGATAGTCAATGACACAGTGACGCTATATCATAGGACATCACGCATAGGACTTGTATTAGTCCAGAAGGTGTGTGACAAACGGGATACCAAATGTAAATGCTTTGAAAGGTTGTTAACGTTACAAAACTCTGAAAACTGTATGTTGAAAGTTGGGTTTCATAATTATGTTGAAAAAGAAAAAAGCTATAACTGTGATCATTCATATTGTGTTAGAGTCTACAGCGCTACAACTGTGGCAAATCGACTGGAGTCTGACTATTCAAACTTTGTATAACTTTCGGCGGGGTGTCGGAATAATTAGAAAAAATCTTTTAAATGATTAAAATATATTTCCTATATTGCCCGTAGGATGTCAGAAAAAGCCGTATTCTCCTGAGTAGAATCCAGCTTTCCGGAATCTACACAGTAGCGATCTGTAGCCTCCCTAAGTTCAGTATAGAGACTCCGTGTTGGGTTGGTAATGAAATAGAAGTAATATGAATGAGAAGTGAGTGTTAGATGCATAGACCATACGTACGTGTCGAGAGGCGATCATGTACTGCCCGAGGGTGCCGAGTTGTCGCTCGGCGGGCAGCGGCTCAGTGAGCAGCTCCGACACAGAGGGAGGGGCAGCCTTGGGCAACCTGCGACAAAGAACGAAGCTCATGAGTGTTTGGTCTTTATTATCCATCGTATACAAAGCCCCCATTGAAAATGTATGGGGACTCAGTAAACCACGACCCATTATATAAAACCTGTCAGATACCACAACTGTGGTATACGGATTCTAACCTGTGGTATACGGCCTCAAAACCATGGTATACGGGAAAAGTAGTCCCTTTTGCTATAGAGCAAAGAAATAGTCCCTATTGTTGTACCCTTTGAAATGACATTTAGTGGGTTTAATTTATTCGAAAAGATGGATAATAAATGCAACAAACGATGATTTTGTGGACAGACAGCTCTGTAAACCACTCGCGGTTGACCTCGTAATACACTCGCTAGTGCTCGTGTATTACTACGCGTCAGCCTCTCGTGGTTTACGGCCGCCTGTCCACAAAACCATCGACCATTGTCTATGTCTCGCCGTTCCCCGTCGAGTTCGGAGTACGCAGTAATATGAACGAGGCGGTAACCGAGTGAATATTCCAAAAAGCTCCAAATTATCCATCTTTTCGAATAGGTTAAACCCAGGAGTTGCCATATTAAAGGGTATATCACTATGGACTATTTTTGGCTCTATAATACAAAGGGACTATTTTCCGGTATACCATGACTTTGAGGCCGTATACCACCAAGGTTATGGTATCTTATAATTCAGAAACAATGGGTTGCGGTTTACTGAGTCTCCATACATTCTCAATGAGTACTGGAATACGCCCCTCTGGCTGCACCATTGCGACATATTTCCTGGACAAACAACCACAAACGGTGGTTTTTCTCTTACTGATTCAGATACGCTGCTCGGAGATGTATTCATACAGAAACAATAACCTTTACATATTCATCCGGAGACGTCAAATTTGACTCACCTTGGTGCTTCTTCTGCGAATTGTACAGGTCCTTGTAGACCGGGAAGTGGGAATCGCGAGTCTTTTGGTGCTAAGATGCCCAGGGGACAGTCCGGGTCGTTATGAGTGTCTGGGAGAGAACAGAGGGTATTCCACTCAGCTGAAGGGGCTTCATTCATTTCTCATAATTCTACAGTGTCGACGAGAACGTTTAGACTGGTTTTGATTACGAGTGGCCGTAATCTCGGAGTAGTTGACATGTAGTAATAACCGAGCGATTAGCGAGGATATTACAATGCCAACTACGAGGAGATTGCGGCCACTCGTAATTAAAAGCAGTTGTTATTGTATTTATTATCCACCTAAAGGAATAATAACAAGTCTATTGCCAAAAAAGTACATATAGTTCCAGATTACTGCCATAATGCCACAACACTGGCAAGCATGGGGTAATTCGGTGTATACTTACGCCTTTTATATAATTCACCATTTTTCTGGGTTTTTATTATGCAAAACGTTTTATGACATTGATTTCTGATGGTAAATGAGATTATTGTGACTGATAATTAATAATCAATATTGAATGAACATTAAATAAACTTATTTTGAGGTGCATTATGATTTGACCTCCTTTTGTCTAGATCTTTTTTTCTGGAATCTCCTGTGGGAGATTCTGACATGTCAGAATCTCCGGGTAGCTGTTTCTAGTTGCTCTATACATTTCCTATGGAGACCTCGTAATGGGTGGATGGTAAAATAACGGTCCGTACCGACAGTGGTGTCAACGAGGATAGGCTGGCTCGCCGGCTTCCGCTCGTCATACGAGCTGAAGGCCCGGAAGTGACGTACAGCGGCATTTAGGTTCGGGAGGTAGGCTACCACACGTGACCTGCCGACCAGCATCTGAAACCAATCACAAAGACCATAGACGTTAAGCATTTTTTTTATACATATATATAAATATGACGAGCAGTTTTTATTATTCACAATCATCTTCTTACACTTAAACTTTTGTAAATATCAGTATAAAACCTCGGAGTACATTTCTCCCATTTCGACTCTCTGAGCATGCAATTGACGCATGCGAGTATATCCAAGTTTCGAGCGATTAATCACACAGAAAACCATGAAATGTCACCATAAAAATACACAGAAAATAACAGTATATTATCACAACATATATTACGAAAATAGAATCATTAAATATTTGTTTATTCGAAACTTAAGTACACACTGTATGGCTATGGAATGGTGACTTCCGCCGTACCGAAATCCTGTGGATAGCAATTGGTAAATCATATTTAAATAATCATCGAGGTTTGGGGTATATAATAGTATTCTTTATCCTATCCCTAATAAAAAAACGTCATAAGCTTAACATTGTCTGACTGTATTCTGGCGAGCGTGCAGTAAAGGGTTATTCATTGCATGAGGGTAACACATGAATTATTGGATATGGGGTAGGATAAATACTAAACTGAACTCGAGTTAGTAGTGTTAGTGTTTATCGCACAACAGTCAGGTTGGCTACTCACTGCGCTCAGCTAACGCCTAGGGCAGTAATATGTGACCTGACCATTGTGTGATAAACACTAACACTACTAACTTTAGTTTCTACTAAGTACATAACTTAAACATTCATACTGAGAACTAACTCACCCTGGCCGATGCCATGTTGTCTATGATTCTAATGTCTTCAGTGACGTTTTGTTACTGCGTGCACACCTGGAATAGGACAAAAGATATCATTTGATTTATGTCGACCTCTAATTAGTGATAATATAAATTGCTATTCACATATGATTTTCTTTTTAAATACAAGAACAGACCAGAGTGTTGGATGTATCAGCATACACCCAACTTGACCTAAACATTAGATTACTCTAATTTCAATTAAATTTTAAAAATGCAACCATTTTTTTGTAAGATCTATACTCAGATTTCTTTTTCTTTTATGTAACATTTCTAGCCATGCCCCAAACAAATTTTGAAAATGATGCAAGCTTCGCTGGTGACTACATTGTGACAAAGTTGCGATCTGTTATAGGCAACCAGTTAGGTAAGTGGACAATTCAGATGGCATCTTAATAGCCTGCAGTAATGAAGTCGTTCGTATTGATTAAAAAGGAAAATATACATTTTGCACTGCTTTATCTTTTAGATAAGGTGCTTTACTAGAAACTGTCTGGTTTTGCATTTTACCCCTCGAGCGATAATCAGTGTTAATTTACAACAAAATAACATCATATCAGAATCGATATCTAGCGCAAATGCTGCCATGAATCGATAAAGTAGCTACCGACATATTGCATTGTTGGACCATAAGCACAACTACCATGACCATTCGCACTGGGCGTTTCGCACTAAAAAAAAAGATGATTCGCACGATATTTTATCAGCCCCCCTTCAATACCAAATTTAACCCCCATAAGTTTGCGAGTTTGACACTGGTTTATACTTTAAGTCAGATATATGTGTACTGGTAATACACTTACCTAACCCAAACCCCAAAAAGGTATTACGGTACCTTGACCCTCAACTTGGATGAAGCGTCCATGGCTATACGGATAAGAACATTCGCATCCCAGTGGGGCAGGGATTTCATTGTCTTATTCTAACCGATAGATTAATTCTGTCCAGGGCTTCAGAACTGCCAAAGACCCCAATGACAAAATATCAACCATTAGTTCTGAATCATAACATTTGAGTGATCTTCTAGCCCGGGATATAACACCTTAAAGACTTAAGACATCAACATTTGTTCCCGATTTATCCCGATCATCGGCTCGGAGAGAATCGGGAACAAAATGTCAAGGTCTCATACCTTTAAGACATTGACATGCAAACTCTTCCCAACGACACCTCTCTCCTTATATAACCTTATAAAATGACTTGATTGAGATCAAAGAGAGTGACCGTGAGCCGGGCCCAGCTGAGCCCCAGACTGGGTGATAGCAGTTGATAGAAAAGGTTCATGGACGCCTTGAGCCCGGGATGATTTGAGTCCTGGACGCCTTGAGCTTTTTTGTGGATGCCTGGAGGGGGGACGGGACAACTGACCGAAATCTCAACTGACACAAGACAAGTGACATACGTGAAAACAGTGTCAGTTGTCTCACCCTTGTGTCGGTCCTTTTATATGGCAAAATTTAAAGCAAAAAAGCGTAATAAAATTATGAAATTTGGTGAATGTGCATGTCATACATATGGAGATTATATCCTCAAATATCTTTTGATTAGATTATGTTTTTCTATCTGAAAATTCCAATATTGTGATCATAAGTTATCAAAGTTTGAATAACACATGGGTGGCCTGTTCGGCCGTGTATGCATTGGGCACATCTCAGGTGAATGTCAGACAACTGACCGAAATCTCAACTGACACACTCCTATGTCGGACAACTGACACACTGGCTGTGACAACTGACACAATGTCGCGCTCGCGGGAAACTCCGTAACTAAAAACGGGAAATTCGCATTTTACGTTTCGTATATCAAAATGTAAACTTATTTACAGTTTCACACATGTATCCAGCTATCTATTAGTCGTTATGTGTTTCTACGCTAAATATTCACAGAGTTATGACATAAGATGTGTCCGATGTATACACGGCTGCCCTGGGCGCCCGTGTATCATTCAAACTTCGATAACTTTCGATGACAAAATAGGATTTTTCAGATAGAAAAACTTAATGAAATTAAAAGATATTTGAGGATATAATTTCTATGTGTATGATATGCATATTCACCAAGTTTCATAGTCTTATTACGCTTCTTTGCTTTAGATTTTGCCATATAAAAAGACTGACACAAGGGTGAGACAACTGACCAGTGGGACAACTGACACACTGTTTTAACGTATGTCGAATGTCAGACAACTGACCGAAATCTCAACTGACACACTCTTATGTCGGACAACTGACACACCAGCTGAGACAACTGACACAATGTCACGCTCGCTGTAAACTCCGTAACAAAAAACGGAAATTTGCATTTTACGTTTTGTATATCAAAATGCAAACTTATTTAGTTTCACACATGTATCCAGCTATCTATTATTTGTTATCTGGGGTTTCTCGCTAAATATTCACAGAGTTATGACCTGAGGCTGAGATGTGCCTGATGTATACACGGCCGCCCTGGCTGCCCGTGTATCATTCAAACTTCGATAACTTTTGATCACAAAATTGGATTTTTCAGATAGAAAAACATAATCAAACTAAAAGATATTTGAGGATATAATTTTTATATGTATGGCATGCACATTCACCAACTTACATAATCTTATTACGCTTGTTTGCTTTAGATTTTGCCATATAAAAAGACTGACACAAGGGCGAGAAAACTGACCAGTGAGCAACTGACACACGGTTTTCCTGTGTGTCACTTGTCTTGTGTCAGTTGAGATTTTGGTCAGTTGTCCCGCCCCCCGTATGTCACTTGTCTTGTGTCAGTTGAGATTTTGGTCAGTTGTCCCGCCCCCTCTCAGGTCATAACTCTGTGAATATTTAGCATAGAAACACCATATAACGACTAATAAATAACTAGATACATGTGTGAAACAGTCATTAAGTTTACATTTTGATTTACGAAAGGTAAAATGCGAATTTCTCGTTTTTGGTTACGGAATTTCCCCGCAAGCATGACATTGTGTCAGTTGTCTCAGCCAGTGTGTCAGTTGTCCGACATAGGAGTGTGTCAGTTGAGATTTCGGTCAGTTGTCTGACATTCCTTGAGCCTACCCAGTGGACGCCATGAGACTAACCCATTTTGGTTGCCTTGAGCCTCGAGATGTAAAACTTTGAAAAGTGCATTTATACTGGTTTATAGTCATATATACTCAACCCTAAAACTTACCCAAGCCTTTGCTAACCCTAACCCGCCAATCCAAACTTGGTCTTCTTGGGGGAAGTGACAACAAGTCAGTGACAGTGACTTGTTGAAAGTTCATTGTTGTTTTTGGCAAAAGTTGTTTTAACTTAGGCTGGAGTGTAAAAACCAGATCTAGATCTAGTAACTAACTTTCACCTTATTAACTACAAGTCAGTTCTTATTTGGAGTTTCTAAATCAATTCTAGACAGAGTTCTGACCTAAAATATACCAGATATCGTCCCGAATAATGCCCTACGCCGTAACGGCAATATCCTAAATAGGACCTTGACTCAGGCTTGACTTGATCAACCGCACGTAGTGCACGTTTGGTGTGTTTTGAAAATAATACAGCGCCATTGATCGGAAATCGCTACATCTTTTGAAACACAAGAGCCATATTTACAATAGCACTAACGTGCAATAACCTTATACTTAAGCGACATTTACGTATTTAAAGAAATGGTTCCTGAAATAGATAATTTAGGATCCAACTCACCCTAACATTCGATTGTTGAAGGTTGCTTGTTGTGTTCGTATTCACTTACCAACTCACCTGCCGAAAACAAGCTAACAGCGGATAGTGTCTCACCGTTTAGTTGGCAACCAGATCTTTAGTGGCGCCATCTAACAGTATGAGCAGAAACCATTACATCTTGCACTCTCCCAGCAGAGCTTTCGAGGCCAACCCTGAAGCGGGACACCTTGAGCCTTTTCCCGTTTGAGCCTCCTGTCAGCGCGAAAACGTGGACGCCTTGAGCCTACCCCGTGGACGCCTTGAGCCTACCTCATTTTAGTTCCGATAAGCGGGTTAGGGTTAGAAAAGGGTTGGGTAAGGGTTAGGGTTGAGTATATATATGACTATTTATAAACCAGTATAAATAAGTACACTTTTCAAAGTTTTTTACATGTAGATGCTCAAGGAAACCAAAATGGGATAGGCTCAAGGCGTCCACAGGGTAGACTCAAGGCGTCCACAGAAAGGCTCAAGGCGTCCAAGGCTCGAATCGTCCTGGGTTCAAGGCATCCATGAACTCTGGAAGCCTGCGCAAATATACCGCTCTGAGTCTAACAATCGTACGTGAGCGGTAGAGTCACAGGCTGTACTTGACTGACTGGCTTCAATACCCCGTGCCTCGCCGTGATACACGACCTGGGCCAGTCAGGGGAAGATTTAATCTAATTTTGTTTATTATTTCAATGAATGTTGATAACTTGAGCAATTCTACTGCTGTCCCAGTACGTGAGCGGTAGACGCAGGCCGTTGAATAATCTATGTTCGTGCATGAAAACCCTTTTATGTTTGCTAATGAGAAACATAAACGATGTGGGTCAACTTTACTTAACACTGGACGACCTCAGGAACCACCTTAACAAATGGACAATCTTAAGCACGGTTAAAACTCTCTTAACGAACGAACTTAATAAATACATCGTTAGTCAAAGCGGCACGAAGGATCTGCTAGAAGACTCAATCCCGCGAGATACTGCGAGAATGCCAAACAGCGCTGGTGCCCAGCGAGCTCTTAGCGGGAACTGAGCGAAGGAGAAACAACTACGAAGTCTCGTTCCGCATTTCGTTGAATTATCACCCGTGGAACTGCTGTTTGTTCTTCTCTGTTACTTCCAGTAGAGGGTAACTGTAGACCCACCTTCAACTAAACCCTCAACCGCAGACAAATCCCCATCCAGGTAAATCGAAAGTTTACTAGTTTTACCTTAGTAGAACTTAAAATAACATGTCGGATAAATCGTTCGAAATCTACACGAGACCTAAACTTTTCGAAATGAACTGCCGTCGATTCTATCGCAGATAAAACTGAAAAGTATATTAATTGAAAATATGCGTTTAATCTATTAAATAGCTGTCCTTTTCAATGTGTATCCGTGATACTTATTCGGGGATAGTACAACAAACCACTGTTGTAAGATTGTTATTGAAAGTAGGGCTTACCCGGAGTTTACACTAGACGACTAAATATGTGGCGACTGCAGATCGTCAGCCATTAATCGTCAGGTGGTGGCAATGTCCACCGCAAGAGTCGTCGAACTCAGACAGAGTATAACCCAGCGTTTACACTGACGACTATAACTAAGTTTCCACAGAATCGACTTTCAATAGAAATGGACATTGGCGATTAATACTAGGTCAGTAGGTGTACATACATATGTGCATTAATCAGGGGTGCATCTTGGGGGGGGGGGGGGATATTTATTTTTCCCTATGTTTTTTTTGTGTGCATCCACCGAGATTATTGTCTTCAAACCCCCTTCCTTCCAATAAAAAAAGGTTAGGACCACCATGGAAAATAGAATTAGCCCACCACAGATGCACTAAGATTAAGTCATCTGCCCCAATCAAAAATAAATCACACACACCATCCACAGTGCTACTGGAAATGTTTTCCTTTTGATAAAGCCCCCTGCCCCAGGAAATATATGAAAAATAAGTAACGCAATTCCTTTTTTTTTTAAAGCCTCCAAAGAAAAATAAAGATGAAATAACCCCCCCCCCCCCCCCCCCGGTGTGATGCGAAAATCGGTTACCTTGCGAAATTCCGCTTTTATCGCCCATGAGCATGCGCAGTGGTGAATTTGGTGATTGGAGAGTGCGGAAATCATCGGGCGCTCGCATCCTAGTTTGTACCACTCTCCTCCCAGATCTTTCGCGGACTAGCGCAAAGATGGATTTACGTTTTAGCGATCGAGCGATAATAACAGAAAGCTAGGGTCTCCGAAAATGGCAAAACCCTTTGCCAGCTGAAGCCTCGTTTGGGTTTGAACGTCCCGCTCCCGAGAATTCTACTATGTTTTCCGAGGCTCCAGAATAGTCCGTAAAATGTGAGAGCAAGAAGGTCTCTACACGCATGCGCGAGTAGAGTGGGCGATAAAAGCGGAATTTCGCAAGGTAACCGATTTTCGCATCACACCGGCAGAGTTACCAATATAAGTCCCTACCCCAATATAAGTAAAAAAAACCAATAATCCCCTGGCCCAACACAGATGCACCTGAAATATTTTCCCCCTCTCCCCCCCACCTCTTCTTGAAATCTGTTCTTCGATCCCCCCCCCCCCCCCCCCCCCCCCCCCCCCCCCCCCGAGGAAATATTAAACTTTCTTGGTTAGATATCCCCATGGAAAAATTTGAAAATATTTAGCCCTCCTCCCCCCAGTTACCCAAATAGGTCCCCTGCTCCCATGAAAGTACATCCCCCTCCCCACACACACACAGAAGCACCTGAATAAAATTGCACCCTTGTCTCTATTTTAAAAAGTTCCCAATCTAGATTCCAGCCTAAAGAATAAAAAGAATCACCCCCTGCCCCAACACAGAAGCACCTGGAAAAAATGTTACTGTCCTGCCGCTGCCCCCCTTACCCACCTAGCCCCCATTCCCTCCAACCCCCATCAACCCCCCAACCCCCCATAATGCCGTCAAAGCTATGCAAAGTTTTCCCTTGCAAAGTGCAGTTGGTGGACAACTCTGTTTTCATCGAGTCGCCACCTAAATAGACGACCAATTCAACCCAGCTTGAAATAGTCGCCGGGGTCAGAGGGTGTTCAATAGTCGTAAGGTGGTGCCTTATTGCGTAATCAGACGTAACCAGACGATCTGCAGTCGCCACATTCTTGGCGTTTACATTAGACGATTTCTAGACTTTCATGGCTGAAAGTCGTCAGGTTCAAGAATCGCTGCCTATAATCGTCTAGTGTAAACGCCGGTTAGTCGCCCGCTAGCGGGGCTCGGTATTGCAGTCGCTGTACGCACTCTGCGTAGCTCGAGCAATCTCCGGAATATAATCGCTGCTATTACAGGGGGCTGCTGAATAAACTACGAACGAGATTTTTTAAAAATATGTCGCCGATAGTGGAGCAGCAATGGAGCTGTGGTGGAGCTAGGGCACCGATCGTCGGCACCCGAACTCCACATAATCAGCAAACAAACTCCACTGATTTTTCCATGGTTTTTGATACATTCTCTCACTGGTCCCCCTACTATCGGCGATTCAGAGCCGATTTCTCCGATCTTGACTAGGGAAGAATGGCTTCAGATGACATTAAAAAAATCAGATATGGTTGGGTCCCGCAATCAGCAAAAATGAAATTCATTGTACAATTTTAGAACCAGAGTATCCTATAAACATTCATAACATCTGGGCCAGTCTGGTAGTAGTAAGTTTTATTTTAAGAAAATCAAAACTGGTCAATTTTCTGAAAGCTATGCAAATAATCGGCCAAATGGGACAATTCAGGTGATAAAAGAAAAGAGAAATTGAAGTTTTTTTTTACGGAAATCACCGAGATTGACCGACCCGCCCCCTAGCGACTGAATGGGGAACTCCGTTGTTGCACATAATGCGGACAATGTCCACCAGAAGGCGTGAGAGTTGGCGCCCGATCGTGGGGATATATCCGCGAAATTAGAACATATATCCATTCGCATCTATTCTCATGTACCATCAATCTACAAATACTTTTATACAGTTTATGATTTCCAATTTTACTTGGTAAAAACATGTATCTTATATGGGTGTTGGTTGTTATCTCATTGACTAAATGTAATTTGCAGGTAAATACTTGCAGTTTCCAGCTTTATATATAAAATACCACAGATGTAATAATATAAAAAAAGCGCATTTTTTTACTCTGTCATGATGCTATGTTATATCAGGAAATATCCATCAGAGCCTGGCAATATAGGTATCATATTAATCCTCATGAGATACCTAATAAGATAGGATGGTTATTTCTATAGGTCATCGCGATAGATTTTGCATAAAATCACTGAAAACAGGAATGTAACATCTTTTAGAGTTTTTCACTTTAACAAATCCGATGTTCAATCTATGACAGAAAATCTTATCTACAACACAGGTATATCGTGTATATCCCAACAGATAGGCCCAAGTCTCAGCTTTCTAACAATGTATTGTTTATACAAATCGGCCGATTAGTGTAGATGTGAGAGCGATTTCCATCTTTCAAGTTAGAGAAACCCTAGTACTTTTATCATTGCTCAGGACTGAGTGAAGAGGGCTCGCCTCGTTTTCGATTGACGTACATAGGCGGCCATTACAAGATGGCGCCAGTGTGAAGAGGGTCTATAATGGAGCAGTAGTGACTGGCAGTGCAGTAGGTGCCGCGACGAGGTGGAGATCGAGTCCACCGCCCGCATGCTTTTGAAGGGGGCAGCGCGAAACTTTTCATGATTTAAAAAAAATATCATTTGAAATAAAAAATTGTAGATTGAAATACCAAAAATAACTTCACTTATAAGGTGTGATTCGAGGAATTTTATAGGAAAATTTGCTTCATGGAGCAGATGCATATCCATCTCTGATGGAACAGCGCCGGTTGTTAATGGGAAGGTCGAAGTAAAGACGAAAGAGGCATCATTTCCCACTTCCATCTGGTTGCCAGCCAAGGCTGCCATCCCTGACGAGGATAGCCCAGCTTCCAGCCAAGTAGTGGTCGATACGGCTCCCACAAGAAGAACATGAAACTGTTGGTAATGCCAGTCAAATTTGCTGGCACCACAGACTCAGATGAACATCTCGCCCACTTTGACTGTGCATAAGGGTCGACGCTGGCCTCTGCCAGAGGCAGGTATGTTCCTTGGAATTAGCCTGAATGGGGTAGCGCATTGCTCCCGGCATGTGTTCGTCTGGATACAGAGGCTGGGTACTTGCGCCTGTTGGGCACCCTGCAGCTGCCAATTGCTCCCCTGAAACAAACAGAGAACTAGAAAGTCGCTCTCTGTGTATGGACCTGGCAGGCTGAGGAAAGGTTGCAAAGCCTATCTGAGGAGATATGGATAAAGATTTGACTGGCATACCTGGAGGCGGATGGTCAGACGCTTGACTCCATGGGGAGGGACCACTTCCTTGATGCTGTCGCTAATGTGCAGCTCAAACATTGGGTATACCACACTGAGGGAGGCTATCACCACAGATGTGGAGGCTGAGGCCTACTTTTCTATGTAGAGAGGGACTTCCCAGAAGGTGGGCAGCAGGATGGATCTAGTCTGAGAGACTTTGACTGCCTAGCGCACAGTTAGAGAGCACAACCGCTTATTCCCATAGTACAGAAAATCACTTCCTTGGTTCTGAGTAATCCTGTCAATGGCAGTGCATGTTTATGCTCCCTTCCCTTCAGAAATGCATAATAATTCCTTTTTGATGATAAAACTTCTGTTTTGTTCCTTTGTGTTACTTTCGGGAGCCTTTTTGTACAACTCATTTAACCACATTTCACCAATTCCAACTCATGTCAGCCATATTTGATAAGCTGGCTCCTGGCAATCCCCTGTGTAGGATATCTTGCACTTTTGAAACCGTTTTTGGGTTGTTTTTGGCGCCTGCAGAATGCATTGACATAGATTTTACAAACACTGGCTGTTCTATTACTTAGAACTAATGCAAAGGTAGGAAATTACTGTCATTTTACTGCATTTTGCCTCAGGAAACTGTCTACCACAAAATCAGAAAGATTCAACCTATATCTATAAGGAGAACGGCTGCTGAGCGGAGATGTACATTTTTGGTCGACCAGTTAGCCTAAGCCTCTATGGGACTGCTCTCTGACTGTCTGCACCATTTGACCGCGTCGGAGCCTCTCGGATGAAATGGATCATGACCAATGAACTGAAGGCTGTTAATGAGCAGTTGACTGAGCTGGCATCTGCCATTGAGAAGCCACTGGAGAGGAGATGTTACCTGTATCAGCAGGTTGTCAATCTGAAGCGGATTATCCCTGACGGGATAAGGCCTCAAAGCCGAATCCAGAGGGTCATCGGGGAAAAGGCTCCAAACTCTCGACAGAAAACAAGTAGCAGTAGTAGAGGGAAATGCATATTCTGGTCTGATGGTAGGAAGCCAATTGTGGGGCAAGGGATCCAACTCTTGTTGGTGGATACTGGGTCTTCTCAAAGGCAGGTGGGCTTGTAATCAGAAGCCTGGAGGGACTATGCCATTGACCAGACCTGCTGAGTACTTATGCAACCATAGGGTTACCATCGATCTTCTGATGGTTGCCACCACCCAAAGTGTGACGGGTCGTATGGATGTACCACCTGGGTGCAGGGACAGGGGGAGGTCTTGTTAACTGTGGAGGTGACTGGAGGATGGCCCAATAGGGAGCCAGAGTAATAGAACCTTGACAGAGGCAACTCTGGGTAGGGAGGATCATCTTCTTTCTGGAATATGGGCGGGTACCATTCTGGGCATTAAACCCGGGGCTACAGCCAGTGATGGTACCAAGGAACCACCCTGGGACATGTGGAGACCCGCAGTGTTGGCTGAAATTGTTTACAGTGTAGCAGTGGAGAGCCAGCTCACCCTGATTGCCATACTAGAATGGCATGTCCCTGCTTTCTAGAAGGATGACTTGGATATGGGGCGGACGGGTCTCATGCTACACGCCATTCCAACCCAAGACACAGCACTCATGAAGCATCCACTGTGATGACTAGCATTGGACTGACTTGGTCTCTGAACAAGTATTACAGATGCCAGAGCGAAGGGCCATAGAACCAACAAAAAGCCTGTGGGCTCCGCCTGTAGCTCTGGTTAGGAAGAAAGATCCACCCGTTTTTGTGTAGACTGCAGGTGTGTCAATGAGTGCACCGTGAGGGATGCCTATCTGATACGAAGAATCGTCAAAGACCATGTACTGGTGTATACCGATGGCTCAAAAGAAGGTATTAACCATGTGGGATTTGGAGTCCACACCCCATACAGTGACCTGGAGAAAGCCCTCCATGGAAAAAGTAGCATCTTCACTGCTGAGACAAATGCAATATTGCATGCCTTGACTTGGATGAAGGTGTCACAACACAAGATCTTCATAGTCTTCTCAGTCTCTAAATCTTTTCTACAAGCCATTGGGCAGCATGATAGACATAGGCAGTCACACACAGAACTGTAGAGTACATGGCAAAGAGGTAGCCATGTGTTGACTATCAAGTCATATCAGTATTAAGGATAATGATGCTGCAGATCAAGCAGCCAAAAACGCTTTAAGCCGAAGAGTTGGATCCCACACAGTTCCACAAACAGACTTGAAACCAATGGCCAAGAAGCAAATTCAAAAGACTTGGCAGAGACTCTAGAACTGCACCAGAGAGAAGAAACTACAAGAAATTGTAGTGTCTACTAGCCAGACCTTTAAAAAAACAACCTAACAAAAACTGAACAGGTGAAACTGATCCGTCACTGATCAGTCACACCAAACTGACACATGGGCATCTCCTGAGAGGTGAATTAGTGCCTGTGTGCCAGACATACAACACTCCGCTGAGTGTAAAACATATCATGCTACATCGTCAAGCCACAAAAAAGAGTAGGAAGAAATTCCTAAAGAATACAACAGCAATGCACAGTATTTTCCATAGCATTGGCAAAAGAGAAATACTTGACTTCCTCAAGGAATGTAAAACTTTCAATGAAATATAAGCAAGGGCAGTTGATGGATACTATAGTGTTGTTGAAATGTTTATTACAGTCATTTGTAGCTCTTATAACAGAGTGGTTCTTGTTGCATGTTATTGCACTTCAGAGGGGGAAGGGAGGAGTGTTGTGCGTGGAGGGGGGGGGGGGGGTAGCCGTCAGAAGCCTCTGGCCAGCCAGAGATGCTTCCAAACTGCTGGAGGTACCAGAGGGCTGGGAGTGTTCTGGGCCCTGTTTTTCAGTCACGACAATCTATATGTAAGACATCTTAGAGCTGTCAGTGTCCTACAGACGTGATATCTTAGCCGATCTGGTCAAGATCTTAGGTCTAAGACACTTAGGGTGGTGTGAGGTGTGCTATAGTCACGATAATTCTAGGGTCATGTGATTGAAAATGTCTTGCAAACTGTCTTAGACCTAAGACATCTATAGCCATGTCGTAGTGAATGCGCCCCTTCCCGTTGGAATTAAGCTATGAAATTGTAACACGAGTAAGGGACACATATAACCTATAATCGTCCCAAATATTAAGAAGATTTTCCCAACGCCTCCGCTAATCTATGCAGCGACCTTGACATTGACTGCGCATCGGGAGGTGGGAGGGTGACTGGCCACCAGAGCAGACGATTGCTATGACGAAATTCAAACGCCGATAACTTCGGAACTGTGAGGCCGATCTTCTTCATATTTGGTACGATTATAGGTCATATCTCGTGACTGAAAAACAGGGCCCTGGAGAGTCTGGACTTGTAATCCCAAGGTTGTAGGACTTTCTGGGTTAGAGTCCCACTGCAGCCACTCTTCTCCTACATTCCCAGCAGTGGTAGATTTACTGCTATTTCAAAGGCCATTCCTTCTCATACCACGTCTATGTGGTGTGAGAAGTAAAAGAACTCTCACCTCGGTAAATATATAGGGGTAGGATTTCTACCTACATTCATCTCATAGATTGCACCAGTTGTACGTGGACGTGAGATGCGCAGGCTTCCAGCGTGCAGTCACTGGTACTCTGGTTACCTGCCAGGAGGCCTGTATACATTAATTATGAGTCATTTTTTAAATCTAAGTATGGTTATGTATCATATACAAAATTTAAACTATCAAGTGGTTTTTTTATATTTAAACCACAGATAATAAATCCGTGTTCAAATTCATGAGATCTGAATAAATAATTTGTTGAGATTTATTTCATTTTATTTGGTTTATTTTTCTTTTGTTGTAGTTGGATAATATAAGTTGTATCTAGGATCTGATTTCAAAGTGTAAGTTAGTAGACCAAACAGACTATGTGGGAACCTGTGATAAACATTTCATCACGATATCTTCAGAAAAGTTAGTTCTCCATTTTTCCGTGGAAATCCACCATTTCATATTCAGTATATGTTATTACTTTTCATTGTGTCAAGCAGAAATGATATTAATTTTGTTTAATTTACACCGATAGAACTGGGATCGGTTTTTTAGGTGCGATAATCGTTAATAGTGACCGTTTTATAATTATCATACATTTGGCGATAATTATCTAACTATTGGGGCCAATGGTCATTGTATTATCTTGAAAATTCCAGATATCTTTAATAATCGCTATTAACGATTATCGCGTCTAAAAAATCGGTCCCTGGTTTGAATATCCCCAAAGACCCACAGCCCAGTGCCATGGCCGACGGAGACATTTTATCCAAGTTTTCCCGGTCTCTCTGAGGGCAGAAAAATCCATATGAAAAATGTGTCCACCTTGTTCCCTGACTCCCAGCTGATATCCCTGTATTCTAAATTACCATTTTCTCCTATTGGAAATTTCTTCTTTAGATGGCTCACACCATACTTGTGCAGGATGCTCGGCGGTCGGGGAACAAGCGGCGGCCGTACTGGAAGAACGACGAGATCCACGCTCTCTTTGAAGCGGTGCTCGACGAAAAAACCTGCCTCAAGTCCACCCGCCGCGGTCGCGTTGGTGCGTGAACTGGTTTTTTTTTTAAAATTAAAAATGTATTTTTTTTTAAATATTTATTTAACATTTTATCTATCGGAGTTTTTAGACAAGCACAACTCCACAACAATTCGTAGTAGGTTTTATTAATGGCTTTTATTTTGAATATGCACAACGTTTCGGCTATGATAGCAGCTTTTATTTCATTTATCTAGGGGTTTAAAAACCATTGAGAGTGCACCTATCAGCCTGGGAGTTTACAATGCAATATACCTTCTTTATGGTATTGCCAATCACAATACAACCGTTTATCACAGAGATTTTGACAATATACTAATGAGTACAATTCTGCTAGTAATTCAGTAGCATATGATATGTACTATACTAAAGTCTAATTGAACAAATTGGACGTTAAACTACCCAAACAAAGAAACAAAGTACTATACTATATGATTTACACTGACCTGAGCACTTACATTCCAGTAGAAATTGGATCAATACATAATGATCAAATAAATAGCTTCCTTTTTATCTGTTGTTAGTCTAACGTATGTCCAGTTACAATGATGTAACTCACAGGGTTGGTTCTTTACTTATATCAGGCATGGGGTTTTTCTGTTTTCTAATCCGGTATATTTTCTTAACTATAATTCATAGATATGAAAAACTTAGGAAGCCTTCAAGAATACTCAAAAATGTTAAAAGAATCAAATTCAGTACCCTCCTTGCATGATGACCTACTACAATTTTGAATGATTGTTACTATGGCATACATGATATCCAAATCATATCGTTTTATATAATTGAGATGTGCAACTTGTTTGTAATCAATCTTGGAAGTGTCTTTTTATGTTGCCAACTCTACATGGTATATCTGCTAAAACAAGCAAGAATATTAAGTATGCTATCCCTGTAAAAGTAAAAGATGTGACTATATTGTATTCATATGTATTTGTGCCCATACTGTTATATTGCAGTCAGATATCTGTCTTTTGCAGGTTGTCGGCGAAACAAGAATGATGCCTGGCTACGAGTGGCAGGTACGGTAGAATCTAACTTGACTTGTAAACTCTTAAACATTCGTCGGGTCGACCTGGAATGAAGTGGCGCTATGAACCCCCGAATAGTCATGGGGGTGGCCATCTTGTTGGCGATGTAATTCTAAGCCTATTGGCATAACAAGGCAAAGCCTGTCTGTGCACCTTCGACGCTACCGTGTGAGTGCCGATTTTTGGGTCAAGTCGGCTGCACTGTCCGAAAAAAAAAAAAAAATCTAAGCCTATGGTGATTCAGATGTTTATTTGTGATACTGCTTGGTGTGTGGGGATGTGTTGAGGAACTTTCAAGCCTTTCACCTGACAAAATGACACATGACTCCAGGACGGACCTAAAAGGTTTTTATACTCAGTGAACCTCCTCCAGGCCCCTCATTTCCTGGTGGCAGCCCACCCCCCTGACTCCCCGCAAACCTCTGAGACTCCCCGAACACCTCCATGACTCCCTGCAAACCTCTGAGACTCCCCGCAAACCTCCGAGACTCCCCGCAAACCTCTGAGACTCCTCGAGAACCTCCGAGGCTCCCTGAGCACCTCTGAGACTTCCCGCAAACCTCTGAGACTCCTCAAGCACCTCCAAGACTCCCCGAGCACCTCCATGACTCCCCGCAAACTTCTGAGACTCCCCGAGCACCTCTGTGACTCCCCGCAAACCTCTGAGACTCCTCGAGCACCTCTGAGACTTCCTGAGCACCTCTGAGACTCCCCGCAAACCTCCGAGACTCCCCACAAACCTCTGAGACTCCTCGAACACCTGCGGGGCTCCCTGAGCACCTTTGAGACTCCCCGCAAACCTCTGAGACTCCTCGAGAACCTCCGAGGCTCCCTGAGCACCTCTGAGACTTCCCGCAAACCTCTGAGACTCCTCAAGCACCTCCAAGACTCCCCGAGCACCTCCATGACTCCCCGCAAACTTCTGAGACTCCCCGAGCACCTCTGTGACTCCCCGCAAACCTCTGAGACTCCTCGAGCACCTCTGAGACTTCCTGAGCACCTCTGAGACTCCCCGCAAACCTCCGAGACTCCCCACAAACCTCTGAGACTCCTCGAACACCTGCGGGGCTCCCTGAGCACCTTTGAGACTCCCCGCAAACCTCTGAGACTCCTCAAGCACCTCCAAGACTCCCCGAGCACCTCCATGACTCCCCGCAAACTTCTGAGACTCCCCGAGCACCTCTGTGACTCCCCGCAAACCTCTGAGACTCCCTGAGCACCTCAAAGACTTCCCAAGCACCCCCGAGAGTCTCCAAGCACCTCTGAGATTGCCAGCGCAGGTCTGAGACTTCCCACGCACCTGCGAGGCCCCTCTGCACCTCCCAGACTCCCCGTGCACATTCCAGACTCCCAGAACACCTCCCAGACCCCCCTCATACCTCCCAGACTCTCAGCGCACCTCTGAGACTCCCCACACACCTCGGACACTCCCCGTGCACCTCCGACACTCCCCTCATACCTCCCAGACTCCCAGCGCACCTCTTAGACTCCCCACACACCTTGGACACTCCCCTTGCACCTCCGACACTCCCCTCATACCTCCCAGACTCCCAGCGCACCTCTTAGACTCCCCACACACCTCCGACACTCCCCGTGCACCTCCGACACTCCCCGCTCACCTCCAAGATTCCCCGAGTACCTCTGAGATTCCCTGAGGTTCTGGGCGCCGCATCCACATTACACTGTATTCACTTAAAAGTTTTGACTTGACCAAAGTTATTTCATTTTTGTTGTTGATTTGATAATGAAGCGATACAAAGCAGTCCATAGATTAGCCAATTGCTGTTTGGACTCATGTGTTGGATACATTATGAAATTTCAGTACATATATCAATTTTGTTTATTCATAAAAGTTTTATGACATCGATTTTTCGTCGTCAGGTGGCGTTCTTCCCTAAACTTGTGGATTACTCATAATGGAAATACTTTTGGTTTCAGCTCGAGTCAACAGCGTATCCGCCGTGGGGCGGTCTCCAAAAGAGTGCAAGAAAAAAGTCACCTATTTTGTGTCTGATTGTCGGCTGAGGGTAAATTTATACCTTTTGTTTTTGCAATTTCACTATTTAGTTCGTCATCTTTCTGATTGACATTTATAAAAGAAATACTTGTTTTCATTTCCAGTTATAAAACCTTTTCGTGTAACAAAATGATGATAGCTTGAATTGAGTCTCAGTCAAACAAGTAAAACAAAGGTTCAAACCTTTTCATAGACCCTCAGCCTTATGCTGTGGCCAACACTGACATGTTTTCATTGTGTCTCTGAGGCAGCAAATTCCACATGAAAAATATTTCCACTTACATTTCTGACCCAAACTAACATCCTTGTAAATTGTAAAATTCTACCTGCTAGATACATTTTCTTTCCTATGAAACTACCACACTGTAACCACCTTTCTCCTTTATCCCCAGCAGTGGTAGATGTACTGCTATATCAAAGGCCAATCCTTCTCATACCATGTCTATGTGGTGTGGGAAGTAAACGATCTCTCACCTAGGTAAATGTGCAGGGGTGAGATTTCTGCCTGAATTCATCCCATAAATTCGATCAGCACCCTTGAAGTGTAAAACCAGCGAGAAAAGGGGAACCATTAGTTAGTCCCTATGTACCCTCAGTGGCCACAAACAAACCAAAACCCACCAGTGTACCAACGTGTGCCTTCAACTCGCCTCGTTTTTGTCGTAGGCTTCTGACCGAAGTCAGCTCCTGCAGGATACGGGAAATGGCCTCATAGTCACAACGCCAAGACTTAATCCTCTCGAGGAAATGGCGTTGGAGTATGCCTGCAAAGACAACAGGGGTAAGTGTGATCCATACTATGTTTTATTTTAGATAAATAGACATTTGAGTCCATTTGGACTAAATATATTCCTAGAAATGTCGGACTACCATTTCAGATCGTAGCATTAATTAATTGCACACTTAATATTAAGTTGACATTAGAAATATATGAGGACAAGGTATTCCACTTACAAGAGAATACGTAGAACCGTATTCTCCTGTGGTAGAGTATGGAAAGTAGTACCCAGGGACACAGGTCAGCTAGCATTCAGAGCACAAACATGGGCATTCACACATTCATCTATTTATTATTTCGGTTTGACCTGTAGGTCAAGACCGAAATATATTAGGGGAGACGGGAAACGGTTTTTGCGGCTTACATTATAATACATTAAAGTAATATATTCTGAATAATTAGACCCTCGATACCCTCGATACCGGGTCCGCACCCGGCGACAGTAGTGTATATTTATATATTATGTAGGCACCTGTTGCGGTTCAATGAATACCTACTAGCGGGTGGGGCCCCACAGGTCAGATGTGGTCCGCACCCGGCGACAGTAGTGTATTTATATATATTGCAACAGGCTCCCACCTCCCTCCCTCCCTCCCTCCCTCCCTCCCTCCCTCCCTCCCTCCCTCCCTCCCTCCCTCCCTCCCTCCCTCCCTCCCTCCCTCCCTCCCTCCCTCCCTCCCTCCCTCCCTCCCTCCCTCCCTCCCTCCCTCCCTCCCTCCCTCCCTCCCTCCCTCCCTCCCTCCCTCCCTCCCTCCCTCCCTCCCTCCCTCCCTCCCTCCCTCCCTCCCTCCCTCCCTCCCTCCCTCCCTCCCTCCCTCCCTCCCTCCCTCCCTCCCTCCCTCCCTCCCTCCCTCCCTCCCTCCCTCCCTCCCTCCCTCCCTCCCTCCCTCTGTATTGAGTTTTAAAGGCGTCCACCTGCTCATTTGGTCTTTAAAGGCCAATATTTCTATTTGATAATGCACTCTTAGCTCTTGTTGGTGTATATAGAAACAAAGTTTTGTCCCCCACATGGCTAGGGAGCTTGCAGGCAGGTCTGTGTGCACTCATCCATGAAGCTATCACCATGAAGCTATCTGAAAACGTTTCCTATGTACTCAGAGAATTGTTGATTGCCAAACGAAATTGTCCTCAGGGAGCTAAATATATGTGTGCATTGAGCCATGACCTGCTGAGTTCACAGACGAGTGGGGGGGATTTTCAGTGAAATGGGCTTGTTCAAAGAGATGTTTACTCAATATTGATTTACAGTGAGCATTGGTGTAACATATACCATCTCCATAAGTGGCACTGACAGTTGCTTACACTCTAGGAAGTGTCATTATTTAGGTGAAATGTATATTTGATGTGCTATTCATGTATTTTTGCCAAATCTCATAATAGGAGGGGGGGGGGGGGGGAAGGCATGAGGTGTATGGGAGGATGATTTATTCAGCATATTTACACATAAACAGAAGTCAAAATGGTTCATAACTTTGTTATAGGAATCAGTCAAGACCTAGTCAAATGATATTGGTTTGTAAAATTATTTGCAATATCATTTACTACCAGATATTAGCTTGACCTACTTTACATAGAAACAAAGTTGTGTCCCCCACATGGCTAGGAAGCATGCAGACAGGTCTATGTGCACTCATCCATGAATGATCACTATGAAGCAAACGTTTTATATATAGATAGGTTTTATATATATGTGTGCATTGAGCCATAACCTGCTGACTTCACAGAGGAGTAGGGCTTTAAATATCCAATCAATGCAGGCCCTTCCCTATTCATAGATGCCCTCCCTCCCTCCCTCCCTCCCTCCCTCCCTCCCTCCCTCCCTCCCTCCCTCCCTCCCTCCCTCCCTCCCTCCCTCCCTCCCTCCCTCCCTCCCTCCCTCCCTCCCTCCCTCCCTCCCTCCCTCCCTCCCTCTGTATTTAGTTTTAAAGGCGTCCACCTGCTCATTTGGTCTTTAAAGGCCAATATTTCTATTTGATAATGCACTCTTTGCTCTTGTAGGGCTTAAAATATCCAATCAATGCAGGCCCTTCCCTATTCCTCCCTCCCTCCCTCCCTCCCTCCCTCCCTCCCTCCCTCCCTCCCTCCCTCCCTCCCTCCCTCCCTCCCTCCCTCCCTCCCTCCCTCCCTCCCTCCCTCCCTCCCTCCCTTTTATTTCTTAAAACATGTATACATTACTTGTTGAAACCGAAATCATGGCAATGCCATGCCTACTCTTAATCCTTGTATATATATGTTACGGTGAGACATGAATACAATAAACTGGTTTTCTGCTTGGAAGGCATAATCTACTCATTGTTCATGATGGACACAATTTCTGTGCTATGCTTCACTAATTTATTACTCTACATCCTCATATAACACTGGCAAGCAAGAAATCTTGACTTCCTGAAGGAATGTAAAATTTTCGATAAGATATAATTGAGAAGAGTAAGATGATTGAATCAACCAGGCAGCATACTTTGTTATTCCAACAAGGTATGCAAATTTTAGTAAATAAACCAAAGTAAGTCTGATTGAACAAATTGGACGCTAAACTAAACAAATAAACAATCAAACAGTTCCACAGCAGAGGCTGAGAATAGAAATTCTCACTTTCATGAAACATCATTCGCTTTACACTAATGTATTATATTTTCTACTTAAATTACGTGTTACTACAGAATTCTCTAGTCTGGAGGAGGTTGGTGAGGAGCTTCATGCGCCCTGTCCTGTCAAGGTCTTGCGTCCCCGAGGGACATCGTTACCCCCGTTACAGAGCCCCCTAATTATGCAGCAGTTAATTGTCAGGAAATTTGGGAATTTATCACAATATTTGATCATGTTTTACGTCTGATACAATAATAAACCTTTTACAGTAGGAGAATTAAAAAATAAGATATACTGGGGAATAATTATTGCACTTATAAAATATAGCAACCTTTGACAACTTTGTATCAAAGCCAGTATCTAAAATGCAATAATATCTGAAAATCAAATTTTGACTCCTTGTCATCTATGATAATGCACCATTATCTCAGGAAATATTTATCACAGCCTGGCAATATAGGTATCATATTAATTGTCATGAAATACCTAATAAGATAGGATAGTTATTTCCGTAGGTCATCGAGGTAGATTTTTCAATAAATCTCTGGAAACAGGAAGGTTACATGTTTTGGTAATTTTGACCTAAAACAATTCCAATGTTCAATCTATGACAGGAAATGTTAGCCATAACACAGGTATATCATATATATACCAGCAGATAGGTCCAAGTCTCAGCTTTCTAATAATGTATTGTTTATACTAATCGGCCGATTAGTTAAGACGTGAGAGCGATTTCCATCTTTCAAGTCAGAGAAGCAATAGTATTATTATCAATATTCAGGACTGAGTGGATAGGGCTCGTCTCGTTTTCGATTGACGTACATAGGCGGCCATTACAAGATGGCGCCAGTGTGAAGAGGGTCTTATGATGAACACCACGCCTGGAGCTCAGGCATTTGACCTATATTCTGCCTGTGCCTGCATAGAATTGCTCAAATCTTTGTGGGCATTATTTTTTTAATTATTAGATTATTAGACTTGCTCAAGTCTTCGATTACAGACATAATTATGGTAAAAGATTGGTGATAAATAGGGGTTTAAATATTTCTGGTTTTTTTTTCTAAACCTCACTGGCATCCCTGTATCAATTAGTGTAGTGGAGGAGGCAACAATCTCAATGCCGTTGGCCACATGGCAGTGTAATGGTCAAAGACCCAAATGGCCACCTACCGATGTCAGCCTTTTAAACTCCCTTGTGGGTTTGTACATGGTTGATCTATTTGGCAGATGCCAGACACTAGCAGATTCACCACCATTACAATGGAACACCCACTGTAGAGACCGAACTTTACACTAATGAAAATGTGTCGATCTCAGTGAGTCCACTCTTGGCACAGTATTTCCAGCCGTATGATTAGTAACTGGAATAGTAAGCCTAAGGTTGGGTGTTCGAGTCCCACTGCAGCCACTTTTCTCCTCCACCCCCAGCAGTTGTAGAATCATTGCTATATCAAAGGCCAATCCTTCTCATACCATGTCTATGTGGTATGAGAAGTAAAAAACGTCTCACCTGGTAACTGCGTAGGGGTGAGATTTCTATCTAAATTCATCACATAGATTCAATCACCACCCTTGTGGTGTAAAACCAGTGAGAAAAAGTTGAACCATTGACATCGATCAAAACAAATATATGCAATGAATGTTGTGTGACATTTGACATATTTTGTGATCTAGTTGCTAAAAATTGTCTTTTTACCAGGTTTTGAAGAAACTGCTGCCCTCGACCACCTTTATGCTTCGCAGATGAAACAACCAACCACCGACAGCCAGTGCTCCAGCCCGCCTCTTCCCCAAAGTAGGTTCTCCGTGACATTCTCCCGATGCTTTTGCTCTACAAATTCGATCTTTTTTAAAGGTATAAAGAATGTACCGGTACAAGTGGCTGCCCAATAAATGCAAACCACTTCATCTACTTGTTACGTTGAAACATAGGTGAACACTGTAATTGATACAGAACATATATTTACTAAAAGCACATATATATACTTCATACTTCTTATGGTAAAGTTTGCTTATACGAATGGTGTAAAGAATTTGTGTATAATTTGTGGTGTGAGAGACACATTGAAGATAAAGGGAGGATATATCAAAAATGGCCGCAGATATTATCCTGAATGATGTAGTCTTCATACGGAAATCTCTCTGTCCAGCTCTCTCCGTCCAGTAGATCTATGGTAGATATCTCAGCCTGGATCTCTGGTTTCCCCCAGTTTTTTTCACTCCTATGTGAAGTGAAATTGATGTTGGTATGACGTGAACTCAACTCTCTGTAACTAGGCTAGAAATGTAATAAAGGCAAGACCTAATGAGAGTAATTCGTGGAATCTGCTCCGTAAGGATTGTCTAATGTAAAGATTGTCTGAACTTATATTTCCACATTGTCCATAAGGTCTTAGCTGTTCTGTCTATTTTTCATATGGTATGCTCACAAATTAGCTGTTCTGTCTAGTTTTCATATGGTATGCTCACAAAAAAACAACAACAGAAAGTGAATAAGTTCATCATGCTAATGTCCTGATTGAATCATCACGCAACTGGTTTTTTTGTGTGTTTGATATTGAGCGCTGACAGCTCATTCAAGCGGTAAACTACAGGCCACATCCACACAGAAATAAAGACTGCTATATATGAATAAAATTGTGTATAATTCAGTCATGGCATTAAACAGGAATGTTCAGGATTATTAATTAGAATTCGTATTCATTTCAGTTATGGCAATGGTCAAACGTGTTCAGGAGGCAGAAGCAGAGGCTGAGGAACAGGCAGAGGCTAAGGCTGCGGCAGAGTCTGAGGCAACAGCTGAGGCCGTGGAAGTTGTGTCGCCGGTGGATGACACTGTGACATCTCGGGGAGACGGTGTGCGCGTGTCCCTGGCTCCTGCCACCACGTCGGTCCCCGCCACGCAGACCGCGTCTTCCACGGAGCAGCTCGTGGCGCAGATGGCCAAACTCACAGAGGCCATCAACAGGCAGTGTCAAGTCATGCAGGCAGTGGCCATGAGACCCACCTATACCACAGACCCAGCCCTCACCACAGGTATCTAACTGTTAACGGACTCGCCCCCATTGGAATTGATTGTAATTTAAAATTTTGCTCCCACCCCATGACAAATAATAATCATTACAGAATTTGACTGGTCCACGCCGTAGATTGGCCACCCACCCCTGTCTATACTGAGCTGTGACTAATGTGCGAGTAGCAAGCTCTGGTGGCCAGTGTAGTACTACAATGTACAACACTTGGAGGTGCTCAGGGCAGCAGCCACTTTTCTCCTTAACACCCAGCAGTGGTAGATTTACTGCTATGTCAAAGGCCAATCCTTCTCATACCATGTCTATGTGGTGTGGGAAGTAGAAGAACTTTCACCTCGGTAAATGTGTAGGGGTGAGATTTCTACCTTCATTCATTTCATAGATACGATCAAACCCAAAGTAGGTCTAATAGAACATATTGGACGTTGAACTACGTGAACAAACAAAGCACAGGGCAGCATACACTGGCCAACAGAGCAAACGTTGGCTACCCGCATGTTAGCCAAAACAGAGTGGGGACAGAGGTGGCAACCAATCGTAGCCTCTAGTGTGGCCAACTCCCACCACATGTTCTGTTCATGCTTCTATGTAGAGATTAGGCCAATTCATAGAACTGTACAATGCAGCTCTCTGGCCAATTTAAGGGAAGCTACAAAGCCACTAGTATATATTGAAACAATTGAGTGAAGAAACAATTTGGAATTATAAAGTATACCCTGTCTGTTCACTCTGCTGAGTGTAAAACATCTCATGCTACATTGTCAGGCCACAAAAAAGAGCAGGAAGAAATTCCTGAAGAATGTAACAGCGTGCGCAGTGTTTTCAATAACACTGACAAGAGAGGAATTCTCGATTTGCTCAAGGAATGTAAGCTTTTCAATAAAATATAATCGAGAAGAGTAAGATGCCTGGATCAACCAGGCAGCATACCTTGTAAATAAGGGAAGTCAGTTTTCCGGGTTTCCGGTGTTTTTTAAATTCTAAAGTAACTCAATGAAATGTAGTGTACGGTAGCCGGTAGCGGGGGCCCGGCAGCCGGAAGTGTCGGCCCGGCGGCCAGTCGCGGAGGCCCGGCGACCGGCCGCGGGGACTCCAGGCGCGGGCCTCCCATAGGACTCAGTGATAGACCAGCTGCACCATAAAGCCTATAAGACACCGACCCGATGGCTGTGCCCGATTCTACCTTTGGCTGACGGATTCGTCGGGTCTGTGACAATCTGGTCGGTGTACGCACTTCACCGGCCCGATTTTATTACCTTTCCCGACGCGTCGGGCATTACTAACATGTCAGATATGACCGACTCTGCCCGACCTTAAGATTCCGGTGAACGCACTTCACAGATCGTTACCGATTCTGAGCATGCCATTTAAAAAGCGTTGCTATCTATCCCTCAGTCCGATTCACAAGTGCTTTATATCGGTTTGTAGGGGAGACAGAGGCGGTTATAGATCTGAAAACTGATTTTTTATATCTTAAATAGAACAGAAGTTATTAAACATTACATTATTGCCTATATATATACTTATCACCTTGTCACTCTCTTTGATCTCTTTGATCTCATTCGGGGTCTATTTACGAGGTTATAAAAGAAGGGGGTGTCATCTGGTATAGTTTGCATGTCGGTGTCTTATAGGTATAATAGATATAAGACACCAAAATTTTATTTCCGACTCTCACGGAGCCGATGGTCGGGATGAATCGGGAACAAATTTTGGTGTCTTATAGGCTTTACAACGACCGGGTTTTCCCCGGAACTCTCAATGGGTGCATGGTGAACTGCCATAGGCTACCAGTGAAAACCCGGAATCCCGGAAACCAAACCTGTGTGGGGAGAGTGATGAGGACTACATGAGGGCCACGCCTGGATCTGAAGCATCTGACCTATATTCTTCCCATGCATGCCTAGACTTGTTTAAGTCTTTATATTCATTTTGTTTTTCATTTTTCAAATTCAAGTAAATAATCGGATTTTAAAAATATTTTGTATCTTTCTGATATCCTTATAGAAAAAGGTATCCTTATAGAGATATCTTTAGCATCCCTGCTTATTATTCCAACAGATTTTAGTAAAGAAAACTAAAGTAAGTCTAATTGAATAAACTGGACATCAAACTACCCAAACAAACAAACTAACTCCCTGCTCTTTAATTCAGTTCTAAAAGGTATGCAGGAGGACCTGAAGGCTCTCAAAGCGCGGACGTGGGTGAGCTCTGCTACTCAGACCACAACTCCTCGACTGGTGAGTGTCTCCACACAGGACACCGTCAGAGAGCCCAGCCACCCGCCAGCCACCGCAGCCACTGCAGCCACTGCCACACAGACAATCCAGAGAGAACCCAGCCACCCGCCAGCCACCGCAGCCACCACTACACAGACACTCAAGAGAGAGCCCAGCCGACGGCCAGCCACTTCAGCCACCGCAGCCACCACCGCCACCGCAGCCACCGCCACAAAGACACGCCACATACTCCCAGGTGAGTTAAAGGCATTCACAATGGCACCACCTGGTGATTTTCAAATATTGACAATCATCGATTCAAACCAGTTTATCTGACTAGGAAATGCACTGAAAAATATTTTTTTCTTCAATTTTCTCAATAGCAAGACCTATGATTTTTAAAGTTTAGAAGTATGTAGTACTGCACATTTTATATATTCTCTGAAAGATTGGAGAAAATGACATGGGTTTTATTATATGAAAATCAACTTTTTAGGATTTCTATATTACAGAGATGTCAGTTTTCCTCTTTTCCAAGGAAATCCTTGTTTTCAGTTCATAGAATTATTTTTTCTTATGTAAAACAAAGAGAATTAATTAGGCCTCTTATACACTAAAAAACAGTGGTTCAAACCTCCCACACACCCTTGCGCTATTCCATGGGCAATAACGATGTGTTTTCCATGTTTTATCAGTCTATCTGAGGCAGTAAATTCCAAATGAGAAATATTTCCTCCATCTTTCATGACCCCAACTGACATCCATGTATATGTTCTATTGTATTGTAGTCATGAAATTGATCAAAAACAAGCAGGTTGACCCCCGATTTTTAAGTTGGATGTGTTCTACAACATTTGGAGATCATCATATTGAATTTTCAGAAAATTGAAATTTGTTTTTGCTCAGTATCTTTTCTGAGTATCTTTTTTTTCCCCCTTCAATATTCTTTATTGAACCTTTCTAGTTCTCGCATAATTTTTAAGACATACCCAGGCTGGTTATGCATAATGTATCAGGAGAACAACAGGCAAGGACATTTTAATGTAATCCTGAACTGAATAATCTGATTTTATGTATAATAAAAAGGGGGTGATAAATAGAACACGGCAGAAACACCTCTATGGCAGGCCGATGCTACCTTGATAATGACAACTTCCTGTCACTTTTGAACCAAGTAACTATGATATCTCCAGGTTACGATTGGTACTTACGTAACGACAAGCGCCCCCGCCATGGGAACCGGTCATCGCCGTGTTCTCACTCTCCAGCACAGTACAGTATTGGAGTTTTAATCTCTTCAATTCAATTCAATAGATCTGGTGGGGAATAAGTCAAGGTTTCATCCGGTTCAGACTCTTCAGGCATCTTATTTAATTTGGCTAGGTCAAGGCATGTGATATTATCACTTTTTGAGAGGTGAACAAAAATATGTGTAATTAAAAGAGAAATTAGACTACATGTAGGTCTGATGTTCACTTCTAGGCCATACCAAGTGAGGACTGCATTTTGCTTTCTCAACGCATAAGTAGGTGGTTGCAATACACATTGTCATACTTCACTTAACAGTTCATTTAACTTGTTGGCAAGTTGTGCCAGAATATACCTGCTAAGTATTCTAAACTTCTCATGGGACCATGCATAAAGTATGTAGGCAAAAAAATCTGAAAAAGGTCACCCCACCCCAAGCACTCTCTGTCTTGTACGGAATAGATTGAAGAAGGGATGCATGCAAAATTGATGAAGATCACTGTGTACGTACTTAATGGATGCTCCCATGTATGTTGTACTATTTGGAGTGTTAAATTGATATAGGTTCATCGAATTGTCTAGTTCTTGTGTTCCTCTTGACAAGTTATTCCGATAATTGTGTTCTAAGATGAATTAGAAATCCCAAAACAAAGTGGTGAGTGCCCATCCACAGAGAGGTCAACAAAGATGTAGCGGTTGCCAGGCAAATGCAAAGGCAAATGCTGGTAGTTGGGTGATTTTTAGATTCTATTGATTTTTGCAAATAACTCTGGATGATATAAGTTTCATATATTTACCTACTATATTTAAAACGGTAGAATTCCGTCGAATCCGCTTGAAGTTGCTCCCATACATAGAGACATAGTGAACCCGATCTAGGGTGGGAGATTGAAGCCCCACGGGAGTGAGATTCTCGTGTAGGTAAAAACTCGAACCTGTTCTTCTTTTTTGTATTTCTATACTCAGACAAACTTCTTCTATGATTCATTTCAAGCCATGCCAAAATTAAAGTTTAGTATTGTAGTTTTCTGATCTATTTTTCTCGTGAGAAACCAATGAGATTGCAAGATTTCGCTGGTACCCCTTTCGAAACTCTGCTGGTTCTCCCACCAACCACCAGCCTAAGTATTTGTCCCCCTCGGAGCATCTGGCTCTGTGGAGCAGTCAGCAGAGTGTCAGGCTGGGAATGCGGGTGATGGGAGTTCGAACCCCGCTATCGGCAGTCGGGAAAATCATTTTTCACATTTTTCACCTCTAACTGGGACTTACACTGGCCACCAGAGCAGACGTTTGCTACGCATGTTAAGTCGTAGCTCAGCGCAGACAGGGGTTGGTTGCTAATATAACTTAGACTCGACGAAGTCGCTAGTAGCAAATAGAAAATGGAAAAAAGCATGTCACCATGCTATCTTCTATGGGAAGGCCATCTGAAAAGATAAGTGCCTAACTATTGGTGTCTATGGGAAACTGCAATATTCTGACTTTGTAGCTAGATGACACTGATGTTCTATTGCTATCTTCAAATAATTCTGGATTCTGATAGTTGGAACATGTACATGCTAAAAAGATGTCTATGGGTCGGATTTTCAAAACCTGCTAAATTGCGCTTTCATCCTGGGATCAGAGACCCAAAAATTAATTTTAGAATAATACTTCTTTTTATATCCTATATTTGTTACTGACCAAGTACCTTCCAGAAAAACTTTATTCCAAAAAAATCAGACAAATGGTTTAGATTTGAGAGCCTTTTCAAATTGTGTATGATACTGCATGTTGTCTACCCCCCTAAAATATCTGAAATTTCGTGTCACGTTATAAAAGCTTAAAATTTGAGAAAAACTAATATCATATGGTGACATATGTTTTATTTGACCCTAAACATCTGTATTACACATTAGATTTTAAACAAAAGCTCTGAGCCATATTTGGGTTTGGGCCAGGCAGGGGTGTCGGACAACACGCGGGGTGTCGGACAACATGTTTTGAAAACTACTCAGAACAATGAATAAAATAATATCAGTGACAATAATCCTTTATATTCTTGATGAAATGATAGAAAGTTATGTTTTTCAAAGCAAACCACTCAATTACTAATAAGAAACAACCCCAAAATCAGGATTTATATCAGAGCATGTTGTCCGACACCCCGGGGTGTCGGACAACACGTTTCCACTTTTTGAATCACAAAAAGTATATTTTTTTTATATAGAAAAAAAACAACCAGGGTATTTAATAAGTGGTAGGGATATTTAACATATTAAGAGATATTTGTTATTCTATTATGATTATTATTTCTTCTAGACATCGTTTTGTCCAACATTGTACAACACCCCAATTTTTGGAAAAATATCATCATGGAATCAGAATGTTTTAATATCAGAATGGATGATCCGATTGTGTTGAAACTTTCAGGTATCACAGTCAGGATTTTGGTCAACATTTTACAGTAAAGGAAAATCAATTTCTCACTATATATTTCATTAGTTTTGTCCTCTGAAAATTGGGGTGTCGGACAACATGCTGTATGGGTCTTTATGTTGGAAAATTTGAAAGTCCTGGATAGTTTGGACCATTTTAATATTTCTTCAAACTTTAACTAATTTTCAAAACTATATTGTCTACACTTCTCATAACATATCCTTTAAACAAGTTAATGGAAACAATTGGCTCAACATTGTGCCTCCTAGATTTTGGAAAAAAGTGAAAATCCTGAAAAATACTAGTTTTTGCTGATTTTCGGAAGGAAAAATTCCTCTGAGCTATACAAAACCCTAGTTGGAATGAAAGACCATCAAAAGATGCACCAAAAACTGTCACTTTTATATTGATGAAATACGTTTGTACAACATTAGCCTTAAATAAGCCTATTTTGGCCAATTTAGCAGGTTTTAAAAATCCCACCCCTATGTCGCGATACTAATACTCTATAGGAATGCCATCTGGAGAAGTTAAGTGCTTAAATATTGATGTCTATGGGAAACTGCAATATTTTCATGAAATCAGATGGCAGCATTCTTTAAATTTTAGTTCTCAATATAGTTATAGAGGGCACTGTGATACTACCCGCATTTGTCTTTTAAGTAAGTTACTTCACCATGACCTTTGAACTAACCTGATGTTGGGTAATCTTACTCTGTTATTAATATAAGGCAATATAAATCTAGTCTCATTCATGCAGATAGAAGTGGTTGTAACCTTCCTGCAAACCCTCAGCCTCATGTCGAGACCAACACAGACTTATTTTCCATGTTTTTTTTTGTCTAACTTGAGTTCCAGATTTCCACCCATTTTTCGGATCTTGACTGACATCGCTGTTAAAAACATTGCCTTTACGTTTGACTTTTTCAGCAGGTCCAGTGAGGCCGTCCAAGCCTTCCCCCAGAACCACGACCCACACAGCAGTGAAAGACTCTCCGCTACGAAAGTCCAGCCGAACAATCCGCCCCAAGAAATACTAGGCAGGCTTCTGTGTTATTTCTAGTTCGTCCTTCTCCTCGTCAGTGGACTGGACATTCTAAAGTCGACTCGTTGTTCACATAGAAACTAAACTGTTAATAAATGTTATTTTGCAAAGAAAACAAGTAATATATGTTATTTTACAAACAAAAAAAGTACTGACTTGGTTGAGTTTATTCTCATGGACAGCCACACTGCCAAACACCACCTTATAGTAATTTATTGGCTCTGTTAACTACTTATCTCAACAAATGGCAGAATTTCTGATTATTGCAGAGGGTTAACCCTTTCCCTGCAGCACCCAGTTCCCCTACTTAGCATTACAAGGCAGGCATTGCCTGCATAAAAAGTCCCTGCTACAGCAGGCAGCTTTTTTTGAAAATAGCAATGTCATATGATGTGTCATGTGATTTGAGTTATTGACCTTGGTAGCTGATGATATTTTGTTATACCAAATCAAAGGACAATATGGCATTTTTCCTATGTCAAAATTTCTTTCAATTCAAACAATGATTTTTTCATTCATTGAATTTTGTATATAAGTATCAATGATGCCTCTATGATGCCTGGAGGCATCATGCTGCTGTATCCAGGGGAATGCATTGAGGCATCATGCTGCAGTTAAAGGGTTAACCAAGAGGTATGTCTGAAAATGAAAACTCTTGTCAGACGAAGACTACGCATGTGGTTTAGTTATTACAGCTCGGTGAGATGTTTTTTCCACATATATTGAAACAATAGGAAAATATTTCAGGGTTTCCAGGTGGTAAAAACAACTTACTAACATCACCCACACAACCAAAATAAGTCAAACCCCATGTAAGCGGTCACCCTGCATTCTGGGGAAGAGTGTCCGCTTACGGGGGGTGATCCCTTACGCGGGGTTTTCAAGTTTCCTCCAATCCAATATGCAAGTGTTACATACCGATATGTAGGGGACATAGAGGTAATAATAGATCCGAAATCCATTTTCTGATATCGGGTCCGAAGTTAGTAGACTTTGAGTTATGAAATATATTTTCTATGACTACACATGCACTCGTAATAAAAAAACCCAGATTAATCTATTTTTGATAGGGTGTCCGTTGGAGGTTCCCACTTACACAGAGTGTTCGTTTACATCTAATTTCCGTTCCGAACAAAAGTGACCGCTTATGCGGGGTGTGGTGGAGTTCTACTGTATTCCGAATTTTGGGATGTCCATATAGTCCTCACAATGTTCAAACAACGGCGAAAATCAGCCGGTTTGTGACGAGAGAGGCTGACCAGAAAACTAGTCACATTCCAATTAATCTCGTTGGTATCTCACACAACAACTTGACCTACACCGACGGGTCAAGGCAGGTTTGTGCTGGACAAACTAATGAAAATGGCACGGATTGGCGAAGTCCTCCACACTTGACTCCTACAAAAAAGAAAAATGTCTGTGTGTGATACAGATGTACATAAAAGCAAAAACAGAGATTAAAAATCTCAATCCTTCTTTAGGAAACCTCATGCACCTTCACATAGCAATATGGTGTCCTGGTAGGTAACGACAAACTGAGCTGAAACTGAGAAGTTCAGGAACCAGGGACCTTTTTTTTAGATGCGATAATCATTAATAACAATAATTAAAGATATCTTGAGTTTTCAAGATAAATACAACGACCATTGGCCCCAGCGGTTCGATAATAATTACCAGATGTATGTTAATTACAAAACGGTCGCTATTAACGATTATCTTGGCAGTCGGGTCTACATTTACCAGAGGAATTATCTGTATATATACAGAGATAATTAGCAGGTGGACGGTTGGTCTTTAGGTTATGGCTATAGCCTACTGTTGTACAACTGCTTGTAAGGTCACTAGTTGACCTGACCACATTTTTGCCTTTTATAGCTTACTAAGTACAGATGGGAATGTAATTTCTGTTTTGGACAGAAGGTTTTATGGTAGTACTAGCGACTTCGTCGAGTCCGAGTACGAAAAATATAGAAAATGAAAACCTGGACTGTCGTTAGCGGGGTTCGAACACCCGACGTCCACATCCCCAATCGGACGCTCTGCTGACTGCTCCACAAAGAGGTTAGCTATCGTGGCACCAAATACTTAGGCTATTGGTGGGTGGGGGGAATCAGCGGAGTTTTGAAAGGGTTACCAGCGAAAGTTGGGATCTCATTGGTTTCTCACGAGAAAAGTAGATTAGAAAACTACAATATTAAACATCGATTTCGGCATGGCTCGAAATGAATCATAAGAGAAGAAGTTTGTCTGAGTATAGTGCTACAAAAAATAAGAACAGATTCAATTTTTTCATTACACCAGAATCTCACTCCCGTGGGGCTTCAATCTCCCACACTAGATCGGGTTCACTCTGTCCCTATGTGCGGAAGATTCTCCAAGCGGATTCGACGGAATTCTACCGTTTTAAATATAGTAGGTAACAATGCCTTACAGTTTTGATATTTAGAATTTAGGTATGGATTTAAAAAAAATAGTGAATTCGGTTTGGGGGGGACTTTAATAGTGTAGCGAAACCCCTGGTCGCTGAGAATGTATAACCACTCTCCAAGATCGGCAGTTGACCAAGGGTCCGAGACTATAGTCGCTACCCCGTACTTACAGCGCCAGTACGGGTGGCTTCGGATTGACCCACTGGAAAGAGCAGGGAGATGCGGGATCTACAACCTATTGCTACCGGTGGACACAAAACCAGACTCCCAACTATTTCTATATACGAGCTTTTATTCAGTATATAGCGGATATAGTATGTTGGTACTACGGGGTACCAACTAGCGCAGGAAGAGATACTGGTCTCTTCGTCGTTGAAAGGTTCCAAACCAACCTTACCAACTGGTGAGGCTCCAGGCGTTTACTCTACAGGGAGGCACCGCAAGGAGTCCCCGTCAACCCACTGCGGACTCAGTCTTATATACTGACTGAGTAACGTAATGCGGGCGACCCTGTAATATTTGCATACACGGGTCCGCCGGCTTTACCGCACAGCAGGGATCGGCACTCGCGCCATCTAGCGTAAAGTGAAACAACGTTGCTCGACCACCCTGACCCCTACACTACCCTTCCCAGCTTTTACAGGGGGGGGGGGGGGGGGGGGGCCAGGCAACCATTTCTTTGCAAGGGGACTTCCCGAAAAACTTAAAACTAAGTTGAGCAGTTCCGGAAATGCTTCTAGCCTTTCAACGTTCACAAAGAATTTTCACTGATACCATTATGTAAAAGTGAGATGGGAAATAAAAATGTTAAAGTACAACATATACTAGTGCTGGAAGAGAGGACATTCAGTAAAGGTGATAAAAATAAAAAAGGAAGGAGTAGCCTCGCCACCACCTTCTATCCTATATAACAATGCATATCACCCGTTCGCTGAGTAGTTGTTGGTTCTTGTTGTCAGCTTGTGTCTGGCTTCCTTGAGTATCGGGCGGGGAAGACTCACTGGCACGGACTTACTAGGTTCAGCCCACCCCGCCTCCCACTGTAGTTGGAGTTGTAAGCCAGAGAAAAAGGTGTCCAGCCCGGCAGACCCGTCAGCGTGGGGACCTACTCAATCCAGCCCCCTACTTCCTGGCGCTGGGCTTCTAACCGTCCTCACTCCAGTGTCAGGCCCAGCTTAGTCAGGGGGAGCGATTCCACGAACCCCCCCCCCCCCCCCACCTTGATGACATCACGGCAGACCGTCCCTCTGGTAGTTCCTGTGAAGAGAAGATGAAGTGTTGTAAAAGGGAGTTCCCATCTCCATGGTGTAAAAGTTTGTATCAGCGCTCCTATAGCGTACCACGCTATCTCCAGGAGTTGCAGGAAACACTAAAGGCCCCAAACCCCATCCACACAGAGATTGACACTTCCCTCACTGGCAAAAGATCAAGCGAGTCCAACATCAATCTCTCTATAGGGAACTGAGACCACCTGCCTAAGCCGGGTCCCAGTTCCCGTACTGCCTCATGCACTCCCGCGGAGTCAAACCGGGGTCTGACTCACGGAAAGCGCTCACAGGCCGGAGTGTTTCGCAATGAGGCCCTGTTGCCGGGGCTACCATCGAGAGACCCTTCAGCCTTCTGAAACCCAAGTTGTGCAGCAAAAATTCACCCGGGGGTGATTCTTCACGGCCCAACTCAGGATTGCTTATCTATCTCGATCTCCCTGTACTACCCCTCCCAGCGACCACGAGGGCCGCTGGTTAAAGCACAATGTTGAGACCAAGTCAGTCACCCTCTCCACCCGAAACTGAATTCAGGTGTGGGTGATCCCCAGATGAGAACTGAGTTAGTTAATACCTGAGGAGCCGGCGTACGGAAAGGCACAAACAACAGTGGTTGAATGTGTCTCACCACCCTCTATGACAGGAGATGTCCTGTCCCCTCCATCCCGTGTTGATACTGGGGAGCTTTTTACAGCTTCGCTGAATTCAACTCAGGATGGACCAGTGCTGCCTCGCCACAGGCCTTATCCAGCTGGCCTCTCGCTGGAACAACCGGGTTGTTCAACGGCGGGGTCATCAGCTGGAGGGGTTTCTGTGGTTGACCGGGAAGTGGGCCCAGTCGCGGCAGCCTGTTGACCTACGTTAGGTGGTGGGCTTATCGGATCAGTAACTCTGAACCGGGCCATCATCGCGTTAAGGTCAGCCGTGCTGATGTCACCAGCGACACCAGGAGAATCCCAGGTCACCGTTGAATGGAACGGCAACGCTGGAAGCATGCTCGTGACATCTCCCAACTCCACACCAAATGGGACCCTCGGCTCTCGTGGTGGTACAAGTGGTCATAGTGCGGGTCACTGGTGGCGGCTGTCTCAGAGACATCTGTGGAGATTCTGAGGAACCTCCCACAGGAGCACTCTGAGCGCTAGCGCATGGAGCAGTCTCCATAGCGGAAGCATGGGACGACTGTCCATCCAGGGCGTAATCTCGCTCTGGACCCCACTCTAACAACGTTGCAGCTTGCTGCATTGTCAGGTTAGGGGTATCCACGAAGTCAAGATACCGCCCTCTCCGACGTTGGTGTAACAACCAGGCCGCTTCCGCAGCTGCGATGTTAGACGGTTCAATGATGAACATAGTACGACACTTGTAGTCATACTGCTGCAGAGCCAGCTCTGACTGTGTCAGTCGCGCCTCCACTCCTGCCAGCTTAGCTGCCATGTTCTCCAAAGGAACCTGCAACAAACTGGACATTCGCTGGTGGGCAATGACACACTCTTACTCCGCCACTCTCTCACTCAGACCCTAAACCTGTTAGCGTTGATGATCACCTGATCATCTACGCGCTTCAGGTAGGTCTGAATGTGGTACGGGCGCCAGTCTGTCTTAGCTACAGTAGCCAGTGTCAGGGCCTGGTCCTGGGAGTACACATCAACCTCGTCTCCGTGACGCTTTGGCCGCACTCCTCCCGCGTTGGGCGGTTTGGGCCTAGCCTCAGCCTTAGGGGCAGGGCGCATCGGTGGGGGCAGAGAAGGGAAGTCCTCCTCTCCACCTATGGCGCCACTGTCCTCCTGAGGCTCGGAGTCCTGCGGCTTCTTTATGGATCGGGTTCCAGCAGTGCTTGTCGACGCCGAGGCGTCAGGCGAGACCGCTGTCTCTGCGGAACCCTTAGAGGGTTTCGCCCCCTTAGGCTTGCTCGACCCCTTTTGGCCGGACTTTGCCTTCGCTGGGCCTGTTTTTGAGGAATGTAAAACATCCCCCAAAGTTACAGACCCCGGTGTCTGGCTTCGGCTCGACCTCGAGTCCTCGTCTGAGTCGCTGGACTTAGACGAGCTCTTAGTCTTCCTTGGGGTAGCCTTACGCCTGACCAGACAACTAGGCAGCTTGCAAGCTACCTTGCGCTTCCGGGCACGTTTGGCGCCGGGAACAAAGTCACCGGCGTCACTGTCAGGGTCGGAGCCCCGGGCAAGACGCTTTGCATCATCAAGATCCAAGATCTCGCCCCAGTCTCCTACCTGACCACAGTTGTCCTCCACAAAGGAACCAGAGTCGGACTCTGATTCATGCAGAGAACCCTGTTCAGGTTTCCCAGCAGGCGTGGACGTGGGTTTGTCCGAGCCCGAAGCCCGGGCCCCTTCGCCGTTCCGCTACTTCCGGGTTTAGGATCCGAAGACCCTTTGCCCTTAGCAACGATCGCCCCAGCGCTGGACTTCCCAACACCCTTTCCCTTTCCTTTGCCCTTGCTAGGGGCAGCGGAACTGGAACGAGAGCGCTCATCAAGGGCCGCTTTAGCTGCCACGGCTTTCACCTCAGCAGCTTCCCTGGCTGCACGAGTCTTACGTCTCCTCTGACGGGATTGGGTGCTATTCACCGCGGAGTCAGATTTCCCCAGTTTTGAAGCCAGTTCCTTCTGTTTCTCCGCGGCATGCCCTTCAGCGGCTTCCGCTGCTTCCACGTTAGATTCACCAGAGGTCGACTCAACCTCCATAGCGGTTTCTTTCGCGGCGGGCGTAGCAGGTTGGTCAGCTGGGGGCCGAGATTCAGCGAACTGGGTCTCACCCCACGAGGGGGAAACCAAAGGTGCTGTACTCTCTGGGCCCTAGCTTGCAACCCAATGATCTATCAGGCCCTTCATAGCCATCTTATGCATGGCTGGGTCTGATATACACTTCAACTCCCGGGACCATCGATCCCACTGGTCACTCTGGCCACCGCCGGGAGCTGGAGGATCAGGCTGGCGGATCGGCTTCCCGCGGCTGCGGCCAACAGGAGTTAACTCTGCCTGCGAGGTCACTCCAGATGAAGTTTCCTTCTGTCCCGTCCTCTTCCGCGGTGTAAACACCGGTTTCGGCAGATGGGAAGCTTTGGGTTTGGCAGGAGTAGCCGAGGCTGACATCTGGCCGTACCCAGAGCTCTTCACATGGGAAAGGTCTACTTTCCCACTTTTCACGGAAACGGTCCGTCCAGAGCTTTCAGCTGGGGCTGATGTCTTGGTCTCGCCACTGCAGCAGAAGCAGCAGGGCCAGAATCTCCGCGCTGTGAAGACTTGGTGTCGTCAGGACTTGAGTCCAGAGCACCCAAGTCATCACTGTGGCAATCCCCGAGGGAATCACCACTGCCCAGGCCGACAGACGAGCTGTCTCCTGAGCCCGCAGGGGTCTCGACCGGGGCCGAGTCCTGCGGGGCGTGCTGCTCCCCCGATGGGAGTTCCCACGACTCTCCGCGCTGTTCAGCTGAGGCAAGCGACCGCACTCTGGGGGCGTCCTGGGATGCCACTTAGGCCAGAGTGCCCTATCTCCCAAAAACAAGGCCTTATATACGGCCAGTTGACCCCAATTAAAAGAGGTCATGTCCTCGACCAATGAGAGGTGTTGAGATGATCAACTTGGGAGTGACTCCACACCCTGAACTGTTATGCGTCATTTGATTCGCTTTGTGACACTCTCCCAGCAGGTGCGAATTGCGCCAAGCCGAGTTCCTGCCTGTGGGGGTTTCCAATTCTAACTGACCCGCCATTATGTACCACATGAAGGCGCAGATTTTTAATGATCAAGAGAGATTAAACCATTAAATAAACGTTATGGCAAGTATCACAGCCTCTGGAGGGCCCACTACAGAGATTCCCTTCGAGCAACATCGGGGCTGCCGCCATAAGTCCGTCTTTAATCAAGTTCAACCGTCATCTCGTTCGATCAACCAACCCTAGGATATGCTCAGGTTTCGTCAGCGGCCTTCTCGTTGTGTTTTTGACAACAATTCCGCATCACTACTCCTTGTAGTTAACCACAGTTTTGCCCCGTAGTCGGGCGCTGTGGCCGTTTGTGGAATTGTATTCCGTTCATGTTTAGCATACATAAAACGATCAGTGGGGGCCTTGTAGTCCTCCGCTTCGGGCTTCAAATCCTCCCAATCCTCCTCTCTCGAGTCAGACGGGGGTATTTTTACCTTACTTGGACGACCGGGCTTCCGTTGTATTGGCGGCGGGCCCTTGCCTTTCTTACCGGCTTTGACTCGGGACTTCCCTGCCCTACGTGCGGGCTTCACTGAAAGCGGTACCTGCCGAGGCTGATACTCCGCGCCATCAGAGCCAGATTTCTCACGCGTACAATGCCATGCTCGCAAGCGTACGAAATGCGACTTATAGCGCTTCCTTGTCCATTCATCTAAGACTACTGTCATATCTGACAGTACTTCTACTACTCTGAATGGACCATCCCAGTTAGGGGCGAGTTTTACGTTTACCAGTGGAGTGTGATATCGTATTACTCTATCACCAATCTGGAAATTTCTTGGCTTCAGTCCGACATCATATCCAGGCTTTTTCCGCGGCTTTTTCCAGGCCTCGCCTTGCTTGGTAGTAAGCCTCTACAAAGCGTTCCCGAAGCCGTTCTACGAAACCTATGGGGCACGGTATCTCCGTGGACATTCCGGGCACTCCATAGACAATGTCCGCGGGTATTACAATCTCTTCTCCGAAGACAAGTAGATTGGGAGAACACCCCATGCTAGAATGAATAGTCCCATTATAAGCATGCACTATATATGGTGCTAATTCATCCCAGTTACTTCGGCTCTCATTGACTATAGTGCGCAAGCACTGTATCAACGTTCTATTGAACTGCTCTACCATCCCATCTGACTGTTGGCAGTATGGGTTGGTGCGTGTTTTCTTTATCTCCAGTACTCTACACATTTCCTGCCAGATCTGAGACTCAAATTCTCGTCCCTGGTCGGAATGTAAAATACTTGGAGCTCCTAAAGGTAGCACCCAATTCTTCACCAGAGCGTCCGCACAGGTAGCTGCTTTGTGATCCTTCATGGGATAGATCTGCACATATTTTGTGTAATAATCCATCACCACCATCATACATGTATTGCCCTCATCGGACTCATTGATACCAGAAATGATATCGAGAGCAATGCAGGCAAAGCGGACTCCGAATAATTCCTGATGCAATGGCATTTTCCCTAGACCTTCGCCGGGCTTAACCTTACAACAGATTGAACATTCCAGAACCCATCGCTGTATGTCTGCACTCATTCCAGGCCAGTAGTAGTGTCGCTTTATCTTAGCGGCAGTCCTACGCTTCCTGAAATGTGCCGAACTTCTATGTTTATGGCATAGAGTCATAAGTGTTGCAGAGTCATAGAGCTGTAAGTGTCGCCGCACTGGGCACACCGTGGTTCTCACCCGATATAGCACCTTATCCCTCACTGTTCCAATGACTACAGATTGTCTGAAACTCCCGGCTTTCAATTTCTTACCAGTTTAATCAACCGGGACATATCCGGATCACTTTGTTGGGTTTCTCGGATCTGTTCCAGCGTCCACTGATAAAACCACGGATCAGGATTGCCTATTTGGTGCAACGCAGCCAAAATAGCATCATGTTCCCCGCAATCTACACAGTCCGGCCACCCACACTTACGCAATGGTCTCCGCGAGAGACTATCCACGTTAATGTGTGCCTTACTGGGTCTGTGCTCTATCTGACAGGTCTGAACTCAGACAGAGCCGCCAGCCATCTGCCAATCATTCCCTCGACGTCCTTAAAGTTAAAGAGCCATTTCAACGAGGAATGATCTGTGCGCAAGGTGAAATCTCAACCCCCAAGGAAGTGTGGATATTTCTTTACGTACACAACCACCGCTAAGAGTTCCCTCTTCGTGGTGCAGTAGTTCCACTGTGGCTTATTCAAGCTATTGCTCGCAAAGGCTATCGGAACTTCTACTCCGCCCTGTACTTAGACAAAGCCGCTCCAATACTATCGTTGCTCGCGTTGGTATCAAGAATGAACTGGCCCTGAGGCAACTAATGAAGGACAGGAGTTTCCTCAAACTTTTTCTTCAGTCCCGAGAAAGCATCCTCAGCTGCGGGATTCCATAGGATTTCCTTTGACTTTCCTGCTTTATCTTGGACTACATACTGTTGTAACGGATGTGCACAGATTCCATCACCCGCGACTATCCTACCCAAGTACTCCACAGAGCGTTTAAACAGTCGACACTTTGAGGTTTGAGTTTCAAGCCATAGGTATTAAGGCACTGTTTTACGGTTTTCCCAAAAACAATTATATCATCTTAATAAACCAAACATTTCTTCCACTGCAACCCCTTTAACATCTGATCCATCATGGATTCAAACGTCGCAGGCGCGTTGCAGAGGCCAAAGGGCATTACTGTAAATTCATACAGCCCTTCATGGGTAGTGAAAGCCGTTTTAGGCTGATCATCACTAGCCATTCTCACCTGCCAATACCCGGATTGGAGATCCAAAGTACAAAACCATTGGTTCCCACCCAAAGAGTCGAGATCCGCGGTATAGGGTAGGTGTTCTTTCGAGTGATACCGTTCAGTTTTCTGTAGTCGATACAGAACCGGCAGGTACCATCCTTCTTAGTAACCATGACCATAGGACTAGCCCAAGGGCTTTTACTGGGCACGATTACTTCTTGGGAAAGCATTTTCTTTAACTCCTCTTCCAAAGCTTCCCGCTTGATAGGCGGTAGTCTTCGGTAGGGTAGCCTAAATGGAATGTTTCCCTCTGTATCTATGTGGTGCTCTACACGATCAGTTCTACCTAGAGGGTGTCCCAGTCGTGCAAAGATCTTACGCCACCTTCCTAGCATACTCCACAACTCGCTCTGTTCAGCATTGCTGAATGCATCTGCAGAAGTGATCAGAGTTTCTAGGGTCTCATGTAGAACTACAGACCCGGAATCACTCTCCGAGTTTGCATTCACACATCCAATTCTAACCTCCTCCGGGTTGTTGACTTCCCGAGAACCTGGCCAGTTACCTAGCTCAGTATTGGGAATAGGTGCGACACCTAGAGGACAAGCCTCCACTGTATCTACCGCGTTAGCAAACATTACTCCAACAATGTCACCTTTCTTCAACATAATCCTTCCCGTAGTATGATTACTAACGGGTATGGATCCCATCCGGGTGCTACCCACTAGGGTATCCCAAGCCTGCAGTCCTCTGTCAGGAAACATCGGATCAGGCTCGAACATAGCATCGTCCAACAGTAAATCACCTTCCCCAGCGATTAGTACGTTGACCATCTGCTGATGGGCAATGCTCACATCCTGCCTAACAGATACCACGGATGATATCCGCCGACAGGAACACTCTACTTCCAGTTGTTCCAGGTGTTTAATCTGGAGTAGGCCCTGTTGGAGGTCTAACGACACCCCATATAGGGCCTGGAAGTCTATACCTATTATCCCATTCTCCTCAATATCACTGAGTATGGGACTCCATACTAGTTCAGTGTTACCTACCGAGATCGGAATAATCACCTTGCCATAGCACCTTAACGGAGTACCATTAGCAGCTCGTGCACTCGCCTCAGGAACTTTACATTCCTGATCAAACCCAAAGGTTTTATATAGATCGTGATTTAACACAGAGCGACTAGCCCCGGTATCAACCACAAGTCTACTCTCAACCCTTGGATCCTCATGGGTACATACCATCGTCTCCCACCTAAGGGGGACGGCTGCTGTATAAACCGGGAAATGCCATCGAGGGTGCCGAGGTCCCATCCATGCTGACGGAGCCATTGTAGACAGGGGTGCTTCGGAGATAGTTACCGAGAACAGATTGTAGCAACCTGATTAGATAACTTTTCCTCCCTGGCTTGAACAGGATACCTCCTGATCTTCAATTCCGCGGTTTGCGTACTCTGGCTTACAGTTTCCTGGGCTACTGTCTCGCCACTTACTGCAGCCCTTTCTAGTTTACCGTATCCTCATGTGGGGAAGGTAAAGCTAGTGGGCTAGTTGTAGATTCTACAGTAGCCAACTTCTGGGGACATCCCGGAGAAATATGCCCAGTTTTTTCACACTGCCAATGTTCATAAAGCTATTTCATATATGCTTAGTTAAGTTATTACTTGATCTATGATGACTTATATAAGGTGTTGACCCGTGTCGGGATCTCAACAGATATGTATTGTTGTCAGTGGACTATGTCCTGTGCTGACATTAAAAATCATAAACATGTATATCTTTGGGCAGTAGTATTTCCCAAAGTGAGTTCGAATCTGTAATTAATTACCCAAGTACTTACCTTCGTTGGAGTATGAATGGGAATTGAGGTTCTAACGAGCAAAATATTTTTGCTTTTTATAGCCAACTAACTACAGATAGGAAAATAATTTCTGTTTTGGACAGAAGGTTTTATGGTGGTACAATGCCTTGCATTTTTTAATATTTAGTATTTTGGCATAGATTTTTTCAGAAAAGTGAATTCCGTTCGGGGGGGGGGGGGGGGGGACTTTGGTAGTCACAGGTCCATTTTTAAGTACTCCTTTATGGACATATTTGTACCCCTTAAACTGGTTGAATCGTAATATGATATGCCTCATTAGAAAGAGAATAAAAGACAGTAGGTGCTAGGAAGTGGAATTTTTAAGGTAAATTCTATATTTACTGAGATGTTCAAGTATTTGTTGAAAGTGGGGGGGGGGGGGGATTTTGAGTGAAATGGGCATACTCAAAGAGATGTTTACTCAATATTGATTAATGGTGAGCATTGGTGTAACATTTACCATATCGATAAGTGCCACTGACAGTTGCTTACCCTTTAGGAAGTGTCATTATTTATGTTGAACTTGTATTTGGCATGATATTCATGTATTTTTGCCTAATTTCATAGCATGGCGGGGTATCAGCCATCTTTGAATTGTAATGCAGCCATATTCCCGCAGAGGACTAGTCTCCAAGCATATTATGCTTTATACCTATATCCTTATAAGAACACTGAGTATCTGGTTGAAGCTCAGCCTCACTTTGAACATGGAGCTTGTAGTATGGTGTACCAGCACTAGAAGTGCCATAAGTAAGGGCAGATAGATTTCTTTTTTTTTGGACAAGTTCTATAACAATGCAATATCTTATAATTTGAATATTTTTCGATACAAGACCGTTGTAAGACTGATACAAGACTGTTGTAAGACTGATACAAGACTGATACAAGACTGTTGCAAGATTTGTAAGACTGTTGTAACGACTGTTGTAAGACTGTTGCAATAATTTTGTAAGACTAATACAAGACTGTTGTAAGGCTGATACGAGACGGTTGCAAGACAGTAGCAAGACTGATACAGAACTGTTGTAAGACTGATACAAGACTGTTGTCAGAATGGTACAAGACTGTTGTAAGACTGTTACAAGACTTGCAAGACTGTTCTAAGAATTGCAAGACTGTTCTAAGACTGTTGTGAGACTGTTGCAAGACTTGTAAGACTGTTGTGAGACTGTAGCAAGACTGTTCTAAGACTTGCAATAATTTTGTAAGACTAATACAGGACTGTTGCAAGACTGTTGTAGGGCTGTTGATAGACTTACAAGACTGTTGTAAGACTTGTACGGCTGATACAAGACTGTTGCAAGACTATTGTAAGGCTGATACAAGAAGGTTGCAAGATTTGTGAGACTGTTGTACCGACCACAGTAAGACTGTCGTCAGGCTAATATAAGACTGTGGTAAAGCTGATACAAGACTGTTGCAAGACTGCAGTAAGACTGATACAAGACTGCAGTAAGACTGATACAAGACTGTTGCAAGACTGCAGTAAGACTGATACAAGCTTTGTAAGACTGTTGTAACGCTTGTGAGACTGTTGTAACGCTGATATAATATGATATGATATGGGGTGTTAATAGATTTAATATTACATTTATCTTGTTTGGACTGATTTAAAAAGACTTCTTCAACCATTTATATATAACTTTGTTCAACAAAAAATATGGCAATGCCATATCAACCTTTGTATCCTTGTTTAGTATTTTGACCTTTTTAGTCACAGGTCCATTTTGAAGAACTCCTTGGCAGGGTCTGGTCTCTCCCTAGACTAGTAATTAATTATTAGCAGACCTTGTATTGAGTGTTAAATGCGTCCACCTTCTAATTTGGCCTTTAAAGGCCAATATTTCTATACCAGAATGCACACTTAGCTCTTGTTTGATGGAGTTTAAAGCTCTGAAAATAATAGTTTCATATCGGAATTATGATTCTATTATAGTTATATTTTTCAATTTGATTGTTTTAGTGTCTGAAAAATGATATCATGATATGTTGTAAATACCTCTAAAAGATTATTGAGATTCATTAAATGTTTCCAAAATAATAGTATATTTCAATACAAAAACTCCAAATTCAAAATTACCACATAATACCAACCTAATCTAATTCATATAATTCCTACTACAGGACTGTCAGGATGACCAAGACACCATTGAGACTGATAAAAGTGTCTTAGATTTGGGACAGTTACCACAGGACACTAAGATACTGGGGGAAAAGCAGGCAAAAGACCAAGAGGAATGTCATTCCTTCATTAAAATAGAAGGAAGGAGGATTGTTGATACAGACTTTCTAGCCTCACAACCTGAGAAAGGCTGTCAAGTCTGCCAGACACCACTGAGGCTATCGAGAAAAACAATGAACATAGGAAGGGCTTGGCATCCACTTTCTACATATACTGTGAGTGTGGTGCTGTCAATAGAGTCTCAACAGGGAAGCAACATTATGATGACACAAAGAAGAAATATATGCCCATTTGTGATGTCAACACTAAAATGGCTGGAGGTAAGTTGAAATATACAATGTAAGAGATGCCATGTTTCTTTTAGTTTTAATCGAAACATCAATCATATAAAAATGCATTGACCTTTCTCTAAAGGATTGGGAATTAGTGATGACATTATTGCTAACTCTAAACTGCCATTGCCACATATTTCTGCCTGTGATTTCAGCGATGATCAATGCAGGGATGGGTGCCATTCATATGGATGCTTTCCTCTCAGCACTTGAAATATCTGCACCTCATCATACAACCATCAAAGATCGAGAGATAGAGTTTGGGAGTCACCTAAAAGCTATTGCTGGTCAGTCATACCTTGATGCACTACAAATGGAGAAAAGGTATGGCACCAGTATTTTGCATAACAGATGCATTTCCATTTGATAAATAAAAGCTCTATTTACATCATGCTGACAGTGTGTATCAGATGCCTAAGTGAGTAATATTGAATTTGTAATGATAGATGAATTAAAGAATGTTTTAAAAGAAATGGAAATTTACTTATCAACCTCATTGTAATTAAACTTGGATTGATTTTTATACAGTTAATCTACGCTGGAAGGAAAAGATGAAGAGGTGGCATTTGATGAAGCTGTTAGTATGGTAGAGGATGAAGATTTTTCAACAAGTATAGGATGCAAAGAATTGAAGGCAGGTTATGATATGGGGTGGCAGAAACGGTCCTCTGGGCAGCGGTATGACAGCCTGTCTGGAATAGGTGCCTTGATAGGTCAGGAGACAGAAAATTATAGCTTTTGGTACTTGTCAAAAAAGATTGTCAAAGATGCACTCTGGCACAGAGGAACAAAAGAAATCCCCCAGATCATGACTGTAGCAGGAACTATGAAGGCTCATCTAAAGCCATGGAAGCAGACCTTGCAGTTGAGTTGGTTAGAGAGTTAGAAAAGGATAGGGAAGTGAAATTGAGGATCCTTGTTAAGGATGACGACTCCACTACAATATCCAGGATACACCAAGCACTTCTACATGAGGTCACTAAATATAGTGACTATATGCACACAACAAAGCATGTCACTAATTCTCTATATAATACAGAAAAATCAGACAGCTCACATCAGTGGTTATAAAATATTTAAACAAGAACTTTGTTTATGCACTCAATCAAAACAAAGGAGATAAGTCTGGCATTAAAGCTGCCATACAAGCCATAGTGCCCCACGCATTTGACGACCATCAATTCTGTGGTACTTGGAGTGGGGCACAGTCTGGTGATAAACCCATACACAAGACATTACCAAATGGAAAGCTGCTTGAGGGTGAAGCGCTAAAAAGCTTTATTTTCCAAGTTCCTAAATGATGTGGCACATATTGCTCCATGTTACAGCACCAAAGACTATGAGAGCTTTAATAACATTGTTGCTGCCAAGGCCCAAAGAAAACGCCATTACAGCTCTTCAGGTAGCACAGAAAAATATAGGGTCTGAATACTTATCTTCTGTCTTTAGCTCAAATTGATTATCACCCGGCAGGTTCTACCAAAAGCATGCCAAAAGGGTTGACACAACTTGTAAGTGCACCATTGGTTACAAAACCACAAGGACATACAAGAGAAGGCAACTTTATTACACACGACAAAAGAAAACTACACAAGCTCCTGTCGAAGTGAGGGAAGGAGCAACATATGATACCAGTGTGTCTTCCGAACTATCAACCCATCACAAATATGGACAAAAATCTGTTGCATTTTTTAATCTGGAGGCCACCTCAATGAGCAAGGATTGTGATATCATACAGATTTCAGCCTCTCATAACGTGAGCACATTCAATGCCTAGATATAATTAACTCACGCGACTCTGAAAATTGGAGACAAGAATTTATAAGCCCTGAGGCAAAACTTCAAAGGGAGTTGTTGAGTAGATTAATACATGATATCAAAGTCAGGAGTTGATATAGTATGAGATATAATCGGAGAAAGTCTAGCCCTAGTTGTGGGGCGGGTGGGGGTAAATTACTGTTCTTGTTTCAAATACACGTGCCGCCCGTGTGAGGTTGAATCGTGACGTCAGAGTGTTGGTGTCTCACGAGTCCGTTAGGGGGCATCACGGATAATTATAGCTCAATTTAACAATTATTCTCCAATGCCAGAGCAACCAATACTTCCTAAAGTGTCTGATTTGACAGGCCTCAAGTTATTCAATGGTAAGTTATATCACAATTCTAAGGAAGTTCCAACCACAACTGTCAGTTCAGCACTACAAGAGTTCATCAACTGGCTGAGAGAGAGAAAGTTGGCAAGGCAATGACAGACATTTGGCAGCAAGTGGTCTGCATGTGAAGCATGTGGAACTTGCTTACAAACGTTCAGAAATAGATGGTATTCAAAATTTATTCAAAGAACTGAATTCGGATGGGAAAGTGCATGTAGCAAAGAGTAAATGTGTCATTTGAAATGTGAGTGAATACTCTGCTTCAAAATAATCTCATTAACACTGACTTAGAACCGAAAAGAACAAATACCATAAATTCCTGAATATAAGCCGCAGCTTATTTATAAGTGAAAGCTGAGACTGATATGTGTATTGAGACATGCCTTATACACGAGGGTTTACGGTAACATTACAAAAACGTTAGCATGGTGACATATTTTTTTTTGCATTTCTCAGTTGTATACGTTCCCATCTATCATAATCCAGAATTATTTGAAGATACCAATAGAACATCAGAGTCATCTATAGCTGTAGAATGAAAAATATTGCAGTTTCCCATAGACACCAATAGTGAAGCACTTACGTTTTCAGGTGGCCTTGCCATAGAAGTTAGCATGGTGACATAATATTCTACTAGCATTTCTCATTTGTATATGTTCCAAACTATTAGAAACCAGAATTATTTGAAGATACCAATATAACATGGAGTCATGGAGTCAAAATATTGCAATTTTCCATAGAAACCAATAGTTAAGCACTTACCTTTTCAAATGAAGTTAGAGCATGGTGACATTCCTTTCTTTTGCATTATTTATTTGTTAATATATCTGACTTATATTATCCAGTTATTTGAAAAAATCTATGGAATTTAGGAATCACCCAACTACCAGCATTTGTCTTTAAGCTCGGGGTCAATGGCGATCTCATTGTGTCACAGCCCCCTGGAAGCCGGGATGAGGAGAAACTACAGGCTTAACGTTTATTGTAGCAAGTATATTGATTACATCTAACATTGTTAGACATGATTGTTGTATCTGCTACCGTTTATAGCCTCAGTGGAGGCGATTGTATAAGTACAGACAGAAACGCGAGACGCCCGCCATTAGATCGTAAACCGGAAGTTGTTTATTCTACCTTCAATCCTGGAGAGTTCCACAACGGATCCCACAATGATCACCTTGTATCTCTATATAATGAAAGATGTAGTTAAAATCTGAAGACTTAAATCCAAGACTGGTGTCTCTTCCATCCGAATAACATTTGATCTGTAAATTTGAAACTGGGCAACAAATTTCACAAACTAACGAGATTGATTTAGAAAATTTATTATACATAATATACCTTACCCTTAATTATCAAGCGTTACAAATCGGCCATCTGTGATTCACCCACAGGTTTTCTTTGTATTAAAGGCCGCCGACTTTGACGCAATGTAATAAATATGGGAAGCATTCCTCCCACTGTCTTAATATACACATCGAAATGGTGGCCGTTGAAGACGTAGTGACAACATTTTCTCTCAGCACATTCGCCACCTTGTTTATAGAATGAGCAGAATTCTCAGAGCTCACCTACAAGACCAGTTTGTGCAGCTTAACATGAACATCTTCCTCTCATAACCAGGCACTTGACATGTGCGCCATCATCCTACTCCATGATACATCTTAAAGGTACTCTATTCTCTTGTATAACAATGACCACGCATACTCAACGTAATCTCTGGTATAACAGTTATTTTGGTCTGCGTACAACTCAGTTAATTAGAACACATTTATTAGCCATTCGTACATAAATTCCCACTTATTGCTATTAACATAATAACCACCATAAACGTGGTGTCTATCGCGTGTATTTCCACCTTGAGAGTTAGACAGGTCTAGTTGTAGTATCTGATATACAATATTAATATGTGGGCCCTACGTAATACGTAAATCTACGATCATGGCCGAGTTAGGAAGGCATTATTCTAATTTATCTCTTGAGTTTGATTGTAAATTGATAACGACAAGAAGGCAGTTTGGTACGATACGAGCACATAGGGTCATACGGTCACTCAATAAATAGGATGTCCTGAAGAATGTACGAGGAGTCATTGGCCAACGAAAAGTGCGGAGATTATTTGAATTCTCCTAAAAGCTCATTTCCATTAGCCGTCACCGATCTACAGTCAAGAACCAACGACGGACCTTCAGCACTACTAACGCCAAATAGGCTTTTAGAAGAACTAAAAAAACCTGCGGCCTTTTCGTCGGCCAATAGAAACGGGCTTTTTATCCATCCTAGAATAACCATGACAATAGCCTAGAGAAATTCTGATTTTGTAGTATTCAAAATTTCACATTCCCACTCTAATAAAGGAGAGTGAGTATATAAATGTTTGCTCTCAGGAAATTCAGATTTTCTGGAACATATCCCTGTCACTTGATTCATTAGTGTTCAATAACGAGAATACAAATGTAATACGAATGTAGGTGTAATACAAACATTTATCCTACCCCTAATAAAAAACGCCATAGGCTTAACATGGGATTTGTTGATTTCACGGGTATGACATAAAGTGTTGTTCATGCCACTACTTTCTGATACTGAAAAAATATAGGAACAGGGTAGGATAAAATCTAGACGCCACTCGTTTGATTTTGAGCTTATTTATGCTACTCATTTTTTGGCTCCGTAATGTCAATCGTCTTCGACTCGTGATAAACTCAGACTCAAACTCGTGACGTCTCTTGATATTCTTTGCTTTTATCAAATGTAGAGTATCAGATGTGGGCCTGGGCCCTGCTGTGATATGTTCAGAATCTCTCTGAAGACCACTGATTAGTGAAACTAAAGGTGGTTAGCATGACCAATCACGAAACGATCAAATGAGTGGCATATTGGCAATGCCTAAACACCAAATTTGGGTTCAAATTTCATCTCGCTTAATTCGATTTTATCTCGCTTAATTCGAGTACATAACGTCATTCATTTATAATATAACAAGAGAACATACCTAGTGAACCATCAAAGTGATGTGAGGTCACCATTTTTATGACAGTGTTATTTTCGTAAAGGGCGTGCTCCACCGGACTGGCCGTATGGCGTGAAAAGTGTTCTGTGCGCCCACTGCAGCACCCGTGTTAGCTCAAGTATAGAGACTGGTGCGGTGGAGCAGGTTACAAAATCACTGGCGGCGGTCACACGGCAATGAACTGAAAAAATCTAATGAATTAGCTTTTGCCGCTGTGGACAGGCCGGAGGGTTTGTACACTATATGCATGTTCGGCAGACGACAAATAAGGCAGCCCGGTGGAACAGGCCCTTAAATCCCCGTCGCTGGTTGGCTAATGAATGCGACGTCACAAAACTCAACGCCAATTTTTACGTTATGCCAAATGGCGTTGGGAATGACTGTTAAGTCTATGGGAAAACTTACCAGGGGTGAGATAATGATAATAAAGTCTCATCCACTGTTGTGTCAGACAATCTGCAACCTGTTTGTCTGCCAGCAGCTGGAGTTTACCAGAGTCAGTTCTCAGAGCATCTTCAACTCGTTCCTGCTCTGCCAACCCTCCCTCGGGCTGCTATCCGGATGAAAGCACCATTATAAAAGATTTGAGTATATGATCGAGTGTGTTTAGCACAAAAAAACATCTCCTAGCCAGAGGATTCGTGATATACATAACTAGAAAATGCCTTTATCAAAAAGAAACAAAACAGAATCATCACGACCTTCAAAAGAAATACAACTTTTGGCTTTGTTATTGGGTATTTTTTTCCCACCAGGACAATTTTACAGCATTTGCTTAGAGTTATAATGTAAGGTCAGTAGAATGAGTGCACCACTATAGTCTTTACTGCATTTCACATACAAGTATGTTCATGTCCGTTCCATACATGTAATTAGTGTATGTTCTGCAGTTAATGTCTGGCCAAGGCCAATGCTCTGCACAGAGTAGACCATCACTGTGCAGCAGCCTGCATGTATGTGATACAGGCAGTAGTTTGTACCTGTAGGAGGTAATACTAGTACACGTCATTATCATCATCACCAATCACAGTCTTCGGCCCGGGTTTCCGGTCGTCTTCACCACTGCTACACAATCCCGCAGTCAATGCAGAGACACTCCCGTCTCTCAGGCACAGAGTGCACCGTGCTTCCTCGGTTATCCGTTAGGGTACTCACTGAGAACTCCAGTCTCCAAACAGATCCTTCGTCCTGCTTGCAAGCCAGGTTGAATGAAGGATCTGCCAGGAGAGTGGAGGGAGTTTCAGTGCGTCAGCAGTCTCCCAGCAGATTCTACGTGCCGCTTGGGGTTAACTCTTAGTGCCAGCTCAGGATATCTGCTTGGAGAGTGGAGCGTCAGGGGACAAAATGGCGGCCTCCATGAAGGGTGCGCTATCTGCCCTGTACATTGAGAAATGGCCACCTTGAGGCCCGTCTACGACACTGGAGCCAACACAAAGAGTCTGTGTGTGCCGCGTAGCAGGCCACGTCACGTGGTGCGTCGTCTGACATCACGTGACGTCACAGAGACGCAAGTCCATCTCCACAGTGCGTTCTGTCATCAGACTCCACTCCACTCTGCTCTGGGGCTTCTCATTGTGATGCCCCCGAATACCACTTGGTCTGATTGACAGGTACCTGCAAAGAAACATGCACATGAATAAAAGTACGAGCAAGTCATGCAGACGACACATTATTTTAGATACTAATGCCGCTCTCTGACACTGCCTCACATGTCTATAACGATAACAGTTGATTTAACATTTAAGATACACATCTATCTAGTAGTAGAATGGGAAACGGGGAAGAAATGTTACTTCTTTGAGACTCTTGTATTTATCTATCATACTGCCTGAAGAAGTCTCATAAATTGAGACGAAACGTTGCAACCAAAGTATTAAATTTGCCCCCCCCCCCCCCCTATTTCGATGTACAACAATCCCAAATAAACTGTCCTATATTTAAGATCAACTCGTCTGGTTTTTTTGTGGATTTACCTTCAACTTGATTTATCTATTTTAATATTGAGCTTTATGTAACCAACAATTTAGCAACAATACGCAGTGTTTTTCATAACACTAGCAAGAGAGAAATTCCTCACATACTCAAGGAATGTAAGATTATCGATAAGATATAATTTGGAAGAGTAAAATGGCTGTATAAATCAGGCAGCATACCTTGTTATTCCAACAGGAAATGCAAATTGTAGTAAAGTAAACTAATGTAAGTCTAATAGAACAAATTGGACGTTAAACTACCCAAACAAACTATCTTAACGATCATCATGGCGCTCTTCTTGCATCATCATTCATCGCTCATCACATTGTTGTTATGTATTGCCTATATCTGCTTACGTCCTCTACCATGACTACGTAGTTTACGAGGCCTAGTATGTATTATTATATTGACCATAGTATGAAAGCTATTTTAAATCTGAAGCTTTCATACTCTGAAGTGTTTGATTGGGAGTTTCCTTCAGGTTACTCACTAAATCGACGGAGGGAGCTCCAACTTTATTATCTACCTTATAAATACATAGTGTCCATCGAAAACGCATAGGCAGCGTGTATCTACATACCCAGAGCATACAGATATGTTTTATGCTCCGGGCACCAAAACCTGGCGCATACGGAAAAATAGTGCGCATGAAAAAAGTGCATACCTTAAATGAACTAATATGGATAACGTGTCAGGAAAAGGTGGACGATAACTACAATATACACTAGTTTCAGATAAAAGCGGTTTTATGCTCCTCGAAGTTGCCCCTCAAATTGGGACTCTTCTATGACCGATGCATATAGAACTACTTAAATATAGGCTCAAGCACTTTTAGGGTTGCCACAGACTCGAGATGTTGAAATAATTTGATATTTCCTTAAATTTTCCCAGACAACTTTCATTGGCATTTGGCGACTTATATTTCCAAGACAAATATAATCTTTATATTGTTTAACGGCCTCACACAACCACTTATTTTGGGATTTTAGGTTTGTTTAATATTTTAACTGGTGTTTAAACTTTCCTCGGCAATTTCTGTTCCAAGGTGATGTTGCCCGATCACAGCAATTCCCCTTAAATTTGAAACAACTGGTATATTTTCTTTTCTTTGATATACAAAGATTTAGAAGGTGTAAGAGTTGGCCAATTCTGCAAGTACTAATATGGAAATTCCAATTTCCCCTGACAATTATCAATTTTCCCTGGCAATTTCAAAACTGCAATTTTTCCTGATAACTTCTCTGAAAACGCACTGACCTTGAAAAAATAAACTTCTCAGGATTTTATTTTTCCATATACTTAAGGAAACGCCTACCTCACACCTTGTGGGGTGCTATTGGTATTCATTTCTTATATGAATTAAAAAAAAATTTCCCCTGACATGTGGCAACCCTGACTATGCTGCAGCAGCACTCTTTGCTGCAATGATACATTCAGCTTACATACATTCAGCTTACTCACCCTCCTGAGCTGGGTTCGTCCACCACTGTTACGGATCATCAACATGAGCTCCTCACGTGGGTCCAGCTTGGGCTCAAACCTGGATGGCGGCCGGTCCTGCTTGGGCACGGACGGCTGTAGGACCACGCGGCGGGGCGGCGGGGGGAAGTCTTTCGTGTCAGGTGCTGGTGTGTGAGGGATGCTCGGTGGAGGAGGAGGAGGAGGAGGAGGAGGTACAGCAGCTGATACAAAACCTGGCCCAGTACTAGGGGCAGTGTCAAGAATACGTCCCATTGTAATACCACATTTCTCAATGCCTTCATCGTCTTCGTCCGTGAGGCTGCTCTTTAGACGAGACCTTGCGGAGAGGAGGTCATTGGTATTAAACCGCCCTCCTCCGCCAGTGTCGGGGCCTTTCTTCTTTGGAGGTTCATACCGAGCATCGACTTGCCGAGACACCGGCTTGGATGTTGCTGTGGCTGGAGTTGGACTGGAATGTTGCACAGGAGCAGAATACTTCTCCGTATGAACAACAGTTTGCTGTGATGCCTGGTTTTCTTGCGGTGGACTATTTTTCTGTGAAAGCATTGCCTGGTTTTCCATCAGTTGCTTCTGCCAGCGGTTGAACTGGTTTTGGAGCTCATGGTACTGCATTTGCAGTGTCTTGTCTGTCACCTCTCCAGCTACAGAATGGGGTCTCGCATTCACTTTCTCTTCTGTGGACTGATTCGTAGTACCTATTTCTTTCACCCAAGGAGGTGAACTTTGGTCTTCAATAACTGTGCTGTGCCTTGAAGCCTTAAGGTTCATCATAGACAGAGACTTCTCCTCGAGCACATTCTCCCTCTCTGTCTCTGTGCCGGGACGGAAGCCCAGCTCAGCCACACGCTGTCGGACATCTTCGGGCTTATTCGGAGGGAGCGGGTCATTATTGTTGTAGCGGTCACTGAACTTGGTGTTGATCTCCCCGAGGACACTGGTCTCTGACTTGAACCTGGAGGCACCCCATGGCCGCGGTCCATACACACCCAGTCCCTTTTTACCATAGCGGGGTTTCGGCGGTGGCATTTGCGTATCTTCATCCTTCTCATCAGATGCTAAGTTAGTAGTGGAGGAGTAAGGCTTGGAGGTGAGGACATCACTACCCACAGTGTTCAGCGACGTCATTGAGGAGTACACTCTGGCAGGAGGTTCCTTGTTTTTCAGAATTCCAGCAGGTTTTACATCTTCTTGTGCAGAAGTAACACTTGCAGATTTTAGAATCCCTTTGGATGGTATTGAGGTAGAGGAAGTATCATTGAATGAAGATGTGTGCTTCAGAATCCCTGCAGGCTTTGTATCTACTTTGACATCTTCTTGGCGTAAACGTGCCTGGTGGGAGTTGTGAGCTAGGTCCTTTTCCAATGTTTCAGGTTCAGCTTCATTGGGTATACTCAGATTAGAGAAATTTTCTTTTCCTATGGGCTCACCTGTCTCGTCAACTTCTATAAAGTGCACCTCCTCTTCTTCATCGGGATCTGTCACAGACTCCTGGGCTGGCTTAATGTAGATCTTTTGGCTGTGGTCTATAGTTGGTGGCTCCTGGCGTATGATGAGAGGCACATGTGGCTCTGATGGTACAGCTGGGGCAGACTCGGAGCGCATAGCTGGAGCAGGCTCCGCATGTACAGTAGGTGCAGGTTTTGGTAGTACAACTGCAACAGGCTCGGAGCGCATAGTTGGTGCAGGCTCAGAGCGTTTAGTTGGTGCAGGCTCGGAGCGCATAGTTGTTGCAGACTCAGAGCGCATAGTTGGTGCAGGCTTGGAGCATTTAGTTGGTGCAGGCTCGGAGCGCATAGTTGTTGCAGGCTCAGAGCGCATAGTTGGTGCAGGCTCGGAGCGCATAGTTGGTGCAGGCTCGGAGCGCATAGTTGGCACAGGCTCGGAGCGCAAAGTTGTTGCAGGTTCGGAGCGCATAGTTGGTGCAAGTTCGGAGCGCATAGTTGGTGCAGGCTCGGAGCGCACAGATGGTGCAGGCTCGGAGCGCATCGCTGCTGGAGGCTTGGAGCGCATAGCTGGTGCAGGCTCTGCTGGTACAGGTGGAGCCTCTAACTGTACAGTCTGAGCAGGCTCTGATGGTACAGGTACTCTCTCTGACCAAACAGTGGGAACAGACTCTGAAGTTACAGCTGATGCAAACTCTGATGGAACAGGTGGTGTAAACTCTGGCTCAGCTACTTCAGGCTCTGAGGGTACAGCAGGAGCAGGTTCTGCAGGTGGAGGTGGAAGCTGCTTCTTGGGTGCCAACAAACCCATCGCCTCCAAATCTGGCACATCAAGAGGCTCGCGAGGTACAATGGGTCTCTTGGCGTATCGTTGACGGAGGCTGGTCACCATTGGCTGCGCAGGCTCTTCTTTTTGTTTCTTTTCTATGACAACTGGCTTGCTGTGCTTAGGGAAGGAGAATTCAATCACTTCCTCCTTTATAAGACCAGCGATACGATAGTCATTGAGTGATATCATTGTTTCTTCAGGATTCATAAACACATCACCTTCCTCACTAACCGTCTCAGATTCCTTTCGCTCGCGTATGCTTTCTGAGGTATGTGCTTCTTGTTCCTTTACCTCGAGAGCAGGCACTGGTGATGGCGGGGTACCAAAAGTCTCCTCAGATGAAGCCTGTGAAGATGCTGACTGAATCACTGGCGTGCTGGTTGTCAGAGGTCCTTCAGCAGGTGGGGATTTGACAGGGGTTCTTTTACCCTCATACACAGCAGATGCCTTTGCTGCTGCATCCCTTGCCTCCTGGAGTTTTCGCTGTACCCTCTCTTCCTCTGACATTCCTTGATGTTCATAGTGTTGTTGGTCAACTCTATTCTGCTCCATCTGATGCAGATATTCCTCCCTGGCAACAGTATTAACAGGATTATGAGGTGCAACATACTGCACCTCCTCATCTCCGAAAGTGATTTCATTCTCGAGAATGTCCTGACTCTCTTCGGACTTGTCCATCGTGGCGGAGGAGTGGCCGGAATCTGATGCTGTTGTTACATCTGGCTCTCCTCCAACAGCCACCATGGACACATGGTCCTGTGGCAGAGAGGCTCCATCTACTGTATCCGCATGAGTCGACCTGATCCTCCTCTCGTTGATTTCCTCCTTCTCTGCCTTTTTCTGCACAGGGTGACTATCACTGAGGAACTCTGATGTGGAGGTTTTCTTGATGAGGACAATACCATCATGATCCTTTGGGTAAGCTGGTATCTCATCCTCTGTATCTGAGGTGTCTTCCTTTTCTCCATCCTTCTTCTCCTCCTCCTCAGGGCTGTCTGACATTTGATTCACTTCGTATATCTGCACCGAGCTGCATTCTGATGTGGAGTCACCATCAGCAACACTGCTGTCAGCAACACTGCTGTCCGGCTGCATCTCATTGCTGGTCAGTGACACGGATAGGTCGCCATCATCTGCAAAACAAAACACAGTAATGAGCACACCAGCCACAAACACAAATGTTCTTTTCCTCTGAATTATTTGCTGCCGTTGTAAGGATCATCAAGAAATTTGTAAATATTACTGGAGAAATCTTCAGTTTCAGAAAAATTCTAATGATGTGATTTTCTTTAATCGTGAAGAAAGATTTTGGCAAAGAGAATGATCTTGGTTTCAAACATGTAACTGAATTATCGACTAGTGTGCATACATCATATATACTGATCCCAGTATACAATGACAATCGTTTTAGAATATCTTGATTAAAATTTTATCCTGACAAGGCATTACATTTTACCATTGGATACTTATGTACATATCAAAATCTATATACAAACTGATTTAAGGTCCTGTTAACCAAGGATTTAATATGAATTTTAATATACACATATCAAACTAATATTCGCACAGGCGCAACACAGTTATCTATTAATTCATCTTATATACACATTCGCTTTGTTTCTGTAATAGTAAAGGGTGCACGTTATTTGCTAGCAAAAATCTATAACCGGAAGGGGGATATATGACATGAGGTTATATAACGTATATCAAGATACTGGTGCAAACTGGTTAGAACTAAAACGAGAAAAACAATTAATTATCAACGAAAATGACACACAATTTTCACCAACTGTAAAAAGGAGGAAAAGAAAGATATGTTAATCCATAAAAAGCACACTTTCATCAGCTACATGTCAGTGTATACAACTCATACCTCGGACAAATGATAATGGGATCTTGAGAGTAAAAACGGAACCATAAAAACGGAAGTTATTGGAGAGGTTCACACAAAGAACTACTGACTAGCTGAGAGTGTTAACTCAATAAAGGGCTGATTCCACCAACACAATGGATTTGCTGTGGTATATCTTGGTATATCTTGGTATATCTTGTTATATCTTATAGTGTCGTGATATGTTGTACCTACTTCGTCGCGATACATAGCGTGCGATGATATGTGTACTTTTTTCGCGATATGTGTACTTTTTCGCAACTACCACCGCCACACCTCAAGATACATTGCGGCAAATATACACGCAATTATTCAGAACATAGCAAGATTTAGTAAGACAACCAAATCGTGACTAATTTCGTTATATCGTGTGTGTTGGTGGAATCAGCACTTACGAAGAGTGCATTCTGAACAGCTCATCTGTCGTGAAGTTATTATTGGAGGTTACACTCTGCACATTCACTACTGTGCGACTTCTCCAGCAGAGCTGGATCACCTAAGGCTATCTCCCTGGCCAATGCTTCTTCTGCGGCGGCAATCGTTGACGCAAAACAGGATGTAATGTCGTCCAGGGTGTCCAGACTGTCTGTGCTGGGCACCCGCTGGGCGGCTGTGGGATTTACAACGTGACATTGACGCGGGGAACTGTGACAGGGATCCTCACTGACAACACTTCGTGATACAGAATTCTCGTAGAAGATAAGTCAGACACAGAAAGGATAGGGCAAGGAGGTTTTTAAAGCTGATTCAGATTTACAGCTGCTGTAGCAATATATAAGTTTCTTCGTATGAAATACACAATGTGACCTAGAAGATGGGGATGTAGCGTTCCTAACAGTAACTCCGGGATAATAATAGCTTATGGACATATGGAACATCTATGAGCAAACCACACGAAGCAATAATAGTTGAGTAAAAATCCATACATTGATGAGTATGTGTGATAGGGTAAACTTAATGTATGTTACAGAATTGTTACCAACACAATCTCGCCATGCACTCCAGCAAGGGTTATGTGGCCAGAGTAAACCAACTCCAGGTTACAGCGTGGTCAGCCTGTGGGGTCTGGTCTGACCAGCGTGTTAGTAGCATGGTGTTAGGGGCAAAGTGCCAGGCCTCATTCAGTTCAGTAGTCTGAAACCTCCAACACAAACAGGTCCCAACGTCCAACCCCAAACTCCACGACCTTGTATTGCAAGCCACTCTTGTGTTAAGCTTGTACAAAGTGGACTTGATTAACAGGGATGGTTATTTATTAACTGCTTAGAGAAGATTAAACACAGTCTCTGGTCCAAAGCTGTGCCCCCTGCCAGAAGCGGTGAGTCTGCGAGCAGCTCAAGGTCAGCTCAAGGTCAGACAGGGCGGCTGCGGCGGCGGCGGAGACGGGCGTTAGTTCTAGTGAGGCGACCTTGGAGAAGGAAGCATGCTTACCGCTGCGAGGAGATGCCACATGCGCCTGTATGGAGGAATCCACCACCGCGAGCCCCCCAGAACTGAAAGTGAAATTCCGGGCCCTCTCGTGGGAGGCGGGCGTTTGGGGCGGGGGCGGGGTGTCGGGGGGAGGGGGCGGGACAAACTGACAAGGGCCCCGCGGTCTCTCCAGCGAGCCGGAGGAGCAGCTTGCGCCGTCCTCGACATCTGCACCCACAGACGAAGGGGAAAGAGAAAAAAAAAGCAAAGTCAAACGGTAAGCAACGAAACAAAAATGCGGCATTACAGTCAACTATACATCATGCATACGGAACAAAACAAGCAGGCTATCTACTCTATCAAGATCGTGTCAGACCTAACGCCAACTTGGCTTTCCGTTATGAATATATTTTGAAAAAAAAAAAAAAAGTTCACTTCTTTATATTATGAACTGCTGAGATATTTCTTGATACTTTCAACAATTTATAATTCTTCGTTTTCTGTATCAGTAAAATCTAACTAAAGTTAAACTTTTTTAGTTTTAAATTGTGCATAGGTATCTTGAGATTAACTACTATTAGGTTGGTTTTTTTATAGAGGTTATCATACCTAATAAATTCTCAATAAAAGTAACCATGGTTAGTTACACAAAACATGACGGGAAACAGAATCGGTTAATGATTCATATTTGTAACTTAACCGTAACAACCAGGGCCAAAACACCTTGCTTTAAGGGGATTAAAGCTATACTTCCAGAAACAGAGAGCCAAACCTTAACACAATATTCACAACTGAGTCCTTTAACAAAACTTGCATATTCCTAATGAGATGGTTTTGGAAAGCTGAGTTTAACTACTTATACCGAAGACTCACTAGACGAGAGTGATTGCTATGAATTTTGTGAGCCCTTGACTGCGGCAGTTGGCGGAAACTGTGCAGGCGGGACACTTGTACTGGACTGATCTGCTCCGTGACAGCAATCTTTGTTCAGACATGTCACCAGGACACACACTTAAATACTTAGGTATATCTTTTACCTGCCTCCTCTTGAGAATTGACTTTTCTCTTAACTATATGTTGTAAATTTGTTAGTCCAACAGACAGTGCCTTAGACTAAATGGAAACCTATATTGTATTTTAATTTTTTTAATTTCTTTTTTATATATATTGTATTTTCATGTGATATATCCAATAAATGGACTAACTCTCTATGGTTTATGGTATTTAAACTTCAAATATCTATAACTATACCCTTCCGTGCGATGTATAGACTATAGAAGTAAAAACTTTACTAAACAGCGTGCTATCAATAGTCCAGATGCTCACCGAGGCTTCTGGATGTATCTTTGTATGCGCAATCAAATTGACCAGTTTTGACCTTAGTAACTGCCTATACTTTTCGGATTCGCTTAAAGTACATGTGTACACGGTCGCTGATGGACACTGCTATGGACCAATGCTAGGTATGGAAATAGATTGAAAAAAAGATGCTGATAACCATCTTGTGAATCAAGAATTATGGAGATATAAAATGTACCCCAAAAATGTACCTGAACTAAAGAATGAGTTCAGAGAACACAGAATCACCACCTCTATGATGATATTCAGGTAATCACCGGTCACCTAATCCTCACCATGTAATGAACGACAACCTTAGCGTGTACATGTACAATATCATCATTCATACTTCTATCCATCCCATCTTATCTAGATGTATTAAACTTTTCATTCCATTATAGTGGAACTTATATAAAATATTTCCTATAGTGCCCGTCAGGTGGCTGAAAAAGCCTATTCTCCTAGGAGAATACAGCTTTCCGGAATCTACTCAGTCGCGATCTGTAGGCTCCATGGGCTTAGTATGGAGACTCTGTATTTGGTTGGTGAAAAAGCATCAGGGATTAACGACGTATCACCGAGGAGATGGCACACAGCCGGCGGCAGTGTTGGTGTCTCATGGTAGGACTATCAGGGTATGACTACCACTTCAGGGAATGCCCGACTCAGTTAACGAGTCTCACCCAGTTCTGTCAGCGCGGCACTCAGCCTACACAGGTGACATCCTGTATCCGTTCAGCAGATAACACTAGCAGGACACTGGCCGCCAGAGCTACACAACGTTAGCTCTGGTCGGGTTAAACCCGCGGCCGACTTCAACCAGTAGCAGGAACTTTGTATTACTCTCCTACCAGATCATTTGTACTGCTTTGAGAGTGTGTTATTTCATAATATCGAAGCAAATATTCAATTTCATAATTTCCTTTCGTGTATATCTTTAAATACAATGAGCATAAAGCTAGGTACCATTATCAATTTCTTAAGCTATGAATTTTACCTACTAAATATTTCTGCTTTTAGAGCCTACATAGAACATAACTACCTGGCTTGAGGCGCACACAGAGTAATACCTACTGGGATTTAACCATACCAGTACCTCTGTCGTAGCTCAAGAGTAGATAGGGGTTGGTTGCCATGCTAACACTAGCAGCTCATGCTATTCTCGTCTTCAATGAAAATGCACGTTACTCCAAAAGTAAGAGAATTGTCTTGTACGTCTGATTTAACGTCTAGTCAACCAGTACAGGTTCCGTCCAGACTTTCTCAAGGTTCAGCTTCCCTCACTGCTGTTATACCACAGGGGTGGTGATTCAATCTACGAGATGAATTTAGGTAGAAATCTCACAATCTAACGAGGTGAGAATTCCTTTAGTTCCAACACGACATAGGTATGGCATGAGAAGGGCTGACCTTAGATATAGCAGTAAGACAATCACTGCTGGTGTGGTGTGAGAAGGACTGAACTTTGATACAGAAGGTAATAGGAGGCCAACAAACGTATTGCTATACAGAGCAACCACACCAGCAACAGGGAAAAGGGAATCACTTTTTATGTGAACACGAGCAGTCTAGTCCTGTGATGCTGGGTTCCTGTGCCTATATGATCCATTGTGGGGGTCAGCCCAGAGGAAACTGGTGTGCGAAGCAATCCCCAAACTCTACTTTACTTGGTTTTTGAGCGTTTAATCCTGCTAAAATCTCATTGACATGCCAATAATCTCCATTTCGATTCTGGGCACCAATTACAAAGATTGGTGATACCAGTAGTCAGTAACATCCGTTTCAAGTCAGCCGGGTGCAATTATTCTCTTTCTGTGAATGACAGCACAACCCTGCTTGAAGTGGGACATAGGCCTAACAGTGAGAGTAGCTGTCAGGGGGTGGGCTTAAGTGTGATAAATCCAGGGTTCGTACAGAGCCTGGAAAACCTGGAAAAGCCTGGAATTGTGCTTTTGTGTTTTCCAGGCCTGGAAAAGCCTGGAATTCTCACAGAGAGCCTGGAAAAAACTTGAAGAGCCTGGAAAATTTAGTTTTGTATAAACACAATTGTCTTAGTCTATGAAATTCTGGTCATTATTAGCTTTCCTTAACTACGGTATCTGACTGCCTATGAAATTTCAGTGACTTGGATTAAATAGTTGAAAAAATCTTTTATTTGTCCATGTATAACAAATTGCTAAAAATATAGCATGGGTTTGATTATTTGTCTTCATATCTAAAAATGGCCCAAAAAAATAGATAGAAAATATCTATATCAAACAACTGAAATTCCACAGGTAGTGAGAAAGATAAAGGAAATTTTAATTAAATTTGGTGATGAATCAGACATGGTTTTAAAAACAGTGACCAGTATGCCTAGAAAAAATATATTAGAGCCTGGAAAAGCTTGGAAAAAGCCTGGAATTTTATTGGGCTGTCTATGTACGAACCCTGTAAATCTGACAACGCTGGAGTTACTAACCAGCATATTGCCCGTCTTATAGGGCATAGAGGGCACAGGGAACGGACCATTTACCACTTTATAGCACTCTATCACTTGTTTACTGTTTGTTGTTTATTAATGTTAACTCATCTGTATGTTTACTCATCATAAGTCTTGTATAGAGTCAGTACAACCATGAAATGCTGGTATCACACTGCACCTCGTTCACATTTGTGTCCGTTTGTATGGAAGAACGATTTGTAATCGAATCTAAACGTATCAAATAATACAAAAAAAAGAGTGGTTGCTACTTCAGCCATCATTCACAAGAAAATTGGATGAGCTCCATTGTAACCTGTGAAGATGGCAGCACTATACTCGGGTCAATTGCTATTATAATCCATTGATAACTGCACCTTCCAGCTGGTGGGGCAAGATGGATGCCTCCATAAGACGATAGCTATGTGCGCTATACGTGCTCTAAAGTTCCTTCCTCCTTCTCTCACATTGGTTTAAGTTTAAATGTAAATAAAAACAAGACGAGGCAATGTCCTTCTCCCTCAGCGATGCTACCTTGAATGACAGTTATTAGAACTGCCCCTAACCACTGTAACCATGGTGCACTGTCAGCTGCGAGATCATAGTGTCAACAACTGTCACCCCGGTGTCTCTATAGAGATCTACGGAGACTTGATAGTCATATCTGTGTGATTAGACAACAGGATATTGTGAAAAAAAGTTAACAAAAAAGGTTTAAATGTCCCAGGTTTGCTCCGCCTCCGTATTAAAACTTAGTTTTACTTTAATTACTTCATCTCGTTTTCTCCTGCTAGATAAGTCGTCACTTGCCAGTTGTTATAAAACACAAATGATTAATGGTGCCTTAGCAAGAAGATTATCCCAACATGAATAGGTAAACTTTTTATATATATTTTTTTTAGAATTATCAAGGACTCTCACTCACGTGTACGGTCTGGTGGTGACATCTAGTGTCAATGCAGACTAACTTCACCCTACTACTTCTCCACACATTCCCCAAGTCCTGTACCGATCTATCATAATGCACCTGTCAGAGGGGCTGTGGTACCGGATTAAGAGACGTGTAGCTTCAGGAGCAGCCGACACGGTCCAGTGAACTCCGTAACACAGGATCCTACCGAGAAAGACACAAACCCTCAGCTAAACTCTCCCACCAGCACCAGGTACAGATCTCTGTTCTGTATTCAGTATAGCGGAAATTTTTTATTATTTCAATCTATAATGACTTTTAATCCAACACGATGCCTAAGTTTCCCATGTATAACAAATAATCCCCTTCCCCCCCTCAAAAAAAATCTCATTTCAAAATTATTTCGTAATCCAAAATATGTTATAATATATATTAAAAAATCTTTCATCTATCGCATACACAGACACTAATCGATAATGAAATAGTGGAACCTTATCTAACGAATGTATTAGTGATAATTCATCTTCAATACATAGTAGTGGCACTGAAGTGAATGTATTTCTCTGAATCAGGACATATGATACACCTCTCCTACTGACGGCATGTTCACTCTGCCCTCAGGGCATTTCAAAACATTCCTTTTATCATCACGTCAGTTCAATAAAGTGTACACCATAGAATTCCCTGCGGACCGTGTACAGGATAAAGTCCCCCATGTGGAACGTCCCCAGATTCACCTAACAATACGCTGTGCGCTCTTACAAGACCCGTCAGACGGCGCCACTGACAAGAGCTCCACGCATGGGAGGAGGAGGGAAGGGGGGGGGGGGGGCTGAAAGTCTACCCCCCCCCCCCCCACGTGTGTCAGTATCAGCTCAAGGCATCGCCAGGTTACTCCCCGGGCCCCTGGGGTTTAATCCCCCCCCCCTCCACACACACACCTTTATCTATGTCGCCAGCACTAGGCTTCTGATTACAACACCATTTCTCTATTTTACAACTCATATATCATATATATATATTCATTATCTTTAACTACAATTCCTATATATGTTATTGATTCTTTCAAGAGACCCTGATTATACAATCCCTTTATATCACTATAACATATCTTTTTAAGGGGAGGGTAGTAGAGATAGATCTTTGCGTGAAACCCGGCTTCCACATCCATCTAATATAACTCTATGAGGGTAGAGCAAACAAATACTGGCAGTCTTCTCCCTTACCCATACCTGGGCAGCATAGTAGATAATACATCAGGGACTTCCACATACATGTTCTGCATTTTGAAGACTTCTTATTGGTTTATTTTGCAGGTGAAATTAGGAGGTAATTTGAGGAAATAATAGTGTAGATAATGACCTACACGAGCACAATAATATGTAGTACTACATGTATTATAGTTTCTTTGAATCTCTTTGCTTAATGCTTTAGTGAATTAGAGTGCTTCATTCTAATTTTAATTTTTTTTTTTTGCATCGGTTGGAACTAGATGTGGTATTTGCCTCTTATCTTAAATCTCATTTTAATTAAAGAATATCTAAAAAGAAACAAAACAAATAGATATCTCATCGAACTATTCCTTTACTGTGCAGTTCAGAGTGTGTGCAGGTGCAGTTATAGGTTAAATGTATCAGTGTATTGTCCTCTTGTACTGGTTAAGTCATCTTTTTCCTAAGGACTGTAAGTGATATAGGAGGTCGATGAGAGTTCTCGGAGAATATTGACTATGGTCAATATACAATTTAATTCATTTATATTTTTAAAACTTTCTTGTTAAAACTCAATATACAAAGAGGATATTTCTCTGGGCTAGGATGATAAAAGGTTTTTGTCAAATAATGACTTGGAATATTCATTTCTACCCCAAACGTACAAATGAATATTGTATTATGAACATATAAATTAATTATGATAAATAACTGATCAATAAATGAATATTAAGAACAGTAGATATACTGAAAAATGACCGGAGTTTCGTCAAAATAAAATACCATATCGTCAGTAGAAACAGAATGGTGTTAGTTTGTGAACATGCTATACCCGATCCAGGACCTTCTGGTCTGCCACACACCACGTTAAAACAATTAGTAATGTGTCAATCAGAGGACAGCAAACCTTCCCTGCGCTGATCTAATCCAATATGCATCTCATGTACATACTCATTAGCCTATACTTAATTTTCTCCTTTTTCCATTGCTGTTTTAAACTATTTTAAATTCGGGTAAACTTGATCTAAATAGGCACTCAATCTTGAGCCTACATTATCCTCCAGAGTAAAGATTAACTTAGAAAAAAACCCCAAAAAACCAACAATTTTATGATATTGGCCAATAAATGGTGGAAAAACTAAAGTGTGGTATCCGTTTCCTTCAAATATATCACTGATTATAAAAACATATGGTGGAATGGTCTCAAATACATTTCGGTTTAGGTTTATCAAATTTTTTGTTCAATGAAACCAACAAGAAAATGTATCTCGGAATCCAATTGTGATGTCACTTCTGTCCTATCCAGCAGATGCAGCAGTGTGGATACCATTTTCTATGCGAGACATGTGTGAGTAAATAATCAATAACAGCATCCATAAAGCCTATAGGACATTGACGCAACAATATTCTCCTGTATGACATCAGATCGGTGACCATCAGTGACATTCCTTTCAATGTACGCACTTCAATGACCTGATTTTATTGCCCCACCAATGGTCATTGGTCGCTTCTCACATGTGGGATATAACCGACTCTCCCGACACGACCCACAACCCATGGCCTGGCCTGTGGCAGCAATCTTTGATCTCAGGCCGGTTCCTTTCCAGGGACATCCTAGATCGAAAAGATCGTAACTGATTATAACCAACCATCGGATCAGTGAGAATTGAAAAAAATGTAACTGATTATAACCAAAATTGGATTGGTGAAAATCAAGGGATAAGTGTCAATGCTTTATATGCTTTATGTGACCAAATCATTCCACCATTTATGACACTAGGCATTCTACGATTTGCAGCTATTTGGTTGAGTTACCTTGAGTGGATTGAGAAAAGGTGCAAGGAGGGGGGTAGTTCAAGACGGCCTTCCAACATAGCACACACTTCACAAAGTTATCTAAGCAGACTTTATTCCCAGAGTTAACAGCAAACTTTAGTCTGTACAATGTTTTTTTATGAACCGACTGTCATGTACTCAACGGCACATTGAGATAATTACGTAACAAGTGATGACACTGCTTTCAAAAACCCAGTTTACTGAACCCTTTAAAGGTCAATCAAACTAGTAAACTGTACAGATGTGGTTAAAATCAGTACCACTAGTATAATTAAAACTGTGAAAACATGATACAAAATATATGTAATTAGAATTAACACATTGTCAACACGTAAACGAATGATAGATAACAAAAGATTAATTTAAAACTAACATAACAATAGATAAATGTCTTTAAAATGAATAAAACCGTAGAGAGGAGCATCCCTTCAACAACATAATTCAAAACTGCTAATATCAAATGGTTAAGTGGGATCACTTGGCCTGATGGCAAATTTATAACTGGCAGTAAAATGTTAAAACACAAACCCTCAAAACTGACAGTTAGTGAAAAAAAAACTGTTTCGCTGATGTAAAAAATATGTACATAATGTTTCATTCTGAAGAGTGAATAAGTATTTTATAGTGATTTTAATAAGCCTGTAAATATGGCGTACAAATCTGATATATGTTAAATCATGTAAACAGGCATCTCGATGCCCTATCTTATCCAGGATAATAAATGATTTAAAAAAAAGAAACATGATAATATTCTGCTGCATGAAGTTATTGTTGTAGATTATATTTTGTATTGGAATAGACATGTTTGAGGGTAATAATACATTTGTGAATTGGCTGTACAGTTGGCAGGTCGCTTCACCACTCCCTCCTACAAGCACCACAAGTTACGTACAATCCTGCCACACATCAGGACAACTCCAAACCTCACTTCTAACATGGTCCTCTTTGATTCTTCTCTTTCTTTATTTTAAAGTAAATTAAATCGCTAATAACTATTTTCTATACCTTTTCTGTCCATCACATTCATATTTTCTATAATGTTGTATTTCTTGGAATCATTATTCAAAGTGGTCACAAGAGAAAACTTAAGCTCATGTTCCACTGGACTAAGGTTTCATCGAAAAGTTTCCGGTCTCTTCGGAATATAAAGAAGAATATTGTATAGCGATTCAAATCTTTATGAACCTTTCGGACATGGTGAGTGGACATGTTAAGTAGCGTCCGAAACCATCAGAAAAAATTCGAGCACATTTCCACCACCAGCTATGCATATGCGATTTTTTCATATTTATCACTATCCCGCCAGTTCTCCACTTTGGAAATTCAGCATAGATTGTTCCCTCGGTGGAATCCACATTTTAGTGAAATTTTTAGCCTAATTCACAAATTGTTTTCTATGATTTTTGTTCTTCATTATTGAATAACGAAAAAAACTATGTATATGACATGAATACTATTCACATTTAATTGTCATACTGTGATCTAAATTATCGAAGAGAATAAGGGAACACATGAGGAAAAGGTTTAGAATATATGCTTCTAAATTGTGTCCCTTGATTGTGTAAAATCTATTAAATGCAATCCATTGGAAATGAATCAGGACTACTTTATACAAGTTTATAGAAGTATGTGTTACTAAGATTTTCAAATGTTATCAAAGTTTGGGTCCACAGAAAAATTTAAAAAAATAAATTTTCAGGGTCTATTTTGACCTTTGAGATAATTCAAATAGGACCATGTCAGAACTAAACTCAAGCAGGTATTGGGCAGCTAAGTATGAGACCCCAGTGGAGTTGTGGGGTCTTTGCTTTCAATTTTGTAACCATGTCTCACTCTTCAAAGTTGTGACTATTGGTACCAAAACTCACACATCTGCATCGAGCAGTCACCAGCTGCCACCAGAACCTACTCTAAGACACCACAGAAGCATGTGGTCCAAAGTGATGCACAGTTTACTCTGGCATTCACTATCTCTAAATTATGCTGCAACGGCTGTAGAGCCAAATCAACCATGTGACACAAAAGGTCTATTATAAGATACACAAATTGGAGATTCTGAACAAATATCACATCTATATTCTGTATGTATAAAGTGCTGGTTCCACCAACACGATGGATTTGCTGTGTTATATCTTGGTATGTCTTGTTATATCTTACATTGCTGCGATATGCCTTATCGCCTTTGCCGCAACAATCATATGTGTATTTTTTCGTGATGTTGTGTGTATAACTTGGTGCTCCACCACAGCGATGCCTCAAGATCTATTGCTGACATATCGCGACAAGAATGCGGTGAAGGTGCTTAACCAGTCTGATGCATTATGGCAAATATGCACACGATTATTCAAAACCTAGCATGATTTAGCAAGACAACCAAATCATGACCAATCTCGCTATATCTTGTGTGTTGGTGGAACCGGCCCTTAAGCCTCCTTCTATTGCACTAAGTGAACTCCTTCAGGTTTCCTGTCGAGAACCTCTAAACCCTGTTACTGTGAGTAAATCCAAGCTGATATTTGTCACGTAAGTCATAGTGATATCACCATGGGATATCTATCATGTATCTGTATTATATCATTGCTATTTCTCCTGCTACTGCTTTAGAAGGCATACTAAGACTTTACTTAATCTAGTTTTGACTTAGAGGCTTGCTCCATTAACTTTAACAAGGATTATCTATCTAGTTTAGATAAGCCACGTTAGTTTTGATTGTCACCTAACTTATGAATCTATGTGTAGCTGCTTATATGATAACACAACAGATCTATCTTGACTTGCCAAGCTTATACATTTGCGAAATATTCGTCGAAGAAAATGACACCATTCGTTTCTTTCTCAACTGAATAGAAATCCCAGCATAAAAACTGGAAGAAGAAAATTCTATGAGGATAATAGGAATATGAATGAATGCATAGAAACAAAAAGAAATGAGACAGTATGGTTTAAAAAAAACCAAAACAGAGATATAAAAATGAAACGTATAGCATTCAGGAATAAAAAGTCAACCACAAAATCCCAGATGAAGGTTTTGTACACTGGAGTCCTGTGCCTCCTGTTTAGGCAGATATCTGAAGGCAGCACCAGGAAACACAGGCGCACCTGGCGGTAGGGGGTCAAAGTCTCGAAAAAATCCCGGCAGGTGTCAGTTTCTGCGTTCACACACCAGGTGACGCCATCGCACAAACCCCAGAGCGGTCACGTGATGGATTCAGTTAGCAAGTCACTTCTAAAAGGGAGTCAAAGTGGCCGACTAAAACCGTAGATACCCGTGCTCAAAATACCATTTCCGGAGACCAGTATAAATGAGGATTGGTGCTAAAGCTATGGAGGCTACAATTTCATTTTTGGTCTCTTTCGTTACTATTGATATGTACTTTACTACAACCGTCTCTGAATAAGTCCGGTACTGGGCTACAATGACAATTGTTGAGTGTATCAAAAATATGCATTTGCAAGATTGGAGAATGACACATATAATCTGAAACCACATATAGTCGAAGTATTTATTTACGATACGGGGGGAATAGCACTTCTAATTCCAACCGAAAAGGCAAAAAAAAAAAATCATAGTCAAAGTACGGGAAATGGTGTTTTGAGTACGGGTATCTGTCATTTCAGTGGGATCACTTTGGCTCCCTATAAAGTTCTATGTACCGCCACAATTATATACAGCGACAGACCAGGTGAGAGGCAACAGACATCTACATAACCGAAATCCGAATATGTATAACATGAGTGAAGTTTCCATTGACATAACGAAAAATATAATTCACAAAACATACGATTTTGATAGAGTGTATAGAAACTTGTTGCAGATTTCTTGTTCGCTTATCACCAGATCTGGCACAAAACTTTTAGGAAACTAAGTCCAAAGGGTTAAGTCTGTCCCATACTAAAGTTAGTTCACCTTATAATAACCTAAACTAGACACCATCGGTTTTTGTACAGTTCGGGTGAGAACTTGTCGTCTTAAACTTATCACAGGCCACAGCCTCGAGAGTAACCATAGCAGTGGCTTAACCATCCTCAACCCAGAGTGGTCCCGCTCATATGTGGCCATTACAACAATATCAAACTATCCTGTTTACTTCACAAAAGTAAAAATAAGTAGAATGGATTATTTCTAGCGTATTGCACGATTATGTCCTCTACCGAAAAGATAAACCAGCTGTATATACATACAGTGTGGATATACATTCTGAATTTCTGAATTCTGAACCGAAAAGATAAATCAGTTGTATCAGCGTGTATATATGTATTCTGAATTTTTAGAATGACTGAAGTTCTAGTCTTTTCCCATCTCCCTCCATAGAAATATAAATATGTGGGCGTTCTGCATTCGGCATAAGGTCGGGGTGGAGAGTTAAAGGAGTGATTTCACCGAACCTTGCGATATATCCAAATCATGCCCGATTTGGTGACTCGCTAGGTTGGGATGAATCACGTGTGAATATCTGGTTGAATCGCAACAGTGGAATACCCCCTTTCAGCGATAAAAGGGGCTACACACAAAGGGATAAATGTACGACCAGGTGGGGAAAGGAGCTCGGACATTGCAACGCCCCGTGATAAAACATATCAGGTCTTAAAAGATTTACCCCGATTCGTCAAGATGCAGCAAGGTGCTACAAGACAAAGCCTGACCTTGCGAGACAAAAAAAAAGTGTGCTGGTGGAATCAGCACTTTAGACGCCCGTGCCATGCCTTGAGAGGCTGAAGGTAGAATGTGGGGGAGAGTGAGGCTCAGTAAACCACTGCTATGGCTGGGTAGCGGATAGAGGTGGACAGGGTGTGGGAAGGAGCACGACGTAGCAAACTCCTACCCTTGGTTAAGTCCGCCATTCTCGTCTTCATCGTCTCCCCGCCCTGCTCCGTGCGCCTGCGCAGATCCCCGTTTACCAGCTCCACTTCCGCCTCACTCGGCGTCTCTATTGTGCTCACTTCCGGTGATGGTGGTGACGTCACTACGGTGGTCTGCTGTGTACTAGTGCTGCCCCCTACAGGTGTGCGATTGTCGTCTGGCACGGGTTTGGGTGCCGGTGCCTTTAGAGCTGTGAACGGAAATAAAGCGGGAAAGTGAAGGCCAGAAGCCTAAAGTAAAGTCAAACCAAGGTTAAACGTGAGACTGTGACTATCTTAATCATAACGTGAGTGAAGTGTAAGAAATAAATAACTATTTGTATGAGTAGGTGAGAAGTTATAATGTGAGATATCAAATATGTGTTTATAAATAGAGAATATTATATTTTGGAGATATTTATCAAGTATTTACAGTGCTAACCTTTTAACGGTTTAAACAAATTTAAACAAAAATCACCAATTCAAAATCTAATGGGAATGAATTGACAAAAAAATCAAACTAGCGTTACAGTAAAACAAACATATAAGAAGCGTTAGCTGGATTATGATTGGTGTGTGTAAATTATGCACGCATGCGCAGTGACCACAGGAGCAGCCCACACTGCGCTGCTCGACCCTCGTCGTTTAACCCACAGTACACCTACAGGAAACATGCAGTGACTTTATTATCCATCATGTACAAAGTCCCCATTGAAAATGTAATGGGACTCAGTAAACCACTACCCATTGTTTAAAAACTGTCAGATAGCCATTGTATATGGATTTCAAATCCATTGTATACGGAAAATAGACTCAAGACATCTAGTCTATTTCAGTGAGTATACAACGCTATGCCTATGGTTGGAGAGCAAAAAAGAGTGCCAAATGATCTGCCTTATAATACGTCAATTCCTGGGTTTGATTTATTCAAGAAGATGGATAATAAATACAACAAACGATAGCTTTGTAGACAGGCGGCTCTATAAACCACTCAAGTGATACACTCGCTAATGCATGTGTATTACTACGCATTGCCCTCTCGTGGTTTACGGCCACCTGTCCACAGAACCGTCCATTGTTGTCTCTATGCACGGAGGTCCCCGGGGTGGGGGTACCTCGGCGGCTACTCTACGACCCTCCGTCGCCTGCCGTGACATGACGTGACGTGACGTCGCCTGCCGTGACGTGACGTGACCGGGGTCGGGGAGGGGGGAGTCATGCCTTACAGAGGATCGTCAGACGTTTGTGAAGGTAACAGCCTAGAGCCCAGTCTCCGACCTCCCTGTTATAATCAACATCTCTAACTACGCTTGCAAAGCCAACACGAATGTACTTCGGGATTTGGTTTGGTTGATTTAACGTCCGATAATCATAATTAACTGTTATCAGACTGATGTGGTTAGTATTTTTCTAAGTAAGACTTTGGGATTAATTCATAGTGAAATATTATCATCATCTTACTTTAAGTATATATATACTGGATTTTTTTCATTTTCTTTTTTCATTCAAAATAAAATACTAGTAACATAATACTCGAAAGTATTAAGTGGGAATTTGAAGAAATTTTTTTTAAAACTTTTTTTTATTCTTTATAAAGGTGCTTTAGCTACGTCTTCATAATCTAAAGTGGGGAGAAAGGATCTGTTCAGATTAGTTCAAATAAATGTTTGACGACAAGAAAATATATCATAAGTTTCACTCTAGATCAGATAAGACAATTTCATCAAAAAGGTTTTTGGTGGTTTTTTTTCATCGAATTTCATCAAAAAGAGAGGGAATTCTTCACTGGTGACTTTGCAAGCGTTCTCGAGGTAGGAGAAGTAGTCTTGGAAAATGATCAGTCAATGAATGCATCTTGATGCCTCAGTCTCTGTGAATCAAATTCAGAACCAGAAAAGCAGTGTGTGTACATGTGTGTAAGCAAAACTCATTCTTTCCCAAAACAGAATATTAACCAAGTCTACCATCCTGGATGCTTTCAAAACAAACGAATTTGGTGCAATCTTGATAATAAAATGTTCATATTAATCCATGATTTAAATTTTTTCATAATTTCTTCTTCCTTATATATATGCATTTTACTTACATCATTTTTCGAGAAGTAGAAAAATTATTTTCACTTCAATTAATGAATTAATTTTTGTGTAAGTGATTTTTGTCGATTCAGTACAGTTCACAGGCATGGCCATATAGTAAATTGAACTTAGATTAGTTTTGGTTAAGATTCTCTTTGGATTGTTCCCTCTGCACACAAGTTGATGTTTCAGTGAGGAGGCTAGTTGAGAATGTTCTGTCTCTCTAAAGCCCCTTGTTGAGAAGCCCCTTTAGGAACACGTAAATAACGCCTAGAACCAGGGACGTGGGGAAGTGGGAAACCACGACCCTCTAATTGGGCACCAATCTCTTCTACCACATACTCTACTTATCTAGTTCTCATTTGCTGAAATATACAATTTGAATCAGATTCAGAATCTTATGATGACAAATAGATGGATTGAGTTCAGTTATTTCTTCTATGAGAAGGTGAATTTGTAGGAATTCTTTTGGCGGCAACTCAACAATAGAAGAGTCAACATTAACAACAAAATAGACAATACAATTCAACATAACTTCCCCCCATCCTTAATTTTCTTTGCAATATTTTTTTTTACATAAGTACTTGGCCTGGCTATGTATCTAATTGCATTGTTCAGACTCCAATACATCAAAATAAAAGCTCCATTAAATTTGCTGCAGTTGTAATTATTGGCAGGGATTTCGCATTCCGTTCTGATATTGTTTTCACGTCTACGAGTTTCTAAAATGACCTCTGTCCTTGCTGTATGGTTAGCGTGAAGGTGACTGGGTTTATATCCTCAGTCTCTGGGCTGTTCTCCAGCCTTCATAAAAACATCCCCAAATTACTAGAAACTTAACAGTGTCAGTACGTTTTCATTTACCATGAGTATTCTTCAAATCACCCTTATTTTGACTTTGCATTTTCAACTTGATGATTCTTATTAACAATGAAGTATTGAAGTACAAAAAAATCTCATTAACAATAAAAAGTTTATTGTTGCGTTGTTTTAGTTTACGAGGCTGATTCTTTTATGGTTGAGTGCAGTGTAGGTTTCTTGCTCTAGATGAAGCATAATTCCACTTGATTGTAAGAATCATTAACCGCAACATCAAACCACACTCAAGTTATTGCTACAGAGGGGAAGACGGTCCAATGTTACGGCTCTGTCTAGAGGATTAAAGACATCACAGATCAACGAAAATGAAGGAAACTTAAAGCGTTGAATGCACGTCGTAGAAACCATCACACAAGACAGACGTGAGACAGAGAAGGGCTATCAACTAACACCAACAACAACAGAAAGAGCAGAACAAAGTAAAAGGCACCGAGTTGGAGGGAGGGCGGCGGCGGCCCTCACTTCTCTCACTTACAGTGATGCTGTAAGAGGTGCCATCCTCACCCAGATCATCGTCATCATCAAAACACTCATCGTCCTCTAAATCCTCCTCCTCCTCCTCATACACCTCCTCCCCGGTCCCCCCGGCTGGGTCGGCTAGAGAGGGCCGGAGGAAAGGCCAGAGGCAGGTTAGATAAGTCATTGTTAGCTAGCAGCAAGGGCAGTTATCTTAATGTAGCATTTTGTATCTCTGTACACAAAAATAATTAATAAATGAAATTTTAATTAAAAAAAGAAAAAATGAAGGTAGAGCTCGAGGGGGTATCTGCTTTGTCTTCCTGTGTATTTTGTTGTCGATTTTAAAGCCTATAAGATATCAACATCGATTCCCGATTCTCGCTGAACCAATGGTCAGACTGTATTGGTAACAATCGGTGTTGGTACATGATAGCCTCGCACAGCAACCCAAATATGATTAAATGGGTTGCGGGCTGTGTCGGGGAGAGTCGGTCATATCCCACATGTGAGAAGCGACCAATGACCATTGGTGGGGCAATAAAATCAGGTCGGTGAATTGCGTACATTGAAAGGAATGTCACTGATTGTCACCGATCTGACCAAGTTGAATATTAGGACATCAATGTCTTCTTATAGGCTTAACAGGCGCATGTTACTGAACAAACAAGTGCCTTTTCGTAAACCACTCTCTGGGGTACTGACAATGATATATACTTAATAGATAAATAATCAGAAATTATGCACCACACCCAAATTAACGATAAATATAGCAATAACGACTTTATTGAGTAATGTGCGCTTCCTTATACCGCCACAAACTCTTAAAGGGAAACCTCTATTTAAAAAAAATCAAAACTTGCTCCTCTTACTTTGTATAAGTACAACAACTCTACCTTTTCTCTTGTACGAGAAAACCACTGATGGAAAGAAACAAATTCAGTTTGGAATAAGCATTATTAGATGTTTTTATATGGAGGTAGTGACAAGTGTTGGGTATCTTTTAAAGGGGGAGGTATTAGATATATGTTGTCGCTAATTGTCTCGTTTTAAAAATCTGAATTTCGAATTTCACCAAATTGAGCAGACAATAATGTAAACTATATTAAAGCATATAACGTAAAGTAGGATCACAGCATAGACTGCACGGGACATGAACACAGCATAACTCACACTATGTTTATATCACAGACGGGTGAGAATGCGTACACTGTAGGACGTACAGTATGTTTACAGCACATGTATTTATATATAGAACGCCCTGACCATGCTGTATAAGCTACAAAACGAGATGGTAATTTACGGTTTGTAAGGAATAACGCGTTTACGCCGAGTTCCTTACGAACCGTAAATTATTATTGACTTCTGTGGGTTGTAAAAGCATGGTAAGTCGTTCTACATTTACTATATACCCGAAATTAATAAAAATAATTTAATTTGTCCTAATAAATAATACTTTAGTCAACGCGTACGGAACAGTGTTCCATATTTTTCTGTACGGAACACTGTTCTGCACGGTATTTTTACGTTATATGGCGAAACGGTGCGTATTTACAGTATATACGGCTGGGATATATAGTAAAGCATAGAACATCCAGCTGCAGTATGCTATAAAGGTGTACAGCATACATTATTATTTACCTGTGCACGGATGCCTTATATTTACTGGCCAGCTGTATGGATTCCGTTTGTCATTCTGTAACGAACTAAAAATGATACTACCCTCCATTCCACCTGACTTGTCATTCACTGAGCGAGTAATGAAAATGGGGTTTAAAAAAAAAAAATTCTAGGTATATGGTAATAACATATGGAGACATCGTTAGTGTGCCAAAATGAAATCTATTCCGAGTTGTTTTGGTTGGGAATTCAGATATCATTCTTTGAACTCTGTTTGAATTTCTGACACAAAATTACACAGGATAGATTCAAATCATCAACCCTATCTATGTCTCCCTATGGTACATTCATGGCAAAGAACATACAATATGTTTGAACCAAGGTGCTGTTTTACGTTTGAATTACCCTTTTATTGTACAGTAAAACCCTGCTTCCAGGATACCCTGCTTAAGGGAGCACCCGCGTAAGGGGACAGTTTGCTTGGAAAGGAGGTTCCCCTTAAGCGGGGTTTTACTGTAGTTATATTTGTTAAGGTCAGTAATAAGTTCAGTGTTTTTGTGTTTGGACCACCTTTAAGAACTGATACTGACGACTCGCTACGCTTGTACATTATTCAACGTCAACAACTCATTGTTTACAGACGTCCTTCCACAAAACCATTGATTATTTATTTCTCAAATAGCCATCAGTACCTCAGGCATCAGTGAGGAAACTGGTGGGAAAAACACTGCAGATCTTGTATCTGCTTGTTAATACTTTGTACAAGGTAACATTCGTCCTATTTTAATATGCATGCCTTTATATGTGACTGTACCTGTGACACTAAAACAATAGCTAAGAATGCTAGAAAGTTGATATACACCAAAAGATCTGCCAGCATCTTTAGGAGTATAGCATTTATAAACGCTGTAGGGATATGGCAGTTGTATCTATCTAATAGCTTCAACTGTGTAGGACTGTAGAGAGCAACTGAACGGGATAAAAAATAAGAAAAAAAGCTGAATTGAAATCTAGAAGTAGATTTCACTACTACAGTCTGAAGCTGGGATCTGGCAGATTGGTCACAGAGCAGAAGTTTAGCTGACAGCCAGCGGTCACTAGAGTCAACACCATTTATCAATAATATGGGGCATAATGATAGAAAAAAAAGAGTAGAATCTACCTGGTATGGGCGGGTTGGGGAGGAAAATAAGTTGGAGGGGTGGGGGGGTGTTTAGTGCCTTGTCCAGTTTATAATTGTCCACCATTGTGGGGGCAATAAAAGCCTTTTTATTGCCTTTCTAAGTTTAAATGTTGGTTTAAGTCTGCCTGAGGAATTTAATACTGGTACGCGGTTGAAACTCAAAGTGGCGCCACTATCATAATTTGTGTTGTTTCTTTTTCTTTTTGATTATGTTTTTTTTTGTTTTATATCAATTTCTGATATATAACTCAACTGCTACTCCTCACTTTACCTGTACAGCTCTTTGTGTGGCCTCACGGGGAGTTTATTTAGGTCTCTGACCTTAACCGATGATTTACTGAGGCCTCTGAGTTTAACCGATTGGGCCAAAACCACGTTCCAGCATCTGGCTCACACTTGTCCCATATCGCTTTGAATGTTTTCGTTCTTAAGTTTTTTATTTATACTGGAGATACTATAAGGGTTACAAGACCCTAACCTCAGTAGGCTCCAGTGGGGAAACTCTGGTAGAAAATTTGAATATGAATTTGTCAACTTGACCCATATCGCTTTGAATTTAATTTGAATATGAATTCGGAATTGAATAAGGCACTGGAACAGGAACTACAAGACAGGGAGAGTTCAAATTTCAAGGTTTAGCGGGTTCAGATGCGAAAATACACCTTCAACGTATACATACAGTCCCTCACGACTCCTTGACTCCTTTTCGGTGGTGGGGAACGTAACACAGTGTATTAATAGAGAATGAGACTCTATGTGAGTACGGTCAGTTTGAATGTTACAGACAACACTCAGGGACGATGGAGGCCCAAAGCCTGTTACGAACCAGTGAGATGTGGAGTTATTAATGATCACGGTGAGGCCTCGGGCCCGTTTAATAATCTAGGCTCGTGCATGAAGACCCTTTTCTGTACCTCGTACAAGGGTTATTGTTTAGTAATATTTAAGTTTGTTCGCTAAGAAAGTATTAGCCGTCCATAAAGTCGTCTATAAGTGTCAGGGATGCCAGATGGGATCAGGAAAAAATATCCTACATTTTTAACACTTGGTAAGGCTTCAATAACTATTTTTACATGTAATATTTTAAGCCAATCAGAGGTCAGCATTCTACCATGACTGTAGGATAATTTCCTATAGGAATCGCACCATCCTACAGCTGAGCTGTAGGATGGTGCACTGTGATTCATAGGCCTTCTAACGGAGTGTGCTCGGTTGAGCTGTATTCTGAGTTTTGAAAAATTACAGAGAAGTTTATCTAAAATTTAGATTTTAGGCATCCTGGAATCTATATTGTTCTAAAAACGCATACAATTTCTTGAAATTGTCCATCTCTTTTAGACTAAAATGAAAATCATACATCTAGGCAAAATCCTACAAACTGGCATCCCTGAAGTGTTGAATTAAGTTGACCCACATCATCCCTGGGTCTCTAGGGCGCACAGAAAAGAGTCTACATGTACGATCCTAGATTATTAAACGGGCCCCTGGTGGGTAGAGTGACACACAGACGTACAAACAGGTGGGAGGGTGCTCCCTGAATTGTGTCAACACGGCTACCGGAGAACTCGACCCGTAATTCTCAGGAGAACTCGACCCGTTTTGCAGAAATTGATTGGAGAACTCGACCCGTTTTAGATACTTATGAATAAGACATTTTCATATAGAAGTAAAGGTCTGACTAGTTAGCTTTTAGACAAATAAACCAGCGGATATAGAATACAGGTCCAGTTTAGGTGTAGGGTTCTGGTTAGGGATAGGGTTAGGGATAGGGTAAGGGATAGGGATAGGGATAGGGAAAGGGTTAGGGATAGGGTTTTCTCTTTGTTTTCTTTCCCAGAGAAGGCCAAATTTGAAGCCAAGATAATATATATATATATTACTTAATATAGTTGAAATAAGATACTTGAGTGGGGAAGATTTAAAAAGGGTCGAGTTCCTTACGGATTGAGTTCATAGAACGGGTCGAATTCGTAACAGGTCGAGTTCGTTACGGGTCGAGTTCTCCAGTATTCTTATGAGCAGACGACATTTAAACATAAACCGCGCAACTACTTACCTCCTGGAGGAGGGGGTGGGGCGGGAGCTTTACGTTTTTTACGTCTCAGCGTGTTGAGTGACGCAGAACTCATCAGGTGCGTCTTGCCGGGGCCCGCGACGATCAGCGACTGCGACTTGGTCATGCGACCGGCGGTCGTGGTCGCAGGCGGTCGCGCGTGTAGGTGAGCCTCTACAGCGGCGCTCTCGATGGAGGTGGCGTCGAGGCTGGTCGTCGTCTTGGAGCTCACGTCCGTCCGCGTCGACGTGCCCGGGGACTCCACGGGCGACACGTTGGACTCATCGAAACCACTCGAGTGCGAACTGTTCCGGGAGTGATTGAGGGTGGTCGGCGGGACCGGGGCCGGGGCTGCCGGGGCTGCCGGGGCAGGCGGGGCCGGGGCTGCAGGCCGTGCCGGGCCGGGCGGCGCCGGGGCGGCTCGCTTCCTCCGGGAGGGCGCGGGTTTCGGAGCGGCTCTCGTCTGCGGGGCTGGAGGGGCCGGGGAGGGCGCCGAGGTGACCCCGGAGCTGTGGCTCCTGTTGCCCGTGGACTGCGGGCCGGGTGGGCCGGTGGGCCCGGGTGGGCCGGGAGGCAGGCGCTGCTCCACCGGCGGTGAAGATGCCTGCACGTACACAGGCTCACTGGCCAACGTATTCCCCTGCAAAACAATACAAGTCGTTGTAGATTATTGTACCCCTAATAATTCAAGACTTTGAAAAGCTACTCAGTTGCAGACGGAGTATAATGCTTTTAGGGGGACAGATGATCTTGTTTCTCAAATCGCATGATCCTCCTGAATTTTGGTTTCAAAACGGGACCAAGGTGAGTAACTGCCGAGTGGTTTTACTGCGAGGCAGCCACTGGCAAGAACCACTTCTCTGTTGGCCTCTGACCAACCAATAACAAGAGGTGCACTTCAGGAATGTCAGTTGGGGTCATGGAAAAAGAAGAGAACATCTTTCTTATGTGGAATGAACTGTCTTAGAGAGAAAACATGGAAAATACATAATTTTGGCCATGGAATGGGGCTGTGGTTTGTGGGGAGGTCAGAACCACTGTATATTGGTGATATAGCTTTTTTTTAATTTTTTTTTTATTTACAAGAAACATTAGTTCTGCATGGAGCAGATCTTCCACTGAGTTATACGAATACAATAATAGCTTAAATTTAAAAATAGCTTAAATTTAAAATGACACTTCACCAGACACGTCAGTTGGGATAAGAAAGAATTGGAAATATATTTCATATGGAATTTGCTGCCTCAGTGAGACCAAGAAATCATTAAAACACGTCAGTGTCAGCCATGGTGTTGGGGTGAGATCAAACCACTGTTTTATTGGTGTAAACGAGGCCCAATTCACATTATCTATTTTTAAAACAATGGAAAAATAATTCATAAACCGAAAATAACAAATTGTTGTGTACGTGACTAGGTGTTGAGAGTTCTATGAAAATGAGAAATTGGATTTGCTGGTGAAGTGGAATGCTGAGCCTGACGATGGGAAGACGAGCTGAGGGACTCACCAGCTTAAAGGAGCCGGCCTTCTTCTTGCTGAGGAAGGAGAGGAAGCCTTTCTTCTTCTTCTTCTCTCCGTCCTGCCCCGGCATGTAGCTGCCGCTGGTGGCGCCCTCGTCGGCGGGCGGCGACGACTTGCGGGAGAGACGCGGCATGCTGGAGGCGGGGTCGACGCTGGAGGAAGTGAGGGGCAGGTCGGCCGCCGCGCGGCGCTCCGGTGCTGCAACACGCAATGAATAACCACTCATTAAATAATGTCTCATTATCGATGAATAATGCCTCATTATCAATAAATAATGTATAATTATCATACTGAAACTATCACGTAGAAATAACCACATCATTAAATAATGTCTCATTATCAATGAATAATACCTCATTTACTTATATCAATAAATTATTAAATAATGTCTCATGATCATTAAATAATATCTCATTATTAGTAATTAATGTTTTATCATTATCATTAACATCATCCTAGAACTATCACATACAAATAACCACCTCATAAAATAATGTCTCATCATCATTAAATAATGTCTCCTTATCATTATTTACGTCACATTATCTTTAGATAATGTCTCATTATCATACTGAAACTATCACATACAAATAACCACTAAATGAATAATGTCTCCTTATCAATGAATAGTGTCTCGTTATCATACTGAACCTATCACATACAAATAATCACCTCAATAAATAATATCTCATCATCAATAAATAATGTCTCATTATCAATAAGTGAGGCCATGTTGTCAAGCTGAAAAGTTCAAATTGTACAAATAACCACTTCATTAAATAATGTCTTATTATCAGTTGATAATGTCTGATCATCAATACATAACGTCTCATTATCATACTGAAACTATTGCATACAAATAATCACCTAATCAAATAATGTCTCATCGTCAAAAAACAATGTCTCATCATCAATAAGAGACACAATGTTGTCAAACTAAAAAAGTTCTACATTGTACAAATGACCACTTCACTGAATAATGTCTCATCATCAATAAGTGAGACAGTGGTGTCAAACTGAAACTACATCGTACAAATGATGCTGTTATCAAACAAAGTCTATAGTTCAATGTGCTATCTAAGAGATTATTGTGTAAATACATACATTCCTCAAATAGACTTCATAATGCTGTGAGGATATGCATTTAACATATTTGATTATTATATGGTTATTGATGTATTATAAAACCCCGAACAGTTTGAATAGTATTCGTTAATAACTAAAGAACTTGGAGGTTTCTCAAATGTTCATAAATAAAGTCTCTCTCTGTTGTACACGACAGAAACATACATCATACCAAGGGGCCATCCATAAAGTACGTACGCACCGAGGGGGTGGGGGGGGGGGGGGGGTCAGAAATTTGGGGAAATCTGCGTATGCTCCCTCTTTGTTCTATTGCGTACAAGATTGGGAGAGGGGGTGGGTCCAAAATTTCAGAAATTCTGCGTACGTTCTTCATGGATGGCCCCTAACCTAAAAAAGTCTCGTCTTTGTTGTAAACAGTTCAGCTTACTGAGAACACTTGTGACTATATCGCTTATCATACTTATCATTGATTTTAGGGGAAAAAAACCAAAAACCATTATTGATTTTATTCAACCTTTGCCGAACATCAATGACAGAGATGAATTGCTTCTCATATATTCTCCAACCATAACCCTCCCATATTCTGTTTAATGGCGTATCTAACATCTCAGGGGACACTGATGAAGGTACTGCATCGAGGTCCATAGCCGGTGAAAATATCCCATGAGTTGGGGTTGAAGAGTAATCTCAGAAGGCAAAGCTGAGTGAGATTACGTAGCAAACCAAAACAAATGGCATATTTTCAGTGGCTATGTGTCAAGTGCGGTTCAGATTTTATCTCTTTCCTATCACTGACTAATTGGCTAACGGTTTTAATATCATCGCCCATTGAGGTTTTTTACAATACTCCATGGGCGTGAAGTACAAGTTTCCAATGTTAAGTCTATGGGAAAAAAGTATACCAGGGTTGAGTTTAAGGGACTATCTTAAGGTTTAGTGTTTTCCACAGCGTCGGCATATATATAATTCTATGGTTTTTTTGTGACTTCGTTAATTGAATCATAATGACAGTACTATCAGCCTTGATTGGGCGTTCTTTCTTGGGTCGTCTCGAACATATATACATTACAGATGGTACAGGACAAAGACAAGACAATACAGGACAGGATAAGTCTTTGGTTGCTCCATGATCCCAAGCTACTACAGTGTTTTTATACACCAAACCCGTCTATCCTAATATATTACGCGTTTGGGGGTGAGTGATAACCAATTGGATTTGTTAGTTGTACAAATAGATCCCTTTACAGGCGGGTGTGAATTAGAAGTGTCATATGACAAATGATGTTACAAAAGATCTTGAACCTTCATACCTACGGGCTCAGTAACCACGTTTTGTCTTAGTATTACGCAGCAACTGCTCAGAGGATACGGTCACTAGTATCGGGAACCAGTCAATATGTACATGTATATGTAAGACGGAGATACCCTGAGATAAGTGCAGTTATCAGCTCGTAATCCCTCTCTCTCACACCACGTCTGTCTGTTAAGCCTCGGACCCACGAGGCTTGGTTTGATTTAACGTCCAGTTAACCATTATTACAGGTTCTTATCAGGCTTTCTCAAGGTTCTTTTATACCACAATGGTGGTGACTGAATCTATGTAATGAATTTAGGTAGAAATTTCACCCCTACACGTTTATCGAGGTGAGGTTTCCTTACTTCCCACACCACATAGACATGGTATGAGAAGGATGTACCTTCTGATATAGCAGTAAATCTATTCCTGAGGATGAAGGAGAAGAGAGGCTGCAGTGGAACTCGAACCCATGACCTTGGGATTACAAGTCTAGTGCCTTAACTACTAAGCGTACTCCCCATCCCACCCACTAGGCGATTTATCTTCCTGCGATATTGGGGCTCCCCAAAATTACAGGGAGGGGCAGTTTATCGCACGGGCCGTCAATCTCCGCAGTGGGGCATGCACAGGAATTGGTACAGGAATCGCATGTGTTTTTGTGGTCCACTGTGAACCATGGAACTACTAGCCTGTTCCCTGCGATAAATCCCCCTGCGATTCCGGGAAAGACAGCCTACGACCCTCTCCGCGGGGGGTACAGGGTTCCAGGAACAAAATCACAGGGAAAAAGACGACATGTTTGAAGTTTATTGCATGCAATTCCGGTCTCCTCCGAGGTACATTTTACTGCCGACAAATTGTACCCTCTGTGGTGGGGGGCGGTACTGGAATCTCAGGGCCAGAAATCGCAAGCTAAAACCCATAAGGCGATTCTGGATGGAGGGGTCATTTATCGTAGGGAGGGATATGTTTAATAATCAACAAACGATAATAAGGCTGGATGATACGATGTATACAGCCACTAGCGACTACATGGACGATAAACGGTAGTATCCTTATACGCTACTTGCAGTTAACCCTAGGCAATATCCTAGCATACGCTCAGATATAGACTGATTTCAGTCCCTGCCTCGTGTGCCTACCCCTCCACCTACTCCACCCCTTCTCGCCTGGATACCTGGGCCTGTCAGGCGTTAGGGAGAGTCCAAATGTTTCAAAGTAGTTCTATATGAAGACATGGTTAGTGTGCCTGAATGGAATCTGTTTAGAGACATTTTAGTCGAAAATATTCACCGAGTTCGAAGAACGATGTGAATGAGGTGGAAATCAGACATCACTTTGTCTCCTTATTATCCTATACCTAAAAATCATAACGAAAATGCCATTTTACAATACTACGACTCACTTTTTCAAGAGTGAAAGTGGTCACGTGGTACGGAGGGACGTATGAATATTCTTTCGTCACTCAGTGACGAACGGAATCTGTACTCCTGGAGAGTAAAAGTGAGACATTCGCTCACAGGTATATGATAATATTTTAATGATGTCTATAATAAAATACTTGAGCAAGTCTAGCTCGGATATTACTACGCGTCAGGGGGATAGAGCCGCCTGTATCTGAAACCAGTCAATATTGTGTATAACTCATTAACCTCGGAGTACCACGAGTAGTATCTACGAGTATCTACGAGTGTGGTGTCTTATGATAAGGCGGGTACAATCCTATCTCTGGAATTCCTCAAGTGGCGCCGGCCGCATTTATTAACTGGCACCTGTGAGGTGACAGGAGGAATGTGTCCTCTATATGTGTAATATTAACACATGCCTTGACCTGAATATACATGTATCTCTCCAGTAAGACGTATATACACAGCGACCTGATGAATGAGTTCACGTTATTAACATCCTAGTTCGATTCTCTCCTGCTCAATATATGTATGTACAATAGAAAACATTTTTAACGTTCGTTTTGATGTCCAATAACTTTCAGAAAAGAGTTGGGTCTGCGTCAATTTGTTTGAAACTGGTAGCTTGTTGTGGCAGAGAGTAGATGGCGTATTTGTTTACCTTACATTAGTTATTCTTACGGGGGAACCTATGAAAGTTTATGGTCAGAGCTTGTATCCCATCGAGTTTGAATTGCGTAGTAATTCACAAGGCGAAGCTGCGTGAATTACGTAGCGATTCAAACGAGAAATATCTCATGGGCATTGGATAGAGTTCCCAATGTTAAGTCTATGGAGAAAAAAAGACAAGGGGTGAGATAAAAACTTGTGTAACATAAGGAAACTAGCTTACTATTTTCGTAAGTCAAAAGTACGAGGTAAAAATCATCGATCAGATATGTCCTAATCTTGAAGGAAGAGGGATCTAACTGATCAATAATCTTATAATGTATTCTGGCATACTACAGACCTACAGGCCTATACTCGTAGCATTATACATACCTAGAAATGGCGAAATTTTACCTAGTCACGTAATCACAAACGTACGTTACAGTGTGACGTACAGTCATAAACACGATATGGGTAGGAGTGGGCTGTATACGTAGGAGATATGGCCACAGGCATAAAATAATATCAATAACAGAACCTGATGTCTGATAATTATCCTTCATATCTTTGTACACATTCAGAGACTTGATTGCTATAACATAACCAGAAACAAGGAAATGCTGCTAATGACATATGACACGAGTGTCCAAGTAGATCGAGGACCAACTGGTGCTGAACCGACTATAGTGAACACACACACTGACCACCGCTTGGCCCGTTTTGTAACATTTAAGAGCATCTGAATAGTCATAAAGTCTTAAGATAAATCGTCCAAATTGATGAAACATTCCAAGACACTGAAGTAACTTCCTGTCTTGGTTATTGGATTATATGACCGAGAAAACCTATAAATCTAGAGTTGGAGATTAAGATTTGCCCTCTAACCTGACGTGAGAGTTATCTTAAAGTAGAAGGAGGCACTTATTGTTTTTTTTCATTGATCACACAGGTTTCTGTGGTTTGGGCCTTCGTCAGGAGTTTCATGGAATATAAGTTAATAATATAATGCATACTTAATTTGGTGATAAAAGTTTAATCTTGTAATACAGGATACCAGTTCAATGACTACCTCACTCAGGCTAGCAGCCCGCCATTCCGACCACCTTCTCTTGGAACAGAGTCCATTTCTTAAAACACTCAGTAAGGCGACCAGCTTGCTAGGTGATCAACTGGTCATAATGATAGCTGGTCATATGACAAATGTCTGATCTAGATACATAAATACTCAAAGCAAAACGCTTGGATAAATGGAAGCCAGTGCTGAATGTTAGTGTCACTCTCGTCAACTCTGCATTGAATAGTTTCTTTAGGCAGTTCTCTAGTATTACCAGAGGTTCGTCTCACTGTGAGAGGTTCGTCTCACTATGAGAAGTTCGTCTCACTATGAGAAGTTCGTCGCACTGTGAGAGGTTCGTCTCACTGTGAGAAGTTTATCTCACTATGAGAGGTTCGTCGCACTGTGAGAAGTTCGTCTCACTGAGAGAAGTTCGTCTCACTGGTAAAGATTTGTCTCACTGTAAGAAGTTCGTCTCACTGTGAGAGGTTTTCTCACTATGAGAAGTTCGTCGCACTGTGAGAAGTTCGTCTCACTGAGAAATTCTTCTCACTGTATGTATATAATAATAGGAAAGCTAGATAAGGCTAAACGGATTTAATTGTTACTCTGTCTTTTCTAGTAGGTTTCAAGTTCCTTTCATTCCGGTTTCTGGTCGTATAAAGCCACGGAAGAACTACGTAACAATCCAATTCGTCTATCTTGACCCAGTTTTCCTATATTACAGAGGACACTGGGGCGTCTCACAAGATGATTACCACCTACCGACAGCGTCCGCAGCTTCAAGACAATCCAGGGGGTATCCCTTTGTCAAGCGCACAGCAAGGTCTCCTACACAGGAGTGAGGCCCATGGCGGGGCAGGTCTGAGGGTGTTCTCCCTCTCACTCCGGCCACAGCGGTATTTTGAAGGTGACTGAGCTGGAACTCCACCCACTGACACCACCACGTCAGGTGTGGGTGTAATGTACAGAGATGCGGGTCCAGATGATCTGCTTATTGTTCATTATCAGGCTACCGTGGAGATAAGGTGTCACAGATAGTTCCACTTATCATCTCACATTGCACGCTGTGCTCCCGACAAGAACGGACATCGGTGAGAGTTGGCCACCAGGTCCGTAAGAGTGACATAAGTCATGTGTAGACGGTGTTTACCGCTCACAGTAATAAAGGGATGGTTCCACCAACACAATGGATTTGCCATGGTATATCTTGTTATATCTTAAAGTGCCACGATAGGTTGTACCTCCTTTGTTGTGATATGTCGCGCGCTATGATTTGTGTACTTTTTGAAGATGTTGTGCGTTTACTTTGGTTCTCCACCATCGCAACACCTGAAGGCACATTGCAGCAAATATGCATGCGATTATTCAAAACTTAGCAAGATTTAGAATGACAGACAAATAAATAAAGTATCCACATCGTTTTCAAGTCTATCCCCTCTTCAAGTCCTCTCAAATAGAGGACTATTGAGGAAACCTATGAAAGTTTAGGGTCAGAACTCGTATCCCATCGAGTTCGAATCTGACACCCCATCATAGATAGGAGTAACGTGAAGTCACACTGCACGAGAGCCTCGTTTATTTAGAGTAACTAAAGAATCATAGAAAAATGCATGAATAGTCATGAATAATTAATAAAATACAACTGCTCTGTTAGTGACCGTCCCACATTGTACAGGCCGAAAGGACGGCGATCTGTTGTGCCTAGATCATGCCCAGAATGATATAGGAATAAAGCTTTTCCCCGTGACTCTGACACTGCAGATAGGAGTAACGATTAAAAGTCCATGTTTATCTCAACGTGCGGATATTTAACGTACGATCAATACACGTGGACGGTGCTGGGGTCGACAAGGCAGGTCACGGGTTCACATCACGTCTACATCACTTACAGCCGGTGGCATTTAATCACGATAAAGTATATTGGGGGGGGGGGGGGATTTAAATATAAATTTAAATTTAAAAAAAACAAGCATGAAAAAAACACGAGAAGAACCTAAAGTATCTGAAACCTCAAAGTCAAATGATATAATTGTCTGTGGTTAACCACCTTGCATTGTCTACATGAACTACAAGCTTTCTTTGCTTAACAATAATTTCGGTACTGGAAAAGTTTAAATTCCGATACAGTGGAACACAGTCAATAGGGCATCCGGAACAGTGCCCAACTCACTAGAGGGTACAGAGTGATTGCTAGTTCAGCTGTCATCTGCAGGAAGATTGAAATAGTTCAGGATTGACCCGTGGAGATGGCGCCACTGTAGTCAGGAGACATCAGCTTTTATAATCCATTGATAAACGCACCTGCCTCTGGTGTTATTTTTTTACTTGTGGGCAAGATGGCTGTCCCATAAGACAATAGCTAGTTGTCATACAGTCGACAGTTGGTCTCAGTTCTAATGGTGGCCTATTCATGGATGCTGTTCACCAAAGTGGTGGCGTAAGTAGATGGCGGTAACCAAGTTCTAACCACTTTAACATGAGATACGTAAAGCCAGGTACCATTCTTAGTGTGCATATAAAGGGAGAGGTCTAAGATGTGATGCATTACCTTCACAAGGGGTCAAACATTTGTAGGTTGGGTCATGTCCATCTAGACAGAGGAGGGTTGTTATGATAAGCCACGTCGCGACGACGGCCAGCCCCCGTTACTCTAAACTATTTCCATAGATAATGTTATGATAACATATCAATAGAAGGAGAGTTCTGATGTAAAGCGAAGGGCCAGAGTGGCCACGAGAGGCTATGTCCATAAAGATGGTGGATTAGTGGGCGGGGCTATGTCCATATAAGGGCACCGTGTTGGTACGTGGACCTACGGGACCTGAAGTCTGGTCTCGTACCTTCAGTGATGACCGAAGCCAGACCTTTAATTGGGCCGAGACCAGGGCATCGGGGTCATGGCTATATGAGGCCAAGACTAGCGACTGGTATTTTCATATACCTGTGTACCAATGTCTCACACTTACTGGCCAGCTGTACGGATTCCGTTTGTCACTGAGTGAAGAAATATTGATGACACTGTCCTCTATCCCATGTGACTTGTTGAGATGATGAAACAGTGAGTAGTAAAATGGGTTTTTTAATGATTTCCAGTATGTAGGAGACATGGTGAGTGTGCCTGAATTACATTTGTGTTGTTTTAGTTGGAAATACTAACCTTGTACTTCAGACATAAAACCACATGGAACAGATTCCAGTCAGCCACACTAGCTATATCTCCGTATATTAGTATATTAGTCTTGTTTGTTTGGGTAGTTTAACGTCCAATATGTCCTATCAGACTTGTATATCAGTCAAACTGACTTGTTCATAAGTCAGAAACTTGACATATTTTCAATATTTTTAGGTATTTAATACTAATAAAACTGGACATGATACACAAATTGAATTGTTTGTCTTATGTTTAGTTTGTGCTCTCCATGTCCCTCGGCAAAAAGATGCTAAAAAAAAAAAAAAAAAGCTCGAAATAATTCGTGAATTCGTCCTCCCTCACCCAGTTTCTTGGTAGTATATCTGTATAATTAGCGACAGAATACTGTGGGTAGAATGACATCAGGAAAGAGTGCAACCAAAGATGGGAGATGTATCTTCGAAACAGGTGTTCAGACCTGGTATTATCAGGCAAAAGCAAACGGCTTAGATTCAAACACAAAGTATTAAGTTCACTCGAGAGATGCTTCAAGCTTTATCCTCTGTGGAGATTTACGGTCTAGTTTACTTGGCACAGATTCTAAAGTCTGGTGGTGTTTTTTAATGATGCTGTATTCACGTAAACCTACATTCTATGTAGAAGCGCGACCGTACTTTATGTAACTATTAAACAGCGAGGAATTATCCTCACCTTCTTTTGACTACAAGGTACATAAGTATTCACAGGTAGATGCATAATAGATCACAAGAGGATGAATCATGAATTGATAATCATCACCCAGTCGCTTACCTTATAGGATGTGCACCATCACGAGTCTATAAAAATACGGAGTATAAATCAAACATTCCGACAGAGAGGAGGACGCGGACTCAGTGACCGTGACTGGTAAAACATTCCTCTGCCAGTTCTCTCGCTGTATCCTTCTTTTTGGATCCCTTCGGTGTACAAAATGTCAACATTGGTGGCTGCCACACATGGGAGGCGCATCGTGTGGCGGCGGCAGGTGTGTGCGGGGTTTATACATTACATGTGCTGGGGGTGGGGGCGGGAGGTATGTGTAGGGTGTATACATTATATGTGCTGGGGGTGGGGGTGGGGTGTATACTTTATATGTACTGGGGGAGGGGGTGGGGGTGGAATGTATACATTATATGTGCTGGGGGTGGGGTGTATACATTATATGTGGGGGTGGGGTGTATACTTTATATGTGCTGGGGGTGGGGGTAGGGTGCGTTGTTTATATAAAATAGTTCCTATAATGCCCATCAGGGGGCTGAAAAAGCTATATTCTCCTCGTAGAATATGGCTTTCTGTATTCTACTCAGTAGCGATCTGTAGGCTCTGTAGGCTTAGTATAGAGACTCCATATTAGGTGGGTAATAGATTATGTTCTGGGGGCGGGGGTTCAGGTCATAGGTCGGCGTTACGACTGTTACGTGGCTGGTAGGTAGGTGGGGAGGTACGTAGGACTGTAGTTAACTGAAGGATGTCTGTTCTAGAAACCAACCCATGTGGAACTATCCAGGTCCATACTCACTCCCGCCCTATGCTGTATCCATACCCCACACACCCTAAATATACACACACATATATCCCCAAGCCTCACTTCTTCTATCCTTTCCCACCAATACCCAGCTGCTGCACCCACGACCTTGGCCATCATCCACCATTCCCCAACCCCGACCAAAAAAAAAAAAAAAAAAAAAATCTCCTGAACCTGAAGCCCGTCTCCTGGCGCCCCTTGATCACGTCGCGTAGGGAGAGGACAAAAGGAGGGCATGTAAACCCCAACCTCCGCATACCACAGCGGGGTATGTAGGAGGGGGGGGGGGGGGGTGGTCGGCCGTGTGCTCATACCTCACCGAGTTTACCTGTGAAAACCCCCCTCACACACTCACACATAGACCGTACGGGTTGGGTTACCTGCGACACGTTTACCTCGTAATTAGGACGTTACTGCGGCGAGCGCCCTCTGATGTATGTCACCGCCACGTTATGCAGTGTCTGGAGACTTGCTCAAGTCTTTGATTATGAACATTCATTAAATGATTAAAGAAAATCGGAATACAATTCATTATAGCATGTGTCCTTCTCTGACTGGCCCATGAATCAAAGACTTATCCACTCTGACCAGAATCTGCTGTTTATGACCCCAAGCCACTCCCTATAACCCTATACCTCTACCCCTCCCCCTCCCCTCCTCCAGTTCCCTGGCCGCCTGTGTTGTCATAGCAATATATTTCGCCTACTCCTGACTGTGACCTGATTAAGATCAAAATGGGAGGGTATCAATCTCCCAGCAGATATCCTGACCAGTAGCCAGACCTCTACTTGGGGAGTGTGGTGCAAAATCGCGCCAGTCTAGACGACCAATTACGGATGAGACCAGTCCCTGTGTCACTCAGAAGGGGTGGAGGGGTAGGATACAGGGACTGAGGCCAGTCTACAGTGTCTCCAGCGAGATACAGGGCTCTTCATATTGACAAACTTCACAGTTAACCAACGCGGCAGGCTGCGGATCTCTCATCGATACGCCTCGTCTAACAACACATCTTCACAGTTAACCAAGACCTCAATCTCCAAATCACAGCATCTCCAGTGAGACACAACTACATATTGACTTCACAGTCAACCAAGACCTAAATCTCCTATTCCCAGACCTCAATGCTGAAATAGAACCCAATCACAGCATCTCCAGCAAGTCTCAACTACATATTTATCTCACTCCTTTATTTTTTTTTGGCCCTTAACATTGGGAACTCATTATCCATGATCCTACGAGTATAGCGTTTACAGTATAGAACCTAATCACTTGTTAGACTGGCCCTTCATGTCTGCTATAAAAGAGTGACAGAATTTTTTTTAGTTAATTCTTCAGTTTGTTACTAGGGTAGGGTTACCATATATTATCAGTTGGCACCAGGGCCAAGTTTGGGGTTTTCTTCTTTCAGTTGTATTAGACAAAAATGGTAAGTATGAGTTATATATACAGGTGAGGCATGGTATACATAGATGGTTGAAAGCGACTGTACGTAGAGGTAGGGTTAAATTGCCTTAACTCCTTCTTTAAACCTGATTTCATGAACCCGTCCTAAAGGTTTAACTTTCAAAGGAGGTCACAATATCATCCCCTGGGAGACGTTGCGGGCATTTCCGCATTTCAGCGTTTCCCTTGGGTGCTCCCGCCACCACGTCCCACCCCTACCTGTACTAACTAACTCTCTGCTGGTCATACTTGTTGTGGATCATATTGCAAAGCCTGGTGGTCAAAGGTTGATCTCTGGTGAATGAGGCGGTATAGCGGCGACCGACGAGTGGCCTGGATCCACTGAACTATTGACTTAGACGAGGTCAGGAATACCGCCTTACGGGGAGGAGTGGACTGGCACCCGGCCAAGAGACTGGCGAGAGCGCAACTAATACACAGTGTTTACAGGTTATACAGCAGGAGATCGGAATATAACTAAACAATCACGAAAGGGGGTTTCCGGGGGCCTGTATTTTTAGCTGTTCTAATTGAATTTCTGGCATAAGCTCAGAGTTGACATGACCTTTTTACCATGTTAACTAGTTTTCTCATGCTTTTCTGTTTGTTTGTTTAGTTTATCGTCCAATATGTTTTGTTAGACTAACTTTGGGTCTGATTGAATCTATGGGATGAATTCAGGTAGAAATCTCACCCCTACACATTTACTAAGGTGAGAGGTCTTTTACTTCCCACACCACAAAGACATGGTGTATGCGAAGGATTGGCCTTTGATATAGCAGTAAACGATTTGTATCGATCTCATGAATGATCCTTACGACATCAACAGATCCTGAAATCCTGAGAAATCCCACGCCTGGGTTATACGGCGGTTGCGATACGATTTGATACTAGATGGCGTGACGATCGATAATGAAAAAAGGAGGTGTGAAAACAGCCAGGCCTTGGGCTCCTAGTTTCCGGAAGTACCTCCTCAGGCTGTGTCAATGTCTACACATGTTAAATAATATGTAATCTGGTCATTCTATATAGCAGACTGAAGGGAACACAAAAGTCGAACTAGATTTACAAACCGTTTCCTGATGTTCTAAATACAACAAAGGTTATTGACCTTTGCATTATTTCCTGCACATGGGAGGTTCTATAGGACCCCGGGCTTCTTGCAGGTCGACAGTTGTGTCGTCTGTGTGAAAAGAAGTCTCGTCCAAATCCCTGCTTATATAAATAAGCCAAAGCTATTTGTAAAAGATGTAAGCCAGAAGGAAACACCAACCCTTAACAGAGGCGTCCTTCCTACTCACTGTAGTCCACCGTGCTATATTAACATTCAACGTCCAGTGTGGGAGGAATCTCATACTAGAATAGCATCATATCTTATGAGTTGAGAGTTCGTCATCAGTTTACCTTCAGAAATCCCTTTATTTCAATCTCATTTCCTGTGCGTGTATTCTCCTAGCCTGACAGCCTGGCCTATATGTTCACTCACATATAAATAAGTCCGGGAAACACCCGCCATTTTTTTGTGCATAATGGGTAACGCTCACCATTTTTACGCTGGTTTACCAGCTAGAGGGCGTGACGAAATCTGTTTTTTTTAAACCATTCTGATAAGTTATCTTTCATGGTTTGAAAGGTTGCTATTACTTAATTTGTATCATCGTACATCATAAACATCTATTACTAAGTTTTTTTAGGGAATCTCATGAGGGATGGAATGTGCTGGCTCTGATCGTGTGTGTCACATTCGAGCTCTTTTGGGTTGCTGAACAGCAATTGTTAGCGATTCCTTCCAAAAGGGGTGGTTTGGCGCAAGAAATCCAGGTCAACTATAGACTGTAGAACTGTCCCAAGGCACAATCAAGACTATGTAAGAAGTTCAGCGTGAAGGTCGTGGTTTGCTCTGAATGTAGTCATTGGCTGCTGGGTCAATCCATGCCTTCTAAATTCCTTATATGGCAGTGAAGGCATAGGGACAACTCCATGCAGGAAACATTGATCAATAAGAATCAGGGAACTCTCCATGCAAATGATTCGTGGCGCTCACACTTACTAATAAAAAAAAGTGTTACTGTCAAAAGTTATAAAAGTCAAACAACTCATATATTACGAGTTGGGGAAAACTCTAAGTGTGAAATGAGCTTCAACTCTTATTCTTGAGCTCTAAATCACTCTTTAGTGTGAATCCACAGTTGATTAGACTGCCCCTTCGAAGGAGCACAAACAAAACAAAACCCTGCCACACATGAAGAAAGTAATCCCAGAGACTATGCCTGATTTGACATCACAAACAACAGGAATGAGCATACAGCACTAACCATATTGATATGTGTATCTCTTTTTGCAATTGAATACAAAATACTCCCCATAGTGCTCAAAATTTAGGATATATGAAAAACTGGCGTATGGTGCAGATTTTGGCCCACACAGGCAGGTCGGTGCAGAGATAGAACAAGGCAGGAAGTAAGGCGCAGAATCTATGTTTGGAGAGTGAATCAGGGATCGGACTGGGAATTGAACTCGACCTGTGATCATCTACGGACCCAAGGCTTGATTAGATCACACTCTACCAGGAAGCATATCTTATGGGTATGAACTAATCAGCCATACCTTTAGATAGCTTTCATCTGACGCTGTGATAAATCGTGTATGCAGTCAGCTTTATCTCATTCAGAAGTGACTAATGTAACTTACAATCCATAAGTGAGCAACATTCCGATGTTATTTGTCCATATAAGACGTGTTTGTTTGTTTAGTTTGTATGTTCTATTAGACTTTGGTTGGGAAGTGATCGAATATGAGAAGAATTTAGGTAAAAATCTTACCCTTACACTTTTACCGAGGTCTGAGTTTTATTAGTGCCCAACCCACATAGACATGGTATGAGAAGGACTGACCTTTGATCTAGCTGTAAGTCTAGCACTGCTGGGGATAAAGGAGAAAGTCCAATGCTTTAACATATTAGCTAACTCCCTACCCTGATACATGACAGTTAGCAGGCATGTAAATGTATTGAATATACCAGTAAAGCTCAAGTTCATAAAACAGTTTGTAGGTAGGTCTATTGAGCATAAAGGTATGGTACAAACTGTAAATAAATGAGACGGTTGGTTGTCTATATGATGGGGTAGGGAGATAAAACTGCACTGTGTATATAAATGAGAGTCAGTGACATATTTGCCAATGTACACACTTCACCAACCCGATCACACCTCTCTCAACATGAATCAGGCATTACTAACATGGCAGCTAATGCCCGATTATAATCGGTGAGAGTCGCGTACCCTCTTACATCGAAGTCAGTGTTCCTGACTGTTCCCGATTGTAATCGGCCATTGGATGGGTGAGAATCGGTGATATATGTCAATGTCTTATAGGCTTTAAAAGTGTATAAATGAGGTAGTGGCTAACATATTAAAGAAGAAACCTACAAGTTTTGGTCAAATTCATCGTTTTTCACAAGTTTGATGCGGAGTGATATAAACGAGGTGACAGCCAAGTGAATATCTTGTAGTGTTCAAACGAGCTGGAGAACAATAACTTCAACCAAAACGAGTTGCTTTCTGTATTTATCTCACCCCTGTGCACACTAACAGAATGTATGATACAAAGGATAGAGACCAGACTATTACAGAGGATAGAGACCAGAGAGAACAGACTCCAATACTCATAGGGGCTTGGAGAACGAGTTCCCAATGTTAAGCCTACGGGACAAAAACACCAGGGGTGAGGTGACAAATGTTATCTCACCCCTGGTACAAGTTTAGCCACAGGAATAACATAATGAGATGACGACATAGTTATAAACCAACTGATTTGCGAAGTAATTTGAATCATTCTGATACTTTGATACTATTTAATGTCAGTGAACGGTGTGAGATATATCCAGAACCGTACTCAAATCGTAAAATACACAATACTCCACTTGTTTGAATGGGCCATAATTGTCACTCGGCTTCGCCTCGATGACGATTGCGGCCCAGCCAAACCTGTGGAGTATTGTGTATTTGTACGGTTTTCGATGCAGTTCTATATAAATCCTCTCGTGTAAATAAAACCTTTTATTAATATTTTTTCTATGAAGAGAAGTACCTGGTCGCTCGAGGCTGACGGCCTGTCGATGGTACCTGGCGTCCCGCGGGCCGCACGCCGGTCTCGGCGGTCGCGGGGTAGCGTTCCTCACACCCGGACCAGCCTCGCTCTCACTCCGCCCGCGTCTCCTCCGTGACGCATGCGCACCGCGCGCCACAGCGTCCCCCGACATGACGTCACGGCACACGGCAGCGACGCCTGGCGGGTATCTGTCACACCACTCCGGAAGGGTCTTTTTTAATATGTTTTTTTCTCCGTCACTTGGCAACGTCCGAAGTCAACGCGTTTTGGCAGCGTTCAGTTCTGAAGTTTCTTCAAGTAGATTCCGCTATGTTTTCATTTGGTTTCCCATCAAGAATTAAATTCTTCGCGGTGATGTTTGCTCAAGATGACACTTCTTTTAAAAACAACTTTTGGAGAAATTCTCTGGTGACACTGTTCAAAAACTCCGATAATGTTGAAACTATTTGAATAAGTCACGCTTTCAAGAAATGGTATGGCAACACTTCTTACCAGGTACACTTTTTGCCAAGTCCCCTGAAAGTACTTGACAAATAATATGTTCACCTCAAAACGATGTTACCTAACGTTGGGAGATCTTTCTCACGTAGGAACCGATTGATGTGAAGTGTTGTCACAGCACTTCTTGACAAATTCTTCGCAAATACTTCCAGATTTTGTGACACACTTACTGACAAATAATATGTTCACTTCCTAGCAAATATTTTAAGTACAATCCTTGAAAAATCTTCCTGCCTGGCAAATCTTTTGGAAGGACTTCTTGAAAAATCCACTGAAAAACTTCACGAAAAATCCATTAAGATATACTCCAAGGGGGAATCGCTAGATGAAATTTCTGATCTCAAAGTCTGCCACTTCTCTAACAACCACCACAGAACTTTGAACGATGCCTCCTTCTTATACCCTCCTTTGTAACAGGGTGTAGTGACAATATCCTCCTGTCGTCCTCGGCAGTAGTTTCCTGCACACTCCTCCTGCTGCTGTCCTCTAGAGCAGGTATCCGCCCAGCAGAGATCTACGCTGATTTCATCTCGTAGGACGACCTGGACAAGTCAGGCTATATTGCTGTGTCGTGCTGGATCAGTCCGGTGGAAGACCCCGTCAATCAGTAGCTGTGAGCGATAATAGGGGCCGTGCACTCACTAATGAGGCAAGCAGATCTCCAGATGATCCAGCAAGATGCAGCCAGGTGGGGCCCGGCATACACGTAAGGCCGGTGGAATAGCCACTTCAGGACACAGAAGGCAGGTGGGGCCCTGCATACATGTAAGGACAGTGGGATACCCACTTAAGGAAGAAACAGTAGACAAGATGCAGCCAGGTGGGGCTAGGTATAAACGTAAGGCCAGTGGAATAGCCACTTAAGGAGGACACAGTGGAGTGGTGTCCAGTCTTGGAGATGAGCAGCTCTGAGTGGTACAGAGCAGCTCTAACTGGGCGTGACCAGGTTTAGCAGTGAGCTGTACACGCCCCACCTGTTAACGCGTAGACGTGCACCAAGTCTCCTTACCTCGTGAATTGATTATACCAGGGATATCAGTTGGGGTCTGGGAAAAAACTGGAATTTACCACCTCAGAGAGACCAGAACAACCTGGAAGATATGTCCTTTTCGACCATGGCATGGGCTTGAGGGTCTGTGGGGGAGGTTCAAACCACTGTTTTATGGGCGTAAATTAGGTTTAATCAATATCATCTTTGTTTGACGCAAGGAGAAGAAATTACATACACTGAATAAGAAAAGTGGATTTCCACGTAGAAATCGAAAACTGAGAAGCTCTACCTGTAATACATCTGAGAATAGGCCTAACGGGGGGTAAAAATTGGTGTGTGTGGGGGGGGGGGGGGGGGGGGCATTCTGCGGTAGCTATAAGGCCCCCAGCTGGGAGCTGACATAGCCATTTTACTATTTTAACTAATAAAATACTATAATAAAAACTAATTATCTCAAGAATAGCCCTCTGGACGTAAACAAATTTTGTCATAACCCTCTTCCTTCATTTATTTTCCTTCGTATTTTACACTGTGATTATGGGCTACTAGGATAATCGAAAGATGTATCATGTGCGACCACTCCTTGAAAGTATCTGAACTCATATTTGTACTTAAGAGATGCAATAAACTAAATAAAAGATGAATAAACCAGAAAAATGCCGTGCCTACAACTGTTATTTTTCTTTTTTCTTTCTTTTTTTGGGGGGCATCGTCTTTATACAGAGGTGTTTCACGCCACGTCTTCAGTACTACATGTGTGATATTGACGCCGGAGTCGGAGGGCAGGACAAGTCTACCCCGCCTGGTCCTTCCGCCCGGTCAGTCCGCCCGGTCAACCCGGCCCCTCCCTGATCCGCCCCCATCAGGTCAGATTAACGCCCGATTAGCGCCGGATTACGCCGCAGATCCTCAGATCTCCGGAGTCGGGCACCACCAGGACTGGCTCTAGTCTATACGCCAGGAAGGACTATTAGGGAATATGGTGGGATCCTGATTTAAAAAGTATTTCCCTAAGAAATATTATAGATTGACTTGTGCTACATATATTTTTAGTTAAAGTAAGCATTTGTTTGTAAATAATGACTAGAGGATAAGCATTCTCTGAAATTACACTAAATAAATATTTCATCATTTCCAACCAGGACCTTTTCTCCATTTTTTGCCTACCATGACAGTGCTTTGATATACGGCAAATATCACAAGAAGGCGCATTTTCCTCCCTTTCTAGCTTGATAATAAAACAGTCTATTTTTACTTCTACTATGAGGACAACGACAGTTAAGGGATCAAAATCTCTACCTGATTATACTGGGTTTTGATTTTGCTTCCATATGCAGTTCTATGGAATATTCACTCATATCCTAGAAGCCAAACATTTTCCCTAACTTTCAATATGATTTCTGAGAATATTAAAAAAGGAAACTGATAAATCATCTTAATAGATTCACAAAATATATATGATAATAAAACCATATTATCCGGTTTAAACCATTTAATTATGTGGTTTTTTTTAAAAAGTAACTTACTATGTAATTTTACCGATGAATGATGAATGATGAATGGTAAAAACTGTACAACAAAACACCAAGCCTTATCTGGGCGTGTCCCTGGCCACATTCCCCTCTCCCGACCCCCATCACCAGCAGGTGGCAGCACCAGCACGCATCTGACCCAGTTATCACGTGACAGCCCGAGCAGCTCACTCTCCAGACACAGACTGTGATATGGCAATGTGGCTGGAGAGTGAGACGAGCGAATTCTCGGCAGATATCCAGACAGGGACTGCACTAAAAGACACCCGCGTGTTTCACGCAGTTTCTTCACGTTGATTTATGACCAAGGCTTCAGGCGTTTACTCGTTAGAAGATCCTTTTAGCAGATTTTGCATCTCGAAAATGAGGGATGACAGTTGGAGTCAGTAAAAAATGTGGAAATATTTTTCATGTGGAATTTGCTGACTCAGAGTCCCAAGAAAATGTGGGAAACATTCGGTGTCAGCCAGTCTCCATGGGGAGGTTCAAAACACTGTGTGCAACGACGGGGCGTATCAAGAAAATTTTTCCGAACCTAGGAGTACACACTCCAGCGGAACGGACAAAAATTAAACAAAAAAGAGGTTCAAAACACTGTTTTATTGGTGGGAATGAGGCTCAATTAATATTGTCTTTGTTTTATACAAGGACTAAAATACATATGCTAAAAGTGGATTCCCATGGAAAGGAGTAAAGGCACCATCTCTGTGATACAGCACTGGAGATATTCATGTGTATAGACATTTCAATTTCATGTCTTTATAAAACATTTTTATTTCATTTTGGTGTGACAAACGTGCTTCATATATAATCTATGGCGTTGAAATTTCCAAAGACAAATTCAAAAGCTACACACACGTTTCATATCCTGAATGTGCAATCATCGTATTATGACAAGTCCAGCTTGGTAAACCAGCTAATAGTGACAATGTCGAAGCATTCAAAGCTGACTCTTTTTACTGATGTCAAATCCATACACGGATAGCCATACAAGCTCTGTGCGTGTGGTTCACCCCCCCCTCTGGGCGTTAGCCAATTATTAACACACTTCTGTCAACATTATTTTATAATTCAGAGGTTGGGAGGTGATTTATTGACACGGGTGTGTCACCAAAATCAAATGACAAAAAAAAAAAAAAAAATCAATAATCACCCCAACAAAGGAGGTAACTCCAATGAACATTTACGCTGATTCTTGTAGGGGTATGGTGAGGGGTTAATTTAATAGTATCCAGTCTCAGGCTAGGTGTAGTACCTCTAAATGGTTAAAGTAACCACCAGGCATGATGCTTTCTTGGCTTGAGGCTCTGGGTCGTTGGGAATGGATCCAAAGCTTTACAAATGGGACTGTAACCGCCGACAGATAAAGTAAGTCGTCCTCGACCTGTGTTGATAGAGAAACGGGGCGACTTTTGTAGTATCTGCGCCTATTAATACTGAACTAGACCGATAAGCATATATTGTACTGTATAGGACACGCATATAATAATATATAATGTATAGTTTATTCATAAAGAACTGCATCGGGAATCGGATAAATACACAATACTCCACAAGTTTGAATGGGCCGCAATTGTCATCGAGGCGAAGCCAAGTGACGATTGCGGCCCATACGAGTGGAGTATTGTGTGTTTATACAATTTGAGTGTGGTTCTGGATTTATCTCACCCCTTTCAATGACGTTAAATAGCATCATAATATCAGAATAATTCAAATTACTTAGCAAATCCAGTTTAAACATTCAGATCTCCATGTAGAGATCTTGTCATTTCTCTGAAATCCTGGCCACTGATTGGTCAATCGCATATGACGTCATCTCACATTCACTCCGCCACGACCGTGGTATAGTATTGTAACTTTACTGGGGTGATGGTTGAGTATTTTTTTCTATTGTTATTCCTAAGGCTAACCTTGTACCAGGGGTGAGAAATAGGAATGGGATGTCCCCATGTGTGTCAGTATATAGCATACAGAATATGTGTATATATATGGGATTTCTGTCTGTGTGACAGTATACAACAGACGGTATACATTAGACTAGCCTCCGTCCCTGTGTCCTACTCCTACTGCTGCCTACCGCCACCGCACGCCCTCCTTACCCCTCCACCTACTCTCCCCTTGGCCTGGCTGACACAGATTCCTGAGCCAGTCGGAGGAGCCTTACACATTGTAATTTATTGTATTCATTGAATTTATGTTCATAATCAAAGACTTGAGCAAGTCTAGGTATACATGTATGTGTATGGGTTGTCTGTGTGATAATTAACCTCTATACTGTCAACAAAGGCTGTGAACCTCTTGATCGACACATGAACCGGGTTCTCTGTGACGGCGACCATCTGTGTCACAACCCGCAGTCAGAGCCGGTTACCACGCCGTACCTGAACAAAGTCTCGTCTCTCTACTCAACGATGTCATTATTCAGAGATGGCAGCTTGGAAATCCCAGAATCCCAGATTATATTTCCAGCATATACATTTATTATTTTTTAGCGGGACTTCAAGGTAGCGCCTTGCTGGAGACAGACCTGTCAGCCACGTATTGTAAACAAAACATTTTTTTTTTTCTTGTGTAAAATAAAGATGATATTGATTGAGCCCCACTCAACCCATTGAAGCAGTGGTCTGGGCACCCACAGACCCTCATTCTCACACCGTGGCCAACACCACAGTGTTTAGCACATTTTCCCGGTTTCACCTGGCTTTTTAAAAGATTCACAGCCTGCACTCAAGCTTCGTGGTTTCCCAACACCCCTCCAAATGTCGCTGCATTTTTCCCCTTAAGATTATCAGTACCTCTCGATGTTTGTCGAGTTTTTCAGGCACTTCAAAGTCAACAATACATAATTACATAGGGTTAGGAGTAGGCATACAATTATCCAGTGGGAAAACTACCATTTGGTAAAACCGGTGTCATTTTGTAAAATAAAAAAAAAAGACTTTAAACATATTACAATAACATGAAGATCACTGTGGTATAAAGGAAGAAAGAGTAAGTGTTTACTATAACTATAGTAGGGTGAAATGAGGTTTATATCTTTTTCAGCATCTTCACTTCGTATGCCTATTATATCTGATCATAGTTCGTATAGCCACTCATCAGCTGACACGTTCTGAGGATGACCCAAATAGGTGTTAGCAATTTAACTGTAGTTACAGCTGGAGGTATGCGCGCTATGTCCGCCAGAGGGCGGCGGGCGTCCGGCGGGCGTCCGGGAGCCGTCCAATCAGAGCGGACCTTCACTCTGTACGCACTTATAGGCTCGTTTGCACTGGCCGACGAAAACGGTGTAGATATTTTTGAGTTCTCCTAATACTAAGCACATTTCCGTTGTGCCTCAGCAGTAATAAAGGTTCGTCGGTGGTTCCTGACTGTAGATTGGTGATGACCAATGGAAATGGGCTTTATGGAGAACTAAAAAAATCGACACCGTTTTCGTCGGCCAATGGAAACGGTCCTTAATGCTTAATTGTTGTTGTTGTAGTTGTTGTTTGGGTAGTTGTTGTTGTTGTTGTTGTTGTTTTTGTTGTTTGGGTAGTCTAACGTTCAATATGTTCTATTAGACTTACTTTGGGTTTGATGGTGAGCAAATCTATCAGATGAATTTAGGTAGAAATTACATCCCCACATACTTACCGAGGTGAGTGTTCTTTCAGTTCCCACACCACATAAACGAGGTATGAGAAGGATTTACCTTTGATATAGCAGTAAATCTGACCACCTCTCAATGTGCCCGTACCCCCAAGTTACCATATCCGTATTGCAGCAGGGATCATACGCTGGCTTTGTGGTTTCAGTGTCAGCTGTGGTTGTATGACTAGATACACAGGTATAAATACAGTTACGGCCAGTATACGGGCCATCAGTAGGCCAGGCAGGCTTTTCAGTGCTCCAGGCTATAATCCAGTGCACCAGCAGCCCTAGTTAATACTCAGACGCAGATTAAATAGCTAATAATTGATGGTTTTATGGACAGGTGGCCGTAAATCACAAGTAGTTGACTAGTAGTAATAGGCGAGCGTCAGAGAGTGTATTACGACGTTAGCCTCGAGTGATTTACAGAGCCGCCTGTACACGCCTGTAAACCATCGTTTATGGTATTTATTATCCATCTTCTTCAATAGAACAAACCCAGGAATTGCCATATTTACGGGTATATCACTAGGGACTATTTTCCATAGCACAAGGGGACTCCCCCCCACCCGTATACCATGGCTTTGAGGCCGTATACCACAGATTTAAATCCGTATGCCACAGTTTTGGTATCTGACAGGTTTGATATAATGGGTCGTAGTTTACTGAGTCCCCATACATCTCCAATGGGGTCTTTGCACACGATGGATAATAAAATCCAGTCTAGCAGCATCACCAGCTAATATTCCGACACGGATTAAAGGATTAAACCACACGTAGATAAAAGAATATAGAGGTAAATGAGAATGGACTCGGAGACAACACCACAGGTTGTTGATAACAGACCTACGTCCATCGAGCCACAACGCACTATCAGCGTGTTCTTTCCCTTTATTTGACTTCTCCCTGCACTGGGCTATGCTGATCAGCCTGTATTGATTGATTACATTTGGAGAAGCCTACACCGCACAGACTCTCAATGAGACCCTTGTAAGGCCACTGTTGAAGGATTTTGATTTTTATCTCACCTCAGGTATTTTCCCCATAGATTACATGAATTACGTAGCATTTCAAACGAGACGGGAACGAGCTCTCATTGTACTCTCCACTTGAATATGTTCCTGAATTTATCTCACCCCTCACATTGACTAATGGGCTATCATTTTTGACATAATCCCCCATTGGATATTTTTCCTAAATAGCTCATGGGCGTTGGATACGAGTTCCCAATGTTAAGTCTATGAAGAGAAAAAATACCAGGGGTGAGATAATGGTAGCCGCCGTTCACCAGGCATGTGTGTCTTATGGCGGCATAGCAGTGTCGAGACACAGATCGGTGTCAGTGGCGACAATTTGACTCCTGTTCACAGCCTCTCGCGTCGCACCAGGTGCTGAGCCCGCGACGTGCGACAAAAACTCACAGCGCGCTAAAAACGGCGGTAAACTGCGCACTGAGTGTGACGTGTGACCAGACGACAATTAACGGCCAATCAGCGTTCAGTGAGCCACAGGAGCCCAGCCTGAGGTGAAATAGCTCAATCAGGAAAAATAAAATGCAGAAAAAATGAATTATTGGCAAGTATTTTTCCTATACACCTTCCGTGTACCACCTGGACCACATGCCGGCCCTGAACGTGTGTTGAGAGATCTACAGGGTCTGGTGGTCAAATCTGTTACTCTCATCCCTACGTATCACACTCCATCGAGCACATAGCTCAAAGACGTTACTGAGTTTAATGGTTATCTACGAGGTTCTGTCCCCTGTGCACCTGTGTTAAACCTAATTTATCTTCACCAACTGCATTATTCGACATGTTGTAATCAGAAATGTATTTTTGGGTTTTTCTTAAGAAATGTTACTCTTTTTTTTTTTAATCAAGGTAGCATCTGGCTTACTTAGGAGGAGTTCTTGCCACGTCTCATTAATCTGTAGTCAGAAATATGGAATTCCTCGAATTCCTGTGAGGCAAAATATAGAATATGTCAACACCCATAAAATGTCTATATATGAACATTGCATTCTAGATAAAACAACTATAATGAAACTGAACATAGACTGTCTATAATACAGTGATAGCTCATTCATTGTCTTCAGTGATATTATTCAAGCCCAGGGTTATCTCAATTTTTTTTTCGGAGGGTAATTTTCATTTCCGTTCGACAGATTAGATCGTCGCTCTTCCACATAAACGAGCGGTATTTTTTTTCACTCCTATATACATGTATACACTTGTAATATTGACTGGTTTCGGATACAAGCGTCCGTATTATCTGAGAAGTTGACGAGTATTGATATACCAGGATATTGCGTAGAGTCAACTCCAATTAACATACGATAACTTTCATCTGAAACTATATTTATGAGACGTGACAATAACACCTTCCGGGTAAGCCAGATGCTACCTTGATAATGACAACTTCCTGTCACTTTTGAACAAAAAATAAAAATCAAAAAATATCTGAAACTAGTCTATATTGTTTCCTTGATCCACCTTTTCCGGAGAAGTCTTCCATGGGAAATTTCTGCCAGTATGCACCCTCCCCAAACCCACTCTCCATTAAACATACATGTGCAATATGAAAGCTAGCGCCAAGTTGGCCGCTGTTCTATAGGTGATAACCTGCCATGTCTGCTTAAGCATTGTCTTAAGTCTGTGATGCGGTCAGCTTTTGTACTCCACGATCCTGTGACAACCATGACGCATAGGGATTTGGGGCTTCTCCACCGGTGTTACTATCTTGTGTCTACACGTATATATAAATGTATTGTGATAGTAATCTGAATAAATAAAGTCCACGTTCACATTCCCGTTACAAGCTTTATTGCTGATGGTAATGAGATACTAACTCGCTGCTGACTTGACTGATGGTACATTAAGGTGCAGCGCTATACATTGAAGACGCTGCTCTGAGGGAGGGCGGCCATGCTGTTCTGTCACTCGGGTCCACCTCCCTCTGGAGTATTAGCACAGGGGGAGCCTGCCAATTTTATCATGAAGTATTTTGTGCACAAGGGACTTTTTCCCCGTAATCTCCACTCTGTGCAGGCCGGAGATTACCAGATCCTGTAATTTTCTTGTTATTATTGGGTGTGATTCGATAGTACAAGACTTTGATCTGCCGTCAATACCCATGTGACAGTTTTACCTTCAGTAATCCTAAAGTATACTTTTTTTAAAGCTACTATGTATACATATATATATGTATATATATATATATATATATATATATATATATATATATATATATATATATGTATATATATATATATATATATGTATATATATATATATACACACAAAGCAAAATAACATCTAAAAATGAGGCGAGGGCCACCTCTTTGTACATAATATACAAAGAAAAATCTAACAGAACAGAACAAATTAATCTCCACCGGGTGAATTACACACTCCCAATAGGTTTAGTATGGAGACTCCGTAATGGGTGGATAATACATACATGTTTACTTCCTTCCTAATCTGGATATATACACTATGATAAATGTCTCACCTTCCGCCTGGAAGTCTGCCAGTGTCAAAACATATCATTTCCCGCAGTACTCATGGTGCAGGCCACACTGTGTGTTTTTAATGATAACACATTCCAGGATGATTACATCACGACTGCACCGTAATATGACCGTGTAATTACAGGTACCATGAGGACTCCAAGCCAAATTATAAATTACCCACAGAAAAGATAAACAGAATATGTCTATGCCACCAGGCAGCCACAGTGTGATGCCTGTCCCTCCAAATCTCCCCATCTCCCTACTCCACGAGTCTAGAGCCCAGGAGAAACCTTACAGAGCTGTTAAAATGCAAAGAAAGGGAGAATGATACCGCGGACTATTCAGTCGAGGGAGCGTGAATATCGAAAATAAAAACTATGAAAAAAAAATTCTTAAAGAAGAAACTGCCTATTCTTCTAGAGTGTGGCAGTATGGGGAATGAAGGTGGGTCCCTGTTATCCGAGGGCACTCATCAGTAGTCCCTAGGTTCGTTAGAACCTTAGTTCTCCTTCATATTTTTACCAAGGTAAGTACTCGTATAATTACCTGTTCTAACTCGCCATGGGGACTACTTTCTTCGTAGCCCTAGGGCAACAGGGGGAGTCCCTATGGCGAGTCAGAATTCAGGATTTAGTATAGGATTCACAGGAAAATGCCTTTCACGATGGTAGTCTATGTGTTTGAAGTTGTCTTTCCGTATAACATCTTCCTGGCCTGGTCCGCTCACCTTGTCAATTCACCTGGTATTCTCTCCTGAACGATTCAACTTAACTTTTAACTGGTAAGTTCACCGGCACCCTCCCCAGGTTTTATCTCACCCCTGGTACAAGTTTGGCCATAGGAATAACACTAGAAAGAATACTCAACGATCACCCCCGTAAAGTGACAATACTACGCCTCGGCCGTGGCAGAGTGAATATGAGATGACATAATATGGATTTCCTAAGTTATTTGAGTTATTCTGATATTGTGATGCTATCAAAAGGGGTGAGATAAATCCAGAACTGCACTCACATCGTAAAATACACAATACTCCACTAGTTTGAATGTACCATATTACTCACTCAGATTCACTTTGATTACGACTGCAGCGCATCCAAGCTCGAGAAGTATTGAGTATTTATAGGATTCTCGATCCAGTTCTATATAAATCTCATATGGTCATTTTACCTGTAATCTGCACCGGTAATCTCAACTGAAATCTCCTTGGTCAGTTGACCTGTAATTTCCCCAGGTAATCTCCACATGTAATCTCACATGTAATCTTTCGACCAGTTGACCTGTAATCTCCCTAACCAGTTGACCTGTAATCTCCCTGGTCAGTTCACCTGCAATTTCAACTAGTCAGTTCGCCTGTAATCTCCCATGGTAATCTCCATGGGTAATCTCACCTGTAATCTTCCTGGTATGTTCAAGTTTAATTTCACCTGGATAGTTCACCTGAAATCTCCCTGGTCAGAGACCCAGCCGTAGTCTCCTGACTGGCTCTGCTAACTACCCCTGTGAACATTATTCTCTGCCTCCATCTCTACGGTCACAGTTCACTGAGCCGCGCCGTGACCAGTGGAGCGGAACTCTTCCTGACGAGCCTACAAACACTCGTGAGCAGCCCGCGGGGTGGCAGTGGGCGTGTGCGGCGAGTGGGGCCAGGGAGAGGTGGGAATCACTGCATAACGCCCGATATAGGGCACAGAGCGGGCCCTAGTTCCCTGGTCATCCGTTTGAGGGATCACAGGGAGTTCCGGGCTCACAGCAGATCCTTTGTCCAGCATATAAGCCAAGCGGTATGAAAGATCAGCAAGGAGAGTATTCCGGTCTGAGGACAAGCAGCCAGATGTTCAAACTCTCCAAGCAGAGATCCTGAGTCAGTGCTGAGCAATAGTGACATGAAGTATCTGCTGGGAGACTGATACGTTCGGTGTCAGGGGTAAATGGCGCCCTCCATGTCTCGATAGCTATATACTGTTTACATACCACAGTAAATGAGACAAGACACCTGGTTGGCCGTGTCTCACTCTGTTTACATACCACAGTAAATGAGACAAGACTCCTGATTGGCCGTGTCTCACTCTGTTTACATACCACAGTAAATGAGACGAGACACCTGATTGGTCGTGTCTCATCCTCTGTGTTTACATACCACAGTAAATGAGACAAGACTCCTGATTGGTTGTGTCTCACTCTGTTCATATGCCACAGTGAATGAAACAAGGCCCATGATTGGTCGTGTCTCAACCTCTGTGTTTACATACCACAGTAAATGAAACAAGACCCCTGATTGGTCATGTCTCATCCTCTGTGTCCATGTACCACAGCAAATGAGACAAGACTCCTGATTGGTCATGTCTCATCCTATGTGTTCTTGTATCATGGGCGTTTGGCAGCGTGCTGGAGCTGGCACACTTTAAGCTGGAGGACAGGTGATCTGCATTCTTACTGCGTTACACAGCGCTGTCCCATACCATCACGCTCCTCCACACCCACCTCCCACCCATCCCTATGACCCACACATCCCTCTCTTGTAAGGACGTCTGTGTACAGTGGTACAGTTCTGTTTTTGTGTCCTGTAGCTTTTCTCAGGGATCGTTGAGCGACTTTTACCTCGTACCCACTGCCGGTGTCATATCACAACAATGTTTTTTTCTCAGGTTATTTGGTGTAGATTTACCCCGTTTCAACTGCCATGGTCGTATCACTAACCGATTGATTTTCTCCTATGTTATTATCAGCCACACTTGGAAAATGGTCTACATGCATATGCATCTGTGAAGTGGGTCGCCTCTCATCATGATTAAAAGGCGACGGAGTTATCACGGCGACTTCCTCGTGGTAATCCATGTCCCTGTGGGCTGTGAGAACTGACCTGCTATGAGATGTGTCACGCTTTATGTGTTTGTGGCACGCTTGCCACACACACCGAGGCATTACCAACTAAAGAAGAAACCAACAACAAGCCTCCCAGTGCCCTGCTTCCTCAATATAGGCTTTTTTTAGAGGTTTTTCAAATCAAAATATAGGTGTTTAGAGGGTTTTCAAGGCCCAAAACATAGGCTTTTATAGTTAACATATTCAGCATAATAAGTGTCAAAATATAGTCAATCGCTTATCTTCAGTTCTTGATTTCTAAAAAATGTACCTACTACTAAGTTGCAGGACATCAGGTTGTCTGGATCATCAGGTTATACCCAGCAAACATGTATGGCATTGAGTTTCCAACAGGCCAGCCAGCCTGGCAAGAAGTCACACCAACTGTTGATTCTTAAACACTTTTATGATCTCTTAAATAAAGTTATAATGTGGATTTCTTGTCATTTAACAATCTGACTTTGTGTCAAGATAACTTCTAAGATTTCCTGCACACATCAATCTGCATGGCAGTGAAAATATAGGTTCTTATAGGTTAAATAGGTTCCTTGAAAAAAAGAATCAAAATATAGGTTTTAATAGGTTTATAGGTTTTAAAGGTTTCACTGGGAGGCCTGCAACAAGTTCTGGTCATCGTTCTCCATGAGTTTGATGCAGAGTGATATGAACTAGGCAACATCCAAGTGAATATCACATAGCGTTCAAACGAGTTGGACAACAATGACTTTGACCAAAATTAGTTGCTTTCTGTCTTTATCTCACCCCTGTATATGCTAAAAGAATGGTCGATGCATATGGTATAGCCCATGGAGAATGAACTGCAATACTCGTAGGGCCATGGAGAACGAGTTCCTAATGTTAAACCTATGGGACAAAAATACCAGGGTTGAGATAAATATGAAGGGTATGTGACACACTTACCACACGCAGTGTGTTACGGACATGTGAAGGGTGTGACACACTTACCACACACAGAGTACATGACAGACGTGTGAAGGGTATGTGACAGGCCTGCAACTCAGCCACGGCTCAACCTTTACTGCATTTTAATCCACATCTCTATGTCAAGGACGTGTCTAGTGAGAGAATGTCTTGTATGTGTATCTCCTATCCAAAGAGTGTTGGAAATTTGTCATATAGGGACTGCTGAGTAGAATACGACTTTCCGTACTCTACTAAGTAGCGATCTGTAGGCTCTATATGCTAAATATAGAAACTCTATATTAGGTGTATAATAAATATGCATAGTACATATAATGTAGGTGAACCTCCCAATATAATACTTAATCACACACATCTCCCTTCATTAGACTATTAGTCAGATGATCACCCATGTTCTGTATAACGTATCGTCCTATATCTGAATTATAGCATGAAACTAAATGCCAATGAGTGTTATGACGAGCAGGCCTCTAGCACGTTACTCGGCAACTCACTCTTCTATCACCAAATAAACCGTAGACTGCTTCCCTGCCCCAGTGAATATTGGGACAGGTAACGCCCAGCAAACAGCAGCGAGTGAGCGACCTTGAACTTTTGCTGGTTCCCTACTGATTTTTAGTGGCAAGGAGATTCAGCATAACCTCACTCCCTCACGGGTTTCCCTAAATAACTTAGCTATACTTGTTTATAATAAACGATGATACAACATGATAGTAACCTTTCAAAAGATAAAAGATAACTTATCGGAATGTTTCTTTAAAAACACAAACAGATTTCACAATGCCCTCTAATAGAGAACCAGTGTAAAATCCGACAAGTATCGATTAGGTACCAGCTGAATGCAATCCCACAATGCACTAGAGAAATGGTGGTAGTTTACCTGGCCTAATATGCGAGGTAGACATAGGTCAGGCTTCCAGGCTACCCAGGCTCACTGGTATCATACGTGATCTGACCACGTGTCACTATCGTGACGTCACATCCGGCCACCAAAGCCCTGGATTACTCGCAGTAATCACGATAAATATGGCGAGGTTAATTATGTAGTGATACTCATAATTCAGCGATATCAGGTGAAGTAAGGAGAAGCGAGTGGATTGTTTGGGTAGTTTAACATCCAATATGTTCTACTAGACTTACATTGGGTTTGACCGAATCTATGAGATGAATTTAGGTAGAAATCTCACCCCTACACATTTACGAGGTGAGAATTCTTTTACTTCCCACACCACATAGACATGGTATGAGAAGGATTGGCCTTTGATATAGCAGTAGATCTATCACTGCTGTGGATGAAGGAGAAAAATATATTTCACATGCAATTTTCTGCCTTACAAGAGACTGCGGAAAATACCTCCACAATTTATTGATGGCGTGATTGAGAACAGAATTTGAAGAAATACAAAATATTCCGTTATCGGTCATTTAATTATTGCCGGTACCCGGCTGGTCATTGTGCACTAAAACCACGGGTCACCAGTAACCAGCAGACAGATGTTCGGCAGCCCTGCCGCTAGGGGCGCCACCTGCAGTAACACCACGTGACCGCTGGCCAGATCACGTGACCGCTGGACAGATCATGTGACCGCTGGGCACACTCCGGAAGTACGATGTGACATATGGGTAGAGCATGACCTACTGACTTAGAAGAATACCCAGGGCCACACTTTTAAATCTACATTTAATTACTACATGTTAATACTATGTCTAATAATACCTAAACTCTGATATAATTAGTGGTATATTCTATACATAATAGTTTTTGAACGTGTGCCACACATTCATATACGGTTGCCTATAGGTCAGGGAGAGGTTATATAGACTTTCAGCGTGCTGCGAAAAACGATCCCTTCACTATCTGCGTGCTAGCTCTATGCCAATGGGAAAGGATCTATGCCAATGGGAAAGGTACAGAGGTCCAGTGTCTTTTAAAAGCTGGGCACCCACTGCTTGCGACATGGCTCCAATATGGCTATGAATAAAAATTCATGTATCATAGCCCTGTCGGAATGTTGAAAAATTCGCTTTCATAGATTGTCAGAGTATGTAACTAAATTACTGCACCGTTCTTCTGTCAGAATGTTGAATAGTTCTGTGTCGTAGTGTGTTGGAACGCTTGTGAACCCATAGCTCAATGGGTTCCAAGCCTAAGTCTTAGAGGCGTGCCAAGATGACCTTGACAAATTACTATTGACCCATTGACTATTTGGCTCCTAGAAAGGCAGTTGTAAAAGCGGAAGGTTGACTGGTGGAAGAAATGACAAAAGACAGAATTTAACCAAAAACTATCAATTGTAACTTCTTTTTATAATTCCACGCGCATTCATCAATGATGAACATACCATGTGTTCCTAGTTACCTGTAGAAACAGCCAAAGTCACATTATACAAATCTGAAAATCTAATATCACGGTCAATCAGACTGATTTCTCTGTGAAGCCGGGAACCAAAGTTCATTCAGTTCAGTGGTATGGTTTAATGATCTATTTATAGCCCAGGCTGTGCCCAGCTAGGGCTGATTCCATGTCCACACAGACTGGTCTAAACTTGGAGAACTGGTCTTATATGGTAAACATGGTGCATAACACCAGTGTGTGGACGATAGCAGGCGCCACTCAGTCCCAGAGACCCGGCGGAGAACCACGTGCGGTGTGCGGAATGCCATTAGGAGAGTGATCCAGTGGAGGCGAGATGTGTGCCACGGTTGTAGACAAATCGAGGTTTTATTTTTAGAGCATCCTCACACGGCCTATATACATTGCCTAAAGGTTAGAGTGGTCACATCTAGACTTCCACCGTGCTTTCAACAAACTATCCCTTCACTATCTGCAGGCTATTCACTGTGATAGTGGGAACTGAGCAGGGTGCCCGTGCTTCAGGGTCTCAAAAGCATGCCCAGCTGACCATAGCCAATTACTAGAGACTGAAATACCTCAAGACCCACTGGTGCTTGATATGTTTTGATCTTAGACTCAGGCAGTTACATAAATGGCAAGTTGACTGGGTGCAAGTGGATTACAGAAAATGATCCATAGACTGAATGTAACCCAAACCTTTTATTGTTTTTCACTTATAATTGCATGCTTATTCATCAATGATGCACATACCGTTTGCTCCTAGTTCTCATTGTGGTCATTCTTTGAACTTTGCACCTGTTCACATTCTCCGCTGTAGGATGCTTGGGACACACAGAATTATACACAATTCTCTTGATACATCCCAGAAAACCCACCCATTCACATTCTCCCCTATAGGATGCTTGGGACATGCAGAATTATACACAATTTTGGTGCCATATCCCAGAAAACCCACCCATTCACACCTTGCCCTATAGGACGGCTCAGGACACACAGCATTATGTATGAGCTTCTCGCCACATCCCAAGGTCCATGCCCATTCACATTTTGCCCTACAGGATGGCTGGGGACACACAGAATTATGCACGAGTTTCTCACCACATCCCACAAAACACACCCGTTTACATTGTGCCCTGAAGGATGGCTGGGGACACTTGTTTTGTTTGTTGGTTTGGTTTTATTTTACATCCAGTCAAACATTATAGGTCCTTTCCAGACTTTCTCAAAGTTCTTTTACACCTCTAGGGTGGTGATCGAATCTATGTGATGAATTCAGGTAGAAATCTTACCCCTACACATTTACCAAGATGAGAGTTCTTTTACTTCCCACACCACATAGACATGGTATGAGAAGGGTGGCCTTTGATATAGCAGTAAATCTACCACTGCTGGGGGTGGGACTCAAACCCACAAAGTCTTACAACCTTGGGGTTACAAGTCCGGTGCTCTAACCACTGAGCTAACTCCCAAACCCCGCTGGGGACACACAGAATTGTACACAAGATTCTCGTCACATCCCAGAAAACCCGCCTATTCACATTGTGCCCTATAGGATGCTCAGGACACACAGAACTATACACAAGTCTCTTGCCACATCCAAGTGGACCCCGCCCACTAATTTTGTGCCCTATCGGCTCGGGACACACAGAATTATACATGAGCTTCTCGCCACATCCTGGAGGACTGCGGGCCCTGGCAGCCATCAGTCTAACTGCACCTGTGATGGTAACAGAGCGTCGCTATGGCGACACACCACGCCGAACTGGTCGCCTGCGCTGAGCTGCTCTGATAAGGGCATCAATTATGCATGCCTTCATTACCCTAATTAGAATACCGTCTCTATTATTGCAACCAATAATAACATATCACAGCAGGATTCTGTGAATTATTGTTGATAATTGATTCCATTATGGTTTCTAGTGAATTATAGTGGCCATTTGAACTAAGGATATGTTCACTATTCCTATTGTACACCTTAGTATTTACTATGATGACATCCATTTTCCCACCATCAATAACTGCCTGTAATAAGTCAATAACATACTCACGGAGAAGTTGAAATGTCTTTATAATAGTGAACGTTTTCTTATCAAGAGAGATCTGTTGTGCTATTGGAACCTTGTTCAAATTGACTGATGGTAGCTAAAGATATACATCCACTGTGAATAACTCTCTCCCCACTGATTGTATGAGTCATGAGAGTACATTGTGAACTAGAGGGCGTGGGGACGGCGAGAGAAGGAGTGGTAAAAGGGGAGAATCTCAACAGGATACTGTAAACACCTGAAGTATAATACTGGATATGTTTTGGGTATGTAAGAGAGTGCGATAAAGACTATAATAATGGGACACCTGTGAGAGTGCTACATATCGACGACGTAGAACACGAACTCATCTCAATGTAAACACCACAGAAATACGCAATTGTATCTTCGTCGAGCTGTGACAGTTTGGTCACGGTCCGCTGAACGTATCCGACAATCCTCCGACTTCACCAAACACGTAATGAAGTCATCCACCTTCCCAATCAATGCTTTCTTTCTTCTCAATAGTAATTAACACTAAAGGGACTCTTGTCATCATACTTCTCTACAGCACTGTTCACCGTGTTACCGTCTTTTATTTAAAGTATTTCTGATGATATCCTTTTGCTTGACTACCATCCATTCAAATCTATTACTATCTCCCCACTCGCACATACTGGTTTAGGTTCGCAACCCTTGTATCTGAAAGACTCGATGTTAAGTGGGATATATAATAAACTAAATATAAAAGAAACCCTAGCCTTCCCTCCCACCTCCCACCCTCTTCTTCCAGCCACCCCTTACCGTATTGAATTACAACGTGGTTTTCACAACATCCGTGAACGTAGGTCCGTGGTCCTTGTCTTGGTTTGTTCTGAGAACTCTTCCGACCAGCTGGTCATCGAGTCCACGTCTCGCCGTCCCCAGCCGTCTGCAGTAAACGTAAACACCTGTGACCGCACACAGTGTGACAGTCCGCGAGTCTCAGTCGCGCGGGCTTTCTGTGTGTAGACGAGCAGAGCGAGGTAAGGGTCACCTCTCCTCCTGTACCCTGTACCCCTCCTACCTGACCCCCAGCCTCTAACCACCCCTGTACGTGCTCCAGGTGATATCCTGGTTATATAATGATAACAAAGCGGGCCCGGGTAGCGCCGACTTACCTGTGCTGCTACTACTGCTGCTCTCTACGCCGTACCTCCGTGTGGTGTGTGGCGGGAGGTGGCGAGGCGCTACTCCTACTACCAGCGGTAGGTGTGGCCGCCCAGGTGTGTCCTACCCTGGCGCCGCGTACTCCGCCATGGCCGGCTGGCCGCGGGGGGCCGTGCGGGGCCGTGCGGGGACGGCGGGCCGGGGCCGGGGGGCCGGTGACGGGCTCACCGTGTCACGGCGGCGCCGGGCGGGCGGCGAGAGGAGGCCTGCCCACGTCTCAGGCTGTGCTCAGCAGAGCGTGTCGCATCTCGGCGCTCTCCTCCTGCCCAGCCTCAGCACCATGACGGGGTATGTTCCCTCATAAAACACGTAGATAGAAACCTCCTCCTCCTACTCCTGGGTGTATGTAGTACGGCTGTAGGCCCAGCTTCTCCTGCGGGCAGTGTGCAGTTTGTGTACGGGCGGCGGTTAGTGGCTAGCGGTGAGCGGCGGTCAACGGCGGGCGGAAGGCGGGCAGGTGGTGGCCGGTCTCCGGGGGGAGTGGGGAGGTGTACGCACAGACGGCCCACAGACCACTCACTCTCCCAGCACGTCTTGCCTTCACACACACACCGACCCGTGAAAACCTGCCCGCCTGCCCACAGGTCACACTCACAGAGCACCTCTATAAATAACACCTCGGACTGGTCCAGCGGTGGTTCAATGACCCGGCTGGATCTCTAGTTGCCCGTCCCTGCGACTTGTACCTGCCGGGGGTTTAGGCTGCGGCGCGTGGCTGACCCTGTACCGTGGTACGGATGACCAGATGGTGCATGCCGCTGTGGTAGAGGGTTGACCTGCCTGAGCGCTGCAAGTTCTGGGTGCAAGTTAACAAGCCCGACCCCCACTGGGACTGCTACCTGTACGAGAAACAGCGCAAAGCCCAGCCCCTCCCCCCCCCCCCCCTACCAACCGCCCACAGCCCCAGGCCCCCCACGAGCCCAACAGCCGCCCAGTGTACACACATACAGTAGAACCCTGCCTAACGAACACCCCACGTAAGCAGACACCCCGCGTAAACAGTCACTTTTGCTCGGAACGGAATTTCCGAACCAGACCCGTCTCCCAGACTCGAGCTATGTTGTGTTTATATTCATCAATAATACACAGGCTTTGTATTAGAGGCTAGTTCTCTCCTTATCGCAACTTCTATATATAGTAAAAAAAAAAAGTGACCAGAGTAAAATATTGTAAAACGAAGCAACTAGACAGGCTCCAGTCCCTGCATCCTATGGCTACCCTCCTTGCCGGGATACAGGATTTGATTCATGGGCCAGTCAGAGAAGGATACATAGAGCCTCCAGAGGTTACTAAACTCCCGATTATCGCCCCGGGTAAAGCAAAGTTCCGCTCCCGATTGACTTGGCACACTACGATAAAATGAATCACAGTTTGCTGATTTATAATTGGAGAAACTGAATATAATTTCGGATTCCCATGTAGAAATAGCTGAAATTTCCATTTCTGATATCAGAATTTCAATTTGAGGATGTCTGAAAACCGTTTATTAATTCTGGGTTACGAGTAAGGAGTCCATCACCATACTACGTCGGTAACCAGCGAAACCCGGAACTTGGTCAACAGACTGAATTACGGGATACCTCAATAGGGTCTATACTAGAATGAACTTTATTCTGATTCTGATTAAACACTTAATGAATATTCATAATAAAAGACTTGGGCAAGTCTATGAAGCAACGAATGTAAAACTGTCACAGGGAATACATGATGGTAGATCGGAGTCGATGTACTAAAGAATCAAACCCAATTAAAAGAAAAACGAAAAGAAAATAGTAGCGGTGTTGTGGTGCCACGCTTCACTGATTTTACGTGAAGATGCCAGCCCCCCCCCCCCCCCAACCCCCACGCGAGGCAGTCGACAATAACCACACACTGAAATACCATGATGTGGGGGAATAACAACAACACGGGCATGTTGAATTCGGCGCGTGGTTTTATTTACGACCGCTGATCGGAATGTTAATCCGGCGGGGGGGGGGGGGGGGGCTGTGCGGGCGGGAGGGGGGGGGGGGGTCTATCGCTGGGAAACAATGCACCCCACCCCCCCTCCGCGATACATAAGACCGCACAGTAGCACTGTATTGTTACGCTGCCAACTGAGCCTGGGCCCATCTCGGGTAGGTCATTAAATATTCAAAGTGGAGCACAGCTTCCTGCACAAAGATGTTTGCTGTGAGCGACATGGACGTAACTATCATAATCGATAATCTATTTCCGAGAACACATGTTAGTTTTGATGGGATGGAAAAGCAAGGCGTCGGCGTGAATTGACGACCACAGGACACAACCCTTCTGCAAATCCGGCAACACAGTTGGGTAAAGAAAAGAGCAGTCAATATATATATATATATATATATATATATATATATATATATATATATATATATATATATATATATATATATGCCATACCAAGCGACTTGAACTTGAAGTCTGGGGAACGATACCACGACCTGTACTTTAGTTTCACGGAAAAACACATAATATGGGACGCAGACGGAATGTAGATGAGAGACAGACATAAGTCAGAAAGGACGCAGACAAGACGCGGATGGGGTGTAGATGAGACACAGAAAGGATGCAGAGGGGATGAAGACGAGAAACAAATGGGATGTAGATGGGAGGTAGAAAGGATGCAGACGAGATGCAGCCAGGATACAGAAAGGATACAGAAAGGATATAGACTAGATGCAGACAGGATGCAGACCAGACACGACCAGCTTCCGTGTGGATTAACTATAACATGTCTGATGTAAGAGAGCTGGCCAGCTGGTTCTGGATGAACTATACAAGGTCTGATGATAGGGGACTGACCTACTGGTCGTGGAAGAACTATAACATGTGTCTGATGTCGGGGGCCTGACCAGATAGTTGTGGACAAACTATAGGGCACATAGCTATTGTGCTATGAAGGCGGCCATTTTCCCCACCCCCCAATATCATCTAAAACACCAGGTTGCGGGACCAATGGATTTTATCAGTAATATTTTTTGGGCCTTGCCATGGATGAATTGCAAATGGCGGCGCATAACGAGAAGCAAACTAGCGGATGTTTAATTGCCCACGGTAACTGTGATCGCTGGAGGCGGGAGGTGGGGGAGAGGCAATGACCAGTAGAGGTATGTCTGTGTGTGTGTAGGGGGGGGGGGGGGGGGGGCACTCCGAACAGCTAATCCCAGCGCGGATATATAAACATGGACCTAATTTTGTTTGTGGCGATGAAATAATCCGCATATATTGCAGCCTGAAGGCAAACATCGGACTCGTGTGAGCTCCATTCTGTGAGCTTTGCTTCTCACTCCTCAAACCTCGGTTTAGGGATCCAATACAACAAACGCTGTGTATTTCAAAGTCAATATAATGTGGGTATATGTGCCTTGTCCATATTTATTTCTATTCTAATGTACACTAGAACCCCGCCGCACAACGGACACCTCGCGGATGCGGACACCCCGCGTTAACGAACACCTTTGCTCGGAACGGTTCCGTCTATTAGATGTTTATTTTAACCTTGCATCAGTGGACAATCCGCGAAGGGTCCACTTACACAGGGTTCTACTGAATATAACGTATTATTATGATATATGGAAACGGTCGTCTCGTTTCCTCCACTTTAAACACACCTCAGCGCTAGTTTCATTCCGTCCAGGATGAATGGCTGTCAGTCTAAAAGAGCCCGACCGTTTAATGATCTAGGATCGTACATGAAGACCCTTTTCTGTAACTAGTACAAGGCCTATCGTTTGATAATATTTAAATGTGTTTGCTAAGACGGTCTAAACCGTCCATCAGGTCATCCCTGAGTGTTGAATAAAGTTGACCCACATCATCCCTGGGTCTCTATAACATACAGAAAAGGGTCTCCATATACGATCCTAGATTATTAAACGGGCCCCCGGACTTGTCACCACTGGAGTTCCCCTCATCACACCACGCACTCAGGGGGCACGAGGTCGGGTCCTATTGTGGGATAAGCTCCTGAGAAAGCCGGATCCCTGTCGGAATTCGTCAGGTACTGGAGGTAAGTGCCTGACGGAGCCTAATGAATCCACACGGCCGGCCAGCTATTTCCCGTAGTGCAAACACATACACAGGTCGCCTCCCCCCGCCCCCTATTTAGCGCCAGGGACCTCGGCTCCTTCTGCAAACGTCACTTCTTTCCTTAATTAGGTCCAAAGCGAAAATGATCTGGGTAACCCTTATTCGTACAAAATGTATCTTGTTGAAGAAACTCCGTTTACACTTTCCAGATAGGAAGCAATAGTTTTCTTTTTAAATGAGCTTCTGTGGTATAACAATTGAATGAGGCTAATCATGATAGATGAAACAGGCAATGTTCAAAACCTGGGAGTTGTTTATAGTCGCGATTATCGTTGATAGCGATTATGAACGATCAGGGAGCGATTGTATGATTAATACGGAGATAATTCCTCGTAGGTGTTCCAAAGACCCGATCGCAGTTTGCCTGATTTTATCACTGTCCAATTAATCGCTAATGGCGATTTTATAAAATGGCCGCAGTTTCTGTAGGTCCCCACCTGCCGTACTGGGAAGCCATTAGACTTCTACCTCTAGTCTGACCCTGTCATGAATAGCGACCGTTATGGTAGCAATTATTAACGAAATTTATGTCTATGGAACACCCGAGGGGCTCCCAGCTGTCTTTGTTGGTTACAAGTATCGCCAATTGTTCGATCATTGGACTGTGGAACGCGATGGCCACAAAACGGTCGGCATCAACCATTATCGCACCTATAAAACACCCCCCCCCCCCCATATCAACAACTCATCGTGTTTTCATTTCCTGTAAAGGTAAATGCGTGTCTTCTCAATTTGTTCTCCACACACAACTGCATTCTTCTCAATGATCTCACATTATGTCCACTTTTAGAGATATCTGTCTTAACAATCTGGTGAATTGTGAGTGTGTGTTATCAGTTCCAGTTTGGTGGGTTGGCGGTGAGGGGTGTTGTAGGGTGGGTGGTTTTCAGATGGTGTTGGGTGGCAGTGAGGGGTGGTGTAGGGTGGGTGGTTTTCAGACGGGTGGCAGTGAGGGGTGGTGTAGGGTGGATGGTTTTGAGATGGGTGGTGGTGAGGGGTGTTGTAGGGTGGATGGTTTTGAGATGGGTGGTGGTGAGGGGTGGTGTAGGGTGGATGGTTTTGAGATGGGTGGTGGTGAGGGGGGGTGTAGGGTGGATGGTTTTGAGATAGGTGGTGGTGAGGGGTGGTGTAGGGTGGGTGGTTTTGAGATGGGTGGTGGTGAGGGGTGGTGTAGGGTGGGTGGTTTTCAGACGGGTGGCAGTGAGGGGTGGTGTAGGGTGGGTGGTTTTCAGACGGGTGGCAGTGAGGGGTGGTGGAGAGGGGTGGTGGTGAGGGGTGGTGTAGGATGGGTGGCAGTGAGGGTGGTGGTGAGGGGTGGCGGTGAGGGGTGGCGGTGAGGGGTGGTGAAGGGTGGGTGGTTTTCAGATGGGTGGCAGTGAGGGGTGGTGTAGGGTGGGTGGTTTCAGACGGGTGGCAGTGAGGGGTGGTGTAGGGTGGGTGGTTTTAAGATGGGTGGCAGTGAGGTTGGTGGTGAGGGGTGGCGGTGAGGGGTGGTGGTGAGGGTTGGTGGAGAGGGGTGGCAGTGAGGGGTGGTGAAGGGTGGGTGGTTTTCAGATGGGTGGCAGTGAGGGGTGGTGGAGAGGGGTGGTGGTGAGGGGTGGTGTAGGATGGGTGGCAGTGAGGGTGGTGGTGAGGGGTGGCGGTGAGGGGTGGCGGTGAGGGGTGGTGAAGGGTTGGTGGATTTCAGATGGGTGGCAGTAAGGGGAAGTAAAGGGTGGCGGTGAGGGGTGGTGGTGAGGGGTGGTGGTGAGGGGTGGCGGTGAGGGGTGGCGGTGAGGGGTGGTGGTGAGGGGTGGTGAAGGGTTGATGGATTTCAGATGGGTGGCAGTGAGGGGTGGTGAAGGGTGGCGGTGAGGGGTGGTGGTGAGGGGTGGTTGAGAGGGGTGGCAGTGAGGGGTGGTGAAGGGTGGCGGTGAGAGGTGGTGGTGAGGGGTGGTGGTGAGGGGTGGCGGTGAGGGGTGGTGGTGAGGGGTGGCGGTGAGGGGTGGCGGTGAGGGGTGGTGAAGGGTTGGTGGATTTCAGATGGGTGGCAGTAAGGGGAAGTGAAGGGTGGCGGTGAGGGGTGGTGGTGAGGGGTAAAGGTAAATGTGTGTCTTCTCAATTTGTTCTCCACGCACAACTGCATTCTTCTCAATGATCTCACATTATGTCCACTTTTAGAGATATCTGTCTTAACAATCTGGTGAATTGTGAGTGTGTGTTATCAGTTCCAGTTTGGTGGGTTGGCGGTGAGGGGTGTTGTAGGGTGGGTGGTTTTCAGATGGTGTTGGGTGGCAGTGAGGGGTGGTGTAGGGTGGGTGGTTTTCAGATGGGTGGCAGTGAGGGGTGGTGTAGGGTGGGTGGTTTTCAGACGGGTGGCAGTGAGGGGTGGTGTAGGGTGGGTGGTTTTAAGATGGGTGGCAGTGAGGTTGGTGGTGAGGGTTGGCGGTGAGGGGTGGTGGTGAGGGGTGGTGGAGAGGGGTGGCAGTGAGGGGTGGTGAAGGGTGGGTGGTTTTCAGATGGGTGGCAGTGAGGGGTGGTGGAGAGGGGTGGCGGTGAGGGGTGGTGTAGGATGGGTGGCAGTGAGGGTGGTGGTGAGGGGTGGTGGTGAGGGGTGGCGGTGAGGGGTGGCGGTGAGGGGTGGTGAAGGGTTGGTGGATTTCAGAGGGGTGGCAGTGAGGGGTGGTGAAGGGTGGCAGTGAGGGGTGGTGAAGGGTGGCGGTGAGGGGTGGTGGTGAGGGGTGGCGGTGAGGGGTGGTGGAGAGGGTGGTGGAGAGGGGTGGTGGAGAGGGTGGTGGAGAGGGGAGGCGGTGAGGGTCGGGGTGCCTTGCTCGGCACCTTGCTACAGGTGTCTCCTGTGCACACCTCACCTGGCCAGGTAAACGGGTCGGTGGTCCACATACCTAGTTCTACAAAGTAGCATACCCCTTCATACATGATCCCTGTTTATATATAAGAGTAGGGGCAGGCTACATATAATCCCTCATGTCTATTAACATGGCAGTGCTGGTGACCGGCTATAAATGTGGACTTATCAGCACTTTTAATAATAAATATTTCCTGTGAAGTGAATGTGAAAGAGATTGATCTGTTTATATAAAAGGATTTTCTCACGGCTCTACAACAATACCTAGCATGGATTCTGTTCAAATTACATTTGATAAGTGAAAAAGAAACAAGAAAATATTTATATATCAATAATCATTTTAAAAAGGTTTAATTTGCCGTTTTTCCCCTTAACCCATGATGACACTTGGATCACGTGGACGTAGAGGGATGATGGCGTGACACGATGGTGTCATCTGTTGTTGAAGGCTGTCTCCCTTCACCCGGTAACCCGCTCTCAGGTCACCTCAGTCTCAGTGTGTGTTACTGCAGACTGTAGCAAGGTGAGGTTGACATTTCCCACAGTTCACCAGTTCACCCTCCCCGGGGTCACACTGGGTTGGAAACCTGGCCGGTGTGCTCACTCACATAATAGGCCAGGTAACGCCCGCCAGTTTCTGGTGCATTGTGGGATGTATCTTGGCTAGTTCCCTGTCAGGCAGAAAAGGGTTTATATTATGCTGGTTCCTACGCTGGTTACCCGGGGGCTAGGGGGTCCAGCGAAATTCAGCTGGTTCCCCCTCCACTGCGAATAACTGGGGATCCGGGGAAGGTTCAAGGTCATTTCAAATCGTGTGTTACCTGTCCCATTGTTCATTGGGGCAGAGAAACAGTCTGATGGCCGGCGGCCTACAGCACCACCATACTGTGCTTTATCTCATCCCTGGTATTTTCCCCACCATAGACTTAACATTTGGAACTCGTATCCAAGGCCCAGTGAGTATTTAGAAAAACATACTCAATGGGGGATTATGTCACAAATGTTAGCCCATTAGTCAATGTGAAGGGTGAGATAAATTCAGAAATTTATTCAAGTTTACGGTTAGAGTTCGATCCCATCTCGTTTGAATCGCTACCTAATTCACGTGGCTTCACCTTGTGAATTACTATGCGATTCAAACTCGATGGGATACAAGCTCTGACCGTAAAGTTTCATAGGTTTCCTCTTAACTATTATCTTAGTGCGTCATGTAGAGTCATACACACAGCTGGGTGGATTATGCAGTGTCCAGACTGGGATCATCAATGCCAAACCTCCATGTATGTCGAGTGGATTATTCTCGGTTTGATGCACTGTCCATGGCCTGTCATATCCAACATGGACAATGTTGCCCTGATTCATACCCATCCGACGGTCTGATTGAATCGGCCAGGTAGATATTGCTGGATGGTACCCTCGCCCAGTAGCCCACTGCGTTTCTCTTTTCTACTGAGATCAGCAAATATGACCCACTTTGTCAACGATAGATTGGTGGATAGAACTGTATACTCCGGGTATGACGATACACGCTCCCTATGTCTTTTCTATGGACAGCTTGTAAGAAGTGGAGAGATCTATATACATGCTCTGGGTATGGTGACACACAATCCCTATGTGTTTTCTATGGACACTTTGTATTAGGTGGATAGAACTGTATGCTCCAGGTATGGTGGTACACACTCCCTATGTGTTTTCTATGGACACTTTGTATTAGGTGCATAGAACTGTATGCTCCAGGTATGGTGATACACACCCACTTTGTATTAAGGGGCTCTTCCACCAGGACACAAGATATAGTGAGATTTGTCACGATTTGGTTTGTCTTGCTAAATCTGGCTAGATCTCGGATAATCGCGTGCATATTTGCCACTATGCATCGGTCTGGTTAAGCACCTCTGCTATGTTCTTGCCATGATAGATTGCAGTATGCTGCGATGTGCCGCCAATAGATTGTGATGTGTCATAGTGATGGAGCACCAACATAAACACACATCATTGTGAAAAGGATACCCATATCATCGCACGCGATGTTGTTTAAAACAAAATTGTTTAGGCTTTTATTTATACTGGAGTTGTACCGTAGGAAATAAAATAACTTCCTATCTTCCTGGTTCTCCAGTTAGTATTGTGGCTAAGGAGGTAAGACACTGTAAGAGATAACAAGATATAACATGGCAAATCCATCGTGTCGGTGGAACCAGCTCTGTAGGTGGATAATATAGAGAAACGGTCTTACCGGTGACGCTGACGACGAAGATCTCGCTGATGGCGTAGTGCCCGAGCGACTCGGCCATGTTGAGCGCCTGGTCGGGGTGTGTCGGGTGGCGCAGGTCGTACTTGTACGGGTCCAGCTTCTTCTCCTCACACACCATCTTGTAAATATCTGCCAGCGTCAGCTTCGGGTTCACCCGTGTCACGAACTTCTGGTTCCGGGGCAGGTTCACCGTCAGACGCTGCGTCTTCTGTACACGTCACAAAATTTGCATATTTTAATATTCAGATGCAATGAGTTTAGAACAAGTACAACTCAACAGTTTCCCAAGTCGGTTTTGATTGTTGGGTTTATTGATGATGCAGCAGTACAATGTTTCAGCAGTATAGTTGCCTTTTTCGTGTATATTTTGATTTTCACTTTAAAAATAAAGAGTGTTCAATATTCATATATTGTACAGGGATGTCCATTGAGGAGAGAAAAAGTGGAAATATTTGTTTCATGTGGAATTTACTGCCTCAGAGATACTGAGAAAACATGGAAAACACACTGGTTTCAGCCACAGAATAGGGCTGAGAATCTGTGGGGAGGTCAAACAAGTTTTATTAGCTTGAATGAGGCTCATTTAATGCTCAGGAAAACTGTTTTATTGGCATGAATGAGGTTCAATTTATACCGTTTTTCTTTTATACATGAAAGATAATTCTATAAACTGGCAATGACGTCCATCTTTAAGTGGAAAACTGTCATCCCTGTAATGGCCAGATAGCTATTGCCTTATTTGGGTGGCAATAATTGTTGCAGAGGATTTACTGCGATCTCAAAAGTGACCCTGGCGGACAAAACAAGGTGGAAAGTTCTCGTGCCTGATAACTGAGGTTTCACTGAATATTCCACTCCACACCCAAGGCTAAGACGGGTAGAGCTACTAGTCCCCATGTGTTTGTATTTGTCCCGGCCTGCGCCTCTAACGCCGCCTAGCGCTGATTACCTGCAGGGCACCGACCAGTGGCCTTCTACACACCACAGACTGGTCTTTTATGGAGCAGCCCCAGGCACAGAGACCTATAGTACGGAGGTCCAGTGCCCGCGGGTATACGTGGGTTCTGGGTTCAAATCTCAACTATGAATATTCATTTTCGAAAAATATCTATCTATTTTGAGTTTATAGTCTAAAAAGGTTGATATCTCATGTTTGTTAAATGTTCGATCAAATCCTTATAGGACCAGTGTCAGTGGGATATTAAAGCATGTTTTGATTTGGTAGGTAACAGGGAAAGAAAGACTTGGAAATATTTTTCATATGGAATTTACCACCTCAGAGAGACTGAAAACACATGGAAACACAAAGGCTTGGAAAAATTACTGCCCGCGGCCAAGGCCTTGTGCACTAATTTTTCCAAGCCTTTCCAAACCTCATAACTTTTACTTTCTCTCACCGGAACAGAGTTTCGCTCTATTCCTATATGCCTATGGCCGAACACTCTATGGTTACACCATGGGGGTGAAATAACCTACATTTACTATCCAAGGCTGACGTTTACTACCCAAGGTTGATGTTTAGACCAATTATATTGTCTCTTACAAAATTCATATCAAAAGCGCATCGGCGAGAAAACATAGTGTCAAGTTACTCGATAAGGTTGATCTGACTTCGTGTTTGATGGCGGGTAAGCAAATAACGCTATAATCGTTATCAAATTACATTTGAAGGTATATAGGAATAGGAAAAACAAGTTTCCGGAGAGAGAAAGTCAAAGCTACTCGGTAAGGCTTGGAAAAATTACTGCCCGCGGCAAAGGCCTTGGGCAGTAATTTTTCCGAGCCTTACCAAGTAACTTTGACTTTCTCTCATTGGAACATAGTTTCCCTCTATTCCAATGCAGCCCAAAAGAAAAAAAACAAAAAAAAAGCAAAGAAAAGTGAGGCGGGATTCGCTGCTGACCTCAAAAGGCTGCGCCACTCGGGGCTTGTCGACCTTCTTCTCCTGCCGCTTGTTGACCAGGTGCAGCGTGCTGACCTTGAGTGACCCCACACTCTGACTGGCCTTGTACTCCACCTGGCGGCCAGAATCCTCATCAAAAACGTGGATGGTATGAGACGCTGGACTGAGCTTGTTCTCAGCCGCCACCTTCACGATCAGGTCCATCATATGTTTCCTGCAGGGTACAAGCGCATTACGTTTTTTGTGGTTTTTTAAAAACTTTTTTCTCATTCGCACTCAAAGTAAGTACATTGCTCTTGCGTGCAACTGTTTTGCCTGTATACACAATACTGACTGCTTTCAGATACAAACGGCCGTACGCCTCTTGAACAAAAGCGAGGAAATTTTGCAGTCAACTCCTAATTAAACCGGTAAAGTCTACTAGAGAGGTCACCAGTGAAAATCCACGGTACCAACTCCCGCATTCATCTATTCATCATTATACATGCACTATTATTAGCTTCCTCACTTTTTTGTGTTTCCCTCTTATGCAAAATTCTGGCGAGAGGTAACTTCTGGCGAGAGTAAACTTGATACATGGTTATTTGTTATTCAATCTAATTCTAAATGAGTAAACTTAATGTTTTGTACAGTCCATCCAATATTGATAGGTAAATTATGCCAATTTACATTTGCTTGATTTATAAGAAATATACTGAAAAATACGGTTTTCTTCAATTTCTTCAAAAACAAGGACGGTGACCTATAAATTATAAAACTTGAATGTGCAGAATTATCTTTCTACTACAGTCTGTGACAATTTGAGGAAAATGACACAGGTTTTACTATGTGAAAAACAACATTGTGGAATTTCTATATACTCTAGTATAGAATTACCATGATATTGATCTCTGGATCACGGTGACCCCGAATTTTTACATTCGATATGTGTACTAAAACACTTGGAGATCATCATATTCAAATTTCAGGGGTTTTAATTTTCATGAGTTTTAATTTTCAAGCCAAATTATCCGACATGCAATTAAGAACTTCAACTGTGAGAAAGACAAACTCCCACTTTTCACAATCACACCTAACTGGCCTGTCTTATAGTAACACAGAGGCTCGTCCACGAGTGGCGCACAGAAAGCCGGCAGAGAAGTTTCAAGCCACACTCACGAGTACTCGACGGTGAGCGGCGTGGTGCTGCCATCTGGTAGCACGATCACCACGTCCACGAACTCCGGATGCTCCTCCGACGGCGTCCCGTCACTGGCGCCATCTGACGACGACGGCGGGTAGTAGGAGCCGTTCGCGCGCGTCCCGCCGTACGGCGCTGCGGTCCGCGAGACGCCCGACATGGCGTCCTCACTGCAAAGAAACGTGATGAATGTAATAAACAATCACTGATAAACAATCACTGGAAGACAAGGATGAACGTGAAGAATATAGTACACGAGATTCTCATTCTCGTGGCTCTTCAGTCTCCAGGCCTAGGTCTGGTTCACTGTGTCACTATGTGTGGGAGAAACTCCAAGCGGATTCTACAGAATTTATACGTTTTATATGTGGTGTTTTTTGGTTGGTTGGGTTGATTTAACGTCCAGTTAACACTTACAGGTTCTCATCAGACTTTTTCAAGGTTCTTGTACACAAGGGTGGTGATCGACTTTCTGTATTGAATTCAGGTAGAAATCTCACCCCTACACATTTACCGAGAGTTCTTTTAGTTCTCACACCACATAGACATTTGTTTGTTTGTTTGGTTTGATTTTACGTCCAGTCAACCATTATAGGTCCTTTCCAGACTTTCTCAAGGTTCTTATACACCACTAGGGTGGTGATCGAATCTATGTGATGAATTCAGGTAGAAATCTCACCCCTACACATTTACCGAGGTGAGAGTTCTTTTACTTCCCACACCACATAGACATGGTATGAGAGCGATTGGCCTTTGATATAGCAGATTAGTAGGATTTGTGATTAATATAATAAAAAAAATCACTGCAAAGCAGGGAGGAATATTGTAAATCTCTCAGACACAGATCAGGAATCATATTATACCACTGATTCTGTCTGTCTGGGATAAAACCTGTGTGTTTTACCTCTATGTCTAGGAATATCAGTGGGTGTCATTTAATACCCCACACCTCTACAGTGATGAAGGAATTCTTGAGCCAGCACAGTATATATACATGTTAGCTCTATGTTTAGTAATATCAGTGGGTATCATCAAATATCCCACACTTCTACACTCATGAAGGTATTCTTGAGCCAGCCCTGTATATGTGTTACCTCTATATGTCTAGTAATATCAGTGGGTGTCATTAAATACCCCACACTTCTACACTCATGAAGGTATTCTTGAGCCAGCCCTGTATATGTGTTACCTCTATATGTCTAGTAATATCAGTGGGTGTCATTAAATACCCCACACTTCTACACTCATGAAGGTATTCTTGAGCCAGCCCTGTATATGTGTTACCTCTATATATCTAGTAATATCAGTGGGTGTCATTAAATACCCCACACTTCTACACTCATGAAGGTATTCTTGAGCCAGCCCTGTATATGTTTTACCTCTATGTCTAGTAATATCAGTGGGTGTCATTAAATACCCCACACCTCTAGCCCTGAGGGACCAGACACGCCCCTCATTCACATTACGCCGCTTATGACCTTGATCAGATGAGGATTAGATTGTACTAATTAGAAGATGGGGCTCAATTATACAAGGGCGGAGAGTTTAGCTGAATAAGGATCCACCAATTAGGCAACGAGGAGAAAAACCTATTCCAGTAGAAAAAAAACTAAAAAACTAATCTTGATCATGACCTAGTGCACTAATATAATGAAACGTCACGAAATTGCATACCATTGTTTGTATGGCATGAGTTATCTTCGTGGAATGATATCACGAAGTGGAGCTGAGTGATATCTGTAGCGGAAGACAACGAATTTCCCACGCTCAAAAAGGCTAAAAAATGTAGTACAGTAAAACCCTGCATAAGCGTACACTCTCCGTTCTGGGCCAAAGTGACCGCTTACGCGGAGATTTCATGTTTCCTCCGGTGTAATATGCAAGTGTCATATACCGGTATGTGGGGGTGGCAGATGCAATCATAGATCTGAAATCCATTTCCCAATATCTTGATTGGATCTGAAGTTATTCAGCTTTGAATTACAAAATGCATTTTCTATTAATATAACCATACAAATTCATAAACAACACAGATTAATCTAATTTTGATAGGGTGTCCGTAAGGGGTGTCTGCTTAGACGGGCTTTTAGGCATTTTCGTACCTAAGTAACTGTCCACTTACGCGGGGTGTCCACTAACACGGAGTGACCGCTTAAGTGGGATGTCCGTAAGGTAGGGTTCTACTGTAGAACCCTGCCTAAGGAACACCCTGCATAAGCGGTCACCCCGCGTGAACGGACATCTATCCTCGGAACGGATCCCTCTATTAGATGTTTCTAACCCCGTGTAAACGGTCACCCCGCATAAGCAGACACTTTGGCCCGGACCATACGTTATCCGCCCACGCGGGGTTCTACTATATTTTGTATGCACCCAGACCCCACAGATAGCTGTGACGTCAGACCCTCGGCGACGTGCAGAAAACGCGGGAAAAGATTTGAGAAATCAATATCCCAACACGTGCACCTGGCAACTGATGAACCAAAAAGTAGAAAAACCCTTTCAGGAGGATTTAAATTAAACAAAGCAGGAGAACATCCGAACATCACTGGTGTAACTGTAGACTTGCTCAAGCCTTTGATTATGAATATTCATTAAAATGTCAAACGAAATTAGGATAATGTACAGTACTGCATATTTATATGGAACGGCATCGAGAATCGGTGACGATTTCAGCCCATCCCAACTCGTGGAGTATCGTGTATTTGTATGATCCAAGTGCGGTTTTTCTCACAACTTTCACTGACATGAAATAGCATCACAATATCAGAATAGTTCAAATTACTTCGAAAATCCAGATGGTTAATAGCATATGACATCATCTCATATTCACTCCACCACGACCATGGCATAGTATTGACACTCTACCGGGGTGATCGTTGAGTATTTTTTTCTAACATTATCACTATGGCTAAACTTGTACCAGAGGTGAGATAAAATACCCTCCCCTGACTGGCCGAGGAATCCCGGCGAGGAGGGGTGGGCTGGATGGAGGGGTAGGAATTGGATCAGCGACCGAAGCCAATGTAACCATAGAATCACATTTTGCAATAAATTAGAGAGTTCTCTAATCTAGTATGTAGGATGCGCAAGCATGTAAACCACACACTGTGAAATGTGCGCTGTGAGAGAGCATTTAAAACGGTGGCAAATCACCAGTACCTCCATCCATGCATTCTCTGTATAACTAGGAGCAAACAGAATCTACATCATTGATGAATGAGCGTGCAATTATAAATGAATAACAATTAAAAGGTTCATGTTATACTCATTCTATGGATCATTTTCTGTGAACCCCTTGCACCCAGTCAGCTTGTCAATTCTGCAACTGTCTGACTCGTCTGGGATTCAAACATTTCAAGCACCAGTCGGTCAATGAAATATTTCGGTCGTGAGTGATAACTTTAAGACCCTGAGACACTGTCTCCCTGCTCCTTTCACAATAGCACAGTGAATACCTGCTATTAGCAGGCAGACAGTGAAGGGATAGTTTGTTTATTTTTGCAGCACGCTGGAAGCCCATATGTGACTACTCTAACCTTTAGGTAACGTTTCTAGAGCATCCGAGCACACTATAAAAAGTACATGCTTAAACATAGATGTAGATATGACTCAAAATACAATAGCTGTAAAACTAAACAAATATGTATATAAAACAACCACACTGCCCTATCACAAACCACTTAGCCTATATTATAGCCCGTGTAGAGCTGGGTATAGGAACTCTTATACTATCAAACAGTGACTCATTATGTCTAGTGTACCACGGACCGTCTTGACAATATACACCATGGGAACCTGGCCAGACCTGTCCCTCTATACAATACCACACCTCTTCATAACCACACACAGTGTACCTGTAGAACGCCTCTGTACATATTATTCTTACAGATGTCTGCACGAACACCTTTTAGTTATACACTCTACACACAGATATAATACGTCCCTGTGCGACAAATACGTCCACCCGTGACAAATACGTCCTTACGTGACCAATACATCCCTACGTGACCAATACGTCCCAATGTGACACATACGTCCTCATGTGACAAATATGTCATCAAGTGACAAATACGCCATCAAGTGACAAATACATCCCTACGGGACAAATGCGTCCCTATGTGACAAATAGGTCCTGTGATAAATATCCCCTAGGTGACAAATACGTCCCCATGTGACAAATACGTACCTACGTGAAAAATACGGTCTCATTTGACAAGTATGTCCTTATGTGAAAAATACATCCCTATGTGACAAATATGTTCCTACATGACAAATACGTCCCCATGTGTATCTCGTGCTTTGATATCTGATAACTTCGTTTGTTTGGTTTGATTTAACGTCCAGTCAACCATTATAGGTCCTTACCAGACTTTCTCAAGGTTCCTTTACACCACAGGGTGGTGATCGAATCTTTGTGATGAATTCAGGTAGAAACCTCACCCCTATACATTTACAGAGGTGAACGTTCTTTTATTTCCCACACCACATAGACATGATATGAGAAGGATTGGCCTTTGATATAGCAGTAAATCTGCCACTGCTGGGGGTGGGACTCAAACCAAGAAAGTCCTACAACCTTGACGTTACAAGTCCAATGCTCTAACCACTGAGCTAACTCCTAGCCCCCAGGTGTGTGATGATAAGAAAACTAGGTGAGGGTGGATGAATTGGTCCTTGATAATACCCCACCCCTCATGGATACAAAGAGAATACCTCGATACTGACAACACCCCACGCCTGGCTGTGAAAGCACACCTTGATAAACAACCCCCCACGACACACAACAACCTACCTGTTGTCATGGTTTCCGTCGGGTTCTCCAGGGGAAAACCCGCCGCGGTAACAGCACAGGCGCTGGAGTAACTCCACGGTGTGGGCCATGCTGGCACCCCGCCCCTGCTGCTCCTCCGGGCGGGGGTCCTCCGGGCACCCCCCGTCAACGGGCCCGGCCTGTGTGGGCCACGCCCCGGTGTGCCTCCCCGGGCCCGGCCGCTGACCGCCGCTCCATGGTACGCGGTGTCTGGAGGTGTGTCTTAGTGTTATTGTGCTGGGGACAGGTGGCCCTGAGCTCTCACCTGTCTCTGTCTGAACCAGGCCACCGTCTCAGGTAATACAGACCCGCACGCCGCCTAACGGCAGGACTGTAAACGACCATCCGTGTCCCGTGCGGCTGATCTATCTGAATCTAACACCAAGGGTATGAAGAAAAGAGAGGCCAATTTCCATTTGAACGTTGGATGGAATCAGAGCAGCACTCCGTCTAACATCGGTCCACAGAGGCAGTTTCCGTAATCAATGAAGCGGAGGTCCGTAATCAATAGAATTCAAATTCGTTAAGCCGGGCACCCACTGCTTGCGATTTGGCTCTGACAAGACTACGATAGGGCTATCTATGAATCAAATTAACTGCATCATAGCCTTGTCAGAGTCTTGGAAAATTCAGTTGTTTAGAATGTCAGAGTACGAAGCTGAATTGCCGCATCGTCACTGTGTCAGAATGTTGACAGATTCTGTGTCGGAGTGTGGGAACACGTATCGTAGTGTGTCGGGAGCTCAGTGGGTTCCTAGCCTAATAGGCGAATGTGACTTCTGCCTGTTAAGGACCGATAAGTAGTGATTTACCGCCGCGCCATACATTTTTAACGGGGATTTGGCAATAGGTGGATAATATACGGAAAAAGGGTTACTGTGGCCGTACGTGATGAATACGCGGTTAATTTGACGGTCAGATGAACCGATGCCGAAGGCGACACACCTGAGCTAGACAGACTTTAATGCCACGTGATCACATACCCCGTATGCCACCTAGGTGTTGTACGGATATAAATACGACATGAGTAGGAGGGGCCAAATGTGTAGGTTATACTACCACAGGTATATAATGATAAAGAATTAGCCCATATCATTCCATTTCACCTTCTGTTGGAAGAATACAACTCCGAATGAATGTTCACATAGATACAGGTTAATCCAAGGTTGAGTGCACAGAACTGGCCTCGGGCACTGTCCCACTGTACAATAGATTAATCCGCTAATCACATCACAGTGGCGACATGGCCATGCACCAGCCTTGGTTCCTAATACTCAGGTGAAGCATACCCAGCACTGCACATCTGCCAGCGTGCTATAAATAGCTGCCATCATTCAAACGTCCATTGGGTTAATATCACGATGATGATTTTTCCTTGTTTAAATGGATCTACATCTCGTTCCACAGTTTGAGTGTGATTTTCATGTGAATGCCGTTTCATATGAGATAAATCACACCGTTCTTTGGTGATATTTCCAACAGTATCTGGGAGGTGATCTACAGTAGTGCTGATCGTTTATAGTGACGGTTTCCGTTGCGTAGTCGAATTATCATACCTGCGCACGTATGGCACAGCTATATCCAAATATGTCTTAGACCATCATTGATCGTTTCAAAACAACAGGTCTAAGCAACACCTTGTGTATGAAACACCTCCCTGATCTCTTGAGAATCCTCCCAATCAAGGCACAGATATGATTAAAATCCCTACAGCGTAGGTTTGTGATTCCTACATGTAACCGCCGTAGATGTAGCTGTTAATCCCACACACTATCCACACAGCTCCACCTGCTTAATCCCATGAGTGGAATCACAGATCCATGTGAGGCCTACCTCCACTCACAAGTCCATATAAATATTCACAGTCGACCTCTAAATCCAATAAAGTGAGATGATTTCACGAGGCGTGCGGAAGGTGACGGTCCTGACGACTGACTCAGTGGGAACGTGGTGGTTTAAAATACGGCACAGGTGTGTGATCAATCACGGCGTTACACAGGTAAGTATCTCAGTGAGGTCCCGTACTCCAGGCTGCGTGTGGCGGGTGTGGCGTGTGTAACCCTCACCCTCACCCAGGAGGTCTGCTCCAGGGGTGAGAATACAATCCCTCTCCAGGCTGTGTGCGCCACACCCCGTCAATCGTCCTTGAGACAGCCCGCGCCCTCGCCCGCCGACCGCCCGCCCGCCCCGGCTACAATACAAGCCGAGGTCACTTCTAATGAGCAACTCAACCCATTGAGAGCCGGGACCGTCGCCCGAAGCTGGGGCCGCTCTGTCTATACTACTCACACTGTCTCTACTGCCAAGCAGCAGGCAGTACCAGGGGCCGCTTTGTCTGTACTGCTCAGTGGCAGCAACGAGTATGGAGAAGGCAGTACCTGGGGTCACTCTTGTTTTTACTGCTCAGTGGCGGTCAGTATCAGGAGTCACTCTGTCCACTACTGCTCATATAGTGGCAGGTAGTACCAGGGATCACTCTGTACTGCTCAATGGTAGGCAGTATCATTCTGTACTGCTTGGTGGCAGGCAGCATCAGGAGTCACTCTGTCTACTACTGCTCATATAGTGGCAGGCAGTACTAGGGATCACTCTGTCTGTACTGCTCAGTGGTAGGCAGTATCACGGAGCACTCTGCTCAGTGGCAGGTAGTACCAGGGATCACTCTGTCTATACTGCTTGGTGGTAGGCAGTAGCAGCAGTCACTCTGCCTCTACTGCCCATTGGTAGGCAGTAGCAGCAGTCACTCTGCCTCTACTGCCCATTGGTAGGCAGTAGCAGCAGTCACTCTGCCTCTACTGCTCAGTGGTAGGCAGTATCAGGAGTCACTCTGTCTGTACTGCTCAGTGGTAGGCAGTATCATTCTGTACTGCTTAGTGGTAGGCAGTACCAGAGGTCGCTTTATCCATACAGCTCAGTGGGAGGCAGTATCGGGGTCAATCTGTCTATACTGCTCAGTAGCAGGCAGTATCACTCTGTCTGTACTGCTCAGCGGTAGGTAGTACCCCTATGTGTGTGGTAGGGGTCTATGTTTCATGCCCTGGAGAAGTTGGCTGGTGACACTCAAACCCGGACACACACTGCGTATATATATGCAGCATTTCACTGCCCTCCACTAATATTCCACTGTCCCTATGTGTCCACTGTCTTCACAAGTTCCAATCCCTTTGAGTGACAGGGACCAGAAACGGCGAGGCCTGTCTCCAGGTGCGGCGGTGTGCGCGTGGCGGGCCTGGGCTCCGTTCTGCCCGCCTCTGGGTGCGTGCACGGCACGTGGTGGGGAGAGCTTAGGGAGCTCGGAGCTGCAGGACTGATCGATATCACAGAAACGGGTGTTTTACCGAGACCTACACGAACCAGCCAGCCCTGAGTCACCCATCCGTGACTGTCACTACGCCAAGGCCGCTAGACGGCGCCAAGTGCGCTGAAAAGGGCGTATTGCTGCTGCTGCGTGCTTCGCGGACCACGCCTTAAGTGTACACTGTGTCCGGGAACTCGAGACTAATCCTCAACTCGCTGTGTCTCCTCAGGTAGACTGTATTTATATAGAACCTGACCATGCTTTACATGCTACAACACGAGATGTTGTTTTTACAGAACCAGGCCCAGGCCGAGTTCTGTAAATAACATCAATTCCCAATGAGGTTTGTAGCATGTACAAGCTTGGTAGGTCCTTATATATTTATTATATAACAAACAATAAGTTATTGAAAAAGCAATTGATCGTTGTATATTTCTTGTGGGACCCTGTGGGTATAAAGGGACTATCTCAGGATCTTTTCACACAGGGTTTACATCACCCGGGTGGGGGGTAAAATCTATGAGATGAATTCAGGCAGAAATCCCGCCACTACACATTTACCGAGGTGTTAGCTGAGAGTTCTTTCAATTCACACACCACATCTGACTAGATGATGAAAGTACTTTCAGTTTGTTTGTTTGGGTAGTTTAATGTCCGATATGTTCTATTAGAATTACTCTGGGTTTGACCGAATCTATGAGATGAATTTAGGTAAAAATCTCACCCCTACACAGCGTTCTTTTACTCCCCCAACACATAGACCTGATTTGAGAAGGATTGTCCTTTGACATGGCAGTGAGTCTACCACTGCTGGGGATCATGGATAAAAGTGTCAGTAGGTGGTGGATAAACTATCGCAGTAATGATAGGAATGCAGAGTGATGTAAACACGCCTACATTTCACCAGAGACTTGGCATTGTGATGCTGGGATGATGCCAGTGTAACAAATTGAATCTCCAACTCGAGACAAAAAGCTGCATTAATCAAATCTTACATCACCTTGTATGTAAACATGTGTAAGGTTCCCAAATTATTTTCTCCGCATGAACACTGCAAATCAAAACTAGAGGAAATGATATCAGAAACTGGCCTATGTCGTATTCAGGCTGTTTCATATTACAAATATATATACTAAAAAATAAAGGGACATTTTACCTAGCCAAGTGAGCACATACTGCATACGTCACAGTGCGACGTACGGCCATAAATACAACATGGGTAGGAGCAGGATGGGAGCGGTTGTTATACGCATGAGATGACGGCCACAGGTGTATGATAATAAAACCTACGCCCATGTTTCATGGAAGTCCTTCAGAGGTATCACGCCCAGTCAATAATGAGTGACGTCTGGCCTCACGTAAATGGTAGGTGAGGGGAGATCCATAAAGTACGTACGTACTAAGGCAGAGGAGGGGCTACCATGTTTAGGAAATTTCGGGTATGCTCCTTCATTTTTCCATTGCGTACAAGACTGGGAAGGGTGTGTGTGTTTGGGGGGGGGGGGGGAGGGGGGGGGGGTCCAAAACCTCAAAAATTCTGCGTACGTACTTTACGTATGGCCCCTTAGCCATAAAAAAGGTTATCTACATATTCTCACAGCAGTGGTTGAAGGTCCACACACAGATGTGGCCGGTTCCTTGTACCACCAAGACAACCAAACTTCCCCAAAGAGCCCCAGTTTGTCACAAAGTACTGTGAGGTGGACCTGCCAACATTCTCATCTACGTCTATTCTAGTGGCGTTTTTCGTGTTATCTGACCCCTGGTATTTTTGTGCCATAGGCTCAATATTTGGGGACTCGTTTTCCATGCCCCTACGGGTATTACAGTCCGTTCTCCATGGTCTATATTCTATGTGCCATCCATTCTTCTAGTTTGTACAGGGGTGAGATAAATACAGAAAGCAACTCGTTTTAGTTAGTCATTGTTCCCAAACTCGTTTGAATGCTATGTGATATCCACTTGGCTGTTGCCTCGTTCATATCACTCCACATCAAACTCATGGAGAATGATGACTTTGAACAAAACTTGTTGGTTTCTTCATTTTGCAGTCCCCTGAACCTAATGGCTCTTTAGCTACCACCGGGAAGAAAAGGCAAAAATCCACCATTCAACGAAAAATCATTATTCACGATATAATATATAGCAACGTGGGGTCCCTTTAATACTGGCGTGAGTATAAAGGGACCTGAGAACAGTTTCATGATATCATAATTTCAGAAAAAAAAACAAATTTACTGCACTTTATTTAGTGTCGTTAGTGAGTGTAACCAAAGTCATGAATGCCAGGACGAGCATCATGTCTATATCGAGGTCTTCTGGTGTGAAATTATGGATAATTTGTTGGACTGTAAAAGCGCTACAAGATAGTGGTACTCTAAATCCCTGTCGTTAATGAGGCAATAAAAATGCAGTGACATTTTATCAACCTTTATGTATATCATAAATTACCTACAATTTAATTCTCTTAAAATTAGATCATTTATAACATTCCATAGCAGGACTTCATGATATAAAAGGATCATTATTTCAGAACACTCACAGTGGCTTATCACACTGCAATATTTCATAGTAGGATATGGATTTTTGTTCCCTATTCACAGCACACTTATGGTGTAGATATACAGGAGTGAAACATGCACGCTGGTACTTACACATGATAAGCGCAGTAATACGGGATCAGGGGCCACCTCTCACGCCTCCTCGGCCGGTCATTCCGCCCCCTACCGCCGTGTTCGCCCCGGGACTTGGCCCGGGCCCAACTGGCAGCGGGCCGCGGTCACTGCCCACCCTGCCCGCGGCCAGCTCTACAGGTAGTGGACACTGGACTGTGTATCTAACTTTTACCCGTTACAAAGTCAGTGTGTATTTCTAACACTGGACCATGTTTTGTAACTTTTACCGAGGTGCAAAGTCTGTGTGTATGTCTAAGAGGGTGGTTTTGGCCCAAGAAATTCGGTCAAGTATGGATTGTAGAACCATTGCAAGGCGCTACTACTACTATGTGAGAAGGTCCATGTCTTCTATATTCCTTATATGGTAGTGAAGGCATAGGGGCACTTCCATGCAGCTTACACTGGGCCATGTATCTACCTTTTACCGAGGCATAAAGTCTGTGTATCTACAGACATGTCTAACACCTGATTGGGTATCTAACTTTTACCGAGGCATAAAGTCTGTGCACTCGTCTACAGACATATCCCTGTCAGATGAGGTTGACAAGTAAGCAGAGAAACACTGTGTCACCAATGAGTATTGAACTCAGAACCCCGTCTCCTGCAGGCGAGCGTGAGACCACTACCTCCTTTAATCAGCCTTGAAAATCAGCTTCTTTTTTATTGTTTGATTGACAACTGTTTTAAGGTTCCACGTTTTTTTCAGAACTTGAGGTGAGCAGAGGCTGATATAGACTGGTTACCTTCAGTCTATGGATAGTTTTCTGTAACCGAATTGCACCCACTCAACCTGCCATTTCTGCAACCGCCTGAGTCTAGGATCCAAACATATCAAGCACCAGTGGGTCTTGAGGTATTTTGGTCTTGAGTGATTGGTCATGATCAGCTGGGCATGTGTCTAAGACCCTGAGACACTGGCTCCCTGCTCCTTTCCTAATATCACAGTGAACAGCACGCAGATAGTGAAAGGGTAGTTTTCCTGCAGCATGCTGGAAGTCTATATGTGACCACTCTAACATTTAGGCAATGTGTTTAGCGCATGCAAGCACGCTCTAATAAGGTTATCCCCAAATATTTATCAACACGCCTGAGTGACCTGTAAGTGACCTACGAGTGACCTAACGCCCTTGAGTTGAAGTGATCATCGAGGAGGTGACTCCAACATTGATCCCCCGAATCCTGTCTACCAGATGACATGATCCCAGTCCCCATGACTCAGTATCCCTATCGCGGGTGGTATTAGAGCTCAGAGCCAATGCAGTACATTAATAACTGGATATGAGCCATGGGGGTAATGATCCAGGTGTGATGATGATCCATACCTATCAGAAACATCCGCCCCCACCCTGCAGCTGGGGGAAGGATTCCACATAGGGGTGAGGATGGGTGGGTGGGGGCAAAGATCCTGAGCACATCAGTATCAATACAATAAGCACAGGCCCAATTTTCCAAGTATACACTAGCGATGACTGAAACTTTAAAGAAGAAACCAACAAGTTTTGGTCAAAGTCGTTGTTCTCCACGAGTTTGATGTGGAGTAATATGAAAGCAGCCAAGTGAAAACGAGTTGGAGAACGACTTCTTTGACCAAACCGAATTACTTTCTGTATTTCTCTCATCCCTGTACGCACCAAAAGAATGCATGACACACAGAATATAGACCATGGAGAACGGACTGCAATACTCCTAAGGGCATGGAGAACGAGTTCTCAATGTTAAGCCTATGGGACACAAATATCAGGGGTAAGATAATGACACATTGTCTGTGACTGCATTCTATTCTTAAAAAGAATTGGGATATTTGTCAGAGAACAGCTTCTCGAGTACACATATATATCTGTACACGTATATCTACACATATGAGTTATTTGATGCAGGGTCGGCAGACATGCCGTGATGCAGACAGAGTTAACTGCTCAATACAAATACCAGTCTCACCGCCGTATTCCCGTTTTTAGCACGGGCATCAACTGTTAGGCCAAACTTGTGCGATTTGTGCATACGGCTGGGCTATTGAGAACGGTAATAGGGAAAAAAGCGGCATGATATACCATCACTAGCATCTGAATGTATACTCCGTAATAGTGATTTCGGTTGACCAATAGATACATCACGGTTTTATTTTCCTGTGTTTTCTACAGAAGAGAACAGAACACTTTCAATGAAAATTAACACCTCCCAACTGATGTCAGCTGTCAATTATCTATGAGACCACGCCTACTGCTATTACCGTACACAGCTGGGGTCAGCTGTCAATCATCTATGAGACCACACCCACTGCTATTACCCTACATAGCTGAAGTCAGCTGTCAATCAACTATGAGGCTACGCCCACTGCTATTACCCTACACAAATGAAGTAAGCTGTCAATCAACTATGAGGCCACGCCCACTGTAATTATCTCATTTTGCATACATCCGTTACGGATGACGATCCTAGATTGTTAAACGGGCCCCTGCTGGTACCGTTATCCACTACTGATCTGATACCATTATCTTACATGCCTAGATGGTTGGTTGGTTTGTTTGATTTAAAGTCCATTTAACCATTAAAGGTTCTTACCAGACTTTCTCAGGGTTCTTTTACACCACGAGGGTGATGATCGAATATATGTAATGAATTTAGGTAGAAAACTCACCCCTACACATTTACTGAGGTGTTCTTGTAGTTCCCACACCACATAGACATGGTATGGCGACATAGCAGTAAATCTACCACTGCTGGGGATTAAGGAGAAGAGTGGCTGCAGTGGAACTCACACCCACAACCATGGGAGTACATGTTCAGTGCCTTAACCACTGAGCTAACTCCCCACCCCAACATGAGTGGATGTTCCACTCCTGACCTGGTACCGTTATCCCACATTACTGCATGTTTCACTCCTAACCTGGTACCGTTATCCCACATTACTGCATGTTCCGCTCCTGACCTGGTACCGTTATCCCACATTACTGCATGTTTCACTCCTAACCTGGTACCGTTATCCCACATTACTGCATGTTCCACTCCTGACCTGGTACCATTATCCCACATTACTACATATTCTGCTCCTGACCTGGTACCATTATCCCACATTACTACATATTCTGCTCCTGACCTGGTACCGTTATCCCACATTACTACATATTCTGCTCCTGACCTGGTACCGGTATCCCACATTACTGCATATTCTGCTCCTGACCTGGTACCGTTATCCCACATTACTACATATTCTGCTCCTGACCTGGTACCGTTATCCCACATGACTGCATGTTCCGCTCCTGACCTGGTACCATTATCCCACATTACTACATATTCTGCTCCTGACCTGGTACCGTTATCCCACATTATCCTACCCCTAATAAAAAGCTCCATAGGCTTAACATTGGGTCACTGTATTCGGTCTGGAGTTCAGAAAAATGAAAAATATTGCCCTAGTGGGATACACTTGACAAATGACGTCATCTGTTAATGTAGAAGTAATTTAGACGGGCAGGGTAGGATAAATTCTAAAACAAACTCGAGTTAGTCGTGTTATTGTTCATCGCACTCCGGCAAGATCGCGTATTACTGTTCTCGGCTTCACCTCGCGCAGTAATACGCGATCTTGCCGTCGTGCGATAAACAACAACACGACTAACTCTTGTTTGGTTTCTCCATATTACTGCATGTTCCGCTCCTGACCTGGTACCGTTATCCCACATTACTGCATGTTCCGCTCCTGACCTGGTACCGTTATCCCACATGGCTGGATGTTCCTTTAGCTGGTCCTGTTTACATCAGGGGGAGTGGGGAGCAGTCAGGAGATGCCAACAGACTGATGTGCACTTGGTAATCAAGGTGATTGAGATTATATAATACTCTGATCTCAGGTCAACATGGGCCGCCATCATGGCATTATTGCGTTAACTAATAATGCCACAGGTGCAAAGAGCAGACACTCCCACCCACTTAAAGGTCAATCTCTGCAGTCAGAAAGACAATCTACAAATCTACAAGGCCACTGGAGGCAGATGGAAATGAATGTAAGCAAAGCATTTTTTTAATCAGTACAAAACATTAAATTGACCCCTCCCCTAAAAAACAGACATACACAAAAAAACAACAACATAATAACAACAAACCAACAAAAAACAGCAGCATCCCCGAGAATAGATGCACCAATCAAATTTGCTAATTTCTTAAGACTTTCACCATTAATTACAAAACCCATCTTCCGTATTGTATAGATTAAGTACCACCTTTTAGGCATACTTGTGGAATTTCAAAACTTGCAACGCTACTGAAATACGATTATAACCTTATGGAAAAGAAGCTGCTCTAAAACAAGTTATAATTCGAGAGAAGAACCCTGTAATGGTGGTTCATGGCTGGTTCATGGCTGGGCTTACAGATGGCACCACCAGTACAACTTGTGCTGCCTCACAGAGTGTTTACATGGTTCTCTGACCTTAACCGACTGGGCCTTAGGTGTCACTAGTCACTGTCTCTCAAAGCCTGAGTTATTTAATTCCTCTTTATTTTTTGATATACATTAAAGCCATCAGACATAGATATGCTGAGCTCTCCGATCCGATTCTGGCTCATCAATGTGTCAGATCAGTGACAATCGGTGGCATTTTTCTCAATGCACGCACTTCACAGAAACAATGTTTTTGCCTCACCATAGGCCATTGGTCATTATTGGCATGTGGGATATGACTGCCTCTGCCCGCAGCCCGGCCTGTGACGGCACCCTTTGATCCCCGCCACCTGGTTGTCTGGTCGTATCGTACATTGACACCCATTGTTAGCGAATCATTTCAACCACCAGATTGGTGTGTATTGGGAATCGGTGTCTTTTTGCCTAAAGGGCCTCTTCCACTGTGCTTATCATGAATCCGACACTATCGGGCGTCTGACATGTTTATAGTGTACAAATCCACAGGCCCGTTCAATGGCCAATGTCAGATGGCAGCTGTGCAGGCGAGTTTGCAGGCACTCGACAAAGGCTAATTTATTAAGTTTTAACATTCCACAATCGTGCTGTCATCGCCATTGAGTGTGTAACCTGCTCCACTGCACCGATACTTACGCTCTATTTATTAAACACAACCACGGTACAACAGCGGTAAGGCAACTTTTGTGGCCATGCCGCCAGTCTGGTGGAGCAGGCCCCTTCATATGTAGCACGCTGATTTTAACAACATAATTACCTCATATTACTAATTACCGTCTAATTATGACGGGACATCCTCTGGCTCCTAGTTTACTGATGCGCCTGGCTCACCTCAGGGCTGACCTGATGGTTTTTTCTGACTCACCGACCACATCACATTCACCTGGTGTTGCTAGGTAACATCTGACGTCACAGCACGTGGCCGGCCACAGCTGCGCGCGCATTTCCCGGCGTCATGCCCGTCATTGATTGGCTGTTTTATGGCGGAGGATTGTGCTGGGACGAGACGGAGTGCAGACAATAAACGACAAGGATTTACAACATGTGGTGTCCGCGCCCATCAGCCACAGATACAGCTGGGGAATAAATCATCGTGACATTAGTGTCTGTAGGTGCACGTAAATGTATTTATGTATGTATAGATATACGTAAATGCACACGTATATATATATATACATGTATATATATATCCATATATACATATATACATGTTTTGTATATGTAAATGTACATGTATGTTATCCATATATGTGTGTGTTTGTGTATATGTAATACACAATATTAGCATGATTTCGATCTGAGTGGCCGTATTCTCCGCGTAGTAATACTCTGAGCGTTATTACTTACCTTTCAGCTAATCATTAGGAAAAAATTGTAAATAATTAGAAATTCCATGCAAACACCGTGCACTGTTTATATAAAATAGTTCTTATGATGCCCGTCAGGTGGCCGAAAAAGATGTATTCTCCTAGGAGAGTCTATTTTTAACAATTTCCATTGTCATTTAAGCACGACTCAAGATCCAACACTTCCTGAACTAAAATACACAATCTTTAACCAAGTGAACAAGAGATAATTTTAGGAAACCCCAGCGGACGTTAGAATATGGCTTCTTTCAGTATATGAAATATTCGATCAACTCTGCAGAAGTCGTTGGTTACAGAAATAAATAATTATTTAGGATCATTCTATCTCTACATCATATGGGCTTTGGAGAATACGGCTTTCCGTATTCTACTCAGTAGCGACCTGTGTGCTACATAGGCTTTGTATGGAGACTCCGTATTAGGTGGGTAATAAATATATATGTATGTATATATTTCTACATGCATGTGTCTTATGTATATATGCATTTATCATACCCTTCATGTAAATCTCCATAGACTTAAGATGATGTGACTATGCCACGGTTATGCCATAAAACATTTATATACCACTCGTGACATATGGAATTAAAAACATGTGATGGGGTAGGATAGAATCTAAACGTCACTCAATTTCATATGATTTTTACATGGCGTTTGTTGTCTTCTGCTACGGATATCACTCAGCTCTGCTTCCTGGTATCATTCCCTGAAGACAACTTATGCCATATAAACAAGCATATGAAATAGAGTCGCGTTTCTTGATATTATGTCATTCCCGGTATTTTATTGCTCATAGACTCAACATTGATAACTCGTACTCAACAACCATGGAGTATTGTAATGCCACAAATATTAGAACATTAGTGAGTGATAGGCGTGAGATTAAATCTTAACCGCACTCGATCCATCGCCACTGAACTAGCCATTTCTTTTAATTTACTACGTAATCTCACTTGACTTTCTCCAAGTCTACTGGATAAGGAGACCATTCATTTGAAAATCAATACTTGATGAGATACTCGAGCATAGTACACAGTTTACAAGGTCCAACTTGTGCCTGTGGCCACCACTCAGTGGCGTATGTACCGTGCTAGATCTAAACTAACACCAGGTGGTGCGGACCCATGTATTCCCCCTGGTCTTTGACCTTGTATGATGAACTCATCCAGCATAACAAGGAGTGCTTGGCAGTCTTTAACCCTGGGTACAAGAGCAGTGCGCTTTGGATCTCCATGCAGATACTTGATATGCATGTGTTTATCAATTTTTTTCGTTCCGTTGGAGTCTGCAGGCCTCGTGATTTTGCAATATTTGATGATATGCATGTGGCCTATACTTCTAACCACCTCCTTTGTGAATATCTAGAGCTATATTTCTCATAAACTTAGTCTCAGGCCCCACACCGCGATGGAAATCACCTTTTAGGAGAGATGGATTATCTAAAAACTCATTTTAGTAAGCAGACCTTGAATACTGGCGCAAGTCCCTTTACCTCACCGCCTGGGATTTTTGTCCCATATATGCTTAACATTGGGAACTCGTTCTCCATGCCCCTATGAGAACTGCAGTTCGTTCTACATGGCCTATATTCTATGTGTCATCGATTCTTTCAATGCGTACAGGGGTGAGATAAATACAGAAAGCAACTCGTTTTGGTCAAAGAAGTCATTCTCCAACTTGTTTGAATGCAACATGATATTCACTCGGCTGTCGCCTCATTTATATCACTCTGCATCGAACTTGTGGAGAACTTTTACCATAACTTGTCGGTTTCTTCTTTAGTTTTCTATGCCTACCCCGACTCCTCCACCTATCCGCCCCCTCCTCGCCCGGATATTTGATTCCTGGGCCTGTCAGGCGTTAGGGGAAGTCCAAAAGTAGTTTTAATTCTTGATTATGTCCATATTAATCAATGACTTGAGCAAGTCTAACCCCGGTGTAACGTTCTTGCATACACAATTCTACTGATAAGGATCACCACACTATCTTTTATTGTATCTGATCAAGTGGGATTCTTATAGAGATTATAGTGGATGATTCTCTGTGTTTTTTGTTTTCTTTAAAGTATGAATACATTTTCAAGAATAAACATTTTCAGCCTACCACAGGATTGGTAAATGTGTTGGGTTCATGATGGTTATATACACAATATTACCATGATTTGGATATGCGCGGTCGTATTCTCCGCGTAGTTGACACATAGTCATACTCCGAGCGATAGTGAGGAGTATTGCGTAGAATACGGCCACACAGATCCAAATCATGGTAATGTTGTATTTATTACTCACATTTTGACTAATTATGAGGAAAAAATCTAAATAATTAGAAATAGCGATCTGTAGGCTCCATAGGCTTAGAATGGAGACTCCGTATTAGGTTGGTAATAAATTTGGATGGCTGAATGACACAGCAGGGCTGTAAACACAGAGGACCACAGAGTAAGTGTGGGAAGTTTATTACTGGTGTCCAGGGCTATTTTTAACAACCCGCCATTGTTATTTAAGCACGACTCAAGATGAAAAACTTCCTGAACTAAAAATTCACAATCTTGATCACAAGTGAACTAGAGGTGATTTAAGATACCATAGCCAATGTTAGAATAGGGTTTCTTTTAATATATGAAATAATTGGTGAATAGTATGTTGTGCAGAAATGTATCTCACCCCTGGTACTTTTTCCCCATAGACTTAACACTAGGAAATTGTTTCCAACGCCCATTGAGTATCTTGAAAAAAATACTCAATGGAGGATAATGTCACAAAGGTTAGCCCATTAGTCAATGTGAAGCATGAGATAAATTCCGAAACCTATTCAAGTTTACTGTCAGAAGTCGATCCCATCTCATTTGAATCGCTACGTAATTCACGTGGCTTCATAAAAAAACAACAAAACAACAGTGACTTAAGGAGAACGCATTTCTATTTGTCCTCAAACAGGAAATGTCTGACAAACAGTACAAACGACACACCCACTCTGCTCCGTTAACTGGGGGGTGTAGGTAGGGCGGGGGCACGGCTTGGGGCGGCAGAGGAAAGTTGGCAGCTTGTCAAGGAAGCTGTGACAAAATCCAACAGAAAGTTCTTCCAAAAGTAATCAACGTCTGAGCGTACGACAAAAAGCCTTGGCTTAAAACCAAACAAGGAGCCTGGGACTCGTGCCACTCCTCGGATGTAAAATGATTAGTATTATCACAGGTGGTTATCATATAAAAAAAATATCTAGAAATCCTGAACACTATCCAAATCATCCAAATCCGTGTCCTGAATAAACTGTAGGTGTTTTGTTTCAGCATGGGGACATTCATAAAGTATGTATGCAGAATTTCCGACATTTTTGACACCCCCCCCCCCCCCCCGATGTTGTACGCAATAGAACACAGAAGGAGTATCCGCAAAATTTTCGAGGTTTTTAAACTTCTTCCCCCCCCCCCTCCTCAGTGCGGACATACTTTATGAATGGCCCCCATGAAAGCACACACAGAGGAATGTCCGCCAGGGAGGCCAGAGCCAATCAAACACTTCATTACAACCCAGTCATGTGGCGTCCAATCAAAGGGCAGGATACGGAGATGAATGTCAGGTAACTGTCTCAGCACACACCTGGTATGTGTGATCATTAGACCGGGATCTGTAGCCTCCTCTCACCTACATTACAGGTCAATTGGGTTAAAAAAATAAAATGAAAATATGTGTCATGTCACGTAAGGCGGCAGTACAGATGTATACATCAAAGTTAAACTGATCTACTCTTGATGATGGTCTGCTGGGGTGGACAGCAATTACTAATCTGTTCACCCTCTAGGTTCCCTCGCCGCCACGTGATGCAGACCGGATATATGCTTGCGCGCAAACATAACTAAAGCGACCGGGATGGGGAGCTAGCTTAGTGGTAAAGAGCACTGGACTTGTAACCCCAAGGTTGTTAGACTTTCTTGATTTGAGTGCCACTGCAGCTGCTTTTCTCCTTCACCCCCAGCAGTGGTAGATTTACTGCTATATCAAAGGCCAATCCTTCTCATACCATGTCGGTGTGGTGTGGGAGGTAAAAGATCGCTCACCTCGGTAAATGTGTAGGGGTGAGGTTTCTACCTACATTCATTTCATAGATTTGATCACCACCCTCGTGGTGTAAAAGAACCTTGAGAAACTCTGGTTAGGACCTGTAATGGTTGACTGGACGTTAAATCAAACAAAACAAACTCTTGATGATGTAGATATACTTTCTGTGCAGGCCATTGCAGTGTTTTGTTTTTACATTATGTAGTGTAGTTGCATATTCAGGTGCATGGAAACTCAAACCTTCACTCCTCCCCCACTCACGTGTATGGACATTTAACTCACCCCTGGTATTTCTGTCCCATAGGCTTAGTATTGGGAACTCGTTCTCCATGCCCCTCCAAGTATTGCAGTCCGTTCTCCATGGTCTATATTCTGTGTGTTATCCATTCTTTTAGTGTGTACAGAGATGAGATAAATACAGAAAGCAATTCATTTGGTCAAAGAAGTCATTCTCCAACTTATTTGAATACTACCTGATATTCATTCCTCACCAAACTGCGGAGAATAATGACTTTGACCAGAACTTGTCGCTTTCTTCTTTAGTATGGAAAATGAAACCGTCACCCCCACCCACTCACGTGTATAGACATGTACTTTGACTAACCACCACCACCCCCCTCCTCACCCCCTTGATACGTACACACTTTAAGGACGGCATCTGTATAACACTGTTGTGATCGATGTGCTCGAGTTCTGATGGACACAAGCTGTGTTTTTGTGAAGACCTCTGCATGTGATTGATGCCGTGACCAGGTTATCATTACCTCATTGGGAGATGATATCACAAATGCCCTGTTTGCGAATACAGTATTCTCCGCTATTCGCCGTATACCAGCTGCGATTACATGTTGGTGGGTGGGGTTAACATGCCACTTCTCTCGACCACTTCATCAACATCAGGGTGAAGAGCATACTGTGGTATCACCAAATCATTCTCTCAGCAAACGCAAATCAAGTTATTACTAGGCATGATATGACATGAGTTGAAGATCAAACATATGTTTATTCTTCTTTTGGGTCACTAAACTGATAGGTGACAAAAAATACGATCCCATAACTCGATATCGCTCAAAAGTGTCCGCTTTGAAGAGATGTCTGAAGGGTTTTTCTGTTTGTTTTCTTGTTTTCTTCCCCAGAGAGGGCCAAGATAACATACTTTCTACTAAATGTAGTATTTATCCAGAGTTGACTCGAGTTGGACAGATTTAAAACGGGTCGAGTTGGCTACGGGTCGAGTTCTTAAAACGGGTCGAGTTGGTAATGGGTTAAGTTGGTTACGGCTCGAGTTCTTAAAACGGGTCGAGTTCGTTACGGGTCGAGTTCTCCTGTATTCTTATGAGCAGACGACATTTAAACTATCCACAAATCGGCGTCGAACGCTGCGGAGTCCTCCCAAATGGGAGCGGAATGGTCCTTCATTGTGTTTGCACTTGTATTTTGCGGTGTGCTTACGTTGGACAACTGACTGTCAGTTCTAAACACACAGCGGTTATTTGGTTTAGAAGGTGTTCAGTGTTTGCTCTTTTCATCAACGCAGCCCACTTTGCTCTGCAGTTTAGGCGCGAAAAACAGGATTCAGTAAATTGAAAATACACTGAATGAGAAGCTTCAATGTATTCTGGTAAATCTTGAACAAGTTTGTTTTATTTTTACCACTATATTGTGACACGTCCTAATGAATACATGAGTATTCACGATCATCATCATGTACACACAGAGATAAATATAAACGATGGATTCACGAATAATGGCCACTGAATGAAAATAAATAAAATAAATTCTTTACCTTCACATTTTCAACTCAATGCTCAGGCCAAGTTTTCTACTTTCCGACCAGATGTGAATTGACTATGACACTCCTAGCTCGGTTATACAATAAATATTTCTATGTTTCTAGATCTCTATCAGGTATAGCTTTCATTAGTACCAGATTTCATATCCTGATAAATTGCACAAGATTTTAACTAATTTCAATTCAATGAGAGATATAAATAACTTTCATTTTCTATTGACATGAAGATCAATATATTTTGAATTTTGCACAGCAGCATATAATGCATTTTTCATATAGTTAGGCCAAGGGATAGAGCCTTATGTTTCACATACAGATCATTTGGAATGGAACTTCATGTAATGTTTTGGTTTTAACATCATACCTACGTAAAGCTATTTTTAGTAACGAGCCCCATTCCCAGGCACCTCACCACGTGACATAGGCACGTGGCGCCCTCTATAGAATGCCCGTATCATGGCACGCGTTTTGTGTCTCATCGAATTACGAAAATGACAACCAACGAGCCGTTGTCAGGAGAGGGGCCCCACAATGTGTTTGTTTGTTTGTTTGTTTGGGTAGTTTAACGTCCAATGTGTTCTATTAGACTTGCTTTGGGTCTAACCGAATCTACGACATGAATTTAGGTAGAAATCTTACCCCTATACATTTACCAAGGTGAGAGTTCTTTTAGTTCCCACACCACATAGACATGGTATGAGAAGGATTGTACTTTGATATAGCAGGAAGTCTACCACTATTGGGGATGAAGTAGAAAAGTGGTTGTACACCACACCACATAGACATGGTATGAGAGGGATTGGCCTTTGATATATCAGTAATTCTACCACTGCTGGGGTTGAAGGAGAAAACTGGCTGCACACCACACCACATAGACATGGTATGAGAAGGATTGGCCTTTGATATAGCAGTAAGTCTACCGCTGCTGGGGATGAAGGAGAAAGCTGGATGTATACCACACCACATAGACATGGTAAGAGAAGGACTGGTCTTTGATATTGCAGTAAGTCAACCGCTGCTGGGGCCGAAAGAGAAAATTGGCTGCAGTGGTAACCCATAAAGTCAAACAACCTTGGGATTTCGAATCCAGTGCTCTTTACCACTGAGCTAACTCCCCACCCAAGTTGCTTTAGTTGTGCCTCACACACAAAAACACAAAAAGTTGCCATAAAGTAACGAGGTAATAAGACCTAACCACCAAGGATTATAGCGACTGAATGCAGCAGGTGTTCTGATATTACATATCCAAGTCAGATAACACTCCAGTAAAAGTGTTCGCCGGTAAAATAATCCAAGTCAACAAACTGATAGTAGAGGGGAGGGAGATAAGAGGGGTGGCCAATGTAAGGCCTCGCGTGGGCTCCTGCCTCTACGTCTCTTATCACCTACTTCACATTAATGAGGACAGCTTATGTTGTCACACATTATCATGTTTTTAACCTTCCATTCCCGGAATCATTTATAAGGGAGTGTCTCACATGGAGATCCTGTTGTACTGTGAACTCCTGATCACAGCAAAGAATCTACCCTCTCTGATTACAGGGATTAAGTGTCCCTCATTTATATTCACTACGATAAACAAATGAGAATATTTCATAAAGGGTGTGACAAGCGTATCCACATCACAGTTGTGGAATGTGAGGATATTCATGGCACAAATAAAATGGCTGATAGGATTTGATCAGAGTCAGGTGCTGTTATTTCATGTATGGGTTCATATTCTGGTGATAAGGTGAATGGGTCTTTCTGTTGTACATGGGGCCAGAATAAAAATTCTCATCAATGTTGTGCGGTAGAGATCTGGTCTATTAGATCTGGTCTAAGATGAATCCTAGATCCAGGCAAGGATCTAACTGGTGAGATGAAAAGAATAATCCACATCACAATACGTCTTGAATGTTTGTCGTGGGTGTGTCAAGAATCAAACCATGTATGGCAAAGAGGTGTGTGTAGGTGTGTAGTACGCATAAAATAAAATAAAAAGTTGGCACCTCAGATACACTTGGAGAAAAAGAAAACTACTTCAAAATCTCTGACAAAATAAATGAAAAATAGAGAATCTAAAATTGAGGTGATATAATGTTCAGGATGTGAGATAAAAGTTAAGAGTAGACTTTTTTAAAGTTATATACAAAAGCGGAGAGATTTGAGATGATATAACGTCAGATGAAAGATACGAGAGGACTTGTTAAGGTATAAACAGAGGCAGAGACCTTTGAGGTGATATAACATCAAAGTGATGAGAGAGCTTGTTAAGGTATAAACAAAGGCGGTGAGATTTGAGGTGATATAATCTTAAAGACGTGAGATATAAGTTATGAGAAGACTTGTTACACACATGAGTGGGGGATGAACACTGCCGCCTGAGGCCCCTACCTGAGATCTGAGTCCCGGCGCTCCATGTTGACGACAACTTAGCCAATAATCCTTGTCTGATAAATCCGGCCCTTCTGTGCGATAATCCTAATCCTCTGACCATTAACTGCAATAATCCGGCCTTTGAATGCAATACTCCTATTATTATCCAACCTTTGTCTGCAATAATCACTTTTTATCCTGCCTTTGCAATAATCATTTTCTTATCCAGTTTTTTTTCTGCAATAATCCTTGTCCTATCCGGAATATGTCTGCAATGACCCTAGTTTTATCCGGCCCTTGTCTGTTATAATCCATGTATCATTTAACCCTTCTCCGCAATAATCTTCTAACTATCCCAGCCTTCTCTGTGATATTCCTGGTTTGATACCGATACTGTTGGCATCCTGAGTTAGCGTTCTCCATACACCGCCCATGCTTGTCTATTATTATCCTTACTCCAATTCGAGAAGTCTCCTCACAGAAGTTTATCTCTGATCAACTCTCAGTCAGCACGCTCGTATCTGGCTCTCAGAGATTCCGTGAGAGGTCCACAGTGTGTGTCCGTCACTGTGATGAGGGCACGTCCATCACACGCGTCTCAGGTCGTAGGGAGCAGTCAGCCTCTCTGTGTGTGTGTCACGGTGGGGGAGTCTCAGCACGTTCTACGTGAGGGTGCTGGGTGTGACAAGTTGGACGTCTCCTACACGTTACACGTACATTAAACACGTTCTGCGGGTTCCCCACACGCCCCGTGTGTTGTGGTACGGTGAGTGAAGCTCGTCAGCGCCAGTCCGTGGTGATCTCTCGCAGGTCACACTGATCAATGGTGACAAGGTCCGCCCGCCGGGCCGCACTCACTTCTCCCACACACTCCGCCGCCGCCGCACCCCGAGCTCCCCTTGCCACCCGCCCCACCTGGCCGCCTATCGTACACAGCCCGCTCCACCGCCCGCCGTACACCGCCCACCCCGCCCCGCCACCCGCCCCGCCGCCTGCCCTGCCGCCCGCCTTGGAGCTCAGACAGAGGCGGGGCTTCGCCTAGGAAAACTTCCGAAAAGGGGGCGGAGTTTTAACGTGGCTGGATGGCGCAGGGGCGGGCCTTCGGTTGGGATAAGGGGGCGGAGCTCAACGTAACTGGATGGTGCAGGGGCAGGGCGTGGCATCGACCACTGGTAAGGGGCGTGGCCTAATAGGGCATTGCTTTTAGTCTACCACTGGTAAGAGGTGTGGTCTAATAGGGTGTGGTTTTGACATTGATCATTGATGACAGGCGTGGTCTAATAGGGCGTGGCTTGTCGTCTACCACTGATATGAGGCGTGGCCTAATAGGGCATGGCTTGTCATTGACCACTGATAAGAGGCATATCTAATAGGATGTAGTGTATCGTCGACCACTAATAAGAGGCGTGGTCTAATAGGCCGGGGTTTATCGTTGACCAGTGTCTCCACTGATAAGATGCGTGGCCTAATAGGGCGTGGTCTGCTGGGAGGGGCAGCCATAAGTCAAGGATTTGTGATTAAGCCTTCATCCTGGTAGTTGGAGCGTGACGACTGTAGTAAATCCACAGACCGTGGACGGGGCGTGTGGCGTGCATGAGGAGGAGGGGCCTCTGAGACACACCCTGGGCCCGGGGCCCGTTTAATAATCTACGATCTTACATGTAGACCATTTTCTGTATGCCATAGAGACCCAGGGACGATGAGAGTCAACCTTCTTCAACACTTATGGACGACCTTATGGATGGATAATATTTTCTTAGCCAACTCACTTAAATATTATTAAAACAATGACCCTTGTACGAGTTACAGGAAAGGGTCTTCATTGCAGAGTTGGTTACCAATCTAGGGGACTATATATGACCACATACGTACCCCAACACTAACGACCACCGCTAGAAGCACGGCGGCCACACGAATATACCGTTATGACTCACTCCCAACATGGACATGCGCTACTGCCTCCGCTGATGAATGAGTCACTTTGTAAACAATAGATATCTCTATGAGATCTTTTTTACTCTGGAGGCTCCAGGCAATGAAGTAATGGATATGAAATAGTTGACAGCCTGTTATTATGGAGTCCACGCCTGGTTGACGCTGACTAGAGATCTAATAAGGTCTGCTACACCTGTGTTACGTCTCACTGGACTCCAATATCACGAGAATGTTCCTGAAATATCCGATTGTATTTCACACTGCCAATAATATGAGTCAGACTGAGATCATGTTGTATCAAAGTCACCATGGGAATACCTTTGTGTATCAGAGGTGTCAAGACTGATCAAATTGTCTGTCCAACTATTCATAGAAAAAGGAGATCATGCCTCTCTCTCTATTTCGGCAGAATAGAATGTGCTTTAGGTGGACTATCATTAATATGTTCCCATGTATATTCAACAGGAAGTGTCTGGAATGTATCACCATTTATAGTTAAGGCTGAGTTTTTGCCACCCGAATACATGTTTCTAAGTTAAGGATTTTTATTCCTGTCCAGAAGAAGGCCTATCCTGCCGAAACGTCGACAGAAGGGAATAAAATGTTTTATTGTTGAAAATCTGGAGTGGACATCCGCGTGCACCTGTTTTAGAGTTAGACAGGACTTCATTACAAATAAGGATTTTCATGTAAAATCGTGTGTGATAGATAAAACACTGGCCATTGCCCGTACACAAAAGTCTATTCTCTCTCTATATGTATGTATTCTAACAACTCAAACAACTCAGGACAAAGATAGGTTTGTATATCTTTTATAGTCTCGTCTTTGCAATGTTCACATTCTCGATCCCTTCCTCTGGTATGATTTCCATCTGGTGTAGAAAACATATTTTCTATACACTTATAGCCGTACACTTTGTATAACATACCGCAGCTGGGTGTGTAGTAACTACACTTTTCATACAAAGGCTGAGTTTTCATACCTAAACGGACGTTTTCATGCCAAGGCTGACCACGTGACACCGTCTAGACCAATCAAATCGAAGCTTAGAGGCATAAAAAAATATACAAGTTGAAGCTACTCAATATGGGTGGACATGGCTACCCAACTAATCGGAGGCCAACGAATCGCCATTTCTATCAATATTTCAAGGTATTTACCAAAAACATGTTTCGGGCGAAAGAATCCCGAAGGTACGCGGTGAGGATACTTCACGTTATTCACGAGGCTTGTGCCGGGCTGACCATGTCTAACGGGTCGTCGACTCACGCTCGTGATAACTCGTTATCGGAGTTCACTCGTGCAGTCCGCAGACCTCATAACACGGTGGAGATGATCATCCGTCAAGTACTTGTGTATTGTCCAGTTCTTATCTGGACTACTTCAAGTTTGCATTCCAGATATTAGAGTCTATTGAGTATCAAGAGCTGTCGATTACGCAGTTACTAAACGACACAGGAGTTGGGATACTATCCGTAGTGATAAAATAAGCAGTGTATGAGTTATGATACTGCTCATTGTGATACTATAAGCAATGTATGAGTTGTTATACTATCAATTGTGATAAAAGTGTTTGAATATATGATATTTCTTTTCTTTCCCTCACCTATTTAGACAATGTATCTATCATCCACCTAATTATTACAAACTGTCCATAGAAAACACATAGGGAGTGTGTATCACCATACCTGGTGCATACGGATGCGTTGTATGCTCCGTGGGGGCGCATACGAAAACATAGTGCATACAAGAAAATAGTGCATAACTAAAACAGACTGATATCGACATGCCACTTGTACAGAAAAGATGGATAATAAATACAATGTAGACTGGTTTCAGATACTGACTCTATGCAATATCCTTGCATACGCTCGGATATTACTGAGCGTCAACTCCTCAGAGTACACAGCTGCTTGTATTTGAACCCAGTCAATATTGTGTATACATCTACATTGACGAGGGTTGAGCTCCTGAGGGAAGTCAATCTGTCGAGTTCTTGTAATGAAACAGGGACCAGTCAGCTTTCCAGTAACCCTGATTGGGGATATTAAAGAAGAAACAAACAAGTTTTGGTCAAAGTCGTCGTTCTCCACGAGTTTGACGTGGAGTATATGTCAAGTAGTTTTCAAACGAGTTGACCAAAACCAATTGCTTTCTGTATTCATCTCATCCCGTACACCCTAAAGGAATGGATAATTCGCATGATATGGCCATGGATAACGGACTGTAAAACTCGTAGGGGCATGGAAAACGAGTTCCCAATGCTAGGCCTATGGGACTAAAATACCAGTGGTGAGATAATACCCAAATCACTGGATGGACTGGATTTTACTACTTAAATGTGAGGAGAAATTAACAACGTTGACTATTCTGTAATCTTCGGTGTATGAAGGTCCTTGGCCAGACAAAATAATACAAACTCATAACTCTCCAAGAAACACTTACTCTGCTACTTGTAGCCATAAAACATACAGGTGTGGTTGAGTGTTAAGAGTCATGGGTTCAGATTGTGGGCAGGGGGTGAATACAAGGACATGGATATAATAAGGCGATTACTCAGTGTCAAGTCCAGGCTTTTGGATGCAGTGAGGCATGTTACCATGGAGTATGGACGACGGTAACATACGCCGTGTGGCTATTCAGATATGGGGGCGGCCATTTTGTCCCCCATGCCGAACAAAACACCAGGTAGTCGGTGCAGCTCTCAATGAATAGCGTTTGGCCCCCAAAACAAAGCAGCGCCATCTTCAGGGATCACAGATGAACTACCCCACTTTTCTGGCGGATGACGATGGAACTAGGATACACTCTGTGGATAGTATCTGTGTTAGTATCGATGGTTAGACGATTTAAATGATGTACTGGACACTTAGCAGGGATGTCAGTTGGGGTCGTGAAAATAAGAGGAAATGTACTCTTTATGTGAAATTTACTGCCTCAGAGAGACTGAGAAAACATGGAAATACTCTGTCTGGGGGATACGGGGAAGTTTGAGCCACTGTTTATTGGTGCTAAATAAGGCCAATCTTATTCTGTCTTTGTTTTTATAAAAGACAAATGTTTTCGCAATCTGAAATCATTTCCTTGGAAACAGGCAGAACTGCCATCACTGGGATGAGGGTGGTTGAATGGAATAGGTTGTCTGCAGAATGGTTAGAAATCGACTGTGGCAGAACTAGCAATCACTCTGTGCCCTATATGCCTGGACTGGTTGGTTCGGGCGTCGACCGGACTGAAAAGTTAGGTCGCGGAGCCCAACAAACCAGGGTAATGTCCCCAGGTCACCGTTCGGAGAATGTTAAACCTGTAAAACAAATTTACCGACTCCCTTGCCAGGTTCTGTTTGTCCACACCGAGAATAGACACGGCCCGGGCATGCAGCCCCGGTCTCCGCCGCGCTACAACAGGCCGCCCTGCCTCCACCTTCTCTACCCGACTGCTTTTTGAGCGTGGGACAAACGCTCAGGTAAGGCCCGTTTCCCGTCACCGATCTACAGTCAGGAACCACCGACGAAATTTGGCAATGCTGACCCAAAATCGGTCGATGAGAACGACCCAGCTCGTGAATTGACCCGTGACTCTTCTGCTTATATTATGCAATGTGGCACCACCGACCACTGAGTGAAAACTTGGTCACTGAGTGAAAACAACTCCCCTTACTGGTCTTTTTTTATACCGACCCACAATCAGTGGCACCAGACTTTCTGGGTAACTAAAAAATATCTCCGCCGTTTTCGTCGGCCAATGGAAAAGGGTCTTTACGCTGCAGAGATCAGGGAGAGGTTACATAGACCTTCAGCGTGCTGCAAAAACAATCCCTTCATTATCTGCATAACAACTCTGTGACATTGCTAGGACACAGAGGACCAGTGTCTTAGAGGCGTGCCTAGCTGCCCATGACCAATCACCCCAGACTTAAGTACCTCAGTGACCCACTGGTGCTTGACATATTGGACCCCTCCAAAGGCAGTTGTAGAAGAAGCTGGTTACCAAGTGGATAACGGTAAATGACCCACAATAAACTCAATACAACCCAAATCTTTTAATTGTTATTTCCGAACATAACAATTGTTCCTAGTTGTAACTGATATAGAAGCACCCCAGTCTAACTCATTTACCCAAACTCCTGCAACTCCCATCAACTACTCGTACTAATATAGAAAATCAACCCATAACTCTGATAATCTACTAGGATGTTATAGGTTTGTAATAGATCTACTTATTTTTGATGATAACCTTTATACTTTTCATGAAGCAATTCAAAATGTTGAACAGAATTCACTGAAAATAGAAAAAAGTGAGGCCGTCCAATAGTCGTTACAATGTAAGGTTCTAGATCTATTGACTACTTTTAACATTTTTCATCTAGGGCAGTGGTTACTTGGGAACTGTATATGATGAATATTGACGGGTTTTACCTGCAAACATCATCGGCCGCACGTAGGGATGTGCAGCACACTATTTATGACCTGTTTTATTGACCCTTGACGTAATAATATGAAAACATACCACTTGAGAGGCGTTCTGTAATATATGGAGACATTAGGTTCTATACATTTATTATGGACACTCCGTACCAGGTGGATAATAAATAGAATGGTCTAGAGTCCTCCTGGCCCTGTCAATGGGTGTGGTCTCACAAGACACAGACACAGCGTTAAATACTCGTTTGTATACAGCTTTATCCTCGTCTACTCTGGCGTTTACGTACACAGACATAATGTGAACACCACATTCCTGTTAACTCCACACCACATCACCTAGCACTGCTCATATTATCTCACCCCTGGCATTCTTTTCCCATAGACACTGGAAACTCGTACTCAAAACCCATGTAGAAAATATTCTCAATGGGGAATGATGTCCCACATTTTTGCAAATCAATCAGTGATATGGATGAGATATGAACTCGATCCAAAGCCACTGAGAATATGTCTTTCATTTTGGATTCCTACGTAGTCTCACTCGGCTTTGCCTCGTGAGATTACTCCGCAACCAAAACTCATGGCATATTGTCAGTGGATATGGATCACAATGCAGTTCCTTATAAGTGCAGTTCCTTATAAGTAGTTATTGCACAACTCCTCATTACTCCATGTGAACGATATCCGCTCCTATCTGATCACCGACCTGTATCTTAACCTGGTATAAATGTCCATAGATTTGATTTTAGCAATTCGAGGCTAAGATAAAATCAGAAACATTTTCGTGTTTCATCTGTATCCCCGATAGCCATCCTAGCTTCAGGAGAGTGGTTGTGGCCCATTAGATTTTAGGTCAACTCTCGACTGTAGAACCGTCCCAAGGCGCTATAAATATCATGTAAGGAGGTCAAGATGAAGGTCGTGGTTTGCTCCGAAAGCAGTCATTGGCTACTGGGACTACTCTATTCCTTATATGGTAGTTAATACGGGGGGACAACTCCATGCAGTCAGAATATCCACTTGGCTATCGCCTCGATCATATCCCTGGGTGCTCCAAATTCGATGGTGTACGAGGAAACAGACCACTCATCAGTTTCTTTCATAATATAGGTCATCCAAGTACGCGATCTGACAAAACATATCCCATTCAAGATACAACCTAATCTTTAACTATCATAAATTCATAGTCATTAAACGAAATTACAGCACGTGTTGATATGCATATTTTTTTAGCTGGAACTGGGACTGGGGGACCAACTGAAGTTTATCATGCAATGTAATAAATGATTAAGTACTGATGGACGCCACTAAAACGTACGGAAAACACATAAAGTCGGTAAAAGTTGTTGATGAAGCTCACAAGTGACGGTTATGAGTGACTGGACACCAGCTGGAGGCAGTGGCCGGCCGCACGCCGCACCGCGACCCGCCTGCTCCACGGTGTGATGCGTGCAGTGACAGGCGACCTGTTACCTCCAGTGGATATAGACAATGAACGATGGTTTTCTGCACAGGCGGCCGTAATCCACGAGCGGTTGATACGTAGTAATACACGAGATTAAACGATGGTTTTGTGCACAGGCGGCCTTAAACCACGAGTGGTTGATGCGTAGTAGTACACGAGCGTCACCCTCGAGTGGTTTACAGAGCCGCACATTCACTTAATCATCGTCTGTTGTATTTGTTATCCATCTCCTCGAGTAAATTGGTTCCAGGAATTGTCATTTTAAAGGGTTTATCATTAAGGACTATCTCCTTGCTCTATAGCATAAAGGGACTATTTTCCCGTATAATATGGCTTTGAGGCCGTATACCACAGGTTAAATCTATATACCACAGTTATGGTATCTGACAGGTTTTATATAATCATTCGTGGTTTACTGAGTCCCCATACATTTTCAATGGGTACCTAGATGCTCAAGTATTTGATTATGAACATTCAACATATAATAACACTAAATAAGGATGAAATGCACTATAATATGTTCCCTTTCCCTGACCGGCCGAGGAACCTGTATCAGGGCGAAGAGGGGTTTGGGTAGGTGGAGTGGACACAGGGACTGGAGCCAGTCTAATGGGTAACTAGTATACGATGGATGATAATACTCACACCTCCTGGCCCCAGTCCACTCACCCACGGCCTGTATGTCACCTCCAGTAAATAACTCAGTGAATACTCACACCTCCATGGCGTATTCCCCTCAGCACCCTGCCTCAGTACGGCCCACTGCAGCTCGCCTAATCCTCCGAGAAACGGGTCCGGGATCCGGTGTAAGGTGGAACATCGAGATTCAACTGTCTACACTGCTTGGGTGAAGCCTACACTCTCTGTGTGGAGGCTGTGTGTGTGATGGGAGACACATTAAGGCGCAAGGTGTGTCCCTCCAGTGTGATGACCTGCCACCCGGCCCGGTACCCCCAGCATGGTGCCTCAGTGTGTAAGACTGGTGTCTGTGAAGGTGGCCGCTCGTCGGGTGAATACCTTGTGTAGGAAACGACCACGTGTATTCATAATAACACCCCCCAACGCACAGCGACACTCTCACACCCCGCAACGCCAGTAACGCATGGCATGACACACATCGTATGTAGGTCACTACTTCACCGCCCACACCGCCAGATGTCGCTACAGGTGTGACATGCGCAGTGGGCCCGCCGGTCCGAGCTTGTTCCGGGTGTCTGTCACTGTCCCACTCTCCTAGCAGAGATCCAGCGCTCTCCTTTCTGAGTCGGTTGTAAACGCTAACGCCGCGAAGGATCTGCTGGGAGAGTGGTCTGTCACTGTCCGCCGCCTGCTGGCGCCACCAGCGAAACTCATCTCAAAACGAGGCTCGGGTACCAGCGAGCTTGCGTAACGCGCTGGTTCCTGGGACGTTGAGTTGACTTGTCTTTTGCGCCGCAGGAACAAGTAGCGTTTTCTGGTTAGCGACCATCTAACGACGCCCACGGCGATTTGAAACTAGTCCAGCGACAGGAATTCAACCCCCGCGGCCTGAAAATACTTGGAGGAAAGGTCATCTGTCCCCGAGGCAAAAGGCAGATGTAAAACTAAGTTGAAAAACGTCCTCTCCTTGTATCACAAAACACTAAACTAAATGAGAAACTACGAGCAAAAGATATGTTCACCATTGATAAATGAACGTGCAATTATAAATGAATAACAATTACAAGGTTGGGTTACATTCAATCTATGGATAGTTTTCCCTAAGACACTTGCACCCTGCTCCTTTCACAATATCACATTGATTAGCAGGCGGATGGTGAAGGGATAATTTTTTTGCTGGACGATGGAAGTCTATGTATATAGAGTGTGCAAGCACGTTTTAAAAAGAGGGCACAAGCAAAAATTATACATGACGTTGTGTCCACATTTGATGGTTTCTTTTTTTCTGAATACTTAAAATGCTCATCACTGCTTTTACAAACCCAAACCAGTAAGAATTTGTACTAAACGGTTACTGCACATGCCCAGGAATTGGGAGGATGATTTAACGTTATTTCTCTATGGGACCTTTCTGTGGTCTCCAGACCTTGACAATAGTCCCGTGTTTGTATGACCAGGTCAAAGAGGTACACCGGTGGAACGGTTTGAATTACCTGCGACAACATGCAAGACAGCACACACTATATCTACCTGTCCTAGTTTCGAATCCTACCTATTGAACCATGGAAGATAACCAACTCTTGCTGAATTGGCAAAAGATGAAGTGTTTCTTATCGCTAGGAAATACAATATCTGGTATTAATCCAGCCTTCTTTTCATAGAGTTGTAAATTCCGTTTCTTTCGGTAGCAGACATCTCTCGAGGGCTCGAGATTCGTAGATGGAGAAATCTGTGTCACACAAGAAGCTGATATGATTGATTTCTTGTTTCAAATATAGAAATTTGGCAATTAAATTCTATGCTCATAATCAGGGTGGAATTTTCGTGTCCAAGTATCGACATGTAAGAAATACATGCATCCCATGACAATAGTTATACAATATACAAGGTTAACATTTCAGACATCTCTGATATGCAACAATCAAGTACAACATGTTTAAAACATGTTATAAAGTTGGACTCTCTTCATATATTTGATTTGTTTCTGTTGCAATTATATGTATAGTGTTATTAATATGTTGTTTATACTCTATACAAGCGAGTTCCTCCAATACATAAAAAATCCGATACTTTTGAGATATATGTATAAAATGGTGTCTCAACATTGGTATATTAGTTTCAATTTGGGTATAAGTAAATTTTGTAACAGATCAATAGCTTGCTATTGACGAAAAAGGAGTTGCCCAAATTATTGTTGATATATGATATATGTAAACTAGTTTTGTACCAATTGTATGGACAACTCGATGTATAATTGTGATTTAACGTAGTGATGCTGCAAGGGTAAATCACACCGGCCGACATGGCTGACTACTTTTACAGCTTAAATAAAGAAAATTAAAAAAAAGTAAATCATGAGGTTAATCATGTTATCCTAACCTAAGAGTTATCAAGACGCCACCTACAGGCTCTTCTATAAACTACATGTATATCATCAATAGACTCTAGTACAGTCTGTTATCGCCAGGGCCAGGGCGCACAGGCTCAAACTAAGACTGTTACGGGGTGCCATTTTTAAACAGAGATTCCTGCCTCCATCCCAGGATGCAGCTGAAAAATAGGGGCTCGCTGGTACTAATCTGCCGTGAGTGAATTGCCAGTAAACAGTGTGTTACTCTTCAAGCATAGGTCCTAGAGTAGCTCTTACTGGGCATGTACCAAATGAATCAGCTTGGAGAGTTATAATGTTTCCCACAATAGTGCCAGATTCGTTGTATTCTCAGGCTTGGGTTGGTGCTAAAATTAGAACAGGCAATCACGAAATTCCTTTCTCCTCTCAGTGCCCAGAGGGAACTGGCAAATGGGAGCCATGCTCTGTTAGACCTTCACGGTCTGTAAGCCTAAGGCGGCGCGTTCTGTAAACGGACTCTTATCATCAACTGAAAATAGGAAATCTCAAGAAGTTGCGAGTCCGCCCAGAACCGCTTCGCTAGTTTGAGAACCCTGGCGACCGTGGGACGTACTACAGACTACGTCGTCTCTGCCCTATGCACCACCTAGTGTCCGCAAAGGAGACTACATCAGTGGCGCCCCCTATTTGAACCCCTGATCCAGAACTATTGAGCTGGTAACCGACCATTTACGCATTGTCACTAGCGTAAAGTCGGGAAATTACGGTACTCAATTTTTCTTTCCAGCTAGAAATTAATTATATGAGAAAAAAGTACATCTGAATAAAGATATACAAAAACAGAATGGCAGGTTGAAGTTTTTCTCCCTGCACATCTTCCTCTCACGGCATTCCAGTCCTCAAACCTGGGTTTGGTTAATTGGTGTCTAGTGTCTAAGTCGTCCGTTCACGAACCGCCCGCCTCAGCAGAAAGGCGCACTGACCCTGCCGAGAACGGTATGTACTATCTTAAGGGGGTAAGGTTCGGGGGCTGGGGGTCGGGTTGGCAGTGGTATGGGCGTGTCTAGGGGTAAGGTTGGGTGGGGGCTGGGGGAGGTAGGGGCGTGTCTAGGGGTAAGGTTGGGTGGGGGCTGGGGGTGGTATGGGCGTGTCTAGGGGTAAGGTTGGGTGGGGGCTGGGGGAGGTAGGGGCGTGTCTAGGGGTAAGGTTGGGTGGGGGCTGGGGGTGGTATGGGCGTGTCTAGGGGTAAGGTTGGGTGGGGGCTGGGGGAGGTAGGGGCGTGTCTAGGGGTAAGGTTGGGTGGGGGTTGGGGTGGTTGGGGCGTGTCTAGGGGTAAGGTTGGGTGGGGGCTGGGGGTGGTATGGGCGTGTCTAGGGGTAAGGTTGGGTGGGGGCTGGGGGAGGTAGGGGCGTGTCTAGGGGTAAGGTTGGGTGGGGGTTGGGGTGGTTGGGGCGTGTCTAGGGGTAAGGTTGGGTGGGGGCTGGGGGTGGTAGGGGCGTGTCTAGGGGTAAGGTTGGGTGGGGGTTGGGGGTGGTAGGGGCGTGTCTAGGGGTAAGGTTGGGTGGGGGTTGGGGGTGGTATGGGCGTGTCTAGGGGTAAGGTTGGGTGGGGGCTGGCGGTGGTAGGGGCGTGTCTAGGGGTAAGGTTGGGTGGGGGTTGGGGGTGGTAGGGGCGTGTCTAGGGGTAAGGTTGGGTGGGGGTTGGGGGTGGTAGGGGCGTGTCTAGGGGTAAGGTTGGGTGGGGGCTGGCGGTGGTAGGGGCGTGTCTAGGGCGTAGGACCGCGTTAAGAGGATACGGTCCAGGGGGGCTGGGTGTTGGGGGGAGAGGTGGTAGGGGCGTGTTAGACTTGCTCAAGTCTTTGATTATAAACATCCATTAGATGATTGAACACAATCAGAATATGTATCCCAGCGAGGAGGGTAGACATAGGGTGCAGGGACTGGAGCCAGTCTAGGGGCGTGTCTAAGAGATAACTTCCGCGGGCGGGCGTCAGTGACAGAGTCCTTCAACTCCAGGAATTCTTTACAGTTTGCTGAATACCTGACGGACACTCAGTGTAGCGCAGCGCCTCACTGGTGGTCTACCGAGTTGGGATGCATGCCAAAGGCTGTCGCATTTCTCAGTTGTGCCTCACTTGGTTATCACAAGGATTAAAAGTTGGCATGGCATTGCCATGATTTCGGTTTCAACAGGTAATAAGGGAGGGAGGGAGGGAGGGAGGGGAGGGAGGGAGGTGGAAGCCTGTTGCAATATATAAAAATACACTACTGTAACATAAATATCCAAGACGAATGCACCACCGTGCTTGGAGGCAGAGTCTTGACCAATGTCTTGAGCTAGAGGGAGGGAGTGAGGGAGGGAGGTGGAAGCCTGTTGCAATATATATAAATACACTGAACCACAACAGGTACCTATACAATATATAAAAATACACTAAAGTCGCTGGGTGCGGATCCGGTATTGAGAGAGGGAGGGAGGGAGGGAGGGAGGGATTCATTGAACCGCAACGGGTGTGCTTGTGACCTATTTGACCTAGGCCCTGTTTCATAAGCAGCGCTTGTAATAATACATAGACAGCTCAATAAAATTCCAGGCTTTTTCCAGGCTTTTCCAGGCTCTAATATTGTTTTTTCCAGGCACATCTGGTCACTGTTTTTAAAACCATGTCTGATTCATCACCAAATTTAGTCTTCCTCACTACCTAGGGGTTTTATGCAAAATTATGAAACAGGGCCCTGATTCCATCCAACGCGTCTGGTATCGGCGCCCGCGGTACCCACCCGCTAGGGAGGGAGGGAGGGAGGGAGGGAGGTGGAAGCCTGTTGCAATATATATATAAATACACTAAACTGCAACGGGTGCCTATACAATATATAAAAATACACTGCTGTCGCTGCCCGCGCCCGGTATCGGCGGTATCGAAGCTGTAATTATTCAGAATACATTACTGTAATGTATTATAATGTAAGCCGCAAAAACTGTTCCCTGTCTCCCCTAATATATTTCGGTCTTGACCTACAATAAATAAATAAAAAAATAATGAAATCTGCTGTGCGTGAAAATGCAGGCAATTGCCACGTGAGAGCAGTGTTCAAGAAATACCCTCTGCTGAATCTGTTTTATTTGAGAATGATGGCGCCACACACATAGGCAGTCGTATATGAGCGGACAAAACATACCCTGCAGCATCTGTGTTCATGTGGGTATATCGATGTGCATATGAGGGGTTTATATCATGAAGGTGAAAGTTCACCACCCATATTTATATATTACATAACCGGTATAGATAGACGTATAGAGATGGTAGCTAGGGTCAGAAGAAAAGTGGGTTTTTTTCTATTTTTTCTATTTTTATTTATGCTGGCCAATGCTCAGCTGAATAAATCTGCTGGTTTCAATGCACGACCAGAGTTGTGGAATTTACTGCCTCAGAGAGACTGAGAAAACATGTAAAACAAAGCAATGTTGGCCATGGAATAGGGCTGAGGGTCTGCTCGGAGGTTCAAACCACTAGTTTCCGGGTGTGAATTAAGCTCAATCTAATTATCTTTGTTTTTTATATGAGAAGTTAGGGGTTTTCTGCCTCTCAAAGAGACCGAGAAAATATGGAAACATATTGACATCAGTCATGGCATGAGGCTGCTGAGGGTCTATGGGGAAATTCGAACCACTGTTTTATTGGCACGAATGAGATCCAATTAATGTATCTTTGATCTGAAAAAGGAGTAAGAATTGCATATAACGTAAAATGAAAAAGTTGATTTCATGGATAAATTTGAAGCTGCCATTTATAGTTTGTTCCGGACATTTTCATAGACGTAGATCAGCATATACAATGACTAGGAGCGAAGAGTATGTTCGTCATTGATGAATGAGCGTGCAATTATATATCACAAATAATTAAATGGTTGGGTGGGGGCTGGGGTGGTAGGGGCGTGTCTAGGGGTAAGGTTGGGTGGGGGTTGGGGGTGGTAGGGGCGTGTCTAGGGGTAAGGTTGGGTGGGGGTTGGGGGTGGTAGGGGCGTGTCTAGGGGTAAGGTTGGGTGGGGAATAGGGGTGGTAGGGGCGTGTCTAGGGGTAAGGTTGGGTGGGGGTTGGGGGTGGTAGGGGCGTGTCTAGGGGTAAGGTTGGGTGTGGGCTGGTGGTGGTAGGGGCGTGTCTAGGGGTAAGGTTGGGTGGGGGCTGGTGCTGGTAGGGGCGTGTCTAGGGGTAAGGTTGGGTGGGGGCTGGGGGTGGTAGGGGCGTGTCTAGGGGTAAGGTTGGGTGGGGGTTGGGGGTGGTAGGGGCGTGTCTAGGGCGTAGGACCGCGTTAAGAGGATACAGTCCAGGGGGCTGGGTGTTGGGGGAGAGGTGGTAGGGGCGTGTTAGACTTGCTCAAGTCTTTGATTATAAACATCCATTAAATGATTAAACACAATCAGAATATGTATCCCAGCGAGGAGGGTAGACATAGGCTGCAGGGACTGGAGCCAGTCCAGGGGCGTGTCTAAGAGATACCTTCCGCGGGCAGGGGTCAGTGACAGAGTCCTTGAACTCCAGGAATTCTTTGCAGTTTGCTGAATACTGACGGACACTCAGTGTAGCGCAGCGCCTCGCTGGTGGTCTACCGAGTTGGGATGCATGCCAAAGGCTGTCGCATTTCTCAGTTGTGCCTCACTTGGTTATCATAATGAAATCTGTTGTGCGTGAAAATGCGGGCAATTGCCACGTGAGAGCAGTGTAAGAAATACCCTCCGCTGAATCTGTTTTATTTGAGAATGATGGCGCCACACACATAGGCAGTCGTATATGAGCGGACAAAATATACCCTGCAGCGTCTGTGTTCATGTGGGTATATCGATGCGCTTATGAGGGGTTTATATCATGAAGGTGAAAGTTCATCACCCATATTTATATAGTACATAACCGGTATAGATAGACGTATAGGGATGTTAGTGGTTTTTTCTTCTATTTTTGAGATTTTTATTTATGCTGGCCAATGTTCAGCTGAATACATCTGCTGGTTTTAATGCACGACCAGAGGTGTGGAATTTACTGCCTCAGAGAGACTGAGAAAACATGTAAAACAAAGCAATGTTGGCCATGGAATAGGGCTGAGGGTCTGCTTGGAGGTTCAAACCACTAGTTTACGGGTGTGAATTAAGCTCAATCTAATTATCTTTGTTTTTTATATGAGAAGATAAAAGTTTGCTGCCTCTCAAAGAGACCGAGAAAATATGGAAACATATTGACATCAGTCATGGCATGAGGCTGCTGAGGGTCTGTGGGGTAAATTCGAACCACTGTTTTATTGGCACGAATGAGATCCAATTAATGTATGTTTGATCTGAATAAGGAGTAAGAATAGCATATAATGAAAAAGTTGATTTCATGGATAAGTTGGAAGCTGCCATTTCTAGTTTGTTCCGGCTTGTAAACACGGACATTTCCATAGACGTACATCAGAATTTGTATACAATAACTAGGAGCAAAGAGTATGTTAATCATTGATGAATGAGCGTGCAATTATATATCACAAATAATTAAATGGTTTGGGTTACATTCGGTCTATGGATTGTCTCTGTAACCCACGTGCACCCAGTCAACCTGCCATTTATGCAACTGAGTCTAGGATCAAAAGCACCAGTGGGTCTTGAGGTATTTCTGTCTTGAGTAATTGGTCATGGTCAGCTGGGTTCTCCTCTAAGACACTGGCACTCTGCTCATTTCCAAATATCACAGTGAATAGCCTGCAGATAGTGAAGGGATAGCTTTTTTTGCAGTATGCTGGAAGTCCATATGTGAACCTTCTAACCTTTAGGCAATGTATATGGACCCTGTGGGCACGCTCTGATAAACTTATACATTATGAGCTTATTCTAACAGCAGAAACCATATTTTCTGTGTTTTCTTTTCTTTTATGTTGGAGGCTATTTCGTTTTTCACTATCATTTTGTCGGAATCCGTGCCTGCTTTAACATTTGATCAGGTTGCCGGTCGCCTGCTCCTATGTGACCTACTTTACGAGGTTTTCATGACTCAGTGGAGCTCAAGCAGGCTGGGCTGATGGGGAGTGTGTGTGTGTGTGCGTGTGGAAGGTGCGGGGGGTATCGTCGTGAGAGGTGGTCACGGCTGGTTGGTTCCAATCATCACCAGTAACGATTTCTGATTAGTCCCTGCGGTCACGTGACAGGATCGTTAGAGTTGCCTCCAATTCCTGCAGTCACGTGGGACAAATATCAGGTACAATAGTCTCCCGAGGTTTTCCAGGAAAATAATGGTCTTAGCTTTTCCCATGCACACATTTGCCACTTTCTAGTGTGTGCGTTAATGACATGTAATTAGGTCACTGTCAGAGTGGCTCAGTGTATCAAATCCCACAATTTCAGCTGTTTCTGGTATAAAGAGATGTTCATTTTGTGCCACAGTCAATTCGAGATAGCATGTGAATATTATCCTACACCTAATAAAGACCCATATGCTTAACATGGGATTTGCTTTAACATGTCATCGGGTGTGACATAAAGTTTTGATTATGTCACTACTTTCTAATACTCAAAAAGTCGTGGAAACGGGTAAGGATAAAATCTATACGCCACTCGTGAGATTACGGAGCCAACAAACTAAATTCCTCTCCAAAGCAGGTACCCATCGACATGAGAATGGCGGAATTCTGTCCACTGGTATTTAGAAAATCGGCCCCAGGTGCAAATCTCCTGAAGCGTGCGTTCACAGAAAACACCGGGGACCAGGGTAAAGGACTCTGCATGCTGCCAAATTCAACCAATCACGGTGCGAGGATCGATTCGCTGCGAAGCTCGCATAACTGCGTCCCGGTGACCCGGAAATGTTCATCAAGTATCGATCAGGGAGACTGAAGAGCTTAGACACGCCCGGCTACAGACATGCGCACTTCCGTGTTTCCGGCTTCAATATTTGACTTTGTGGTTCGATATATCAATAGTGAACCGCCCTGCATTTAAACCGCCACCAAAAGTACAAATACCATCAGTGAATTTTTCATTTCCAATGTGGTTTAATTGCTGGTGCACAGTAAAACATTATGCATGGTTCAGAATACAGAGGCCTGGATTTCAGCGTGTTGCCATCTACATTTTATTATCCACCTAATACAAAGTGTCCATAGAAAAGACATAGGGAGCGTGTATGAACATACCTGGAGCATACAGATATGTTGTATGTTCCAGGGGGGCCCACACGGATAAATGGTGCGTACAAAAAATAGTACTAAAACGAACTGATATCAACATGCAACTTGTCCAGAAAAGGTGGATGATAAATACAATATACACTGGTTTCAGATAAAAGCGATCGTATGCTCTTCGGAGTTGACTCAATATCCTCGTATATGCTCGGATATAACTGAGCGTCAACTCCTCGGAGTTTACAGCCGCTTGTATCTGAAACCAGTAAATATCGTGTATATATCTAGCGGAAACTACTGGACACTATAGGAACACTACCAGGGACAAATGATATTTTCATCATTGATGAGTGAGCGCCGAATTTAGAAAAAATATATATATAACAGTTAAAAGGTTTTTATTCAGTCTATAGGTAATTATCTATGACCAACCTGGCACCTAGCCGACCGCCCATTTCTAAAACTGCCTTTATAGGGCCCAAATGTATCAAACAGGGGAGGGGTAGGATAGAGGGACTATGGCCAGTGTACTGGGGGAAGGGTAGGACACAATGACTGACCTCAGTCTACAAGGGAAGGGGTAGGACACAGATACAGAGGCCAGACTACAGGGGGAGGGATAGGACGTGGGGACTGAAGCCAGTCTTCAGGGTGAAGGGAAAGGACACAGGGACTGAGGTTAGTCTAAGCCGAGACCAGCATGTGGCACTCTGTAGTAAGTAGAGCGCAGGATCTCTGCTGGGAGATTGTCTGTGAACAGCGAGGGTCACGCCACCTGTGAGCGGAGGTGAGAACTTGTGTTCCTCTACATGTGAATGCTGCAGCCACACACCACACCCCATATCACACAGCATGAATCATTTAGTGCCACTTCTACACTGTTGTGTAACACTGGTTTCCTGTGCTCTATAGTGCACCTGACTCATTCTGGTTGGTCTATAGTTACGGTATCAGTTTTGTCTACTGAATAAATACCTTTACATTACAATACATGTATCATGTTTCGTTATTTATTTCGCCTTTAAATGATTCTCATTGTTTTATGTTCCACGGTCAAATTCTTTCTATGATGTCCATACAATCGCATTATATACATGTATTTTTTTTATCATGTTATTGGATTTATTGTATTACATGACTTCTAATCGTTTACATAATAAGACAAGTGCCTAGACCAAGTCACCTCGATTTGTGCCGGTGTACCAACTGTATGACAAACATACCAGTACAGATGAAATAGCCACGTACACTCTTCCATACATGAACATTCAATTTAAAGGGGAAACTTACAAGAACAAACTCCATTTCTTTTCAACCAACAGAAACTGTCTTAACAGAATCAGGGGAGAGAGCTACAGTATACACCTGTAGTTTTGGTGTGTTTAACGTCCCGGGGGGGGGGGGGGGGGGGGGGGGGGGGGGTCCTGAGGGTATATAGGGTCTTACTCAAGTTTCAGCTATTCTCGCTGGTTTATACCATAGGGTGATTGAATCTATGAGATGAATTCAGGTAGAAATATCACCTCTACACATTTACCAGGTGAGAGCTCTTTTACTTCCCACACCGCATAGACATGGTATGAGAAGGACTGGCCTTTGATATAGCAGTAAAGTATACCACTGATGAGAATGAAGGAAAAAGGCGGCTGCACAACACACCATATAGATATGGTATGAGAACTGGTATTTGATACAGCAGTAAGGCTACCACTGCTGGGGATGAAGGAGAAAGGTGGCTGCACCCCTCATAGTTCGTACACAACATTGAGCGTCACAGTGTCGGCACCTGGTTTCTGATATAGCACTCAATGCTGTCAGATGCCCAGCGATGAGTAACTTTGAAAAGGGCAGTTGGTGTTCTCGTGGGGTTTTTTTTTGGTGGAGGGTGGGGTGGGGGCACATAGCCCTGTACGGTCAATTCTCACGAAACGTTGACATGAGGTGAAATTAGTGGTCAAACAGATGCCATCTAGTGTCGAGGAGTGGACAGTTTCTGGGTGCTACATACTCTTACCTGAGTAAAACTCTTGATATCTTTTTTATATATTCACATATAATTTATATATAAAGCCACTATACCCAAAATAAACCCCCTGGAAATGTTAAAGTTTTAAGTGTATCTCTACGCTCTGTGTCGGGCCTATTACGACGACGAACAAGTACAGACCCGGACAGGGAGGAATATCTCCATTTAGAGGATGCTTTCACGAGGAGCGGACTTTTAAAATATGCCAATGCAAGCCCCATCCATATGCGACTGTGCCGTGAGCGTGACTGTAAATATAACCAACGAGTATAGCGTATAACCGTTGATATAACCTGTGTTTCGCAACTGAGAGAGTTACAAAGATCCTTGCTTATGATGCAGGCATGACAAAACATTTAGATCGAGGTATTCAGACTAAAGATGGAAATCGAACTACATTTGGCATCACTGTATCGGTTGAGGCTTTTAACATCTTTTATAGTATCACTATGTTTAGGTACAGACTTCCCTTAATTGGTGATATATCTAGTATGTCTCTTTACTTGCACATATAAAACATCCTCCATTTTTAATCAAGTACGGATGGCAAGTCCCATTGGAAAGTATGTATAAATGTCCCATAGATTCTTACATGACACGACAATTCCCCATCTTTTCTTTGACAATGGAAAGTAAAATGATCTGATTTCTGGTAAAACCACTTGCACCCTCCATGCCGAATTCAGAGGTCTATAGTAACTCTCCTTAAAGGCAGCTGGGAATAATATCATAGCAGACTTTCTCCGGTTTGTTTCGAAACATAGTGACAACTGAAACCACATGCCACCAAACAAATGGCCTTTGGTCAACCATTATCAGTACCTGACAATCAAGGCATGAGGTTGTGATTTCTGGCCACTCAATGTAATAACGCTTTGTCCGGTTGTTGTATATCAACGGTAATTCGGACCGGTCTATGTACCCCTGTCAATATGGCAAACCACTGCCTCATGTACGCTTCATAAATGACATTTTGCGATCATACCTAGAGCGTCCTGCCTTGAATATATAGTTTAATGTCTCTGATATCAAATTGTTAATGTATATATAAAGAATTATCACATTTGTATATCTTAGAATCTATTCCAGGTGTAAATCACCCCATTCCAGATATTTGAAATAAATTGAAAATACATACATGTATGATATTCCCAGTTCGTATGGATTAATTCAAGTTACATCTGACCATTTATCAGGAAGCTACGATGAAAAATAATTGTGCTAAATTCAGAGATGTCAGTTGGGTTCAGGAAAAAAATGTGGGTACATTTTTTTTATTTGGAATTCATTGCCCCAGCGAGACTAAGAAAATATGGCGAATACATCAGTGTTGCTCATGAAATAGGGTTGAGGGTATGTGGGGAGATACTAAAACCACAGTTTTATTGGCTCGAATGTTTTATCTTTTGTATTATATAGCAATCTACCGAAATTGTCTACATGGCCCTGGAGCCTACTGAAAATATCCTAATATTATATCCTAGTAGTTTACTCCTGAATAAATATCAACTTAAAAAAAAAAAAATTAAAAAAAATGCTTAATTGATGTTATCTTTGTTTGACACACAAAAAAATTGTATAAATTAGGATGGAAAACGGGGATTTCGTAAATTTAAAAAAAAAACCTGTCATCTGTGTAAATGTATAAGACGCAGAATGGCTTGCTGTAGGTGAGTGTTGTGTCATACTGTTCTGGTTACACACACCACACAACAGACCCTGTGTTACATCGTCGGCGTCCACTTACACCGAGAATTAAAACAATACCGCCATTGTTAGTACTGCCACAGGCCGCGGGAGGCCGCCACCTCACAACACGCCTTCCGGTTCCTGCACGCAGGCGCATGTCGTGGCAGCGTTCCCGAATAATGACGATATTTTTACTTCTACATTAATTCTGTTACAGTTAGTGGATATATGGAGTGCTGAATTGAGACATAATGGGGCAGGGCCGATACAGGTACATTCACCAGCGTATGGCGCCAATACGGAAATGCTTTAATCGTTGAATGTGAGTCATACCAAGTAATGCATAATTTGTGAGTATAATGGCATAAAATATTCAGTTAAAAACACCGGAAATATTTATCATGTGTATATACATATACAGGGGAGGGAATAAAAACAGTTGACACACTTTCGTTATTGTCAAGTGTTTCTGTTGAAATATCTATCTCAGAGTTGCCAAATCGACATATGACTGAAGACGATTACTAAGAATAAGTCCAGACTTGAAGAGAAAATACAGAGGGTCTATATTTCGCATAATCTACAAAAATGTATTCTTCAATTCAAATGGAATTGGCAAGCCTTCACAGTAAGTATGATACATACACAACATTGACTGGTTTCAGATAAAAGCGGTCGTATGTTCCGAGAAGTTGTCGCACAGTAATATCCGAGCACATGCAAGAATATTGCGTAGAGTCAACTCCGAGGAGCATGGGGTTGCTTTTATCTGAAACCAGTCTTATAAACTGCATTTATTATCCACCTTTTCTGGACAAACGGCATGTCGAAATCATTTCGTTTTAGTCAGGCACTATTTCTTCGTACGCACTTTTTTTCGTATGCGGCCCCCGGAGCATACAACATATCCGTATGCGCCGTGTATGTCTACACAAAGTCCCTATGTGTTATCTATAAATATTTTGTATTAATTGGATAATGAATTGGAAGGGACATTGGAAGCTGCATTATTGATGGGCCTGCTGGCTTACTTTGTATGGGGGTGTAGAATACCCTGATGGCGGGTTATTCACACCTGATGTCTGTAGATGTGGTCGTCCGACCTGTATGCTAAACCGTGCTGGGTGCTGCTTTGTAAAGGCAGACGACTTTTGAAGCAGACGCGGGGCCGTGTTTTTAATACCACACAGCAGCCTCGGTGTTTAGTTTGGTTGATTTTACGTCCCGTCAGTTGTTTTTGTTATTGTTTGTTTTAGACTTTTCTTCATATTGGCCTACGCTCAGCTGTACAGGAGGGCTGGTTTTAATGCGTGGCCAGTTTAAAATCTTTCTTCCCAGACTTTATCCTTTAAGATGTTTTTACTATTGCTTATATAGGTGGTTTAGCCTTGGATATCCAAGTTTTACTTGGTGTTCAAATCTGTTCAAATATCTTGGATTCTGTTAGTGATTCATGAAGCTCTTTTCTATCAGTGCTGTGGAAGGCACTTCAAAGTGGTCTTGTAGTCCTCAGGAGTGGAGCACATATATAGATGACCAATGTTCAAATGTATGTTACATGTCTGGCACTTAGGAGCCAATTCACCTGTGAAGAGGTGTCCATGTGTCAGCTTGGTGAGACCGGTCTGCAGGCAGGTAATTTCACCTGTTCCCAATTTGTCAGGTTCTCCTTTCCGAAATTCTGCTTGAAAGCCACAGTGCAATCTAAAACCACAGTTCATCCAGTTTAATCCATTCTATTCAACGCGGCTGTAAAACCCATCTAATTAATCTATTCTTTTCTGTAGACTTAATGACCTAAACATGTCACCTCAGTCGGGCCTTGACTCGGTCATTCAATTCTATGCATGTCGATATTCAATGGGAGTTCGCCCGGGTATGTTCCCTGACATGCCTATTCAATTCGTGCCTTACATTTACGTCTTATAAATGGGATTTTAACATCCTATTTTTCTCCCATTGCAGCAACGACTTTTTTGGGGGTATTTTTTCCTTCAAGTGCATACTTCATCCCACATATTGCTATGCCGAATTTTATTTATTTTTATGTCTTCTTGTTAACTTAATGGGGAACGCTTGTCGAATTCGACACACCGGCCAGACACATCTATCATCTTCTGTTCTTTATTTTATTTGAAAAAAAAGTGATTTTAAAATACCCCCCCCCCCCCCCCAATCGACCCTCTCGGCTAAAATACAACAACACTAACAAAACTGAAAACCGCCCAAAAACTGGTTTAAAAAGTCGTACTTAGCTTACATTGTATTCTCTCTAACCGACATTTTAAGTCCACCCCAACCCCCCTCAGGGCAGAATTTGACTTGATGATCAGCCCTGACCAAACTGGTGGTTGCAGTCACGTCCTTGATAGCGTGATGACCTTGGAGTCTGCCCCCTTGACCTCTACAGAAGCACAGGTGACGTAGAACAATGACTTCGCAATGACGTCGTGACGTCAGACGCTGCATTGTCAAACGTGGTCATCGTCCTGACCCGTTACCACGTAATTAATCGAATTATCACCAGGGGGCATTACCTGTATATGTATGTGATGTCAGTCCAGGGTGTTATCACTCTTCCAGCAGAGGTCCTGCGATCTACTTCCTGCGGTCGCTTGCATTAAGCGCTAGCGCCGCGAAGGATCTGCTGGGAGAGTGGAGCGTTATCCACGGTCCAATAACAACTAACCAGATGTTACATGCACTGATACTACATGAGGCAATGTATCCAATAATACATCCAATAAAGCGTGATAACAAGCGCGGCGGCATGGTATGTTGATAACTCATGACACTTATATGTATGACTTGGGAACCAACCTACAGTCTAGTTGAAAGTAACATGGAATAATTGTCATTTCTCACTATTCCAAGCGGTCCCACTATGTGACTCATAAATAGATTGGAATGTACATAAAAATGATACATAAAAGTGAGGTAAATGTGTCCCATTTTTTCACAAACGAGACAAGCATCACTCAGCTCAGGAGACCACACAGATATGTGTTAATCAGCTTGACATACCTTAATCAACTATCACCGATCTAATCATCAACCACGAGTAGTAACAGGATGTGTGTGTTTATATCATTATATTGTTGCCTTTTTTTCTAGTTAAATGATGATGATTGCTTCCGCAGTATGCATGCCAGTCAGGTGCGGTTCATCAGCTACCTACAAACCGGATTCCCTGAATTCTACCGCCCCTCCCACACCTTCCACACCTACACAAGTCGTGGGTGACTTACCTGGGAGAGCTGTCCATGTCTTGTGAGGCTGTAACTGGGGCTGGGTGCGGGTTTGGGGCTGGGGCTGGGGCTGGGGCTGGGGCTGGGTCCGGGGCTGGGGCTGGGGCTGGGGCTGTAACTAGGGATGGGTCCAGGGCTGGGGCTGGGGCTGGGGCTGGGGCTGGGGCTGGGGCTGGGGCTGGGACTGAGGCTAGGGCTTGGGCTGGGGGCTTCGGACTGAGGGCTGGGGCTGGACCTAGGCCTGCGGCCGGGACCGGGGCTGAGGCTTGGACTGGGGCTGTGGCTCGGGGTGGAGATGGGGCCCGTTTTGTTGTCGAGACTGGCATCGGGGCCGGGGACGGGGGTGCGGCATGGGCCGTGGCTGATGCCCGGGCCGTGGCCGTGGCTGGTGCCGAGGCCGAGGCCGGGACCGGGGCCGGGGTTGAGGCATGTACCGTGGCCGTACTCGGGGCCCGGGCCGGGACAGGGCTCGTGTATGAAATCTCCCCGCCCGATCCCCCACCCCCAGCCAGCGAGTAACTGCTCCTTCCGAACTTGAACTTCATCCTGCCTCCTCCTCCTCACCGGGGATCCACCCCCTCCTCACGGTGACGGACCCGGGCGTACTCCTCCAGTCACCCTCACCTCCTGGTGGCTATTGGCCGATACCCGTCGGGCGTAGTATGACGGGGATCTCTCCGGTAAATCCCTGACCTCCCGTCAACTCCTGATCCTCGGCGGTATTATCACAGATCTGTCTCCGGTAAATCCCTGATCTCTGTGACCTCCGCCGCCCCGCAGCGTCCTCTCCGCGTCTGACCTGAAACCCGTCTGTGACGTGAGGGACGCGCGCGTCTCTCTCTCTCACACGGTCACGTGACTCAGGTACCGTGGGCCGCGATCCGTGATCCGCCCCCCGCCGCCCGCCCGCCACGCACCACTACGCCACGTGTATCACAACACGGAGAACCCAGAACCCGGCCTGCCAGGTGCCGCCTTAAATATGTATCATCGCCATGGTAACCGTTCTCACCCGCCGCGCCCCGCCCCATCCTCACCCACGACGGGGCGCCAGGTCCCGTCAGGTGTGTGGGGTGGTGTAGAGGGGTGGAGGGGTAGATGGACACAGGTGGGTGGTCAGTGGGGGAGGGGGCATCTGGATCATTAGGGGTTAGGACAGAGTGGAGGCCAGTGGGTGTGAAGGCAGGTGTCTCGTGTACTGGGCAGTGGGTGTGAAGGTAGGTGACTCTTTTGTGGGTGTTTGTTTGTTTTGGTAGTTTAACGTCCAATTTGTTCAATTAGATTTACTTTGGGTTTGATCGAATCTATGAGATGAATGTAGGACAAATCCCACCCCTACACATTTACCGAGGTGAGAGTTCTTTTACTTCCCACACCACATAGACATGGTATGAGAAGGATTGGCCTTTGATAAAGCAGTAAATCTACCACTGCTGGGGGGTGAAGGAGAAAAGTGGCTGCAGTGGGATCTGAATCAACAAAGTCCCATGCTCCTTACCATTGAGCTATCTCCCTACCCACGCTGGTCGCTTTAGTTATGCTTGCGTGCAAGCATATCCGGTCTGCACCACGAGGAGGCGAGGCGACCAAGAGGGTGAACAGATTGGTAATTTCTGTCCACCCCAGCAGACCGGCCAGTGGGTGTGAAGGCACATGACTTTAGTGGGCAGTGGGTGTGAAGGCACATGACTTTAGTGGGCAGTGGGTGTGAAGGCATATGACTGTAGTGGGCAGTGGGTGTGAAGGCATATGACTGTAGTGGGCAGTGAGTGTGAAGGTGTGTGACTGTAGTGGGCATTGGGTGAGAAGGTGTGTGACTAGGTGGTGGGCAGTGGGTGTGAAGGCATGCAACTGTAGTGGGCAGTGGGTGTGAAGGCATGTGACTACTGGGCAGTGGATTTGAAGGTATGCGACTGTAGTGGGGAATGGGTGTGAAGGCGTGTGACTGAGTAGTGGGCAGTGGGTGTAAAGGCGTGTGACTGAGTGGTGGGGAGTGGGTGTAAAGGCATGTGACTGTAGTGTGGACTGTAGTGGGCAGTAGGTGTGAAGCCATGTGACTGAGTAGTGGGCACTGGGTGTGAAGGAATGTGACTGTCAAGTGGGCAGTGGGTGTGAATGTATGTGACTGTGTAGTGGAAGTGGGTGTGAAGGCATGTGACTGTAGTGGGCAGTAAGGTGACTCTGTAGTGGGCAGGGAGTATGTATGTGATTATTATTAGGGTCAATAGTCATGGGATAGAGCGTACATCGGCTTATTTACCGCTCTTCCGTCCGAGGCCTCTCTAAGCTTTATATCAAGTTGTCTAAAAGGTTAGAGTGGTCACATACACATTCAGCATACTGAAAGAATTCTATCCCTTCACTATCTGCATGTTATTCGCTGTGCTATTGGTTGAGGAGCAGGGTACCAGTGTCTGAGGGTCTTAGAGGCATGCCCAGCTGACCATGACCAATCACTCAAGACCGAAAAACCTCATGTTTTGATCCTAGACACAGGCAGTCAGGGAAATGGTAAGTTGACTGGGTGCAAGTGGGTTACAGAAAACGATCCATAGACTGAATGTAACCCAAACCTTTTAGTTGTTATTCATTCAATATTGCATGCTCATTCATCAATGATGTCTTCAGTGATTGCCCATGAGACTGAGACACTGGCACCCTGCTCCTTTCCCAATATCACAGTGAAAAGCATGCAGATAGTAAAGGTATAGCTTTATAAAATATACACCCCAATCCTGTCATCCAGTGGAGCCGGAACTTTATCATAAATCACTGGCCCAACAGTCTTAACGTGTAAGATCTTTGGTAATTTAGTAAAACTTCTTAAAGACAAAAACGATCATTCACTCAGCCCAAGTACAGTATACTATTGAGGTTGAATCTCATTCAATATACAAATGATTATAGGTTTGAGGGACGACTTTAGACTGGATGATAGCCTCATCCAGTAACTTGTCTTTGATCTGTGGGACTGCTTGAGGTCTCCCTATAATGATTCTCCGTAGTAAATAAGGCAGCATTTGATAATTCTAGGTCAAATGTAACCTCGCTATATTTAACGTTCCCAGTTACAGGAACAAATTAAAGATGGAGATTTTAGATGTTTTAATGTATAGCATAATAGATGATCTAATGAACAGTATGAGGTGGGGAGACGTTAATGTAATCCACATACACGATCCAGTGGTACAATGAGTATGAATAGCCAGCACATGTACAGAGTAGTCCTTTGTCAATCCTACACAGCACTATTCAGACTCAGTACACAATTCCAAGGGTTGCAATAGTTCCAGCACAGAGGATATCCCACATGTGGCTGGAGTCTCAATTATTATCCAAGCTTCTATGACAATAATAGCTGACTTCACATGGCTGGTATTACTGGTCTGCTGTCCAGGCTGCTCTGTCACTCCTAGGACTGTCCTACAATATAAGCTGGCTACTTTTAGTTATCAGGGTCTGCTGTAATGTTTCTAGAAAATGACCTCTCACATCACATACATGACGGGATTTCCCTATAGGGCACATAGCTATTGTGGTATGGACACGGCCATCTTGCCACCCAATACCATCCAAAACACCAGGATATCTTTTGGCATAGAGGAATTTAAGCCTTGTCTCAATATTATCTATAGATTATAACCACTAATAACAGTGGTTGCCCCCTGACTACAGTGGCGCCATCTTTCAATTTCTTGGTAGATGATGGTGGAACTAGCAATCACTCTATGCCCTATACGTGGCTCCCGGGGACACTGCCTCTCCATGGCATCAGGCAGGATCGTGAATCTTGTGCACTGCCCTCTCCTAGAAAAAAGGGCCTGTCACACAGAATGTTACATGTAAACATTGGAGTAAAGTCTTATGTATAGAACCATAAAACACTCTCATGGAAATTATGATATGGGGAAATTGTTGTATTTATGCCATTGTGTCCCCTGCCATTCGGTTCATGCATGCCTATCATACATCAGAATAAGCTCAACCACTGACTGAGTAGTCCCATTACAATTGGACGCAATCGGGTATACTGCAAATATTGATCATATTATAATTGGGCAGGCTGGCCATTTCATATAAGGAAACAAGGACCCAGGCATGATGAACAAAAATTTCAGGTTGTACCAAGAAAAGTTGTACCATTGCGACATACATACCTATTTCTGTAGAACTTTGCACATACACTCAACTTCTTATTCAAGACATGGACATTGTTGGTAAATTGAAAGTACCACGTTGAGCTTTTACCACTTCAGGAGCGAGGAACCCCCTGCAGAGTTAACTCTACAAGGACGGGTGCCTGTGACCGCGCTACCTCTGTGAGGACAGGTGTCACTCTCCTCCCAGATCTTTCGCGGCGCTAGCGCTTGTTTAATCTCTGCCCCAACCCAAAGCTGGTTCCCTGGATATCCACTAAAGACAGGGGAGACCAGCGAACATTTCAAATTCAAAACAAGGGAACCGTCAAAAGTTATACAAGTCAAACAACTCACATATAATGAGTATGGAAATATGGGAATTGTTAAAGGAGCTACCATCCAGCTGTTTCTTTTTCAGAATATTTTATAATGGGAAGTTGATTAGACTGCCCCTTCAGAGGAGCACATGGCATTGTTGACAAAACAAAACCCTGCAACACATGAGGTGCTATCCACAGTAGAAAGTTGGCCTAATCCCAGAGACTGTGTCTGGTTTGACATAAATAATAACAGAAATGAGATTATTTTATTTACAATATAAATATGTTCATCTCTATTTAAAAGTAGAACATAAAAAATACCCCTAAAAGCCCTCAGAGTCTAGGATATTTCAAAAGACTTGCGTATGGGCCAGATTTGAGCCCAAATGGGCAGGTTGGGGTCAAGATACAAGCAGCCGCCGGAAGTAGAGCTCAAGATCCCTGCTTGGAGAGTGGACAGGTGCTGGAGGCCAAACTGAGGTTCTGGTGTTAGTGTATACCGCTAGGGGACGGGCACATATCCGTCAGAACTCATAATACGAGGTTTTTTTGTTGTTGTAAATAGACGTGTTTGTTGACACAAACTATTTCTTTGTTGATTTTTTGCTCTAAATCTTGGAAAATTGATCATATGGTCAGGGCCGGTTGTCACCCCAAGGCATCATGCGTCCTCAAAGGTTTTTTTAAAAGGTTTTTATTACCCTGGAGCAACAGTTCGTGCCTATATTCCACTGGCTCCAGCTCATATTAATAACTAGCCGTAATGTCCAGATTATGGACGTACAGTTATGGCTCAGCAAAATTCTGTAATTATACAATTGATAACATATCTTAGAACTATGAGAAGCATAAATAGTAAACCTATAATCCTGCCAACACACTTGGCCACCTCTATTAATTATCGCTATTTAAGTAGGTTAAGTACATGGTGCAGATTTGTAACATAATTCATTATCATTTTAACTCCTATCATTCAATGACAAATGTACAAAGGCCTCTTATGGCTAATAGGCATTGTATGATTATGTGCCTATTAACCTTGAAAGCTCGCGTGTCCCCGTGGCAGACGACACTGAAAACGATGTGCAGACGACTTTTGTCGTGCTCATTCGTGAACTTGAGAACGGAACCGCTGACCTCAGCAGGCCACTGCACATCCTCAGTCCGTTCCACATCGCTACACACAGGACCTACTTCATGTGGATAGTCCTCGGTCACAGGTGAATGAACACAACCATGAGGTCAAACCAAGGACTGCAGAATGCGAGTGGTTCATCAAGAACTCATAGGGAGAACATTTCTTTAAAGAGTACGCATATCCCCCTCACACACATTAGCTGGTTTTCAATTGGCAAACAAAGATCTCAACTATTTCCATTCTCCTCAAAGGCAAATAAAAAATATCAGTGAGTGGTGGGGCCCCAAACAGTAGGTACAGTCAGTTAATCCTGACAATCTGTAGTCAGCTTCCACCCTCCGAGCACTTTTTGGAGCCACAACCTATTTTCTCAAAAACAAGTGGTGTTCTTATTGGTCGATAGTTTTGTTTGTTTGTTTGGGCAGTTCAACGTCCAATTTGTTCAATTAGACTTTCTTTGGTTACTGACCTCTGCTCCCTATATCGTAAAAATCATGTACAGCCCACTGGGCCGTACGCTGTTATACTCGTTGATATAACAGTTAGCTATAACATTATTAACTGGATGTAGTATATTGCTATGCAATCATAACAATGGCTTGATATTGGCGGAAGATTGATTTGAACATTCTCTGTGTACAGACTGCTACATAACCTCCAGTTGCATCTCTCTCCTGTCAGGTTATTGATATGGCTATAGGCCACATAGCTATTGTGCTATGGAGGCGGCCATCTTGCCCCCGAAGCCATCCAAAAACACTAGGTGGCAGGACCAGTTATCAATGGATTTTATCGAAAATATTTTGGGGGCTTGCCATGGAGAAATTATAGCCTCGTCTCAATATCATCTATAGATTATAACAACTTATAACAATGGTTGTCCCCCCAACGACAGTAGCGCTATCTTACAATTTCCTGACGGATGATGACAAAACTAGCAATCACTCTGTGCCCTATATTGCCGTGTGCACATCTTTTGTGTACAGAGATCAGAATCCTAGTTAAAATGACATACGCTCCACAAACCTGTTTTGTACCTGACATGGTGTTCAAGAATATATTTGTTTTCACAAAGGCCCCTCACCCACTGATCATTTACATTGCGTTAATGTCAAGACACAAAATGAATTTAAGAGTATATATTGCTATCTAGATTTCGTGAAACCATGTATACGTGTGAACCCTGCGGAAGACTACTTTGTAGGAAGTAAAGTGGTGGTAATTGAAAAAAATAAATTAAAAAAGAAAAAATGACGTAAGGTACACGTTTAGGTAGCACAATGTGTTTGAAGAAGGAGACCTGTAAGTTCACTGTCCGCTCTATATATAGGTCCAGAAGAGTCGCCTCTCACAGTCATCAGCTGAACAATACCCAACCCCATCCACTCCACTCTCCTAGCAGATCTTTCGTGGTGCTAGTGCTTATTAATCCCTGCCTCAACCCTTGCCTCAACCCAACTCTGGCTCCCCAGGTATCCACTAAAACTAGGGTAATCAGCCTCCATTTCGGATTCAAAACAGGGTAACTGTCATAAGTCATTAAACTCAAATAACTCATATATCATGAGTTGGGAAATACCGTAATTGTTAAATGAGCTTCACAGACAATCAAGCTGTTTCTTTATCAGCTCTGTACTACTATATAATGTGAATCCACAGTTGATTAGATTGCCCCTTCGAATGAGCACATGCGTCATGTTGACAAACAAAACCCAGCAACACATGAGGTTCTTTAGACTGAAGAAAGTAATCCCCAAGACCATATCTAGTTTGACATAACAAATAACAGAAATAAGTGTATATCATCTATCATATAGATATGTGCATCTTTATTTACAAGGAAAACACAAAATACTCCCCAAAGCGTTCAGATTTTAGGATATTTGAAAAAAAACTGGCATATGGCCCAGATTTTGTCTCTAAAAGGAGGTTGGGGCAGGGATTTAAGCGGCCAGGAAGTAGAGCGCAGGATCTCTGCTAGGAGAGTGTATCCACTCCTCATCATAGACCCCAGTAGGGGACAAGGAACCTCCGGTTCACAGCCTGCCGGGACTCTGAGAGGATGCCGGGACACTTCCCCCTCTCCACTCACGCTACAGAGTCTCCACTGCTCCTCACCGTTCTCCTAGTGCTGTCCTACTCGAGGCTTACGAGTAGGCTGTCCTGTATAGTGTAAAGGGGGAGGGGGTCTAGTTTGCAGTAGGAAGCCAGAGATCAGTGTCCACCAAAAAAGGCCTTTAAATACGCAATTAAGGGGAAAACTGAATTATTAGACAGTGCTGGACCCCATTAGTAACGTTGCTTTAACCTATCTAGCATTGAAATGGTAATATTCCTTGTTCTTTATCTGTGTGTACTTAGGCCCTATTAACCTCATGTACTTTATACCTATATGCTGCAGTCATTGCGTGGGTATCATCATTCATGTAGGATCTGTCTTATGATAGAATTGAGTGACGTTTTAAAAAGATATAAATCAAATAACTGTGGCAGAATCATAATTCCGATATGAAAGTATTAGTTTGAGACCATTAGACGTGATCAAATAATACCATATTTACAGTGATTATATATATCTCTTTACATTAATATATCTATATATATTTTTGTCAGGAGCATTGTAGACGACGTTGGGAAAGCCTGCTCCATTACTACGATTTCACCTTTCTTCCCGACGCGATGTAATTTTTCATCAGAACATCTACAATACGGTTCTGATGCCCAAATCGTAGTATACGGGTCACCCCCCCCCTCCCCTTAAGGCCGGGGATCCACTGAGGTCCTGAAGACACTAATGCAAGCATTCTGACACACTACAATACAGAAATCTTCAACATTCCGACTCAGCGACAAGGCAGTGATTTACTATCCTACTTTGACATTCTATGAAACCAAATTTTTCAACATTCTGACAAGGCTATGATGCAGGAATTTTGATTCATAGTCATGTCGGAGGCATGTCGCAAGCAGTGGGTGCCTGGCTCAAGTTAGGTTTAACGACCATACTGTCGTACATCATAAATCTACTCACAGGTCTGACACAGCCACCATGTTACAAGCTAATTAAAATCTGGTTTATTGATTCATTCTCTACTCGCCCTTCCTTCCTATGGATAGCCCTATTACACATTAGAGTGGTCATCATCCTACTTAAACTGAAGCACCAAGCTATTATGTGGTACATGTATATACATTGTTACTCTATAACTGTCACACTTGTAACTTAATAAATGATATATGTATATATCATCTGACAGTTGTTCTATAGTCACTCTATGTACACAATATATCATACAACAGTTTGTCTGTTTAGTTTGATTTAATGTCGAGTCAACCATTATAGGTCCTTAACAAACTTTCTCAAGGTTATTTTACACCACAAGGGTAGTGATCTAATCTATGTGATGAATTCAGGTAGAAATCTCACCCCTACACATTTACCGAGGTGAGAGTTATTTTACTTCCCACACCACATACAACAGTTGCTTTATGTTGATGTAACACTTTTGTGTTATATTTGTCACTGCTTGTTGTGATGCCGCTCTTTCTACAAAAGCCCTGATGGGATAACAGCGAGGACATTCATGTACCATGACCTTCACCTGAGCTCTGAGTGTGTGTTTAGATGTAGGTGGGTGGCAGCTTAGCATAGACTTGATGTTCTCTGTTACTGTACTCTATTGAACTTTTCTCCTATTTTGTTCTGTTTTATATTTCTTACCATTTAACAAGAAATATTTATTTTATTACAATCATTTTAGATACTGGATAAGTTGTCAATCTTAAAGGACGATTTGAAATCCCTATTCTCCTGTAAACAATATGAGTGGCTCGATGTTGTGCATGTTCCTGGGATGTGAGAATGCTCCTGACGTGCCTCCTTACCAGGAGCATATGGTATGTTCATCATTGACAAATCAGCGTGCAATTCATATTTCAATAACAATTAAAAAGTGTTTGTATTATTCAGTGTATGGGTCGACTTGCCATTTCTACAACTGCCTGTCTAGGATCCAAACAGGCACCAGTGGGTGAATCAGGTATTTTAGTCTTGAGTAATTGGTCATTGTCAGCTGGGCACGCGTTTAAGACCCTGAGAGACTGGCACCCTGCTCATTTCCCAATATCACAGTCAATAGCACACAGATAGTGAAGGGATAGTTGTTTTGCAGGACGCTAGAAGTCTGTTTGTAACCACTCTAACCTTTAGGCTTGGTAAGCAACGGACACACCTACCAGAGAGCCCCCTTACAGGGTATATAGGAACTAACCATACCGATGTACCCTTATAAATGAGATACGTTTAACTATGTGATAACCAACTATTTAGAAGTTCTATATATTCTCTTTTCATATCACAATATTCTCTAAATCAAAAACTATCCCAATGACCCCCGATTTCTAAGTTAGATTTGTGCTCTACGATACTTTCGGATAATCATATTCAATTTTCAGGATATTGACATGGGTTTTGATTAGCAAGGCAAATTCTCGGATATATATGCGTTTAAGCTTGGATAGTGAATGAGGTAGTAAACCTTTCGAATACAAAAGAATTCCAGTGACTTTTCCCTAAGTCCTAGTTATAGTTCACTGACGATGAATATGCCAGCAATGTGTAAGAACATAGCCTGTCAAACATTTAGAGGAATACTTGACCGTTTAAACCTGATCTTTGTCAACACACAGGCATGTCGAGACGACACAACATACTCGTATTATGACACACAACTGTGCGCTGCATTTTGTTATTCAGTTTTTATTTCTAGATACGCCTCGCCTTCTCTGGCACGGAATGTTCATCTCAATGTAACTGGTACAATTATACATTATATCAGGTTATATGAGCAGGTTCCAGGACATACAATTAAATCCCAATAGATGATGTCTTAGTATTGGTTGGATACCAGGATAGGTAGGACTAGAAGCAGTTCCAAAATTAAGTTTAAATTACCTTGCCCCAAAACTGTTGCAGTCAAAGAGTCATCCTACTGGCAGGGAGTTAATCTGTGGAAAGGTATTTCCGCAGACACCCAGCATAGCAAAACTGTAAATGAATTCAAGGCCAAGGTTCACAAACTCTAGCTCACGCTGTGATAAGTTTATGCCACTTAATCATAACAACCCATTGTTCATCAATCATACTTTCATCCACTTTATCTTATCTAGATGTATTACATTTTTTATACCTTTATATTGTGATTTACTTCCATGTATTGATTTTGCAGCCAACGTGCATTGTAACTGAAAAAACTCGCCTTGCGAGAGTTCGCAATTGATAAATAATCATATAAAAAAAGTGTAACATATAATTGTATCAATAGCAACAAAGGATTAAAATGTGAGTTTTCTGGTCGACGATGGCGGAACTAGTAATCACTCTGTGCCCTGTAGGGAAATGACATTGGCGATGGTCTTAGTTTGCGAGGCACCCATCCTCCTCATATCATAAGGAAACATGAAGAGATCATGGTTTTGTTATCACGTTTGTCATCACTCTCATTATCATTTCACTATCAAGGATACGATATTGCATCTGCCCATAACTGGTCGAAATAAAAAGAAAAAGGTTCCATTGGATTTGACAAATATTCCTGATATTCTGATCAACAATGGTCACATCTTCACCTTCAATTGATTACAGGCAGCCAAATACGACTAACCCCGAAATAGAAGTATATAGTAGCCCTTTGGTGCTACACTGGTGAACCACCTTCTTGCATGCGAGCGGAGATCCAGGTCACGTGGTCCGTTTGTCGTCTGGGGACGCCGTGACGTTGGTAAAGAGCGCCACCTGTCGTGCGTGCATAAAAACATTCCGTGCAGCGCCACCAGCGGCAGTTTGTGGAATTACGGAGAACAGGTCATGGAGTGACACCTAGCGGAGAAAAACAGCATGAAACACGCACAGGAAGAGGCAAACAAAGATGGCTGCCTCAGCAGTGGGTCCCACAGAATACAGCTACATGAAGGCCTATTTAGTCTCTTCTCCTTGATGACAATAATGGCGTTCTATAGGACACAGAGTTATTCCTAGTTCCACCATCATCCACCAGTATGTTTGTTTGTTTGGGTAGTTTAAACTCCAATATGTTCTATCAGACTTACTTTGGGTCTGACCAAATCTATGATATGAATTTAGGTAGATATCTCAGCCCTACACATTTACGAAGTGAGAGTTCAACAACAGTAAAGCTACGACTGCTGGGGGTGAAGGAGAAAAGTGGCTGCAGTGGGACTCAAACCCACAAAGTCTGACAACCTTGGTATTATGTGTCCAGTGCTCTTTACCACTGAGCTAGCTCCCCACACTAGTTGCTTTGAGTTATGCTTGCATGCAAGCATATCTGGCCTGCACCACATGGAGGCAATGCAACCAGGAGGGTGAACAGATTGATCATTGCTGTCCACCCCAGCAGGCCATCCGCCAGGGAATTGTAAGATAGCGCCTCTGTAGTGAGGGGAACCCCCATTGATATATTATCCATTGATAACCATAAAGCAAGGTTAAACCTCTCTATGACAAGTCCAAATAAAACAACCCCATAACAATTGATTGATTACTGTACAGCCAAGTGTTTTTCTGGCGCAGGGGGCAAAATGGCTGCTTCCATAACACAATAGTTATCTGCCCTAGACTTACTGATAAAGGTAATGCGACACTTAGGTATATCGTGCAGTGTAACATCAGTTCCCGGGTCAATTTCCAGGTATCCTCGTCAGTAGCTGCAGAGGTGAATCCAAATGAGGAGAGTGGGGTACACAACCCCCCTCGGGGCCCAAGTATATAAAAATCTACTGTTATTTAGCGAACCCAATCATCCCCACCAGTATCCTTTTGGTCCCCACCAATTGCGCTCCCCATGTACAGTATATTTGTTAGCATGTACGGTTGGGGAGAAATAACTATGGAATTAAACAGTCTTTTAAAAATGATCTTAAAAATAATACCCGATAGGATAAAAGTCCTGTTGGCAAATAATATCGATCATATTCATTTTAAACGCATCTCCTATAATAGGATGATGTACCAGGAAGAATAAAATGCTGGGTACTTATTTATCACTTATATCAAATCTCAATCAAGATGTAAGTCAATTAGGATATTATGATATTGAAAGACATGTATCGTGTCAGCATGTCCCTCCTACACTGTACCTTTCATACTGTGAACATGTATTCCTGTAGAGGTATAAATTGAGTCGTGTTTGCATGTGTGTGGATGGGAAAAAAGCTCAGTGGACACTAGAGACTGTAGACAAACATTGTCAAGCAAGGTAACAAGGTCAGTGGGTGTCATTGTAAAGTCACAAAGCTTTACCTAAAACCAGGCTAAACCCAGAATTGTGGTGTTCATTTTGTTTTTGTGTGTTTTTCAGATACACCAAAAACATCTACTTTTAAAATTCCAACTGAAACACATAGAACAATGCTTTAATTAGGTACTACGCCTGTGTATATCGGCTTGGTGTCTAAACGGTATTGATATGTGTTAGATTAATCATTATTATCTAAGCACATGCAGAGACATTGATGTAAAATTTGATTACTCAGAATTTGTTGAATATACAATAGCCTATTAAATCTGAATTTTTGGCAGTTTCAAATCTACTTTGATCAAGATGATTATAATTTGATATATCTAAAATTACATATTATGATATCTTCATCTCGTTACATACCAGTCTGCCTCCCTTAATCCTCTCCTAATGACAGGCCTCTATCAAATTGGTGATGATACTTTCTTTTTTTGTAGTACATGCTGTTGAAGCTGCAATCACATCCTTGCCTGGGGGGCAGGTATCCAGGTCACAGTATTTCACCACCACGAAGTATCCCCGACAAGAGAGTGACATATGTCAGTACTTGCCTCAGGACATGGATTTATGGCGATTACAGTCGCAATTGAGCAACGGTAAAGTAATTTGCGAGGAAAAGGGACAAGGAGACCTGATGTAATAAGTGACAGTATATATACTAAGCCTCTACGATGGACGAGAGCAAATAAAAAAACATAACAATAACTCATCCACTAAAGTTAATAAATTATCGGAAACTGACCCGAATAGCATGACATTTATACCTATCCCTGTCAGTCAATAGAATTTATAACTTTTGCTTCTGAATTTTTTTTATAAAACAAATATGATTGATGCATGTAGCTGGGCATCGCTTATATCAACCAATGCTGCTATTCCAGGGCAAAACGGCTTGGCATAACCAGGAACTGCAAAGCTTTTCCCCTGAAACCTGTTGAACGGGTGCAGTTTTTCCCCTTTTATCCCTGAACAGATCCTTTCCCTCCACCATTCCAAGCGTCAACAGATCAACAGTGACAACATACAGCGCCCTATTATCTGGCCAAGCAGTAAACGCATGCACCATGACTCTCCTGTCTAGGGAGGGGTGTAGACATTTCAATGATGGTCTGCAGGAGTGGGAGGTGGGGTGCAAATAAGTTAGACTTTTCGATAAAAGTCTGGAGGATGGTGTAAATAAGTGTACAGCCAAGATATATAGTGATAGCCTAGAGGAGTTCTCGTTCTTAAACCAATCCATTTTAAATGTGCATTATGAGAGCAAAAATACCTATCATGAAATATTCACAGCTCAATAAATTGATAATAAGTCTTTGTTATTGTTTTATTCAAAATACACACAAAGGGAATTAAGAATTGTAAAAATGTCAAGAGTGAGAAATATCACTCTCCAAGCATAGGTCCAGGTCACATGAAATATCTGTAACAGACACTTACAGGTAGTGGGTCAAGGTGCCACAGATTTAACCCAACCAGAAGTAACGTAGTGTAGCTCTGGAGGCCAGTGTATAGCTTCTTAATGCTTGAAATAAAAATGTGCAGTTACTTCCTGAAGTTAGAGGGAGCCCCGGATGAATTGATACGCATGCCATCTAGTGTTATATTCTGTCGCAACCGCCGAGGACCAAGGACATACAACACATATAAACTGACTAATGTCTATATATATCCAAAATACTAAAGTTAGAAATAGTTTCTCAGAAGTATTTTCTTGCTTTAGAATTGTATTGCCATATTTAGTAGTTTACTTCATATAGTTATTTGCCGATTCTGTTGAATCAGCTGCAGTTGTCCGTTGATTCCTAAATGTGCACGAGTCCTTCACATTTAAATTGAAAGCATCTCCCAACGTTAACAATCGAATTCAGAACCAAGCGTAGAGTTTCAATGGCGGGAACACCCTTCTAAGCACAGCCGATAGCAAAGGAGAGAGTTTGAATGGAAGCTTGAAAAGGTCTATTCGTCGGCAAAAGACTAAAACGCCATGAGAGTGAGATTCTCGCCATAGTACAGGATGGCATTTTTTTATAAAACATATCACGAGCCAGGATCTTCGTTTAACTCATACAAAGGACGACTGATGACATCTTTCTGAAATAGACCTTTTTCTACAGGCTGGGTTCGCACCTTATCTACTTGGTTACGCAATCACTGCGGCCAAACAACCCTTTGGCAACGTATTCTTTACCATTGAATGACTAAGTGTATGAGAATAATATGTTTATAATACCAATATATGATATTTTCAGAGAAAGTGCAGCGATTACATTGTATTCTATGGTATTCCAGCTCTAATATGATGTGTCGTACATGCATATCACTCAATGATACCTTAGATATAGTTTAGATAACACAGGAACACCAAGACTGGATTCACAATAATACATTGACAGGCCTAGCTATCATATGCTTATCTTTTTCCAAATTCAAACCAAGACAATTATCAATTTTGAAGTTTCGATAGCCCATACTTGTAAATACTATATTCGAGTTTCCTACAGCAGTCTAATCTCTCCAAAAACAGCACTCAGCAGTAATTACACCCACCATTCACACTCTAGGTGTGATTGCTGTATATCTCTAAAGGCAACGGCCTATCTAAGCAGCTCTATAAAGATGGTGCTCCATTGCGCCGAATGTTTGTCTTCACCCAATCTCCACCCGTTCTCCGACTGTTCTTGTATCATGCACGAGCATGAAACGAACATGGGGCCAATAGGCCTTTTTCCGTAGGCCGGTGTCGCACCTTATCTCCTTAGCTACGCTACAGCTGAAGCCAAACATTCACCTGGCAACGTATACTTTAGCACTGGAACACTGAGTGCATGAGCGTAATACGTTCATAATACCTGTGTACATTATTTCCAGGGAAATAAGAGTGATTGCATTGTATTCTAGGGTATTCCAGCTACAATTTGATGCATCATACATGTATATCACCTTAATGATACTTTAGATATAGTTTAGATAACACAGGGACACCGAAACTGAATACACAATAATACATTGGCAGGCCTAGCTATTATATGCTTATCTTTTTCCATGTTTATACCAAGATAATTATCAACTACGAAGTTGAGACAGCCCAGACTCGTTGGTACAATACCCTTGTTTGTTCCAACAATTTAATCTGTCAAAAAACAACACTCCTCCAATCACACCCGCCGTTCACACTTTAGGTGTGATTGCTATATGTCTCTATATGAGTACCGCTTGAATCGCGGTGTTTGTCCGAGCGGCCGCGTTACTAGACAGTGGGCCGTTAGGCGGCGCTGAACGGCAACACCTGTATTAAAGACCACTTGGAGTTTGAGTGCCCACCGTACCTCCACTGCAGCTCCACTATCGGCGACTAGGTGCCGAGCGGCCAACGACCAAATGATCGTCAGCTAATCTCCACAGGATCCGCTGCAGTGGAGCACGGCCTTTAGGTGGCATTGAATGGAAACACCTGTACTGTCAAAGTTAAATGAAGTCTCTTCTGACAAACACACGTGATAATGTCACAAATAGGCTCGACCAACACTTTATTTCACCCCTGGGGTTTCCGTCCCATAGGCTTAATATTTGGAACTCTTTGTTCATGCCCATACAAGTATTGCAGTCCGTTCTCCGTGGTCTAGATCCTGTGCAACATCCTTTCTATTAGTGTGTACAGGGGTGAGATAGATACAGAAAGCAATGTTCAATGTTCTTGTTCCCTAACGCGTTTGAATGCTACGTCATATTTTTTCACCTGTCGCCTTGTTCATATCACTCGGTATCAAACACGAATTTGACCAAAATGTATTGCTTTCTTCAGTGTGAAGGTAATCTGAGCCCAAGTAAAGTAGTCACCCCTCTTCGCCATTGAGATGTGAACTTCCCTTCATGTCGTAGATAGTACTCAGTGTACAATATTAAGTGATTGTGTTGCATTGTTTAGTTGCATGGAAGTAACTGGGCACATGTTTATTGAATATCAACTTTTACCAGAGCATGCCCTATGCATGTATATGTTGCCTAAAGGTTAGAGTGGTCACATAGACTTCCAGCGTACTGTAAAAACACTATCCCATCACTATATTCACTGAGATATTGGGAAAAGAGAAGGGTGCCAGTGCCTCAGTGTCTTAGAAGCGTGCCCAGCTGGCCATGACCAATAACTCAAGACTGAAATACCTCAAGATCTACTGGTGCTTGTTATGTTTGGATCCTAGACTCAGGCAGTTGCAGAAATGGTAATTTGACTGGGTGCAAGTCAAGTGGGCTACAGAAAAGGATCCATACACTGAATGTAACCAAACATCTTAATTGTTATTCATTCATAATTGCACGCTCATTCATCAATGATGATCATACTATTTGCTCCTAGTTATACATGTAGGGTGCGTGTGAAAAGAAAGTAGCGAACATGGTATGCACTCAGTATTGGGAGTCAACCTGTTGGGGCAGGGCTGGTTACACTGGCTAAATTGAACCAGGCATTTAGCTTACGGTCCTGAACGGATGAGACCGGCATCTCGTGCTAACGAGGAGGGGAGGGGTTATATAATGTACGTCTGGGGGTTGTATGGTTTACTCCGAGATATCCAGAGGTGAGGAGACGTGGGGTAAGGTTTTTTTTCTTCTTTCTTTTTAAACCAATGGCTGGTGTCTCTGACCCCCACCTCACAGACCCACCCCACAAGTTTGCACTGAGCGTACCTTTCCTACCAGGTCGTCAGAACCAGTCAAGCGCGGACTCGACATGAACCGAAGTGTAAATAATCTATCCCGTCTAGGACCCTCCTCCCTCCCCCAAGCCCCCTAGGAGGATCAAACCAGGTGAGGATCTACCGGAATAAATAACACAACTCACCCCAGGAGGGTACGCCACATTTTACCACTCAAGTCATGAGCTAGTAACAGGCCTCCCAGTATCACTCTTCCTCAATATAGGTTTTTTTTATTAGGTTTTGAAAATCAAACTTTAGATTTTTACGTGGTTTTCAAGGCTAAAAACATAGGCTTTTATAGGTTTTTAGGGTTAACATGATGGATTCGAAATATTTTGAATCGCTTATCTTCAGTTCTTGATTTCTAAAAAGATTTACCTAGTAATAATTTGCAGGACGTCAGGATGTCTGACTCACCAGGTTAGACATGAGTGCTGAGCTTCCAACAGGTTAGGCAGATTGGCAAGAAGTCATACAACCTGTTGATTCTTAAATATTTTTAAGATCTGATAATGTGGATTTCTTGTCATTTAAAGATCTGACTTTGTGTCAAGTTAACTTTTAAAATTTCCTCTATACATCAATCTGCATGGCAGTGAAAAAAGGTAGGTTTTCTAGGTCATATAGAATACTTTTTTTTAAAAAGGCTAAAGAGTTGAAGTATAGGTTTTTATAGGTTTTAAAGGTTTCACTGGGAGACCTGTGGTAAGCAATGCAGCAATGACCCGGTGACCATAAGACTTTGTCAGATGTGGTGTTTTGTAGTGGTTTATTTTTCTTGTTTTTCTTGATGGGGCACTACATTTGGCCAGGAGGAAACATAAGGCCGGTAGGGCCTTTCTTTCACTATTTCTCCAAAGGAGATATAAGGAAAAGCTCGATATCGCTTGATTACCTACTATATCTAAAACGGTAGAATTTCGTCGAATCCGCTTGAAGTTGCTCCCGCACATAGAGACATACTTAACCAGACCTAGGACTGGAGACTGAGAAGCCACGAGAGTGAGAATCTCGTGCAGGCGACCACTCCGCTGGTTGCCGGCAAATTTAGCCCTTTCAAAACTCCGCTGATTTCCCACCCACCACCACATATTTGGCCTTCCTAGTGTATCTGTCTGTGTGGAGCAGTCAGCAGAGTGTCCGCCTAGGAAGGCGAGTGTTTGGTCTAATCTTTAATATGTTGTTTTAAAATCAATTCTCTACTCTGTGTCCACTGTGTAAAAGATCGGCGCTTTTGTTTATCGATTGTCTGTCTCCATAGATCTGCCGACCGGGAAGTGGTGTCAATAATCGCCAAAAATAGAAAATGAAATCGGTCGCCGAATCCCCCCCCCCCTACCTTATTTGTACTCAGCGAATTCTGACCTCCAAAAAAGTTAGTCGGTGCTGGCCGGCAAATTTATCAGAGGCCAAAACATGGTGAAAATCGGCAGGTGGAAACAGGCTTTATGACGTATTAACGAAACCTATTCTTGCCCAGTTTTTTTTATACCACGAGGGAAATGAAAAGTAAAGTACCAAAGTTCGCCTTTATAACATGGCAAGATAAATATTTTACATTCCGTCAAGGATTAGACACCTTTAAGAAATATAAATAGTTCTCAACACCTTCCGGGTGAGAATTGACACTCCACTTAACCACAGGTGATCCCTGTCGTGGCGAGCAGCCAACTTGGCAATGCACCCTCACATAGTACCTTGTTACTCTGAGACTACGAGGTTAATGTCAATAACATGTTAGAGAAAAACGCCAATGATGTTTTCTCCGCGTAAGCATTGTATTGTATGGACCTTTCTCGGAGTAATGTTAATAAGGCATACATTTGACTGGCTTCAGTCCCTGTGTCCTATGCCTACCCCTCCACCTACTCCACCCCTCCTCTCCTCGATACATCCTGGACCAGTCACGCCGCAACATACTTTATCTTAATCTTGTTTAATCAGGAATGTCAATAATCAAAGACTTGAGCAAATCTAGGCATACCTATACGTATCAACAATGGCCTGAGATTGTGAGTCCTGCCTCTACCCTTCCCCTGGCCTGCCTCATAGAGACCTAGGCCTGTCAGGCGTTAGAGATCTCATATTTGCAGGAGTTGTATTTTCTAAACATGTATTCATGAAAGGAAACACATGTACACCAATCAATACCAATGCTGAATGTGGCGGCCTCGCCACTAAAAAAGATGGTTTTCTTTATACAAAGAGATATATACCAACACATTTACAGGAGAAAGTGAGGTATATCTATAGAGAGTAAACGGGGCTCTTTTCAATAATGAACGAACGATAATAAGACTGGACGATAAGAGCTATCCAGCGACCTTTGGGACGATCCCGGCCATGTTTTGTTTGATAAATTCAGTCCTATATAGTGACTGTCAGTTCGTGAGAGGTGTCAGACTTGGAAAGTTATTTTTCGTTTATCAATTAAATAGCTAAAGGTGTGATTCCACTGGACACTGCGATATATCCCGATTTGATGTCTCGCTATGTCCGGATGAATCGTGTGCGAATATCTGGTTGAATTGCGGCAGTGAAATAGCCCCCTTTGAGCGATAATAGGTGCTACACATATAGGGGATAACTGCACGAGCAGATCTTTCAAGATTTATCCTGATTCATCAAGATGCAGCAAGGTGCTACAAGACACAGCCCGATCTTGCGAGACAAAAAAACATTGTGCTGGTGGAATCAACACTTATGAAGGCGGGACCGTCGGCGGGACAGTCTGTCGGCCGGTCAGTCGCTGGGTCAGTTGCCAGGAGAGTCCACACGGACAGTCGGTGCTCAGAGACCTGTCCTTTGTTTCCACCTGTCCTAACGACCCTGCCTGTGACCCTGCCTGTGAGCGGAAACGCTCTCCAAGCACATTCCTACACGCCGATCCTATCCGCAACGGCAGCTAGAATTCTGCTTGGAGAGGCGTATGTAACAGTGTCCGGTAAAACTCAGAACCGGAACACTGCCTTTTGGGAATAGATTGCACCCCACATAGCGACGCATTCATACATGGCCTCAATCTTTGTTTGTCCACCTGTTACCATGGCAACTTGATTACTGCCCGGAGGTACAGGTGATTGTTGAAACTGGACCTGGACCATTTCCTACTTATTTAGAGGTACATGTATCTGCATCTATGTGGATATATAATGGCCATTTTCCTATTCTATAACGTAATCTCAGAGGCATGATTTCTGAGTATAAAGATGCAACTGGGAAACATAAAATTCCACCAGAGATCAAGAGAGAACAGGCACCAAATTGTCATCCGGAGCTGTTCGTATATACTATGTATGATCTAAATATCAACATCTGCATATTCACTAGACTTGCCAGGTCTCTGTGGATTAAAATAAAATTGACGAGCGTTTGGGTCTGTGTCCTCGTTCGCTATCGAGTTTGTAGTGCGCAGTAATAGACCCTATTAAGGTGTCCCATAATTCTGTTTACAAGTTCCGGTGGTCGCTGGTTGCCGACGTTGTATGGTGATAGACCCTTGAACCGTAACCCACAATTATTGCAGTTTAATGGTTTTTTGATAAATATTCAAACTGGAAATCCGATGTCAGAAATGGAAATTTCAGCAATTTTTACTTATATATCCGAAGTTCTATTCAGGTTCTCCAAATATAAATGGGAAAACTATAGCTCATGTGGTCGTGGTGTGCCCAGCCAGTGGCGAGCGGAACTTGTATTTACCCTGGGCGATATTAGGCAGTTTAGTAACCTCTGGAGGGCGTATATGAATGGCGCGATAGTGGAGTGAATATTCCGAAGCACTCCAAATGAGATGGCAAATGGGGAATCAGGCGAAGCATGAATATGTTTCTGATTTTATCCTAGCCTGGAAATATTCATCTGTATATCACCCACCGAGTATGAGTTACCGTACTCGCTAGCCTGTTGCGTGCGAGTTCCTAATGTTAAGCCTATGGACGTTTGTACCGGGCTAAGATAAAGGTACATTATCAGAGAGTGATAGAGGTTCGATGTAATACTGTGTGGTGCCTCAGTGCCCGTGGCTATGGGCTCTCTGCTTCTCTATCGTTACACAGTTCAGAATGCCGGGCAACACTGCATCCTCACCCCTTCATACCGCATCGCCGACAAATCAATACGTATTGAGTATTGATTGGTAATTTCAGGGCGGCTTTTCTGTATTTCCCTTCACTTAGCCCGCCCCGGTAAACGCCTTGTGTCTGGTCGGGTAGCAATGGAGTCCCTAAGGTCACTAACACACAAGAAAAATATGAATACTCCTTTGCCTCAGATTATCAGAACGTGCTTGCAGGCTCTACATACACTGCCGAAAGGTTAGTGGTCACAGAAAACTATCCCTTCAATATCTGCGTGCTATTCACTGTGATAGTGGAAAAGGAGCAGGGTGCCAGTGTCTCGGGGTTTTAGGGCATGCTCAGCTGACCATACCCAATCACTAGCGACCCAAATACCTCATTGGCCCACTGGTGCTTGATATGTTTGGATCCTACACTTAGACCCCTGAGATTTGTTTTCCCCATCAAATATAGACTAAATAAATTCTTGGTTTTCCTGAAATCAGTTTTTCTATAATCTAGTAATACTAAATAAAACTATGCGGTTGTTAATTGTTAATTAATCTAGTGTGCACTAAATGAATAGTGACACTAGATAAATCTTAGTTTTCCTGAGATTTTAAGGGTTAATTTTAGAGTGTACTCTATAGATTCTTAGTTTTCAAAAGGTCTTTTCCCATCTAGGTGCTTTATCACAAGTTGTGGTATGTGTGTAGGGAAGTTCATGACCTGTAGGGCACCAACACCTACGTTAACCAAGTGAGAAGTTGACTTATTAGTGTAGGAACTTACACGCCATTTAAAATTAACTAGTCTTACTAACTGGATCAAGAACGTTAAAGCCTCGTTGGTCTGACTTAACAATACTGCTCATGGCATTAACTGACTTCTAGCATTGCGTCATTAGCCTATACACGTCTATGCTATTGTGCACTTTAATTGACTCGATTGAGTCATATTGAAACAGGTACAAATTGCCGTATATCAACGGTTCCTGGGGCACCAGTGGGAACTCAACAGTAAAGCCGTGACACCCACACAAATCATGGAGAGGCAGTCACAGGTTTATGACCGTGACCACTGAAAGTCCCCATTAACACCATGAGTACCTGGTGCAAGAGTAAGGTAATAACTGGCTTTCAAACAATCTTTCTAATAAAGGTATGTGCATGACCTATATACTTAGATCCAGTGAGGCTTAATGGATGAAACCTAGTTATCGATGTTCCGTATAAAATATCATTCTGCTCCAATAATTTTATAAACGTTAGATTAATGAGGAATTCGGGAGGTAAAGTGCAAATCATAGGGATGTGATTATTTGCTGGTCTAGTTGTTCATTTAAGTTCAAGTTTTGGGGAATGAATCACGCAAATTATTACCTTTTTCTTGTTTTCATTTATTTTCCACGCGGAATATCTAGAGAGGGTATATTCTGGTGTTTGTTTGTTTGGGTAGTTTAACGTCCAATTTGTTTAATTAGACTTGATATTCTGGAGTCTCTCCGTGGAGATGATTTGGAGACGTGACTCAACTCGGATTAAGATAATCGCCCGCACTGCGGTGTTTTGGAGTCCGTGTTTTACAGAGGAAAGAATGTGTCGGGGCGGGCTCCGAGTCACAAGGCGTGTGTGTATTACGGTCAGGTCAAAACCATCACGACACGTATCTATTTACCCCTTATATAGCGCGCACGCATTTACCCTTCCATCCCAAAACAAATGACCCCTCCACTCCACAACAAGGTACCCCTCCATCCCAAGACAAATTACCCCTCCACACCACAACAAATTACCCCTACACTCCACAAGGTACCCCTCCACTCTACAACAAATCACCCCTCGACTCCACAACAAATTACCCTTCCACCTCACAATAAATTACCCCTCAACTCCACAACAAGGTACCCCTCCACTATACAACAAATTACCCTTCCACTCCACAACAAATTACCCCTCCACTCTACAACAAGGTACCCCTTTACCCCACAACAAATTACCCCTCCACTCTACAACAAATTACCCCTCCACTCTACAACAAGGTACCAGGGTACCCCTCCACTCCACAACAAATTACCCCTCCACCCTACAACAAATTACCCCTCCACACCACAATGAGTTACCCCTCCACCCTAAAACAAGTTAACCTTCCACCCCATTATCCCACAACAAGTAACCCCTACACCCCATAACAAGTTATCCCTCCATCCATTAACCCAACAACAAGTTACCCCTCCACCCCACAACAAATTACTTCTGCACCTCACACACCTCACACACCACCGCTATGCGAGCTGGCGGTGGACAGAGCACGCACCCGACACAGCTCGCCCGTTTGTTCTCAGACGACGAGGGGAGTTGTTTGGTGTTTTATACATGGCTCGTTTTATGTCGACGCGAATAAAAACACCCGATCCTAAGGCCCGTTTGATAATCTAGGATCGTACATAGAGACCCATGGATGATGTGGGCCAACTTTATTCAACATTTATGGACGACTATTACCACCTTAGCGAACAGACTTATATATTATCATAGAGGAATCGAGTTTGAATCGCGTAGTAATTCACTAGGCGAAGCAGTGTAAATTATATAGCGATTCAAACTAAATGGGATCGAGCTCTGTCCCTAAACCTGAATGGGTTTCTGAATTTATCTCACCCTTCACATTGACTAATGGGCTAACATTTGTGACATCTCCCATTGGATATTTTTCCTAAATATCTCATGGGCGTTGGGTACGAGTTCCCAATGTTAAGTCTATGGAGACAAAATACCAGGGGTGAGATAATAAATGATAACCCTTGTACGAGGTACAGAAAAGGGTTATTAAACGGGCCCCTGAATCGTACGCGGAGACTCGTTGATGCGTCGACGTGCGGCACAGAGATGGTGCGACCCCGGAGAGATTAGAAAACTGTGATAAACAAAACGTCACTCACCGGGCGTGAGGCACCGTGTACTTGGACGCTGACGTGCCCATTGTGATGTCACGGAATGATGTCCCTCAGCGTCTGACGTACGGGCGTGACGTAAATCCGTGCCGGGAGCGAGTTGAGACTACGTCCAGCATGCTGCGAGGCGACGACTGAGTGTGGGGTCAGGGCAGCGTACTGAGGCAGGCTTCTGCTGCCGTCTGCGGGGTCGGGGCAGGGTGGGGCGGGGGCGCCGCAACCCACCCACCCGGCCAGCCAATCACAGCACCCACCACCACTTAACACAAATTGACTGGGGTTTTCTCCAACCAAGACTTGATTGTAGTCTGCTTGTTTTTCAAGCCGGGGACACACCGAGCAAGAAATGCACTGATTTACGGAATCGCCAGCACAAAATGGCGTGTATGTGAGATAGTATTTCATATTTCACCTTATTATTGCGTCCGAGACGCTGGATTATCGGTGGAAGATATTACTATGAACTGTCATCCCACATACATGCCATTTAATTTTGTATTGGCGACTCTTGAGATCGCTGCCTTTACTCGCTTGGTGTGTCCTAGGTTTTTTGTCTACGAGAGTACCCGACTGAGTAAACTAAGTGCTAATGTTATGTTCATTATTGATTAATGAGCGTGCAATTATGAATGAATAACAATTAAAGACTTGCGTTACATTCAGTCTATGGATAGTTTTCTGTAACTGACTTGCACCCAGTCAACTGGCCCTTTCTGCAACTACTTGAGTCTAGGATCCAAACATATCAAGCACCATTATGTCAATGAGGTATTTCAGTCTCATGCGTGGATTGGTCATGGTCAGCTGAGCATCCTTCTAAAACCCCGAGACACGACCCTACTCCTTTCCCAATATCACAGTGAATAGCACGCAGATAGTGAAGGGATAATTTTCTGGAAGCACATTGGAAGTCTATTTGTGACCACTCTAAACTTTAGGCAATGTATTTAGTGTGTACAAACACGCTCTAAAAAGACATCCTTTGTAAGTCGTCCTGAGCATTGAAAACTAGTCGTTGTTAGTGGCGCAGTCAAAGTGAATTATACATTGTATTCATAATAGGGAAGTTAAGGAGACCCGTAATGACTGTATAATCTATGAAATTACCCATGCCGATACTGCTCAGTTGAAGTGCCATGTCTGTGCAGAGGCCCCCTAGTGTACAACTGAGAAGCAGTATATTGACATGTAGTATCGAGAATAGATTAGTAACCATTTTCCCCTGTGATAAGATTATCGGTAATCTTCATTCTGAGATCCTGCTTCTTGCACGAGGTGATAAAACACAAGTGAATTCCCCTCACGTAGCTCGGGCGGCCTCCTTTACAGCATGTTACCTGTAAAAATGTGATGTGGTCGATTCTGGTCACAATCGCTGAGGCCCACCCACTCTCACACATACCACCACTAACACTCAGGGACCGTCCATGAAGTACGTATGCACTGAGGGGGTTGGGGAGTAACACTTTGTTCTATTACGTACACGATTAAAAACATGAAACCACTGCGTGATTCATGTTCCTCTCCCTGAGATACTATAGAGGAAACCCATGAAAGTTAAGGGTCAGAGCTTGTATCCCATCGAGTTTGAATCGCGTAGTAATTCACAAGGCGAAGCCGCGTGAATTATGTAGCGATTCAAACGAGATGGGATTGAGCTCTGACCCTAAACTTGAATGGGTTTCTGAATTTATCTCACCCTTTACATTGACTAATGGGCTAACATTTGTGACTTAATCTCCCATTGGATATTTTTCCTAAATATCTCATGGGCGTTAGATACGAGTTCCCAATGTTAAATATATGGAGAAAAAATATCTTGGGTGAGATAAATGGCTCCTTCATCCCGAATCGCCCAGTGGGTTTTAGTATGCGATTTCTGGCCCTGAGATTCCGGTACCGTCCCCAGTAGACTGTCCCCTGTGTCTTTTTTTGCGATTCTAGGGTCTGTTACATAAATTCTGAAAGATCATGTAAAATATCGTACAATGGTCGTAGACCGCATATCATTACATAAATGGATTTTGATCGTACACATACAACCTTTGTACGATACGATCAAATGAGAATGGCAAATATCGTTACATAAACATTGACCTAGATCGTGCAAATGGTCTTATATCGTCCTAAATCGTCCTAACGTATGACACCTCTAGAGGGTGTTGTGGGTGTCGATCCGTACATCAATTTCATTTATTCAGATCTAAAATCGAAATAAGGCTTTATTAAAGATGAAATACACAGCTTTAATGAAATAAAATCCTCTAAAAATCACTAAAATAACTGAAAAAGCTAAGGCTCAAATTTTTGCTGTAGGATGAATACCAGTAGGCTGATGTTAACACTGGAACCCAATACGTCATAAGCAGTATGTGTGGATGGGAGGGGGAATGCATATCTTCCACATAATAGACCTATGATCCCTAAAGGCCTGGCCCCACTGGTGCGATGCGATTGTCGCACACGTTTTATGACCCCTTAAATGCCCCCTCGGCGGTTTTTATTGCCCATAATGCGATGATTTCATCGCACTCAATCGCATGGAAATTCCAGAGTATGCCACACTGATGCGATGGATTCGTCGCATTGTTTGTAGCGCCCCCTATGGAAAAAAATCACCTATCTATGAAAATCCATGTTTTTATTTTCTGTATATGATTCTTTTTCTTGTGTAAAACAGAGATAATATTATTTGGACCTCTTTGATACATCTAAATTATTTCCACTTATTTTTCTGATCCAAATTGACATCCCTGTAGTTTTACCATAAAGGAAAATAATTTCGGTGTTGAAAAAAAACCCAATAAACCTGCCATGTGATAATCTCGCTGATGCGTGTGGCCTATCTGCTCCTGGTGTGAGCCTGTAGACACAGACTTGTCCCCTAAATGTAGGGGGATTATATTTTATAGATACAATACAACAGGAGGCACCCCATGCCAATGCGACGAATCCGTCGCATATCATGAACATTTCAAGATGTGCGATGCGATGAATCCATCGCATCGCACTTAATCGCACACGCGCGCAAGTCCGGCCCCACAGGAGCGATTGTGTGCGATGCGACGGGCGGCGCCGTTTTTATGACCCTCGGCGGCCGTTTATGACTTTTTATTGACTTGCGACAATCGCATCGCACCAGTGGGGCCGGGCCTTTACGATCTATGTCAAAGATACGATAATTTGTACGAACGATTCATATTTCCCCACGATCTATTTTATGTAACCAAATTGGACGAGGATCGTCCACAAGGTCGTATATCGTTGGATAGATCGATTCGTACAATGGTCGTATCGTTCAAAATTTATGTAACATGCAGACCCCTGTTCCTAGACCCCTGTACCCCACGTGGAGAGGATCATCGGAAGCCTGTCCCCAAATCGCAGGGTAGCCCAGGTCAAAATAGACTGTACAAAGCGCACTGTGGAGGTCGACAGCCTTTGCGATAAAATGCCCCTCACAGCGATTCAGAGGAGGCCAAATATCGTAGAGATATATCGTCCAGTGGGTTACGGCCTTATATTAAGCGCCGATTCCATCGAGTATGTCAAAAATAGGCAGGACAATTGTCGATCAAATATACCTCTATGCCGAAAGACATGGGTATTATCCTACGCCTAATAAAAAGTCACAATAGACTTAATTAGGCTGTAAGTCAATTTTAATTGACTTAGACTTTGCTTGTGAACCGGGCCCTGGTCTGCTCCTCAATACACTCGGCTACAACTCGTGTAGTAATACACGACCTGCCCTTCGTAGCATAAACATTGTCAAGGCTAACTGTCGTTCAGTTTCTACTAAATATCTGATTGATAATTACACCAAGGATTTTGATATACGAAGATGGTCATCCTGTTTTCGTATATACATGTACCTTAAAAAGACTAAATTCTATCTAGTTACTTGATGGCATACCCCAGTATACCGTTCAGCGCCCTTCACCTCATCAAATCTGACGGGACAGTGTGGGGACAACACTCCAGATTATCCCCGTTGCTTATTTAATGCTTGTGTGTAAGGCGGGTAGACTGGTGTCTAAACAACCAGACACCAGACACAGGCCTGTGTGGGCTCCTGTTGGCGTCAGGTAGGCGTCAATGGGGTGTTTGTGTGGTTATAACAGTGTATCTATGCCATAATATCACCTGTATAAAGGTATTATACACAACATAGCTTAGCTATCGACAGACTGGAAACCCCGCTTAAGGGGAGGGGGGGGGGGGGGGACTTTGCTCGGAACAGAGGGTGTCCCTTAAGAGGGCTTTTACTGTACATAAAAGAAGGTTGGGAAAGTTAGTAAGGACCTACAATGGTTAACTGGACGTTAAATCAAACCAACCAATCGCTCTAGTCCAGGCCGTAAATGGCTCATTCCACCAGGTGAAGTAAAGGAGTAGATCCTCACATCCCACCTGCCATTACCGCCATCATTCACCACTGGTGGCTGTACCGGATAAAAATATATCTATTGATTTGTGAATGAAGCACATCATCACTTGCTGATTGCGATAGAGTGCAGATTATCTAAATTCAGATTATCTATAAAATCTACAGGCTGTTGTTAGTGGTTAATCGGATAACTATCAGATGCAAATGTATCAGGTTTTTTTTGTAAATCTATGACTAATATTTAAAGGCATATTGGACAATTCACGCTGGCGCCTCCTGGTGATCTTTAAATATTGTCAATTATCAGTTAAAACTGGTTTCTCGGGACTCAGCCTAATTCTAAATGAGTAAATTTAATGTTTTGTCCAGTTTATCCAATTTTAATAGGTTTTATAGGCTAATTTGCATTTGCTCGATTTATATAGGAAATGTACTGACACGGCTTTTACTATGTGAAAACCCACTTCGAAGAATTTGTATTCTTTTATAAAACTGTCATAAAATTGAGCTCTAAATCAAAAACTACCACGGTAACGTCCAATTTTCAACTTAGATATGTGTACTAGAACACTTGGAGATCATCAGATTCAAATTTTAGGAAAATGACATGCGTTTTAATTTCCAAGACAAATTGTCCGATATGCCTTTAAGCACAGTATTGACTTTGTCAGACATACCTCTGAAAGTCATAGAACACTCTCGCTATTTATAACGTCGATAAGGACAGATAGACTCTACTAATCAATATTGTGGACACATACACAATATTGACTGGTTTCAGAGGAGTTGACGCGCAGTAATATCAGAGCATATCCGAGAATATAGCGTAGAGCCAACTCCGAGGAGCGTACGGCCGCTTTTATCTGAAACCAGTCCATATTGTATTTATCATCCACTTTTTCTGGACAAATGGCATTTCGATATCAGTTCGTTTTACTTATGCATTATTTTTTCGCACGCACTATTTTTTCCGAAATACTGTACGATTTCCATGGACACTTTGTATTAGGTGGATAATAAAGTTGTTTATCTCTTTATTTGTCTAGACTTTCCACTAGAACACACAGGAATTCTCCAGCCCCGTGGACATACAGTCCGCTATTGAAGCACAGTCCAATAGTTAACTGTACTTTGTACCACACGCATTTAGACATGGTTTATTATTACATTCTACCTACTTAATATCGGTGCAACATATAGTAGATCGCCAGGGTCTCATTAGGGGAGCTGTTATGGTAGAGCTAGGATCCATAGGGAATCGCTGCCTGTGGAAGCTGGCTGCCGTTTAATAATCTAGAGGATATATCCTGGATTTACGATAAGATATAACTCACGATAAAGGAGAATGTGGACGTCCTATCGTAGAATTCGTTTCATAAATCTTGTCTTGGGTGGTGTGTCCGATCCTTAGTGAGATATATAGTAAATTTGCCTTGGATCATGCATTAGCGTCAGTCAGTACGAATTCCTATTTCGTTGAATAAACCTACGACAATATGAGTCATAGAAAATATCCTTCCTATCGATAAAGTGATACTCAGTCATTTCTCATAAACCCCAACTAGCGATTTTACCACAAAATTGCTAATTATTACAATATTGATACAGAATTATACTGTATTTGAGGACCGAGCAAAAGCTATGACACCCCTTTAGGTGTCCTAGACTTTGGAGAGTTTCAGGCGATTTGGGAGAATTTTTACGATTTATCCCGGATTATCAAACGGCACCCATGTTCCCTTACTGGTACTACAAAAAGGACCAACTGAGGCGTAATGGAAAACAAGAGTCTTTATCCAATGAGAAGCTCCATTTATCTAACCCAGTTGTGAACCGTTATACAACTCCAAATGTTATCCCAATCATCAATCATTATTCCAATAGTTCCAGACACATGGTTATAAAGTAGGCCCTATTCACAACACTTCACTCAAGACTGAAACATAAACCAAACCATGATATAGTCCAAAATTCTTTATCTGTAATGATCATTTCTAAATCCTCCATAAAGAGTCCATTTGTCAATGTTAATCCATCAACGTTCAGAATGTGAGAATCTAAGTCGATTCTCTGGATGTTAACAGAACACAGTGACCACTGGGAATAGTTGAAAGTTTTCCGATAAGTCCTACGAGAATGGTTGGAAGTTTCTCAGAATGCTACACCATGATCCCCAATATTCGAGAGTGTGAGATCTGAGGAGTGCAGCGCAGTCGTTCTATCAGAGCCCAGAACTCTGTATAGGCTTGCTTTTTAACTCCAGCTCTTGCCAGAACTTTGTTCCAACTCACACCACATTCACGCGATGATGGCAGATTATGATAACTTGATGATGTGATCTGACATGTGATACTTGATATCATCATTTTTCTATGAATTCTAAACATTATGCCATACCTATATTCTATAAAGGTTTCATCTGTGTTGATCAATTATTTCCCATTTTACTACTCACAAAAAACCAATGATTTTCTATATCTTAGAAAATGATACCTCAAGGCATTATCTAACCACCTATACTATACCACCTATAGTAATGCATATTTATGCATCACCTGATACAAATAGGTTGATGTATTACATACAGGAGAGTGTGGGTGGTCGGTTGAATTTCTCAAGAATTTTCATAAAACAAGACCTTTGTCAATAATGCAGATTTCGAAAATTTATTTTAGATATCACTGGTTTGTCAGGGGCTTAGACCGATCTGACTTCCTTTGATTTCAAAAAAGATCAGAGAGGGGTCAAGGTTGACATCACAGGTCATTTCCGCCTATCGGACCAACCACAGGCCTGATTAACTCAGTGTTCAAGTAACCACAGACAGCCTCTGTATCCTTCAATAAGACAGGAGATACAAACGGAAGTCAGCGAAAAATCCGCGAAATCCTGTGGTCCAAATCACCTACCTGGTCAGTTGTGCAGTCAGCATATCTTTTTCTCACTCGCACCTTGCCCACTTCCCTACACTTCTTAGTTTTCTTATTCTTATCTGATCACAGGTTGCCGTTACTTCCTTCTGCAGTTTCAAGGATATTTTCAGTGACATCAGAACTAACAATGGACCTTGTTAATATGTTCTTAATGTTCTGATACTCATGTTGAGGGAACAATCAGAGGAATTGAGCTTTATGGTCAAAATCACCTACCTGGTCAGTTGTGCAGTCGTTCAGGGACTCCACAGGGACTCGTCTACATTCCCTTTGTTAATAATGCAGTTTTATTTCAGACTCAACCAAATAAAGCAAAACTTGTGGCTTCATGTTGTTTATTTAGTGAAGAATTATAATCTCTGATCTCCAAGAAAGATTTGTTCCTTTTCCATTTGAGTCACCAGACTATTAACAAGTGTCAAATAAGCCAATGTAAAAGCCATAAAATAATGTCTATTTGTTTGTTTGGGAAGTTTAATGCCCAATGGTTGATCCAGGCAGCTTACTCTTCTTGATTATAACTTATTAAAACTTTTACATTTCCAGGAGGCTTTGTCACAGCATTTCACTCCTAACAATAGCTACATTGTGAAAGATGTGATCTGAACCAGAAAAAAAGGGGTGCCACATGAAAAGTGATACCAGTTTGAGAAAGCATACCTTTTGCCTGTTGGAAACAACCCTGTAGTTCAGAAATTAAAAAAACACTCAACTAGGGTACAAACATTTAGAATAATCAGATAAACAGTTGCCTTTTTCCCACTCTCACCTTGCCCTCTTCCCTACACTTCTTAGTTTAATCATTCTTATCTGATCACAGGTTGCCTTCACTTCCTTCTGCAGCTTCAAGGATTTCTTCAGTGACATCAAAACTAACAATGGACTTTATTAATATGTTCTTGATGTTCTGATACTCATGTTGAGGGAACAATCAGAGCACTTGAGCTTTATAGTGACCAGCATGTCAGGTCATAATACTTTTGTATTTAGAAAAGGGATGTTGGATTTTTTGCTTGTCCAGCCATCTGTTATAATCTTTCTGGTGTGACTCTTCTTAAATTCCCCATGTCAATTCTCTGAAATAGGATCAAGACAGTCCTTTTCACCTCATCTACACTCTCATTGGATATTGACACCAAAAGTAAATGCTCAAATGAACATTTCAATTTCTTCCTTGTCAACCATTGAGTGTGTTCATTCCTCATTTAGCTCAAGTACACTTTGAATGAACTTTGGGATCACTGTCATCTGTCTCTGAGCTTGCAATGTCCTCAGGCAACATCTTGAAGGGTGAGGTTTAGATTTGACATGACCATTTCTGCTGGATTACGTGAGTTTTGTACAGGAGCACACTCTTATCCTATACAAAGATCAATGTCAAGCTTCTTGATTATGTTGATCATTAATAGCTGATGATTCAAAAGAAGAACTTCAAATGATTCTGGGATTTTACACTTTGACATTAAGCCAACAGTGTTAGTGATGCTTTCATAAGCTGAAGCTACAGACAAGGAGCTTGATGACACTAGCAATTTCTTAACACTCCAGTGGAAGCTGCCATTTCTGGCTCTCCCATCTTTGTTGTCACAAAAAACAGCATATAATCTTCAGAATTGAGCACAGCATACCCACTTAAATATTTTAGTACAGTAGAACCCCGCGTAAGCGGACACCCTCCGTTCCGGGCCAAAGTGTCCGCTTACGCGGGGTGTCCGCTTACGCGAGGTTAAAATAAACATCTAATATAGGGAACCGTTCCGAGCAATGGTGTCCGTTAACGCGGGGTGTCCGTTAGGCGGGGTTCTACTGTATGTGACTGAAACAGCATCTTAGAATTATAATCTTCTTAAAAAAGAGTAGGAAAATTAGTCCTAACCAGCCAATGAGATCTCTGTATTCCTCTCATGTGATCAGGCCAGCCAATCATGTCTCTGTATCTCTCTCATGTAAGGTAAACAGCCAATGAGATCTCTGTATTCCTCTCATGTGATCTAACCAGCCGATGAGACCTCTGTATTCCTCTCATGTGATCTAACCAGCCAGTGCGATCTCTGTGTGATTTAAGACTACCCATAATTCCTCGGGGACAGGCACACCAGATCCAGTCATTCCATGCATGATAGGAACATGACGAGATATTACTTCAACGGTAGACAAGCTTCAGTGCCTGTACCCCTTCACCATACCCCCACCCTTGCTATGATACAGCATACTTTATCCTGATTTTGTTTAATAATTTAATGAATGCTCATAATCAGTCAAAGACTTGAGCAAGTCTACTTCAACGGGTTTTTTAAACTTTTATATGGAAAATATGGGGATGCTCTGTGATATGTGATACACTGTCCATGATTAAATTTACTTTTCGATTTCGCAGTGGGTGTATTTTAAGGAGAACATTTGATACGTAATTCCTTCACAAGAAAAAGTTCACATGTACATCACTATATGTCCTGTATTTTCAGATGGGAGAAACGGAACATCTGAAATAACGATGGGAATGTTTTTGAATGTCATTAGGACCGACCTATGCACTAAACTGGAACATGATGCCACTTATCTAATGTCAGTTAAGTTAGTGTTTAGAGTACAGTAGTCTTATCTTCTGTGCCACAGACATTGCTGCCTACCGCCCTTACAACGACGTCTGACCTCAGCCTACACCACGTGACGTGACGTCACGCAGTGTGCGCCCTCTGGTGTCATCTGTGTCTCACACGACACGACACCCACCTGGTGGTCATTGATGGTACCACGCTCAGTTGTGTGGAACGAGAGGCTGGCACCAGTCACTCCACTCGTGTAGCTACCACGGGAACCAGCATACCGGAACGCTAGTGGCGGCCCAAACCAGGGGCCCAGAGCGTGCACGTTTTTACATGATTAAACATGTTACTAGTTGATTGATAATGAATCAATGTTTTGAAATATCATACCTCCTAAATTTAGTGCAACTCATGGATACCGCACCAATTTGACATGTACAGGAATATGGGCTATCAGAGGCGTATTTATGAGTGGGGGCAGGCGAGGATGGGGCAGGGGTGGAGCCCCCCCCCCCCCCCCCCGAAGTTTTGCCAAGTATTATCTGGTCCAACCGAAATTAGTGTAAACGCACTTTCTTTTTGCTTTTGCTTCTATACTAATGGTCACAAATATATTTTAAATATATATCAAAGGAGTATTTCCACGAAGGAAAACTATACGGATACCTATTCAAGCTTATCTAAAACGGTGGGGCGACACACATCTATGGAGACACACATTTATGGGGATACAGGTAGGTATTAATCTCATCCCCTAGGCTTAACATTGAGAACTTGTTCTCCATGACCCTACCAGTATTGCAGTCCGTTCTCCATGGTTTATATCCTGAGTGTTGTCCATTCTTTTATTGTGTACATGGGTGAGATAAATACAGAAAGCAAGTCGTTTTGTTCATGCACCATTCTCCAACTCGTTTGAATATTCACTCGGCTTTGCCTCGTTCATATTGCTCCACCTCAAACGCGTGGAGAACGACGACTTTGACCAAAACATGTTGGTTTCTTCTTAAGTTCCCCCCGCCCTAAAAGAAGATAGATTCCACTAAAAAAAATTTTTTTTCCTGAACCATGTTTATTCCCCCACCCCCACAGGAACGCGGAACTTACAGGAGAGAAAGAGAAAAATTTGTCCACATAGATTCCACTATGCCCCTGTTACAGTGTGGTTCAACAAAGCAACTTTGCTACATAAAGAAACTGAAAATCTATTAAAACCAAGCACTTCGGGGGCACTGCCCCCTGGACGTCCAAGAAAGCACTTTGCCCCTGCCCCTCACCGCCCCCCCCCCCCCCCCAAGGATCCTCGAGGAGGTTCGCCACTAAACCTGCGTCGATGTTTTCAGGTAGTCCCAGGTGTGCCCGCCCCCTAAAAAAAGTCTTAAATAACTTAATCCTGGATACAACCAGAGTTATAACTAGATGCAGTACTCTGTTACTTTAATTATTGATCAAATACATCCCTCTGCCTTTGGCATCGGGATGTATCTGACAATAATTTTACCACGTATTTTAGACGTACGAAGACAGTAAGCCAGTTTCCGTATAATATTGGGCGCAGATCGCACTCTGGCGTGTAGAATACAGCCCTGGAGGTGCGTACCTCAGTGAGTCTTCTAATTGCGCGCCGGTTGATGATGAGTCATGCTCGTCCCTCACACAGCTGGCCGGTTAGAAACCACCTTTTTCCGCGTGTTGTGTCTGCGCTTTATCGTGGCTGTTTATTCACCTGAGTCCGAGTCACTTCAGCAAACACGTATAACGACAACGGGGCGTGAACATGTGAATTCACGTCCAGTTCCTTTATGGACGGTACACTGACACCATGGACATAAAACTCAAAAATGTCTCAGAATTACAATATATGCCCCTTACATTACAGCTAATACAGGCCTTTTTTTTTTAAAACTTTGAATTATGCTTTTATCTTTATTCTAAGTATCTGAGAAAAATGGCAATTTTTTTTTACAATTTCAAGATGCCCTGGCGGCATAGACAGTAGTCTGAAAATACAGTAGTTCACATGTTTGACCACTAGGCGGCACCGCGGTCGTTGAAGGTGGGGTGCGACAGACATCGGCGCCACCCTCACTCTTATCTATAGCCAGCTTCATGTACATACAAAATACACTGTCCATGCTGACACACATCGGTCTTTAAGAAAAGGAACTGATGAGTGATATGTCTGTGTCCCCGTCCGCCATCGAGTTTGAGGGATGCAGTAATATGAACGAGGCGATAGCCGAGTGAATATTTCTAAGCGTTCCAATCGAGGTGGTGAACGGGTAGTCAGACTGAACGTGAATATGTTGCTGATTTTATTTTAGCCTGCAATTATAGATCTGTTTATTGCCCGTTGAGTATGAGTTATCGTACTAGCAAGACTATTGAGTACGAGTTTCTAATGTTAAGCTTCTGGACGTTTGTATGAGGCTAGGGATCGGTCACAAGGGGTGTCAGATTGAGTCAAGGAGAAACGCGGAAACATTTTTCGTGCAGATTTTTTCTGTATCAGTGAGACCGGGTTAACTTGGATAACATATCCTTGTCGGCCATGGCATGCAGCTGAGGGTCTTAGGAGAAGTTCAGTTTTATTAGCGTAAATGAGACACACATCGGTCTTTAAGAAAAGGAACTGATGAGTGTTATGTCTGTGTCCCCGTCCGCCATCGAGTTTGAGGGATGCAGTAATATGAACGAGGCGATAGCCGAGTGAATATTTCTAAGCGTTCCAATCGAGGTGGTGAACGGGTAGTCAGACTGAACGTAAATATGTTGCTGATTTTATTTTAGCCTGCAATTATAGATCTGTTTATTGCCCGTTGAGTATGAGTTATCATACTAGCAAGACTATTGAGTACGAGTTTCTAATGTTAAGCTTCTGGACGTTTGTATGAGGCTAGGGATCGGTCACAAGGGGTGTCAGATTGGGTCAAGGAGAAATGCGGAAACATTTTTTGTGCAGATTTTTTCTGTATCAGTGAGACCGGGTTAACTTGGATAACATATCCTTGTCGGCCATGGCATGCAGCTGAGGGTCTTAGGAGAAGTTCAGTTTTATTAGCGCAAATGAGGCCAAAATTAACTGTACTTAACAAAAGGAAAACCAATTATGTATACACAATACAGGGGCGTCAGAACGTTTTGAAAGTGGGGGGGGCCAACTGAAAAATTGCTGACTTTTTACTTGGTATGAAGTCAGACTTTGACATTTGCCAGTTCCACTGGATTTACCGTGAATCCGCGAAAAGTCTGTGAAAAGTAAGGGCCTAGCCAGCATTGCACGCTAAAAATCAGACTTTGACATTTTCCCACGGTGAAAAGTCAGGGCTTAGCCATCATTGCACGCTAAAAAGTCAGATTTTGACACTTTTCCACTGTGAAAAGTCAGGGCTTAGCCATCGTTGCATGCTAAAAAGTCAGACACTAACACTTTTCAACGGTGGAAAGTCAGGGCTTAGCCATCATTGCACGCTAAAAAGTCAGACTTTGACACTTTTCCATGGTGAAAAGTCAGGGCTTAGCCATCATTGCACGCTAAAAAGTCAGACTTTGACACTTTTCCATGGTGAAAAGTCAGGGCTTAACCATCATTGCACGCTAAAAAGTCAGACTTCGACACTTTTCCACGGTGGAAAGTCAGGGCTTAGCCATCATTGCATGCTAAAAAGTCAGACCTTGACATTTTTCGATGCTGAAAAGTCAAGACAGGTTTTACATTTGTTTGAGTACAATTTGAAGCTGCTGACTTTTTTGGGCTAGAAAAAAAGTGGGGGGCAGTCGCCCCCCCCCCCTGCCCCCCCCCCCCCTATTCTGACGCCACTGCAATATGAAAAAGTGGATTTCCACTGATAATGGAAAACTGACATCCCTGAGTGAAACACAGAGAAAACCATTTATATGTAGTAATAAAGCACGAACAGAACTATGAGCCTGGTCATGATTATTATAACTACCGGTACCTCACCTCCCCCACCCGCCGTGATAGCGATATCGTATCGCATGTTTCAGAACTCGGACCATCCTTCGAAGAGTAGCTAAGAGCGTCTCCAGTTTTCCCGCTCAGTGAACAGCGGTGGTCGACGGAGGCGCCCCCTTCAGGACTTACAGTGGACTATCGGCCATTTGAGGTTGAACAGTAGACTGTCGCACTGACCCAGAGCCTCAGGTCACTGGGTGGATTCTGAATGCGGACTACGGTAACCCCATTTTACACCTTGTAATGTATAGGCAATAAGTATTCCAGGGTTCGTACATACACAGCCCAATAAAATTCCAGGCTTTTTCCAGGCTCTATTTCTTTCCAGGCATATCTGGTCACTGCTTTTAAAACGATATTTGATTCATCACCAAATTTAGTTCAAATTTCCTTTATCATCCTTGTGGAATTTCAGTGGTTTGGGATAGATATATTCAAATTTCCCTTCTTATATTTTTTGCCACTTTTAAATATGAAGACAAATAATCAAATCCATGCTGTATTATTAGCAATTTGCTATACATGTTCAAATAGAGGATTTTTGGAACTATCTAATCCAAGTCACTGAAATTTCATAGGCAGTCAGTTGACGAGGAAAGCAAATGATGACCAGAAATTCATAGACTAAGACCATTGTTTTTAAACGAAACTAACTTTTCCAGGCTCTTCCAGGTTTTCCCAGGCTCTCTGTGAGAATTCCAGGCTTTTCCAGGCCTGGAAAACCCAAAAGCATAATTCCAGGCTTTTCCAGGTTTTCCAGGCTCTGTACGAACCCTGGTTTTCAGAGTGGTCAATTATGCCTTGGCTGTTACCAACATGTGTATTGTCGACACCAGCGCATCGTTTATATAAATAGCGCCTCTGAGGACACCTTTTGTCTGACTGGTTCCTGTCTTTGATTATGAGCTTCACTCTATTTTTAATTCATTACAAGAGTTACCGTTCAGCGCACCTAGCGGTGTGTTGTTTAGTCAAGGCCGTCTCCCGGTAAACACTACTCAGTCTGGCTTCGTGGTTATGCAGTTCAATGCATTCACACTTACAGTGCCAATATTGGGACAAACGAGATTTTGTATAGATATTCAGTACTTTGTACTTTACTTTGGTTCTAATCCTAAACAATATAGGAATGACAGAATCACCAATTTTGATGGCTCTTGAGAGTCTTCTTTTTGTTTATCAGAATACGCCTATTTTGATATATAGATATATATAAAAACAACAACATAATCCTCCCTTTACTTCATACTATTTATGAGACAGTCCCAGCCTGTCAAATACACTGCACGAGTTGGTCACACTTTGTAGGTGGAGGTGGGGATTCTCAATAAGCCAGTAAAGCTGAACCGCACTCAAATAGTATTCAAGCATGAGCTGCATCTATTGCATGATACAACTTGAATGGACATGTCGCTCCTTCTCTCGTTTCAGGTGACATGTAAAGCTCAATATATCCTCAGACAACTATTGTTAAACGTAAAACTATACATACTCTGTGTTTAGTCTAACACTCTTCTAACTGAGCTTATAAGTCATTCGCATACCGTAGAGCATAGCATTATCTTATTTTATAAGAGGCATGGAAACTCTATATTTATACCTGTGAGGTTATTGTATATTTCTGTATTTTATGATCGTATTCTGGCAAATCCTTTGACCTGGGCAAGATCCAGATATTATTTAATATTTCTGGTTAAATTCTAACCGTCGGAAAGAACAGACACGCCAAATGCGCAGCTGTTGGTCTAGGTACAATCAAAGAGATTCTAGTCTCTGGTACAACCAGGTTTAAGCCAATAATTGAATGCTATCACTAATATCTCTAGGTTTTTTCCTGCTCATTTCGGGGGAAGTTCACAAAATACCAATTTTCCAAATACACTTGAAACTGGTCACTGTCAGACTAAGAAATGTATATACATGTATTTTTTTTTAATACTTTATTTTACTTGGGTACTTGGGTACAAGGACCGATTTATGAGACAGGAATATTATTCATTCTATGTATCAGGGAATTGGTAATATGAAATCCCAATTCTAATAAAACTCTACTTTCTGCCCACTTCACGCTACTGATATGACTTACCTGTCTTTGGTTCGTTGCCTTCAGACTTCCTGCACACACAAATAGCCCTCAGTGGACTGGCAACTGCGCCCGATCAACACTTTGTTCTGGATACTGCCGTCTCTACTCATTCTATGGTCTATGTATCCCCAGGCTGTAATCTAGTCATAGACTAGAAGGCAATGTGCAACTAAATGTCTTTTTTTATCAGGACACATAATGTATCTGCCTAGATATTCCCCTTTTATGGCCTTCAGTATGTATCTAGTCGAGTTTTTCTCATATCGATGTTAACAGTGAATTGATTTGACTATTCAGCAACACTCTGCCACAGTATAGGCTCTATGTCAATGGGAAGCATTCTTGCCCCGCTATCAATCGAACCAGGGAGGTGTTTCCTAAACAAGGTGTTGCATAGACTTGTTGGGTTGAAACGATCACTGGTGGTCGAAGACCTATTTGGATATATAGCTGAACCATACATGAGCTGGGACCTGTTTCACTAGTCTTGTGACATGTCTCTGACACCATACAGACATTAGGGTTGTCTAGTTTCGTGACAACACAAGTAGCTGCCCTTAGGAAAAGACATACCTCAGACATAAGAATTAGACAAATCTACACATCATGGACCTGTTTCACTAGTTTCGTGACAAAAGTGTTAGACAGACATGAAAAGCGGCACCAACAGTGCAAGCAAGAACGGACAAAACGAAGTCTAATATCTAGTTCTTATGAAACCGGACACACCATCTAGACATGTCACGAAACTAGTGAAACAGGTCCCTCGTGTGATAATTCAACTGTGCAACGGAATCGGTCACTATCAACGATCGTCGCTATTATAAAACACCTCCCTGGTTTGATTCCAAGTCAGGGGAAAATATTTTAAGTTCAACCTCTACGAGTGGTGCTGTGACCAGGATTCTTTTACTCTTAAAGGAATTCTTTCAGCAGCAAGTGAAAAAACTGGTGTATGATTATATGTAAGCTTAGTATTCATAGGTATACAAAGCCTGTAAGATGTATCGTTTATATGATTTGATAATTGTATGTCATGATGATGTTACTAGAGTTATTCAATTGTCCTAATTATCTAATTTATAACCCACATCAATGTAATATCGTGGATAATGTACCATAGTTTCCCCATGGAAGTACTGTTCTAATTAAAACAACACACACAAATATCCACTCTGGAATGCAAGTTACAAGAACCATCTAGACGGCGAACGAAGTCTGCTGGGGAGGGTTATCAATCTCTTCGCTGTCCTAATTTTAACCGGCAAGAACCTGACTGCCCAAACCTCTAACGCCGTTACCGCTATCTTTGGATAGAGCTACAATGGGACTGGTACTCAAGGTGTCTCTTGTAAACACCATAGAAAGCTGTAACCCGAAATAGAGCGCACGATTGGGACTCAGATCAACCGCCAACTGCAGAGCTGTAAGTGGATTCCACAAGGTGGGATTCATGTTCCTCACAGGGTTCAAAATCTCATGAGATTCTGTTCCTTGTTAGGGGTAAGTGTCGCCAACGACTACAGGGGGATAAACATGTCTCGGGGAAATGGGAAGCTACAATTTACACAGAGAGTAGAGAATCTCAGCTGGATTTGCATCAGATAAACACCATGTGAGGTACATGAATACCATCATGTGCATCCCGCTCGAATCTTCCGGGTGTCCACTACACCAGGTTTCTATTGTATTTGAATTGAAAGTCATCTGATATTTGAAGTGTTACTTCAACCATTTACAAGCGAGAAGGAGGGAACAACAGACACTTAAGGGCAATTTGCCCTCGAGTTTCCAGCACTTCAGAAACGCACCACATGTATATGATTATCTCCACCAAGCAAAGTATATTTACATCTGTCGCAGAAATGTCAGCATGAGTCAATATCAAGCTATAAAAGCTTGGCAACACCTGGCAATCCCAGGGGGAGTGCAGGATGTATAAAGCGGGATTCACACATGGGAGTTATGTACCTCACAGGGTGTTTGTCTGAGACAAATCTTGCTGAGATTCTGTACTCGAACACCATATCTTCGTCTAAATCAACGGGTTCCATTTTTCTGATTGTTTGTTTGGGTAGTCAAATTTGTTCAATTAGGCTTACCATTTCCCTGAGACATTTACCCCTAAAAAGGAACAGAATCTCATGAGATTTTGAACCATGTGAGGAACATGAATCCCACTGTGTGAATTCCACTTTACTGTCAGAATTACATTGTATATCATCATGGAAGTGCGGGATATTTTACTGTCAATATTATATCATCATCTGGCAATCTCGTTGGGAGTGAAGGGATGTTGTACAATTAGTATTACATTTTTGTCTGACAGTCTCTGTAAGAGAGCGGGATGTTTTACTCAGTATCATGTCATCATCTGGCAATCTCAGTGGGAGTGAAGGGATGTTTTACTGTCAGTTTAATGATCACCTGGCAATCTCAGAGGGTGTAAGGGGGTTGTTTGAAGTGCTGGTTCCACCAACACGATGGATTTGTCGTGTTATATCTTGGTATGTCTTGTTATATCATACTATGTTATGTATATATATTTCCGGACCATGCAAAGAAGAACGCCCATGATAGGGTGATTGTAATGTCTGTTTTGGGTGAAAAAAAACACAAAAAAACTTACATTGTCGCAATATGTCTTATTGCAACACATTGCATGCTATCATATGTGTACATTTTTTGCGATGTCATGTGTATAACTTGGTGCTCTATTGCCAATAATATCGCGGCACGCCATGGCATATCGCGACAAAAACATGACAAAGGTGCTTAGCCAGACTGATGCATAGCGGCAAATATGCACAAGACTATTTAAAACCTAGCAAGATTTACCAAGACAACTAAATCATGACCAATCTTGCTATATCTTGAGCGTTGGCGGAACCATCCCTTTAATCAGCATTATATCATCATCTGTTCATCTCAGTGGGAGTGAGGGATATTTTACTGTGTTTTACTACTCCCCGATCATAAAACAATCTCCAAGCAGAACCATGGGCCATTTGTACACAAAAACCACGTTAAGAGCTAAATTAGCCCACGTCGACGCAGGATACAAGGGTGTAAACGGACGTCGGATGGTACCCGGCGTACATTGGTTACAACCTGCTGATAAGTGATATAAACTCAGCAAGACGCCGGAACTAGCAATAAATACTGGGTCTCCCTTTTCCGCAAACCGCACTAAACCTTCGGCACCTCTCTTTTTGATTGTGGAAAAAAAAGTTAAGAAATAACTGCTATTCCCACCCCAAGCTCGAGAGTCTGCAAGCAAACATACAAATTCATCAAAATAATAATGTAATAAAATTATCTCTTTCCCCCCTCTGGAAAAGAAGGGTAAAGCTATAAGGGCAGTGTGATGAATGGGTAGATCTGACATGTTTTATAAGTAGAAAAAAAAGACAGGTATAGAAGTGGTAGGACGCGACGTTCTATGAATTCTAGGTCGACTGGATATGTTTTATGTAAGAGTAATGATCGCTCCTTTGACTGACCTCATCGAGAAAAAACTGGAGCGAAACAGGTTGTCCAACCAGTTCACTGCCCCCTTCACCCCCTCCCCCACCCTTTCACTTCCCCCATTCACACAGAGACTCGCACCTTGCACCCCTCCCTCAACACACACATACAGTGGCACGCACCTTGAGGAGGGTAGACTTACCTGCTTTCACCCTTACACGTCACAGCATCCTACCCCTCGCGGGCGAGACGGGAACTAACTAGTACATCCAGGTGGCGCTGCTGTAGCTCCTCTAGTCGACGCATACGTGAGAGGGTGCTTCCTGTCTATGAGGATGCTGCTTGGTAATAAATCCCCAGTCTGTCGTGAAAGAGTGCTTTCTGTCTACAAGGACGCAGTTTTGTAATGAATTCTCAGTCTGTCCTGAGAGGGCACTTTCTGTCTACGAGGATGCAGCTTGGTAATAAATCCCCAGACTGTAGTGAAAGGATGCTCCCTGTCTATGAGGACGCAACTTGGTAATAAATCCCCAATCTGTCATGAGAGGGCGCTTTCTGTCTACAAGGACGCTGCTTGGTAATAAATCCACAGACTCTTGTGAGAGGGTGCTTCCTGTCTACGAGGATGCAGCTCGGTAATAAATCCCCAATCTGTCGTGAGAGGGCGCTCTCTGTCTATGAGGACGCTGCTTGGTAATAAATCCCCACTCTGTCGTGAGAGGGCCCTTTCTGTCTACAAGGACGCTGCTTGGTAATAAATCCCGAGTCTGTTGTGAGAGGGCACTTTCTGTCTATGAGGATGCTGCTTGGCAATAAATCCCTGGTCTGTTAGAGGACGCAGTTCGCTAATGAAGGGAAGCTTATAAACCCTCTCCAAACTCCACCATTTGACCCTTCACTCAAGTGCAACACACTCGGTTCTGGACGTTTGATGTTTCACCCATCCACACAATCCTACATGGAATACAGCTGTACAACGCTGTACAGTGCTGTCAAGTTGAAAAGAGCTCCCCTTTAAATCCAAACAACCTACAGATTACTCACTGTACTTGTATTGTTCATGATTGAAAGAAATCACATGTGTATGAAAGTCCATATCCAAAGTAGCCTCTTTGAATCATGAATATGTGAAAGGATAGCATCTAAATCCGATGTTGATTCATGTGTAGTGGTATTAGTATCAAATCCTTCATGTCTATTCCAATCACTATGCTTGTAAAATTCCTTAATGGAATTTGACTTGGAGCACCCACTTGACCACCACAAAACTAGCAGAGCCACCTGGTGGTGAATGAATGTAGAGAGGGCAGTGTGTTTCCGGTTGCCCTCAGTTGTGGATTATCCTGTGGGGTCCGTGTCCTCAGTGGTAGATAATCCTGTGGATTCCGTGCCCTGTCTTCTCTGAGGCTCACACCCGGGGCCCGCTCTGTGGCCGAGTTCTCCCGGGACGCGACTCGAGATCCCGCCGTCTCGATCTGCCGTGAAGTCAGCGGAGCGTGTCCGGTGCCACGGTCCTCGACACCACTGCAGGGCGCAGGGCTCCAGTATACTACAGTGTGTCTGGGGCCAGAGAGATTGTTTGTTTTTGGGTAGTTTAACGTCCAATTTGTTCAATTAGACTTGGCCTGAGAGAAGCACAGAGTGAGACTGTGAGGTGGGGAGAGTATCGGGGACTGGTCACTCACGATGTTGCAGGGGAGAAGAGGTGTGTTTTCAACATGTTGTCCTCACAGAATATGCTGGGGTTGTATTGAAGCTCAGTGCTCAGTGCTACAGGTGCATGCTCTGTGAGAGCGGACGTCAGACTAATTCAGGGATCCACTCGGAGATCCATGCACCCTCCCACGGTAAACAGACCTCCCCCGGCACACACCCCGACCCAGCCGGCCGGTCACCTGTGAACACGCCCCCCACACACTCACACACTCCTCACGCCCACCGTCTGCCGTCCACCGACCCAGACTGGCTTCAGTCCCTGTATCCTACCCCTTCACCTTTATTACACATACACCTAGTTAAATGGCCAATTTCCATTGGCCTTAACCCGCCCTTCCTCACCCGGTATGAGATCCCTGAGCCTGTTATGGGAAGGGTACAGTTTGTAATGCATTTCATCCTGATTATTCATTTAATGTTCATAATCAAAGACTTGAGCAAGTCTATCACCAACCCAATACAAATAGCTATCTTCGCCCGCTGCACGCACGTTATGGACATCTTGCCCATGCGCATGCATCAAGCCTTAAACTGCCCCCGTCAGCAGGCCGCTCGCAGCGACACCTATTGCACCACACCAGCTTTACCGGACAGCCGTAATTTCTGCCTGTGACATATAAATAAGACATATAGGACACAGCGACACCTAACGGCACTACATCAGCTTTACCAGACAGCAGTGATTTCTGGCAGTGACATATAAATAAGACATATAGAACACAGCGACACCTAATAGCAAATACAAATTCACGGTGGCTTCTGCCAGCGCAATATAAATAAGACATATAAGATACAAGGACACCTAAAAGTACCACTCCAGCTTTATTATAGAACGGTGATGATTTCTGTCCGAGACATATAAATAAGACATATAGGACACAGCGGCACCTAACGGCACTACACAAGCTTTACAAATTGGGTGTAATTTCTGCGGGTGATATAGGCTAGTGGCCAGCCTGCTTGTCACGTCCCACATGAGTGTGTGTGAGGTGTGGTGCGTGTCTGCGGACGGCGGAAAGGTGGGTAAGGAGCAGGGGCTGGTAGAAGAGAGGGGTGATGGGGAGGGGTGAGGGGGATAGGGTATTGGACAGGGTGATAGGGAGGGGTGAGGGGGATAGGACATTGGACAGGGTGATAGGGAGGGGAGAGGGTGATAGGGTATGGGAGGAAGAGATAAGGAAGGGTGAGGGCGATAGGGTATGGTAGAGGGCGATAGGCAGGGGAGAGGGTGATAGGGTATGGGTTATAGGGAGTGGAGAGGGCGAAAAGGTATGGGAGAGGGTGATAGGGAGGGAAAATAAGGTGATAAGGTATGGGAGAGGGTGACATGGAGGGGAGAGGGTGATAGGGTATGGTAGAGGGTGACAGGGAGGGGAGAGGGTGATAGGGTATGGGAGAGGGTGATAGGGCATGGGAGAGGGTGATAGGGTATGGGTGATAGGGAGTGGAGAGAGTGATAAGGTATGGGAGAGGGTGATAGGGTATGGGTGATAGGGAGTGGAGAGAGTGATAAGGTATGGGAGAGGGTGATAGGGTATGGGTGATAGGGAGTGGAGAGGGTGGTATGGAGGGGAGAGGGTGATAGGGAGGGAAGAGGGTGATAAGGTATGGGAGAGGGTGATAGGGAGGGGAGAGGGTGAAAGGGTATGGGAGAGGGTGATATGGAGGGGAGAGGGTGATAGGGTATAGGAGAGGGTGACAGGGAGGGGAGAGGGTGATATGGAGGGGAGAGGGTGATAGGGTATAGGAGAGGGTGTTAGGGAGGGAAGAGGGTGATAGGGTATGGGTGAGGGTGATATAGAAGGGAGAGGGTGATATGGAGGGGAGAGGGTGCTAGGGAGGGGAGAGGGTGATACGGTATGGGAGAGGGTGATAGGGTATGGGTGAGGGTGATATGGAGGGGAGAGGGTGATAGGGTATGGGAGAGGGTGATAGGGAGGGGAGAGGGTGATAGGGTATGGGAGAGGGTGATAACAGAGGGGAGAGGGTGATAGGGTATGGGAGAGGGTGATATGGAGGGGAGAGGGTGATAGGTTATGGGAGAGGGTGTTAGGGAGGGGAGAGGGTGATAGGGTATGGGTGAGGGTGATATGGAAGGGAGAGGGTGATATGGAGGGGAGAGGGTGCTAGGGAGGGGAGAGGGTGATAGGGTATGGGAGAGGGTGATAGGGAGGGGAGAGGGTGATAGGGTATGGGAGAGGGTGATACGGAGCGGAGAGGGTGATAGGGTATGGGAGAGGGTGATATGGAGGGGAGAGGGTGATAGGTTATGGGAGAGGGTGTTAGGGAGGGGAGAGGGTGATAGGGTATGGGTGAGGGTGATATGCAAGGGAGAGGGTGATATGGAGGGGAGAGGCTGCTAGGGAGGGGAGAGGGTGATACGGTATGGGAGAGGGTAATATGGAGGGGAGAGGGTGATACGGTATTGGAGAGGGTGATATGGAGGGGAGAAGGTGATAAGGTATGGGTGAGGGTGATATGGAGGGGAGAGGGTGATAGGGTATGGGAGAGGGTGATAGGGAGGGGAGAGGGTGATAGGGTATGAAGAGGGTGATACGGAGGAAAGAGGATGATAGGGTATGGGTGAGGGTGACATGGAGGGGAGAGGGTGATAGGGTATGGGTGAGGGTGATATGGAGGGGATAGGGTATGGAAAAGGGTGATAGGGAGGGGAGAGGGTGATAGGGTATGGGTGAGGGTGATATGGAGGGGAGAGGGTGATAGGGTATGGGTGATAGGGAGTGGAGAGAGTGATAAGGTATAGGAGAGGGTGATAGAGTATGGGAGAGGGTGTTAGGGAGGGGAGAGGGTGATAGGGTATGGGTGAGGGTGATATGGAGGGGAGAGGGTGATAGGGTATAGGAGAGGGTGCCAGGGAGGGGAGAGAGTGATAGGGTATGGGCGAGGGTGACAGGGAGGGGTGAAAGTAATAAGTTATTGGACGATATGGAGTGGAGAGAGTGATAAGGAAGGGAGAGTTGATAGGGTATGGGTGATAGGGAGTGGAGAGGGCGAAAAGGTATGGGAGAGGGTGATAGGGAGAGGAGTGGGTGTTAGGGAGGGGAGAGGGTGATAGGGTATGGGAGAGGGTGATAGGGTATGGGTGATAGGGAGTGGAGAGAGTGATAAGGTATGGGAGAGGGTGATAGGGTATGGGTGATAGGGAGTGGAAAGGGGGATAGGGTATGGGAGAGGATGATAGGGAGGGAAGAGGATGATAAGGTATGGGAGAGGGTGATAGGGAGGGGAGAGGGTGAAAGGGTATGGGAGAGGGTGATATGGAGGGGAGAGAGTGATAGGGTATGGGAGAGGGTGTTAGGGAGGGAAGAGGGTGATATGGAGGGGAGAGGGTGATAGGGTATGGGAGAGGGTGTTAGACAGGGAAGAGGGTGATAGGGTATGGGTGAGGGTGATATGGAAGGGAGAGGGTGATATGGAGGGGAGAGGGTGCTAGGGAGGAGAGAGGGTGATACGGTATGGGAGAGGGTAATATGGAGGGGAGAGGGTGATACGGTATTGGAGAGGGTGATATGGAGGGGAGAAGGTGATAAGGTATGGGTGAGGGTGATAGGGAGGGGAGAGGGTGATAGGGTATGGGAGAGGGTGATACGGAGGGTAGAGAGTGATAGGGTATGGGAGAGGGTGATATGGAGGGGAGAGGGTGATAGGGTATGGAAGAGGGTGTTAGGGAGGGGAGAGGGTGATAGGGTATGGGTGAGGGTGATATGGAGGGGAGAGGGTGCTAGGGAGGGGAGAGGGTGATACGGTATCGGAGAGGGTAATATGGAGGGGAGAGGGTGATACGGTATTGGAGAGGGTGATATGGAGGGGAGAAGGTGATAAGGTATGGGTGAGGGTGATAGGGAGGGGAGAGGGTGATAGGGTATGGGTGAGGGTGATATGGAGGGGAGAGGGTGATAGGGTATGGGAGAGGGTGTTAGGGAGGGGAGAGGGTGATAGGGTATGGGAGAGGGTGTTAGGGAGGGGAGAGGGTGCTAAGGTATGGGTGAGGGTAATATGGAGGGGAGAGGGTGATACGGTATGGGAGAGGGTGATATGGAGGGGAGAGGGTGAGAGGGTATGGGAAAGGGTGATAGGGAGGGGAGAGGGTGATAGGGTATGGGAGAGGGTGTTAGGGAGGGGAGAGGGTGATAAGGTATGGGAGAGGGTGTTAGGGAGGGAAGAGGGTGATACGGTATGGGTGAGGGTGATATGGAGGGGAGAGGGTGATAGGGTATGGGAGAGGGTGATAGGGAGGGGAGAGGGGGATAGGGTATTGGAGAGGTTGTTAGGGAGGGGAGAGGGCGATAAGGTATGAGTGAGGGTAATATGGAGGGGAGAGGGTGATAGGGTATGGGAGAGGGTGTTAGGGAGGGGAGAGGGTGATAGGGTATAAGAGAGGGTGACAGGGTATGGCAGAGGGTAATATGGAGGGGAGAGGGTGATGAGGTATGGGTGAGGGTGATAGGGAGGGGAGAGGGTGATAGGGTATGGGAGAGGGTGATATGGAGGGGAGAGGGTGATAGGGTATGGGAGAGGGTGATATGGAGGGGAGAGGGTGATAGGGTATGGGTGATAGGGAGGGGAGAGGGTGATATGGAGGGGAGAGGGTGATAGGGTATAGGAGAGGGTGTTAGGGAGGGAAGAGGGTGATAGGGTATGGGTGAGGGTGATATAGAAGGGAGAGGGTGATATGGAAGGGAGAGGGTGCTAGGGAGGGGAGAGGGTGATACGATATTAGAGAGGGTGATAGGGAGGGGAGAGGGTGATAGGGTATGGGAGAGGGTGATACGGAGCGGAGAGGGTGATAGGGTATGGGAGAGGGTGATATGGAGGGGAGAGGGTGATAGGTTATGGGAGAGGGTGTTAGGGAGGGGAGAGGGTGATAGGGTATGGGTGAGGGTGATATGCAAGGGAGAGGGTGATATGGAGGGGAGAGGCTGCTAGGGAGGGGAGAAGGTGATACGGTATGGGAGAGGGTAATATGGAGGGGAGAGGGTGATACGGTATTGGAGAGGGTGATATGGAGGGGAGAAGGTGATAAGGTATGGGTGAGGGTGATAGGGTATGGGAGAGGGTGATAGGGAGGGGAGAGGGTGATAGGGTATGAAGAGGGTGATACGGAGGAAAGAGGATGATAGGGTATGGGTGAGGGTGATATGGAGGGGAGAGGGTCATAGGGTATGGGTGAGGGTGATATGGAGGGGAGAGGGTGATAGGGTATGGAAAAGGGTGATAGGGAGGGGAGAGGGTGATAGGGTATGGGTGAAGGTAATATGGAGGGGAGAGGGTGATAGGGTATGGGTGAGGGTGATATGGAGGGGAGAGGGTGATAGGGTATGGGTGATAGGGAGTGGAGAGAGTGATAAGGTATGGGAGAGGGTGATAGGGTATGGGAGAGGGTGATAGGGTATGGGTGATAGGGAGTGGAGAGAGTGATAAGGTAAGGGAGAGGGTGATAGGGTATGGGTGATAGGGAGTGGAGAGGGCGATAGGGTATGGGAGAGGATGATAGGGAGGGAAGAGGGTGATAAGGTATGGGAGAGGGTGATAGGGAGGGGAGAGGGTGAAAGGGTATGGGAGAGGGTGATATGGAGGGGAGAGAGTGATAGGGTATGGGAGAGGGTGTTAGGGAGGGAAGAGGGTGATATGGAGGGGAGAGGGTGATAGGGTATGGGAGAGGGTGTTAGAGAGGGAAGAGGGTGATAGGGTATGGGTGAGGGTGATATGGAAGGGAGAGGGTGATATGGAGGGGAGAGGGTGCTAGGGAGGAGAGAGGGTGATACGGTATGGGAGAGGGTAATATGGAGGGGAGAGGGTGATACGGTATTGGAGAGGGTGATATGGAGGGGAGAAGGTGATAAGGTATGGGAGAGGGTGATACGGAGGGTAGAGGGTGATAGGGTATGGGAGAGGGTGATATGGAGGGGAGAGGGTGATAGGGTATGGAAGAGGGTGTTAGGGAGGGGAGAGGGTGATAAGGTATGGGAGAGGGTGTTAGGGAGGGGAGAGGATGATACGGTATGGGTGAGGGTGATATGGAGGGGAGAGGGTGATAGGGTATTGGAGAGGTTGTTAGGGAGGGGAGAGGGCGATAAGGTATGAATGAGGGTAATATGGAGGGGAGAGGGTGATAGGGTATGGGAGAGGGTGTTAGGGAGGGGAGAGGGTGATAGGGTATAAGAGAGGGTGACAGGGTATGACAGAGGGTAATATGGAGGGGAGAGGGTGATGAGGTATGGGTGAGGGTGATAGGGAGGGGAGAGGGTGATAGGGTATAAGAGAGGGTGACAGGGTATGACAGAGGGTAATATGGAGGGGAGAGGGTGATGAGGTATGGGTGAGGGTGATAGGGAGGGGAGAGGGTGATAGGGTATGGGTGAGGGTAATATGGAGGGGAGAGGGTGATATGGAGGGGAGAGGATGATACGGTATGGGAGAGGGTGATAGGGTATGGGAGAGGGTGTTAGAGAGGGAAGAGGGTGATAGGGTATGGGTGAGGGTGATATGGAAGGGAGAGGGTGATATGGAGGGGAGAGGGTGCTAGGGAGGAGAGAGGGTGATACGGTATGGGAGAGGGTAATATGGAGGGGAGAGGGTGATACGGTATTGGAGAGGGTGATATGGAGGGGAGAAGGTGATAAGGTATGGGAGAGGGTGATACGGAGGGTAGAGGGTGATAGGGTATGGGAGAGGGTGATATGGAGGGGAGAGGGTGATAGGGTATGGAAGAGGGTGTTAGGGAGGGCAGAGGGTGATAGGGTATGGGTGAGGGTGATATGGAGGGGAGAGGGTGCTAGGGAGGGGAGAGGGTGATACGGTATCGGAGAGGGTAATATGGAGGGGAGAGGGTGATACGGTATTGGAGAGGGTGATATGGAAGGGAGAAGGTGATAAGGTATGGGTGAGGATGATAGGGAGGGGAGAGGGTGATAGGGTATGGGTGAGGGTGATATGGAGGGGAGAGGGTGATAGGGTATGGGAGAGGGTGTTAGGGAGGGGAGAGGGTGATAGGTTATGGGAGAGGGTGTTAGGGAGGGGAGAGGGTGCTAAGGTATGGGTGAGGGTAATATGGAGGGGAGAGGGTGATAGGGTATGGGAGAGGGTGATATGGAGGGGAGAGGGTGATAGGGTATGGGAGAGGTTGATAGGGAGGGGAGAGGGTGATAGGGTATGGAAGAGGGTGTTAGGGAGGGGAGAGGGTGATAAGGTATGGGAGAGGGTGTTAGGGAGGGGAGAGGGTGATACGGTATGGGTGAGGGTGATATGGAGGGGAGAGGGTGATAGGGTATGGGAGAGGGTGATAGGGAGGGGAGAGGGTGATAGGGTATTGGAGAGGTTGTTAGGGAGGGGAGAGGGCGATAAGGTATGAGTGAGGGTAATTTGGAGGGGAGAGGGTGATAGGGTATGGGAGAGGGTGTTAGGGAGGGGAGAGGGTGATAGGGTATAAGAGAGGGTGACAGGGTATGGCAGAGGGTAATATGGAGGGGAGAGGGTGATGAGGTATGGGTGAGGGTGATAGGGAGGGGAGAGGGTGATAGGGTATGGGTGAGGGTAATATGGAGGGGAGAGGTTGATACGGTATGGGAGAGGGTGATATGGAGGGGAGAGGGTGATAGGGTATGGGAGAGGGTGTTAGGGAGGGGAGAGGGTGATACGGAGGGGAGAGGGTGATAGGGTATGGGTGAGGGTGATATTGAGGGGAGAGGGTAATAGTGTATGGGTGATAGGGAGTGGAGAGAGTGATAAGGTATAGGAGCGGGTGATAGAGTATGGGAGAGGGTGTAAGGGAGGGGAGAGGGTGATAGGGTATGGGTGAGGCTGATATGGAGGGGTGAAGGTAATAAGTTATTGGACGATATGGAGTGGAAGGAGTGATAGGGTATGGGTGATAGGGAGTGGAGAGAGTGATAAGGTATGGGAGAGGTGATAGGGTATAGGTGAAGGGAGTGGAGAGGGCGATAAGGTATGGGAGAGGGTGATAGGGAGGGGAGAGGGTGATAGGGTATGGGAGAGGGTGATAGGGTATGGGAGAGGGTGATAGGGTATGGGAGAGGGTGTTAGGGAGGGGAGAGGGTGATAGGGTATGGGTGAGGGTGATATGGAGGGGAGAGGGTGTTAGGGAGGGGAGAGGGTGATAAGGTATGGATGAGGTTGATAGGGAGGGGAGAGGGTGATAGGATATGGCTGAGGGTAATATGGAGGGGGAGGGTGATAGGGTATGGGTGAGGGTGATATGGAGGGGAGAGGGTGATAGGGTATGGGAGAGGGTGATAGGGAGGGGAGAGGGTGATAGGGTATGGGAGAGGGTGTTAGGGAGGGGAGAGGGTGAAAAGGTATGGGTGAGGGTAATATGGAGGGGAGAGGGTGTTAGGGAGGGGAGAGGGTGATAGGGTATGGGAGAGGGTGATATGGAGGGGAGAGGGTGATGAGGTATGGGAGAGGGTGTTAGGGAGGGGAGAGGGTGATAGGGTATGGGAGAGGGTGATATGGAGGGGGGAGGGTGATACGGTATGGGAGAGGGTGATAGGGAGGGGAGAGGGTGATAGGGTATGGGAGAGGGTGTTAGGGAGGGGAGAGGGTGAAAAGGTATGGGTGAGGGTAATATGGAGGGGAGAGGGTGATAGGGTATGGGAGAGGGTGATATGGAGGGGAGAGGGTGATGAGGTATGGGAGAGGGTGTTAGGGAGGGGAGAGGGTGATAGGGTATGGGAGAGGGTGATATGGAGGGGAGAGGGTGATACGGTATGGGAGAGGGTGTTAGGGAAGGGAGAGGGTGATATGGAGGGGAGAGGGTGATACGGTATGGGAGAGGGTGTTAGGGAGGGGAGAGGGTGATATGGAGGGGAGAGGGTGCTGGGGAGGGGAGAGGGTGTTAGGGAGGGAAGAGGGTGATATGGAGGGGAGAGGGTGATAAGGTATGGATGAGGTTGATAGGGAGGGGAGAGGGTGATAGGATATGGCTGAGGGTAATATGGAGGGGAGAGGGTGATAGGGTATGGGTGAGGGTGATATGGAGGGGAGAGGGTGATAGGGTATGGGAGAGGGTGATAGGAAGGGGAGAGGGTGATGGGGTATGGGAGAGGGTGTTAGGGAGGGGAGAGGGTGAAAAGGTATGGGTGAGGGTAATATGGAGGGGAGAGGGTGTTAGGGAGGGGAGAGGGTGATAGGGTATGGGAGAGGGTGATATGGAGGGGAGAGGGTGATGAGGTATGGGAGAGGGTGTTAGGGAGGGGAGAGGGTGATAGGGTATGGGAGAGGGTGATATGGAGGGGAGAGGGTGATACGGTATGGGAGAGGGTGTTAGGGAGGGGAGAGGGTGATATGGAGGGGAGAGGGTGATACGGTATGGGAGAGGGTGTTAGGGAGGGGAGAGGGTGATATGGAGGGGAGAGGGTGCTGGGGAGGGGAGAGGGTGATAGGGTATGGCCGAGGGTGATATTGAAGGGAGAGGGTAATAGTGTATGGGTGATAGGGAGTGGAGAGAGTGATAAGGTATAGGAGCGGGTGATAGAGTATGGGAGAGGGTGTAAGGGAGGGGAGAGGGTGATAGGGTATGGGTGAGGGTGATATGGAGGGGTGAAGGTAATAAGTTATTGGACGATATGGAGTCGAGAGAGTGATAAGGTTTTGGAGCGGTTGATAGAGTATGGGAGAGGGTGTTAGGGAGGGGAGAGGTAGATAGGGTATGGGTGAGGGTGATATGGAGGGGTGAAGGTAATAAGTTATTGGACGATATGGAGTGGAAGGAGTGATGAGGTATGGGAGAGGTGATAGGGTATGGGTGATAGGGAGTGGAGAGAGTGATAAGGTATGGGAGAGGGTGATAGGGAGGGGAGAGGGTGATAGGGTATGGGAGAGGGTGATATGGAGGGGAGAGGACGATACGGTATGGGAGAGGGTGATATGGAGGGGAGAGGGTGATAGGGTATGGGACAGGGTGTTAGGGAGGGGAGAGGGTGATAGGGTATGGGTGAGGGTGATATGGAGGGGAGAGGGTCATATGGAGGGGAGAGGGTGCTAGGGAGGGGAGAGGGTCATATGGAGGGGAGAGGGTGCTAAGGAGGGGAGAGGGTGATATGGTATGGGAGAGGGTAATATGGAGAGGAGAGGGTTATAGGGTATGGGAGAGGATGATATGGAGGGGAGAGGGTGATAGGGTATGGGAGAGGTTGATATGGAGGGGAGAGGGTGATAGGGTATGGGAGAGGGTGTTAGGGAGGGGAGAGGGTGATGAGGTATGGGAGAGGGTGTTAGGGAGGGGAGAGGGTGATAGGGTATGGGAGAGGGTGATATGGAGGGGAGAGGGTGATACGGTATGGGAGAGGGTGTTAGGGAGGGGAGAGGGTGATATGGAGGGGAGAGGGTGCTGGGGAGGGGAGAGGGTGATAGGGTATGGGCGAGGGTGATATTGAGGGGAGAGGGTAATAGTGTATGGGTGATAGGGAGTGGAGAGAGTGATAAGGTATAGGAGCGGGTGAAAGAGTATGGGAAAGGGTGTAAGGGAGGGGAGAGGGTGATAGGGTATGGGTGAGGGTGATATGGAGGGGTGAAGGTAATAAGTTATTGGACGATATGGAGTCGAGAGAGTTATAAGGTTTTGGAGCGGGTGATAGAGTATGGGAGAGGGTGTTAGGGAGGGGAGAGGGTGATAGGGTATGGGTGAGGGTGATATGGAGGGGTGAAGGTAATAAGTTATTGGACGATATGGAGTGGAAGGAGTGATGAGGTATGGGAGAGGTGATAGGGTATGGGTGATAGGGAGTGGAGAGAGTGATAAGGTATGGGAGAGGGTGATAGGGAGGGGAGAGGGTGATAGGGTATGGGAGAGGGTGATATGGAGGGGAGAGGACGATACGGTATGGGAGAGGGTGATATGGAGGGGAGAGGGTGATAGGGTATGGGACAGGGTGTTAGGGAGGGGAGAGGGTGATAGGGTATGGGTGAGGGTGATATGGAGGGGAGAGGGTCATATGGAGGGGAGAGGGTGCTAGGGAGGGGAGAGGGTGATATGGAGGGGAGAGGGTGCTGAGGAGGGGAGAGGGTGATATGGTATGGGAGAGGGTAATATGGAGAGGAGAGGGTGATACGGTATGGGAGAGGATGATATGGAGGGGAGAGGGTGATAGGGTATGGGAGAGGTTGATATGGAGGGGAGAGGGTGATAGGGTATGGGAGAGGGTGTTAGGGAGGGGAGAGGGTGATAGGGTATGGGTGAGGGTGATATGGAGGGGAGAGGGTGATATGGAGGGGAGAGGGTGTTAGGGAGGGAAGAGGGTGATATGGAGGGGAGAGGGTGATAAGGTATGGATGAGGTTGATAGGGAGGGGAGAGGGTGATAGGATATGGGTGAGGGTAATATGGAGGGGAGAGGGTGATAGGGTATGGGTGAGGGTGATATGGAGGGGAGAGGGTGATAGGGTATGGGAGAGGGTGATAGGGAGGGGAGAGGGTGATAGGGTATGGGAGAGGGTGTTAGGGAGGGGAGAGGGTGAAAAGGTATGGGTGAGGGTAATATGGAGGGGAGAGGGTGTTAGGGAGGGGAGAGGGTGATAGTGTATGGGAGAGGGTGTTAGGGAGGGGAGAGGGTGATAGGGTATGGGTGAGGGTGATATGGAGGGGTGAAGGTAATAAGTTATTGGACGATATGGAGTGGAAGGAGTGATGAGGTATGGGAGAGGTGATAGGGTATGGGTGATAGGGATTGGAGAGAGTGATAAGGTATGGGAGAGGGTGATAGGGAGGGGAGAGGGTGATAGGGTATGGGAGAGGGTGATATGGAGGGGAGAGGACGATACGGTATGGGAGAGGGTGATATGGAGGGGAGAGGGTGATAGGGTATGGGAGAAGATGATATGGAGGGGAGAGGGTGATAGGGTATGGGAGAGGGTGATATGGAGGGGAGAGGGTGATAGGGTATGGGAGAGGGTGTTAGGGAGGGGAGAGGGTGATAGGGTATGGGTGAGGGTGATATGGAGGGGAGAGGGTGCTAAGGAGGGGAGAGGGTGTTATAGAGGGAAGAGGGTGATATGGAGGGGAGAGGGTGATAAGGTATGGATGAGGTTGATAGGGAGGGGAGAGGGTGATAGGATATGGGTGAGGGTAATATGGAGGGGAGAGGGTGATAGGGTATGGGTGAGGGTGATATGGAGGGTAGAGGGTGATAGGGTATGGGAGAGGGTGATAGGGAGGGGAGAGGGTGATAGGGTATGGGAGAGGGTAATATGGAGGGGAGAGGGTGATAAGGTATGGGTGAGGGTGATATGGAGGGGAGAGGGTGATAGGGTATCGGAGAGGGTGATAGGGAGGGGAGAGGGTGATAGGGTATGGGAGAGGGTGTTAGGGAGGGGAGAGGGTGAAAAGGTATGGGTGAGGGTAATATGGAGGGGAGAGGGTGTTAGGGAGGGGAGAGGGTGATAGTGTATGGGAGAGGGTGTTAGGGAGGGGAGAGGGTGATAGGGTATGGTTGAGGGTGATATGGAGGGGTGAAGGTAATAAGTTATTGGACAATATGGAGTGGAGAGAGTGATAAGGTATAGGAGCGGGTGATAGAGTATGGGAGAGGGTGTTAGGGAGGGGAGAGGGTGATAGGGTATGGGTGAGGGTGATATGGAGGGGTGAAGGTAATAAGTTATTGGACGATATGGAGTGGAAGAAGTGATGAGGTATGGGAGAGGTGATAGGGTATGGGTGATAGGGATCGGAGAGAGTGATAAGGTATGGGAGAGGGTGATAGGGAGGGGAGAGGGTGATAGGGTATGGGAGAGGGTGATATGGAGGGGAGAGGACGATACGGTATGGGAGAAGGTGATATGGAGGGGAGAGGGTGATAGGGTATGGGACAGGGTGTTAGGGAGGGGAGAGGGTGATAGGGTATGGGTGAGGGTGATATGGAGGGGAGAGGGTGATATGGAGGGGAGAGGGTGCTAGGGAGGGGAGAGGGTGATATGGAGGGGAGAGGGTGCTAAGGAGGGGAGAGGGTGATACGGTATGGGAGAGGGTAATATGGAGGGGAGAGGGTGATACGGTATGGGAGAGGATGATATGGAGGGTAGAGGGTGATAGGGTATGGGAGAGGGTGATATGGAGGGGAGAGGGTGATAGGGTATGGGAGAGGGTGTTAGGGAGGGGAGAGGGTGATAGGGTATGGGTGAGGGTGATATGGAGGGGAGAGGGTGCTAAGGAGGGGAGAGGGTGTTATAGAGGGAAGAGGGTGATATGGAGGGGAGAGGGTGATAAGGTATGGATGAGGTTGATAGGGAGGGGAGAGGGTGATAGGATATGGGTGAGGGTAATATGGAGGGGAGAGGGTGATAGGGTATGGGTGAGGGTGATATGGAGGGGAGAGGGTGATAGGGTATGGGAGAGGGTGATAGGGAGGGGAGAGGGTGATAGGGTATGGGAGAGGGTGTTAGGGAGGGGAGAGGGTGAAAAGGTATGGGTGAGGGTAATATGGAGGGGAGAGGGTGTTAGGGAGGGGAGAGGGTGATAGGGTATGGGAGAGGGTGATATGGAGGGGAGAGGGTGATGAGGTATGGGAGAAGGTGTTAGGGAGGGGAGAGGGTGATATGGAGGGGAGAGGGTGATACGGTATGGGAGAGGGTGTTAGGGAGGGGAGAGGGTGATATGGAGGGGAGAGGGTGCTAGGGAGGGGAGAGGGTGATAGGGTATGGGTGAGGGTGATATTGAGGGGAGAGGGTAATAGTGTATGGGTGATAGGGAGTGGAGAGAGTGATAAGGTATAGGAGCGGGTGATAGAGTATGGGAGAGGGTGTAAGGGAGGGGAGAGGGTGATAGGGTATGGGTGAGGGTGATATGGAGGGGTGAAGGTAATAAGTTATTGGACGATATGGAGTGGAGAGAGTGATAAGGTATGTGAGAGGTGATAGGGTATGGGTGATAGGGAGTGGAGAGAGTGATAAGGTATGGGAGAGGGTGATAGGGAGGGGAGAGGGTGATACGGTATGGGAGAGGGTGATAGGGTATGGGAGAGGATGGTATGGAGGGGAGAGGGTGATACGGTATGGTAGAGGGTGATAGGGAGGGGAGAGGGTGATAGGGAGGGGAGAGGGTGATAGGGTATGGGTGAAGGTGATATTGAGGGGAGAGGGTGATAGTGTATGGGTGATAGGGAGTTGAGAGAGTGATAAGGTATAGGAGAGGGTGATAGAGTATGGGAGAGGGTGTTAGGGAGGGGAGAGGGTGGTAGGGTATGGGTGAGGGTGATATGGAGGGGAGAGGGTGATAGGGTATAGGAGAGGGTGACAGGGAGGGGAGAGAGTGATAGGGTATGGGCGAGGGTGACAGGGAGGGGTGAAAGTAATAAGTTATTGGACGATATGGAGTGGAGAGAGTGATAAGGAAGGGAGAGTTGATAGGGTATGGGTGATAGGGAGTGGAGAGGGCGAAAAGGTATGGGAGAGGGTGATAGGGAGAGGAGTGGGTGTTAGGGAGGGGAGAGGGTGAAAGGGTATGGGTAAGGGTGACAGGGAGGGGAGAGGGTCAGAGGGTATGGCAGAGGGTGTTAGGGAGGGGAGAGGGTGATAGGGTATGGGTGAGGGTGATATGGAGGGGAGAGGGTGATATGGAGGGGAGAGGGTGATAGGGTATGGGTGAGGGTGATATGGAGGGGAGAGGGTGATATGGAGGGGAGAGGGTGATAGGGTATGGGTGAGGGTGATATGGAGGGGTGAAGGTAATAAGTTATTGGACGATATGGAGTGGAAGGAGTGATGAGGTATGGGAGAGGTGATAGGGTATGGGTGATAGGGATTGGAGAGAGTGATAAGGTATGGGAGAGGGTGATAGGGAGGGGAGAGGGTGATAGGGTTTGGGAGAGGGTGATATGGAGGGGAGAGGACGATACGGTATGGGAGAAGGTGATATGGAGGGGAGAGGGTGATAGGGTATGGGACAGGGTGTTAGGGAGGGGAGAGGGTGATAGGGTATGGGTGAGGGTGATATGGAGGGGAGAGGGTGATATGGAGGGGAGAGGGTGCTAGGGAGGGGAGAGGGTGATATGGAGGGGAGAGGGTGCTAAGGAGGGGAGAGGGTGATACGGTATGGGAGAGGGTAATATGGAGGGGAGAGGGTGATACGGTATGGGAGAGGATGATATGGAGGGGAGAGGGTGATAGGGTATGGGAGAGGGTGTTAGGGAGGGGAGAGGGTGATAGGGTATGGGTGAGGGTGATATGGAGGGGAGAGGGTGCTAAGGAGGGGAGAGGGTGTTATAGAGGGAAGAGGGTGATATGGAGGCGAGAGGGTGATAAGGTATGGATGAGGTTGATAGGGAGGGGAGAGGGTGATAGGATATGGGTGAGGGTAATATGGAGGGGAGAGGGTGATAGGGTATGGGTGAGGGTGATATGGAGGGGAGAGGGTGATAGGGTATGGGAGAGGGTGATAGGGAGGGGAGAGGGTGATAGGGTATGGGAGAGGGTGTTAGGGAGGGGAGAGGGTGAAAAGGTATGGGTGAGGGTAATATGGAGGGGAGAGGGTGTTAGGGAGGGGAGAGGGTGATAGGGTATGGGAGAGGGTGATATGGAGGGGAGAGGGTGATGAGGTATGGGAGAGGGTGTTAGGGAGGGGAGAGGGTGATATGGAGGGGAGAGGGTGATACGGTATGGGAGAGGGTGTTAGGGAGGGGAGAGGGTGATATGGAGGGGAGAGGGTGCTAGGGAGGGGAGAGGGTGATAGGGTATGGGTGAGGGTGATATTGAGGGGAGAGGGTAATAGTGTATGGGTGATAGGGAGTGGAGAGAGTGATAAGGTATAGGAGCGGGTGATAGAGTATGGGAGAGGGTGTAAGGGAGGGGAGAGGGTGATAGGGTATGGGTGAGGGTGATATGGAGGGGTGAAGGTAATAAGTTATTGGACGATATGGAGTGGAGAGAGTGATAAGGTATGTGAGAGGTGATAGGGTATGGGTGATAGGGAGTGGAGAGAGTGATAAGGTATGGGAGAGGGTGATAGGGAGGGGAGAGGGTGATACGGTATGGGAGAGGGTGATATGGAGGGGAGAGGGTGATAGGGTATGGGAGAGGATGGTATGGAGGGGAGAGGGTGATACGGTATGGTAGAGGGTGATAGGGAGGGGAGAGGGTGATAGGGAGGGGAGAGGGTGATAGGGTATGGGTGAAGGTGATATTGAGGGGAGAGGGTGATAGTGTATGGGTGATAGGGAGTTGAGAGAGTGATAAGGTATAGGAGAGGGTGATAGAGTATGGGAGAGGGTGTTAGGGAGGGGAGAGGGTGGTAGGGTATGGGTGAGGGTGATATGGAGGGGAGAGGGTGATAGGGTATAGGAGAGGGTGACAGGGAGGGGAGAGAGTGATAGGGTATGGGCGAGGGTGACAGGGAGGGGTGAAAGTAATAAGTTATTGGACGATATGGAGTGGAGAGAGTGATAAGGAAGGGAGAGTTGATAGGGTATGGGTGATAGGGAGTGGAGAGGGCGAAAAGGTATGGGAGAGGGTGATAGGGAGAGGAGTGGGTGTTAGGGAGGGGAGAGGGTGAAAGGGTATGGGTAAGGGTGACAGGGAGGGGAGAGGGTCAGAGGGTATGGCAGAGGGTGTTAGGGAGGGGAGAGGGTGATAGGGTATGGGTGAGGGTGATATGGAGGGGAGAGGGTGATATGGAGGGGAGAGGGTGATAGGGTATGGGTGAGGGTGATATGGAGGGGAGAGGGTGATATGGAGGGGAGAGGGTGATAGGGTATGGGTGAGGGTGATATGGAGGGGTGAAGGTAATAAGTTATTGGACGATATGGAGTGGAAGGAGTGATGAGGTATGGGAGAGGTGATAGGGTATGGGTGATAGGGATTGGAGAGAGTGATAAGGTATGGGAGAGGGTGATAGGGAGGGGAGAGGGTGATAGGGTTTGGGAGAGGGTGATATGGAGGGGAGAGGACGATACGGTATGGGAGAAGGTGATATGGAGGGGAGAGGGTGATAGGGTATGGGACAGGGTGTTAGGGAGGGGAGAGGGTGATAGGGTATGGGTGAGGGTGATATGGAGGGGAGAGGGTGATATGGAGGGGAGAGGGTGCTAGGGAGGGGAGAGGGTGATATGGAGGGGAGAGGGTGCTAAGGAGGGGAGAGGGTGATACGGTATGGGAGAGGGTAATATGGAGGGGAGAGGGTGATACGGTATGGGAGAGGATGATATGGAGGGGAGAGGGTGATAGGGTATGGGAGAGGGTGTTAGGGAGGGGAGAGGGTGATAGGGTATGGGTGAGGGTGATATGGAGGGGAGAGGGTGCTAAGGAGGGGAGAGGGTGTTATAGAGGGAAGAGGGTGATATGGAGGGGAGAGGGTGATAAGGTATGGATGAGGTTGATAGGGAGGGGAGAGGGTGATAGGATATGGGTGAGGGTAATATGGAGGGGAGAGGGTGATAGGGTATGGGTGAGGGTGATATGGAGGGGAGAGGGTGATAGGGTATGGGAGAGGGTGATAGGGAGGGGAGAGGGTGATAGGGTATGGGAGAGGGTGTTAGGGAGGGGAGAGGGTGAAAAGGTATGGGTGAGGGTAATATGGAGGGGAGAGGGTGTTAGGGAGGGGAGAGGGTGATAGGGTATGGGAGAGGGTGATATGGAGGGGAGAGGGTGATGAGGTATGGGAGAGGGTGTTAGGGAGGGGAGAGGGTGATATGGAGGGGAGAGGGTGATACGGTATGGGAGAGGGTGTTAGGGAGGGGAGAGGGTGATATGGAGGGGAGAGGGTGCTAGGGAGGGGAGAGGGTGATAGGGTATGGGTGAGGGTGATATTGAGGGGAGAGGGTAATAGTGTATGGGTGATAGGGAGTGGAGAGAGTGATAAGGTATAGGAGCGGGTGATAGAGTATGGGAGAGGGTGTAAGGGAGGGGAGAGGGTGATAGGGTATGGGTGAGGGTGATATGGAGGGGTGAAGGTAATAAGTTATTGGACGATATGGAGTGGAGAGAGTGATAAGGTATGTGAGAGGTGATAGGGTATGGGTGATAGGGAGTGTAGAGAGTGATAAGGTATGGGAGAGGGTGATAGGGAGGGGAGAGGGTGATACGGTATGGGAGAGGGTGATATGGAGGGGAGAGGGTGATAGGGTATGGGAGAGGATGGTATGGAGGGGAGAGGGTGATACGGTATGGTAGAGGGTGATAGGGAGGGGAGAGGGTGATAGGGAGGGGAGAGGGTGATAGGGTATGGGTGAAGGTGATATTGAGGGGAGAGGGTGATAGTGTATGGGTGATAGGGAGTTGAGAGAGTGATAAGGTATAGGAGAGGGTGATAGAGTATGGGAGAGGGTGTTAGGGAGGGGAGAGGGTGATAGGGTATGGGTGAGGGTGATATGGAGGGGAGAGGGTGATAGGGTATAGGAGAGGGTGACAGGGAGGGGAGAGAGTGATAGGGTATGGGCGAGGGTGACAGGGAGGGGTGAAAGTAATAAGTTATTGGACGATATGGAGTGGAGAGAGTGATAAGGAAGGGAGAGTTGATAGGGTATGGGTGATAGGGAGTGGAGAGGGCGAAAAGGTATGGGAGAGGGTGATAGGGAGAGGAGTGGGTGTTAGGGAGGGGAGAGGGTGAAAGGGTATGGGTAAGGGTGACAGGGAGGGGAGAGGGTCAGAGGGTATGGCAGAGGGTGTTAGGGAGGGGAGAGGGTGATAGGGTATGGGTGAGGGTGATATGGAGGGGAGAGGGTGATATGGAGGGGAGAGGGTGATAGGGTATGGGTGAGGGTGATATGGAGGGGAGAGGGTGATATGGAGGGGAGAGGGTGTTAGGGAGGGGAAAGGGTGATATGGAGGGGAGAGGGTGATAAGGTATGGATGAGGGTGATAGGGAGGGGAGAGGGTGATAGGGTATGGGTGAGGGTGATATGGAGGGGAGAGGATGATACGGTATGGGAGAGGGCGATATGGAGGGGAGAGAGTGATAGGGTATGGGAGAGGGTGTTAGGGAGGGGAGAGGGTGATAGGGTATTGGTGAGGGTGATATGGAGGGGAGAGGGTGATATGGAGGGGAGAGGGTGATAGGGTATGGGAGAGGGTGATAGGGAGGGGAGAGGGTGATAGGGTATGGGAGAGGGTGTTAGGGAGGGGAGAGGGTGAAAAGGTATGGGTGAGGGTAATATGGAGGGGAGAGGGTGTTAGGGAGGGGAGAGGGTGATAGGGTATGGGAGAGGGTGATATGGAGGGGAGAGGGTGATGAGGTATGGGAGAGGGTGTTAGGGAGGGGAGAGGGTGATATGGAGGGGAGAGGGTGATACGGTATGGGAGAGGGTGTTAGGGAGGGGAGAGGGTGATATGGAGGGGAGAGGGTGCTAGGGAGGGGAGAGGGTGATAGGGTATGGGTGAGGGTGATATTGAGGGGAGAGGGTAATAGTGTATGGGTGATAGGGAGTGGAGAGAGTGATAAGGTATAGGAGCGGGTGATAGAGTATGGGAGAGGGTGTAAGGGAGGGGAGAGGGTGATAGGGTATGGGTGAGGGTGATATGGAGGGGTGAAGGTAATAAGTTATTGGACGATATGGAGTGGAGAGAGTGATAAGGTATGTGAGAGGTGATAGGGTATGGGTGATAGGGAGTGTAGAGAGTGATAAGGTATGGGAGAGGGTGATAGGGAGGGGAGAGGGTGATACGGTATGGGAGAGGGTGATATGGAGGGGAGAGGGTGATAGGGTATGGGAGAGGATGGTATGGAGGGGAGAGGGTGATACGGTATGGTAGAGGGTGATAGGGAGGGGAGAGGGTGATAGGGAGGGGAGAGGGTGATAGGGTATGGGTGAAGGTGATATTGAGGGGAGAGGGTGATAGTGTATGGGTGATAGGGAGTTGAGAGAGTGATAAGGTATAGGAGAGGGTGATAGAGTATGGGAGAGGGTGTTAGGGAGGGGAGAGGGTGATAGGGTATGGGTGAGGGTGATATGGAGGGGAGAGGGTGATAGGGTATAGGAGAGGGTGACAGGGAGGGGAGAGAGTGATAGGGTATGGGCGAGGGTGACAGGGAGGGGTGAAAGTAATAAGTTATTGGACGATATGGAGTGGAGAGAGTGATAAGGAAGGGAGAGTTGATAGGGTATGGGTGATAGGGAGTGGAGAGGGCGAAAAGGTATGGGAGAGGGTGATAGGGAGAGGAGTGGGTGTTAGGGAGGGGAGAGGGTGAAAGGGTATGGGTAAGGGTGACAGGGAGGGGAGAGGGTCAGAGGGTATGGCAGAGGGTGTTAGGGAGGGGAGAGGGTGATAGGGTATGGGTGAGGGTGATATGGAGGGGAGAGGGTGATATGGAGGGGAGAGGGTGATAGGGTATGGGTGAGGGTGATATGGAGGGGAGAGGGTGATATGGAGGGGAGAGGGTGTTAGGGAGGGGAAAGGGTGATATGGAGGGGAGAGGGTGATAAGGTATGGATGAGGGTGATAGGGAGGGGAGAGGGTGATAGGGTATGGGTGAGGGTGATATGGAGGGGAGAGGATGATACGGTATGGGAGAGGGCGATATGGAGGGGAGAGGGTGATAGGGTATGGGAGAGGGTGTTAGGGAGGGGAGAGGGTGATAGGGTATTGGTGAGGGTGATATGGAGGGGAGAGGGTGATATGGAGGGGAGAGGGTGATAGGGTATAGGTGAGGGTGATATTGAGGGGAGAGGGTGATTGTGTATGGGTGATAGGGAGTGGAGAGAGTGATAAGGTATGGGAGAGGGTGATAGGGTATGGGTGATAGGGAGTGGAGAGGGCGATAAGGTATGGGAGAGTGTGATAGGGAGGGGAGAGTGTGATAGGGTTTGGGAGAGGGTGACATGGAGGGGAGAGGGTGATAGGGAGGGGAGAGGGTGATAGGGTATGGGAGAGGGTGATATGGAGGGGAGAGGGTGATGAGGTATGGGAGAGGGTGATATGGAGGGGAGAGGGTGATAAGGTATGGGAGAGGGTGATAGGGAGGGGAGAGGGTGATAGGGAGGGGAGAGGGTGATAGGGTATGGGAGAGGGTGATATGGAGGGGAGAGGGTGATGAGGTATGGGTGAGGGTGATATCGAGGGATGAGGGTGAAAGGGTATTGCAGAGGGTGATAGTCCAGAGGTTAGGGGTTGGTAGGTGGGACTAGTCCGAGAGGCTCTGACTGTTTAGCGGTGCTGCGGACAGTCAGAGAGCACAACCGCTTATTCCTATAGTAGATAAACCCACTTCCTTGTTTCTGGGTATTCCTGTCAATGTCAGAGCATGTTTCTGCGCCCTTACCTTCACAGGTGTATAATAAATCCTTTTTGATGATAAGAACTACTTTTTTGTTTCTTGGGTTGCTTTTTGGAGCCTTTTTGTACAACTCATTTGACCACATTTCACTACTTCTACTTCTACTTCTCCCAACTGCAGAATGCCTTGACATGGATTTTTACAAACATTGGCTGTTCTATTATTTAGAACTAATGCAAAGGTAGGAAATTACTGTCATTTTACTGCATTTTCCCTCAGGAAGCTGTCTACCACAACATTAGAAAGATTCTACCTCTATTTAAATGCAAAACATCTGCTGATCTGAGATGTACCAATCTGGTCGACCAGTTTCCATAGAGCTCTATGGGTGTGCTCTCTGACTGTCCGCAGCACCGCTAAACAGTCAGAGCCTCTCGGACTAGGTGGGACAGGGGTGATATGGATAGTAAGAAGTTGCCAAATGGGTATAGGTGGGAGGCTAGGAGGTAGTCGGAGGGAACAAGGATGATAAGGAGGGTAGAGGGTGAATGGAGGGAAAAGGGATCATCGATTTGGTAGGGGGTGGTAGGAAGGGTAGGGGGTAGTTGGGAGGGCCGAGGGGAGAAGGGAGGGGTGAGGGTAAATAGGAAGGGGTCGTGGCGGTAGGGATCTGACCGACCACCAAGTAAGCTGTCTGGATCCCCCACCTCACACACACACACACACACACACACACACACACACACACACACACACACACACACACACACACCTTCCCTTCATCACCACCCACGCCCGGTCCCTCAGACCCGCCTGTTTGGCATCGACCATATTGCTGTTTAACCAGGTGACACTGGCTCGGCCGTACACCACCCCCGCCCGACCAGGGGCCACCCTCCACCGTCCCTCCCGCCATACCCTCATGTCAACATGCAGACCCAGCCACTCACCTGTACACCTGTATACCCCGAACACCCCTGTCCGTAAACCGTCGAGAATTACCCATCCAACCGAGGGCTAAATATCTTCACCCACACCCCACCAACTCCGAATTCACTGTTAGGATTGAAGCTAGTTGGGATGATCTAAATCTAATAAATTTTCCACCATACCTTACACAAATCCTGCATAGCTTCTCACTCAGCCATAAATACTCTTAAGACCTCCTGACCCACACGTTCCTCTGAGGATTTTAACTACTAAATCAACCAGAAATCCTCACCCACTTTACTAATCTACATCATGATATGACAGTCCTCAACCAACTTACCAAGGTACATCACTGGGTACACTTGCTCAAGTCTTTGATTATGAACATTCATTAAATGATTAAAGAAAATCGGAATACTATTCATTATTGTATGTGTCCTTCTCTGACTGGCCCATGAATCAAAGACTTGTCCACTCTGACCAGAATCTCCTGTTTATGACCCCAAGCCACTCCCTGTAACCCTATACCTCCTCTTACCCCTCCCCCACCCCTCCTCCAGTTCCCTGGCTGCCTGTGTTGTCTTGGCAATATATTTCGCCTGCTCCTGACTCAGGCTTACCACGGGGAACCTGCCAAAGGTCAATCTAGCACACTGGGGGTATCAATCTCCCAGCAGATATTCTGACCAGTAGCTCAGGATCTCTGCTTGGTGAGTGTGGCGCAAAATCGCGCCAGTCTACACGGCCGTTTACGGATGAGACCAGTCCCTGTGTCACTCAGAAGGGGTGGAGGGGTAGGATACAGGGACTGAGGCCAGTCTAATCACTGGGGAGCACACTATGGAAGAACTGCATAGGAACACTGACACCGCCTATCTTAATACAGAACGAGCAAAACTGTCGCCTACGTATGTAGGATATAGATTATGGAAATTTCAGCCTGAAGTCATAAAGAGATCGGAAAGCAAAGCTGCATTTAAAAAAAGCATCAAAGAATGTCCAAACTTGAGACAACTTTGTGACTAGTTCATTTGATGACAAGAGACAATAGACACTGTGGATACAAAATTCACGCGCAGCTAGATTCAAGTATCTTATACATACTTGTTATTGTATCTGCACTTGTTATTTTTTATCTATTCATTGTTATATACATATGTTGTAACAACTACCCAAAATTGTTGTTTATTACATCATGCAAAAGAAAATGTACGATCCAGTCTTCAAATATCATGGAGCAAATTGTGAAACCGCAAAATTTGGCGTTTCTTTTTAATAGACAACAAAAAAAAAAAAAAAAAAAACACGATCAGATTACAGCCAACAAGAAATCTTCACCCATCTTACCAAGGTACGTCATCATCAGATCACAGCCAATGAGAAATCTTCTCCCATCTTACCAAGGTACAAGATCATTAGATTGCAGCCAATGAGAAATCTTCTCCTATCCAACCAAGGTCTATCTGACTCTGGTTAGCAGGAACTATAATTTAAGTTTCCCATGCACACCATCTGAGTATAACCGAGAAGAAATCCTCACCAAGCTTTCTATGGTACATTACCCGAATATAGCTGAAAGGTACTCACATGGGGTCCACCATCTCGGTAGAGCCAACCAAAAATCAATGAACAACTAACCATGGTAATTCAGCTGACCTCAAAAAGTAGAAACTAAGAAGTCCCCAAGAAGCTTACCTAATAATAAGCAACAAAAACCCCCAATCAAATTACCAACGAAGATCTCACAAGAAATCTATACTTGCCAACAAGAGCACTATGCCATCATTTAGGTGTTCCATCTTTTCAAATCGGAAAGGTTTATCAAGGACTTCCACATGATCATCAGCAACAGCAAATCACCAACCCTAACATTATGAAGCCGAAGAGAAACTGCATCTCCAGATACTGGCTTTCAGGCCTCTCGACTACCGTACTGATACTTTTGGTCCGAAAATATGAGCTTCATTCTTCAATATTGTAAATGAATATATATTTTTTAAAGATCATATGTAACAACTCGTATAATAGACAATAACCTTTATTGACAATAAAAGAGCTATGCTGAATTAAACAAAAACAAATAAATGCATATATTTATTAATGGTACCATGGACGGTCTATCTCTAGAGTATAGAGTTGAATGTCCATGGAGTTTAATGTCCATGATGGTACACTCAACAAGTCTTACCATAAGTTATTGCCAAACTCATTCAAAGACGATTATAGTAAAGCATACTTTAGAAGTCGACCATGATGCCAAAAAACAAATATCAGCTTCAAACCCCCTATGATTTTTAAAAGCATTGAAGCTTCGTTTTCGGTTGTATCCAGAAGTACTGTTTTGAGGACAGGTATCTTCAGTTTCAGTAGGTTTACTTAGGCTGCCTATAAACATTTACTCTGAATCACATTTAGAAATCAAGAATGTGGTAATGTCTACAGTGGCTGCTATCACCAGACAACCTGCCTAAGATGAACACTTGTGAGACTCCTCATGTAAAATCACAATGGTTTTTGTCAGCCTGTCCTTGCAGTGTTCCCCCTCCCAGGGTTGCCAGTCAATACAGGTACCGTGTGAATAGGATGCATCTGGGACACGGGACACGCCAACAGCGGGTTATTGACAGGCCAAACAGCAAAGTAAAGAAACAATTTTGTCGGAAACCAAAGGATCAGTTCCAGAATCAATATTTGACACACTGTGCCTGAGAGAGAGGCAGATTTCTAGAACTAGTTGGTTGTGAATGTGGGTGTTGGGGAAGCGGGGCATGGCGTGGGACGGGATGGCAGTGTGTGCATGACGAGAAATGAAAAATGGGGAGGTTCAAGGCAATCGCCTGATGTGAAGGAAGGAGTGGAGGAGTGGGTATTGCGTATGAACAGGGCTCAGGCCTACGAGATTACAGTCATGTCGGTCAATTTGGTCTGAAAATTAAAACTCTTGTCATCATAATTTGATATGATGAGCCCAAAGTGTTGTAGAGCTCATATCTAACTTAAAATCAGGGGTCACCATATTGGTTTTTGAGCTAGAGATCAATATTATGATAATTTTATAATAGAATATACAGAAAAGTTGTTTTTCACATAGTAAAACCAATGTCATTTCCCTGAAACCTTCACAGAATATTGTACATGCATAGTACTACTTATTTAGGTTCAAAGGTCATAGGTCACCGACCTTGTTTTTGAAAGAATTGTAGAAAACCATATTTTTCAGTACAATTCCTATGTAAATCAAGCAAATATAAATTGGGATATTTTACCTATTATGATTGATTAAACTATACAAAACATTTAATCTACTCATTTAGAATTAGAATGAATCACAAAGAACCAGATTTGACTGATAATTGACCTTATTCAAAAATCATCAGATGAAGCAACCATGAATTATAGGATATGCCTTTAACGAGGAACTTGGGTGTGTTTTAACAAGAAAACAACCATAGAAAAATCTACATAGCTCCATCTGAATTTGTGGTTTACCTGGATATTGATTTGAAAAAAAATCTTTATCATTGGATTTCAACCTCCCTCCTCCGCGTTGGGCTGTGGGCGGGGCTCTTTCACGGTGACCCGTATAGGACTTTTTTTTACCTACATATTGATATTTGTTTAGGACAAGGCTACGTGTAGTCATCAATATAGGCTGGACATACACAAACATGGAATCAAACATCTACGCCTTTTTTGTGTAAAGGAACATGGGTCAAAGTATGATATTTCGTTTTTACAGTGTAGGTGTGAAGACTCTGGGTGGAGCTTTTGAGAGATTATGCTGGGTAGGGGTGTACAGAGGTGACTGAGAGAAATACATGTACTGCGCTAACCACAGGTATGATAGTGAACCAGGAAAATGACGGACACGGGTGGTGCCTCGTCCAGTTATTCACACATCTTTACTGTGTGTGTGTGAGGTGAGAGAGGTATAAATGTACACCAGGGTCGGAAATCGAACCTGACTTACCCAACCAGTACACCCCCCCCCCCCCCCCCCCCCCCCACGCAATGGCAGATACAATACCCCATAGCGGGGAGTGTCAGCCCAGTACCTTATTGGGGGTGTGGGCGTGGCCTTTAAAGGCTTTGAAACATCTTTTTTACTTACTCAACAACTCAGAGCAACGGTGATATAGTCACATACCAGCAGTCACTTGGCTCAATCGAACGTCCAGTAACATTAAAGAAGAATATGTTGTCAGATCTGAACTTTGTATGTTATGTGTCTGAAGCGAGTATTCCACCAACCGGAAAAAAACATTGTACAACGCCCGTACATCGGTTGCTGGCACATTTTGTGAGATTTGGTATCTGCCTGATTGGTGGAGCATCTCGCGATGCAGCACAATGCCCATCTGCCAGACGTCTGCTCTTGGTGGCTTAGTTAGTTGAGTGTCTGTTGGGGTCGTTGTCGCTTCGCTGCAGGGTTGCTCTGGGTTCCTGGACCATTGGCTGATGCATCAAGTGAAATGTGTGAAAGCCGCGTATTGAGTGGAGCAGTGTATTGCCGTGTCAGGAAATGTACGGGAGTGTGGATAGCTCGTCAAATAACCGCGGAATTCGGGTATCGCCAGCACTATGTTGGCGGCGTTCCCTCGCCGTAACTCCCGGCAGAGCCCGCGGGCAGGTGTCGTACTCTTCAAATGTATTGGCCAGATGCCCAATTCCAGCAGATAAAAACCTAATAAATCAGTTTTTCGCCAGATGGGCAAATTCCGTCTCTTGGAGAGTTATTGGAGTATCGGTTGGGATATTGCCTGAAGAATTCTGGTTGGTGGAAGCACATTTCAACTGGCTCTCCTGCCAGATGCTCAGCAACCATGAAGCAACACTCCAACGATCCCCAATATCCTCCAACAGACGTCAAAACTTAGAGTAGACATCTGTTGAAACGTCTGGCAGGAGAGCCGATGTCTGCTGAAACGTCTGGTGTGTGCTTCCACCAACCCGACAGATGATTCAAATAGAACAGATCTGCCAGCAACCGCCATACGGGCGCTGTACAACGTTTTTGTCTTGTTGGTGAAATACCCCCTTAACAGTTTATTGCAGGGTAACAAACTATCTCAGCACACCGGGTCTCCTAGCAGAAACCCGGGGAACCAGCGTACTTGACCCACAACCTGTTAGTGTCTGCCACTCTCCCTTTTTGTATTTTTTGGAGAGTTTGTCAGTTCATAATCTTGAAGTACCCCTTCCATGTTCTAATTTCATTTTGTGTGTATTTTTAATCAAATAACCACAGATCTACACTTTATTATCAATTTGTACTGCTATTGATATTTCACAGTCAGCAGCTCTGCTTTTAGAATGAACACAGAACAAAATTACCTGGTTTGAGGGGCACCCAGCAGATAAAGTATGTGATTCAACCCAACCGTCGCCTATATCGTGGCTCAGCATAGACAGGTTTGGTTGCAAATGTTAGCTCTGGTATAGTACAATTCACGGCTGCCTTGACCTAGCCTGGAACCCTGGCCAATGTGCACTCACATATTAGGCCATTTTTCTGGAGCATTGGGGGATTGCATTCAGCTGGTACCTGACAGATACCTGTTGGATTTTACGCTGGTTCCCTGCTAGAGGGCATGGCGAAATATGTTATTCTTTTTAAGAAACATTCTAATAAGTTATTCTTTATATTTTGAAAGTTGCTATACCAAGTATATGTAAAAACGCTATAACCCATAAATATATTGAACATCAGTATCATTTCTTTTTTTTTTTCAATAAAAATAAATCATTTCATTCATAATTTGTACTTGATCGATCGCTGTTCCAGACCTCCATGTCATAAGATTCTCAGGGTCTACAGTCTTATCATTTCTGCTTTCAGAACCTACATAGGAAAAACTTACTTTGGTCAAAGTTGTAACTAGCCTTACCAACCTCTACACAGAATAAATGAGTTATTGTTATCCTCTTCGGTTGATATTTATTTCCTTTCAAATGTCGAAAGATATCTATGGAAATCTATTCTTTTTATACATCTGCAAAGAGAAGAAGGTCATGGGAAAATTGTCGCTAAATATGATCGCCTGAGTAACTATTGACATGGTACATATTTGAGGGGAAGATCATTATTACACGTCTACGATGACTACATTCTCCCAACTAAATAAACATCAAGCGATGATAAAAACGTTACACCACAAAAGCAACTTACCTGTGTTTTTCATTCGCCGTTACAGCTGCGGAACTGACGTCTTTTTTCTGTTGGTGGGAACGATTAAAGAACCTGGGACTGGAAACAAATCTGTTTTTAAGGTGAGTCACCCACGTTCAAATTCAAAGTCGCCCATAAATAAGTTAAAATTAGTTTGGAATGGCAAGGGACTATGCAAGCAGCCATCGCTGTGCCTTCTAAACTAGATGTATATCGTTGGTATCATTCAATAAATTTGCAGCGGCAGAAATACACTGTACATCAGCCAGAAATCCAGCCCTTGAGAAATGTGGACCTCTAGTGATAGTTTAAGAGCAATTTATTTGTTATATTCAACGTCCAGTCTAACCTCCTAGGTTCCTTCCAGACTGCCTAAGAGCAATTACCGCAAACTGGCTTACATAGACGTTCACCATCTCGGAAGTGGATCATAAGCCTGACTGGGCATGGTGGCACTGGAGCTTATAAACAAGCATGGGGCATCACTTGGTGGCACATTCTGGCCTGGGACCTATCCTACAAATATCAAGGCCATTATGGAGCTATTACAGCACTTGAATTTATCACAGGAGGTCCAGTAGCTGTCTTACTAAATTAGAGATACCCACAATTATCAGAGAAACTGCTGCAAATCCCACAATTGTTTTTCAGGTATTGCAAAGGTTAAAAAATCACTGGTTCTGATACAAGATCCAACTTTGGACTGATTCCGGGTTTTGCTATTTTCTGAGGACATCAATCATATCCAGACAGTTAAGTTATACACACTAATGGTAAATTGTTTGTTGACTTTGTGGATCTCTGCTAGCAGATTGAGGGTTATGAATAAGCAATTTAATGTATTATCACTTGGATACGGTACCCGGTAATATTACTGTAGTGATTTGGGAGATTTATAGAGTGATTTTCACCAAAATAAACATTCATCTTATCAGTTTAATATTTTCTTCAGGCAATTGTTTATAAGTGTTTATTTGTTGAAAATATGCACTTCTATGGTGATGTTACAGATTACTCAGGACATTAATGACATATACAAGGGCCTGCAATAGCCCTGCAATTGGCTGCTAACTTTAGTGAGATGGATGTTGAAAAACATTGCCACAAATGCCACATTGTATGTAGGCTACATGGTTCTCAATTCCACGAGTAGAGATAGTATTGACCTTAAATATGTATAGATTATCGAAATATACAGTTGTGGGGCCCACATAAAAATGAAAGCCCCCCACATGTGTGTGAATCGCAAAAATACTAATCCTTAAAAATGACCCTCCCCCTGGCAAATACCCACCCCTCAGGCAAATACCCCCCTCCCCCCTCACACACACAGGCAATTGCACTCACAGTCACATCACAACCCCCCCCCCCTTCCCGATTGAATGCTCCCTAAATTTACAATACATCAATGACAATAGATGATGTGTGTCACATTTGTCACTGACTTGGTTAAGTTGGACTGGCATTCAAACTTCTATACTGAGTTCTAGATCTCGAGAACTGTCGTATGGGGCTATTTTAATTTGCATCTTTGATCAGGAGACGCTCAGAAATTGTTCGCTTGTCTTTAACCCTCAGACTCGGAAGTCGTCTGTCACACTTTTTAATAACAAGACGACGTAACATAGACGCGAACTACGTCACGCAACAAAGATAACCAAGAAAAACGTTAAACGTATCGTCAATACAAGGTATATCCTGCACTTCCATTTTCCTCGTATGTTTCTTAGTGGTAAAACACCAGTGGCCCATACATTGCATTTTTCAAAACGCCTAACTTCTATCTTGATCTAACTACAGTTGAAAATGAGTCCTACTTTGGTAAAACTCATAGTCTAAGAATAAGCTCGTCTATCTCGATGCTCTAGACTATGTTAAACTTACATACCTCTATCTGATCTTGTTAACTTTGATTGTCGGGCATATCTGTCGATGAAGCTTTGGTTCGGGAGTGAAATTGTTGATATTTATTCTTTTGTTGATGCAAAATCCAGATTATCTGCACCCACTTCGTTCATGACCGAACGCACTATCAAGCCCTCTACGGCGAAAAGTGTAACCCGCTCAGTGGCGTTATATCGGGTTCTTAACACAACAACGTTTACCTGGGTGATACACTTCCTGTGTGATGGTTTGTTTTGGTCGGAAACGAATGACATTTCGCAATACGAAGCCTTTAGTTTAATGTACATTACTATTCGTTATCATGAACAAATATTTAGTTTCCATCTATACTGGGAATGCCATTGGGCCCCGTGGACTTATGAATTTGGTGGCAATGTCCAATACACATAGTCAGTCGCATCTTGACGAAGCGCTTGTGATTGTGCTGCGGGACACCGACATGATGAAGGCAGACCGTGTATGTATCTTCACAACTAATGTACAATATGGCAGTTGGGGGTGAATCTAATCCAGAATATTTTACCTGTGTTGTGACTAAACTAGTAGTCGACCTAACACCGTCAAACTTTAAACTACAAGTATTGGACAAATGGAAATGTAGGGTAGTGGGTGGGTACTAACTCTATAGGGGTATCAGATGATTCGCACTGACAGCCCATTCGCACCCGACGTTTCGCGCTGTAAACAAACCGATTCGCACTGGGAAATCAAAATAATAACAACCCACGATGTGTCGCACGTACACGGAAAACGGCTAATTATCATATGTTTCCTTTTGTGAAGCACAATACAAACTGTCCGGCTGTTTCTAACATGTATTCACTTAATTCCCAGTCCTTTTCTGGAGTTTCTACGTCCAGTATTCACAGAAATATGAGCTGAGATGTATTAGAGGCCGTTTTCGCACACTGCGCTGCTCCGATTTATTGTGCCGCATAACCATAGATTGCTCTACCGGTGCAGTGTGCTGTTTTCACGCTCGCGGCAAACAATGTAATATATATCGGCAAATTCTGGTATATTCCCTTTCAAAAATCATAATATAAACTTCTGCATTGTGTTCTGCATGCATTTTGCTAGCTAATGTTTTTTTATCTGGAGTCTCTATGTTAATTATTTCCAAAGTTATGAGGTTAGAAGTGAAGAGTGCCAAACCACAGTTTGTTTGTTTACATTTTGCGCAAAGCATCGCTCCTATTCTAATCGCGAATTTGCAAGAACTGACAATAATTAAGGTAATTCCAAGTAACTATGAGTGAATTAATCTGCTGGTGAAGGTCTGGCAAGGTGTTGTACTATTTTATCATTATCAAGGGTTAGTAAGACTTGTTCCGTTTTTTAGTGCGAATCGGCTAGTGCGAATCATCCGAGTAGCAGTGCGAATCGGTTTTCAGTGCGAATCGTCGTACATTCCTGTATAGTCAGACATGACTAGGTCTAGTCCGAGAGACTCTGACTGCCTAGCGGTGCTGCGGACAGTCAGAGAGCACAACCGCTTATTCCCATAGTACAAAATATCAGTTCCTTGGTTATCTGTAATACTGTCAATGTGAGTACATGTTTATGATCCCTTACCTTCAGAAATGTATAATAATTCCTTTTTGATGATAAAACTCCTGTTTTGTTCCTTTTTGTTCCTTTTGGGGGCCTTTTTGTACAACTCTTTTAACCACATGTCAACACTTCCAACTCATGTCGGCCATATTTGATAAGTTGGTTACTGGCAATACCCTGTGAAGAATTACCTGCAGTTTTGAAACCAGTTTTTTTGTTATTTTTGGCGCCTGCAGAATGCATTGACATGGATTTTACAAACACTGGCTGTTCTATTACTTAAAACTAATGTAAAGGTAGGAAATTACTGTCATTTTACTGCATTTTGCCGCTGGAAACTATTACAAAATCAGAAAGATTAAACCTATATTTATAAGGAAAACGGCTGCTGAGCTGATATGTACATTTTTGGTCGACTTGTTAACATAGAACTCTATGGGACTGCTCTCTGACTGTATGCACTGCTTCACAGTCAGAGCCTCTCGGACTAGACTAGGTCTAGACCTCTAGATCTACCGTATGTAGAGAATTATAAGGTACAAAAATGGAAGTTTACGGATTGTTCTCAGATACCATTGAGGCAGGTTGGTTTCACTGGCTTCTGAAAATAATGCCTGATAAATGCTTCTGAAATGCCCGGGTCAGGGATCCAGTGCCAAGCAGAGTGTGTATCGACTATCGTAACTAACTCTTAAACTGTTACTCGGGACAAGCTTGATCCGTTAGGCCAGGGGAAAGTGCATGCATGTTTCTCAATAAAGAAATTGGATCATAACATTACCCAAAAGCTAACGTCCGTATCTGATCCCTCAAAATCATATGAAAATTCAAGAACACCAGCGAGTTTTATTTTTAAATCATAAAATCACTGTACCGATTAGTAGTCAAAGACTAATTTTTTTTTATAGATTTTCCAGTGGGTCGTAGAGTGTATTCCTCTTTTTGGGGGTAGAGGTAAATTTAGACCCTGAGAATCTTATTGCATGGAGGTCTGGAACAGTGATCAATCGAGTACGAATTATAAATGAAATTATCTATTTTTCCAACACGATAGGAGAGTTTCAGGGATTACTGATACCCTGTAGCGGTTTACCAGGCAGGTAGTGTGCATTCAGGGGCAATCCCTGACTCGGCAAGGCCCACAGAGTATCAGGCACCGAGTGCGATGTGCTGGAGGCCGCCTCTACACCATATTTCAGTGGAATTTATGAATAAGTGTCAAGAGGGAAAAACTGAAATCCTTAAATTCCCTGAGAACTGGCATCCCTGATATGAAATGTTGATATATCCTTAGGGGCCATCCATAAAGTATGTACGCATTGAGGGTGGGGGTAAAAAATTTCAGAAAATCTGCATACGTACTTTATGGATGGCCCCCTAAAAGAAGAGTACACATCACACTAACGCCAAGACTTTTTCTCTCTTTTTTAATTTCCAGATGGAGTGTGCAGACATTCTCCTCCACACGGGCGCCAATCCTAACGTGTACACGTCGGCGCACGACCCGCTCGTCTGCTGGGCGGCGCAGCAGAACGACGGACCCGTCCTAGACCTGCTGCTCAACTTCGGCGCCGACATAAACGGCAGGGACCCTGACGGCTGGACCTGCCTGCACCACTGCGCGCGTCTCGGCCTCACCGACCTGGCGGGAATCCTGCTCGCCTCGGGCGCCGACCCCAACATCCGGGACCGCGAGGGGCGCACCGCGCTGGTTCCGGCGCTGCTGGGCGATGATTGGGAGATGGTGGAGCTGCTGGTGGTGGTGAGTGATGTGAATTTGGCGAGTTATGATGGTGAGACCCCGCTCTACACTCTCCTGCTGCACGCAGGGTCTCCGCTCTCTATTATCGCCCTCCCGAGGTTGATCGAGGCCGGGGCCGACGTGAATACACAGACGTCGACCGGGGACACGGCTCTGTTCGCCGCCACACGGACACTCCACGCGTACTACAGTAACACGGACATCCTCAGGAGTCTACTCAATGCTGGGTGTGTGGTGAACGCACAGGACGAGAACGGCTACACGGCCCTGCACGACGTGGCCGGCCCCTGTCCCGAGCCGCCCACCACACAGTCTCTGCGGCTCGTCCGCGACATAGCGCGGGAACTCATCCGAGCCGGGGCCGATATCAACCTCCAGGATTACTCCGGACGGACACCTCTCGTCAAAGCTGTCATCAATAAAAACACGCACGTGGCTGAAGAGTTGCTCAGAGCTAACTGTGATATCAGGTTGAATGGAGTCCGCCCTCGACAACTGAACGCCTTTGTAAAAATAGCTTTAGAAAACGACATGGAAGACAGCATGGATAACTTCCTAAGAGGCTCTCACAGGATGCAGCCTCATACTCTAGAAAAACTGTTTGCATCTCTTTCGTTAAATCTGCAAGCTAAATATCCAGCTAGTAACCACAACAGGACTTCTCACACACCCATATCACTACTTAAACTCTGCCGATACGTAATACGACGTTCTATGCCATCAGGGCATCATTTTTACAAGGGTCTAGAGGCCATGCCAATACCAAACAGGCTTAAAGGTTTCCTAACCTTCCAAAACGAGTGGAATTATAGTAATTATAGTACTTAATGAACTGTGATCATCCGTTGCCAAAATCCTGCCATGCAAAGCATAAATGAAGGATTTGTTTGTGGTTTAACGTCCCAGGGGACCCTGAGGGTATATATAGGGTCCTGATAAGTGAAGGAATACACGTACTAAATTTTATAACTTGTTAGAGAAAAGACAGTTGGTTCATATACCATGTACAGCTGACTGAATGGCCTTCATAACTTCTTTGAATAAAATGTTATATTTTTATATCAATAAGTTGGAGTGTTTGGTTTGTTTTATAGATCCATGTAGTTTTGATTCATAGCAGTATTGTTAAATCATGGACCACTAATATTTGTTTTATGCATGCGACTCTCATAATGTGTCAGTTTACGAGTCAAAGGGTGCATTTAGGTTTTAAATTACCCGAAAATGTGCCGCAAGCCTTGGTGTTTCGTTCTTACAAGCCACTGCACAACCTGTGTGCTTTGATGAAAAAAACACCTATCTCACTTATCGTTCATATTCAAGGATATTTCTCGTCCCAATTACTGCAATATTATACATCGATGTAGATTTAGTTGACTTACCGTGGCATAAATCTATCGCTCACAACCAAAATATTTTGAATATTAAATTTGTCAAATAAACGAATAATGTATATTATATCCCGAAGACTGAAGGACAACATTCAACCTTTCTTGGATATATACATTTTATTTTAAAAAATCAATATAACATACAATAAAGAAATACAGTGAGAACGGGTACTCCTTTGTAGAAAATGCAATACTTCTAAGTATACACTGTCGACTGGACAACTATGCTGAAGTACCTATACTGTGGACAGGCGCAATAAATAATTGAAACACTTTGGTGTTGTAGAAATTTCAGAGATGTATGTACACAATAATTCTCATTAACAGCAAGCACTCTATTCCCCATCCATATCGCCTTATGGTGGATCCCAACAATAAAAACATCATTCATACTCATTCCTTTCACACCATACACGCACGCTCACAAACATCTCTGGTTTCACTCGGGTTATTTGTCTATCAGTCCCTGTTCTCGCATCTTGGTGGAGAAGAACTTCTCGAGTACGTTGGCGATCTTGTAGTACTCCGTGTCGGGTTCGTTGTAGCTGCGGCAGTTGGTGAAGACTCGGGTCATGTCGGCCACGAACAGCCGCTTGTGGCAGTAGTAGCGGTTCTTCAGCCGATCTGTTATCGTCTTCAAGTCTGCAAATTGGAAATTACAATTTTTAATTATTAGAGATAGCAGTTGGAGTCAAGGAAAAAAGTGGAAATATTTTCATGTGGACTTTTCTGCCTCTGAGAGATCGGGAAAACTTGGTTAACATGTGCTTGTTGGCAATGGTATGGGGCTTAGGTTCAAACTACTGGGGTTTTTTTTCGGCGTAAATGAGACCTAAAAAAAAATCATTATTATTTTTGTTTGACAAAGGGAAAAGATATTAAATATATTGAATATGAGAAAAGTGGATTTTCACGGAAAAATGAGAACTGACATTTCTGAAATATATGCTGCAAATATGAAGATTTCAATCTAATCAACACGTTATACGTTTGGGGATGAATGTGGGACTTGGTGTAGCAAAAATCCCCCAGACCCACGTTACAGGAGTCTCACAGATTTGAGCGGACTCGCCAGGCCTGCTGTGGTGGACAGCAATGATCAGATCAAGCAAACAAAAAAGAGGGGACTCGCCATAGAATTCTAATAAATCCAGTCATTGTAATCCTCAGCAAAATTTATACCTTTTCGATCGCTTTCTTATATTTCATTAGCTTAAAAAGGCGGTAATTTTGAAAGTACATAACTTAAGGCCAGTAAGAGGAGTGAATGAGGATTCACCCAACTAACAGCCCTGTTTCTCTAAAGAGAGACCGTGTGATATTATAGCACAGGTTCTGACATACACTGACAGAAGCGAAACTGAAATGAGAGAAGGAGACCTACCCATCGGGTATGAGATGTGCTCGTAATAGTCCGGCGCCTCCGACTTGTCGACAGGTTTCTGGAATGGCCACGCGCTGCCGTGAGACTGCAACACAACATAACACGTAAACATAGCTGTACTCACAGAGTAGTGTCACGAGACAAAGCCGAATGAGATTATATAGCAAACCAAAACGAATGGCATATTTTCAGCGGCTATGGATCGAGCGCGGTTCAGATTTGATCTCTCCCCTATTACTGACTAATTGGCTCACGTTTGTGACATCATCGCCCACTGAGTGTATCTTTTTCTTTACAATACTCAATGGATGTTGCATATGAGTTTACAAAATAAATTCTACTTATATATTTTAAGAAGGGAAATTGTAATCCTATTATCATAAAGGCAGGGTTATGGTAAAATATTGTACATAATCAGAGGTTCTATGGGTCCTAGACACAGAACTGCTAACATAGCGTTGTAAAGAAGCTGAGGGTTCCCCGGGTTCTCGGCACAGTGCTGGTACCATAGCTATGTAAACAAGCTGAGGGTTCCCTGGGCTCTTGGCACAGTACTGGTACTATAATGATGTAAACAAGCTGAGGGTTCCCTGGGCTCTTGGCACAGTACTGGTACCATAGCAATGTAAACAAGCTGAGGGTTCCCTGGGCTCTTGGCACAGTACTGGTACCATAGCAATGTAAACAAGCTGAGGGTTCCCTGGGCTCTTGGCACAGTACTGGTAACATAGCGATGTAAACAAGCTGAGGGTTCCCGGGTTCTCAGCACAGTGCTGGAACATAGCGATGTAAACAAGCTCAGGGTTCCCAGGGCTCTTGGCACAGTACTGGTAACATAGCGATGTAAACAAGCTGAGGGTTCCCAGGTTCTTAGCAAAGTACTGGTACCATAGTGATGTAAACAAGCTGAAGGTTCCCGGGTTCTCAGCACAGTGCTGGAACATAGCGATGTAAACAAGCTGAGGGTTCCCGGGGCTCTTGGCACAGTACTGGTACCATAGCAATGTAAACAAGCTGAGGGTTCCCGGGGCTCTTGGCACAGTACTGGTACCATAGCAATGTAAACAAGCTGAGGGTTCCCGGGGCTCTTGGCACAGTACTGGTACCATAGCAATGTAAACAAGCTGGGTTCTCACCTTCACTTGCTGCAGCACTGTACGTAAGGATGCATAAAGTTGGTCAGGATCTGATTCTGTCGTCTCGATTCTGTAAATCATATCAAACTGCTATCATTTGTATATCTACATGCAAAAATAATTATGTATTCATACATCATTTAATGTGAGACTTGTCTATCTGAGACCGGAAAATATACTTATATGGCAAGGTTAAATAGCTGTTTCCAAATTTATCTATATATGTGGATCGATTGATGGGTTATAGCAAGAACTTTGGTCATACCATGGTGATGTAAATATATTTTTTCCTGATGATCGAAGCGAGACAAAGTAAAACTTTGACTGTACGAAAAACGTACACCACATATAGCAAAAACTTTGGTCATACCATGGTGATGTAAAGAGGAATTGTTTTTTTATGCCAGTCAGGTGTAGCAAAATCACAGAAAATATCTGAATCCTAATTATATCCACTATTTATCTCTAACATAATCAAGACTAAGCTCTCTAAAGAAACCCTGAAACAACCGAAAAATTGACATCTCTGTAATGAAATGTGACAAGTTTAATTTTTACGTAATAACAGACGAAGTATTAATATGCAGAGTATGGTATCTGTTAAATAATTCAAGCAAGAGGTCAAAACTGAATATTCATTTATAAATAGGTATCATAACTTTCACGCATGATCACCATACTAACCCATTCCATGTCATACTCTTGTTCTTTTCGTTTTCTCTCCTTTTTTTCTGTGTTTTTGTATTCGATGAATGTAGATCCTCTACCTTTGATTGTACCACCATATACCTACGGTGGAAGATCTAGCCTGGTGCTAGAATAGTTTGTACTGAATTAAAAAAAAAATTTTAATTAGGAAACAAACAACAGACTTACAGAGTGTGGTTGGCGCGGAAGCCGGCCTCTATGACCCCCGGAATACTCTCGATGGGGATTTGACGAACTCCGTCTCGTAAACACGTCAGTCCTGGGTAGACCTTCTGGATCTTCTTCCTCTTGATCTCCATCAACTGTTTGATCACCTGCCAAATGCACACAACTCTCTTTTAATATGGGTTAAGTTACTACGTTACAGTAATAGCTATCTGGCGAAGGATGGGTTGCCTTGTCTTATCTTATCTATATATTTACAGCGTGGTTAATTACTTACTGATTGTTTTACTTGATAAAAATGGATAAATTTCAGAACGAATCAACAAATCTAGAATTCATGTAGGAAGGATAAGGATGTACAACCACAAAGGTATATGTTATATTGAAACATATCGGACTTTCCATCAATCTTTGATGCCTCCTTAAAATTTCACTAAAGAAAACCAGTCTAGTTTGGTTTAGAAAGAATATCTTGTCGAGAGAAAACATGAAAAATAGATACTGTCAGTTTCGGTAGGGGGCTAAGGACTTATGGGGAGGTTCAAATCACTATGCCATTTATATGATTGGGACTCAATTAATATTATCTTGCTTTACACAAGAAAAAAATATGAAAATGAAAACATAGATTTCCATGGAAAACTGACATCTTTGAATACACTAGCAAACCCGGAATGAACCTGAAAACCAACATCTTTGTTAAAAATAAATGTATAAATAAAAAAGAATTAAATTTAAAAAAAGAGAGAGTAGAAATAGCCCTAAAATGAGGGGTTTATGAGGGCTTACGCTCACCTCCTTCTGCTTGCGGATGATCTGCGTGAACTCGGTGTACTGGATACGCGGGTTGAGCTCGCAGCCCATCAGTGTGGCGCCCTCGTAGTCCTTGATGTAGCCCAGGTAGGCCGTCTTTGGCAGCTTGATGTCTTTGGAGAAACCTTGCTTCTTGAAGTACCCTATCGCATACTCATCCGCGTAGGTGAGGAAATGCAGCACGCTGTGCTTGGTGTGGTAGTCCTTCAAGTGGTTCATTAAGTGGGTCCCATAACCCTGAAAGCAGACGAGTGTGGGTGGAGTTTAGAATATAGTATTTTGTATTACCGTGGATCCTGACAGGAGAACAGAGAGGTCCTTATATATCTAAACTGATGAAATATCTAATTCAATACAAAATTGTGAAACTTTACTTCAAGGTGTTATGGCGGTTATTTTCATACATTGTATCAAGAAAACATTCATGGTAACAAAAAATCGTAGGTCTAACAGCTGGCGTAAGCAACGACGGAATGTAAGATTACCTCGAAAGACGTGGCGATGTTAACAATACGAGTTACGAGTAAAAAAAAATAAATGTGTAAGATTACCTTACATAAAAAGCCAAGCTTTAAAACCCCCCACAAAAAACTGGCCTTGGGCAGTAATTTTTCCGAGCTTCACCTAGTAACTTTGACTTTCTCTCAACGGAACATAGTTTCTCACTAATATTGTAGATTTTCGGTTACATTTATAATGTTCTCTGCCAATGAATACCAAATATAACTGTCAGGTAAATACAAATACTATGAGCGTCTCTAGAATGTAGAAAGGTAGAGAAATTGCCCAAAGTACGTTTTTCCGTAAAATGACCCATGCACATTTTAAAAAAAAATATTTATTAGGTCATAGATTCAAACATTACATTTGGTTTTCAATCCAGGCCAGGTCACATCAAGAATATGTCAATTTAAAGGTATTATAATCAAATTCAGGTTGAGAGAGTTACAAATCAAATTTAGTAAGAGTAACATTGAAATTGACGAGTATTGGGTGATGGCGATCAGATGAATGGATATAAATGAGCTCATGGATATTTCCATTCCAAATGGCAGTTAAGGTGGATGATTAAGACAATCATTACAGATAAATTAGAGTGAAATGTGGTTCAGGTTGTGAGACTGTGTTCAAGGTGAGACTGACCTTGACCTGCTCGTTCGATGTGACGGCACAGAAGACGATCTCAGTGAACCCCTGTGTCGGGAACATCCGGAAGCAGATTCCTCCAATGACTCGGTTGTCCTTTATGAGCGCCAGGCACTTGTGTTTACTGCAGCATCAAAAGTCACAGTTAATACATTAATATATCCATCTATTTTGCGAAGTCCCCATTGAAAATATCAGGGGTCGCAGTAAACCCCTATCCACTGATTCTATGATGTCAGAACGCATAACCGTTGATTATGGATTTCAAAGCCAGTGATTACGGTAAAATGCGCCTCGAAGAAGGTTTATAATCCCTTTCTCCATGAAGAAAAAGAGACAATAGTCCCTTTCAATTCCTTGTTTCAATTCATTTGTGAAGATAACAAGATACAACAAACGATGGTTTTGTGAACAGGTGGCTCTGTAAATACTCGTGTGCCTGTCCATAAAACTGTCGATTATTTTTTATATACAGAATGACAGAGGACTCAGAAGTTCTACTTTAACACCAATACAGTGTGGTGAGAAACCTTACTTGCTATACCAGCCAGAGTGGGTGATGGGGACAAGCACATATTCAAAATGTTGAAATTTGGACCAAAGACGTTGTTTATACTGAGCAGGCTTTCGCATAACTTAATATTTAGCCTGAACAATTGATAATACTAGTTTGTCTAGAAAATACGAGGCAGGAACACTTCTATACACAGCCGATGCTACCTTGAGAATCATTAAACAAATCTCATTACGCACTTAATGAGTCTTTAATTCATTGTGTGAGTTATCCCACACATCTTGTCATTTACAAAGTTTGTGAAATATCAGAACCTGAACAGGCATAAAGAATGATCCAGGAGAGGTTCACTTACGAATCAAAAACAAGCCTGGTGATGTACTCTTTCGGCATCCTGGGCAGCTGGTGGGAGAAGACGTTCTGTAGACCGATGAGCCAGATGAGCGTCTGTCGTGGCGGGCGGCGCGACACCGAGTTCGAGATGACGTGGAACTCAATGACGCCGCGTCTCTCCTCCAGACGTGCCGCCTCGTCACGTGCCACGTCCGCGTGAAACAGATCCACCTAGCGGACGACAATTGTACGTTACTCAATGTGAAAATGGAATGACCTGAGCAGACGACAATTGTACCAAACTCTCGGTGAAAACAGCTCTAAATGAGCAGACGACAATTGTACTTAACTCTCGGTGAAAACAGCTCTAAATGAGCAGACGACAATTGTACTTAACTCTCGCTGAAAACTAGAGAAGAAACCAACAAATTATGGTCAAAGTCGTCTTTCACGAGTTTGACGCGGAGTGATATGAATGAGGCAGAAGCCGAGTGAATTTAGCGCAGTGGTCAAACAAGTTGGACAACAACGACTTTGACCAAAACGAGTTCCTTTCTGTATTAATCTCGCCCCTGTACACACTAAGAAAATGGACAACGCATAGGATATAGACCATGGAGAACAGACTACAATATTTGTAGGGACATGGAGAACGAATTATCAATGTTAATCCTAAAGGACAAAAATACCAGGGGTGAGATAAATGGACTTACACAATATTACCCTGGCTTGGATCTGCGTGGTCGTATTCTAAATGCGGTTGACACATAGCAATACTTCGAGCAATAGCAAGGAGTATCGCGTAGCGTCAACTACAAGGAGAGTACGGCCACACAGATCTAAGTCATGGCTATGTTGTATTTATTACTCACCTTTCATCTAATATTTGGGAACCAATCTTATAAATAATTAGAAATTTGACGCAAGCGCCGTGCATTGGTTGTATGAAACAGTTCCTGTAATGTCTCCTAGGAGAATACGGCTTTCTGGAATCTACTCAGTAGCGATCTGTAGGCTCCACAGGTTTAGTATGGAGACTCCGTATTAGGTGGGTAATAAAAGACTATATATACCTTCTAATTTGCACTGTATTTTGAAATTTTACAATGATAATCCAAACAGATAGCGTTCTGTGATAGTTAAGACTGCGCATAAAGTATTCAACATGAAAACATGTTGTGTACAAACAACTAAATTTTGAAAGTTTCACTAGCCAATACAAGTCAACAAGTCATTGCATCCAACACCATTGACTGGTAAATTAACATCAACTCAACACAACTTTTGTAACATGGTTTATATTACATAAAGGTCAGTTTATGATAGAGAATTTGGTTCTAAACGTTTCCAGGAATGTCGATTTGATAAGAGGTGGCACTAACAGCTTTAACTCAGCCAGATGCTACCTTAGAGTCAGATCCAGTCAGATCCAAATGGTTGCTATACTTTCTCATAGAGACCATTGCGATGAGAACAATGTCTGGTAAGGCGTGGTTTGTGGGCCCAGTTAATATTTACCAGTATTTACTGGTTGGTGGCCGAAAAAGAGAATAAAGGTATACTACTCGGTAACTTACAAATTTATAAAAAAAAAATATATATATAGAAGAAATTATCATTATTGAATTTCTATATGGAAGTAGCATACCTTCTGAGAATGCCAGAATAGAGAGCATATTTTTTTAGGTAAATACAGATTAGTAAACACTATGAACCGAGTGGCACTGTACCAAGTGCATTTCACTCTATAAGGCACCTTAAACGCTCTGTATAGCTTTAGGTGCAGCATGTTATGAAGTGGATGTGTCTGAAATAAGCATCGTCAATATTCACCACTTTAGATACATCATCCAGGAAACTTATTCTAACAACTAAATGAAAACAAGAAAACTTAGTAACGCAAACCATGCACTGTGATCACTAATTATTATCACAGATAAAAATGGAAATTTTAGAAAAGTTCCTCTCGCATTCAATAGATCCAGGCAGTATTTATCATTAATTGGCGGTAGGCTCACATGACAATTTTAATTTGTCAACTTGCACTACCGTTGTTTTGCATATGGAGAAAGAATTTGATATACTGGAAACTAACAAGTGGATTTCCGTGACAAAATCTAAATCTGCCAGGTGTTTTTTTTTCAATTTTTCACTTCAATTTGATTTTCCTGATTGTCATTTAAAAAAAACCAAAAAAAACCCCTGATAATTATATTTTTTAAGATTTCCTACCTCTGGACCGAGCATGCGCGCGGGGTCTGTGACGCTGGCGACAATCTCAGCCACTGTGTCTGAACTGACGTCACCGTCAATCTTCTTGCGCTTGGTGTCTTCTTGCGGGACAAAATCTTCTAGAGCCCGCTTTTCGCCACCTGCGAGAACCACCATAATCAGAAAATAAGACAGTAATAAAAATTTAATTTTTTTTTTTAATTTTTTTTTTTTTTTTTGTGGTCATAATCGGGTTCCCATAGAGGTGTTATTGTCACCTTTTGATAATTCAGTAGTAAAGATTTAGTGGGGAAAATGACTGACTAGTGTCGGGACTGGTAGAAAAAAAGTGCTCACTCACTTTCCAAATATGAAAAGGTCGACATTTCCTCCATTAACCTCATCTTTTCCATAAATATATTGTAGATATTTATAAAGTTAAGAAGAGGCACTTGTTTGTCTCAGAGGATGTATTGCTGTCAAGGAAAAATTAACCTGAAAATATGCTATGCAGAGGTCAATTCTATGCACCTCATTACAGTGCAACTAAAAATAAAAAAGAAACCCCTCAGCAGCGAGATGGTACCTTTCAGCAGCCTGTTTGTAGACCAGTGCCACATGTTTTCAGATGGGCTTTGGCCGGGTGTGCCGGGGGGGGGGGGGGGGGGGGGATACAGCTGGGCAGTCATACGGGGGGCAGACAGTCACACAGAGGGGCAGTCATATAGCTAGGCAGTCACAGCCGGGCAGTCACGCAACAGGGCAGTCATACAGTGGGACAGTCACACCATAGACAAAATGGCGTGATCACAAATCACAATGAACTTCTCAAAGAAAACATTGACTAACAGTATATACTGCACCACCATTATCCCTTTATTACCTTTTTACTTTTGTATCATACCCGTTTTGTAAGGGTGTACCTAAAACTGTGAGGAAACTCACACCGGCTTCATCGCTGACATCTTCACAGTATAAATAAACAAATTTAAAAAAAAAAAAAAAAAAAAAAATACACAGCAGGGCAGTCATACACTGGGGCAGTCATAAAGCAGGGCAGACGGTCATACACTAGGGCAGTCATACACTGGGGCAGTCACACAGCTGGGCAGTCACATCGTGGGGTAGTCACATGGTGGGGCAGTGACGTACCTGTCTCAGCTGCCTTGGCGCTCCGGCGGGTGCTGGTCGTGGAGGGCGGTGTGTTGTTGAGCAGCGTGAAGCCCGGGCTCGAGTCGCCGTTGACGGGCGGCGTCATCGTCACTGTGTTACTCTGGAACCTGTTGAGCCCGCTGTTCCCTGCGCCCTGCGGCGATGCCAGGCCTAGTGTAGAGAAGGCAGTATTCATCAGCTAGACATAGGCAGTAAACGATGGTTCTGTGGATAGGCAGCTTTAAACCACGAGATATTGACGTGTAGTAATACACAAGCGCTAGCAAGTGAATTACAACATCAACTTTGAGTGGTTTACAGAGCCGCCTGTTCACGTAACCATCGTTTGTTGAATTTATTATCCATCATTTCAAATAAATTATACCCAGTAGTTGCCATATCAAAGGGTATAACAATAGGGACTACGTCTTTGCTCTATAGCACAAAGGGACTATTGTTCCTGTATAACATGGATTTGAGACCGTATACCACAGATTTGAATCCATATACCACAGTCATGGTATCTGACAGGTTTTATATAATGGGTTGTTGTTTACTGAGTCCCCATACATATTCAATGGGGTCTTTGTATAGGATGGATGATAAAGCTAACAACATCGTCAGCGCCGTGCATCTTAACTTTAAATAATTTCTACCAAACATTTGAGAAAATTCCAACTCTCTTCTACAAAGATCCTTTATCTCTACTCAAGAGGTCATCCTTAAGCGGGGGTTTACTGGACCTTTGGACACCAGGCAGGGCATTATATAGAACTGCATCGAGAATCGTATAAATAGACAATACTCCACGAGTTTGGATGTGCCTGCATCGTCATCGAGGCGAAGCCGAGTGACGATTATGGCACGTCCAAACGAGTGGAATATTGACTATTTTGCGATTCGAGTGCGGTTCTGGATTTATCTCACCCATTTCTATGATGTTAGATAGTATCAGAATATCAGAACAGCTCAAATATACCTAGCGAATCCATATGACGTCATCTCAAATTCACTACGCCACGGCCGTGGCGTAGTATCGTCACTTTACGGGGGTGATCATTGAGTATTTTTTCCTAATGTTATTTCTATGGCGAAGCTTGTACCAGGGGTGAGATAATGACTACTTTCACACCCCATTGGTAAATGTATAAAGGGGAATAGTGTTCTAACGAGCCTGGGGGTTGTAATTGGTGACGCAACCTAGTGTTAAATACTGCTGTAATCCCTGTATAACTGGTTCGGCTTTTTTTTCTTTTTTTTAAGATCCTTTATTCGTTTCAATGAGTGAACATTGTTCTTCCAAGCGAGTGTTGGATCAAGCAGGTAACAAATTTACAGATAGTTGTCATGATGATAATATCTTATTATACACATAATGGTGAGAGAGATGATGTATTAGTGGTCAAACTGAAGCAATAAAGTTAAACCTTCCATGTCAGACTTTGATTTCTCAGTATGTTAACTAATTACCACATTGGTGTTCATACATAAGATTAGCAAGTGAATTGTGACATCAAATGTCCCGTAAATGTATCCACATCAGAGCACGACATGTTCTAACAACCTCCCCGTAAAACAAGTACATCTCAACAATAAAGCACTCTCACATATTCACATTTTACTGGGATGTCAGTTGGGGCTCCGAAAAACCTTGTCACTTCTACTATAATAAGTATATGGCACCGCTTTCACATTTCAGTGGTGCCCTCTATGATTGATAATGACAACTGCATTTAAATCGGCTTTTTTCACTCGCATCATTTTGTGGTCTTCTTGCATCAATGTTAATCAAAATATTCCATTTTGAAAGATAAATTTGGTTCAGATAAAATTCTTTTTAGAAAATGTCACTGAAACAAAGATCGACAAAAGTTCAGACTACAGATTGTTGAATGTGCAAAGGCTTAACATTAGGAACTCGTTCTCAACGGGCTTGCGAGAATGGTAACTCATACTCAACGATGATAAACAATTAAATATTTCCAGGCTTAGACAAAATCAGAAACATATTCGTGCTTGGTCTGAGTCCCCATTCGCCATCTCGTTTGGAGTGCTTCAGAACATTCACTCAACTATCATCTCGTTCATATTACTACGCACTCCAAACTCGATGGCGAACGAGGACAAAGACCAAACACTCATCAATTTCTTTCTTAGTATTATTACATGAGTCTTTGGCCAGGTTCAGGGCTGTGGCTCATCTGAGATATTTAGCAGTTGTCTACAGTTGTCATATTTATTTCACATAAAAATAATTGCATATCCTAAAAATGAAGATTGAAGCCATGAGGCGGAGAAAAAAAAAAAAAAAAAAAGAGAACATTAATTTCTGTGGAAACAAGGTCAACTGACACCTCTGCAATATGGGAATACGTGAGTTTGCTACAGGCTATGATAAGGAGTAGAAGAAGTGTGACATACTGAACTCACACGGGCTGGACTGCGGCGGGGACAGCGGCACGCTCTCCTGGGTGTGCGTGAACTCGGGGTCCCAGATGGGCGAGCTCGGGCCGTACACTTCTTCTTCCAACATCGACAAGAACCTTCAAGTGTTATAAATACTCAGTGTTAATATTCATATGACGTGCATAAATTACCTCTGTGGCAAGCCGATGCTACCTTGAATTGAATTATATAAATACTTATTGTAAGAGAATGCATAACTACACAAAAATGTCATTACAGAATGTTCATATCATTACAGAAATTTCACATTTCTCAGCTGTAGTGTAATGATTCTCGAGTACTTATAAACCATGCAACTCATTAAAGTTAAATTTTGTAGTACTTGAATAAGAGCAGGGATTACTCATACAACACCTAAGTGGAATATACAGAAATTCAAATTTCAACAATTGATAATTCTTAATGTAGTTTGACAAAAAAATCAAAATTCCGAAAAGAATGAGTTCTGAACACAGAAACTCTGGTATAAAAATATTCAAACCAAATAAAAACAAATCAAATGAATCAAATAATAAAAAAAAGACTTTGACGGACGTTGAGAATGCGATGTTGGATGGTTGATAGTATTTTATAATGTAGGAACTGCCAGGGTCATGTCGCGGCGAGATCGAATATACGAAGTGAGGACTTAATGATTCAAAACACATCCAAAAGAATCAATAATCAGTGAAACAATTATTGTTAACAGGACTAAAACTGGGCCAATGAAAACAAAATCTATCAATACATGAGCAGAGCGGAATGGTCACCTGGGGAAGTGGGTAAGGACAAGCGTGCGTTTCTCAGGTGGCATCTTGTCCTTCTCAGCGCGGAACTTGTCAAGCAGCTGACGGCGCATCGTCTGGAAGACGGAGCGCAGCAAAGTGCGCCCGAAGATAAGTGTTGTCTCGTAGCGGGGCAGGCTGTCACAGAAGGCGGGCACGTGGCAGTAGCACAGCCACCTGCGACCAGAAAAGACACATCTCACGTTACTACAGATACTCATTACAGATACCCACACAGCATCGCTCTCTGCACCACTCCAAACACATCTCACGTAACTACAGACACATACACAGTATCACTGCCCGCACCACTCCACACCCACGACCAGAGAAGAAGCACCTCACGCTACCACAGATACCCACACAGCATCGCTCTCTGCACCACTCCACACACATCTCACGTAATTACAGACACAGACACGGTATCACACTACTCCACATCCACATACACCCACAACCAGAAAAGACACACCTCACGTTACTACAGATACCCACACAGCATCGCTCTCTGCACCACTCCACATACATCTCACATAACTACAGACACATACACTGTATCACACCACTCCACACCCACATACACCCATGACCAGAAAAGACACACCTCGCATTACTACAGACACACACAAAGCATCACTGTCCACACCACTCTTCACACATCTCACGTAACTACAGACACATACACAGTATCACTGCCCGCACCACTCCACACCCACGACCAGAGAAGAAGCACCTCACGTTACTACAGATACCCACACAGCATCAATGTCCGCACCACACCACACATACAGCAATACACCTAGCATCACTCACTGCACCACTTCACACACACCTCACATTACTAGACACATACATAGTATCACTGCCCACACTACTCAACAACTGATGCTACTACAGATACCCACACAGCATCACTGTTCACACCACTCCACACACACAGCAATACACCTCACGTTACTACAGACACACACAAAGCATCACTCTCTGCACCACTCCACACACATCTCACGTAACTACAGACACATACACCGTATCACCGCCCACACCACTCAACACCTCACGTTACTACAGATACTCACACAGCATCGCTCTCTGCACCACTCCACACACATCTCACATAACTACAGACACATACATAGTATCACCGCCCACACTACTCAACACCTCACGTTACTACAGACACACACAAAGCATCACTCTCTGCACCACTCCACACAGATCTCACGTAACTACAGACACATACACCGTATCACTGCTCGCACCACTCAACACCTCACGCTACTACAGATACGCACACAGCGTCAATGTCCGCATCACTCCACACACACAGCCATGTGCGACCAAAAACGACACACCTCACGTTACTACAAACACACACACAGCATCACCAAGCTTGGTGGCTAAGTGGTAGGGGTGTTTGCCTCAAGCATGGGAGATCAGGGGTTCAAACCCCGGTCAGGTCATACAAAAGACTTACATAAAAATGGTACACTGCCCATTCAGTTTTACACCTGCCATTAGAATGAGGAGTAAGGGGCAAGGCCTAACTAGAAGTACAGCTGTATAGCCGAATTCGGTGATTGGGTACACATAATAAAAATCACTGGCCGCACCAATACACATACACCTCACATTACTGTCTGCACCAATCCACACACAGAGCAATACACCTCATGTTACTACAGACACACACACAGGGCGACTCAAAAGACACAGCCACTTGCGACCAGAGAAGACACACCTCATGTTACTAAAGACACACTCAAATTCACCATCTCAACCATGGTCTTTTCTTCTCTTTTTTACCGACACATTTATCTTTCATGTAATATTATACATACAGAATTTAGACTTCACAGAAAAACTTTCTTTCCTTACACATTTGTCATGCAGAGTTTTTTTTGTTTTTTTTAAAAGACTTTTTTTCAAGGCAACATGGGTTTGAAGATTTTAAGTATACCTCTTCTCAACTGTGATGCTACCTTGGATCACAGTTTTAAAATACAATTTTCGGTGATAGGTCCCTACTTTGGAACTAACAAGGTTTTCCAGGGCCTAACTTCTGTTTCGACCACGGTCATTTTTTTCAGACTCATATACAAATCTCGTTTCCTTATTTTTTCACACTGGTACAAATTATGTCTGACGAACCGCTTATAATTTACAACCCGCTTTTACCATACATAATAAACAAAAAGAAATACATGAAAATGAATTTTGAAAACAAATTGGAAAGGAATCTCTCGCACCAACACTTATTCCTCACATACTAGCAGGTTAAAGGAACTCCTCTATGACACATACTCTTTGGTACAGAGACAGAATTGATATTTCACATTTTATCAACTTAGTCCACAGCGGAGGAGGCAGAGGAGGGAGCGGAGACTGCCGTTGACGAGTGGTTTGTGAGCCGTTTCGTGGTAAGTCCATCTATGTACGTATTAGTCTCGGTTATTTCTCATCTTGGTCTACCTTAAATCATGCGATGAAAGCTCAGACACCACAGGACGAACAACGAGTCACATGACACAGAACATAAATCACGTGACAGACAAGGGCACACACGTGACAGGAAATGACGTCACAGGAGACGCACTACCACAAGCCATTCAAGCTAACACACCCAATACTAACTTAAAAGTGGAAAACTAATGCGGCTTTACACTGTCATCAAGATTAATAATATCAGATAGATTTTTTTTTTATCTATAATGTGCTTCCCCATATTTATGAATTGAAAATCAACTAAGTGTGTAAGTATCTACGCTACAAACAGCTACTACCTATAGAGGTTAATGTACCTTGAGTTAAAGGCAAAGTTCGAGAATATGTATGTCTCTTGAAACGCTATGATCTGATGTACATATTTTTTCTTATTTTGAACTTTCGTTCACATGATTTATTCTTCGATATTTATCTAAAGTTTTCATTTTTAAGAAATGTCCTATGATATTCCCTATCCTGAGGAGATTGTTTCGGGGTTTTTTTATTGCCGAGGTTGCAGATTTGGTGACACGTAAAGGTTCACGGAAGTTTCACAGCTCTCTTACATTATAGAAATAAATCAAAATCCCTCGTCTCCCTTGTCAATTTGTAAAACTGTTTTACTATTATTTTTCAGAAATTTTGAACGACAAAACTCTTCATTTTCTTATGGCAATGACAAATAATTATATCAAAAGCGGTTTTTTTGTTGTTTTAAAAAAAAATAAATACGGCATGCATAAAATCGAATATGAAGCAACATTCACAAAATCTACGGAAATGTTCACATAAATCCAGAGTTACAAAGATTCCACCACCCTTTGATTTGATTTATCGCCGACAGGTTGAATTTCTACACGTTGGCTGATCTGAGCACACTCCACAACACACTCTGCATGGAGTGTGTGGGTAACTGGGACCATGCAGGGGTTTAGGTACACGGAGGGTCATGACAACTGACTACACTCTCCGCTCTGCATTCTCACTCATTCTCCAAACACAGTTAACAGGCGTTCACCCTCACACACACACGGTAACTGAGGACTCACTGGCACAAAATGGAAGCACTCCACGCAAACACCCAAAAGAATACGAAAAAACGCAATAAAAAACAATTAAATTTGTTTTTAAAATACTTAAAATGATTAAGATTAAATAAAAATTCTGTTCACTGCAGATTCGTTGCTTCCAATCAAATTTGAAAAGAACCACGAAAAATGATCATAAATAAATCAAAATTCTGTTCACTGCTGCCGCAATTGAGTATCTTTGTAATTCATGTCTCTGTGTATTGGATGTAAATTAGATATTGTTTCCAGTTTGGCGAGTAGAGTCCCTTAACCGTGACCTTGACCTTGGAGAGGACCTTGACCTCTGGGGTCGTAGCCTCGCTCTGAGTCCGGTCCTGTGTATGTGCGCGGTGCTCGGGTTATAAAACAGTGGGTACCACGGTTACCTTATATAGTTGAGTTCATAAGCAGAAACACCCTCAAAGTTGGAATTCCTATTTCTGTAAGGAAAGGAAGACAGCGGCACACCACAGGGTGCTGTTACCATGGAGACCGATGTCACGTGGGGCAGTCACGTGGGTCAGGTGGTGACGGAGGGCGAGGGAGGCGAAGGTAATTCAGAATATCACCCATTTCCTCTGCTAACTTTTCTAAGGCAATTTTCTCATTTTAAAAACCGATAATCATTTTTTTCACGGCTTTTCTCCCAACCGCAATGTGGCTAAAGAATTTTCTCAAAAGCACAGAAAAAATAGAGTATTATTTGATGTATTTGGCTCAATAGATGAGGAAATCTAAATGTTTGTTAAATGTGGTCAAGATTTATCATGTTTTCGCTTTTGTGTCTATGAATGTGAGAGTTCTTTTTTTTATTGTTTTTCTTCTTTGATACTAAATGGTGATAGATATCTGCTTACTCCTGATGTGCCTTATATTAACATTAGTTTGTTATACCACTGTTTTTCAGTGCATTGAAAATTATCGAGTGATACTGAAGAATAAATCATTGCCAACATATAATCTCAAAAGTTTTTTGTTATTGGAATGCCTCACACAATCACCACTGACCTCAAAAAAGGAAAATCAATTTTATCAAAGTCATTGTCGGCCTAACAGTAAAAAACAAAAATTATAATGTACTTCAAAAATGTGTATTTTATATTCAAACTATATTTATACAGTATTTGTAACGTATATTCTTTTAATTCTGAATTATGTTCAAGTGCTAAAAGCTGGTGTCATTACATGTTAAGGTCTATGATGGGTTATGCTATAAAACAAAATAAAAACAACAAAATAAAGAAATGACATAATCGCAAAAAATACAATGAAATTAAATAATGATCTGACTGCTTTCTCAGTACTTCTATAATGAGTAGGATGTATTAGGGTTAGGCGAGGCATGCAGACATGCAATGACAGGGCTCGACATTTCACGTCCAATCTATCAAGACCTAATCTGTTCAGGTTACTATTTTATGGTGCATGTCCAATGGTTCTCAGTTAAATAGAGTAAATCACATAAAATAGTAGCCCGGACAGAGTCTGGCGGTGTTGGACTAGACTACTAAGGGGTAAAACGACGTTGATATCGAGCCCAGGCTTGTTAGGGTTGGGGTACGTTTGGACCATACAGATCTCCTTCCACTCAGTCACAAATCCACAGACATTGAAAGAAAAACAAATTTAATTCCTCTCATTTATCGAATAACTTCTTTTTTTTCCAATTTTGTCCACATCTGTACATATATCTGTTGATATTTAGTGAGGAACTTATTACACCAAATCAGTTATAGGAATCAATTATAATCACGCCAGAATTATCAACAGATAAATTTCAAATGAATAGCTGTAGCATGAATGCATGTTGCAGCACTGCTTGATGTTCTTTAGTGCTAACAGGAAACACCCGCTGTCTGCAGCACACACCTCTGACTCGACCCGGGATACAGTCTGTCAGTGTAGCTACCCCGACACACCTCTGACTCGACTCAGGATAGGGTCCGAAAGTGTAGCTACCCTGACACACCTCTGAGTTGACCCAGGATACGGCCCGTCAGTGTAGCTACCCTTGGACACCTCTTAAGTCGACCCGGGACAAAGCCTGTCAGTGTAGATACCCCAACACACCTCTGAATCGGCTGGGGACATAGTCCATCAATGTAGCTACCTTGACAAAGCTTTGCATCGCTCCGGGACATGGCCCATCAGTGTGGCTACCCTGGGACACCTCTTAAGTTGACACGGGATGCAGCTTGTCAGTGTAGCTACTCCAAAACGTCTCTGAGTCAGCCTGGGACGCAGTCAGTGTACATTGTTCACCCCTGACACACCTCTGAGTCGACCTGGGACATGGTCCGTCAGTGTCGCTATCCTGACGCACCTCTGAGTTGAACTGGGACACGGCCTATCAGTGACACTCACACACTTATGAGTTAACCCGGAACATGGCCCGTCAAGTGTACCTACCCTGACACACCTGTGAGTCAAATTGGGACATGGTCCGTCACCCCAACACACCTGTGAGTCTAATTGGGACATAGTTCATCTGTGTAGCTAGCCTGACACACTTCTGAGTCGACCCGGAATATGGTCCGTCAGTGTAATAGCCCTAACACACCTCTGAATCAACCAGGATATGGTCTGTCAGTGTAGCTACCCTGACACACCTCTGAGTTAACCCAGGATACGGCCCATCTATGTGGCTACCCTGACACACCTCAGAGTTGACGCGGGGGCACAGTGTGTCAGCATAGCAACCCCGACCTTCCCCCAGAAGCTCCTGCGATTTGTATGAATTCCTGACCTCAGCTGAGAGTTAAATGACCAGAATTTCACAAATATTGCTCACCACCTCTAAGGATTTTATTCCCAACCCCAACCCTAAAAACATGTTCTCCTCGGATTTACATTTATCTCAAGAATTACCTTTGGGGTGTGAAAAATCCGGAAATCCAGGAAAATCCTACGCCAATATAAATTATTGTCTATGGTTTATTGTCTCGCTTTAAGTAAATTCCATAATTCTTCAAAGATCTTTGTTTAAGTCAGAGTTGGCAAAACCACCTCAAACCCTGTTTTTACATTACCCACGTTACATCTCGCCTGACGACAATTGATCTCGCATTTTCTCGCGGCTGGCGAGACGTGCGTGGTGGCGCCCCCTGGCCGCGCGGTGACGTACCTGGTGTAGTTAACCTTGTAGACGCTGACGTCGTCGGAGTGCGCGTGTTGTAGCCGCGCCGTGGGCGTCTCCAGCTTCCAGTGGTTGAGACAGTGCAGGAACATCTTGGCCAGGTCGTACATTGTCTGCCACTCCTTCTGGGCCAGGTGGCCGAATTTGTATAGCACGAAGTTCGTCACGCCCTGTAAGAATGACGATTTTATCATTACAAAGAAAATATTTAAACCCCTATTAATCACCGATCCTTTGCCATAAATGATATTTTGACACTAGAAATCAGTAATCAGAATATTTATTCAAATTAAAAAAAAAAATGCCCACAAAGATGTAAACCAGACTAGGCAGGCACAGAAAGAATATAGGTCAGATGCCTGAGCTCCAGGCATTGCCCTCAACACTCTCAAAACACAGGTTTGGTTTCCGGGTTTCCAGAGTTTGCTGGTAGCTTATGGCAGCTTACCACGCACACAGGGAGTGTTCCGGGGAAATTCCGGGCGCTATCAGCCTGCTGCTGACCTATCACTAAGTGCTATGGGATGCCTGTCACTGTTGCCACTGCAGCGGGCCACCGGAACTCCGCTACCAGCCGCCAGGCCTCCGCTACTGGCCACTAGTGCAGTGCATTCCATGGATTTATTTAGAGTAGGAAAAAAACAGAGGAAACCCGGAAAACCAAAAGAAACTAACATCCCTGTATTATGCAGATTGTCGGTTTTGGTTGGGAAATAATAGTGAAAATATTTTTCATGTGGAATTGACTGCCTCAGAGAACAAAAAACACATCTTTGTTGGCCATGAAATAAAGTTGGGGTGTGTGGGGAGGTTGAAATCAATGTTTTATTGGCAAGAATGAAACTTGATTCATACTATCTTTGTTTTACACAAGAAAAATAATTCTATGAACTGGAAACGGGGACTTCCATGGAAAAGTGGAAGACTGACATCGCTGATTTCTACTAACTTATCCTTAAATTTGACACATCACCATGTTTTTTTTGGGTTGTTTTTTTTATTAAGGTAATGTTCGCTACAAACTTGTCGTTGCGGTCTACCACATCCCTTTATACCTCTATTCTCATGTTTCAATATCGCACATGCGATCCAGTTTTCCATTACTTCTTATCTCGAGGTTTATACTATATCTTACAATGCAACAAAACATAACATACAATTTGTACAGGTTTACATAGTAATTCTATGTATTGAAAGATAAATTTGCATCAATGAAATGTGAATTTCACCTAGGGAAATGATTTAGATAGAAGCTTCGCTATTAAATACTCATCGATACATAATAGGGTAAAACGAAATGTTGCATGTATCATGATGGGCAGATCGCTTTTGTGTTATGGGAGTAACCCTCTTGCCCTCACCGCCAAAAATATGCTTTAATAAACGACAACACAAAATATTCCGTGCTGATATCAAATTAATCGAGGCTAGGTGAATCCTAAAGAGTTGTATAATGAGGTGAAAATACTTCGCTATCCTAAGTTCCGCAGACACCAACATAAAGCAAAGGGAATGAGATGGAGCAGAAAGAAGCCAATTAGTTTCACTTCCCATCGAAACATTCTGCATTGGACACCTCTGGATAAATATATTTTTATTGGATTATCACGTAACTGGCGAGTAACAGATGTGACGATACGCACCTTGGCGATACTGGGCTTCTCAAACGGTGGAATGCCGAGGGGACCTTCGACTGAAGGCTTGGTCATGTTTAGGATACATTTTCGGAGAAGCTGTAAAGGAAGAAAAGATCATTTACATAAGAATATATTTTCCAGAGACGGATATTAACACATTTTCCCTTTCTAGTTTCAAACACGCTTCGTCCCAAACAACACTGAACTAACATCGGTGGTCTACCTAAGTAACCACTATGAAGGGGCCATCCATAAATCAGGTACGCACCGAGGGCGGGGGGGGGGGGGGGGGGGGGGGGGGGGCGGGGCGGTGGGGAGTCGAGGGGGGTCAAAAATTAGGGAAATTTTGCTTATGCTCATTTTTGCTTATGCTCTTTTTTCTATTGCATTAAAGATCGTAAGGGGGAGGGGGTAGTAGAGGAGCAAATGGCCTAAAAATGGGTAAAATTGACCCCCGAAAGTCTACTGGCTGAAACTTGCCATATTAGTCAATTATGACCTCAGGAATCTGAATCTGATACTCGTTTGTTCCAAAAAGTGTAGCATCAAACTCGTTTCCATGGTAATAGAAGAAAAACAAAATTTAATACATACTGACACATAATACATACTTTTATAAGAAAAGGTGAATAAATGCATTTTTTCTGTCGGTAAAATTTATCATTCTTTGGCCCAAAGTGTACAGTATGGAAATATGCCCTTTTCTGTTTTCTTGGAAGAACTGTTGCCATGGTAACATTCCAATTTGTGGGGGAACCCCCATTTTTGGTTTTCTCATGGTTATTAAAGTTGGATAAAAAGAATAATTTCATGAATGACACATACAAATTGATAAATTTAGCAATAACACACAGCATTGATAGGTACCACCATTTTTTGAAGCCATTCAATTGTTTCCATGGCAACCATAACAAGGTTTTTTCTATGACCAAAGCAGCCAGATAATGATACACTAACTGGACATTTGTATGGCAAATCTGCATGACATGGCAACTAGTAGAAGAGTATAGTCTCAAAAAGGCCATTAGAGAGTCTACTGAATGAAATGTGCCATGTTGGTCAATCATTACATGGGGAATATGATTCTGCCACTCTTTTGACCAAAAGAATGTAGCATCACTTTTGTTTCCATGACAACCTTAATGCATAATAATCTACTTAGAAACCACCAATTTCCTGCAAATATGGATAATAGATGTAAGAAATAGGAGCTAAACACCTACTCATGAGATTTCATTTTCATGATGCATACATTTGGGACATAATGTGGAGTTGTTCTCTTCATTCCCTTAGAATTTGATTGCCATGGCAACCAGTTTAGCACAAAACAGACACTGCAGTAGCCAGCTCTGATTGTCGTCAAAGCAAATTACTAGCTTTTTTAGCCATTGATGATAGAGACTTAATGTAAGTATTTATCCTAGTACTTGGAGAGTCTACTGCATGAAATGTGCCATGTTGGTCAATCATTACATGGGGAATATGATTCTGCCACTATTTTGACCAAAAGAATGTAGCATCACTTTCGTTTCCATGACAACCTTAATGCATAATAATCTACTTAGAAACCACCAATTTCCTGCAAATATGAATAATATATGTAAGAAATAGGAGCTAAACACCTACTCATGAGATTTCATTTTCATGATGCATACATTTGGGACATAATGTGGAGTTGTTCTCTTCATTCCCTTAGAATTTGATTGCCATGGCAACCAGTTTAGCACAAAACAGACACTGCAGTAGCCAGCTCTGATTGTCGTCAAAGCAAATTACTAGCTTTTTTAGCCATTGATGATAGAGACTTAATGTAAGTATTTATCCTAGTACTTGGAGAGTCTACTGCATGAAATGTGCCATGTTGGTCAATCATTACATGGGGAATATGATTCTGCCACTATTTTGACCAAAAGAATGTAGCATGACTTTTGTTTACATGACAACATGGTTGTATAGTGATTTACTCAGAAATTACCATTTTCTTACACATGAATAGTAAGTGTCTGAAAAATAGCCATAAAACATCTTTTCATGAGGTTTCATGAGCTTTTTTTGTATACATTTAGGATATCATGGGTCATTGATATTCCCTAAGAATTTGGTTGTCATGGCAACCAATGCAGCAGAGAGCATCCATTACAGGAACCAACTGTGATTGTTATTTAAACAAACTGCTATAATCTTTTAGCCATTGAAGATATAGACATAAAGTAAGTATTTGTTCTTGGACATTCTTGACATTTAGCATATAACACTATTTGGTACATGGTCTATATGATGCATTTTATACAAGAGTAAGATGTCATCAAAATATCTGTGACATGATCCAGTTGTGCATGATTTATAGTTTAGGCAATGTAAACACATGACACAAAGAATTACCAAGTCACACTGGGTGATGACTAGAGAGATCAAGCGTGGCTGGATGATGCTTGGAAGCATCACCATGCATGACTGGGTGATGCCTTGAGATATCATTATTCATGGAATACTTGTTTTATGAAACAATTTAGTTTATGATAGATCAAGAAAGGTGAAATTTCCTTAGAATGAAGGTATGATATATTTTGGAATTTTAGACAAAAAGAAACATAATATCAAGGATCATGTATTACATGACGCTATGAAATGTGTTACATGACATTTCTGCAATTGGCCTTTAAGAACTTGCCCCAGTGGGCATTTATACTGACACTGCTACCTGTCCTGATGCTGCAGGTACCTGGCAGGAAAGGCATAAGCAAGGTGCCAAATTAAGAATATATAGTCTGTATATTCTTGAAATGACAGTCATCAACAGAATTAGAGGGTAACATATCCACAAAAGGTTGAGTGGGGCATGTCTAGGATCAGAGTTGACCATGGCAAATCAGAATGTCAGAATGGGTGATGCATACCCTAACAAAGGAGAAAAAAGGCACCACATGGTGTTATGTTACCCTCTATATGGTGTCATCTGGCACCATACACTTTCTGGTGTATGCCCACCAGAACCCCCAGGGGAGGGGAATTGCTTCATGTTTACGATGCCTTTGCAGATCATAGAATAGTGATCCAAGGGCGTAAATGTTACTCCAGAAAATTAGTGGATTGAGTTGGAATTGCATCACCACCTAAAATATGCCTTTCAGCGATACTTTTTATGCAGACCCTCACATCAGGGCAGATGTCTGCATATTGCATTACTTTGGTTAGAAATGGCCTTGTCTGATATTCTCAATAATGATCCATGATGGCACTACTACCCCCATTGTTCATCTACCTATAGGAGATAGAGATCCACATAACCAGGTGTCAGATCAGTTTTAACTATTGTACCATCTGTATTAAACCCTATTTCACTGGGTACTCACCATAGTAGTACAGGTATGGAGGCAGGTACTAGTGCCAGTGAATACCGCAAGAGGCCGGACATATAACCCTAATTGTGATACTTTTATCTTAACATCACATGGCATCTCATATGATACTAAATGCTATGATTTATTTCACCTAAAAATATCAAATATGATGTTATACATACATACTGTGAACATTTCAGGTTGATTGAGCAAATATTTCCAATTTTATTCACAAAAACGAATATTTTGTAAATGATGCCTCAAGGTATCACCCGGCCATCCCTGGATGTATCTTCCCCTGTCTCATTCAATATGTACCCCTGAATTGTTGTATAGCTATCGCACCATAGAAATTAGCAATACTGCATGAATATAGGGATACGATACAATATCATGGGACCAACGATTTTTAGTCAGATCGTTAAAGTTATCGTAAAATAAAATTGTGATACAATTATAGCTAGCGATACCACAAAAAGTGGAGCAATGGGGCCCTGAGGCACTGCCACCATGTCAGTGCTTTTGTCCTCAGTGCTTCCCACCCACAGCACTTCAAAGTCCTCTTATTAACCCTTTATTGATGGGAATCTATGGCAGAGCCACTCTCATTAATGGCTATTAGTGTCAATGTACACAGCTGGGGGCAGGATGTGTCAAGATCATTCTGTTACTCAATCACATGGTATAGCATGTCATCCTTAATGTTATTATTCATTTTGATCAACTTATGCATTTCCACCTGACGACTAAATGATCACCAATTATGTATTCATTAAAAATCAGTCATTGGGTGGTGTCACTTGAGATTTAATTATAATTATCAACAAAAACAAACTCTTTCCACCTGACAGATGGTTTTCCTACCTTTGTATTGAAAGTAACTGAGAAAATACTGATGCTGATACATGTTTACTAGCCTGATGATTAACACTCCTGACATTGCAGCTGAATGTGGGCTTCCAATGGATACACTGTGCAGAGATGGTTCATGTAAAAAGCTTGCCACAAACCAATTATATGTACATAACTGCTTTCAATTTATCGGGGAGGCAAATAATTGTCAGCTGGTGCCATATTGCATAATGTGGAGATAAAGATTGTTGATCTGAAACATGTTATCCCCATTACCACCTGAAAATTATGTACCCTAAAAAGGCAAATAGTCAGCAGTGGTGCCAAAAGACTGCTGATTCCACCTTTTGTAGTCTAATTGTCTAAACCACTGACATCCGCCACTATTCTGGCACCCTCCATTCTGTTCTGGCCTCTGCTGTTCCTTGGTTATTCTCATGCATAGAAGAATAGGATGCCCAATACAGTCTGACCATCAGGGCATATGCTAGCAATATAAGTCACTGAAACCCACTCTCCCCTCCATTATGACCTCTCCCAACCTTCATCTAGTGTTTTGCTAATTTCTGGGTCCAGTCCTGGACTGTTTTCTACCAATGCTAGCCCCATAACATATGAAATGCACCATTATCAAGCCAGAGAGTTACCTCCCATTTTCTCCTGTATTGGGCACAGGGAGATATGGAGCTACTAACAGAAGAGGCAATAATGATAAGCCCCTCCTTTCAGAGTTATGAGGGGAACATAGCTTTCTCAGGACAGACATACTAGTGTCTTAAAGGCTCAAAGACAGAATATTCCTTTCTTGGAGAGGCATCGAGAAGTGGATTAAACAGAGGCAGCATTGCAGCAAAACATTCAGGTATCCCCTGTGTTTTCTTTCTAATATGATCTCTAATATATTTCCTCTATGGCCCTCTGAGGCAGGATGAGTGATGCAAGGCCCCTTTGGTTGACTTTTCTACTCAGAAGGACACTTTAGGGTCTCTCCCTCCCATGTCTCCTCCCCTTCTTGCTCCTCTAGTTCAGAGGTGGTCTCCTTATCCTGCCCTTCAGGCTACCTCTCCTCTGGCTACCTCTCCTTCTCCTTGCTGGCCTGCCTTACTTCCTGAGGAGTAGCAGGTGCAACACTAAAACTGTGACATCCTGGGAAAGGTATCAGGGCTCAAGGGCACTATGGGCACCAACAACAAGGCCATATAACCTTCACAATATGGGGAGAGAAAACCAGCAAGAGTGAGCCAGGAATTGAAACCAAGTGGTGTCACATTTTTCCTCCATGGCATGCCCCACAATGGTCTGAGATTCTGACATGCAATGGTCAGCTCTGATCCATACCTTAACCTTCTAAACCTTTTTATATGTTAGCTATAGTTAATAGTAACAGGTAGAGCATGACACAAGTATGTGACAGATACATACAAGCAGGAGGTATAAATACTGTATGGAACAGGGTTCCATATGGCAAAATATGCATCAACTAAAACTAGGTTTTGCTGGTAACAATAGCTAGGATAAGTGTCCAGCTTTGTCTTGAGGGAGCCAGAGGAAAGAAACCTGGAGTATTCTGGGCATGCCCCCAAGAACTTATTGCAATTTGTTTATATGAGAATCAAAGGGGGTAACTGCACTGATTATTTTCTATTTGCATTGGTTGCCATGGTAACAAGATTCTAAAGACATAGAAACAAGATTTACCCATTACATCTGAAATGTTAACATATAAAAACAATTAATGAGTTTGAAACCGTATGAGTTTTCTTGTTTTTCTGGGACTTGCGCTTCAAATGTGTAAGAAATTGGTGGTTTCTAGGTAGATTATTATGCATTTAGGTTGTCATGGAAATGGAAGTGTTGCTACATTCTTTTGGTCAAAATAGTGGCAGAATCAAATTCCCCATGTAATGATTGACCAACATGGCACATTTCATGCAGTAGACTCTCCAAGTACTAGGATAAATACTTATATTAAGTCTCTATCATCAATGGCTAAAAAAGCTAGTAATTTGCTTTGACGACAAACAGAGCTGGCTTCTGCAGTGCCTGTTTTGTGCTAAACTGGTTGCCATGGCAATCAAATGCTAAGGGAACGAAAAGAACACCTCCACATTATGTCCCAAGTGCATACATCATAAAAATGAATCTCATGAGTAGGTGTTTAGCTCCTATTCTTACACCTATTATTCATATTTGCAGGAAATTGTCGTTTCTAAGTAGATTATTATGCATTGAGGTTGTCATGGAAACGAAAGTGATGCTACATTCTTTTGGTCAAAATAGTGGCAGAATCATATTATTCATGTAATGATTGACCAACATGGCACATTTCATGCAGTAGACTCTCCAAGTACTAGGATAAATACTTACATTAAGTCTCTATCATCAATGGCTAAAAAAGCTAGTAATTTGCTTTGACGACAATCAGAGCTGGCTACTGCAGTGTCTGTTTTGTGCTAAACTGGTTGCCATGGCAATCAAATTCTAAGGGAATGAAGAGAACAACTCCACATTATGTCCCAAATGTATGCATCATGAAAATGAAATCTCATGAGTAGGTGTTTAGCTCCTATTTCTTACATATATTATTCATATTTGCAGGAAATTGGTGGTTTCTAAGTAGATTATTATGCATTAAGGTTGTCATGGAAATGAAAGTGATGCTACATTCTTTTGGACAAAATAGTGGCAGAATCATATTATTCATGTAATGATTGACCAACATGGCACATTTCATGCAGTACACTCTCCAAGTACTAGGATAAATACTTACATTAAGTCTCTATCATCAATGGCTAAAAAAGCTAGTAATTTGCTTTGACGACAATCAGAGCTGGCTACTGCAGTGTCTGTTTTGTGCTAAACTGGTTGCCATGGCAATCAAATTCTAAGGGAATGAAGAGAACAACTCCACATTATGTCCCAAATGTATGCATCATGAAAATGAAATCTCATGAGTAGGTGTTTAGCTCCTATTTCTTACATCTATTATCCATATTTGCAGGAAATTGGTGGTTTCTAAGTAGATTATTATGCATTAAGGTTGTCATGGAAACAAAAGTGATGCTACATTCTTTTGGTCAAAAGAGTGGCAGAATCAGATTCCCCATGTAATGATTGACCAACATGGCACATTTCATGCAGTAGACTCTCTAATGGCCTTTTTGAGACTATACTCTTCTACTAGTTGCCATGTCATGCAGATTTGCCATACAAATGTCCAGTTAGTGTATCATTATCTGGCTGCTTTGGTCATAGAAAAAACCTTGTTATGGTTGCCATGGAAACAATTGAATGGCTTCAAAAAATGGTGGTACCTATCAATGCTGTGTGTTATTGCTAAATTTATCAATTTGTATGTGTCATTCATGAAATTATTCTTTTTATCCAACTTTAATAACCATGAGAAAACCAAAAATGGGGGTTCCCCCACAAATTGGAATGTTACCATGGCAACAGTTCTTCCAAGAAAACAGAAAAGGGCATATTTCCATACTGTACACTTTTGGCCAAAGAATGATAAATTTTACCGACAGAAAAAATGCATTTATTCACCTTTTCTTATAAAAGTATGTATTATGTGTCAGTATGTATTAAATTTTGTTTTCCTTCTATTACCATGGAAACGAGTATGATGCTACACTTTTTGGAACAAACGAGTATCAGATTCAGATTCCTGAGGTCATAATTGACTAATATGGCAAGTTTCAGCCAGTAGACTTTCGGGGGTCAATTTTACCCATTTTTAGGCTATTTGCTCCTCTACTAGGGGAGGAGGAGTCAAAAATTTAAGAAATTCTTCATATGGCATATATGGATGGCCCCTAAGCCATTTACTGTTCGAATCACTTTTTACAGTATACATGTAGTATGAAGATGTGCCCATAAAATAACGATGCAGTGTTCTAACACCAGAATTCTATCAACGCGTTGCGAACGGTCCCACCTGGCAATGTTTGAGTGCTAAGAATCCTAGTTGGATCTATTTAATGGAGTATGCTACAACAAATCTCAGGCATTTCAGATACTTTCCTATAATTCTAATAAAGTTAATATTTGTACAGATGGATAACCACACAAAACCAGACTCGTTCAGTTTCTTTTAAAACGATTTATTGATGATAACTGATGAGTGAGGCCAAGCTGATGTGATGGATGATAAGTGATGATAGTAAAAACTCGACGTTTCGACAAATTAATTTGTCTTCATCAGGAGTTAAGATTTATTTGATGGGAAGTATACAGTGACTTTGATTGATTTTTTTTTGTCAATCAAACAAAAAGATTCTGTTGAGGTACTGAACTGAAAATATTCGAATGTTATTGAGCATTTAAAAAAAGTTGTGTTCCATGGTACAGTGTAACAGTTTGATTTGATTATTACTGATTGTTTCGATAAATCATCCTTCACCAACTTCATCATATTCCCTCCCATTTTATTTTGTGCCTACCCCCCCCCCCCCCCCCCCCGCCCCGAACCCCAAGCTGGTTATACTAGCAAAGAAATCATTGTGAATTACTTGAAGTGTTAGTGATTTACCGTGAACATCCCCCTCCCCCCATTCACACGGTAGCATTAGCGGTGAATGGTGAGTCTAGCCTCGGGATTTACTGTCAAGCTCAGATAAACTAAATTTACAAGAATGATAATTTTCGCATTATTTGACTGACTGACCTTAAGGATAGAAGTAGACCTACTCAATTCACAATATCTGCATTTTACTCAAGAAAAAAAGAGTTTTACAAACTTGAATCGAAAACAATGATTTTCTTAGAAATATGGGGAACTGCCATGATCTGTGTGACTGACCTTGAAGAGGTAGAAGTAGACCTGCTTGGTGTCTGCGTCCTCCTCTTTGTGCACGCACATGAACAGGTTCTCCACGTCCACCACGATCCCCAGCAGGCGGTTCAGCTCCTCCTCCTGGGTGCTCTCCAGGTGCGACACGTGGGCATCTGAACCAATCAACCACCTCGTTACATTCTCATAATCACGTCTAAACCAATCAACCACCGCCTTGCATTCTTATAATCACATCCAAACCAATCAACCACCGTCTTACATTCTGATAATCACATCTAAACCAATCAACTACATCGTTACATTCTCATAATCACGTCTAAACCAATCAACTACCGCCTTACATTCTCATAATCACATCTGAACCAATCACCCACCTCCTTACATTTTCATTATCATATCTAAACCAATCAACCATATTGTTACATTCTCATAATTACATCCAGACCAATGGTCGATGTTGTTGTATTCACAGAGTTGGTGACAAAATTCTATGATTTTTACATAACTTACTATTATTTTCACAATCAGACACACCATGAACATTTTCCATATAAGATTAATAATTTATTGTTAGAATAAGAAATATGTGTATTTTTTAAAATGGCCTTCACAGCCATCCGAACCACCAATATTGTCATGTCAAAATCAGAATTATATTGGGAAGCTCCCTAAGACAATAGAATTCAGTAGTTTCAAATGACTCTAAACAACCAATCATTTTCTGTGGCATTCTATTAATATCTTTTTATCCATGATTTTCAATAACCCTATATTCAGCATGAATGTTAAATAGTCCAATCGCTAGTAATTACAAATGTGACTATTTGGATGATTCCTGATTACTGTTGTTGCGTCCATTCAGAATTGGGACAACTTATTCCCATCACACTGGTTTGATTAAGAAAGAATTTGAATAGGTAATTGCGGTACCATCTTCCGGTTGCACTAGGGCTACGAAGAAAGTAGTCCCTAGCGCGAGTAAGAATCTGTGTCCCCGTTTGCCATCGAGTATGGAGAGTGCAGTAATATGAACGAGGCGATAGCTGTGTGAATATTTCTAAGCGCTCCAAACAAGATGGTGAACGGGGACTCAGACCAAACACGAATAAGTTTCTGACTTTATCTTAGCCTCAAAATATTTATTTGTTTATTGTCCATTGAGTATGAGTTATCATACTTGCATGTGTGTTGAGCACGAATTCCTGATGCTAAGCCTTTGGACGTTTATACCAGGCTAAGAAAATAGGCAGGCACACACTGTCAGATACGTACCTAATGTATGACTACAACTTCGGCAGGGATCTGTGAGATTGGCGAGCGGCTGCGACACGTCGACCCGTGGAGGTGTTGGTGGTGGGTTCGGGTTTTTCCATCCGTTGCATTTACAGCCTTCCGACTTTACAATCATGAAATATTAATGACACGAGTGTCAGTGCAATCTGTGTTTTATAATAAAAAAGGTTTGAGCCAATCTACGGACAACATTTTAGTAATAGCATACCCCAATCCTAGATCAATAGGGCTAGGTGAATAGAAATTAAATCTGATTCAGAGATCTATATTATGTATCCATAACTTGGCTCTACAAAAATGACAAAATAAGAAAAAAAAGTATAAGTAATGCACTGTATATTGGTTCAATTTTTCATTCACAGAAATAAGCTACAGTATTACTCTCAAGCTACTGTCAGTTAAACTCTCTATAACATTGCCATTCGATTGAATTTATCAATAATAATTACTGGATCTAGATTCTGTCATTTATATTATAATAATCTCTTGACTTATTAGTTTAGTACCGTAATAGAAGACATTTCTTAACAAATAGCATGACCCTTCTGCTCCTGTGCCCATCGGAGTACTTCTATTGATAGGATCGAATAAACCCTTATTTTACCATAACATTTTACAACTACATGACATCAGACACATTTCTCCAGGTAAATAAACAAACCCACATGGCCAGCTTGTTCTACGACCAACAACACACTCCGAAGCTTTGTTTTGCTGTTTGGCGTGGCTTGGGCCGACGCGAATATGGAGGGAGGTCGATGTAAACTCACCTTACACGATGAATAAACAGCTAGTTTCTCGAGTTTCTTATTTCTTGCATAATTACGGACTTGTGCTTTCTTTTGTGCAATACGTTGGAGGTTATTTGGTCTACTCATTTCGCCCGTAGACCCGGTGGGAGGAAGCCCACTTCGGGTGTCGCGCTCACTCGTCATCACGTCCATTTTGTCGCTTGTCCTAAAGTAGGTCAACGCAGAAAATTAGCATAACTTTGCATTATCAGAACAACTGCAACCAAAATAGACCAGTTTTATACAGAAAAGCAAAAAGGTAATCTAATTGTATTGCATTTATTAATTTTTCAGCCTAGAAAATGGGATTTTAACTCTATTTTTCCATAAATTGTATATACGAAACTAAATTTCATTGCAAAAATACACGCCAGCTACAAGTTCAGTTCATGTTGCTCTTCAAGCAGAAGTCTACGAATCACACTTCAAAGTCATAGACTGAATATATGCTTAGTGAGTTGGGCGAGATATGCAAGGTGAAGGACGTTACCTTGTCGTTCGTTGTTGTAGTTGTGCGCTACCTCGACTGTCCACTAACATTTACTTTGTAGTTTTTCCCCAGGAAAAGATATTTTAACAGGATGCAGGGTTATCCCATGGGAAGTGTACCCCCCGGGGCGGGCGGAGCCCAAGGCGGCCAGTGGGGACAGCAACAGCAATGGCAGGGACAGCCAGGGCAACAACAGTGGGGACAACAGCAGTGGCAGGGCCAGCCCCAGGCCGCAGGCGGGCAGTGGCAAGGGGTGGGCTACGGCCGGCCGCCGCCCCCACCCTCTGACCACTACGGAAACTACGGGCAGCAATTCTCTCAAAATGTCTTCCAAGTTAACGCCTGGCAGGTAATAACGTAGGTGTTTCTATTGATATTGGAATACAGATACAAAATAATGTTGAACTAAAAAGTTTGAATTGTTTAGAAACTGTCTAGATCTATCTGTCTCACCCCTCAGTGGTTTCGTCTCACTCTCAGAGACTCAGTCACACATTCGTCTGGCGAACACCAGTCGCTTTAATAGTCAGACCCTCTCGGACTGACATGTGTTCTGCAAAGAGATCTAAATCTAGTATTCCATGGCTAAAATGAAAGACTGAACATGCATCTGTGATAGATATGGGATATAAATCTTCATAAAGGAAATGTCAAAATTGCGGAGTCCTGATGCCAAAGAAATTGACACTTAGACTTAGTCTTAACTTAAGTTTAACTTTAGTCGCTATAGGGTATAGCACCAATCCGGGCTAACACAGTTACACACATCACTGTCACAGGCTCTATCAATCATTATATACATGTAAATACCTATGAAATTGAATATAACCTACGTTAACTGTCAGCTGCTCCACATGGGTACGCGCGTCACACTCACTCCTCTGGACAGTATCTTCACCACAACAGCTCCCGCCTCCACTCTCACCGCCCCCAAGGTGGTGAACGTGTGAAAGCGCCTTGTAACGGTCTAGCTGCCAGCTGCTGCACAACTAGGGTAAGGGTTAGGGTGAGGGACAGTTTAGTATGAAAAACTGTTCATGTAATTTTTGAGTGTCAGTTGAGTTTCACAAAGCTAGCCTGCCACGTCTTTGCTGGCGGAGACCGCGGTGGGGGGGGGGGGGGGGGGTTCTGACCAGGAGATTGTTGGGAGGAGGGATTGTGATTTGCATTTCTTGGCAAGCAGTATTAAAGAAGATACCAACAAGTTCTGATCAAAGGCTTCATTCTCCACGAGTTTGATGTGGAGTGAATAACACATAACATTGAATCATGTACATAGCTATATCTGCATATGTATTAGATAAGAAATCAACAAGTTTAGGTCAAAGTCGTTGTTCTCCATGAGTTTGATGCAGAGTGATATGAACGAGGCACCAGCTGAGTGAATATCACATAGCTTTCAAATGAATTGGAGAATGATAGCTTTGACCAAAACAAGTTGCTTTCTGTATTTATCTCACCCCTGTACATAAAAAAGAATGGACGACATGCAGGAAATAGACCATAGAGAAAGGACTGAAATACTCGTAGGCGCATGGAGAACGAGTTCCCAATGCTAAGCATATGGGACAAAAATACCAGAAGTGATATTGTTATTAAGTATGTCACCAGGTACCATATGACGTGAAGTCGACATGGAAATGACCAGAAACGCAAAATCTGTTTTCCTATTTTAGGCACTGCAAATGAATAGCCCAGATGAGTTGCGTTCTCTGTTTGCTTCTAAGCAATCACCAGTAAGTACACAATTAAATACTAGTTAAATGTTATGCGTGAGGCATGTTTAATAGATGAATTTAATTCTTTTTAAATCAGCCAAAACGCAACTAAGTATGAGAACTGCATTATGAGCGGATATTACCGTAACATTTATTTATCATTAATACAAATCATATTCACCCACTAAACTTATTTCGTTTATTTCACTATTTTGACGGAACTTGTGTCTATTTGTATTTGATAAAAACTTGTGATTCCTGTCTCTTGCCTTTACCAGCAAAGCCAGGGGATCCAGGCAGAAGAGCTATGTCAGATTATGAACCAATCTGAAAAAATCAAAAGCTACTATAGAAGTAAGCATCTCACAGTATTCACACATTGCCGTTTCGGTAGATCTTTTGATATTATCTTTTATATCAATTAGTAAGATACTTAATGAAGGATATTATTTTTTTCAAAAAAATATTTCAGAAGAGCCATACAATATCAATTTCAAGCTACTTCATTTTGGCTTTATAAAGTTAATTTCTGTATTTTCCTATTTGATCAATATATTTTACTTTTACCTTTTCAGTAACCTGGAGCCTTGAATTATGCAAGTAAGTCAGCGAAGATTTTTCCACAATAGACTAATCAAAAGGAACTCCTACATGCATGTTTCACTCAATGGCCACGGTGTTTTTTTTTGCCTGGTAGCAGTATTCGTCCCTTTGAGTGTAAAACATCTCGTGTAACATTTTCAGGCCACAGAAAAAAGGGGGAAATTCCTGAAGAATGCAACTGCAATGTACAGTCTTTTCCATGATACTGGCAAGAGATAAATTCTCGACCCAGGGAGTGTAAAATTTGCGATATTTTATTCCAACGGGATAAATGTATGTCGGTTAAGTATTATAAAGTGTAATTAAACAAAGTGGATATTAAACCACCAAAACAAACTAATACGTTAATTACGATCGCTAATTATCATTGTGGTGAATTGAAATGACAACTTGTTGATCCCAGACCTTGAGTAAAATGCTCACTCCCGTGCGATATGGCATATTGAGGACCACCATTACTGTGTAGCTACTTGTAGAAGCTAGAAGGTGCCCCAAAGTGCAGCCACCTTTTGCCACATCGATGGTCGCGCCATCTAGTGTTACATTTTGGCGCAAACCGCGTATATGAATAAGTTGCTTGTATCATCTATTCTAAGTACGAATGATATTCTCTTTCAGAATCATGGTCGCCATGTTGGATGTATCCTTTAATAAAACATCAATGCTTAGACAAATTTTCTTTAAAAATAGATCTATTTAGCAAGGAATATATTAATTTGTCGTTGATTTTATTCGTATCATATTGGCAAAGGTTTACTGGCTTAGCTCAAATAATACTTTCTAGAATGATTATAAACTATTTTGAAAAATAAAAAAAAAAGAATGTAAAGGGTGTTTTGTGGGGTCTGCTTGATGACCTTGAGCGTTGGCCTTGACCTGTGAGAGCGCTCTAAGGACGGCTTCATGCAGTACCCGGAGTTCGAGGAGCTCCTCCAGTGTCTGACCTTCTGGTACACCACCTTCTGTCAGTACGACCACGACCGCTCGGGTTTCATCGAGGCCCACGAGCTGGGGCGCGTCGTCAAGGAGAAATACGGTCAGTTTCTACTAAACTTTTATTTTTGTATTAAGTAAAATATCTCTGACCAGTTAGCCAACTTCTATCAACAGACATGTCAGTTTTCCACTTTTCAAAAAAATCCACTTTTTGCTTTTTAGTATTTGAAATTTTGTCTTTTTGGAAAATAAACCTCATTTATGGATATATAATGAGGTTTGAATCTTACACACACACCCGCAGCCCCATGACGTAGCTGAAAATTACTTGTTTTCCAGATTTTTTCAGTCTCACTGAGGCAGCAGATTCTATTATAAAAAATATTTCCACTTTTTTTCTGACCCCAATTGACATCCCTGTTAACATCAACCATGCTACCATCTCAGAGATCAGTTAGTAACAACATCTGTAAAACTTACTGGCCAGCTGTACGAATCCCCTTTGGGCACACTGTTCAGTACTATTAATTCATGCACACCGCACCAGGTGACTTGCTTTAAAATGACGTTTTAGTGATTTCCAGGTATATACTAATAAGTAGACATAGTGAGTGTGTCTGAATTACATCTCTAGAGACATCTCTAATCACAACCGATGCTACCTTGAAAATGACATCTACATGTCAGAACCAAACCGTTGCTATGCGACCTTCCAGGAGATATTGCTAAAAAAAAAAAAAAAAATTTGCATCTGTTGGAAATATTTCTGACATAAAACAACACGGACCATATTCCATTCAGCCACACTAAATATGTCTCCCTATATTATTGTTGCATGGTAGAGTAGTTCCCCTTTGATTAAGATTTTAATTTTACTGACAGTAATCAGCCCACAGTATGCCTAGCTTGCGTCATCTCTCGTCAAATAAACTCCGATGGACACAGAGAGCGACATACCCCCAGAGACAATGTCTCATGTCATGGTTAACATAACATGTAACAGTTCTCACCATAACAAGTCATAAAATCTCTAATAGTTATGCACATTTTTATGTTTTGCAGGTTACTCTCTCTCAGTGAAGGCCCTGGAGTACATTCTGAAGCGCTACTCTAAGGTCATGCCCAGTGGACAGGTGCTGATTGCCTTGGACGACTTCATCTCCCTTTCAGTTAGACTGCGAGCATACACAGGTAACGAAACACTGACACAATAGGCCTGCTGGGCTAGAGAGCAATGATCAATCTGTTCACCCTCTTGGTTGCCTTGGCTCCGTGTGGTGCATGCAAGCATAACAAAAGTGACCGGGGTGGGAAGTTAGCTCAGTGGTAAAGAGCACTGGACTCATAATCGCAAGGTTGTCAGACTTTGTTGGTTCGAGTCCCACTGCTGTCACTTTTCTCCTTCACCCCCAGCAGTGGTAGATTTACTACTATATCAAAGGCCAATCCTCCTCATACCATGTCTATGTGGTGTGGGAATTTAGACAAAAAACTCACCTCAGTAAATGTGTAGAGGTGATATTTCTACCTAAATTCATCTCATAGATTCGGTCAAACCCAAAGAAAGTCTGATAGAACATATTGGACGTTAAACTAACCAAACAAACAAACACACTGATATGATATACCTATACAATCTCCCTGTCAGTCAGACTAAGAGCATACACAGGTAAAAAAACATTCATTTAGAATTAAATACCTATCCCAGGCTTTGTTGACATCACTTGACAACAAACAGACAGCCATAACAAAATAAACATCAACAATCGTCATCTGCCATGATTGCGTTGTTGTGATTGGTCAAGACTAGTCACATGGTACAAGAATATAAAAAAGGACAATTCTAGACTGTCACCCATTTTGCGGCTGCTGCGTAAGAGTGCAGTTCATGTATTGCCATGTCCTAAAAAAAATTTCCGCAAAAAATAACCCCAAAAGGTTATCCCACCCTGAATTGACCAACGCAGAGGTTAATTCAAACCGAGGAGAAAAATACAACCTCATGTCCTAATTTGATTTACAAATTAAAAACCTATGAAAGAAATGGAATAACTAGTCAGTGACAAAAAATCATTATCATATAAAGTATTTTTTTTAAATTGGTAAATTTCTATAACTGCTTGAGAATGGTGGAAAAATTGAGCGTACATTGTGGTTACAGAAGCGTTCCGGGCCAGGGACAGACAGGAGCACGCGAACACAGAGACGGGCCACACCAACTTTAGTTACGACGATGTAAGTACCGCGCCACATACAAAAGCACGAGATAGGAAACTCATCATCAATACATCAGAATTAACAGTAAACAGTGAGATGGTTACTATTATCAGTAAATGGGGCTAAGAATTATACTGTGACTCATCAGTAAATGGGGATATAAATAATACTGTGACTCATCAGCAAATGGGGCTATGAATTATACTATGACTCATCAGTGAATGGGGCTATAAATTATACTATGACTCATCAGTGAATGGGGCTATGAATTATACTGTGACTCATCAGTGAATGGGGCTATGAATTATACTGGGACTCATCAGTAAATGGGGATATCAATAATACTGTGACTCATCAGTAAATGGGGCTATAAATTATACTATGACTCATCAGTGAATGGGGCTATGAATTATACTGGGACTCATCAGTAAATGGGGATATCAATAATACTGTGACTCATCAGTAAATGGGGATATAAATTATTCTGTTACTCATCAGTAAATGGGGATATAAATTATACCTAGATAGTAGAATCTGTTGAAGAAAAAGGAGAAGATGCTTACTGAATGTGACTCTTGTAACCCAACAATCTGCACCCTGATTATGCTTCATTCTGAACGGAAGAGAAGGTTGCAGACCTGATGAGGTTCAGAAACAGTTGAAACGTGGTCATACTAACTGTAACTGCAAGTACTGAATAGCCACAGTTCCTATAGCCTCCTCAACATTACAAGTAGTAAAGGCAAAAGAAAATTAAATAAATAATTGCATTTCTGATCAACTAAGATTTCCAGTGTTGTTGTTTTGTGATGATTGTATTATGCCCCAGTCACACTGGCGTAAAAAACGGTGTTTCTTCTACGTATTTGAATTGGTGGGGACCACGTATTAGCTACGGATTTGGAACGGATTTGGAACGTATCGTTGGCTTTGCTTTAACGTTTTAGTACGCTTCTCAACGTTCATCAACGCTTCTTTACGCTTTTGTACGTATTGTGGCGTTTTTCGGCGCATTCCGACTTTCATTTACGCATCTCCGCGTTTTCCCGCGCATTGCCGCACATTTGTACATTTCAAAATGCGTAGAAGAACGTAGACGTGCGTACACAGGAAAACGCCGTTTTTTACGCCAGTGTGACTGGGGCATTAAGGCTATATTCTATAAAGCCGATTTCACTCCCGATGTGATCAAGATGTAGAGTAAAACCCAGGGGACACCCTCCTAGGGGACACCCTCCGTTCTGAGCAAACGGAGGGTGTCAATCGGGGTTCAAATTAACTCTTAATAGAGGAAACAATTCCCGGTATGAGCAAATTGTCCCATTAAACGGGGTGTCCCTTTAATTAAAAGGGGTGTCCCAGAAGTTTACTCTACTCCAGTTTCATCCTGTAACCCAAACTGGCCTATGTCTGGTCTCTGTCTGGATGCCATTGGCACAATGGAATAGGATAGGTGTGTGTCAGCACTAAAACTAGCGTAGATCTTGACAACATCAGGAGTGAAATCGACTTTATGTAATCAAGACTTTATAGAGTTGTTATATGCCTAATTGAAAACTGTGTCTCTATTTTTCAGTTCATCCAGGTGGTGATGTGCCTGTGAGGTGTCCTGAAGTCTCATCCTTGCCTGTGTCTCATACACACATAAAAATGGTCAGCAGTGCTTTGCCAGTTTGCCAAATGAACTACATTCACATCTCACGACTAGGAAAGAAAACAGAAAGAGTGTTCAGTTTGTGCCAGGATTGTATACCAGTGTATTTTCTAGTCAGCCATCCTTCAACTTCTAGAATGGGTGACTTAGGTTTTAAGTTTTGTGCAAAAGACCATCACATCTGCTCTGCTAGTGCACTGTTGGTCAGATAATCTGTATCTACATCATTGATCAGTGATAGTAAAGTTCTAGAAATGAGTTACATCGAGTTTCCCCTGGGTCTTCTTCCAAGAGCCTGGAGTTCCAGCCTTGTTCTTGTGTAAGGGAACTGACTTTATTTTCATGAGTCCCAAAATTATTATGAAATCTCACAATGTATTGGTATTTTTGGTGATTTATGACTATTGACAGTCTATTTTGATAGCAGTATAAAAAAAGACCCAGTGATATCTCTTTCATATTCACGTCCAAAATCTATTCATCGATACAGCTTAGGACACATCAGTGAGACAGTCAATACTATCAAGAAACGTTACAAAATTCATGTAATTGTTTATATGGCGTGAGTAGTCTTCGCGGAATGATATCACGAAGCAGAGCTGAGTGATATCTGTAGCAGAAAATAACAAACGCAGGATAAACAATTATATGAATTTGAGTGACATTTAGATTTTATCCTACCCAGTCACATGTTTTTAATTGCATATGTCACTCGTGTCATATAAAAGTTTTATGGCATAACCATGGCATACAGTCACACCATGTTAAGTCTATGGAGATTTATATGAGGTGTAGGATGAAGTTGTGTCAGGGGTTAGGGTCATGTCACTCATGAAGTAAACGGTTGTTATCTTCATGCATGTTTAGTAGTGAGAAGATTTCCCATAAGGATTTGAAATGTATCCGCTTAGATTTCTCTTATTCTACAACAATAAAGTTAATAGAAAGTTAATGGACACAAGGCATAAATCGTTTGAGATGATGACGGATTTTTTTTAGAAAAAAAGTAGCTGCTTCCGTGCCCGTTCTACCTGGCAGCATCAATTTGTATGTAAAGTATATTAACCCATGAAATATATATCAGCCCTAAGTATCCATGTCGTCGTTCAACTTCTATCACATGTACCTGTAAAGATGCACATAATTGTGTCCCTAAGGTTCTGTACAAACAAGATCACAGTTTCAGTTTTTTTGTTCCGTTGGGGTTTGCGATAAACTCCGTGGTTGAAAAAATATTTTGCGGTGGGAGGAAGACGCACTCTACCTACAAAGTTCACAGTCTTATTTGATCTCTTATTCATTCTCTAATGAAGAATACTTGTATCCACCTAATCTTTTTTTCCGGCTTGCCATAGAAGTGTTATTGCTACATGGTATTTATCTTGAATTCAACTACAAGTATTTCTTACATGAATATAATAGATCTATTACCTGTCTATTGTATACGTGACGGATATTGAGAACGATCATTTATGAATTTTTTTTTATATGATGGTAACTGTTAATGATAAAGGATGAGTGTCTTTTATTTAACAGTTAATTTACTTCTAGAGATCATCAGTCGATTGTATACGTGGTTGGTGTAGACTAATTTCACATGAAGGTCGCTTGTTTAAAACACGTGTGATGAATAAGAGCAGAAGTCTGTATATTTACTCCTACAAGAAAAAAACATCGTTCGTGTGAATCTCATCAATAACTGACATAAGTTGATGTCGAAGGTTTGATCAACCCTCGATATTTAACGTATTTTGATACTGCTTCAGTAGTAATACTCTAAATCTGTGTTTTGTATTCCATTTCCCATGTTATTTCCCCAACTTATACAAGTACTCTACACATAATTTATTCATCGGTTTAAAAGGCGTTAACAGAAATTACATTTACAAATGTATGCTTTTATATGCAAGTATTTGAATAAAGACCATTAGATAAAGACGGAAGGATTTCCTTTGGGTGATTTTTTAATTAACCTGGATAACGGTATCATTTGACAGGATAATTTATAAAGAAATTAGCATTTGGTAACTTTTCACCATAAACTTGCATTACAAAGTGTCGAAGACGAACTATTTGATCAGGACATCGTGAAAGAGTACGCTATTTTGACACTAGGGGGCAGGGCGGTGCACTGCATTACCTATCCTCCAAGTTCAATTGAGTGCATTAATCACTTAATTACAATGCCACTGGGAGAGGGGGCAGAGTGTGCCAAGCCCCTCAATATTTAACTTTCCCGACGGGCTGAAGGGGTTAGATTATTTTTACATCGAACATTTTGACCCATCAACATTTTCCATGCGTATGCCACAGATTTGTCAATATCCACTGACCTTGTCCAAGTCTCTGATATACCCAAGCACGGACCTATATCTTGGTCATCCAAGTCAGTCCTTATCCATATGCTCATACAACATCAATTTATATTCCTGAAAAATTGTCATAACCTCTGGAATGTATATCTACATAAGTTATATTAAATATCTAACGTGAAACTGTCAATTTTGATGAGGGTTTTTGAGCCTTGAATTACATATGTACTAGAATACATTAGAGGATTCAGAAGCAAATTCCGTTTGTAGAACTCGATAGAACCTATACGAGCGGTGTTGTACCTCACCAACGCGTTATACTTTATCAAGTTTAGTCTAGAAATGCTACGGACTATTCGTAGTAATAGTTTACTTCTCCGACCTGCTAAATTAGCGTTATAAGTAGAACTTGTCCAAAAGATTGTTAATGCCTACTATTTCGGTATTATGATAGAATTCATTCGTGAGTGTTGTTCTCGTTCCTGCATATAAATGTCGTTTGATTTTCATCTCTGTTTTGTTTGTAGCATTATCAACAAGGATTGATCAATGATCTGTGATATAGATTTAAGGATGTTTAAATTATTTTGTTTAATGATTTAAATCATGGACATAAAGCTGTCCATGTTTAAATGTACAAAAATGTATATTCAGTGAGCTGTGCATGTTTAAATGTACAAAAATGTATATTCAGTGAGCTTACAATTACCCCCTTTATTGTGATTAAATACGGAGTTAAATGCATGTACAACAACCTTGAAGTATGACCGCAACTACAAACGTATGATTAATCATATCTGTAAGTACTTAGCATGCACTTATAAGTAAGAACCTCTTTGTATAACTGCAAAGTGTGCCATTAGAAGGGCGCCATTCCTTTGCTCCAGCCCAGACCCTTGAACGAGTGGTATTGACATAATAAACACTCCGGGTACGCTCCCACGCCATGTCTCGCCATGTGTCTATCTCCTCTCGCCGCTTTATTATGTAACACCCCCATCCCTATCAATAACCAGCGATTACGTCGCCAAAAGCCGATTAGCATGTCTGCCCCCATGTCTCAGCGCAGACGCCCGCCGGGTCAGCGTTCCTCTGAACTTCCGCTGGTTGCGTCGTGCGGGCAGTGGCGCCACCTGGGAGATAATTGCGGCGGCGCCAAGCTCGCTCTGCAGTCGGTCTGTGAGATCTGTGAACGGGCGCGGCATGCGGCATACCAAAACAAGAGACACACCAGGGTGCCGACTGAGTCAAAGTGCACAGTGAATACAGGGCGGCTTGACCTCGGTACCATTAAAGGTATATCCTGCATTTCACTGTGGCGCCATCTGGTGGTTTTCAAGTGATGTTAATTATATATCAGCTTCTTGCCATGGGATTCATTCTAACTCTAAATGAGTGAATTTAACATGTCCAATTTATCCAATCTTGATAGGCAAAATAGGCCAATTTACATAGCTCGATTTACATAAGAAAAGAACTGAATAATATGTTTTTCTTCAATTCTTTCAAAAAACAAGGACGGCGACCTTAAATCTTAAAAAGGTATTACAATACATGTACCTTAAATTATGTGAAAGTTTGAAGAAAAAATTAATTTTCAGGCCTAATTGTCCGGTATGCCTTTAATGTGATGTGTCTGTAGATTTTTTTTACACTTAGCTTACTAACCATCAATATGGGAAAAAAAACTGTGGGTGCTCATGCTTCATGTAGTTTTGGACATGAAGATATCTTGAGACACAATTTAGGGGGCAGAAAGAGAGAGTAGAAAACGAGATTCATACAGAAAGAATAGAAGGGGGTGTATAGATAGAAGGAGGGGGGAAACGATGCGAAGGGGTGTGTGTGTAAGGGCGGGGGGGGGGGGGTGAGAGAAGAGGAGGGGGTGGAAAGAACGAATAATGATGGTACACTGAAAACCAAAGGTCGTCAAAACGGTGCCAAAACCAACAACCCTTCTGACAACTCTATGACTATTTAATCTGAGATAGTTGACAATTTAATGACTATTCTATTAGAGATAGTTGTCATGAATTACAACCCTATTGACAACTCTAGGGTTGTCAGGCACCGGTGCCAAAACCCACAACCCATCTTTGTCAAAAGGTTGTCATATTGATTTTGACCATATGGTAGTTTAAAAGTTGTCTTGATGACAATCATTCTAATCGCATGCTATATCGTTAGGCAACAGAAAAAACAGGAATAAATGCAACAGCAATGCACAAGGGTTTTTTTTTATAATAGTGGCAAGAGATGTAAGATTTTCCATAAGAGTAAGATACCTGTTTCACTAGTTTCGTGACAAAAGTGTTAGATAGACATGAAAAGCGGCACCAACAGTGCAAGCATGAACTGACAAAACAAAGTCTAATGTCTAATTCTTATGAAACTGGACACACCGTGTTTGGGGTCTGTCTTGTCCTAAGGGCAGCTACTTGTGTTTTCACAAAACTAGTCAACCCCAATCTGTCTATATGGTGTCACAGACGCCATCTAGACATGTCACAAAACTAGTGAAACAGGTCCCTGGATCAACCAGGCAGCATACCTTATTATTCCGACAGGATATGCAAATGTTAGAAAAGAAAGTCAAATTGGATGTTAAACTACCAAAACAAACAAAATTAAATCTGGTCACACTGGCATAAAATCTGGCAGATATGTTCCAACACATGGATAATACATAACAAAACACAAAAAGACACATGGCAAAAACAGGGAGTGTCGAAATTTAAACATTTTAAAACTTATTTCTATACTATTTCAATGAGTAAACGAATGTCAAAGTATGGAAAGAAGCATTGATAGTTATTAACAAATGTTAATAAACATAATAGAAGTAAAAGCTAAGTGAACAGATACAAGCACAAACTGCAGCATTTACATTCTAGATACATATGGAAAACATCAAGGTTTAAGCCAGTGTCACTGGAATTATGTTTTAGTCAGTCAATACTGGCCACTTGGTCATTATTAGTTGGTTGGTATATTAAAAGAATCGGTAAAAGAGTCACATAGATTGAGTTCCAACAGTTGCCTTTTGACAAGTTTTTGATTAGAAAGTTGTCAATACTGACAAGGTATATTGTCAAATACATAAGGATATTTTACAACCCAAAGTCGTCATTTTGACTAGTTTTTGACAACTAACGGACATACCAGGATTTTCAGCACACACATTTACACACACACACGTCCCTACCCACCCAGTAATAATTTTGCCTAAATTAGTAATCTTATATTGATACTCACAATAATGTTCAGATAATAGTGCTCAGACTGTTCAGAGTATACATATCTATAGAACATTAAATGACTGATATTAGGACATGGTATTTTCAAATTTATCAAGGGTACTGAATCTATCCCTGAAAATCTAGTTTCTGTAGGCCATCATTAATAATTATATCACTTCAGTGTAAGACAAACATCTTAGGTATATGTATTCATCAAAATCTGTAATGGTTTTGTTAATAATATGAAGATGTCAATGGATAGAAATAGTTACCTCTACCTGTAAAAACCTTGTTCTGTAAAGTGGTTACCTAATTCACTTCCTGTTCTAGTGGTAGGTAAAAGTATAACCCAGTGCAGCTGGCAATGAAACCCGTTACAACTCTGTCTTTGACAACTGTCTGACCACCGATATTTGCCAAAGTTGTCAGTCACTGATTAAAGAGGCTGTCATTCTGACAACTTTAGGTTGTTAATGATGTATGACAACCCATGTACAACCCTTTTAGGTTGTAATACAATAGTACAATGGTTGTCCTGCGGTTGTATTATTTTCTAAACATGTGACAAACAACCCAATGACAATCTTCCAACGACCGATTTTCTCTAATTTGACAACCTACTGACGACTTTTGGTTTTCAGTGTAATGGAGAAATGATGAACAATCCTAAGAGAGGGGAGACAAGAGAACGAAACAAAATAAGAGACACAGAGAGAAAGAGAGAGAGAAGACGCGAAACATGTCTATTCATCCTGGGAAATAGAAGCAGAATCCCTCTAAATATCTCTGCATGGCGCTCTAAATTGTTGTAATTGTAATTGTATTAGCTAACCATATGAGATCTACATTTATATTGTTGTTAACTTGAGGCTTATACTCTTGGAACCTATTATGCTGTACTACCAATAGGAACTATGATAGGCTCCACATTGCGGGACTGTTCCTGTAACAGATTGTAGAATAAAACATTATTTTTAAAAAGTATGGGGATAAAAATTGTACCATATACCATATCTGTAGTTTACCTGGTGATAACATTTAGGTTACATATGAATGAACATGGATGTAGACCGTGGTGTCTCTGTGTCTCATGACATACTGAGACACTATGCTACGGTTTATCTATCAGAACACTTGAGAAACATTTAAGCAAGATATCTATGATATACCTGTAGGGTTGGCATTAGATGATAGATATTCCGGCTGAAGTAATTAGACAATCATACAATGACAAAACAATACGGTACAGAACAAAGACAAAGCATTACCCGTAACGCGATATGAAAGCTCATAGACATATTAGATTGAGTAGTAATTTGTGAAATAGTAGTATTGACCCACTCCATCGACACATGTCCCATCCATTATAACATAAAGCTCCCCATACTTCCCCTCACCATGTACCCTCATATAGATATGTATATGCAATATACATTGTAAGAATACAAATTACGAGTGAACGGTCGTCTGTAATATAAGGGTATACGCAATATAGCCCAGTATCCACCGTTTACACAATGAGAAACGTCGCGATTTGAACTACGTTGAACCCGTGAGAAACCTCCAGAAACACATCTGACCCAGGATCTCATTCCCTGCACATTTATTGTATACAGACAGTAACATATTCCACGTAATTGTAACAACAATCAGATAACAGTTAATGGGTGGGCGCGCTGAAGCACCGCCTCTTTTGACTTTACCTGATTAATGACAGTTCTCACGACATCCCATTATACTCAGAGCGGCCCCTGTATATTTATACAATGTGGTGGAATAACTCGGGGCAAAAGGTTGTCTTGTCTGTGCTACAGATGCACCCTCTGTTCGCTAATATGTCAATATGGTGTCCTCAACCGACCTTCAATTAAGCTGGTCTCCTGACTTCTTCACCTTTCTACCTTTATCGTGTTTAATTCAGACGGCAAGTATAACCACATACACGCATATATACATCATATTAGACTTGTTCAAGTCTTTGATTATGGACATAATTAAGTAATAAAAATACTTTGCAACATTTGGACTTCCCCTAACGACTGACAGACCCAGGGACATGGGACCCGTTTAACAATCTAGCATCGTACATCGAAATCGTTTTCGTTATACCATAGAGACCCAGGGACAATGTGGGTCAACTTTATTCAACACTTATGAACGCCCTTATGGATGGCTAATACTGTCTTAGCAAACCGACTTGAATATAATCAAATGAAAACCCTTGTACGAGTTACAGAAAAGGGTCTTCGTGTACGATCCTAGATTACTAAACGTGTCCCTGGGGCCCAGCAAGAAGGGATGGGTGAGTAAGATGGAGGGGTAAGCATAGGAGACAGAGACTCAAGCCAGTCTAACACCATACCAGTATGTCTTAAGTATTTCATCTCATTGTCTAAAATCACAATACAGGGCGGATGTCCAGTATTCCTGGGTTCTACTTCGTATAATTATTAGTTAGGTAAGTTATTAATGGAGGATCATTACCTTTACCCAAAACCAGCCCTAATGAATCTATTTCACATGAATTGATAAAATGTAATCTTGAACGAGGACACTTGTCCGTAATGTAATGAACATGGGGTGATTCATAACGTCTAAAAGTTTGAATTCTCCAAAATGGAGCGTTTTCTCCAAAACAGGGTAAGTTCTGCGTTAAAGTACGGAGCGACTTGGTTTCAGGGCGATTTCTCCAGTAACCAAAGGGGAATGTATGTACGTGTATTGGAGGGGGGGGGGGGCGGCGAACCGTGGCGAAGCAGATAAGATCAGTCGAGTCGGAGTGCGGCGGGCGGCGGGCGGCGGGCGGCGGGCGGCGGGCGGCGGGCGGCGGGCGGCGGGAGGCGGGCGACGGGCGGCGGGCGGCGGGCTTTTAGGCTATCTGAGGGTTGATCGGGTGCGTCGGGCGCTCACCTGTGTGGGTCTGATCGGACAGGTAGACAGCGGGGAGATGGCCTACCTAGATGCCGCCAGGTATTTATAAGGCGGGGAGTGTACGTGTGACCTCAGCACCGCGCCAAGGTCGCCGGCTGGAGGGGCGGGGGGGAAGTAAGTAGAGTGGACGAGATGCACAAAGCATGAACAGCGGTCTGCGATTAGAGCTAAAAGCCATGCATCAACACCCAGCACTGAGCGAGATAAGCTCCGCGCTAACAGCGTTTTCTTTGACCAAATAAAGGAGTCTAATGGACAGAGGACCGGAACGGGACGGGACGGGACGGGACAAGACGGGACGGGACAAGACGGGACAGGACGGGACGGGGCGAGACGAGACGAGATGGGACGAGATGGGACATAACAGGGCAGACGGGACGGGACTGTACGAGACGAGACGGGACGGGACGCGAACCGTCCATATTTCTGATCCTCTCCACATCAACGCAAAACAACTTCTTGTGGAAACTTTAACATAAAGGCATGTCCTAGAATGGACAATAGCGCCAGCTGGTTATCTTCGTATAATTGTAATTGTCAGTCAAAAAAAAATTCGTTGTCAAAAAAAGTTTTACTCTAATGCCAAATGAGTTATAAGTAGGTCACATAATATTTGCTTCATCTAAATAGGAAATACACTGAACATTTTATATATTTTGTATATTTTTCAATTATTTAAAAAGCAAATACTGTTACCTGTAGTTTTTAATACTTCAATTAGACTGGCTCCAGTCCCTGCGCCCTATGGCTACCCTACTCGCTGGGATACAGGGAGCGACTGGGGGATATATATACAGGAGGTTCTGTTCTTACTGGACAAGTCTTTGATTCATGGGCCAGTCAGAGAAAGATACATACTATAATTAACTTTATTCTGATTGTATCTAAACATTTCATGAATGTTCGTAATCAAAGACTTGAGCAACTCTATACTTCAATGTGTAGCCTATCTATTATATTATTATCATGATATTGATCTCTAGATCAGAACCTAGCACGACGAGCCTCTTTTATGAATTTGGATATACATGTATGTTCTACATCAAGTGTAAAGGACATAAGCTTTTGAAATACTGAAAGGTTGCAGCCCAGACACTTACGCAATTTTGTTTTGAGGTGTATGTCTCTATAATATTGATATGCTTAGTAGAGTTTTCACGATCACCCCCCCCCCCCCCCCCCACACACACACCCGTCCACATCCATATTTATCCCGACTAATGCAACCACCTACGGTTCCGTGGTCATTTTATAGGCGCATTTCTAGAAATGTTATCGTTTCAACTAGTTGAAATCATGAACAGATTTCTGGGAACCGACGACGAAAGTACAGGGTATAAGAAGACCTCGTACAAGGGTTATCATTCAATTATATTCAAACTCGTTCACCATACCTGACCAAAGGTCGTCCATATGTGTCGAATAAAGTTACCCATATCGTCCCTGTGTCTCTATGGCGCACGGAAAATGTTTTTCTTGTACGAGACTGGAGCCTGTTTAATAATCTAGGATCGTATGCGTAAGCCATTTTCTGTACACCAAGGACACCCAGGGACGTTGGGGGTCAACACTTATGGACAACCTTATTGATGGCTTATACTGTCTTAGTGAACAGACTTAGATATTATTAATCGATAACCCTTGTACGAGGTACAGAAAAGGGTCTACATTATTAAACGGGCCCCTGGATTATTCAACAGGTCCTTGGCAGATAGACTCACAACCCCAGTGGTTCGGTTGTTTAACAAAAGGTGGCGCCACCACCACAATGCCCGCATACACGCCCCGACTCCAGCTTGATTGTGGCCATTTATTACCGTTTGAAGTGCACTTAGTTATGAATGTGTTTGAGTGTAAGCATCATTGTGTGTCAGTACCTGAGCTATATGTACCTGTATGTGATGTCTTACCGCTGTCTGAAACATATTGAACTTACACAGACATGCTGACGGTCGATTAGCTGTTGAACACATACATCTTGACGCGTGATCTCATACAAAAAGCATGTCTAAGAACTATGTTTTAAACCTACCTATCTGCAAGTCGAATACAGTTATCTTTATATTTCACGTATTTCATCCTATCTTTGACTGTCCATGTACCCCGGTTTAGACAATTCTATAAACCGCTATTTGATTTATTCCTACCAACGTCAAAGCATATAGTAAAAATGTGTATCGTACTGACTTGCAATTGCAGATTACAAAGACTATATTAAAGGACTCCAGTAGTCAGTAATGGACATATCCGGATTAATTAGATCATCATGCACAGTATATTTCCATGGAAGATGCGTAATAGAAGTTATATTATCATATATATACCAATGCTGTATCAACTACGTGTACTGCCCGCTCCTACCATGGCGTATTCATATCTGTAAGTCACACTGTGATGTACGGGGTATGTAATCACCCTAGAAAGAATTTCGTCACTTGAAGGGACACAATAATACGAACACAGGATGACTGTTATTGTACTTCAAAATACTTAGTAAAATTATTGATCAGTTACATCTCTTGGCCTATAATTTCACCACGTATTTTTGACGTACGTAGACAGTAAGCCAGATTCCGTGTACTACATGTGGATAGTAGAAGCCTGTGTGTTCACATGCACCTTTGTGGGTAAAACAATCCGTCCTTATGGCTCTATCACTGGCTTCACTGCTCCCAACCTTTGCCCTCCCCCTGCCCCTCCTGCTCCTTCCCCCTCCTGCTCCCTCCCCTCCCTCCTGCTCACACACACCACTTGAGCAGCTCGCCGTGTTTTTTGCCGCTCGCACCAGGTGGCGCCACTCCCCCGTCGAGGCGGCGGCTCCTCAGTGTCTGCTCCCGTCCTTCCGCGTCGCCGCGCGCAGTCGGCGGCCGCCGGGCCGAGCGGCGTACGCCGGGTGATGAGCGGCGTACGCCGGGTGATGAGTGGCGTGTGTGGTAAGCCCAGGCGTACGCCGGCGTTGTGTTGGATACGGGGAGTTTGGACCTGTTGCAACACACTGCATATTTATATAGAACTGCATCGAGAATTATGTAAATAGACAATACTCCACGAGTTGTGCAGCAATCATCATTGAGGCAAAGCCGAGTGACGATTACGGCGAATCAATACGAGTGCGATTCCAGTGTGGTTCTGGATTTATCTCACTCCTTTCTATGACGTAAAATAGCATCACAATATCAGGATGATTGGAATTTACTTAGCAAATCCATATGATGTCAAGTCACATTCACTAAGCCACGACTGTGGCGTAGTATTATCACTTTACTGGGGTGATCGTTTTTTTCTAATGTTATTCCCATGTCTAAACTTGTACTAGGGGTGAGATATAACCGACGCAGCATGCGGCGTATGGTGGGCCAGACATACCGGGCTCCTGTATGCTGCAGTGTGCATTTGTTTATCATTTGTAATATCTGAAATATATGAACTCCTATTTTCTTGTATTGGGAAAAGAACCACCATTTCTGTGGGACTGTCACTAACATTTCTGTGTTGGACCATCCTCTCCACTTCAATTCATTGTTGCCCTTCTAATGTGATATCGCAGTCTGAATTTTGAATACAGAAAGGTTTGAAAACATAAACCCTGGGAGATTGATCATTTTGACATCTCCTTATTTGCCATCTCTAGAACAAAGCAGAATGCTGGAGGCTGTTTTGTGTCAATCTTTTGATTTTTTTTGCCAATCTTTTAATTAAAAGTTATCGAAATAAGCTCATTCTGGTAAGAATTGTATTATAATGTTGTTGATGCTGCATATTTGCAGTAAAATATTAGTGGTTTTAAGATCAGTGTCTGCTGGGATTGGCTGATGCCCGAAAAGAAATCTTGGCTGAGTTTTCTCCAAAGCAATGCACGGACAATGTCAGCACCTGCCGTGTTGTTGGTCATGACTCTAACAAAGCTAATTCTCATCTCCCGCTTTATCCACCCACATAAAAGCATGATTGACATATATTTCAAATATCATAATAACCCTTTTCTGACGCGGCAGCGGGTTAAGCCACGCCCCCCTCGTGTCAATCGTGACGTGATTGGCAGGCGTCCAAGGAGGGCAGACGCAGCGTCGCCCCGGCGTCTCTCCGGCGTCTCCCGCCCGCTGTGAACGCCGCCGAATGCCGCGAGGTGGCGTGTCGGTAGCTGCTGGCCTGGGAATGTGGAGTAAGCCAGGATAGAGCACGGTCTACGGACCTCACCCAGCATAAGGCTTTTAGTGAGCTCGCACGGCGGTCGGTCTGTGTTACTGGAACAACGCTGTGCGACTGGAGACTCCTCCATTGACCGTTACCACACACTGGAGGGAATGAAGAGGTTGTCCTCGACACGGATCGTATCTTGGTTGTAACACACACAAACAGGGAGATTACATAGAACACGGTGTGTAACTGCTGGAGGGATACTGGTGATTATTACCAACCAACACCAGTCACAACACCGAGGAGCAGTCGGTGGTGCTTGGTTTACCCCGGACGGGGAGTGAGTACGGCCCGTGCAGGGACCCGCTGACGGAGCACACCGCGACACAGCCGGTCAGCCTCCCCGGACCAGCCCCGGAGGCGCCCGTTACGCGCCGTGCGTCACCAGCAGACGACAATCTGACAGGCAGACGACTTTCGTCTTGTGTGTTGTTGGCGCTCGTTCTTCTGTTTGATTAAACCCCGGGGTGTGTGTAAACCCCGCTCTGCGTACACGTACCGTACATCTCCGGTCGGTGGATCACCGGGAGCTGCACGGAGACACTGGATTTACCCTCAACGGCGCGGACGGAACCCGGACCCGGTACGGCACGGGGAACCATGGGGCGGTGACCGGGCCTCCCTGCGGGTGTAGCCGGTAGACGACGGAGCCGTGACCCGGGGCCCGGCACCCGTCACCTCCATGGAGCTGCTCTGCCTCCTCCTGGTGCCCCTCCTCCTGTGGATGGGCAGTGCTCGAGGTGAGTTATCCTTGTGGAGTATTTGTGTTGTTCTCAACCTTCTCCCTGTTTTAATGGTGTTCATTTAGCTATGAGATAGTCACCGTGTGTACACAGATACAGTGACTATCCAGTGAAGGACCGGGGTCTCTTTAAAAGAACACTACGTTAATCATACTTTATGGACGACTAGAAGTGGTATTGGTACGACAGCTGGAACAGGATCTTATTTACGTGTGTTATTGTCAGATAATTGGCCTGGACTCATTTACATTAACACACATAGGATGTATAACTGCTCGGTATAATTATCGCCCATTGGGTAATTTTATTGATTAAGGCATGGACATTGAGAATACATACACAGTGTATTACATGTACATGGGTATGTATGCACTTGTGTGTTTATATCAGGACATTTAAATGAATTTTATTTTACATTTGCCCTTAAGTCACACTATCAAGCTCCACCATTACTTCATGCGATACTTAAGTATTTTGATAAAATATCAATAATTTCTCATTCTCATCTTTTGTCATAAGAAACTACCAGTAAATATTTAAATGGGTTCATTATATATATATATACATATATATAGTTACATATAGTTACATATAGTTATATATAGTTATATATAAATATATATATAGTTGAATGATTCAATCAGACAAAGGGACTATAATGGTTAAGACACAATACACCCACAGAGCTTTATTCTACGAGAATATAAAGCTAATTCAGCTGAATGGTACACTGACTTGGTAATATAGCTAGATATGTATATATTCTTATACTATTTACACATCTTCAACTGAAGCAGATTTGGGGTTTTATGAGATACAGGTAGAGATGTAAATACAGTGAGAGGTAATGTTCTGTTCCTGAAGTAGGACAATGACATTGTAACCGCCTCCCCCCTCCCCTTTCCCACACACCACCCCGACGCCCGCCTACCAGCGTTCCTTCCCCCCTGACCTCACCTGTAACCCCCCCCCCCCCCACCCTGCAGCTGCGTTAGGCGGTGACTCCAGCCTATGCCATACCTGTGAGCGAGCCTAAACAAAGCCTCCTAGGCTAATATGATGTCGGCAGCACACCCCACTCCCCGCCCGCCTCCCACGCCATGAGACTGGGTATCACTGCAGGTACGACCATTCAGGGTACACGAGGAGAGGAACCTACCGTAGAGATTCCCACCTCAATCAAGTCTTCTATAAAGACATGTTTATTGAGACACCAATCTCACCTGTTTAAGTTGGTATTCTTTCAATTATCTAACATAATACAAATAGACAATAAAACCCATAATAAAACAGGCACGTACATTTAGAACCTCCTGTGGAATATTAGGTTGAATATCTTTGGTTACTTGTTTGAGAAATAAGTAAAGACAATTCAACTCAGTATAAAGGTGATGGATGGTATTATAGTGGTGGTAGTTTATCTGCTGACTAAACGAGGTGTGTGACGAGTTGATAACAGAGACATTCCTCCCGGGGTGCTGGGGTTGGTATAAGGACGATACGCTTTGTAGCCAGTATGCTGCCGTTTTCAGCGGGTCACTGACGGGTGCTACGCTTTTTTCGAATTATGTCATATCTCTGTCAAGATTTGACATAGAAACTTTAAATAGATATCAGGAGATAGCTTAAGATGTGCGGAAAACAGTTGGTCAGATTATATTTTGATTTATGATAGGCAACATGTGATTATTTGCTAATATTTGCTATGTGGTTCACCACAAGCTAGGCACTTACCTAATTTTTAGGACTTAATCTTCAACTTGTTCTATGCACTCTAGCTAGGGATCTATGGATAGATCTTGCAAAAAGTTTTTGATTTTTCTTTTTGAATGAAGTCTTTATGCCAATTTAAAGCAAAGTTATGGCCATTCAAAGACCTGGAATTCTGGTTCTGCCACAATTAACCATAGTTAAGAGTTTAATTGTGATCCAAATTTTGTGATCCACCAAGCTGGTATCAAGAGTCATTCAATTACAAGCGTGAGAACTTTGCCTAAAAAAAAAACGATACATATTGTTTAATTTACGAAGCCTATCGTCCAAAGCGTGCTGGCTTCACCCTTCCAAGCATATGGTCCAGTATTTCTGGTGGTGATGGTGTTGGTGGTGGTTGAGGGGTTCAGGTGATATCGTCGTACCCCACGCGACACACCACCCCCGCCTCCCCATACCACCCTAAACGAGAAATGCAGCTCGTGTATGCGGATATATGCTCAGCCGGGCGGGTCTATAGGCACAGAGCCCACCCTCAATAGACACGTGGAGAATATGTTTTTATTCCGCTGGGGTTTCTGCGGGTTAGCGCCAGATCTCTGCCATGTACACAATAGCAGATCCGACTGTCACTAACACTGTGTGTGATCGCTATTCACAGTGTGTTTGTAATACAATACCCGACAGGCAGACTACAAATTACAGTCCCTCGGGTCAGGGTTGTGTGATTGGGGTGGTGTAACAAGTGAAGGGGCTGTATTGTGTGTACCCGGGAGTACCGGTAGCTCCCTGGCTGTACCTCGCAGAGACCACCAAGGCTGGCTGGTCGTCTATCACTGATAAAGTCCACACATTCGTCATGGAGGGAGCGAGATGCTGCTCATATTCTCTCCATTCGTCCTATCAGGTTCAGCCTACATATATACATTATAGATTATTACTGACGTTATACTTCACTCAGCACCTTCTGAGGAGCCCACACACTGAGATGTATCCATCTGTACAGGTTTGAACACAAATCAGTAATTTACAAATAACAAAACCATAATTAAAATATATATATATATATATTCATTATATGTATTTTTATATACATATATATTTATATTCATACAGAGTATACGCACACAAAGATATATATATATATATATGAATTGTATGAATTGTTCGTAATGCTAAGAAATAGATGTTCCTCCTTTCCATCATACCATAGACACATTGCCAGCATGTGGTGGATATACCATAGGAAGTATAGTGATACCGGTACCACGCACACACACTATGTATTAACGGTGTTAGCATGTTGATACTCCCATCACCTAATCGTCCTCACACACAACTAAATCCCCTGATACCCATTGTCTGCTCCCTTATCTAGCTCTGGTCGCCAGTCCGCACGTTACAATCTGGCGTGTGAGGTTGTATATAATCTAGATCCTCACTGGTCAGTTTCCAGCTGCCCTCCACGTGTAGGCACTGGCAGTAGACGGTTTGGGCTTTATCTCTCACACGTGGTACAACTTTAGCCATAGGAATAACGTTAGTAAAAAAAACAACTCAACGATCACCCCTGTAAAGTGACAATACTAAGCCATGGCCGTGGTAGAGTGAATGTGAGATGATGTCATATGCCATTGACCAATGGGATTTTCAGGTATTTTGAATTATGCTGATATTGTGAGGTTATTTGATACCAGTGAAAGGGGTGAGATAAATCCAGAACCAAACTCCTGAACTACATGCATGTTATGCAAGTGCAACACACATGAATTATGCATATTACACATATGTCCTAGGACAGATGCACCTGTTCCATGGTACATCTTCCATACCTTCATTCAGCATACTTTTATGTTTTTCAATACACAGCCATCTTTAGTGGGGCGTGTATTGTTTTACATTCATGGTGGCCTGGGTGTTGGTGTCACACGACACATTGATGAGGCAGGTGGGGCTGGTTGAGGGTGTTGGGGTTGCCTCGAGCACCCATTTCCACCCCTCATTACTACATGCCACCATTTCACCCATTCGCCGAGTCGACCTTGAACTTGGTTCCGCGGCCACCTTACTGAAGCAAATGCTTAATGCTAAGCCTATGGGCTTATTTGGACGTTCTCATATATGATAGTATATTTATTGTGTAGGGTTGTGGGAATAACTTCTCGAGCGTGTCCCTTGACAATACCAGATAGCTCATGGCGTTTTAAATCAAATAGATATGTGATGGCTTCATGCAGTTTACACTATAAACGCAACATCAACAAATTATCGAAACAAGCGATTGGCACACATAAAGTCTGAGTGATGTGGACAACCTTATTTCAACCATGACATGTTTAGATTACACATAAGTACCATTTTACACCATTTGTCACCCTGACAACGGGTTGTTGTCACCAACAAAATGGCGGACATGCCCGTTGTCAGGGTTTTTGGAGGGTCACATGACCGGATGTTTCTGTCCGAATCGACGAATAAGGACCTCCACATCAACAACTTAGATTTGATATAGAAGGTCGCCGTTAGTGTACGCCCATCAGAGATGGTAAACGGTGTGGTGGGTTGTACCATTACCCGTCTGGTGATGCTAGATGGTGCCTTCCAGGCTCCTGGTCCTACAACGTGCCATTAAGCCAGCCACAAAACAGGCTCCAAGCTTCCCGAAAATAGAACCGTCGTTAAAGAGGTAAAATAGAGAGAAGTGACATCAGCTTCGGGTTAAAAGTAACCCAGCACCATCTCGAGCTGAGACAGGTGAATGGTACCTGCTATAAACGAGGGCGGTGGACGAGGGGCTTCTCTGTCGACACGCTTCTCAGCGCAGGTCTCCAGCGTACACTTCAAACGAGAAAACACTTCAGGTCCAGCTTTAGAATCAACGTTAATCAGTCAAGTATTGACAATGTGAGGCTTGCCGTTAATGTACATAATCAGATATCAAATCTCAGAGAATTTTTTTGTTTTAAATAAGTGAAAAAAAAAGACCCGGGCCATTTCCAGACATACAAACATGACTCATAACTCATAGAAATGCACACAAAGGCAAACAGATGGTTGTTGACAGAATTGACGACTTTGACCTTGTGTTGAAGGAGGCGCGACCCTGTGGACTTTTTCAGACTGTGTACACAGACCTGTTGCTGCTCCGCCCCCCGGGCCTGGCCTGGCGCTGATCGGGCATTGATTCTGTCGACCAGGGCGGTTCTGAGGGCCTTATCTCTGAGTGTGTATGTGAGTGTGTGAGGGGAGGAGGTGTCTGTGTGAGTGTGTGAGGGGAGGAGGTGTCTGTGTGAGTGTGTGAGGGGAGGAGGTGTCTGTGTGAGTGTGAGGTGAGGAAGTAACTCTGGGTGAGTGTGAGGGGAGGAGGTGTCTGTGTGAGTGTGTGAGGGGAGGAGGTGTCTGTGTGAGTGTGTGAGGGGAGGAGGTGTCTGTGTGAGTGTGAGGGGAGGAGATGTCTGTGTGAGTGTGAGGAGAGGAGGTGTCTGTGTGAGTGTGTGAGGTGAGGAAGTAACTCTGGGTGAGTGTGAGGGGAGGAGGTGTCTGTGTGAGTGTGAGGGGAGGAGGTGTCTGTGTGAGTGTGAGGGGAGGAGGTGTCTGTGTGAGTGTGAGGGGAGGAGGTGTCTGTGTGAGTGTGTGAGGGGAGGAGGTGTCTGTGTGAGTGTGAGGGGAGGAGGTAACTCTGGCTGAGTGTGTGAGGGGAGGAGGTGTCTGTGTGAGTGTGTGAGGGGAGGAGGTGTCTGTGAGTGTGTGAGGGGAGGTGGTAACTCTGGCTGAGTGTGTGAGGGGAGGAGGTGTCTGTGTGAGTGTGTGAGGGGAGGAGGTGTCTGTGTGAGTGTGAGGGGAGGTGGTAACTCTGGCTGAGTGTGTGAGGGGAGGAGGTGTCTGTGTGAGTGTGTGAGGGGAGGAGGTGTCTCTGGGTGTGAGAGGCGGGAGGACATACACAATATTACCATGATTTGGCCAGCGTGGTCGTATTCTCAGCTTACTTGACGCATAGTAATACTCCAAGCGATAGCGAGGAGTATTGCCTACTGTCAACTACAAGGAGAATACAGCCACTCAGATCAAAATCATTGCAATGTATTTACTACTCACCTCTCGACTCATCATTACGAAAAAATGATTAGACATTCGACGCAAGCGCCGTGCATTGTTTATATTAAATAGTTCCTATAATGCCCATCAGTTGGCCGAAAAAAGCCATATTCTCCTAGGAGAATACGGCTTTCCGTATTCTTCTCAGTAGCCATGTGTATGCTCCATAGGCTTAGCATGGAGACTCTGTATTAGGTGGGTAATAAACGCATGTATCGCGACACTCTGACATGCAGCCAGCCGCTTTGTACTCAGATATCTCCGACCCTCTTCACATGGGACCCGGTCTGGACTGGCGACTCCCCGGCGCCCACAGACACGCACTAATCCCTAATCTAGCAGAGATTCCAGCGATCCCGCCGACCCTGGGTTTTATACAACACCTCTCAGCTTTCTGTATCTCTCCCGTGCGTTTAGACCTATAAAGGCAGTGACATCAGCAACCAACGCCGATTTGATGACCCCCTGTAAACAACCCGACCGTTTCCGTCGATGTTTCTATGAATTAAGGCATCTTTTGATTCATATAAATTTAGGTACAAGAAAGAGACTAACATGATAAATGAGTGTTTTTTAGAAATGCATATAGTCATATAAATTGAATAAATATTATACATATCAAATATATATTATATCTCAGATATGTATATACAAGATTGTGTAAATAATGCTCAGCGTAAAGTGTGAATTATGCTTAGCATAAAGTTTTTATCCTTAGCATAATGTGTAAATTCTTGTTTATAAGAATGCATATACCTACGTATTATAAGTCATTATCTATACCCGCAGGAAATGATCAATGGCTGATCCACTTGCAGGGAATCCCCGCGTGGATTCAGTTCTCGGCAGTGTGTTTCATCACAAGGACTCTGAAATGAGGACTTATTTAATATAAGTTCTCATTTCAGAGGTACTGTATGTAATTGGGACCAGCTCCCCGTTGAGTATCTGCCCTGTGGACACACGCACGTCACCGAGGTTCATTAAGGTAAATGCGGGTGAAGCAGAGAGGCTATGACCGCAGTGACCTTCACTGATAGGTCCACTATAGTTTACCCAGCACCTGCTGGTGAATACTTAACAATCCCTGCTTTAACGCATTGGTATCTACCATCTGTGTGCATACCGGAATAGTGCGAATTGTGCAAAGCGATTGTTTTTATGTCAACAGTGCGTGAAAATGTTTTTGAGAATATATCACCAGGACGTCCTGGATAAACTATAAAGGGCTGATACCACCAAGACGTGCGATATATCCCAATCATGCCCGATTTGATGACTCGCTAGGTCTAGATGAATCGGCCTCCTACCAGCACTGTCAAGCCTGACGCTTGTGGATATGCCAGAGGCTCATCACTGCAATATTTATACAGGAATTACTCGCCGACTGACCCCAGCCTAGATGTGCGGCGGTAATTAGAGTGACTGTGGACTGAGCGATAATTGGGAAGACCCACACAATGACCATAATCTGCCCGTGTAAATAGGGGCCAGTTGTTTAACTTGATCCGTTCTGTCGGAGCCATCCCCACAGCGAGTGTGTGGAGAAGCAGACGACATTTCCACTTGTATTACCACGTTTTAAGGCGGGAAGGTTAATACGTATGGATTTATTCATCAATTTTAGTGTATTTCACCAAGTCTCTATGCTGCGTGTGCCGGCGGCGGGCATCCTACTGAATATTGCATGCTGGCTGGACACTGTCATTCTCCAAGCACGGGCTTTGATGTTGAGACACCCCGGCGCCTCCGATACACTGGTCGGGAATTCTGTGAAAACTTGTCTGTGGACTGCTGTTGGTTTTGCTCATAGCCTGCAGGGATGACTTGGTTCTAGTCATAAAATCTGTGAATTTTGGCAATTTTCCCTATAGTTTATACCCCCTCTGATAAATATGTATGGCAATGCTTTATTTTTTAGCATTTAAATACTCATAATATGAACGATAGCTTTGTTGATATGGATGTATATAATATTGGCTCAAGATGTTACTATCACATGAAACCTGCATCCATACAATAGTCCATACTTCTACAACAGAGACTGAGGGTTACTTTGGCGGCGACCCAGTGCCTTAAGAGGCATATTACATTCATAACGCTGTTAAAACCGGCGCCTGGGAGCCAGGCCTGAGGGCGGCAGTTGGACTGGCTTCAGCCCCTTTATCCCTTGTATTTTCACCATAGACATTGGAACCTCGTACTCAACGTCCATGGAGTAGTGCAAAACAATATTCAGTAGGTCACAAATGTTAGCCAATCAGTCAGTGATAGAGGGGTGAGATAAAATCTGAACTGCACTCGATCCATATCCACTCAAAATGCCGACAAGTCTTTGATTCCCAGGCCATTCGCGTGTGGGGCGGTTGGGGGGGGGGGGGGCATACTCTACTGATTTTGTTGGATATTTAAATAGACAATAAACGATGGTTTTGCGGACAGGCGGCAGTAAACCACGAGAGATCGACGCGTAGTAATACATGAGCGCTAGCGAGTGTACTACGACATCAACTTTGAGTGGTCTATAGAGCTGCCTGTTCACATAACCTTTATTATCCATCTTTTCGAATCAATTTCTTTGCTCTATAGCATTAAGGGACTGTTTTACCGTATACTATGGCTTTGAGGCCGTATGCCATAGATTTGAATCCCTATACCACAGTTAAGGTATCTCACAGGTATTATATAATGGGTCGTAGTTTACTGAGTCCCCTTTGTATACCATTGGTAAGAAATGAATGTTCATAAACCAAGACTTGAGCAAGTCTGGGCAGCAGCAGTCTACGCGGTGCCGTGACTGCAGCGACTGGCCAGCGCGATGACCCGGTCAGCCTCTACATAAACAAACCGCCTCCATGCAAATGTCGTCTGCCCCCGTGAAATTTGAGCGGGAAAGTGTGTCCGTATTTGTTTAGTCATTATCCGCGGCCCACCCTCTCAGAAACCCACCCTGAAAACCGACCCCTGCATTTTGGCCATCATCAAACCAGAATGATCTCTCCCCAGTTTGCTTTGCTCTCAACTCAGGCGCCTCAGAGTAGTGCCCCGAAATCTCAACCCGGATGGGAATTACAACACTTGGGAAGAGAGAGGCACTCTTCACTTCATGAATGAATCATTTGAACAATCCTGGTAGCGATTTAGGGTAAAACAAATCGCGAGTTGTCCCATGACCGCTCTGGGGTCACGGTTTCGGCAGCTGCGAGGTTTCGATAAATTTATCGGCCGACTTTTTCGTACTTTTGACCAATATCGTCCTAAAGAACATAGGAAAAAAAACCAAAAATCCATAGACATACTGACCGGTCTCTATGCTAATACTGTGTAGTGAATTTTGCACTACCCACCGAAAGAAATACGCTTCCGACGAACTCAACAACAGAGTTTCATTTTCCATTGATGAATTGGGTCACAGGTAAAGAAACGGTCGACGAGCAACCACAAAAAATATTTGATAACGATTTCCTACGTACAGGACTTTTCATAAAATTTCATGAAAAAAAAAAAATATATATACCACTGTTACACCACGACCGACTGACTTAACACGAGTGGGAACCAAACATCGTTGAGTATTTTGCCACTTAAAGAAACATTGACGAGGTTATTTGCTGTATTTTGGCGCCGTGTTCTCGCGGCCTCGCATTTCCCTAACATAACAGGCGGCGAGGTCTGGGTAATTAATCCTTACTGTTGATAAACACGTCCATTGAATCCGGAAAACAATTAGGCACCAGCGGCTCCCGATTGACGTAAACACGGCGCAGTGTCGTCTGCTCGCCCAGACGCAGCGTCTGCCGCTGCGCGCGCACAGTTTGTCAACACTTCCGGTTTGGGCTTTTGGAAAAGAAAACAAGCGGGCGTTGTGGAGCGTCGTCGGGGCCGGCGGGCGGGGCCGGGTTACTGGGCTCGGGGCGGGCTGAGGGGCGGCGGGCGGGGCCGGGTTACTGAGACCCGGGCAGGGTGTGGGGAGGCGGGGAGGGCCGGAACCTGTATACAGAAGCGTGGTGTGGTACACAAACCGGGACCCGCCGCGCAGACTCGTTTACAACGCCCGAGAAGAAGAGACGCGCCGCCCGCCAAAAACGCGGCTCAGGTTGTCGTCTGCGGGTCTCCCGCCACCACCACCGTGAGCTGCTCGGAGCTTGTCTCACCCACCGCAGCCTGTTGGAGCTCATCCCCTTCCACTGCCGTGAGCTCGTCGAAACTCTCCTCTGCCACCGCTGTGAGATGCTCGGAGCTTGTCTCCAAGTCCCCGCCAAGCCACGACCTGCTCGGAGCTTGTCCACCACTCGCGCTCATTCTCTCATTGTGCAAGATGTGCTGCCTTATGCTGCTCTGTATTATTCACTTGATATAAAATGTCCGTGGAAAACAGTGGGAGTTTGTATCTGCAACAGCAGGAAAGACGCAGGGAATACAATAAAGAAGAAACCAACAGGTTTTGGTCAAAGTCGTCCTTATCCATGAGTTTGATGTTGAGTGATGTGAACGATGCGACAGCCGAGTGAATATCATGTAGCATCAAATGAGTCGAAGAATATCAGGTATATTTGTCGAAAGTGTCTTCCCGAAAAAAGGGCATTTGGATATATTCTAATTCAGTCATCAATTCCTAAGAAATATGATACAAGAAGATGAACCTCTTCCATGCAATATTTGGTTAGAGTCCCTATTATCACCCAGCACTGTACGGCCTCTGACACACACAGTGGGTTCAGTGCAGGGTCCAGTGGGAGGGGAGCAGGCAGTTATTTGCATACAATATTCAGCCAAGATCAGCCTTGTTGACACTGCGCCTGTCTTGTTAAGGCCTCGTGTGAGCGCGGGGCGCGCAGGCAGTGACAATTCACGTAAACACGGGGCGTTTTTTGTCGAGGTCACACGTGGAGCTTGTAGTTAGACGCCGGGCGGGAGATGCCCTTCGCCGAGCCCACCTCGGGGGGCATCCGCCATCCTCCACCGTTACCAACAGGGGGCGGCACTTGTGTCGTCACGCTCCGCCGATTCCGCTGCCTCCCGGCGTGATTCATTTGACCTGGACGATCGCGACGGGGACCAGCGCAAAAAGAGTACAACCAGCGAGTGACAGCATTACCAGCAAAAAGTGCTCGCCGGATACCGGATCAGGCGGGCTGAGGGCACCTCGCATCGTCCCCGGAATGTGACCCAGAGCGGGCAGGTCCTCCAGTAGACTGGCTCCATTCCCTGCATCCTATGGCTACCCTCCTCCCTGAGATATAGGAGGTTCTGTTCCTACTGGACAAGTCTTTTATTCAGGGGCCAGTCAGAGAAGGATACATACTATAATTATCTTTATTCTGATTGTGTTTAGTCATATAATGAATGTTCATAATTAAAGACATGAGCAAGTCTAGTCCTCCCGACACGCATGAGCGCCGCTACGGTCATGCACTGGTCTACCTCACCTCGCTGTGTCCTTCTCTCGCATACTTTAACTAGGAGCAAGTAGTATGTTCATCATTGATGAATGAGCGTGCAATTATGAATGAATAACAGTGAAAAGGTTCGGGTTACATTCAGTCAATTTGCCATTTATACAATGCCTGAGTCTAGGATCCAATCATATCAAGCATCAGTGGGTCAATGAGGTATTTTGGTCTTGCATGATTGGTCATGGTGTGCTGGTTATGCTTCTAAGACATTGAGACACTGGCACTCTGCTCTTTTCCCAATATCACTGTAAATAGCACATAGATAGCGAAAGGATAGCTTTTTTAAATGTAGTATTGCACACTTTAATGTACTGCATGTAGTATCTTACCAGAGATGGCAGCAAGAAACAAAGAGCAACAGTCGAGCCTCGAACCCTCGACCCTGCGATGGACAGGCCAGCGTGCTACCCACTGAGCTGATCCTGCCAGCCTACATCTGAGTCGTCTATAAGATACGAAATATACAGTTAACAAGCGACATTGCTTACACTATCTGAGCATGTATTGTTTGTCCACCGATTCGACGTACCCCTCTGTGTGGGTCGTCCTATCAGTTCCTTGGTTGATATGAAAGACACGTGTGCTTGACTGAAGTATTAAGTGACTCATACGTCAGTTACGACTTTGTTATTAACGTCTTTCAGCTTCTCAGAAGTGAAGCGGATAAAAAAAAGATACCGTCTCCAAATTATAACTGCGATCAAATGAACGCATAAAACGGGACAATAAAAGGCGCCACACCTGTGCTGCCACCTGTGGGCAGGTGACCGCGACACCTGCAGCCACTCATTCGTGGCTGACGTCATACTGCAGCGCTCAGCACGAGCTGAGAGAAGGCACACTGCTTCACTCGTCGTTGTAGTTTAGTGGCTTTCAGTCACAGTGATGAGGAGTGAAACGGAAGGCAATCCTATAAAGGAAACCTATGGAAATTTAGGGTTAGAGCTCGTATCCCAACGAATATTGAATCATGTAGCTCTGACCCTAAACTTGAATAGGTTTCTGAATTCATCTCACCCTTCACATTGACTAATGGGCTACCATTTTTGACACAATCCCCTAATGGATATTTTTCCTAAATATCTCATTGGCGTTGGATACGTGTTCCCAATGTTAAGTCCTTTGGAAGTGTGATAAGTACATATTCAAAGGGGAAGAGAAACAAAATTCTATGAAATTGACATTAAGTTCTTGCCATAACAGAAATATCATTTTTAGTAGAGTCTTGGGACTGGCCGTAATTTGGAATAACCCGCTATCCATCATCTCGTAATTATGATCGTTGTCTACGATCGCCGGAAGGAACGGCAAGTCAGACAGAGCTCTGCAGGCGATGGTCGAGCGCTGCAGTGTACTGTGAGATTTACGCGCATGCGCACAGCTAGCAGCGTTTGATTTCTCGATCCCGGGTCGGGTTTCCAACCTTCCGTCTAATTCCTTGTCTGTTCAGAAAGAAGTGAGCATAAAAGGACGTATTTTTAAAGGATGTATCGAGTTACATCGGAATGTTGTCAGCGACGTCGAGTATACACAAACTAAGGACGTGAGCACCAACAACACACCAGACGAGACACATAGAGCCAAGCCTATGGGACACCCCGCTTTAAGGACACCCCAGTTGAGGGAGACCCCAATTAAGGGACACCCCGCTTAATGGAACACTGTGCCTGCGTCAGGGGACATTCTGGCGCATTACAAGGGTGTCCCCGCTTGCGAGGTGTCACTAAATATATACACATACATACATGTTCTATATATATGTATATGTGTGTAAATAAATATATATATAATACATGTATATATATATATATGTATATTAATGCATATATGTATAAATATACTCCATTTACACATATGAATATACATCTTACTGTAGCCATGTTTCATGTGCGCTTGTATGACAAATATTCAGATTATATTGAAAACATTTGACATATACAGAAATAAATAGGCCAGCAAACACCGCCAAGAACCACCTCTCGAGGCACCCTTCCCTTGACCGTTGATCCCTCCGTGGCCCCGGCGGCCTGCCACCCTCCCTGGTCCGTGCTCTGTGAGTGACACGCCTCTCGTCTTGGCTCCCACTCATTAGTGTGGTTAGGAGAGGCGGCAGACCGTGACCAGGTGAGAAGACCACCTGACGGGGTGTGGCAGGTGAGGAGTGGGACGTGGTTTTAGTCACTTTCTCCACGAGTTTGATGCGGTGTGATATGTGAACGAGGCGACAGCCGAGGGGATATCACGTAGCATTAAAACGAGTTGCAGAACAACAACTCTGACCAAAATGAGTTGCCTTCTGCATTTTTCTCATCCCTGTACACACTAAGGGAATGGATGACTCAGAGTCAAAATTGTTGTTCTCCATGAGTTTTATGTGGAGTGATATAAACGAGGCGACAACCGAGGGAATATCAGGTTGCATTCAAAAGAGTTGGAGAACAACAATTTTGACCAAAACCAGTTGCCTTCTGCATTTATCGCACCCCTGTACATACTGAAAGACTGGATGACAAACATGATATATGCCTGTCCCTGCCTGGCTCTGCCCATCCCCTGTCCCTCCTCTACCCGTTCCTCATACCTTCTCTACATGGGAGTTGTAGATGGAGTAGCTGAATGATGTCACAGTTTCCTCAAGTGTCATCTGATTAGGGCGTTTGTTTGGAAACACGCCCACTTTGTTACAATCAATCAGTCTCTAGATGTGGGCGTTTTATTCTAAACATATTTTTTTCTGATTTAACGACGCGTCACCCTGGCGCCACCAGAGTCACGCATATCGTTCACGCATGCGCTGAACACCATATTCGATCAGAAATAACTAGGTCACATTTCCTGGCAGTGGCCAAGAAATTCCCCTCATCTCCATCGGGGCACCATCCGCCCACGTTCACACAGACAGCAGGGACGTTCACTGGGTTCCCTCTACTTTATCCTACCACTCATATAAATCTCATGGTGTGACTGTATAATATTTTAAATATAATAATCTAAAATATAATATTTATATGCCATGGGTGACATTTGCAATAAAAACACACGTGGTGGGTCAGGGTAAAATCTAAACGTCACTCAATTTCATAAAATTGTTTATGTGTCCTTCGTTGTCTTCTACTACAGATATCACTCAGCTCTGCTTTGTGATGTCATTCCGCGAAAACAACTCATGCCATTTAAACAATTGTATAACATTTTGTGACGTTTCTTGATAGTTTGCTGACTCTTCATTATCTGTAACATCGCAGACATTCACGATGACCCAGAATCAAAAACAAACATTGCACGCCGCCTACCACAATGCATCTCCATCAAGATGGCGACATTTGTTAACATTCCTTAAATCCTTTCAACAAACAAAGAAATCCGGTCCGTTTAATATTTTCTTTCGGTAAATGAAAATTGACCTGGTTTTCGGGGTAAGTGGATTCTAGGATGGGTCTCGCGAGACCTCGCGGGTCACGAGAGGAGAGCCAAGCAGACGACATTTCGCTCTCAGTGAAAATAGGCGCGTTGAGACTGCGCATGCGTGAACCTGTTGACTTCCTGTGCATGCATCACACGTCCGCGAGCAGGTCGGCCCTTTGTCAGGAGCTGCACAGAGCTGCCTAGTATTTGCTCGCCGATCCGATTCATATTCACCGAATCAACCCCAGAATAAGTAGCAGCAGGAGCTGCCGCCACAGCAAGCGACATTCACACTGAGCAACGAGTTTTGCACCTCCAGGGGCAGTTATCGGGAATAATTTTCACTGCGATTTTGTGTGAGAACATAATATCCTAAAGATAAGCTCCTGAAACCACACAGTCATGCCCCCCATACCAATCGTAGACATTATCATGTCCAAGACCACTCGAGAGCAACCAGAATATGTCAAATAACAATGAGACCCGACGCGACGTATTGCGACCCTGCACGACGCATTGCGACCCTACCCGAAGCAAAGAGACCCAACCCGAGGCAATACGACCCGTCGCGACGCATTGCGACCCGACGCGACGCATCGCGACCCGTCGCGACGCATTGCGACCCGACGCGACGCATTTCGACCGTACCCGAGGCAATACGACCCTACGCGACTCATTGCGACCCGACGCGACGCATTGCGACCCGACTGTCGGGCGTCACACCTGCCACCCACCGGGGATTTCGGTCACGACCATTTGTAGGTTTAACCCTGTGTCAACAAGCAGCATGTGTCAACTGAAGTGAGTTGTAATTGAATTGACGCCGACGCGTGAGGTGGTTAAAGTCACCAGCTTCACTTGTTGTCTCCGCTGGTGTTTTTTTTCGTATTTTATTTTTCTCTCGGCACAGAGTGAAAACTCCATTGTCGCTCAGCGGAACTCACATCGTCCACAAACACACACTCGTCAGGGCGCCGTGCTTTAAATTCAGTTTCATGGAAAGGATTGAACTAATAGGTACACATTCACAGAAAGTAAGGATATAACAGTACGTCCCTTATCCAAATCTACCCTAATTTATTCCAAACTTGGAATCTAATCCAACTCGACGACTCCATATAAATAACAATCAACAAATAATCCTTTTACCTCCTAAATCTACTTTAATTGCCTCTTGAATATAAGATGTTGTGAATGGTGAGTTGGCGACTGTGCAGAGGCAGAATAGGTATGACACGACTCAAACTGCTTCGTTTAACGTATTTGGGTAGAGGATAGGGTAGTACCAGTGTGACTAAGGCAGGAGGAACAGCCAGCTTAGCCTGAACACAGATTGACAATGACATTAGCTGCTCACTGAGTCACTGAATACTGAGTTACTCAGTGAACATTGAGTTGTTCCTTAAGAATCTAATAGCAATACACAGTATTTTCTATAACACTGACAAGAGAGAAATTCTTGAATACCTCAAGGAATGTAAGATTTTCGATAAAATAAAATCGAGAAGAGTAAGATGCCTGGGTCAACCAGGCAGCATACATTGTTATTCGAACAGGTCATGCAAAAACTTTGGTAAAGTAAACCGAAGTAAGTCTAATCGAACAAATTGGATATTGAACCACCCAAACAAAGAAACAATTCAGCAAACATTGAGTTGTTAAGCGAAGAGTGAGTTATTTAGCAAACGTTGAGTTGTTCAGAGAACATTAAGTTGTTCAGCAACTATTGAGTTGCTCAGCAAACACTGAGTTACTCAGCGAAAATTGAGTTGTTCAGCAACTATTGAGTTGTTTAGCAAACATTGAGTTGCTCAGTGAAGATTGAGTTGTTAGTGAACGTTCATTTACTCAGAGAACATTGAGTTGCTCAGAGAATATTGAATTCAACAACTATTGAGTTGTTCAGCAAACATTGAATTCCTCAGTGAACATTGAGTTGAACATTGAGTGAACGTTCAGTTGTTAGTGAACGTTGAGTTACTCAGAGGACAGCGAGATGTTCAGTGTATTGCTCAAGGGCGATGGTAATTACCAACCGGAATCTATCTTGCATTGACCGATACACACTCGGGCTCCAGGGGTTAACTTCAGCATAGTCCACACGTTAATAACTTAGGGCATTTTTACAAGAAATAAGCCTATGAAGTTATAAGGTTCAGACCTCCCCTGTCAGACTCCAGTCCATGCTACTATGATAATTATAATGATCTTCAGTCCGAGGTCGAGAGGATGACGTTGGGACTGCGAAATGAATGACATCAGGATTGTGTTTCATAGACAAGAAGTTGCATAGACCTGTTGGGTTGAAACGATCACTGATGGTAAAAGACCTAGTTGGATATAGCTGTGCCATACATGAGCAAGTATGATAATTTGAATATGCAACGGAAACGGTCACTATCAACGATCGTCACTACTAAAATACAACTCCCAGGATCCAATCCTAACGATATGACGTCACATCGCGAACTCTCCTATGTGTACATTTTTACCTGTATCCTCCCATTCCTACCTACCCCTCCCCCCGCCCTACCACCATCACGTGGAGCCCCCCCCCCCCCCCCCCCGGTGCGGAGATAGCGGCGGCCGTCCTGTGTACACAGCCCCCCCCCCCCCCCGCCCCCCCCCCCTGCCCGGCGACGCGCCACTTGTGATGTGAAGCACCGCGGCGCCACAGCGTCTCCCGCACAGACGCTGCCCCGGCGTCTCTCCGGGCCCGCGCCCTCTGCCGGCCGCCGCGCGGTGCAAACCGCTTGACATCGGCCACCAGGAGGCAGCACTTTCCCACAGACGCCGCCAGGACGCCCGGGGCCGACTCCAGCGCCGTCTATGGGAGCGGCGTGTCGTGTGGGGCCTGGTTCTGATCTTTTATCCGGTTTTGATCCGGTGTCTCTGGATTATCTCATGGTGTGGTGGTACCCGTGGTGGTGGTGGTATGCCACCAGGCTGACCGGTCAATAACATTTCCCGTTAAGAAAACCAGCGTCGACTCTGGACTCTGGGTGTAGGGATTTAAAACTACAGTTTGGTGGAGACTCGTTTGATTCTCTCTAACTTTCGAGTAGATAGAGTACAACAAATATTACAAACTGGAACAAATGTGGCAGAATATGATTACAACAAACTTGAACAAATGTGGCAAACTATAGTGATATAAAGGAGGATGCTAATGAGCAGTGAATTCTGAAAGGAATGGTTATGAATTAAATTGCGCATGGTGATGATGATGATGACATAGTGTCCTAGCAGGATCAAAAAGGAGACAGGGGCCCTTCCAGTAAATTCCAGAATTACACACAAACAGACTGAGTATAGTAGTAACGTGAGTGAGCTGGTCACGTGAGTGGGCTGGTCACGTGAGTGAGCCGGTCACGTGAGTGAGTCGGTCACGTGAGTGAGCCGGTCACGTGAGTGAGCCGGTCACGTGAGTGAGCCGGTCACGTGAGTGAGCCGGTCACGTGAGTTGTGTGTCATATGAGTGAGCTGGTCACGTGTGTGAACCGGTCACATGAATGATCTGTCACGTGAGTGATCTGTCACTTGAGTGAGCTGGTCACGTGAGTGAGCTGTGACGTGAGTGATCTGGGTACGTGAGTGAGCTTGCGTGGTAATCGCAGCATTCCCCGCGCTGCAGTGTGAAATGGGGCGCGGAGGAGTGCGGGTAGAGGAGTGGGCGAGTTGGTGCCATTACCGTCTGTTTTAATAAAGCAGGAGGCTGCGGTCTGCGGCGACGCCGTCCACTTACCGCCGTCTGCCGCCCGCGCCAGGCAAGTGCCACTTGTCGCCTCGCAGCCGCTCACCCACTTCAACATCGCCGATAATGGCGGGAAAACTCGGCCGTGTTGGCGAGAAATGTCGTCTGTTTATAAGTCTTCTGCAGATAACGGCCCAGGCCAACACTCTCCAAGCGGAATCTGAGATAGTTACGGTATTTGTGCTGGTGTCCTCTGTTTGGAGAGTGATGCAGTTTGGCTGCATGCTCATAGGGGGCGCTGCTGTGCTCAGCCTCGATTCCAGATTCCGTCCTGCGGGCATAAACATAGATTAGCTAAACAAACTGTAACCCTGACCCCACCTCGCCCTCTACAGCTCCTCTCTCGTCATTCCAGGATCATTCTGTAATGAGAAGCCGCATAAACAACGGCGCCACTGCCGCCGCGCTGCCAGCCAATCAAATCCGGTTATCGGCGTCGCTGCAGAGTAGCTCCGGGTGCGCTCAGCAGAGTCGGCGCCACGGTTTCCTGATTGGTCGACGCGCGGCTGTTATGGCTCCAATAAACCGACTGTTTTGATATGGTCGCGTCGTGTGTCTCCTGGTTAAAAAAATGTTTGTACTCCAAGCAGGGAAGGGGTTCTGGTGCATCATGGGAGCTTATCGCTAGTCAGAGGAACATGTTGTCAGCGACCCGACCCGTTTCACTTTTTCACAAGTTTGTATTGGAAGTCGTTATCAAGAAGGGCAGCTGAGTGTTCGCAGACTCAGTGTTACTAACACAGAAACCTGCAGCACAAAAACTCCTCTCCCAGGGGTGTTTCATAAGGAATATTTAGATATTTACTATATTACTGTAATGCTTTATTCTTGAAATGTGTGCATAAATATATACGTTCAAACTGATCTTTGTTTCCAACTCCAACTCTAAGATAAATGAGAGCTTTAGAAAAATTAGTAATTTTGAATCAACAGAAGGGATATATATTTCCCTTACGGCACACTGGAAGTCGTTATCAATGATATACATGTACGTTTAATTTTCTTTTAAGAGCGGGTCCGATTAATAGGTTGTGACCTTTTAGTGTTAGCGTGTGCAGTGAGGTTGACATTATTGCTCTCCATATTTTACGAGACATGCAATACACATAATGATTAAAATAACGAGAAAATGATTCAATGTTTCCTTCCAGATAGAAAAGATGTAGGCCAAAACATAGAGGATTCAAACGCATATTTCTCATATTCCATCAACCAATGATTGAAATAACTACAACTCCAAGCCTATCTGGTTTAACTCAGTCAGTTTAGCACCGATTCATGTTCTCTACACTCTTTAAATTATCCATATTGACACAGCCAACTTCATTCATTATACAAATACATGCGTTCTTCGGTAGATTATACTCGATAAATGAGCACTTTTTTTTACATCGTGCCAACTGGTGGTCGTTGCGTGAGGCAGTCACCGATGCGCATGCGTCATGGTCACATGACGACCCATAGTGCACCGCGGGACGGCAGTGGCGCCCCCTGGTCTCCGACTTGCCACCCCAGTGCACGCAGCCCACAGACAAAGGCGGGTTCGGGTTGTCACATGCTTTAACAGGCAGTGGTGAACAAAGGTTAAATCATCGAGGGCTCAAGTCTACTATACGCCTATTACATGTATATCACGAATGTGGAGTTTTCCTTTAAGGCAGGGTTATGGCCTAAGAGGTCTGATACTAACTAAGAATGCCTCTGTGTTACTCAATCTGTGGTTTGTTAACACTACACGACGACTAGCGACCAGACCCATGCGTCGTGAGCAACTTGTTTACATGCATTTCACATCTAGAGGATCGAGGCTTGACATTTGATATGAAATTTAGGAAGTAAATGTCTAGGTTATATTGCAGGTTGAAAATAGGCACTATCACTTATGATGAAGAGAAAACAAGTTCGGCTATTGAATACTAAAGAAGAAACCAACAAGTTTGGGTCAAATTCTTCTTTCTCCACGAGTTTGTTGCAGAGTGATATGAACGAGGCAACAGTTTAGTGAATATCATATAAAATTCAAACAAGTTGCCAAAGAACAACTCTGACCAAAACGATGGAGAACGAGTTCTTGTTTTTTGTTTTTCTTAAATCAGTCACATAAGGAACATCGGTGTTTTCGGGTTGAATTAGGAGCTGAACACACAATCCCCGCGTAAAATATCGAGTTGCAGTCATTAGTAAATCCCCCGACATATAATCCGCAGTGAATAATGTTGATCATAATCGGGCGTCGCATGTCGTGTCGGGTGCGTACAAAGAGCGAACTGCCACTGGTCACAAAGGGCGCGCGGAGAACGGTGCCGGGTCCGCCGCCGACCCCCCGACCGGGCCCCCGGCAGGGCCCGCCGACGACCCCCCCGCCGGGCCCCGGCAGATTCCGTGTCAGGGAGACTTGAAAAGAAGGTCTCCGTTTCTGTCATTCAGAGGCTCCTCTAGCCGTGTGTCTGTTTGAGAAGTGCTATTCAAGCCGCCCTCAAGCCGTTCAGTCCGCTTATAGCATTACCCCGTGTACGGGAGCCAACGAGCAAATATAGACATTTGCATTAGAGCTACCATAACAATAACACGAGCTCAGGGCTACTGTATGGGCGGCGACTTGGGGTCGTTACTCCACTCCTCCTGCTCTTAAGCTCCCGAGGCTTAAGTAACTTTGCTGGATTATTCATAAGTAGTTGACGTATGCAGACTGAAAGGAGCATGCTGCTAAGTCTATAACGGTGAATAAGGCTGTTTGCGTAGTCAATGCTGAGACTTTAATAGCCTTAAGCGCCAGCCGTAAGTAGCAGTGGTTTACGTGCACAAGTCATTGCGTCGTTCAAGTGGATACAATGCCTGGTATTGTTGGCGAGACTCGAGTAATTGTTACATTAAAATACAACACGCCCATTACCAGAGTTAACCATTAGTGTCCTCCGGGAATACTATTCCTATAACATATATTACACTGCATAATAGCAGTCATATTTCATGATAGTTTCACTGTAATATGAAATAATAAATTACGAATTGACGACATATGGATATATATATTGTAATCCAATACCTATTTGTAATCCCAGTCTTACTCATAAGGATGACACCGGATATATCTAATACTAAATCCTAGTGCATTCTGCTAGCTCTATGAGGCAACCGAATGCTTGCACCACCATACCCTCTCCAATATGCAGGCCACAATTAAGAATATAGCCTATATATATCTCTTTATATATATATATATATATATATATATATATATATACTTGTGTTGGTGTGTTTTTATGGAGCTCACTATCAAGGATGAAACTCTCTGAGAGAGGTGGAGGTCATAGAAATGTGGGAAGAGCGTTGCACCAGTAATATCAGATCGTGTCTTGTGGTATTGTTATTTTCATTTTGGGTCGCTACCTTTTACAACACCGCATTTCCATGAGGATCTGAATCGGATATAGATGGCACCATAACTATTGTAACACTATGGTGCGATCCGCAAAAAAAACTTGAGCAACGCTTTCGACCTTGGATCGCTTTTCTGCGATCCGCGTAACGTGGAGTAACGCTCCCTGGTGGAGCGTGGATGATCGCACAGAGTGAGACGATTTACTCTGACACCAGCTGTTAAAACTGCCGCCGACCAGCCCCTGGGACGATCAAGCGCTCGTTGCCAAGGGCCATGTCTGTGTGTGTGCTGTGTGTAATTGGAGCAGCGAGGTTGACATGGATCCGTGTCTCCTACAGCTGGAGATCTCTCCCCGTTAACGGGCTGAGATTATCACTCGTGTGGCATGAGGTGGAGTCGGACAACGCGCTCACGCGATTCGCCGACTATTTTGGCAACATCCAGTCATGGCCCCATGTGAAACACTGACTTGATGTCGATTGTCCTGATAATGGTTGTATATCAAACACCATATAGTTTTCTGGGGAAGTTATGTACACAGTTGTCGTTAAAAGGCGGTGTTCTTAGACTGGTTCCCTGCCCGAATGAAATATGAGACAGGTTACGCCCAGCAAGAGCAACGTGTGATCGATCTTGAACTTTCACTGATTCCCTGCTGATTTGCAGTTGCAATGAGAAGTAGCACAACGTCTCACCCTCACAAGATCCCCCAAATACCTGATTTCTACTTGTTCATGATAAAGGATAATAGCAAATAAAGAAATGACAACCTTTCGAAAAATCAGATAATGTATTAGAATGTGAGCTGACAGGTTCCACCAAGCCCTTTAGCGGATGACAAGGGAACCAGCGTTATAGCAGCTGAATGCTGTTACCTATGATGCACCAGAAAAATGGCGGGCGTTACCTTAGACTGGTTCCCTGACCAAATGAAATATGGGACAGGTAACGCCTTCCTACGTAATACTAGAGGAGGACCTTGAACCGACGATCACGCCAGCTCACTTGACTCAACGCTCTAGGTCTGCTAAGGTGGCACTCTCCCATCAGATCTTTCGTAGAAGTAGAGCACAGGATCTCTTCTAGGAGAGTGCCAAGGTGGTGCAATCCCACAATGCGCCAGAAAAATGGAGGCATTACCCATAATGCACCAACGAATGGTGGGCGTTACCTGGCCTATTATGTGAGCAAGCACATTCGCCAGGCTTCCAGGGTAGCGTTACCTGGCCTAGTATATGAGCAAGCACATGGGCCAGGCTTCCAGGCTAGCGTTACCTGGCCTATTATGTGAGCAAGTGCATTGGCCAGGCTTCCAGGGTAGCGTTACCTGGCCTAGTATATGAGCAAGCACATGGGCCAGGCTTCCAGGCTACGGTGTTCTGGGAGGAAAGAGAGGACTGAGACTGGCGGAAGCCGCACGGGGGGCTTCCCGCAACAAGTCCCTGTCTAAACTGCAGTCTCGGCGGAAGTAGGTCAGCTGTGACGAGATGAGAGATCAGCGTCACGGCTCGGTGACTCTCACCTCTCGGCACTTCTCTCAGCGAGCCCGCTGGTAATCAGCACGCCAATTAGGCCAGCACAAGACACGCCGACGACCAGCGCAACTATACCCTCAAGGAAGCAGGAAAACATGGTAAACATCTGGGGGAGAGTGACGGGGTGTGGAGAGTGTCTGCGCACGCGCGCGGGGCTCGTCACGTCCGTCTCCATGCGACACCTGATGGAGATACACGCAATCATTCATATGCTGATGCAGTGCTTTTACATTATGAAATGTGACGTTATATCTGTTCCTGACTGGAGAATATTGTACAGAAAGACTCCTGAGTCTAACACAGTGTGTAAGAGAAAAAAGACACAGCCATAAGTTACTTTGTTTATGCTCTGACAAGAATACCAAGCCAATATAGGCTTCATGCCAGATGCCTCCTTAATTATTCACACGAACTCCGAAACATCTGTGTACATCTGCGTATTCTGATTGGAAATATATGCAAACATTAATGAAAACTATGTATATGCAAATGAGTACTGTAACCTTGAAATAATCAATGATGGAGAATATTTACTTAAAAAAATATCTGCACATGATGTGGGCAAATTTATAAGCTCGACCAAATATGTTGCAAAACGTTTTACAATTGTATCGATCTACGATGACAGACAGAGATGCAGGGAGTGAGATTGGAGGTCACCTATTTTTGTGTGATGCGGGGTCAATATAACCATAAAACTTAAAGCTGACTTGGCAGACATTGACAGGATTATAGATAAACAAACCAGCATGACGTGATGGGAGGATACGGGTCGCCATGGTAACTCGAATCGTCATTGTCGTCTGCCCACGTTAAGTCCATAACACACCATGATCCCCGATTCGATCCGATTGTCGGGTTGAATCGGGTGACAGTTTTTCTATTTATGATACCCGACAGCGACCTGACTGAGGCCAAAGGGTGCTGCATGTGACTGGGCCTGGCTGCAGGTTGAATGGCAGGCCTACAGAGCAAATAAAACAATGTTTAGTAATCTTAATCAAGATGTTTTTATTTCAAAACTATCATCACCTTTGTCTCCACTACAAGTAAACACAGTAAGGAATACTTATTTATCTCATCCCTGGTACAAGTTTAGCCACAGGAATAACATGAGAAAAAAATACTCAATGATCACCCCTGTAAAGGGACAATACTATGGCCGTGGTGGAGTGAATGTAATTTGAATCATTCTGATATTTCGATGTTATTTAATGCCAATGAGAAGGGGTGAGATAAATCCAGAACAGCACTCAAACCGTACAATACACAAAACTCCACTCGTTTGGATGCACCATAATCGTCACTTGGCTTCGCCTCAGTGATGATTGCGGCGCATCCAAACTCATGGTGTACTGTGTATTTATATGATTCTCGATCCAGTTCTCTATAAGTGCCAATGCTAATTAAATGCAGGCATTCAGATTTGAGTCATATCTCACACATAAGTAATGACCGTTGGCGATTGGCTGGTCACACAATCGTGTACCTCGACTCCGACTCTCACCGATGGTCGCCGATTCTTGCCGATGTCTCGTCGGCTGGAGGGACGTCTACAGCTCCATGCCTGGCTGGTGTTGGTGGCAATTGTATGTGTGTGGTATTATAAGTAGAGAGAGTTGTGGAATCAGTTGCCAGAGGCTGTTTTTATCTGGGGTCGGGATTGTCTTTGTTCCAGGGCAGCCTTCAGACCGTTAACAAGCTCAGTCCCAGACACTGAGATCAAAATCAACCAAAACGCCATTTATATTGTATGAGTGGCGTCCCAGTACTACCCCACCACCATCACCCCCCCTCCCAGCCTCAATCACACGCACACACTCTCCCACGAATACACTCAGTCGGCAACGCCTCCCATCAAATGGGCCTTTGACAAGAAATGCAAAACAATTACCTATTTAGCAAAGAGAAGAAAAAACCAAGCAATTATTAAGTCATATGTCTGGCCATGCTTAGATTTCAGCTACAGATGGTTGTGCTCCTAAATACGGCGGGGTATGTAGTGAATGAGTGGAAGGGAGTGGTTTCACCTGGTGGGCGGGGAGGTGGGCGGGGGTAGATTCAGGTACCTGGTGGGCGGGGAGGTGGGCAGGGGTAGATTCAGGTACCTGGTGGGCGGGGAGGTGGGCGGGGGTGGTTAATTCAGTCCACGCTCACTAGGTGTGCTGATTACCTGTCGACTAACGGGATGCCGCCTTCATCACCACCCAGGCCTAATTGGGGCAGGGTCAGGCCTGATCCGGGCCTAATTGTCACATTTACCTGGTGGCACAGTGGCCTATGTAAAGCCCGGCTCCAAGAAGTTGGCACAAACTCCACATTTGTCGTCACCTGGAAACAGGACTGATTAGAGTCAAGACAGTGGTGTTTTCATGCTGGGTGGTATTCTCCTAATGTACGTACAAAGCACGTATTCCCCGTTAAGTACATACGCAGTACGTATTCCTCGTATTGTACGTACATAGTACGCATTCCTCGTATTATACGTGCATAGTACATATTCCTCGTAATGTAGGTACGCAGTTCGTATTCCTCGTATTGTACGTACAGAGTATGTATTCCTCGTATTGTACGGACAAAGTACATATTCCTCGTAGTGTTTGTACGCAGTACATATTCCTCGTATTGTACGTACAAAGCACATATTTCCTGTTAAGTACATATGCAGTATGTATTCCTCGTAATGTACGTACATAGTACATATTCCTCATGATGTACGTACATAGTACATATTCCTCGTATTGTACGTACATAGTACATATTCCTCGTAATGTACGTACGCGGTACGTATTCCTCGTATTGTACGTATATAGTACGTATTCCTCGTATTGTACGGACAAAGTACATATTCCTCATAATGTACGTACGTAGTACGTATTCCTTGAAATGTGCATACGCGGTTCTGTGTAACCAGCATCTAATACTGCCCTCACTGCACCTGTAGGGCTGTACACAGAAGGTGGGGCTCGTAGCGCGAGCAAAAACAACGACAGAATGGGGAAATTTAACTAGTGTTGATGCAATGTATCTGTAAACAACGAGTACTGCCGAAGCATCATCCATACTCACAAGATAGGTGTATATAAAAGATATATATGTTCAATCATATGTCCTCCTGGGAATGGGGGGGGGGGGGGGGGGCTTGTAGGATCTCCCTTTTGTATGTACTTTTGGGACAATCGTTTAGTGACAAAGAGGGTGACATAATGCTCAGACATTCCCCTTTCATTCATTGTCATTATCAAAGGAAGAACACCGTAATACCTGTTTTCAGTTGGTGTTGTTGATTTATATATAATAAGCACACCTGCTCTATTGAACATCATACATTGAGTCAACCACCTTGATTTGTCATCCTTTATGAATGGGAGATTAAACTCTAAAAGTACCAAGTCTGGGGACAATGACGTTTAGCCATGATATTATAATTACACGCATGTTGGCGCTCACCCTGTACTTACCGCAGACATCGGCGCGTGACGTATCGCGGTCGGCGGGACGGGTCTTTGAAGTCAACATAACTTCATGAACGCAGCCCACCAGCGTTCTCCCAGCGTTCCCCGTTTGTTAGCGGCGTTCACGGGTCAGCGCACAGCGCCATCTACATCCGCTCATCACTGCGCATGCACACACACAGTTTTAGAAATCCACGTCCATTAGGAGAGGGCCCGGGCGGCGATTACGTGATAACATCATGTCAGGTGCGGGGTGGGCCCCGGAACATGGATAATGGAGACGTTCTCGGCGCTGACCGCACAGAACGCGACCCGGGGCCGCATGCGTGCTGCAGTATACATGATCCCACCCTGAGGGCAGACTTAACGTGTCTTGGTGCCCGCGGGTAATCGGGGCAAGTCACGGCGACACGAAGACAACGCGTGGCTCTCTCGATATGAGTCTGTGACGAAACACTTGACGTGCTTACTATCCACCCTAATGGCTAGTTCCACCATGCACAAAATAGATAGCGAGATTGGTCAATCTTTGGTTGTCTTGCTTAATATTGCTAGGTTTTTAATAATCACGTGCAAATTTACCGTGCGGCATCGGTCTGGTTAAGCCTCACTGTTAAGGCATCGGTCTGGTTAAGGACCTTGTCGTGATATGCAGCGGTATGCCACGATATGTCGGCAATAGATCTTGAGGCTTCGCTGTGGTGGAGCACCAAAATATACACATGACAACTCGAAAAGGTATGATTGCGCGCGATGTCGCGACAAAGGCGGTAAGACATATCGGGACAAGACATATCAAGATATAACTTAGCAAATCCATCGTGTTGGTGGAAACAGCATTTAATTCTCCAAGTCATCTGGCGACTTCCGGTTTGAAATCCCCTCCAAATTGCCTTAACAATGGACATGTCCGCCATCTTGCTGGTGAATACAAAGCACTGTCAGAGTATAAAATGGTAGAAAAATCTACTAATTTACTTTGTAATGTGTAATTCACACATGCAATAGTTGAAAAGAGGTTATTCACATTATCTAGACATGATTTAAACGTGCAAACTGGAAGGGAATCGTTGTTTCGACGATTTGTTGACATCGCGTTCGGAGGCTAAACTGAGGCCATCACGTAATCACTTGATCTGAAACTGCCAGGGGGGTCTGTTTTTGTCATCAGAAAGGCTTCAGAGTTACTGGATACATCCCCATATATTAAATACCATCAGAAATTAACGTTTGAATTCTCCATAGACCTAGCACTGTTTAGGAGCCTTGCCAAGATGGCCGCGAAGGGGGTTCGTAGCGCCACCTACTTCCAGGTTGACTCGACGAATACGAACCTCTCATTGTCAGCGAACAGAGTCCAGATATCTATACAGAGGAGATACGGATGGTCGTATTCTCTAGGCGATCACGGGCAAAAAAATTCCTAGCCTGCAAAGTAGTATAATATACATATCCGCGAGAAACTGTTCTCCACTGGTTGTCTAAACGAAAGACAGATATCTAGAAAGGGCTGCTGTTGTGTAAACAGAGCCCCCCTCTCTAGTACCCATCATAACCTATATAGATTAGCCCCACCCACCCCCACCCCTGAGCCCGGCACGCGGGCCGCCGGGGCCGCCGTCCGGGCCGCCGGGCCCCACAGCGCCTGTGGCCGTACCCCGCCTCGCCCTAAGTGGGGGTGACATGGCGTGGGGAGGGTGGGGGAGGGGTAATCCGGCACAGACCCCTGCCTTCTCCTCCAGAAGGGCCACTGGAGTCTGTGAGTCACTTATAGCCTCTGGTGTTCCACTCCAGGCTGTGGTTTGTGTAAAACACAGTTTTATTTCATTATCCCTCTCCTGGTTTTTGTATAGAGTGAAGCGGAGACCAACCTGTGTACTTGCAACACGTAGACCTGGGGATATCCCCGTCAAAGCTTGTCCTCCAGACGTTAATCCAGTGGACGTTCACGACCACCAGTGACCAGCCCCCACGACGCGTGGTGAAGGGCACTCAGCCGAGACTCAAGGTCACATAGTGTCATGTTGACCCCAACACGAGGGCACTGGGGACATGACCAGTTCAAGGCACTCACTCCGTTGTATTTGCTGAGGTTATCACCAGAAGGTCGTAATACGGCCGCCTCCAGCCATGGCCGTCCTCCCACGACCTGTTGCAGATATTCAGTTTTATGAGTTTGACGTTCAAATAAACTCGGGTCCACGCCCCACCTGACAGACAGGTTGAGGTATGAATACACAATATTTCCATGATTTTAATCTGTATGGCTGCATTCTCCGTGTATTTGACGCGTAGTAATATCCGAGCGAATGTGAGGATATTGCGTAGCGTCAACTACGAGGATAATACGACCAAGCAGATCAAAATCATGGTAATGTTGTATTTGTGATTCAGTATTACAAATCTAAGTTACCAAAGGGAATACACAATGGCACTATTTTGGGAACCAGGAGATAACCCCTATTCATAGCGAACTGGAGACTTTATACATGTTTAAAATAACAGGATCGTATTTGGTGGACGATAAAAACAAGCTCCAGAGCAGCCTTGTCTATCGTGGAGTGTGGGCAGCAGCTTGGTGACAGCGGGGAATCCGTTTCCTCGTGTGTGATTGATTCTCAGATGTAGATTATTATTATGTAATGTCGGCCTATATAATAGCGTTATGTGTTCTGGGGTGTGTGCGCGCGTAATCAATGATCAGTAATCAATATATACGTGACTACATACAAGGACTCCTGCACTCAAGGTTCCACTGATTCTGCTGAGGAAGTATACAGAACAAAGGGCATGAAGTGTCGTGTATTTCATGAGATGTGAAGAAGCAACGAGTATGGAGAATACTCGTTAGAAGAAGTGAAGTCAAGAAATGTTCTTTAAAGACGTTTTAGTCTACTCATGTTGTTCTGTGAGTGAAATCACACACACATATATCATGTCGACCTCTATGTATGTATAGGCAAGAAGTTAATAGAGTTGTATACAAAATGTATACATTCTGACTGGTTATTTAGAGAAACACATGGACGGGAGCATGTGGCTGTGTGAGACTGAGACGTGGGTGGTGCTTGAAGTAAGGGGGGGGGGGACGGCACAACCCCTCCCCCCCCCCCCCGGCGCCGGCGGAGATATAGCACGTAGTTGGCGGTGACAGGCGGCGCCCGCGGCCGGGGCGGCCGTCAGACGAGCCGGAACCGGCGCCCGTCGCAGCCCGCCCCGCCGCCCATCACTCGCCGGGCTTTGTTTTGGCTGCCCCGCCCGCCGATTGTCACTTCCACTCAGACGGCCGAGGTTCAACACTGGCCATGCCCGCTGCAGGTATGTGGGCGCCTAGACTGGCCCCAGTCCCTGTGTCCTTCCTTTGCCCCTGTATGCTGGCCTCACTCCCTGTATCCCAGCCACGTCCCTGTAGGCTGGCCTCACTCCCTGTGTCCCAGCCATGCCCCTGTATGCTGGCTTCAGTCCCTGTGTCCTTCCCATGCCCCTGTATGCGGGCCTCAGTCCCTGTGTCCTTCCCATGCCCCTGTAGGCTGGCCTTAGTCCCTGTGTCCTTCCCGTGCCCCTGTATGCTGGCTTAAGTCCCTGTGTCCTTCCCATGCCCCTGTATGCGGGCCTCAGTCCCTGTGTCCTAGCCATGTCCCTGTAGACTGGCTTCAGTCCCTGTGTCCTTCCCGTGCCCCTGTAGACTGGCCCCAGTCCCTGTGTCCCAGCCATGCCCCTGTAGACTGGCTTCACTCCCTGTGTCCCAGCCATGTCCCTGTAGACTGGCCTCAGTCCCTGTGTCCTACCCTCCCCCTGTAGACTGGGCGCAGTCCCTGTGTCTTACCTGCAGCCTCTGCCTCCCTATCAACCCCTCCCCTTACACTATACATCACCTGAGCGTGTCATACGTTTGATGAATTTCACAAAGTAGTTTGAATTCTTAATCATTTAATGAGTGCCCATAATCAAAGACTTGAGCAAGTTCAGTACGTGCCGGGTATGAGCAGGTCACCTCAGCCCGCTACCAGCCGCTCCGACTTCCCACCGAGTGCGGGAACCAGCTACGGCACCCGCACCGCCCCTAGCGGCAAGGTCATGCATATATCATCAGAAATTTTAAAACGTTAAGGTGTATTCAACATACGAATATATACTTAGTTCTTGATATTTTGAGGTACACTGCTTCAGGCAACCTTCTATCTAAGAGTTACTTTCTATCTTTTGGTACTTTAATGTATAAACAGATAGTTTAATAGCAAATAGGCGAAAGTTAACAATTACGCATGAAGAGGCAAATAAACACATAAACACTACGCTCTGGTCTCTGGTTCAAGTGGACACATTTACAGGCAGATCTAAACGGACAGTGAATAGCCCCTCGTTTCTTTATTCCAATCATCTTCATTTCCTAACTTGACAAGCCTGAATAGTATCTGTAAAATGGACGATTATCTGGAATCGGGGTGATCGGGGTAAAGTCGGGGGGAGAGAGGAGTGGAGACCGGAACCTGCGCTCGTTGCGCCCTCTGCCGCCTGACTGCGCCATTTCACGGCGAAAGTAGAAGCTGACCATACCCGTGCTACCGCCGTCAGCTCCCATAAAGCGCCCTCTTTAATCTTACACACCCCCCTGCCGCCAGGCGCCGCCACTGGCGTCGCTGTTTTTCCCTCTGCGCAGGCTCAGGCCGACAAGATGGCGGCTGATGTACTTCCGGCTTGATGAGAGTCGACATTCTGGCCCAGGTGTTTACCTTAGCAACGCGGCGGCCGTCATGTCGGCGGTGGTGAAAACGAGGCTGCGTCTCGGCTGCGTCTCGGCTGCGTCCCGGCGACCTGTTTCTGTCGCCGCGCGTTATCGTTACAGCTATATCTCCTTGAGTCACCGCTCGCGGGGGCCTTTATCTCGAGACCAGGGTGAATAGAACCTGGATTCCAGATCCGAGGCAGCGCCCAGCGCCACCTAGCAGCGCAGACCGGCGACTGTTGTGGTGTCTATACAGTACCACTCACTGGTCGACAGGAAATCGCCACTCAATGTTCGTAAACATGATGTCTAACTTTATATCCTCCGTGCAGTTGAAAGTCCTTTGATGGGGTTGTACGTAGAGAGGATGTGGGCATCTGCGTGGCATCATGTGTCATATAATATAGATACACTTTGAAACGAGTCTGACAACAAACTATGTCACGTGATGCAGATGTAGTCCAGAGAGATGTTAAAATAACTTTCTGGACTCTTAGATCCGATGATGCGATTTGGATTTCGAGTCCCCGACCTTAATGTTCCAATACTTTGAGGGCTCAATGGCCAAAAAATACAGATCATCTATATGTGAAATAGCACTTCATATTTGTGTGTAAACAATGCAACATTCATATCCATATTCTGTTGTGCAGTAACGTTAACACTAGACCATCTCAGTAGCTGGAACCTGTATAAAAGTTTTGAAGTGAAAACAAGAAACTCTATGTTTTCTAGGGCACAGAGTGTTACCTATTTTAATAATCTACGATCGTACATAAAGGCCCTTTTCTGTATGCCATAGAGACCCAGGACGATATGGCTCAACTTTATTCAACACCAATGGACGACCTTATAGACGGATAATACTGTCTTAGCAAGCAGACTTAAAAATGATTAAACAAGAACCCTTGTATGAGGTACAGAAACTGAAAAGGATGTGCGGCGTTTTTGGAAATGGCATCCCCCATATCTAGATGGCTGTATGTGCACACGGCGGCCGTGGGGGGGGGGGGGGGGCATCTGCAGTGCCCTGAGTCTAAACTAGACCCACCCTGTTGTCTCACTGTAGGTAAGAATTCACCTCTCATCTCTATCGAGGGGTGAACAGCTGTCCGATCTAAACACATGTGGTGTATAGAGCTGGTGCCTGGAGTATGGTAGTGTGCAGTTTGGGTACCAGCTGGATGGAATCCAACATGGCTCTAGATACATCTTACCTCAAAATACACAGTTATAAAGTTATTTCTCATGTTTATTGAATATCATCATGCATTGTACGTGTAGGGTGAGGTGAGTACGAGAAAAAAGGGTAGCAATCGTGTTATGTATACAGCATTGGGGGCCAACCAGCTCTGTTGGGACAGGGTCGGTTATACTGGCTGGTCTAGCCTGGAATCCTGACCTATGCCTACACATAAAAGGTCAGGTAACAGCCACCATTTTTATGGTGCATCTCCCTGGGCGTTACCTGTCCCATTTGGGCAGGGAACCAGTCTATGGCTGGTCTCACAACAGGATACTGTACCACCATCATCCTTCACCACTGACCATTCCCCCTGCACCACACATCACCACCTCCCTGCACCATTGACCATTCCCCTGCACCACCTCGACCTGCACTACACCACTGACCATCCACACTTGGTGACCCGCTCTCGCCTGATCCTTCCTGGCGGACGGTGGTACTCAGGCCTGGCGCCAGTCGCCGCGTTATCTGCCGGCTTTGATCCGCTGACCGCGCCGTCTACAGCTTAGAGCCGGCCCCTCTCACCTGGCCGGCCCCTCACCTGGCCGCCCACCTGCCCCCTGATGCGGCCGGCGATAGCACCGCACTAATGGAGGCGGCTTTGTCCCCGCCGCCTGCCGCCCGCCGCCCGCCGCCCGCCGCCGACTGACTCTGACAGATCTCCCGTCGGCTTAAAGCCATAACGGATTGCTTCTCCGATAATGACTCATTTATTGTGTTTCACTCCGGCTTCGCTCTGAAGTGGAGGGCTTGGGTTTCCTGTCGTATGTACACCATCTAGACTGAGTGTCTCCGCGTTTAGGTGAGCTCAGAAGTAGACCGGTTAGAGACAAACATCCGCGCACTACAGTTAGTAGCCGTTCTTTTGGTGTAAAAATTGATACAATGTACGGGGAGGAGAAAAAGATAGACAGAGCTGTCAGAGCCAAAGTGGACACAACTAGACATTGTCTAAAGGAAATATATGTATGCATTAAGGGGTGGGGGAGGGAGGGGGTCGTTGAGGTATGTCAGTCTTGTGTGATTTGTCATGGTTAGCTGGTCGTGCCTCTGAGACGCTGGCACCCTGGTCCTTTCCCAATATCACATAGAATAGCATACAGATAGTGAAGGATAACTTTTTTGCAGTTCGCTGGAAGTCCATATGTAACTCCTCTAACCGTTATGCAATTTATAAAGAAAGTGCTCACATGCTCTTAGAACAAAGCTGATCTGAGCAACGAGTATAGACTATACTCGTTGGTCTAAGGCTGCCTCCACTGGGTGGCTTCGTGGAGTGGCTTCGCGTCGCCCGCCACTTGCTGCCCGCCCGCTGGGAGGAGGAAACCGCTCCGGGGCAGGCGTGTAGGTGGCAGTCAAAAGAGCACCGCCCTGTCCCCTCTCCCCCGCCCGGACCACAGCCGTGACAAGCCGGGCCTGTCTGCGCGCCCGGCCGGGCACGGGGCGCCCCCCGTAGAGGGCGTGCAGGCTGGTAACCCGTCGGGACGTGTCCCTCCCCGGGGCACAGTCTCCCACTGGTCCCCGTGCTCTGAGGGCGCGTTCAGGACGGACGGGAGGGTGCGGGTGGAGCTCACCTGCCCGCCACCCCAGCAGGGGGCGCTCGTGACGAGGTGCGCGCGCATCATTACCTGTCAGCACGCATGCTCAAAGGGCGTGATCCCCCCCCCCCCCCCCCAACTATCCACCTACCGTGTCCATATTACCCTGTATTTTCCCGTACTTCACCCTCGGGCCCGTTTAATAATCAAGGATCGTACATGTAGACCCGTTTCTGTATGCTTTAGAGACCTAGACTCGGCTTTATTCAATTCTTATGGTCTAATGTTAACGTCACTGCACATCTATGTGGTGAATGGACGTTTAATATTGGATATTCCTCAGCGGAGGGAGGGGGCCACCCTGGGAAGCCCCGTCGGCAGTTAATCCCCTGACCTCTGTGTCGAGGATTAGCGCGACACTCAGACAGGGTTATATCCCCATGTCGCCAGACACAGGCTACATCCAGATAACAGGAATAGTCAGCTCAGGGAAGGTAAATACTTCATGGTATTACACACCAGTCACTGGTAATCTATTAGTGCATACCCTAGAGCTCAGAGTACTACCCGTCAAGCTCTGTCTCGTAAAGGATTTAAGTGTGGTTAATATCGACAGTTAATATCCATTTTCTGGATTTATTTTGCTTAATCTCAGTCTATATCGCACAGCACTGGAATATGTGAATATCATAGACCCAAAACCCCACCAATAAGACGTGACTCTCAATGCATTTAAGCTGGGTTGATCTCTGCAGTTTATACCCATTTTCTGGATTTATTTTCCTTATCATAGTCTGTATCACAGAGCTTAGGATTCCTACACGTCAACGCTTGTCTCTTTACCGATTTAAATGTTGTAGATATTCACTATAACCTTCCGTTGTGAATTCAAGGAAGTTCATCTGGTGCCCCATATGCCATGGGGGGTGGATACGACGTCTAACAAGCCCTTGGCGGAGAGACGATGTTTTATACGCCCTGGGCAGTGAATACAACCTCTGATACGCCATTGGTGGTGTATACGACATTTAATACACCCAGGCCAGTGAATACGACATCTAATACGCCATTGGTGAAATATACGATATCTTATACACATTGGCCAGTGAATACGACGTGAATACGACGGTTAATACGCCATGGACGATGAATTCGATGTTTAATACGCCCTGGGCAGTGAATACGACATGTTATACGCCCTGACCGGTGAATACACCGTCCATTATGGCATGGACGGTGAATACGACGTGCAATACGCCCTGAACAGTGAATATGACGCGTAATACACCATGGGCGTTGAATACGATGGCTAATAAACCATGGGGCGGGTGTATGACCACACTACCCGCCCACACTACACGGGTCAGTGGTGTCTAATGACGGTCATTATAGTATTTGCTGAGTGGTGTGACGTAACGCCGGGATCCGGCTCGCTGGTTGGCTGGCTTCACACACTGAACGCTGTCAGCTCCGAGTCGGCGCGGATCGAGCGTCTCTCTGGCCAGACGCCGCCTGGCGCCGAGCGTCTAATCTGCGTCCGGGTCCATTCTCCGGGACGGACGCGCGGGCGCCGGGCGTCCCGGGCGTCTATGGCAAGCCGATGAAGTTAAAAAATGATTATGAGAATAACCAGGTAGCATCTATGTTGCCGTTTCGGTACGATCTAACGGACATATAGATCTCTTCTTGGTTACTGTCTGAGGTGTTATTCTTTTATATACAAATTGAAATACAGAATACATTTCTACATCATAGACAATAATTTATAGGCATACAGAAGGATAGATACAATAATAACACAAACATACACGGATAATGCTTGGTTGTATAACCCTATCTTTCTATACTACCCTCTGTGTCCCCTCATTCTGTGGAAGGAAAGTAGACTGGCTTCAGTCCCTGTACCCCATCCCCACCCCCACCCCTCTTCGCTGCGATACAGGGCCAGTCAGGGGAAGCTTATAATGTATTTTATCCTAATATCATTGAATCCTGAATATCAAAAATCAAAGACTTGAGCAAGTCTAGGAGGAATGATGCTAGACATTGCCTGCCCAACCTCGGAGATCGTGTTATAGTTGTTAATTACCTATTCGGCTTGCCATAGTCACGGCCGTATCGAATCCGATATACAACGGCAATCAGTGGCGTCCCGCCTGGCGGCCGGCAAAGAGGGGCGGGTGGGGCGGGGGGCGGGGGCGGGCGCTGACCGTGTCGGCCGGGGGGCGGGCGGGGGACTGACCGTATCGGCCGGGGGCGGGCCCGGGTCAGACGTCGGACACGGCGACTTGCTACGACCACGTCAAGTACACGCCGTGAACTTGTCAAGTGCACGCCTTGCGTCACAGCACGTTAGCGGAACGTGTGCTGCCAAGTGCAGGGTCAACATGGACGTGTAGGACACGTATCAGGCATGTACGTGTGTGTAATATGTACGTATACTTGTACATATATCTATAACATGTACATGTGTATAATATATACATGTTATAAGTATGTACGACATGTCTAAGACATGAACGTGTATGTAATATGTACATGATTCAGTACATTTATAATGTCAGGTTGGGTGGGCTATGATGTGATATATACATATACATGTTTACTAACCGTATGCTATTCACTGTGATATTAAGAACGGAGCAGGGAGCCAGTGTCTCAGGGTCTTAACGGCATGCCCCGCTTATCATGACCAATTACTCAAGACCAAAATACCTCTTGACCAACTGGTGCTTGATATGTTTGGATCCTAGATTCAGGCAGTAGCAGAAATTGCCAGTTAACTACGTGCAAGTGGCTTAGAGAAATCTATCCATAGACTGAATCTAGCCCAAAGCTTTTAATTGTTATTCATATATAATTGCACGCTCATTCATCAATGATGAACATACCATTTGCTCCTAGTTTCTTCATTCTGACACTGAGAAACACGTCGCGGACAACATGCTATGATGTGGTGTCACAGATGCCCACCACACCTCGGGGAGCAGCACAGTCGCTTCACTGTGCGGGCGTCCGGTCGTCAGCGGGTTGCTTTCTCACACGCCGCCATGTTTACTCTCAAACAGCGCCCCACGTGGAGCGGCCATGACACCGCAGCCTCGTTCTCACTCTCACTGGTACCCGGCCTGTGTGTACACCCCGGACCAGCACAATGCGCACACTCGCAGGTTACCCGGCATAGCGCCTCGTTTCCGGCTCAATACAAGATGGCGTCACCAGCGGACGCTGGGGAGAGATGCGCGCGTCTTGCATTTTGTCACAGATTGTCGTCTGCCCATGACGTCAAAGACTCATCATGGCTGCGATGCACGGAAACCAGAGTTGGCCCAGTTGATTCAAGTCCGTCTGAAGCATTCGCATCTTCTTTGCTCCTTTAAGCTCTGTTATGAAATGTACAAATGATAGAAACCAGATAGAAATAGGCACAATTATCCGAGAGACGAAATAAAAGTTACAAAATTGACAAATGTAATCCTGGTACGCGTGTGGCACTCCCGGTGGCGCCACCAGAACAATCGTCATACAAGTCTCTGACATTAACCAACTGGGCCAAAACCACACGCGAGCCTGAGAGGCGAGGCGAGAGAGATGGCTTCAGTCTGGACCAGGGGCCCGTTTAATAATCTAGGCTCGTACATGAAGACCCTTTTATTGAACATCATACAAGGGTTATTGTCTAATAATATTTAAGTCTGTTCGCTAAGGCAGTATTAGCCATCACTAAGGCAGTATTAGCCATCCATAAGGTCGTCTGTTGAAGGTGTTGAATAAAGTTGGCCCACATCGCCCCTGGTTCTCTGTGGCATACAGAAAAGGGTCTGCACGTACGTTTCTAGATTATTAAACGGGCCCCTGTCTCTCACATCTGTGCACCTTATGGCTCTTGTTTAATATTCTCCTCCGGGGATCTGTTTGACATGCGCCATTTTTTCGAGGATATTCTTGGAGTTTGTGCAAATTGCGGTCCATGGCCTTGGTCCGCATAAGGCGCATTAGAGACAAGACGTTCATATTTCATTGGTAACAGCTTTAAGAACGCCCCACGTTGTAGAATACCGAACTCCATCGGTGACTGAGATTTACAATTGACGTTGACAGGGCTGACGGTGTGACAGACCTTATAAATGATATAGACAAGTGGCAGGGGTGGCTTACAGAGTAAACATTAGCACTGTGGGGTGTGTCGGGTAACCAGCAACCACCCCACCCCACATCTGGGGGGAGAGTGACCAGCAAACACACGAGCGTGCCTCTGGGCGGAGAGTGTGCTCCAGGACATGGACCTCGGAGAGTGTGGAACTGCATCGAGAATCATATAGATACACAATACTCCACGAGTTTGGATGCGTCTTAATCATCACTCAGCTTTGCCTCGATGACGAATACGGCCCATCTAAACTCGTGGAGTGTTGTGTATTTATACCATTCTAGTGCGGTTCTGGATTTATCACACCCCTTTCACTGACATTAAATAGCACCATTATAACAGAATAATTCAAATTACTTCACAAATCCAGTTGGTTAATAGCGTATGACGTCATCTCACATTCACACTTCCACGACTGTGGTGTAGTATTGTCATTTTACCAAGGTGATCGTTGAGTATTTTTTAACGTTATTCCTATGGCTAAACTTGTACCAGGTGCGGGATAAAAAAAGGGTGTTTCTGCATTAACGGTGAAGGTGTCTCCGGGGACCTGTTAAACGTGTGGACGTAGAACTAGACCTTCAAGTGGTACATTTGGCTCTATCTCTGTGCTCATTGATTTGCAGATAAGTGAATAAGGTTCATCGACTTTTAATAATAGATGATGACAATTGTTCTGTGATTTGATCGTTTGTCTGAGGAATTTACGATAGGGCTGATACCGACTTGTAGTAGCACGACTGCTAGGTGAGTAGAACAGGCGCCCTTTCCTACAGCGTGTTTAGTTCTGTAGATCGGCCATATATATAGAAGGTCTAACTATGACTACATTCATGTTTCTAATGGCATCTTGATCACTAGACTTGCTCAAGTCTTTGATTATGAACATTCCTTAGATACTTAAACTAAATCGGGACACACAATAATAATATGTAACCTTGATAGGCCCTCATACGGCATCCCTCACATGACCCTGGGCATCCCTCACATGACCCAGGGCGTTCGTCACATGACCCCGGGCGTTCGTCACATGACCCCGGGCGTCACTCACATGACCCTGGGCGTCCCTCCCATGACCCCAGGCATCTCTCACATGACCCCGGGCGTCCCTCACATGACCCTGGGCATCTCTCACATGACCCCAGGCATCTCTCACATGACCCCAGGCATTCCTCACATGACTCTGGGCATCTCTCATATGACCCAGGGCGTCCCTCACACGACCCTGGGCATCCCTCACACGACCCAAGGCGCCCCGACCAAGGCTCGGAGAAAAACGAGCAAAACCAAAATCAAATTAAGGCCCGACGACGGAGTGCTTATTACAGAACAGATGTGTTTGCGCAGGTCTCCTCCTTTTAACTAAACTCTCCCATATCTGAGGCCAGAACTCTTAACATCCTATCATGTTCAGAAGGAGCAACCGTGCCACTTAAAATGGCTGCTTTATAAATATATAAAAAAGGGACAAAAAACACCTAGGACATTATAGATAAATAGGAACGGCCTCAGATGTGATGGACTTGCAGACATGGATGTGATAAGAAAGATAAACAGATGAAGATTTCTGAGGCGAGTTGAGAGGGCGAGGGAGGAGCGGGGAGCAGTTTGATGGAGGCGACGAGCGAGTCGCGCGCACTCCGCCCTTATCTGCGCCTCCTGTCACCGCCCCCTCTAGCGGCGGCCTTTCCAACTGACCCAGCCAGGTCAAGGTCGCTGGCTTCCAAATGGCAACAAGATGGCGTCAAATCGGCGCCGAGTTTAGCTGGAATCGGCGGGTCGCGACCGGCGCACGGAACTTATCGAGGCCCAGCAACAGCCAGGGTCGAGTTACGCATGCGCGGGGGTATAATTTCCGTCTGACGACAAGCGGGGAGGCCCGGACGGCGCGGGACGGACGCTGCCGACAGACACGCCCTCTACCGGGCCCCGGACGCTCTATTGAATGCACATGTCCGACCTCTCGGGGACCGTCTGTACATGAAGGGGGCGGTTATCACACGGATATTTTCTCAACACAAGAATCCCCATCCTCATGCGTAGGTACAGTCTTCAGAATGCTAATAGCAGCTTCTTAGTTTTTTCTCAACAGGAGAATCTCAATATTCATGTCGTGGATCCTGAGGAAAATGCAGCTCTTTGTAATAAGCGTTGCTCTGTGTACCCCAGTCAGATTGTGTTGCTCTGGTTGAATTAAAACAGTTTGATTGCTATTATATATTGATAACCTCGCTCTTTTTCATGTTCATGTATCTTAAAGTTTCCTATGATAATTTTTACACTGCTCTACTGTTTATCTCTTGGTGTAGGGCAGATAGTTATTGTGTTATGGATTCAGCCATTTTGCCCCTGATGCCAAACACAACATCAGGTGGCGGTTATTAATGGATTATATTTGCTCTTGTTTCCCCGAGTACACTGGTGCCATCTTTCCGTGTCGCAGTTGGACCCATCCAATTCTCTGGCGGATTGCAGCTTACCTAGCAATCACTCTGTGCCCTATTCTCACATTATTGGGGGGTCATGCTAGGGATTATGTTTTTGATAAATGATAAGGATTTACTGAGGCATACTTATGTTTTTATCATCATACACATTTATTACTTAGGCATATTTGTGTTTTTATCACGACACATGTTTATAACTGAGACATATTTGTGTTTTATCATTACACACGTTTATAACTGAGACATATTCATGTTTTTATCGTGACACATGTGGCGGGCAGACATCTCCATTGCCACCATTACATGCGGCACACTTTGTGTTGACAACAAACGGTAGTTTGGTGCAGACACCGATTGGCCGCTATGTCCACAGTGTATATATTATTCAGAGAACGCCAAACTCTACTTGTCTGCCGGAAGCTCCAGTTGCAGCTACTTCCTATGATGCAGAGAATTACCCCGCACTTAACACGCATATAATTTAATTCACGAGACATGGTTTAGCTAATATGGCAAAAACGTAGGTTGTCCTTAGTCTATTATGAAAAAGATGTACTAATGATAATTATGTTTTCATATATCTAACTTGCCTTGTCGGATGTATTGTTTTTTTAGGCGTCAGAGAGTTTTTTAGGCTATACGATATTTTTGCCTATTGAGATTTTTGATACCGACTTAAGTTGGCCTCGGCCTCGGCCCTGGCCCCGGCCCCGGCCCCGGCCCCGGCCCCAGACTCAGCCCTCGTCTGTGTTGGCGCTGAAGGGGCGCCGAGAACACGACCGGGCCTGGCGCCACGCGGCTGTAGAGTGGCGCCGGGCGCCCAGACCACCCGCAATTAGTGTGATTAAATCAGGATGCCACCAGCAACACGCTGTCACTGTCACAGTGTGTCTGCTGTCAGTGCTGCTGTCAGTGTCTGAGACTGGCACTGTGGGTATGGTTGACAGTGTCTTGTAAGGTCAGTGAGAGGGGTACAGTTAGACTTTCTCAAGTCTTTGATTATGAACATTCATTAAATGATTTTGCACAATCAAAATAAAGTTCATTATAGTATATATCCTTCTCTGACTGGCCCATGAATCAAAGACTTGTCCAGTAAGAACAGAACCTCCTGTATATGTCTCCCAGTCGCTCCCTGTATTCCAGCGAGGAGGGTAGCCATAGGACGCAGGGACTGGAGCCAGTCTAGGGTACAGTGTACAACCCGTAACCAGGGAGGGCAGTTTTAAACATTTCCACAGAAATCCTGGTTTTCATTTTTAAGACAGTAGAAATTGAGCCTGATTCATACTAATGGTACAGTGGGTTGGACCTCCCCAAAGACCCTCAACCCCATTTCATGACCAACATTGTGCTGTGCACGACGTAAGCGACGTCGTCATGGCTATTGACGTCACTTACCGGAAGTAGTACCTCAGTTTTGTGGGCAGATAATTGGAGAACTGTCCGTATACCCAATTTAGTGTATCCAGATGTAAACCTGTTTCTTCATAGTCAAATTACCAATTATACGGTATTTGAATCACAGATATATCATTTAGGGATAAGTATAAATAGGAAAGTTACAATTTTCCTCATAAAATACCACTACAAAGTATTTTATACCGTACATATATATCTTGTTATCTTTCTGACAGCCAGTTAGAAGTCAATAGAGATATAAATAAACATACACGGCTACTACTACACAAGGCGAGTCATTGTAGGTCAACTACGTGGACCCTCACTGGTGAGATTAATGTTTTTACGACCACTGTTGGCGAGACTTTAACTGCAGACGACTTTTTTCCCCGGTAACTCCGCGGAGTAGTAAACTCCGGGGTTGAGTAGAACCTGCGGCGGAGCGTCGTGCCAACGTGGGCGCGTGCCAGTCGCCGGGACGCCGTCCCCGAGACGACGCCCGACGCCATGGCGCCTCCTGGCGTCAGGTGGGCGGGTGGCGTCCGCCTGGCGTCTACTGGAGGACGCCCGGCGTCTCCATAGCCTGGAAACCAATGTGCACTTGCATATTAGGCCAGGTAACTACCACTATTGTTCTGGTGCATGGCGGGATTGCATTCAGCTGGCAAAATCGGTTAGTTTTTTGGGAAATATTTTAATAAGTTGGTTTTAGTCTGTTACGTTCCGTTGGGATTTGCATAAAACTCCATATTTAGATTCTTTTGCTATTCTATGTATCCGTGGTCGCAATGCAGTGGGCCCAGACAGTGATCCAACTAAGCCTTGTCAATCTACAGACCTTGAGAAAAATTGTCATTACTTTATTTTAGTATTGTCACTCATTGTCAAGAAGTGTAAATAAGTTATTTTTTAAATCTTGTGATGGAGAGAGGTTGTGCTGGTTCTGCGAATGACAGGGGAACCAGCGGAAGGCGTTACCTGTCCTATTGTTCATTGGGGCAGGGAACCAGTCTAGTCCGGCGTCTCCACATTGACAACCTGCGCGCGCAGCCTGGAGACTCGCCCGGAAGAGGTGCGCACGCACGGCAGCTGGCGCCGACCCGTTACAACGCCAGGTAGCCTCGTCTGAAGCACTGTTTATCACGTCATGTCCCAAACCGAGGCTCGATGTTTTATATATGATTGGTTCGAGACTGGACAGTGCAGCTCAAGATATGTCCCGAATCGAGGCTCTATATTGTACCTTTATGCCGGGTTCAAGACTGTAATTCTCAGAAGCGCAAATCACGATATGTCTCAAAACGAGACTATGACAGGTACGAGGCTCTGTTTCCCAGTAGTTAAATTAAGCTCTCAATTTGTCTGAAGTCGAGACTATGACAGGTCCGAGACTTTATTTCCCAGTAGTACTGCCAACAGGAGTAAAAAGCTGATCCGTTATATACGTATACTACTGCCGATCATCCACATTCACTGTCGTTCAATTGTCCTTAAGTGATTGTCCTAGTTTTTTTGTCCGCAGTGAATCATTCCTAATTGTTCCGTATCTTGTTTCCTCTTTGATTGTTTTTTTCTCGGTAATATCTCAATTAAAACCAATAAAGTAAATGTGTGTATGATCTCTGGTAGTTGTATGTAATTGTCCCCTCGGCCTCTCTATCTTACTGTCTCGTTAGGTGACGGTGTTTTGTCTCATACAGTCACTGTGTGGTGCAGGCCGCTTGTGGCACCTCTGGTGGCTAGTCACGTTAAACATACTGTGTGAACATGATTAACGACTGAAACACACTAGACCTGTACTTTACCTAATTATTAAACTAGATAGTGCAACTACAAACCATCTACTTATAATTTGATTTAGTTTCTCTCTCAAATTGGTTAGCTTGTCTCAACAAATCTTTATTTATGTACTGAAATGGTGCCCCATCATAACTAAATGCTTGTATGATATTCTCTTTTCTAGTCGAGATAGAATGGAACAGATTGAGCTTTTTGCTATGCGATAACTAAAGTGTCCATGCAAAACCTTCATTGATAATATAAAACATGCTTATAAAGCTGAGCCTAATATTGAAGCATGGTACTGTTTTTTGCCACCGATTTTAATATTGGCCTCCGAGTATACACATTCCTCTTTAGAATGAAATAAAAACAATAACATGGCTTGAATATTGTGAACCTGGTGTCTTAAGAACAGTTTTCTCACAAGGTTCCTGGGAAATACCTGACACCAACCCAAAACACGAGTGTTTTACAGTTTGAAAGGTTCAGATTTGTGGGATGCCTTGAAACAGTGTCATGAGTCAACCTCCTCGAACAACCAGTTTCCATATCAACCAATAACGCGTAAAGCGAGACTCGGCGAGACACCGCGAGACCGGGCGAGACCCGACGATACCAGCGCCACCTAGCCGACCCCCGCCGAACCACGGCCCCGGCGACACCCAAACCTAATGTGGTGGAAAATTTCCCGTTACACCGCCGGATCGATCCCAGCAGGCCTTGCGGCCAGCGTCCGTCTGGCTGCTTCCGCCATAAAAGTCAGACTTGGTGTCTCGGCGTCTGGGCCTCGTATCCACAGGTTGTGCACATCTCGGCCTCGGCTTTTTCCGGCGGCGGTGGCGACGCACGGCGGCGGAAAATGACGTGCATCTGGTGGCGCTTTTCTTTTTATTGATGTTGGTTTTTCGAATGGAGACGGGGGACCGGTGAAATGAGGGGAGGAACGCGGCCTGGACCTGACGGGTCACGGGCCAAGTTGTGGTCGCTGGAGGCGTAGATACAGGACGGCTTCATCTGAACAAAGAGGGTGGAATTAAAACCCCTGTGTCCCACTACCGCTCCGCCTCTGCCTCCCTGTCCGCCTCCCTTAACTACCCCCCACCCTAGACTCCACCTCACCCTTGGTTTTATTGCTGGGCTAGTCAGGGAAAGGTTGGTTCCTGTAATGTGCTTTATCTTAACTTTGTTGAAACATTTAATGAATGTTTATAAGACTTGAGCAAGTCTAGGCGTCATCTGGGGACTCTGGGCATCCACTTTGTGCATGTGTAGGGTGTGGTTGGGTGTGATGTACTTGTGTTGTTTACACCACGGACACATTACAAATAACACAACTATAGGCCTATGTATTCATATTGACATTAAAACCACACAACTTTATTTACTCTTATTGAGATTAAAGCCACACAACTCAATTGCATGTATGCTTATTAAGTTAGATATGCAATGTCAGCATCGACTCTAGCCATATACAGTCTGGAGAGAGTGGAGTCAATAACAACAAACATGGTTTGCTGATAACCAGTTATTTCCATGTTGAGAGCAAACTGTTCTAGAAGTAACAACAGGTGTAGGTGGGCCAAATGGCAGCTAACTGTGATGCTGGGTTCCCGTGCCTTTGTAACGCAGGGGCCACCCATAAAGTACGATCGCACTGAGGAGGGTGCGGGGGGGGGGGGGGGGGGGGTCACAAATTTCGGAAATTTTGCGTTTGTTCCTGCTTTGTTCTATTACGTACGAGATTAGGAGGGGTAGGTGGTCATAAATTGCGGAGATTCTACGTACACACGTTATGGAAGGCCCCCATTCTCGTGGTCGGTGAAGAGAAAGCAAAGATATAACCTGTTCAAATGAGTGCTAGATTGCTGTTGCAACGTATTTGGGCGTAGTACACCGCGCTCACTAAGCGTCACACCACGTCATGGTGACGTCATGCGATACCGGTCACGTGACCTGTGAGTAGCTCGGGTCGGTAGCGAGCAGCTGGGGTCAGCAGGTCAGGGGAGGAGTTGCGGAGGCTGGCACCACCTCCATGTGGGCGTGGCCACCTCTGACCACGCCTACACGCTAGCCGGGCCCCCGGGCGGTCGGCGCCGGGCGGGCGGGGCCTCGGGGCGGGGTGGCCGGGAGGAGGTCGCTTTAATTGGGGGAGGGGGGTGGAGCGGGGTGACCCGGGCCCATCAGTCGTCACCCTCACACCCAAACTCACCCGCCGCTAGCCTCGTCAGGTTACCTGAAAATAACGCCACACAGTATGGTAAATATAATATAGAGGAAGTCTATGAAGGTTTAGGGTCAGAGCTCGTATCCCTTCGAGTTTGATTCGCATTGTAGTTCACAAGGCGAAGCCGCGTGAATAACATAGCTAGATGGGATCAAGCTCTGACCGTAAATTTGAATACGTTTCTGAATTTATCGCCCACTTCACATTGACTAATGGGCTAACCTTGGTGACATAATTCTCCATTGATTATTTTTTCTAAATACTCCATGTGCCTCGGATACGAGTTCCCAATGTTAAGTCAATGGGTAGAAGTATACCAGGGGTGAGAGAAGTACAGGTATATAACTATCCATACTCATGTTCAGGGGTCATCATAAAGTATATATATACGCAGTGGGGGGATGGTAAATACATCAATACACGGGGAACTGGTAAGACCGTAAGCTCTAAGGTAACAAGTCAGAAGAGGCATCTCTACCTTACATAAACCAACACCAAAAACACGTGACCATCTCCACGTGACCACAACTGACGTTTTACTAACTCACCGTCTCGCCACCAGATGGCGCCCTCATCACGTGACCCGCGCCCAGGTCACGTGACGGTGAGGGACGCTGGTGCTGCCACCTGCCGGCTCGCTGACCGTTCCTCACCGCTCACATAGAGTCTCGCCGACGTCTCGCCCAGGTACGCGAGATATCGCGAGAGGAGACCGGCGGCGCCAACGCTCAGAGGCACGTGCCCCGTGTGACCCCTGACGACCACGTGAGGGCGCTGCGGGGAAAGTCGCCTATAGCTGATGATCTTGACCAACTTGTGTTGGCCGACACATCCTTTGTTAGGTTTATATTGTGTAGATATGAAGTAATATGTAAATATGGAATGTCTGATGATAATCTTCAATTAGGTACGAGTATCACAATAGCGAATATATGTACATGTTTTTATCCTACCCCTCATATATTAATCTCCACAGACTCACTACCTACCTAAGTGATCAAATCTTGATGCATATTAATCTTGATAAAGGGCACAGAAAACCTAAAACGTTGGTTCATAAATAAATATGCCTACAGAACTACTTGGTCGCCTAATGGTTTTACTGTCTATAACCGGGCAATACTTAAGTCTGTTTGCTAAGACAGCATTAGCCGGCCATAAGTGTAGAATAAAGATGACCCACATCGTACCTGGGTCTCTATGGCATACAGAAAAGGATCCTCAAGCTAGATCCTAGATTATCAAACGGGTGCAACCGGGCCCCAGGAACCTATGAAGGCTGGAAACACACCAACAGGGATTCACGTGATGTGTTTTAACTATTCTATCCGCATGATCACTGATAATATATAACCTGCAGTGTAACAGTATATACATGTGTCATGGCTTCTATGTCATATGTGAAAATGGAAGTGGTTTCAGTATTGCAATGACTCTAGAATTCCTCTCGGATGCCTAGATCCACCCTTTACATTATACCCTATGACACGAACCCTGTGTGGACAGAATCCCTCTGTGGCACTCACCCCGACCTGACAGACCTCCGTGTGTTTTGTTTTACTCGGTTATAACCACCGGGTCCGTCACACTGGGGTCCGTCCATGGTCCGCCTGTCACCCAGCCACCCCCTCTAGTTAGCAGCGCCGCCACCCGAGGGCGTTAGAGTCGTGCCTATCTCCGGGCGTCCCTGGCGTCCCCGACCTGCACTCAGTGACCCCGTGATGACGGGACGCGCCCTGAGCAGACGACAATTTGTAAGTCCTACCTGGCATTAGGCTTCCCGCCCTCAGGCCTGGACGCTCAGCCTTAAAAGTCTAGGCCTCTCGCAGTTTGTTCTCCTATTTCCACTCCCTTAACTACTAGGCCTATATATATACATAGACATACATACATACACAAATGTAAATATATACATGCAAACATACATACATACATACATACATACATACATACATACATACATACATACATACATACATAGACACACACTCATATATATATATATATATATATATATATATATATATCATATGTATATATTATATATGTAGCCTATAGCCTATGTATATGTATTACATACATAAAGAAATGTAATTGAACACATTGGACGTTAAACTATACAAACACATATATATATAGATATATAGATATATAGATAGATAGCTATGTCTATATGTAGATAGATATATAAATATATAGACACACCCATATTTTTTCTCCATGAGTGAGGACGTCTGGTTCTCTGTTGGTTTTCCCTTGCAATATTCCACATCATATATCTACATGCACAATGATCAAGCATAAAAATATATGCTATCTTAATAGTCAGTATGTAAAGTAGAATAAACTCTATATCACGTATTTGTTCAAAGTCAGCTCATTGCAATGGCTGTCAAACTAAAGGTCAATAAAAAGCTACACACACTGACACAGGCTACAAAACGTTCAGGTGGCACAGAGCATCATCTTGAAATCATCGCCTAGAGCTGGCAGCGTGAGGCGGCGCGGCGAGCCACTTGTTTACACAGCGTTGTGATACCTGAGGGCTACTTCTTACCACGCTCACCAGGTGGCCTGGTGTAAATTGGTTCCGGTTCCGCCCTCTGTGTGCTTTCCATTGGAATCACTACAATTATGAATATATATCACCTTGCAGGTGTAGTATGTACACAGACTCCCAATCGAGTGGTGTTTAAGCCTTTGTATCCAATGGAGAAAAATTGTAGTACATGTTGACAGTGGTTCTAAGAATCAGAGACATCATGAAACACAACTCTTCATTAACGGCTCCCATGTGGCCATTTTGAGGCAAAAAGGTTCAATCAATAGCATTAAATATGCACATGCACGCACCTTGTCTAGCAGGGGAGTGAATTATTCGGTCATCCTTTGGTCATTAACCATTCACTTAGTCATTTGCTCTGTAGGGTCTTGCCATAAAAGAAGGGGGTGTGGCTGGGAGACGGGTGGGGGAGGAGCCAGAGCGTGACTGCCCCCTGCACCCCCTCTCCATCCCCTCACCACCCCCTCACCACCCCCTCACCACCCCTCTCCCCGCCAGATCACACAAAAACACACTCGCGAGGCAACCGGGAGTGTGTAGCGCTCGGGGCTATGTGAATAGTTGAGGTGTTCCCCGGCCTGGGAAGTCCATATAACCCCGCCGTACGCCCGGCCCCGGCCCCGGCCCCGGCTCTGGTCGCTCTTTTACCGCCGGTCGCCCGGTCCGTCTGTCGGCTAAATGCACACGCCCGACTGCCCCGATGTCCCGCGGTGTAAGGAGTTGACGGGCGGAGGTTTGACTCCTTCTCCAAGCAGGGGGCCTCTTTAGAAACTACTCAGCGGATTATACCGAAACAAGCCCGCTTTTGTGTGCTAACCCACGAGATAATGAATGTATACAAAGGTATACAGTATTCTGTAGTATATTTAAACAGTCTCCACATGTATTTATAAAGCGTGATACTGATTTAATGTACTTTTAAACTGACTAGTGGACTTCCTATCGGCAATATTGGTGTATTTATAAAGTGTGATTCTGATTTTAAATACTTTTAAACTGACTAGTGGACTTCCTAATGGCAATTTAAAATCCCCCACATTTCGGATTCTCAGAGCGCTGGGAGTAAAGTCTGACTCACATATAAGTAGACATTCCAGTTGATCGTTTGATATATGAAAGTATTCAAATACGTTTTTAGTGCGATGTGATTCTCGGTGATAAGGCGGGTTGCGGGCCGACCTGCCCCGGTCTCTCCTACCCTCACTCAGGTGTGTACTGCCCCCACCACTTATCTGCCATCTGGTGGCGGGGCGGCGGGTCCTCAGTGCGCCCTCTGGTGGGCTTATCGCGGCCCCCTGGTGGCGGGGGATCGCGGTGCGGGCTGATGAATGTGGCTCGGTGAGAGACGAATATCTCAGCCAACAAAAGGCGGCCGGACGTGGGCTGGTGCGGGGAGCGAGGTAAGACTGATAACATCTCGGCCTGACCCTGATCATCCCGGCCGGCTGGCAAGACGGGCCCGGCAAGACGGTCTGGCAGGACGGCCTGGCCCCGGCAAGACAGTCTGGCAGGACGGCCTGGCCCCGGCAAGACGGTCTGGCAGGACTGCCTGGCCTCGGCAAGATGGTCTGACAAGATGGCCCGGCCCCAGCAAGACGGCCCAGCCCTGGCGAGACAGCCCTGCCCAGGCGAGACAGCCTTGCCCAGGCGAGAAGACCCAGGCGAGATGGCCCGGGCAAGATGGCCTGGGCCAGAAGGTCTGGGCCCAGCAAGACTGGCTGGCTGGCAAGACGGGCCCGGCAAGACGGTCTGGCAGGATGGCCTGGCCCCGGCAAGATGGTCCGGCCTCGGGCCGATTCCACCAACACACACGATGTGGCAAGATTCGGCCCGATTTAGTTGTCTTGCTAGATCGGGCTAGGATTGAATCATCGCTACCTATTTGTCGCGATATGTCTTGAGGTGTCGGGGTGGTGGAGCACCAAAATATACACCCAACACCACTCGCCTACGTTTTGAGACAAGTGAGGTACGACACATTGTGACACAGTAAGACACTACAAGACATACCAAGATATACCACGGCAAATCCAACCTGTTGGTGGAATCGGCCTGGCCCAGGCGAGACGGCCCAAGCGAGATGGCCCAGGCAAGATGGCCTGGGCCAGAAGGTCTGAGGCCAGCATGACAGCCCAGCCCCGGCAATTATCTGACCCAGTGTATTTGTGTCCCATAAGCTTATCATTCTGATCTCAATCTTCATGCCTCTACGAGTATTGCAGTCCATTCTCCATAGTCTACATCCTGTGTGTTGTCCATTCTTTTAGTGTGTACAGAGATAAATACAGAAAGCATCCCATTTTGGTCAAAGTAGTTGTTCTCTAACTTGTTTGAATGCTACATGATATTCACTCGGCTGTCACCTTATCCATATCACTCCGCGTCAAACTCGTGGAGAACTATAACTTTGATGAAAACATGTGGGTTTCTTCTTTAGTCAGCCCGTCCCGTCTGCCAAGACAGCCTGGCAAGTCAGGCCGGCAATAAGACGGCCCGACAAGACAACTAGGATCCGATAAAAGGAGCCTCCACTCGGCCCCGGCACACAAAGCAGAATCAGCCCATCTTGATGGCTTAAAAGCATTCGTGAGTGGAGACCCGAGTATCTGGGAGATCAGACTTGTGGTAATAACTCCAATGGACGACATATATCTTCCCGTGGCGCCTCTCTGAGATACAAACACCTTTTAGAATGACCCAGAGGACCGAAGCATCGGGATTGATATTTATGTATTAGAGTGGGGAAAATGTATTTAAATGTAAAACTATTTCGCGACCAGCCGAAACTGCTCTGCCACTAATAGCAGAAATAGAACTGCAGCGTATAATGTTCAGACATTAAAGGGCACAGACAGTGGTGCCTTCTTGTGGAGGGGGGGGGGGGGGGGGGGTATTGTGCGAGAACTTCAAGAGCTATGAATCCTCACCATGAATTAAATACTTTGCATATACGTGTTTTACCTCTGATATGGTACCTCTGAATAGTGTTAAGGGTACCAGTCTAAGGTGCAGTATCACTGGATAGCATTAGAACATGATAGGGTACCAGTCTAGGATGTAATATCACTGGATAGCACTAGGACCTGATAGGCTACCAGCCTATAGTGTAGTACCACTGAATAGCACTAGGACATGTTAGGGTACCAGCCTAAGGTGTAGTACCACTGAATAGCACCAAGACATGGCAGAGGACCAGCCTATGACGTAGTCGACGTATCTGTCGCTGAGAGGTTTCACTAGGTGGCGCCTGTCTCGGATTGTCTAAGGTAAACGGTAGATGTCGCCTGTAAACGGGCGATAATTGGGGACCGCTGGGAGGTAAACACAGGCGGCAATGTGAGCCCGCATGTCCTCGCCGTCCGTACACACTAACACACGGAGAGCGTCCTCCTGGTGGTGGAAACGAGAACCAGGAGGCTGGTACAGCCCCTCCAGGGTTCTGTGTTGAGTGTCCTGTGTTGGAGACTTTGGTTCCTAGCCACGTTAAAGGGGAGGGATAACAGCCAACCCAAACAACCAAAATTCAGCTACTTGTGGTAGCAGCCACAGAAAGAGCATTGAGGAGCGTTTTACACCAAATTGAAATAGTATTCACCCCTCAACGTCCATTTCTTGTCGGTGCAGGGTTAGTTGGACTGGTCACTTTAAATGTTAGGTGAAGCCCGACATTAGAGTTTTTTAATAGGGCCTAATTGTGAACAATCCCAGAGGCCCAGGGATTTATCTGAATATATCTCATCCTTCACATTGAGTAATGGGCTAACTTTTGTGACATAATCCCCCATCAAGTATTTTTTCTAGATACTCAACGGGCATTGGATACGTTCCCTAATGTTAAGTCTATGGGTAAAAATACCAGTGGTGAGATAACAAGGGAGTGCTGACTTCTCTGGTCACCTGGTCATGAACACGACTCATGAGCATATGTATGAGTCATAATCAGCCAATCTCTAGTACGTTGTTTTTTTGTTATCAGAATATCCTTCAATAATATAATTAGTAAAAATGATCATAAATACCACTCTATGGCTGTCCACGTTATATGCTTCTAGTTTAACAATCTAGTTTTGGTGGTAATTCATTAATTCATGAATATGCTGTGCATATACTTTAGCTTTATGAATATATCTGTTGTAATTGAGGTGATATTCCATGTGTGACTCATTATCTAAGTAATCTAAGAAGGAAATCAGAGAACACCCTGCATTTAGACTATAGAAAACTTTTTCACAGTAGGCGGCATATTCAAATCCAGTCTGTTGGAAACGCCTATTCACACACTGACAAAGACATCCTGCATTCAAAAACGGCCGTTTTTCATAGAATCTTTGTTAGGTTGTTTTTGTTGTTATGACTGTAATGGGTATTTTCATGCTTGGGGAACTGGCAAAACGGAGGTGCCTGTTTGTCTCCGCGTCTTGTCTGAGAAATGACCGTCCTTATCTTCACGCCTGGATCTCGCGGGATCTCGTGAGAGCCGAGACACGCCAGCCGCCAATCAATGAGACCCTTTTATAATATTTGTTTTGCGGAGGCTAAACAAAGGCCATTTCTTATGTGGGATTTCCACAACGCTAGCCATGGGTGTCTTATGGGAGGAGCATGTGAGAAATGGGCGCCTCTGTCTGCGGGCCACAAAACGGACTGGGCTTACGCCAACTGATACTTATCACGACACCAAGAGCCGACTGGCGACACTCGACGCCTGCGCAGTCGGTGTTTTGAATGCTCTCAAGTGCTTTAATGGACGCAGGAGCGCGGCACCGATAGCGGCGGGCAAAAAGTCGTCTGGGCACAGCGCGATGTTCCCGCCGGAATGAAAGCAGGCTATCTCTCCTGCATCTCTTAACACATTACCAGACTTTCTTGTTTTTTAACCCCTCCATAACAACCGTAGAAATACAACGAGCGTTTGTGCGCTTGTTTGAATCGGGTCACAACTGCTGCATCTCGAGTATAAACCATGCTCACAGACATATCGCCCGATCGCTCCCAAGATAAGAGCTCTGACAAACCGACCTGTCAGATACAATAAAATAGTCCGACTCTATTTAAGTGCCCTTGAGACGCTTTGTGCCGCCTGCAGCAATGGAGGCAGCGGACCGTGTCGGCGGCACAGCCCACTGACTCCGGCCGATCGACTGATATCAACCATTTACCTGCCAATTGGGCGCGGCGCGGCGGCCCGATAAAATGCCCATTTCCGTGCGTGGTTAAAAGCTGCCTGCCGCGCCGCTCGCCGTGATAGCCCTGGAGGGAACAGGAGGGGGAGAGGGGCACCTCGTGGATCCGTGTGATGTATGTGGGTGCCGCACCGTGGCGCTGGCTGCATAGATAAAGCCCCGGATGACGAGGGCCACCATCCCCACTCCCACCAACCCTCCGCCCAAACCCAATTCTCTGGTCATATGGGTTCCTCACAAGATTCGAGAATAAAGGGGGGAACGCAGCGAGGTTCTGATATTCAGAAGCCCACTTGTTTGTCCGCATATCTTGTACATAGCTATTGTGTAATAGGAACGGCCATCTTGCCTCCGATTTAGTCATCAAACTTGTTATTAAACTTGTAAATAAAACACATGCATTATTGGGTCATCCGTAAAGTTCGTACGCAATGTATACACATATACATATACATCCCTTCTTTAACCTACAATGTATTGCGTACGAGACGGAGGGGGCTGGGGCCCTACTTACTGCATTGATAGCCCCTTTACTCTGTGATATCAGCCTATTTCCGCCACTAGAGACATCCTTCCTTTTTAAATTCCTGATAAACTTGGATTCCGTATTTATTTAAAAATCGTTCACTGACGTTTTACATTTCTTGTCTTTCCAGGTGACCTGAGATGTTACTGCAACAAGGCGGAGTGTATCAGCACGGCCTACATGTGCGAGTCCCCCTCAGGAACCTGCTACTCAATGATCCCCTACGATGGCCACTCCTCCACTTCCATCCACGGCTGCGCAGAGTCACTTCCGGCCGCAGACCGCGCCATCTGCCGTCCTGACGGCGAACTAAGACCTCAGAGCGAGCCCCAGGATTGGCCAATACTTATATGTTGCTCTGACGACATGTGCAATTACAGTGATAGTCTGGATATAAAAATATATGTAAATAGTAAATCTACGACAGGAAATAGTATAAAAGGTAAGATATCCACCATTTAATTGATGATAATGTATATATATAGAGTCTTTTCTATGATAATAATATGTACATGTGGCTACTTGTACATGTTGTCATCCCAAAAGCAATCTGGCATAAAATTGATTTATAGTTCCCTAAGCACTAGCTGGCAAAAATGCATTGCCGGGTTGGACTTATATAATATAGTATGGATAGAAACCTCATGATCGATGGTTATCTCGTTTAGGAGACTACATATCATCATAAACGAGCGGGTACTTTGGTAAATACTATTTCAATGGTCCCCAAGTTACTGTATGTTGTATACAGGAGGTCCCGAATAGAGTATAGTTTTAACATACTCATAATGGTATACTCACACTGGTTCATAGACTTGCTCAAGTCTTTTATTACGTACAGTCATTAAATGATTGAAGAGATTCCCAGCGACGAGCGGTAAGGTAGTAGGAGGTGTAGCCATAGGATGCAGGGACTGGAGCTAGTTCAACTGATTCAGTACAGGTCTACATACAACAAGTGTTAAAGTACATACACGTACACTGATGTATTCCATAGTGTGAGACTTCCTCAAATCAGTCGGGATTTACACGGGACTTGGGAGTAATATTATCTCGGAGGAATGCACTGACATTGTTTAGCATAGAGTCATCGCATACTCGTGCATACACACTGAAAGTTTCACACCCATGAGGAGGGGAATCCATTGTATTCCCAGTTCCCTGCTTTCTGAGCCGTATAAATGCCGGGTATTTTTATTTTTGAAAAAAAATGAACACACGAAGATAGCTCCGAGGTCAGAAGAAGGTCATTAGAAGTATTGACATTGTTGACATTGTGGGCTCGCGTTCAATATCCGCCGGCGAACGCGTTGGCTCCTTGTTGAACCAATCACAGATAAAGATAACATTCAGCTTTTCACGAAAAGCAAACACGATCACCTGCCCTGTGGCAGCTTCGGCCCTCTCAGTGACACAAAAAGAGGCATGTTGTTGACTGGCCTGGTGCTCCCCAATGTCGGCTGTCAAGTCCGTACGTCTTAGTGTGACGTATGACAAGACGCCAGGCCCCACACCGAAAAGAAAAAAAAGTAAAACTTTGTGTTTGGCATGGCTTATCATGCTGCAAGACGAATCCCCGGTGTAATTAGGATGCAAATGGCTTCGACGCAAGTCGATAGCGAGGCACTGGATACAAAGGCAGCCTGGAAAGGAGCTACGATCACATATAACGACCCGATGGTCTGCGATTATGGTCTGTGTATGTGTATGAGTACTATGATAAATTCTTACCTCAGCTGTTGGGTATTCGGTCTGTAAAACTGAACGGATATTGAAGTTGACTTTACAGTAAAACGCCGGTTCTGTGACACCCCGCTTAAGGGGTCACCCTGCTTAAACTAATAAAGGGACACTCGTCTCAGAACGGAAATTTTTCTGACTTTCAAGAGTTTATTCTAACCCCGCTAAAGGAGACACCGCGCTTAAGGGAACACCTCACGTTTTGTGCAGAAGGCTTCTTAACCCCGCTTGAGGAGTTACTTTGGAGGGACACCTTATCAAATCTTATGGGACAGTATAAGGACAACACTCCAGATGATCCTGATTGCTTGTTTATGGTGTGTGTGAGGCAGGTAGACTGGTGTCTAGATGATTAGACACCAACGGGATGCGTAGGCCCCTGTAGACATCATGTTGGCATCTGTGGAGTGTCTTTTTGGTTATATCAGTGTCTCTATACCATTGTGGTACCTGTATACACATGGATAACACATCCATCAACAGACTGAAAACCTCGCCTAAGGTCCAAGCAGGGTGCCCCCCTAAAGTAGGGTTTTACTGTAGATTGAGTATTTGTTAAATCATTATGTGTCGAAGCTGTAGTTGTAAGGCCATAACTGTCGCGGAAAACACCCGAATTAGGAATATGTAAGCACCATGCGATATTTTTTACGACGAAAATCGCGTCGCAGCGTGTGAACAAGTCTTACGACGGCCGGCGTAATGGCTGAACTGCGTCAACAGTGCCACAAACTGGAACTAGCCGTGTCAATAGCGTAGATACACACGATGTACTGTAGACACAGACCCGAGTGGAATATAAATACCCGGACAGTCGTACGGGACGCCGACGCCAGGGGGCCCACGCCAGAATAGACGCGGCGATCTGTTTGTTGACGAGTAGTGCAGTGTATTGGCGAGCTGTGCAGAGAGAAGGCCAATCACGCAGAACGAAAGGAGGACAATTGGGATTGGTCGGCTCGGCGTAAAACAATGTAGCGACATTGTGAAATGGAGCCATTTGCTCGACACGGGAAAAATTGTAAATTGTAAATTCGTGGAATTATGCCTTTTGCCATTTATTGTTTTTTTCGGTGAATGCTGATAAACTGCACGCATGCATATGGATATAAGTTGGTCAGCAGCTGAACTGAGGCTACCAGAAATCATCTAAATGTCCCATCAGATTGTAAGAAAAACCATTTTGAGAACCCGAATTTTTCGGATTTGAGCCGATCTTGGATTCTGGGTGATTCGAACGAGCCTCGACTCTTTTTATAAGTTGTATGAGAGGAAAAATAAACCCTGAACGTCTTCCGTGAAAACCACAGCTCCACGATATTCATCTAGCGCGACAATGATACAGTGTCAATTACATGCGTTTATAAACTATTTCTAAGAAGTTGAACATATTTTTCCTGCGTGGCCTTATTCAGCAGTCCTATTTAAATGATTTGGCCGATAGTGGTGAATTACATCTATTAAATTGGCACTTTTACATCACGTGATGTGTGGAGACACTACCAATAAATGCAGACGACATTGACTATATTTCCGCTGGTTCCCGCGTTGGTCAGACCGTGGAACGCGATCTTTCGCTGCTGGTTTCGTTATTCCACAAAGAATCCTCGTCACTTCGTTTAACCTCATCACGGTTTGACCTTGGCTTCCTTGAAGGGCAGTAAAACAGCGCCAAACTCGAGCCGAGCCGCGCTCAGTGCCACTGAGGCTGAGCAGAGCCCCGTGCCGTGACGTCAGACCCCGAGCAGACGAGAACTGTCTCACTCTTCTAGCAGAGACCCTGCGCTCTACTTCCTGTGGCTGCTTGTGTCTCTGCATCGACCTGCCTTTTTGGTACAGCAGCTGTCCCATCCGCTAGGTTTTCAAATAACCTAAATTCTGAACACTTTGAGGAGTATTCCAGAAGTCTATCGTCTATTCAACTGTGGATTCACATTAGAGAGTGGTCTAAAGCTGAAAAAGAAACACTGCATTGACACTCCCATTGAACAATTCATATATATTTCACAACTCATAATCTATGAATTGTCTGAATTTCATCACTTTTGATAGTTACCCTGTTTTGAATCTGAAACATTGGCTCGTTCCCCTTGTCCTTCGTGGATACTCGGGGTAAACCAGCGTTTGGTTGAGGCAGAGATTAGTCAGCGTTAGCACCCCGAAAAATCTGCTGGGAGAGTGGAACTGGCCGTATAATCAAGACGCCGCTGGTGCCTGGTGGGTGCTGGTGATGAAGACATGTGGGGCGGGCGCTGGTTGGCGAAGTGGGGTCGGTTTTACGGGCATTAACAGTCGCCAAGCCCTGACAACACTTCTTCATCCCCGCACGCCCGGGCCTCAACATGTCCGCAGCCCGCACCGCCGCCATACTTCACCATTATTCTGTTTTCTTTGCGGCTCTCTGGGCCTCTCCAACTCGGACAGGAGAGTTATCTCCATTCTCTTTCTGTATTTCCGGTGTGCTGCTGCAGAGTTCCGGTATCTGTGAAAAGCTGGTACTTCCGGCGGAAGTTTATACTGCACGTGCGTGTTGATACAGACCAGAGTTTGTCGCATTTTCTTTCTGCAGATCTTTCAGAGAAATTTACTCATCACGCTTAATCAGACTAAGTTTTCACTACCACTTCATGTTGTGAAAAACTGTTCCTGTGTCATGTCATCACTCTTCAAGCATAGACTGAGTGTGACTGACCCACTGGGCACGCTGGTGCATGCGTAGTTGTATACTTCCGTCAGAAGTACCGGATTTCCGCAGGGTACTGAAACTATGTATGACAGTGTCATTAAACACTATCATAACACTGTACAAAACCCCTTGGATATCTATAAATGCATTTCTCTCCCATCAATGCTAATCAAGAGACATAGATATGCAATTTACACATACCAAGGGCACTACATCACCTATTATATGGTAGAATTCGATTAAAAAACTTAATATTTTTGGTAAATGAAAATGATTTAGGGGGTTGAAGGTATATACTTATTGATATTGGTTCCGATTTCTACTTTCATTTAGCAAAAACAGCACTTCACTCGGTAAAAATTCACTAAGTTGTCACTGAGTTTCGCTGAAAATACGTTGTTATATCCTAGTTTCTGTTCTATAGAAACGTATATATAACGGATAAAATCACTTTGTTATAACGGAGTTTTTTTCCAACGAAAGTTTGCTGTTTACTATATACCGGTGTCATATATATTGTAAATACGCACCGTTTGGACATATAACATAAGAATACCGTACGTAACACTGTTCCGTACGGCAAAATACGGAACACTGTTCCGTGAGTATTGAATAAAACATCAGTGGTTAGGCCAAATTAACTATATTATTTTCATTATTTTCGGGTATATAGTAAGTATAGAACGACATCGTTCTATATGAATAGCTTTCATTAAGAAAGTAGTCCCTCCATTCGTCAGTGTATAATTACGCCGGGAACGTAACGCGCCTGGTGGGCGGGGCTCCGGGCGGCTGGTGGAGGCCCTGGAGGAATGCTGGCTCCGGGCGGGTGACGTATCACTGCGGAGACGTACCCTGACGTGCCCCCACCCCGTACACCTCACCCCCTCACACCTAGACATGCTCATGTCTTTAATTATTAACATTCATTAGATGATTATTGAAAACAATTTAATTAAAAATACTTTCTCATGACTGGTCGAGAAACTGGTCCTTGAAAGTTAAATACGATGAATTCATATTGTATTGTATTGTAAAACCCATATCTAAAATGTGGGAATGGTTTTTTTTTCATTTTAGATGATTTTGCTATTTTTACCTGAAACAATCTTTTCTTATTTTTGATAAATTCACCCAGTGTTTTAAGTTTCAAACAAGAAGAAACAGGGAAGAGAGCGGCTAACTGGTGGATAGCTATCTATAGAAGTCAGATCAACCTAGAAAATCCCGGATATCAATCTCCAAGCAGATATCCTGACCAGTAGCAAGGACTTCTCAGTGGAGGGTGCTGGACAAGTATGGCGCTGACCAACGCCATAAATCGGACACCATTACCGATTTGACCAGTCCCTGTATCGAGGAGAGGAGGGGTGGGGTAGGTGGAGGGGTACGGGGACCGGGGCCAGTCTACCCCACACCCAGCACAGATATTTATATGCATTCCTCCAGCTCTTTGCCTCTGTGTGTTGAACGGAAGTTGGTTTAAGTGCACGTGTTGGTGGGTCTTCTTGTGACCCTATTTTACATTTAGTGAGCAAACACAGGCTGTAGTTTGTAGGTTGAACTGTAATCTGTAGGTTGAAGGTCACACGTAGATTGTTGAAAGGGTTTGTCATTGGGTATTTCAAGTCAATCTGTGAAAAATATATTGCTTACATGAAGTGCAGATTCATCAAGAGAATTGGTGTTGTTGTTATTTGAAGTTCCATAACTGTTATATATACTATTGTAAAACTGGATGAGTTTTAATCTTGGCCACCATATGCCACGACTGGAGTGACTTCATAAGGCGAAGTCCGGGGCCAAAACGCCAGGATTTTATATTAGGGGTAGGATAAATGTGCATACTTCACCGTTTCGATCACAATTCCCAACGGGAATCGGGCATTGCCCGATTATAATTGGTGAGAGTTTGCTTCCCTTGTACATCGACACCATCGTTCCCAACTCTTCCCGATTATAATGGGTGATCGAGTCAGTGAATACCGGTGATATCTTAAGTGGTGATTCCACCAGGATGTACCATATAATACATAACCTGACCTTGCGAGACAAAAACACATTGTGATTGTGTAATCACCCCTTTAAAGGCCCTTTATAACGCAGCCGAAGATCTACTTCATGCAGATCTGGTTTTTTTGGTGAAATAAGAAAAAAGGCGCAAGACTGACCAGTCCAGCCCCGTGCTCAAAAGCCGGGTTTCCCTGGTATCTTTTCTCCATAGACCTTTTATTGGGAACGTATATCCAACGCCCATGAGATATTTAAGAAAAATATCCAATGGGGAATTGCGTCACAAATATTAGCCCATTAGTCAATGTTAAGGGTGAAATAAATTCAGAAACATATTCAATTTTAGGGTCAGAGCTCTATCCAAACTCATTTGAATCACTAATGTAATTCACATGGCTTCACCTTGTGAATTACTATTCAAACTTGATGGGATATGAGCTCTGACCCTAAACTTTCATAGGTTTCCTCTATAGTATTACTAATCGCTACCTAACTCATGTGGCTTCGTCTTGTGAATTACTACGCAATTCAAACTTGATAGGATATGAGCTCTGACCCTAAACTCTCATAGGTTTCCTCTACAGTACTACTAATCGATACGTAATTCATGTGGCTTTGCCTTGTGAATTACTACGCGATTCAAACTCGATGGGATACGAGCTCTGACCCTTAACTCTCAAAGGTTTCCTTCATACGACCTGAGCATCCGGAGAGCCTGCGAGCGCCGAGATCGAGTCGGACCACCCAGTGAGCTGTCAGGGAGCAGCTCGCCCGACACCGCCTTTAATCACCCTCCTCTCTCCCACAGGCACCTGCCCACATGCCTTACCAATTGTCCACTTTTTACACTTCCCACATCTCTGTTGGGAGCTGGGTCCTCAGGGGAAGAACCAACTGTCAGCTGACGTTGTCTTTGTGTGACGTCACATCCCGGACGCTGACCTCCGGGGTCTTGTTGTGACGTCACGTCCACTGACGCATGCGCGACTGGCGTCTGCGTGGCTGGCGTCTCGCGGGCGCCGAGACTGTACGAGAGTTAGTACGAGAGGCGGGGGGCGTGTGATGTATGGCTGTACGTCGGACGGACGCAGGGCGGACGCAGGGCAGACGCATCATTAGCTGCCTAATGTAGGGGGCAGCACCGCCGCCGCTCGCGGGGTCCCGGAGCAGCTCAGCGAACGAAACTCAAGCCGCGCATCGTTCGCAAACCAAACAGATCGCTAACCGGGGTCGCATAGCTCCATCCGTCTCCGGTGTAATGGCGGAGCTGGGTCGGGGCGGGGGCGGCTCCCTCCCGGCGGGCGGCCCGGGCGGCCCTCCCGGCGGGCGGCAGACGGGCCGCCGCCCAGACACGCCCGCGGGGGGCCGCATGCAGGCACGGCGGGGGAGAGTGTACGTTAAACAGTGACCACACATTGAAAAACTCTCCCGCTCCAAGCAGATCCGAGGTTGTTGTCTAGAGTGGAATTCACAAAGTGGAATTCATGTACTTCACAGGGTTAAAAATCTCATGAAATTCTGTTTCTTTTTTAGGGGTAAATGTCAGCAACAATTACAAGGGAAAAACATGTCTCGGGGAAATGGGAACCCTACAATTTAGACATAAGGATTGTGTTCGAATACAGGATCACAGCAGGTTTAGACAAATACCCTTTAAGGAAGCTGCACTCCCCATAAGTAGGCAGTTCTAGAGTATATCTTTGGGCTTTCATTGTAATATTAACAATGGTCTCTGAACTGAATATAATTACGAATGTACATGTAGAAATATCTGAAATTTCCATTTCTGGCAGAGGATTTTCGATTTAAATTTATGTAAAGACCCATTCACCGCACCAATGGTGGGATATGGATCAAGGGTCTATGCCTGTACAACGACGAGAACCAGCTAAAATTGGAACCTGTAAACAGACTGAATTATGGGATTAAGGAAGAAACCAACAAGTTTTGGTCAAAGTCACCGTTCCCATGTGTTTGACGTGGAGTGATATGAACGAGGCAACAGCCGAGTGAAAATCATGTAGCATTCAAACGAGTTGGAGAACAATGAGTTTGACCTTAAGGAGTTGCCTTCTGTGTTTATTTCACCACTTTACACACTAAAAGAATGGAGGACACACAGGATATAGACCATGTAGAAAGGACTGCAATACTCGTAGGGGCATGGAGGACAAGTTCCTAATGCTAAGCCTATAGAACAAAAATATGGAACAAAAATACCAGGGGTGAGATAATATCAAGAAAAGTCACGAAATTTCATATGATTGTTTATATGGCGGTAGTTGTCTTCGCGGAATTATATCACAAAGCGGAGCTGAGTGATATCTGTAGCAGAAGAAAACGAATGTCATATAAACAATTATATGAATTTGAGTGATGTTTAGATTTTATCCTACCCTGTCACATGTTTTTAATTGCATATATCACCGTGGGATATAAATATTTTATGGCATAATCGTGGCATACAATCACATCATGTTAAGTCTATGGATTTTTGAATAAGGGGTAGAATAAACTTCAATATGGTCTGTGCATGTGAGTAATTCAAGTTGCGAGCAGCTCCGAGCAGCTCCGAGCTGCCCCGCTTGTTTACGGCCCGCTCGCCCCCGGCCTCTGATGGAGATGTTGTCGGTGCCAGACCCACTTGAGCGCCGAGTGGCGACTGGAGCCGAACCTGTCTCCTCCGAGCTCCCAGCTCGCCCGTCATGTCCCCACACGGCACCAGAGGTCGCCACCCGCACCCAAACAATCGTCAACTGTCGGCGACGCACCGCACTCCAAGCACAGGGTCCCACACTGCCACCACTCACAAGCCCTCTGTGCTTCTGCTTGGAGAAGGGGGTGCGTTAAGAAAGATCACAAGGAGATGTGACTCTTGAGAGGAGACGTTGTGGGCACTCCGATTGTGGCCTTGTCCGAAGTACTTTATTCTGGACCAATCAGGCTAGGAGAAAGTAGGTCATCACACATACCACTCATTGTGAATATGGGAGTCACACTGGCAGAAGTTGGCCTCCAATACCGAGAAATACCATAAACCCAGAAAAGGTTGATGGCCTTTGTATATATAACTTGCAACATGTATATAATCCAATGAATAATGGGGGGGAAAATCTAATAGCAGGCAATTCGTAGTGGTACAGTAAAACAGTGGAGAGACTCAATGAGTTACATTTTATAATAGAGGGGTGCCGTTAGACTTGCTCAAGTCTTTGATTATAAACAGTCATTGAATGATTGAAATAAATCAGGATGAAATGCATTCCCCTGGCAGGTTCAGAATTAAAAAAATGTCTTTTAAAAGTTTTTATTATACTGGAGTGACCTGTAAGGCCCAGACAGCCTATCTTCCACAGTCTCCAGTTTCTAAACGAATCAACCTGGGCGAAGGGTTGGGTAGGGCCAAGGAGTTTAGATCTATACACAGGGACTGAGGCCAGTCTAGGGTACCGTTACCCATTAGACCTCTTTTCTCTTAGTTGTTGATTACGTTTATAAATGGTTATCAGTAAAAGTGAGTTGGTTGGCAGAGAGACGTGGGGGCATGCCGGTATAATTAACCTTCCTGATTCCTATCTCCCCGTTTTGACAGACAGACCGACAAATCACCATTAATTTTCCTCCATCTTAGCAAAGATAATTTGGGAGTTGGTAAAGGCGGTCGGCAGATAGCATCGGGCCTGTCTAGACCCTAACGCCGATGTGCAGCAAAGACGTCACTCGTGAGGGCGAAAATAAGTCCCGTTTCTAAAGACGGCCCGTGAAGTCAGACAATCACATATTCAGATCCTACCCTTGTGTCCTCTAAATGTTAGGAATAGGTTCTGGGTAAATTCGGTCATTCTTTGCCCCACATATCTAACGATAGACCTCGGTATGGAAAAACCCATAAACCAAGTACGCAATGAAAGGCTACTTGCAGTTGGTTTAGAGATTATCAGGTGGTTGCAATAGGGAGGTGTTTTTAAAACTAAGAACGATATTTAACAATATTCAACCACTGCAGCAGAGTCTGAGCTTTTTGTTCGTCGCCATCAAGAATGAGGATGACACTGTGGCCCTGGGGTCCCTATTGATCTGTACAAATTACCATGCAGATAATAATTAGCATATGTAGTACCAAACAAGTTATAGTGCGCTAGATATTGAATATACTACATCTATGACCCTCTCGTTACATATTGATCCAACTGAGAGTGATCGGTGAACTCAACTGTCACCAATATAAAGCGCTGGATTCACCAACACGATGCATTTTCCAAGTTGCATCTTGTTATATCTTGATATACCTTACAGTGCCGCGATATGTCATACATCCTTTGCCGGGGCACCTTTTGTGCGATGATATGTCTATTTTTTCACGATGTCTTGTGTATATTTTGGTACTCCACCACCGTGACACCTCGCAATCTATTGCCGACATATCACGGTATATCGCGATCTATCGCGGCAAGTGCATGGTAAAGGTGCTTAACCAAACTGACGGTTCGTGGCAAATATGCATGTGATCATTTGTAACCTAGCCAGATCTAACAAGACAAGCAAATTGTGACAAATCTCGCTATGTCTTGTGTGTTGATGGAACCAGCACTTAAGGTGCTGAGCTCTTCCTGGTATTTCCAATCACAGTCAGTGCAGTTGACACGATTCTATCCTAAATACTGTCCCATTATGATCAGTATCAGCCAGCAAGTAGTGTGCGAACTATAGTCTAGCAGATTCAACACAATCAATGGGTGATGCGTTACTCATTTATAGGCCTCTAGTTCTTGATAAGTTGGCCACCTAGACATTAGAAGATGTGTCTATTGTACTTTCATGCGTACCCCAATGCCAGGAGATCGTAAGGTCATTAACATACCAGTTCATTAAGACGCCTCTTTTCCCTCATTAGGCTAAACGATCGGCCCCGTAAACGTGGTGTACACGCTCTTATGTTTGGCCAACATCCATTAATTAAGCAGCAAGAGAAACAAGAAGTGAATCTGGTGCGGTCTACAAATGTCAGCTGGGCCAAATACGGCTCCCGTCCGCTTTCAAATGTAAACATCGATATTCTTGTTCTCGATTCTCATCGTCGATCGGATCGGTGAGAATCGGTGATAAATGTCGCTGTCTTATGGGCTCTATTGAGCGTGGGAATATACGCTCAGATACGCTGCTTAGATATTAGAGAGGTAGGAGAGGTTATAGACACTGAGCTTGCTGCAAAAACATAGCCTTTCACTAGCTTGTGCCAACTCTGTGACATTGGTAAAGGGCAGAGTGCAAGAATCGTAGAACAATGTCCAGTTGACCATGACCCATCAATTAGGTACCTCATTGACCCACTGGTGCTTGACACATTTGGGCTCCACATCAAGCTGGTTGGTTGAATGAGCTCGGAATCAACAAAAAATATAACTAATAAAAGGATTGGGTTATATTAGGTCTGTGGGTCATTTTATGTAACCCATTTGCACTCAGTCAACTTGTCATTTCTGCAACTGCCTTTCTGGGATCCAAACATATCAAACTCCAGTGGGTCAATGAGGTATTTCGGTCCCTAGTGATTGGTCACACGCCTCTGTGACACTGTGACACTGGCCCTTTGTACCTTTCACAATGTCACAGAGCTTGCACACAGATAGTGAAGGGATAGTTTTTGCAGCATGCTAATAGTCTATATACACATGTATAACCTGTCCCTAACCTAGGCAGCGCATGTGGCCCGCGCTCAAAAACTCAGTGTGTCACTTGTACATGGATGTCGGTGTCACAGGGTGCAGCTTCTGTCCCCACATTAACATACCTGCAATATAGTGAGCTATATAGATATAGACGCCCGGCCTTATAGTCTGTATTTATCTTTATCAAAGTAATCGGGAAAGGGGGATGGGATTTTAGAGCCATTAACAAGTCTTACATTTTATTGAATAAGTTTACGATGCGTCCGGTGCTGCATTCCTGCGCATGCGTGTCGCCCTCCAAACCTAAACTGAGACAAAGCCTCTGTAGGGAGAGTGCGTTCACTCTGTGTAGATGGTAAGGTTGGTGAGGGATGTGGGAAGTCTAAGGTATCGTCAGGACAGTCAGTAGTAGACATCCACCGAACCACACCCCAATTTATCAAACCAGAAAACACCCTCTCTTCTACCTCAGCGAACCTCGACCCTACCCCGACCCTCGCTCCGTACACTAAAGCACTCCACTGCCCGTGCTCACATATGCTGCACGCCTAGAGCATTGTGAGCTACCAAAAAAAAGACCCTCCTAGTATGCGTAATCTTGAGAATCAGCAGGACATCAAGAGAGTAAAACCGAGCCGTCTTTGGGTCAGGGCAACTCTCAGCCAGGTATTCTCTGTTGCCTCGTAGATGCAGACCCCATTAACCACACCCTTCTCTGTTGCCTCGCAAATACAGACCCCCACTAGCTTCAATTTCCTCTGTTGCCTCACAAATACAGACCCTGCTAGCCACACCTTTCTCTATTGCCTCGCAGATACAGATAAGCTCCTTTCTCTGTTGCCTCCACTGTATTCTCACAGATGCAGACTCTGCTAGTTGTACCCTCTGCTGTATTCTCGCAGATGCAGACTCCCGCTAGCTCTACCCTACATGGGGGCCTTGCAGACCCTGCTAGCTGTACCCTCTGCGGTAACCTCGCAGATGCAGTCCCCAGTTAGCTGTACCCTCCATTATTACCTCGCAGATGAAGACCCCAGCTAGCTGTACCCTCCGCTGTAGCCTCGCAGATGCAGACCCTACTAGCTGTACCCTCTGCTGTATCCTAGTAGATGCAGACTCCTGCTAGCTGTTTTCTTTGCTGTGACCTCGCAAATGCAGACCCTGCTAACTGTACCTTCTGCTGTGGCCTCGCAGATGCAGACCCTCTTACTTAACCCTCTTCTGTGGCCTCGCACATACAGACCCTGCTAGCTCTACCCTGTGCTGTGGCCTCGCACATGCAGACCCCCGCTAGCTCTACCCTCCGCTATGGCCTCCCTAGCCTCGCCAGCTATTGCGAGTTCGTGCCGTTATCTGGAAGTTGTAGATAAAGTTGACACGTCCAATTTGACTCCGGTATCAGGGCTTGCCCTTCACCAGCGGTCCAATTTCTACAAGAGTGAAGCCGAGAGCGGAGAAGTGGGATGGGAACACCGGGAGGGTGTGAGGCAGGGCCCAGGAAGAGGCAGATTGACTGACAGACAGACATGAGGTTTGAGAATAGTTCAGCTAGACTCACACCAAGATAGACAGCCAGACAGACGCCCAAATAGGTATGGGAAGTCCAGAAAGTATAGAACCATAGCGAATAGTGGAAACAGGTGATGAAATAGATCTATCTTTATTGATAACATGAAGAAACGTATTCAACACACGCGAAAGTGATTGTGTCATGGTATTATGATACCTCACCAACTGTACACTTGATGGATAGTTATAATAACAATCAATTAAATCTATTGTTTTGTGTGAGTGATTCCCTTCATTTTATTGATAAATCAATTCCAATGCTAAGTGTGTCATACTTATTAGAGCGTACTTGCACGTGCTATATACATCACCTAGAGGTTAGAGTGCCTATATATAGACTTACAGCGTACTGCATGAAAACTATCCATTCAGTATCTGCATACTATTCACTGTGATACTGGGAAAGGAGGAGTGTCTTAGAGGTATCCCCAACTGACCATGACCAATCACTCAAGACCAATATACCCCATTCAACAATTGGTGACTGATATGTTTGGATCCTAGACTCAGCAGATATTGGCAAGTTGAATGAGTGCGAGTGGTTTACAAAAAAATATCCATAGACAGAATGTAAGCCAAAATTTTTATTTATTATTCATTTATAATTGCACGCTCATTCATATATGATGAACATACCATTTGCTCCTAGTACTGATGCCCAGTAAATCCCACCTCCCTGTCTCCAACATGCCATATTGTCAAGGACCAGCGACGGGAGAAACAGCTCAGCTCTGCATCCCCAGGGTCCTCTCCCCATGCAGACAGAGTTTGGAGCAATGTCTGTATAACATAGGGATCGTGTGTCACTCCACACATGTGTTGTACAAGCTTGTTTAGGACGACCGTCACCCCTTACACAACAGCCCCGAATATTCGCCGCGACACCGCCCGTATCTGCGCACGCATTCCCGGCGCATGCGCAGTGTTGTGGCTGTGGAGGTTGAGTTTCTGGCGAGCAGTCAACGTATCAAAATATTTACATTTCACCAGCTCGCCTTGTTTTAATGGGCCGAGCGCCGGCCGCCGTTTTGCCAAACATCATGAAGTGTGTGTGGGCCTCTGCTGCCACCTAGTGGTGATGGGAACAGTTAAAATGAGGCCGAGGTGGAGGGTCGAGGGAACCTCAGTGGGGTCTCAAACTGACGTCGCGTCTGCGTGATATCATTTCATTGGCTTAATAGAATTTTCAAGTTGGTTTTACACACAATATTGTAACAGATATGCGTCTCATGAAATGTATGTCCCATATGGTCTTGGAAAGGCTTAAAACCTCCTAAACACAATGTTCAAGTAGTGAATCGCGGGTATACTGGTGACATGTATTTGTATGATATACCTTTCATCTTTTCTATTATCTCACCCCTGATATTTTTGTGGCATAGGCTTTACATAGGGAACTCGTTTCCCATGCTCCTATGAGTATTGCAGTCCCATCTCTATGGTCTATATCGTGCAACGTCCATTATTTTAGTGTGTACATGAGTGAGATAAATACAGAAAACAACTCCACTTGGTTGGAGTCACAGTTTTCCAACTCATTTGAATGCTATGTGAAATTCACTTGGCTGTCGCCTCCTTCACATCACTCCACATCAAACTCATGGAGAATGGTGATTTTGACAAAAGCTTGTTGGCTTCTTCTTTAGTATCGCTGGTATACTGATGACATGTATTTGCATGGTATACTTTTCATCTTTTCTATTCCCGAATAGCTGTTAATCATGATTTATATTGAATGCCCTGTTCCAATAAGGTATTAGTATACATATGAATATTGTCGTACAGTTTCTACAGCATAATAACACTTAACCAGCACAGAACTACAACCACATACGAGTATTTGTGTGCTAATCGTGTTTTTACCGTTCTGTCTTTTCAGGGGAGACGCCCAACTACCGCGGGTCGAGTCACAGAGAGACTGGCGACCACCACAAGCAACACAACAAGGTCTCAGAGAACTACTCTCACCGAGTTCTCTGGTTCAAGGCTGCCGTCATAGCCGTTCCGATTGCTGGCGGCTTCATCCTCGTTTTACTCGTGCTCCTCGCCGTGCGCATGCTCAGAAACGACAGTCGCAGACACCGACAACTTTTACAAATGCGGCGGCATCGGAGTCTGACGAAAGCGCAGCTGTATGTGGCCGATCACTTCTACCCGGAGAAATGTGAGAAACAAGGACACTGGAACGCCATAGACAGGCATAACGCCCTCTACAAAGACGTCAATGTCAAGGTCGATTATAACAGCCACGGCTACAAGAAAATGACCAACAGTTCGCAGCACAGCGGGTCGTGCAGTTCTATCATAGTCTGGGGGAAGTCAGACAAACTCGAACCCACATTGACTGTTGTATAGTGACAGGTGTGAGCATGGGTTTCTGTCACTGATAGTCTGACAGGACTGTCATCGGGCTGCTGTCACACTAACTTATACTCTGTTATCACCATGGTTACGCGTCATCATGCGCATGCGTAGTTGTGCTCTCAGATTTCAAACTAAATCGATGATTCCCGACAGGACAGAAAGTCTCCCAATCACTCTGTACTCATTGGTGACAGTCGTGAAAGTGTGACACTGACAGCGTGACACCTATGCCACCCGCATGACTCAGCAAAATCTTGCCTTGTGTTAATACTGATTCTCCGATGGCCATGATTCGGTTTCGTGTACAGTGTAAAGTATTGAGAAGGGGAAGCTATGCACCAGCGCAGGCTTCATTTAAACATGAGAGGCATACCTCTTATTGAACTACAATTGTGCCTGGTCCAGTTGGTGTATATGAAGTCGTTGTCACTGCTACAAGGGAAAGGACATCCTCAGGATTCCTCGATAATACTCCGACCGTCGACTCGCTTTTCTCCTCATCTGTACATAGGGATAATTTAATGGTATTGTATGCAACATACACATGTATAGCTATTCATCAGTGGGTGTACAGAGAAAGCAAACGTGTTAAATATTTTGTTACATATGAGATGGAATTTATTTATTATTAAAAGTTAATAAAATGCTGATCATTTTGATGGTCAGATAAGGAATAAAATAGCATGTGTTGTGTTTCTCATCTTAAAACATATATCTTATTTTATGATGATTTATTAGATATTTATAAATGAAAAAATATATCTTATCATTAAAGAAGAAATATATCTTATCATATCATAATCTATTCACCAAATAAAAAGGAAAAAATAGACAAGGTCAGAGATTGAGGCGTATTCAAGACTACCTTCAATAATGTACATTGCCTGTAGAATCCATGGATTCAGTCACAACTAACGTGAACTGTATCCATTCTTTATTCGCCTATTTCATTCAGTCCTGCTTGAATCATCCTGTGTATTATTCTAAAGTAATCCCATAGAGACCTAAACCCTTTGAGCCAATATTGATGTCATACATTCTAGTAGAGCCATGGGACCATGGTTACGCTATTCTAACCGGAGAACACGGACAGCCGTATTATCATAGCCCCTGTCTTCACAATATAAGGACACTAACATGGCAATTTGTAGTTACATTTCTTTAGCGAATACCTCCATACTATTAAAGGCATATCGGACAATTTGACTTGAAAATTAAAACCCATGCCAAATTCCCTAAATTTGAGTATGATGATTTCTATTTGTTGTAGTACTTATCTAACTTAAAATGGGGTCGCCGTGCTAGTTTTATATTTATCATCCAAGCACGCTCTTAAAAGAGACATACAAATCTAAAACATAATTCAGAAATCTATCTGAACTTTTTGTTTTTACTTATAGAATTGAAATTTTTCGAAAGGTTTCAAAGGAATACAAAAGCATTGTCCGACCATCCCCAGGATAATGCCATATGGCATTCTCAGGTTGTATCTGCGGGAATGCCATATGACATTGCCCTAGATACACCAGGAGAATACCATATGACATTGCCCTGCAAGCTGGAAAGTGTTAATGTTCATGAATAAATTGACTCCCAAGAGACACACGAATATATATATATATATATATATATATGACTTCACATCATATTATAAGATTGTCCTGTATCCTGATTGACTGCTGCATAGTTTGAACTCAGTCCACAACATAGAATATCTCTCTCATATATGCTAGTAATACTATAACAACTGCCCGCACCAGATTTTAAGCACACAGGAGCCACCTGGTGACAAGAAGAGGAACCACCATGATGCGCATCTTGTATAACATGTTTAGATTGACGCTGAAGTTCACACCAGAATAGTAAGTTCAAAGGTACCAGTTTTTTTAATCATTTCAGATTCCCCGTTTTTTTAATGCTGTACTAAAGCCCCCCCCCCCCCGAAACTTTACAAGAATATATGGTGTGTTCATTCAGCAATCAGTTTGTCTTACTTCAAACCATGAGTCAGTTAAGCCTATGATGCATCGACATTTTGTTCCTTTTTATAACCTCGTAAATGGAACCCGATTGAGATCAGAAAGAGCGGCCTGGGGCCGAGCCCGGCTGGTCCCTGGACCCGAGGGTAGGTCTGTCTCGGCAATAACGCAATGTTTAAAGACTTATATTCTATTTAAGATATCAGAAAACGGGTTTCGGATCTATAACCGTCTCTGTCTCCCGAACAAATCAATATAAGGCACTTGTAAATCCGCCTGAGGGATGCGTAGTATTGTTTTTTAAATTGCCTGCTCAGAATTCGGAAGAGTCGGTGAAGTTGCGTTCATCGACATTCGTAAGGTCGGGGATGAACTTGCTCAAGTTTTTGATTATGAACAATCATGAAATGATTAAACACAATCAAAATAAAGTTCATTATAGTATGAATCCTTCTCTGACAGGCCCATGAATCAAACCTGTATCCCAGCGAGGAGGTTAACGATAAAAGATGCAGGGACTGGAGCCAGTCTAGGTCGGGGACAGTCGGCCATTACTCCCACCCTAGTAATACCCGACGTGTCGAGAAAGGTAATAAAATCGGGTCAGTGAAGTTCGTACATCGATTCTTATACTGACCAGACGGATCCGTCGTGTTAAGGTGGACTTGAGCAGAGTCGGCGTGTCAATGTTTTATAAGCTTTAATCATCAATAGAGGGAACATCAGGAGATTTTTTATGAACCTGGCCATTGCGGGAAAACATAGCTTACTACAGCTGCTACACCTACACTATACGGAATATAGCCTATGATCCATGGGGGCCGCCATGACGCCCCCCGAGTAGGTGTTCTACACTAAGGAGGTGAAAAAGTAGGTGTTCTTCCCTAAAGGAGGTGTGAAAGAAGTGAGCGATAATTGGGAAGTGTGACAACTCTAGCCTTGCTGACATATGTCTATAAAGTGTTTCATGTGAAAAACCTCATGTTCTGGGTTTAATAATTATGTCATCCTTCTCTAGGATGGGTGTTGAGAGTCAAGGGAACCATGGTATAACATTGAGAGGCAGTTGAATTTCGTAAGAACAAAGAGCTAGAATATAGATCTGCCCCCCCCCCCCCCCCAAAGGGACCTGACATATTGCTGGCAACCTAGTGACTGTTTTATGAACTAACAATGGCTCTGTCCCCTATAGACAGCTGGCGACTAGTAGTCAGCGAATCGAGAACTACAGGCCATAGGTTGATACCCTCATAATGCTACAGCTAATATTTGTTTGTTCAGTAAGTATTTCGTATTGCCTGATGGGAATATTTTGCCTATTCAGTCCATATATAGGTGTCTCGTCACGTATGTCCTATATCAATTTAAAATGCAAATAAGATGATTTTCCGGAAATGGAAGGGCACATGTTGTAAATTATTAAGATACTCTTTTATATTAGAGACAACCTGAATTAGCACAAAATTTCTCCTCAATAGAAAACAAATGTTGATGGGTGTCCATCCAGAGGAATCCTCCAACCTCTAGTACAATCCTTTGATATAATACCGGGTAGTGTATATATTGTGTTGATAAAAGTATCCCCCATTTTTCCCGTTATCAAATCCTAAGGTCCGGCGTCCACCTACTACGATATTGCTCCGATATGGTCTACGATGCATCTCCTGATAAAAAATCAAAATCGCGTCGGAAGGTCACCTAATATCAAGGCAGTTGACCACGTTTCTGCGATTAGGCATCGAAAAAACCATATTAAGATGCGTGGTGGATTGGCACGTCTAGACATATGGCTACGGTATGTCTCCGATATTTGCTTTTTGTATTGGTGCCATATTGAGAGGTCTAAATTTCTATCGTAGTAGGTGGATGCCAGATGAGAAATAACCTCTCCCTACGACTACCCAAATGGCAATGACATATTCATACAAAACAAAGGTAAAAGCGTTATTGACCATGAACACCAAATTCATTTTTAAAAATCTGGATACCTGAATTTATATTTATCAGATCATGTTCCGATTTTTGCGCAAAGGAAACATAATAGGGGACTAAATTGAATGTAGAGATTACTCCAAAACCATAAAAAAAAGTTTCAGATAAAAGCAGTTGTATGCTCCTAGGCAATATCCTCGCATGAGCTCGGATATTACTACACCTCAACTCCTCCGAGCATATGGCCACTTCTATCTGAAACCAGTCAATATTGTCATTGTGTGCATATATATATTGTGTGTACATAAATGCACAGACATACCTACGGAGAAATGCAATTCCTACACAATACATATACACATACTTCATTTAGACTAGGCCGGTCCTAGACACAGGGAGTGGGGCAGACAGACGTCTTGGCAAACACAAAGACGTACATTGTACATTAGGTCACATGTTCAGATCACCAAGGACCTCACAGAGAAATTCAACTCGCTCTAAAGTGCTGATTCCACCAACACGATGCATTTGCCGCGTTGTGTCTTGGTATATCTTGATAATCTTACAGTGCTGCAATTTTCTGACATCCTTTTTGCGATTATTTGTGAATATTTGAGTGCTCCACAACCATGATGCCTCAGAATCTATTGCAGACATATTGCGGCATACTGTGGCATATAACGACAAGAACATGGCAAAGGTGCTTAACCGGACCAATGGTTCGCGGCAAAAATGCATGTGATTATTCAAAGTCTAGCAAAATTTAGCAAGATAACCAAATCTTGACAAATCTCGCTAGATGTTGTGTGTTGGTGGACGGCTACAACCTACTGTGACATGACTGCCTTTATGCCTCTGCTCAACTCATCAAAGTAAATGGCAGCTTGTATCTGAAACCAGACAATATTGTGTATAGTAACCCCGCTTCTGGGACACCTTGCTTTTCTCGGAACAGAAATCTTTATTTAGTTTATTGTAACCCCGCTTAAGGAAACACCCTGCTTAAGGGAACACCTTGCCCGGAACGGAGGGTATTCCCTCAAGCTGGGTTTTATTGTATATGTATTGTGTGTGTAATTAAATGCATAAACATACATACATGTATATAATGTACTAAACGCACATGGAGAAATACAACTCCTACACATATATGTATGGGCAGTTCCTAGTCACAGACAGTGGGGTAGATAGACATCTAGGCAGACACACAGACGTACATTGTACATGAAGTCACGTGTTTAGATCACCAAGGACCATACAGAGAAATTCAACTGGCTCCAACTCGACCGTGGCTACAACCTACTCATCCTAACCACCTGGATGTCTCTGCTTTGAGGATTATCGCATCGCGACCATCATTACACACCAGAGTCAACAGATCTGCGTGTTTATTCTCCCGAGTTTTTCCCGTGTTAGATTCGTCATGGCCGCGTACAAACAAACCGCGAGTCAACCCGCCGTGGCGCCCGCATCATCCCGGACCATCCTCTTCAACGCCAGTAATTGGGCCTTTTTCGGTTTTCTCGCGCGTCCACCCGGCCCCAGCGTCTCCGGGCAGGGTCACGTGACCCCGGCGGTGACGTCACGCAGCTGAAGAGCGCCCTCTGTTGACGTTAAGGTAATCTGTCTCCTGGGCCACTGACAGGCGTTTTTTCGCCGGCCGCCGGGGCAAACATTTGCCCCGTCGTCGGTGTTTAATTGATAATGGCGGACGGCGCGCGGTCGGTGATGGATCGCCGCCCGGACGACACCCGCAAGGCGGCGCCACTTGACGACCGCCACGCCGCGTCCGTCGTCAGGGACGCTGTGACGTCACGCACCGCCGCATATACACTCTCCCAGCACACCTGGTCTCCAAGCGCAACCTGAAGCCTATAATGGGTGTGTTCCACTGGACCGACGGTAGCCGATTCCTTAGCCAGACAATCGCCTATTATTATCGGATGCCCTAGAATTTCTCAAATGTTTGAAAATGGTCATTTATTAAACTATTATTATCAGAATTAAATAAATTACAATACGTGGGCTTCCTCTTAAGGGCCCAGGAACAATTGATCGGGTGAGAAATCGGCCTGGTGGATTGTGCCCTTTAGACAGCGACATGCCGATTCTTCCCGATCACACCTTTACCTGATGGATCCGTCGGGTGGGTAAGAATCGGTGAACTTTATGTCGTTGTACGCACTTCACAGACCCCATTATAGTCGGGTCGGGCATTACTAGCGTGGGGGTAATGACTGACTCTGTCGAAAGTAAAATTATCAGGAGAATTCGACCCGTTTTGGATACTTATGAATAAGACATTTTCATATAGAAGAAAAGGTCTGACTAGTTAGGGATGTGGTCAAGGTTAGGGTTAAGGATAGGGATAAGGTTAAGGATAGTGTTAGGGTTAGGGTTAGAGATAGCATTAGGATTAGGGATTAGGTTAAGGATAGGGTAAGGGGAATGGTTTTCTGTTTGTTTTCTTCCCCAGAGGAGACCAAATTTGAAGCCAGGATAACATACATACCACTCAGTAGAGTATTTATCCACAGTTAAGACACTTGAGTTGATTAGATTTAAAACGGGTCGAGTTGGTTACGGGTCGAGTTCTTTAAAAGGGGTCGAGTTCGTTACGGGTCGAGTTTTTCATGGGTCGAGTTCGTTACAGGTCGAGATCTCCGGTATTCCGGAGAGAGCCGGTGGACGGCTGTGGTCCCGACGAGGGGACCAGACTGAAGAGGAGCGGGCCGACACTGGCCCCCTGCCCGGCCCGGCGGTCGAGACGTTGTTGACTGAGTGGTCTACATGGATATAGATGTACGCGGCGCACTCAGCCCGACCCTCATCCATTATTCTCCCGTTTCAGACTCGCTCCCGCCGCCTCCTCCAACTCTGTTTGTCTCAGAGCCGCCAGATGGCGACACAAACTTAAGCATGATGGATGACGTCGTGCAGCGTCTCCACAGCGTCTCCATAGCGTCTCCGCAGCGTCTCGGAAGCGTCTCCGCTTTAAAATAACCGTGAGTGTGTAGGGGTGGGGAGGTTAAACGCGTCTTTATCTACAGTTTGTACACGATAGAACCGATCTAGATATCTGTGGAGTTCATACACTCTGTGTGCAATGGAAGTTGTGTAGAAAGAATAGGTTTAGATCATTTATCCTACTCTAAACATATAAGAATCGCCATTGGCTTGACATTGGGAGAATGTGTTTGATGGGGCATGACATAAAACCTTTTGTGTAACTATGCATTCAATCTAAAATCGTGGTGACGGAGTGGGATAAATACAAAATGACCCTAAGTGAGAATCAACCTGGATTTAGGCAATCTGACCAATACTTCTACAGTCCTCGTTCGGCTGCTCCCTCATGAAGATCACTACGCGCACAGGCATTGTTGCATAATTCCCGACTGACTCACACTCAGGGCCATTTCTACTAAGAAAATAATGAACCTGTACAACTATGGTGATTTGGTCAAGGTTAATTCTCACCAAAGAACAATTTCCAGCAGCCAGAATTCAATGTCAAAACACCGATGATTATCATTTCATGGATATAAACGGCAGACAATGTTTCAGCTTTAGTAACCGATAAGGAATCTATCTATGTAGAATATATATTTCTCTAATATTAAATTTTTATATTGCTATCTTAAAGACAAATATATGTTCCCTGTGAATATGGAGGATACTTAAGAAACAGCCTTGAAAGACTTAATGCAGTGTCAATGGAAAACATGGTAAAGGTTTCCGCTACACACCGGAAGGACTGACCCTACTGAAATAGTTGACAGAGATTCCGAATGGGAAAATATGAAGTCATGTACTGAATACCAAGTTATTGAAGGGTTTAGTAGGTGTGTGCATACGGCCATGCGTCTAAGGGTAACCATGAATGTGAGACAGAGCATGTTGTTAACTATGATTTTCAGAGAATCTGCAACAACATTATTCATCTGCATATAAGCTGCAAGATCGAAAATTTCAAATGCATATATATACCATATTTGAAGTGCACTGGGCTGCATATGAAAGGATAATAAAATATTATGTATGAATTACTTTTGGAATTCACTCCCTATCGTCGCACAAAAACCAGGATCTAAGGATCGATTCAGCAAGCTGTCCATAAAGAGCATAAGAAATTAAATAAATTGAAAATAGAAGATTGAATCAAGTAAACCTCATTATTTCGAATACTATCTTTTTATATGGATACCTGTCGTATAGCAAGATCATCATTTTGTTATTCCACGATACCTGTGATGGAAATTCACTGTAGCAAGAATATAATTGTATGGATGTATTGTATAACAGAACGAATATCATTGTATTTATCATAGAAAACGGTGAAGGGTTTCCACTAGTTGACTACAATGATTGCTTGGAAGAACGACTGTAACGTCGATTGCATGATGAATAAAAAAACAAGAAAAAAAACTTGAACCAAAATGAACATCACCAATGTCGGGCGTGGCCCACTGCAGGGTGACTAATACAATCTCTGCTCACATGGCTTCTTGTTGTTTTGATTTTTAAGTGTTTTTATTGTTTAACTCCATCCAGGCTGTCTCAGTGGTTTGACTGAAGCCCTTCTAGTTAACGCAGACCCTTCAGCGTACCTCGGACCAGTGTAATCTCTTGAACCACGACTTATCCCTTCCCCTTGCGGTCCGCTTCATGAATTTACAATTTATAATGATAGTTTTCGGTCTATGTGCCATAAATAATGAGCCAAATTGGTACATCTTTTACGCAATGAAAATGATATGATTTTAACCATATTTAATTTTTGAGTAAAAAACCTTTTTTTTTACTTTTTCTTTTCAAACGTTCATAACTTGAGTTGCCTAATAATTTCAGCGTTTCACACGGCAGATTTGAAATCAGGAGATTCTGGAGATAAACAACCATTAAGAAAAACATACTCTGGACGCTAAGGCAAGGTATACCCTCTCACAACCAGACTATAATAACATCTAATAAAAAGGAGAGACGTGTAGTCCCTTGTGGGGGGGGGGGGGGGGGGGGGCAACCAGGATTCAGACTACGGGGTAGCCATAAAGAAGGAGATAAAGCGGCGCGTGTTTACAGACATAAACATGTGATGGCGCCTCGAACTCTTTAACATGACGGTGCATGATTTGTAGCAGGGCGTAAACTGTCCTTCTCCGTTGTGATTGAGTTGACGCAGGCTGCTTTGTTATTAAAAGAAAGGGGAGGGGGGGGGTTATAAAGTTGGTGCAGAGGTTATAAAGTTGGGGGTTATAAAGTTAGGTGTGTGTGTGTGTGTGTGTGTGTGTGTGTGTGTGTGTGTGTGTGTGTGTGTGTGTGTGTGTGTGTGTGTGTGTGTGTGTGTGTGTGTCTGGGTGTGTGTGTGTCTGGGTGTGTCTAGGTGTGCCTGGGTGGGGGGGGGGGGGGCAGGGGGCATTGTGCCAGAGAACGCAGCACGCCACTCACATATGGTTCCAGGTTTATCCGCAAGGTGGCACCACCCAGGGGTGGCCCGCTTATCTTCTCGGCAATCACAGGTGTGCCGGAGTTAGCCCACCTGGTCGTCATGACAACAGCCCGCAGCACACACGGCGACCCCGCCTAAACACCGCCTACACACCGCCTAATAGGCTGCGAGCACGTGGCAGGAACGCCGCCTGTGGTGCCAACAAGTCTGGCGTCTTTGTTTCCCTTCCGGTCACGTGCCCTCTGTGTCTGTGGCGTCATATCCGGTGGCTTTCTCTGGTTCTCGGCTAGTGCAATATGAACATAATAGCTGGTATGGTTTCTGTCTGTATTAGTATAGAGCAATGTAGGGTACATAAACGATAAACGATGGTTTTGTGGACAGGCGGCTAGAAACCACAAGCGGCTGACGCCTATTGATACGTGAACGCTAGCGTATAGTATTACTACTAGTGTATAGCCAGGCATTACTACCAAGTCAGATATGACCGACTCTCACCGACCTTAAGATTTCGATGTAGGCACTTAATCACAGATCGTTCCCGATTCTGTGTAGGCTGCTTATATAGTGATGCTTTGAGTCCCTCAATTCATTACCCAAGTATTTTATACCGATTTGTAGGTATAAAAATCGATGTACGCACGTCACCGACCCGATTTTATTGGTTGGGCATTACTACCATGTCAGATATGACCGACTCTCCCCGACCTTAAGATTTCGATGTACGCACTTTCACCGATTGTTACAGATTCTGAGTTGGCCGTTTAAATAGCGATGCTACCTATCCCCTAGTCTGATTTAGAAGTTCCTTTATCGATTTGTAGGTGAAACAGAGGCGATTATAGTTCTGAAAACCGTTTCCCGATATCTTAATTGGATCCGAAGTTATCAAACTTTGAATTAATTTCTATGATTCCACACCAGCGGCCCGTGGCTCACCCCAGCTCGGCTCCCGGTGGCTCTCTTTGATCTCATCATAATTTACGAGGTTATAAAAGGAGGAGGTGTCGTCGGGAAGAGTCTACATGTCGGTGTCATATAGGTATAAGACACCGACATTTTATTCCCGACTCTCACCGAGCCGATGGTCGGGATGAATCGGGAACAAATTTCGGTTTCTTATAGGCTTAACGTCCTGTTCTGAAAATAAAACACGCGGTCTCCATCGCCATCGCCAATGGTTCCGGGCGATCACACTCCGTGAGCTGTATAGATTCATTTCACATGATTTGCGCCGGACCAAAGAAGGGATAATCCGCAGATCTGCGGGGGATAACGTGGCATCTCCCATGGCGCACTACGACACTGTCCATAGGACACCAGCCGTCTTTTGTCGTAAAATGTCGTATATACCCTGGCCGATCTGAGACTATCGTTATTAACAATTTCCATTACTGAAAAACAACCGCCAGGATTTTGCCCGACCCCCAGCTCAGCTCACTGCGTACTGTATTGATGGTCCCTCGGTGTGTCATAAAGCACGGATAACCATACCGAAGGACGTCCTGACAGACACACACAGGTAGAAACCTACCCGTACGTCGTACCAGACAAACCCTGCGTGGCAAAAGGCGATAACTTACGTCACTTCCGAGCCTTCTGAGTGCGCATGCCCAACCCCCTCCCCCCACGTGACTAAAGGCTGGGCGGAGGACGTATAAGGTGGCGCCACCTGGATATTTTTTCCCTCATTACCTTTGGTGCCGATCGCGCCCGGCGAACTTTGATCAGCGCCTTTTCCCCCTCCAATAGAGGAGAGCTCCAGACACAGAGGCGGCCCCTGGCGGGAGCGGGCCTCGCCGTCACCATGGTAACGACGAGGGCAGTCCCGGCGAGCACCTGCACATGCGCGGAGTAAGATCTCGTTACCACGTGACTGGTGTCGCGTGACTACGAGACTGCGATGTGGGCGGGTCACAAGTTTTACCTGACATCACCACGTGATGTGGGTGTAACCTTGAGTGTGCCTGATAAAGTACCCTGTAAATAATGCACCTATTCCATGTATATGTCTCTTACGGGTACTTCTAGCGTTAAGTGCACTGTATGATCAAGTACCCTGTAAATAATGCACGTATTATATGAATTATCTGACACAGGTACTTCTAGCCCTGAGTGGACAGCAAACGTGCCTACGATCAGCGCAGGTGTTTCGAAGGACTTTGAGGGGCGTTGTAACACCAGAGTGTTAGACTAGTACGTTATTGAGTTACCAGGGATCTCAATAACCCAAAGGGCGATGGGCTAGTGTTAGATTAGTGACCAACTCTATGTCCACTCTGTTCCAACTAAGAGGTTGGTACGGTTTATCTCCCTCACGACACGTAGGGCAGTGTGAGGTGTGCTATAGTCATGACAATCATAGGGTCACGTGGGTGCTTTTGTTGCGCTAAGTGTCTTATGCCTACGCCCCAAATATGAAGATCAGCCGCTCCGATCCGCTGATATTTGCGTTCAAATTTTGTAACATAGGGGTCATAGAGTGTGAGAGTGTCGGCCCAGACACAGGGTAACAGGCACAGTCAATGTCAAGGTCGGCGCATAAATTATTGGAGGCGTGGCTGCTCCGCTATTTGCGTTTAAATGAATACTAAAGAAGAAACCAACAAGTTTTGGTCAAAGTCGTCGTTCTCAGCGAGTTTGATGCGGAATGAATATCACACAGGATTCAAACGAGTTGGAGAATGATGATCCCCAAATAACTTACTTATATACATTATAAAATAATAGCAACCTTTCAAACGATAAAGGCTAACTTATTAGAACGTTTCTTGAGAATAGAACAGATTAGCGGGGAACCAGCGTATAATCCAACAGGTATCATCCAACAAGTATCTTTCAGATACCAGCCGAGTGCCACCTTGTGTGTAACATCGCCTGAGACTGACTGACGTTTGTATGTACTACTCACGGGTACTCTCCCAGCCTCCTCCCCGTCTGCTCAACCCCAGCGCCGCACTCCGCTTCACACGAAACCTTCAGTGCTCGGCTTGTCAATCACGAGATGACTATTTCACGTATACATCAACGTCAGGGACATGCATGAAAATGTTGGAAATGCTTAGGGGCCATCCATAAAATACGTGTACACGCACTGAGGGGGTTGGGATGGGGGTAATATTTTTTTTTAAATTTGGGTAAACTCCCTCTTTGTTCTATTGCGTACAAGATTGATGGGTGGGGGGGGGGGGGGTGTCCATAATTTCAGTAATTCTGCGTATGTACTTTACGGATAGCCTCCTAACACTTTTCTCAAGTTTGTAACCAGGGGGTCGTTTTATTTTCAACTCTCCTGGGGACTCTCCTCGCCCACGAGGGATAGCTCCATTGAGGATAATTTTCAGGAGATCTCCTCAATCTCGTTCGATTTACCCTGTCCTCGGGAGGGAGAGAAATCCTCGGCCGAAGTCTCCTTTGAGAGAGCCCCAGGAGAAAATAAACCTGTAGGAGACTTTTGAGGAGACTTGAAAGAGAGGCTGTGTATACTGCAGGTGGTGGCACATAGTGGTATCTTTGGGAACTAATTTAATCATTTATGAATGTATGTTAATCTAAGTAAATAGCAAAGTAATTCTCCATCTGAGACCTCCAGTTTTAATTAAAATCATAATAAATATATTTCCGATAGTTCAAATGAATTAAATAGCTTTTATTTGTTATTTTGAATCACCCACGACACCCCTAGACGTGTCCCCAGCCAGGAGAGCTGCAGGACACTTTTCAGGAGCTCTCCTGGCCCCAGGATTGAAAATAAAACGATATTTCAGGAGACCTCCTAGAATCTGGCCCAAGACTCTCCTTCCCCGGGAGACTTTGAAATATCGAACGCAAACTGTCCTGGGACCTCTCCCCGGGCGCCCCAGGACTCCTCGGGCAGAAAATAAAACACCCCCCAGGAGTGTAGCGAGTCGGGGTCTGTGTTCAGTATTGGCACCGTTACGGCACTATTTGCGTTAAATTTATCACCACAAAGTTTTTGCGTGGAACTTGTGTCTGAAGGGTTTTTACCACAAGGCTAATCAGTAAGGCCTCTTAAATTCCCACATGTTAACATGATGTGATTCAAATGCTCACTAGTTACAATTCATAGTTTAACAAATTGACCATGAAGTCTAGCTTTATGGTGGTTTTATTCTAAAAGATAAATACAAAGGGAAATAACAAAATGGTAAATTGGCTTTGAGGTTAAGAGTAAACATGTTCTCCAGCAGAATAAAAGGTATTGTAGGAGATTAACAAACAATTATATCTCCTGGTTCAAGGCGGCCCCGGATTTAACCCGACCCGATCCAGTGTAGTTCTCAAGACTCCCGTTTGGTGGAGCCCGCTGTCTGAACACTGACGTCAATATAATGAATCGAGGCTTTTATCTTACAGGACCTGCCTGTCCTTCTCCAGTCCTCTGACCTCCCGCAGATAGTCGTCTTGGAAACGCAAATATCGTCTGCCACTCTCCCAGCAGATCTGCTAGGAGAGTGATCGTCTGCGTCTCTGAGAAAATGTCGTCTGGCGCCGTTGATCACGTGATCACCGGCCTACATCCAATTACGCCACCGCGCATTCCCCGAGACGCCGGTCTCCGCCGCGACATCTGGTGATAAAGTAGCTTTAATGACGTCCCCACAAATGACGTCCCTCTCGGAATCCGATTGGTTCCGATTGGTCCCGATCTCCCGGAGACAAGAGGCTGGAGGTTGGGGGCACTTATTTTACTCTCCACCACAGTTCTGCCTTCCCAGACAGCGTGTCTCTGTGGGTCGATCAAATTGGAAGCTCGGGTAGGCGATTGCACAGGCCGATTCCAATCTCGATCCACCAATCACAGCGGACCATTATAGTTGGTGCGGAGCGGGTCACTGCTGGCGCCACTTCCGGGATAACGGCGATCTTTGTAACTGCTGATAAGCGTCTTCGGACGCTGGATGGCGCCATGATGGCGGTGTCTGCGCGACAGCTCGTCTCCATGGAAACTGTCCATGTTTCCCGGCGTGCGCCGAGGTGTTAGAGCCCCGGATACAGGCAGCCTCTTTCTGGTGTAGGCTGTCCAAAAGGCGACATTTGTCTCCAGTCTGAGGAGACTGTATTCCCATGATACCCATAATGGCGTTTCCTGGCAGATGGATTCTCTGCCGCATCGCTCAGCTCAAACCATTTATCCTCCCCCTCATAAAAATATCCATAGTCTTAACATGGTGTGACTGTATGGCACGGTTATGTCATAAAACATTTATATGCCACGGGGTGGGATGGAATCCAAATGTCACTCAATTTCATATGATTCTTTTCATGACATCCGTTGTCTTCTGCTACAGATATCACTCAGCTCTGCTTCGTGATATCATTCCACGAAGATGCCATATGAACAATCATATGAAATTTCGTGACATTTCTTGATAGTAGGGGTCATCCATAAAGCATGTACTGGGGCGCAATACGCGGGGGTATGTCGGTGGATAGGGAGGTTGGTAGGTGTGAAGGTTGTTGGATAGGTAGTCTTTAATATCATGTATACATGTACAGTAGAACCCCGCTCACGCGGGGTTCTACTGTACCTGTGTTTAGTGGTAACGGAATGACATTCATGTAAACACATCCTTCGGTCTGATGTCCTTGGGTAAAATATGATAAATTTTGAATTCATGGAAATATGGACTCTAGATTAATCTATAACCGACATCCATGGCCTTTTCAGTGGCTAGTGATCTCAGTAAAGTTCCTTATTGATATACCCCCTCCCCATGCAGAGACAGAGAGAGAGGAGAGAGAGAGAGAGAGAGAGAGAGAGAGAGAGAGAGAGAGAGAGAGAGAGAGGGAAGAGAGAGTGAGAGAGAGAGGAAGAGAGAGGAGAGAGAAGAGAGAGGAGAGAGAGGGGAGAGAGGGATATAGAGAAGGAGAGAGAGAGGGGAGAGAGAGGAGAGAGCGGATAAATGATAGAGAGGGAGAGAGAGGAGAGAGAATAGAGAGGAGAGAGAGGAGAGAGCGGATAATGAGGGAGAGGGAGAGGGAGGAAAGAGAGGAGAGAGGAGAGAGGGGAGAGAGAGGGTGAGAGAGAGGAAGAGAGAGGGAAAGAGGAGAGAGAAGAGAGAGAGAGGAGACAGAGAGAGGAGAGAAAGAGATAGATAGATAGATAGATAGATAGATAGATAGAGGGAACTAGACAGGGAACCAGGCAGGTAACGAGAGAGTGTACCAGAGAGGGTACCAGACAGGGAATCAAGCCAGATGTAAGGCAGGGAACTAGATAAGAACCAGACTGGTACCCAGATAGGGAACTAGACGGGGAACCATGCAGGGAACCAAGCAGAGAACCAGACAGGGTGCCAGACAGGGAACCAGACAGGGAAACAGGCAGGGAAACAGGCAGGGAACCAGGCAGGGAACCATATAGGGAAACAGGCTGGGAACCAGATAGGGAAACAGGCTAGGAACAAGATAGGGAAACAGGCTAGGAACCAAATAGGGAACTAGACGGAGAACCATGCAGGGAACTAAGCAGAGAATCAGACAGGGTACCAGACAGGGAACCAGACAGGAAGCAGGCAGGGAAGCAGGCATGGAACCAGTTGGGAAGCAGGCAGGGAAGCAGACAGGGAAGCAGACAGGTTACCAGACAGGGACCCAGGCGCCGCTCTGACCTGCACCGCTGCCAACATGGCGTCCGACACGTGCGCGCGCACGCTACTCACGCATCCGGTGTGCGTGACTCGCGCCACCTCCACCAGAGGGCGTCGCTGCAGGTTGACCTCAGCGTGACCCCAGAAGTGGTCGCCATCTTTAATTCATAGCAGTACTTCACAAAGCATTCTGATGAAATCAGGTCAAAAGGATCGGCAAATGAATAAATGATCAGGGTTAAGTATATTAGAATTTAGAGAAATGAGAATTAGATCGATTCACATTGTGTACTTGGATGTTTAATATGAAAATTGAGACCTAGTGTTGAGTCGAGGTTAAGCCTTAAGGATTCCCTTGACATGACATTCAGATTCCAATGACATAGCCTACCCCATCTATTATGATATGAGTCTTTATAGCTTTTTTTAATAAGGGCAGTTTATATTTTCCAATTTCATTCTTATTCTTCATACTAGTATTAAAGATGTACATGTATTTCTGCAATATTACAAGAGTATCTATTTTGCAATTTCACTTTGGTCTTTTTCTAGCTCCCGAGAACTTTCTTTTAGTTTTTTTTTCTGTTTTAGCGTAATGTTCTTTTTCAGACAATCTTTTGAACAATTAATTTTATCAAAGTAGAATATTGTATAAGTTCTTGATATACAGTTATTGATATAAACTCTGAAAACACTCCTTCATGGTAACTAGATTTTCTAGACTTACAGAGCGGCTTAACATTCCCATAGTATTGGAATAAAATCTTTTGTCAACAGATATACATCTAATACAACGGAATCTTCTGACAACTTATGCCATAATGTAAAACCGTCCTTCGGGATGAATTATGTGCCGTAAATAAAAAAATAAAAAGAAAAAAAAAATCTTGCACAGTTCAAGTAAAGAATGCGTTCCGTATTTTAAATTGCTGCAGCCTTAAAAAAACATTCCATGGTAGATTATATCTTCATAAATTAGGCCTGCCGTAACTAGTTTAGAGCTTGCTAACTGATGAGCCAGACAACTAACCAGCCACCAAACCGACTAGCCTGACAACTAACCTGCCAGCCAACTAACTGCTAGCCAGACAGGTAACCAGCCAGCCAGCTGAAAGACTAGCTTGACAACTAAGCAGCCTGCCAGCTAACCGACCAGCCAGTCAGTGAGTCAGCTAATCCTCCTTCCAGACAACTAACCAGCCAGCCAAACATCCAACCAATCGACTAGCCAGACAACTGACTAGCAACCAGCCAGCTAACTGACTAGCCAGAAAGGCAGTAGACCACTATCCAACTAATCATTGCATTAGATCAGCCTTGGTAAACAAATTTATAGCCCAGCCCAGCCACCAGCACAACAATCACCCGGTCTGTCATGCAAAGCCAAGCCAAGTTAAGCCAAGCCATATCAAGCCAAGCCTGCCAAACCAAGCCATGCCATACCATGCCAAAGCATGCCAAGCCAGCCAAGCCCAACCAAGCACAGCTTCACCAAGCCCAGCCAAACCAAGCTACACTAAGCCAAGCCCACCCACCAAGCCCAGCCAGTCAGCCAGCTAACCATCTAGCCAGACAACTAACCAGCAACCAGCCAGCTAGCACTAACCAGCCATCAAACCTGCCTGTGAATCAGCCAGCTAACAAACTAGCCAGAAACACAACCAGCTGGCCAACAAGTGAACCCACCAGCTAGACAGCTAATAAGCCAGCGAGGCAGCTAGCCCACCAGTCAACGGACAACCAACCATCCAACATAGCCAACCACCTCCCCAGCAGCCCAGCCCAGCCCAGCCCAGCCCAGCCTAGCCTAGCCTAGCCTAGCCTAGCCAAGCCTAGCCTAGCCTAGCCTAGCCTAGCCCAGCCTAGCCAAGCCCAACCCAATCCAGCCCAGCCCAGCCCAGCCCACCCCACCCCACCCCACCCCACCCCACCCCACCCCACCCCACCCCACCCCACCCCACCCCACCCCACCGATATTTACTATTTGTATTGGAGCCATATCGCTAGGTCTAAATTAATATCGTAGTAGGTGGACGCAGGGCTTTAATTTAACTTTCGAGAAAATTCAAACGTGCGGCCTCCGCTCGCGGGTTAGTTGCTCGAGGGTATCGCCCGTTGACCGAGTCCAGTTGGGTGGAGGCGGGGAAGCAGTCAATGCCCGAGCTGTACTTGATTCAAACTTAACGGCTGGCCGCGGCTCAGAGCTGGCAAAGTGCTGGCGCTCTTTTCCAGGGCCACTTTATAATTTGGCGTGGGCATTCGTTAATTAATCTAATACTATAGAATACGTTGCGTTGTAGATTTCGAAAATAGCAGGTCATCCGCTAGGTGTCTCAGTGGACGGAATTTGATGTTGCTTGACTGTAGTACCTGTCCTACTCACCAGGAGTTGAAGTGGTATTGATGGGTTCTGTGCAGGTTTTGTAAGGATGAGTATCTCCACAATCTCCATCCATAATATCCGTTATATACACTGTAATCTATACCACGCAGGGTAAGAGAATACACTTACTAAACCTGTGCTTGGTGAGTCGGCTAGTCATGGCGCATGTACGACACCTGGTGTCAAACCCAAGAGGTAACTCTTCATCAACGACAATGCCAATACACTGGCCACCAGAGCAAACTATCGCTACACCACGTTAGCTCTGGAAGAGTACAATCTGTGACCAAAGTTCCCAGATCATCAATTACAAGGTTAGAAAATATAGAAGATAACTCACTGGCAAAAGTCCTTGATATTATATATCGACACGCACATATTGTCACTTATAGTTAATAAGGAAGCACAGTGTTCAACGACGGGTTAGCGCACATATATTATATATATACTGTAGTGTTTTGAGTGAAGAGGAGGCTTGAAATTATGCTGGAGTTGTAATTTATTCTGGGCATTAACGTTTTGAATACAAAAGCTACTTCTACTGCAGGTTCTCTGAAATACTATGATGGTTACTATTATACTGCAGAACGTTCAGAATACTACATCTCTCCCTTTTTTTTTTATAGAAAAATGCTATATATATATATCAAAGTCTTTTGTCAATAGTTTCATTTTTCATTCAGCAAGTCTCTTTGTTCTTAAACAGCAAATTTTTTAGAATATTATTTGCTGAAATATAACTTTTAACTGAAAATTAAATGTTTGTTTTGTTAGACATAGTATCAAATATTTTTGATAATCTCGTATAGCATGGCAAACATCTCAAATGATGCCTCTTTGATTATGTGTGACTGAGTCTAATATTTTGTCTCAAAGTCTTTTAGCCACACTGATGGTGTCTTTATTCGTGTCGACCAATCTCTCATGGGTAGTGCTCGGGGTGGACTCTTCACTGGAGTCGGAACACTAACAGGTGCTGCTTCACTGTTAATCTTAGAAGCATTTTCCTGTGTTGAGCAATCAGTCTCACTCATGATATCTGGTAAATATGAGGAAGCACATTCACTGGAGATTTTCTTCATATGTGAAGAATTTCGGGTAATGGTGTGGTCACCATTTTGGGCAGTCACCATATTTCCTCTCTTGTTGACAACTCTAAATGGAGTACTATCATATGGAGGTGTTAGCTTGTTGAGCTTCGGTTGTTTCACTAACACATGATCTCCAACGTCCAGGGAACTTTCTGCTGTATGTCTGCGCGCATCTGCAAGTTCTTTCATATACTCCTTCAGACGATGATCCCTATGCTCTGCTTGTACCACCCTGTCAGCAAACTTAACCTTCTTACTGGTGGTGATTTTTGGCACTTCTGTTCCCAGCTTTCGAGAATTCAACATTTCAGATGGTGAGAGTCCAGTTGTAGAATGAGGTGTTGCTCTGTAGTGTCTGAGGAACTTGAAAGTTTCCTGCTTCCAACTACCTCTTTCCACTTGTGCAGCACGAATTGCCTTATTCAGTGTCCTCATAAATCGTTCAGCTTCTCCATTGGCTTCTGGCCAAAGTGGGGTGATCTTCTGATGAGTGAAACCAACATATCTTGACCATCCCGCTAACTCTTGGCTGTTGAAAGGTGGTCCATTGTCGGATTTCAGCACTTCAGGGATACCCTGCCTTGCAAATATTGCATCAAGTTTTGGAATTGTAGCTCTGGCTGAGGTTGAGCACACAATTTCAACTTCTGGGTATCGGCTATACTCATCATATACCACAAGAATATATTCCCCTCCTTTGATTGGACCCATGAAATCACATGAAACTTCCTTCCATGGCCCATCAGGCATTGGTGACATCTTAAGAGGTTCACGTTTTGTATCTGGGTTGCAAGATTGACAAGCCAAACAGTCACCAACCACTTTTTCGACTAACCTGTCAATTCCAGGAAACCAAACTGTCTCTCTCAATAGTCCTTTAGTTTTTACCACACCTTGATGACTACTGTGTGCGATGGAAATGGTTTGCTTTCTTAAGTTGCTTGGTATCACTATTCTCTCTCCCCTCAACACAATTCCTTTTGACACAGACAGTTCATTCTTTACCTTTTTGTATGGAACAAAATCATCACTCAGATCATGCCATTGTTGATTCATAACACACTTGATCACTTGCTGCAGTTCTTCATCTTTTGCAGTCTCACTGATGATTTTGTCCTGAGTAATGGCTTCTTGAGCCTGCTCATAGTAGTTCACTGCATGGAGACATATTTGGTCCATCTGCATATCCAGCCATGAGGACCTTGGAATTGTTCCTTTTGGTGGATGTCTCGAGAGGTAATCAGCTGGATTTGATTTCCCTGGCCTATATACCACCTTAACACTGTATGGTTGTAGACGCAAACACAGCCTATGAAGCCTTGCTGTATTGTTTGACATTGGATTGTTCATGATGCTTTCCAGAGGTTTGTGATCTGTAACGACGACAAACTCAGAACCAACTAGGTAGTGGTCAAAGTGCTCACAGGCCCATACTACACCTAGAGCTTCTCGTTCAGTCTGACTGTATCGTGATTCAGTGTCAGACAATTTTCGACTAGCATATTCAACTATGCTGATTGTGCCATCCTCGTCGCCAGTGTAGTGTTTTGAGTGAAGAGGAGGCTTGAAATTATGCTGGAGTTGTTATTTATTCTGGGCATTAACGTTTTGAATACAAAAGCTATTTATACTGCAGGTTCTCTGAAAAACTATGATGGTTACTATTATACTGCAGAACGTTCAGAATACTACATCTCTCCCTTTTTTATTTATTTATTTTTATTTTTACACTTCACACTTGTAGGGATTTGAAAAGTCATATGTATTTTCCATTGATGAAAATATCAATAACAATAGTCACACTTCCTGTTAACTTCTTCTTCCCTTTTGTATTTTTTTTGTTTTTTGCTAGAGTGCTCCTTTAAATTTTGAAGACTGGAGTACTCTTTAAATCCTTATGCCCAGTATTCTCCTTTAATTGCACACAAGTTCACTTTAGTGATGAAATGTCACTTTGAGAATGTCACTAGATTCACATCACATAATTACTTGAATTTGATGTGTTGTGCACCAATACTTTCAGATTTAGGTCAACAGGTCACAACCACTTACTACCAGTAAGCATGTATTTACTCAAGTAGGTCAGCAAATGTTGTCACAAACAGCTCTCAACTCTTCCTCTTCTGTATTGAAAAAGTCACTCTACTCACAGTTTGTTGAGTTCTACAGGATCTTCACATACTTTCCTGACTCATTTCCACATCCTCAGTCACCAGTGTAGTGTTTTGAGTGAAGAGGAGGCTTGAAATTATGCTGGAGTTGTAATTTATTCTGGGCATTAACGTTTTGAATACAAAAGCTACTTATAAATACTGCAGGTTCTCTGAAATACTATGATGGTTACTATTATACTGCAGAACGTTCAAAATACTACATATACCTGTATGTTTTTTTATAATAGGAGCTTCGCTCTTTTTCTTCTTATTTTTATACTAATCATAGTTTTGAGATAATGTGATAAATACATGTAGCTGTCCATTCCAACGCCGAAGAATTATAAATCCATGTGGTACTGGCAACATATGACTTTCCAACGATAAGAATGATAATTAGCTCTCCAAATTACAAGTACACTAATAAAAACACCAAAATATCCTTCTACAAGATTTCCCGATACAAATAAATTTCACTTATAAAATAGAAAGTTAAACAGAGATGTCTTTCGGTTCCATGATATATGTCGGTGCACCCATCTCATAGGATCTCACAATCTCCAAGTCGTAATCTGTACAAGGTTCTCACTGTGCTCTATGGGAGAAGAATTCTTAACGAACTAGGCTCAGAGCCTTGAGAATCCACTGGCACACAGTATTCCCACTATGTGGCATTATTGAGATTATAGGAATCTTTGGTTGCAATGATGTACGTCTTTAGCACAAGAGGTAGGCCAGTGGATTCTCAAGTCTCTAAGCCTAGTTCGTTAAGAATGCTTCTCCATAGAGCGAAGTGAGAGTACAGAATACAACTTAGAGAGTGTGGGATCTTATGCGATGGGTGCACCGGGGCACGGGGAAGGGGAGCTAGGGGACCATGTCCCCCTCCATCCTATTTGTAAATGTATGTAATACATTCAAACAGGGGGGGCAGATGGTGTCAAGAAATAAAGAGGAAACATCTTTCATGTGGAATTTACTGCCTCAGAGGGACTGAAACAAATATATTGAAAACACATCGTTGTTCTCCATGATGAAGTTTGAACCACTGTTTATTGATGTGACTGAGGCCCAATTTATTCTCTCTTCTATTTTACAAAAGAAAAATCATTTGATAAACTGAAAACGAAAACAAGGATTCCATTGGAAAATGGGAAAACTTTCAATTGATTTTTTAAGAAATATTTGGGCTTGCAATAGAGGAATTTTAGCCTAGTCTAAATATGATCCATAGATTATAACAACTGATAACAATGGTTGCTCCTCGACTACCATTGCGCTATCTTACAATTTCCTGGCGGTTGATGACAGAACTAGCAATCACTCTGTGTCCTATAAGCACTACAAACGAGATGGTGACGAGGGATTCGAAATTCTATCTGTTGAGTATCAGTTACCGTACTCGCAAGCCAATTGAGAACCAGTTCGTAGTGTTAATCCTATGGACGTTTACACCAGGCTAAGATAAAATACAAATCTATTTGTACACCAGAGTGCATGGTCTTCCTTCAAATCCGCTTGTATATGTAGAAGGAGGCGAGTTGGCCGCGCCGTGAGGATTCAGCCCCGGGGTGCAGGTCACCGGGTCGTCACTGTACACGCCTACTCAGTAGCGATCTGTATGCCATATAGGTTTATTATCCTACCCCTAATAAAAAAAAATCCACAGGCTTAACATTGAGTCACTGTATTCGGTCTGGAGTTCAGAAAAATGAAAAATATCGCTCTAGTGGGATACACTTGACAGATGACGCCATCTGTTAATGTAGAAGCAATTTAGACGGGCGGGTTAGGATAAATTCTAAACCAAACTCGAGTTAGTCATGTTATTGTTCATCTTGCCATCGTGTGATAAACAACAACACGACTAACTCTTGTTTGGTTTCTCCATATTATCTCACCCTGGTATTTTTCTCCATAGGCTTAACATTAGGAACTCGTACTCCACGGCTGTGATGTTCGTGAATCCAATACTCAATGGTTAATTGGGTGATTCATTTTATCAATAAATAATGTTATACAGGGTGAGATAAAATCAGAAACCCACTCTATGAAAATAGTTTGGTCCACACTCAACCTCGTTTCACCGAAGAGTAATTTACTCAGCTTCGCTTCGTGAATTACTCTGCAGTCAAACTCAGTGGAGTGCGGACCAAGCTATTTTCATCTCGTGGGTTTCCTTCTAAGTATGGAGACTCCATATCAAGTGGATAATAAAGACATTTGTACGCATCCAAATTCTCCTTTAATTATCAGTTGGAATTTCCACTTATATCTAAAGTGATTGTTCTGAAATTTACATACCTATGTTTTTAAAAGTTGTAGTTTAATTGATACTGGCATACGGAAATACTTTTACATTCAAATTTCACTGAATTCCTTATCTAAAACATGTTCATTGATCTTAGAAACCCATCTTAAGCCTTTATGATCCCACACGATTTTACAGTGACAGGGAAATGTTTAGAGTTTCAACAATGAAGGTTGGTGAAATATGGTATACATTAAGTGGTGATTCCACCAACACACACAATATAGCAAGATTCGGCCCGATTTGGTTGTCCTGCTAGATCGGGCTAAGATTGAATGATCGCATGCCTATTTGTCGCAATGTGTCTTGAGGTGTCGCGGTAGTGGAGTACCAAAATCGACACATGACATTGCATGCTACGTTTTGAGACAACGGAGGTACGACACATCACGACACAGTAGGACAATATGAGACATACCAAGATAAACCACGGCAAATCCATCCTGTTGGTGGAATCAGCCCTTAAGATTGGCTTCTGTCCCTGTGTGTGTGTGTTACACGTCGCCGCAGCCAGTGAGAGGAACCTTACATATTGTAATATATTTTCATCATTCAATTTCTGCTCATAACCAAAGACTTCAGTAAGTCTCGGCATACATATATACGTCACGCAAAGTAGTCAGCGGATTGTTCTCAAGTAGCGCGTCATCTACATAATTCGTTCACTTGTTTTGGGAGGCCCTATACAGGGAATTTCAAGTGGAGCTTTAGCATTCTCACGCCAGAGGGCAATAGGGCCGACCTGCCAGAATCCTGGGGCACTTGGAGCCTTACTCTATTGATTCACCTTACAAAATAATGCGGTTTTCAAATCTATTCTAATAGTCATGTTCTCTTAAATGTGGTATGGTAATCAGGGAAGTCAGTTGAAGCCAGAGCAAACAGTGGAAATATTTTTTACGTGGAATTTGTTACCTCAGAGAACAAATCCGGAAATCCGGGAAAATCGCGCCTGTACATTGATGGTCACGCCACCTAGTGGTTTATTGTCTCGTAACCCGCGTATACTTGATTTTACTAAAAAGACAAACCAGAGACAAAAGATCGATAAAACCTTTTATTTCCAATGGGTTCCTCTGACATTGGTATTCAAATGTACAATAAAATAAACAGAAAACGTTCTCGAGATGTCTTCAGAAGAACAAAGTTTTCTCAAATGACCCAACACGGTCCTTTAGTGCCAGACACCGCCTGTACGGGCTGCCGACAACTCCAACTCATCGACTATTTATCCCACCCTCGGCATGTTTCTCCATCGACATAACACAGGAAACTCGTACCCAACGCTCTCTCTAGTCGCATAAAAAATACCCCACCGGCGTTGGATACGATGGCATTCTCTTTCTATATTTTAAGGATATTTTTTGTTACAATTCAGGGGTGGGATAAAATCTCAAATCAATGAGAGTGGTTAGGGTTGACTAACGTACCATTTGTTTGATCGCTACTAGCCTGGGGACCTGGCCTATGTGTTCACATATAAATACAGGGAATGCCCACCAATTCTTGGTGCATTATGGGTGATGCCACCATTTTTCTGGTGCATTGTGGGATTGTGCCGCCTTGGCACTCTCCTAGCAGAGATACTGTGCTCTATACCTGCGAAAAATCTGCTGGGAGAGTGCCAACTTGGCTGTTACCAAGCAAATAACCAAGAGAGCTGGCATGGGTGACAGTTCAAGGTCATTCACTAACTAGGCGTTACCTGTCCCATAAATCAATGGGGCAGGGAACCAGTCTAGATCTCTATGTGACTTCACTCAATTGTGAAATTCCTACGCGATCAAACGTGTGGTGTATTGGTGAACCATAATCACTCTCAATGGTTTCCTTTATAGGATCAAACCAATAACTTCGAACTCAATGCTGTCAGTGCTCTTCAGTGAATTATTGATCAATGTCTTGTTGTCATCAGATGACGAAAGTTTATACAACCTTTTCACAGAAAAATCCTTCAGAAATTCAGGTATTCCAATAGTTGGACTCTTATAAAATATACATGTGCTATATTTCATTTTTTTGTTTTGTCTTCGTAGATCTATATAAGCTTTGGACTAACCTGTTCATACATAATATGTATAGGCCATCAATTATAATTCTGGTATCATAATAAATCCCAATTATATGCAACCACTACGTCTTCAAGGGAATGCATCATCTTAGTCTAAGCTAAGGCCAACATTTCATTTTTTTTACAGATATCATTTCACGGACAGGTCTAAAATATCTTCCGTTGTTACAATAATTTGCTGACCTGTATTAAAATACATTTGGTTTCTGTCATCACTGGGTGCAGGGATATGTTAGAGATCCATGTGCATTTATGTTAATCTGGTGCATTATGTCACGTCTTCAAATCGCAGCTCCATTTCTCAGTGTAGGCCTAAATTATCGATGGGATACACAGGGGCCTTAACAGAAGAATAATATGATACGAAGCAGGCTGATATTGGCTACACAAGTGGTACTAATACACGTTTATAGTACTATACAGCATGAAGTTGTCTTAGCCAAGGCCTGTGCTATATAATAATAACATCATCTGTTACATGTATTCCGATGACACAACCCAATAAATCTGCACCCATCATCCATTCCACTTCAATTATGGCCGTTTTCTATTAAGTTTCAGGGATGTCACAAAAAAGGTGGGGATATTTTTGATGTGGAATTTACTGCCTCAGAGAGACCGAGAAAACAGGAAAAACACATAGAAATCTTGGTTCAGTTATCTGTAGTGCCTCTGGACTATTGGGGTGGTGCAACTGAAGCGTATAACAAAAAAAATTACTCTTCCAGGAAGTGATAAAAGAAAATCCGTAAATCAAAGAAAACGTAAAAAAAATCTAAAATTTCAAAGAACAGAAATACATCACGATTTTGAATTTGTTGTAGTTTTATACAATAAGACACATTGACATAATCATCGAGGTTTGAGAAGGAAAATAGTTCACAGGGAAGTAGCGAGATGGTCTTTTGGTTTGAGTTGACATCTGGGAGGTATGATTAACATATTTTTCAGGCTCTCAGCCAAACTGTGCAACGACCCAGGGACAATACGGTCCACTCCCAAAATGCTTCAAGACATTTACAGGGAATAACCACCAGTTTGACATCAATGTATTGCCATTTGTTTTAAAGAAAAGTGTGCTAATCAGATGGATTTGGACCGTAGAAAAAAAGTTCAAAAATGGAACAGTTGATAACTCGTGGACACATGGTGTATATTATGTCGGGCTTGTTCTGTATAGTATAGGTAGGCGTGGTACCAGGAGACCTGCGGGGATATTCTCGCCGCGACACCTCCAGGCGTCTCGCCCGCCACCTGGTGGGTGAATTAACATACGGGCACCACCGAGTTCCATTCACTGCACACAAAAACAACACGAACCGAATCTCCAGCCTGCCAATTATAAGTAAGTGGGATTGAATTGGCAGAAACTAAGGATACCTTTAACAAAGACAGAAAGTGGGTCAAAGAAAAACAACAAAATACGTATCATATAAAACACAAGACTCATATGGCAATTATATTGGCACTACGAACTATCAGAACGGTCAACTCTTCAATACAAAGCTACTTCTAAGAGCACAAATTAAAAAAAAAAGAGGAAAATAAACTTTGGTGACTCAAGACACTAATCCAGAGTTTGAAGGTCTCAGTTTTTCTGTAAAGAATCCACTTAGAACTGAGGAACCTTCCTGGCCATTCATATCTAAGCAGAGGAAAAAAAATTGTTTTCTTTAAATCTGTTTATAATTTATTTAAGTAGTATCAAACTTCCCACCTAAGACCTACTCTTAACCATAGGAGGGTGACTTAATCAATAGAGGTTGATAAATAAACTGGCGAGATCATAGATTAGGTATTTCCTATCATAGTCCTCTGTTGTGACAAAATCCCAGTGGTGTTAAGTGCTGGTTCCAAGAACACACAAGATATAGCGAGATTAGCCATGATTTGGTTGTCTTTCTAAATCGTGCTAGGTTTTGAATAATCGTGCATATTTGCCACGACGCATCTTGAGGTGTCGCAGTGGTGGAGCACCAAAGTATACATATGACATCATGAAAAAGTACATCTACCATTGTGTGCAATGTATTGCGAGAAAGGAGGTACGACATATCACGACACTGTAAGATATAACAAGATATACCACGGCAAATCCATCGTGTTGGTGGAACCAGCCCTTAACAAAGGATTGAAGCTATAACTCAGAAAGACATACAGACTGTCACACCCTGTGGACACCCACTTTATCAACGTCAACAAATGGAGTACCCGCCACAAACTGTCAGGGCTTAGGTTAAAAACAAACAAACACAAGATGAGCAGATATTTTTTTAGCAGTTGGTGACATATATCCTTTAATTTTGACGATTTCTCAGAGCCATTTGCGGTATATCTGAACGCAAACTATGCGATATCACTGATTAATCTGTCAACTCTTATATGTATCAGAGATTATTAGCAATGTAAAAATGAAGTTAATTATTTGCTCCAGGGGCCTGTTTAATAATCCAGGATCGTGTATGAATACCCTTTTCTCTACCTCTTACAAAGGTTATCGTTTAATAATTTGTTCACAAAGACAGTCTTAGCCGTCCATAAGTTCGTCCATAAGTGTTGAATAAAGTTGACCTACATCATCCCTCCGTCTCCTTGGCGTACAGTAAAGAGTCTTCATGTACGATCCTAGATTATTCAACTAGCCCCAGAAGTGCTACTTTTGTGCAGCATTCACTGCTGCCGTCAACTACCCCCACTCCCCCAAGACCTGGTTTGCATTGCAATTTAGAACTTGTCATCCAGGAAATGGAATATTACAATTAGAGATGACAGATCTACACGCGTGTACAAAGGATGGCCATGGATTCTGGAGCCTGATTTAGCCTTGAGCATCGCGGTATGCGTCTCGATGTCCCTCCACTGCATACTTTGTTTCAAACAACTCGGCGATAGACACTGAGCACAAAGAGAATGGTTTGTGCCGACCCTGCTCAGACTCTCAGCATGAACCCTCACGGCAGGACAGAGTGCAGACAGATCATGTCACAACATAACGCTCTCAGGCCTCATCTTTCATCATCAGTAGGAATGCCCTCAGGCATAATTCGGCATATCTATGTAATGCCTCCTGGCATTCTCTAACATCTCGAGTCAATTTTTTTCCTTCATTTTTACAAGTTGATCTGAGAATGAAGACATTTAAGAAATATGAAATGATAAATAAGTCTTTGCACTCATAAATACATTATCATGTAATACACAAGTAGACATGGAGAATTGGTAAATATCACCCTTACCATTGATTGTGTGAGGGGAAATTGTGCCTCAAGGGACAAGCATCCATTGTGAAGCATCATCAAAGGTATCACCACCCGTCTTTAAAGGGTTAATGGGCCATCCCTGTTGGAATACTGCTGGTGACCTGGACCAGTTTTCACACTATTCACAAAATAGAGGGTCAGTCTCTTCAGTCAGTCTCAATCCATTTAAAATGTAGACATTTCTACGGTACCTTCACATTTACACAGACAACCATACACAACCGGAGCTATACCTTAAAATTAAAAAAAAAAGTTTGTCTGTATCTCATGCTCATAGGTATGAGAGTCCTGGTAAGGTATGGTTCTTCATGTGCTGTGATTATGGTAGCAAGCTAAGGAAGGTGTAAGAAAATCCCGAGGTTCTCCATAAATGAATAAATATTCCAGAAGCATTGATGCATGATAACAGAAAAAAGACTATATCTACGATCATCTGGAGCTTGCATGGAACTAACCCTACCTCTATTGACCCATGCTATGATACAGATTAATCAATGAGTAGCTTTACAAAAGATCGCTCAGTCGGTCTCCCTAAAGCAAACCTTAATTATATTTACAAAAAACATCCCCTGTACATCCAACTCTTGTCCAGTAAGGTCTTAGAGCTTAGTCTTAATAAGTATTCACAATTGTGGACGAATAATGTTCCTTTTATCATCGACGATCGACGACTATGATCATTTATGAAACATTCAATAAAAACATTGTTCTAGTAACAACTAAAATAGCCTACATTCTTTTTATATAATTTTGGAATGCATTCTAGACCAAAAGCCGTGAAATTATTTTTTTTCAAAACAAAGATATTTCTAAAAAAAACAACCAAAAAAAACCAAAACAATATTCATAATTTTAGTCATTCGAATAAAAAAGAGACTTAGAACAACAATTATAAAAAAAAGAGAGAAAAAGTTAAAGCATCCACGCATCTCTACAGAGAGGGAGGACGGTCTGTAGAACTGAATTCACGAACTACATCTGCGGAGTATATCTGGCAGAGAATATCAAAAGTGGCAACAAATACATGACAGGCGAACTGAACAAAACGGATGCGCAAGATACAACTTGGCGGTGGCGATGCTGTTTCATCGTGGTATCGCGACCGGCGTGGCAGCAGCACGATGCTGTTACGACTCCATCCTGGCATGCCTGTCTCCAGCACTAAGCCTTCGTGTATAAAATGGTCAGTCTGTTCATCTCAGATCCGCTGAGGGCTCAGTACTTGTTGATGCCAAATATCCGCACGCCGTGGAAGAAGGGTAACTTGGCCAATAGCACCAGCGTCAGCGACACAGCGTTGACTACAAAATGGTAGGCGTCGTATTTTGTGTAGAAACTCGCGAGGAAAAATCTGAAAATAAACAGAAAACGTTTAATTCAGAGACCATTCTCATATTTATTTGGTATTTTTTCTGGTGTGTTTTAAACCTTGGTATTATGTACACTTGGGTATAATATTTTGAATTGTGGTTCTACCACCTAGAATTTTTTTCACTTACTCAATAGTCGCAGTAGCAGCCACGTCTACATCCATTCTCATATTTATGCAGGAAACCTATGAAAGTTTAGGGTCAGAGCTTGTACCCCATCGAGTTTGAATCGCGTAGTAATTCACAAGGTGAAGTCACGTGAATCATGTAGCAATTCAAACAATATGGATCGAGCTCTGACCCTTCACTTGAATGGATTTCTGAATTCATCTCACCCTTCACATTGAATAACGGGCTAACATTGGTGACATAACCCCACATTGGATATTTTTCCTAAATATCTCAAAGGAATTGGAAACAAGTTCCCAATGTTTAGTGAAAAAATACCAGGGTTGAGATAAAGGTGTTCTCGTGATAGGTTACGAGCTATTAAAATGGTAAAACTGCATTTGAGACACTTCTGGATAAAGCCGATGGTTAGAAAAAAAAGTTAAAACTGTACCAGCTTCTACTAACACCTCTAAGTATTTTAATCAAATGAACGTTTTTAAAGGATTTTGACACATTTGGCCCATTGAATTACAATTTAAAAAAAAAATAGAAAATACAATATAAATTTCACAATATGCGTGAAATAATTCACATAAGGGTAATAGGTGACAGCACAGAACTATCGTTCGTGTAGGTCGTATGAAGAGAGATATGAATACCACAAGTTTTTTTTTAGTGACCTTAACTGTTGGCTAGGATGAGAATAATGAAAATACACAAGTGTAAAGTACTCACAGAACGATGGGCACGACTGTGAGGAACTTCTTGGAGTCTGAGAAGTGCTCGCCGTAGTCGAGCTGCTCCCACACGGTGAAGTAGCGGTACTTTCCCTGGTCCGCCGTCTCGAAAGGCGTCCCCTTCTCAATGTGCAGCACCAGGAACATCAGCTGAAGTGTGTGTGATATCAAATGTATATGAATATTAAATTACATAAAAAAATGTTTATAAGATTTGACTAGAAACACCTCTATGGCAAGCCGATACTACCTTGAAAACAGCACCAGGAACATCAGCTGAAGTGTGTGATATCAAACGTATATAAATATGAAACTACATCAAAAAAGTTTATGAGACGTGACTAGAAACACCTCTATGGCAAGCCGATGCTACCTTGAAAACAGCACCAGGAACATCAGCTGAAGTGTGTGTGATATCAACGTATATAAATATCAAACTACATCAAAAATGTTTATGAGACGTGACTAGAAACACCTCTATGGCAGTCGATGCTACCTTGAAAACAGCACCAGGAATATCAGCTGAAGTGTGTGTGATATCAAACGTATATAAATATCAAACTACATCAAAAATGTTTATAAGATTTGACTAGAAACACCTCTATGGCAAGCCGATGCTACCTTAAAAGCAGCGCCATGAACATAAGCTGAAGTGTGTGATATTTCAAACGTATATAAATATCAAAACCTATATAAACAAAGTTAGTGAGACATGGCGAGAAACACCTCTATGGCAAGCCGATACTACCTTGAAAACGACAACTTCTGTCATTTTTGGTCTATGTTGCTAAAGATTTGTTTGTTTGGGTAGTTTAACATCCAATATGTTTTATTAGACTTACTTTGGGTTTGACCGAATCTATGAGATGAATTCAGGTAGAAATCTCACCCCTACACATTCACCGAGGAGAGAGTTCCTTTAGGATGGGCAATCTTGCATTAATTACCCACTCGAGTATATTCATCATATTTTTATTATGTCCGTCTCATCCTATTCGTCACTTGTGCTCTATATTATATCATATTCAATCTACAGATTGTGATAATTGCAAAACTCATCGGACACCACTCTGACATTGTCGTGGTCACAATTCAAAACGAACTGTACAGTTGAAATGTGTCCAATAAATGATTAAAAAAAAACCCGGAGAAGTCGATAGTATCCCCATCGATAGTGGGCAGAAAATAAGAAGACAACCTGACCATGCTGTACATTCTACAAAACGAGTTGGGAATTGTTATTTTTATATTTCTATGGAACGAGACCCAAGGCTGAGTTCTGTGAATAACATCAATTCTCAGCGAGTTTTGTAGCATGTACAAGCATGGTTGGCCGTTATATGTATTTATCATATACCCAAAGTTAATAAAATTTTACCATATATTGTCATAGAAGACATGTCGGCTTAAAAGCCCTCATACTGCTGATGGTTCAACATGTTCAGTATAACAGCAGCAGTACATAATTATTAAATATACTGCCTGAAGAAGTCTATTGAATATAGACGAAACGTCTCAACAACCCAAAACTAACTTCCCCTCACACTTCGATGTAATATTACCCCAAATAAAACCAATCAATTAAATTTCAACTTGTCTGTTTTTTTTGTGGATCTTCTACCAACTTGTTATATCAAATATACTTCATGAGTATAAAATAAAAGATAATTTCATGTAGAACTGAGAACTCACCACGTTATGAATGACGTTGGTGAGCGTCCAGGCCATGGCGATGCTGATGAAGGGCAGTGAGAGGAAGACGTAGTGGAGCAGCGCCACCACTAACAGGTACGTCACCCACATGCCCTTTGAGTTGAAGTAGGACGCGTTGGGGTTCGAGTCACTCGTAGCAACCCCCACATTCATCTTGGCGGCCGTGTAACAACTCCTGATGTGTCAATCTGAAAATGCATCCACAATACATAATGAATATTTATTCTTTCTTACCTTTTATCAATCAAGCCAGCCCTGAATAAGGCAACATATCCTCTTGGCCAAAAACTTGGGTACACCATTGCAAGCAGAATAGGTAATTATCCGAATACTTACCTTGGTAGAAGTGTGAAGGATAATTAAGGTTCTTGCGAAGCCTGGGAACACTTTTTGAGTGTCCTAGGGTGTAATGAATATATGTATACAAAATAAATTGTGTTCATTTTGGATACGAGGCACAAGCCTTCTAACTGCAGCCGATGCTACCTTGAAAGTGACACTTCCTGTCAACATAGAACCACTGTTGCCTTACAGTCTCCTGGAAACGAGTGTCTGGCTCTATGACCCACTTTCCACTCTCATATAGAATAGGGTTTTTGAGAGACATCTCCAAGCAGCTATTTGGATTTCCTGTTTTAATTTCTGTAGATTTAGTGGGCGATTCAAGGTTCAGACTCTTCATGTTTCTAATATTCGGATATCCTCAAGGCATATGATATTGTCACATTTTGGACAGTGGAATGTCCAAAACCCCACCCAAGGAGCAATGGACTCCTGGGTAGACATATCACCACAGACAGTATTCTTCGGATACTGATAGATGCAGGTAGGATGCAATTACCCAATATATTTATGATACATGATATTGGAATCTACAGCCATACCTTTAACCATATCATGTATCTCATGAAGACAACTTTAAAGTATAGTTATAATATTTTACAGTCAATTAAAACAGTAAGAAGCAACGGAATTATCAAGAGATAACTTCAAGAGATAACGATGGTTATATATCAAGTTGATTTTGTTCATCGGTTTTTATAACTTGAGTATGTACAATATGTACAATAGACTGCCTCACATCGATGACGCCGAGGTCAGTTGAGGTCAGAAACAACTATTTTTCATATGGCATTGTCTGCCTCAAAGCAACAAACAAAACATGGAATACGTATCAGTATCAGCCACGGCGTGGGGCTGAGGGTCTGTGGGAGATTCAAACCACTGTCTTATCTGAGTGAATATTATCTTTGTTTTACCGAGGGAAAAAGAATGTTATAATCTGAAAATGAGATACTATAAGTGGATTACCTTGAAAAAAAGGAGAGTAGCCTTCTCTGTGTAACACTTACCTATGGTGCTATCTCGTATAATATGAAATGTCTAGTACTGGTATCTTGGTCTATGCCAGGGCAGTATCAATATCATAACACTGTACACATGTACCTTGTTTCGTGATTAGATAAAGTACAGTGTCATGGGAGGTGAGGGCTTTCATACTAAGACTAGTAAGAGGACCGTCAAAAACGGATTATCGGTCCTTGATAATGAATAGATATGTGTTAAAAAATATGCAGCTATGTAGAGCTATAAATCTATATACAAATACCGCATGTTTGCACTTTGGCCAAGCTATCTTTATATTGATTTTAACAGATCTATGACTATGGAGACAGCCTTAAACATTTCCTGGGTTATTGATATTATAATCAACACTTTCTTTGTCTCAACACTGACAGCATGTGAAAATTATACATACATGTATATCCAAGACTGATGAATATCTGGTTTTTAATCTGTAATTATTTATATAATATTAAGTTATCAATGACGAGGTTCAGTCTTAATTATTATTCATCTTGGACAAAAAGCGCAATAAAGCTTCAAAGTTATCAAGTCCTACGAATAACACGTAGATTTAAGTAAGAAAGTCGTGTATATATTCTGTCCATGTGTATTTATATCAACAAACTCTTTGCTACTAATATCTGAAATTTGTGATCACACAGAGAGTCAAATTGTCAATGTACATGTCAGTCTGATGAAACCCGTCTGTTAGTGTTACCGTACGTGTAGATCTACATGTACGAGTATATGGGGTACTCTATTCCCTTTAGTAGCTAAAGTTATAATGTAAAGTTCCACAATATCATACCAATCGTATGGCATCAAAATAACACGAACTACAGTATGCATTGCGTATTATATAGTTATATTCAGAAACAATCACGAAGTCTAGAATTAACCATATTGTTCTTCCCAAACTTCCAGCAGTGAAGGAAGGCCACGCAATTCACAAACAAAACAAACTCTGCCACCCGTATTAAACATGTTTCCCTCTTAAAGACAGGCAAGTAAACTGCTATAACATGCTAGCTCCCCAAACAAAATATACCCCTCATTACTACAATCTAATATCTTGAAGTAGGAGTGGATACTTACCTTGAAATCTGTATTTTTATCACTTCTGGATTGGTATTTTCACCCAAAACGTTTGACAACTGAGGTCGGCTGGCGTCACTTCCTGTGTCTCAGGGAATAATTCGGTCACAGAGGAAGCAGCACTCTTCCCGCACTACTGCGAAACTGTGATCACTTCTGATGTTGTTATTGGCGTTTTTCGAGCATGTCAGGCCTCAAGGAATGGTGATCGTGTTTTATTAGGTGACAACGGACACGGTGTCCTTAGAAGACAAGCGATGGAATGCGAAGAATCGTCGATCCAGTCCCTTCCGAAGGCGACCGTGCGACTGATCGGCAGCGCGCAAGTAATCACTTCAGTTGTCAGTGTTGTGAAAGAGCTCGTGGAGAATTCACTGGATGCTGGCGCCACAACTATAGATATAAAACTTGTAAGGACGCTTTTAAAATTCACATCATATTTAGGCTTATAGAGCGTTCATGATATATTGGAGGGGCTGAATTATGAGAGTCGGGTGGGATCAGGATATATTTCAAATTATTTGCCAGTGGAAGTGAGGTGGAGGTGGTGGGGGGGGGGGGGGGGGGGGGAACTTGTGGAAGGGAGGGGGTAGTCGTCTTGGTTAGTAGGCCTAGTCAATATCCATGGTTTTGGGGAAATAAGACTATAATGATATACCAGGTACCTTCGAGGGTGTTTCTGCAATGAAAGAACAATGTTTTCCAGCTAATATCTTACTAACACTTACTCTTAGGTAAAGTATTCACCCCTGTCTCTATTGACTATTTCAGGGGTGAACAGCTACCGTACCCTATTTTATTATTAGAGGCACTGTGCAGTTAGGGAACCAGCGAGGAAAACTGAATAAAATGGCTGGATTTGAGAATAAAGTAGGAGACAGCTATTTTGAAGGTTGGCGAAGACAAATAGGTACATATTTATCGATTCAATTTTGTTTTCATACATGTCACTTGTCAGAGAGCGGCCAGTGAGAAACGACAACTCGGTAGAGGGCTCTATAGGGAGCCAAAGTGAACCCGCTGAAACCACAGATACCCACCTACAAAACAATGTTTCCGGTGGCCAGTAAGAACGAGGCTTAGTGCTAAAGCTATGGGGGTTTGAGGCTAGACTTATGTTTTTGGTCTCGTTTGTTACTTTTGAAGTGAAGTTTATAACTATTGTCTCCGAATAACTTTGTTTCAAAACTACGATGACAGTTGTTAAGTTTATTAAAAATTTGGATCTAAAAGATTGGAGAAGAAGACATATAATCTCGAAACTACATAGGCTAAGTACTGAGCGCCGATACCCGGAAATAGTATTTTGTGACCGGCCATCTGTGGTTGGAGCGGGTTCACTTTGGCTCCCAATGGCAGAGGAACCTGGCCCTGTACAGGGCCGGGTACACTGGCTAACTAACCCTGAGTAACAGAGATGGCAGTTTTCCAATTTTCCACAGAAATCCTTGTTTTCATTTCCAGTTTATCCTTTTTTGTCTCATTTAAACAAAGATTGTGTAAATTGAGCCTCATTCAAGCCAAGAAAATAGTGGTCTGTACCGTACCTCCCCACGAACCCTCAGTCCCATTCCATGGACAACACCAATATGTTCTCAAAGGTTTCTTTGTCTCTCTGAGGCAGTAAATTTCTTATGAAAAATATTCCCCCCTTTCTCTTGACCCTAACTGACATCCCTGTATTAACGTTAACTACAAAATCGCAGGCTTATTGCAGCAGAAACTATTGCAGTGCTATTGTAGGACGTTGTTCTTTTTATGTTGGTTCTGAATAAAGTGTGTGTTCCACCAACCAGGCGAAAACATGTACACCGACCATACATCCTTTGCCAGCAGGCCTAGATGAGGTATCAGCCTGTGGTTCCAGCAGGCGCCAGGTTTTGGTTACTGGGTGAAATCAGTGTCTGTGGGAGTATGTTGGCACATCACCTCAAGGTTACTGAGCATTTACTGGATCTCCAGGCCACCGGCTGGCTGAAATAGTCCTTCCATGCTGTTCCACCACCTAGGTTTTTAATCTGGTGTCCCATCCGGTCTACATATTTTCGTCGGCCTAGCAGGTCTTCTCCCACCTGGCAAAAACTGATTTATTAGTTTTTGCTGGCAGGAGCTGCGTGGCCGGCCTGATAGGTTTGATGAGAGGATGGCACCCATGTAAAAAAAACACAGCAATGGAGGTAGCTAGAGGCCCCTGGACAATGCATCTGTGAGCTCTGCCGGTATCGATGTCGACCGCTACCCCACCTGTGCCACGACACACACAACATGGAACAGGCGTCACCCACGATCAGCTATCCAGCAAATGGAGACCGAAAATTCAGAAAGTTTTGGTAGTTTGGGCGGAATTTTAGCATCAGAGCATGCCATACACATTCAGAACTTAAGGCTTATCTTGCCGCTTATCCTGCCGCGATCGCATTTATGAGTTGGGTCGCTATAGGGGGCGCTGTGCTTCACACCTCCTCTGAGCCTGAGGTGTGCCTTGTGTGGAGGAGCGTTTGGGGCGTGCCTGTCCAATGAACGGGAACTCGCTTACTGCGTTAATGCAGCCAAAGCCCATCAGATGGCACCACTGCCCACTCACCGCTACTGTGCCTGGCATGTGGAAGATCAAACTTAGGTTGCCGGGTGAAATAGGTGGTTGGTGGAAGTGCGCGGTGAAAAAACCCATTATTTTTGGCCGGCTACAGACCAAGTGCCAAGTAGGAGCTCAGCTGAGAGGCTGGCCCAGCATCGAAAGAATGGCTAAATGGTGGAACATGCAATTAATCTGCAACATTAGCATAAAAATACAAATTTTGAAAATAAACACTGATAAAACAAAAGTTTCTGTAGAGAATGTAAGGCCGATGAAAATATATTTTCATGAAGTTCACTCAGCAAATCCCCGAAATCACTGCAAAATACCCTAAATTTATTATTCTTAACACTCTCCTAGCAGACATTCTACATTGCCACAAGTTCAACAGGCAATCTGCTATGAGAGTGTATAACTGACATATTTGGCATATGACATCCACAGAACAGGAAAACATCTATTCTATCAATGTTGTTGCAAATGGGTATCAAAGCTGGCAATATATTCATGAACTTCTGTGATATTTATAAAGCACTCACTGTCTCTGCGACAGTTTCTATGATAATAATAGGGATTTCTTCGTTAGTTTGACGGTCACTGCCCCCCCCCCCCCCCCCCCCCCCGCAATTAGCGTTATATGTATTATACATATTGTGAAGTTATATATAAATTTATTTAATGCATCACAGGAAAACTATGGATTTGACAAGACAGAGATTCGCGATAACGGTTCAGGCATCAAGGAAAGTGACAGACCGAGCATGGGGCTGCCGCACCACACCTCCAAGATCGCGCACACCGACGACCTCAGCCGACTGGTCACCTACGGCTTCCGGGGAGAGGCTCTCGGTAGGCTTTTGTGATTATTTTTTTAAACATTTCTTTATTGACTTTTTTCTATACATTTTCTAGTTCTTACACCTTAGCAGTTATAATAATGTCGCCAATAAAGAGGCCTTTGACATCGGATACTAGTTTGTCTTGGTTGGTTTTAATTGTCTGGCCCTCCAGTTATTTTATATAATTGTCATTAGAGACTTGTACATGAGCTTCAGTATTACCATAGTTAGGTATGAATTGCTACATAGTTCTCGGTATACAGCACTGTTGAGCAGGGTTTTACAAGCTCAAACATGTTTTACAAAGTCAGGATTTGTCCATTCATACAGGTTTTAGTTAAGGGCTGGTTACACCAACACGATGGATTTACCTTGTTATGTCTTGGTATATCTTGGTATATCTTACTGTATCTTTGTCTTACCTCCTTTGCCGCAACACATTGCGCATGATGGTTTGTGTATTTTTTTGCGACGATGTATGTATATCTTTGACCATGGCAAAGGTGTTTAACCAAACCTATGGTTCTTGGCAAAATTGCATGTGTTTATTTGAAACCTATCGAGAATTAGCAAAACAACTAATTCGTGACAAATTGCACTGTATCTTGTGTGTTGCTGGAACTAGCACTTGATTTTTTTAAAGTGGGTGGAAGTAGGAGTATTTCTCAGAAGTGCCGAGAGTCTATTCCAATACAGGTGTTGCCGTTCAGCGCCGCCTAACGGCCCACTGTGTAGTAACGCGGCCGCTCGGACAAACACGGCCGAGTCAGGCGGTATGCCCAAAGAGCCACACAGTAATCACACCTAAAGTGTGAAGGGTGGGTGTGATTACAGGAGTGTTTTTTAACAGATTCAATTGTTGGAGTAAACTAGGATATTGTATCAACGAGTCTGAGCTGTCTAAACTTTATAGTTGATAATTATCTTGGTTTTAACTTGGGAAAAGATAAGCATATTATAGCTAGGCATGCCAATGTATTAGTGAGTATGCAGCTTAGGTGTCCCTGCATTATCTAAGGAATATCTATGGTATCATTGAGGTGATATGCATGTATGACATACCAAATTGTAGCTGGAATACCATAGAATACGATGAAATCATTATCATTTCTCTGAAAATGAGATACATGGTTCTTATGACAGTATTACGCTCATATACTGATAGATCCAATGCTAAAGAATACGTTGCCAGGGGCTTGTTTGGCTGCAGGCATCGCGTAACCAACCAGATAACGTGCGACACCGCCTTGTGGAAAAAGGCCTATTGGCTGCTCCTGGTATGCCACTGATCTTTGTTATGCACTACAGTTTGGTTTATACATTTTCAACACCGGTGCTCCGTATCCTCTAGTAGGCAAAACTTGATTGTCTGTCAATTTATCATCAGTGACTATGTTCATTTATTTATCTTGATATGATTTTAATTTATACTTTTAAAACATTTAAGATAAATCTTTGAATCAGTCCATTCACATGAATTCACTTCCCTTTTCCCTGCTTTATTCCTGACTTAGCAACTGAAACTTTCATAGATAGATGGTAGTTTTCCTAATTTTTTTATCATTATTTGGAAAGTCGCGATCTTTAATCATCCCTTTTTTAATTCTTTTTACATCCTTTACATTATCTGCCTTGTGTTGAGACATACATGGACTTTTAAAACTGCAGCTTCTTTGTGTGCTACGTCACGAGTGGGTGTGACGACGAAAACGTCAGAGGATGACGTGGGTATGACATACGAACTCGGCCCGGACGGAATGATCGCCGACAAGAAACCTTCCCACCTTGGTCAGGGTGAGTCTATCATTTTCCAGTTAAGTTACTTGATAAGGAAAATCAATAGGTTAACGTCGTTCTGAACGCTTCGTAGCATGCAGAATCGTTTATAGCTAAAAATCTGTTTTAAAAAGAGTGATAGCCTTGTATTGCCCATTCATTACCATAAATATTCTTGCTTATATTTGTCCGGAAGGTCTATTATTAATTACTAATGAAATGAAGTGGATATTAGTAAACCAGCTAGGAAATGTTTTCTGTTTTTTCTTGGGAAGTCTCCACTGTTATCCCTGTGTTAGATAACAGAATCATTCACATAATCACTTTGTTTGAACCACCTCTACCTAGGCACGACAGTGACGGCCACGCATCTGTTTCACAATGTTCCCGTTAGGAGACAGTACTACAACACTGCCAAGCGGAGAAAAGAGGAACTAAAAAAGGTAGAGGACCTGATCATAGCCTACAGCGTCATTAAGTATGACGTCAGGTATGTCATCGAAAGAGCTGTTTACAATTTTATGAATCAGAGTAAATATTAGGCATTTGATAGAGATATTTATAGTGTAGTGCATACAAATAGAAGTCGAAGACACGGCGAGTAAATCCGGAGCACAAGCACTACTTTTTATTCATTGCTTAGATATCATAGAGGAAACCTATGAAAGTTTAGGGTCAGAGCTCGTATCACGTTGAGCTTGAATAGCGTAGTAATTCACAAGGCGAAGCCGCGTGAATTACATAGCTTTCCATAGGTTTCTGAATTTATATCACCCTTCACATTGACTAATGGGCTAACCTAGAAATTTGACAATGAACAGATGACATTCTGACTAGAATAAGCAAATAAGAAACAAACTGCATACCCCCAGTACCATTCATACTGTAAATGGGGAGAGAAACTGTGGGGGATCAAGTCGTAGTGAACAGGTGAAGTTGACCCATCTGAAAATTGACTTTAACATGAATATCTCCTGAAAGGGGAAAATCCCCCATCATGCCAAGCATGCCATGTACTCATAACTGTTCAGCATATCCTGCTGAACTGTAAAGAAAATAGAAGAAATTAGTTGAAACACAGTAAGAACATGAAAATGTTGTTTGAAACTATTCCAAAGAAAGATATCATCATGTTTTTGAAAGAGAAAAATCACTTTGACAGTTTTTGAAATATTTGAAAACATTGAAAAGAATTGACTGAAATAAGTCTACGAAAGAGAAAAGCTCAAAGTCTGTATGGTTCCTATATACCCTCAGGGTCCCATGGGACATTAAACCACAAACAAACAAAAGAATCACAATAGTTATAGTTTCGGTGAAAGTGCATAATTGTTATGAGCTTGGTCTTGGTCCAGTAGTTGTCAGATCAGTTCCCACTTGTGTGCTGCGGCTGCAAATAAGAAAGAGTTTGCCAGTTTTCAATGTTCCCATTGAAATTCATGTTATAATTTTCAGAATAAAAAATATTATTCCTGGCGTAATATTGCTATACCAACTGCTAAATTACCCAATTCAACCACAGCCCATGATCCTCCACTGAACCTCCCCCTGACATACGTAGAAGCTTTCCCTCGACTTCCCACTACCCATTATTACAATAAACAAATTTAAATATGGCAACCCTTTAGATAAAACCAATCACCTGTGTCTCGAACCATGACCAGTTCTATGTCCATGCTCAAAGAGACCCTTCGGGCAGTGTAGGTTCATCATATGTTTTTTTTCAAAGGGACTCATGCACAGTCTTCTTCAACTTTCTTAAATTTAAATTAAGTCATGAGACAAGCAGAAACTGCATGTTCCCTAAATGTTCCCTAAATGTGACAATGTCATATGCCTTGATTTAGCCAAACTCTAAGATGCCTGAAGAGGTTGATTCCGATGAAACCTTGATCCGCATCCCTGTCTTCATTTACAAAATCATTCTTAAAAAAGAGGATCTAAAAGAATGTTCATTATATTTCAGGTTCACACTACGTCATAACCGTGACGTCGTGTGGCAGAAGACGAGTATGACGTCACTACGTCAGAGTTTGTTTAAGGTCGTGGGGTCCTCAGCTTTTAGCCTCATGGTCCACAAACAAGTCAAGCATGACAATCCACAGGTACTGTGTTCGATGGGGTATGGCGTAAAATGTTTTTAATGCAACTATTCATTCAATCCGACATTGTTTTTACTGGAAAACTGATATTTATGCATACATCCCAGATATCTGAACCTGTTTCCCAATACTGTCCAACTATTTTCTTGACATTCAATGTTGCTGCATTTTGTGACCACTAAATGTAACTACGACTACTGGCTTATATGACTACTAAATGTAACGATGGCTACTGCCTTTTGTGACCACTCCATGTAACTACGACGACTGCCTTGTGTGACTACTCAATGTAACTATGACTACTGCCTTGTGTGACTACTCAATGTAACTATGACTACTGCCTTATTTGACCTCTCAATATAACTATAACTAATGCCTTGTTTTACCACTTGTTTGTAACTATGACTATTTCATTGTTTGACATAGTGTGAGTTGGAGTTGTACGTATCCCGACCAGACGCTGACTGTCACGTGATGAGTCGTACATGCGCAGACCGCTGTTTCGTCTTCATCAACCACCGCCCTGTTACACACAAGGAGATCACTAAGGTCAGCACTTACTTCTCTGTCTACATCTTAACCCATTCAGAGCGGAAATATCTACAGGCATTCATGATATATTCAGGCATTTTTCAATAAATACAGGAAAAATTAAAGAGCTTGTGTAAAATATGGAAAGGTTGTCGGAAATAGACGTCTTCACGCACTAACCCGTAGTAAAGAACTTTCAAAACATAAAATATGGAAAGGTGTTTGGAAATTGACGCATTTTGTAAACTGTTAAAAAAAACTGTTCAAAAAATTCAACTTGAAAGAAGCAACCAAAGAAGTTTTTTTAGATTACATGACAAGTGAAACTTTATTGAATGCCTGCAGGTATTCTCGAACCCCAGAGACTTACAGCCCAGAGCATCCTGGCCCCTGCAGCCACTAGTATCCAACAACCTGCTCGCCTGGAAAGGGTTTATCAATGTTATGTATATAGATATTTCTTTTTGTTAACATTTTGACGTGTCTGGTAAAGATATGTCAATTTCATTTCATTTCAATAGAAATGGCATCTCAGAAAAAAATATGTGACAAAATATGCATCTTTTCACTGTTTGATATTTCCCCTTTTAACCCTCCAAAGTTCTATCAGGTATTTCTAATACAATTTGGCTAGTTTGCTACACTCTATAATAGATTTAGAAAACGTGGCTATGAACACTTCTAACCCCAATCGAGAAAAAAAAAAACCCCAAAAAACCCCACTCTATAATAGATAATTGTTCTTTTGTTCAGATGTTGAAGCAGGCTTACAGTGCGGCGTGTGGGTGTGAGGGCAGCCGGTGGCCGCTCGCCTGCCTCTCCGTCATAGTCCCGCCCGGCGCACTCGACGTGAACCTAGAACCGAACAAGACCAGAGTGCTGCTACAGGAAAATGTAAGTCACTGCATCTTTCTCTGAATAATTTACTCTGCTTCAGGACTGAATAAACAGAAAAAGGCTCGTCTGCGAATCGTATTTAGAAGTATGTTTACATTTTGTATTGTTTCAATTTAATCTGTAAACATTGAATGGCTTCTTATATAATGAATTAAAAAAATAGCAATATTCACATCTGTATAGTTAAATGTGCCCAGATGGGACATGCATATATATAATTAAGTATAGTGAAAAATATAAATATAAGTATTTATAAAGGGATGCAAGTTTGCTGACAAATGATAGAATTAAGACATTTCCTACACACTGGCAGCATCTCCAATATTATGTGGTTCCTATCCCACGACGAGCATGCGTCACTCGAAGTGAGAGCGACTGACCACGCCCTCCTGCGAGGCACGAGAACCCTACAAGTGCCCTGGACAACTGCTGTCCAGAGTAGCCAGCGTGCCAATCCTCCCTTTTTGCCACATGGTATTAGATTCTTTTTCCAAGGGATATCAGTTTCCACATATCCCTGGAAATCTTTGTTTTCATTTCCAGTTTATGAAATTAGTTTTCATGTATAAAACAAAGATGATGAAAATTCACGCCAATAAAACACGCCACCCTCAACTCCATTCCATGGCCAATATTGATGTGTTTCCAATGTTTTATCAGTTCCTCTGAGTCAGTAAATCACACATGATAACTATTTCCACTTTTTTCTCCTGACCCCAACTGACCTCCGTGTTCCCATGTCTTCTCCGTAGACCGAAGTTCTCGCGGTGCTCGGTCAGATGTTGGAGGAGATCTACGGTCAAACAGAGGATCCTGCCGAGAAAGCAGCTGCCAAGGGTGCACCTCCGAATGATGTTCAGGAACATGAAAAAGGCCTGCATGGAGATGCCAATCACAAGCACAGCGTACAGCAGAGTAGTGAACAGGGTGCAGCGACTTCGCTCGGCAGACCGCGCAGTGACGGGGTAGACTCGGACAGTGAGACTACGCCTCAGGGGAAGGGCGATAAAGCCGGTCAACAACAGGAGGATCAGACTGGGCCAGTTGAGAGCAGACACTTCCAACAGGCGGAGGATCATCAACAGCAAGGTGATTTTTCACTCGATATTTAAAAAATATATCATGATGCCGTGTATTATTAGTTGGTGGATGGTCGGCTTTATAGGTTATAGCTATAGCCTTCTGTAGTACGCCTGGTTGTGGAGTCACTAGGTGACCTGACCACAATTTTGCTTTTCATAGCTAACTGAATACAGATAGGAATATGATTTCTGTTTTGGACAGAGGGTGAGATTCCGACCTAAATTCATCTTATAGAATAGATCACCACCCTTGGGGTGTAAAAGCATTAAAAAGGCTAAATCTTCAGGAAGTCTTAAAGCACCTGTAATAGTTGACTGCATGTAAAATCAATTTTATTATTTTTGCATCGGCTGGTGATAACGGTGTCACAGCCACGTCTTAATGATCTGGATGTAACATCAAAAAGCAAATAGCAAAAGCGTTTGGTTGGTTGTTTCAGACTGTACTAGGAATAGGATTTCTGTTTTGGGCAGAAGGGGAGGTACGACCTAAATTCATCTCATAGATTCGATCACCACCCCTTTGGTGTAAAAGCATTGAGAAAAAGCTGAACCTTGAGGTCTGAAAGCACCTGTAATAGTTGACTGCATGTAAATTCAATTGTTTTTTCACATCGGCTTGTGATAGAGGTGTCATAATCTGGATGTAAGATTAAATTTTTTTTTTTTTTTTTTTTTTTTTTAGCGAGTGGTCTGACTATAAATACCGGGAGCAAACGATCTGCTCCTCACTCTTATGAGGTAGCTCGTTCTGTACGCTTTGCCACGTTTTCAGAAATGGATGTAAGATTAAACAATCAAAAAGCATATAACACTTTGTTTCAGACTCTACTCTAGGGCAGAAATTGCACCAAGGAGATGGAGCGACATCAGCAGAAAGCAGCACCGCAACGCTCTCTGACGTCACACTCTCACTCTCCAAGCCTCTACACAACAGCACGCGCTGTGACGTCACAGTGAACTCTCAGAGCGTGACCTTCGACCTGCTCCAGGCGTTTGATGACACAGATGACGACATATTCGACATGGTTCAGGATGTGTCAACGCCTGTTCGTTCCGCTGACGGACACCAGGGGGCAGATGACCGGAAGCAGACGACATTGAATTCTCCGAGTAGTGACGTCACAAGCGAAGCAATAAACAACAAACAGACGACATTTGACTCTCTTGGCAGTGACGTCACAAGTGCGGAAAATAACCAAAAGCAGACGACAGGTGGCGCTCTGAGTTGTGACGTCACGATGCCGACGCTGCCTAGTCTCGATGTGGATATGTTAGGACCAGTCGATATCAGTAAAGTGGCCAGCATGGTGGCAAGGTCTACGTCCATCGAGACTGCGACAGATGACAACCAGCAGATAACGAATCTCTCTGACCGGCCCGGGGCGTGGAGCAGGGGACAGACCGTCACCGACAACACAGGTCGCCGAATAGAAGTGAGTTGATGATTGGCATGACTTTGTCTCTAATTTTGATATAACAATTACATTCGTTCTGATAGAATATTTCGTTTATATTTTTTTAGCTATTCCTCAGTTTCTTGGTATACATATATATAGAGTTGATGCAAGATGAGTCAGCAAAAGACTATAAGTATAAGTAATTTAGTATATAATTCATGTTACAACTTTTTAAAAATCAAATAATATTTACTGCAAACGATTATCTTCGTATGGTGTACCTATATTCCAAATGTCAGAATTTTCTTGTGGGTATTCCAATCAAGAGCGTACACGGCAACACTTGAACAGCTTTCGTATAACCTATTGCATAGCTCGACAATAATCGTAACTATAAAACAGGAACTATCAAAGATAATTTAGACTACAAAGACACCTCCCGGTATGGTAGGCAGGGACCTCTCAAAACTGCGATCATTTATTTAATTGCTATTAGCGATTAATGGCACAGTAATAATTTTAGGCAAACTGCGATCGGGGACCGTTTTTTAGACGCGATAATCGTTAATAGCGATTATTAAAGATATTTTGAGTTTTCAAGATAAATACAACGACCATTGTCCCCAATGGTTCGATAATTATTGCCAAATGTATGATAATTTTAAAACCGTCGCTATTAACGATCATCACGTCTAAAGAACCGGTCCCTAGTCTATGGGACACATACCAGCAATGATCCTACAATCGCTCCTGGATCGTTGATGATCGCTATCATCGATAATCACGACCATAAAACAGCTCCCTGAAATTGACCTTGAACTCACTGGCTAATTGTCGTCTGGTCCACAGCCGGTACAGTTGTTACAGCCAGGTGCCGCTGGGACATCTAGAGACTCAGAACTCAGCATGCGGAGACCCAGCGAATTCGCCACTCCCGCCTCCAAGATGAAGCAGGCTGCCAACTCGGTAAGTTAATTCTTTCTCCTAGAAATGGTCAGAGAATCTTCAGTCCCTCTCCTGTGTGCCCATGGATGATAATTGGCTCGCAGCACCGACAAGACTGCTCTTCTAGACTATAGAGGAAACCTATGAAAATTTAAGGTCTGAGCCCATATCTCATCAAATTTGAATCGCGTTGTTATTCACAAGGCGAAGCTGCGTGAATTACATATACAGTAGAACCCGCCTAACGGAGACCCCGCGTAAGCGGTCACTCCGCGTTAACGGACACCTTTGCTCAGAACGGTTCCCTCAATTCGATGTTTATTTTATCATCGCGTAAGCGGACATCCCGCATAAGCGGTCACTTTGGCCCGGAACGAAGGGTGTGCGCTTACGCGGGGTTCTACTGTATATAGTGGAGACAGCTATGGTGATTAACGACAACCGATATTGATGTTATAAACACTTCATGAAAAATGACCATATGTCCTAATTGTGCCTTAACATATGTAGGCAATGATAACAAATTCATGGTTTGATTGGGAAATTTGATGGTCTTGATAATTAAGAAATAAAGTTGTTAATGATTGTTATGTAGAAAAATATAATCAACGCCTCCTCTGTTATTTTTCGTTACGTTCAGCCAGGACAAATGACTCTGATGGACGTGACCAACCATTCCAACATCAAAAAGCCCACAACTGCCTTCATCTTCTTCTCCAAAGAGACGCGGCTCTCGGGTAACTATGTTTGTTATATTCTATTACCTTTCTTTTATTACAGAAACTCGTTTCTAGACGAGATAATCGTTAATAGCGATTACTAAACATTCAAGACGGTTTTCAAGATAAATACAACAACCATTGGCCCCAAGGGTTCGATAAATATCGTAGGAGCGTAGGAGATATGTGCGTAGGTATATAATAATAATAATATTTGATATATTTTGCGGTCAGCCATAATTTGTCAGTTGTTGAAGCAACAAAAATCATATAATCGTATAATAAGTGTTAAACGTCATTAATAACAAAATTGTTTACAGGCCTAGGCTTACCTGGATTATGACAACTTTTCCTCAGAAATTTATTTGAATTCTAAAATAGAACAGTTTAATTCTAGATTTTCTTGTTTTTATCTCAGTGGTGGCGGAAAATCCAGGCGCAGATTTCCAGACTGTGGCCAAGTTGATCGGCGAGAAATGGAAGGCGCTGACGACGGAGCAACGAGAGAAGTACGAGAAGATGATGACGAAGGATGTGCAGAGGTGAGTCACTGCGAAGCCGATGTGAAGACCATGTTCCATGACCAGCCAACAATAAACCTTTCCACACAGGCCGGTGTTACACCTTATCCCACCCCTAATATAAAATCACATAGGCTTTACATTGAGTTTCTGTATATCACGCTGACTGGCATACAGAGTTTTATATGCCACTAATGGCAAACAGAATTGTTATCACGTAATATTCCAAAATCGAGGAGACCGGGTAGGATAAAATCAAAACTTGATTTGTTTTAATCTTGGCCACCACATGCCACTCATAGAGTTTTAGCTCCGGACTTCACTCGGCTTCGCCTCATGAAGTCACTTTGCAAAACTCAAGTCGTGGCATAAGGTGGCCAAGATTAAAACTCATCCAATTTTACGATATTATCTACTTGGTTACACAATGCCTGTAATTAAGCAAACACCTGGCAACGTATTCTTTAGTATTGGATGACTGAGTCAACCAGCGTAATACAGGGTTCGTACATAGCTTGGAAAACCTGGAAAAGCCTGGAATTATGCTTTTGTGTTTTCCAGGCCTGGAGAAGCCTGGAATTCTCACAGAGAGCCGCGAAAAACCTGGAAGAGCCTGGAAAATATGGTTTTGCATAATTTTATTTTTTTTTTGCCTATGAAATTCTGTTCATTATTAGTTTTCCTTAACTATGGTACCTAACTGTCTATGAAATTTCAGTTACATGGATTAAATAGTTCCAGAAGTCCTTTATTTGACCATGTATAGTATATTGTTGATAATATGGCATGGTTTTGATTATTTGTCTTCATACTCAAAAGTGGCAAAAAATAATTTTGAAGATATCTATCCCAAACTACTGAAATTCCACAGGTAGTAAGGAAGATAAAGAAACTAGATCTAGTGATAGATCAGACATGGTTTTAAAAGCAGTGACCAGATGTGCCTGGAAAAAAAATATTAGAGCCTGGAAAAGCCTGGAAAAAGCCTGGAATTTTATTGGGCTGTCTATGTACGAACCCTGGTAATATGTTTATAATATCTGTTTAGATTATCTTTGGAGAATTAACAGTGATTGCATCGTATTCTGTGATATTCTAGGTCTAATTTGGTGGTTTACACAAGAATATTGCCCCAGTAATACTTCAGATATGATTTATAAATTCAAGCGTCGTGGTCTACCACCAACCTGATTCTGAATGTATAGATTTCGATACATTATAGAGTATACAGTACTTATATAGAACATCCTGACCATGCTGTACAAGCTACAAAACGAGACGATAATTCACGATTCATACGGAACGAGGCATTTACGCCGAGTTCCCTACAAACCATGAATTATTATTGAGTTTTATGGCTTGTACATTACAAGCATGGTAGGTCATTCTATATTTACTATATACCCGAAATTCAAAAAAAAAATCATTAATCTCATTTGGCTTAACAACCAATTTTTTGATAAACGTGTATGGGAGGGTAGTCCGTATTTTCCTGTACGGACCAGTGGCCCGTACAGTATTCTTACGTTATATGGCGAAACGGTACATATTTACAGTATATGGTCAATTCTCCCAGATAGTGATCGATGCCCACGTACGGTGACCAATAATTCAAAGGGTCGTTTTTATATCTATATATCGTTTTATGATATCAGAAACGATATTAGAGTACGTAGAAATGAAAGATCTGTCAGGGGAACCCCACTTTCATGTACTTATATCTTGAAAGAAAATTGATAGACCACTAAAATAGGCATTTTTATGCCTAAATTCATAGATGGAACCTATATAACCAGATTTTGAAGATATCTTATAAATTTGTAGTTATAATTGCATATCTGTTCTGAATATATGATGCACACAAATGTGTTACAGAACTTATAAAAGATAATAAATGTTTAAATGGGGAAATTTATATGTAGTCTAGGTGTAAAAAAATCAGTGGTGAAGGGTATGTCACCGTACATGGGCAAGCCACATGTACTGGTAAAAAAATCATAGAAAAATAATCTGTTGGCTATTTTTCAATCACCCAAATAAAGGAAACACATGTTCAGGTTGCATAAAAACTGTAGTGTAAAAGTTTATCATTCTATCAAGTATATCACATCTAATTGAGCATGGTTGGTGAACTTTATGTGGTCACCGTACATGGGCAGAAATAGTTAGGATTTTGCCATGTAAGGAAGAAGATTTTTGATATTTGTGAATAATATTTCCCAAATAATAAGATTATAACAGGACCCTTCAAACCGTACATGGGCATTATGTTCTGAATATTATTAATCAACTCTAATTTACTCTCATTTTATCAGAATCTCATTTTCTGAAAACCGATTCTGCTAATAAATTACAAGCCATATTTACCCTTAGACCTCATTGAACCCACTTGACCACGTACGGTGACATATTGGTTTTAAGGTTAAATCTATTCAGCTAAAAAATTAATTTCCAATTAAGATTAGTGTTCCCAAATTTCTAAAATATAAGGTATCGTCTTCCATGATATATTCCCACATTTTTATCAAGATATAACTAGTTTGAAATTTTGGTCACCGTACATGGTCATCGATCACGATCTGGGAGAATTGACCATATACAGCATGGGTATATAGTAAAAGTACAATTTGTTAGATTACCTCAGATTTTTTAAATACCCTCCAACTCCTTCAAACAGAACAAAGAAAACAAACTAGTCTAGGATGTAGTAATGACACACAGAAAGTGCTTACAACAGAAAGGTCATCACTGATACATGTCTTTCAATGTTAAGGTAGTGACTATCATGGTATTCAGGACAAGACAAAAATATCATGAACAGTTATTAAGCGATGGTCGTTCATGGGTTTCAGGTATCGCGAACAGGTGAGCCTTAGAAAGGAGACGGAGCCACACACAGCCATGAGCCACAAGAGGAGGAAACTGGACGAGGTTTGTGTGCCTTCCATTCTCCTCTATCTCTTATGGTGGGAGTGTATACAAAGAGGGTGTTCCACTGGACCGACCATCGCAGATTTGGTAGCCAGACACTCGCCGATCATTATCGGATGCCCTAGAGTTTCTTAAGTCTTTGACAGTGGTCATTTATTAAACTATTATTATCAGAAGTAAATCCATTACAATATGTGACTTTTTTCTTAAAGGCCCAGGAACAATTTATCGGGTGAAAAATCGGCCGTCTCCATAGCACAATAGCTATGTGCCTTATAGTAGGCGCACTTCACTGTTTCCAATCGGACAAATGTTTTTTCCGATTGGAAACTGACCAGTCTGGATCAGGACCAAATAGTGAGAAATTTAATACAGCACTTTACTGTTTGCAGAAAAACACAACTCTCGAGGCACTATGAATCGAAGTTGAACATATCCACATTGTCTTTTATTTTTGTTGTTATTTTCCCTTTGTTTACCACATATACGAGTACACTGAGCGAAAAGATTGTACTGGTGAAATCTAGTCAGCAGAAGCTTGTCTCAGAGAAATACAGAGATGGCAGTTTTCCCTTTTCCAAGAAATTCCTTGTTTTCATTTTCAATTTATAAAATTCTTTTCTATTTATAATACAAAGAGAGGATAAATTGGGCATCCTTCACACCAATAAACACTGATAAAACTCTTTCCACACACATCCAGCCCCTTACTATAGCCAACAACGGTGTGTTTCCATGTTTTCTCAGTCTCTCTGAGGCAGTAAATTCCACATGAAAAATCCGCTTTCTTTCTATGAGCTCAACTGACATCCCTGAAATAAAAAAAAAACCCAAAAAAAACCCAAACAGAATGAGCCACGTTGACTCGTTACCTTTCAGCACAACCACTCCATCAGAGAGATGCTCCGGAGCCCTGCAGCAAGTAGAACTCCCCAGAAGAAACAGAAGGTGGCTCCGAGGTTGACGACCACGGTGGAGTTCTCCCTGACACAGCTGAAGGAGCGCTTCATCGCCGGTCCCACGACCAGGTTGGTGGCGCCGTATAAAGCAGGGAATTTCTGGTTTTCCGGTTTTTTTTTTAATTCAAGAAATATTCCTACCTACAGGGTTCGTATAGAACCTGGAAAAGCCTTGAATTATGTTTTTTGGGTTTTCCAGGCCTGGAAAAGCATGGAAGATTTAGTTTTGCATAAAGACACTTTTTTTTCGTCTATGAAATTTTGGTCATTATTATCTTTCCTTAACTACTTACCTGACTGTCGTGTTGTCATTTTTTCGTTTAACCTAGAGGTAGACCCAGTCTCTCTCCCGTTATTGGAAAAAAACCCTTGAAAAAGCCTAGAATTATATTAGGCTGTCTATGTACGAATCCTGTACCTACGAAGCATTTAAATTATTCCAAAAGAAAAGACTGATATCACCTATACCATAAATACATGGTAACTAAGCTTACTTGACACTTGTTTATCTTGTTGATGTCAGAAATGCTCCCGATGGACTTTTACTGCATATGGTATTTCTGTGAACTTTTGTTGTTTTACTAGAGCTGTTTCAACTAACCTTTGTTCTAGTTCTAGATCGATGAAATCAGATCTGCCGATCTCGGTGGGTGAGGTGAAACCTGACGGCTGGTTTTAAATCAGAATGTCAACTGACCTTTGTTCTACTTCCAGGACGACAGAGGGAGATTTGCCCATCTTGGTGGGTGAGGTGAAATCTGACGGCTGGTGTTAAATCATAACTCTTATTGACCTTCGTTCTACTTTCAGGACGATGGAGGGAGATTTGCCCATCTTGGTGGGTGAGGTGAAACCTGACGGCTGGTTTTAAATCAGAATGTCAACTGACCTTTGTTCTACTTCCAGGACGACAGAGGGAGATTTGCCCATCTTGGTGGGTGAGGTGAAATCTGACGGCTGGTGTTAAATCATAACGCTAACTGACCTTCGTTCTACTTTCAGGACGACGGATGGAGATTTGCCCATCTTGGTGGGTGAGGTGAAATCTGACGGCTGGTGTTAAATCATAACGCTAATCGACCTTCGTTCTACTTTCAGGACGATGGAGGGAGATTTGCCCATCTTGGTGGGTGAGGTGAAACTTGACGGCTGGTTTTAAATCATAATGTCAACTGACCTTCATTCTACTTCCAGGACGACAGAGGAAAATTTGCCCATCTTGGTGGGTGAGGTGAAATCTGACGGCTGATGTTATATCATAACGCTAATTGACCTTCATTCTACTTCCAGGTTGACGGAGGGAGATTTGCCCATCTTGGTGGGTGAGGTGAAACCTGACGGCTGGTGTTAAATCATAACGCTAATTGACCTTCATTCTACTTCCAGGTTGACGGAGGGAGATTTGCCCATCTTGGTGGGTGAGGTGAAACCTGACGATTGGTGTTAAATCTTAACGATAATTGACCTTCGTTCTACTTTCAGGACGATGGAGGGAGAAACCTGACGGCTGGTGTTAAATCATAACGCTAATTGACCTTCGTTCTGCTTCCAGGTTGACGGAGGGAGATTTGCCCATCTTGGTGGGTGAGGTGAAACCTGACGGCTGGTGGGTGGGCATGGACCATGGTCAGGTGGTTGGTATTGCTCCGTGGCGCCTCCAGGAGACGCTGATCTACAACCAGCTGATGGAGAACCACTCGCTGCCCACCGAGAAGTTGGACGAGCCTCTAAAAGTCTCACCCAGGTAAATTAAATGACTCCCCAAGAAATATAACAATATGTGTTCCCACATTGTATCATTACATATAGGTTAATGGCATTGTCCTGTGATATTGTTATGTTGTATCTACAGTGTCCTGGGTAGTGATGACTTGTGGACGACTCTCTTGTCACTATCACACACAACGTCACATCAGACCGACTCGACCTACCTCTACCTCACTGATCCACGTCTCTCCCGCAGCGGATTCAGCATCCGCAGAACGCAAGGTGAGCCCCCACGTCACCTTCACAATCTCCTTATCAATCTCCCCCCACCCCTTCAGAGGTGGTACAACCTACTTATCAATCTCCCCCCACCCCTACAGAGATGGTACAATCTCCTTATCAATCTCCCCCCACCCCTACAGAGATGGTACGATCTCCTTATCAATCTCCCCCCACCCCTTCAGAGGTGGTACAATCTCCTTATCAATCTCCCCCCACCCCTACAGAGATGGTACAATCTCCTCATCAATCTCCCCCACCCCAACAGAGATTGTACATCTCCATATCAATCTCCCCCCACCCCTACAGAGATTGTACATCGCCATATCAATCTCCCCCACCCCTACAGAGATTGTACATCTCCATATCAATCTTCCCCCACCCCATCAGAGATGGTACACTCTCCTTATCACTCTCCCCCACCCCTACAGAGATGGTACACTCTCCTTATCACTCTCCCCCCACCCCCATCACTTCAGACATGTTACAATCTCCTTACCCACCCCTCCCCAACACACACACACACTCCCCTGAATAGAGACCTGCTTTGCCTAAACTTTCAGCCAATACTGCGGGGATAAATAAAAAAAAAAACAAGAAAAGAACAACAAAAAAACAACAAACAGAACAGCAACAGAGACTGAAGCCAGTCTACTAAGGGGATTCCCACCCCCACTGAAATAGAAACGTCTATTTAATTGGGGTGGGACAAGGCTGCTTCGCGACTAGCGAGTAAGTGACCGATTTGAGCGTGGATTTTGGCGAATTTCGCGCGGAAATTTACCTGTGAGTTACAGAACTTGACCATGGTTGGTTGTGTGCGGTCAGGTGACCTAGATCCTGTGTTTTCTTTGGCTGATCTAGCAGACAAAGACACTTGAATCTGTGTGTTAACCAATCCTTGCAGCTGTTGTTCCTGGCTTTGTTTACTCTACCTGTGGCGCCACCACTCTGTGTCTGAGTGGTGGTGGCCTCTGGTGTGAGTAGCTGGAACTAACTTAGTGCTACCACTCCTGCCCTCTATTGAGGCTTGGGGGAGTGTGTTCTGTGTATACATATGTGGTGGGGAGTGACCATTTGTACTCCCACCGTACTTACTCGTTAGTTTCGACAGAATATGTCTCTTCAGGCGTTTGTATAGCAGTTTTTTGGGGTCTGTGACTGGGGGGGGGTTCGATATGACGGCTCCCTTTCCTGTCTTTGTTTAGGGAATCTTAGTGGATTCCTTTTTCAATGAATGTTTTCGCAGGTTTTGCTCAAATGGTCACTGGAAGTCGACTATGGATGTACATGAGAACCGAGTCAGGAAAATTAATGTGGTTAAATCTTCTCTGTCGGGTTGGGTTTTCCTCCGTCAACCAAATGTTGGTGTTATGGAGAGGAATTCAATCCGTCAAGAAAAAAATGTTGACATGGCATTGGTGGTTCTCATCCATATTTGCTATCCATTGTGTTGAGTCCCCTGGGTGCTTGGCACTTGAGACGATGAATCCAGTTGTATTCTATCTTGTCTCTCAGGGAGCTCGCACGTTTGCTCTCTGGATGTCTATATATGTGGTCTACCACATATATTTGTACATCCTCCACTCCGTTATGGTCTCCCATATTGAAGTGTTTAGGGACGTCGTTCGTCCCACTGTTTTTGCGGATGGACCGCAAATGTTCAGATAACCTTTCTTTGAGTTTTCGTTTGGTTTGTCCAACATACTGGGCTCCACATTTTTTGCACTCTATACAGTAGATAAGGTTCGAGCTGTTGCACGTAACCTTATCTTTGCATCTGTGCACGGTACCTTTGGTTTTGGACTTTATGGTTTTGCTCTTTTTGATGTACGGGCAATATTTGCAATCCTTTTTGATGCATTTATTGTCCCATTCTTTCTTTTTCGGGGTTTCGCTGTTGTATACAGTTCTTGCCCTTACCAGGTGGTCTCTCAGGTTTTTGGGCCTACGATGGCCCTTCACGAGTCTCGAGTTGTACAGGTTTTTGGTTGAGCTGGATTTTCCCAGTATCTCCCAATTCTTCTGTATTATCGAGGGTAGGGTTTTGTGTCCCTGTCTGAAGGTGCTGATCAAGAAGATCTTGTCTTCTTTGATCTCTTTTTTGGTGCTCTTTTGTAGAGATTCTGCTCTACTAATTTTGTCCACTTTGGCTTTGCAACGATTTAGGAGATTTTTGGGGTAACCCCTCTCCCGGAAATCTTGCATTTTTTGCTTTGCGTTCGACTCGTAGTCCTTTCCCTCAGAGCATATCCTCTTTACTCTCAGTAGCTGAGAGTATGGGATACTGTTCTTTTGTGAGGGGGGATGTGCCGAGTCATATCTGAGATACGTGTTCTCATCGGTGGGCTTGATGTACAGGTCAGTGTATAGAGCTCCTGTAGCGCTTACTTTGACCGTTGTGTCCAAAAAGTTCACTTTGTGCGTTGAAGCCTCTTTCGTGAACTTTATACTGTGATGCGCCTGATTTAGGTGGTCTATCCATTTTGATAGTTCCTCCTGTCCATTTTCCCATATAAAGAAAATGTCATCGATGTACCTCCACCATACTTTGGGTTTCAGGTGGTAGCCTTCCAAGAGTTTTATTTCTAGAGCTTCCATGAACAGATTTGCGTACGATGGGGCCAGTCTGGTGCCCATTGCTGTGCCACTTATCTGCATGTAGTTCGTGCCATTGAACTGGATGTTGTTGTTTTCGAGTACTAAGCGTAGCAGGTCTGTAAGACTGTCTGTGCTTGGTAGTTCGTTCTTATCCCGATTCTGGGTCAGTTTTCTCTTAACTACCTCTATACCTTCGTCATTTGGTATATTGGTGTATAGGGCACTTACGTCTAGTGTCCCGAGAATGTCACCTTTCTCTACGTGTCCCACCTCTTTGATTTTTTCAAGGAAGTGGGTAGTGTCCTTGATGTAGGAATTGATTTTTGGTACCTCTGGCTTTAGGAAGTGATCGACAAATTTGGAAATTTTCTCTGTCGCACACCCATTCGCTGAGACCACTGGTCTCCCCGGTGGTGGTAGAGTCCCCTTGTGTATTTTCGGAAGAAAATACACTTGAGGAGCCCTAGCTTCTTTGGTCTGTAGAGCCTCACCCATTTTTTGTGAGAGTTCTCTATCATTGCATCGATCCTGTTATTGATGCTTTTATTGAGGTGCGCCGTTGGGTCCTTTTGGATGACCCTGTAGACTTTGGTGTCATTAAGTTGTCTATGCGCTTCTTTGACGTAGTCATAGGTGTTCATGACTACTGTGGCACCCCCTTTATCTGCCGGTTTGATTGTGATGTCTCTGTCTTTAGACAGAGATTTCAACGAATCTCGTTCGGCGTGAGTGACATTTTGTTTCGTGCGGATATTGTGGGTGTTAGCTATAGATAGACTTAGTTCATTAACCGCTATGAAACCTTCAAGGTTATTTGAACCTTGTGGCGCTGAGAACAATCTACTTTCTTTCAGTTCCTTTATTAGGGTCTGATTACCAAAGGGAGTGGTCTCCATGGAGCCCGGGCCAATTACCTGTGGTTGTCCACTACTTACCGAGGTGTTCTCAGTTGGAGTGGCGTCCCTACCATTGCGTTGCTTGCCAGGTACCAGGGGTGGTTTCTTAAAGAAGAATTGATTAAGTCTAAGATTCCGATGGAATCTATCAAGATCTATTTTCAATTCCCCTTCTTCTACCTTCTTGACAGTGGGGCAGAATTTTAAACCTTTATCAAGTAGAGATAGTTCGGATTTGGTTAGATTCCTGTCCGACAGATTGACTACTGTGCCACATTTGGCATATTTCATCGTGACATTATCATTACTCGTAGCGCGTTGGTTGCTAGGTAGTTTAGATTCTTTGTTAGAGAGATCACTATCAGTATCAGAGAGAAAACTCGATATGGAACACTGTTTGGCAATTTTATTACACAAGGTGTCAGTGTTAACACAAGAGTCCAGTGTGGAAGGTTGGTCGGCATCGGTATTGTCGGTGTTACAGTCCGATTTTACAGTTTGGTGGACTGGGACACGCTTCCCTTGCGCTGCCCCTTGCCCTGGCCGCGTCTTGGTCCTTTCGGGCCCTTCCCTCCCCTTCCGCGGCCTTTGTTGGTGGTCGAAGGGGTGGGGGCCGGCGGAAAATCCGCCTGCACATTTTCCTTGTTCGTGGACGAGGTACTGGGTGAGGGTGTTGGGCCTTTCGGGTCCATGATGGTCGAGTCCTTGGGTGCCCTTGATGCCCGGCGTTGCAGCCTTTCTTCCAGTATGGTGACCTCCTTGAGGTAGTCACGACGAGCAGTGAGGTCAGCATGTGCCCTCACTTTTTTGACGGTTTCGGCTATTTCTGCTTCCTCCATCTTGGTGTCTGTAAGTGTGCTCACCATGGTTTTTATTGTCTGCTCTCGGATCTGATGTTCGGTGTCCTCATGTTTCTTGAGGGTTTCTGCCGTCATCTTGGTAATCCGCATGGCAGAGGCTTTCCGTTCCTCCAGTATGCGCTCTCGGAGATCTTTGCCAGATACCCCGGGAGAGGAGCCAGACCCACGGTCCATGGTTCCACATGGTTGAGGGGTATGCAGTTGAAGAAGAACGCTGCTCTCGCCTCGCTCTTGAGTTGCTTGCTGGCTGCATCGCGCATTTCCCTCCAGGTTCTGTGGAGGGTGGCCGGTAGCATCGAGTCGATGACCTGGAAAGATGTGAACAATTGGTTAGAGTCAGGTTTATCTATGCTTGTGTCAATTGGCATATTGTTGAGTATTTCTCCTTTACCGTTTCTGTTATGAGATGTGGTATGTACTGCCTGTGATACGGGCATAGTAGTTTTGGAGAGTCCTGATCTACACTCTAGGTCACAATCTAAAATACAGTCTAAGTTTTCAGAACTGTCATTTAAATCATTGAGAGCCAATAAGTTCTCTTTATCTAAAGCTGAACCTATTTCAATGTCCTTTTGTGTTCTACACTGTGTGGTGAGAATGTGAGAGTTTTCTGTAACATCCCCACCATTCACAGTGTTAGGTCGATTGCTATGTGTGCATGTTTGCACTGAATGTGTACACAGGATGCATTTTTTGATACCATATGTACGAGTTACAGCATTCATGTCGTGAACCTTGGTTTTCGATAAATCGACCGGGTGTGTCATTGCGTTACGTTTTGACGGAATGACGACCGTGCGTATATGCGGACCGGGTCCGGACTCCGTCCCCGTGTGCGTCCGCCGGGGATCGGCCGCCCGTGCCTCCGGCAAGAGTAAGGGAACCGTTCCTGTGTCCGCCCGCCGGGGGTCGGTGGCCCGTCCCTCCGGCAGGCGAGGTGCGGTGGTCCGATGTCCCACGCTGTCAGAGCGTGTGACTTCGGACCACGAGTCTGCCTTGCTGCGAACTACGTCGCTGAAAGACCTCTCTGCCGTGACAGGTGCTATTCGCTTTTCTGTCGTGGCGAAATAGTCGCTAATGTGTGTTCGTTTGAACGTTATTTGCGAGTTGCGATTACAATTTGACTTGGTATCGCGTGCCGGCCTCTGAGCTTTCAGAGTCCGACGGCCCATAGGGCCCGGCTGCTGGTTGGCTTTGCCGTGAGTGGACGGGGTTTCCCCGCTACGTACAGCGTTCGAAACGTGACAGTCAGTTGACATAGCGTTATTGTGAACAGTGTGGGTATTGGGAACTCGACTCACCTCATCACCGGTTGATGTTTTTGGCGTGTCTGGCGGCAACTTCTCCACCTGGAAGACCGTATACGATTTCCCTTCGTGGATGCCTGTGTCAGGCTCGTCTCCAACCCGGCGGCGTTTCAGTGTCGGGATGTCTCCGTCCATCGTGAAAGGTTGTTGGGCACAGAGAGCGTCTGTGTCGGGTTATTCGCTCGGCGAAGCGGCCCCGTTCCGGCTGTAGTGCGGGAGTGTATAGCGTACTATCAGAATGGTGTGGGACAAGGCTGCTTCGCGACTAGCGAGTAAGTGACCGATTTGAGCGCGGATTTCGGCGAATTTCGCGCGGAAATTTACCTGTGAGTTACAGAACTTGACCATGGTTGGTTGTGTGCGGTCAGGTGACCTAGATCCTGTGTTTTCTTTGGCTGATCTAGCAGACAAAGACACTTGAATCTGTGTGTTAACCAATCCTTGCAGCTGTTGTTCCTGGCTTTGTTTACTCTACCTGTGGCGCCACCACTCTGTGTCTGAGTGGTGGTGGCCTCTGGTGTGAGTAGCTGGAACTAACTTAGTGCTACCACTCCTGCCCTCTATTGAGGCTTGGGGGAGTGTGTTCTGTGTATACATATGTGGTGGGGAGTGACCATTTGTACTCCCACCGTACTTACTCGTTAGTTTCGACAGAATATGTCTCTTCAGGCGTTTGTATAGCAGTTTTTTTGGGTATATGACTGGGGGGGGGGTTCGATATGACGGCTCCCTTTCCTGTCTTTGTTTAGGGAATCTTAGTGGATTCCTTTTTCAATGAATGTTTTCGCAGGTTTTGCTCAAATGGTCACTGGAAGTCGACTATGGATGTACATGAGAACCGAGTCAGGAAAATTAATGTGGTTAAATCTTCTCTGTCGGGTTGGGTTTTCCTCCGTCAACCAAACGTTGGTGTTATGGAGAGGAATTCAATCCGTCAAGAAAAATTTTTTTTTCTTGACGGATTGAATTCCTCTCCATAACACCAACGTTTGGTTGACGGAGGAAAACCCAACCCGACAGAGAAGATTTAACCACAGAAACGTCTATTTAGTTTCACAATGAAGACGAAGTGACTGAATGTTTCAGTGAATACCTTTGAAGGGAAGTGACTTTATACATGTTTTATATAAATATATCAAAATTGTTTTCTTCAATTTCCAACCCTTTCATCAATTCCGACTTTCATCCCTGCAATAGGTTGAGAATTTGCACATCTTAGCAAGTCCACTCTCCGCACTGAATATTTCCAGTTATATGATTGGCTAGAATGGGGAAAATCTAGGTTGGCTGGTACCCAACCTCTGACTAGCAGACAACTAGGGAACCAGCTTAAGATCCAGGCTGGTTCCCCAGGCGTCTGCTAGATGGCTCAGTGATTTTTCAACCGTTTTGTGCTACCCCTAATATAAACCCTTTATCTCAAATAGACTGATGTTTACAATCACTAAATTTTCCCAATAACAATTTGAATGGGTATCTAAAGCCATGTCTAAGTGAGTGACAATCTATTTCCCCCCTCAGAAGAAGCGCCGCGTGTCGAGGTGATTTCCATGGCACGGTCCATAAACCTGTTTGGTGTACGGGATCTATGTGAGGTACTCGACCATGTCCGGCGTGACGTAGGCGTATCTGTCACCGACAGCCGTCCTGCCAAGGTCAAACACTTCCTACAGGTCAGTATTCATGTCTCCTTTATGGTTCGGTGATCTGTGTGAGGAACTCGACCGTGTCCAGCGTGATGTAGGCATATCTGTCACTGTCAGCCGGACCGCCAAGATCAAACACTTCCTACAGGTCAGTATTCATGTCTCCTTTATGGTTCGGTGAGAGACGTTCATGATCTGTGTGAGGTACTCAACCATGTCCGCCGTGATGTAGGCATATCTGTCACCGTCAGCCGGACCGCCAAGGTCAAACACTTCCTACAGGTCAGTATTTATGTCTCCTTCTTTATGGTTCGGTGAGAGAGGTTCATGATCTGTGTGAGGTACTCAACCATGTCCGCCGTGATGTAGGCGTATCTGTCACCGACAGCCGGCCAGCCAAGGTCAAACACTTCCTACAGGTCAGTATTCATGTCTCCTTTATGGTCTGGTGAGAGAGGTTCATGATCTGTGTGAGGTACCTGACCGTGTCCGGCATGACGTAGGCGTATCCATCACTGACAGCCAGCCAGCCAAGGTCAAACACTTCCTACAGGTCAGTATTCATGTCTCCTTTATGGTCTGGTGAGAGAGGTTCGGGATCTGTGTGAGGTGTGAGGTACTCGACCATGTATGGCATGATGTAGGCATTTATCTTACCCCTGGTATTTTTATCCCATGCGCTTAACATTTGGAACTCTCCATATCCCTAGGAGTATTGCAGCCTGTTCTCCATGGTCTATAGGTTTGATCTTGCTGTGATATGATCCTTAAGGTGGTATTCTATAGACCATATTGAAGTATCCATAATTCAGTGTGTTTACATGATCCAGTGTTAGCTGGTTCCTGTCATTGTATGGGGATAGACCCTTGACCCCTATCCCACAATTATTGCAATAAAACAGGTTTCTTATTAATGTTCAAATTGGAAATCCAATGACAGAAATGGCAGAAGGTCTATATACAAAAATTTAGCGGCAAGGCTGCTGCAAGTGGTGTAAGGACAGGTGATTATGTCCTTGTCATGCAAGTGGAATAGCTACATATGCATCGGGTAGATAGGCTGACAGCCACAAACAAGAAAAGAGTAGGACAGGAATTTGGGATAATTGCCACTAAATCATGTAAACGGGATTCCACCTTTACAGCTGCTGCAGCATAAAACACCATCAACCAATCAACGCTGACCTATTGTGACCTACTTTCAGGGGGAGGCTGCGCGAATGTCGCGTCAGATGCCGCACCGCGTCACGACAGAGGAAGTACGTCATCTCCTTCAACGCATGCGCAAACGGATGGGCGGGAAGTCTAGCCACTGTTTTCACCATCGTCCGTTCATGCACACTCTGTACGACCTGACCGACTTACCGCTCAGTCAGGTCGCGTCGCAACCAGTCGCAGACCGTTAAAAGCAGACGACATTTAACTCTGAGGTTTTACCGCGGTAGAAGGGAATTAAGATTGACAGTTTTTGTATATGAATACTGCCGGATTGTGTTCAGTAAATTCTTACCTTATTACATGGTGTATGTAGTGTGATATTGGTTGCGATCATCGTCAATAATACTTTATTATTATCATAACATTATCTCACACCTGGTATTTTTTCCCATAGACTTAATATTGGAATCTTGTACTCAATGCCCGTAGAGTATTGTCGAAGAATACTCAATGGGGGATGATGTCACACATTTTAGACAAAAAGTCAGTGATAGGGGTGAGATTAAATCTGATTCGCAATCGATCTGTAGCCACTGATAATATGCCATTCGTTTTGGTTTGCTACATAATCTCACGAGGCAACCCAAACTCATGGCATATTGTCAGTGGGTATAGATCTCGATGCAGTTCCTTAATAATACAGTTTTTGTGAGTAACAAGGCCTTGCGACAAGACCAAACTAGTGCAGACTTCAGCGAAGTGTCACAAGAAGGTTTCATAAATGTTTGATTTATGTAGAAAAAATGAAAAAACTAAATGATTGTGAACCTGACACTGTTTTGGAGATCGTTTGGACAAAGTGGTTTCCAAAGGATCACAACTATAGAATGAAATACGGTAACCAAGAGTTCACAGCACCTGAGACTGAACACTTTTATATGATCATTTATCTATAGAACGCGATGGCCTCTAGACAGTCACTATTAAAGGTTGTCACGACTTTAAAACACCTCCCTCGTAACATAGTTTTCTGGTCATACATGTCGGCGTTCACCTCATCTCTATGTATCATTGCTCATCTATATTTACTCATTCTCATCACAATACAAGCCAGAAGAGGGCGCTAAAGGCCCGTTTCCATTGGCCGACGAAGATTGCTTAGACTTTTTGAGTTACACAGAAAGTCTGTCGGTGGTGCCACTGACTGTGCCTCTGTATAGAAAAATCGCTGAGGGTGGTAGATTTCCCTCAGTGACCTAGCTGTCGCTCAATGGTGGCTGGTGCCACATTACATAATCTAAGCAGAAAAAAGTCGTGGGGCATTTCACGACCATAGTTGTTTTCATTGACCGATATTGGGTCCACATTGCCAAAAGTCCATAGTGGTTCCTGACTGTAGATCGGTGATGGGAAATCGGCCAATGGAAACGGGCCTTAACTTGTATCGCCCTCTCACGCCTAAATGCCACAAACCAACAGCTCAAGAACTGATACGACTCCATGTCACTCATTACACACATACGCGCAATAAATCATGTTGAAAACCAACCTTTGTATTTGTTATGTATTGTAGGAGTTTGTGATATAGGGAATAATTTCTGAAAAAAAATTTCCCCGATCCAAGATTTGATAAATGTTTGAGGAAGATAGTTCCAATAAACAATCCCGACCAAGTGCCGTTGATAAAGTAGGCACTAACGCCACCGACATAGAGACCAGCGTCTAAAAATAGACGTGTACAAAGTTCAGCAGTCGCGGCTTCCGTTGTCAAAACCAATAGATGCAATCCGGGACAGGGTTGACTTAAGAAGGAACCAAATTATATTTCACAATATGGTATCTCCTATGCACTTTTTTCTATTCCATTTCTAGCGATGCCGGAAACATAATTTCGTACTGTGCTTTTCTAATCTTACCTTGGAAGTGGCCTAACAATATCCTGGAAGCCTGGCCCATGTGTATAAATATAAGGCCAGGTAACGCCTGCTAATTTTGGTGCATTATGGGTAATGCCTCCCATTTTTTGGTGCATTGTGGGATTGTGCCACCTTAGCACTCCTGCAAAAGATCTGCTGGGAGAGTGCCACCTCGGCAGACGACTATAGCCAAGCAAAGAACCAAGAGAGCTGGCGTGACTGACAGTTCAAGGTCGGTCACTAACCAGGCGTTACCTGTCCCATATTTCAATGGGTCAGGGAACCAGTCTACCTAAAAATTACTCAGACAACCAAAGTGGGCCACAATCTGTAGAAGCCTGTGATACATCTAACTCTCGCCAGATGGCGTCATGCTTCCCTGTGCACCTCCAAGTGGTCGTGAGAGAGACCAAGAGACCAACGACACTTTCACAGACACTTGGGGGCATGGTGTATTTAATCATTATAGCTGGATCCCAGCTATGCAGTAAACTGTGTGTGTACTACCTATATATTATATAGAAACAGGATTCCTGTGATGTAAGTTTCCGGATTACGAACTCGTTTCACCGGAGGTTTAAACCTCTGGAGAAACGAGTGAGTAATCGGAAACTTACAGACACAGGCATACTGTTTCTTTATTACTATATACCTAAAAAACACAAAGATATTTACCCTATTTAAGCCGTAGGAGCCATTTTAAATCTGATTTGGGCACTCAACGATCAAGGCGTAACTTTCTACGTCATATTTTCTACGAATCTAAGGTAAGATTAATTAGCCATCCACCCATATTTTTACTATATTTCAGTTCTCTATGATCTGTAGATCACTTTCATCAACTTTATTAGTCAAGACAACACAGTAATTAACAACAATTCGGAGATTTACTTTGGACATTTTTGAATTCAACATATGTACAGTGGTGGGATCTTACCCGTGTCAGCCATTCAGTCTTCATCGTCCCAAAGCAAAACAAAATGGAGTTACATCTTTATATTAATTACTATGCTGCATCCAGATGTGATATTCGCTCCAGCAAGAATCCCTTTTACTAACTGGGGAGGCCTCTTCTTTTTTGTCACAAATTTCTACTTGTTTCATCTCTGATACTACAATGGGTGCTGGAACTTGTGGCATCTCCATCTCGTGATCTAGCTTGTCGCGAAAAGCCTGCGTTAACTTCATACCCTGGAAATATAGATGTTAAATCTATTTAACACTTTGAATATGATGTTTATTGCTTGTTTATATTGCTCGTATTTATTCTTTTTCTTTACTTACACTTTCATGTTCTGGTTGAGGATCCTCTACGACATATCACTTTGCTGCTGGAGGAACTTCGACGTTGTTCGCTCCTGGTCTTCGCGACATCTCGACATACACAGTGGAGCGAGGAGCGGCCCCCAGAGATGCTGGAATTGAACGTTTCCTCCCAATTTCGATGGATGGCACCTGTATGAAAGATAACAAGATGAAACGGAGTCTTCAGTCTACCGGAATTCACAAATAACCCATCCAAAAACGGATTAAGTTGATGTTCTGCGTTGGAGAATACCTGGATCTGTGTGTTTTATATCTATTATAAAAAATAAATGGCTTTAGCCTCACAGTGTGCACGGATTAAGTTGATGATCTGCATTGGAACCATGCTGGATGTGTTATTTATATTTATATTTTAAAAAAATGAAAAAATAGGCTGTAGCCTCAGTGTTCACGGATTAAGTTGATGATCTTCGTTGGATATGGACTACTACACCCACCTCTTTTCTGGAGTTCACTGCAGGTAGGTTGAAGCTTCGCTGTCCCTCGTTAAGGATACTGTACATGTTTCTTTGTTGATTTAACGGCGCAGTCGCATAAGATGATAGCGATTGAACATTCTTATGTCCACTAAACTGAGCTACTAACCTAGGCAGCACACCTGCGTGTATTAGGTTCGTGCAGGTACTCTTATGCACACTGTAATTTCTTAACTTGCAGCCAACAATTCCAGAGATCTTAGCGGATTCCTTCAATATTTTCGTGAGTTCATTTTGTCCCATAGGCATTCTGCTGTACCAGCATTTAGAATTAGGTCCCCATTTGTGATTAATACATAAGTAAAATGGGGCCTCCTCATGCAAAGTGTCTATCGGTCTGTGAGACTCGTACTCTTTTAAACGCTGGATTGGACATCGATCCGGAATTAAGTCGTTCCTCCACATCTTCGGAAGGAATGCTCTGCTGCCATTACTGTCCCCCTGGCGAGTTTTCGTGGTTTGTTCAAAAAAGGTCAATGTTTCAACCCCTTCCTCGTCTACGTTTAGCTTGACATCACCCCAGGCCAACTGCCTGGTCTCCTAACGGCCTCTCAGGCCAAAGCATTTAGTGGTTAAAAACCATAGTGAATTTGAAGTCCCCTCGGGTCGTTTATGGAGAATACACCCAAATTCCATATCTTCTCTTCATCCTCCGGAGTTAGAGGTTTGCACTGTAAATACACAGAAGTGATTTTTTTTTTTAATTAGAATTTATTTATAAGCAGTATTTGTACTTCAATTAAATTATTTTTAATTACAGTTCCTATAAAATAACACACAAAACTTCTAAAATACTATGAATTTTTCTCATATATTGCTGTACAATCATATTAAACCTAAGAATACTAGTTTTTCTTTTTTTATAATTTATTTATTTTTGTATTTATATAAATAGTAGCTTACCTTGTTCAGCTTATTATCCATACCCTAGGATTTAAGATCTTTTTTGCGACTTGAAAGTACTTGTCTGGTCGTCTTGAACTCCGGAGCCGTAGTTATATTATAGGCATAATTTTGCGTGTCCAGGTATCTTTTTACACTAGCAAAAATTCAGGAAAGAGAATCTGGCTCGTTATTTGAACCGTCTTTACGTGTCACTTTAATCAAATAATTACCAAGTCGAAGATTTAATAATTCCGGAGACATGGTATTGATCAATCTGTAATCTCCTTCCTTGATCAGCCATTCCTGGAAATTCTTCACATCTCTTGCCGTTTTTTTTCTTAGTTTCTTCGATTTTCTTCAACTCTATATACTGCTGTAGCTCGTTTAAGTCATTGTCTCCATTAGTTATATTTTCATCTGCTTCATCGACCGCTAATTCCGGTTCGTTTTCGACAAAACTCACTCCAACCTCGAAATCTATCACAGCCTCCGCCATGGTAGCAGATGACTGTGTTAAAACGCTGCGACTTCGTTCTATTTGTTGACATCGTTATATGGCAGTTTAGTATTCGCTATGATATTATTTTTAAAGCGCTTAATACTTACTTATATAATGATAATAATTACGAAATATCATTTTATGATTTTTATTTATATTTTGGATGTATTTCATTAATGTTTTACATTTCTAACGCATTGTTTACATTTTGCAGACTCACTTCTGGTTTCGATGTAGCGTCCGCGGTTTTCGAGTCGCCGCATAAACGGACTCGATAAGGTTAGTGAAACGTTTATTTACGGTGTACTCGTTACTATATAAATTCTATGTATTTCCGTAGGAATTTATGTGGTTATATGTGTATATATGTTGTGTTTCGCCATATATCGTGACGCGAACTCACGAGTTGATGTCTCATCTGCGTCCGTCCGCCATTATCCATCCGTTAAGACCTTAGGCTTAACGTCCGTTACTTCTCGGCAGTGCGGAAACCGTAGTTACCATATAGGGGACAGAGCCATTGTTAGTACACGAAGCCGTCACTAGGTGGTCGGGGGACAAACCTGTATTCTGGCTCTTTGTTCTTACGAAATTCAACTGCCCTTCAATATTTTACCATGGTTATCTTGACTCTCTACACCCATCCCAAAGCAGAATGATTAAACCCAAGACATGATATTTTCCATATATAAATATGTGAGCAGGGCTAAAGTTGTGACATTTCCCAATTATCACTCACTTCTTTTCCACCCCCTTTAGTGAAGAACACAGACTTTTTCACCTCCATTAGTGAAGAACACCTACTCGGGGGGCGTCATGGCGGCGCCCATGGATCATAGGCTATATGCCGTATATATAGCAACGTGTTGTATTTACGTTAGTTACTACAGTCGGTATTTAGTAATATAGAGGAAACCTATGAATGTTTAGGGTGAGAGCTTGTATCCTATCAAGTTTGAATTGCGTAGTAATTCACAAGACGAAGCCACATGAATTACGTAACGTTTCAAACGAAATGGGATCCAGATCTGACCATACACTTGAATATGTTTCTGAATTAATTTCACCCGTTGACTAATGGGCTATCATTTGTGACATAATCCCCCATTAAGTATTTTTTCTAAATCAATGGAGGTTGGATACGGGTTTCCAATGTTAACCCTATGAGACAAAAATACCAGGGTGAGATAAAGATTAAGGTTGGATAAAGATTTGAGGGGACTGTGTAAGTAGTATATGGAAATACGAGTTTCCACCAGGTCACACAGGGCAGTTCCTCATAAAATACACAGAGTATTTCTCTGACACAATAACTGTTGTCTATGGCAATATGGTCAACACAGAGGAGAAAATATATTTGTTTTAGTGTTGATACATTTATTGAACGACAGGTAATGTATAATGATTTGACACAATGACGCCGATATAGAGGCCGTAACGTCCACGCTCAGTTTCGTCTTTCCAAAGATGAACTTCGTCCTGGCTTCATAATTGGTAAAAATAAGAATGACAAATCGATGCAACCATTCAGTTTTTAATGTCAGTCACTCCACTCGGTGAAATATATAATCCACGAAATAAGCAGCAACAGCTCATGTGTAGCAATTAGCTTCCTTCATAGAGTAAACCTGAAATGATAAAGCAATACCATTTACCGTACACTATGTAAAATGTACTGCGAGCATACAGCAATATCGTTTATCTCACCCCTGGTACAGATTTAGCCATAGAAATGACCTGAGAAATTGATCGAAAACTTTGAAATATATATGGAGTATGGTATGGGTGTTTTATAGGATATTACATTTACGTGATGATGAAATAAGTGTCAAGGAATTTAGGGGCCGCCCATAAATGACATCATGCACCAGGGGAAGGTGGGTTCCAGTGTCCATGACCAAGCATGAGAAGGGTTGTATGACAAAACATGATAAGGGGGAGGGGGTTAGAAATATAGCCACACCAAAAAAAAACCATCTTGTTTCTCATCACCAAGACATAAAAAATATGATGAGGGCGCTTTTTTCCCACAATGTTTCTAGTAATTGGCGCTAGACCATTCCACGATATAGTATGAGAAAGGTTGTATAGACCCTATTGAGGTATCCCATAATTCAGTCTGTTTACAGGTTCCGGTGTTCGCTGGTTGCCGACGATGTATGGTGATAGACCCTTGAACCGTAACCCATAATTATTGCAGTCTAAAGATTTTCATAATTCTTCAAATTGGAAATCTTATGCCAGAAATGGAAATTTCAGCTATTTCTACATGTAAATCCGAAATTATATTCAGTTTCTCCAATTATAAATGGGAAAACTCTGGTTGTGGTGTGGCCAGCCAGTAGGGAGCGAAACCCTTATTTACCGGGGGCGATAATAGGGAGTTAAGCAACCTCTGGAGGGTCTATAACAAAACATGACAAGGGGGGAGTGGTTTAGAAATAAAATGACATCATTGATAGGGAGCCAAAGTAAACCCACTAAAACGACAGATACCCGTGATAAAAACACCATTTCCGGAGGCCAGTGAGAACGAGGATTAGTGCTAAAGCTATGGGGTTCGTGGCTAGAATTATGTTTTTGGTCTCGTTTGCGGTTTCTGCGCGTTCATTTTGGCTACCTATGGAGAGCCTCTTGGCAGAGGAAGTGACGTCAGAGGAAGTGACGTACCGGCAGTGCAGGCGTTGAGGAAGCAGACGACAGTTCCGACGACCATGGCGCGAAACGCGAGGCGCGCGACGACGGGCCGCTGCTTCTCGGACATGGAGCCGAGCACGCCCATCACCATGCCGATAGAGGAGAGGTTGGCGAAGCCGCACAGCGCGTACGTGCTGATCACCTCCGACCGCGTCTGCCGACAAAGTCATGCGTTCAAATAAGTATACGTTATTCAATTATTTGTTGATGTTCAAAATTCAGACGTCAGAGGGTCCCTGGAGTGTATTGCGACGTAAACGTTATTCAATTACTTGTTGATGTTCAAACTTCAGATGTCAGAGGGTCCCTGGAGGTTTCCTATATAAATAGACAATAATCGATGGGTTTGTGGACAGGAACCACGAGAGGTTGATGCGTAGTAATACACGAGCGCTAACGAATGTATTGCGACGTCAACCTCGAGTGGTTTACAGAGCCGCCTGTCCACAAAACCATCGTTTGTTGCATTTATTATCCATCTTCTTTTTTTTTCTTCTTTTTTTTCTTTTTTTTTTATTATTTAGGAATAGCATCTCTCAATTGCTTGAGTTTTTCAGATACATAGATAGATGGATTGTCGTACATAGCTAGTAGGGTACAGATATCATGGAGATCAAAAATTTTAAATCAAAGCCACATAGGGCAATAGGTGAAAAGTTCAGATGAGTGAGATGAGGAGGCATCATCAGGACAATCCAGTTATGGTTGGCGTTACAGGAATGGCTCTACCAGTTTCTTGAACTCAGCTGGGCTTGGCAACATTTGGATGGAAGCGGGTAGTTAAACCCAGTAATTGCCATATTAACGTTTTTGCTCTATAGCAAAAGGCACTATTTTTCCCGTATACCATGGAGATTTTCTATATAAACCTCCAGACACCCTCCGGAAGTCAGTCAGTCTCCATACTGGGCTTGGATCACCTCTGGGAAAAGGCTCCTACACTGAACCTGCGTCCCAGATGCCCTCCGATACGTCGGAGTGGTCGCCTGAGGGCATGGTGTATTTAATCATTGTAGCTGGAGTTGTGGCTAATAAATTTTCCCAGCTATGCAGTAAACTCTGTGTGTGTACTACATATATATTATAGAGGAAACCTATGGATGTTTAGGGTCAGAGTTCATATCCCATCAAGTTTGGATAGCGTAGTAATTCACAAAGCGAAGCCACGTGAATTCTGTTGTTAACGAGATGGGATCGAGATCTGACCCTACACAAATTAGGTTTCTGAATTTATCTCACTCGTTGACTAATGGGTTAAAATTTGTGACATAATCCCCCATTTAGTACTTTTTTCTCAATACTCAATGGGTGTTGGGTACGGGTTTCCAATACCAGTCGGGATATATATGATATAAGGCATCATACGTCAATGGCATGGTGATTCCCCCCATGCATCATGCGTCCTTAAAGGGTTAATAACTGTAGAGGTTAAGTGGAATTCACATGGTTAGATCTATGTACCTTACAGGATTCAAAATCTCATGAGATTCTGTCTCTATTTAGGGATAACTGTTGCCAACAATGTAGCCAGGGGAAAACATGTCTCAGGGAAATAGAACCTACAATTTAGATGAATAGATTGTGTTCAGTACAGAATCTCAGCTGGATTTGTCTCAGACCAACCCCATGTGAGGTACATATATCCCACCGTGTGAATTCCACTTCAGAATGATTCACTACTCAAGACATTGTCAGGGTGAGAGGAAAAAGACTTGGTGGTACAGTGTAGGTAGTATATGGAAATATGAATTGTCACCAGGCTCCGAATGGCCGACGAGCGCTGACGAGGGTAATTCACAAAAACACACAACAGTGAGCCCGTATTGAAGACCTAGCCTAAACTGACAGTCAAAAATAATTGTCGCATCACCTAGGCAGCTTGTCAGGGTGAGAGGAGACTAAAGAAGAAACAAGTTTTGGTCAAAATCATTGTTCTACACAAATTTGATGGGGAGTGATAAGAATAAGGTGACAGTCGAGTGACTATTACATCGCATTCAAACGGGTTGAAGAATGATGACTTTGACTAAAACAAGTTGCTTTCTGTATTTATCTCACCTCTGGACGGTACACATGACATAGACCATGGAGAAGGGACTGCAATACTTATAATAAGCCTATGTTACAAAAATACCTGGGTGAAGTAAAGATTAGGGTGAGATAAAGATTTGAGGGGATGGTGTAAGTAGTATATGGAAACACGAGTTTCCACCAGGTCCCTCATTGACGAGGGAAATTCATTTACAAAACATTCTAACGTGTCATAAGTGGTAGGTTACTAACGTCGCGATAGATCTGCTGGGAGAGTGGAGAATTCCACTCTCGTGGCTCTTCAGTCTCCAGGCCTAGGTCTGGTTCACTCTGTTTCTCTGTGCGGGAGGCACAAACGGTTTATTCTGATATTGTGATACTATTTGACTTCAGTGAAAGGAGTGAGATAAATCTATATATAGAACCACACTCGAATCGCAAAATATACTCCACTCATTTGAATGGGCCATAATCGTCACTCAACTTTGCCTCGATGACGATTGCAGCTTAACTCGTGAAGTAATATTTCATACTACTGCACACTCCAAACTCGATGGCGAACGGGGACACAGACCAAAGACTCATCAGTTTCGTTCTTAGTCTTACCGAGAGAACGCCGCCGACGAGCGTCTTTCCGGTGTCGAGCAGGATGTCGCCGTTCACCCAGCGCCACCCACCGGCGAACTGGTCCAGCAACTTCCGGTTGCTGATGAGTACGCCCAGCTCGGTGTAGGCCACGAACTCGTTGATGAAGACTTTGAAGCCGATCAGCTCTGCCACCTTGCGGCAGTCGCCCACATCAACGCCCATCAGAAAGGCGAACGGCCACAGGAGGTAGGAGCAGACAAACTGCAAAGAGATACATATTCACGATATATTCACAATATCAACCTGTTTCTAATACTATAGAGGAAACCTATGAAAGTTTAGGGTCAGAGTTTGTATCCCATTACGTTTGAATGGCGTAGTAATTCACACGGTAAAGCCGTGTGAATTACGTAGCGATTCAAACGAGATGGGATCGAGATCTGACCCGAAAATTGAATAGGTTTTTGAATTTATCTAATCCTTTATATTCACTGATGGGCTAACATTTGTGACATAATCCTCCATTGGATATTTTTCTCATGGGCGTTGGACACGAGTTCCAAATGTTTAGTCTGCAGAAAAAATACCAGGGGTGAGATAGTGGGAGAGATCTGACCTGTAAGGTGAGTGGCGGGTACTTAGGCCACTCAAAAAAAACTTATTTCTTATCACCAAGCCATGAAAAATATGACGAGGGCACTTTTTTTTGGTGGATCAAAGATACACTGGCAACCAGAGCTACAAAATATTAGCTCTGGTCGGGTTAAATCCAGATGTACACTGGCCACCTGAGCAACACTATGTTGGCTCTGGTCAGTTGAATTGACAGGTGCCTTGACCTGGCGTGGTAGTGGGTATCTCATGCCATTGCAGTGGTTCTCTTTCACGGGCACGCCACTCTCCCCCCAGATCTTTCACGGCACTATTTATAAGTGGCCACAGGAAGTGCAAGATCTCTGTTGGGAGAGTGATGCCCTAGGCCACGCCCCCTGACCCTGCCACGACCTATGTTCTTATCCTGGAAGTTACTTTTCCATGTTCTCATCTTCTTTTAAGTGTAATTATGATAAAATGGCCACAGAGATAACATACTTTATCCAAGTATTAACATATGAAAATTTCTTTGCAAGTATTTGGGATATCAGATTCCTTGAAGAACAAAATTGTTTGGTCCGAGAGTGAGAATCCGTGGACATGTCCATGGTTTAACGTTACCAACCTCTTAGTTGGAACGTCGTGTAAACAGAGGTGGCGGCCAATCTAATCCAGATGCTGCCTTGACCCTTTGCTGGTACCCACCTGTGTAATACTTATACCTTTAGTTAGGAATACGCCATCTGGTGACATTTGGCTGTACTACAGGGTAGGATATGTCTGTTACTGACTATCCTGCCAGACCTTTTGTATTGCTTGGAGAGTGTTATGTCCTAACCTCAAAGCCAATTATCCACTATCTTATTTCTTTTTCTGTGTTCTATTTCAAAATATATTGAACGTAAATCTTGGTATCTTTGTCAATTTGTTAGCAATGGATATTTCATATTAAGTATATCTGCTTTTATAATATACATAGAATGAAACTGCTTGGTTGGAGGCGAACACAAAAGGGATACCGTGTCTAATTTAACCCGACCAACCCCTACATCGTAGCTCAGCCCAGACAGGGGTTAGTTGCCAATCAAGATCAAAGATGGCTTTTGAAATAACAACTAGCATAGTTTGACAATAGTTGGCAGCACAGAACTATTAGTATGAAGAGAGATATATATGAATACCACGATTTTGGGAATACCTATATACACATAGTACCACATTGGATGCATCCCTAACATCAGGGGCTTTAATTTGATACCAAATTCACATATCATTCATGATATCTATCAAGGTTTATCAAATATACTAGCGACTTCGTCGAGTCGTATTTGACTACCCCCCCCCCCCCCCCTAGATTGGCAACCAACCCCTGTCTGCGCTCAGCTTCGACTTAACGTCTGCTCTGGTGGCCAGTGTACCCCCCCCCCCCCCCCCCCCCCCAACGTTTACTGCCGTTCTGCCCCCTTGCGGGTGGACGGGAAACCATCGTAAATTCGTGGTAATCATTTCGTATGACAGGTGCTTGAGCTGATCATCATCGATCAGAACTGTATGGATTGACACCAGCGAAAGTTGGGATCTCATTAGTTTCTCACGAGAAAAGGAGATAAGAAAACTACAATACTAAACTTTGATTTCGGCATGGCTTGAAATGAATCATAAGAGAAAAAGTTTGTCTGAGTATAGGAATACAAAAAAGAGTAGCAGGTTACAGTTTAGTACTGCACGAGAATCTCACTCTCGTGGCCCCTCACTCTCCATGCCTAGGTCTGGTTCACTCTGTCTCTATGTGCGGGAGGCTCTCCAAGCGGATATTCCCGGAATTTACACGTTTTAAATAAGGTAGGTAAAAAAAAGAAATCTTCTATAAACGTTTTCGCTGACCTGGAAGGTGAGTGGCGGGTACTCGGGCGGCGTGAGGCCCACGCGGGCGCCGAACCACTGCAGCGTGGCGTTGAGAAAGGCGAGCAGAGCCATGAAGGCGATCAGATTCGCCGTGATGTTCGCCACCAGCGAGATGGCCGCCGACGCCCCGGCCGAGACTGCCTCAATCACGTTCCTCTGTGGGCTGCAGGATGTAACAAGAAGAACACACATAGAGATGAGAGGGAAGCTATAGGGAGGTACAGGAGGATATGACAAGACATAGATAAAAGAGGGGCAAGTTATATGGAGGTACAAGAGGAAATAACACCAAGAAAACATAGAGGGAAGAATGGCAAGCAATATGGAGACATATTGAGAAGAGGGGAGAATTGTACAGAGGGACAGGAGGAAATAACATCAAGAAAACATAGTAACAACAAGACATAGATAAGAGAGAGGCAAGTTATATGGAGGTACAGGAGAAAATAACAAGAAGACATAGAGAGAAGAGCTGCAAGCTTTATCCTACCCCTAATATAAAATCCCATAGGATTAACATTGAGATTCCGTATGCCACGCTGACTGGCATACGGACGTTTGTATGCCACTAGGGGCATACGTAATTTTGATGATTTTCATTCATGATTTTGATATTAAAATATTGTAGAGAGGGGTAGGATAAAATCAAAACCTGATTCGTTTTAATCTTGGCTCCCGAATGCCACTCCTGGCGTATGGTTCCGGATACCACTCGGCTCCGCCTCGTGATATCAATACGCCAAACGTCAGTCGTGGCATACGGGAGCCAGGATTAAAACTCATCCGGTTTTACGATAGTATGGAGGTACAGGAAGATATAACAACAACAATATAGAGAAATGCGGTAAGGTATAAGGAAGTACAGGAGGATATAACAATAATATAGAGAAGAGCGGCAAGCTATAGGGAGGTACAGGAGAATATAACAACAACAATATAAAGAAGAGCAGCAAGATAAAAGGAAGTGCAGGAGGAATTGGCAAGAAGAAGACATAGAGAGAAGAAGGGCAAATTGTAAATAAGAACAACTTGAATTTGTCGGATGTGTATTCTGTTGGTCCAGTGTCATATTACCCATTCATAGGTACTGAAATCTATTTTTTGTCAGTTTCTATTGACCAATAATTTATTGAATGGTGTACCAATGATAGATGATTTGCAATAGATTTATCCTAACAAAAAGTTGGCCAATAGAAACCCGACAGATGTGATTGTTATGACATGACTCACGGCTTCTCCATGTGCACCTCTTTGTTGACGGGGTCCTGGTCGCTCGTCTCGGGGTACGACAGTTTGGACAGCGCCAAGGCACACGGGGCCGCCATGACAGAGGCCGTGATAAGGTGGTTGGCTTTTACCTGGAACCATTCACATCCACATTTTAATACATAGCTTCATGGTAAATGTGGTAAAAAAAACTAAAAAAAAACACGAAAGTGTATAAGGAATTTTGATACTTTGACTCTTTTAGTACATAAGACGTTACGACAGTTTGGATAGCGCCATGGTACATGGGGCTGCCATGACAGAGACTGTGATAAGGTGGTTGGCTTTTATCTGAAACCATTTACGTCTACATTTTAGTATTTAAGATGTTACGACAGTTTGGACAGCGCCAAAGATGAATATAATAAATACAATAATATACAACAAATAAAATAAACTGGTTTTAGATAAAAGCGGCCGTAATATCCGAGGACTGGACTCTACCTAATATCCTCGCATTCGCTCGGATATTTCTGCGTGTCTAGTCCTCAAAGAGCACAGCCGCTTGTATCTGAAACCAGTTAATATATATGCCTGCATACTTTTACATCAGTTATTTCCCACCCGCCCAATAATTTATTTCAGTGTCGATTCCATAATTTTCCTTTAAGTTTCTGTCATACAATGTTTACTATTATCAATTTTCACCACTAATTAAATCTGAAGATGAAATGAAATACATATGAATGAAATTCATATGCCATGTCCATTGCTAAATTGTATTTTCTCAAATCTAACTTCCTTCTCATTACTTCATTATGGTAAAGGGGTAGTTATCTCTGAGTTAAATCTGGCCGTTGGTTAAATCGGGACCCTCATGTTATTTTCATGTCAGGGTATATTGGGGATAGCGTGAGGCGCTACCACGCCACACTCTATCCTACACCTCCCTGCCCCACCCAACCTCACATCACGTACCAATGTATCTACACATCCTACACCCCACCATCTGTCCTACACTCCCCCATTACCAACAGTGACCATAAACAGTATTGTCAGCCAGAATCTGAATAGTCAGTTTATTGTAGTATAAATGCAGTTCGAAAGTGAGACCAATAAAATAGATGTGCAAAAAGTAAAAATGCACGTGTGTCCTAGAGTACTTCATAAACATCATAAGGTAACACATACCTAAGTAGGCCTAATGATACTGGGACCGGTTTTTTAGATGCGATAATCGTTAATAGCGACCGTTCTGTAATTATCATACATTTGACCATAACTATTGAACCATTGGGGTCAATGGTCGTTGTATTTATCTTGGAAACTCAAGATATCTTTAATAATCGCTATTAACGATTATCGCGTCTCAAAACCTGTGTTTGAATTGTTTGCTATAAAATGAGATTTACAAAGCTCAAAATGTGAGATAACATCATATAAACAAGCACTGAATTTGGCCTTGCATTCCCCAGATTATTAAGATGATCTGCGCCTGTGAAGAGAAAGATGTGATGAGCGCATAGCATTTAATCATCAGCAATACTCAGCCTTGTGGTTAATGATCGTTTGGTGAACTGCGAGATGGTTTTGATTATGTCTGTCATGATTAGATATCTGTTTGAAATATGGGTATTATATCGCCTTGACAAAATCCTAGTTTGAATAGATTATATATCATACTTTTAGAGAGAGAGAGAGAGAGAGAGAGAGAGAGAGAGAGAGAGAGGGAGAGGGGGAGAGGGGGAGAGGGGGAGAGGGGGGAGAGGGGGAGAGGGGGAGAGGGGGAGGCGGATAAATGATAGAGAGGGAGAGAGAGAGAGAGAGGGAAGAGAGAGTGAGAGAGAGAGGAAGAGAGAGGAGAGAGGGATAAATTGTGAATCGTAGGATGATATGCCTTTGATGGGTATAAGTTTAGAAAATAAAGCCGAGTGCTTACCCCGAACATGATGAAGGAGGCCATGACGGAGCCGGCGATGGTGGCGTAGCCGCCTGTCATGACTGCGTGCAGCTCTGAGGGCGTCATGTCGTCAATGAGCGGCCTGATCAGCAGTGGCGCCTCCGACTGCACAGAGAACCAGTGTAGGAAGTGTCACAGTTACATAGTGAAACTGCACAGAGAACCAGTGTAGGAAGTGTCACAGTTAAATAATGAAACTGCACACAGAACCAGTGTAGGAAGTGTCACAGTTAAATAATGAAACTGCACACAGAACCAGGGGGGTGTTTTACTAATTATATACAATATGATGGCTGGATGATACAATCTATCGAATGATGTACGACCTCGCATGCGACCAATGGCAACGATCATTGCACAAAAGAGATTGTATTGTCCGTTATGATGTATATCAAACATACAACAATTTGTACAGACAATTCACATGTCTCCCTACAATTTCTTTTATGTAATAATCTTGGCCATGGATCGTCTGCGAGGTTGTACATCATTCGATAGATCGGATCGTCCAGCCATCATTTATACATAACGAGTGAATCCCCCCCCCCCCCCCCCCCAGGCTGTGAAGCAAGGTTCACAGTTTAATAATGAAACTGCACAAAGAACCAGTGTAGTAAGTGTCACAGTTACATAATGAAAATGCACAGAAAACCAGTGTAGCAAGTGTCACAGTTATTATAGAGGAAACCTATGGGAGTTAAGGGCCATAGCTCGTATCCCATCAAGTTTGAATCTCATAGTAATTCATGAGGCGAATTACGTAGTGACTCAAACGAGATAGGATCGAGCTCTGACCCTTAACTTGAATGGGTTTTTGAATTCATCTCAACTGTCACATTAACAAATGGGCTAACATTTGTGACATAATCCCCCATTGGATATTAATCCTAAATATCTCATGGGCATCAGATACAAGTTTTCAATTTTAAGTCTGTGTAGCAAAAATACTAGAAATCCATATCTGTAGAGCTTCAAAAGGAGGGTTCAGATACAATACTTAAGGAAGGGATCCTGAAAGTAATAGCAGAGGCGTAAAATAATTCGAACTATTAAACCGTCCCGTCGGACCTTCTTGGTGTATAGGTACAAACTGTCGGATTTATTGGCAATGATTGTATTATTCCTTAGCACTATTGTACAGCCCATCGTTGTTTCGTCGCAATTGTATGGAAGTGGAACAGGTGCATAAATAGACGACTGAGAGACTATACAATAAAAAGGGACGTATTACTAGCATCATACTTTAAATGCCAACTTAAAAAGCTAGCCTACAACGTATCATTGCATATATCATCCCATGTCACTTTTGTTCACTTTGCTGTTGCCAGAAGAGCGATTTTGTAAATCGAATGCAATAAAGCCTCTTAAAAACACACAAAAAAATCCTAAAGTGAATGCTGTTGAAATATATGTTATTACTGATAACACAACAGCCACCAGTGAGAGTATACATATGCTTATCCGTCGGGACATTGCAATGCAACTGTACCGGAAGTCGGCTTATTCAGCAGTGAATGGGTTCGCTGTACATGAGCAATGTCGTAAATAGTCGCAAAATTAGCACAAACGAAAAAGTGAATTATTTCAACAAACGCCTCTTGTGGCGCACACAGAAACGCGTCCTTGACCGCAGCGGACGTGGGGGCAGGTCGTGTCCGCTGATAGATTACCCGCTGTCACCAGGGGGCACTCGGGTGGCGTGAAAGGTCGCCGCGGTGATCCGGGTTTGATGGACGCAGCCACGTCACGATGTCAGAACGTGCGCATGCGCGGAGCACCCTGCCACCTGGCGGCAGTGATGCTGGCACGGATCCAGGACGTGGGGGCAGGGCACTCTGAGAGTCAGCAATCTGACAGGGTGCCTGCTGGGTTTTTAATACTCACCCCATTACCTAGTACCCAGTAACATGTGAATCAGTACCTATTATGCATCAACAGGCAGAACCCATATGCATTGATTATGGATTTCCAATCCGTCGATTATGGAGACTCAGATCCATTGATTACGGAAATTGCAAACATTATCAGTCCCTTTGTTAGAGCGTGCTTGTATGCGCTATATACATCGCCTAGAGGTTAGAGTGGTCACATAAACTTTCAGGTACTGCATGAAACCCATCCCTTGACTATCTGCGTGCTATTCACTGTGGTACTGAGAAAGAAGCAGAATGCCAGTATCTCCGGATCTTAGAGGCGTGCCCAGCTGACCATTACCAATCACTAGAGACCGAAATACCTCATTGACCCACTGGTGCTTGATATGTTTGGATCCTAGAGTCAGTGAGTTGCAGAAATGACAAGTTGACTGGGCACAAGTGGGTTACAAAAAAACTATCTATAGACTGAATGTAACCGTTATTGATTCATGATTGCACGCTCATTCATCAATGATGAACATTATATTTACTCCTAGTCATTACTCAGCCCATTACAATGTTAGAGGGAAACTCTTGAGGTGAAACACGGGGTATTAGGTACACTTTCTTCATGGCCGTGAAGTATGAGTTCCCAACGTTGAGCTTATGGAGAAAAATACCGGAATGAGATAATTTCTAGTCCCTCAGTTTACATGCATATATACATAACATACATACATGTATATATCTAATAGAGCGAACATTTTCCGATCCGAGCCAGTCTGCCCGTTAACGTGGGGTGACCCTTTACCTGGGGTTGTCTTTAGGAGGCGTTTTCCAGCACATGTACCCACCTGCCTGCCTGCCTGCCTTCTTCCCTGCCTACCCACCAACCTGCATGCATGCAGACACACATATACATCGTTTCAGCGCAGTAACTTAGCAACAGCAGCAGAGAAGTTTGGTGTTTGACCTGAGTGCCTTCCCAATGCTGGTCCCGCCTGCAATCCTGCAGCTCACACATCCCCACCCGACTCCTACCAGGTACCCCTGCATGGAGTTGTCCCTATTCCTTCACAGTCATATGAGGAATATAGAAGGCATGGATTGACCCAGCAGCCAATGACTGCATTGAGAGCAAACAGCGATCTTCCCCCTGACCTCCTTACATAGCATTACTAGCACCTTGAGGCGGTTTTACAGTCTAAAGTTGACTTGAATTTCTTGAGCCGAAACCACCCTCATCACAGGGGAAGACCAGAGACAATCCTGTAGACACCCAGGACAGAACCCTGTACAGGATTCGCATGTGGTCCCTCTACCTAGCTCAGTGTACCTGGCTAGCTGGCTGGCCCTACTGCGAATGTGCAGAAATCACTGGTGCTTCCACTGGGCTCTACAGGTAGGTCTGGTACCCAGTTGGTCTGTCAGCACCGTTGGGTGCCCCCAATCTGGGTCTGAACCAGTCATATACATATATGCAGGGAATTCTAGCCCGCTACTCGACTCTGAATAACGTTTATGTGACATTGACAATCTACTGGAAGAGCTAGTTCATGCTTTACAATATTCAGAACCTAAAAGTACAATATAGCTCCATATTTTTCATTGAATGGGAAAAGAAAAAAAGATCTGAATACCTGTCTGACTGACCTCATGGAAGCATGTATGACCCATCTAACGATGGTATGACCCATCTGTTTAACGATGATGTCCTTATATTTATCTCAACCCTGGTACAAGTTTAGCCATAGGAATGACATTAGAAAAAACATACTCAAAGATCACCCCTGTAAAGTAACAATACTACGCCACGGCCGTGGCAGAGTGAATGAGAGATGGATTTGCTAAGTAATTTGATTATTCTGAAAACGTAATACTATTTAATGTCCTTGAAAGGGGTGAGATAAATCCAGAACCGCACTCGAATTGTAAAATACACAATTCTTCACTTGCTTGGATATGCCATAATCGTCACTCGGCTTTGCCTCGATGACGATTGCAGCCCATCCAAACTCGTGGAGTATTGTATATATATACGATTCATGATCCAGTTCTATGTAAGACCAATCTGCCTAACGGTGGTGTACATGTATGACTCATTATCTCACCCTGGTATTCAATGGCTAATTGGGGGAGTTATTTTATTTATCAACATTGTTCCTGATCATGTAAACAGGGTGAGATGAATCAGAGACCTACTTGATGAAAATAACTTGGTCCGCACTCCACCTCCTTTGACCGCTACATAATTCACTCAGCTTTGCTTCGTGAATTACTCTGTGGACAAACTCATAGTATGGAGTATAGATCTCGTGAGTCCACCACTCTCTACGATGAAGGAGAAAGATGGCTGTAGTGGGATTCGAACTTTCACCTTTGTGATTACCAATCCAGTGATTTAACCACTGAGCTTAATCTCATGCTGATGTAAATGCATATGAGACTGACCTGACCGATGAAGATGTTGCCAGCAGCATTGACCGACTCGCCGGCTGTCGTACCGAGTATTCGCGTCATGACCCACGCCAGTTTGTGGATGACGAGCTGCATGACCCCGAGGTAGTAGAGCGTGGAGATGACTGCCGAGAAGAACACCACCACCGGCATCACCTGTCAGCAGGCAGGTCAGTTAGCGTCAGGAACAAATAATAGGAAATACCATTTATGTGGAAATTACTTTCTCAGAGAGATTGAAAAAGACATGGAATGGGGCTGGGCTGTGTGGGGAGGTTTTAACTATTGTTTAAGGGGGTGCTCCACCAGGCCGATTTCTCACCCGATTAATTGTTTCTGGGCCCTTAAGAGGAAGCTCACGTATTGTAATTTGTTTAATTCTGATAATAATAGTTTAATAAATGACAATTGAGAAATACTAAGGCATCCGATATTGATCGGCGAGTGTCTGGCTACGAAATCGGCGACCGTCGGTCCAGTGGAACACCCCTTAATTGGTGTGAATAAGGCCCAAAGTGGATGATGGTTGCAGTAGGACTCGAACTCACAGACCAGTCCAGTGATTTAACTTCTGAACTCTTCGACCAGTATCATGATGATGTCCTATACTTTAAAAAAATTACAAATTTAGAGATTTTATATAATTGACGCAGGTTTTATCATAATGCAAACATTCTTACGCAAACATTCCAGAGAAGCTCATGAAATATCTATAAATTCACATAGGCTGTCGAGACTGGTTCATTAGTGCGAGGGTGGTTGTGGCCCCTAAGATTCGAGGTCAACTCTCGACTGTATAGCCCTACCAAGGCGCTAGAAAATATCATGTAAGGAGGTCAGGGTGAAGGTCGGGGTTCGCTGCGAATGCAGCCATTGGCTACTCGGTCTACTGTATTCCATATATGGAATTAAGGTAATGGGACAACTCCATGCTGTTAGTGCCTAGACAAAAAACAATATCCCTCTATTCAAACAATTATTTTTCTTTAATAAGACAATTACAAATAATGAAAATTGTAATATAATTCATTGGAGATATGTGATTGATGCTTACATACCCATTTAGAGATAGACCACCCTATTGACTTAATATGTGCTAAAGATTTCCTGCATTTACCATGACCCTAAACACCCTCTCAGTGCATACTTCATAGTTGGTCTCTTTCCTAAATATCTCCGGCATTCCTTGCATAAATGTTACTAAGCCTAGAAACCTCAAGAGAGCCTGAGGAAAAAAAACACCCAACAGCTTGATCTCACCTTGAACACAAACCTGTGGTCTTCAAATGAGTTTCCGAAGACGAACTTGGAGCCTGCATCTGTGTGGACGAGGAACTCTGAGATGCGGTCTCCGAGCCACCTGAAGGCCTGAAGGAGGGAGGAGGTCGCAGTATCAACCAAATGGTTACCTACTATATCTAAAAAGAGTGAACCAGACCTAGGCCTGGAGACTGTAGGGCCACGAGAGTGAGAATCTCGTGCAGTACTTAACTGAATCCTGCTACCCTTTTTTTGTGTTTCTCTACACAGATGTATTTTTCTCCCTATAGGATTTGTTTCTAGCTGTACTGAAAACATAATTTAGAACTGCAATTTTCGAATTATCTTGGCCCGAGATCAGCGTCTGAGAATACATTTTGCTGGTGCAACATACACAATTCGACAAACGATATAATGGACATTTTATTTTGTTGTTGATTGACATATATAGTAAGATGAATGGTAATCAATAACATATATGTTGACATTAATGGTAAACATGGTTAGGCGAGGCCTAAATGAATATAATTGAAAAGATACAATATGATATAGTATCTATTTTATAGAGTCTTTATCATATGGTGTGCGCGCAACTCGAGAAGCGGCTTCACCGAGCTGGGGAGTGTTTAAGAATGCGGTCCTAGGAGAGTTATGCCTGTAATACAGGTCCTAGGACAGTTTGCGTTTAACTACTAAGACAATCTTAAAGGGGGACTCTCTGAGCCAAGGATCTTAGCCAGATTGTCAAAAAGTGTTTAACAAGTTTGACCACATCTTACAAACTGTCCTCCATATACCCAAAAGGGTCCTAAATGGGGGACACCTGTAAAGGTGTCTTAGATGATTCAAATTCACAGAGAACAACCTCATTTATCAATTTAACTACAGGCAATATGTATATTATGGCATGTAATACAAATCGACAGTGTTAAAGGGGACATAGCTTAAATATTTAGTTAGATTCGTTGATAATTGAAAATGATGAACATAGTTTCCAGAACCCGCACTATGTGGCACTACCTGCAGTTCTTAGGAACTCTCTTCCACAAGGGTCCCACAACTGTCTTACAGCCTGTTTTTGTCCTAGCCTGGGACTGAATTCAGTCCCAGGAGACTAATTATACAACCTTTCACACCCTACGGGGGACACTACTTGTTAAACTGGAAAGGTCTTTCATCCTACGATATGTCTTGGATTTCTAGTCTGATCCTAGGAGGATTCTTCCGCTAGGACCGGAACTTCTTAAACGGTACCCTGGTTCCCATATTTGATGACGTCATACGTAGGTGATAGTTCTGAGAAGCCCCGATAGGTAGAGTCATGGATGATATCGTCCGAATTAGTATACACTTCTTAAGGATCTCCAAAGTGTAGTACTATAGAGGAAACCTATGAAAGTTTAGGATCAGAGCTCGTATCCCATCGAGTCTGAATCGCGTAGTAATTCACAAGGCCAATCCGCGTGAATTACCGAGCGATTAGTAGTACTATAGAGGAAACCATGAGAGCTAAGGGTCAGAGCTCGTATCCCACTGAGTTTAAATCGCGTAGTAATTCTCAAGGCGAAGTGGTATGGGCTTTGAAATACTCACCGCTAGGCCCCATGGTGTTCTCAGTGTCAGCAATGCGACAACAAACTGTATACAGAGCCCCCAGACCACAGGTCGCCACCGAACCTACAGCAACGACACAATATATAACATCACAGAGACAATAATGTTTACAGATTACAGACCACAGTCTACCACTGCACCTAGATTAATGAGACAATATAGTACATAATAGAGACAATAATGTATGCAAATATCAGGCCACAGGCTACCACTGCACCTAGACCAATGAGACAATAATGTACATGTATGGAAATATCAGACCACAGGTTACCACTGCACCTACAGCAACGACACAATGTATAACATAACAGAGACAATAATGTATACAGAGACCAGACCACAGTCTACCACTGTACCTAGACCAATGAGATAATGTATAACATAATAGAGACAATAATGTATGCAAATATCAGGCCACAGGCTACCACTGCACCTACAGCAATGAGACAATATATATGATAGAGACAATAATTTATATAAATAGCAGACCACAGGTTGCCACCACACCTACAGCAACAAGACAAAATACAACATAACAGAGACAATGATGTCTGCAAATATCAGACCCATAAATCGGCACCACCATATCTATAGCAATGAGACAATATACAACATACTAGAAAAAATAATTCATATAAATATCAGACCACAGGTTGCCATCACAGCACACAACAACACAATATACAACATAACACAGACAATGATGTCTGCAAATATCAGACCCATAAATCGGCACCACCATATCTATAGCAATGAGACAATATACAACATATAACAGGCAGTAATGTATATAGAGATCAACCATTAGGCCGCCACCGCACCCACAGTAATGACAAGACTACTTAATATAAGATAAGCAACTAAACAAGAGGTGCCTTTTTAGCGCAAATTCATACTTTATCTGGTAGATATCTTGCAAAGGGTGTTGTAAAATTGCAGAAAACATCTTCATAATGCAGGTATTGCCTGACTTTAAAACGCATCACGCGCCATTTATCGCACCCCTCTCATAAGATCTCACACTCTCTAAATGGGATTCTGTGCAAGGTTCTCACTACACTCTATGGGAGAAGAATTCTTAACAGTTTGGTCTAAAACAAATCATAAAAGACACAACGAGATTCTCCGATACAAATTCTGCTATAGACCTCATTTTTACAACTGCCAATAATGTGAGTACATCAGGAGTTCTAACACAATCGTACAGCGACCACCAAGCCATCTTTATGGTGAAGAAAACATGTTTTACTCCCAATATAAAGAAACAGGTCAAAGGCCGCTCATATGTAAAATACAAAAGCGAGGATCTTAGATTTTTTCTTAATAACAATATTAAGTGGATGAATTATTTTGAACTAAACTCGTCATCTGAGAAATGGAATTTCATATTAAATGCTATTAATAAATTCTTGGACATTGGCTGTAAATCCAGAACTTTCAGTATTAGACCAAATAGTGAGCCCTGGATATCAAGAGAGGTATTGGAATCGATCAAGGATAAAAACAAACTTTTGAAAATAGCTAAACGTACAAAAAATGATATAGATTGGCAAAGAGCGCGAATAGCTAGAAATAGGGCAAATAGTATAGTAAAAAACGCTCGCCAAGCCTACACTATAAATCAACTTGAAACTCACCAAAATGAACCCAAAAAGTTTTGGCGTGTTATTAATAAAATCCTTCCCGGAACAGAAAAAACGGACGAGGAGATTAGGCTTAAAGACAATAATCAATCTTTTATCCCTAAAACCAATACAGCTAATTTTATAAATAAATATTTTAATGAAGTAGGGGATAACCTGGCTTGTAATATGTTCCTACCGTGGAAAGGCTATGACCCTCAAAATGTGAATACTCTGGACCGTATTGGAACTACGACTGAAAATTTTCTACTATTGGCTAAAGACATAAACATAAATAAACAGTCAATGATTGATGGTCTTACTACCCGTGTATTCAAAGATGCTATGTCTGCTATACCCATCGTTTTTACTGACTTGTTTAATAATGTATTTGAAAAGGCTGACATCCCTCTAAGTTGGAAAACCTCGGTTATCCGCCCAATACCAAAAGGAGGGGACCCATTTAATTGTGGAAATCTTAGACCTATTTCGCTTCTCCCAGTTGTAAGCAAAATCATGGAAAGAATTGTGCATGCAAAGTTGTATACCTTTCTGGAAGAAAATAATATCTTAACATCAAAACAATTTGGATTTAGAGCTGGGTACTCTTGTATTGATGCAATAAGTAAATTTACGGATGACATTTTAATTAAAAGGAATATAGGGCAGGACACTTTGGCAGTATACATTGACTTCAAAAAAGCTTTTGACACGGTAAACCACAAAATTCTCTTATCTAAATTACAAAATTATGGGGTTATAAACGGGTTGCTTAAATGGTTCACAAACTATCTGGATGGAAGACATCAATGCGTAAGGGTTAACGACACTACATCCTCTTTGAAAACCATAAAGCACGGTGTCCCGCAGGGCTCTATCTTGGGTCCCCTCCTTTTCCTAGTATATATTAATGATCTGACATCTGTTTTAGCAAGTTCTTCTGTAATGATGTATGCGGACGATACAGTCCTTTATGCACATGGTATCGCACGAAACAATCTTTTTGATTTACTCCAAAGTGACCTTGATATACTGTATACTTGGTGTGAACAAAACAAATTGTCAATCAATTCAAGCAAGACTAAGTATATGTACTTTACCTCAAACCGTAAAAAAGTAAATAATGACCTAAAGTTATCCATTAATGATAAAGTTATATCCAAGGTACAATCATATAAATACCTAGGAGTCTATCTGGACCCGGTTTTGGATTATAGACATCATATTGCACACATCAAAAGAACGGTCTGTTATAGAATGTATCAGCTCTCCAAGATGCGCCCTTATTTATCAAAGAAAGCTGCTCTAAAGATATACACAGCTGCTATACTGCCTCATCTAGACTATGGTGATGTACTGTTCTCGCAAACCCTCCTAAAACTAACCACATCACTCCAGCTACTTCAAAATCGCTGTTTAAGAATATGTTTGAAATCCCCAAGATATGCCTCTACTAGAGATATTCACATACAAGCAAACATACCGTATTTATTTAAAAGAAGAGAAGTACACCTGCTAAATTTTATGTTCAGAAGATCTAGGAACCTTGATTTCACAGATAACAGACTTGGTCTCACCAGACTCTATGACGCTCCTGTTCTCCGAGTACTCAAACCTTATTGTAAAGCTTATGCAACATCAGTGCAATATGTTGGAGGAAGCTTATGGAACAGTCAACCAGCTATCTTAAGAAACACTCCAGACTTAAAATACTTTAAGTCACTGACTAAAATGAAGCTGATAGAGAGCTTAGAGGACATATGAACTTGAAAACCAATGATATATGGAGTAATTTTAGCCACTGGTTACTTTATAATGTAATTACTACATGTTTATAGTACTACTTTGTGATGGAGGGCTTATCGATGTTCATACACTGTATTTTGTTTTTGTTTTGTTATGTTGTAAAAACTCAGTCCATTATTTGTGATGCTCAGAAGTATAAGGGCAAGGTCAAAACCATGAAAATCAATCGTACACGATTGAGGTTTTGAACCTCTTATTGTTCTCCGATGTTAACACGACAAACCACATTGTATACCTACGTGAATAATCCAAGAGATCAATAAAGAAATTGAAAAAAAAGAAAAAAAAAAAAAATAGGCATAGAGCCTTGAGAATCCACTAACACACAGTATTCCCGCTAGGTGGCATCATTGAGATTATAGGAATCTTTGGGTTAAATTGATGGACGTCTTTAGCACGGGAGGCAGGCCAGTGGATTCTCAAGGATCTAAGCCTAGTTCTTTAAGAATCCTTCTCCCATAGAGCGTAGTGAGAGTGCAGAATACCATTTAGGGAGTGTGAGATCTTATGAGAGGGGTGTATACCGTGCGGGTGGATTTTTTTTTTTTTTTTTTATTCAGTAAGTGACAATAGCACATCAACCATGTGGCGTTCTTCCAGGAAGGTGGGGCTCACCTTGGAGGGGTTGGAGGAGAAGAGGAAGAGGCCGACGATGAAGACGATGTATCCGGAGAGGGAGACGAGGTTTCGCGGCCGTTTCAGGACCACGTCCACCACGAGGAAGACGACCACGAAGCCCGCGAACGCCAGGATGAAACACCTGCCAGGAGGCACCAGGGGACCGTTTAAAGCAAATGCGTGTAGGCATCGCAGTGCATTGTGTGTCTATACTCAGAACTAAATTCGACACTGGTTTCCCATAGACACGAATAGTCAGACACTTCTTCAGATTGCCTTTCCATAGAAGTTAGCACCATGACATGCTTTTTATTGTGAATTTTCTATTTGCTGATATATGAAGCTTATATTATAGAGAGTTATTTGCAAAAATCAATTGAATTTAGAAATCACCCAACTAGCAGCATTTGCTTTCAATAATCTAAGATCTTATATGTAGACCCTTTTCTGTACGCCCTAGAGACCGAGGGACAAGGTGGGTCACCTTATGGACAGCTAAATCTGTCTTAGCTGACAGACTTAGATATTATTAAACGATAACCCTTGCACGAGGTACAGAAAAGGGCCTACATGTAGCATCCTAGATTATCAAACGGGCCCAGCATCACAGCAATTTGAGTGTTGGAATCATGGATGGATGTTGGGAATGACATGAGATGCTTCATTTACCAAGTTTTCTTATACAGCACCAAAGCGAAGTGGCATGTCCAAGGTACATACTAAGCAGGTCACAATCTATTGAAAAAAGACATGAAGTCGTTTTATATTTTTGCTTAAAGCTTATATAAAGCAATTAAGCTCTGTTAATTAATTCAAAAGATTAAGCCCCACCCCACACACTTTTGAGCATGCGTAAAACGGAGCTACTAAGGGCATTTATTCACTGGGAGTACCGTGGCACACTGTTAGGCCTTGTGTACATGTATCCTGGACAACTTTGAGGCAATGGTCGTCTATAGGAGCTAAAGCATAGGAGTGGTGTTAGGGCCTCGCTACCTGCGCCGACAGTCAGACTGGAGCTATAAAACCGACACCTAGACAGCTGAGGGCAGTCAGTCACGTTTGACACTCAGCAGTGTACACACAGAGCCTTGATTACCGACTATGACAAGCACTATAGACACTGCAATGACCACAACAAGAATACATGGTAACTAATACAATATATGCTCAATATCTATGTACATGTGTAATTCTGTGTACCTGTATCTGTGTATCTGTATTTACACAGGATAATCTCACTGTATTTTGCAAGGCCAGGTGAGAGAAAGTTGGCAGGGCAGTGAGCCATGACATGAGGGTCATGATTGTACTGGTCTTATATAGGTTATTTGTAAACATGATATTTTTGGAGGGAGGGGAGGTATGTATGTGTATGTGTATCATATGTTTCTCTGTATATCTGTATGTGTATCTGTGTTTCTTTGTCTGTGCATCTCATCGTGTGAGTGCATGTAACTGTGTGTATGTGACTGTCAGTGTATGTCTGTATATATGTCTGTCTATCCATGTATCTGTATGTTTATCTAAATAGCTATGTTTAGGTGATATTATATATATATATATATATATATATATATATATATATATATATATATATATATATATATATATATATTCCCTCTGTGTGAATTAATGTAATACAAGATCTACCTTCCATACTTCACCTGTCGCTCCCACCCTGTGGACTGACCACCATGCCCCTGAGTGTGGGTCCTATATACCCCCACACAGCGCAGACTGGGACATGGGGACGGGGTGAGCGGTCAGTGCAGGTGCTTCACACACAGGCTGCCCTCTCACACAGTGAGAGGGCGGCGTTATATTTTAAAAAATTATCATTAAGATTATTTCCCGTATTTCAGCTTTAATGCAGTATTAGGCCCAGCGTCCACCTACTACGATATTGCTCCGATAGTCTACCATGCACCTCCCGATAAATAATCAAAATCACGTCGGAAGGTCACCTAATATCGGGGCAGTTGACCACGTTTCTGCGACTAGACACCGATAAGAACCCCATACAATGCGTGGTGGACTGGCATGTCTAGACATATGTCTACGATTTTGCACCTTCCCGATATGTCTCCAATATTTGCCTTTTGTAACGGTGCCATATCGGTAGGTCTAACTTTCTATCGTAGTAGGTGGACGCCAGGCCTTACATCTTGAAACACCATTTGATGTTTTTTTTTAATTTTTGCTGAGAGCTCTATCTCATCTCGACTCAACATTCAAAGTCGTTAGATATTTTTTGCTGAGAGATATATTACATCTTCACTCACCATTTGAAGATGGTGAAATGTTTGAGGACGAAGTTGCTCATGGGATCGAGCACGCGGTCATTGAGTTGATCGCCGCATGTTCGCCGCACGAGGCTGATGATGCAGAAAACCACTGCCAACAGCGTAATCCATAACAGGCGGATCTGGTTCTCTCCCTCTAGACTGTACACAAAACAAATCACCAGTCGTCAGTAGTGTGATCCACAAGAGGCAGATCTGTTAATCTCCCTCAAAACTAAACACAAACAAATCACTAGTCGTCAGTAGCATGATCCATAACAGGCGGATCTGGTTCTCTCCCTCTAGACTGTACACAAAACAAATCACCAGTCGTCAGTAGTGTGATCCACAAGAGGCAGATCTGTTAATCTCCCTCAAAACTAAACACAAACAAATCACTAGTCGTCAGTAGCATGATCCATAACAGGCGGATCTGGTTCTCTCCCTCTAGACTGTACACAAAACAAATCACCAGTCGTCAGTAGTGTGATCCACAACATGCAGGTCTGTTAATCTCCCTCAAAACTAAACACAAACAAATCACTAGTCGTCAGTAGCATGATCCATAACAGGCGGATCTGGTTCTCTCCCTCTAGACTGTACACAAAACAAATCACCAGTCGTCAGTAGTGTGATCCACAACATGCAGGTCTGTTAATCTCCCTCAAAACTAAACACAAACAAATCACTAGTCGTCAGTAGCATGATCCATAACAGGCGGATCTGGTTCTCTCCCTCTAGACTGTACACAAAACAAATCACCAGTCGTCAGTAGTGTGATCCACAACATGCAGGTCTGTTAATCTCCCTCAAAACTAAACACAAAACAAATCACCAGTTGTCAGCAGTGTGATCCACAAGAGGCAGATCTGATTCTCTCCCTCTAAACTAAATACAAACAAATCACCAGTCCAGGCTGGCGGAGGAACATATCGACCTGTACACCTGTGCCCCTCCCCTAAATTATAGACACTGAGGGTGTCAATATTTCTCCCTCCTTGAATTCCACTGTAAACCTGACACAGGCAGCCAGTCAAAAGCCTCTAGATAAATTACATATGTGCACATTTTCTTTTACTTGAAAATTGTTTCTGACCAATTGAACTATTGCCATTCCAAATTTCATAGTTGCTGCAGTGCTGTGCATGTGGAAATTAACCAAATGCAGCAAGTGAAATTCCAAAAATGTGACAGAATTACAAGGGGTCCATAACCTCTAGGGCTGTAGCTCATCAAGGACACATTGCTATATTTTTAGTCCTTGATATTTCTAGGTCGTTTGTTGTCTTCTGTAATGGGACAGAGGGCTTTTGTTGACTTGAAATGTCTTTGAGTGAGGGAAATCAGTGACAACAATTCAACCTAAATTTTGCATGTCACAGCACATAATTCCGTCATGGACATCTTGCCACCTCTACTCTCCCTGCAGTAATAAATGCAGTAGATAAAAGTTTTCAGAAATGCAAAACTCAATCTAAATGAAAATCTGCTAAACACACATTTACCATGCCCCTTTATACTCATATTGTGATATCTGGACTTGAATCTGCCTATCTGGCGTACTTTTGTAATTCTGTCACAATGGAATTCATGCTTCTTGAACATGGTTAGTTGCTGTATATTATCCTAATCTTTTAAATAAGAAAGTTAAAAACACAATTTTCAGGAAGAACAAACCATATGTACCATAGGCAAAATTTGGGGATGGGGGACACATTTGCCCCCCCCCCCCCAGCCCCCCACACCTAAAGACGCCTTTCTTCAAACACTTTGTAGTGTGACTTACCTCCACCACATGGCATACCCGAAGTAGACGGCGTAACCAATGAGGGCAACGAAGCCGACGGCAAACTTGATGTAGACGCCATATTTGTGGAGCAGCGTCTCCATGACGTGCTGGGAACGTGCCATGGACCGGAAGCAGCAGCCATCTTGAGCCTCTTTCTGAGGGGCGACAGTGGTGCCCTCTGTCTGTGGCTAGCCGAAACAAGGTAAAGGAAATGTTTCAGTATAGAGTGTTCATGATCACAATTACAAAGTGACCAGATGATGTTAAGAATATGCATATTTGGTTTTTACAGCGACGATTTACAAAATATTTAGCTGTTAGTTGCAGACTAATTTCAACACAGGATCCTATGCATCGTGTAGTAATTCAATGTATTAAAGAAGGTAGATTCGTTCATGGGACATATATAGGGTCTCCGAGGACTCTCTTTTGATACTGGAATCTATGACTAATACCTACTCATAACAGCCGAGATCATAGATCTATATTGTTTGCAAGAGGTGCAACCACTACCTGCCTTCCACCAGTAGTGACACCGTGTCGTGCAAGACTGAATCTGTACTGTAGTGTGTGGAGGTGGGTCAACCCTAACAGAGGAGACAGGTGCTGGCTATTTCTGTGGGTTGTGCTATCTTTAATCTATGCAAAAAGCTATAATTCTGGTCGGATTCGCTCGGAGTTTCTCCTGCACATAGAGACAGTGAACCAGACCTAGAGTTGGTTTTTGTTTGCATTGGCACTGTTCCATCAACGTATACAACTGTGGGATATCAACCAAACAAAGAATAATGCTAAATGTATAACCTAGATTCAATAAAGAAATTGTACACACACAAAATTTCCCTTGAATGTGTACCGTACATTACTAAATGTCCTCAAATAAGCTCAAAGGGATCGGGGAGGGTGAGTTTTAGATATAGAAATGAATGGCCACATCTGGCCGTCATTCATGGTCAGCAGAAAGCCATCACTTTTTGACATAGATAGTTACATCCTCCTTACCTTTGTACTTGTTTGGGTTTCCAAATCCACATCCTGAAACCCTTGATTGATGTATGCTCCATTTGGCAATGCCAGAGTTGTTACAGTCACGTGATTTGGACCTTCCTGGGTGACATCGACTTTAGTGACGTCACTAACAGACGCCTTGACCGTGGAGTTCGTGACATCAGAGGGGACGTCACAGTTGTCGACGACGCGCGGCTCCAAGCTGCGTAACTGCAGACCGAGAACGGCGTCCGTCATGGCCAATCACGGCCCAGAGCGACGATCACGTGATGTCGTGCAGCAGACGAGAGGTAGGACGCTGAACGCTGGTTCACAGCGCGGGAACCGACGGATTCATGTCACAACAAGAAGCGGACACTGAAGACACTGTCAGAGAAAAGGCAGAGAAACCAACCATCAACACCACATATGGCCCGTTTCCATTGGCCGACGAAAAGGGAGTAGATTTTTTGTGTGTTCTCCTAATAGCCTATTTACATTGGCAATCACCGATATACAGTCAGGGACTACCGACATGCCTTCAGCACTGTTGACGCAAATTTTTTAGACTTCTAATAACATCAGTTTTTTCAAACACAAGATTTGGGAAAAAAACCTCTTAGATCTAAGAATTTAGAAATACACTTTTTGCAAAAAATCTCACAAAAACGGATTTATCAAATATCTATTCTTATATATTCAGTTGGCAATATTCTTTAGATTATATATTCTTTAGATTATAAATGATAACAAGGTGAACATTCACCTAGCATTTGTAATATACTGTATCCATGTGGTGGCATTCTACCATCCAAGACAATGCTATCCCTTTGATATGACATTCCAAAAGACGTTTCAATATGATAAATTTCTCCTGATCGAACTCATTAGTGTTGTCACACTTTCAAATGTTCAGACCAACTTGACACATTTATTGGGACTCGAGTAAAAGGTTGGCACCAAACTAAACATGGGTCTCGCTTTAGTCTTGCCAGCAAACATTTCAATCAGTTCTGAAATATGTTCCCTGTTAAATATAGTCCCCGCTTTCTTTAATTTTTTGTATATTAAGTGGGATTAACACGGAGAGACTTGTGTACAGCCAGGAGAATTTGTAGGAGACAATTTAACTGAGATTATTTACTGTACTTAGTCTCCTTATGTGACACCCCCAGGTCTCAATTCCCTGAGACAGATGTGGAGAAGGGGAAATCATTGCTGTCAGTTTCTCCTGCCACGGAACATAGTCCCAAGCAATTTGGGTTTTAAACCTGTTTAGAATTGTAAAGTGGTTTTCATACGATGGGATTCATGTACCTCACAGGGTGGTTGTCTGAGAAAGATTCTGCTGAGATTCTGCACTCGAACACAATCTCTTCATTGCTACGCCTTGGGCAGTAATTTTTCCAAGCCTTACTTCGTAACTTTGACTTATTTCCACTGGAACGTGGTTTCCCTATTCCTGTATACCTTCAATTGTCGGCTAATGTCGATAAAAACCGAATGTCTCTGAACGTCAACCTGGGCAGTAAACGTCAACCTGGGCAGTTACTTCAACCTGGGCAGTAAACAAAGGTTATTCCACCCCCAGCAGTGTTAAGTAATTATAGGTTGTTCGTTCATAGGTATATAGGAATGAACGCTCCCTAATCTTGCTCAGTGAAATATACATGCTGATGTTGCTCAGTGAAATATACAAGCTGATCTGGCTAATCTGGCTCAGTGAAATATGTACGTGCTGATCTTGTCCGGTGAAATATATACATGCTAATCTTATCCGGTGAAATATATAGGTGCTAATCTTGCTCGGTGAAGTATATATACATGCTGATCTTGTTCGGTGAAATATATAGGTGCTAATCTTGCTCGGTGAAATATATACATGCTCATCTTATCCGGTGAAATATATACGTGCTAATCTTGCTCGGTGAAATATATACATGCTGATCTTGTTCGGTGAAATATATAGGTGCTAATCTTCCTCTGTGAAATTCATATGGTTATCTTGCTCAGTCAACTATGTATGTGCTGATCTTGCTCGATGAAACATATACATACTAATCTTGCTCAGTGAACTACATATGTACTAATATTGCTCGGTGAAATATATAGGTGCTAACATTGCTCGGTGAAATATATACATGTTAATCTTGCTCAGGGAAATATACGTCCTCTCTCTGTGAACTATATACATGCTAATCTTGCTTAGTGAAATATACGTGCTCTCCAGGTCAAACATGTACGTGCTAATCTTGCTCGGTGAACTATATACGTGCTGATGTTCGTCGATAACCCCCGTGTCTACTCTACGCAACACCTGTGACCGCTGATAGACCACGCAACAGACTAGACTCATCAGTAACAGCGCACGGCCGTGTGTTCTCACCCTATCACCCTAATCCGATAACAGAAGACACACCTGCATCGTCCTGTATTATCTGTACGAGCCGCTCTTGGTCTCATTTGGGCTTCTAGATTGTGCAGGTATCTCGTGTAGTGGTGATGAGAGTGGGTTGTTGTTTTATGTAGGCCTCTGTAGACGTGACAACATTCCCGTTAAGGCAGATTGTAATCGGCATCGTGATGGTCACGGGTTCATCGTGTTCTGATTATATTCCCGCAATTGTGTTTTGTACTATATACTCATGCCGTATATACTGTAAATACGCACCTTGCGGCATATGACGTAAAAATACTGTACGGACATCAAAATATGGACTACCTACCCATACACATTTATTAAAATTTTGGGTGTTAATAAAAATGAAATTGATTTTTTTTTTAATTTCGGGTATATAGTAAATATATAACGTCCAACCATGCTTGTACAAGTCACAAAACTTGATAATTTATTGTTTGTACGGAACTCGGCATAAACGCCTCGGTCCGTACAAACTGTAAATTAGCATCTCGTTCTGTGACTTGTACAGCACGGTCAGGACGTTCTATATAAGTACTGATAGTTACACCATATATAGCACGCCGTATACAACCTACACAGGTACTACCCTACTGGCAGGCCGGGACATTTATCTCACCACTGGTGTTTCTTCCCCCCATGACCTTAACATTGGAAACTCGTTCTGAATGGCTGTGGAGTATTGTAGAAAATTACTCAATGGGGATGCTGTCCCCATTGAGTAGCGTCCCCATTGAGTAATTACTGGTATTTTCCCCCATTGCCTTAACATTGGAAACTCGTTCTCAATGGCTGTAGAGTATTGTAGAAAATTACTCAATGGGGATGCTGTCCCACATTTTAGCCAATTAGTCAGTGATAGGGGTGAGATAAAATCTGAACCGCATTCGATCCATTGCCACTGATAATATGCCATTTATTTTGGTTTGCTACATAATCATCCTTGGCTTTGCCTCGTGAGATTACTTCGAAATCAAAACTCTATAGACATATTGTAAGTGGCTATGGATCTCGATGCAATTCCTTATTAGACTCTGACTAACACGAGAAGGGTTAATTTGAGGAAAAAAAACAGTGGGTATGATTAAAACTGGAGTTCTCAGAAACAATGGGTAGTGTCAGATACATTGATTACGGACTTGAAATCCATCGATTAAGGCCTCAAAGCCCCTGAATTGCTACGTAATCCATTCGGCTTGTAAATAACTACGCGATTCAAACTCGATGGGATATGAGCTCTGACCATAAACTTTCAAAGGTTTCCCCTATAGTCTCTAACTCCCCATGAGCTGTGACAACGATGCACCAGATGAACTTTCACAAAACAATACCTGATATCGCTACAGATAAAACAAGCCTCGATCTGACTTGACCTCACCGTGTTGTAACGGTATCTGTAGTTGCAGCGGGTTCTCTCTTTGCCTCACTATCGCCAGCTTGGCATAACGCTAGTAGAACAAAGCAATACTGCAATCTATGCCATCGCCACTCAAGGTGTAAGAAGATTATCCGCTGCATAAAAGCTGATTGGTAAATCATAGCAGATAAAGGATGCACACTTACATGGCCATCGACTTTCACAGAGTTTTGTTACCCATTGATTTAAAAGGTCCCCATTGAAAATACATGGAGAGTCAGGAAAACAAAACCATTGTTTTTATAATATACCAATTCCTGGGTTGAATATATTCAAGAAGATGGATAGTAAATACTAAAAATGATGGTTTTGTGGACAGGCGGCTCTGTAAATTACCCAAGGTTGACTTCGTAATATACTCGCTAACCTTGTATATTAGGATACTACGATAGGTAGCTTCACAGTTGATGTCAATAGAGTTTATAATGAAGTTTATGATGAAGTACTTTCAAATCGAACAAAACTCTGTGATCCATAGTGATATTCGTGATCTATGTTGATATTTTTATACCACACCCATATCTGGGCTAATGATAGAACATCTTTAACAAAAAATCCTATTTCTGTTTATCGTTATTGTTATTGTTATTATCATTGTCATCAATATTATTATATCATACTGACACTATATCTTTACTTTAATCAATCTTCTTTTTGCATTCAATAATTTCCTATCGCTTATCCAAGCAATACATGGATTGTGTGGATATAATTTGGCCTGTTTCCAATACATGGTAAATGCAATGTGTTTCAATATAAGATAATAATATATCACTTGTTTGTCTCATGATGTTAGCATAATAATCGAAAGACTTTCAGTACTACTAATTCACGAAATGGCATCATGACATTTACCCAGACCGCCTACGATATGTTATCTTCTGACATTGTGTAATATGCCTATAACTGGGGAAAAAACGTGATTTGATATACCTATGGGCTCGCTAATGCCATAGGACAAGGTCCTACATGTAAATGGACCACAAAATATCATCATTAACGTCGTGAATTCAGCATAGATGCCAGTGCGCTTTTTCAATATTCTTAGTGATATAATATGGTCTCGTCAACATTGGTTCTTAACAACAGGTTCTTATTAGCATTAATTAATAGACTATCATAGATAATACAGTAAGGTTATAAAAAAAACCGGAGTCCCCAAACCTCAGCGAAGTTGTCCTCACGTATAGGTCCACATAAATATTTTGGTAACCGACCCTGATTATAGTGTTATCACCCTTCTAGGCCCTATACTACTGCTATTCAGTGGAAATCAAGAATAGACAAAGATGAACGAAAATCTATCTCTACCTGATATAGTGATTTTCTGGTGGGGAACAAAAAGTTGAACTTGCCGTTGTATTAGGCACCCCCTCCTCTACCCCATAATTTTGATTATAGTTCTCGTAATATATTCACAACAGCTGTGCAACTAGTGAACGTCAAATAGTACAGGGGCACCACTCAGTGTTTACGCCTGACCAGAGATTATCGTTAATAGCGACCGTTTTGAGGCCATAGTCTAATTATTATACGTTTGGCTATAATTATCGAACCATTGGGGCTAATGGTAGTTGTATTTATCTTAAAAACTTAAGATATCTTCAATAATCGCTAGTAACCATTATCGCATCTCGAAAAAATTTTAAGACGCGATAATCGTTAATAGCGACCATTTTGAGCCCTAGTCTAATTATCATACATAGGGCGATAATTATCGAACAATTGGGGCCAATGGACGTTGTATATATCTTGAAAACCGTCTTGAATCTTTAATAATCGCTATTAACGATCATCGCGTCTAAAAGGTCCCCGAATTGTTTTGTTATCTGTAACCAACTTGTTCTGGTCGCCTGGTACTTGGAAGAGCGACTTATTGGTGAATGTACTTTGTCACTATTTACCTGAATAATAATAACAATAATAATAAAAAAAGATGAAACATGTCATGAATATTGCAGAGACAATAGAGTTGGGTATACATAATGAAGAAGAAACCAATACGCTTTGGTCAAAGTTCTCGTTTTCCACCAGTTTGATACATACTAATATGAATGAGGCAATAGCCAAGTGAATATCACATAGGATTCAAATGGGATTGACCAAAACGAGTTGTTTTCTGTATTTATCTCACCCCTGTACACACTAAAAGAATAAACGGCACACAGTATATAGAACATGGAGTACAGACTGCAATACTCGTAGGGGCATGGCGAACGAGTTCCCAATGGTAAGCCAATGGGATAAAAGTAGCAGGGATGGGTTAGTGCTGGTGGACTCACCTGGCTGCGGGTGCTGTGGTCGGGCGCCGGTGGCGGACTGACCGGTGGCGGGTGGCCGTCTGTGTCCGGCCTGAGTTCGCCGCACGTCGGCGCCGCTCGGCCGTCAGTCACACCAGCTGAGTGCAGTCCCACACGCCAGGGTAAAGTCAGCCCCGCACGCGATGCCGCTCGCCACACGCTCCTAGATGCCTCGTGTGTGTTTTTTTTTTTTTTTTTGGTGTTTTTTTTCATTTAGGAACAGTATCATCTCGCAATGTGAGTTTTTCAGATAGATCCTGTTGGTTACAATTGATATATAGCGATGGAACCACACATCGAAATAAAAAAAAAAAAATTATAGCCTGAAATGGCTCAATGAAATAGTTGTGAAAAGATGATGAGAATAATGGTTTGGAGGATTGCAAGTGTTCATGATAATATTTCCATGTAACGTCAGTCAGTAAGACCCATAGAACGTGTTTCGCTTTTTTTACTTGTTTATTTCCAATTTCTTCCCACAAGGGGAGTTCTTCCAATCGTTCATTTTGATTTGTTCTTTATACAGAACTGCATTGAGAATCTTATAAATACACAATACTCCACGAGTTTGGATGCACCGTAATCATCATGGCGATTACAGAGCATCCAAACTCATGGAGCATTGTGTATTTATACAATTCTCGATGCATTTCTGGATTTATCTCACCTCCTTCACTGACATTAAGTAGCATCACAATATCAGAAGAATGCAAGTTAATACACAAATCCAGTTGGTTGATTATAGCATATGACATCATCTGATATTCACTCTGCCACAACTGTGGCGTAGTATTGTCACTTTACCAGGGTGATGGTCGAGTATCTTTTCTAATGTTATTCCTATGGCTAAACTTGTACCAGGGGTGAGATAAACGATCTAAAAGATATAATCGTACCAGTTGATTGTGTGATAATGATGAAGATGATGAGAGATTTGAGTCCAAATAAGATAATCCAGGGCAGGCTGAGTGTTCAATAAGTATGTATGATTATAAACAGAGAATAAATTGTAAATACAATCCAGTAGATAAATACATAAATGATGCATGAATAATCTCATACAAGTGAGAAATACCTCAGGGACAATTCCCATTCGTACCATATTACACTATTCAATTCTCATTTATTGTCTTAATTGCTCGTTTGAAATCACATAGGTCATCTAGGCGTTGTTGTTCTTCCCTCATAACAATACCCTCTCTATTCACAGATAATGCACTTATAATGAGGCATCAGTACAGAGGTACGTTTACTCTGGTAGATGTGTTACGACATAGACTGCCGCCGTGTGCTACTGATTCTGTTATCATAGATTATGAAACCCCAACTTGTATAATGGTCTTGGTATTTGTACCTGGTTAAAGGCATATCCTACAGTTCACAGTGGCGTCACCAAGTGATTTCCAAATACTGACAATTATGAATTTATACCAGTTCCTCTGATTTATTCTAATAACAAATCAGTGATTGATAATATATCATCGAGTTTGACCTAATACAATAGGTAAATTAGACCAATTTACATTTAACTGATTTACATAGGAATTGTACGGAAAAATATAGTTTTCTTCAATCCCCTGAAATAAACGGTGACCTATGCTTTTTCAAAATCCTAATATGTATTATTACTCATTTAATATTTTCTGTGACAGTTTGGAGAAAATAACATGGGTTTTACGATGGGAAAATCAACTTTTTAGAATTTTTATATATTCTATAGTATCATGATCATAATATTGATCTCTAGATAATAAAAAAAACAAACAAGCACAGTGATCCCCGATTTTAAAGTTAGATGTGTGCTCCACAACACTTGGAGATCATCCTGTAAATTTTTCAGGAAATTGACATGGGTTTCAGTTTTCAAGCAAAATTGTCCGATATGCCTTTAAGTACTGAATGCATGATGTTAAGAAAGTGTAATAAGATGATGATACTTACTTCTTTGTATATAAAAGATATGCAATATGTATGGCTAGGAGACCACAGATGAAACAAGAATGTAAGATTTATTATCTCTTTTTGTGAATTACTACAATGGTACTGTGTTCAGCTACCTGTGCCCGTCGGCAATCCTATTATCCTACAGCAATTCTTTAACGACTCTACCATCAGGCATCACCGAATGGCTAACGGCTCATTCAAAGACTGAGTACCCGGGCTTACGGTGTCTCCCTAGTACATTGTCTGGGGATTTTGGATGCTACTTGTTGACGGTGATTGCGTGGACTGGTAATGTTGTACTGCCACAAATCCAATATTGTAACCTGAGCTGTGTTGTTTGGAGAAGAGTACATGTTATTTTTATTTCCCAAATGTACCAACTGAATTCTAATGGACATAAATTATGAACCATATTCACCGTATACCTTATGGCGCCACCTGGTGTATAAAACCCGAACTCCTTACCGCTCATACGGGTTCTTGTAGCATTGCCTCTCTTTTTTTTAAATTCTAAACCTACCTTAGACAATACTGCAGTATGAAAAACCGAATATCTGAGAAAGTTGGATGAGTTTATAATAGATTTCATGTGATTTCTAAGTTTTAACATTGTTTGGAAGTGGTTGTCATCCCAGGCCAAGTGAGAAACTATTTTGCATTGGATACTGAAGATATCCCTCTACCCCAACTTGTGTTCTCCTCTGGCTGGATCACTCTTTATCATCCACAAAGTGTCCACAGTAAACCCATAGGAGTTCTGTATCTACATACCCGGCGCATACGGACATGTTGTATGCTCTGGGTTGCAAAACGTGGCGCATATGGAAAAATTCAAAAATTGTGCTATAGAAAAATAGTACATTACAAAATGAACTAAAATCGGCACACCACCAATTGGATAAAAGTGATTAATAAATAAAATATGGACTGGTTTCAGATAAAAGAACACTCTTAAGAAAGTTATGTAATTATCTATCTAATTTTCTTTAGTATGTCTATTCAACATTCTAGAAATAAGAAATAAACTGTTGCCAGACAACAAAAGGTAGTACAGCATTGCTTACCTAAATACAAATCACACACACACACACACTTACACACACTCTCAGCAATGTTGCATGTCCCATGTAAGTCTCTACATGCATGTTGGGTGGTTGATAGGGTGTTACGGAGCACCAACATGCACACTTATACCAATTACGCATCAGATAAACAACAGACTGCATTCTGTTTTCTAATGCATGTATTTTAAACAAATGGACATATGTCTGTGCCCCATGAATTAATAGCTGGGCTAAGCTTCACTGGAGTGGGCAATGGCGTTCGTAATATACATATCCAAGTACGGTCTGAATAAAAACTGGAAAAAAGACCTTTCATTATGAAGCCATTCTCCCTGCAGAGGTTTGGTTTTAGAGGCCTATTCCACCAAGGAGGCACAAGCCCAGGCCGGGCCCCTTGTGGTCGCCTATTGGCGACCGGCGGCAATAGCCGGCCCAAACCTCCCGCCGGCGGCAATAATCTGCTTGGTGGAATAGCTCATGAGAGCTCACAGGCCCCACACGGCCGGCCCCTGCCGGGCACCGTGCCTCCAAAACCCCGTAGCCGGGCAGTATCGGCTGACCTGTTGGTGGCCGCCGGCCGCCGGCCGGGGACAATTCTCGTGCAATAGCCAATTTTGGAGGTATTCCACCAAAATATAGTGATAACCACAGAGAAGGCCGGGCGGGCGGCCGGGTATTATGAGCGCAACGTCCCCCGCAAGCCCTGGCAGGGGAAAACCGATTCATTTGATTTTAAGCCCCCAGCAGGCCGGCCGGTGTGTCAAGAGCTACGCCGAAAGAAGCACGGCCGCGGTCTCTGCCGGGACCCGCGGCGAGGGAAAGCCGACAACACTTCGCGGCCGACACCGGCGATACCCGAAGCCGCGAAAGGACATCGAAAATTCCGACACTTTCGGCAGAATTCTGGCACCATAGCGTGCCATACACATTCATAACATCAATCCTTATCTTTATTTACCTTCATTGTTCGATTTAACATGTAATTCCGCTGTTATTTGACGTTTTCTGACCGTTCCCGTACAAATCCCGACACGCTGACACACTGCTGCGCTCGATACGCGACTTTCGCGGGTTCAGAGCGTCGTAGTGTATCGCCGCACGCCGCGCCGCCTATCGGATCGATAGAGAACCGCGGGTTTGCGCGTTAGTGCGGCCAACGTCCACCAGACGGCAATAGCAAACCCACCCGGGTGTAACGCCGCGCCGGGTCCGGCCGGCTCTATGGGCGCTCGCAGGGCGCCTTGTGTACGCCTGTTGGTCGCCTTGTGGGGCTTTGGTGGAATAGCTCCTAGAATTTAGGGGTTTAGGGGCGGCCGGCCGGCCGGCCCCGGCGGCAAACGCCGGCTGGAGGGCAAAAACCCGCCTGCTGAGGGCCTTTTTGGTGGAATAGGCCTCTAAGGCTGTTGCATGTATGATTCGCATGGAGAGTGTTGTAAATCATGCTTGTTTCCGTGGTCACAGCTCTAGCCATTCAGACAGATTAAAAAAGCTAGCCTGTATTGGCACCATGACCATAGTTTTATTTATCATCTGCTCAGTATTTTCTTGGCTGCATGGTCTGCAGGCTCATTGGCCTCGTTTTTGATAGGACTGGGGATCCAGCACATGGCCAGCTCTATGCTATGGTTGCCTTCTCTCTTCACTTCTGTGTAAGACTGCTTGATGTTCCTCATAGTTGGATTCTTCTGGTTGTGTAGGGTAATGACCTGCAAGCAAGATTTGGAGTCGATGAACTTCTGGTGGTTTGACATCATTATACAAGTTTATTACTGTGATATAGCACTAGCCTCAGCTGTGAAGATAATACTTCTGCTGTGTAAGACCTTTTTTCTACATTCCTATCAGGTGTGTGGACAGCAAAGCTGATATGCTTTCTATTCTTTGAACAATCTGTGTAGCTGAGTATGTGGTCTTCATATTGTCCTCTGAAAGTAGGTATTCATACATGTTTTTTTTGGGTTTTTTTTAATGTCTTTTATTTATCCTGGAGAATGAGTTAGGCAAATTACAAGTTAGCCTATCTTCCACCCTCTCAAGCAGTTTGGAGATCCTAAGGAATGCCTTTGCCTAGCTAGTGGGCTTACAAGAAGGGCATGGCAAGTAACTGACATCGTTAACATACATCTACTAGTAAGCATCTAGCTAAAATCACTAACAGGATAGATACATAGTCATTATATAAGTAGGTAGCATGCTCATGATAAGTTTGTAAAAAAAAAAAACTAGAAACGACCGGACAGACAGAAATAAAATAATATATACCTAATGATTTGTAGCTTTACATGAGGAAAATATATAGATGTGGTTGATCCCTGTATACACTATCAGGGATGTCAGCCATTTCGTTTTTTTTGCCAGATCAAAGAGAACTACTGGTGTTTCCTCATCCCATGTAGGGTTTTAGGTGGTTGTTCCAAATATTGGAATGCCTGCCTCCCTGAACAGAGCTTTTACTCGTTCAGAGGAAAGATCTAATGGCATTTGGCTTTTCTCTGGAGATGGTGTTTTTGTTCCTAAAGATCAATCCATAAGTTGGGTTCTTTGTATTCGACCCCCCCCCCCCCCCCCCCCCAACATGGCGTATCGCAGAGACTGTCTTGGCCAACAACGACCTGTTTTCCACGTTTTCTTGGTCTTTCTGAGGCAGAAGATTCCACACGAAAAATATTTCCACTTTTTCATCTGACCACCAACTGACATCCCTGTAAATATGGGTGTAGACAGCCAATACATGGAGCAGAAACAAACGATACATTTCCTGTGAGTTTAAGGCCAGTTCACACTGTATGACTGGGGGGGGGGGGGGTGCGAGCGGTACCTTCAGTATCAGACTGGAGGTTTTAAGGCCAGTTCACACTGTATGACTGGGGGGGGGGGGGGGGGGGGTTGCGAGAGGTACCTTCAGTATCAGACTGGAGGTTTTAAGGCCAGTTCACACTGTATGACTGGGGGGGGGGGGGGGGTTGCGAGCGGTACCTTCAGTATCAGACTGGAGGTTTTAAGGCCAGTTCACACTGTATGACTGGGGGGGGGGGGGTGCGAGCGGTACCTTCAGTATCAGACTGGAGGTTTTAAGGCCAGTTCACACTGTATGACTGGGGGGGGGGGGGGGGGGGGTGCGAGCGGTACCTTCAGTATCAGACTGGAGGTTTTAAGGCCAGTTCACACTGTATGACTGGGGGCGGGGGGTTGCGAGCGGTACCTTCAGTATCAGACTGGAGGTTTTAAGGCCAGTTCACACTGTATGACTGGGGGCGGGGGGTTGCGAGCGGTACCTTCAGTATCAGACTGGAGGTTTTAAGGCCAGTTCACACTGTATGACTGGGGGGGGGGGGGGGGTGCGAGCGGTACCTTCAGTATCAGACTGGAGGTTTTAAGGCCAGTCCACACTGTATGACTGGGGGGGGGGGGGGGGGGGTTGCGAGCGGTACCTTCAGTATCAGACTGGAGGTTTTAAGGCCAGTTCACACTGTATGACTGGGGGGGGGGGGGGGGGGTTTGCGAGCGGTACCTTCAGTATCAGACTGGAGGTACCGAGCTTGAAACTGGTCGCAAGGTTCACTCAAATATGTCCCTCCGTGCAACCAGTCTCAGACTGGGCGTACCAAATATCAAACATGTTTGATATTCAAAATGCTTGTGACTGGGAGTACCTGAGGTACCTCCAGTCTGAGACTGGGCATACCCGGTATGTCCAGTCTCAGACTAGCGGGAAGCATCCAGGTCACAATGTGCCTTTTGAGGTACTACACTGACCGCCAGAGCTACACTAAGTTAGCTCTGGTCGGGTTAAACCTGTGGCTGCCTTTACCTAGTTTTTTTGGGTTTTTTTATTGGGAAAATAGTAGTAGGAACTGTTTGTTATTCTCCTACAAGACCCTTTGTACTGCTTGGAGAATGTGTTCTAGTCATTACCTCGGAGCCAAATTACCATTTTTCATTTCCTTTTGTGTGTATTTTTTTTTAGAATAAAGCCACCATGAAGCTAGACTTAACCATCAATTTGTTAAGCTATGAATTCTACATATTAAGCATTTCTGCTGTTACAGCCTACATAGAACAAAACTACTTGGTTTGAGGCGCTAACAGAGGGATACTGTGCAGGATTTAACCCGACCAGCCCCTCTGTCGTAGCTCAGAGTAGACAGGGGTAGGTTGCCAAACTACATAGGTACGCCCAGTCTCAGCTCATTGTCAGAGCTTACTCCTACAAAATAGCATCGCTTTGAATCTGCTCTTCTGAAAGCCACATGGTAGTTGGATGTAAACAGTGACCTGAGCCTTTCTGCAACACGTGCTTTTTGTTTGAACACAACCCTGGGAAAATATACCCTGACATTTTCAGGAGTGATCGACATTTCTCGGTCGTGTCACGAAACTGTCAACTGTAGGACGTGAAAATGTAGACTGACACTGTTTTTCGGATGTTTTTGTTTATTATCCACGTGATACAGTATTTCCCTCCAGGAGGATAATGGAAATAGTCCCCGAAACGTCCTCTTACGTATACAGTGCGAATTACACCCAAGACGAGGTCAAATTATGATCGTCCTCGAAATCTCATTTCTAAAGGTGAATAATATGTAAAACAACCATTGATTTTTTGGCCATAATCTCCTTGTAATTGACGCCACATTAACTTGCTACCATTCGTATAGTATCATATACCTATGCCAATAAATACTGTAAATACCAACCTCTGCTAGAGAAGTGGTAGTTGACACGTACCACCATACTGTGCGAGTATGGCGGCATACCACCATATTTTGAATATGACTAGCACCTTCGGCACTAGAAATCATATAGCATCTTCCAGAGAAAATACATTTTAGAAAGTTAATCACCACACCCCTGCCTCCCCCCCCCCCCCCCCCCCCGCCACACGAACTGGTGATTTGTATTGTATGTCTTGTAGAGTCTGTAATGTTGTCCTTGTTTGACATATGTAAGGAAGAACGCCAATAGGCGATTGCTAATGTCTTGAAGCTTACTGAACAAAAAACAAACAAAAAAAACCAGCGTAACTCCCAATGGGTTATTATTTGACATGACACAGGTACATGAGCTGATCATCAGCACGACCATCATATCTATCTATATCCTGGCCATACGACTTAATAAAATGGTTTCAAGTCTGTATGTATATAATATAGGCAGCATTTGAAGGGTGGAGCGTATCCTATAGTTCGGTTCATCCATGGTGTGCCCAAAGGGGTCTAGAAATGGCTGATACGGCTTAATTATTGACATTATTGTAATTATTTCGAGGTATATAATAATAAGAAAACTGTATACCTGTGTTTGAATTATTATTTCACCTCACCCCTGTCCTACGATCTGAATTATTGGAGACCTCCCGATAGGCTACGATTTGGGCATTTCAATTCGTAGCTATCGGGAAGTATCGTGGTAGGTGGGGGCCCGGCTTAATGCGGTGTATGGGTTAGCCTGGAAGCCCGGCCTAGTTAGATTATTCATATGGGCAGGGAACCAGGGGGGTGTTGCATAAACCAGGAACGATTGAGAAAACCGTAACGAAAGTGTATAACGAACGTTAGTGTTGCATAAAGAACAGATGGGAATGCAAAGTACCAACAACGAACGTTAATTTTTAAACCCCCAAAAATCATGGTGCATAAAAAACCTTCCTTAATTTATCGTACGTTGTGGTTTCGTTGTCATCTTTCGTAATGTCGTGTTGCATAAAGACAGATTGACCCTGAAATGATTTATCGTTCGTTAATTAGGAAATTCGTAAGTCAAAACGTGTTGCATTTAAACATTTTGACCCTCTCGTAAGTGATAAAAAGTGACAACAACGAACGATAACCTCGGACAAGTCATGAGCTGTCGTTGTTTGAATTTTTTTTTTTTTTTTTATAATTGCAGCGTTTATTTTCACTTTTTAATTGATGAACATGCAGTCATAATAATTTGTAACAGTAATCTACTTGGAATTTAAATTTAGCCTGGTAGGAGGACATTACAGGACATTATTAAAAAAAACCCACCAAAAATGCTGCCTACTTGCCTCCCTGCCTGCCTCCCTGCCTGCCTCCCTGCCTGCCTGCCTCCCTGCCTCCCTCCCTTCCTGCCTGCGTCCATACCTCCATGTCTGCCTCCCTGCCTCCCTCCCTGCCTCCCTCTCTGCCTCCCTGCCTCCTTCCCTCCCTGTCTCCCTGCCTGCCTGGCTGCCTGCCTGCCTCCATGCCTGCCTCCATGTGTCCCTCTTTGCCTCTTGGAGGGAAGGAGGCAATCAGGCAGGTAGGCAGGCAGGCAGGGGGGGGGGGGGCAGGCAGGCAGGCAGGCAGGCAGGCAGACAGGGAGACAGGGAGACAGGGCACCCGGCCTGGCCCGTCCCGGCCCGCCCCACCCGCCGGCCCGCCCCGCCCGCACCTGGCCCGTCCGCAGGCGGATCAAACCGGGCCCGGGTTCAAACCGGTGCGGACGGGCCAGGCCGGGCCGGGCTCAAACCGGGCCGTGCCGGGTGCGGCCGGGCCAGGGGTCAAACCGGGCCAGGGGTCAATCCGAGCAATCCGGGTCGGGTACGGCCGGGTTGGGTGCTGACGGGCCGGTGCTCAAACCGGGCCGGGGGTCAATCCAAGTAACTTCTGATAGAAATCAGCAGGCCTATAAGGGACTCACCGTGAGCCGCCCAGAGCCGCAACGGCTCACTGAATACCGCAACTTTAAAGCCCCCAGCCCTCCCTGTGTCGTCCACAGCTAACCTGTAAGCGGGCCTCTTACCTGGCACCTTCAGCGGGCTCGAAAATCACTGGTACTAATATTCACTCACTGTGGCCCACCCAGAGCCGCTAGAGATGCAGGGATTACCATTCAAACAACACACTCCGGCCGCCTTGGCCCGCCCGGGAATGCTAAGTCTATTGTTCTGGTTGCGACAATGTCTGTCCCGTATACAAACGAGCAGCATAAACACGGATTTTGTGATAATCTGCAATGTTTTTGATCAGATGTCTCCCCAAAATGTTCCCTTAGGCGGGGTTTTTAAGCATTTCTGTACCGAAAAACTGACCCCTAAAGCGGGGTGTCCCCTTAAGCGGGGTGTCCCTTTAAGTGGGGTTAAAATAAACTGTTAATAGTGGGGAAAATGTCCGTTCCGAGCAAATTGACCCCTTGAGTGGGGCATCCCCTTAAGCAGGGTGCCCCGGAAGAGGGGTTTTACTGTATATCATGTCAATATATCATATACCTATCTCCAATATATCTATATATCATGTATATATATGTCAACAGATAGGCCTAATTCTTAGCTTTCTAACGACGTTTTGTTTATGAAAATCGCCCTGTTATTGATGACACTACAGCAATTTCCCTTTTTAAAGTTAGAATTGTTAGAATGGGACATCTCATGACGTCATTGGGGGATTTTCGCGGGATTTCCCGGGATTCCCCGGGGTCAAATGGGTACCCTGCCTACTTTTCCTTTTATCATTCGTTGTTATTTTCGTTGTATCAACAGACGAACGATAACACAACGACGTGTTTTGTGCAACACAATGAAAAAAGTTACGTTATATTTTCGTCGTACTATCGTTCTTCACCAAAATTTACATGGTTTATCGTTCCCGGTTTATGCAACACCCCCTGTCTATGTATGGGTGTATTAGCCTGAGTCATTTCCCCAAATCCATATACTACTCACGAAATGTTAACCTGGCTTGTTAAGAGATATATTTTTGCAATTTCTTCTGATACTCTCAAAGTACACTGCACAAACCTCAGGGTCAAACCAACTTCAATTTTCAATAGTTTCCTACAGGATCCAGGTTATAAACTGGTTTATAATGCTCCAAATCTGACTTAAAATGTGGCTAGACTGAAATTCACTCTCACGGCAACCGCAGAGTGGGTTACAATTTGGAACATGAAATTCCGGCGTCGCTTGACACAGTGTTGGGGGAAGTGGAAATCGTCCAAGCAGATCTTCTGAATGCGTAGGGACTGTCCATAAGCCCGAAATACCTCATTGACTTAATGGTGTTTGATAAATTTGGATCCTAGACTCAGGTATTTGAAGAAAGGGCAAGTTAATTGGGTGCAAGTGGGTTACAGAAAGCCATCCATATATACTGAATGTTACACAAACCTTTCTATTGTTATTCATTTACAATATAGGAAAATGAAATGTCGGACTCCCGATAGTGGGGTTCGAAGTCACCGACACACAGATTCCTAGCCTAATGTTCTGCTGACTGCTCCACAGAGCCAGTTGCTCTAATGGGGTCAAATACTTAGGCTGGTGGTGGGTGGGGGAAATCAGCGGAGTTTTGAAAGGGCTACCAGTGAAAGTTGGGATCTCATTGGTTTCTCACGAGAAAAGTAGATCAGAATACTACAATACTAAACTTTTATTTCGGCATGGCTCGAAATGAATCATAAGAGAAAACATATGTTTGAGTATAGAAATACAAAAAAAGAGTAGCAGGTTATAGTTTAGTATTGCACAAGAATCTCACTCTCGTGGCTCTTCAATCTCCACCCCAAGGTCTGGTTCACTATGTCTCTATGTGCAGGAGCCACTTCAAGTGGATTCGATGGAATTCTAACGTATTAAATATAGTAGGTAATTAGTTGCACTGAAAACAGAAATACTTAGATAAAAAGAAATAGATGATATACAAATTAGAAATTCATACCGAAAATTTCAAAAAATGATATTGTGATTATAAATAACGCAAATCATTTTAAGAGTGTTTCAAATTTCTTTATACGAAAATGAGCGCCCAGTGACGTCCGCCCAACACTCTTTGGGCATACGTCCCAATATGGTTAACATGTTTCACTAAATTACTACGCTCATCTACTGGAACTCTGAGAATAGGGCCACAAATTAAAAAAAACCAATGATCATTTTGAATGTATGAGCGTGGTAATTCCATTTACATATCTTTTTACCTCTAGTCAGATCTACTTGGGTGAAAGAGGGTACAAGGGAGACATCCTTACTACAAAATGGTGCTTGATAGAGTGCGGTTTTCTACAAAGATACGTTGCAAAAGTGGTGTATCACAGGTTCGTGGTTAGACTGGCTTCAGTCCCTGCATACTATGGCTACCCCTCCACCATCCTCACTTCTCCTTATGGGAATCCATGGGGACCCGTAGAATAAACTAGTATATGAAGACCCTTTTCTGTACCTTGAACATGGGTCATCCTTTGTTAACTCTTAAGTTTGTTCTCTAAGACAGTTTTATCCGTCCAGAAGGTTGCCCATAAGTGTTGAATATATTTGACCCACATCGTCCCTGGGTCTCCTTGGCGTACACAAAAGGGTCTTCGTGGACGATCCTAGTTCAGGCTGTCAGGTGTCAGGGGAAGTCCACACGTTTCATTTCTTAATCAGACATAAGCAAGTTTAGTTCGTTGTTTGCTTCGCTTTGTTTATATATGCAGTGGGACACAACCTATGATTTCAATGAAGAGATTGGGTTCGAGTACAGAATCTCAGCAGTAATACACACCTGTGAGGTAAATGAATCTCATTGTGTGAATCCTGCGTCCAGTGGGGTTAACATGGTGTTTGTCGGAGACAGATCCTGCTGAGATTCTGTATTGGAACCCAATCTCCTCTCTTCCCCTACTGAGGTACAGAATCCCATTAGATTTAAAATCTAGAGGGTAATTTTGGTGAGACAAATGGACCCACTGTGAAGTCGCAGACTAAGTACCTACCCTAGCCAATAGGAGGCCAGCAAACATGATTACATGTTTGTCGCACCCCTCACCTCAAGGGTTCATGAGTTCCAGGGGGAGGGTTTATTGGAACGAGGTCCAAGATTATGTACCAGGTGTGTCTTTCCATGTGAATCTGATTCTCCATTGTTCCTTGAAATACCTTGCCATGAGAATTTTGAACCAATAGTGAATGTTTTGTACCTAGGGGTAAGGTGTGAAGTACACCTGTCTCAGGTACATTAATCGCTATGTGGGAATCCCGCTTTAGTGTCATTTTGGTGTCTATCATCTGCGTCTGTTTACTCTGTGAATAGGTGATTGAACTGATGAATCTTCCCCCATCTCATTCAATATATGCCCCTGAATTGTTGCATTGCTATCACATCGTAAAAATCAGCGATACCGCGTGAATGTAAGGATAGGATCCGATATTACAGCAGCAACGCTTTTTTAGTCGGATCGTAAAGATAAGTTTGTGATCTGATTATAGCCAATGCTACCAGAGAAATTCGAGCAGGGCCCTGTTTTTCAGTCACAATGATCGTTAATAGCGACCGTTTGGAAGTGTCAGTGTCCATAGACAAACTATCGTACATAATGGGACAATGATCAGAAGTTAGGACATTCATTCTTGTTTGAAGAGTTCTATAGCCGTGATGATCGTTGGGTATTGTAGGTGAAACGGTTGCAACCAACGACAAGCATGGACACGTGAAACAGGTTTAATAGGTGGTTGTAACTCATTTTTTCACGGATGCAAAGACTTATTGAAATTAGGAAATATTTGGGGAGAATAGTTTTATACATCAGACCTCCTTATACCCAGAATTTCATGTTATTCCTGTGGGTATGTATATTGTGAGAGACATTTTACTAAATCATTATGTGGGCACTGCTGTTTTATTCATATTTAGAATCCGTTAAAAATGTTCAAATTACGTGTGACTATCCCGCGTTGATGTATACATGTGTACTATCCAGTGTTGTTGATGAACTTGTGCTGCTACCATTTATTTTGATTTTATTTTCTTGGACTATATATATGTATACATATACATCATCAAAAATTGCTTCTATTACAAGTTGCTAAACAGAGCAGTCTAAGACAACTGTAAATAGTTTTTGTTGATAAATTGAAGCAGCCTATTAATAATGTTGATTAAACAGAACAATCAATTTTTTTTATCTTTACCTATTCATGCTCAAATCTAAACCATCTTGTGCGGGTGGCTCTTTTTTGTGTTTTTGAATATATATTGTACAGGGAATGTCTCCATTGACTTTAAACGAACTACTGATCAAACCTTTCTTGCAATACCCTTAAACATTTCCAGGCGATACAGGTTGGTGGGTACCAGTAGCTGCAGGGGCCAAGATGCCCCTTGGTTGTATGTCTCTGGGGGCGAGAATACCTTGAGGCATTCAGGAAATTTTCACTTGTCATGTGACCTAGAGAACTTCTTTATTGCCATATTTCATTTTTTTCCTGAAACAGTACACAGAATGTATTGATTTCCACACATGTCTTTCCATATTTTAAACAAACTCTTTAAATTTTTCTTGCATTTATTGGAAAATGCCTGAATATAACATGAATGCCTGTAGGAATTCTCGCCCCCTGTGTACATAATGCCTGTAGGTATTTTCGCGCCCCCCCCCCCCCCATATACATAATGCCTGCAGTCATTTTCGCCCTGATTGGGTTAATTATTGCTTTTTTTCATCATAAATGACCTGGAATTCTTTTCTTGATTCATAGCCACTGAACTTCCTAGTGCTCAGGGATGTGTTTGGACATTTATACAAATTTTAATTTCCAACAAATGCCTACACCATCAAACTAGGGGTGAGGCTAATAACCTGAGCAACATTTATAACCTTCTCTTAATCAAAATGAGTTTACATAACAAGACAATCTATAAATATCTGATTTAAAGCTTAAAGTATTTCTACATAATCATACCTGACTCAATATTTCCAACTCTGGATATCTTTGAAAATTATTCATCAGAATTCCTTGTTCTGACCTTTATTTTCTGATCGTCATCTGAATACACTCCTCATTAAGACAATCCTACCCATGGAGAGTAGTAATGTGCTTTATCTCACCTCTTATACAAGTTTAGCCATAAGAATAACGTTATAAAAATACTCAACGATCACCCTGGTTAAGTTCCAATACTACGAACCCGTTCTCACCGGGCTTGCGAGAACGGTAACTCATAATCAACGGATGATAAACAGATACATATTTCCAGGCTAAGATAAAATCAGAAACATATTCGCGCTTGATCTGAGTCCCTGTGTACCATCTCGTGTGTAGTGCCTCAGAACATTCACTCGGCTATCGCCTTGTTCATATTACTCTGTACTTCAAACTCGATGGCAAATGAGGACACAGACCAAACACTTATCAATTTCTTTCTGATTATTTAATGTCCGTGAAAGGGGTGAGATAAATTAGAACCGCAATCAAATCGCAAAATACACATTAATCCACTCGTTTGAATGGGCCTTAATCGTCACTCAGCCTTGCCTTGATGACGATTGCAGCCCAGGTAAACTCGTGGAGTAATGTGTATTTGTACGGTTCTCGATGCAGTTCTATATAAATACTGTATTTATGCTTGAGTCATATATCCTCATGAACTTTGCTAATGTTTGTGAGTACACTGAAAGCCACTGATAATGTTGTGAAAATACTGCCAATCACCTCACAAGCATTTCGTCTTCCATACAGATGACCACTCAGAATAGTGTACTGTGGTATCAAACACATAACAATTTGAATACTTTGGAACACGCCAACTTGTGTGATACCGACGAGTTGAGCTCCCGCAAGGAATATATACGTTGCACTTGATGTTCCTGCAAGTGCCGCAGCAAAGAATCCAACTGTTAAAAACCAGAACTTCATTGAAGATACTGATGCATCAGTTAGATGAGAAATTGATGTATTTTCAAAGCCGAAAGAGCTATTTTGTGGAATTGTGTCAAGGAACCCTGGTGTAAAACCTTTTCCAAAGCCGCTCCAAGGCTGTATGAGAATGAGTATTCCAAGTATGGATCCAGAGATACAGATTAGTGTTACCTTTCTTGGTGTTTCATTCATTGCAAACCTTGATACAAAACATAATGCTATCATTTTGCTTACGTGGAATATTCCCGTCTGCTGGGTCACTGGGAGAATAGAGGCTCCTTGAACCACAAAATAATTGAGAGCAGCGGCGGAACATGCCAATAAGAAAATGTATACATAAAGTTCTCTTGGGACTTTGAATTGCTGCTTAAAAAGAAGCGGAATTATAGTAACTGACATAGAGCCGACATAGCGGAAGACTCCCAGTTCAAAGTCCGGCACTTGCATCTCGAGGAGCTGCACTGCTGTGTTTGAACTAACCCAACAGATTGTGGCCACAGCTAGGGCACAATAGCCAAGGAGAACGTCCTTCTGAATTCCCATGCTTGTTGTATATGTCTCTGCAATATACAAAAGTACAAATTTTATTCAAATATGCAACAGTATGCTTTTAAAACCAGCAAAAATAAGAAAATACAGTAAAATTTCGCATCTGAGACATCTCGCTTCAGGGGGACACCACGCTTAAGGGGACACTTTCCTCGGAACAGATTTTTATTTAGTCTATTTCGACCTCGCGTAGGGGGCAACTTTGCTCGGAACGGAAGATGACCCCTTAAGTGGGGTTTTACTGTACATAAATCAATCAACCAGTTTAAAAATGTTTTGACTATACTGGACACAATGCAGGAGAAGCTAAAAGGAAACTTCGTCAAAAACTACAAAGAGCTCAAAATAGAGGACTGCAAATTGCATAAAATGCATTAAACACTAAGGTGCAGAATCAAGACAATAGGAGAATTTACTTGAAATTATTGTATGTGAGGAACTATGCTGGAAGAATAAAATGCACAGGTGAACCAAGAACTCGAGCCTAAGAGAAAAGGATAGTCAGTCTAAAGAGATCAAATACGTCTTTCTTTAAAAAAAAAGTCCTTTATATGAGGGTAGCAAACTTTGGAATAGTATATATTATAAAGATATACAAGATGGTTCACCTTATGGTTTCGAGGAAATTGTTACATAAACATTGAAGAAACTCAAACATTGTGAAAAGTAAGAGGAAATTAGCTAAATAAAAGATTTGCATAAATCTCAAGATACTCTACTCAGTATACAACCATGTACTCCGATGTACCATGAACTATTATTGTACTTTTCATGATGAACGAAAGGTCCTTGTATATGTTGTAACTTGACAGTGAAAACTTTGCTACCTTCCCCCCCAAAAAAAAACAACAAAAAAACGAGAAAAAAAAAACGAAACAACATCATTATCATTTCCTCCACATCACCACCATGAATAAAGTTGACTACTAATACATTGTTACTAGCTGGGATTATAGAACACATAGTGAGAACGTAATCCACATTATACCAATCAAAGGATTAATAACCAGTGAAATTAAAAAATACAATCTAAAGTGGGATTCACACGATGGGATCCATGTACCACACAGAGCGTTTGTCTGAGAAAAATCCTGCTGAGATTCGTTACTGAAACACAATATGGGCGTATACATATGAAAACAAGTCAATTTACAGTCGAAACATGCACTTCCGCGATGGCGTATATGGGAATAAACTGGTGGTTTTTGCACTGTGATGTATTACACAATCTTTGAGAAAATATCGGAAATAAAAGAAGCTAAGCTCGAATTTAAAAAAATAGATAAATAAATAACTGCCTAAGCAGAGGTAGACTCAAGTACAGTCTGTTGTCATCAGGGCCAGGGCAGACAGGCTCAAACTAAGACTGTTATGCGCTTCCATTTTGAGTCAGGAATTCCTGCCTCCGCTGGTACTAAGCTGCCCTGAGTGATTTGCCAGTAACCAGAGTATTACTCTTCAAGCATAGGTCCTAAAATTAGAACAGCCAATTACAAAATTCCTTTCTCCAATCAGTGCCCAGAGTTGCAACAAGTTCACTCGCGCTCCTGCAGTGCCTAGTTAGGGCAAATGCCATCAACTATTCATAGACTGTTGCCCGCTGCAGACCTCGCTGAGTGGACTTGTTTTCACATATTTATGCCGTCTAAATAGTATCAGGGAATGGCCCACATTATATACCTCAATATTTGGTCATTACGCATTGTTACTTGTTACGAGGAGTTTGTAAAACAGCTCCGAAATCATGATGTGATTGCACCTCCCATTTTAGAATTTCCCGAGTGCTTCCGGCCTCTCAACCAATCAGAATGCACTCAAAACACGCCTTAATAAGGTCAAAGCCATCCATAGTCAGCTCAAAGCACACCGTACTATGGTTCAAAGCATGCAATCTGTATCTGGGTACTAAGGTACATGGCATACTACTAAATATGTGCGTAATTAGAACAACTCCCGCAGCGGTGAGTATGTACACTGATTTTGTGCATTATCTATTTTTTTAATTTACGTATTTCCATATTAAGTGCAACCAACTGTATCCAAAGTATGGTGGTAAAAAAACTATAAGCAGCGCTACAATTAAGGAAGTTTGTATGCAACTCAAAAGACTTTCAGGTAGAGTATGTTGTATTTAGGGAATCTAATTGAATTTCATATAACCTGAGAGGAATCTAGATTTTAATCCGCTACAACCTGATTGAAGTTTATTCTTGGAAATAAAGCTGCTTAAACAAAAAAAAAAAATTAAAAAAAGTATGGTGGTACGTCGCCATAACGACGCACAGTATGGTGGCATGTGTTAACTACCAATTCTCTAGCAGAAGTTGGAATTTAGTGTTTTCTGACATAGGAATATGATACTGTCAATTTCTGTCAAAGGGACAGGGTGTAACCACTGGTTACAGTATCTGTTACCAAAGCCACCCTAGGATCCAAATTTGTGACTTAACCAGCAAAAACAATTTCTCTGCTATGCAGTGAATTTATAAATTACGTTTGATTGGAGTATCAATTTATATAGATATAATAGATATATATGATTGAGTCGATTTGGATAATTGGATTTTTTGTTTTCCTAAAAGCCCATTTCCGTCACCATTCTACAATCAGGTACCACCGACGGACCATTAGCACTGCTGTCGCGAAATGGAAATGGGCTTTTAGGACAGCTAAGCAAATCGAAACCATTTTTGCCGGCCAATGGAAACGGACCTTAACCATAGCGATTTTATAGTGTGAGCTCTTCATCACAGTGTCCCTGCCAATATGCACACACGAAGTAACTCATGCACAGACAGACACAATCTAATGGCGGTTCTATGCCACTTCATCATGCTGAATAAACCTTGCACAGGTGAACAGCGCTGAGCCATGCCAGGACCAACAAGTGTAAACACAATCAAGACATACCCTCAGCCATAGAAGCTTTATTGGTTGGTTGGTTTGATTTAACATCCAGTTAACTATTACGAGCTCATCTATGTTCTCTTACACAACAAGGGTGGTGATCAGATCTATGTAATGAATTTAGATAGAAAGCTCACCCCTACATATTTGTATTACGTAAGTCACAGTTCCTTTACTTCCCACACCACATAGACATGGTATGAGAAGGATTGGCGTTTGATATAGCAATAAATCTACCGCTGCAATGGGACTCAAACACACAATCTTGGGGTTACAAGTCCAGTGCCTTAACCCCTGAGCTAGCTCCCCACCTCAAAAACTGTATGGAAGCATAGTTTATAGGGCAGTATATGCAAGCCCATACTGCCTAAAAATGCTGTGTATCATATGGTCTGTATAAATAATGAAAATGATAATAATAATGATAATCATGATGATGATGATGATGATGATGATGATAATAACAAGGATTAATAGTTGATATGGCATTGCCATACTTTCGGTTTGAACAAAAATAGCAATATATAAAAATACACTACTGTCGCCGGGTGCGGACCACATCTGACCTGTGGGGCCCCACCCGCTAGTAGGTATTCATTGAACCGCAACGGGTGCCGATACCAGACGCGTTCGATAGAATCAGGTCAAATAGGTCACCAGCAAACAAAACATAGTCAGAGGCTCAACGTAACATAAATATACAGATCAAACGCAGATCGAGAGCAAGGGAGGGAGGGAGGGAGGGAGGTGGAAGCCTGTTGCAATATATAGAAATACACTACTGTCGCCGGGTGGGGACCACATCTGACCAGAGCAAACCCCACCCGGTAGTAGGTATTTATTGAACCGCAACGGGTGTGCTGGTGACCTATTTGACCCGATTCCATCCAACGCGTCTGGTTTCGGCACCCGCACCCGGTGTCTAGGGCTTTCAGATTGAGGGAGGGAGGGAGGGAGGTGGAAGCCTGTTGCAATATATAAAAATACACTACTGTTGCCAGGTGCGGACCACATCTGACCAGAGCAAGTCCCACCCGCTAGTAGGTATTCATTGAACCGCAACGGGTGCCTACACAATATATAAAAATACACTACTGTCGCCGGGTGCGGACCCAGTATCGAGGGTATCGAAGGTCTAATTATTCAGAATATATTACTGTAATGTATTATAATGTAAGCTGCAAAAACCGTTCCCCGTCTCCCCTAATATATTTAGGTCTTGACCTACAGGTCAAACCGAAATAATAATAATAGTACAATGTACATCTAATGTAAGTCTTTTCATAACATGTGTAATAATAACACATACATACATTATTATTATCTATTAGTTGTTGCTGCAATGGCTTGCCATAGCTCCCCACGCCTGTGGTTTCACATCCCTACACTTCTATTGTTTTGGTTTCGTTTCTGCTACACACCACCATCTTGTAAGACACTACTCTGCACAACTGTGAGTATTAAACTCTAAGTACTCAAACTGATTCCCATGTTCACTTCATGGTGTCAGAAGTGGGATGACCATCTAGTGACAACTCTACTGTGTTTAAAAGCCACAACAATCTTAGTTTCACTATGGAATCTTTTGGCCTGCCCCAACCCACTATGAACTGGGAATCTCTAGCCTTAAAGGAGACTTGGGCTAAGTTTGAGCAACATGCTAGGCTAATGTTTGATGGCCCCCTCAGTGACAAAACACAACCTCAGCGAGTCAGCTACCTACTCCTGTGGGTTGGTGAGAAGGGCCGTGACATTTTCTCTACATTTAATTTTGCCCATGCTGTACCTGCTGTACCTGCTGCACAGGGAGTCCCTGCTGTACCTGCTGTAGCAGCAGAGGACCAAAATGATCTCAACACAGTGTGCAGAAAATTCACAGAATATGTGACACCAAAATCTAACGGCATTTTTCCCCGGTACCGTTTCTATAATCGTGTGCAAGCAACCCATGAGAGTGTAGACAGCTTCGTGACAGACGTGAAACTGCTAGCTAAAGACTGTGGTTTTCTCGGTGACATCGTCGACGAGATGATACGGGACAAACTCGTATATGGCACTAATTCTCACAAAGTTCGCGAACGTTTCATTAACCGTGGGGCCGATTTAGACCTACCGACTGCGCTCAACATCGCACGTGCCTACGAAAGCGCACAGAGCCAGCTTAAGAAAATGACAGGTGAAGCAGCCCAGGTCCAGATGGTGAAATCTGACCGGAAAAACTGGAAAAAAGGAACAGGTACTAGTAAAAAAAGGGAAACAAGCAGTGTTACTAAACCTGACAGTAAGACAAACAAACACGGGAACGCTGGTCAACAGTGCAGAAACTGCGGATATCCTCCACACAGTAACATGGATAACTGTCCGGCCCGTGGGAAACGTTGAAGCAAATGTCACAAAAAGAACCACTTCGCAGGAGTTTGCCGTCAGAAGACCGTACATACTGTAGAAGACGCCAGCAGCAACAGCAACAATGGTGAGGATTTCTACATTCAGTGTGTCAACTCAACCACTCAACAGGATCAGGCATTCGTGAAACTCATTTGTAACAGTACCCAAATGCCTTTCAAGATTGACACCGGTGCCCAAGTTAATGTGCTGCCCAAACACAACTTCGACAATTTAAACGTTCAACAGCCACTGATGCAAAGCACTGTGACCCTTCGTGGATATGGTGGCCAGAAGCTTGCTACTCTTGGCACATGTGACTTACACTGCACATACAAGGATGTCAACCGCAACCTGCGATTCCACGTTGTCGATGAAGATGCCCCTGCAGTACTAGGTTTAAAGTCATGTGTTGACATGAACCTGGTAAAACTCATACTGTCTGTCGATACACCCATCCAGACAAGTATCACCACTGATGATGAGGAACTGAACAAGCTTCTCACAGAATATCAGGACATATTCCATGGGATCGGAAAATTTCCTGGTGAACACTCATTCACTTTATGTCCTGACGCAGAACCTGTTGTCCACCCACCTCGTAGGGTACCAGTAGCCCTCCGCGACAAAGTGAAACAGGAGCTTGACCGCATGGAGTCCAACGATATATCATCACAAAAGTCACCGAACCGACTGACTGGGTCAACTCAATGGTTGTTGTACAAAAAACCAACGGCGACCTGCGTGTGTGTCTTGACCCTAGAGACCTGAATAAAGCTATTAAACGTCCATACTACCCAGTCCCAGCGCTGGATGATGTCACAAGCAAATTGGCCGGAGCCAAACACTTCTCAGTGCTGGACGCTCACAGCGGTTACTGGCAAATCGGATGCTTCTTCAAGACTGACAACATTCAACACGCCATTCGGTCGATACCGATACCTGCATATGCCGTTTGGAGTAAACTCTGCGCAAGATGTATTTCAGCAACAGGTAGATGAGACGTACGAAAACCTTCCATGTGTAACCGGAATCAGCGATGATGTCCTGGTGGCTGGTTCAACAAAAAAGGGACACCTGGAAACACTACGTGCAACATTCCAGCGTGCCTGTGAAAGTGGTCAACGCTACAACCTCAGCAAGTGCCGATTCAATGTACCCCAAGTGAAGTACTATGGCCACGTTATATCAGCTGACGGTGTCAAGGCAGACCCCAAAAAGGTGGAGGCCATAGCAAACATGGCTGCCCCAACCACCAAGACTGAGTTGCAGACCATACTGGGTATGACAAACTACCTGGCAAAATTTGCCCCTAACCTCAGCGACATCACAGCACCAATGCGTGATTTGCTCAAGAAGGAGTCAGAGTTTGTATGGGACGCCCAACAGGAAGCCGCACTCACAAAGGTGAAAGACATAGTGACGAAAGCCCCCGTGCTGGTTTTCTATGATCCATCAAAGGAGCTGACACTCCAAGTCGATGCTTCGGAAAAGGCTACAGGTGCCACACTCATGCAGGAAGGTCAACCAATTGAGTATGCTTCAAGAGCACTGGATGCCTCCAAACAAAATTGGGCTCCAATTGAAAGCGAAATGCTTGCCATTGTACATGGATGTGAGCGATTCCGTCAATATTTGTAAGGCCGCAGGACAACGGTAGAGTCTGATCACCGACCCCTTGAGGCAATCATGAAGAAACCTCTGTCCTCTGCCCCGAGACGACTTCAGAGCATGATACTGCAACTGCAACGTTACAGATATGATCTTAACGTGGTTCACAAGCCTGGAAAAGAAATACCTGTGACAGACTGCCTCAGCCCAAATCTCGTCAAAGATGCCAAGCCACAAAAAGTTTTTCCTCAGAAATCACAGGGGCATGAAATTGAATCCCCACACACCACTGATTTTTTAGGAGGGATTTTTTTTGGAAAACATAGTGACGAAAGCCCCCGTGCTGGTTTTCTATGATCCATCAAAGGAGCTGACACTCCAAGTCGATGCTTTGGAAAAGGCTACAGGTGCCACACTCATGCAGGAAGGTCAACCAATTGAGTATGCTTCAAGAGCACTGGATGCCTCCAAACAAAATTGGGCTCCGATTGAACGCGAAATGCTTGCCATTGTACATGGATGTGAGCGATTCCGTCAATATTTGTATGGCCGCAGGACAACGGTAGAGTCTGATCACCGACCCATTGAGGCAATCATGAAGAAACCTCTGTCCTCTGGCCCGAGACGACTTCAGAGCATGATACTGCAACTGCAACGTTACAGATATGATCTTAACGTGGTTCACAAGCCTGGAAAAGGAATACCTGTGACAGACTGCCTCAGCCCAAATCTCGTCAAAGATGCCAAGCCAATTCCAGATGAATTCTCCAAGAAACTCGACGTGGCAGTCCACCAACTGATTTAGACTCTACCTCTGAGTGATCCAAGACTGGCAGAGATCAAAACAAAGACAGGAACTGACCGGAACATGCAAGTCCTCAAACATTTCATTCTCGCTGGCTGGCCCAGCCAAAGGAAGGACTGTCCCAAAACAGTAATCAAACACTGGAACCACCGAGATGAACTTGTGTTCCAGGATGGCATGATCTTCAAAGGAGACCGTATCGTCATCCCCAAAGAGATGCGTGCTGACATGCTCTTGAAAGTACACGAGGGCCACCTCGGAATCGAGAAATGCCGTGCCCGAGCACGCATGGCACTATTCTGGCCTGGCATGAACATGGACATCGAGCAGACTGTTGCTAACTGCACAACGTGTCAAATGCATCGCACAGCCAACTCGAAGGAGCCACTGCTCAACCACCCTGTACCAAGTTTACCATGGCAAATAGTCGCTTCCGACCTCTTCACTTTTGATGGAAGGGACTATGTACTGGTTGTTGACTACTACAGCAACTACCCAGAGGTCGAATATTTGCCAAACACACAGTCTGCAACTGTTATAAACAAGATCAAAGGAATACTAGCACGCCATGGGAAATGCTTGAAGCTTGTGAGTGACAATGGGCCACAATACACAAGTAGTGAGTTCAACAAATTCGCAAGTGAGTGGGGTTTCGACCATGTCACCTCAAGCCCCACATACCCTCAGTCAAATGGTCTGGCTGAGAGAACCGTGCAAACCATCAAGCAACTTATGAAGAAAGCAAAAACAGAGAAGAAAGATGTCTACTTGGGTCTTCTCGAGCTGCGAAACACACCTGTGCATGGTGCCATATCACCTGCCCAGCTCTTGATGTCGAGGCGACTACGATCATCAATCCCCTGCACTGATAAACAACTACGACCTGCTATCACAGCCTCAAGCACCATCGAGAGTATGCTGGAATGCAAACAGATAGTGCAAAAGGTATACCATGACAGAACTGCCAAGGACCTACCACCACTCCATAATGGCGAGCATGTTCGCATCCGCACACAAGGTCCGCACCCACACTGGGAACCCGCTGTCGTGATGGAAACACCGAAACCAGAAAAACCCCGGTCCTACATTGTCCAATCTGAACGCGGTGGCGTCTACCGCAGGAACAGGAAGCACCTCCTAAAAACAAGGGAAACCCATATCTTCAGTCCTCAGGAACCGGATGATGACCAATCTGACTCTGGTCAAGTAAATGGCTCCCACCAACACCCAGAGCCACAAAGTGCACCTACCATGCTGAACCCAGCATCTCCAGGAATAACAAATGCTACTTCCCCAGCTGATGCCTACAAAACTAGAGCTGGCAGAGTGCCAAAACCCAGAAAGATCCTTGACTTATAAACAGTCCAGACTCAAAGACTAGTCTAGTTCTATACCAAAGATATGAATGTTACACTAGTCTCACATATCTCATAGCTGTTATTCCAAACACTATGGCCCCATACATATTTTGGGTGTTTTCTAGTAATTAGGTAAAACATTTATAGTAGTTGTTATGCAAAAGCTACAGTCCCAAATATATGGACACTGCTTTGGTAAACTATTATTTGTCTACTCTTTAGTACATAAGACATTTAAGTATACTCAGATATACTTACAGAGACTGAGTTCACAAAAGAGAATTCCAAAGACTATCTTTTATTCTTTGATAAGGGGGATGTAATAATAACACATACATATATTGTTATTATCTATTAGTTGTTACTGCAATGGCTTGCAATAGCTCCCCACGCCTGTGGTTTCACATCCCTACACTTCTATTGTTTTGGTTTCATTTCTGCTACACACCACCATCTTGTAAGACACTACTCTGCACAACTGTGAGTATTAAACTCTAAGTACTCAATCAAACTGACACTCTCCCAGCAGATATCCTGCGCTCTACTTCCTGTGGTCGCTTTGTATCTCTGCCCCAACCTGCCTGTTTGGGCTCAAATCTGGCCCATACGCCAGTTTTTCAATTATCCTAAATTATGAGAGATTTGCAGGGTATTTTGTGTTCTACATGTAAAAAGAGATGCACATATTTATATGGTAAATAGAATACTCTCATTTCTATCATTATTTATGTCAAACCAGACACAGCCTCTGGGATTACTTTCTACAGTGGAAAGCACCTCATGTGTTACAGGGCTCTGTTTTGTCAACAATGCCATGTGCTCCTCTGAAGGAGCAGTCTAATCAACTGTGAATTCCCATTATAAAATGGTTTAAGTCTGAAAAAGAAACAGGTGGACTGTCTGTGAAGTTCCTTTAACAATTCCCATATTTCCATACTCATGATATGTGGGTTGTTTGACTTGTATAACTTTTGACAGCTGCCTTGTTTTGAATCTGAAATCTTGGCTGGTTCCCCCTGTACTTACTGGATACCCTGAGAACCAGCGTATGACGTCACTAGGTTGGGGCAGAGATTAAGCCAGTGCTAGCGCCAGGAAAGATCTGGGGGGAGAGTGTCAAACTGATTCCCATGTTCACTTCAACATGGACAAATAGGTTGAATTATCTCATGAATATCCATGCAGGAGACATGAGAGGGAGTACAATCCAATATAACATTCGAGTTGAAACCACTTTAGAAGAAATCAAACTATTAATAGGAAAAACATCAGAATAGTAGTTAGGACAGCTTCTAAGCATAAAACCCGGTACTTACTAGTAATTGCTTTTCATGCGCACACATTGGGGTGCTGAGACCCGTTGAATAATTTAGGCTGGCACATGAAGTCCCTTTACTTTACCTAGTACACGTGTTATCGTTAATACTGAGGTTCGTTTGCTATGATAGTCTTAGCCGTCCATAAGGTGCAGTGCCTCGTCCACGGGGAGTCCCCCGCTAAAATTGTCCTGAATTTTAAATGCTAGGCCTCCAAGGACGTTTCCTAGAAGTGTATACTCTGGTTGGGCAGGGTTATTACACAAACCTCTTCTCCAGTTTTTGCCCTAGTCACAGGATGTGCGTACCCTTGCCACAGTCTGAAAGTCATACCAGTCTGAATCTTTAGTCAGAGGATGTGCATGCCGTCGCCACAGGCTGATATATGGTCACCCCCGATCTATATATAAATCCAAGTTCAACAGTGTAATTATACATGTGTATATTGTAGTGGGGAGGGGAGGGCGTCATCTCTCTTTGGTGAGCTCCGGGGAAGTCCCTGCGGGGAGCCCGGAGAGGTGCGGAGATGAGTCCCGGGGAAGTCTCCGGAACGGAGGCTCTCCCGGGGGACGAGAGCTCACGAGAGATGACGTCATCCAGTATATAAACAAACATGGCCCGTTGGCCAAGCAGTCATTTGTCGTACTACTGTGGAGCACACAGTGAGACTTGGGCAGTCCTTGTAGCCCGTATTTGATTAATAAACCTTCTACTTTATGCGCGGGCAACCGGTAAACCACGACTTGAGTCTTCACTACATTGGTGGCAGCGGTATTGATCAGAATTCGGAATGGAACCCTCGGAGACTGAGTTGTTGGGGAACAGGGTGCGGGGCGCTTTAATAGAGGTGACCGACGATGACGTATTACTCCGCCAGCCTGGAATCGACCGCCGGGAGAGGCGGGAAGAAAGGCGGGAAGAAAGGCGGGAGGAGACTGGAGCAGACGACATTGCTCCCCTGGAGCTCTCCCCCGGGGAGGGGGCGCTCCGGGGAGCGATGGCGGCTGGGATGGAGGGGTCCAGAGAGAGCGATTCTTCCGCGCGGTATCGACCTCAGGAGAAGGGGGGCATGCGGGGCCCGCTGGCACCCCGGGGGTGTGGGCCCTCCGGGGAGGACCATACGGGGGAGACTCCGGCTCGCCCTCCCCTGGGACTTTGGCCATGGAATCAGGGGTGGGGTGCCCCCCGGGGGACGGCACAGCCCGTGGGCATCCCCGGTGGTGCTCGTCCGGAAGAAGGATGGTTCGGTGAGGTTCTGCGTTGACTACCGGAGAGTCAACGCAGTCACCGTTAAAGACGCCTACCCCCTTCCCCGGGTGGACGACTCCCTGGACACGCTAGCGGGGTCCAAGTGGTTCAGTTCGTTGGACCTCATCAGCGGTTACTGGCAGGTGAGGATGGACGAGGCAGATCAGCCCAAGACGGCATTTACCACGCACCAGGGCCTCTTCCAGTACCGGGTAATGCCGTTTGGGCTGTGCAACGCGCCCGGAACTTTTGAGAGGCTAATGGAGGTGGCCCTGCGGGGACTCAAGTGGTCGACTTGCCTCGTCTATCTGGACGATATCATCGTCTTCTCCCGGACCTGGGCAGGCTGAGACAGGTCCTCCGGCACCTGGCGGGCGCTGGGCTGAGGGTGAAGCCCAGTAAGTGCTGTTTGGCCCAGAGATCGGTGGGGTTCCTGGGACACATAGTCTCCGAAGAAGGGGTAGGAACCAATCCGGGGAAGGTGGAGGCAGTGGCCACCTGGCCGGTCCCCCGTACAGTAGGGGACGTGCGGTCGTTCTTGGGGCTGGCCGGGTATTACCGGTCGTTTGTGCCGAGCTTTGCGGAATTGGCCCGGCCCCTGACTACCCTCACAGAGAAGGGGCGTGCCTTCAAATGGACAGACGAATGCGGCGGAGCATTTAACAAGTTAAAGGACCTCCTGGTGGAGGCCCCTGTACTTGGCTACCCTACGGATACTGGATACGGACGCCAGCGACATAGGGTTGGGGGCGGTCCTATCACAGGTACAGCAGGGGTCGGAGAGAGTGCTTTCATACGCTAGCCGCACCCTCACCAAGCCGGAGAAGCGCTATTGCGTCACCCGCCGGGAGCTCCTGGCCATAGTCTTTTCCCTGGGGAAATTTAGGCACTACCTGGTAGGAAGACCAATACGCGTGAGGACGGACCACGCGGCCCTGAAATGGCTCATGGGCATAAAAGACCCAGTGGGGCAGCTGGCACGCTGGTTACAGGTGATTGGGTGCTACGATCTCCGGATAGAACACCGCCCCGGTAGGTTGCACGGGAACGTGGACGCTCTATCCCGGCTCCCCTGCGCACAGTGTGACCGGGCGGAGGGGGTCCGGCAGCCGCCGCAAGAGAGATGTGCTGTGGTCACCCGGGGACAGGGCACTCCAAGGCCTGGCCCCATCCATCCCCGGGGACCCGGGGGCCGCCGGGCCCCTGGACACTGACTATAGGGAGGAATGGAGGACGGAACAGGCGGGTGACGCCGTTCTGCAAAGAGTACGGGCATGGGCGGAAGGGAATGAGGATCCCCCCGAAGAGGAGGAGGAGCGGTCGGGAGAGCTGAAAGCCTGGTGGCTACAGAGGGACCGGCTGGTGGTCCGGGAAGGACTGGTGGGGAGGTGGTGGCATATCCCCTGGGGTGAAAAGTGTTTCCAGGTAGGGGTACCCCCCGGTAAGAGGCAGGAAGCCCTGAGCAGCGCTCATGGATCCCCCCTGGCCGGACACTTCGGGAGGACGAGATCGATCCGGAAGTGTCAGGAGAGGTATTACTGGCCAGGATTTAGGAGGGACATAACACTGTTCTGCGCGACCTGCGAGCCCTGCATGAAGCGTAAGACCCCGGTGAGGCGGCGGGCACCGATGGGGCACATCGGTTCGGGGAGTCCCCTGCAGAGAGTGGCACTGGACGTCCTGGGACCCCTTCCCCGGAGTCTAGATGGCCACAAATATATTTTGGTCATTATGGACTACTTCACCAAATGGGCGGAGGCGGTGGCCCTCCCCAACCAGGAGGCGGGGACGGTGGCCCGCGCCTTCGTAGAAGAGTTTGTCTGCCGGCTGGGCCCCCCCGGTGACCCTACACTCCGACCACGGGCGCAACTTTCAGTCGGAATTGTTTCGGGAGGTGGTGGCTCTCCTCGGGTCGGCACAGACCCGCACCTGCGCTTTCCGTCCCCAGAGTGGCGGGATGGTGGAGAGAGCCAACCGAACCCTGGAGAACCTACTGGCCACTATGGTCCGCCAGGATCAACGCGACTGGTCTAGACACTTGCCCTTTGTGATGGGGGCTTACCTTCCACCGTCCATGCTTCCATCGGGGCCACCCCCAACATGCTGATGATGGGGAGGGAAACGGGGACCCCCCTGGCACTGCTCTACCCAGAGGGGGACCTCCCCGCGGGAGAGGGCTATGGGGCGTTGCTGCAAGGCAGCATGGCCAGGGCTCATGAGTGGGCCCGGAAAAACCTGGGGACGGCGGTAAGACGACATTGCCGGAACCACGATGAGAGGGCGGCCTTAGACCCCCTCGAGGAGGGAACCTCAGTCTATTACTATTACCCCCGGAAACGGTTGGGCTTGTCCCCCAAGCTCCAGTCCTACTGGACGGGCCCGTGGGTGGTGATGGCGATAATAGGGGGTCCGATCTACGAGATCTCAATGGGACGGACCAAGCGGGTAGTTCACTACGATTCCCTGAAGAGGGCGCTCCCCGCGGCGGAAGCAGTACGACTGGTGAGACCGCTAGCGGTTGACACTGACATCGGGAGGTCAACAAGCAAAATGTCGGCTGCTATGAACGCTCTGGAACAAGATGGGTGCTATTTCCGCAGGAGGAGCCCCCAGCGACCAAGAACTGCGGCGTATAGACCACCGAGACAGGGGTGGCACCAACGAGGAGGACCGCGAGAGGCCTGGAGAAACAGGGCTAGATCGATAGCCAGGCATATCGGCAGTACAGGTCGTGCGAGGCGCGGGCAGGGTCCCCCCGGGGAGAGACGCCCCGGCCGTGGCGTCCCGGGGGCCCGTCAACAAGGGGGCGCTCCCTGGGACGCGCACCCCGGGCTCCGCAGAATAGGACTCGCGACTCCGATAAAGCTCGCTCTCCCCGGGCCCGTTCCCCAGCACGGGTGGGTCGCCAGGAGGAGGGGGACGGCCCCCCGCGGAGAACAAGGAGCCGGTCGAGGGAAGTGGCCCGTTCCCCCCGGGCACAATCCCCGATCAGGGCTCCCTGCGGGGAGAAAGGGAGTGGTCCCCGGGGAGGCGGCCACAACGCGGATCCTCATTCACAGCGAGAGATGTCGAGAGAGCAAGACGTGATCAACATGGCGTCTAAGAGAAGTGCTTGCGAGGAATGCGGGGCGAGTTTTGCTCGGGTGGACGGCCTTCTCCGTCATCAGCTGAGCTACCACGCGGAATGGTGTGAGGGGTGGAGGTGCCCTGACTGTGGGCACAAGTTCCAGGCGCCCCGAAAATCGGATTTTGTCGCTCACCTTCACCGCCATCAGCATCGTTGGGCTGAATTTCCAGACGAAATCCCGAAGCCGGACCGGATTTTCTTCCCACCCGAGGAGAGGGCGCGCAACAAGGCCCGTAAGGCCCAGGAGGCTGAGGGAGCAGCGGGGTCGTCAGGAAAGGTCGTGGAAGGGGAGGAGCTGGCGAGCCCACAACCCCCTGAGGAGGATGCCGGCCCTGTCAAGGTCGGGAGGTCAGGGGAGGCTGAGATGGGCGAAGGAGGGGAGGAGCCCCCGGAGAGCGCGGACACTGGGTCTGGCCGGGCCAGGAAACATAAGAAGAAAAAGCTGAACAAGGACAGGAAAGAGAAGAGGAGGGGGAGCTCGCCGGGAGACGACTGGTCGCCAGTCTCCTCTTGCAGGACGCCGGCCCCGAAAGTAGTGGTGTTGACTCCGTCAACGGCCACCCCGGCGCAGCGGCCCTGGACGCCTGGCCTATCAACCACGAGCACGCCGTCCCTTTGCGACCCGGGGATTACACTGGAGGAGGAGCAGGAGAATGTCGAGGCCGCGGCTACCCTGGAGGAGGGTGGTGCACCGGACCCCCCGAGGGGAAGAGGAGGAGGAAGGAGGGAGTTGCGGGCGTGATGTCTTGGGGACTAGACACGGGCTCCCCCCCTTGCCAGGAGCCTACCCCCGGTACTCCGTCGATGTGGTCACCGACCACTGTAGCTAACCTGCTGGGGCAGGTCCCCGAGGGCACGAGCGGTCCGCAAGTCCGACGATCGCCGCGGAGACCCCCCGGGCTGGCGTAGGGGTGGTCCCGGGGAAGGGCATCCGGTTGGCAGGCCCCGGAGAGACGGCCATAAGGAAGGGAGGAGATACCCCGGGCTCCCCGGACCGCCCACAGGACCGTCACACGGCCGAGACCCGCTCCCCCACTCCCTCCAAGGACCTAACCTCTGGAGAGGAGATGAGCTCGACAGCCCCGGAGACGGTAACGCCGTCAGCGGGAGGCGAACGACGGGGACAACCAGACTGAGGGGCGAGCGGGGACAGGAGGCAGGAAGCCAAGGAGGCGGGGGGCCGCCACCCACCCTCGGGGAGCGCGGAGAAGCCGGCCCAGAAGAAGAGACGGGAGCAACGTATTGTGGTGCCGGGCCTGGCACTGGAGTGCGTGGTGTCGCACGCTGGCTTCCAGACGGCTGTGGAGACGTGGGAGGGGGAGAGCCACGTACGACTGATCCCCCCGGAGCATGAGTTGGAGGGGGTCAGACTACCCTGGACGGGACAGCCGGAGGACAAACTGCAGCGTTGGTCCCAGCGGGAAGTGCCGGGTGACTTCACGACGGAGGGCTACGTAGTGGAGGGAGGGAGGCAAGGCACCTGGATGGAGGTGCGGAAGGACGGGTCAATAGAGATTGGCCATGAAGTAAAGACCCTCTATAAAAAAGTGAGTACCACACTTTCCCGCGAGATGTTGTTGCTGTGTCTGGGCTTGGTCAGAAAGGGGGCTGCGCTGGAGTAACGGGGTCTGTACTGACCCGGCAGAAACGCCGTCCGTGGGGCCGGGGAGGGGAAGAGACGGATGCCTTAGCGGTAGGGGAGGGCTGCACGGAGACGTCCGGTGATATTCTACGAGGCTGAGATGGAGAAAGTAGCAGGGGCCGGGGAGGAGGCGGGGAAATGCAGTAGCCAGCGAGTGACCCCCTCTTTTTGCTTGTCTCTTTGCAGAAGTCGGCGTAGGAGGAGAGACGGTGGCGGCGTCCCGGGGTAGGCGGGGTTCCCCCCCCCCCACGCACCAGCAGGACGGCAGCAGGAGGTGCGGAAGGACGGGTCAATAGAGATTGGCCATGAAGTAAAGACCCTCTATAAAAAAGTGAGTACCACACTTTCCCGCGAGATGTTGTTGCTGTGTCTGGGCTTGGTCAGAAAGGGGGCTGCGCTGGAGTAACGGGGTCTGTACTGACCCGGCAGAAACGCCGTCCGTGGGGCCGGGGAGGGGAGGAGACGGATGCCTTAGCGGTAGGGGAGGGCTGCACGGAGACGTCCGGTGATATTCTACGAGGCTGAGATGGAGAAAGTAGCAGGGGCCGGGGAGGAGGCGGGGAAATGCAGTAGCCAGCGAGTGACCCCCTCTTTTTGCTTGTCTCTTTGCAGAAGTCGGCGTAGGAGGAGAGACAGTGGCGGCGTCCCGGGATAGGCGGGGTTCGCCCCCCCCCCCCCCACGCACCAGCAGGACGGCAGCAGGAGGGAGAAGCACCGGTGCCCCCCGGGGAGGGGTTGAGCAAGAGTAACGGGGTGAGGTGGTAGTGCTCCCCGGGGAAGAAGACCGGAGGTAGGCTGCCCAGGGGCCACTCCGGGGACCCAGGTTCTCCGTGGGACTGTTCGGGGTGAGGTGGTAGTGCCCCCCGGGGAAGAAGATCGGAGGTAGGCTGCCCAGGGGCCACTCCGGGGACGCGTTCGTGTTATTGTTACTGTTCGGGGTGAGGTGGTAGTGCCCCCCGTGGAAGAAGATCGGGGGTAGGCTGCCCAGGGGCCACTCCTGGGACGCGTTCGTGTTATTGTTACTGTTCGGGGTGAGGTGGTAGTGCCCCCCATGGAAGAAGTTCGGAGGTAGGCTGCCCAGGGGCCACTCCGGGGACGCGTTCGTGTTATTTTTGAAACTTTAAGAGTTGTTGAAGTAATTGCAAAGACTTGAGAATGACTGTGTAATCCTTTTTGAAGAGTTTTATTGACGGGCAATTCTTATGTCACGGTCTTTTACCCTCTTTAGGAGGCCCAGTTGGTGTATTATAGTGTTGGGAGAGTGTAGTGGGGAGGGGAGGGCGTCATCTCTCTTTGGTGAGCTGCGGGGAAGTCCCTGCGGGGAGCCCGGAGAGGTGCGGAGATGAGTCCCGGGGAAGTCTCCGGAACGGAGGCTCTCCCGGGGGACGAGAGCTCACGAGAGATGACGTCATCCCCTCCAGTATATAAACAAACACGGCCTGTTGGCCAAGCAGTCATTTGTCGTACTACTGTGGAGCACACAGTGAGACTTGGGCAGTCCTTGTAGCCCGTATTTGATTAATAAACCTTCTACTTTATGCGCGGGCAACCGGTAAACCACGACTTGAGTCTTCACTACAATATATATACATGTATAATTACACTGTTGAACTTGGATTTATTCTGAACTATGTACCTGAATTTTTGATGTATACTAACTTTGTCTAACGTCTCTAGTGATCATAAAATCATGTAATTCATTCTGTTATACAAATTATAGTGACGATCATAAGACTTCTCAACTTGGTTTATTAATATCTAGCACTGTCATATATACCGCAGCAGTATTTTCTTGCAATTGGGTGACTGTTGTATTGTACTGTGTTGTCTCCCTATAAATTATGTCTATGTTTCCGGCTGTTCTCGGTTGTTTGCCTTGTTGACATTTGTAAGGAAGAACGCCAGCAGGCGATTACTATTGTCGTTAAATTTATTTAATAAAAAAACAAAACAAAAAAAAACCAACTTGTCGAGCTGATGGTATTAGGTTGATCTAAGTCACATATACCTTTTAAAAGTATTAGAGGAAAACTATGTTCCGGTGAAGGAAAGTCAAAGTTATGAGGTAAGGCTTGGAAAACTACTGCCCAAGGCCTTGGCCGCAGGCAGTAATTTTTTTTAAGCCTTAGTGAGTAACTTTGACTTTCTATGAGGTAAGGCTTGGAAAAATTACTGCCCAAGGCCTTGGCCGCAGGCAGTAATTTTTTCAAGCCTTACTGAGTTTTTTCACCGGGAACTTGCTTTCCCTATTCCTATATACCTTCAAAAAGCGATAATTATGGAGATTTCTTTACCTACGGATGGTCCAAGAAGCCATGGCCAACCTTATCAAGTAACTGCAACTGCTATGTTTTTGTCCCGCCCATTTCCTGTCCGTTTCATAGCAACTATGCAGGTTGCTATGCGACAACGTCACGGCGATGTCATAGTTGCATCGATGTATTATGTTTACATTTTGCAGGCCTCCAAATCATGCCGATAGCTATTGGTCACATGTCAAACTTGGAGAGTATACGGCAGCAATATTAATAACTTCGGATGCAGTTAAGATATTGGATTTCAGATCTCCGCTTACGCGGGGTTTTACTGTATGTAGAACTATCAATGCTGGACGGGGTAAGAGGGGCTGAGAAGAGGGCCTTGCTTATGTATATTCTGTATAACACTGATTAATGTCTGTTAAGGCCACTCAAAAAAAAAAAATTGTTTCTCATCACCAAGCCATGAAAAATATGACGAGGGCGCTTTTTTTTTTTTTTTTTTTTTTTTGCTGGGTCATAGATGGCTTTTGAAGTGTTCCGAGCAAACTGTCCCCTTAAGCGGGATGGTTCCCCGATGGTTACACTGTTATAACCACACAGACACCCACAGACACCTACCTGACTGTCCGAGGCCTCCCAACATGCTTACGCCAATTCCAACATGGTGGAATTGTTGGAGTGTGTCGGGAGGCTTCCGACATGTTGGAGTGTGTCGGAGCATGTCAGAAGGCTATTGTAGCATGCTGCACTAGTGGAGGCAGGCTTCCGACAAGGGCTAAAGGTGGGCGTCCACCAACCACGACAAGGCTATGACAATGGCATTCCGACAAGGTCCACGACAGGCCTACGATTGGTGGACTTGTCGTAGCCTTGTCGTGGTTGGTGGACCCCAGTTCCCGACAAGAGTCTACGACAAGGCCATGACAGGCTGTGACTGGGAAGCTTGTCGGGGGCCTTCCGACAAGGCTACAACAAAATCATGTTCGATTTTTCCTACAACTGGACCTTTGTCGTGGAGTGTCATGGCGTGTCGGGAGCGTGTGGGGTGTCCCAGGAGCGGGGTTTTTCTCCAAAGGGGGGCGTCCACCAACCACGACAAGGCTACGACAAGTGCCGACATGAAAGTTCCAATCGCAGCCTTGTCACAGCCTTGTCATGAGAAGAGCAGGGTCGGGACAGCGGTGTCCTGGCATGTCGTAGACATTGCTGGTTGCCATTAAAAAGGCGCCCATGGTTCCGACACACTACGACAGTGATATCGAGGAATCCACAACACTCCACGACAAAGGTCTAGTCATAGCAAAAATCGAACATGTTCGATATTGTCATAGCCTTGTCGGAAGGCCCCCGACAAGCTTCATGTCGCAGCCTGTCATGGCCTTGTTGTAGCCTCTTGTCGGGAACTGGGCTCCACCAACACAGCCGTGTCATGGCGTGTAGGGAGCTTGTGGGCTGTCCCAGGAGTGGGGTTTTACTCTAAAGGGGGGCGTCCACCAACCACGACAAGGCTACGACAAGTGCAGACATGAAAGTTCCAATCGCAGCCTTGTCGCAGCCTTGTCGTGAGAAGAGCAGGGTCGGAACAGCGGTGTGGTGGCGTGTCATAGACGTTGCTGGTTGCCATAAAAAAGGCGCCCATGGTTCTGACACACTACAACAGTGATATCGAGGAATCCACAACACTCCAAGTCCGGAAGGCCCCCGACAAGCTTCATGTCGCAGCCTGTCTCGGCCTTGTTGTAGCCTCTTGTCGGGAACTGGGGTCCACCAACCACGACAAGGCTACAACAAGGCTTCCAATCGTAGAGCTGCCGTGAACGTTGTCGGAAAGCCATTGTCGTAGCCTTGTATTGGTTGGTGGATGCCCCCCTTAATTGGTTACATGACAACACTTGATGCATCGCTTTTGCCAACCATATAACCACATTGATTGCATTCCTTACATCAGGAGCTTTAATTTGATACCAAATACTCATATTTTTCATAATTTCTATCAATGTTTCATCTCATCTATGAAAAAGAAAAAAAAAAAAAAATCTTCTAAAAACGTTTTTGCTGACGCGCGCGGTGATGAGAAACAAGTTGTTTTTTTTAAGTGGCCTAATGTATTAATATTGTTATCTCCTTGTGTTGCAACCTTTATTTGTAATGGGATCAATATTGTATGCATGTATATGGGCCATACTTCCAGAACTTATGCAACGATATCGTTGAGCCCTAGGACAATTGCACCTCTTTTATATGATCTTTCAAAATTTATGTAATGGACCCCAGTGTCTTAGGGTCTTAGAGGCTTGCCCAGCTGACCATGACCAATCACTCAAGACCGAAATACCTCAAGACCAACTGGTGCATAAATGGCAAGTTGACTGGGTTACGGGCGATGCAGGGGTCCGTTTAATCATCTAGGATCGTTTAATACTTTTTCAGTCTGTTCGCTATTAACTATTAACAGTATCAGTCGTCCATAAGGTCGTCCATAAGTGTTGAATGAAGTTGGCCCACATCACTCTCTATGGCATACAGAAAAGAGTTTCCATGTACGATCCTTGATTATCAAACGGCCCTCCCGGTGACGAGATACCCAGGACAATATAGATGACCCTACGAAACCAATTATATACATAACCCCTATCGTCCTCAGGTAAATAGAAATCACGTATAGTTATTCTCGTTCATGTGACCCCAATCGTCGGCTAGGGTAAAACAGGCTTTAAGAGAAATTGGGTGACAGTGTGTATGATTGCTGGTCTTAGTAACTAGTTTTATCATTTGTAGTCATAAATGAATCTAACTGAATGTTTCAGACATCCTCCCTCTTACACTGTCATTTTATATTCTAGTCCATGATAAAAAAAAATCTGCTGGTTTAGTTGAGAGATAAGGCTCTTCTTGTTGATTTGATTCACCCACATATCCCAGGGGTTGCCATCCCTGTCTGCCAATGGCACCCAAGGATGATGTGGGTCAACATATAGTACGCTTATAGAAGCATTCCATGAATCAATACACAATATTGACTGGTTTCAGATACAAGCGGCCGTATGCTCGGAGGAGTTGACGCGTAGTAATATCCGAGCGTATGCGAGGATATTGCGGAGAGTCAACTCCGAGGAGCGTACAACCGCTTGTATCTGAAACCATTCTATATTGTACTTATTATCCACCTTTTTCTGGACAAGTGGCATGTCAATATCAGTTCGTTTTAGCTATGCACTATTTTTCCATACGCACTACTATTCCGTATGCGCCACCCGGAGCATACAACATATATCCGTATGTGCCGGGTATGTCCATACAAACGCCGTATTGGTTTTTCTATGGACACTTTGTATTAGGTGGATAATAATACAAAGGTGGATAATAAATACAATATAGACTAGTTTCAGATAAAAGCGGTTGTATGCTCCTCGGAGTTGACTCTGCGCAATATCCTCGCATACGCTCGGATATTACTCCTCGGAGCATACGGCAGCTTTTATCTGAAACCAGTCAATATTATATATATATATATTAATATATATGATTAATTTATATATATAAATACCGAATGAAATGGTCATTATTATTCACTCCGGAGTTACTCCGTTTCCGTTGTCTAGGTAGTTGCTGTGGATAATGCGATATCCACGGTGATAATTCGTTACGCGTGGTGGTGAGCAGCTCATAACAGTAATCTCCTCATTCCTCTTCTGCTCACCGACCACCACACTTGTGTTTCTCACTTGTTGAGAAAAATTTTAAATCTTATTAATTTTGGGAGTTAGCCCATTTTTATGTACTCTATTGTGGCAGGTTTATGAGTTTTATACTCGTTGTATATTTACTTGAATAAAGCCTGTATTTGTTAATTACTATGTAATTAATTCCACCAACTACTGCCTTGTCTCACTTATTTATGTAATGAAGGTCAATATTATATATATATATATATATATATATATATATATATATATATATATATATATATATATATATATATATATATATATATATATATATATATATATATATACGCGCAGTAATTAAAACTATGAGCATATATGCGACAGCGTATGGGGTCATGATTTGATCCCCTACAGCTTCAATGACTTAACAATATTATTTGATGTGAACCGTAACCTTAAAGGAGGGTAACCACTGCTTCCGACATACTTCGACAAGGCTCATGACACACTCCGACATAGAAAATCCGTACCGGTATGGCTCTGTCGGAGTATCGTAAGGGGTTTGGTGGGAAAAGAAAGGTTGCCACGGTACCGACACACTCTGACACAACCAGCTCACTTGGGGGACTTTATTTATATAGGAAATACACCTAGAAATACGATCTTCTACAGTTTTCTAAAAAAATTAAGAAAAACAACGACTTAGTGAATCAATGTCTTTTATCAAAAGTATTAGAAATCTGAACAAATATCTATTATCCTTTTTCTCAAACCCTGATTATAGTTTTAAAAGTATATGATTAAAAACTTGTATCATATCTGTTCCTGAATATGTTCAAAAGACCATTGGTAATGCATTTCTCTATGAAATAGAGGAGAAAATGTCGTATACAGTAGTACTCCGCCTAACGGACACCTCACGTAAGTGGACACCCCGCGTTAATGGACACCTTTGCTCAGAACAGTTCCCTGTATTAGGTGTTTATTTTAACCTCGTGTTAGCGGGCACCCCACGTAAGTGGACACTTTGACCCGGAACGGAAGGTGGCCGCTTATGCAGGGTTCTACTATACATTATAAAAGATTTATAAAGGTACACGTCTGTGGGGGTGTGGGGGTGTGCATAGCTTACACATATTACAGAATGACATACACACTCCGACACAAACTCTGACGATTTTTTAAACATGTTATATTTTGTCAGAAGGGCAACGATACAGCTATGATAATTATTTGTTTGTAGAACTAATTCAAGGTAGGAAACCACAGTCATTTTACTGCATTTTGTCTCAGGAAACTGTATATTACAAAATCAGAATGATTAAACCTCTATTTACATATGCATATGCTAAACTGCTGCTGAACTGCTTAAAACAATGAAGCAAATTCATGTTATTCTCCAGACTTTCTCAAGGTTCTTTAACACCACAAGGGTGGTGATCGAATCTATGTGATTTCAGGTAGAATTCAGGTAGAAATCTCACCTCTACACATTTACCGAGGTGAGAGTTATTTTACTTCCCACACCACATAGACATGGTATGAGAAGGATTGGCCTTTGCTATAGCATTAAATCTACCACTGCTGGGGGTGGGTCCTACAACCATGGGGTTAAAATCCCCACCCCCCAGCTATGATAAGGGAGCTGTGTCATAGCCATGTTGAAGGAATGTCAGAGTGAGTCAAGCGAGAATTCCACCAACTAGATGCTCTTTTGATGCAAAGCTGACATCTCAGCCGATGCATCTGGCAGATGCCGGGCAAAAATGGTCTCTGAGTGAGGTCCACTGCATTCCCCAATTCCAGCCGGCAGTTTGGTGTATTGTTGGTGTACGGCAGTCTAGTGAGCGCTTCCACTAGGCTAATGTCAGTGGTGGCATGCTGGCATGCCAGCAGATACGCAGCCAGCACCCTACCTGACGCTCCAGATAGAGCAGTGGTGAGCAGACAGTGGCGGCATCTAGTGGACATTAGTCGCATTTCACATAGTAATTAAGTTCTCCGCTGAGTTGATACGCCATGCTTCGAGCAGCGCCACACACTGCGCCACTCTGAATCCACGAAATCCCCGTATTCAGCGGAGCATTGTGCCGCCATGTTGGGATTAGTACGGGAATGCTGAAAGCTTGTCAATTGTGCATAGAATACTGCGTTACACCAATGAATGATGGTAAATAAAGATAAGGCTTGATGTTATGAATGTGTAAAGCATCCTCTGGTGCTAGAATTCTGCCCAAAATAATGAAACAGTCAGAATATTTCAGTCTCAGCTCGCGGGTTAGCGTATCACTGTGGCAACCATTATCCTACCCCTAATAAAAAACCGCCATAGACTTAACATAGGGAAATTCTATGTGGCAGGCCGTGACATAAAGTGTTTTTTATGCCACTAGAGTAATAACAATATTGACCAATCAGAGAGCAGCATGTCAGCTACTATGAAAAGAGTTCTGTTGGTTGTGGACTCAATATTTATCTTTTAGAAATACAAAAGCATAGACGGGGTAGGATAAATACGAAACTGAACTCGAGTTAGCCTTCGTTTATAGCACTCTGGTCAGATCTGCTCCTCACTACACTCGGCTACGCCTCGTGTAGTAATACACGACCTTCCCGTCGTGGCATAAACATTGTCAAGTCTAACTCTCGTTCGGTTTCTACTAATTCTATGTTAACGACACTTCCTCAAGCAGGTCCCGACAGGTGCTTGATGGCAGGTGCAGTACTCTCATCAAAACCATCGGCCAGACTCACAGATCCAGTCGGCAAAAACTAATAAATCAGTTTTTGTCAATGAATTGGAAGAAATTCTGCCTGACCGACAAGAATTGCTAGATCGGGTGGGACGCCGGGTTAAAAATCTAGCTGGTGGAAGTGCATTTCAGCCAGCAGATGGCCAGATGCCCCAACAAATGGTTAGCTACCTTGACAGGATGCTCCAACAACCACCAACTGACACCAATTTCACCCGGTAACTCAGAGCCGGCGCCTGCTGGAATGTCTGGCAGGCGATTCCACCAACCTGGCCAATGTTTCAAATAGACCAGATCTGTTGGCAACCGCTGTATGGGCGCTGACAATGTTTTTGTCTGGTTGGTGGAATACCTGCTTCAGAGTGTGTCGGAAGGCCGTGTTGGAACGGGGTGCCCACCGCTATTGCAAAAACTCAAAATGTTTGATTTTTTGTCAGAGTGTGTCTGGACTGTGGTGGACACCCCCTTTATAGACAACCTCCTACTTCTTCCGACACACTCCGATAAGGCTATGATATAAATTTTCAGATTGTAACCATGTAGGAAGGCTTGTGTCGCTTTGTCTGCAACCAGAATCTGAATCCCTGCTGGAGGAGTGAAAATCATTCTTTCAGCAGATCTTTGGTTGTGGTTGCCATATCCCACTACCGGCTATTGTGGTTGGAGATTGTAGTACACTGGAAGCCCCTTGGGTATCTTGATGAAGAGTCCAGGGAGTTACACTATGCTATTAATTATCTAAGCTAATAATGTATTTTAATGTATTTTAATGAGTATTCATAGTTTATGTTTCACAATATCCAAAACTGTACTCTGCTTCAAGATATTTGCATCGAGCTCTTTGGTCTAAAAGTGATTGGACTAGACCAACCTTTAAGTCAGAGATTGAAGCGGTGGCCAATCTAAAGGTACACTGGCTGCCAGCTCTGGTTGGGTTAAATCCATGACCGACTTGACCCATCAGCTGTAAGTGTTTGACACTCTCCCCGCAGATGTATCATCTGACCTAGACCTATGGTTGGAGAATGTTTCCATTCTCACTTAGACTGGTTCCCTGCCCAAATGAAATAAGGGACTGGTAACTACTTCTTACATAATGCCTGTAAAGACCTTGAACTGACAATCACGCCGCCTCTCTTGGCTCTACAACGACTTGCTCAAGTCTTTTTTTTCTTCTCTTTTTTATCATGTCATAGATCCAAACATTACATCTGGTTTTCAATTCAGGCTAGATCACAACAAAAATATGTCATTTCAAAAGTGTCACAATCAAATTCAGGTTTAGAGAGTTATGAATTAAATAATCACATCATTATATTATCATCCTATGCATAAATCCAAGCAGTAAGCCCTAAGAAATTCTTTCATTATACTAGCCATTTACTACCTCCAGTGCTTTATTTTGAAGAAATACTGCTGCTGAATGTTTAACAGAAATCCTTTTGTACTGGCTGTAAGGAAGATTGGACTTTTACGGAAATAGAGTACAGGATCTCTGCTAGGAGAGTGCAAGAAATGGAGGCGTTACCCATAGTGCACCATAAAGATGGAACCCGTTACCTGGCCTATAATGTGAATAGGCCAGGCTTCCAGGCTATCTCGGAGGCAGATATTGGAGTAAGGGGATCATACAACTATAGTTCTAAATTATTTTTTTCAATATAGCTAGAAATATATCATAAGAGAAGTAGCAATTCTAAATGTATACATCCAAAAATGAAAAAGCAGGTTCGAGTTTTCCCATACACGAGAATCTCACTCTCGTGGCCCTTCAGTCTCCAGGCCTAGGTCTGGTTCACTCTGTCTCTATGTGCGGGATAAACTCCAAGCGGATCCGACAGAATCTACACGTTTTATATGTGGTAGGTAACCATGGTACTAGTGCGTGTGTTGGGGGGGGGGGGGGGGTGTGATCTTTTTTAATTCAGTGTTTACGACAAATGAAATCACCCATTTTTCGTCTTCCTTGCATATCCACAAAGAAGGCAAATACGCCAACACATAGAAGACAAATAGACCAGACTAATACATAATTAAATATTAACAAAGACATAGACAGATACCAATAAATATAACATGTAGGGCGTATAACTGTTTGATACTCCACATCTATTGTTCAATTCGCTATTAAAGGTTATCCCGTCTAAAAAACAGGTTCCAGATCGCAGCAGGATTTATCAGAGACAAACAACCTGTGAGGTACATGAACCCCATCGTGTAAATCCCGCTTTACCATAAAGGAACGTAGATATATACATGTATAGCACGTGCAAGCACGCTCTAAAAACGTGTCTCTTCTAATATAGGGACGTCGGGAGCCGCTAACTTACCGTCGACTCACCAAATAAAATGAAACAAGCAAGGTTCTGACAACACTGACAATAACAATACTAAATTCGGGTTAGAGGCTTTCATGGAAGATTTACAAAATGTAGCAAACAGAGAAGTTTTGGATGGTGTGAGGTGGGTAAAGTATTCACCCTCTAATCTGTCTACTCTCTCCATTTAGGGACCATAACAGGTCCGACTACACTGGCTAGGTGTTAGGGAATGTCTCTAATATACCCTAACAATTTGTAGTCATGAACTGTCAGTGCATGCAGATATTGGCAAGCAACTTTGACACTACCAAATGGGATGATAGAAGACGTTTCGTTTTAACTTATGCTTACCTCAATTGAAGCCTTGTACAGGTTACTAGTGAAGGTGTTCATATCCGCAGAGACCACCGCCCGTCCCCTCTCTGAGATAGACCGACGGGGCGAGTTCGTTGCATCAGGCATAATGACCGCTGGGCCTAGCTGAGGGTTGGGTGCATTCACCGTTGTTCTACTAGGATCACAATAGGGTCACTATGCACTGCGTGTGTCTACTCATGTGGAACGCCAGTAGCATTGGTCTGGGGCCCGTTTAATAACTGACTAATAACTAACTAATTACTGGCCCATCATATGGAAGATCGTTTCGTAGCAGAAACGAATATTTTTTGTCAATAAACACGTACATGTATATCTAAACAAAAATCTAGGATCGTGCATGTAGGCCCTTGCCATAGAGACCCAGGGACGATGTGGGTTAACTTTATTCAACACTTATAGGCGACCTTATGGACAGCTAAAACTGTCTTAGCGAACAGACTTGAATATTCTTAAACGATAATCCTTGTACGAGTTGCAGAATTTTAAGGGTCTTCATATATGATACTAGATTATTAAACGGGCCCCTGGTTTCCGTCGACAGGTGGAGTTCTATTTATAGCTGGGACCTGTGAAATGCCCACTCCCTCATTTCAATTGGCACCCCTCTCATAAGAATTCACACTCTCTAAGTGGTAATCTGTACTCTCACTACGCTCTATAGGAGAAGAATTCTTAATAGAACTAGGCTGAATGAATCCACTGGAGGCCTGCCTCCCATGCTAAAGACGTCCTTTAAGTCCGTGGATTTAGTGTTCGAAAAAGACATTTATACTGCTATTTGGCATGTACGAGAGGGTCGTACATAGCGGGGCTTTTTTATTAAAGGAAATGGTCATGCCCATTGTCATGTCCGCGATGCGTCCGTTTATGAGATGTTGTTACATACGGGTACCAGAAGAAAAGAGTTACTTCCGAAAATGGCGACAATGGCGTGCCGCGTTGTGCTTCCTAATACAATGATTCTCTCACGATATGGAGATATTACACTCATGGGAGCACGCCTTCTCACCATTCTTCTGAATCACTTTTACTGGCAGTTACTCATAAGATAAGAGCTGCTCTAGTCTCTTTCACGACCGCTTGAGGCGCACAGGGAAAGTTAACAACGGTCTGTAGGAGTCAAACGAGACAGTGGGGGAGTAGATGATAACTAGATAGCTAATCGAAGCCTGATGAGCTCACATGACCGAAACTGCTGAAAAGAATAGCCCCCCCTGGACACACAGGGCAGGTAACACACACCCATCTAGTTTGGCAACCATCCCCTTCTACGATATAGGGGTTTGTCAGGATAAATCACATACTGTATCCCCCTGTGTTCACCTCAAACCAAATAAGTTTGTTCTATGTATACTCTAAAAGAAGACATACTTGATATGAAATATTCATAGCTAACAAATTGATAAAGGCACCAATATTTGTGTTCATTAAGTTTTGAAATAATACACAGGAAAGAAATAAGAAAACGGAAAATTGGCTTTGAGGTTATGACATACCACACTCTCCAAGCAGTATGAAAGATCTGGTTGGAGAGTAACAAACTGGTCCTGCTACTGGGTCAAGATGGCCACTTATTTAGCCTGACCAGAGCTAACTTTGTGTAGCTCTGGTTGCCAGTGTAACACCCATCCTCCACTGCACTAGTACACCACACGCCCCACAGAGGGCAGTACAGCAGCATGGTTATCTACACTGGCAGCCAGAGCTACACTACAGTAGAGCTCTCTGGTCAGGTTAGCTCCGTGGCACCCCTGATTTACCTGATTTACATCATAGCCTCCAACATCTTACTCCATTTCGAAAAACGTTTTTTTTTTTACACAACAACCCGCAAATATATCTCTCTATACACGAACTATTACGGAATTCTCTGCTCTATTCATTAGTGACATTTTGCTACCATGAACACTGCGCGAAAAACCCATATATATATATATTATATGTCTAAATATAAGTATTATATGTATATAAATTGTAGGGGGCCTCACCTCTCTCCTACTCATACTCTAGTATTTGTTACTCCCGGTATCCGTGGTTTCAGGTTACTGGGAGTTATGGTTACGTGTTGTCGCGGGTTACCGTAGTTACGGGGTCTGTGACGTAACCGAATCACGCATTAACGGTCAGTCAGCTCATGAGATTACGCAATTAAACCATCATAAATATTTTTTTTAATTTTCTATTGGTACACATACGCCTGGCGTATACATGTCGCACAGAGTATATTTCCTTTTGTATACGTTTGGTGTGAAATACAGCAAAGACGCGTCCACCTTGTATACGCCTCATACGCTGGCGTGAAATATGGACGTATATATATGAAAACAAGACAATATTCAGCCGCTATATGCATTTAGGCAATGGCGTATATAGGAATAAACCGGTTAGTTTTGTGCAGTGATCCCTTCATACAAGGGATTTTTCCGGAAAGAAACTTGTCTTTTGAATTTCCCAATACGTTTAATCTGTCTTCTTGTTTTGGGATTTATACCCTTTGTTATGTCTTTGGCATATCTTTTCATGTAAAACATCTTCAAGTAGATTCGTCTCGCCCCCAATAGTTCCACTTTGCACCGTTTGTGGAGCTCTGACACACTAATTTCTCGGACAGTTTTTAATGCATATTCTCAGGTTTTTTTGTGTTTTTCTGTAGTGTATCTAGTAAATCTTTTGATGCACAACTAATAAAGTAACCACAATGGTCAAACAATCAAGGTTTTATAAATATCTACACTGACCGATTTTGTAATAAGTTATTGCTTGTTTCCGAGGTTAAAGAACTGTCAATATTCAGTATTGTTTCCTAAGTATCTAAAAGATTCACTATGGGGTATTATTTTTCTCATTTATATAGATATTTTTATTCAGAATATCTTCTTTATGGAATATCTTCTTTATGGGAAGTCAAAATAGCAGTTGAACCAAAAAGACATAGCTTAGTTTTTTCCATTTATCTTCATTAGGTTTTCCTTGTCCTCCAACAGGTATATATGTCCTGTTGCAATCTATGTATTCTATTACAACAATTACTATCGCTTGAATACAAGACAAGATCATCGGCATAAAAACATGGTTAGTCTGTAAAGGGGGTTCTTAATATCGTCAATAAAACAATTAAATAACCGTGGCCCAAGAATACTGCCTTGAGGTACTCCTGCAAAATTATGGAGACTAGAGGATAGAGTGCTACCAACTTTAGCACTTTGAGTTTTGTGATTCAAGTAACTTCTTATGTTCGGCAGGTCCTATTGAAAATTGATTAAATAGTTTATTTATTATCAAATTTCTATTTTCTCAGTCAAAAGCTTTACTGAAAACTATGAAAAGACAGGGTGTTATTCGTGTATTGTCTCTATGAGTATATAGATCGTTGACCAAGTGCATAACAGCGTCAGTTGTACCTCGCTCATTTCTAAAGTTGTATTGTTAAGTATTATAAAGGTTATCAATCTCAATGTCGTTAGAAATATACTGGTGTAAAATTCTTTCCAACATCTTTCCGGGCAAGGGTAAAAGCGATATTGGTCGCTAGTCTCCTGGGTTAAGGAAATTGTTTACTTTAGGTATGGGGATAACAGTGGCATGATACCAAACTTTTGGGAATAGAGAATAATCTAAGATATTTTGAGAAATTTGTCTTATATGATCACGAAAAACAAGAAAGGCATCACGCATGACTCTAGAATTGATGCCAGGTAATCCACTGGACTTGTTAATATCTATACTTTTTGTTGACTGGAAAACTTGATCAGGTGTGATTTCAAATATACCTAGTTTTTCAGCTTAATCCTGCCCTCCGATATTACACAAGCTGTTTCAGGTTTTTCAATACAGTCACCGATTATCGCGAAATAAGAGTTCAGGAAATAAACCATCTCCATTCCCTCGTGATACAGATTTTCAGGATGTCTCCAGAATTCTCTGGGGTTGTTTTTCTCATTTTCAAGCTTGCTCTCCCAATACTCTTTCTTTTACTTCCTTGTTTCAGCATACTGAAATACTATTTCTTAATTTTCTTATTTTATTAATACAAGATGCTGTAGTGAATCGAATTTTCAGCCACTAACGGTCGTTCGACCATTAGATTAATAATGTCCCCTGTTATCCATTCGCCTTTGGTCGGGGGTGGCTATTGCAACCCCTGGTGTATTACATCCACAATACACCTGCCTGCACAAAGGCTGCTTTCCAAATCACCTAATCAGTGAGATGTAGTGCATTAGATACTCTCAGCAGCAATAACATATATATTAACTACACAACCAAACTTTGTTTAACCACTGTAAATTCTGTCCATTGTGATGTCACTGAGGGTTGGTGTCCCAGCCATCATCATGGTGTTTAGGAGTTCCTCCCTGAGTATGTCAATCACATGACTGAGGCCAGCCTGGCCACTGTGTCCCAGCCCCCAGATGGCCGCCCGACCAATGAACACCATCTTTGCCCCTGAAATTGTGAAAGATCACAGAAAAACTGAGTTGACCCTACATTATAAAGTGTTATCTTATACTCCTACACTTGAATATAGTGAAAATAGAGTTAGATTTTAGGTGATAGCAGTTATACTTGTAAACTGAATCCTCTTTTTTGGTATACCTGCAATTCATAAAGAAACATATCTAAAAGAATCACAAATGATCCCATAATCATCATTGCCCGTTTTTCTTCAAGTTTATATCCAGTTATGGGAACTTTTACAAATATTCATATTAAATCTTAGGTTTAGCTGCGTGTTCATGTCTATATGTCATATATCAGTATTGTGTCAGTATTGTCTATATTAATCTCTTAACCTTATCATTTGGATCTTAAGAAAAAGGAAGGTGACAATCAACCTACACAGTGTCTGTCATATCACATTGTGCAAATATATTGACTATTCGAATGTAGCCAAAAGATTTTAGATGTAAAAGTGAAAAGACAAAATAAACTCCCAATGAAAGGGAAAAAATATTTCCACAATTGATTCGAAAATGAAATTACCATATGCAAGGGCTTTGAACACATCGTTTCCTGACCTGATACCGCCATCAAAGAAGACTTCCAGTTTCCCCTCAGCAGCAAGGACAACACTCCTCAGAACTTCTATAGTTGCTGGAACACTGTCAAGGGCCCTTTAAAGGATGATTTTAACATTATTAAATCACTACTTATAGAACCTCTGGATTATGCCAAAAATTATCAATAGATAAGAATTGCATGACATTCTGGTGAGTAAATCTATAAAATAAATCTAGACCATATTCAAACTAGTCCTAATGATGCATTTATATATTGATACATTGGTTGAAAGTTAATAAGTCAGATACAACAATCAGAAAAATATAATCTGTCGTCATGTGGTTGTCATGCACAATGTTGGAAGTTGGTGAAAGCTGAAAGTCATCCAACATAAATATGTGCCTAAGGTTATCTGGGTTTTTTTTAGGATTAGAATCAGATGAAACTCTTTACCTTCCGCCATGATTTGAGACTATCACTCCTTTAGCTCCAACCTGTATCGCCATCCTCACATCCTCTGGTGTTAGCACTCCCTTCAGAAAGACTGGTAGAGATGTTTGCTGACAGAGCCAAACAACGTCTTTCCAGGTAGCATCTAGGCATTCCTCACTAGCATCAGCCAACTGCAGATTGATATGAAGAGACGTCAAGATTTTGAGTCTGAGTCTATTTATGTCACACATTTTGTTGGCTCCGTAACTTCACGAGTCGGAGACAAGTGACATAACGGAGCTAACAAAATGAGTGACATAAATAAGCTCAAGCTCAATCGAGTGGCGTCTAGCTTTTACCATACCCCGTTTCCACATTTTTTTCAGCATCAGAAAGTAGTGACATGAACAACACTTTATATCACACCCATGATATATACAAATCCCATGTTAAGCCTATGGCGTTTTATATTAGAGGCAGGATAAAGGTCGATATGTACTTGTAAAAGAGATGGAATATGTTAGATTAATACCATCTCTGTGGAGAGCATTGCATGTCTAGGAGTCATTAGCAGCAGGGCTGGGTGGTGCATGACAGTCAGGGATTCTGGGTATGTACTGCTAAAGGTGAGTCATTTGAATTGGACCCCATTTTCTAAGATGGTGGACTGGGTGACTCAAGCCAGCATGGTATGTATGACATGGAAATATTGATTAGTATGTCAGCTGACATCAGCATTTGGAAGGTTCTGGAAGCTTGAGAGTGAGATAAAAGGCGACGGCTGAGAGCTGTCATCACACCTCACCCAAGTGTGATCATGGCAAGGGTCATCAGCTCACGGTCAAACATGAGAGCAGGTGGTCATATGATGAGCAGGCTGCAGGACAGCTAGATAGGCTCAGGGAGACTGTCAGTCAACAGGAGTGGGTAGGAGGGCAGCAATACAGAATGGAGTTGAGTCTGAGACAAACTCCAGTGGGTGTGGTTAAGAGAACTAGCAGTTCACCTGCATCTTGAGAGGTGGGAATCAAGCTGGGATTAGTTCTGCATGGTGAGCGTTGTGAAGAGCAGCTGTTTCTCATCTAAAGGTAATGGGCTACACTAAGTCGATAGAGGACAGGGTCTTCTGGAGGTGTGAGCATCAGGATGGGGAACTGGGCTCAGGTAATGGCAGCCAAGGTAGAGAGAAGTGACTAACAGACATTATTCAAAGTGCAGCATTGGTACAGATGAGCTGTGGGTATTGAACACTGGTCATGACAGACAGGTTATTGAAGATCCCAGAGTGAATTGGTGTCCAGGGGATACCTAAAGAGTGTACCTGCTTCCCAGGGGGACATTTAATATTGTGTAAAATACTGTACTGAGGACATTTTGTGCTTGTGACATTAAAGATTGGATTCTGAGGAGTTTGAAGTTTGTGTTCTCCATCGCAAGCCAAAAAGGGTTAATTCTAACACTTTTAACTTACTTAACTTACCACATTCACAAGATATTTGAAAAAAAAAGGATTTGGGGCAGTTAAGGTGGCATTGGAATACATATTCACAACCTAGTTTGCAATGCTCAATGAATTCTGAAGTGTCTATAATTTGAGAAATTGTATCATTCTCCCAATTGTAAGATTGTTTATATGATGAAATGGAAACAATGAAATGAAATTTGATGATACCAACAAGTATACACACCTCTTCACTCTCAAAATTTGCACCTGTTGTTTTGCCGGTAAAATCCAACTCTTCATGCCAAAAAGTTGGAATTATAGGTCTGTCTATAGTCAGCACAATGGCAGACACCCCTGCTTTTTGTCCTCGGTGAATCATGTTTAGAGTAAAATCACGATCTCCCACAATCTGAATATGTTGCCACAGCATTGCATTGGGTTCTGTCTGTGCAACTTCCTCCAGTGCAACTGTTGAGTACAGGCTGGAGACATACACAATGCCTGCATTCTTAGCTGCACGAACCTGAAGAACAACATTACTGGTATAATGTTATATGAACTTAGAGTATTTTCACTGGAAAATGTTACATTGCTACAATTTGAAACATTCATTTAACAAATGTCAAATCATACCTCCTTAGTGCTTTCTAGTCCTAAGTTCACTGTATAGACTATGTCATAGATTAGTTCAAAAGAACTAGATATTTCTTATATATGTATTATCACGACTGTCCTACAGTAATTAACCTTCTGTTTATAATCATAGAACATTACATGTGCATGCTTTTAAGGTCAATACTTCAGAGAAAAGAATTCTGTATTTTGTCCAGATTTGTTTTACTAGATTTTCTTTTCAAATTGTTGTCATGTTTTCCCTTGTTTTGTGGTGAAACATCTAGGCCTTGGTATATATGTTCTTTGTGATGTAAAGATAGGATAACTATACAAACTGTTGCTTTTTCCCCTTCTGGAGTTGCCCATGTATGGTTGGCAGTGGGTGAAATTCCTATGGGGAAGGAAACTGTCTCTCCTGTGGATTGAATGGTCCTTTTTAGCATAGGATGTGAAACATCCACAAGGTGTTTTGGCCAGATTGATATGTTCCTGAAGGCCTCCACATTGCGATTTACTGTTTGCTTTGCCATTGTTGCTCTTGAAAAATATATCCAAGCCACTTTATCCATGTGATGATGGCAATAATCTTCATAGTCAGCAATGCACATTAGCTTTGTTGTTCCCTTTAAATGAAAAAGATATGTTAATAGTATTCCTTCTCAAATAGCAGAAGTAATTAAGCGATAGGTCAAGTATTTGTAAAACCAATGTGCCTTTATTCAGAATAAAAGGAAAAGTACAGGTACACAAATAATGTAATCTGGCATACTTCTCTGGTGTGCAAATTAATGATACTCATTCTGTCATTATCAATCCCATCAAACATATCTGGAATATGTTGTATTTCTATTACAATTATCTCAAGCTTACCTTTTATTTATCAGGAGTGTGATCCCTTTATATTTTTTTATTAATTTAGTATGAATATTTTTTTACATCACATTACGGCCGAACATATTTCTTCTGCTATTGCGTATAAATGCGACATTCGTGCACATGCATTTAGTAATATGCAATTCAAACTCGATGGGATACAAGCTCTGACCATAAACTTCCATAGGTTTCCTCTACAAATCCTGCTCCGCCTCTGAAGCAAGGGGATCTTATAGAGCTGCCCTTCTAGGCATACTACACGCATTCTTGTTCTGGGTCCTCACCCACCTAAATGTCGCCAGTCGTCCTACTCATCACTCCAGGAAATCTACTCATTTCTTCCCTATGTAAGAACATTACCACTACTAACTATTGTTTGGCTAATTCATTACCTGTGAATTGTTCATTGTATTTTCATACTACTCAAATTATCAAACAGCTAATTTCTCACACCTGGTACTAGTTTAGCCATTGGAATAAGATCTCAACCTGCAACAATAACCTAAGGAAAGTACCCATACTACGCCATTGTCATGGCAGAGTGATATGAGATGACGTCATATGCGATTGACCAATCAGCAGCCAGGATTTCACAGAGAATACAAGATATCAAGTTGGAGATTCAAATATGTCTAAACTGAATTTGCGAAGTAATTTGAATCATTCTGATATTGCGATGCTCTTCTAATATCTGTGAAAGTGGTGGGATAAATCCAGAGCCACCCTAGAACTGTAAAATACACAATACTCCACTCGTTTGGATGTACCATAATCATCACTGGGCTTTCGAGCATCCAAACGAGTGGAGTATTGTCTATCTATACGATTGTCTATGCAGTTCAATATAAGTACTTTGATTAGCATCTCCTTCAATTTCATTAAACATCCTCAAAGAATAACTTGACATACATCATTATAATGGTGTTATAGAATACTTATATAAAACTGCATCGAGAATCGTATAGATAGACAATACTCCATGAGTTTGGATGGGCCGCAATCGTCATCGAGGCGAAGCCTAGTGATGATAACGGCCAATTCAAACGAGTGGAGTTTTGTCTATTTTACGATTTGAGAGCGGTTCTGGATTTATCTCACCCCTTTTTATGACATTAAACATCATCAAAATTTCACAATAATTAGAATAGACTTAGCAAATCCATATGACATCATCTGAAATTTACTACGCCACGGCCTTGGAGTAGTATTGTCACTTTACGGGGGTGATCATTGAGGTTTTTTTTTAAATGTTATTGCTATGGCTAAACTTCTACCAGGGGTGAGATAAAACCTAATCTTGAATAGGGTATGAGGAATTATCACTGTTAGGAATCTTTTTTTCACAAAGTTAGTTCTGCGTTTTATTGATATTATTGAAATATGTCAAGCAGTCATAAGATACAACCATGCAATAAAACAAATACCTGGGATGTGCCACAACTATGATTATCAGCAACGATCACTGACTCTGATACTTCTACTTGATTAGATTTCTTCTCAGTTTCATCAAACACGAGTTGTAGGACAAACTCTCCGGGTAGTTGATGTTTCATTTCCCATTTCTTCAGCTGTTGTGTCTCCATTGCCATCTTCAGGATATGCTGTAGTTTTTCGGGAAGTGTGGAGAGTCCCGACATGGTCACAATTGTCAGATATTGGTGTTTGAGAATCTATTCAGGCTTTAATACAGACCTGTTAATATAAAATTCAATTAACAGAAATATTGGCAAAAGCTCATGTAGTAAAGATTGAATTTTGTTAAATTTGTTAAAAAGAAACAAACAACCACAACAGTTGAACTGAAAAATTGACCTGATGAACTGCCTATGGTCCGACAGTATGTGTAAAGTGTTTGTTTGTTTGTTTGGGTAGTTTAACGTCCAATTTGTTCAATTGTTCTATGAGATGAATGTAGGTAGAAATCTCACTCCTCCACGTCTACTGAGGTGAGAGTTCTTTTACTTCCCACACAACATAGACATGGTATGAGAAAAATTGGCATTTGATATAGCAGTAAATCTACCACTGCTGGGGGTGAAGGAGAAAAGTGGCTGCAGTGCGGCTCAAATCGACAAAGTCCAGTGCTCTTTACCACTGAGATAACTCCCCACCCCGGTCGTATTTGTTATGCTTCTGTGCAAGCATATATGTGGTAGGAACCACGAGGAGGCAAGGCGACCAAGAGGGTGAACAGATTGGTAATTGCTGTCCACCCCAGCAGACTATGTAAAGTGTTTCTAGTGTAACCAGTGTGTGTTATTTTGTCAACAACTCAAAACTTACAGAATGGGAGACCAGCACATATTCATTGGTTCTGTGGATGTATTTGATTCAAGTAAAGAAGAGTTGAAAAATATTTAATCAGACTGGAGGTCTTTTCACTGTAAATTCATTTATTGCAGATGAACCTTATATATAGGGGCAGAGGTTGTGGATCTCCCAAGGTCATTATGTGCACCCAACCAAATAAATACTAAAACTTTTTCAGCTTTGTGTGTGATGCTAAAACCTCATTACAGCTCAGGCATCAATGAACATCACCATATCATCCTTCATTGAATGGAGCAGCTGAAAAGGGAGTGCAGACTCTCAAAATGGCAATGAGGAAATGCACTCTGGATCGAACATGTAATACTACACAACAGAAACTGTCGAGGTTCTAGTGTCATATAGAACCACTCCACAAGCTACAACCGGAGTATCACATGCTGCGTTATTTCTGAAGAGACAGCTTCAGACCCACCTGTGTCTTTGATAAAACCCAGTACTAATGATCAGGTGGATGAAAAGCAAGGAAAATGAAGGATTATCAGGATCACCATGTACTCAAGTTTTGTGAGTTCATCAGGAACAAAAGGATGCATGTATAATCTTATGGTGGAGCTGAAGTGAAGTATGTGTCTGATACTATTGTGTATCGTACTGGACCACTGCATTATCTTGTATGAGTTGATCGAAATATACATTATGTGCATGTGGATCTCTTGTCAGATGAATCTGATCCACTTGATTTGTTGGATGCTATAACACCAACTGTTCACAACTTTTGACAACCCAGAGGTGCAGGATCTGATACCAGAAACTGAACCTGTTCCGGATCCACTTTTGAATCACAAACCATCTATAGTGGTGTCATCCTAGACAGAAGGAGTGCAAACCTCACCTAAAGCACAACCACCCAAGCCTGCAACTATTAGTACACCGGAGGTACACATTAGGAGATCTACTAGATTGTAACACAGTGATGTGTGTCAACTGTATTTTAACTAAGACTATGCTTGTTTTAATGCCTTTGTTGGAGAGTGAACTGGCTCTGGAATGTATGAGGTGTTCTGAGCAGCGAGAAGCTAAGCATCACCTGCACTTAGCACGACAGTTGCTGCCAGTCTCCCACTGACGCCAGTCGTGTGTGGTGAGACACACCATCAGTAGTCACATGTATAACACAATGAGAGGTACTAAAGCACGTGATCCACCAAATCCACGCTCAGAGGCGTCCAGAGGCGGCTGGCCGGCTGTTTTTTACAGGGCCAGCTGGCCAGAGGCGATGACCGCACGGTTGGGGGACAGGGTTTTCAATAGGATGGTCTGGCTGATTCCGGCAGATTTGCTGATCCACCAGGCAGATTGTCCCAGCCGGTCTGAGCCGATGAGTGATTTGGCCAACCGACTTCCACAATTCCTCCACATGGTCATCGTCCGGCCCTAACTCGCTCTTGGTGGATAACATGCTTAAAGGTTTTGGAAAAAGAACCTGTTGAGTTGTGTACTATGTTACACACCAGCCTGAACCTCCTAAGAGACTAGTTGAAGAAATATGAAATGAACTGGTGAAAGTTATGTCCCCCCGCCCCGTGCTGTCAAACAAAATTTCGGCACTTGACGGAACTCTGACGGCAGTGTCAACGGCCCTTGGCGCGTTTAACTGCCGCCAAAGTACTGACTGGAGGTTTATACGCCGTCGATGAAAGCCTGCTGCCAGAATTTCTTAGAATTTAGTTTCATTTTATGATTTTCATACTCTGTTAATGATCATATTTCAAGATGCAGAAATTTCTGATTTCCGTCAATTGTCGGCAAACTTGCATCCCTGTTGTAAAATGTTGTTTCATAACTGTTTCATGTTGCTGCAAATCGTCCTTCTTGTGACATGGATAATTTCTCAGGACAAGTCCAGGACAAATCCTAGGAGCCTAGCAGAAAAGCCACCTCTTGTGGTAGACAGAGTTAAGCAAAATTCTGAGGCTTGACAAGTCCGGGACATGTCCCAGGATCCAGTCAGAATCGTTGCATAAATCTACGATCATCAAGATCCTCTAAAGGGTTCCTTCTATCCTTAAAATGAGGCTCAGCCTTTCACATTAGATTAAAACCATCTATTCAAGAGATTCCCGTAAGGATAATACCATATCATTGTATATTTTGAGAACTAGCTGCACTAGGACTGCTCTCTAGCTGTACTTCTTGGAGGACAAGTTTGAACGAGTTAGGATAATTTAGAGGAGAAATCTCACCTTCAGGATTTTGTTATGAAACGACTTTTGTCCACCCAAATTTGATCCTGTCCTTTACTCGTTCTGACTGTAGGATTTAAAAATTTAAAAACGACATTTCACCAAGGACGGTCCGAGGATCATTTCTAGGACATATCCTGGATTATTCAACAGCACCCTGTAATGGGGTGGGATTTTTAAAACCTGCTAAATTGGCCAAAATAGGCTTATCTAAGGCTGATGTTGTATAAATGTATCTCATCAATGTAAAAATGACAGTTTTTGGTGAATCTTTTGATAGTCTTTCATTCCAACATAGGGTTTTGTATAGCTCAGAGGTATTTTTCCTTCCGAAAATATCCCTTATATGTGTATTTATAAGTGTCCCTAGCAGATATAAATATCCAGGTTGTTTTTTTTCTAGATTAAAAAAATATAGTTTTTGTTATTAAAAACGTGAAAATGTGTTGTCCGACACCCCTAAAATTAATTTTTGGGTGTCTGATCCCAGGCTGAGAGCGCAATTTAGCAGGTTTTGAAAATTTGACCCAATGGTTAACTGGAAGTTAAATCAAACCAACCAACCAACCTGATATCATAGGTGCATCTTCCGAAGCCTATCTAGGTGTATACACATTTTCGTTCATGTTTATCAGCAGTTTAACCAGGCAGTTAAACACACTAATGATAACAACAGTTTTACACAGTATATATAGTCAATAATATTATGACTGCTTACCTCCCCCTCCATGCAGCTTACTGATGAATTTCACTGCGGATAATGGGAAGCTTAAATGTATAGAAATCAGGAATCAGGGCATATTAACTATCTTATAAATGCATCACTGATCATGCAGTGTGACCCATTCTGATCATACTCTCAACTTTATTATTAGTACCTGCAGTAGACCGTATAGGTTATCAAAGGTGATTCCCATAAACCTACTAGCGCCCTTGGCTTTCATCGCACAGTCAAGGGGAAATAAATCACTGAAACTTCCAGTTGAAATCCCTTCCCACTTCGTACCTCATGGGACCTCCCCCCCCCCCCCCCCAAAAAAAAAAAAATAAAATAAAGAGAAACACAAAAAGTGGGGGCCTTTAAAACTACCTATTTGAAATACTTACAAATCTAATATCCTCCAACCAAGAAAAGATCTATAGATTGGCCCTCTATAGTTACCTACCATATCTAAGAAACTATGATTCTAGTAGGATCTGCTTGCAGTTTCTCCTGCACATATGGAGAGAGTGAACCAAGCGTAGGCTCGGAGACTGAAGACCCACGAGAGTAAGAATCTCGTGGAAAGACTAACTTGAAGCTGCTGTTCTTTTTTTGTAGTTCTAAACTCATCTGTCCTCCTCATCTTGTGATTTATGTGTAGCCATGCCGAAAACAGAATTTAATGCTGTGGTTTTCTGATCTCACTACCTTGATAGACACCTCTGAGATTTGACCCATGTCAAGGGAAATAATGGCCCATTCAGAACTATGCTGGTTCCACGGGTATCCGCTAGAGGATATTAAAGAAGGTTCCCCCAATGGAAGATCATCTACTTGCGAACTTTGTAAAGGTTTGGTACGGGTGGGGGGGGGGGGGGGGACACTGGCCAAAGGAGATGGTCTAGTGAATGATTTTGAAGGTTTAGAGTTTTAGAACTTTAAATAAATGACTAGGGATGTAGATATGATAAACTAGAGATTCTGAGCTTTGTTTGGATACATATTTTGCTTAGTTTGTATGAATGAACGAGAGTTTTATTTTCGTTTTAACAGCGCAGATATCTAAACTGTTTTGTTGCAAGGTGATTTTAATGCCCCAGTCACACAGGCGTAAAAAACGCCGTTTTCCCGTGTACGCACCTCTACGTTCTTCTACGCATTTTGAAATAGACAAATGCGCGGCAATGCGCGGGAAAACGCGGCGATACGTAAATGAAAGTCGGAATGCGTACACAAACGTAGAAGATACGTACCAAATACGCGCTGTCAGAATAGCTTTTAAAAATTTTAAACTTTTCTCTACGCATTTTTTTCCCGTAAAAGAACGCGCAAATAAGTCAAGATGCGTAGAGAAGCATACAGCAGCGTACAAGAAACGTACTCGAATGTGAATCCGTTGGAAATACGTACTAAATACGTGGAAATTGCGTCCTTTATAATGCCCCAGTCACACTGGCGTAAAAAACGGTGTTTTCCCGTGTACGCACGTCTACGTTCTTCTACGCATTTTGAAATAGACAAATGCGCGGTGATGCGCGGGAAAACGCGGAGATGCGTAAATGAAAGTCGGAATGCGCCGAAAAACGCCACAATACGTACAAAAGCGTAAAGAAGCGTTGATGAACGTTGAGAAGCGTACTAAAACGTTGAAGCAAAGCAAACAATACGTTCCAAATCCGTTCCAAATCCGTTCCAAATCCGTAGCTAGTACGTGGTCCCCACCAATTCAAATACGTAGAAGAAGCCGTTTTTTACGCCAGTGTGACTGGGGCATTACACTGTATCCTATGCATCATTTAGTAATTCAATGTATTAGAGACGGTTATGATGTATAATAAGGATGGAAACTCTAAAACTCTAGCCAATACCATATTCCTTTCATTAGCTCTCCTGAGATCTGCGCAGACGTTCTTGTTTTCATAATAGAGGGAAAGCAACACCATTTCAGTTGAGTATGAGGAGATATGTTTGTGCGTTATAAACAGGCATATCTCCCAGCAGATATGCTCACCAGTGGACAGGACATCTTTGTGGAGAGTGCTGTGCTCTACTGGAGCATGATGGCCTACTTATAAATTGTACCAGTCCTTGTGTCCCACCAGGGAGCAGTGGAAACAGGGGCAGGAACTAGGACACAGGGACTGAGGCCAGTCTAGGTTATTGGTTAACCCTTTATGGGCGAATGATGCCTTGAGGCATCATCCAGCCCAGGGCGAATGATGCCTTGAGGCATCATCCAATCCAGGGCGAATGATGCCTTGAAGCATGATTTCTCAAAAATCTACAAAATCGTTTTTAACAAAAAATAACGGAGGAACATTTATGAAATTTTCACAGAATGTATGTATGATACCATTATTAATATTTCTATTAAAAGAAAATAAAATATTTAAGAAAATATATCATATCACGTGATTAAACAATTGAATTATGGGTTTTAACAACTGTGTGCCCATCCCCTAGCGGTATAAAGTGCCACCAGCACCCGTCCTCCAGGCGGTAGGTTGGCCACAGGTACCCATCCTTAAAGGGTTACATTCCACGATTTGAATGTTGAATGTTGTCATCACCCTGATGTCAGTCGTACTGCGTAAAGGGCTAGATCCACCAAGCGAAATTAGAGCCGGCCGATGTCCGCGCGGGTGGAATACGGACGTCGGCTGCTCCCGCCTCTGGTCACCACAAGCCGGTTGATATAATCGCCTTGGTGGATCAGCAAATAATGTCAAATCGGCTGGGGCCGGCCGCACCCGGCTGAGGCCGGACCTAGTCGCCTCTCCCATATCACCATCGTCCGTAGCCGTATGGCCCCCGTGTGGGAGCCGGCCGGACGTCGCCTCTGACCGGCCGGCTCAAAATGAAAATTATTTGCTGGTCCACTGACCCAGCCGTGTCAGTCGGCTAGAAACTCCCTAGCCGACCCTAGCCGACGCAAAACTGATTTATTTGCTTTTTAAAGGCGGCCGGACGGACGATTTGAAGAGTACGACACCCACCCGCGGGCTCTGCCGGGAGTTGCGGCGAGGGAACGCCGCCAACATAGCGCGAGCCATACCGGCGATACCCGAAGCCGCGAACGGACATTGGAAATTCCGACACTATCGTCAGAATTCTAGCGCCATAGCGTGCCATACACACTCATAACATTAATCCTTATCTCTATTTACCTTCATTGTTCGATTTAACGTGTATTTCCGCGGTTATTTGACAATCTCTGACTGTTCCCGTAAAAATCCCGACACGCCGACACACCGCTCCGCTCGATACGCGGAGAATTCGAGACGGCCGGACGGCCGACCTAGGCGATTATCGTCGCATGAAGTCATTTTGGCCGTCGCCCAGAGCCGGCTGAATGTCGGCTGAGCACCTCTTGGTGGATCTAGCCCTTAAGAAACGGAACTTTCTGTAGGGGGCGCTGTGGTCAATGACATATACTCATGCCTTACTCACAGGAGGGATGGGCTGGATAGGCTGGAGGGCCGATGGGCTAGTCGGGCTGGGCCGGGTCAGGCTCGTCGGGTCGGCTGGGTGGGTTGGTCAGGTCGGCCAGGCAGGCTGGTTGGGCCGTTCAGATTGGCTGGATTTGGTCGGCTGGGTTGGGTTGGTTGGGCCGACTGTGCTGTTCTGTCAGGCATTTTGGGCCGACAACTCTCGCCGACTACCACATGGCGACCACCCATGAACCCATGAACCTGCCTTCCCACCAACCTGTGCACACATCAATCTGCCATTACCCATTACCTAGTGGTAAACACTTAATATACAGCGCTAAGGGTGCATCTTAAGTATGATTGTCGGCCTCTAAAAGCTAAATTAGTGGGAGGATAGATTTAAAATTCTATACAAGTGCAAGTGTAAGCCTAAGAGGCCTATTCCACCAAAGAGGCACAAGCCCAGGCTGGCCCCCTTGTGGTCGCCTATTGGCGACCGGCGGCAATAGCTGGCCCAAACCTCCCGCCGGCGGCGATAATCTGCTTGGTGGAACAGCTCATGAGAGCTCACAGGCCTCGGTGCAACAGCCAATTTTGGAGGTGTTCCACCAAAATATAGTGATAAACACAAAGAAGGCCGGCCGGCTGGCCGGGCATTGTGATCACGACCTCCACCACAAAGCCCTGCTGGAGGAAAACTGTTTGATTTGATTTTAAGCCCCCGGCAGGCCGGCGGGCGCGCCAAGAGCGTGAGGCGGAGAGCTGTTCCCCGGGTTTGCGTTGACCGCTTGCCCGCGTGTACTGCTACACACACCATCAACATGGAGCAGGCATTCCCGCGGACGGTATAGAGACCGAAATTTTGGACAGTTGTGGCAGAATATAAACACCAGAGTCAAATATACACATTTATAACATCAATCCTTATCTTTATTTACCTTCATTGTTCGATTTAACCTGTAATTCCGCGGTTATTTGACGTTTTCTTGTACAATTCCCGACACGCTGACACACTGCTCCGCTCGATACGCGACTTTCGCGGGTTCAGAGCGTCATAGTGTATCGCCGCAGGCCGCGCCGCCTATCGGATCGATAGAGAACCGCGGGCTTGCGCGTTAGTGCCGCTAATGTCCACCAGACGGCAATAGCGAACCCGCTGCGAGTGTATCGCCGCGCCGGGTCCGGCCGGCTCTATGAGCGCTCGCCGGGGACCTTGTGTACGCCTGTTGGTCGCCTCGTGGGGCTTTGGTGGAACAGCTCGGAGAATTTAGGGGTTTAGGGGCGGCCGGGTGGCCGGCCCCGGCGGCAAATGCCGGCTGGGGCGCAAAAACCCGCCTGCTGAGGGCCTTTTTGGTGGAATAGGCCTATTAGCTATGGCACCATCTTGTGTTAGTTGGCCATACAGACTCCATTCTTAAAGCGAGGCTGAGCTCCAACTAGATATTTAATATTCTTATAAGGATATAGTTGCGTGTCATGTGCCAATGCTTGGAGAGTGACAGGAACCATAAAGCCCACTGGTGGAAGTTGGTTACATTACTATGCCATGTGCTTTGAAAGATGAGTAAACATCCGTTTTTACTAGATACAAGACAAGGCTAATTTTGACTCCTGGCTTGATGCTACACCTTGAATGACAGTTTTGGAACTGCCCCTAACCACCATACCTATGTACACAGGTGGGCGCGACCTCATCAGATGATGCCACACCTGTCCCCCTGTGGTTGTATGAAAAGAAGCGCAGCAACCCCATGTCTTATCACTTGTCTCTTTCAAAAAAGTAAAGAATGCCCATATACTTTTAACAAGAGCTTAGATTGCCTTTTGAAATAGAAACACTGGCCTTTAAAGGCAAAGTTCGCCATTAATTAATTACTATGAAATCAAGGAAGCCCCCAGGAGTGGGCAGGAATTGGAGGCATAGGGAAGGGGGAATAAGAGATGTCGGGTTACCATAGGAGAAACTTTATTACACAAGTTTTGTGCATATCTGACAACCTATCACAGAACCTATCAGGTGTTAGGGGATTTTTCATAAAGTAGTTTGAGGTCCATATTCAGGAGGGAGGGCAGGAGGGAGGGAATCCATGAATAGGGAAGGACCTGCATTGATTGGCTATTTAAAGGCCTATTCCTCTGTGAACACAGTACTTCATGGATCAGTGCACACATATATTTAGCTACCTGTAGAGGGAGGGAGGGAGGGAGGGAGGGAGGGAGGGAGGGAGGGAGGGAGGGAGGGAGGGAGGGAGGGAGGGAGGGAGGGAGGGAGGCAGGGAGGGAGGCAGGGAGGGAGGGAGGGAGGGAGGGAGGGAAGACATCCATGAATAGGGAAGGGCCTGCATTGATTGGATATTTAAACCCCTACTCCTCTGTGAACTCAGCAGGTCATGGCTCAATGCACACATATATTTAGCTACCTGTAGGGGATTTGAATTGGCATTCAGCAATTCTCTGAGTACATAGGGAACGTTTTCAGATAGCTTCATGGTGATAGCTTTATGGATGAGTGCACACAGACCTGTCTGCATGCTCCCTAGCCATGTGGGGGACAAAGCTTTGTTTCTATGTACACCAATAAAGTAGGTAGATATTGCAAATAATTTTACAAACCAATATCATTTGACTGGGTCTTGACTGATTTCTAGAACAAAGTTATGGACCATTTTGTCTTCTATTTGTGTGTTAATATCCTGAATAAACCATCCACTCATACACCTGCTGCCTCCCCCCCCCCCCCCCCCCCCCCCCCCCCCTCCACGTAATATTATGAGATTTGGCAAAAATACATGAATAGCACAACAAATATACATTTCACCTTAATTATGACACTTTCTAGGGTGTAAGCAACTGTCAGTGCCACATATGGATGATGGTAAATGTTACACTAATGCCGAATGTAAATCAATATTGAGTAAACATGTGTTTGAGTATGCCAATTTCACTAAAAAATCCCCCCCCCCCACTTTTAACAAATACTTGAATATCTCAGTAAATATATAATCCACCTAGAAAATTCCACTTCTTAGTACCTACTGTTTTTTGTTCTCTTTCAAATGAGGCATATTATATTATGATTCAACCAGTTAAAGGGGTAGAAATATGTGCATAAAGGAGTTCTTAAAAATGGACCTGTGACTACAGAAGTCCCCCCAAACTGAATTCACTATTCTTTTTAAATCCATACCAAAATACTTAATATCAAAACTATAAAACATTGTACCACCATAAAACCTGTCCAAAACAGAAATGATATTCCTATCTGTACTTAGTTAGCTGTAAAAGGCAAAAATGTGGTCAGGTCACTTAGTGACTCTACAAGCAGTTGTACTACAGTAGGCTATAGCCAGAACCTAAAGACCAACCGTCCACCTGCAAATAATATATAGCTCAACTGTGTGTGTAGAAGTACACTCAACCACAACCCAGTAGAATCTGGTCAGTATGATTTTATCAACCCTTCATGGTACATGATGTCTTTGGGGATTATTTATGCCTCAGGCTACTTTTAGGCACCTTTTTTGTTTTTGTTGCTATTACTTTTTTAAATACATATTCATTGATTATATATAGGCAGTGCCTCAAATAAGATTTTTAAATCATTAGAACTTTTACTATGACAGGCACAAAGAATCCAAATGCGTACATTTTTAATTCGTTTTCCATATAGAAAGATGTGGTATCGAGTAGACTTACAGGGCAGCCGCGTCAAGAAATTTACCCAAGAGTTAATCAACATCCTATGTATCATACCTACTCCATCCTTGAATCATTTGTGAAAGACGTCCTACACTGACAGAAACAAACGTGCAGTGGTAGACAGAGAACCACAATGATCCTCATCTGACAATTCTCTCATCATCATTAAAAAGACAGTCTTACCTTAAGAGCCACACTTGACAGTCTGTGCAGTAGCGGCACATCTCCGCAGAACTCTTGTAGGTGGCGGTAGAGGAAGGTGAGCACAGCGTCCCCTAGCGGCAGGTGCCCCTTGAGCTGGCCGGCCACTCCGACCCACTCTGTCACCTTGTCCATGGCCTTCCGCACGTTCAGCTGACAACAAACGCGTCACATTTAGTCAACAAAACAAACATGCATAGTGACAACATCAAATAGCATCCAAAGGAACGCAATAGAATTAGTAGGATGGAGACTGCGAATTTCCCAATGGTAATTTTATTACATATATGGTCAGGTTTATATGTATTGATAATCATATCAAGTTTGATTGTACAGGTGTAAAATATACTGATCCTTTAATGCAGAAGGTCCGATATGAGTCAATGTTTATCATCATAAAATTCTTTTGAAAAGTTTGTATAATAATGTTCACAGCAATTTTTTCCCAATACATTTTGAAAAGAATACCTTTTTAAAGAACTGTTTTTCCAGCCGTGGATCGTCTGGGTGGCCACCTCAACGTACTTCCACAGCTCAATGCAAAGACTCATCTCAAGTGACATGGCCTTCACAAACTCCAGGTTGTATGGCTCTCCCGTGATGGCTTCTTTCCACTTGCTTGCTTGCTGCATCTGAGTGTACGTCTCGGAAAATTTACTCCGCACCTGAAGAAGAAGATATGTCGATGGAGCTTCACAAACGCAATTCTGTATCCTATACCTTAGCAGTAATGAATGACTAAAATGTATATAGAATCTCAATGGTTAACCATGATTCAGTAGTTCAATACGTACACATACTTGTATCTACATATACATTTTTCAATAGAGGATGTTGATCAGTTTGCTGTATTAAAAAACAGACAAAGAGCATGAAGGAAATGGACTGTACCTCTCGTAGATTTCAAATGAAGAAACCTAAAAAAGACATACAAACAAGAGCTAAGTGTGCATAGTCAAATAGAATCATTGGCCTTTAAAAGGCCAAATAAGCAGGTGGACGCATTAAAACTCACAAGTAGCTTAACACATGTTTAATACAGGGAGGGAGGGAGGGAGGGAGGGAAAGAGGGAGGGAGGGAATCCATGAATAGGGAAGGACCTGCATTGATTGGCTATTTAAAGGCCTATTCCTCTGTGAACACAGTACTTCATGGATCAGTGCACGCATATATTTAGCTACCTGTAGAGGGAGGGAGGAAGGGAGGGAGGGAGGGAGGAAAGGCATCCATGAATAGGGAAGGGCCTGCATTGATTGGATATTTAAAGCCCTACTCCCCTGTGAACTCAGCAGGTCATGGCTCAATGCACACATATATTTAGCTACCTGAGGGCGTTTTCAGATAGCTTCATGGATGAGTGCACACAGACCTGTCTGCATGCTCCCTAGCCATGTGGGAGACAAAACTTTGTTTCTATATACACCAATAAAGTAGGTCAAGCCAATATTTGGTGGTAAATGATATTACAAATAATGTTTCAAACCAATATCATTTGACTGGGTCTTGACTGATTCCTACAACAAAGTTATGAACCATTTTGTCTTCTATTTGTGTGTAAATATCCTGAATAAACCATCCACTCATACACCTGCTGCCTCCCCCCTCACATTATGAGATATATGAATAGCACAACAAATATACATTTCACCTTAATTATGACACTTTCTAGGGTGTAAGCAACTGTCAGCGCCACATATGGAGATGGTAAATATTACACTAATGCTGAATGTAAATCAATATTGAGTAAACATGTGTTTGAGTATGCCCATTTCCCCCCCAACTGAAATCTCTTTTTTCTGAAAATCCATGTCAAAATACTAAATACTAAAACTGTCAGCATTTGTATGGCCATAAAACCTGTCCAAAACAGAAACCATATTCCTATCTCTACTTAGTGAGCTATAAAAAGCAAAAATATGGTCAGGTCATCTAGTGACTCTTCAAGCATGTGTACTACAGTAGGCTATAGCCATAACCTTAAGACCAACCGTCCACCTGCTAATAATACTATAGGATATTGTATTGCCATAAACTTGTCCAGAAAAAAAAAAAAAAATCATATACCCATCTGTACTGAGCTATGGGTCCATCTGCTGTTCGTTGGCTGTACTACAGGCTCCAACCAGATATTAAGTGTTCTTATAAGGATATAGGTATAAGTTTTGGTGTAATTTTTTCGTTCCGTTTGCGCCTTAACGGTGCTACAGTTGGAAAAAAAATTTTGGTGTGGTGTGAAACACCAGGCTCCCCATAGAACCACACAGCGACGGTCAAGTCGATCAACTCGCACGCCGCGCGGTTCTATTCAGCGATGTGAGACCTGAAATCCAGGTTCAGAACTCTAGACCAATCAGAATCGCCGAACGGGGTATGCAGATGAGACAGCGGCGTCGTCCGCTGCTCCATTTCCCACTTCTCTCTATTCCGTGGTCACAAAGCGTTGGGTGAGGAATGTTTACAATTTGCTACGCCTCGTCCGCCTACTATATAGGTATAAATTTCACCAAACTAATGATAACTTATAGGATGTAAGCAACTGTCAGTGCCACTTATGGAGATGATAAATGTCACTCCAATGCTCCCTATAAATCAATGTTGAGTAATCCTTGGTTTAAGTATGCCCATAAATCCCCCCACCCCCTACTTTTAACAAATACTTGAATATCTCAGTAAATATAGAATCTACTTAGAAAATTCCACTTCCTAGCACCTAGAGTTTTTTTTATTCTCTTTCAAATGAGGCATATTATATTATGACTCAACCAGATTAAGGGGTAGAAATATGTCCATAAAGGAGCATGTGTACTACAGTAGGCTATAGCCATAACTTAAAGACCAACCGTCCACCTGCTAATAAATACTTGAATATCTCTGTAATTATAAAACTTACATATTTTACTAGCAATACTATTTTGTATTCTCTTTCAAACGAGGCATATCATATTATGATTTAACCAGTTATAGGGGTCCTACCCATAAAGGAGTTCTTAACAATTGACCAGTGGCTCAAAAAAACTGAAATATTGTAGGACCATAAAATCTTTTGTCCAAAACAAAAATCATATTCCTATTTGTACTTAGTTAATTATAAAAAGCAAAAGTGTGGTCAGGTCACCTAGTGACTCTACAAACAGGTGTACAACAGGAGGCTATAGCCATAATCCATGAGACCAATTGTCCACCTACCAATAACACTTCCAAATCCTAAACACTATGGATATAAACACTTGTCAAATCAACACTACGAAAATAAACAATTTAAAATCATACATTTACACATTCCATACAGGAGTTCTTAAAGTTGGACCAGTGTGAAAAGAATGGTACCCCCTCAAAAACTGAAATTAGATTTTTAGAAACATTCCATGTCAAAATATCTTTCTTAATTTTTGCACAGACATTTCGTGACTAACAATTCATCTATTCTTAAGTTAGATGAATAAATCACGGTTAGCAAAACCCATCATTGGCAACTACTGAGTATTGAGTCCACGACACCAATGCATAACATTATTTGATAAAAAAATAGACAAACTTGAAAGCAAGATAACGAGGATATGCTGATGTCTAAGGAAAAGCTTTATTGAGACAATCTGTATATCCTTCCTTTGCTATCGAGCTATAAAAATAAACCATATAAATTAATTGGTAGACTTGTGATTGCTTTGTGTTAATTCGCTAAACCACTTTTATGAATTATTTATTCATTCAGAGATTCTTTTTATTCCCTTTTTGCAAACAATCACTACTTGTACCATTAAGAAAAGAGAATTTACTGGCCCGTCAGTTTTACTTTGATTTACTCAGGCAGTATAGGAATGAGTTTTGGTTTTTACACAATTAGTCTTCTCAGGCAGTATGGGTACAAGTTGTGGTTTTATACATTCTGTCTTCTCAGGCAGTATGGGTGAGAGTTGTGGTTTTACACATTCTGTCTTCTCAGGCAGAATGGGTGAGAGTTGTGGTTTTACACATTCTGTCTTCTCAGGCAGAATGCGTGAGAGTTTTGGTTTTATACATTCTGTCTTCTCAGGCAGAATGGGTGAGAGTTGTGGTTTTTACACAATTAGTCTACTCAGGCAGTAAGGGTACGAGTTGTGGTTTTTATACAATCAGTCTTCTCAGGCAGTACAGGTAAGAGTTGCAATTTTATGGCAGCAGAGCAGAAACTTCCTCTTCAATCCCGTACAGCTGTGCGAACACCTGAAGGACAAAAATAGTTAAGTTAATATACTCCATTAATGGTTTATTCTTTAGTAATTGAGCAAAATATTGAGTTAGTTCATGCGCTCTCAGTGACAATTCATATAACAGACAGCAAGGACTCACAAAAAAAAACGTATCTCTATGATTGTTACCAGGTTAACAATGTTGTGTATTTTACATAAGGAGACATGATGGTCAGGACTTACCTGCTTTTATGTGATTGTTGCCGGTTTAACAGTGTTATGTATTTTACCGGGCTGACAGTCGAGACATACTTGTACTTGTATGATTATTGCCAATTTAACAGTTTTATATATCTTAAATTAGGAGACTTTAGGCAAGACCGGGCTGATGGTCGGAACCTAATCGTATCTAGGATTCCACAGAGCGACTGATCTATGCTGAAACCTGGCAAAATGAAGATTGGGCAGGATTGGAAAAAATGGTATAAGCTTAGCTGGTGGTGGAAGCACCAAAAATATTTCTCCTGATAATTTGGGGCTCTTCTGCATTTTTTCACATGAGTACATTCACCATGTAAAGATATTATATAATATTTCGAGGAGACCAGAATTTTCTGATGAAATCTTAGTCTTGCCGAATCATAGGAGATTTTGGCCATGACCGGGCTGATGGTTAAGACCTACCCGTATCTGTACGATTGTTGCCAGTTTAACAGTGTTGTATAATTTACATTAGCAGACATAAGCCGGGACCACAAAACCTACCTGTATCTGCTCGTCAGGTTCAGTGACAGATGAGGCTGCGGCATTGTGGTTCTCGTGGTATTGTCTGTGAAGCAGCAGCAGCTGATGCACTTCTGTCAATCTGAAGATCAATCCAACGGATGGCTACTATATTTTCAGCATTTTATTTTTAAACGTTTATTGATTGTTAGTAATTCAATTTTTTTTAGATATCTTTCAATGGCTGAGAATGTAACAGACATTCCTCAGACACCTGCGATTTAATGTGTAACTAAAACTCATCAGTTACCTGAGATTAAATATCTTCATCAGAAATTTAGCATATTTTTCTTTTGGCTCCTTAGATGTGCTACATATAATAACCAATTTATCTTTTTTAAATTTTGTGTGTGTGCATCGGTTCAGTCTAAAAGTGCTTTCGCCTCGTTTTCTAAATATCTCACAAATAATAATCAAACACCCTGCACATGTCATTCTCCAATCGACTGTGGCATAATATGAACATCACTTAGGGGAAACAGCTAAAAACAGCATGATTTAGTAAAGTGGAAACTGAGTCCCCCTCGCCATGAGCAATGAGCTCGAATTGAATCAGAGAATATCAATGTCTTATAAGATTTAAATGTCATGTGTACTCACCGACTGTTCCGCAGTAAGAAAATAAACAGATCCGTCACTGCATCCTTCTTCACAAGAACCATGGCCAGTTCAGCCGCGTACGCCGGCTCCACCATGTCGGTGTATGCAGCTCGCCGCAGCACGTACATGTACAGCGAAGACTTTATCTGAAATATCAAGACCAGTGTACTAACATTAAATACAAAAAATTATCTAAAAGTATACAATAAAAATGTCTGGGTTATATTGATTGGATATACATTTATTTTCTAAATTGCGGCTAATTGATAATTGACGACAGTTTGTGGGATGGACTAGTGGCGCCACCTGACGAGAAACTCAGACGTCATCCGGTGATCAGCTTATCGCATCCAGGAACCAGCAGCTGTCCTGAGACGCTCACCAGAAAACCCACCCACCCACTCCTCAAATGAACTCTTCTACTTCATATGGCAGCGTTTTTATGCCACCATGCCCAAAGGCATATATATATTGTCAATTATTGCTACCAGAAATCTGTCAATATAACGTTACAATTTCATACTAGGTTTCTTTTATAAACGAAAAATAATTCTATAAATTGGAAACTACCATTTCTGTCAATTTCGAGGAGCATACAACGGCTTTTATCTGAAACCAGTGTATATTGTATTTATTATCCACCATTTCTGGACAAATGGCATGTCGATATCAGTTTGTTTCAGTGATGCACTGTCCATGCCCACTCCCTATGTGTTTTCTATGGCCACTTTGTATTAGGTGGATAATAAAAGGCTGCACATACCTGATTGTGGAGCGGAAGTTGTCTGCCCCCCGTCTGCCATGCGTCAAGCTGACGCCGGATGTGACCTGCCCCCACCGTCTCCACGATACGGTCCACATGCTTCTCCCGCTCTGCCACCAGGGGCAGCAGCAGTACGCAGCTGAGTGCTGCCAGGGGCAGCTCGATGTCCGTGAAGAGTTTCGCGAACTTCCCCAGGTTCAGGTCCAACACGCACGGGCACCTGAGAAACACAGAGAGATGCAAGTCGGGACAGAGGAAAAATAGAAAAGGTTTCTAAAACTGATGCATTTGTGGCATAATTTATTAAAAGAAAATGGCCATGAATCAATAGAAGTTCTGATTTCTTTTGATTATGAGGACGTGGCTATGACACCTCTATAGCCGATGCTACCTTGAAAGGGGCAGTTTCCTGTCTGTTTTGAACCATGTTGCTATAGTGTCTCCATAGAATCGATTGTTCTGTTTTTTTTAAAAAACTTTAAAAAACTGATTTCTCTTGATATTTAGTGTTATTTTCAGTTTGAATTCCTAGAAATTCAAATCATATTATAACTTATGCTATATAGGTTGCTTTATGCCATGCGCCTGGAATGGTCTCATCCATCCTTAAGGTGGCCTAGACTATCATAAGTCAATCATATAAATCAAATGTAAATGACAAATGGGTGAGTGTACCTGTGTAGTAGGTTCAGAGTTTCCAGGCACTTCTCCTCTTCAGCAGGCGTCAACGGAGCTGAAACTGAATTCAAGACAGAGACTTCGGCAATTACCAATGAAAGGACTTCGTGATGAATTACCTCGTATTCCTTTGTCAAATGCATCGCTACAAATTTATTTATATATGTGTTTTCGTTTGTTTGGGTAGTTTTATGACCAATATGTTCTATTAGACTTACTTTTGGTTTGATTCAATCTATGAGTTGAATTTAGGTAGAAATCTTACCCCTACACATTTAGCGAGGTGAGGGTTCTTTTACTTCTAACACCACATAGACACAGTATGAGGACTGACCTTTGATGTAGCAGTAATCTACCACTGCTGGGGATGAAGAATAACTGTGGCTGCAGTGAGACTCGAACCCCCAATATTGTGATTACTAGTGCAATGCTTTAATTGAGCTAACTCTATACGACTTATACAGGGATGAAAGTCAGGACTGGGGACAAATTCGGAAGTCAAAAATCCGCACCTTAACGCTAGCAAGAATTTGCTCTGGTGGCCAGTGTACCCAAGCGGATTCCGTCCAAAAAAGGTCGGAAATGTACGGAAAGGGTCAGCGCCTACACTGTGCCACCTGCCGGGGACTCTAGCTCGGCAGGGCCGCCCAGTATCTGTCAGTAATAGCCTTGGTTCTGTGGGGATTTGGGTCCTTTTATAAGGAGCCAAATTGTTATTACGTAATATTCATGTGTAGATATGCAAGATTCTCTGCAATGTTCATCAAAATTCCATAATATCGGATTTCTGTCATTTGTTGGAAAACCTGCATCCCTGCTCATACATACCTTCAGTGAGTGGGAAGCTCAGCACTTCTCTCCACATTGTCGTAAAGCTCGGTATGACCCACAGCTCAGGGTACTCCGTCAAGCGAAGCAACATGTGGTGCAGATGCTCCAACTGCCAACAAAATTAATATGAAAATGAAAACAAGCAAAGACTTTTTTCTATAGAAGGAAATGATGGAGGGCAATTAGAAGAAAATTATACCTAAAGGCATCACCATTAGGGTTCCTATATATCATTATATACCTGTGGCCGTATGTTCTACGTATACCGCTGGCTTCTATCCATGTCATATTTATGGCTGTACAACACGTACATGACGTATGGGGTATTTATCCTACCCCTAATATAAAATCCCATAGGCTTAACATTGAGTTTCCATTGAGTTTCTGTATGCCATGCTGACTGGCATGAATTGTTAACACGTAATATTCCAAAATCAAGGAGGTGGGGTAGGATAAAATCAAAACCTGATTCGTTTTAATCTTGGCTACCGCAGGCCACTCCTGAAGTTTTGGCTCCAGACTTCACTCGGCTTCGTCTCATGAAGTCACTGCCGAACTCCAGTCGTGGTATACGGTGGCCAAGATTAAAACTCATCCAGTTTTACGATAGTATATGGCATACCAAGTATGTACAGCAGCAAAATCCAACAAATCATCCAAAAGCAAAGGTGAAAAATGGCCTATGACACCGGTTCATCTGATCATAAATTTTACCGCATATTTATCATGTGCAGCCACAGTAACCCTGTTTCCATATAATACGTTCCCGACCTATAACACTCACCATGCCGAAGGCTTGCATCTGTTTCAAGATACTGTCCCACAATGGAGCATCCCTAATGTCATAATCCAAACACAAGTTGGCCACCAACTTCACCGCCTGTGGCAAAAAACAAAAAACAAAAATTAGTCTTTTTTTGGTTTTTAAGGTTTCCTTTCATCATGTACACTGTACATATTTCCTTATATCTCCATCTTAGCCGTTTTTTTTAATCTGGAAACTGGTCAGAATCACCACATTGTATTTTCCACGAGACTGAGATTTTCCACGAGACGAGAGAGGAATACCATAGGCTTTTGCTACAGAGCTAGGTCTTTCTTTCTGGTTTAACGTCCCAGGGGACCCTGAGGGTATATAGGGACCATCAAAGATTTAAGCTTTTCACCTTTGTAGACATATTTTAGACAATTCTTTTAATTTTTTTTATTAACGATCAAAGAGACTTGTCCCTTTCATCAAGAAGCTTTGGAATAGTCTCAAACAACATTTTTCCATGAGTTTGGAGAGAGATGGAGAGAGGGAGACAGAGGAAAGTGAACTGATTTAAAAGGCGGTGGGGGGAGACAGAGACTGTTTTTGGAGGTGGAGAGAGAGGGAGACAGAGACAGACACAGAGACAGAGAGAAGTCAGACCTGTTTTTTATGGAGGTGGAGAGAAACGGAGACAGAGACAGAGAGGGGTCAGACCTGTTTTGTTGGAGGTGGTGGAGAGAGACAGAGTGGAGTCAGACCTGTTTTTGGTGGCAGTGGATAAAGACAGAGACAATTTTCGAGGGTTTGGAGAGAGACGAAGAGAGGGAGACAGAGGAATGTGAACTGATTTTAAAGGCAGTGGAGGGAGACAGAGAGGAGTTTGAATGTTTTTGGAGGCGGTGGAGAGAGACAGAGACAGAGTCAGACCTGTCTTTTTATGGGGGTGGACAGTTTGTTTGTTATTTAATGTCCCAGGGGACCCTGAGGGTATATGGGGATTGCGGTGGACAGATACAGAGACAGAGACAGGAGTCAGACCTGTTTTTGGTGGCAGTGGAGAGAGACAGGGACAGAGACAGGAGTCAGACCTGTTTTTGGTGGCGGTAGAGAGAGACAGAGACAGAGTGGACTCAGACCTGTTTTTGGTGGCGGTGGAGAATGACAGAGACAGAGACAGAGACGTCAGACCTGTTTTTGGTGGTGGTGGAGAGAGACAGAGACAGAGACAGAGACGTCAGACCTGTTTTTTGGTGGTAATGGAGAGAGACAGAGACAGAGTGGGGTCAGACCTGTTTTTGGTGGCGGTGGAGAGAGACAGAGACAGAGAGAAAGACAGAGACAGAGTGGAGTCAGACCTGTTTTTGGTGGTGGTGGAGAGAGACAGAGACATAGACAGAGTGGAGTCAGACCTGTTTTTGGTGGCGGTGGAGAGAGACAGAGACAGAGACAGAGTGGAGTCAGACCTGTTTTTGGTGGCGGTGGAGAGAGACAGAGACAGAGACAGAGACAGAGTGGAGTCAGACCTGTTTTTGGTGGTGGTGGAGAGAGACATAGACAGAGTGGAGTCAGACCTGTTTTTGGTGGCGGTGGAGAGAGACAGAGACAGAGACAGAGTGGAGTCAGACCTGTTTTTGGTGGCGGTGGAGAGAGACAGAGACAGAGACAGAGACAGAGTGGAGTCAGACCTGTTTTTGGTGGCGGTGGAGGCGCCAGATGCTGCGCACGAGACCGGCCTTGTTACACTTGAGGAAGGACTGCAATGTTTGGCCGAGATGAAGCTGCTCCATCTCCTGGACGTAGATGAGCGACTGCAGGTGTTTTCTGTCGGAGTGAATAAATTAAACCACGATAAGTAAATATTCACAGACAACTTGTAGTATCGAGACAATTTACACACCAATTAATTATATGCTAAAGACCCCCCCCCCCCCCCAAAAAAAAAATTTAAAAAGAAGATAAAAATCCATTGATAACTGCACCCACCACTTGGTGTTCTGCTTAGCATTGGGGCCAAGATGGCTGCCTACATAACACAATAGCTGTCTGCCCTATATGCCAACTCATTGTACAACTGTGTGAGACCGCACACTGTTGAGATAGGTTGGTGCAGAGAGTTACTTACTCTAGTGTTTCCACTTTGGTCTTGGATGTGGTTTCGATCATCTCCTGGTTGGCGATCATGAAGAGGCATCGCATGGCACGGATTTGACACATTGTTGACACACATGAGGACCCCTTCAGGAGAAAAAACAAAGACACAAGATATCAATGTTTATCAGTATCAGCATGTCAGATGGGGTTAGAAATAAAGGTGGAAATAAAACCCTCTGTCCAAAAACAGAATATTCCTATCTGTACTTAATTAGCTATAAAAAGGAAACAAAATGTGGTCAGGTCGCCTAATGACTCTACAAGCAGGTGTACTACAGGAGGCTATAGCCATAATCCATGAGACCAATTGTCCACCTACCAATAACACTTCCAAATCCTAAAAACTATGGATATAAACACTTGTCACGTCCTGTAACTAAAGTCCTCGGCCTATAGCAATTGTCCATAGTTATGGGATGAAAGACCTTGAACGGTCATCACTAAAAAGCACTATAAGCCCTCAGTAACTACATTTCCTCATATTACAGTCATTTAACCACAATTTACATACTATCTACTTACTTTATAATATAAAATTCTGTCATACCTTGTAGATGTAGTTAAGAAGGAAGAATACATTCTTTTCTAGAGAACCATGTTGGAATAAGTAGACAAGCCTGAAAATGAACAGTATGGGTGGAAATATGAGCGAACACTGCATAACTTTACTGCAACATTAATATATAACCTTTTATAAATCTAAAATTCTAAGGACCATTTTGTGACAGGTGTTTTCATGAAGCGGGAATCTAGAGAATATGACTAGATTTAACAAGAATTTACCAACAATGACCAATAATTATTCAACAACTTTACTGAGTAGTCTACAAACACAAAGTAATCAGATTTATTTTAATGTAACAACATCAACAACAGAGATGCAATTTATGGTTACGAAAGGGATCGGATGTAATATGTAAAAGGAAAATGACACAACTGTATTGGGACTGGTAGTAAGTGGCATCGGGGCTTCGTTTTTGCAACGCCAGCAATACGATGCACAGAAAGCCCATCGGGTTGAAGTGTCTCAGGATGGCTGGTTCGAAAGATGTAAAATGAAATCCAAAGAAAGGAATTGCTAGTCCAGGGAGCCAATCGAGGAGTGGCTGTGTTTGTGTGAAGAATTCAGGGAAGACATGTGGTCATGCTGCCAAGTCATCGATTAAAATATTATTTATTACCTTTTAAGATTTTCAATGTCTTCTGAGACTTTCTCTTCTGTGCCCAATGTCAGTTCCAAATTGTGTGCATCCAACGTCATAGACTGGATAAAATAAAAAAACAAGATACACATGTATTATACCGAGTCTTTTCAGACACAGCACAAAGGTTTTCGATCCACCTCACGAGGAATTGCGCTAACAACTTAAATCATTGGCCTTTGAAAGGCGAACAGAGTTGATGGACTCATTTAAAACTCACTAAAAGTAGACATGTTGAAAATTATTAACAGAGAATAGGCTTAGTTGGAAATATTGCAGTATTTTGATGATTTTAATTTCAATGAATGTTTTTCTTTGAATTGTAATATACAAACAAATGCTTACTTAAACTAATTAGATATGCAGCACAATTCAATCTATACGATTTGAAAATGGATCCCACCATAGTCTCTTATATGCCTTCCAGGCCTAAAGTACATCCATTTCAATGGTTGTGCCCTCTGGTGTCTAAGCCTAACCTTGACCTCTGCCATGTTTACTCAGTTTTCATTTGAAGGTATGTGGTCTTTTTGAGGTGAGGTTTATCATGATTATTTGGAAAATGAATGGAATTTTAACTGTAATCACGTCATATAACTGTCGACAGGGCTAGAATTGTCTAACTAGGGTGGGCATCAAACTTGCACACTGCATTGCTCGAGGAACCTACTGGACAGGTTTTAGCTACAAGCTGGAGTGGTGCAGTGTGTCAAATTGGCGAAAAAAGTGAAAATGTTCCCTCCCCCTCCAACATTATGAAATAAGACAAAAGTACATGAACATAATCAAATATAGGCTTTACCTGTCGGTGCCAGTTATGGAGACGGTATATGTAACACCAATGCTCAGTGTAAATCAATATTGTGTGAAAATTTGTTTTAGTATGCCCAGATTTTAAATGAGGCATATTATATCATGATTATGCCTTCTGTCCAAACAGATATCATATTGCAAGGGGGCCATCCATAAAGTATGTACGCAGAATTTCTGAAATGTTGGACCCCCCACCCCCTTTCCCTATCTTGTACGCAATAGAACAAAGAGGGAGCATACACAGATTTTCCTAAATTTCTGACCCCCCCCCCCACCCCCCCTCGGTGCGTACGTACTTTATGGATGGCCCCGAGCAGGTGTCCTATAGAAGGCTAAAGCCATAACCTGGAGACCAACTGTCCAACCACTAACAAGTAAATTTGTCAAGATCAGAAACAAATATTTGCACTTTATTATGTCCTGCCAGCTTGCTGAGCTATGGCGCTGAATATTATAGATATATACAGCGAGAAGTTACGAGACAACTTTGCAGTTTGATCAGAGAATGTACAATACCCTGCTGGCTGGCTGAACTATGGACCTGTATATTAGATATATATATATAGAGAGAGAGAGAGCGTGAAGTAACAAGACAATATCACGGTTTGATCGGAGCACGTACCATGTCCTGCTGGCTGGCTGAACTATGGACCTGTATATTAGATATATATATATAGAGAGAGAGAGCGTGAAGTAACAAGACAATATCACGGTTGATCGGAGCACGTACCATGTCCTGCTGGCTGGCTGAACTATGGACCTGTATATTAGATATATATATAGAGAGAGAGAGAGAGCGTGAAGTAACAAGACAATATCACGGTTGATCGGAGCACGTACCATGTCCTGCTTGCTGGCTGAACTATGGACCTGTATATTAGATATATATATAGAGAGAGAGAGAGAGCGTGAAGTAACAAGACAATATCACGGTTGATCGGAGCACGTACCATGTCCTGCTTGCTGGCTGAACTATGGACCTGTATATTAGATATATATATATAGAGAGACAGAGCGTGAAGTAACAAGACAATATCACGGTTTGATCGGAGCACATACCATGTCCTGCTTGCTGGCTGAACTATGGACCTGTATATTAGATATATATATATAGAGAGAGAGAGAGCGTGAAGTAACAAGACAATATCACGGTTGATCGGAGCACGTACCATGTCCTGCTGGCTGGCTGAGTTGGAGGGCAGCCACTCCCCGAGCAGCTCAGCACGCAGCGACATCAACTTGAGCCCGTTGATGTCACAGATGGCTGCGGCAGCTGCGTGTATGTCCGGTAGGGCAGCCAGCTTGGACACGTGGCCTGCTCGCTCCTGTATGCTTGCATGGTGGTAGAGCTTGATAACCAACGTTTTAGGCTCGGAGGACAGGCTTAAGAGCTCGGGCTCGGCCAGGAGGTGCTGGTGTAAGGCCTGCTCCGTGGACAGTCGCCGGTAGGTATCCCTAAAGATGGTGTTGATGTTCTGTGCCTTCTCGAATTCCTCTCCCTGAAATCATGAAAAAAAGAAAAAAAAATCAAAATCAAAGTTGCAAGTTATGGCTAGAAAAACACCGGGTATATGATCGATGCGAAAGATGACTGGACAGTGATGGGACTAGTAGGAATGATTGCATAAAAACTATGCATCAACTTCCATGAAATACTGCCCACTGCTCGGCATGACGTATATATAATATTCCTGCCCACTGTTAGACTGCATAAAATTGCTTTATTTTTTTTTAGATTTTCAAGTATAAAATTAAAGGAATCGTAGTGACTGAGGCCGTAGTGAATGCTGTTCACAGTATTTTGTCCGATAACTGGGTGTAGGGTTGTAGTTATTAGAGAGAAAACCTATATAAGTAGAGGGTCAGAGCACATATCCCATCAAGTTTGAATCGCGTAATAATTCACAAAGGGAAGCTGCATTAATTACATAGTAATTCAAATGACATGGGATTGAGCTCTGACCGTAAACTTGAATTGGTTTCTGAATTTATCTCACTTTCACATTGACTAATGGGCTAACATTTGTAACATAATCCCCCATTGGATATTTCTTCCTAAATAACTCATGGGCCTCGGATACAAGTTCCCAATGTTAAGTCTATAGGGAAAAAGATGAGATAAAAAGTGAAATACCTCAAGTGGCCATTCTCGGGAGCGGAGCCTATGTCACTAAGATACACTGCGTTGCTCGATTGTCTCACTCTGCAGTTTATTTTCCCGAAAGCGGTGCAGTGCACTCCCACACGCACGAAGGGTTAAACAACTTTTCACCCCATTGAAACCAATGTTAAATTCACTGTTTGTCTCTGGTAATATCTCAGTAAATATCCAACATAGAGACATCTAACAAGAAATGACTTATAGCTGAACAGAGGAAGAGGGTATATGGGTTTCTTTTTATCCATTTGTTATGCAAAGATTGTTTTATTTGGTGTGTTCTCAAGCAAATTGCCGAAATTGCAGATGACAGGCTGCTGCAACTGTCAAAACAAAAACATATTCAAAAGTGCATAAATATTCAAATTCAAACATTCACACTTCTCTCCCACAAAGTTTATTCATATTACTTGACAGAAGAACATCAAACAACCTCTAACTACGCATATTAACCATGTGCAGTGAGTCCAAACATCGATTTACGTTTCGTCGATCGAGCGATAATAACAGAAAGCTAGGGTGCTCGAAACTTGCAATACCCTTTGCCCCAAGCGGTCGTGAAAGAAACTAAACGTTCCGCTCCCGAGAATCATTATGGGCTAAGTAACTGTTTCTGCATGATGCCCCAGTCACACTGGCGAAAATTTCGGCGTTTCTTCTACATATTTAAATTGGTAGGGAGTATGTATTAACTACGGATTTGGAACATATCTATTTGGTTTGCTTTAATGTTTTTGTACGATTCTCAACGTTCATCAACGCTTCTTTACGCTTTTGTACGCATTCTGGCGTTTTTCGGCGCATTCCGACTTTCATTCATCTCCGCGTTTTCCCGCACATCGCCGCGCATTTGTAAATTTCAAAATACGTAGAAGAATGTAAACGTGCGTACATGAAAAAACGCCGTCTTTTACGCCAGTGTGACTGGGGCATAACATTATATGTAGGTATGTTCCTGTAGAGTAATACTGACCTGATCACCGCACGACTCAAGCCACGTCTGAGAAAGCATCAAACAATCCCGTAGCGTGAGCACCTTCACCGAACCTGCAATGAAGGCCTCATATGGTATTGTCTAATTTGTAATAAAGTGTTTACTAAATAAAGCTTGTGGCCTCGCCTGAGCTTATGTTCCTTTGTCGCTGATAATGTAACATTCATGTTCCAAAATCAGTGTGTTATGGCCATAACACTAGACGATTTTGGAACATGAATGTAACTCTACCTGAGACAAAGGACCAGTCCTTACTCTCAGCGAGGCAGTCTAGCAGAGTCAGCCAATGTGCCCCCCCTTTCCAGCCATTTACTTGAGACTACTAAATAACCCCCCCCCCCCCTCTAACATTGTGGAGCAGGGTTCGTACATAGACACCCCAATAAATTCCAGGCCAATGTGCCCCCCCCCTTTCCAGCCATTTACTTGAGACTACTAAATAACCCCCCCCCCCCCCCTCTAACATTGTGGAGCAGGGTTCGTACATAGACACCCCAATAAAATTCCAGGCTTTTTCCAGGCTCTAATTTTCTTTTTCCAGGCACATCTGGTCACTGTTTTTAAAAACATGTCTGATACATCACTAAATTTAGTTAACATTTTCTTTATTTTCCTTACTACCTGTGGAATTTCAGTGGTCTGGGATAGATATCTTCAAAATCAGTTTTGAATATGAAGACAAATAATCAAATCCTTGCCATATTAGCATTTTGCTATATGGTCAAATAAAGGATTTTTGGAACTATCTAATCCAATCATAGGCAGTCAGGTACCGTTGTTAAGGAAAGCTGATAATGACCAGAATTTCTTAGGCTAAAATTATTCTTTTTATGCAAAACTAAATTTTCCAGGATCTTCCAGGTTTTTCCAGGCTCTCTGTGAGAATTCCGGGCTTTCCAGGCCTGGAAAACCCAAATGCATAATTCAAGGCTTTTTCAGGTTTTCCAGGCTCTGTACGAACCCTGGTGGAGATGTTCTTTTCTCAAATCATTGGCATGAATGATGCTCAATGAATATTATCTTTTTTTTTGCAAAAAATATGAAAATTGATCATATTTACCAAAAATAAACAAAAATGGATTTCCATTTAAAAAAAGAAAAGGACAGCTGCCATCTCTGAAAAATGGCTACTCAAAACATAGAAGACCAATTGTAAACGAAGAACTGGACATCTAGACGTAATTCAAAGCAATAAAATATCTAACTGCTTCAATAAAAAAGATAAGATAACAGCTGGGGCTTTGTTTGTTTGTTTGGTTTGATTTAACGTCCAGTCAACCATTACAGGTTCTTAACAGACTTTCTCAAGGTTCTTCTACACCACAAGGGTGGTGATCGAATCTATGTGATGAATTCAGAATGAAATCCCACCCTACACATTTACCGAGGTGAGAGTTCTTTTACTTCCCACACCACATAGACATGGTATGAGAAGGATTGGCCTTTGATAGAGCAGGTAAATCTGACCTACCCATGGGGAGTTCCTTGACGATCCAGGACCCGCAGGCCATGGCCGTCTCGTAGTTACTGAGGAGCAGCATTTTCCTGATGGTGGCGATCATGTCGGTGACCATGTCCGTCGTGTCCCACTGGAAGCCGGAGCCGCCCGTGGCCTTGTGTCGCGTGGCCTCCTCCTGAACGTACTGCTGCACCATGTTCTTAATGGTGATCAGGTAGAGCTGGTCCACCTTCAGCTGCATCATGTAACAACAACCACAGTTTACAGAACGATTAGGTTACAAAGGTTCAAAACTTGCTGCATCACATAGTGTGCGACTGCGGAACCAGCCTAGATCTTATGTCGGTCCCCTAGTCATTCACTAGTCAGAGGTGGGGTACCAGTCAACTTAGATTTTTTCCCAATCCTAGCAAATCATATGGCTGGAAATATTCAGTGCCATGAGTGGACTTACTGAGATTTGCACATTCTCAACCTATTAGCTGAAAGTTTAGGTTGAAAAGAGCCACTCGCTAATGAGGGTCACCAACCCACAGTGTAGGTGAATATATGGATATCTTAAGGCGACATATAAACGTTTTTGAAATATTTGGATGAGAATTGTTAATTCATTGGTAAAAAGTCTTTTTTTATGTAGATTGTAACTCATCAATTTAACTAAAATAGAGCTGAATCAAGACAAAGGATCCTTACTATTCTTCATGGCCTGACTAAGAAAAACAGTTGATGCTACAACTGAGGCCCACTCTGTTGGTTTCTTTGAATGAATAAATAAAATCAAAAGAAAAACTTAAAAAAAGAAAAGAAATAAAAAGTCTAGGGCACTACTGAGAGCACAAGGGGTACAGGGAAATAACACCGCTGACAGCCTATGGCATTTTCTTTTTAAATTTAGGGGCACACCCCTGGGATATTCCTTTTATATTTTTTTATGATGATTTTTATTCTAGAGATTCTCTCTACGTAGGGTGCAAAGCAGCCCTGTTTTCAGTAGGCACCAGGGCCAGTATTTCACTTGTATTATAGATGCATTATATACTAACTGTACAATCATTCTTACATAAGTATTCCAGATCATCAGATCTAGATTACATTCGACGATGGCGGTCTTAGGGTACATTACACAATACAACAATTAGCAATTACTACGACAGGGTGATATATACAAATGAAGAGGATCATGAATAGTAATATGTTCTTGTAGGTAACTACAATGTAGGACAACATCTGAACAAAAAAATGTACTTGAGTGAATCATTAGCAAAAAGAAAATAATAATAATAAAAAAAGAATCTTACACCCAGGAGCTTCGCCATAGGAACCCAGGCATCCACTGTCGACGCGTTCAACTCGGGGGCTGGAAAACATCAAACCGCGTGGGAAAATTGACTTAAATTAAAACATGCAACATGTATCAACAGTGTATGATGTAAATCATTGAATTAATCAATGATACATGACCCCATGTATTTACTTAACACAGGATATCTAGATATGATGAAGGAACTGAACAGACTCCAGCAAGATAATGGGCGAATAAACAGAAACCTGTCAAGGCTAAAAGATTTAGGAGGTTCAAAGTCGAACCAACAAAGAGTGCAAAATGAGTGACTCGACCAACTTATGAACAAGAGCTAAGTTGGCCTTTAGCAGCCAAAAGATCAGGTGGACCTGTGACTCAAAAAGTCCCCCCCCCCCAATAGAAAAACTTAAAAAAAAAAAAAAAAATTCATGTCAAAATACTAAATACTAGAGCTGTAAGATATTGTATGGCCGCAAAACCTTCTGTCCAAAACAAAAATTAAATTCCTATCTGTACTTAGTGAGCTATAAAAAGAAAAAAATGTGGTCAGGTCACCTAGTGACTCTACAAGCAGGAGTACTACAGTAGGCTATAGACGTAACCTAAAGACCAACCGTCCAACGTCTAACAAGGGTTTCCATGGAATACATATCACGACATTTTACATATTAAATAGAACTGAATATTAAAAACCTGGAAGTATCAACAAACTAATTACAGATGATTTTCCAGGGTTGTCCATTGACTAAGGCATGGAATGGGAGGCGGGTTTCGGAGAATGAGGACAGCGCCCCGTTGGCCTCGACCAGCTCTTCCGAGCCCTCCGCGCGACAGCTGAGCTCGTACTCTGAGGGTACGCTCACTCTCTGGTACAGCAGCAGATGGTTTACGAGTTCGCTCTTCTCCCTTTCACACTGCGACACATCCAGCTGGACAATCCACTCCAAGACGAACTGCAGCCGCTCGTAATCATACGAGTTCACCTGAAAAATCAACGTTTTCAATCAGGTTGGAAATTGATGAATGCATTCAGTGTAGGCCTCGCAAGCCTCCGGGGAAGATACCACAAATGGTTTCTTGTTGGTGTTCGTTTCAAACAACGAAATAGTGAAAAATCTACAGTCTCAGTAGTTTGTCGATAAGTACACAAGGAATCCTGGCATGAAAGCCGGTATCGAAGAATAAATCGGAAATTAAAAACTTTAAAGAAAATGAGAAGTAAAATTCTTTAAGAAAATTATTCACAAAACCAACAACATCAGTATTTCCCTTTCAGCTTCTATCCTTTTTGCCAAGTTTATGAGAAGTATTTGTTACATTGTTTTGGGATGGAGTGGTTATGGATCAATTTACATTTTAATTGCTCTTGTATCAAATATTACAGTTTCGCTTAATGCTGCTTCCTACAAGTCACCATAACAGGAAAAAACACATGCCATTTGCCTAGAAATTAAATAGAGTAGGACCCTGCCTAACGGACACCCCGCAAAAGCGGACTGTTATTTTGGTATGGAAAGGCCTAAACCCTGTGTAAGTGGATACCTCCGACGGACACCCTACCAAAATGAGTGTGTGTGAGTATATTCATAAAAAAACATTTTGTAATTCAAATTTTAATAACTTCGGATCCAATTGAGATATTGGAAAATGGATTTCAGATCTACAATCCCCTCTGTCTTCCCTACCTATCGGTATATAACACTTGCATATTGGCCTGGAGGAAACTTGAATACCCCAGATAAGCGGACACCCCAGCGAACACTTTGGCCTGGAACAGAGGGTGTCCGCTTATGCAGGGTTTGACTGCATCATGATTGCTCGGTGTTGTAAAACACAGGAATCACTTAACCTAATTACTGGATTCTGGCTATAGCCTTATTTAGCATTAACTCTTTGTTTGTTATTAAATATTGTTAAATACTTATTGGCACTCCAATGAATATACTAAATACTTACTGACAGTCTAGTGGATATATCAAATGCTTATTGACAGTCTGGTAAATATCTCAAATATTTATTGATAGTCCGGTGAATATACTAAATACTTACTGACAGTCTAGTGGATATATCAAATACTTATTGACAGTCTGGTAAATATCTCAAATACTTATTGATAGTCCGGTGAATATACTAAATACTTATTGATGGACCTATTTGAGGATCTTGTAGAGTCTGGAGAATATATAAGATACTAATTGACGCACCTCCTTTAGGATCTTCTTGAGTCCGGCGAGGATCTTGTTCTCAGATGAGATCTGGCAGATGGTTTCGACAGCTCGCTGACTCTGCGTACGGTGAAGCGGGGCACGCGGCTGACCAGGCTTTAACGGAGGCAGCACCTGACACTGCAGGAACATGACAAGCGCGTCATCCTCAGGCAACTCAAACGTGCTGTCATGAATATAAAATCAAGTCAGTTTCAGTGAGCTAGAATCTTTAGTATCTAAGGAAGAACGCCTGTAATATTGGTGATTACTATATGTCACTAAATTTATTCAATGAAAAAAAAAAGTGAAGTGCCGAATTACAGACAAAACATTTCTATTCAATGAATATATCGTACATCTTATTTGCTGAATATGTCCTTAATCCCCCAAAACCCATCAAACTGCACCTCCTCTAAACGACCTCAATCTACACTTAGACTGAACACAATGAGGCCTGGGGCAATATTTCATTAAAAAATAGCAATTACTTGAATTTCGGAAAGATGCCTCTCGGCATCACAGCACACTATGCCTGGGAATGCCTCCTGGCAAGGCCTCCAGGCATCTCAGCGAACTATGCCCTGGAATTCCTCCAGGTATCATAACGTACCTTAAGGGTTAAAGAGAATCAGAGCACGTACCGAGTGAACTGTCGCAGGAGAGCGAGTGTCGCGGCCTCGTGCTGTACGATACTGGACAGGACCCTCTCCGGGCCACGCACGAAGTTCAGCCCCTTCGCTTCTTTATTAAGCTGATGAGAGAAGACATATAAATAATTAATTACAGACTGAGGTGCTAGGTGTTTCTTGGTTGGCAGCTACTGCTTGAATGAGTTTAATGTGTGACATCGGCTTAGGTCTTCAATCAGTTCAATGGTAATGCCCAGAGTGATAGCAACGTAATCATGGCAATTCCCTTGAAATTCAATTTCAGTTTTGCCATAACATGCGCTTGTTTGTTTGTGTAGTTTTACGTCTAGGTAGGCTAGTTACGTCCTTTTGAGATTAACTCATTGGTTGACCTATGTGGTTCTGGAAATGTTGCACATTGAATGTACTTATCCCTGCTTTTCTTTATTGCTTGAGAGTAAAACATAAGGTGCTCAATAGAATGAGGCATCTAACAATGCTGACATGTGGTACATGTGCATACTGTGAGGGAACTACATGAAGATCCATAGCCCCTGAAAACATGCCATAAGTTTCGGTTGCGGAGTGATCTCACGAGGCACAGCCGAGTGAGATTATGTAACGGACCAAAAATGAATAGCCTATTTTCAGCAGCCATGGATTGAGTGAGGTTTAATACCTCATCCTAATTGGATTTTTTTTAAATGGGGGGAATTTTTATTATTTTTTTAAATGGGAAAAAAACACAATCAAACATCTTTTCCAGGCATACAGATGTTTCAGGCGGTGATCACATGCCCAGTGACCAGACTTACTCCTATTTTGTTGAGACGGTGCGCCCAGCCGGCTTTCCTGCGCACGTCTGAAAACAGGTCCCTCATCGACTGATCGCCAATAATAGTGGAGAACTCCACCCCGGTCATGGCTATGTTCTGAAAAATAGAGAAATACATATTAAATTATCTAGTAATCATGAAATCAATAAATGCTCGAAGCTATTACGTCTTTTCTCTTTCCCTTTCCTTCCTTCACTAATGTTAATTGGGAAAAGTAAGTGGAGATATTGCTCATGTGGAATTTCCTACATCAGAGAGACTGAGAAAACATGGAAAATACACCAGTCATGGAAAAAGGTTGAGGTTCTGTGTGGAGGTTCAAGCCACAGTTTTATTAAATGAGATTTTTTTTTTTTTTTTTTTTTTTTTCAAGAAACCGGCGACAAACCGCGCCCCCCCAGGGAGCTCTACCTTAGAGACTTTCGCCATCCTTAATGAAATCTCCTTATCGAAAGCCAAATGCTTTAACCCCTCAAAACAAAATCTTAGATTAGAGGAAAAACAAGCTATCAACACCTTGGTTAAAGACAATAACATAGTTATTAAACCGGCAGATAAAGGGGGTGCCTTAGTAATCATGAACACCACAGATTACATTAAAGAAGCCTCACGACAGTTGTCCGATACCAAATTCTATAAGAAGGTTAACACGGACCTCAGCGACACCCACACCCTCAAGGTAAACAATTACCTGGAGGGTTTACATCGAGCAGGAGAAATCTCAGCACAAGTCTTGAAGCGAGTACTGACTCAAGAGGTAAGAACCCCTAACTTCTATCTTCTCCCTAAAATTCACAAACAAACCCTGGACGCCCAATTGTATCGGCAAATGGTTGCGCAACAGAGAAAATCTCTGCCCTGACCGACATTATTCTCCGACCTCTGGTACCCCTCACCAAATCATATGTGAAAGACACAAACCACTTTCTAGACCTAATTCGACAACACAGCAAAAATCTCCCCAAAAACTCTTTGCTCTGTACTCTGGACGTTAGCTCTCTATACACTAACATACCAAATGAGGAGGGCCTAATCGCTGTGGCTACCTGGCTACACAAATTACGTCCCTCCAAATTGATCCCTCTGAACCAACCGAAAAACGTAAGCATTATCAGCCTTTTACGCATGGTCCTTGAAATGAATAACTTCCAATTCAATGGCACACACTACCTCCAAGTGGGAGGTACAGCAATGGGAACACGAGTAGCCCCCACCCTTGCAAACCTTTTTATGGCATATTTTGAAGACAAACATGTATACACATACCACACTCAACCATATCTATGGGTAAGATACATCGATGACATCTTTGTCATTTGGACACAAGGCGAATTTGCCCTCACACAATTCATCACACACCTCAATTCAGTTCATCCGAGCATCAAATTCACGAAAGAGATCTCCTCCAACTCAATACCCTTCCTGGACACCCTGGTCCAGATAATTGACGACCACTTAGAGACTGATCTCTATTCCAAACCCACTGATGTGAATAACTATTTGCACTACACATCGTCACACCCTGAACACTGCAAGAAAGGTATCCCTTACAGTCAGTTCCTACGTATTAAACGCATCTGCTCACGTAGACGATCCTTTTTGAGACACTGTCTCATTAAAGCCGGACATTTAAGAAAAAGAGGATACCCCTCCGGTCTCCTAGCTGACAGCCTCATTAAGGCGGACCAACATCGCCTTAAACCCCCGACCACAGTTCCAGCCAAGTCATCGGACTTGGCGGTCTTGGTTACCACTTTCCATCCCACGTTTGACTCTCTCAAACAAGTAGTGAACAAGAATTGGCCGATTTTGGCCTCTTCCAACCGCACGAAAATGATAGGCAACAAAAAACCGGTGATTGCCATGCGCAACCAACCCAACCTCAGACGCCTTCTGGTGCGGGCCAAATTGGATTTCCATCCTGAACGCAACCCCAAACACCTCGCAGCCCTCAGTGGCCGCACCTACAACATCTGCTCCCGTCCTGGGTGCCGATATTGTGTACGCCTGGACACTAGTGGCCGCATACAGTCACACACAACCAACCGTACATATATGTCGAAACACAACATCTCATGTCAGAGTTCCAACATCATTTATTGCATCACATGCAAGAGATGTGGAATACAATATGTAGGCCAGACCAAACGCCGGTTAATGGACCGGTTTCAGGACCACTTCCATAAGGTTATTTACCAAAGGTTAGACACCGACATGGGTCACCACTTCAACACCGATAATCACATGGGTTTGGTGGATATGAAAATCCACATAGTTGATTTCATATACACCCACCCTGAATCTTCCAGGGCCACTGCTCTTAGGAACAAATTAGAAAATATCTGGATACATCGCCTCCGCACACTTATACCGGAAGGCCTCAACTTGATAGACACCCCAATCTATCGCTCTGGAACTACCCAGTGACACCACTTCCTTTGCCTCGTCAAAATTTTTTTTATGTATTCGGTCAGTGGACGATCACGGGTGTTTTCCAGTCTTAGAATAATCTATTAATTATTCACAACTAGGATCAACCAAGAATCCTCTTGGTTTGTAACACTTACACTGGTTTTATGGGTTTGATTAGCCATGTTTTAGCTTGCACCCATTAGCTTACCCATACTTAATAAGATCATATAATTTGATCACCTTGATAACCCTACTAGCACTTAATGATGCCTGATGAGCCGCTCCTGGCGAAACCTTGACCCCTCCCCCACTAAAGAATCTTTCAACAGTGATATAAACCGCTTTTCTGGTGGTTTTCAACATAATTAACAACTCATTGTTAAGTATGTCACTAGTTCCCAGGCATTTCGCCTGGCAACACAGGGAGAGCAGGCGTGACATCACAGAGTGATGTCACACCGACCAGTGTACATAGTTACGGTGGTTAGGTACAGTTCCATAACTGTCACTCAAGGTAGCATCAGCATAGGGAACGGACGTTGCCTCGTCCTATTTCTAGTTTTATTAAATGAGGATCAATCTATACTCTCTTTGTTTTAGTCAAGAAAATAATCATTTTATATACAGGATATGATAACAAGTAATTGATAATTTAATCTGATTGTTGTATAAAGATACGATACATAATATACAGAGCAGACCTAATTGATCGGTCTATGTATAAGGGTGTTATCTCCGATATAAGCTTTGAACCTGTAATGTTGTGATGTGCACACACATGCTAGAGGAGATTAGCAACTTCTATACTACTGAAGTTTACCATTTATGAAGGTGTACCAACTATTAGTTATCTACTTCAGTGGATTTACATATAAAATTGTTGACTGTGTCCGTACACAAACCAGTCTATTTTGACTGATCGGACTCGGTATGAATAAAGAACATAAAAAAAAATTGTACCATAAAAAAACCCAAAAAACGGTGAATGCGTGTACCGCGGTGAGCTTGTGCCGGCTCTGGGCCATCACTTTGATGGTGTTGAGCAGTAACTTGGTGGCCGTGTTCCGCGGGATGCTGAGCAGCATGCCGAGCGCCACGCCCAGGTAACACTCGGGCTGTTTGAAGATCTGTAAAACATACAAACACACAGGCATGTCAGTCAGGGTCATGAGAAAAAGAGGAAATATTCTATTTATCATGCGGAATCTACAAAGAAACTGAGAAAACATGGAAAACAAATAGTTATTGGCCATGGAATGGGACTGGTGTGTGGGGAGTTTGAAGCACTGTTTATTGCTGTGACTGAGGCCCAATTTATTTCATATTTGTATTACAGAAAAACAAATAATTTCATAAAATCAAGGATTTCCTTGGAAAAGTGGAAAACTGCCATCTCTGAAAACCAACAACTTTTGTATTGTGCAGTAAGCAGCATTGTGAATGGAAATGAAAACAATTAAAAATTGAGAAAAAAACTGTATTCCGAGATATATATCCTTTTTTTCTTTTACTCAAACGGTGGAACATATAGAAAATAGGACATATATCAGGATTTGTCGATTATTTTCAGCTGAGAATAAGACACAGAGACTTGGAGATAATGTAAAACAAAATGGTCATCTTACCTTGAGAATGATTTTGTCTTTTAGATTATGGATGTGCAGAATGGCTTTCTGCCTGTTCTTGATGAGGATGTCTTTTCTTTTGGCCTTTTCTTCAGGCTGAAAAGCAGAGTTCAGACAATGCCCTGATGAGAATGATACAGAAGAAAATACTTCAAAGGTCTAACATACGGCCATGAGGAGAGTAGGGATTAGCCTACAATTTTACTATACCACAAACAGAATGTACAAAAGTGGAAAGAACACAAGCTGTTATACATATTATATACCTATGGCCGTATGACCTACACATACTGCCCGCTGCTACATATGACGCATACATAGCCGTACGTCAAACTGTGACGTACGGGGTATGTGATCACGTGACTAGCTAAAATTTCCCCATTTTTAGGTATATAATAATACCAAAATGGGCTGACTCTCTTCGTACATCAAAATACTTGGTAAAATCCCTCCGATTTCGGCTTCAGGATATATCTGATCAATAATTTGACTATGATTTTGGCGTACGAATACAGTAAGCCAGTTTCCACATAATACATTGCATGGAAAGTTGTTAATACAACCGCACAAATTAACCAGAATATATCATTTGAATAGATCTTTGTCGTAAACAAAACATGTTAATGAAAATTATTTGATCAAAAAAAAAGAAAAGATTATGATGATGTGATGAGCAAAAAAAAATATTTTTTTTAAGAGAAATAAGCATTGTGTTACCTGTATGGAGCTGAGGCGCTGTCCTGCCACAAACAGAGCGTCGGCGCTGCAGGATAAGGCCAGTGACAGCTGGTTGTTACTCTCCAGATGCTGCACCAGTGGCACCGTGTTGGTATGGAAGTCATCCACGGTATTTATAACGTTCTCGTCATCACCTACAGGAACCAACAAGCACTGCGCGATCAGTCTTCGAGCAACAACTCGATAACAGGGGTCTTCCACCGGGCTGACTTCACGACTGAGACCACCTAGACCTCGCATTGACTGGTTTGAAAACAGGGAAGAAAGACGGGACTGGGGAAAAAGTCTGAAATCGAAAACCTTTAAAAAAAAGAGAAATCAGCAAAACCCAAGCGGGTGCCGTCCAAAAAGGTCTGAAAAGGGCGGAAGCGGTCGGCAGCTACCACCCCAAGTTGCTGGGGGTTCCAGCGAGGCAGGGCCGCCCACTAGTGGTTGACAACGGCCTTGGTTCAATACAGTATGCCATTGAGTATATATTGACACTATATTCAATTTTCATCAAGATACTGAAAAGTTGGATTTCCGTCAATTGTTGGAAGACTCGAATCCTTGTAAAAAGGCACTGGGATACTTGGAATGGCTTAGACACTGAACTAAAAAAAGACACCAAGCAAAACTGTTTTCAAGCAATGCTTTAAAAGCTTAGAGGATGCAATTTTCCCAAGTTGAGGTGTACTGAACATGTGGCTAAAATCTATGTACCGAGTAGTCATAATATATTCAGGATACTAAAGGCAAATGGTTATGCTTACTCGGCACCGTTTAAAATTCAATTCAATCCATCTCATCATTCCAATCAATATTACCTTTGTACCTTCTTTGTGTGAATTGTCTTGGGAGTTTAGAGGTAACCTATTGAAGATTAGGGTTAGGGCTCGTATCCCATTGATTTTGAATTGTGTAGTAATTCAGCAGTTTCGCTTTGTGAATTACGTAGCGATTCAAGCGAGATGGGATCTAGTTCTACCCTTTGTGACATAATCCCCCGTTGAGTATTTTTCCTAAATACTTAATGGGTGTTGGATACAAGTTCCCAATGTTAAGTCTTGAGACTTTAGAGGAAACCTATTAAAGTTTAGGACTAGAGCTCATATCTCATAGAGTTTGAACCATGTAGTAGTTCACAAGGCAAAGCCACATGTATTATGCAGCAATTCAAACAAGATGGGATCAAGTTCTGACCCTTAACTTGAATAGGTTTCTGAATTTATCTCACCCTTCTCATTGACTAATGGCCTAACCTTTGTGACATAATCCCCATTGACATTGAGAAAAAATACTCAATGGGCTTTGGATAAGAATTCCAAATGTTAAGTCTATAGGAAAAAAGTAACAGGGGTAAGATGATGAGATGACCTCAACTGGGGCGGATAGTACCTTGAGGCATTTTTTTTATATACAATATTTACGATACAATTGTTTAAATTTAGAAACAATGGGTCAATAAACTTGAAACCTGCCGAGGACATATGTATAATATCATAATTAACCTCATATAACGTGATTAAATAAGGGAATATGATTTCAGACAAAATTGGGCACGTTCCCAGGTGTAATACCGGTCCCCAGTTTTTTTTGTTTTTTTTAAGGATTTTCTTGCATTCAATTTTTGTAAATTGCTCTTCCATGCAATAAGTACCCGTGCCGACCCACGAGGATGATAATGATAGTGAGGAGGATAATGTGACTTACTGTCAACAGAGCCGGCGAGACGGGTCTGTGTGTACGGCAGTCTCTCCACAGAACCTGCAACACAAGAACAGGTGGTGACTGTTAGTTTACGTAAAATGTAACTCAAAAACGCCAACAACTGGAAAAGTAATCTTACAAATACTGCAATTTGAAATATGGTACATCCAATGGACCATAAACAGAGCCTAGAGAGTGGTCAAAAGCCACCGAAAAACGGTGCCAATTTGTACAATGTTGTTCATGCTAAAATATTCGTCTGGTAGTACCAGATGTCACCCTCCAAATTGAAGAACTGTAAACTTACAGAATTTGCATAATGGAAATGAAATTATTTAAAATCCAGGGTATGATATTACGAAGGGAAACCATACGCGAAGTGCAGAGCATTCAGGACTACATTCATATTAAACTGTTTTATTTCTATTAACACGATTTAGTGGCGTTCATGTTCGTCTCAAATTCCCATCCCACTCTTCTCTCATTGGTGACTGTAAGCCTTCCTACCCGATGCACGTGTAGCCATTCCACTTGCACAACAAGGACATGATCACAATTTTTTTTTCTAAATAATGTACGGTCGAACACACCCCCGCCCGGGTAAGCGAGACGAAAACGTTACGCAGAAAGGTTTTTGATCACATGATCACATGTTGTTGTGCCACTCGCAGAATCATCACCGCTAAATTTGTGTACATAGATTACTAACGGTTCATATTTGCCGTTTAAACAATTCTTTGAGAATTACCTATATCTGGAATACAGCTTATGGCGTAGGTATTGGCCAGTGGCAAGGCTACTGTAGAATCCAGGACCAAACCTTGATCCTCGTAGAAAGAGTCAAACTTCCCGTTTTCATATCGATACTTTGTGTTTTCCGACACCTGCAAGAAAATCCAAAACATTAAGATAGAATCTAAATACTATAATATACATAAGACAAGAACCTCCCAATAATCATTTTCCAGGGCAAATAATGCAAAATGCAATAACTTTGAATGTTTCTTTGGTTGTTCAAACAAGCATCTACATAGTTGGATAACTACTTGAGTTATTTTCTTTTAATTTAGCATATTGCAAAGCATCATTTCTGGAATTTTTTTTAGAGATTGCTTATGGTACAAAACGATACATAAGGATGAGGTTTTTGTCTCTCCCCTGGTACAAGTATAGTCATAGGAATAATATTACAAGAAATCACCCACGTAAAAGGACAACACTACACCATGGTCATGGTGGAGTGATGTGAGATGATATTATAATCGACTGGCATTGATTATACGCAATATCCTAGCATACGCTCGGATATTACTGCGGGTCAACTCCTCAGAGCGTACGGTGTATGTAATAACCGACATCTCACCTCCAGCATTCCTTGATATTCTCCCATTTCGCACTGGTCTGCGATGGCTTCGACTAAACGACATCCTTTGCTGAGCTCTAAGCAGTCGACCAGTAACTCTGCAAATAGATATTCAGGGATGTCAGTTGGGGTCAGGAAAAAATATGGTCATATATTTCACATGGAATTTGCTGCTTCAGGGAGACCAAAACAATGTAGAAACCACATCAGTGTCGGCCATGGTGTGGAGCAAAGGAGTCTGAGGGAAGATCAAACCAGTATTATCGGCGTGAAAGAGGTTCAATTAATATCATTACAAGGGAAATAAATGTACCGTAAAACCCCGGTTTTAAGCCGATTTTGTTAAGGGAAAATCGGCTTATAAGCGGCGTTTATGGTATACACTGTAAATGAAAACATGGATTTCCATGGAAAAGTGGAAATATGTCATATCTGCAAAGGACAGATTATAAACATTTCAAAGGTATGTTTGGTTTTAGGGATTTACTGAGTCTGCTACTTTAATATCATAAATCAATCATAATCATGAATCGCAAGTTTTAGTAGGGTTTCATGAAGTCAAAATATTTCCAAACATTTTTCTTCCTTCCCGATCTCTCATACCTGACCTATAATGACGATGTGACTAAGTAGATTATTGATAGTTATATCAACGGAGTTTCCATTTGTAAAACTGAATGTCATCGAGAAATGAGTTGGATCGGTAGAAGACTGGATGTCTCCCTAATAAAGACTTATTTATAGCATACACAGAAATAACAAATTATCTTTGTGCTATTTTCACACTCAAAGTCTAAGTATTGTAAGGTTCATTCAAAGATTGTCCATTTAAAAGTCCTCGGAAAATAAATTAATAGTCCTGAAATTTTTCGAAATATTTCCATCCCTGCATGACATATGAGCACAGGATATTCAATGCTGCTGTTCGGAGGACCACCTCACCTGGGCTGCAGTGGGTCGTAGCCAGGTTGGCCAACTCGGCCACCACCTTGGACAGATGAGGCAGAGCGCGACACTCATCGACGAAGTCTGCCTGGGCCTGGATGGTGACGAGCCGGTGTGCGAGCTGGTAGAGGAGCGCGGCTGACTGCGTACCGGGGTTCTTTTTGTGCAGCGACCTGTCAACACACGACAAACTCTCCATCATTTAGAATCACAAACTAGATTGTATGTTCTATCATAGATATATTTGTCTGGTGAGGGGCCATCAATAAAGTACTAAAGAAGAAACCAACAAGTTTTGGTCAACGTCGTTATTCTCTAAGAGTTCAATGCGGAGTGAATATCTCATAGCATTCAAACAAGTTCGAGAACAAGGACCATGACCAAAACGAGTTGCTTTCTGTATTTATCTCACCCCTGCAGAAACTAACAGAATACACGATACACAGGATATAGACCATGGAGAACAGACTGCAATACTCATAAGGACATGGAGAATGAGTATCCGATGTTAAGCCGATGGGACAAAAACACCAGGGGTGAGATAAATACTTTGACTCCCCATCCTTCCTTCTCCATCTTGTATGCAAAAGATTAAAGAAGGGACATATACAAAATTTCCAAAATTTGCCCCCACCTCACAACGTAAATACATCATGGATGACCATTTTCTTTTGTCTCCTTAATGAACCTGCTCCAAACATTGACAAGGCTTGGGCCTTCATAACACAGGGATGTCAGACAGATATGCTGAACAGTCACAGGCACATTGCATGCTTGGCATATCGGGAAAGCTGTTATCTGTGAAGTCGTCTTACCTCGCGAGAGAGACGGCGTGTTTGATCTGTCCGGCCTCCAGAGACTGCAGCACGATCTCGCACTCCATCTCCAGACGCGAGATGCCCAGCAGGTTGCCCAACCTGTCAAACACACGACCGCATTATGTACAAAATATATACTTTTAAAAAAAAATTTTTTAGCTGCCAACTAGATAACACCTAGCCACGTATTGAATAAAATATATACTTTTCTTTCAAGAAGAATTAAGTTTGTATCTTAAAATAAAATTATTGGCATCTAAGGCCAAATTGGCGGGTGAACGTTTTCAACTCACATGGTAAGACCAGTTACCATACCAAGTATTCTATGTATGGAATGCGATTACATACTAACATTTTTAGAATCCAGAGAACATTTAGCTACATGTAGGCGAATTGAATTTGGCAATCAGCATTGCCGCTTGCCTGATAGTGACACCTTCATGGATGAGTGCACACAGGAACTGAGACCTGTCTGCAAGCTCCCTGACCATGTGGCTCAAAATGGGGTATAAAACTCTGTTTATATGTATATCAATAAAGTAAGTCAATCCAATATCTGGCGGTAAATGATATTGCAAATAATTTTACAAATCAACATCATTTGATTGGGTCTTGACTGATTCATAGAACATAGTTATGAACCATTCTTACTTCCTTTTATGTGTGAATATGCTGAATAAACCATCCACTCATACACCTGCTGCCTCCCCCTCACTTTATGAGACTTATCAGAAAAAAAGAGAATGAATGGATATGTTTAAAGTTGAAGTAAAAAAAAACAAAAATAAACAGAAATTCCTGGAGAACATCTATGCTAATAAAACTGAATCAATGCATATACAAAGCAATCAATTTTACCTGTAGATCTTAGTCAAGGTCCAAGTTCCTCGTTTCCCAGATTTCTTATCAGAATTACAATCTTCGCACTGTAGAAATGAAAGGTCCAATGAATTTCAAACATTGTTAAGGAAACGCGATACATTTTCATTTTTTCATAATCAATTAGTACAGGGACCAAGGATACATAAGGGATAGTGGATTTAGAATGGAGACTAAACATGAAGGATGACTTTTTGTGAGTTTATCAGATTGTTTGATTGTTTGAGTAGTTTCACATCTCGGAAGGCTAGTTACATCCTTTTTAGACGGACTCCTTGATTGACCTATCTGGTTCTGGTTGAAAGAAGGGTAAACTAATTCAAGATGGGTGTGAATGTAGCAATGGAACCCTGTGCCTGATTTATAGTGCTGCCTCACTGAAGGGCTGCGCTGCAGACAACTGACACGACACTCTGCTGGTCACATCATACTGACAATGGCGAACCAGTCGCTGCTTCATACCGATCGGGTCAGCAAGCTCATGAGTATGAAAATGCTCCCTGTGATCGGCGACAAGTCATGCTGGCTCGGACTTTATTTGCCAACCTCCCGAAGAGGACGGTTTGTTCACATAAGTTTTCCTTTGCTCTTTGCTATAGCTTTTAAAAAAACTTCAGAATTTCTTTCAATCCAGTGTGGTTGAATACATTAGTCATAGATGTTGTACCTTGGAGGTACTTATCCCTGCTTTTATTTGTTGCATGACGCATCAGGTGCACAATAGAAAGAGGCACTTGAAAATGATGGCATGTGGATTGTTCTTTTACCAGATGTGTTTATCTTAAAGACTTCCTCAAACTAATTGAGTCACTAAATAAGTCTTTAATAAAACCATTTTCCTGCAGCAGCCCTGTAGCCGATTTCCTGACAAGCCATTATACTGTGCGCAGTGCCTGCAGGAACTCTACCGCAGCCATCTTAAACCCACAAACAGCAATATCACAAGACTTCAATATCTTACAATGGTAAACAAAGGTATTTCGTTGGTTCAAAGATCCATTATGTCCATGTATTTTGTCAAAGTTTTATCGAATTCAGACGTTCATTTATTTATCTATCGAATTTAGTATATAGTTATAGATGATGCCTGGAGGCATCATACTGCAGTTAAGGGGTAAACACATCTAAAAGAGATTAATAAGGAACAGACTCGAGATCCATAGCCACTAAAACTATGCCATGAGTTTTGGTTGCGGGGTAACTTCACGAGGCAAAGCCAAGTGAGATTAAGGAATGGCATATTTTCTGTGGCTATGGATCGAGAGCGGTTTAGATTTCATCTCACACCTATCACTGACTAATTGGAAAACATTTGTGACATCATCCCCCATTGAGTATTTTTTTCCAAATACTCCATGAACGTTGAGTACGAGTTCCCAATGTTAAGTCTATGAGGGAAAAAATACCAGGGGTGAGATAAAAAACACAGGACTTACCACTACAGACTGAGGGATTTCAACCAAAGTTTTCCTGAAGAAGCCGACGACCTTCTCTTTGAGTAGCGTCCATGTGCTGGGCCCGGCTCCTTTGGAGTATTCTTTGTATGACAAGAACAGGTCAAACTCCACCTGCCAAACAGATTTAAAGGCATATCGGACAATTTAGCTTGAAAATCAAAACCTATGTCAATTGCCTGAAAATTGAATATAATGATCGCAAAGTGTTGTGGAACACATATCTAATTTGAAAACCGGGTGTTACCATGCTAGTTTTTGATTTATAGACTAAAATGATGATATTATTATAATAGCATATGGAGCAATTCTTAAAAGTTGTTTTTCACATAGTAAAACCCATGTCATTTTTTAAATATGCTGAATAAACCATGAACTTAACACCTTCTGCCTCCCCCTTCCATTATGAGATTTGACAAAAATACATGAACAAGGATTAAAAGTTGACATGGCATTGCCATGATTTCGGTTTCAACAAGTTTCAACAAGTAATGAGGGAGGGAGGGAGGGAGGGAGGGAGGGAGGGAGGGAGGGAGGGAGGGAGGGAGGGAGGGAGGGAGGGAGGGAGGGAGGGAGGGAGGTGGAAGCCTGTTGCAATATATATAAATACACTACTGTCGCCGGGTGCAGACCACATCTGACCCGCAAGTAGGTATTCATTGAACCGCAACGGGTGCTGAGTGTTCGAGGGAATCGGGTCACATAGGTCACCAGCATACAAGACATAGTCAGAGGCTCAACGTAACATAAATATAAGGATCGAACGCACTCCACATATGGCAGGCACCCGTTGTGGTTCAATGAATACCTACGAGGGAGGGAGGGAGGGAGGGAGGGAGGGAGGGAGGGAGGGAGGGAGGGAGGGAGGGAGGGAGGGAGGGAGGGAGGGAGGGAGGGAGGGAGGGAGGGAGGGAGGGAGGGAGGGAGGGAGGCGGAAGCCTGTTGCAATATATATAAATACACTTCTGTCGCCGGGTGCGGACCACATCTGACCCGCTAGTAGGTATTCATTGAACCGCAACGGGTGCCGAGACCAGACGTGTTCGAGGGAATCGGGTCACATAGGTCACCAGCATACAAGACATAGTCAGAGGCTCAAGGTAACATAAATATAAGGATTGAACGCACCTACGAGCGAGCGAGGTAGGGAGGTAGGGAGGGAGGGAGGGAGGGAGGGAGGGAGGGAGGTGGAAGCCTGTTGCAATATATATAAATACACTGAACCGCAACAGGTGCCTACACAATATATAAAAATACACTACTGTCGCCGGGTGCGGACCGCTATCGAGGGTATAATTATTCAGAATACATTATAATGTAAGCCGCAAAAACCGTTCCCCGTCTCCCCTAATATATTTCGGTCTTGACCTACAGGTCAAACCGAAATAATAACACATCAACTATACATTTCACCTAAATAGTGACACTTCCTAGGGTGTAAGCAACTGTCAGTGCCACTTAAGGAGAAATTACACTAATGCTGAATGTAAATTAATATTTGGGAAAAAAACAACTGTACCTGGAGACAATGCAGCTTCTCCAGCAGTGACAAACACTCTCCAAGTTCGTAACGAAACTCAGCGTCTGAAATGACAAAATGTAAATCTTAGAAATTGTATAAATTTATCTATCAAAAAGTGTGGTAAAATGATACAATATAACCAGTGCCCTACTTACAACAACAACACAAACAGGACAGTGTCAATTACAAAGATTAGATTTTAAACACAGACCACACGGAAAATAGGTTTAAGTCTACGTACCGAGATGTTCGCTGTTCAGAGTAAGTACATAATGGAGGATGTCGCAGGCTGAGTGAGTCGCCTGAATAGCGCGCTGCTGTGTGAACTGCAGGAGAAAGAATATCGCTTAAAAAACAGTATGCCGACAATGTGGCTGCACGCTTAAAGAATGTCGCTTATCAAACAGTATGCCGACAATGTGGCTGCATGCTTGAAGAATGTCGCTTATCAAAGCAGTACGCCGACAATGTGGTTGCATGCTTGAAGAATGATGCTTATCAAAACAGTACGCCGACAATGTGGTTGCATGCTTAAAGAATGTCGCTTATCAAAGCAGTAAGCCGACAATGTGGCTGCATGCTTGAAGAATGTCGCTTATCAAAGCAGTACGCCGACAATGTGGTTGCATGCTTGAAGAATGACGCTTATCAAAACAGTACGCCCATTATTTGGCTGCATGCTTAAAGAATGGATGCGATATGAAGGATTGTAGCTGTTGAAGTTGCGAGCACGAGTGGTTCTCCACTTTAAAAAAAAAAAAATCGATAAAATCAGTGCCCAGATTTCTGAGGAAAATTTCTTTATGAATGCATACTTAAAGAATGTCGCTTGTCAAAAGAGTACATCGAAAATGTGGCTGCACGCTTTAAGAATGTCGCTAATCAGACAGTATGCCGACCATGTGGCTGCATGCTTATAGAATATTACTTATCAAAGCAGTACGCCCATAATGCTGTGTGTTACAGCAGAAAAAAGAGGGTAACTGATTTAGGGTGGCAGGATTATAGAGTTTCAAGGTGAGGGTACCAAGGCCTTGGCTGAAGTATGTAAATTCTGGGACTCTCTTTGCCAGCGAAGCAGATGGCCTTTTGAAAATAAAAAGGAATCGGTTGGAGCCATTATATGCTTCCCATCATGTTGCACCTTTCCAGAAAGCTTCTGGAGTTTGAGATATTTTCAGTGCTTTTGAGGGTATTTTCTCAGTTACTTTCATAAATTCTAACAGAATGTGAGACAGACCTTGGTGTCGAGCTGCAGACTGAAGTTGAGCTCACGTCTCGTCGACCACATCACATGCTTCCCCAACGCGACCACTGTCTCCGCAGGCAGACTCCGCAACAGCTTCATGGCCTCGTACAACTGAAAAACAAGGTACATTTATTTATTATCTGATTACCTCCAATGAATGTATTCTACCCTTGAGACTGTTATCTTAGAGAGAGGGAGGGAAATCATGGGTTAAAAAGACCAGCTAGAATATGTATATTTATATATATGTAGCAGTCTATCCTCAGAAAAGTTGTATAACTCCCTTCCCGGTGATATGCCACCCCATGTGCAATTACACAGGTCGCTTTGGTATTTTTTGAGTGTATGGACAAACCTAATCACACAAAACCAGACTCCACAAGTTTAATAAAAAATGGATGTTTATTAACAACTTCCCAAAGTGATCCCGGTTAGATCACTTCCAAAGTACAGTACCTTCGCACGGGTGTGCCAAGTGAAGCCGGGGAGACTTATCCAGATACCGAAGTACTGGACTCGCTTAACCACTGAGAGGGTTCGGAAAACATAGCAATGAGAGGATCCAAGGATTCACTCTTCTCAGAGTGAATGCACAAGAATGCCTGTCAACCCACTGCGAACCCGGCCTATTTATAAGCCGAGTTATGTATTCCAGGCTCCCCCTTGCCACTCTCATGTGCAGATTCACCAGGAATCACTACACAGCAGGGACTGACATCCCGCACCCTCTTTTGAAGAGTGAATGAACCACCGCTAGATTAACCCGACCCCTTACATATACGGCATATAGCCTATGATCAATGGGCGCCGCCATGACGCCCCCCGAGTAGGTGTTCTTCAATAAAGGAGGTGAAAAGTAGGTGTTCTTCACTAAAGGAGGTGAAAAAGTAGGTGTTCTTCACTAAAGGAGGTGAAAAAGTAGGTGTTCTTCACTAATGGTGGTGGAAAAGTAGGTGTTCTTCAATAATGGAGGTGGAAAAGAAGTGAGTGATAATAGGGAAGTGTCACAAATCTAGCCTTGCTCACATATGTATATAAAGTGTTCCATGTGGAAAATATCATCTCTTTGGTTTAATTATTATGTCATCCTGCTTTGTGATGGGTGTAGAGAGTCAAGGGAACCATGGTAAAATATTGAAAGGCAGTTGAATTTGGTAAGAACAAAGAGCCAGAATACAGGTTTGTCCCCCGACCACCTAGTGACTGCTTCGTGAACTAACAATGGCTCTGTCCCCTATATATATTTAGTTCAGGGATGTCAGTTGGTGCCTTACCCTTGTAACCTTGGAAAGTGGAAAGCTATAGAATCACTGATATGATAAACCGGTGCATTTCAAATAATGAAGTACTAAAAAAAACTGTCACAAAATTTCATGTAATTGTTTATATGGCGTGAGATATCTTCACGGAATGATATCACAAAGTGGAGCTCAGTGATATCTGTAGGGGAAGACAACAAATGGCATGTAAACAACTATATCAAATTGAGTGATGTTTAAATTTTATCCTACCCTGTCACATGTTTTTAACTGAATTTGGCGGGAGCTTTGTGGCACACTTGATCTCACTATGGGGTGCAGTGTGCATTGCCCAATAGTATGGGGTGTAAGAAAAAGATTTTGCACTATTCATGTTACTCTGTGTAACATCTTACATGAGAAAAAGTGGTTTTCCACGTTGTTAACATTTAGCTATTATGTGTATGAAAACTTGAAAAAAGATAAGTGTGGATGGCGTTGTCCTTTCTTGTGGTTTCAACATTTAATGTCCCATCAGGTAAGGTGCGATAGGGGTCATTTTTCCTTTTTGTGGTCTTTTTCTCTCGGGCCATTGGAACACTCATAATGTTTGTTACGACGAAATAATTTTGGAAAATAGAGTTAAGAACCTACTTTGTTGGAGTGGATGAGGAAGTCGAGGTGCTCCTTGTACACCATCAGCTTGTTGTGCGCCACTGCGAACGCGTCCTCCAGCGCGGTCTCACGGTTCTGCCGGATGATGTACTTTGTCAGCTTCTGCAAAATCACCACATGGCAGGGATGCCAGTTCAGGTCAGAAAAAAAGTGTATTTTATTAAATGTAGAATTTACTGTCCTCAGAGAGACCGATATAAGCTGGAAAACACATCAGATATGGTTTTACATTGGTTGTAACAAGAAAGCTCTAGTGACGTACTCAGTGATCAGAAGACTACTTCAGTATTTTTTTTTCAATTTTTCAAGACTAGGTAATAATACTATTACTATAGTACCGGCCGGACTGAGGGCCAGTGGGCAGATTCAAACTACGTTTTTATTGATGTAAATGAGGCTCAGTCGATATTATCTTTGCTTTAGATCAGGAAAACGAATTATATATATTGAAAACGAATTAAGTGGATTTGTATGGAGAAAAGGAAAATTGCCACCTCTGGTTTTTAATGAGTCTTGATAGCAATAAATTTTGTATATATCTTTTTATAGCAGTGTAACAGGGATGTCAGCAACCCTTAAGGAAAATCCCTGAAGTTATTTGCTGGGACAAACCCCCCCCCCCCCCCCCCCCCCCCACTATAGACTACAATGGTTACTGGGAACTCAAAAACGATGAAAACTGTATCCCCTGGTGATTAGAACTGGTACTACAGTCTGGGATCTCCAAGCAGGGCCCTACCATCCATGTCCTGTTGATTTTAAACCAAATATGTGCATGGGAGATTGTAGTATTAAACTGGTTCCTAGTATTAGCCATGCATTCAAAGTGGTTTGTATAGTAACAGTGCAAGGGCTTCAGGGTTTTCAGGGATTTTCATCCATGCATTGTTAATGGTAAGCTTCTCAGGGAAAACCCTGAAAATCATGGAAGTAATAATGCACATATTTAAAGGGTAACCGGGTATATGGGGTTCCTGAAACGATATGGGGTTGACATACACAGGTTCTATTGAGGTTTTGGAGAAGTGAGGACAATATTTCTGTGTTTTAGAAAAACCCTGATTTCAGGGATTTCCCTGAACTCTGGCATCATTGAGTGTAATAATAACAGGGATGCCAGTTGGGGTAAGAAAAAAAGACACATTGAAATAATTTTTTTCAAATACAGGGTCTACACATTACATACACATTACAGAGGGAATCAAGCAATCAAGGGAAATCTGAAGTTTTTACATGGGTCAGTGGGGAGGTTTAGAGGGGGATTATGGGCTGTAGTTGAATTGGGTAATTCAGCAGTTGGTATGTCAATATTACACAAGGAAAAATACCATCTATTCTGAAAATAAAAACAATGGAAACATTGAAAACTGTCATCCTTGTAATAATTACTGAGGGACTTACCCAGATGACTCTCTCATTGAGGATGCAGTTACGCAGGTTGTACTTGAGGAAGATCTTGCGGGTCTGGACGAGAGCACGCTGCTCCCGGAGCTGCTCGACGAGCGCGTGTTTGAGGAGGAGAGTGTCGTCCACGAGCGACTCGACCGCTGGACTCCATGGCAGGCTGACACGCTGCACCACCGCCAGCACCGCCTTCACCTTGTACTGTCAGTGTGGGGCACGAGACCGGCTTACTAGGGAATTCGACCCGAAACCAACTCGCCCCATATTCTATAGGAAAATTCCCCCCATTTTAGAGTTAGCGTACGGAACACTGTTCCATACATGTCAACTAAAATATTAGTTTTAAGGTCAAACTAAGTTAAATATTTTATTGATTTCGGATATTTAGTGAATATCAAACGACCCATCCTACTTGTACATGCAACAAAACTCGATAATAATTTACGATTTGTACAGAATTTGGCGTAAATGCCTCGTCCCGTACTAACCATAAATTATCATCATGTTTTATGGCTGGTACAGCTACGAACTACTTAAGGTACACTATGCTTAAGACGAGGCTAGGTTGTTATCTCATTGGCAAAAAAATAGGAAAAAAGGTACAATAGTTCATATTTATATATATTTCTATACTTGAGGACAGAGCAGGGCGAGTTCGTTTCGGGGCGAGTACTCCAAACAGGCTGAGTTTGTTTAGGGCCGAGAAAATCCAGGGGCGGCCTTGTATCAGGGCAAGCTCCTCCAGTATTTATAGAGTACAGCATGAGAAGCAGGAGGCTACTGCCACAGACCTCTATACAATACTCACTTATAAGCAACAACAACTGGCATGGATACGTTATCAGCTGCGCGATTGCAATATGTCTGAATTTACTGGAAGGTATTCTATTGACTGAAACCTTTGTAAGCCAGCTTTAAACATCCAGGGGATGATCTACTTATAGTAACACAAAAAAGAGAAAAAGGTCTAGTATAGCAGTGTAGAGTTCACCTCAAGTTCGGTGATGCAGTCGATGACAGCGAGTGCCTTCTCTTCCCAGGCGCGTGCCTCCTGACCGCTGTAGTTCCGGCTCTGACGCTCGGCGATGTCCTGTCACATACACAGACACACATGAGTTAGCAGCCATCTTTTTTATTTGTTTGTTTGTTTGTTTGTTTGTTTGTTTGTTTGTTTGGGTAGTTTAACATCCAATATGTTGTATTAGACTTACCTTGGGTTTGACCAAATCTATGAGATGAATTTAGGTAGAAATCACACCCTACATATTTACTGAGGTGAGAGTTCTTTTAGTTCAAACACCACATAGACATTATAAGAGAAGGATTGGCCTTTGATATAGCAGTAAATCTACCATTGCTTGGGATGAAGGAGAAAAGTGGCTGCAGTGGGACTCAAACCCACAAATTCTGACACCTTGGGATTAGGGGTCTGGTGTTCTTTACAACTGAGCTAAATCCCCACCCCGGTGGCTTTAGATATGCTTGCTAGCCATCTATCACATACAACACACACCAGTTAGCAGCCATCTATCACATACAAGACACACCAGTTAGCAGCCACATGCACTCCACTTCATCTCCTGTCTTAGTAAAATCTGCAATGTTCATAAACCAATACCGAAGGATTTACTTACACAGGCATGGTATTGGGAAACTTTGAAAAAAAATGGAAAAAGGGTACCGGGGGATTCGCAGGCCTGTATTTTAAGATTTTTCCAAGTGAAACACTGGCGTCAGCTGAAAGCTAAAATGGCTTCTTTTTTACATGTTAACCTGTTTTTGCCTCGGATTTACATTGATCTCAGGAATGACCCTTGGGATGAAAAGAAAATCCAGAATTCCAGAAAAATCCATGGAAATCCTATGCCCGTTCACAAATATCAACAGGTTTGAAAGGTTCTCCAATATCTTAATTAGATCAAAAGTTAACATTATATCCTGGGCATGTTGATCGTATTGGGGGCCGAACTAATCAAAGTGGGATGCTGTAGACGCCGTTGGGATTATATTAACCTAGCAAGGCATAGGATTCGGAAATAATAAAAAGGCAGGAAAAAGTGCCAAGGGTTTCTTGGCTGCATAAACCTCCTGCATTTTCAGAAATTTGAAAATTGAAAAAAAATGCTAATATAGGAAAAGGTTACTGGAGATATGGCAGTCTCTATTTTCAGACTTTTCTATGTGAACTACTAGAGTCAGCAAGAGGCGATAGTCGCGTGAATATTCTGAAGCACTCAAAACGATATGGTGAATGGAGACTCAGACCAAGCACGAATTTGTTTCTGATTTTATCCTAGCCTGGAGATATTTATCTGTTCATCACCCGTTGAGTATGAGTCACCGTACTTGTAAGCCAGCTGAGTACATGCGTACTTTATGGATGGCCCCATATGGAGAAGGTACTTACCACCACATACTGCAGCAGCATCTTGTCGCCCTCCAGCTGGCGCTCTCTCATGTAGGGGATGACGACGCGACTGATCACACTCGGCACCAGCTGTACCACCGGCACCTGGTCCAGCATACGGTAGATCAGCGACTCCGTAGTTTGCTGGAAGAAAGACAAGTTTAGTTCAAAGTTTCTTCTTTTGAATTTAATGCCCTGAAGAAGGAATGTGTGTTCCGGAACGTCGGCCAGAAAGTTAGATATATAGTCCGCCTTGGGACTTATTGAACCTTCTGTCTCCTTCCAAGTTTGGGGGTTCTATTGGATTACCTTTCTTTTGAATTTGTGGCTAGGGTTTACAATGTTCGAAAATAATAGTAAAAATTAATATATTTTCTTCTTGGTCACTTCAACTGTTGAGAAACTTGCAAATTGATCATGGTCATATTATTAAGTATGTATAAATTCACCTCATGTTATTCAGCCAGAGTCAGTGAAAATAGATTGAGCATGTAGTAATTGGCCAGTGTCAGAAGACAGCATTGTATAAATCTACCTTATGGTGATTGGCCAGTGTCAGTAGACAGCATAAATATATATTGACCTTATGGTCAGCCAGTTTCAGTATGTATAAATTTTACCATGTGCTGATTGGCAAGTGTATAGTGTGTATGTATGAATTTACCTTGCAATACTCGGCCAGTGTCAGTTTGTATTTATTTACCTTGTGGTACTCAGCAAGTGTCAGTTTGTATTAATTTACCTTGCCATCTGCATGGAGTTGTCCCATTACACTAAGTCCATATAAGGAATTAAGTAGACCGAGTCAAAATGAGCAAATGACTGCATTCGCAGCAAACCCTGACCTCCTTACATGATATTTTCTAGCGCCTTGGGACGGCTCTACAGTCGAGAGTTGACCTACAATCTAATGGGCCACAACCACCCTCCCATACTCAGCCAGTGTCGGTTTGTATAAATCAACGTTGCGGTACTCGCCAGTGTCAATTTGTATAAATTTACCTTGGGGTATTTGGCCATTGTTAGTTTGTATGTGTGTAATTTTTTCCGTTATCGACTCTCCTGTCGCCATTTTTGAACCCTGGTGGGGGGGTCTGACGCTGGATTTATCGCTGTATTAGGAAAAAAATTTAGTTTGTATAAATTTACCTTGCGGAACTCGGCAAGTGTCAGTTTGTATAAATTTACCTTGCGATACTCAGCCATTGTCAGTTTGTATAAATCAATCTTGCAATACTCGCCAATGTCAGTTTGTATAAATTTACCTTGCAGTACTCAGCAAGTGTCAGTTTGTATAAATTTACCTTGCGATACTCAGCCAGTGTGAGAGGACAGTTGTACTTGGTGTGTAGGTGCAGCAGGTCCTCCAGCTCACGTACGAGTAGTTTAAGTTGAGTGACGTGGTCCTGACAAGTCTCACCACTCTGTGAAATAGAACTCTGAACATTCAAACACCAAGAAAAACTGTGGCAGAACTGTCACCATAAGGATGGGTACTAGTGATAAAGTATACTGCTAGTGGACAAACACATTTTGGATAAAGTCATAATTTGATTGTTCCATCACATGATATTATTGATAATCAATAATATTTCAATTATTTTAGCTTAGCAATGTTAATTTTGATGTTATACCTACCTTTTCTGAAGGTTTCACGTATATTGATTAATTATTTCCTAGTTAAAAACAATTTCATAGATTTAAAAGAAATCAAGACATCATTCAGCCTGGGCTGGTTAATGCTTCAAGGCATCATTCGGTCTAGGCCAGTTAATACCTCAAGGCATCATTCGGCCTGGACCGGTTGATACCTCAAGGCATCATTTAGCCTGGGCTGGTTGATGCCTCAAGGCATTATTTGCCCTTAAAAGGTTAACGCACCTTGGCACAGCCTTTGGAGGATCCTCCGGGAGTTGTCAGCGCCAGCTCCTTGGTGGCGCTCATCTCCTCCACCGCCTTGTCCAGTAACTGTGCTGTCTGCAGTCCGTTCAGTGGCCAGGCCTCCTGTAAACGAATCAACACTGGAGTTAACACTGAATACAGAAATACAAGTCATTGTTCAAAAACAAAATCCAGTAAACAAAATCTAGAGGGGAAAATGACTGGACAGTATCGGGACTGATGGTAAACATACTCAAGAGTTGTGGGATGTGTGATTATAAATCAGTTAAAGATATTCATTCACTTTCAAAATAATCTAAAAGTTGCCAAGTTTCATTTCAGTATTAATGATCCTGAATAAACACTACTGTCATACAACAAGAAGCAGAGTGAAAACGAGAATAAGATTTAACAGTAACTTACCGGCTCAAAAATCTCCAAGTTCAGGGCCTTTTGTTGGATCCAAGCAGCAACAATCGACTTTGGAGAAAAATCACAGCATTTCATTAGTATTTTTAAAATAACAGCAAATTTAATACTCATCGAAATCTTTTTAATTTCTGAATATTTTCTATAAAACCTATTCCTAGCAGAATGTTTAAGACAGTCTTATTATTATTTTTTTAGTGATTTTATTAGGGTTCGTATGCAATATACATTGATATCTTCCTAAGCTCGGCTGGGCCGATCTTCCGTTTAGTCCCTCCTAAGTGGAGATAGGTTTTCAAGTACTTAGGTAGCAGAACAATGGCTCGACTATTGTTATAAATGCAGACCTCGCAGTACCCCCGCTTCCTCAATATAGGTTTTTTTTATAGGTTTTGAAAATCAAAATAAAGGTTTTTACAGGTTTTTCAAGGCCCAAAACATAGGCTTTTATAGGTTTTTAGGGTTATCATATTCAAGATGATGGAGTCAAGTGAATACTTTATTTTCAGTTCTTGATTTCTAAAAAAATGCACATAGTACTAAATTGCAGGATGTCAGGCTCATCAGGTTTTACCCAGTATGCAGATGTCCGTGCTGAGTTTTCAATAGGCAAGCCAGGCTGGCAATAAGTTATACAAACTGTTGATTCTTACACACCTTTAAGATCTCTTAGATACACTCATAATCTGTATTTCTTGTCATTTGACAATCTGACTTTGTGTTGAGTTAAGTTCTAAAATTTCCTGGTCAGATCAATTTGCACGGCAGTGAAAAATATAGGTTTTTATAGGTAATATAGGTTACTTAAAGAAAAGTAAAGACTCAAGAACCGAAATATTGGTTTTTATAGGTTTTAAAGGTTTCACTGGGAGGCCTGTAAATGTACCATAGTAAGTTCTCAACTCAAGGACATTGAGTTCCCTGGTCATCAGTTATGGGAGTTCCAGTCTCTAAGCAGGTCTCTAGTCCCTCTTACAAGCCATGCAGCATGAAGCATCAGCCAGGAGAGTGGGAAAGATGGCGCGGCCATTCGGGGGCGAAACAGCATCTAATTAGAGGTACGTGTTTGGCGTTGGAGGGAAAGTGGCGGGCCACATATTTGTATGGCTATATGCCATATTATTCCTTGACACAGATAGCGTTGGAAAGCTAGTGCGACAGAGTGAACTGGCCTTTAGGCAGGCTATAGGCCCCTAAAGTCTATAGCAATATGCTGACTTAGGAATAGGATCAACTGTCGTGGACTTCAACATCTAGTGCAGCTCACCAGGGCATCAGGGAGCTTCCTGATGATGAAGGGCAGGAATTCTCGCAGCAGGAGAGGGCGGAGCGTGGACGACGGCACGTCCTCCGGTACAGCAGCCAGCAGGGATTCTATGATGTCCGCCGTCAAGCTCTCCTCAAACTCGGTCTGCAATATAAAAACACACCATGTCATTAAAAGTGCTTCTAAAACTGATACCACATTAATGATAGCACACCATGTGATACTAATAAAGAAATCGATGAGCGTTTGGTCTGTGTCCACCATTGAGTTTGGAGTGCGCAGGAATATCAACGAGGCGATAGCCTAGTGAATATTCCGAAGCGCACCAAACAAGATGGCAAACGGGGAGTCAGACCAAACACAAATGTGTTTCTTATTTTATCTTAGCCTAGACATCACATACATTTAAAATTTGTAAGTTTTTTATTTCCAGTACCTAACTCGTTGTTTGCTCTATAACTCACCAGATGTCGTGTCCAGATGGTGAATGCGGTGCTGATGTTAGACACCTTCAGTTGTTCGTACATGGCCTCCAGTAAGTCACCACCGAGAAAGTCTGCCCAATGACTCGGCCTAAAATACAAACAACAAGTATGTTAACGAGCTGCAGTCAGTTAACTCCAATATGTCACCAGCAAGGAAGTCTGCCCAATGACTCGGCCTAAAATACAAACAACAACTATGTTAACGAACTGCAATCAGTCAACTCCAATATGTCACCAGCAAGGAAGTCTGCCCAATGACTCGGCCTAAAATACAAACAACAGGCATATTAACGAACTGCAGTCAGACAACTCCAATATGTCACCAGCAAGGAAGTCTGCCCAATGACTCGGCCTAAAATACCAACAACAAGTATGTTAACGAACTGCAGTCAGCAAACTCCAATATGTCACGAGCAAGGAAGTCTGCCCAATGACTCGGCCTAAAATACAAACAACAGGCATATTAACGAGCTGCAGTCAGCCAACTCCAATATGTCACCAGCAAGGAAGTCTGCCCAATGACTCGGCCTAAAATACAAACAACAACTATGTTAACGAACTGCAATCAGTCAACTCCAATATGTCACCAGCAAGGAAGTCTGCCCAATGACTCGGCCTAAAATACAAACAACAGGCATATTAACGAACTGCAGTCAGACAACTCCAATATGTCACCAGCAAGGAAGTCTGCCCAATGACTCGGCCTAAAATACCAACAACAAGTATGTTAACGAACTGCAGTCAGCAAACTCCAATATGTCACGAGCAAAGAAGTCTGCCCAATGACTCGGCCTAAAATACAAACAACAACTATGTTAACGAACTGCAGTCAGCCAACCTTGTCACCAGCAAGGAAGTCTGCCAAATGACTCGTCCCAAAATAAAAGCGTGGAATTCTTTGGGCGCAGATATACAACTGCTGGAAACTTTTCCAGTGTTCAAACGGGCTATTCGTGCCTAATCTGAGTGGAATCTTGAATCTTTGTAACCATGTTTTAAAGTATCATCAATTGCATCATAGTCATCCCATTAGGCCATCTCATTTCTCTTTATATCCCCTTTCACACCTTTTGTAAATTTCATTTAATCGATGAAAACATCCGCACGACGAGAATTTTTTGAATGTAAGAGCTCAGGCAGCAGGAAGAACTGATTGTAATCAGATGTTGTTTTGCTAATAATAAAAAAAATACCAACAACAACTATGCTAACAAACTGCACTCAGCCAACTCCAATATGTCACCAGCAAGGACTGTCCGACTTAGCCTGAAATGCCTAAAACAAATCGTAAAATAGATAGAAAACATGCACAGAGTAAGTCTGCATATAGATCAGTTATTGACAGTCATTCCTTTCTGAAACTATAAAAAAAGTCTGGTAGACTGACGGTACTTTTCAGTGCCATATCGGCAGTTGGTGCCACTTGGGCTCAGCTGGATCTAAACTCTGTATGGCCGGCTGCTTGCTATGTTTATTTGTTTGATTTAAGATCCAGTTAACCATTACAGGCACTTTCCAAGCTTTCTAAAGGTTAAGTTTTTTTTAACCCTACCATTGAAGTTGGGGCTTCTTTTACTTCCCACACCACATAGACATGGTATGGGAAGAACTGGCCTTTGATGAAGCAGTAAATCTACCACTGCTGGGTATGAAGGAGTACGGTGGCTGCACACCACACCACACAGACATGGTATGAGAAGGACTGACCCTTGATATAGCTAGTAAGTCCTCCAATGCTGGGAATGAAGGATAAAGTAGCTGCACACCACACCAGATATACATGGTGTGAGAAGGACTGGCCTTAGATATAGGGGTAAATCTACAACTGCTGGGAATGAAGGAGAAATCCAGTGAATATTTAAGGAGGCTGCACAATCACTTCCATACCGAGACATTCTTCCCTGCACATACCCTAGAACAAGGTGCAATCGAGACAGGATTATTCATTATTACAATATTGGTATATTATCATAATATAAATTTGCTGAATGAGGGACTAGGAGCTCTTCGAGCTGGTCTTTTGACTCTGCTCAATTTAAGCGTTGACTGCACACCACACCAGATAGACATGGTATGAGAAGGACAGGTATTTCAAATAGCATTATGTCTACCACTGCTGGGGATAAGGGTGAAAGGTGGCTGTACACCACACCACATAGACATGGTATGAGAAGGACTGGCCTTGATATAGCATAAGGTCTACCACTACAGGGGATGAAGGACAAAAACAAAACCTTGTGTTTAGTTCAGTGCCCTTATTACCACTTACTCCCCTGGCTGGGTGCAGCTGACTTGTCTTTATTGTGCACTTTAGACCGTTCTTCAAATTTCAGATATCAATAATTGATCAGAATATATGCATCCCTGTTTACAGGAATCTTATTTTAAATATTCAAAAAATGGAAATTTGCCACCTCAGAGAAACCATGAGAAATGTGGAAGACATGTTGGTGTGAACGAAGCTGAATAATAATTTATTTTACACAAGGATAAAATCTTTTCTATACTGTGGATTTCCATGGATTTCTGTGTGAGTATGCAAATCGAAAAGCAGGGATTGACTTACGTGTAGCTGTCAGGCCCGAACACCATGTGGAAGGTGGCGAGGCGGTGTAGAGTCTCGAGGATCCTGTTCAGCAGGGCGGCTCGCGTGCTCGACCCCTTGTCTGCTGCACTATCTCCATGACCATTGTGTGAGCCGCCATTTTGTGTGCTGCCATTTGACTGCTTCTCTTCCTTCTCTGCACTCGCATGGAGCTGAAATATGTAAAAGTGAACTTATTTACCTTATCATAGAGTCAAGTCTCCGGCATTACTTGCATAAGGGTAGACCTTAAGAAGAGGGGAGTAAGAACTCAAACACATATGTACTATGTAATACTATTAGTCATGAACTTAACTGATTTATTGACAAGACGGGTTCATCTTTTATCCTACCCCTAATAAAAAACGCCATAGGCTTAACATGGGATTTCTTTATGTCACGGGTGTGACATAAAGTGTTGTTTATGCCACTACTTTCCAATACTGAAAAAATGTGGAAACGGGGTAGGATAAAATCTAGACGCCACTCCTTTGAGTTTGAGTTTACTTATGTCACTCATTTTGTGGGCTCTGCAATATCACTCGTCTTCGACTCGTGAAATTATGGAGCCCACAAAATGCATGACATAAATAAACCCAGACTCAAATTGTGACTTCTCTTCATATTATACACACAGCAGGGGGTTGACATGACAGGCTTGGCATCTGTGAGCTCTGTGCTCTCATTAACTATTGTACCAACAGCCAATAGGGGATGACCAAACCGTTTTGTTTGAGCGCCAGTTCTGGTCTGCTACACATGTCAGACAGGTGCTCATGATACTGAACAACTCAAGATATCACAGGTAGAGCGCCCTGCCCTCATGTGGACATACTAGGAATTAAAGCTGAGAGATAATAGGGGTACTATAGGACATTCAATGCATGGCAGCCATACTGTAAACATGAGGGAGGAGGTGACTAACCAAAATGGTGACTGTTCCAACTCAGTCAATTTGTTCACTAATAATTAGGGGTAATTTAGAGGATTATTTTTGCATAACCTTTTCGTTCCGTTAGACCTCCCGAAGGCGATCCGTAGTTCGAAAAAATTCGATGAGCCTCCCATATAAAGCCACGTAAATTTTTTTTTTCAAACTACGGATCGCCTTCGTGAGGTCTAACGGAACGAAAAGGTTACGCAAAAATGATCTTCAACATGGGAGACTAAGGAAGGCAGAGTCAGCTAGGACGACAAGAATAGAGAGGACTTGACGCCACGAAAGATCACTTTCTGGCGGGGACACATATCCACTTCCCGGACTGGTTCCGGGGGGAAAGACCACAGAAGAGTACCTACCACACTTAGCCTGATGAGACTTGATAATAGTCGAAACCACGAGAGAATACAGAGTGTAATCACACTCGCTACGGCGAAATTCTGATGCGATAGCGTCAGACGAGCTACTCGGGTTGACTGGCTCAACAAGAGATAGTAACGCCTCTACCACACTGTGTGAACACGCGGTGTCAACAGATCGGGTTGACGAATACTCAACAAGATACTGTACACAGAGACGGTACTGGACAGTGCTACTGTCAAGTCAAACACAACCGGGCTGGCGACACCCAGCAAGGAAAAGAAGAACCACACTCACCTTGGGTTTCCTCCATGTTCTGAACGAACTTGGCGTGTGGGGTTTGCACAAACCCCATGTTTAGAGTTGTTCTGATAGAAAAACTCCTAAGGAAATGCGTGGAAATACACGTAGTAACTCCCAAGTGAAGCCGACACACACGGGCGATGTGCGAACATCGAACGCAGCCGGCCGTACAAACGACAACACGGGTCACATGACAATCACGTGACGCGCCGACCAATCAGAACGCCGCAACGGGTATGTTAATGAGGCCGCGGCGTCGTCCGCTTCCCGCTTCTCTCTATTCCGTGGTCGCTACGTGGTGGGGAAAGGAGCTCGGACATTGCAACGCCCCGTGATAAAACATAGTAATTTAGAGGATTACTTCCTTCTCATAGAAACCAATTTTACTTGGCCATGATAGGGATGTAGAGACCAGAAATTTACGTCTGAGGTGGGGTACCAGCCAACCTAGGCTTATTCAATGCAAAGCGATGTACATATATATTCACCTATCGATGGAAAGTTTAGGTTCAACAGAGAAGGTCTCTACTTATTGCTCAACAACCCAGTCTAAATTTAAGGAAATATTAAGAAACCATGTGAACGTTTCTGGAATATTTGAGTAAAATTGGTTGCTTAATCAATAAAAATCCGGTTGCGGATCTAATACACTGTGGGATATATTTTGGTGGGACACAATTTCAATCAATAAAATGTTCCTTAATTTAGTTTCTCGATCTGTTGTAATAGTTGAGGACATGGTCTTGCCACACGGGAAATGTTGAAAAACCATTGAAAGGTGGACGTCTGTGAACAATGTATGTATCGAGAAAGTGAAGAAGCCCGAGAGAAGTCGCTGACAAGAAGAGCGTATCTGTGCCACTGCCTGACGTGGGCATAGCACTGAAGATTTGTCAGCTGTCACTGGTTAAAAAGAGGCATAACTCATCTAAAGCCACTTTTTTATTATTACAGCCGCAGGGATGAAAGTCTGGACTGAGGAAAAAGTCGGAACGAGTGGGTGCCGTCCAAAAAAGCCGAAAAAGGACGGAAGTTGTCGGCAGCTACGACCTCCAATGTTGCTGGGGGTTCCAGTGAGGCAGGGCCACCAGCTAGCAGCCGACAACGGTCTTGGTTCGACAAAGATTCAATAATGTCTGCCACTGAGTATTTATTGGCACTTTTATTCAGTTTTCATTAAGATACTGAAAAGTCAGATTTCTGTCAATTGTCAGGAGACTTGCATCCTACTGAGTTGATGACGTGTACCTTTCTGTATAATCAGGAGTAGGAGTAAAGTAACGTACGCGTTGCTTGGCGTATAAGAGCAGCTCGTAGAGTTGCTCCATGTTCAGGGGAGTCGCCTTCACGCAGCACTCGACAATCAGCGCCTCATCCTGAAGACAAACACAAACAACCACTTTCACCAATGTACAGAGGAAGCAAGATCTGGGACCAGCTAAGATCTGCTCCCCAGAACTTGAAAACAGTACCTGCTTTCAAGCATGCTGTTAAAGATCAGGTGAACATGTTCGTCTGAATACAACAAAGGGACAGTATGTATATAGGTTGTTGTTTTTTCCTCGCACTATATTCACACTATTCGTATATATTTACATATGATATTGTACAGGTTGTTACCACATGCTACCAAATGGAAGATCTGGACACTCCAAATGAAAAAAAAACAAACTAAAATGCGCCACACCACAGTGTCGAGTCACAGAGTAGCCATGTACAGTCATCCTTTTTGTCCTTTCGAGATTTTCTCATGGTTCGGCCTTTCCTCACTGGTTTTACACCATAAGGGTGGTGATCACATTGCAATTCTTTCATGAATTTACGTAGGCATGCATATGGAAAAATCAAGCCCTCAACCCCCCTTTCTCCCCTGTACACTTTTGTATGCATTTGGTCTCCCCACCCCCAACCCCACTTGCGGTATACATACTTTATGGATGGCTAAAAATGAATATCAATAGGTGTTTATGGGGAAAAAGACAGTAGATTGTACATCTTGGAGATGGAATATAAATAGGTAGTTACGGTGATTCGTTCGAGGCAGGTTCGCAGATTGCCCGTAAGCTGTTCCACTTCTTCTGTTGGCAACTCGTCGACACACCACGGGGAGAGTTTATCCAGGACGCCGTTCGCCTTCACCTTATACACCAGCTAGAAAACAAGACAGAACAATATATCAATTGCCAAACTTGTCTTTTATTTTTGCAGTGCATTTACTCTGCAGAGTGAGAGCTAACGATATTAATTATAAGTTCTAGCGAATTCATATTCATGAGAAAATATCAAAACCTAGATCTTATTTCTGTCTAGGTTATTCAAATCATTTGTTTTATCATCTATCTAATATGAAGCCTCTAAAATAAACATACAGGGAATGTGTATAAAATTACGGGGAAAAATCTATTGCGTGCAAAGTGAGAAGATCGACGGCCATTTTGAATTTTCTTTGATAATTCAAATTTGCATTGCTGAATAATAAATACAAATCAACCTGCTTCTGATACTAGTTGGTGTGTCCTCCTTGCAGTGTACTTAACGTGATATCCTCGCTCATACTCGGATATACCTAAGCATCAGCTATGCGGAGGATACGCCCAGTAGTATCAGAAACAGTTTTATATTGTGTATATATCAAATTTCTCTCAGTCTGTTACAAGTCCTGAACTAGCTTGCCCTTATGGTAGAGGTGGCCCCAGCACATCTTCGCGAAACCAGGATCTTCTTGCAAAACCTACTTCTGAGTGACTGATTGAATATTGTATTTGTAATACTAAAATATTTTTGCATTAACCGTGTGAATCGCTGCCATTGACTTTTACCACTATTTTATCAGGAGGAGTTATGTATTGTTGGATTTACCTAGAAAACCTATCACATGTTATTTGTTCAACATGAACCACACAAAAACTGAACGTTACGACGAAGACTTGGAAGTATATGGACTATAAATGTTGTTGAAGTGTTCATTGTAACTTACAAATTTAAGTATAAATAAAGGAATTTTTCCTGTTTCAAATCAATTTGTAATTTGAAAGCCCTGAAGAAGGGACGCAATCGGCGGAGTTATCAAATATAGAAGTCCGTATGGATAACATGAAACCGTGATTCTGGTGTTTGAGTTTACGTGCCAAGTTTCGGGGTTGTTCTGATTTATTCAAGTCCTGAACTGTAGTTTCCTTAAAACTGCGAGAAACAATTCAAAGTCGTTCATTCAATATCTTATGAGGCCTCAGGTACAAACAACATGCTACATATCCTGACCACGTTGTTATGTTTTCAATATGCCTATAATTATATCATATCATATTTTGTAAACTGAATTGCACCGCATTAACATTGAATTAATTTCAGTTAGTTCAATACATAATATAGTATTTCATCTACCATTCAGTCAATTAGTTGTAGCAAAGAACTCTTTGACGGCAGCCAAAGAATTTGATCTATGTGAAGTGTATTAAAAGGTAATATTTACCTCGACATCCAAGTCAAAGTCCTTTGCTAAGGCTTCGGCTTTCGCGAACTGTTTTTTGTGAAGCAGCCTCGTGAACCTCGTTTCGGGCATCACCTCAGCCAGGCACCTCAAGCGCAGACTCGTCACCAACGGCACGCTGTAGTATATAGAGACATACTTGGTGTGACTGAATGGTTTTTATTTATACTGGAGTAAGAACAGCTTGGCAATGTAATGCCTATCTCCCGCTGGCTCCAGCCGAAAATGTCATTAGTGATGTCCAGATTATGGACTTGCATGGCTTCTAACAAGTTTACATCACTCTTATCAGTATGAGCAATTTTAAATTTAACAATCAGTGAAAATATATATGCATTCGGTGGTACCAAACAGTTGATAAATTATTGAACAACATGAATTTCTATTCTTTTTCAGTCAGTCTGATGTGTATCATCTGAGCTTACACTCCCCCTAAACAGGTCTAGGTTCTATCACGATTGGAGAGTTTCAGGGATTTCAGGGAGTCACTGATACCCTTTAGCGGGACACCAGACTGGTAGTGTGCATTCAGGGACACTCCCCGAGTCTGCAAGGCCCTGGGGCACACAGAGTACCACGAGTCTGAGAGGTGACTGTTACCGGGCGCAGAGTGTAGGGCTCCCGGCGCCAGCCACCGGGTCCCCCCGCTAACGGCCGCCTATACACAACAGTTCAGTGCAAATTTTGAAAGTATATAGAAGCGAGGAAAATCCCTGAAATCCTGAAATTCCCTGAAAACTGGCATCCCTGTATATAGTAATAATCAGATAGGCAATAGCTATTCCCACCAAGAAGTACGTAACAGTGCCTTACCCTTGTAGGTTTTCCTTCACACCTTCGATAAAGAACACATCTTCCTGTAAAATGAAAAGAAGCATGTTTAAATACAGAACCTGAAAATTCTTACTGGTAATTGTTATGAATCACTGCCATTTCTAAAGATCTTAGCACAGGATCTGAGAATCATCACCATGAACGACTATAAACCATAGAGCTTACTTGTGAACATGTTCGGAAAATTAGAACAATTCACCACCATACTATGTTGGGGACGTTTCAGCTTTCATACAGGTTCTTCATAAAAAAAAAATGTTAAGGACCGATGGTATGGCCTATGAATTAGGTTTTGACAGGTGCCTGCAAACTTGCACACCAGCTGCCGGGCTGTTATAGAGGAAACCTATGTAAGTTAAGGGTCAGAGCCTTTTTTTTTTTTTCATTTATTCAGTAAAGGGGGATTTGATACAATCGCCTTTCACAAGGCACTCTTTCTTCTTGTATCCCAGCGAGTTTGAATCAAAAAGTAATTTACAAGGCGAAGCCGTGTGAATTACATAGCGATTCAAACAAGCTCTGACCGTAAACTTGAATGGATTTATGAATTTATCTCACTCTTCACATTGACTAATGGGCTAACATTTGTGACATAATCCCCACTGGATATTTTTCCTAAATATCTCATGGGCGTTGGATACAAGTTCTCAATATTAAGTCTATGGAGAAAAATACCAGGGGTGAGATTTATACTATAAACATATTTGGTAATTGCCTGATGGCGTCGGAGTCACATTGAGTTCAGTGGAATAAGCCATTTAACCCTTTCCTTACCCGACCTGGTTGCAGGTGCAGGTCTTTAAATGCCACATGCCTGACACTAGACTACCTCTGTAGGGCAAGCCTATGTTACAATTGTTGAGAAAATATATTCTTTTCCATCGTATTTAAAGTAGTCAGTCAATGTTTCCATGGTGATAACTATTAAACTATTTATTGACTACCACTATGAAGCCATTTTACATAATCTCTGAAAAAATTATAAAGATCCATCTTGAATTAGCTGAGATAAATGATATTTTAACAAAAATGGAAAATGATGCCTCAAGGCATCATTTGTGCTGGCTACGGGAGTGCCCTGAGGCATCATTTGCTCTAGCCACGGGAGTGCCTTGAGGCATCAATGGTAAGGAAAGGGTTAATAGGAAAAAAGCTATAAATCAGAGGCATATTTTGTATCGACCTTAAATGCATTAATTACTTTACAGGACTCTACAGGAAAAAAATATGGGACATTTTGAAGTAAACGAATTGACTCAAAATACAAAAAATTGTCCCTTATGATAGAAAATACTAGAGAATTGCCACTAGGAATAGTGCCATGGAAAATATCTGAGAAAAGAATTTGAAATTCATTACCAAAAACTGCTATAAATCACTGCCCTATGCACAAGCTTGAGGCATGAGTTCGTACGGGTGAAGTAGGACTCCTTAACCCATTCAGGGCGAAAATGCCTGCAGGCATTATGTACACAGGGGGCGAGAATGCCTACAGGCATTCAGGATATACCAGGCATTTTCCAATAAAAATTTTTAAAGAGTTTGTGTAAAATATGGAAAGATATGTGTGGAAATCAATATATTTTGTATACTGTTTCAAATAAATTTGAACTATGACAAAAAACATCTACAGGCATTCAGGATATATCAGGCATTTTCCAATAAAATTTATTTTAAAGAGTTTGTGTAAAATATGGAAAGATATGTGTGGAAATCAATATATTTTGTATACTGTTTCAAATAAATTTGAACTATGACAAAAAAGAAGCTCTCTAGGTCACATGACAAGTGAAACTTTCCTGGATGCCTCAAGGCATTCTCGTCCCCCAGAGACATACAGCCCAGGGGCATCCTGGCCCCTGTAGACACTGGTACCCACCAACCTGCTCGCCTGGAAAGGGTTAACGTCCCAGGGGACTCTGATGGTATATAGCGGCTATCTCAAGTTCAACATTTCTCGTTGGTTTTACACCCGAAGTCAGTGATTAAATCCACGATATAAATTGAGGCAGAAATCTGGCCCCTACACATTTAGCACGGTGAGGTGTAGCAGGAAGTTTAGCAGTAACTCTCCATACTTTATAAACAAGGACTGGACTAAGGAGAAAGTCAAGTAGGAGTGCTGAGATACAGATGTGGGTTCCCATAATGCCAAGTATGCAATGTGCCTGTAACTGTTCAGCATATACCCTGCTGAGCTGTGAAATACTACTGGAAAACACTTGAAAAAAAAGTGGTTTGAGACTATTCCAATGAAAGATCAGCTTTCTGAAAGAGACAAATCTCTTTGATTGTTTATAAAATATTTGAAAACATTGACAAAAATTGACTGAAACATGTCTACAAAAGTGAAAATTTCAAATATTTTATGGTCCTTTTTTTTATCCTCAGGGTCCCTTGGGACGTTAAACAGACAAACAAACAAAATAACAAACCTGCTGGGGTGGTCCTTGCACGAGGTAGGTGAAGTCACTCAGGTCCAGTGAGTACTCCGGATGCAGAGACTGTAGACGACAGATGCGGAGACTCGTTGGGCTGCCAGGCGTCTCGAGTCTGGTCAGCACGGCCAGCTTCACCTCCTGCCAACTTCAATACCACAAAGATTAACCCTATCGCACCGGGTGCCCACGGCAGCACCACAGGCATGAAGCCGGTTACTATTGCCAGTGAATATCGCTAGAGGCCGGGTACAGAGGCCTAATTGGAATTTTTCTATATACCGGTAGACATCACGTGACATGACACGTGATCCTTAATATTATTCTTAATTTTGCATAGAAATATAAATTATGATACTAAATTACTGCTTACTGCTATATCAAAGGCATTCACGCATTTATATAGACATTTTTTTAATGATTAAAGCATCTGATTCATTTACACTACTATTGATACGGGCATCATTACCTGGAGTGACTGGAGGTGTCGCCCGTGTCGAGGAGGATGAAGTCCAAGATCCCGAGACCATTCCATTGGTAGACAAAGGTGAGAGTTCTCATATGAAGCAAACCTAAATCTCCCTGTGGATAATTAGGTCAATCACTCAATGACAACATAAAGGAATCGACAGAAAACATATAATTAATTCCAGGATAATAGGGTTTCCACTGAAAATTTCACGACTTTTCATTGACTTTTTTTTTCTATGACTACAAATCCCACATGAAACAGGAACTTTTCCCCGCATTTCTGCCAAATTATACATTACTATCATTGGTTAAACAAACCTTTATTATCAAGGGTATGGGACATATAAGAAACGCAGAAAGATAGAGGAAATGTTCTTGAACAGGTTTACAGGCCTCCCACTACCCCGTCTTAGCTTTTTAAATAGCTTTTGAAAATTTAAATATTGGTCTATACAGGTTTTTCATGAGAAAAAAATATAGGCTTTTATGTTTTTAGGATTAACATATTCAGCATGATGGACCCAAATATAGTGAATCAATTATTTTCATTTCTTGAATACTAAAATATTGCACCTAGTACTAAATTGCAGGTCAGGATGTCTGGCTAATCTGGTTATACCCAACAAGCACATGTGCATATTGAGCTTCCAACAGGCGAGCCAGACTGGCACCAAGCCATACAAATCTTTGATTTTTAACACTTAAATACACAAATAATGTGGATTTCTTGTCATTTGACAAGATGACTTTGTATCGAGTTAACTTCTAAATTTTCCTGTACACATCACTCTGCATGACAGTGAAAAATATAGATTGTTATACAGGTTACTTAAAAATAATAAAGGCTCAAAAATTTAAATAAAAGTTTTTATAGGTTATATAGGTTTTAAAGGTTTCACAGGGAGGCCTGGGTTCAGATACAGTTGCTTGCTGAGTTGCTTCTGTTAGATCATTGGGTTTTATATTAACGGACACCTTTAAAACTTAATACAGTTCAAAGGTCACAGTTAATTATTATGATAAAAAGGAAGTTCCCTGGGAGGGAGGGATGGATGGATGGATGGGAGGATGGATGGATGGATGGATGGATGGAAGGATGGATGGATGGAAGGAAGGATGGATGGATGGATGGGTGGGTGGATGGAGGGAGGGAGGGAGGGAGGGAGGGAGGGAGGGAGGGAGGGAGGGAGGGAGGGAGGGAGGGAGGGAGGGAGGGAGGGAGGGAGGGAGGGAGGGAGGGAGGGAGGGAGGGAGGGAGGGAGGGAGGGAGGGAGGGAGGGAGGGAGGGAGGGAGGGAGGGAGGGAGGGAGGGAGGGAGGGAGGGAGGGAGGGAGGGAGGGACTCTACAAGCATGTGTACTACAGTAGGCTATAGCCATAACCTAAAGACCAACCGTCCACCTGCTAATAAGTAATTATTATTTATTTGACTTCCTGTAAAACAATCCCACCTTCTCAGTCAGCACGAGAATCGAACGACCGCCTTCCAAAACTGCCAATTTCACAATTGCTGAAATGAAAAGTAAAAAGGGTTACACATTTGGATTTTTTTACTGGGAAATGAGTGACCATACGTTTTCTAAACCAACTGCCAAACTTGTAATTTTATAAGTTTCCGCTAAAACATTTGGGATTTATGAAATTAGACCTCTGTGCACCGTGAGACCTCAAGACACATCGCAACGATTATTCAAAACCTAGGAAGATTTAGCAAGGCAACTAAATCGTGACTAATCTCGCCATATCTTGTGTGTTGGTGGAATCGCCACTTAAATCTACTATGCACAACCTTAACAATGTTTGCACGGCAGTTGACATCACTTACTGGAAGTAGTCCATTGGCTAATTGAAATCTCAGTAGTTAATCTGAAAGTCTGCATTCGTTTGAAATTGATTTCTACTTACCATGTGATATGTAAGGTCTGAGCCGCCGGACAGCCTCCCAGGTGCCACCTACCGGTGACCAAATCGTCATCACAGACTCCCCGTGACCCTGTTATAAACACCAGAGACAGAAACAGGTCAGGGATGTTAGTTCAGTCAAGAAAGGGAATGGAAATAGCAATATCATCATCACTACCAACAGGACGTGGTATCACTATCCAAAAACTGATGTAACCTCTGCATGTCACCTAATCCTGGAGCCTACTGAAAATAGGATGACACATACATCCTAGTAGTTTACTCCAGAATAAACAATAACTTAAAAAAAGTAAAAAACAAAGAACTACCGAAGACTTACATAAAAATAGTACCCACTGCTCATTCGGCTTAACACCCATCATTAGAATGAGGAGCAGAGGGCTAGGCCCAAGCGGAAGAACAGCTCTATCGCTGAATTTGGTGATTGTACACATAATATTCCTTTAATAGAAATTGCTAAAAAAGAAAAAATCATCATCAGTGTGTCTGTAGAATAGTCTTAAATGGTAAATAAGTAGGATCTAAATTATTTGTATGTTTTCTCAGCACTCTTTAGATAGGTAGAAGATAAGTGGAAATGATCTGGAAGTATGACTGTCGCATTACCGTTGTGATCACGAAGTTCCCGTAGTTTCCAGCATGCCGGGCGCTGGTGGCACCGTCTGTGTGCTCGCTGCTGACGTCAACCACCGCCATCTTCATTTCTCTCTGGATTTTCTTGATGTCATATTCAACATCTGATCAAATATAAAGAATTGAAATCATTGAAATAAAAGTGAAATTGATGTTTGTTTGGTTTGATTTAATGTCCAGTCAACCATTATTGGTCCTTACCAGACTTTCTCAAGGTTCTTTTACACCTCTAGGGTGGTGATTGAATCTATGTGATGAATTCAGGTAAAAATCTCACCCCTACACATTTACCGAGGTGAGCGTTCTTTTACTTCCAACACCACATAGACATGGAATGGGAAGTATTGGCTTTTGATATAACAGTAGATCTAACCCTGCTGGGGATGGGAATCGAACCCATAAAGTCATAAAACCTTAGAGAAGGTTGTTGTTCATAAAGAAATATCACCCCCATATATTTGATGTACTGAAAGTTCTTTTACTTCCCACACCACAATGGTAGTAACCTTTGTTTGTAACTGGTGACTGGGGATGCATTTTTACTTGAATCTGATAACCTGACACTTTAACATAATCTATATCCTTCTTGTAGTAAATGTCCACCACTTTGCACCAGTTTATAGTGATTTGAACAAATCGCCTTCATTCATGATGCTGTACCCTCTGAAGTACCAACCCTTGACAATGGTTCAGTTTCCACTATACCTAATCATGCTATTTTAACTGTTTCCTCTAAGTGATGTTCATTTGGTGCCACCGTCAATGGGAGATAGGACATGGAGTGTACAGAGTGTTTTATCATTATTTATAGGACGTTTCACATTTCCAGGGTTAAAGCGCTGATTCCACCGAGCACCCGAAACTTGCCAAAATGAAAATCGGGAAATTTCGTATAAGCATAGCTGGCGGTGGAAGCGCCCAATTTGTTCTGGTAATTTCGGACGTGTATACGATTTATTGTGCAAGAAATTTTACCTTATAAGATATTCTTTGATACATTCCATGGACTTCAGAAACTTACCGATTAAACTTCTAGTCAGGTGGGATCACCACTTACATCTATTGTGCAGAATGTTGTAACGTTTTCTTTGCTTGTTTCGGTAGTTTAACATCCCAATATGTTCTTTTAGACTTACTTTGGGTTTGACCGCATCTATGAGATAAATTTAGGTAGAAATCTTACCCATACTCATTCATTGACGTGAGAGTTCTTTTACTTCCCACACCACTGGGAAGTGAACATATTTTTCCGATGGAATTATTCAATCAGACATAACTTGCATGTAGGATATGATTATCTCCATGGCCCAGCCTGGCCCAGCCTGACCCAACCCGTAGCGGCATCCTTTGACCAGTCAGATCACTGATGAAAGTACTGTATATCAACAAAGTTTGTTACTAATTCTTTCCATCGGATTGGTGAGAATTAGAGATTGGTGTCACTGTGAGGTGGGTGGGGGAAGACTTGAAATAACCTTAAAACAGAAAATTCCTGAATATATTACTTGAAGGGATGCCTGAAAGGTCTCGGGGGGGGGGGGGGGGGGGGAATCCGGATAATATCCGAATCCAGATTATGTCCAGTTTTTATCTCTAACATGATGAAGATTTAATACACTAGCAAAATAGAAATGACTGGAAAACTGACATCTCTGAATAATTTGCTAGTAAAAATGAAACTTGATTCATTATTCTAACTTACCGTTTGTGAAGTCACCAAGTTGTAAGTTTGAGAGGACAAACAGTCGGTCTGCGGTTAAGAGGAGCAGTTCCCCGGCACCTGTGTCCCCGGACACAGAGTACGAAGCACAGACAAACGTGGCACATGTGGGATCTGTCTGAGCGACAAACACCTGTGAATATAAACAAAATGGTCTCTTAAATTTTGTCCGTTTGGTGGATTGATTTAACAACCAGTCAACCATTATAGGTCCTTTCGAGACTTTCTCAAGATTATTTTACACCACAAGGGAGACGCTTGAATCTATGTGATGAACTCAGGTAGAAATCTCACCCCTACACGTTTACAGAGTGTACGAATTCTTTTACTTCCCACACCACATAGACTTGGTGTGAGAAGGCCTGGTCTTTGATACAACAGTAGATCTACCACTGCTGGAGTTGAAGGAGAAAAGTGGCTGCAGTGGGACTTGAACCCACCAAGTCCCACAACAGGCCCGGTGCTCTAAACCACTGAGCCATATGTGTTTACTGGGTACTGCATTGATAGGTGCTGACCCCTGAATTTCTGATAAATTTCTACTGATGATAGTTGGCATCAGAAATAAAAGGGGGAAATATAATTTGTGTGGAATTTTCTGCCTCAGAGAGAAAACATGGAAAACATGTTGGTATTGACCAAGGCATTGGACTAGAAGTAGATCCCCCCACCCCCCCACCCCTGCCACGCATCCGAATAGGACGAGGGTATGTAGATGCCTGACCCCGCCCTCCGCTTCTCCCTTATACTTACTATGTACTGCCGGGGATTTAAATTCAGCTTGGTTCATACCTTATATCATGTAATGCACCTTTTCCCCATTTCAAACTCGATTTCGTTGATCTGTATTAGATTGATGATGTTTCTCTCAAGTTGTACACTAACCGTGTGGGTTGTTGGGTTTGTGCTGTTCACAACCACCCAACAATCTTTTGTTACATCACCATTGTATACTTACAAGGAAACTCACAAGATGAAAATAATTTGGTCCGTACTCCGAGTTTGACCACAGAGTAATTCACGAAGCGAAGCTGATTGAATTACTCCGTGGTCAAACTTGGTGTAGTGCGGACCAAGTTATTTTCATCGAGTGGGTTTTTCATTTTATTTCACCCCGTATAACATTATTGATTAATGAAATGAATCACCAAGTTAGCCATTGAGTATTGGGTACACTACTTTCACGGCCGTAGAGTACGAGTTACTAACGTTAAGCCTATGGAGAAAACTACCAGGGTGAGATAATGAATGATATGTGACATGTGCACCTCCGTTGATAACTCAGCCGCAGTTTCAATGAAAATCAGGTGCATCTATGAATTGTCCAGAATAAACATTGAAATTACATTAAAAGCTACATATCGAATGTGAAGCAGACCTGTGAGAAGAGGGAGGTCTGTGTCAGACTGTTGATGAAGTGCACACTTCCGTTGCGCTCACACACGACGAGGATTGTCTCAGAGCACCAGGCGAGAGCGTCCACGCGCGAGTCTGCAACACACAAACAGGTACGTCAGTTAAGTGGAATTCACACGGTGGGATTTACGCACCTCACAGGGTTCAAAATCTCAGGAGATTCTGTTTCTTTCTAGGGGTAAATGTCGCCAACGAAAATTCTCAGGGAAATGGAATCCTACAATGTAGGCAAAGAAATTTTGGGTTCGGGTATAGAATCTCTGCAGGATTTGTCTCAGACAAACACCCTGTGAGGAACATGAATCCTATCGTGTGAATCCTACTTGAGCACAAAAACAGGGCAAATATCTGTAGTGTATAATTTCCTACCACAGAGAGACCCCAGAAATCGTGGTGTTGGCCAAAAGGAAGAAATATGTTTTTTGCAATAGAACGAGCACTCTACATAAAGTCAGGGAAGTCAGTTGGGGTCATGAAAAATAGTGGAAATATTTTTCATGTGGAATTTACTGCCTCAAAGAGGCTTTACATTTCATATTATTTTCATCTAAATTTAAAAACCCATCATTTGGTTGAAAACTCATCGCCCTCTCTCCTGGCAGACAATAGGTTGAGAAAGTGGCCAAGTCACAGATAATACACAGGTGAACCCTGCCTAACGTGGCCCCGCGTAAGCAGACACTTTTCCTCAGAACAGAAATTTGTCCCTCTATTAGATTTAACCCTGCATAAGCGGCCACCTCGCGAAGTGGGCACCTCCCGCAAGTGGACAGTTATTCCGGTACGAAAAGGCTTATAACCGATGTAAGCGGAGACTTCTGACAGAAACCCTACCAAAGATAGATTAATCTGTGTTTTTTATTAGTGTGTGCCAGAATATTCATAGAAAAAACATTTATAATTCAAAGGTTAATAACTTCGGATCAAATTAAGATATTGGAAAATCGATTTCAGATTTACCATCCCCTCTGTCTCCCCTACATATCGGTATATAACACTTCAATATTGGCCCGGAGGAAACTTGAAATCCCCACGTAAGCAGACACCACGCGTCAGTGGACACTTTGGCCCAGCACGGAGGTTGTACGCTTACGCTGGGTTTTACTGTCTTAGAAATCCGCTGAAAATGGGAAGTCTGTAAATCCTGATCTGTGATGCAAGCTCATGAATGTAACTACAAAGTGGACAATGGAACTGAAAGGCCACCATGACAGCTTCAAAATAAATTATAATGGTTTAGAACATAAATTTCTAGTATTTGTTTGTGGTTTAACACCCAAGGGGACCCTTAGGATATATAGGGACCATCAAAGATTTAAGTTTTTCACATTTGCACTTGTTTCAGTCAATTCTTTTCAATGTTTATAACAATCTTATAAACTATCAAAGATACATGTCTATTTAAAAAAATAACTGATTATATCTTTCTTTGGAGTACTCTCAAACTAGATTTTTCTGTTGAAACTATTCTTTAATTCAATAAATTTAATTCTACTTCCTTGTAGCGTTTGACTGCTCAGCTAGATATGCTGAACAGTTATCTAGGCACATTGTATATTTGATCTTTTTTTAAACTTATATTTAGGTGTTAGGTGTTATAGCCACGTCTTCATAATCATGACATTGTATATTTGACAGTAGCTCCATGCCATCGTAATGACAGGGGTAGGGGATGGTGTCAGAGGTGTACGTTTAACTGGCCTCTCTGTATTATGAAACGTCTCCACGTACCAAACGCAAGGTTTCCGCTGTAGGTAGCGCCCTCTTCAGTGAAGAAACAGAGGTGCGTGTCCGCTGCCACACTGAGCTGGCTCCTGGTGCTGCTGGCGTTCACACGCGGCAACTCTGTCACCTAGAACAGGGATATGGTGCATAAAAATAACAAAAGATATCTAGAGCAGGGATATGATGCATAAAAATAACAAAAGATATCTAGAGCAGGGATATGGTGCATAAAAATAACAAAAGATATCTAGAGCAGGGATATGATGCATAAAAATAACAAAAAAATATCTATAGCAGGGATATGATGCATAAAAATAACAAAGGATATCTATAGCAGGGATATAATGCATAAAATAACAAAAGATATCTAGAGCAGGGATATGATGCATAAAATAACAAAAAATATCTAGAGCAGGGATATGATGCATAAAAATAACAAAATATCTATAGCAGGGATATGATGCATAAAAATAACAAAGGATATCTCTAGCAGGGATATAATGCATAAAATAACAAAGGATATCTAGAGCAGGGATATGACGCATAAAAATACATTGATGTCAGTTGGGGTCATGAAAAAACGAGGAAATATTTTTCATGTGGAATTAACTGCCTCAGAGAAACCAAAAAAAAAAACATGGGAAACACATTGTTTTTGGCAATGGAGTGGGGCTGGAGTGTGTGGGAAACCTCTATTTAGTGGCGTGAATGTGGTCCAATCTATTCTCTGTTTTTTATACAAGAAAAAAATGTTTTATAAGCTGAAAATGAAAAAAAAGAAAAAGAAAAAAAGAAGAGGATCTCCTTGGAAAAAAGGAAAATTGCCATCTCTGAAAATAACAAAACATATCTAGAGCAGGGATATGAATCATAAAAATAAAAAAACATATCTGGAGTAGGGACATGATGCATAAATATAACAAGACATATCTAGGGCAGGGACATTGCGCAGAGAATCATATCTAGAACAAGCACTGGACGAAAAGGATAAAAACAAATTTTTTTTAAAAACATGTGTAGAGCAGGGATATGGCACAGCAAAATTAACTAGAAATTGATCAGTACAATGGTAATCCTGTGACATTATTGGCTGCATTGAAGCGCCTTGTGCACAAACAGCATTTGTAATTTCTTTGAGAATAGAACATTCAAGGCTGCCTCATTGCTGTGATAGGTCAATCTATTTCACCTCATGAGATACAAACATAGTTACCTGTTCACTGGGGGAGATGAGCGCTGTCGTGTCCACCTGGAAGAGGGCGCTGCCCGACTCGACGCGCGGCCCAAAGTTACACGTCTCATCGCCGGAGAAACCAAACTCCACCTGGTCCCAAGAAGCCATCTTCCTAGATGTGCATCACCTGCGCAGTAGATTTACATTGTCATAAATCTCAACCCGAAATAATTAATTTTTCTCTTATATAAATTGTCTTATAGTTCTCCATATAAGCGGCCCAGGGGTGTCAGTTGGGGTCATGAATAAAAGAGGAAATGTTTTTTTCATGTCGAATTTACTGCCCCTGAGAGACTGAAAAAAACATGGAAAACCCATCGTTATTGACCATGGAATGGAGTTGGGTTATGTGGGGTAGTTTGAACGACAGTTTATTGGTGTGACTGAGGCCCAATTTATACTATCTTTTTTTACACAAGAAAAATAATTTTATAAACTGAAAATGAAAACAAGGATTTCCTTAGAAGAGAGGAAACCTGCCATCCTGTAGGCAGACAACTGTGACTGTAACAAGCTATTTCATTGGTTAAATAGCACCCCTCCCTCAACATCTTGTTCTACACCTCACCCCACCTCATGATGCCAACGGTATCTGGACGCCCCGCTTCGTAGCCAGCACGCCTCGGTTTTTAGCGGGTGACGGACGGACTCTACGCTTTTTCTTTAAATTATGTCAGAACTAAGTCAATAATTGACGTATGAACTTCGAATAAACATCATCTTTTTGGTTTTAGGCAGAATTTTAGTTGAACAAGAGCTAAGATTGCATTATCAAATAGAAATATTGGCCTTTAAAGACCAAACGAGCAGGCGGACGCCTTTAAAACTCAATACAGAGGGAGGGAGGGATATCCATGAATAGCTCAATAAGGGAGGGAGGGAGGGAGGGAGGGAGGGAGGGAGGGAGGGAGGGAGGGAGGGAGGGAGGGAGGGAGGGAGGGAGGGAGGGAGGGAGGGAGGGAGGGATGAATAGGGAAGGGCTTGCAATGATAGGATATTTAAAGCCCTACTCCTCTGTGAACTCAGCAGTTCATGGATCAATGCACACATATATTTAGCTAATTCAGGGCGATTTTAATTGGCAATCATCAATGCCCTAACTACATATAAAACGGCCTATTGGTGATAGTTTCATGGATGAGTGCACACAGACCGATCTGCATGCAGCCTGGCCATGTGCTGGGGGCAAAACCTTGTTCCTATATACACCAATAAAGTAGGTCAAGCCAATATCTGGTATTAAATGATATCGGAAATGATTTTACAAAACAATATCATTTGACCGAGTCTTGCCTGATTCCTAGAACCATTTTGACTTCTGTTTGTGTGTAAATATGCTGAAAGAACCGTCCTCTCATACACCTGCTGCCTCCCCCCCCCCCTCACATTAAGAGATTTAGACAAAAATACATGAATATCACATCAAATATGTATTTTACCTAAATAATGACACTTCATAGGGTGTAAGCAACTGTTAGTGCCACTTATGGAGATGGTAAATGTTACACTAATGCTCACTATAAATCAATATTGAGTAAACATCTGTTTGAGTATCCCAATTTCACCCAAAATCCCCCCCACTTTTAAAAAATACTTGAATATCTCAGCAAATATAGAATTTACCTAGAAAATTCCACTTCTTCCTAGCACCTACTGTTTCTTATTCTCTTTCAAATGAGGCATATTATATTATGATTGAACCAGTTTTACAGGTAGAAATATGTCTATAAATAAGTTCTTAAAAATGGACCTGTGACTCATAAGGTCCCCCCAACTGAAATCTCTTTTTTACTGAAAATCCATGTCAAAATACTAAATACTAAAACTGTCAGATATTATATGGCCATAAAACCTTCTGTCCAAAACAGAAACCATATTCCTATCTCTACTTAGTGAGCTATAAAAAACAAAAATGTGGTCAGGTCATCTAGTGACTCTCCAAGCATGTGTACTACAGTAGGCTATAGCCATAACCAAAAGACCAACCGTCCACCTGCTAATAAAGGTTGAGTCTTTTCGAATTAGTATGGGACACTTTCAATGAAAAAAGAGAACAACAATGGGTAAAAAAAAGACATAGCATTATTAGCAAGGAATCTCCTGTTTGTGAAACTGCCATTAACTACGTGTACGTTCCAGCGTAAGAGTATGTGTCCGGTGCCAGGTAATGGACTAATATTAGGAAAGGTGATAAATTAGCAGGGACCGAACAGTCCGAGAAACTTTGACTTCCTGGCGGAACGCTAGACGGGCAGAGCATCTCGGACAATTAAAGCCCGAAAAGACTTTTACTATTACAGGCCTGCGAATGTGACAGATACTGAGATAGCCTGTCGACAAGCCAAGATTACATGAGCCATTATTTAATACTCACATTTACATCCAACAAAACATTGTTCCTGAAGAGTGTCACTTAATTCGTAAATAAACATAAGTTATCAACATTTATACCAACCTTTACAAGATTTGTCAACCAAAATACGCGCCAACAGGAACGGGAAGACGTCATGAACTTAGCTGGTACTCGGAGATATTAGAGTTTTCTAGTTTCGCTGGTACCTTTCCACCGCTGGTGCTGAAGCTGGTTTCCCGGTCAAGCTCTAGACGACTGACATCAGACGGGGACCAGCGAAAACTGGTCATCGGCCGATGCGAAGGGTTGAAGTCAAAGTTGAGGTGGTCAAGTGGTGTCCGAAGTTCAGCGAGCTGTCATCTGAGTTCATTTAGTCATTACACTTTCTGTAGCTAGCAGCTGTCTCTACTAGGATGGATCGTGCAAAGGTTGTCTTCAGTCATCTTGACAAGTCTCGGAATGTTCAGTTCTTGCCAACTTCGTTTTGCGACGCCAGTTTGTCGGACGACGATGTTGTCATCTGTGCGGCACAGCGGACCCCTATCTGCAAGGCCAAGAGAGGTGGCTTCAAGGTAAACCGGTGTGGTTTAGGCTCAAGTCAAGGCCATACAGCCTTTACAGGTGGGATGGGAGAGGTCGCTATCTGGTAGGACTACAAAGTTATCGATATAATGGTAAACTAAAACTCGGATAAAGCATTAACCATTAAAGCTGTTCCACCAACCAGGCGGGGGCGGTACCGGGGTCGCCGGCAGATTCGTCCCGTCGCCAGTAACGGCCGGCTTGGTGGAAGAGCGCGGAAGGGGCTCCCAGTGGCGCCGAACCACCCTCAGGTGGCAGGTGTAGAATCCCATTTTCAAACTGATCAAAACTTTTCCAACTTGAAATGTGGAACTAAAATTGTTATACAGAGATTTGTATAAAAGAAAAAGTTTGAAGAGAATTGTAAACGCATATATATTTTTGTATTTATAGGACACCTTACCAGATGACTTGTTGGCGGCAGCCTTCCAGAGTGTGATCAAACAGACTGGTATTGATCCTGCCTTGATTGGCGATATTTGTGTGGGTAAGTTGACCGAAAAACGACATATTTTCTAATTGGCATCAACAGTATTGTGCAGCCACCTTCCTCCTTCATCCCCAGCAGTGGTAGATTTAATGCTTTATCAAAGGCTAATCCTTCTCATACCATGTCTGTGTGGTGTGGGAAGTAAAAGATCTCTCATCTCGGTAAATGTGTGGGGGTGGGATTTCTGTCTGAGTTCATCTCATAGATTCGATCCCCTTTCTTGTGGTGTAAAACCAGCGAGGAATGCTGAACCATGAGTTCTCTATGTATACCCTCAGGGTCCCCTGGGACGTTAACAAACAAACCAAACTACTAAATGGGTGGTGTTCCTTCGATATGTAATCTAAAATCATTTATCAAAGTAATTGGTTGCAGATATCGATATTTCTCTGGCTAAACTTTGCTGACGAAAATGAGCGAGTGGCGACGATGCCCCACCAAAACTTAAAAACGAAAATCCCCCCCCCCCCCCCTCGAAGATTTGTGTTCCCCCTTTAATCCGGAAAAATGTACAACCAAATCTCAGATTTTCTCTCATATGACAATATGATTTATTCACCCAATATTCGGTTCTCTCTGTTCATTAACTTGAATAAATGTCTATGATATACTATCTACCGGTACTCAGTATTTATTCGTATAAACAAACTTAATCCTTAATAAAACTTATAATTTCAGGGGAAAAAAACCATTGTGCATATAATGTCGAACAGTCACTGTAGTTTGAAAAAAATTCCTTAAATAGATGTATAGAATTCATGCCTCCGGTCAACTTCTCATTTCCTCGTGGGTTTTTTTCCCGTCGCAATTTTCAGGAAATGTGTCTCACCCGAGTAGCGCTGCACTCAGCAGGATCGCCCAGTTCCTAAGGTAGGCCTTAACTCTCAACTCACTGAATTACAGTAAAGCGCATGTTCCACCAACCAGGCGAAAACGTTGTACACCAACCACACAGCGCATATCAGCAGAGCTGGCCTAGAGCTGAAGACCGCCTGCTTGGGGGAACAGATTGCTATTGGTTTCAGCAGGCACCGGTGCTTGGTTGCCGGGTGAAATGAGTGGCTGTTGGTGTTTTTTGGAGCATCGGCTCTGCATCGAAAGAGCGTCTAGTTGGTGGAATACGCGCTTACAGGGTGTGTTCCATTGGATAGGCCGGATTCCGATGCCATCAGGCTTCTGTCAAACATGCTTATAAATATACAGCAATCGATGGTTTTGTGGACAGGCGGCCGTAAACCATGAGAGGTTGACGCATAGTAATACACGAGCGCTGGCAAGTGTGTTACGACATCAACCTCAAATGGTTTACAGAGCTGTCTGTCCACATAACCATCGTTTGTTGCATTTATTATCCATCTTTTCAAATAAATCAAACCCAGTAATTGCCATATTAAAGGGTAAAACAATTGGGCTATTTCTTTGCTCTATAGCACAAAGGGACTATTTTTCCTGTATACCATGGTTTTGAGGCTGTGTACCACAGATATGAAACCGTCTTTCTGTATTGGAGAGACGGTTTTATAGTGGTAGAAGGCCTTATAATTTTGATATTTAGTAGTTTGCCATATATATATATTTTTAAAGTGAATTCATTTTGTGGGGGACTTTTGTAGTCACAGATCCATTTTTGAGAACTCCTCTATGGGCATATTCCTACCACTTAAAAGACTTGTAAGATATGCACAAAACTCCTGTAAGTTTCTCCTATGGTAACCTGACACCTCTCCCTCCCCCTCCCCCTCCCCTATACCTCCATTCCCAGAGGCCTTCCTTGTTATCATTGTAATTAATTATTTGCAGACCTTGTATTGAGTTTTGAATGCGTCCACCCGCTTACTTGGCCTTTAAAGGCCTCTAAAGGTCTTTTATGGCCGATATTTCTATTTTGAAATGCACACTTAGTTCTTGTATTTCAGCAACATCCCTGAGACGGTACCACTTTACTCGTTGAACCGACAGTGCTCCTCGGGCCTTCAGGCGTGCGTGAACATCGCCCAGTCCATCAAGGCAGGCACCATAGACATAGGCATGGCTGGCGGGTGAGTAGGGTGTGTTATCTCACCCCGGTATGTTTCTCCATAGGCTTAACGTTAGGAACCCACGCTCCACGGCCGTGAAGGAAGTGTACCCTATACTCAATGTTAGGAGGTACGATCACAGCGGTATATAACCGATGTACTACCCAACTAAAATAAAGTATTTGAAAAAGAAAGACTAATTAGGTGATTCATTTATTGAACAATAATGATATATGAGGTGAGATAAAATCAGATACCCACTTGATGAAGATAATTTGATCTGCACTCCACCTCGTTTGAACGGGGAGTTTTTGAAAAAACTTGACCCTCTTCATAATGCACTTAATAGATCAAAGGGATGTACGCAAACGTTCCAAAAGCTCGGACCCTTACGCTCCGCTGCATCAATACATTATGGATGGCCCTTTACTGACCTCCAAGAAGGTCACAACTGGGATGCCTAACTTAGACCAAAAGTATCTTAGACAAAGATTGAATGTTGAAACTATTTGTTGTTGTAGAGTTGGAAGCTAGAGATTGTATGTTGATACTATTTGTTGTTGTAGATTAGAGAGCTAGAGATTGGATGTTGATACTATTTGTTGTTGTAGATTAGAGAGCTAGAGATTGGATGTTGATACTATTTGTTGTTGTAGATTTGAGAGCATGACACATAACCGCGGAAACGGGGAAGGAATGGTACCGAACCCGAAGATGTTTGACAACGAGAATGCAGTAGCATGCCTTCTACCAATGGGGTAGGCAGTTTTTTTCATTCAACAAAACCAACACATTCAACAGGTTACATGTTTTCCCTTCACAGCCCTCTGTTACGCGAGACAAGTATTCTGATAAATCAGTCATCCCAAATTTCAAAGTTTTCATTTATAATTATCAAAATCCGCAATATCTACAAGTCGGCCACAATCAGACGAACCACAACGGGACCACGGCCGCACCACGGCTGCACTAAGTTGCCGCAAACATTCTGTTGCTTCTTGTTTTTTTAAACCTTTTGAATATATCTCAGATTTATGAGACGTGAAAACAAATTCTGACTATATCTCGTCAACTAATAAACGGTATAGTCTACTACATATAGTTACAAGTGACGGTACAGAAAATATCCAAACCAAAGGAGATTTGGGGTTAAGAGCAAGTAGAAAGAGAAAGCGCCTCCTATTGAGAATTTATCTTGGTTCACACATTTCACATTTAATGGTTAACAAAGAAACTGTTGTTTATATTGCGCTATTTATGGTCACCAGGCGATTTATGTCTTTAGGGAAGAATATAAAGCCAGCGTGAAGTAAGATTCATCAGTGAATAGTAAACTATGTGAGCGTAGTTTTGGCTCAATTTGTAATGGTTAGAGAGGGAAATAAACACAGTGTGAGGCCACACAGGGAGCTGCACAGGTAAAGTGAGCAGTTGTGGTTGACTTAAGCATTATACATGGACTTATTTGTCAGATGAATATCATTTTTTAGAGAAAGAGCAAGAATATGATTTTTTTAAACAAGATAAACAAAAGAAATCATGTTATTTTCCCAGGCTCTGACATGAAAACCAACCTACTATAAGATTGAAGCCAGATGCCTCCTATATTTATACGAACAGTCAATTTATATAATCAGTATGATAGAAACACTGAGCTTCTAAAAGAGAACAACAATGAGCGTTGTATCATACAATGAACTATTGTAATATATATGAGATCCATAAAGGAAATTTTACACACACAATTTTCTTTTAAAAAACCAACAAAAATTGAATGATTTAACTCGACAAGATATTCCTTCTAAACCGAACTAGACTGGTCTTCTTTAGTGAAAGAATAAAGAGGCATTAACCTTTGGTATATAGTCCAACGTGTTTCCGTATAAATATACCTTAATCAGGGATTGATTTACTATAGAGTCATTATGATCACTGAAATACACTTGGGATCACTTTTTAAGGATCGGGTTCGCTTTTACGGATCAGAGATTCATATTTTTTTTTATTAATTTCGTTTTAAAGGTAGCATCGGCTGTGTTAAGATGTGTATGTGCCTCGTATCCTTCATTCGGATCAGAGATTAAAACAGTTGGTTATAACAAATTGTAATAATATACCACGTAGAGTGCAACTATGTACTATGCCCCTAATGCTTCGGAGATACTTTAATCTCATGCTTGGTGTCGTGTTTGACTCGTTTCTTGGTCGCAGGATAACGTCGGAGAATGTGGCCGAGCGCTACGGGGTTTCCCAGCAAGAACAGAACCAGATGGCGGTAGAGTCGCATGCAAAGTAGGTGCTCCTTCCCATTTCTCTAACTGGTATTTGAATTTATAAAAGCCCCGAAAGAAATTACTGAAAGTATATTTTTAGATGATAATTCTTGAGATACGAGATTCACAGGCTCGCCATTTGCCGGTGTGTCATCTTCCCACTAAATCTTTAGGAGGGCCTTACAATCACGATCGTTAATAAAGACCTTTACGCATATCAAACATGGAAAGAAAATATGCAAAATCAAAAAATCTATGAGCAGAAAGTGTATCTGATGCGATTTTATGTTACAATGGAAAGCGAAATTAGAAAAAATATTACAAAAATCCGGCTCCTCATGAAGTTGATTAAAGCAGGGGACGTTTTGTGCTTCATTTTGGTATATCGTTTCTCTGGTTAAAATCACGCGCGCGCATTATCAAAATTCTTGCCTCATTGCTGCTTTTATATTTAACGAGTTTTTCCTGAAGCTTGGTCTTTCCCATATTAAATTGTCGGCCGGGTTCTCCGTGTTTCTATTTTGACTTTCTCACGATGACGTTTTTGACACAGAGCTGACTATGCACGGAAAAATGGCCTGTTTAAGGAGGAAATAGTCCCAGTCCAAACGGTGCAGATTGATAAGGACGGCAACGAAACTGAAGTCACAGTAAGTGCTACAAATGCAGGATTTTATTTTTTTAATTTTTCTTTTCTTTTTCGGTATCGTCAGCGGTGAACGGTTGGCCTAGCCTCGTATTGCCACCCAAGTGTAGGGTTTAACCATTGATGACTTGTTTTCGTATATGAGTAAATTAATACTACAAGTAATGCAACAAGTAGGGTAATGTCTAATAATTTGTTTTTATTTGAACCCAGTCAGACCTTACCTCAGTTAAACATATATTTATAGTAATACAGTTGATGCCAGTTTTCCTCTTTTCCAAGGAAATTCATGTTTTCATTTCTAGTTTATAAGTCTATTATAGTTATAAATTGTTATAAATTGGGCCCCATTCACACACAAAAATAGTGGTTCAAACCTTCCCGCATACCTCAGTCACATTCAATGGAGAATAACGAAGTGGTTTTCATGTTTTCAGTTTCTCTGGGTCAGTAAATTTCACATGAAAAATATTTCCTGTTTTTTCCTTGACCTCAACTAACATCCCTGGTTGATTACATAGATTGTAACACAGTTATAGTGACCCATCACGATCTCTGTCACTCGAACACGGGGAAAATACTGTAAAACAGTAATCACATGGAAAAGCCTTTTACAAGGTAATATGAAGAGCTCTGACCCTAAACTTTCCTAGGTTTCCTCTATGTTATATGATTCTCCATGCAGTTCTGTATGAGTATCCTCAGGGTCATTTGAGACGTTAAACCCACTGTGACTGTGAATTTCAGATCTCTGAGGATGATGGCATTCGTCCCGGGACGACGCTAGAAAAACTGAACAAACTGCGCCCTGCCTTCAAGGAGGGAGGCACGACAACAGCAGGTGACCACATCATTCAGTCACTCTTCTTTGTTATCGCTAAGAGAGAAGTACTTTTAACCTCCTCCCGTTCTCCGATAGTTCTTGCCCCTTGGTTCTTTCCTTGACTTTACCTCAGTCGGTGCCGCTGCTCCACTTTGGCGACCGGGTTATTCCCTGGCCCCAATTGAGTGGCTCTCAATCTTCGGTATGGAGCACCACGGAGCACCGCTAGGAGTTTGAGCACCGACCGTCGGGGGGGGGGGGGGGGGGGGGGGGGGGGGGGGGGAGGGCTCTAGCTCCACTATAGCTCAACTATCGGCGACTGGGAGCCAATCGGTCGGAGACCAAATCAATCTCCAGTGGATTGGCGCAATGAAGCACGGCCCTAAGGACGAGTCCCTGCAGTAGCGCTACATGCGTAAGAACGGACAATAGTGTCCTTATGTACCGCTAGGGAGCGAACGTATTGGGGTTTTTTTCACTCATATTTTGATTGTTTTATCACGTAACATTATATGCTATACTTCATATCATTTTTTCTTTTGCTTAAAAATATCAAATACGATGTTATTCCTTCATGCTATGAAAACCTTTCTTGATCCAATATTTCTTTGTTAAAAACTAGCGACTTCGTCGATTCCTATTCGGCTACCCGCCCCCCCCCCCCCCCCCCCCCCCCCCCCCAGTAAATGTTTACTGCCGTCCTGCCCCCTTGTGGGTTAACGGAAAAACCATCATTAACTCGTGGTAATCATTTCGAATGACACATGTGCTTGAGCTGATCATCAGCGATCAGAACAGTATGGATTGACACCAGCGAAAGGGTGTGATCTCATCTCTTTCTCTCAAGCAAAGGAGATCAGAGAACTACAGTTCTACATTTTTGTATTAGTATGGCGAAAAGCAAATCCCAAGGATAGAACTATATCTGTGTATAGAAATACAAAAAAGAGTAAAAGGTTTCAGTTTAACACTACACGAGAATCTCACTCTCGTGGCCCTTCAGTCTCCATGCAGAGGTCTGGTTCACTCTGTCTCTATGTGCGGGAGACACTCCAAGCGGATTTTACCAGAATTGTAGTTTTTTAGATAAAGTAGGTAATTAGATAAAGTAGGTAACAAGTTTGTACATTTTGGAGAAATGATGCCTTGAGGCATCATTCGGTCTGGGCCGGTTGATGCACAATTCGCCGAATTCGCCCTTTAAACTATCCCATTCCGAATGATTCGGAATGGGATGGTTTAAAGGGTTAAAAGATTTTCTTCATCAACCTTTCTTTTTGTATACATATGGTTCAGTTCGTTGTAACAATATCCTTGCATGGCTAACAAAGGGTCGTGGGTATCAGCTCTAAGTGTATAGCTGGTTTTCATCACCCTGCCCAAGAGTATAGAAGGTCCATATATGGTATTTTTATACAACCTCCTGACCATGCTGTACAAGTCACAGAATGAGATGGTAATTTACGGTTTGTATGGAACTTGGCGTAAACGCCTCGTTCCGTACAAACCGTAAATTATCATCGAGTGTATTTTTACATTATATGGCGAAACAGTGCATATTTACCGTATATACAGCATGGGTATATAGTAATGTAATTTTCCAATCCACTAAGGCTAGGTACCTCTGTGTACATATAACTTAATAATCCGAGGGATATGAAAAAGTATGCCAATTGACCACGGACCTCTACTAGATGCAATGCTCTTTTTCTAATTCCGTTATAACCTTGCCCAATCTGCTTTTTTCAGGGAAGAGTGTCGGACAACTGATAATGTGTGAGTTAGTTACTTTGATGAAGGACTTATGAATAATAGGTGGTCTCTATTGCTCCCTCAGGGAACTCGAGCCAGGTGAGTGACCGTTTAATGACGGACTTATAAATAATAGATGGTCTCTATTGCTTCCTCAGGGAACTCGAGCCAGGTGAGTGACGGCGCTGCGGCGGTGATCCTGGCTCGCCGGTCGGCCGCCGTGGCTCACGGTCTCCCGATCCTCGGCCGTCTACGCGGCTTCGCTGTCGTCGGGGTTCCGCCGGACGTGATGGGCATCGGACCTGCCTACGCCATCCCAGCCGCCCTGAAAAACGCAGGTCGGTTCACCCTCGGCATCGTATGTTAGCAAGTGGTGATTCAACCAACACAAGATCTAGCGAGATTATAAATCTATAGGGAGTGTGTATCTTCCACCTAATATGGAGTGTCCATGCTAAACCTATGGGGGGTGTGTATTATCCACCAAATACAGTCTCCATACTAAACCTATAGGGAGTGTACAAACCACCATTAATCATAAATATCCATGATATTTATGCACTGAAACGAAACTTGGTCTAGTTTCTACATATCAAGATGTTGATCGTGATTTTCACTGTTCACAAAACCTTGGTCTAGTTTCTACATATTCAGATGTTGATTGTGATTTTCTCTGGTGGCAGGCTTGGCTATGTCTGACATTGACGTGTTCGAGATTAACGAGGCGTTCGCCAGCCAGGCCGTGTACAGCGTCAATAAGCTCAACATCCCCATGGAGAAGGTCAACCCCAACGGAGGCGCCATCGCGCTCGGCCACCCGCTCGGCTGCACAGGGGCTCGCCAGGTGGCCACACTGCTGTACGAGCTGAAACGCCGCGGAAAGAGGTGAGGGCAGAAATTACCCATTTTTTATTTTTTATTTCCCCTCTCCTCCCCCTCCCCCCGAAATCGTGATGTCACACTGTCAACAACTGGCGTCACCATATGTTTTGTTCTGTTGTCGACGTCGCCTTGGTAGCGAGTGGTCTGACTATAAATAACGCGAGCAGACGACTGCTCCGTCACTTTGATGTGGTAGCTTGAACACTGAAAACCCTTGCCAAGTATTATCGTAAAACTGGATGAGTTTTAATCTTGGCCACCGTATGCCACGACTTGAGTTTGGCAAAGTGACTTCATGAGGTGAAGCCGAGTGAAGTCCGGAACCAAAACTCCAGGAGTGGCATGCGGTGGCCAAGATTAAAACGAATCAGGTTTTGATTTTATCCTACCCTGTTTCCTCGATTATGGAATATTACGTGATAACAATTCTGTATGCCATTAGTGGCATATAAAACTCTGTATGCCAGTCAGCGTGGCATACGGAAACTCAGTGTTAAGCCTATGGGATTTTATATAAGGGGTAGGATAATTAGAAATTACCTTATTTATCCTCATTATCCATCAAGTCCCTGAGGAAGGCCTACCAGCCGTAACAAGTATGACAATACTGTGATGATCATACCCTAAACAATTGAACAGTCTGTATAACCAGCTAGTCAAATACAAAGTCATACAAAAATTCAAGAAGTTGTGCTTGGATAGTGGCCACATACCACCATCATTACCATATTCATATTAAATGGCAGATATCTCCTAGCCCTACCTTACTTCTATATGTTGATATCCCTTGATTCCCCCCTCCTCCTTTCCACCTTACCTTAAAAGTACAACTTTGTTAATTGCAGTGTATTTCAGTATAAACAAAATAACTCTTGCTCTCAAGGCCGTGGAGTACGAGTTCCTAACATCAAGCCTATTGAGAAAAATGCAAGGGTGACATAATATATGTCATTGTACCTGTCTATATTTTCTTTTGTTTCAGAGCTAACGGCGTCGTTTCCATGTGCATAGGAACCGGAATGGGCGCTGCCGCCATATTTGAATATCCTGGCAAATAATGATACTACCTCGCAATTTTTCGTAGGTACATGATTAGACATCAATTGAACACTTGAAAATTCCTTGTAAATACTCAAAAATATGAAAGCCGTACAACACGATTATACCTCCATTTATAGGGCTGGTTCCAGCAACACATTGATTTGCTGTGGTATATCTTGTTGTATTTTACAGTGTCACAATATGTCATACCTCCTTTGTTGTGATATTTCACATGCAATGATATGTGTACTTTTTCGCGGTGTTGTGTGTATATTATGGTGCTCCACCACCACGTCACCTCAAGATTTATTGCTGACATATCACCGCATACCGCAATCTATCACGACAAGAATGCAGCACAGGTGCTTAACCAGACCGATGCATCACAGCAAACATGCACGCGATTATTCAAAACCTAGCAAGATTTAGCAAGACAACCAAATCATGACTAATCTCGCTATATGCTGTGTGTTGGTGGAACCAGCACCTAAGACAGGTGAGAATGTAACAATCTCTGTCTAGGCGAATAAATGAGTCAAATATTCCTAGCTCTAAGATTTTATTTGATTTCAATTGAATACAGAACGGTGCTGTACTTTATAATTTGTCTTTGTTGGACAGTTAACATGTTGAACATTGAATGAAATAGTTCAGATATTCAGTGAGGGGTTATCATATGATCAAAAGAGCTGCATGCTTTTCAGAATAAGTTTGAGGTTAATAGCTACCTAACGGTGGAATTCTATTTACACGATTTAGTGGCAATTATGTTCGTGTCATGTCCTTTCTTTCCTTTGTGGCCGTTCCTAGCCGAGCCGATGCATGTGTGGCTGGCCACTGCCATTCCCCTTCACGATTCCCACACAACCACATGTTTGTGTGCCATTCACGGCAACATCATTTTTAATTTCGTGTAAATGGAGTTCCACATTGAGCATGACATGAATGAAAGTTATCTTCATATGTGAAAATTCAGTGCTTCCAATATAAGTGCTACCCCACCAATTGCAATAATTGTACGACTTTAGAATCTTGCTGAATTATCTATTTTCATCAATGTAATTAGATTTGTAGACACACCAGAGTCTGATACTGTAAATAAAGTGAAAAGTGGATGGACAATGCTAAAACATGTGATGTAGTGATGTACATGTATATATAACTGTTGAGAAAACGAGTTATAGATTTTCAGGGGGGAAATGTGGTTAGATTTTTGTTCGTTGTTGTATGCAGTTTGAATATGTTCAAGCCTACCTTGCCTTACTGTAAGAAACATTGTAAGAATCTAACATTCTAAATGTTTCAAGGAAATGTGAATTCGCTTCAATTAGTCTTTTCAATTTCCCCTAGTTTCAAGTAAGGGGCCATCCATAAAGTACGTACACACTAAGGGGGATGGGGGGGGGGGCTTAAATCTTTTTGAAATTTTGCATATACTCCCTCTGTTCTATTGCGTACAAGATTGAGAGGGGGCGTCCAAAATTTCAGAGCTTATGCGTACATACTTTATTGATGGCCACTAAATGGTGCGAAACAACCTACATTCCGGACAATCTATATGTTTGACTATAGTGCGCATATATGAAGTCCAGAACACGCTCAGCATTTTTATCATCGTACATAGGAGGGGTGAAAGTCAGCGACATTTGTACCACTAGGGGTTTTACGCTGTATTTTCCACATGTGCGACTCCTGTAGCGGAACATGAGGAAAATAACAAGGAAATATCAGACACATTGTATACAGAAACAGAGTCGAGAATTTGCCACCATTCCGTCCATCTGTAGGGATGAAGAGGTGGTGTTACAAGGCACAAGGAAAAAAATATGCAAGTAAACATGAGTTTTGCTGCATGGTTTGTCCTTATGCCTTAATTGCCATATGATAAATATAGGAAGCATTGATTGTCCCAACAACCAATGACTGCATTCAAAGCAAACCACGACCTTCACCCTGAACTTCTTACATGGTGTTGATAGTGCCCTGGGACGGTTCTACAGTCTATAGTTGACCTGAATTTCTTGGGCCCAAACCACCCTTTTTATCACCTGTAAGTGGACACAAGGGTACTTTTACCCCAGAGGGACCAACATCGCAGTCTAATTCTTCTTTTATGAGGATTCAGCATCGGGTTTTTTTTTGTTATTTCTAGAATCTTTCTGTTGATCAAGTGCATATATACTGTGAATGAAAGCGTATGTACAAAGCAATCATGTAAATTTCATGGAAGATATGACTGAACACAATGAAATGATATATTTGTAAACACTTCGTCACCGGCAAAGAATAAAAAATTAATTTACAAAGAGAAAAAAGAAAACGCTTAAAGTGTTTTTGTTTTCATTTTGTATCGAAAGATGTTAAAGAGTGACTTATTTATGTTGTATTGCAATTTGAGTGAAATTAATTCTGCACCGGTAAAGTTTTTTTTATTTATCGACGTAGATATTAGTCTCCCACCAAACATGGGACTTCCTCGTTTTTTCCACGGAGAGGATCATTTGGTAAATCCGGTGAGAAGTCTTTGATTATGAACATTCGCTGAATAATTAAAATGAATCAGAATAAAATGCATCACAAGATGGAAGCTCCCTCGGAGGCCCAGGAACCAAATATCAAGTGGCTGAAATGGAGTGATGGGGAAGGGTAAGGGAAGCGGTGGTGGCCAGTAGGGGCAGGGGCGGAGGGGTGGGATAGAGGGGCTAGGGCTACAGGGGGAAGGAAGGAATAGGACATAGGGACTGGCGCCAGTCTACATGGGGAGGGGGAGGACACAGGGACTGAGGCCAGTCTACAAGGGGAGGGGTAGGACACAGGTACTGAGGCCAGTCTACATGGTAGAGAGGTAGGATAAAGGGACTGGGGCCACTCTACAGGGGGAGGGGTAGGACACAGGGAATGAGATCAGGGGCAAGGGTAGGATACAGGCACTGAGGACAGTCTAAAGGGAGAGAGGGTCCGAGGCCAGTCTACACCGAGAAGAATAGGACACAGGGACTGAGGCCAGTCTAAAGGGCAGTGTAGGACACAGGGTCTGAGGATAGTCTACAGGGGGAGCGGGAACACAGGCACTGAGGCCAGTCTACAGGGGAAGGGGGAGGACACAGGGTCTGAGGCCAATCTACAGAAATGGGTAGGACACAGGGACTGAGGCCAGTCTACAGAAGTGGGTAGGACACAGGGACTGAGGCCAGTCTACAGAAGTGGGTAGGACACAGGGACTGAGGCCAGTCTACCGGGAGAGGGGTAGGACACAGACACTGAGACAAGTCTATAGGGGGAGGACACATGGACTGAGGCCAGTCTACAGGGAGGTGTAAAACACAGGGAATGAGACAAGTCTATAGGGGGAGGGGTAGGGCACAGGGACTGAGGCCAATCTACACGGGAGAGGGTTAGGGGGAAAAGTCAAACGTCAACCTACTCAGGTTATTCGAACGAAAGAATTTTACACTACCACATATTGTTGCTGGTTCAATTGAATAAAGCTCTTCTTGTAAATTGGATTCACTTTCGCCCTCTTGCATTTTACTGTCGTCCATTACGAGCAGTTTCTCTTCGCCAACGAGGCCCCGAACGATTAATCAACGAGAAGCCTTGTACGAGTAATTCTCCAAGCATACATGGTCTCATTGGCGTGGGTTATTGAACAAAGGTCAACGGTTATCGTTTAATAGTATTTAACTTTGTTCCCTTAGAAAATATTTATAGGCCGTCCATCAGGTCGTCCATAAGTGCTGAATAAAGTTGACCCACATCGTCCCTGGGTCTCTATGGAATACAGAAACGAGTCTACATGTACGATCCTAGATTATTAAACGGGCCCAGGCCCTGACCAATGAGATATCGATACGGACCAATGGCCGAGATAGACAAGAGTCACCTTCAACAACCACGGACCAATATGCATCAATTTAGGGGATCGCTGTGTGTGAATGCTGCACACTGAATCTGTTTTCACACCTTCCTACAGAGGATGCATTGTACGCAAGGATTTCACACCTTCGTGTGCTTCGTTCGCACATCGTTCACACCTTCCTGTCTCAATTGATAACTCTTTTTCCCGCAAATCTCTCACTGTGGCGAATTATTGAATATCTTAAAAAAATTAAATAAAGTCAGATTTGTTTCTGTACAAACTCTTAAGGACTCACTGTCACTGTCAAGGAATCTATGCGTATCTTAAGTATCTTTTAGAGACCAGTCATGTTGAATAGTGGATTGAGAAAACACCGAGTGGTGTACCGTTCTGTGCATTCAGTCCCTGTGTTCTACCCTTCTCTCTGTAAACTGGCCTCGGTCCCTGTATCCTACCCCTCTGACTCTGTCACCACAACCCCTCTTACTCGTCCCCCTACCCCCTAGCTTTGGTTTACACTTGTAATCTGAACATGTATAACAATAAAAAAAACTACTCACAGTGCGGTGCGGTTTGATCAGTTTTGATTTCATAAGCTGTAGCAAATGTTTACCACGAAGGAGAAACTTAAGAAATTTGAGATATAGGTACTTATATAACTTATGTTACATAAATCGTTGCTGCGAATTCGAATAAGTTTCAGTATATGAAAAAAAACACGATAACTCAAGACAAACATCTCTAGGCCTCACAGAAATTTTTTGTTCACCATTTTGTACAATGAATCTTATTCAAAATTACTGTTTAACAGGAAATACTATTGCAATGTCGGAAATACCACCATAATTTATCAGGTAACACATTACTCTGTATTGGGTGATGAATATGCAGCGCACTGGAAGCTCGTACCTGTGCTGTTAATTATGCGCACGATTAGCGGGAGGACGGGAGAGGTGCTAGTCCGTCTAGAACCGAACCCTGCTTCGCAGTTTGAGAGCGTGAGCGCCCTTGGCCCTGGTGACACCGGGACGTACTACAGTCTAGAGAGGCGCAGGCACATAGCTTCCACCTACCGGGCAAGGGAGAAATGATGGTCGACACTAGCGCCACCAACGGGCTTTGAAAACATAATTCCCACATTTATTAATGTTCACCTGAATTTTATCATTAGAAAGAGAAGAAAAAATAATGTTGTCAATGTTATGTCATACGGGGTGTAATGGTTAGGTTAGGGTTAGGGTTATTTTTATGTGTACCAATAGACCGCCTATAACAAACAGGTCGAATTCTTTACGGGTCGGGTTCCTCTGATACATTTGACCTAACCTAAAGTCTAGAAACATTCGAGGGCTCCCCGATATAGTGGATTTATGTATACATTCAAGGTTTGGTTTAACAACTTAAAGGCATATCCTACAATACCCAGTGGCGCCACCTGGTGAATATTAAATAATGTCAATTCTTAGTCAAAACTGGTTTCTTGGGATTCATTCTTATTCTACATGAGTAAATTAGACATTCTGTCCAGACTATCAAATCTTGATAGGTAAAATATGCCAATTTACATTTGCTTGATTTACATAGGAAACGTACTGAAAAATACGGTTTTCTTCAATTATTTCAAAAACAAGCACGGTGACCTATGATTGTTAAAACCTAGATAAGTAGTGCTATACATGTACTATTTTCTGTGAAGATTTGAGTAAACTGACATGGGTTTTACTATGTGAAAACATTCTTTTTAGAATTTCTATATGTTCTAATATACAATTATCATAACATTGATTTATAAATAAAAAACAAGCACGATGACCCCTGATTTTTAAGTTAGATATGTGTTTTACAACACTTGGAGATCATCTTCCTAAATTTTCGAAAAATTGACATGGGTTTAATTTTCAAGCCAAATTGTCCGGTATGGCTTTAAAGACAGTAGAAGCAAACATTCATGTTTCATTAACATTTCCATGACGCAGCAACTCATGATGGTTTATCTGTTTAAACATATAATTCAATATATGTACTTTCCGCGTCGCTTTTAGGATTGAATATACCTCCCACCCTCTCAATCTTGCAGACAGTGTATGTTATTTCCATCATCCAATGATAGTAATGATGTTAAGTAATGCAATATGTCCTAATCTCGTTAACCCTCCTCCACCTCATCCTTCACGGATTGTCCCAGACGATCATAGCACAATTACCAGTCAGACAGTGGTAGCGCACGGGTTAACGCTGATCAGGAGGTGTGAAAACGGTGCGGTTAGCGCTACAAAGGCCGCATCCGCACGGTAGTATTCACACCTGCACAACATCTAAGTACCGCTGTGGCCCGCACTGCGGCCGTCTGTTTTCACACCCATTTAGCGGGTTTCCCACACCTGTTTAGCGACGATGCGCACAGATAGACGAGAGAGCAATGGTTCTCACACCCGGAGATGGCCTTTAATGTGCTCCACATCAAAGACTGAAGGCGATTTCTCACCTGGATCTGCGGGATCCACGGCGGGGTGGTATATAAGCGGGGGCAGAGGGTGAGGAGGGCACAGACACGGTGTTTCCACCAGTCAGTTCACTCCCACGCCACACACAGCCATATCGCAAGTCCACCCTACACCCTGTACATCCCGTATACAGTACTCACCAGATCAATCTACGCTACTAGTGGCATATCTACCTCTGTTCGATTATACTGAGAACATTCTGTAACTCTACAGTAGAGATACCAGCTACAGCTATTCTATTGTACTGAGGAAATTTTGGAATTTCAAAGTACAGATATCATCTACCGCTATTCTTTTGTACTGAGGACATTCTAGGATTTCAAAGTAGACATACGTAACTGCTATTCTCTTTGATGGACATGGGGCTGGTTGATTACGGCACATCTGACACGCAGCAAGGCGGCTTTGAGCACTCTGATGACACGTTCGTCTTCATGGAGGACCCAGCATCTCCAGCGTCGTCGTCGCTCTCCTCCACCTTTATTTATTCCTCCATCTTGGACTCGCCCTGCTCCTCACCCTGCTCCTCACCGATAACTCAAAGATATGTACCGAGCATGAACGACAGTTCAGAGAGCAACTTTCAGACACCACTGAGCAGGTCCCAGACACCACAGCGAAGCCCTCAGACACCCCAGAGCAGATCTCTGACACCCCAGAGCAGACCTCAGACACCACAGAGAAGCCTACCGACACCACAAAGAAGCCCCCAGACACCACAGAGCAGACCTCAGACACCACAGAGCAGACCTCAGACACCCCAGAGAAGCCCCCACACACCACAGATCAGACCTCAGACACCACAGAGCAGACCTCAGACACCCCAGAGAAGCCTTCAGACACCCAAGAGAAGCCCTCAGACACCACAGGGAAGCCCTCAGACACCCCAGGACAGATATCAGACACCTCAGAGCAGATATCAGACACCCCAGAGCAGGCCTCAGACACCCCAAAGCAGGTATCAGACACCTCAGAGCAACTACAAGTGCAGCTATGATGCCCAGCTCTACGCAGAGCACAGTGCACTGGACGAGCATGCTAATACTGCCCGCTTGGCTGCCAGACGGCGTGCCCTCCAGGAGGAGTCGGAGTGGGTGAATCCCTGGGCACCGGTATGTCATCAGCTCGACAAGATATTCACTCTCTCAGATCCATCTACGAGCCCTGATCACTCATCCAACCAGGACAAGGTCAGGCAAGGTCAACCCAAGGTCATCAGTAGGTCAGCTTCTCCCTTGTCAAGAGATGACCTTCAGATGAAGGAGAGTAAGACGAGTGTCTCCCCGCAGTATGTCACACCTCCCAGCAGCAACCGTAGTAACCGGAAACATGTGCTTAGCAGTCATCACTTCGTGCCGCAGCCCCGCCGGCCGGCGCAGGGCTGCCTGCTGAGTGAGGAAAGATCTCACGGGGACGAGGACCGTCGTGAAGCGCTCAGTTCTGCTCGTCTGCGCCCCATACGACAACGCATGAGGAACGCCATGGTGAGTGCCCAGTGTGCCACGTACCCGCGTTTATCTCACCCTCATATAAATCTCCATAGATTTAACATGGTGTGACTGTATGCCATGGTTATGCCATAAAATATTTATATGCCACTGGTGACATACAAAGTTAAAAGCATGTGACAGAGTAGGATAAATCTAAATATCACAAAATTTCATATAATTGTCTACGTGGCGTTCGTTGAAATCATATTCCGTTATTTGATCATGTGATATGACACGTCATACTTGTTATCATTATCTGTTAGTACCATATCACAGGTGTGTAGCATGAATAGTAAAGTTATCTGTTTTAAACTCACCTGCACGTTCACTTTCTTACAGGCGAGCATCTCAGAGGACGGTCACGTGTGTCTGGAGCTCATCAAAAACAAAGATGGACAAGATTTTGTTGTCGAGGTTCTCACCGTCTCACCAGATGGCCTCATGGTGCGTGTCTAACTTCTTTATCATTATTATCATTATCATTATCGTTATTGTTGTTATTATTATTATCATTGTTATCATTATTATTATTATCATTATCATTACTATTATTACTATTGTTATTACTATTGTTATAATTACTATTATTGCTATTGTTATCATTATTATTATTATTATTATTATTATTATTATTATTATATTATTATTATTATCACTATATACCTGCGGCCGTATCAGCTATGTATACCGCCCACTCCTACCCTACTTGAGACAGAACTCGTTATGTTGTAGATTTAATCCCTGTATCTTTATTCTTTCACATTGATAGGTCGAGGTTCAGCGCCATGGTAAGACCCTCCTACTGGAGGATCGCCCACCCACACCGCCCCCTGCTGACAAGATCAAGAACTACCTCCTGGAGGAGCTACCGGAGAAATACTGGAAGCGGTACCAGTTCGCTGCCAGGTATGACACCACTGATTCTAATAAATCACACTCTAAAGAAGAAACCAATAAGTTTTGGTCAAAGTCGTCGTTCTCCACAAGCTTGAGGTGAACAAGGCGTCAGCCGAGTGAATATCACGCAGTCTTCAAACGAGTCATAGAACAATGACTTTGATCAAAACAAGTTGCTTTCTGTATTAATCTCACCTCTGTTTACACTAAAAGGATAAATGTAACACATGATATATAGACCATGGAGAACAGACTGCAATACTCACAGGGGCATGGAGAACGAGTTCCCAATATTAAGCCTATTATAAAAAATCTTGCGGTTGACGTGATTTTCGGAATTTTCTTTTGAGGTGGTATCCATGTTGATAACATATGTCTTATTGGCTCTTCTAGGTTCGTGAATCTCATAAAGGCCAAGACGCCCAAGGTCGTCATGTACACGAGGCACGTCAAGTGCATGCTGATGGAAAACTCGCCAAACAATGACTTCGAGGTCAACTTCTATCAAGGTATGTAAAGAATCCTCACACTCCCCAATATAATAAAATTCATTGGCATATACAATCAGTTATATCAATTTACACAGATTCCATTGTTATATTAGTAAAAACAAAATAATGTAGACACGAGGAACATTATCATATCTATTTTTGTCGGGTCCACTTTGGCTCCCTATACACATCTAACGATACAGAGACTGTGATTAACCCTGATTATCGCTCACTCCAGGCGGGAGACTCCACCAGACGGCGCTGCGCACAGAACTCCATCTGGCGGACGGCACCGAGTTGACTCTAGAGGAGAATGGCCGGAAGCAGAAAATGTCACCGGGAACAAACCGGATGTGGCACTACGCGCAGGAGGTGAGACACACAGACAGACATCTCCAACTTTTGTTACAAGTCTTTAAGATCTGCTGTAGTTTTCTCATATCATAAAGCCTAGTATAGCATCATGTCATTGATGAATAATAGAATACATATGTGATATTACAATATATAGTAGCATGTTGATATCATACATAATCCCTATGTATTTTCTATGAACACTTTGTATTAGGTGGATAATGAAATGTTTCAAGTGTTAATCTGTATAATAATGAATATTCGTAATTCACTCAGTGTCATCGTCGCTGTAAAGAACTGGAAGCCCTGATGGAGTCCCTAGACCGGAAGCACAAGAGCGACACCTACTTTCCGGTCATTGTCGGTCAGCGCCGGAACCTCTCCGCTGGTACCTGCAGTGCTGACTCTGTGACTACACCCGCCAAGGAGCACCAGTGGCTTCAAGGTCAGCGTGACCTTCAGTCTCCAAGCAGCAGCCCAGGATCGACCCCAGACAAAGTAAGTCAATTTATTTATTCATTTTCTTATTAGATCTTCTTTGTTTATGCTTCCCCCGATAACCATAGTGTCGCTTATCCTTGCCAGATTTCTGAACCAAGAAGAAGGCATTGATACATTACGCTTCAAATAGAAAATCAAATGATAATGCCAGGAAGATTCTCGTATATATATATATATATATATATATATATATATATATATATATATATATATATATATATATATATATATATCGGTATGTGTAAGAGGTCAATTTATTTCGGCAAACATTTGTACATATAACCCTTTTTTTAATGTTGACATTAACAGAAAACTATAAGTCCGCTTTCTTTGTTTACAGACTTTGTGTCCATCCCCGGACAGTAGTAGGAACCAGACTGCAGACTTGGTAAGCGCTACTTTATCTTTAATATACATATATTCACTGTTTTATACTCTACTAGTGATATCTATTTATTCTTCAGTTTATCTTAAAATTCATTGTGATTGAGAGTTGAACGCAAAACAACTACTAGTCCACCGAACGGTGTTATTTAGGCTTTAATGGTCATGAGTTAATACAGGACAAGTAGAACCTACGTTTCCACACTATGGTGTTTTAATCAGGGTTGAATTAGTTCATTGTTATATGCCGTAAGTCAATGGCATACATAAAATTCAATCTATCATATATCTCCTTGGCCACCCATTTTTATTTATTTTTCTTTTACTATGAATTCAGATTGATATGATATAAGGTATAAATAAATAATATAGCAACCGAGGGAAATGTGAACTATTTATTCATCGGATACTCATTTCTTTGCTCTACAGATGTTCGACTGTACCCTCGTCAATGACGTCACACCACGTCACATACGGGCCTCCCGCCGTCGGTCACGCTCGGTTGACCCCAGCGTGCAGCGCGCCCTGGCGGCGGGTGATGGAGCTGCCCTCCAGCGGCGGCGCCACATCAGCGGAAACACGTCACCCCGCAGTGACGTCACGTGGGAGATGGGACGCCAGGCCGCACAGACGCTGACCGTGACGTCACCAGTGCCGAGCCCTGACGTCATGAGCCGCGTTCGCGTGCCGGGAATCGGATTCGGAACTCTGGTAAGAATCCTCTCAGCTTTTTCTGTGATTGTATCATGTTCATAAAATTGATATAAAAAAAGTGGATGGGAATGAATTCTATGGCGGAAATATTCTTTAAGTATATCACTGGAATACCCAGATTAAAAGGGACAGGGTCTAACAACATGATAAAAAGGGATTTGGTCTAACACCATGATGAAAAGGGATATGGTCGAAGAAATATATGAACCATCCATAAAGTACATGAACGCAAAATTTCTGAAAATTTTGAGTTGCCAACCCTCTCTCTCAATCTTGTACGTAACAGAATAGAGCATACGCAAAATTTCCCGAATCTTTCACAAGGGGTGGGATAAAGAGTATAGCGACATGTCTTATTGCATACTAAGCACACGTTCTCACTGTCGTCTTCTTGTTCTTACAGCTGTCTAACGGCGAGGTTGTGGTGCAGTTCACGGACGGCTCCGTGCTCTCGCTCCAGTCCTCACCCATGATGGTGGTGCGCTACACGGACGTGGCCGGGAGAAGCTCGGTCTACAACGAGACCGACACTCTGAGCGACCACGTGCGCCACAAACTGCAGCTCATCCCGCAAGTCATGAGCACCTTAGAGGCTGCCCAGGCCTCCCAGCCCCAGCGTATGATGACACCATGAACTATCTGATAAATCAAGAACACCATGAACTATCTGATAAATCAAGAGCACCAGAACCAGTGTATGATGACACTATGAACTATGTGATAAATCAAGGACACCCCAATCAACCCAGCATATGATGATGCCATGAACTATGTGATAAATCAAGGACATCCGGCCAACCTAGCATGTGATGGTGCCATAAACTATATGATAATTCACAGACACCAGACACTGCATATCATGGCACCATGAGCTATGTGATAAATCAAGGACACCTGCCCAACCCGAAGCATATGATGATGCCGTAAACGATGTGATAAATCAAGGACAACTAGCCAACCCAGAGTATGATGGTTCCGTAAACTATGTGATAAATCAAGGATACCCAGCCAACCCAGTATATGATGATGCCATAAACGATGTGATAAATCAAGGACAACTAGCCAACCCAGAGTATGATGGTTCCGTAAACTATGTGATAAATCAAGGATACCCAGCCAACCCAGCATATGATGATGCCGTAAACGATGTGATAAATCAAGGACAACTGGCCAACCCAGAATTTGATGGCTCTGTAAACTATTTGAGAAATCAAGGATACCCGGCCAACCCAGCCTATGATGACACCATGAATTATATGATAAATCAATAACACCTGCCCAACCCAAAGTTTGTTGATGCTATGAATTATGTGATAAATCAAGGACTCCCGCCCAACCCAAAGTTTGATGTTGCCATGAACTATAGGTTAAATGAACTACGCCCAGCCCAGAGTATGATGGCATTATGAACTATGTGATAAATCAAGGACATCTGGCCAACCCATCATATGATAGTGCCATTAACTATGGGATAAATCAAGGACATCTGGCCAACCCAGCGTATGATGGCACCGTAAATTATAAATCGTAAAGCTTGTGATATGAAAATCTTTTTTATTTGACTGTTATTGCTAAAGTTTTATTGTTTTGTATTATATTTTACACTTCCTCCTTTAAGAAAGCATGCCAATGTTTGTGTTGTTTTAACATCATTTGTTACTTTGTTAACGGCTTCTTTTAATGGCCATATTTTTTATAGATGTAGTATTTTATGAAATGTTTTCTATCAACATTAAAGAAATTCTCTTCTGATTGCTTAACCCTGTAGATCTTATTTGTATGAAGGAATAAACAAATGAGGTATTTTTCATCTGTACATACAATAAATCTATTTTAAATGTGTTTCATGTGTCACCAGTCTTTATTTCTGTAGAATTTTACAATATTCTCATCCTTTGTGGTGATACGCCGAAATATCATTTAATTCCGTCAGCACATTCAATATATGCTTTTCAATCATAGTAGTAGCATGTTGATTTAATCAGAACAATAGCATGAAGAACTTATCCGTTACTTGTTCAGTATGCCAGATCTGCATCTTTTTTTTGGTGAGTATACCATATGAATACAAAAGATAGAATAGCTAAGACTCATGTGGTAATATAACTTCAGACAGCCTTAACATTAGACAATCCTTACACGGCAGATTCCATGAATTACTCCCATTAGGTCTTACCTTTACTACATTTCTAACCTAGTTACAGACAGATAGACTGTTGGGTCATATCAACATAATGCCTTGCTGTAAGTGATGCCTTCCTGTTTATCATCCTACCTGTCTTCAGTAAAGACAACTTTTTTTTCAAATAAAGAGCGACAACTCTATGCAGGATAAATCTCTGTGGAGGACAATACCAAGTTGGTATGAATGCCTAACAAAACATATTCCCACATGATTCCCAATCATATATTAACCCTTTCACGCCGGGCACCTCTGACCAAGCAATGTCTGTAAGGCCGGGTAGGGTGTTAGTATATACCGCCAGGATATGAGTCTTTTCACGCCAATTATGATAATTTCACTGTTTGATCATGTGATAAATATGTGATCTTAAATATCTTTTATGATTATTTCACAATCATAAGTGTAGTGTTATACCAACATTCTGTAAAGAATTCATCATTATTGATCAATTATTTACAAAGTTATTACAGATAAACTATGATTTTATAAGTGTTAGAGAATGATGCCTTAAGGCATCATCCGGCCAGACGCCGCGATGCCTTAAGGCATTACCCGGCGCTAAAGGGTTAATATGAGCATATGTAAATAACAATCTATCTATGATATGTCTTCCATATAGAAATTCAGTTTCCAAAGTAAACTATTTGACTATATATCTGTTTTTTCCTCAATCCAGTCTCTGAAGTAAATGTTGCCTCTATATACCCGTCTTTTCCTCAATCCAGTCTTTATAGTAAGTGATCTAATAATATACCCTGTCTTCCATATAGAAATATGTCTCTAAAGTAAATAATGTGATTTTATATCCGTCTTTTCCTCAATCCAGTCTAAATTATAGTAAGTGATCTAATTATATACAGTTCTGTATTTTCTTCAATCCAGGCTCTGAAGTATGTGATTTGATTATATACCCATCTTTTCCTCAATCTAGTCTTTATGAAGCCATGCATAAAGTATGTGCATAGAATTTCTGAAATTTTTGATCCCCAACTGATATTGTATGCGATAGAAGGAGCATATATAATTTTCCTCAATCCAGTCTCGGAAGTATGTGATGCGACTATACCCATCTTTTCCTCATCCAGCCCTTATAGTAAGTGGTCTAACTCTATACCTGTTTTTTCCTCAACCAGTTTCTGAAGTAAATTATGCCCTAATACACCTGTCTTTCAATCCAGTCTCTGAAGTATGTGATGCGACTATACCCATATTTTCCTCAATCAGGTCTCTGGAATAAATGATGCCCTTATATACCCATCTTTTCCTCAATCCAGTTTTTATAGTAAGCGATCTAACTATATACCCGTTTTTTCCTCAATCCAGTTTCTGAAGTAAATGATACCCCTATATACCTGTATTTCAATCCAGACTCTGAAGTAAATAATGCACCTAGATACCCGTCTTTTCCTCAATCCAGACTCTGAAGTATATGATTTGACCAAACACCCATCTTTTCCTGAATCCAGTCTTTATATTAAATGATGCCCCTATATACTTGTCTTTTCCTCAATCCAGTCTCTGAAGTAAGTGATGCGACTGTAGACTGCTGGCTGCGTTGTGTGGCACCCCCTGATACTCCATGACGTCACGCCGACAAGCTGCCACTCACCTCCCACATCACACACCAGAGGGCCACCACTGTCACCCTGTGAGGGGCAGACATGTGAGCAATATGAGACTTGGATGACAGAAATTTACAGAAGTTGACAAGAAATGATAATACTTGTCCCTCTGGAGTTTTGGTTGTAGCAATTCCATTGAATAACAAGCCATGAACATGAAAATGGTGAGAGAAAATAGTAAAGAGATAAATACAGAAACAGAGAAGAGGAGTGAAGGGGAGAAGGTGAGAGAGAGGATGAGGATGTGAGAGAGAGTGTGACAGCTGGGAGAGGGCGAATAGCAGCAGAAATCCACAGAAGGGGACATCTTCCGTGGCAACTGTCTACTTTAGCGGGGTATCACTTTAAGCAGGTAAAATCTAAATAGACACAAGAAATTCTTAACTAGGGTTCCCTTGATCAGAGTGTCCATTAAGCAGGGTGTCTCCTCAAGTAGAGTGTCTCCTTAACCAGGATCTCGCCTTAAGCAGTATATCCTAAAGTTGTGTCCCTTATGTAGAGTGTCTCTTTAAGCAAGGTGTCTCATTGAGCAAGGTGTCCCTTATTCAGGGTTTTCCCTACTTAGGGTGTCCCTTACGCATAGTGTCTTTTATGCAGAGTGTTCTTTAACCAGCGCCTCTCATTAAGCAGTGTCCCTTATTCAGGGTGTCCTTTAAGCAAGGTGTCTTCTTAAGCCGTGTCCCATAAACAGGGTGTCCCTTATGCAGGGTGTCTCCTGTACTTACTGAACACGATCCTCGTCCGTTGATCTCATCGCCGATACAGACATGACCGTCGTTGATGTCATCCTGGCCCCACTTCTCCACACAATACTCCTGGTTGTACACATTGATGTTGGCCTCCTGTAGCACGAGAGGCAGCTCCCTGTACGCGTCGGCCGAGGACTCGACTGCAATTACAGATAATTTGGAATTGTCTATACACCCTCCAGATGTTACTAAACTCCCTAATATCGCCCCGGGTAAGTAAAGGATCCACTCCCGACTGGCAGGCCACACCACAGCCACCTGTCCTCCGATAGACAACCATTTTCCGATTACTAACTGGAGAAACTGAATATGTTTTAGCATGTACATAGAGTTATGTAAAATTTCAATTTCTGACATTAGATTTCCGATCTTAAGATATGTAAAAAATGTTTAACTGCAATAATTGTGGGATATGGCCAAAAGGTTATGGCTGTACAATAACGGGCCCAGCTAAAAGTGGATCCAGTAAACACACTGAATTATGGATACCTCAATATGGTCTATAGTTTGTTTGAGGACATTTGATAATAATAATGATAATAATGATAATAACAATGATAATAAAAATGATGATAATAATAATAATAATGATAATAATAATGATAATAATAATGACAATAATAATGATAACAATAATGATAATAATAATGATAACAATAATGATGTTAATAATGATACTAATACTACTACTACTACTACTACTACTACCACTACTAATGATACTACTAATAATAAAAGATTTGAATACATGACTGACCTTCTGTGAAGCCCCAGCCTGTTATGAAGCAGTTGGGATTGCCAGCCTGCTCTGTGGTTGTCATGGTCACTGGTCTGACGGCGCTGCTCATGGTGACGGCAGGGAACTGGATGACAGCGATGTCATTAGGGAAGGCACCACTGCCCTCTCCCCAGTCCTCGTGCTGCAGACAAAGATTACACATGATCAGGTACACCAAAGCCCATTACCATTAGCCGACGAAAACGGTGTATAGTTCTATAAGTTCTCCTAAAAACCCTTTTTCATTTTGTGTCAACAGTGCTAAAGGTCTGTCGGTGGTTCCTGACTGTAGATTGGTGACAGCCAATTTTGCCTGTCTCTTAGTAATATCATACACTGACACTAGCACCCTCCCTTATACATGCTAGCCTACCGCACCTAACCTTATAGGGTAAATGATACTGGCGAGGAACATCCCACCTTCTTGCTTAACACTGGTGGGGACTCAGTGGTTTTAAACAAATTATATCATTACTTAGCACTGGTGGAGAACCCATTGGTTTTATACAAATAATATAGAATTACTGTGTCATCACTCGATCATGATAGCAGTACGACTATCATACTCGAGTAATAACTTGCCCAAATCGCCCAAAATAACCTTAACTTCACTCCATCTGGCCACCAGTATGGTAAGTGCATCACAAGTTTAACCAGGAACTTCAATATACTCCAGCGTGTCGCTGCTGGCCACTTCCTTATCAAATCCTCTGTTGAATGCAAGCTTAAAGAATAGCGGCCAAGCATCAGCTAAGCAAGTGGAGAGTTAATTAACACAATGTCTTTGTCATGGTTATAGACTTCCAGTTTATCTCTGTGTCAACTGCTGCACATCTCGGCAAGAGAACTTGTTGCTAATGATTCATTTCTTTTACACTATCTAAACTGTATCACCCGAATGCCCCATTTTCGATTCCTAGATATTTGGTCAATGCGCACGTTTACTCGTAACTGGGAGTTTGTAAAATGGCTCCGAAGTCATGATCCGGTGGTGTGAGCCACTTTTTAGAATTAAATAAATGATATCATTACTTAGTACTGGTGGAGAACCCATTGGATTTATACAAATAATATAACTACTTAATACTAGTGGAGAACCAATTGGTTTTATACAAATAATATAACTACTTAATACTGGTGATACTGATATAATTACTGGTGGAGTGATGCACTTACCCGGATGAGCTGTGTGAGGCCGCGAACCTGTCCGCCAGATTCCCGTGTGAGGGTTCCAAACCGAACCTGAAGGAGCTCACTGTCAGCAAGAACAACCGTCATTGAGAACGGACAATCATAGACATATATGTCTGAAGTCTTATCTTAGCCTAGTATAAACGTCCATAGGCTTAACATTAGGAACTCGTACTCAACAGGCTTGCGAGTACAGTTACTCAAACCCGACGGGTGATAAACAGATAAATATGCGCCCTCCAGAGGTTACTCGTCTCACGATTATCGCCCAGGGTAAACACAAGTTCCGCTCGCGAGTGGCTGGGCACACCATAATCACATGAACCACAGTTTTCCCATTTATATTTGACTAACCTGAATATAATTTCGGCTTTACAAGTAGAAATAGCTGATAATTCCATTTCTGACATCGGATTTCCCATTTGAAGACTTATAAAAACCGTTAAAAAGCAATGATTGTGGGTTATGGGTCAAGGGTGTATCACCATACAACGACAGTAACCAGCGCACACCGGGACCTGTAAACAGACTGAATTCTGGGATACCTCAATAGGGTCTATTGCAAGGCTAAGATAAAATTAGAAACATATTCGTGTTTGCCCCAATGGACAATGGGACAGGTAATGCCCACTGATAGCAACCTCTGATTGACCTTGAACTTTCACTGGTTTCCTGCTGCAATGACAATGACAACCTCTTTCCCTTATGAGGTTCCCCAAATAACTTACTATTACTCGTATATAAAGAATGATGATAGGAAATAAAGTAATAGCAACCTTTCAAAAGGTAAAAGAGAACATATTGGAATGTTTCTTCAGAAAAATAATAGATTTTACCACACCTACTAGCGGATGAACCAGCGTAAAATCCTACAATTATCAGTCAGGTACCAACTGAATGCTATCCCGCAATGCACCAGAAAAATCGCAGCTGTTACCCATGATGCACCAGAAAAATGGTGGGCGTAACCTAGCCTAAAACGTGGAGATCAGGCTTCCAGGCTGGGATGGTGGTAGGTACACTGGCCGCCAGAGCTACACTACGTTAGCTCTGGTTGGGTGAAACCCGTGGCCGCCTTCACACAGTAGCAGGAACTGTTTGTTGCTCTTTTAGCAGACCTTTTGTTCTGCTTGGAGAGTGTGTTTAGTCATAACCTTGAAGCCAATTTACCATCTTGTTATTTTCTTTTGTGTGTATCATCTGGAATAAATCCACCATAAAGCTAGACATAATTATCAATATCTTAAACTATGGATTCTACTAATTAAGTATATATGCTTTTAGAGCCTACATAGAACAAAGGTATTTAGTTTGAGGTGCACACAGTGTGATACTTTGTGGGATTTACCCCGATAAACCCCTATGTTGCAGACAGGGGTTGGTTGCCAAACTAGGTGGTAGGTTAAGCGCTAGATCCACCAAAATCGACGCTCAGAGACGGCCGGCCGGCCTCAGCCGACGATGTTCGGCTAGGCCGGCCGTCCGACCGTCCGGAATTCTCTAAATTCTCCGTGCTGGTCCACCCAAAATAGTTATCTCCAGCCGTCCGACGTCCACATGATGTACACACGGCGCTCGCGGGGACGGGCCAGCCTAGTTCTCCATTCATCCGATAGGCGGCGCGCGCATTTTACGTAGTAATCGAGTCAGATTTGCGTCGGCTTGGGTCGGCTAGTGTCGGCTAGGGAGTTTCCAGCCGACTCCACACGGCTCGCGATCGGTGGATCAGCAGAACAGTGACATTTAGGTGAGGCGACGACCGGACGACGCCCGGACGACGCCCGGACGGCTACGGGCGACAGGGAAATGGGAGAGGCGACTACGACCGACGAGAGGCGAATGCGGCCGGCTCTAGCCGAGTTAACACTATTTGCTGATCCACCAAGGCGATTGTCCCAACCGGCTTGAACCGACGAGAGGCGGGAGCGGCCGACGTCCACATTCCCTCCGCACGGACGTCGTCCGGCCCTAATTTTCACTTGGTGGATCACTGCCTTTACTCACATGGGTGTGGAGAGGCAGTGTGCGGCTGTCACTGCCCACGTCCCACTCAGCAGCGAACACCCGCAGCTGTGACTCCAGAACGACTCCAGCGACCCCTGCGACGGCCATCTTGTCACGTCAGTCACGTCATCACCGCCGATGACGTAGGGCAGACGGAACGCGGACGCCGGGCTCAGCCACAGACAGAGGACCAGCAGAACGGCGGTCATCTTGAAAGCGTGTTCTTTGGAGAGTGAGGCGAGTTTGTAGTGTAGAGACCCTCGTGGGTTGAGTGAATATTTAAGTGTTCTAGATAACATATCTCTCTACGATGGCCTGAAAGTAGTTCAAACAGGCCTACTTTGAACGACACCATCTGGTGAACGTGGCCACACTACAGGCAAGATTTAAAAAGGTACTGCAAGACTTAGACCTCTGTATCCACTGTCTGTTCTGACTAAGAGGTTGGCATGGTTCAACCCAGGTCATGTCCACGAATTCTCACTCTCGGACCAAGCAATTTTTTGTATAGTGGGCTCTAAGCAGGGTGTCTCCTCAAGTAGAGTGTCTCCTTAAGCAGGATCTCGCCTTAAGCAGTATATCCTAAAGTTGTGTCCCTTATGTAGAGTGTCTCTTTAAGCAAGGTGTCTCATTGAGCAAGGTGTCCCTTACTCAGGTTTTCCTTACTTAGGGTGTCCCTTATGCAGAGTGTCTTTTATGCAGAGTGTTCTTTAACCAGCGTCTCTCATTAAGCAGTGTCCCTTATTCAGGGTGTCCTTTAAGTAAGGTGTCTTCTTAAGCCGTGTCCCACAAACAGGAAATATTCATAACTCACAAAATTAATAATAAAGTCTAATTTCATGGTTATTTTTATTCAAAGAGTAGGAAATGGAGTGTGACACAGCTATAGTGGTTAATCCAACCAGAGGTAATCGAACCCTGCCAATGCAAAAAAAATCGTGTTGGTGGAATAAGCACTTGAGCTTTACATTTGCTGGTTACTGGCTGGTTATTGGTGATCAGATATTGTTTGATAATGTAATGTAATGCGAGTATCAGAATTAGCAATAATTCAAGTTAGAATTCATCATGGTATTCAGAAGATTCAGTAGATAGACTCAACATGGTATTCAGAATGATAAAGAAAAGATACATATATACATGTGTGTGTTCGTGAATGAAAAAAACGCTATTAAGAAGAACAACGCCTATAGTGTAGCTTCACACTATATAAAAAGGTGGCGCCACAAGATGCAGGCATTCTATGGAAATGAAACACTTTGAGAAAGTCTACCAGCGACCTGCGCCTCCAGGAAACTGCAACAGTGGCGCCTCCTATATGATCCCACGACACTGGTGTTCAAGGCCTTTTCTATGTCTGTGTCCATTTCTGTGTCTGTCTGCTTCCTGTCTGTGTTCTGTCTCTGTCTTGTCTATGTCCTGTCTGCGTCCCGTCTGTGTCCCATCTGTGTCCTGTCTGTGCCCTGTCTGTGTCCCATCTGTGTCCTGTCTGTGTCCTGTCTGTATCCTCCCTGTGTCTTGTCTGTGTCCTGTCTGTGTTCTGTCTGTATCCTGTCTGTGTTCTGTCTGTATGTTGTCTGTATCCTGTCTGTATGTTGTCTGTATCCTGTCTGCATCCTGTATGTGTCCTGTCAGTGTCCTGTCTGTGTCCTGTCTGTGTCTTGCCTGTGTCCTGTCAGTGTCTTGTCTGTGAAATATCTCTGTTCTGTCTCTGTCATGTCAGTGTCATGTCTATATCCATCAGTGTCCAGCCTGTGTCCTGTCTGTGTCCTATCAGTGTCCTGGCTGTGTCCTGTCTGTATCCTGTTTGTGTCCTGTCTGTGTCCTGTCTGTGTCCCGCCTGTGTCCTGTCTGTGTCCTGTCTGTGTCCTGTCTGTGTTCTGTCTGCATCCTGTCTGTGTCCTGTCAGTGTCCTGTCTGTGTCCTGTCTGTGTCCCGCCTGTGTCCTGTCTGTGTCCTGTCAGTGTCCTGTCTGTGTCCTGTCTGCCTTCTACCTGTATCCTGTCTGTATCCTGTCTGTGTCCTGTCTGTGTCTTGCCTATGTCCTGCCTGTGTATGTCTGTGGCCTGTCTATGTTCCGTCTGTGTCCTGTGTGCCTTCTGTGTACTGCCTGTGTCCATGGTTGTATCCAGTCACTTTTGTTTCAGATGCTGAATTCTCACTTACTGGTCACCGTTCTTTGAACCTACTTCAGACTAGTGAGAAATATTGTGGTTGGACCGTGTGGGCCTCTCGTGCAAACCTATCTGATTAGATAACAAATTCAAAGACGTACTCCCGAATACTAAGTTTATAACTGAAGTTATTATCAAATACATGTATGTCTTTGTATCAAATAGCAAACACACTATTTGGAGATCCTCATCTTTGACTAGTTGACAATACAAACCTTCCTGTCAGTGCGAATACGCATTTGATTTGCATAAAACATTCCAGCTTGTCTTTGAACTCAAATATGTCAAAGTAAAACCCAAAGTTTATGAACGCAGATGAAACAATATTCTTTTAAATGACTGTCCGAGCCCTAGGACAACACGTTTTACTTTGCTTAAAAGTAAAACAAGAACTCTTTTTATGATGGTCCGAAATGTAAGACATACTTGCAATAAGTTTTTGCAAAGGATAACAAGAATAATTAAATCAAGAATTGTAGTTTAAGACTTGTCATATTAAGTAAAAAAGCAGTGCTATCTAGATAATTATTTTTCATCTTTATTGTGTAAGCTACAAACTGTTTATCATATTACAGACCGGCCCCAAGGGCTCTAGATGTCACAATTATTGTTAATAAAATGAATAAATGTAAGCAGATTTGAGAACCTTTCTATTTTACAGGTATTTTTCAGGTAATTGAAGTTGTATTCTAATCTTCGTGGGATGTATCTTTTACACTTCTCTTTTCATATTTATATTAACCTTTATCCATTTGTCGATACTGCTTTGCATAGCTAACTTTCGGAAATCGTCCATATAACCTAAATTCCACAGATATTCGATTCACTTTCTATTTTTGCTGATAGTTGCTGATTTTGTGGGGAACTGCTCCTGCTTCAAGGCAGTGCTCCACTCCAGCCGACCCTGTGGTGATTGGGGGACGACCGAGGGGCGATTATTTTGTCGCGGGTCGATCGGTGCTTAATCACCAGTAGTGGAGCTGTAGTGGAGCTAGGGCTGCGATCACCAGCACCAAATCGCAGTAGGATCTCCACTGATTCTTTAATAATTCAGGACTGGTTCTTTCACTGGTCGTGCTACGACCGCCCCATGCAGCTTGGTTTATACCGCTCAGGATGCAGGGAAGAATTGCTAGAGACTTCATTAGAAATCTTAGATGTGGTGCCCCCTCAAATGGGCTTTCCCAGCATCAGCGTTGACAGCACTCTGCAAATACTGAAACAGACGCGGTCAACATAAATGGTCGACAGCTGCGATGCCCTAACCCGTGAGCAGAGACCTAAAATTCCGACAGTTGCTGTAGTTTGGGCGGAATGTTAGCACCAGAGCATGCCATATACATTCATAACATCAACCCTTATCTTTATTTACCTTCAATACTCTGTTAACCACATTATTCAGCGGATATTTCACGAGCTGTCGTCCACCCTCCGGTTCAAATCCAACATGGCGGACACTACGCTGGTTGAAGTGCCCACTCTAGACTGAACAGGGAACCCACCTCTATCATTTAATGCGGCCAACGTCCACCAGGCAGCATGACAGTCGGCTCCTGCTTGTGGGGATCTCAGCGGTCGTATTATAGTGGAGCCCAGTGGAGCAGGTGCTCCAACCCAGTGCCGATCGAGGTGAGATTGACAAAAAAAAACTATCTTGTGAGAGTGGAGCGCTAATGGAACAACACCACCGATTAGGGTAAAACCAACTCAGTTTAAGAATGGCCAGAGAATGGGTGGAGAATAGGTGAAGACCAAGAATCAGCGCAGTGGAGCACCGCCTTCAGGTGGTGAATAATCTCACAGGAAAAATGTCGTCTGCTGATTCAATGAATTACAACGCGGCTAATTCGTCAGCGCACTTCGCAGGAGTTCTTTTATAATGAACGTCCCTAGCTTTGACCTGTGCCTCGAGGCGGTCGGCTTTGCCCATTCCCAGAGCCAAAACAGTGGTAGTTATTTGAAAATACCTGCACAAAGGGGTCATTGTGGCTGGCCTTTGTGGATCTGACAGGTCGTCGGTTGACGTTTTCATTGGCGGACGCCCCAGAGAGCGCTTGTGAGAACTGCTCGGGAGGTAGGGCCCGGCCGCCGGCTGTTTTCTCTGCAGAATTTGTAATTCAGGAGTTGGCAGACGTCGCTAAACATCCTCCTTTTTCCCGCCGACTGCTCCGGCACTGGTCCTCTTGAAAGATATATTTTTATAAAGCTTGTTTCTACCTGCCGACTTTTGGACTCAACGGCTTAAAAAAGTCTTTTTTTGTCAGAAATCGGAAACCTAAATTCTTTAAAAGTCGGCCACTGATCTATGGTCGGATAAAATTGTCGCCGATCAATTCACTACAGTTTGATTTGTAGGAAAATTGTGAATTCAACAAAAGGGATCAATACTCAGTTGGTACCTTACAGGACTTTTTCTACCTGCCGACAAATTGGTCGGAGATTTTTAGGAAGCACTCGTTCTAATATGCAAATTAGGAGATATGGGGTACGAGCACTAGATATCAGAGCCAAGGATCAGCCATTTTGTTTCCACCTGCCGATTGTCTTTTGGTCCTTGTTGCCTAACTCACGGTTCCCGAAAAATCTAACTGATTTGATCAACAGAATCTAGAAACATTGCGACTTACAAAGCCTTCAAGGAATTTCAGAAACCTTGACTCCGAAACTTAGTACCATAATTATCCTTATCATTCCTTAGTCCTTAGTCCTCATCATTTAGTATATGAAATTCATATATACCTATGAGCGAACAACCTATGATTACTTAACGCTGTTACGGGTGGAATAACTTTTGTTTACTGCATAGGTTGACGTTTACTGCCTAGGTTGACGTTCAGAGACATTCGGTTTTTAATGATATTAGCCGACAATCGAAGGTATATAGGAATAGGGAAACCACGTACCAGTGGAAATAAGTCAAAGTTACTCGGTAAGGCTTGGAAAAATTACTGCCCGCGGCTACGCCTTGGCTAAGCCTTACCTCGTAACTTTGACTTATTCCCACCTGAACATAGTTTCCCTCTACTCCCTTACAAGTTATAAATGTTGTACAATTTTCAGCACCTTGCTGTCTACCAAGCTAGCCTCATGGATTGAACTCAGTGACAAACCGATCGTGATGAGAAATTGAACAATACTCTTGAAGAAACCACACTCGTACATATTTATACAAGGCTCAAAGCAAAGGATTTGAAGTATACTGGAAATTAATGTTAAACTTGGAGTACGTTGACACCAATCACGTGATTGAGTACTGCCCAGCATAAATAAAAGTTTAAAGAAAATCAAAGCAACGTTGTTGGAAAGTGATGCCTGAAATGCAAAATAAAATCGGAACGTAGATCGGTCGCCGACTTTTAAAATATTTGTTTCCACTTTTTCCACGATTTCTGATGATAAATGATGAAATAAAACTCGTCGGTGGCTGCCGACGAATTAATCGGAGGCTAAAAGTCGGCAGGTGGCTACAGACTTAATGTCCCAGTGAATATTCCTGAACAGTTACAGCTATGTTTGCCTAAAGAAGTGTATATCATTAAAACTTCAAAGTGTCCTTCATATTCCCGTGCAAAGCTTTTTTCTCTGAATGAAACGCAGAAAACACTTGAATAGTAACCAGAATTTGCCCCCCGGAACTGATTGACCCTGAGTCAAAGGGTAATGTATAGAAATATAAGAAGAAGACGTGAATATCAAACAACACAGGAAACACAAAGTAAATGCAATAACACTCCAGCACTGTTCTTACTCCACTGCCGAGCCCGAGAAACGACCCGTCATTGGATAGAACCACTTCAACCATCCAGAAAGTGTCAGGCGCCATTATCCAGCCCATTATTGTAAAATCAACAAAAACCAACTACATTTTCATAGACTCCAAATATTGTTGCGTGTAAGAGATACAATAATTATCCACCTGCACATAAACACTTACAGGGACAGCTAAGAGGGGAGTGTCAGGCATAGCCAAGTCTGGCAGTGTTTATAAAAGAAACATTAAAGCGGGGGCTGGGAGAGCTGTTGAAAGGGCCATGTACACATGCCCAACATGCCCTCGGGGTAATAATCACGATCCAAATGTCTCACTTTACATCGCGGCCGCACAAAGCAGCCCCACCGCCCCCTCCCCGACGTGTTTGACAATCTGCCACTAGGCGGCATTACAGCGCCTAGATTTCTCTCAGCGTCAGCGATTTGTTTGCGTTGAATTTGCAAACAGGTGGGTGAGGGAGATCGGCTTTGAATGCAGTACAGCTAAGGCATATGGGCAAGTGGTTCTATTAGCAGGAGGGAGTTTTTTCACCGTTAGTGTAAGTCTCATTGGACAGCGACAAGCCACGATCATCCGCCACACGGACAGGCGGAGAGTCATGTAAAGTCGACAAGAGGATACTGTGCAATCAATCAGCCTCCACCATGAGGATTCTCGGCTTTATTTTTTTACAGGTAAGATTTTCCAATACAGTTCCCGTTTTCATTATCCACCTAATACAAAGTGTCCGTAGAAAATACATAGGGAGTGTTTATTGACATACAAGGCACATACGGATATGTTGTATGCTGAAACATAGTGCGCATAAAAAAATAGTGCATAACTAAAATGAACTGATATCGACATACCACTTGTCCAGAAAAGGTGGATAATAAATACAATATAGACTGGTCTTCATATACAAACGGTTGTATGCTCCTCGGAGTTGACTACACAATATCCTCGATTGCGCTTGGATATTACTCTGTGTGTCAACTCCCCGGAGAATACGGCAACTTGTATCTGAAACCAGTCAATATTCTGTATTTATCCTACCCCTCATATAAATCTCGATGGAGTTAACATGGTGTGACTGTATGCCACGGTTATGCCATGAAATATTTATATGCCACTGGTGACATATGAAGTTAAAAACATGTGACAGGGTAGGATAAAATATAAAGGTCACTGAATTTCATATAACTGTTTACCTGCCATTCGCGGTCTTTCGCTACAGATATCACTCAACTCCACTTGTTGATATCATTCCATGAAGACAACTCATGCCATATAAACAATCATATGAAGTTTCGTGATGTTTCATGACATTATCTCAGCCCAGTATTTTTCTCCATAGGGTTAACAATAGGAACTTATACTCCACGACCATGAAGGAAGTGTACCCAATACTCAATGGCTAATTGGGTGGTTTTCTTTTATCAATCAATAATGTTACATGGGGCGAGATAAAATCAGAAACCCACTTGATGAAAATAACTTAGTCAACACTCCACCTCGTTTGACCGTTACATAATTCATTCAGCTTTGCTTCGTGAGTTACTCTGCGGTTAAAGTTGGTGGAGTACGGATAATTATTATCCATCTATTAAGAAGTCCTCATTGAAACTGTATGAGCCACAATAAACCACTACTCATAACAGTTTCCTACTGATAGATGTGGCAGATCTTATAATAGAGCAATTCCTGGATTGATTCATTCATCAAGATGGATAATAAATAGAAAAAGTGATGGTTTTGTGAACAGGCAGCTGTGAATACTATTCAAAGTTCACGTCATAATACCCTCACTAACTCTCATGTACTGCTACGAGTCAGTCTATCGTAGTTTACAAGACCATCAACATTTTAATGTCATAACAAACATGCAAAGATATGTTTACAAAGCCATCCAAGGAGCTTCGTAGATCTCTCTGCTACATGTTCATCAATCAACATTTTGTAAGACTCGATGGTCATTGTCCTCTCAAACTTCCCCTTTCACTCATCATCGAATAAGGCATGGAATCCAACATTGGATCTCCTCATAGATTGTCCTGCAGAGAATATAAACCAGAGAGTGTTAAGACACGCCATACCATTGTGTTACAGCCCTGACTGTTTCTGGTTGACAAATGTATGCATTTTGCAGGACACAAGAACTAATTCCTAGAATTGATATTATTGATTTTCTTCTAAACGAAATACCACAGTTCTACCTTACAGCCAAGTGAGGATTTCTAAATAAGAAAGGGATAAATAACATTCTTCACAGCTCCCGAGAAAATGTTGAATAGACAGAAATACCACAAAAACTTTAGAGAATAACTAAAGTCTACACAAGGTATAAACCTAAAACATTATATTTATTCATTAGATGATCTGTTCAGTTCAGAACTGAAGTGATGGCAGCACATTTTTATTTCCAATATATTATCTTAATCAACATCCATTATTCAAGTTAGAAATTTTTTGGGGTAAATCTTTATTCAATCTGCCAGGTGGCAGTTCTTCATTGAATAATACACTAGTTGGTTAACAAATTGTCATACAACGAACGATATGTGCAAGGAAAGGATGCGTGATGTGGCAAGGGTCTCTTCATATTCAATCAGTCAATATTTCGAAATTTATTAGCCGATTGAGACACCATAGGGAGCCAAAGTGAAACCGCTGAAACCACAGATACCCACCTACAAAACACCATTTCCTGTGGCCAGTAAGAACGAGGCTTAGTGCTAAAGCTATGGGGGTTTGAGGCTTGACTTTGGTTTTTGGTCCCGTTTGTTACTTTTGAAGTGAAGTTTATAACTATCGTCTCTGAATAACATTGTTTCAATACTACGATGACAGTTGTTAAGTTTATTAAAAATTTGGATCTAAAAGATTGAAGAATGACACATATAATCTGGAACCTACATAGTCAAAGTACTGAGCGCCTATACCCGGAAATAGTATTTTTGACCGGCTATCTGTGGTTGCATCGGGTTCACTTTGGCTCCCTATAGGTCTATAGTGTCCACTTCTTTGGCTACCATATCCTCTTGAAGATAGTTTTGGTGTCTGCTTTCTGTATCTCAGCATTAAACTTATCCCACAGTGCTTCGCATCTGTAGCTAGGGCTTTTCTTAAATCCATTACTCTCAAACTATGTATCAATATGTAGTACATTCGTACATAGCTTTGCACATTTTTGGTCCGTTTTCTTGTTCCCATTTCTTTTAGTCATAGTTTTATAAATAGAGTCACACATTTTATCATTAAAGTCACATCGTCCGTTGGTCTGATTAAATAAAGAGTTGCCACCCGTTTATTAAAAAAACATGTTTTATCTGTAATTCCTTCTATACTCTTATATTATATTTGAACTTAGATTCCACTACACCTTTCATGATCAGCTTTCTGGGTGGTAAGGTTAAGAAAATAATACAGGAAAATACAGGTCTTTAGACAAAAAGGTATCATCGTCTTGGACTACATGTAAATGAATTGAGCAAGCATTTTAAAATTTCACATTTACTTGTCCAGATCTTTCACAAGTCTATCTACACCTCCCCTAGATCTACCTTTATCTTTCACATGTTTATCTATATCTTTCACAAGTTTATCTACATCTTTCAGAAGTCTGTATCATACATACAAATGTATATCCTTCATAAGTCTACTTATATCCCATAAGTGTGCACTATATCTTTCATAATTATCTTGCACAAAACTACCTCTATCTGTCACAAGACTACATATATCTTTCATAGGTCTACCTTTATATAAGACCTGTTTCCATTGGCAGACAAAAAGGGTGTAGATTTTCTGAGTTACCGAGAAAGTCTGTCGATGGTGCCACCGACTATGCGTCGGTATCGAAAAATCGATGAGGGTAGTAGATTTTACTCAGTGACCAAGCTTTCATCCAATGGTGGGTCGTGCCACATTGCATAATCTAAGCAGAAAAAGTCGTGGGTCATTTCACGAGCTGGTCGTTTCCATTGACCGATTTTCGGTCAGCAGTGCCAAAAGTCTGTCTGTGGTTCCTGATGGATAATACATGCAACAAACTATAGATCAGTAACAGGAAACCGGCTAATGGAAACGGGCCTTATCGTTGCTAAGTGTAGCTCACTACTGCCCTGTGGTACAAGGGTACATATAGTGGTACTTTCAATGTATCGCGATGTTTGCTCGAAGTAAGCCTTGGTGGTGAAGGTCCACACACTGCTGTGGGATTCTCGTATTTATAAAGGGAAATGTTGACGCGTGCTGTCACCTCGTTTCTGTATCATGTTCTTAGTCGTTGAAGCTAACAGAAGGTATTTGTGCAACACAAAGGAGCGGAGGTCATTAAAGAGAGCCTCGGCATACTTAGCGCATGTACATAAAGGACTCTATTCTTCAATCCAATTGAATAGTCATCTCAAGGACAATATTGAGAAACCTACTCTAATTCAAACAAAAAGCAAGATATCATCTAGCGACGCAAATATTCCGTTGTTTAACCATCTTGTTTGTTGGTAGTTAACTACCTATGTATTGTGTAGTAACCATGTTATGTTATAAGTTCTTTGCACTGTTCATGTATACAAACCACTCATCATACATAGACTGAGTATGGGCAGTATGATGAAAGAATATATACATGCATATAAGGCATAACTGCTGCGGTGTATATAGCGGGCATCGAACAGAGACCGTCGGGAAGAATATTTTAGAAGTCCACTCATCATGGTTTCCAGTTTCGTTTTTGTTTCCATTGATCGACGCCTATCGTGGCAATTTAAATGACACTCTTTAACCCTTTAAGGACGGGGGCCTGCGGCGGGGTGCTAGTGTCAGTTAATGCCGCTAGGGGACGAGCATATTGTCCACTAAAGGCATAAACACGTGATATGATATATCACCCTTGATATTATTCCTTATTTCACCAACAATTTCAAATATGATGTTATACATACATTCTGTAAAAATTGGTACATTATTACCATGTCATAGATCATGGGGAATGATGTATTGAAGCACTCTTCGGCCTGAGCCGGTTGATGCACCATTCCTCCTAAGAAGGGTTAAGCATTTTGAGTGCGGTCAGGCTCAGATACGTTGAAATAGTAGTATAGTAGGAGTAGGATAGAGGTTCGCAGATCGCTTTGCACACTGGGAACCTTTGCTATCTCCAGGCAAACCTCTACCACTGGTAAGAGGTGCAGTAACCCAGCATACGAGGTTTGCAGCTTTCTTCAAGCAGATTCCTCAGGGTGTGTGGGCTTGCTGATGCTATAGGATCTCTGTGAGGAGAGTGACAATGAGATAATCGGTGCTGGCCACGAAATTGAACCCTCCTTCCCTATTGCTGATGCTAAAAATAGAGCTCAGATTGTGGCATACTTTAGACCAGGGCCTTTAATCACAGTGCGTAGTTAGAGCACTCAAACAGTGTTTGGAGAGTGTGACTCACTTAAAAGGTCATTTCTAATCCAATCTGGTGGAGTACCAGCTTTATTACCCATCGTATACTAAGACCCCATTGAAAATGTATTGGGACTCAGTAAACCACGACCCTTTACATAAAACCTGTCAGATGCCATAACTGTGGTATACGGATTCAATCTTTGATTGATAATAGGAGCTACATACATAGTGATAAGTGCACGACCAGATCTCTTAAGATTTATCCCGATTAATCAAGATGCAAGAAGGTGCTACAAGACACAGCCCGACCTTTTATGTGCTTCGTTACAGCCTCATGAGTACCGCGCTCTTTCATTGAAAATAGAAATAACATAAGCTCTTGGTATTCAATTACGCCTCAGCTGCTGACTCTTGCAATCCAATTTTTATTTTAAAAGTTTACTGAGGAAAGAGGCCCACTTAAAAGGTGTTTTCTAATCCGATCGACAACGATATACAAAGGTAATGGGCGCAGCTTCAGTCGGAGTAAACCACTTTAAGCGGGTATTCCACCGACCCGATCCTTCTGCCTGACCAACTCGGGCCATGCTTAACCGCATCAAGCTGGATCCTCTTAAATCATAAGATCTGCTTGCCTGATTTCCGGTGTGTCTGGCCGCCGATCAGAGGGAGGGGGTCTTCCACAGCACCGACCGAATACGGCAAAATATAGCCCAACCTGTCCAGGTCATCATACCAGACAAAAGATTTAATTTTTTATAAATTCAGGTCAGGTTCGCATACAATCTTGATCACCTTTCCAGCCTTGTATTACGATACCACTCGCAGGTAGTTTGTATCACCTTATCTTTGGACCTTGGCTTTTCTAAGAAACATACAAAAATTTGCGTTGTATAACAATATCACCATCAATAATATACTTAAGTAACAATATAGTAATATTAGCATATCATGTTCGATAGTTGATAGTAATATATAATTAACATTGTGCTGGTGGAATCAGCCCTTTAGTGTTAACCAACATGCCATTTGTTTGATCCCTACTTCGCTTCATAAAATTACTTAGCAATGAAGTTAATGGCATATTAAGAAGGAACTGCATCGAAATCCATAGCCACTGAAAATGAAATCATGTAGCAAACAAAAACAAATGGCACAGCGACTTCGCATGGAGTGCAGTTCAGATTTTTTTTCCCGTTTATGCCTGTGACGCCATGGAGTGATTTCTTTCTTATAATATTCAATGGGCATTAAGAACAAGTTCCCAATGTTAAATCTATGGTTAAAGATATACCGAGGGTGAGATAATAGTCAATACGAACCACTTTCTTGTATATTCTGGAAATGGATGCATGCTCAGAGAGGACAAGCTCTTCCTTTTTAGACCTTTAGATCATATACTTCTGTCATTTTAGTAAGGATATTCCAAAAGATTTATTCACTTTCTCATTTCAATATTGACATGAAATATGGATAACTTCATACTTGTTTGAGTCATTTATTATAGGAAAAAACAGTGAAAAACTAATTATTAAACTAAAATAGAAAATATTACATTGTTTTTGGCGAGTTTGCATTTAGACAAATTATAGTGATAGAGCTTAGGCTCTATAACGATATGGGTAAAGCTAAACCCCGACAGAATAAACCAATCATAATGTTTCACCAGCCAGAGTGAGTCAACCAACAGATGGAAATCGATTGGGCGTGTAATCCCCAAGAAAACCGAGTACTTCACAGAAACAAACACCCACTATACACGCTGTATATGCCTTTCAAAACGTCTAATTCCTTGAGCAAATTTAACCAGGCCAAGGTTGACAGTAGGTGCCATGCGTTGGGTGGTGTGGTGAGTCGGAAGTCTGTGGTGTATGTACAGGGCATGGCAGACATGGCATAACGGACTAATTAGAAGGGACGTGAGATCGTCATGGGAGATTATGGGATAGTTGCTATTGCCCATGCGCGGGCTTGGTGTGGGCCGGAAGCAAACGCTGAGAGGTGGCGCGACACTCTCCCAGCAGAGCTTTCGTGGCGCTAGCGCTTACTCATCTCTGCCTCAACCCAACACTGGTTCCCCAGGTATCCACTAAAACCAGGGGGACCGCCCTACAATTCGGATTCAAAACAAGGCAACTTTCAAAAGTTATGAAACTCGAACAATTCATATATCATTAGTTGGGAAATATTGTAATTGTTAAATGAGCTTCACATACAATCCAGCTGTTTCTTTTTCAGCTCTAAACAAACAAACAAAACCCAACAACATATGAGGTTCTTTGCACTGAAGGAAGTAATCCCTAAGACCATGTTTGGTTTGACATGATAGATAACAGAAATGAGTGTATATCATTCACCATAAATAGATGCATCTCTATTTACATGCAAAACACAAAATACTCCTCAAAGTGATTAAGTATATATGAAAAACTAGTTTATGTTGCAGATTTTGTCCCACAAAGGCAGGTCAGGGTAGAGATATATGCGGCTGCAGGAAGTACAGGATCTCTGCTTGGAGAATGGCAGTTCGAGTTTTCTTAAAGGCATATCAGACAATTTGGCTTCAAAATTAAAACCCATGTCAAGTTTCTGGAAATTTAATCTGATGATCTTCAATTGTTATGTGTACCTTACACCAGGGGGAGTAAGGGTTTATATTACATGCCAGAACTACTCCCCAGAGGTCACCACCTATTGTACCTACCTTTCTCACCTGACCAGGTGAATCTCTTCACTTCCGCCTGTAACCTCCGATACAAATGACGCCATTCACCTTGTTCACCTTCGCAATTTTTATTTTTACTTATACGGTTATGTAATAAACACTCCGGACTCATTTATCCGAGCTTCCTGGATCCTCCAACACTCGCTTCAGTTGCTTCTTCATTAATATAGAACCCATATCTAACATAAAAAAAATTGGGGGTCACCGAGCTAGTTTTTGGTCTAGAGATCAATAATATGATTATTTTATAATAGAATATATAGAAATCCTAAAAGTTATTTTTCACATAGTAAAACACATGTTACTTTCCACAAACTTTCACGGAATATAGTAGATGTAAATTACTTCACATTTAAGTTTTAAAATTCACAGGTCACCGACCTTGTTATTGAATGAATTGAAGAAAACCATATTTTTAAGTTAATTTCATATGTAAATCAACTAAACGTAAATTAGCCCATTTTACCTATTGACACTATTGGATTAACTGGACAAAATGTTGAATTCACTCATTTAGAATTGAAATAAATCACAAGGAACCGGTTGTGGCTTATAATTGACAATATCTAAAAAGTACCAGGTGGCGCAACCGTGAATTGTCCGCTATACCTTTAAACAGACGACAATTTGACTGGTGGCGGGAGTTTTGTTAAGCAGCCGACATTTTGGTAAGCAGACGACAAACACGTGGCGACCTCCTTCGCGTCAATAAGACAGGTCAACAGGAAGGCTAGAGTTACTCCGCCCCCTGTCAATATTTCACGGAATTTGTCGCGAGCCCAGCCCGCGGACTGAGTGACTTCACGATGAGGAGTGGCCAGCATACACTGAGCACACACTTCATCCCAACTATCGCCATTGGCTTTGCATAGTAAAGCAGATCTAGGTTGCTATTAATAGACATGACGTTGTGAAATTTTAACGGCGGATTAAATGGTCTTGAATCTTTATTTAAATAAATTTTCAATATAGGGAAACCTCCATAAAAAAGGAGGGTGTCATCATTAAAACTTCATTATAACCAAGTTTCCGTCAGTAGATCATCACTATGATAATTACTTTGTTGTAACCTAATGTTGCTGTAAAATGAAATTCACATGGTGGGATTCATATACATGACAGGGTGTTTGTCTGAAACAATCCTGCTGAGATTTTCCACTAGAACACAATCTCCTCGTCTGAATTATAGAATTTCAAGGCATCATATATCTTTAACGGGTTAACATAAACAATGGATACCAAGTTGTACACAACAAAGACGGTTATGTATTATGAGACATACCTCTAGTACATGCACCTAAATCATTGAATAACCAGTCGTCTATTGTTGGTAGCGCTCACAGCACACTGCCTCTGGGTGTTGAACATTCCACACTGTAACTCTGTGCTCCCATTCCCTCACCATCACCCATCAATCGTTGGTAACAGTGATGGTAACAGTGTCAGAGCATACATTTGCCTTTATGTCAACCCTGGTATTTTTTCTCCATAGACTTAATAATGGGAATTCGTATCCAACGCCAATGATATATTAAGGAAAAATATCCAATGAAAGATCATGTAGCAAATGTTAGCCCATTATGCCCAGGTCACACTGTGCGTTTTGAGGTATATAGGTACACCTAGTCTGAAACTGGACGTACCTATGTACCTCAAAACGCACAGTGTGAACTGCGCTATTCCCCCTGGTATGAGACTAGGTATGTCCATTCTGAGACTGGAGGTACCTGGTACGCCTAGTCGCAAGCATTTTTTGAATATCAAGCATGTTTGATATTTAGTACCACTAGTTTCAGACTGGGTGTATCTAGGTACCTCTAGTTGCAAGCTTTCCAGTCGCAATGGTTCACACACATATTTGCGCGTACCTTGCGACTGGGCATACCTCCAGTTTCAAACGCGGTACCTCCAGTCTCAGACTAGAGGTGCGCGCTCTCCAGCCCTTCCCCCCCCCCACACCCCCCGCCCCCAGTCGCAGAGTGTGAACTGGCCTTTAATCAATGTGAAGGGTGAAATAAATTCAGAAACCCATTGAAGTTTAGGGTCAGAGCTTGATCCCATCTCATTTGAATTGCTACGTAACTCACGCGGCTTCGCCTTGAGAATTACTACGCGATTAAAACTCGATGGGATACAAGCTCTGACCCTAAACATTCATAGGGTTCCTCTATGTTAACCAATGAAAGTGTTAGGGTTGACCTATATGCAATCAGCTTCATGGCATAATGATTTCATGAGGTGAAGCCTAAACCTTCACATTTTTCCTCTATAATACATGTAACTCTGCATGAGATAAGGGAGTTTCAGTCATTAACTTCCCAGAAGGTGAGTCTCATGATTACTTACAGTCTTGGCTCCAATAAGACTACTACACAAATAAATCTTGAAATAATTAATTGCGAAGAGTTATGAATATAGCGGTAGGTTTAGTGAAGCGAACAACAAACTGATTTTACGTCCATTGCAAAAAGTCCGTCGCTGACGAGCGACCTCGCCCATTCGCTGTTTACCAGGGGCCTGTTTAATAAACTAGGATCCTACATGAAGACGCTTTCAGGTATGCCATAGAGACCTGGATATGATGTTGGTCAACTTTATTCAACACTTATGGATGAACTCGACCCGTTTCGGATTCTTATGAATAAGACATTAATATAGAAGGAAAGATCTGACTTGTTAGATTTTAAACAAATATACCGGCAAATTTGATGAAGCCAATACACACTGTACGATTTCGGAACATGAATGTTCCTTTCTCGGCGACAAAAGAACAATCATAAGCTCAGGCGAGGCCTAGAAAATGTGTCGGCCAATGTGACAGCCCCCTACAGTAATTTGCCTAAGATTTGGAAATCCCCCCCATGGGGATGTACCTTTGTCGCCGACAAATTGCAGTCCAATGTTCTGAAATCGGGACCGATAAATTAAGGAACGTGTTCCTTCCCGTTGTCGCCGACAACGGAGTTTAAGAAATACCCCCCGTGGTTCCTACCAATTATGGCCCTTAATTAGTCGCTGGGTGAGCAGAAATGCCCATGCCACACACAGACTGAGGCCAGCTCACCGATTTAACTCCCATATACTGAGATTTATTACTTGTTCCTTTATCGGTGGCCCTAAATCGCTCACGATTTACGCAGTCCGTCGTCCAGTGTGGACAGAATTTGCTTACGATTAACTCATGCTAATGGCTGCCATAAACGTTGTTGGAATTGTCGACGCGATGCACATATTCGCCTGAGACAAGTTAAATAACCCTGACGATTCAGGGAGTTAATCGGTGGGTATTGGCTTTTAATAAGTCCACAGTTTTGTTTTCAGTTAGGGCTAGGGATAGGGTTAGGATTAGGGGAGGGTCAGGATTTGGGATAGGGTTATGGATAAGGTTTTCTATATGTATTCCTCCCTAGAGAAGACCAAGAAAACATACTTTCTACTCATTTATATTTATCCACAGTTGTAATAAGATACTTTGAGTTGTGAATATTTAAAACGGGTCGAGTTTGTTATGGGTCGAGTTTTTACGGTTTGAGTTCCTCAGTATTGTCGATTTACCACCCGATTAATGGACAACAATAAACTACTACAATGAGGCCTCCCGCTATTTTCTCCTGCTCGGAGGAGAAATTCCACTCCCCATGGTGCTACATAAGGTTTTCAACAGACACGCTTGCTAGACAGGTGTTGCCGTTTTAATGCCACCCAATGGTGCGTTGGTTAGTTAGGCCGTCGCTCAGGCAAACACGGCTGGTTCTGGCCATATGCATACAGGGAAATACAGCAATCACACCTATAGTCTAAACGGTAGGTGTGATTGCATGAGTGTTGTTTTTTGATAGATTAAATTGCTAGATCAATCTAGGGTATTTAATAAACGAGTCTGGGCTGTCTAAACTTCGTATAAGATAATTACGGGATGCATATATTTCATATCAAATAGGAGTTAGAATACCATAGAATATGATGCCATCGCTGCTATTTCTCTGGGAATAATGTACACGGGTATCATGGATGTCTTACGCATTTACACTTAGTGATCATATGCTGAAGAATACGTTGCCAGGTGCTTGTTTGGCTTCAGGCATGGCATAACTACGCAGATAAGGTGTGACACTGGCCTGCGGAAAAAGGCCCATATATCAACAGTCCTTTTGCTAATAGTGAAGGGTTGCATTGATTATGAAACAGGCCCAGCTTAACGTTTGTAAAAGGTCAATACAGCTTTTATCATTATACTCAATATATAAAACTCATTTGAACACATGAAAATATGACAAGGATAGATAAACTTTTTATCCTAATTCTTATCATTTAACTATTATTATAGAGGAAACCTATAGAGGAAAGTTTAGGGTCGGAGATCGCATCCCATTTGTAATCTATGGCTAATAATATACAGAGGGTGAGATAATAGTCGATTCGAACCACTTTCATTGATACTATAATAAAGGAAACCTATGAAAGTTTAGGGTCAGAGCTCGTATCCCATCGAGTTTAAATTACGAAGCGATTCAAACTTGACATTGACTAAAAGGCTAATATTTGTTACATAATCCCCCATTGGATATTCTTTCCTGAATATCTCATGGGTGTTGGATACGAGTTCCCATTGTTAAATCTACGGAGAAGAAATACCAGGAGTGAGATAAACATGATAATCATATCTGCAATAATGTAAATTTTGTTTTGTCGCACCCTTGGTGTAAGTTTGCGTGTTTGCGCCACGCTGCCATTGCCCCCGCCCACCTAGCGGGCAAACTCTAAAACATAACTCTACAACGCCACCTCCATGCCAAATAAGACACTAATTTCGTTACCCACATTCCCCTCCTCACCCCAACTTCTAACCGTGAGCCTAGAGTGTGTACTCACATATTAGGCCCGGTAACGCCCACCATTTCCTGGTGCACTGAGTTTGTACGTGACCAACACTATGAGGTTTTCAATTCCTATTTCAAATAAGTGAACATAATTTATTCCTACGCGAACCTGGTTTGTTTGGGTATCGAACACTAGAACATTGGAAGGGTCTTTATCTCACCAGTGGTATTTATATCTCAGAGGCGTAACTTTGGAATCTCGTTCGCTATGCCCCTGCGAGTATTGCAGTTCGTTCTCCATGGTCTATATCCTGTGTGTCCTGTGTTCCTTTAGTGTGTACAGGGGTAAAATAGATACAGAAACTCGTTTTGGTCGAAGACATTGTTCTCCAACTCGTTTGAATGTTATGTGATATTCACTCCGCATCAAACTCGAGGAGAACGACGACTTTGACCCAAACTTGTTGGTTTCTTCTTTTATGTTTCACTTTTTCTCTGGAACAAACAACAAAAGAAATCTGAAGATTAAAAGTGAGTCCTATTGAGATCTTGTCTCAACATGGGACAGAATCTTTGTGGGTTATGTTGAGTGACCTTGAATCTTGCAAATTAAATGTCTCTCCCTCACGACATCCCAACAAACGAATTTCCCTTTCTGTGGAAATTATATCTGAAATATCTTTCTACGGTATGCTGCGATATATCGGCAATAGATCTTGAAGCTTTGCAGTAGTTCAGCACCAAAAAAACACACACGACATCACGAAGAAGTATACATATGATTTCGCACGATGTGTCGCGGCAAATGAGGTATGACATATCGTGATACGGTAAGATATAACACGATATACCAAGGTATAGCATGGCAAATCCATTGGTTGGTGGAACCAGCACTTTATATGGTGGTATTCATACATCAAAGAAAATATAGATATGCAAGTTATTCGGCAATACAATATTGTGAACCCTCTAGCCAGATATAACATTGTTATCGCTGCTCCAACCTTCCCCCTGCTCCCATCTCTTTGTTCGCTCTAAACTGTTGTATAAATTACCGTCTTTCACATCGCGGCGCCGATTCATGCGGCCGTGATATGCATCAATAATGCAGGGAGCGCGCACAGGACAATGCCACGAGCGACATATCGCATTCTGTATATTCCACGTAAACGGCACGAAAAGAGGCAGAAATTAGCATGGAGAACGGGTATAAAATACCAGCACAAAAACAAGGAGGTACACCAGACTTCCTCAGATCGACCTACGTCCAAGACCTACCAGCATGTGGCGTAACTCAGCCCTCCTCCTCCTCCTACTCGTGACGTACATGTCCGTACTGCACACTCAGGCCGACCCCGGCTACTCCGGATATTACCGTTATCAGGGCTCGAGCAAGTACTCTGACTACGGTAACGGCTACGGCAGGGGGTACACGAACGGACGGAGTAACGGGTATTACGGCGGATATGACAACAGCAACAGCTATAACAGCTACTCCAACTACGGGTACTACTGAGGTGAGACATGGAAACGGGACTTGCTATACGGAAACTGGCTTACTGTCTTTGTATGTCAAAAATACGCGGTGAAATTATTGATCAGATACGTCCCGATGCCAGAGACAGAGGGATGTATCTTATCAATAATTTCACCAAGTTTTTTTTTATATGATAAAACAGTCAGGCCGTTTTCGTATTATTATTTATCCTACCCCTATTATAAAATCCCATAGGCTTAACATTGGGTTTCCGTATGCCACGCTGACTGGCATACAGAGTTTTATATGCCACTAGTGGCATACAGCATTGTTATCACGTAATATTCCAAAATAGAGGAGATATGGTAGGATAAAATCAAAACCTGATTCGTTTCAATCTTGGCCACCGCATTCCACTCCTGAAGTTTTGGCTTTGGACTTCACTCGGCTTCGCCTCATGAAGTCACTTTGCCAACTCCAGTCGTGGAATACGGTGGCCAAGATCAAACCTCATCCAGTTTTACGATAATACCTAAGAATTGTGAAATCTTAGCTAGTCACAGGATCATATACCCCGTACGTCACACTGTGACGTACGGCTATATATACGTCATGAGCAGCAGCGGGCAGTATGTGTAGGTCATACGGGCATAGGTATATGATAATAAGAGAAAACGTAGTTAGTGAGCCCTTAGCGATTGCCGTACGAGTTCCTTTGACTAAAATAACTACGACGGTAAAGGCAGAGGGCCGGAGTTATCGGACAAAAGGCTGAGATTGGAATCGCTAGGAGTTCACTCACTACCTTTTCCTATCATTATGTACCTAAAGCACGAAAAACTCAAATGTTTTCACTTTTTTAAGTGGTCCATTCAAAGCCTGTTGACCGAATATTAGTGGTCGTTCCGTCTACCGCTTAGGTGGGGTGTCCGCTTATGCGGGGTGTCCGTTGGGGGGGGGGGGGGGGGTCGGGGTTGTACTGTACTAATTTAGGTGCTATCTTGCACCTAAATTCACATTGAATTTCTAATAAGACAATAACAATTACATGATTTGTGCGATATATATTATAGTCTGAATATAAGGAAAATACCTTCTGATAAGTTATAAAAGGGGAGGTAGCAAAATTTTTAAGACAAAGCAATATCATTTAGAAATTTAAACCTAAGATTAACATTTTGAGGAATTTCCGAGGAATGGGAATTTCAAATAAAGTTTTAACGACAATTGGATTACGCTGTTTTAGTGACGTACGATTCCCATGAAGAATTCTCTGGAAAATAAATCCCAGAATTCTCTGATTAAATTGTCTTATCTGAGTTGATGATGTATTCTTCCTGTTCTTTCCAGGTCTTGCCCACAGAGCAGCGCAGTGCCCGCTGATTAGAGTGGACTCCAGCATCTTACTGAAAGTCAATAAACATGTATCACAACCCCGTCAACTCATCTGTTTTCCAGTTGTTGTTTTTTCAAAATTCAAGTTTAGCAGGATTTGGTTCGATCATCTCAAATGGACGATCTTCCTTGGACCGATCCAAAACAACAGAGAAACATAATACATGTTCTTGTACGTGCAAAACTAGCACAAAGATGATATCTTGTGGGACAAAAAAACATGCTACTCATAATACGCACACTTTATGTTCTGTGACACAGTTTATGTCTTTTTGATATTATATAATAATGCTGTTCATTTGACACGACAACTGTTGAAAGTCTTGTTATCCTTGCTTTCCGACTAGTTTATCTAGTTATTGTTTCCCATGCCGATGTAGCAGTGTTGATTTAGATACTAAAACCGATGTAGGGGGCGCAAGTGTAGCGAGTGATGGTTGCTCCCTCTTTATTTTCCATCATATAGAAAAACTCCGTTAAAAATGTATGGGGACTCAGTAAACCACAACTCATTATATACATCCTGTCAGAGAACTGTGGCATACGGATTCAAATCTTTGTCTACGGCCTCAAAGCCATGGTATACGGGAAAATAGTCCCTTTGTACTATAGAGCAAAGAAATAGTCCCTCTTGTTAAACCCTTCGATATAGCAATTACTAGGCTTAATTTGTTCGAAAGATGGATAATAAATGAAATAAACGGTGGTTATGTCAACAGGCAGCACTGTAAACCACTCGAGGGTGACATTGTAATACACTCGCTAGCGCTTGTGTATTACTACGCGTCAACCTCTCGTTGTTTACGGCTGCCACAAAACCATTGATTATTGTGTATTTACATGGGATATCGGTACCTACTGGACTCCCATCTCTAGGATAGTAGTATGTGCTAGGATTTCAAGGCGCAAAAGTATTATTTCTTTTATAAGATGTTAGAGGGCTCTAGTTCTGCCAAGGTGGCACTCTCCTAGCAGATCTTTCACAGAAGCAGAGTGTAGGATCTCTGCTAAGAGAATGCCAAGGTGGTCCAATCCGACAATGCAGAAAAATGCAGGCGTTAACACCCATAATGCACAAAAATGGCTGGCGTTACCTGGCCTATCATGTGAGTGCGCACTTAGGCCAGGCTTCCAGGCTATTGGAGTTCCATTCTCCAAGCAGATCGTTGGCCCTTTTTGAAAGCCAAATGCCAACGAAGAACTGCCAGGAGAGTGGGAGAGTTCCGGTATAACCTGTGAAGATGATGCAGTTAGTAGGAGGGCAAAGTCTGTTCTCAAGGCCTATTGAGAGCCATTATAAACTGCACCCACCAACTGGTGTTTGTTTTGGCTTTGTGGGCAAAATGACCACTGTCCCACTTCCGTGGCACTAGCACTATGCCTCGACCCAATAACGTCATACGCCAGCCAAATTTTCGGATTCAAAACAAGGCATCTGTCAAAAGTTATGAAACTCAAAGAAAATCATATTTTATAACTTGGGAAATATAGGAATTGTTTAATGAGTTTCACAGACAATCCAGCTGTTTCTTTTTCAGCTCTAAACCTCTTTATAAAATGAATCCACATTTGATTAGACTGCCCCTTCAAGTGAGCACATGTGGTATATTGACAAACAAAACCTTCCAACACATGAGGTACTGAAGAAAGTAAACCTTGTGACTATGTCTGATTTGATATAACAAATAATAGAAATAGGTGTATATTATTTACCATATGAATATGTGTATCTCTATTTTCCAGTAAACCACAAAATAATCCCTAAATGTAGGATATTTCAAAAGCTGGCGTATGGGCCAGATTTGAGCCCAAACAGGCAGGTTGGGGCAGAGATATAAGTGGCCACAGGAAGTCGAGTGCAGAAACTCTGTTCGGAGAGTGCAAAATGACGTCACCCATGTGACAATGCCTCTCTGATGTATAAATAGTGATCACAGTGTATAGTTACAAGGTGACTGATTGGCCCAGCCATGCTAATGCTTCATAACTATATTCACTATAATCTTAATTGAAATCTTTTCGTCACAAAGGCATTGGTGCCAATTCTAAGCTCTATATGTGACCACCTGTAGTTCTAAATGCAAAACATTAAAGCCAATTTTCCATTTTCCGATTTCCTTTCCTGTGTACTTTTTTGAAGATGAACATAAAGCTTGATTCCTTATCAATCTTTTAACTATGAATATTTCTCACCAAGTATTTCTGCTTTTAGAGTCTACATAAAACAAACCTAATTGGTTTGAGGCGATCACAGAGTGATCCCATGTGGGATTTAACCCGACCAACCCCTATATCGTAGCTCAGTGCAGACAGGGGTTCGTTGCCAATCTAGCTCTGTCAGTGCCTGTTTTAAGCCTCACATCATACCACCACCCTTTTAGGGCAAAAGTCGGCGACAAACGGTACTTGCGATATTGTATCGGTACAATATCGCCAAGTGTGGACTGCTTGCGATCTTTTCCCCGGCGATATGGTACCACCCCCTCCCCCCCCCCCCCCCCCCCCCCCCCGCCATCGACCCTAATTTCGACCCTAGGTGTTAGTCGCATTTCATCAAGAAAAATTTGAAATTATATTATTTCAAACCCATTCTGCTGGAATATGATGTTAAAAGTGCTCCTTTTTTTTACAGGTTTATATTTCTGACTTTTTCCTCAGTCCCAACATTCATCCCTGATACACACACATACATATATATAATATATATGATGAGAATTACGCTAATTAAAGCCCATACACACTGTACGATTACTGGCGACATACCTTTGTCGCTGACAAACTGCAGTCCAATGTTCCGAAATCGGGAGCGATTAATTAAGGAACGTGTTCCTTCCCGTTGTCGCCGACAACAGAGTTTAAGAAATACCCCCCGTGGTGCCTACCCACATTGGCCCATAATTAGTCGCTGGGTGAGCAGAAATGCCCCTGCCACACACAGACTGAGGCCAGCTCACCGATTTAGCTCCCATATACTGAGATTTATTACTTGTTCCTTTATCGGTGGCCTCGAATCTCCGAGAGAATCAGAAGTCAGTCGTCCAGTGTGAACAGAATTTGAAACAGAAGTTAAAATGCCTTTCCGATTTAGGGAGTTAATCAGTGGGAACGAAATCGTAAAGTGTGTTTCCCCTTTAAGTGTGACAGGAGGGGCCTTGCGATATGAGGTCCCACCCTCAGTGCGAGGACCGACGGGTGAGGGGTAGCAGGTTGTGATCTTTGCCCCTCCCCTGCTGTGCCAACAGGCAAATATGGCAAGGGTAATATTACCCAAATCGCAAGGGAAAATATCGCTAAGTGTGTATTGGTTTACACCCTAACACCATACCACCACTCTACCTCTCAACCACTCATACCATCTCACCAACAGTCACACCATCCCACCTCTCAACCACTTATATCATATCACCAACAGTCACACCCTCACACCATACCACCACTCTACCTCTCAACCACTCATACCATCTCACCAACAGTCACACCCTCACACCATACCACCACTCTACCTCTCAACCACTCATACCATCTCACCAACAGTCACACCATCCCACCTCTCAACCACTTATATCATATCACCAACAGTCACACCCTCACTTGTATTATCATCTCCAACCATCCGTGTTGTCGTTGTCTTTCACTACAGATATCACTCAGCTCCGCTTCATGATATCATTCCGCAACTCACGCTATATTAGCAATCGTATGGAATTTCGTGATTTTATTTGATAGTATGTATTTCATCTGGTATGTGCTCCTCTTTTCTTCAGGTGATGGTCCTGGTGTCCTGTCAGTTTGTAGGTAATGTATGGATTTTATATTACTAAATACCTACTGCCGTAACTAACGTAAATACCACACGTTGCTATATATATACGGTAACAATCACTTTCTGCACACCAGTGTAGTAACGCACGTTACGCCAAGAGAGTTAATGAATGGGTTTCTCGGTTCTGATATTGGCGATGCTAGAGTGGCATTTTAGACTTTGACAGCGATTTGTTGTCACCGGCAAGATGGTGGACATGTCAGTTATTGAGGGAATTTGGAGGGTATTTCAAACCGGAAGTCGCCAAATGACTCAGAGAATACCTTATGTTACGTCATTCACTCAAAATCTAAATATCGACACTGCGCCGCTCCGTTTTATCTCTCCGCAAATGTTCGAGCGATGCAGTGTGGTAACACGAACTCACTCGGATTCTAATGCCCTTTTCCGTGGTGTGAAACATACCCAATCGGCGTCTGGTAGAATGGTTGTATAAAAAATGATGTCTCATTACATATTTTATTGACTTTCGTTATCAGAATTCGGGAATGGGATAAAATCTGAAACCCGAACTGCAGAGACGTTTGATCAGTTGATCTGTGGCTGGACCCCCTCGCTCCCTCGTTCGGAGTTAGTCAATTTATGCTGACCATGTGACAAATTTCCCACCTTTGGCTGGTTCTGTAAAGCTTATGTGGGCAAAGTCTGTTCGCCTCTGTGTGGGCTACTGCTTTTCTTTGAGGGTGTAGGTAGTTCACATTTCGAAGATTTTTTCTTTTTGTTTTGTGAATAATTTTCTCAAGATTTAGAAAAAAAATCTATTCCTCCCACACCGCTACAGGGAAGTCGTAACCAACAAAGGAAGCGAGGACATTTTGTCCGCATCAAATCTGAGAGCAATTTGAGTGGTTAGGATTGACTAATATGCCATTCGTTGGATTACTGCCTGAATTTACTTGGCTTCGCCTCGTGAAATTGATACCCGGTGAAACTCATGGCATATTAGCCAACCCTAACAACTCTCTTTGGTTTCCTCTTTAGATGGGACCTCGATGTAACTGTGACATTCAAAATGTCAGTTTTATGAAGCTCTTCTCGACGAATATTACTTTTGGTACTTCTTCCCTAGTGGTTGAATATTCTCAATCGACTGGGGTAATTTGAACATTAAAGTAGTAATCACTACTAAGCACTATTTCACATTATTGCTTCGCAGTATGTACTTATATAAATAGACACTAACATAACCTAGGGTCTTCAAACGAATAATATGAACTTTGAAGAATTCCATAATACAGTTAGAGTAAAATCTAGGGTAGAATAATGATAATAGAACAGTTACTTTGTTTCCATTAAAAATGAATATCCCATCAAAGACATCATCATGGAAGATTTCAAGAAGTCTGCAAAATACTGATACTAATTCTTAGAATATTTGCTTCCTTAGTATTAACCCTTTCCTGGCTGGGCAGGCTGATAGTAGCGCCAGAGCAGATAATGGCCTTTTATGAATTTATTACAATTTCCCTTGTTATCATGTTCATAAACAGTAAGACTTGTATTATCATATATATTCAAAATTCGTTCATCATTCCTACAATGTATATATGTTGAGTTATAAATAAGTCAGTTACTAAGTCTAGTGTGAACTCTAACTAGAGGGATATCTCTATTATGATCATGCATTCAATTTCACCTACCTCATATATAAGCACTCTAAGGCAGGACAGTAGGCCTTTTTATTGTATAACTATTTAGTATTGAATGAGAATGCTGTTAATTTACATTGAACTCGCAGCAAGCGGCTGGATATGGCTGGATGGAAGTAAGACAGGCCTCAGAGCCTAAGACATCCAGGATAAATAATCGAATAAAATAAGAAAAAAAGGTATTACTACATATGTCAAGACTGCAGAAATGTATTCCCCCACCAGCCGCACTGGGTTACAGCATTCTCCTCTGGGAAGGATGAGAAATATTGAAGATACCATAAGGTACAATAGAATCTCTGAAAGGTGCTGCAATCATGTACTAAACTACTGGAGAAATGCCGATTATCCGCGGAAGTACGATTCGTTTTATTTTATTTGCGCTTTGACTTGTACACATTGTATACCCAAGACCTTTTTTGAGCGAAATCCACAAAATCTCCATGGACATTCCCCGGAATTTAATCCTGAAACAATCTGCACTTCAAATTTCGGATATGAGGGTGAGTATACCGAAATTTTATGCCCCAAACTGTTTGACGTGACCTATTCTACTAACTGCCATGGATTTTCGGTGTTGGATGGAAAGCTGTAGTGGAGGTGGTTCACTTTTTGCACGCTTGTAACACTTATATCTTGATTGGAATCTTACTACTTGACTGGATGGAATATTATTTTATCTCACCCCTGGTATTTTTTCCCCATACCCTTAGAATTGAAAATTGGGAACTCGTATACTCGATAATAATAATAATAATAATAATAATAATAATAATAATAATAATAATAATAATAATAACGATTGTCCTTTTATCGTCAAAAACGGAACACCAAGAGGTCGGCCCTTTCGGTCTAAGTCCAATTTAAGTAAAACATAACTGTAAAAACTACATGTATACATATATTTATAATCATCAGACAACTAGATGAACATAAACAGTTATGAGAACCTATACTAGCCTCCACTAAAAGTCAAGTATAAGAGGTCAAAAGAAAAAATCCTGGTCTGGCCTATACGGCATATAGCCTATGATCCATGGTCGCAGCCATGACGCCCCCTGAGTAGGTGTTCTTCACTAAGGGAGGTGAAAAAGTAGCTGTTCTTCACTAAAGGAGGTGGAAAAGAAGTGAGTGATAATTGGGAAATGTCACAACTTTGGCCTTGCTCACATATCTATATAAAGTGTTCCATATGGAAAATATCATGTCTTGGGTTTAGCTATTATGTCATCCTACTTTGGGATGGGTGTAGAGAGTCAAGGGAACCGTGGTAAAATATTGAAAAGCAGTTGAATTTTGTAAGAACAAAGAGCCAGAATACAGGTTTGTCCCCCGACCACCTAGTGACTGCTTCGTGAACTAACAATGGCTCTGTCCCCTATACTGACATGTGTGTAAATATGTTACTGACATCAATATGCGACATCTCCTTAAATATAGAGACACACACAGAGGTACATTCCACTTGTCAATCTCCACCCACATTCTCTCACCAGCATCGGCACAGGAGAGTGAGAGACGCGGGGTCAGCTGATCAATCTTAGCCAATGAGAGTCCAGACAGGCACACAATCCTTTAACACCACGTTCACGCACATAACCATGGCACCGTAGCTTTTAATAAAAGGCCTACATACAATACGTATTTCATGTTGGTAAATGCACAGTGTATAGGACTGAGTAATGGTTCTGGGATAAGGAGAGTTTCTATCATGAACGCACGCTGAAAACTCACATTCACCAACACCACACTAATTTTCATGCACATCTGATTGGGTTTTCGTGTGAAGTGTGGTTATTGTCTTATAAGGTTCTCTACTAACAGAGCGCTAACAACTGTAAGTGGAGATTCTAGTCCCCATTAAGTTCGAATAAATGAATAGCCTCAGCCCTTCTTGCAAACGAAAACGATATTTGTTGAATGGAATCGGGTTTGAGAAAGGCCATGACAAACTGGTCATGAGATTCTCCGAGAAGCGACGAGAGAAACACGAGATTGACTCTCCAAACATATTCTTCCTTCTGATAAAACATATCTAACGAGTGCTATAGAAAACTATCAAAAATAAATATATTTTCCGAATCTCACAAGAAATATAAATAAATGAACATTATCAAAGACGTAAATGACCATTATCAAAGACGTAAAACACTCAAGGGCATCCACTAATAATCGGCGAGTATCTGGCTACCAGATCGGTGATCGTCGGTCCAGTGGAACACCCTCATAAGATAACCATTTCATCCTGGATTCTTTGCTGGCTTTGCAGCCCTCCTGGTCGTGCCTGGTCCGTTCTCCTCCGAGGTAAACATGGCGGCGGGGAGGGACTCGTACCTGAGTGGCGGGAACTCGTCGGCGCCGCTCGCCGTGGACGGGCGGCTGGCGTCGTGTGCGCAGGCGCAGAAGGCGGCAGACAGCTGGTGGGTCGTCGACCTGGGAGACCGCGTCACCGTCTCCACTGTGAGGGTCGCCGGCGGCCAGAGCTGCCGAGACTGCGGTAAGTACCGGGTTCAAGGCGTATCGGACAATTAGCCTGGGAAATTAAGAACCTACCCATGTCAGTATCCTGAAAATTGAACGTGATGATCGCGAAATCTTGTAGAACACACAAAACATATAGAAATTCTAAAAACTTGTTTTTCACATGGTATAACGCATGTCGTTTTCCTCAAATGATATGTTTTACTATCTACCCATGCCGCATATACTGTAAATACGCACCGCTTCGCCAGATAACGTAAAAATACTGTATGGACCACTGGTCCGTACACTAAAATACTGACCACCTTGTCATACACGTTTATTAAGATATTGGTTATTAAATTTTAGATTTCGGGTATATAGTAAATAAATAACGTCCAACCATGCTGTACAATTCACAGAACTCGATGGTAATTTACAGTTTGTACGGAACTTGGCGTAAACGCCTTGGTCTGAACAAACTGTAAATTACCAGCTCGTTCTGTGAATTGTACAGCATTGTGAGGATGTTCTATATAAATACTTCACTCATTTGGAATTACTATAAGTCAAAGGAACCCGTTTCAATTGATACTTATCAGTACCCAAAATCCCCAGGCGGCGCCACTGTGTATTATAGGATATGCCTTTTAAGGGATAGCCTATAATTCACTGTGGCACAACCTGGGGAGCGGCCCTCATGATGAATTCTAACCTACTTTTCCCACAGTACAGCGGCCCTCATGATGAATTCTAACCTACTTTTCCCACAGTATATTGGCCCTCATGATGAATTTTGACCTGGGAGCTGTTTCAAAAGTCGGGAGGGTGCTAAACGAGAGTACTCACCGCCAAAGCAAGAGCTAACAATGGCACTTGAAGCGTCGCTGTCGAGGTGGAGGTGCCGCTCGCCATTGGGTATTGGTAGCGGTTTTGCTGCCGCTTTGATTCAAAGTGCCGCTCGCTGGTGCGGCCTCTCGCTTTGAAATGCGACGTGCCGCAGGCGAGACTTCGCTCGACTTTTGAAACAGCGCCCAGTTTTTCCACAGGAGAGTGGTACTCGTAATGAATTCTCACATCCTTTTCCTATAGTAGGATGGATCTCATAATGAATTCTGACCTACTTTTCCCCACATGAGAGCGGTACTCATAATGAATTCCGACCTACTTTTCCCCACATGAGAGTGGTACTCATAATGAATTCTGACCTACTTTTCCCCCACATGAGAGCGGTACTCATAATGAATTCTGACCTACTTTTCCCCACATGAGAGCGGTACTCATAATGAATTCCGACCTACTTTTCCCCACATGAGAGTGGTACTCATAATGAATTCTGACCTACTTTTCCCCCACATGAGAGCGGTACTCATAATGAATTCTGACCTACTTTTCCCCACATGCGAGCGGTACTCATAATGAATTCTGACCTACTTTTCCCCACATATGAGAGTGGTACTCATAATGAATTCTGACCTACTTTTCCCCACATGAGAGCGGTGCTCATAACAAATTCTGACCTACTTTTCCCCACATGAGAGTGGTACTCATAATGAATTCTGACCTACTTTTCCCCACATGAGAGCGGTACTCATAATGAATTCTGACCTACTTTTCCCACAGGAGAGCGGCTGTATGACTTGACCGTGCTCGTTGGAGACACGTTCTCGGAGAGGGGCTTTGACCCGGGGAGCTGGGCGGTGTGTGGGCGGAGGTCGGTCCGGTGGCAGGCGGGTGCGAGGCTGCGGCTCCGGTGTAGGGAGCCGCGCACGGGGCGGTACGTGGCCGTCATTCAGCACAACCTCGCGCCGCTCATCCTCTGCGAGGTCGACGTGTACGGACGTGAGTACAACTTGTACTTTCCACATCATTAACCCACAGCACAGAGGTACTATCGTAAAACCAGATGAGTTTTAATCTGGGCTCCCGTATGCGACGACTGGAGTTTTGGCTCCAGATATCACTTGGCTCCGCCTCGTGATATCACTACTCCAAACTCCAGTCGTCGCATACGGGAGCCCAGATTAAAACGAATAAGGTTTTGATTTTATCCTACCCCCTGTGAACGATATTTTTATGTGAAGATAATAACAAAAAACACGATAAAAACTTTCTGAAGTCCTCCATATAGCTCTCCTTGCTGCTCTGCAGGCGCTTGGAACTACTTTCAGCTGCTGAGCTCTGATTGGTCCATTTTTTGTACGCTCCTAGGAGCGATTTTTTATCCGTATGCGACATACGGGCACATACAGAAAGTCAATGTTAAGCCTATGGGATTTTATATTAGGGGTAGGATAAAACCCAGGGGGCCGTTGAGTAAACTACGAACGACCAAAAACAGTATCTTAGAATTGTCTTTTTTTTTATTTAGAAAACGACAGCATACGTTCAAGGACGTTCTTCCCAAACAAACATATATACACAACATGGGGCCAAAGTGTTGTATAAAATAAAGTGTTGTAAGCATCGATGTTTTTTATCTTTGGATTTGTCGGATCGTCCAGCACCAGCACCAGAAACGAATGGACTTTACTCAACAGCCCCCTGGAAGCAGTCAATTCTAATTTCAGCTCGGTTGCCTCTTACAGGCAAATTCTTGTTGCCTCCAAATTGAGATAAAACTACTTGAATTTTATGTAAATCAATCCACAAGTTTGAGATGATGGGAGAATGTATATATCACGATTATTTATTTTCAAAAAGTCTTGTCATTGAACTTTCAGGAGATGGAGTTGACTTGGAGATGCAATTGAAAGTTCCCCAGAGATGCCTTGGATGCAGACACAAATATTCCACATGGACACCTCAATCATGTCAAAAACGAAGAGAACGAATAAATAACACATTCAAATCAAACTGTCTTTTCTTGATTTCAGTGATTTTCTTAACGATTTTGGGAGTTTTCGTAAGGTCTCCATGCTAATACATTCGTGAAGTTTAGAGATATTGGTGTGTATTTAGACACTATGGTGTGGGGCTTATGGATATTAGCAGAAAGCTTCATTTCCTTTTATGTGATTTCCTACTAAAATCCATAATTCTATTTTATTGTGTATTGAACAAATAGACTTTGAATCTGATGTCAAATGAGAGGGAATGAATACACTTGACTTGTCCTAATCACCTTTTCCTTGAATTTCCCTCTTTTTACAGTGCAGGGTAGGTGAAAGCTTTCTCTGCTCATTGTATAGTGGAAATAGCCAAGACAAGTTTTGTGTTCCATGCCCTGAGAAATAGTCAATACTTTGCAAAGTGTTTAGTAATAGTTGTTGCATTACTTTGCAAGCTATTGTAGTTAGAAATGAGTGTGCATAAGTCATAGACTTAAGTGATGAGTCAAAGCTAGAACCTAGATATCTGTAGAAACTATTCAAGCCAGTTGTATAAGGCCTTAGTTATGTGTGTGGCTTCTTCTAGTTAAGGACCTAGAATTGCTAAGGATAGTTTCTAAGTTGATTGTATATTCGCATTGAAATGGAAAACTGTTGATGTTCTGCAGAGAAATGTGAAAAATGTTATATAGAATAGAAGCGCAGAAAAATAAGTTTAGAAAATGAATTATGCCAAGATACATTAAAAGACCCTGCACAATATATACATGCAGGGAATATATATGCCTTATCACAATAATACAAATATTCTGCAATTACTGTAATGATTAACCTCAGCAGTTTATGTCCCCATCTCTTATCTATTTAATGTATTCCAAACAGGTAATGCATATTACATTATTATCCTACCCCTAATATAAAATCCCATAGGCTTAACATTGGGTTTCCGTATGCCACGCTGACTGGCATACGGAGTTTTATATGCCACTAGTGGCATACAGCATTGTTATCACATAATATTCTAAAATCGAGGAGATAGGGTAGGATAAAATCAAAACCTGATTCGTTTTAATCTTGGCCACGGCATTCCACTCCTGAAGTTTTGGCTCCGGACTTCACTCGGCTTCGCCTCATGAAGTCACTTTGCCAAACTCCAGTCGTGGAATACGGTGGCCAAGATTAAACCTCATCCAGTTTTACGATAATCTTTCTATATTTGTAAATAATATTCCACTTAGTGATGAAAGCATGCAAATACGAAAATATTAGAAAAATAAATTCTCGGAGTATTAACTGCCATTTTGCACTGGACAACTTCCCATGAAGAAGCGTCTTAGCGGATTTGGTAAGTACTCACATCTGAGTTGAATCAAAGATGAATATTCTCCTGAAAATCTCTTTACCTATTGCAACTTTTTTATGTATTTTCTAAATGTTCCATTTGTTATGCAGTTATTCTTAAAATTTTCAAATGGACGTCACACGAACATAAACATACTGAATAGTTATAATACCGTCTTTTGTTTAATTTACTCTATGATATTGTTCTAGAAGATTCACAACACTATGATAACCTGGATGAAAATAAGAAAATGCTGACTCAGTGCAGACTGCTCTAAAAGCTTGCAATTTCTAAGTTTTGTTTCATTGTAAAAAAGGGATATTTTTAGTTACCCTCCTTTTTTGGTAATATTATATCATAAAGCTTAACAACTGAGCATCGTGTTACTCTATTGCTCTTAATGGTTTCCATGATTTTTCAGCTTCTACAAAAAGTCAAAATCCTGACCATTCTAACATCCCCCCACTAAATAGCACACCACGACTAGGCACTATTTAGGACTATCGCACTTTGAATATAAGTATTAAACACAGAAGGTAGTAGTAAACACATTGGCTCTCATTGCACAACGCTTTACTCGCACCCCCAAAAACATCTCCTAGATCGTCAGATTGGTTTTACCGAGAGGGTAGGCGGGGCTCCTACTGCTTCTAGTACACTCCGACATGGCTAAGATAAGGTAACGACACATATTTCAAATCCTAGCCCTGTTGGAAGGGTTACTGGAGAACTCAATCTGAAATTAACTCGGCCCGTAGATGTCAGGAGAACTCGGCCCTTTTTGGAGAATTCGATTTGAGAACTAGACCTGTTTCAGATACTTGTTGACAAGACAGTTTCATATAGATGGGAAGGTCTGACTAGTTAGCTTTTAGACAAATAATAAGCGGATTTGAAAAATAAATCCAGTAATATCAAGGGTTAGGGTTAGGGATAGGGTTAGGGTTAGGGATAGGGTTAGTGGAAGGGTTTTCTGTTTGTTTGCTTCCCAGAGAAGACCAAATTTGAGGCCAAGATAACATACCTACTACTAAGTATAGTATCTATTCACAGTTGTAATAAGATGCTTGAGTTGGGAAGATTAAAAACGGGTCGAGTTCGTAACGGGTCGATATTTTTTACGGGTCGAGTTCGTTTCGGGTCGAGTTCGTTTCGGGTCGAGTTCTCCAGTATTCCATAATTCTTCGAACGATTTTATTGCTCCCTCCCTAATACGTCAAGGTATTAGATCTAGAATTATTGAACTTTCAATGGACAACTGCTGCTGCGCCTCCGGGCTCCGCTCAGCCCATGCAGCAGCCCATACATCGCAGTCGAGTTGCTAAAGCCCAGTTTGCACCTGCCAAGTCTAGTCACCGATTATACGGCATATAGCCTATGATCCATGGGCGCTGCCATGACGCCCCCATAGAAGATGTTCTTCACTAATGGAGGTGAAAATGTAGGTGTTCTTCACTTATGGAGGTGCAAAAGAAGTGAGTGATAATGGGGAAGTGTCACAATTCTAGCCTTGCTCACATATGTATATAAATTGTTCCATGTGCAAAATATTGTGTCTTGGGTTTAATTATTATGTCATCCTGCTCTGGGATGGGTGTAGAGAGTCAAAGGAACCATGGTAAAACATTGAAAGGCAGTTGAATCTCGTAAGAACAAAGAGCCAGAATACAGGTTTGTCCCCCGACAACCTAGTGACTGCTTCATGAACTAACAATGGCTCTGTCCCCTATAGAATGTGGCACTGCTGACCGATTATTACACGTTCACGATGAAATATCGGTAAAATGTAAATACAGCAAAAATCCTAACCCAGCCAACGATTTCCCGAGCCTAAATTGATTGATATGGCACCACCGACCGACGTTATGGCCACCGACGAAATCAAAACGGGTTGGAAAAAAATTGGTGATAAAATACAGATCAAGAGAAAAGCTCCATCGGCAACTACCTTTCATAGAAATTAGGACCTGCACATCCCTGACAACGATTTGTATCATCACCCTTTTTCACATAGAGGCACCTGGCATTCTGTATTGGAAAATGTATCAAGCCATAGGTTAGGCAGGGTTAATCTTCAGGCTTTTTTCTTCTCTATATATGATAGTCTTTGGACAATATTGTATAGACGAAGGAAAAGGAGGATGGCAATACTTAACCCTTTCACTACGTTGCATAGGACCAAATACTCAATTTGAAATACGCTGCTGCAATACAATTTTCACCTCTGCAATACACTGGCACTTTTTACAATATCCACAGAGACGTTGTGTTATTACACCTTCATAGTAATCCAAAGTTTTACATAGATTGGAAAAAATACTATCATAATATTCGCATTATTTCATTACTTATATTTGGGAAATGATGCCTCAAAGCATCATAGCGTACTATGCCCGGGAATGCCTCCAGACATCACAGCGTACCATACCCGGGAATGCCTCCAGGCATCATAGCGTAGCTAAAGGGTTAAAGAAAAAATGGAGGAAAGAGTCAGTAAGGTTTCAGATAAGTCAGATAAGTTTCTATAGTCTCAAATATTTTAAATGGAAGAAGGAGCTGAAAGGAAACAGGAATACAAGATAGTCCAAAATGTTGATTAGTAAAACGTGAAACTGACCATGTCAATCTGAATATTGTGAATTACAAACAAAGGAGGATTGACCAGGATTTTGTTTATCGAATCTATTACATATATTCTCTTACAAGAGTTTTGCCATTTGTTACACAGAAAGGAGGAAAAGACACTGGCACCCTGCTCCTTTACAAATATCACAGTGAACAGTACGTAGACAGTTAAAGGATAGTATTTATTGCAGCAAACTGGATGATTTTTTTTCTTTAATTGGGTCAGTTCGCACAACTTTAGAGTATAAGTCTACCACCTTCCCATTTACAATGATACATTTGTCAATATGTGACCACTCTAACCTTTAGGCAACGTATATGTGTGCGACCACGCTCTAAGAATACTAAGAACTAAATGAAAAATCAAATGGTTGTGATCCCTGCATGTAACATTTAAATACCTCAACCTCCCACTTCCACATCCCCGTCATAAGGTGTGCTGGTAACTTACAAGTAAGACAAGACAGGGCTTGAAGGTACCAGGAAAAAACACCTGTGGATGATCGTAGTTGAAAAAGACGCATTCTCACCACAAAAAGGTAAGTTTGATCAATTAACATTATATCAAGATGTTTAGTGCATTATCTTATTGAAGGCGAATTCCAGACTGAAATATTATGAAACCCTATCATATGACAATTTCCGGTTCTCATATATTTGTGAAGATGCAACGAATGATGGTTTTTGTGATCAGGCAACTCTATAAAGCCGCCTGTCTACAAATCCAGTGATTGTTGTCCATGTCTACCAGCTTGGCCACCATTTAGAGACACTATGATCAAATGGAAATGATGTTTAATGAGTCTCTACTAGAATGAAGACCCAAAATGTTAAAACCATATCAATTTAAAGCTATTTAACTGCACAAATTACATAGTATTCTACAAATACTTGAAGTATTTACCAAAAGATTACCCACAAATTTGAAATTGAATAGAAAATGAAAGTGAATTCAATGATAGAACCCAAGGTTTTGATACAACATTGTACTATAACCAATTTCTTTTTCTTTTCATTTCAGCAAAATAGAACATCCCTGCAAGCTAATAATTGATATGGAAAGGGTAAAATAAAACATAGCTGCAAACTGTTGAATGATATGAAAAGGGTGAAGACGTGTTTCTAAAGTAACATTATTCTACTAACGATGCTTGTTTTGTATTATATAAGTAATCCTATCTGGTGTGGTAGATAGTCTAATTTGGTTCTGTTTGTAAAATGACTCATATTAAAAGCATTCGTTATGGAAATATGATTAAAGATTTTTCGAATTTACTCTGAAATTGATAGTTATGGACTATCGTATTATTACTTACAATGCATATACTTAACATATACATAACATATACTACATTCATGTTTTTAAAGTGACTGGAATCAGGACGACCACGATCACTCAACGCATTCGCTCTTCCCTACTTACAGGGATTGGATATTCGACACCGACTTCAGTACCTCAGAATCTGACACCAACCGCGGGGAATACAAGTCCGCCACCAACTGTGATACCCGCGAGTCTGACACCAAATGAGGGAATTACAACCCAGATACCAACTGCGGCACCTCCAGATCCAATACCAACTGTGATACCTACAACTGTGATACCAACTGTGGCACCTCCAGATCCAATACCAACTGCGATACCTACAACCCAGATACCAACTCAGGCACCTCCAGATCCAATACCAACTGCGGCACCTCCAGATCCGATGCCAACTGTGATACCTACAACCCAGATACCAACTCAGGCACCTCCAGATCCAATACCAACTGTGATACCTACAACCCAGATACCAACTCTGGCACCTCCAGGTCCAATGCCAACTGTGATACCTACAACCCAGATACCAACTGTGGCACCTCCAGATCGAATACCAACTGTGATACCTACAACCCAGATACCAACTGTGGCACCTCCAGATCCAATACCAACTGTGATACCTACAACCCAGATACCAACTGTGGCACCTCCAGATCCGATGCCAACTGCGATACCTACAACCCAGATACCAACTCTGGCACCTCCAGGTTCAATACCAACTGTGGCACCTCCAGATCCAATACCAACTGTGGCACCTCCAGATCCGATGCCAACTGCGATACCTACAACCCAGATACCAACTGTGGCACCTAGAGATCCAATACCAACTGTGATACCTACAACCCAGATACCAACTGTGGCACCTCCAGATCCGATTCCAACTGTGATACCTACAACCCAGATACCAACTGTGGCACCTCCAGATCCGATTCCAACTGTGATACCTACAACCCAGATACCAACTGTGGCACCTCCAGATCCAATACCAACTGCGATACCTACAACTGTGATACCAACTGTGGCACCTCCAGATCCGATGCCAACTGCGATACCTACAACCCAGATACCAACTCAGGCACCTCCAGATCCAATACCAACTGTGATACCTACAACCCAGATACCAACTGTGGCACCTCCAGATCCAATGCCAACTGTGATACCTACAACCCAGATACCAACTGTGGCACCTCCAGATCCAATACCAACTGTGATACCTACAACCCAGATACCAACTCTGGCACCTCCAGATCCGATGCCAAATGTGATACCTACAACCCAGATACCAACTCTGGCACCTCCAGATCCGATACCAACTGCGATACCTACAACTGTGATACCAACTCTGGCACCTCCAGATCCGATGCCAACTGCGATACCTACAACTGTGATACCAACTGTGGCACCTCCAGATCCAATACCAACTGTGATACCTACAACCCAGATGCCAACTCTGGCACCTCCAGATCTGATGCCAAATGTGATACCTACAACCCAGATACCAACTGTGATACCTACAACCCAGATACCAACTCTGGAACCTCCAGATCCAATGCCAACTGCGATACCTACAACCCAGATACCAACTGTGGCACCTCCAGATCCGATGCCAACTGCGATACCTACAACTGTGATACCAACTGCGGAACCTACAGATCCAATACTAACTGTGATACCTACAACCCAGATACCAACTGCGGAACCTACAGATCCAATACTAACTGTGATACCTACAACTCTGATGCCGACTGAGCTACCTCCAAGTCCTCCTCCAACTGAGGGAATGTCGAGTCCTCCCCCAACTGGTTTTACAACACTTCCAGGTATTTCTTCAAGTGAGTGGGTGTTGATTGCTAATTTACAGTCTCTATCTCTTTCATCATTTCCAGTCGACCATAGCTATATTTCAACAACAATATAGTAAAATTAAGGCTTATATTTCAGAAATCAGGTGAGTGGTCATAAAAGTAGCATAAGTCTGTTGTATATTTTTGGTTGCAGAGCTGATGGATTTCCAGGCAAAAGAAATGTGCTTTTCCTCAACTATAACTGATAAACAATGTACTGAGGTTCACTTCTGTTTTTATTCGTTTCAGAAAACAGAGATTTTCCTATATACATTTTCCTGAATTAGATTTCCCTTTCATCTCCCCTGAGATGTTCCAGTTCTCGGTCATGGAAATAGAAATGCCATCTTCTTCGACGCAACTTGACAACAACTATAGGTCTGAAATTCACACCGGCGTGGCCAAATGCAGAAAATATAATATAACTTGATAATTTTATTATTGTATATTGAATTATCGTCTTGTTTAAGAATGTAGGAATCATTCGCCATGACAGCATCGTCTTCGGTGTAAGTGGATACGTTTGAAGGTAATTATAGTAGTTGTAAGTACAATGTTAGCTGCTTTGACCCTTGGTAGCCGTTGGGTCATAGACAACGCATAGAACAACGCTTACCTGACATGTCTGCATTGCTTCTACCAACTAATATCCCAGGTTTCCACTCCTACTCCTCTCTGACTAGCGTTCGTGCAGTTTACATTATCTTTTAGGTGAATCTGTTTTTTGCTTCTATATATAACAGAAAAAGAATTTCCTGGATCCCCTGGAGAAAATCTGCATCAAAGGAATTTTCATAAAATATACAGTGACCAATCCTAATGAATAATCAAATCTGAGATATCAAAGTCGTCAAGCTGATGAGATCTCCTTTAAGCAAAACTACAAAACTACTGAGAAAAGAGCTATATTCTCAATAAACGAAAACGCGTATTTCAATGGTATCAACTCATTAAATCTTAAATGGTGTATTTTCTGGTTGTCTCAGTTCCTAATCCCTTTGCCAATAAGTGTAGATAAACAATAGAGTAAGATTACATCTAGTCTACCTCTCCCTATTCCCAGTATAAATGTAATCATCTACAGAAAGGATTACATACATTGTGATATAGTTCTATAGGAATGTATACATTTACCATAGGACTAGAAATAACTACTTTAGTTTGCTGAAGTGATAATTGTCATTTGTCTGCACAATAAAAATATACATTTAACCTAGACTCTTGTCTTTCTTTAGATTACACTATTTAACTAGTATTGTTAGTATGCATCGATCAATGACTTGAATAGGTCACTGAATTATTAGCGTCTAAGGCATAGCGTTCATCTTGTTCATTCCCTATTATCATAAGTATACCTATTAGCCATATAGTATTAAGAGTTAAAATCATATTCTACATTGAGTGAATCTTGTTCATCCCCTATTATCATAAGTATACTTCTTGGCCATATAGTATTAAGAGTTGAAATCATATTTTCCATAAGCCTAGACCAGAGGCCCATAGACGTTACTACTCATCTATTGTAATAATACAACCCTTAATCATCTAGTATTATAAACCTGTGCGTGAATGTCTCACACTTACTGGCGAGCTTTACAGATTCCGTTCATCGCAGTGTGACAAATTATGAATAAAACTACACTCCGTACCATGTGACATGTTTAGATGATAGAAAAAGTAAGTAGGGGCGTGGTGTTTTTAATGATATCCAGGTATTCTCATTTAAGTGGGATACAAAGTACAATTTCGTTCTCATCGATTAACTCCCTTTTAATCATAAGTTAGTCTTATCGTGTCTCAGGCGAATTTGTGCAGGGCATTGACCATCACAATGGGATTTATAGATAGGGGGTGGTGGTCATTAGCGGGAGTTAATCGTGAGCAAATTCTGTCCACACTGGACGACTGACTTGAATCTGTATACCACAGTTATGGTATCTGACAAGTCTTATATAATGGGGCGTGGTTTACTGAGTCCAAATACATCTCTAATGAGGTCTTTGTATACCATGGATAATAAATAATATACATATGGTTATTATGGTTCATAATATTCTCTCATCCATGGTATACAAAGTACCCATTGAGAATGTATGGGGCCTCAGAAAACCACTATCCATGGTTTAAAAACTGTGGTGTACGGCCTCAAAGCCATGGTACATGAGAAAATAGTCCCTTTGTATTATAGAGCTAAGAGATATACGGGATATTAGTCCCTTTGTATTATACAGCTAGTGAAATACCCTTTAATATTGCAATTCCTGGGTTTAATATATTGGTGAAGATGGATAATAAATACAACAAAGCATGGCTTTGTGGACAATCGGCTGCGTAAACCACTCGAGGTTGACGTCGTAATACACTCGTTCACGCTCGTGTATCACTACGCGTCAACCTCTCGTGGTTTACGGCCGCCTCTCCACAAAACAATTGACTATGGTCTATGTATTCATTATCCCTAGAACAAAAAACTAGGGGGATTTTTATATTGAGATCATTGAAGATAGAATATGACACTGGCACGATCTTGGTGGTGCATTTAGAACGATGAATTTCTATCGTTATACACTTGCATGGAATGATCATTCTTTATATCATTTTGCATTCAGAAATCACTGCAACAGCAGCTGGATCTACAAATACAACAGGTAGGAAAATGATTTCACTGATATGAAATTGTGATAATTATAATACCTACGCATTGTGAATACACACTTCAGAATTAATAGAATGGCAATGATTTAGTATCATTGGTTGTGTAATTGAATGATTGTCTAATGACATATCATATAATGCAGTCCAAGTCGGCATGGCTTTAATATTTATGTCCATCAGATGAGCTTTAAGGATAATTCAAGCCTGAGAATAGTTTGCCATAGAATGGAAAACGAGGGTGGACAAGGTTTAGAAATCTATCAATTTTATTTCCCCCGCAACAGAAGGGAGTATCTATTTAGCAGGAAAATAATAAGTCCTGGAATTTAAGCATGATGAAGTTAAGGATAAATGTCCATCCATGTTTGAAAATGCCTCAATAGTTCTGCGAGACAATCTATGTTTATAGATCGACATGGATTTGCAATTACTCTTTTGATACTTAAAAATGAAAGAAAAAAAAATTAAGTGCGTCGGTTGATTATAAGATATCAATTGTCTGTGTATAGATATATCTGTAAATTGTTTGTTTGGTTTGTTTGGTTTGATTTTACGTCCAGTCAACCATTATAGGTCCTTTCCAGACTTTCTCAAGGTTCTTTTACACCACGAGGGTGGTGATCGAATCTATGCGATGAATTCAGGTAGAAATCTCACCCCTACACATTTACCGAGATGAGAGTTCTTTTACTTCCCACACCACATAGACATGGTATGAGAAGGATGGCCTTTGTTATAGCAGTAAATCTACCACTGCTGGGGGTGGGACTCGAACCCACAAAGTCTTACAACCTTGGGGATACAAGTCCGGTGCTCTCACCACTGAGCTAACTCCCCACCCCCTTATATCTGTAAATAAGAACAACTCTGTTTCAGTTGCTGGTTTCATTTAATGGTTGCAAATGGTGCTACATAGTGGTATTTTTGGGAACTAATTTCATCATTCATGAAAATATGTGAATCTAGCTAAATAGCACAGTAATTCTATATCTAACACCTCTAGTTTGTATTTAAATCGTAATAAACATATTTCCGGTGGTTCAAATCAGTAAATAAGCTTTTATTTGGTACTTTGAATCACCCACAGCACCCCTATAGGTTGTCACCCGCCAGTAGAGGTGAAGGAAGTATCCCGGCTCGATTATAAATAATATATATATAACACAAATGGAAGAGAGTTCGTCTAGCGTCAGCTACAACTGTCCTGCCCCATGTTAAATCAGCTAATCGAACCCAAACCCTAGTGCGACCTCTCCTCGGCCCTTAGACTCTCGTTGGCTGAGAAAATAAAACGCCCCCCTGGTTCATTCCGCTCTGCTCCACAATGTTTCTCCAATCCCTGCATAGCAGTTGACGCATCAGAAATATTCTTAACTGTAACTTCTCCAGTCTGCTAATACGATCCACTGGTGTCCCTATCTGGTTAACACCCTCTTCAGGCTCTGCCACAGGTGTAGGTGGTAGAGGAACCACAGACCCCTCTAAGCATTTTTTGAGAATTGACAAAAATCGCTCAAATAAGCTCAAATAAGATTTCTTCACCACTTTATTTGGCTAAGGAGAGCAGAAACGTGCGTATTCACGGGGCACTTAATTGAATGTGAAATTGAAGGTGAAGGTCACTCAGTGCACATCTGATTTTGTGTAAGAATCATGTTAATTAGTTCCCACGGTGTAAGAATCATGCTGATTGGTTTCCATGAATATGCAGGTTTCCGTGGTGTAAGTACATCTTTTCCTACCCATGTTGGAAGAACCGAACCAGAAACTCAAACATTTTCTTTCTTTCTTTTTCAACATAAACCACGACAGGTCTTACTTCTTTTGATACCCATGCGTGAATAGCTCTAACTGTTAAGCATATTCTGATATTACATGTCACTGTTGCTTAGATACCATGGTGGCACAACAAACAACATAAAAGTGCAATTTGGATGCATGTTACATAGTGACATTCATAGTGATAGTCTTGTTAATTATATGGTTATAAGAAATATAATATATATTTACATGTTTATACTTGCAGTGAATGTGGCATCAGCACTCCCCTGTTTCACTGACACTATTTTGTCGCTTCTGACCTTTTCTGACACACCACCAAGTTATCCGATGGCTATTTACAACAAACCAATAACCTGCACAGGAACCCTCACTGGTGTGTCATTCTATGCTCTGGGTGCTGGAGATTGGTATCTGGATATTTTCTACATCAGCGGTTCTTATAAGAATCTACGATCAAAGCATGTTGTGACATCAACTGGAGTTGGAGTTCAGACTTTCAACTTTACCTCTACAATCAATGTCATGGCAAATGACATTTTCGCAATTCATTATGAAGAAAGCTACAGCACTATCATTATTCCTTATGCATCTTCAACTAGTTCCTACCTGAGCTCAACTGGATATACATCCAGTGATCTTGTTGAATACATAGAGAAGTATTACACAGATTCTTATATATATTCATCTTACTACACCTCTTCAAGTTGGACTAGTAGTAAATTGAGGCTTCCTGCTGTGAGACTACATGTTACTGCGGGTAAGTTTTGCAACAGACCTTTACACTATATAAAAAGTAAAGCAGTAAGTTATTCATGCTAAACAAAGAATAATCATTGTCATATGTGACTTTGAATCTTTTGATTAACCTGACTGTTTATACCATATGAAAAATTGGGTGAACACTGTCCTTTAAATGTGAACCTGATTTTGTTCATACATTTTTAACAGCATTGTAAACCTTTCGATGAGAGCAAAATGAATGTAAATGGTAAACTACATAATGATTCTGATAAGAATCTGCAGAGTTTCTTTTCTATACAAGTGCTATATACTATTACCACACATGTATTTGTAAAATAATGAATTTTCATTCAACTATAATAGATAGAAAAGATTAAAAGATCTTGGTGTAACTCCTTTTTGTTTATATCAATTCCAGATCTTGAGGATATGGGTCAGCTAGGTCGCAAATCAATGAAATATATATCACCAATACCTTTTCTTAAAAGATCTAAAATGAAAATTAAGCTGTTATATTAGCTTGATGTTTATGATGCTCAGGAAATTCTGATTTGTTGATCATTGAATGAACATTCTTTACATCAATTTTACCATCAGAGGTCACAACAACATCAACCACAGAACCTACAACTACAACAGCTCAAGGTAGGTGGAGCAACTGACTAGTATGAAATTTCATTCAGTATTTTTCTTCTTTTTTTTGGTACAATTTCTTTTTATTGAGACAAAATGATTACAATTTATTTTGTCATACATACAGGAGCAGGGTTTCTCTCAACAAAGAGGTTGAAACCTCAGCCTTTTTATAAGGCTGGTTTCAATAGCTAAGCCCTATTCTTAGAAACTTTGATGAACTTATCTCAAATAGTCATTATCATTCTTTCTAGAATGCTACAGCATCTGCTACATAGTCAGTGAAATAGTAACAAAGATAGGAAAGGGCAATCTCAATGGGAATGCAAATAAAAAAGGAATCTACTTTTTAAGGTATCAGCATCATCTATTGTAAGAAATGCTCAGAAGCATCATTTAGTGTTAATTTTGTATATAAGTTTGTTAGTTTGGCAATAATGACAATTATAGGTGATCATTATCTATCTTAGAATGCACAAGGGCATTTTGGTCTAGGACCTATAAATCCCAGGAATAGTTTTTCCGACTGCTGCAACACTAAGCAGTATGTGTTTCGTAAGAATGCAACAGGCATGGTAATGAATAGATAGCCATTTCAAGATTATATTCGATCATCTCCTCATAAATTGCAGAATGTTACAGAATGTTGATGTACTCATTGGATTTATTGACCTAATATAAAATTTGAAGATGCTGGTAGGCATAGAAACAGGTCCCAAAACAGAAATGTCAAGTGTGTCTGTTTAATATAGAAAGTACATTTTCCCTGTATGAATATGACCAAAGAGCTACCAAAAATCCCAAACCAAAGCTCAAAGGCTACTTGTGTTTCAATGTAGTTAACTGAAGCAGCTACTTTCATCATGATATATTTGTTTATGCTTGCAGTTCATGTGGCATCAGCACTTCCCTGTTTCACTGACACTATTTTGTCACTTCTGACCTTTTCTGACACACCACCAAGTTACCCAATGGCTATTTACAACAAACCAATTACCTGCACAGGAACCCTCACTGGTGTGTCATTCTATGCTCTGGGTGCTGGAGATTGGTATCTGGATATTTTCTACATCAGTGGTTCTTATAAGAATCTACGATCAAAGCATGTTGTGACATCAACTGGAGTTGGAGTTCAGACTTTCAACTTTACCTCCACAATCAATGTCATGGCAAATGACATTTTCGCAATTCATTATGAAGAAAGCTACAGCACTATCATTATTCCTTATGCATCTTCAACTAGTTCCTCCCTGAGCTCAACCGGATATACACCTATTGATCTTGTTGAATACATAGAGAAGTATTACACAGATTCCTACATATATTCATCTTACTACACCTCTTCAAGTTGGACTAGTAGTGATTTGAGGCTTCCTGCTGTGAGACTACACGTTACTGCTGGTAAGTTTCACAGCTGACCTGTACATTATATATATATGGTGAAGAAGTAAGTTATTCATGCTAAACAGAGAATAATCATTATCATATGTGATTTTGAATCTATAGATCAACCCGACTGTTTATATCATATGACAAATTGAGTAAATACTGCTCTTTCCATGACAACCAGATATTGCACATGCATTTTTAACTATGCTATAAAAAAATTTGCGAAAACAAAATAAACATGAATGGTAAACTACATAACGATTTCTTTTATGATCTGGCACTTTCCTCTTAATACAAATATTGCTGCCTATGAATAATTATAAAATAATGAAGTTGATCCTCATACAACTATAATGAATAGAAAAGAGTAAAAGAACTTGGTGTAAGTCCTATTTGTTTATATCAATTCCAGATCTTTAGGATATTTGTCTGGCAGGGAACAAATCACTAAAATTTATATCACTAATACCTTTTCTTAAAAGATCTAAAATGAAAATGAAGATGTTTTGCAAGCTTGATGTTTATACTACTCAGGTAATAATGATTTTTTGATCATTGAATGAACATTCTTTACATCAATTCTACCTTCAGAGGTCACAACAACATCAACCACAGAACCTACAACTACAACAGCTCAAGGTAGGTGGAGCAACTGACTAGTATGAAGTTTCACTCAGTATTTTTCCTAGAAACTTTAATAAACTAATCTTTAATACTTTTTATCATACTGGCTTGAATGCTACAGCATTTGCAATATAGTCAGTGAAAAAGTGCAAGGATTAGAATTGTGCAATCTGAATAGCAATACAAATAAAAAAGGAATCTACATTTGAAGGTATCAGCATTATCTATTATGAGAAATACTCAAGAGCATTGTTTAGTATTAGTTTTGTACATTCAATAGGTAGTTTGGCAATAATGACATTAAAAGGTGAGCATGATTTGTGTTAGAATGAACAAGAGCATTTGGATCTCGGACCTATAAATTCCAGGAATAATTTTTCAGACTCCCACAAGACTAAGCAGTATGTATTTTACAAGAATACAATAGGCATGGTGATGGATAAATGGCCACTTCAAGATTATATTTAGTCATATCTTTCATAAAGTTGCAGAATGTAACAGCAATTTTGATGTACTCATTGGGTTTATTGACCTAATATAGGATTTGATGATCCTGGTAGGCATAGAAACAGGTCACAAAACAGAAGATGTCAAGTGTGTCTGTTAGATATGGAAAGTAAATTGTCCCTGTGTAAATAGGACCAAAGAGTTACCAACAATCCCAAGGAAAAACTAATTGGCTACTTGTGTTTCAATGTTGTTAACTGAAGCAGCTACCTCCCTCATGATATATTGTTTATGCTTGCAGTTTATGTGGCATCAGCACTCCCCTGTTTCACTGACACTATTTTGTCACTGCTGACTTTTTCTGACACACCACCAAGTTACCCTATGGCTATTTACAACAAACCGATAACCTGCACGGGAACCCTCACTGGTGTGTCATTCTATGCTCTGGCTGCTGGAGATTGGTATCTGGATATTTTCTACATCAGTGGTTCTTATAAGAATCTGCGATCAAAGCATGTTGTGACATCAACTGGAGTTGGAGTTCAGACTTTCAACTTTACCTCCACAATCAATGTCATGGCAAATGACATTTTTGCAATTCATTATGAAGAAAGCTACAGTACTATCATTATTCCTTATGCATCTTCAACTAGTTCCTACCTGAGCTCAACCGGATATACACCTATTGATCTTGTTGAATACATAGAGAAGTATTACACAGATTCTTACATATACTCATCATACTACACATCTTCAAGTTGGACTGGTAGTGAATTGAGGCTTCCTGCTGTGAGACTACATGTTACTGCTGGTAAGTTTCATAGCTGACCTATATATTATATATGGTGAGAAAGTAAGTCATTCATGCTAAACAAGAAATAATCATTGTCATATGTGACTTTGAATCTTTTGATTAACCTGACTGTTTATACCATATGACAAATTGAGTGAATAATGCCCTTCAAATGGTAACCCAATTTTGTTCATACATTTTTAACTATATTGTAAACCTTTTGATGAAAGTAAATTAATGTAAATGATATACTACATGATGAATTATGATAAAAATCTGCACAGTTTCTTCTTCATATAACTATTGCTGCATATTTATGATTGTAAAATGATAAATATGATCCTCATTAAACTATAATGAATGGAAAAGATTAAAAGAACTTGGTGTAACTCCTTTTTGTTTATATCAATTCCAGATCTTTAGGATATGTGTCTGCTAGGTCACTCACCTCTAAGTTATAAATCGCCAATACCTTTTTTAAAGGATCTAAAATGAAAATTAGGCTATTATATTAGATTGATGCTTATACTGCTCAGGAAATGATGATTTGTTGATCATTGATTGAACATTCTTTACATCAATTCTACCTTCAGAAGTCACAACAACATCAACAACGGAACCAACCACTACAACAGCTCAAGGTAGGTGGAGCATCTGACTAGTATCAAGTTACATTCAGTATTTTTCTAAGAAACTTTAATAAACTAATCTTAAATACTCATAATCTCTTTGGTTGGAATGCTGCAGCATTTGCTATATAGTCAGTGAAAAAGTAACAAGGATTGGAAAGGTCCAATCTGAATAGGAATACAAATGAAAAAGGAATTTACTTTTGAACGTTTCAGCATTATCTATTGTGAGAAATACTCAGGAGCATCATTAAGTATTAGCTTTGTATATTTGTTTGTTGATCTGGTAGTGATGACAGTTAAAGGTGAGCATGATTTGTCCTAGAATGCACAAGAGCATTTGGGTCTAGGACCTATAAATCCCGGGAATATTTTTTTCCGACTGCCGTAATACTTAGCGGTATGTGTGTTGCAAGAAAACAAAAGGTATGGTGATGAATGGATGGCCCCTTCAAGATTATATTTCTCATATCTTATATCTTTCAAAATGTTGCAGAAGGTAACAGTAATTTCGATTTACTTATTGGGTTTAAGGCTTACCCCCATCAATGCCGAGTCTGGTCTTGATAGGCATTACGGTTGACTTCCCGACACCATACTGATTCTATCGTGAGGTCAGAAGAAATCTTGGCAGTAGAACAGGTTTCTGTGATTGAATCTATGACACCTTAAGATTGCATACCCATAGGCTGCGATTGAAAATACAAATCGTAGAGCTCCCGAAAAATCAACATGTTGGATTTTTCATAGCCTCTTATAGCGTATTGTAGCCTATATAGCGGAAAACTATCTCTTGTGGGTGAAATAATGGGCAATATATGATATTGTTTGATTAATAGATTTGTAGCGGTCACCCTCTAGTCGCTGGAAGTGTATTACCACTCTCCGCGATCGTCAGTCGACCAGAGGTTCCGAGACTAGTCGCTACCCTGTACCTACCGTGCCAATACAGGTGGGTTCGGCTTTACCCACTGGGAAAGGGAGGGAGATGCAAGATCTACCAACTACCGCTTAACCGCGAATAGAAAACCAGACTCCGGACTATTTCAGTTCACCGTTCTTTATTACAGGAAAGTTTACACAATCCGTTGGTGCTGCAGGGCACCAACTAGCGCGGGAAGAGATACTGGTCTCTTCAACGTTGAAAGGTGTTTCAACACAACCTAACCAACTCGTGAGGCTTCAGACGTTCACTCCATAAAGAGGCACCGTGAGAAGTCCTGTCAACCCACTGTGGACTCGGCCTTATATAGTGGCCGAGTTACGTAATGCGGGAGAACCCGCAGCATTTGCATACTACGGGTCCGCCGGCCATACCGCACAGCAGGGATCGGCACTCGCGCCACCTAGTTCTAGAGTGAAACAACGCTGCTCGACTGCCCTGACCCCTACATTACCCCTCCCAGCTTTTACGGGGGGGACTGGCAACCATTGCGTTGCCAAGAGGACATCCCGAATAAGTTTAACAACCAAGTCGAGCAGTTCTGAATAAGTGTCTAACCATTCAACGTTCACAAAGAATCTTTTTACTGATACCAATAATAGATAAAAGGTAAGATGGGAAATTATGATACACTACACACATTCAGTGCTGAAAGAGGAAGACATATAAACGAGGTGATAAATATATATAAAAAGGAGTAGCCTCGCTACCACCTTTAAACTGTATAGATAAAAAGCATATCACCTGTAGCGCGGATCTCTGTCGGCGTTCCTTGGCTTCCTTGGGTATTGGACGAGGAAGACTCACCGGCCCAGACCTACAAAGGGTCAGCCCAGACCAGCGAGCACCCCGTCTCCCACCGTTCCGGAGTTGTAAGCCAAGGATAAGTTTCGAGCCCGGCAGACCCGGTCAGCGTGGGGACCTGCTCGTTGTTAGGGGGAGCAATTCCGCAAACCCCCCCCACCTTGTTGACTTCACATGGCCCGTCCTGCAGGTCATTGTTGTGAAGAGAGTAGTATGTGTAGAAGGAGAAAGAAAAAGATAGTCAACTCATTCTCTTCTCCATGTAGGAGTTCCCATCTCCGTTAAAAAGTTGGTATCAGCGTCCTTATAGCATGGCGCGCTATATCCATTTCTTGGATAGGAGTTGCAGGAACCACTGAAGGCCCCAACCCCTATCCACACGGTGATTCACACTTCCCTCACTGGCAAAAGACCAAGCGAGTCCAGCGTGAATTACCCCACAGGGAACCGAAACCACTTGCCGAAGCCGGGTCTCAGCCCCCATATCTTTTCTCCACTTTCCGCGGAGTTAAACCGGAGTCTAACCCGCGGAAAGCACCGCAGGCCGGAGTGTTTCGCAATGGGGCCCTGCAACGGGGCTACCATCGAGAGACTCTTCAGCCTTCTGAAACTCAAGTTGTGTAGCGAAAATTCACCGCGGGGGTGATTCTCCACGGCCCAACCCGAGATCGCTTTTCTATTTTGATCCACCTGTACTACCCCTCCCAGCGACCACGGGGGCCGCTGATCGAAGCACCACTTATATGGGGGACCAAACCAGTCACCCTCTCCACCCAAATTCAGGTGTGGGTGGTCCCCAGGTAAGAACTGCTAGAGTTAATATCTGAGGAGCCGGCGGACGGATAGGCACAGACAACTAAGGTTGAATATGTCGATCCATCCTCAGTGGCAGGAACTGTCCTGCCTCTCTCCATCCTACAGTGATACCTGGGATCCACCTGTACTACCCCTCCCAGCGACCACGGGGGCCGCTGATCGAAGCACCACTTATATGGGGGACCAAACCAGTCACCCTCTCCACCCAAATTCAGGTGTGGGTGATCCCCAGGTAAGAACTGCTAGAGTTAATATCTGAGGAGCCGGCGGACAGATAGGCACAGACAACTAAGGTTGAATATGTCGTCCATCCTCAGTGGCAGGAACTGTCCTGCCTCTCTCCATCCTACAGTGATACCGGGGAACCTCCATGGGTTCTCTAGATTCAGCGTAGGATGGACCGATGCTGCCTAACTACAGGCCCTCAGCCAGCTGGCCTCTCGCCGGAACAACCGGGTTGTTCCTCGGCGGGGTCTTCAGCTGGAGGGGCAACTGTAGTCGACGGGGTAGCGGGCCTCGTCTCGGCAGCCTGCTGACCAACATTTGGTGGGGGACTAAGAGGGTCTGTGACCCAGAACCTAGCCATCACCGCATTCAGGTCAGCCGCACTGATGTCGTCAGTGATCCCGGGAGAATCCCACGTTACCGATGAGGTAAAAGGCAATGGGGGGAACATAGTTCCAATTTCTCCCAGGTCCTGGCCAAACGGGACTTGCTGCTGCCGGGGAGGCATGCTAGCTGGTCTCGTCATGACCCGGGTCACTGACGGCGGCTGCCTCAGAGAAACCTGTGGAGATTCCGAGGAACTTCCACCAGGGGTACTCTGAGACCGGTTGCAAGGAGCAGTCTCCATGGCCGAAGCCTGCGATGACTGTCCATCTAGGGTGTAATCCCTCTCCGGACCCCAATCCAACAATGCGCCTGCTTGCTGCATTGTCAGGTTCGGAGTAGCCACAAAGTCGAGATACCGCCCCCTTCGACGTTGATGTAACAACCAGGCTGCTTCCGCAGCTGCGATGTTAGACGGTTCAACGTCGAACATGCTCACCCCCATTACAGTGCGACACTTGTAGTCGTACTCCTGCAGGGTGAGCTCTGAACGCGCCAACCGCGCCTCAACTGCCGCTAGCTTTGCAGCCATGTTTTCCAATGGCACTTGCAAGAGGCTAGACATGCGTTGATGAGTGCTGACACACTCGTACTCCGCCACCCGCATCTGTGCTACCCTAAACTTTTTTTTTTTTATTCATGTAGACAGTTACATTCGCCTATCTAGGCGTTCTTCCATGTATTCGAAAAGAAGATGAAAGTAAATGACAGAAGCATTTCTTTACTTATTTCGAACTTAGGGTCATAAATCCCAAAAGTCCGGATTAGATTCTTTCACTTAAGATACACAAACATAAATACAGGTACAGGAGGTGCTTGGAGAATAGCATACTATTAGTCACATAAAGATATTTGCGCCATATGAGTATTATTTTCTTTTTTAATATTAGAGAGTTTTTCCTATGTTTAGAACTGTGACCAACGTCATATGACCATTGGTTATGCCGAAAAATTGTTTATTCATGGTAGTTTAAATTATCTACTTTCTTAATAACTTGTTAGCGTTGATGATCGACTGATCATCTACTCGCTTCAAGTAGGTCTGCATATGATACGGGCGCCAATCTGTCTTAGCTACAGTAGCCAGTGTCAGATGTTGATCGCCGGAGTACACATCAATCTGCTTCCCGTGTTTGCCAGGCTCAATCTCTTCCGCGGGTGGAGGTTTTGGCTGGGTTACTACCTTTGGGGCAGGGCGCTGTGGTGGGGGCAGAGAAGGGTACTCCTCTTCCGCACCACCAACCGTGCCACTTTCCTCACTAGGTTGGGGGACCTTCGTCTTTTCCTTTGGTCGAGCACCAGCAGTGCTAGTCGACGCCAAAGCATCAGACGAGACCGCTGTCTCCGCAGAACCCTTAGAGGATTTCTCCTCCTTAGGTGCACTCGACCCTTTCCTGCCAGGCTTTTCCTTCGCTGGGCCCGTCTTTGAGGAATTCAGAACATCCCCCAAAGTTACAGAGCCCGGCGTCTGGCTTCGCGCTGACCGGCTCGACCTCGAGTCGTCGTCTGAGTCACTACTGGACTTAGACAAGCTCTTAGTCTTCTTTGCAGCAGGCTTGCGGTTCGAGGAGTCTACACTCCGGTCCCGTTTCACGCTGCTGCCACGTGCGGTGTCACGCAAGTGCTTCATCCGTTCCATATCTGCCGAGCTTATCCGCAGAGTCGTGCCGAAGCTACGATTCTGTTTCCAAGACACGGTGTATTTCCCGTCAATAGCCTTGCGCTTAGGTTCGACACCCTTAGCTCGGGCTTCGGAAACATGTGACGAATCATCCCTGATTGGTGCGACGAACCCGAGTCAGCTGAGCACCTGCCCGCGTTGCAACGGTACCAGGGAAACTCAGCCAAGTGCATCTCTACGAGATGTCGCGCATACAATCTTTTCGTGGCGTAGGCAGGCGATGTTTTCACATCCCCACCCTGGCAACACAAAAAGACACAATGCCCATTGGCAGTAAACTGCTGCAACGCAAAGTTCAACTTTTCTTTCTGGAGGATGTTGTATTTTTGGTTGGAGGCACTCTTGACTCCTTCCACACGGGTGATGTACCACGTGTTCGCGGAGCCCTCGTCCTGAAGCCACTCTCCGTCATCAGACACGCCATCTTCACCTACCGGTTCCGGTAGCCAATGGCAGTCTTTGACGCGGAGGTCCTCTAGACACTTTGCCTTACGCCCAACCAGACAGCTAGGTAGCTTGCGGGCCACCTTGCGCTTCTGGGCGCGCTTAGCACCGGGAACAAAATCACCGGCTTCGCTATCGGCATCGGAAACACAGGCAAGACGCTTTGCATCGTCAAGATCCATGATCCATGATCACTCCTTTACCTTTTCCTCCCTTGCGAGCAGAGCTGGAGTAAGAACGCTCATCGCAGGCAGCTTTGTCCGCTGCAGCTTTCGCCGCAGCGGCTTCCCCGGCCGGGCGAGTTTTGCGCCTCCCCCTGCAAGTAGAAGAGCTACTTTCAGGCTTTTCAGCCCGTTTATCTTCCACGGAGGTAGATATGGCCGACTAATCCTTTCATAGCCATAGCGCGTATGTCCGGATCAGTGATACTTTTCAACTCCCGGGTCCACCGGTCCCACTGACTGGTTGGACTACTCCCGGGAGCAGGAGGATCCGGTTTGTGGATCAACTTCCCGCGGCCACGGCAAACGGGAGTTAACATCACTCGCGGAGCATCTCCTTTCTTACCCTCTGCCTTTGGCGGTGTTAACGTCGGCTTAGGCAAACGGGAAGCCTTGGGCTTAGCAGGAACAGTCGAAACTGGCTTCTGCCCGTACCCAGAGCTCTTTACATGGGAAGTGTATGGGATCGCTGGAAGTATATTACCACTCTCCGCGATCGTCAGTCGACCAGAGGTTCCGAGACTAGTCGCTACCCTGTACCTACCGTGCCAATACAGGTGGGTTCGGCTTTACCCACTGGGAAAGGGAGGGAGATGCAAGATCTAACAACTACCGCTTAACCGCGAATAGAAAACCAGACTCCAGACTATTTCAGTTCACCGTTCTGTATTACAGGAAAGTTTACACAATCCGTTGGTACTGCAGGGCACCAACTAGCGCGGGAAGAGATACTGGTCTCTTCAACGTTGAAAGGTGTTTCAACACAACCTAACCAACTCGTGAGGCTTCAGACGTTCACTCCGTAAAGAGGCACCGTGAGAAGTCCTGTCAACCCGCTGTGGACTCGGCCTTATATAGTGGCCGAGTTACGTAATGCGGGAGAACCCGCAGCATTTGCATACTACGGGTCCGCCGGCCATACCGCAGAGCAGGAATCGGCACTCACGCCACCTAGTTCTAGAGTGAAACAACGCTGCTCGACTGCCCTGACCCCTACAGATTCATATCAAAATTATTATTCTACCACAGTTATATTCTTTCAATTTGATTGGTTTAGTGTTTCAAAATAATCACATAGTATCTTGTAAATACCTCTAGAAAATAACTCAGATTCTTTGACTATTTATAAAATAATAGCATATTTCAATATCAAAATTATGCCTGAGATCTACATTGAATAACCGATTAAATCATGACCAAGATTTATATTTTTGGTCCTTCAAAATCGTTCCAACAGTCTACTATTTACACCAATATACATGGTTAAAATTATCAAGGACCTGGAGACAATTGAAACTTGCCAAATCGTAGCCTATCGAAAGGTATATTGTAGACCGTCTGCGTTGGTGGGGGTAAGCCTTTATTGACCCAATATAGGATTTGAATATGCTGGTAGGCATAGAAACGGGTCACAAACCAGAAGATATAAAGTGTGTATGTTTCATATAGGAAGCAAATTTTCTCTGTGTAGGTATGACCAAATATGAGAGCAATAATCCCAAGGAAAAACTAGTTGGCTACTTGTGTTTCAACTTTGTTAACTGAAGCAGTTTCCTAACACATGATATATTTGTTTTTGCTTGCAGTTTATGTGGCATCCGCACTCCCCTGTTTTACTGACACAATTTTGTCACTTCTGACTTTTTCTGACACACCACCAAGTTACCCTATGGCTATTTACAACAAACCGATAACCTGTACAGGAACCCTGACTGGTGTGTCATTCTATGCTCTGGCTGCTGGAGATTGGTATCTGGATATTTTCTACATCAGTGGTTCTTATAAGAATCTACGATCAAAGCATGTGGTGACATCAACTGGAGTTGGAGTTCAGACTTTTAACTTTACCTCCACAATCAATGTCATGGCAAATGACATTTTTGCAATTCATTATGATCAAAGCTATAGCACTATCATTATTCCTTATGCATCATCAACTAGTTCCTACCTGAGCTCAACTGGATATACATCAAGTGATCTTGTTGAATACATAGAGAAGTATTACACAGATTCTTATATATATTCATCATACTACACATCTTCAAGTTGGACTAGTAGTGAATTGAGGCTTCCTGCTGTGAGACTACACGTTACTGCTGGTAAGTTTTGCACCTTACCTGTACATTATATGTGGTGAAGAATGAAGTAGTTCATGGTAAACAAAGAATAATAACTGTCATATGTGATTTTGAATCTTTTGATTAACCTGACTGTTTATACCAGATGACAAATTGAGTGAACACTGTCCTTCAAATGTCAACAAGACTTTGTTCATACATTTCATACAAGTATGTTGTAAACCTATTGAGAGTAAATCAATGTAAATAGTAAACTACATAATGATTCTGAAAAAAAATTGTACAGAGTTTGTGATTTATAGAACTATTGCTGCACATGAATATTGTAAAATAATAAATATGATCCTCATTAAACTATAATGAATGGAAATGATTGAAAGAACTTGGTGCAACTCCTTTTTGTTTATATCAATTCGGGATTTTGATGATATGTCTCGGGTAGGTCACAAATCACTAAAATATATATCAATAATACCTTTTCTTAGAGGATCTAAAATGAAAATGAGGACGTAATACTAGCTTGATGTTTATGCTGCTCAGGAAATTCTGATTTGTTGATCATTGAATGAACATTCTTTACATCAATTTTACCTTCAGAAGTCACAACAACATCAACCACTGAACCAACTACTACAACAGCTCAAGGTAGGTGGAACATCTGATGAGTATAAAGTTATATTCAGTATTTTTCTTAGAAACTTTGATAAACTAATTTTGAATACTCGTTATCATTCTGGCTGGAATGCTACAGCATTTGTTACATAGTCAGTGAAATAAAAACAAGGATTGGCAAGGTCTAATCTCAATTGAAATACAAATAAAAATGGAATTTACAAGGGAAGTTATCAGCATCATCTATTTTGAGGAATATCAGGAGTATCGTTGGTATTAATTTTGTATATTTGTTTGTTAGTTTGGCAATAATGACAATTAAGTGTGAGCATGATTTGTCCTAGAATGCAAAAGAACAATTCTGTCTTGGACTTATAAACACTAGGAACAATTTTTCCAGCTGTAGCAACACTAAGCAGTATGTGTTTTGCAAGAATGCAATAGGCATAGTGATGCATAAATGGCCACTTCCAAATTATATTTAGTCATATCTTTCATAAAGTTGCAGAATGTAACAGTAATTTTGATGAACTCATTGGGTTTATTGACCTAATATAGGATTTAAAGATGCTGGTAGGAACAGAAACAGGTCCGAAAACAGAAGATGTCAAGTGTGTCTGTTTAATATAGAAAGTAAATTCTCCATTTGTAGATATGACCGAAGATGAGACTGACAATCCCAAACAAAAACTAAATGGTAACTTGTGTTACAACATTGTCAACTAAAGCAGCTACCTTCCTCATGATATATTTGTTTATGTTTGCAGTTTATGTGGCATCAGCACTCCCCTGTTTCACTGACACTATTTTGTCACTGCTGACTTACTCTGACACACCACCAAGTTACCCATTTGCCATTTACAACAAACCAATAACCTGCACGGGAACCCTCACTGGTGTGTCATTCTATGCTCTGGCTGCTGGAGATTGGTATCTGGATATTTTCTACATCAGCGGTTCTTATAAGAATCTAAGATCAAAGCATGTCGTGACATCAACTGGAGTTGGAGTTCAGACTTTCAACTTTACCTCCACAATCAATGTTGTGGAAGATGACGTTTTTGCAATTCATTATGATCAAAGCTACAGCACTATCATTATTCCTTATGCATCTTCAACTAGTTCCTACCTGAGCTCAACTGGGTATACATCCAGTGATCTTGTTGAATACATAGAAAAGTATTACACAGATTCTTATATATATTCATCATACTACACATCTTCAAGTTGGACTAGTAGTGAATTGAGGCTTCCTGCTGTGAGACTACACGTTACTGCTGGTAAGTTTCACACCTGACCTATATATTATATATGTGGTGAAAAATGGAGTGCATTTTAAGGGAAGAGTCATCAGTTATATGTGATGTTGAAATTATCGCATTAATCTTGATCATTATACCACACAATAGATTCAGTGAATACTACTCTTTCAATGTCAACCTGACCTTGTACAAACATCACTACAGTTGCCTATAAACATTTGGTGAAAACAAATAGAAAGAGTAAACTACATAAAGAATACTGATACAATCTGCAGTCTTTTCTTTATAAAATCATTAATACATATGAATAATTATAAAATGATAACTTTGATTAAAATATCTTGGATTTACTCATAGTTGTTCAAATCAATTCTGGATCTTGATGATATGTGTCTACTAGGTCACAAATCACTGAAACATATAGACAACCCCGTTCCTTTAAAGATATAAAATGAAAATGAAGAAGTGATATTATCTTGATGTTTGTGCTGCTGAGAAAATTATGATTTGTTGATCATTGAATGAACATACTTTACACAAATTCTACCTTCAGAAGTCACAACAACCTCAACCACTGAACCAACCACTACAACTGCTCAAGGTAGGTAGAGCATATGACGAGTATGAAGTTATATTCAGTATCTTCCTTTTAAACTCTGATGAATCAAGCTTAAATACTCATTATCATTTTGGCTGGAATGCTACAGCATTTGCTACTTAGTCAGTGAAATATTGATAAGGATTGAAATGGTGCAATCTCAACAGTGAAATAGTGATAAGGATTGCAATGGTGAAAAAAGAATTAAAGGTATCAGCAACATCTATGCTCAGGAGCATTGTTCAGTATTAATTTTGATACATTTGTTTGTTGGTTTGGCTTAAGGAACAATTAAAGGTGAGCATAACACAATAACATTTCTGTCTAGGACCTATAAATCCCAGGAATATTTTTCTGACCCCTATCCTGTTTGATATAGGAAATAGATTATCTTCATGTAGATATGACCAAGGATTAGACTGACAAACCCAAGCCAAAGCTAAATGGTAACTTGCGTTTCAAACTTATGTAACAAGTATGTTACAACATACAAGTATGTTACAATAAAACCTAAAATTCCCACTGGTAGACCCAAAATCGAAACCAACATGAAAGGTAAAACGTCACATGATCCCTGACAACCCGGGAAAGGTACTAAAAATGGTGCATGCTAATGTTCAAAGTATTAAGAACAAATTTGAGATAGTTAAGCTCAGCGTAGAGGATTCCAAAGCACAAGCGTTTTTACTCTTTCTGAAACCTGGCTGGCATCACAGTTTAATGGTAATTTTTTTGGTATTGAGGGTTATGATTTGTACATAGATAATAGAAAATGGTTAAATGACAAAGGTGAGATCAAAATAGGAGGGGGTACAGCAGTTTACATTAGCGATAAATAAAAATCTAAAATGCTAAAAGACTATTGCAAATCTACAAAAGATATCAAATCACTCTGGACGCTAGTAGAGCACCCACATCAAACAAACCAGTTGATATGTGCCATATACAGACCCAGGCATTGAAACATTGATACCTTTATGGAGATGCTAACTGATCAAATTAAAGAACTTAGAGTACAAATTTAAGTTGAAATCACAATATTAGGAGACTATAACATTAATTACCTTAGCAAAAATCACCCAGACTTTAATAAACTGAACAGATTGCATACAGTCAGTGGCCTTATGCAGTACATAAACGAGCCAAATAGGTATAACAATGCACTGGACTTAATGTTAAAATTGTCCATTTATACAAGCATCAGGGACATTAGACTATAACTTATAAGACCACAGTATAGTATACATCACCAAAAAGAAACAAAAAGACAAGCACAAGACAAAGCAGTTTATGGAGAGAACTTATAAAACTATGACCATATTAGACTACATGGAAACCTAAAAAACCATGACTGGAGAAATTTCTACTCTATAAATGATTGTAACTTAGCATGGAATACTATGCAATCTATTATCCTAGAAGAGATTGATAACCAATGTCCACTCTGCAAACACCAGATACAATATAAAGGAGAGCCATGGCTGAATGACCATGTTATTGAAGCCATCATAGAGAAGAATAGAGCTTGGAAACAAGCTAAATTAACGAATACCTAGGTAGACTGGCAAAACGCTAAATCCAAGAGAAATTAGACTAAATCACCTATCCTTAGAGCAAAACTCGCATTTATCCAAGAACAAGCAGATAATGACTGCAAGAAGTTCTGGGAGCAGATAAACACTCTCTTACCCAAAACAACTAAATCTGATAGACTAGACCTTTTTGACTTTGAAACCCAAACAGCTGTAAAAGAATATGACACTGCTGAATTTGTAAACAGTTTCTTCACATCAATAGGAAAAAAACTAGCCGAAAAATGTCGTGACTCCTGGACCGGCAATGAACCCACTGAACATCAGATGAACCGGTTCGTGTTTTTCGAAAATGAAGTAGAAAGGCTAGTTGATGATATTGATGTAAGCAAATCCTCAGCTATACCAAATATATATTCTCAGGTACTAAAAGACAGCTTTAAAGCACTAACCAAAGAACTCACTCATTTATTTAACTTGTCACTTGACACTATGACCTTCCCAGATGCATGTTAAGTAGCTACCATTATCACACTGACAAAAATAAACTTTGTAAATGACCTCAGACCTATATCTCTACTCCCATTACCAGGGAGGCTCCTAGAATGATTAGTCCATACAAAAATGATATTGTTCCTAGAATCAAATGAACTTTTAAGCAAAAACTGAAATGGCTTTAGGAAACTTCACTCCACTCTTGCAACTGCTGCAGATTTAACTGACCATATTCTAAATGGCATTAATCACAACAAAATAATTCTCTCAGTATTCATAGATCTATCAAAAGCGTTCAATATGGTAAATCACTCTATCTTATGCAGAAAACTAGAAAAATTTGGAATCATGGACCACCTATAAGCATGATTGAGAAATTATCTCACAAATAAAGTACAGGAAACACTTTTAAATGACATTAGATCACTCTCAAAGCAAATCTCTCCTGGTGTACCACAAGGATCTATGTTCTTACTCTATGTAAACAGTTTAGATAAGACAATCAAAGACTATGAAGTCAAGATGTACGCTGACGATACCGTGGTATATGTATCAGGCCAAAACCTAGAAGATATAAGTAACAAATTACAAGCAGGCCTCGACAGCCGATAGACATGGTGCAGTAATAATAAACTCTTGATAAATGCAAAAAAAAGTCGAAGGCAATGATTTCTGGACTCCCTTATAAAACCAGAAACATTACTGCAGACAACTTAAGGCTTCAAGGTACTTTACTTACCAGTGTAGACGAATACAACTATTTAAGTATAAGACTTAAGCAAGATCTTACCTATAGGAAACACATAAGCAAAGCCATCCAGCAAGCAACACATAAGATAAATATGCTGAACAACTTTAGGAAATATATAACAGAAAAACCAGCAGTTAGTATCTTTAAGACCAAAATTCTCCCATACCTGGAATACGGCTACATCTTATACAACAACGCCACTAGTAAACAACTTACCAGACTCCAGAAATGCCAAAACCACAGACTAAGAGTATGTGGGAACTACTCCCCCTTAACACCAACAAAAGATATACACCATAGATCCCAGATAAATTTATTAGCAGAAAGAAGACATTCACATCTGAAAATCATCGCCTACAAATGTTCGAGAATCCCAAATTTTATTGAACACCAAGCTAGGCCCACACGCTTGATCGATGCACCAGTATTAAGAACATCTAATACGATAAAACAAAGTAAGTTTAAAGAGTTGGTAAAGTTCATGGCGGCCAAAGCCTGGAACAAACTCCAACCTGAAGTGAAAAACATCAATACGCTTTATGATTTCAAATTGATTGAAAAATACAAATTGAAGTAGCTGAGACAAAACTATGCAACCCAATAAAACTTAAGAGTGTGTATCAAGAGCCACAATCTGGATGTACCTATGTCATTTATTAGCTAATGCTCAAGTCTGAGATACAAGATTGGGTCTGTTGGGTAGGTCATAATGGATACCCAAACCATGTAATTTTCTTGTGTTGCACAAATTTCACCTTTTTTTCACTGTTTTAATTTTCCTGCACCAATTGTTCACCTTACTTACTGCCACTGTACGCCTATATGCTAGGCATAAGGTACATAAGATTGAAGAGACTGGAGCCGTTGGAGGATGGACTTTTCTTAAATCCAAACATTCCTCCAGCATAAATTTAAAAAAACAACAAAAAAAACCATGTTAACTTAAGCAGCTACCTTCTTCATGATGTATTTGTTTATGCTTGCAGTGTATGTGGCATCGGCACTCCCCTGTTTCACTGACACTATTTTGTCACTGCTGACTTACTCTGACACACCACCAAGTTACCCATTTGCCATTTACAACAAACCGATAACCTGCACGGGAACCCTCACTGGTGTATCATTCTATGCTCTGGCTGCTGGAGATTGGTATCTGGATATTTTCTACATCAGCGGTTCTTATAAGAATCTAAGATCAAAGCATGTCGTGACATCAACTGGAGTTGGAGTTCAGACTTTCAACTTTACTTCCACAATCAATGTTGTGGAAGATGACGTTTTTGCAATTCATTATGATCAAAGCTACAGCACTATCATTATTCCTTATGCATCTTCAACTAGTTCCTACCTGAGCTCAACTGGGTATACATCCAGTGATCTTGTTGAATACATAGAGAAGTATTACACAGACTCTTATATATATTCATCATACTACACATCTTCAAGTTGGGCTAGTAGTGAATTGAGGCTTCCTGCTGTGAGACTACACGTTACTGCTGGTAAGTTTCACACCTGACCTATATATTATATATGTGGTGAAGAATGAAGTACTGCATTTAAAGGAGATATGATCAGTCATATGCGATGTTGAATTCTTGAATTTACCTAGATCTTTATATTACAGGGTAAATTCAGTGAATACTACTCTTTAAATTCAACCAGACTTTGTACAAACATGTCTATAGTAGCCTATAAATGTTTTGGTGGAGGCAAAATAGACAGAAATGGTTAACAACATAATGAATTCTGATGTAATTAGTGCTGCATATCAAAAATGGCAAAATGATAAATTTGATCCTTATAAAACCATTATGAATAAAAAAAGATTGACGAACCTAAGTGTTACTCCCATTCGTTTATATTGATTCCGGATCTTGATGATATGTGTCTGCCAGGGCACAAATCACTGAAATACATTGCCAATACCGTTTCCTAAAAGATATGAAATGAAAATAAAGATGTGATACTAGCATCATTTTTAGCTGCTTATAAAATTATGAATTGTTGACCATTGAATGAACACTCTTTAAACCGATTCTACCTTCAGAAGTCACAACAACATCAACGACAGAACCAACTACTACAGCAGCTCAAGGTAGGTAGAACGTCTGACTAATATGAAGTTACAACCAGTATTTCACTTATAAACACTAATTAATTGATCTTTAATACTAATTATCATTCTGGCTGGAATGCTACAGTATTTGTCCCTTAGTCAGTTAAATAGTGACAAGGATTGGAATGGTGCAATCTCAATGGGAGTACAAATGAAAAATTTAATTCACTTAAGAAGGTATCAGCATCATCTAATGTGAAAAATACTCAGGAGCCTCATTCAGTATTAATCTAATACTGTAAAATCTTGTGTAAGCAGACACCTCAGTTCCAGGTCAAAGTGTCTGATAATGTGGGGTGCCTGCTTACGTGGAGTTTTCAGATTTACACTGATGATACAGTTTGAATTTCCTTTACATGTATTCCCATAGTATAAGTATACAACACTGCATATCATAGGGAAGCTTTATCAAATACATGTGTAATAACAAGTAATAATAATCAATTTCATTTAGGAAATAATAGGGTCGGATTTTCAAAACCTGCTAAATTGCGCTCTCGGCCTGGGATCAGACACCCAAAAATTAATTTTAGAATAATACTGCTTTTTATATCCTATATCATTAACCGACCAAGTACCTTCCAGAAAAACTTTATTCATACAAAATCAGACAAATAGTTTAGATTTGAGAGCCTTTTGAAATTGTGTATAATACTGCATGTTCTACACCCCCCTAACATATTTGAAATTTCAAGAAACATTTTAAGAGCTTAAAAATTTAGAAAAACTATTACCAAATGATGACATATGTTATATTTGACCCTAAACACCTTTATCAAATATTAGAATTTAAACAAAAGCTCTGAGCCACATTTGGGTTTGGGCCAGGCAGGGGTGTCGGATAACACGCGGGGTGTCAGACAACACGTTTTTAAAACTACTCAGAACAATGAATAAGATAATATCAGTAACAATAATCCTTTATATTCTTATTGAAATGATAAAAAGCGATGTTTTTCAAAGCAAACCACATAAATACTGATAAGAAACAACCCCAAAATCATGACTTATATGAGAGCGTGTTCTCCGACACCCCTGGGTGTCGGACAACACATTTTCAGTTTTTGAATCACAAAAAGTATATTTTTTCATTTAGAAAAAAAAAAAAACCTGGGTATTTATAAGGGATACTTAACATATACAGGGATATTTGTTATCCTATCATGATAATCATTTCTTCTAGACATCTTTTAACAGGCGTGTTGTCCAACACCCCAAGTTTTGGAAAATTATCATTATGGAATCAGAATGCTTTAAATATCAGAATAGATAATCAGATTATGTTGAAACTTTCAGGTATTACAGTCAAGACTTTGGTCAACATTTTACAATAAAGAAAAATCAATTTCTCACTACATATTTCATTAGTGCTGTCCTCTGAAAATTGGGATGTCAGACAACATGCTGTATGGGTCTTTATGTTGGAAAATTTGAAGGTCCTGGATAGTTTTGACAATTCTAATATTTTTTCAAACTTTAACTAATTTTCAAAACTATATTGGCTACACTTCTCATGACATATCCTTTAAACAAGTTAATAGAAACAATTGGCCCAACATTGTGCCTCTTAGATTTTGAAAATAAAGTGGAAATCATGAAAAACACTAGTTTTTGCTGATTTTCGGAAGGAAAAATACCTCTGAGCTATACAAAACCCTATGTTGGAATGAAAGACTATCAAAAGATGCACCAAAAACTGTCATTTTTACATTGATGAGATACATTTATACAGCATCAGCCTTAAATAAGCCTATTTTGGCCAATTTAGCAGGTTTTAAAAATCCCACCCAATAAAGGTCACCACAGAAAAAATGGTAGATAAATCAATGAATATTTATACATTTATAGTGGTCAGCTTCAAAGACACCCAAACCACTCCAGCATTTGTCCTTATGATATATGTGTTTATGCTTGCAGTGTATGTAGCGTCCGCGCTCCCCTGTTTCACTGACACTATTTTGTCAGAGCTGACTTCCTCTGACACACCACCAAGTTACCCATTTGCCATTTACAACAAACCGATAACCTGCACGGGAACCCTCACTGGTGTGTCATTCTATGCTCTGGCTGCTGGAGATTGGTATCTGGATATTTTCTACATCAGTGGTTCTTATAAGAATCTACGATCAAAGCATGTCGTGACATCAACTGGAGTTGGAGTTCAGACTTTCAACTTTACCTCCACCATCGATGTAGTGGAAAATGACGTTTTTGCAATTCACTATGATCAAACTTCCAGCACTATCATCATTCCTTATGCATCATCAACTAGTTCCTACCTGAGCTCAACTGGGTATACATCCAGTGATCTTGTTGAATACATAGAGAAGTATTACACAGATTCTTATATATATTCATCATACTACACTTCTTCAAGTTGGACTAGTAGTGAATTGAGGCTTCCTGCTGTGAGATTACATGTTACTGCTGGTAAGTTTCTCTTGGGATATTTGCATTCTTCTTTTTTTACAGAACTTCTTTATCGACATTATGTAGTACAAATTGGTCTTACATCATTCAGGTTCAATCAAAGGCATTCGGTTGTATACATCACAAAAAGCTTTTTTGACATGATAAGATATACATTTAAAATGCCCTAATCATTTGCAATATAAGGACGCATTTTTGTAAGTTGGTTCAATCTGTGAGACACGGTTTATATGAGTATTATAGTCTAGGGTTAGATTGAGACAGACACCAAGATAGCTATAACTAATGACATTTGCAATATTTGCATACAACACAGTGTCATCAGCATTAAGACAGATGTCAGAACAGGCCATTTTTAAACTATAAACACTAGGGGGCCTATGATTGACCCCTGTAGGACACCACATGTGATTTTATTTTTTTTTGCAGAGGAAATATCATTTGCTATTGTTATTTTTTTATGACGATTAGATAAATATTCTTTAAAACAGATTGAATTGTGATAACCAGCCCCATAATGATTTCATTTGTCTAATAGAAGGCCATGATGGACGGTATCAAATGCCTTCATGAAATCAATAAATTACGAAATCTAATATATATATTGTGTGTGTCTAAGAAAGCAGTTGAATGATTGTGTACTATCTTTTTCGGTAACTTTACTTACGATGGGAAATTAGAAAATAGGGCGTAAGTTGTTCACAGAAAAAGGGTCAACTCCTTTTGGAATCAGTACATCCACAGATGACTTCCATTTCATTGTAATTTGTGCATTTGAAAATTCTTTAGTTTGAGATTGTTTACAAATCTTAATACCTTTTGCAATTTCCAGGATTTCTTGATCCTTGAACTATAAAGATCCATAGATCCGCTTGATTATATAGATTTGCCTTATATTCAGTAAAATACAAAGCAATCTTTCTTACACAAACAATCTCCATTTTATAGGTTATGCATAAATTCCTAATTAATTACTTTTAAATCATTATAAATTGATAAACAACTAGAACTACGAATAATTAAGGGAATACTCTCCTTTTCTAAACTGGAAACAAACAGACGAGAAAAGTAGAATTACTACAGGATTTCTAATATAACCAGTAGTGTCTTTAAACCTTAAGTACTGCAATTGAAAGATTGCGAATAACCCCTTTGCCAGAACTTTTTGCGTAATTTGTTTGTTTATAGTTCAACAATTTGCCTTTATCATATCAAGTACCGCTCAAAGATATTGTCAAGGTTTCTCTTTGAACTATTCAGGAAGTATGAATATCTATACAAACCTAATATTTGTGCCGCAAATAAAATGGAATTTGTTAATCATTGATGCCATGCATTGAAGAAGCCCTTATCATCTCAATTTCAGAGGTTACAACAACGTCAACAACTGAACTACCAACAACAGCAGCTCAAGGTAGGAGTATTAGGTTCAGTATGATGAATGAATGGCATGTAAGGAGCCCCGTGTTAACTGCGCGGCACACACAGGCAGGACACTGGTGCTCGGGAGGTGTATGTCTGAGCATGCAGCCGCACCCTTGGTCCATAGCCCTCTCCCCAGTCGTGTAGTCTCCCATTTAAACCCATATTATTATCTCTCTCCCCCTTGCAATGGAATATCAGTGGTTGATTGAGGAGGTCTGGAGAGTGCCTGAATTATCTATCAGGAATGGAAATGCGCTCTATGGGAAGAGAATTCTTAATGAACTAGGCTTAGAGCCTTGAGAATCCACTGGTAAACAGTATTCCCATTAGGTGGCATCATTGAGATTATGGGAATCTTTGGGTTGCATTGATGTACGTCTTTAGCACGGAAGGCAGGCCAGTTGATTCTTAAGGCTCTAAGCCTAGTTAGTTCAGAATTCTTCTCCATAGAGCATAGTGAGAGTACAGGATACGACTTATGAGAGGGGTGCACCCTGACCATTACAAGCTAGTTAAGGTCCCATTTTATGTCAAGAGTGAAATCGGCTATATGGAATACAGCATTGATCTGTTTTTGTGTTATTGTATAGTATACCTTTTCACTTCATGAAGCTGATTATGTAATGGCTTATATGTTTCTGCTTGCAGTGAATGTGGCATCAGCACTTCCCTGTTTCACTGACACTATTTTGTCAGAGCTGACCTATTCTGACACACCACCAACTTATCCACTTACTATTTACAACATACCGATAACCTGCACGGGAACCCTCACTGGTGTGTCATTCTATGCTCTGGCTGCTGGGGACTGGTATCTGGATATTTTCTACATCAGTGGTTCTTCTAAGGAAATACGATCAAAGCATGTCGTGACATCAACTGGAGTTGGAGTTCAGACTTTCAACTTTACCTCCATAATCAATGTTGTGGAAAAAGACATTTTCGCAATCCATTATGATCAAAGCTACAGCACTATCATTATTCCTTATGCATCATCAACTAGTTCCTACCTGAGCTCAACTGGGTATACATCAAGCGATCTGGTTGGATACATAGAGAAGGACCGTGTAGATAACGACATTGATTTATCCTATGACACATCTTTAAGTTGGAGTAGCAGTGAATTGAGGCTTCCTGCTGTGAGACTACATGTTGCTGCGGGTGAGTTGGCCTAGTCAAGTTACATTATATGTAATTCCTCTCAGACAAAGAACAATGGTAATTATTTCTTATGCTTACATTTCAATTAACTTTTACAGAACTATGAACAATTGAGCGAATACTGCCCATTTCTAGGTTGGAAACAAATAGAAGAGAAAAGTAGAATTACTCGTTTCTATATTAGTGTCTCTATACTGTGATAGTACTGCAAATGAAAGATTGTGAAATAACCCAGTTGACAGACTGAAATGTTTGCGTTATCTGTTTGTTTATAGTTCAACGATGTGCCATTTCCATTACAAATTATTGCTCAAAGATATTGTCAAAGTTTCTCTATAAACTATTCAGAAAATATGAATATCTACATTAACCTAATATTTGTGGCAAATATGACACAAAGTTTTGCTAAACATTGATGCCATGCATTGAAGAAGCCCTTATCATCTTAATTTCAGAGGTTACAACAACATCAACAACTGAACCACAAACAACAGCAGCTCAAGGTAGGAGTATTAGGTTCAATATGATGTATGAATGGCATGTAAGGAGGCGCGTGTTGACTGCGTGGCACACACAGGCAGGACACTGGTGCTCGGGAGGTGTATGTCGGAGCCTGCAGCCGCACCCTTGGTCCATAGCCCTCTCCCCAGTCGTGTAGTCTCCCATTTAAACCCATATTGTTATCTCTCTCCCCCTTGCAATGGAATATCAGGAATGGGTTCAATATGACGTTTGAATGGAAATCAACTCCTTACACCATTAAATACCATTTGTTTTATAACAAGGAGCTCATTAGGATATATATTTATTAGGAAATATAATCGATGTGTTGTGGCACACATGAACTAGAAATTTGTTGATCATTGATGCCATGCATTGAAGAAGCTCTCATCACCTCCATTTCAGAAGTCACAACAACGTTAACATCCACAACTGAACCTCCAACAACAGCAGGTAGGAGAAATAGGGTCAATATGATGTTTGCGTCATCAACTCCTTGCACCATTAGATAACATCTGTTTTATCACAAGGAGCTCATTATGATTATATATATATATATATATATTATATATATATATATATATATATTGTCCAACGCCAGTGGTCGGACCACTGTCAGTGGTCGGTCTACCATCGGTGGAAGGTCTGCTAGTTTCGTGACATGTCTGTGACACCATACATACATTGGGGTTTTCTAGTTTCGTGACAACACAAGTAGCTGTCCTTAGGTAAAGACAGACCCCAAACATTAGATAAATCTACATGGCATGGACCTGTTTCACTAGTTTCATGACAAAAGTGTTAGATAGACAAGCGGCACCAACAGTTCAAGCAAGAACAGACAAAACAAAGTCTAATGTCTATCTCTTATGAAACCGGACACACCATCTAGATGCCATCTAGATATGTCACAAAACTAGTGAAACAGATCCCTGGTCTGCGGGCAGTTGACGCTGTCAACCGTGGGCGAGGGCTGGGCGAGGGCTGGCCAGTAGAGTCAGACTGGTGTACCAGCTCACTGGGCGAGGTCACCAACTGGAGCTCAACACACTCTACCTATTCTCTATGGTAAGATAGACCAGTTAGGATAGTTTCACTGCTGATGATTTATTGTCACCATGGAGTTGTCCCATTACCTTGATTCCATATAAGGAATACAGTAGACCAAGTAGCCAATGACTGCATTCGCAGCAAATGCCAACCTTCACCCTGACCTCCTTACATAATATTTTCTCGCGCCTTGGGACGGCTCTGCAGTCGAAAGTTGACCTCAAATCTTAGGGGCCACAACCACCCTCTTGTACATATATTGTTATTGTATTTATTGTTACATTATAAATGAGTTGAATGCTTGGCCACCGTATTTTTGTATGAGTGTGAGTCCACTTAATTACTGTTCCTATCAGTTGCAAGACCTCGGTATGTTAAGTCTGTGACCATGCTAAGCCGCTAACTATGCTAATCTGTAACCTCGTCTTCTGGAGTGAGTCAGGCTAAGGGTCGATGACGTCTGCGCTCAGAGAACTGAACTGTCAGAATGCCAGAACCCGTCTTTGGCGCCCATATTTATACCTAGAGGATGACGTCACATGTGTCCAGTCTGCGTCCCCTGCCCACGCATCGCGGCGGAGTTCGGTGGACTTGGTGTGGTTCGGTGGCATTCAGGGTGGTTCAGTGGCATGCAGTGTGGTTCAGTGGCATGCGGTGTGGTTCGGTGGCATGCAGTGTGGTGCGGTGGCATGCGGTGTGGTTCGGTGGCCTGCGGTGTGGTGCGGTGGCATGCGGTGTGGTGTGGTGGCATGCGGTGTGGTTCGGTGGCATGCAGTGTGGTGCGGTGGCATGCGGTGTGGTGTGGTGGCATGCGGTGTGGTTCGGTGGCACGCGGTGTGGTTCGGTGGCATGCGGTGTGGTTCGGTGGCATGCGGTGTGGTTCGGTGGCATGCGGTGTGGTGCGGTGGCATGCGGTGTGGTTCGGTGGCATGCAGTGTAGTTCGGTGGCATGTGGTGTGGTTCGGTGGCATGCGGTGTGGTTCGGTGGCATGCAGTGTGGTTCGGTGAAGTGCATCCCCCTTCCCCCTTCGCTTGTGGCGGGGAAGCTGCACAACCACACTGGGCTGCCCGGAACACTGCCTATTGCCCGCTACACTATATATTATATACCAATAAACAATATAGATGCATATTCACAACCCTACTACCGAAATTTGTCATCATCCCTCAGAAATCTTTACCCAACTTTCACTATCAGTGTGGTCATCCCTTATTTTCTCCATCTATTTGTTCTTTGCTAAGTAAACGGAGATATGGTTGCTAACATAGTATCAGTTTGTATTGTGTTCGTCTAGGTCTGGTCACAGGGTTTCATCAGTGCCACCTTCTCATACCAGTTACCACCTTCACCCCTTACACACATCATTTCCGCCTGCTTCAATTCAGCTCAACACTCACCGCCATCACACAGAAAAATTGTTTACGCTATCTATACATCTCACCTACTTTTATTGCAGCCATACATTTTCTCCAATCGATCTTACTTTTTATTCAGTAGGGCTTGATCTTCTTCCTCCGTTCTTATAATCAGTTGTGGCATGGTTGTTAGGGTAGCATGATCCTCATTTCCCCCAATATCGCTCTCATCTGTTTTTTTTCTTTTGTTGAGGCTGTCAATTTTGGTGTTCCGCGAGGCATTTTCTCATATTTACCCATCCAAGCTTGTCACAATACAGCTTTGTTGGTTAAGGGGGGAGGGTGTCCACCTACTACGATAGAAATTGAAAACATCCTGGGGCCTGTTTGATAATCTAGGATCGTACATGAAGACCCTTTTCTGTCTGATAATATTTAAGTATATTCGCTAAGACAGTATCGGCCGTCCATAAGGTCTTACATAAGTGTTGAATAAGTTGTCTTGGTCAGAAGTGCTCACGCCTCGTATTCTAAACCCTAAGTGTTGAATAAGGCTGACCTATGTCGTCCCTGGGTCTCTATGGCTTGCAGAAAAGGGTCTACTTGTACAATCCTGGATTATTAAACAGGCCCCAGATGCACTACAATACAGAGTGCCCATATCGCAGTGCAGCCTACGAAGCATCTTTTTTCATTGTAGTTCATTGGTGTGCGATCCATTACCACAATATCACGTTTCTTTCAGACACGATATAATCATGGTAGTATTACAATTTTTACATCGGGAGTGTATCATAGAGGCTAACGATGAGACACTCAATCTAGATCATCATTTACACCAGATGTTGTCCAATTAAAAATTGTTGAGATCTAGGCGCATTATGTCTTTTTAAAAACGTTTTTCTAATAGGTTTTACTTTAAAATACCATTTCTATATGCAGGCAGTCTAGGTCTAGTCGAGGTCTAGTATATAATGGCCCTGTTCAAGGTTATAGTTTACTCCTGAAATCATCTTACCCTGCCTATACCTTGCCTACGCCCCGCCTAACCCCTGCCTAAGCCCCACTTAACCCCCGCCTAACCCCAGCTTAACCCACGCCTAATCCCCGCCTAACCCCCACCTAACCCTTGGCCCGCTCTCAGTGAAGCACTGTTCCCCCCTTTGATTTGAGGCAGCTGTTATCCGACTCCGACTCCAACTAAGGCCTGTGTGTGTTGGTAGAGGTATAGGTGGTCTCAGTGCGAAACCCTCGCCTCCGCTGCCCCCACAGCCACTCTCATAGCCACCCTCACAGCCATCCTCACAGCTCTCCGCCACACTCGTGAGTGTTGATAGAGGTTGCGGCGGGCGACGGACGGGGGCCTGGCGGCCGCATTCACACATGTGTAGAGAGATGACTTCAGTATAGGTTGAGTGAGTGTAGGGAGCCCTAACATAGAGGGCCAACCTTTTTTTATTTTCTATCGGTACAGTTATACGCCCAGTGTATATATATTGCGCAGACGATATTTCCTATCGCGTACACCAGGTGTGAAATACAGCCAAGACGTGTCCGTATTTAAAAGGAAACAGTCTTGTATACGCCTCATACGCTGGTGTGAATTATGGACGTATATATATGAAAACAAGTCAATTTACCGCCGATCATACACTTCCGCGATGACATATATAGGAATAAACTGGTGGTTTTCATGCAGTGAAAGATAAATAGGGTTGCAATCGGCCGACGGAATAATCCAGTCACTTGTTTCCTTCTAATGAAAGATTTATAAGTGGCTGGGACCAAAAAAGCCCATGATTGTCAGAGAAAATGAACCCTGTCTCCACTGAAATCTTATGTCTGCCAACATGATTTTAGGAGAGGTCACCTATTCATGACGTATACAATAGTCAACCCGGTTTTGTTTTGTTTGTGGTGATTTTGTTTGTCGGTGGTGCTAGGTCTCATATCTATCACTAATGTAAGAATTTGGCATATATATATGCATTCCAACTTTCAATTGTTCGATATGTTGTTGAAAGTCCCATGACAACGTAACATTAAATCTTGATTCTTTGTACTGAGTATTGACAATGAAACTCACGAGATGCAAATAACATGCTTCGACTCCAGTGAGTTTGACCACAGAGTAATTCAAAAAGCGAAGCTGAGTGAATTACGTGGTGGTCAAATGAGGTGGAGTGCGGAACAAGTTGTTTTCATCGAGTGAGTTTCTGATGTTATCTGACCCCGTATAACATTATTCATTAATGAGATAGATCACCCAATTAGCCATTTAGTCCGGGAGTATGTGTTCCTCTAGAGGAAACATATGAACGTTTAGGGTCAGAGCTTGTATCCCATCGAGTTGAAATCGCATAGTAATTCACAATGTGAAGCCGTTTAAATCACATTGCGATTCAAACGAGATGGTATCGAGCTCTGACCGTAAAATGGGTTTCTGAATTTATCTCAACCTGCACATTGACTAATGGGCTAATATTTGCGACATAATTCCCAAGTGGATATTTTTCCTAAATATCTCATGGGGGTTGGATACGAGTTCCCAATGTCTATGGAAGAAAAAAAATACCAGGGGTGAGATAATATAGAGGAAACCCATGAAAGTTTAGGGTCAGAGCTTGTATCCCATCGAGTTTGAATCGCGTAGTAATTCACAAGGCGAAACCGCGTGAATTATGTAGCGATTCAAACGAGATGGGATTGAGCTCTGCCCCTAAACTTGAATGGGTTTCTGAATTTATCTCACACTTTACATTGACTAATGGGCTAACATTTGTGACATAATCCCCCATTGGATATTTTTCCTAAATATCTCATGGGCATTAGATATGAGTTCCCAATGTTAAGTCTATGGCGAAAAAACATCAGGGGTGAGATAATAATGTTAAACGTATGGAGAAAAAACCGGGGTGAGATAATACTCAGTCTAATACTATAGAGAATTGTGTAAGTTATATGATTATTCACATTTGATATTTCAGTGTGTCTGGCATGTGACCTGCCATGCATTCCGGACATCATCTTAGCAATGTTTACCTATATCGACACACCACCATCAAACAGGTTCACCATGTACAACTTACCAATAACCTGCACAGGAACCCTCACTGGGGTCTCCTTCTCAGCAGTAGCAGCTGGAGACTGGTTCCTGGACATTATGTATATCAGGGGAAAAGAAAAATACCTGCGATCCAAACATCTAGTGACCTCAGTTGGAGTAGGAGTTCAGAGAGTTAACTTTACCTCGCCTATAGATGTCTTCACAGATGATGTGATTGGTACTCACCACCTGTGGATGACCACTACCGGAATTGTCCCCCATGTCTCTACAAACGGGTCTCACTTGGAAGGAACTGGCTACACTTCATCAGACCTTGTTGAATTCATCGAGATCCCTCGATCTGACAAATCAATGACTGTAAATTTGATAACTACTCAGAGGTGGTCCACAAATGAGCTCAGAATCCCTGCACTTCGATTGCATATTAATAATGGTTAGTTCTATCTTTCAAAGTGCATCTTATCTGGGGTCCTTTACATAAATTAAGAACGATACGAGCAGTGGACGATGTAGTCTATCGAACAATGTACGAACCATTTCCAATGTCGTTACATAAATTAGATCGTAGGGAGACATGTGAATCGTTTGTACAAATGGTTGTATGTTTCACATACAGTGAAACCTCACTTTAGGGGGCACCCTCCGTTCAGAGCAAATAATCCCCTCAAGCGGGGTGACCCCTTAAGCGGGGTTAGAATAAATTAAATAAGAATTTTTGTTTCAAACAAACTGACCCCTTAAGTGGGGTGTCCCCTAAAGCGATGTGTCCCAGAAGCGGGGTGTCTTCACAGATGATGTGATTGGTATTCACCATCTGTGGGTGTCCACTACCGGAATTGTCCCCCATGTCTCTACAAACGGGTCCTACTTGGAAGGAACTAGCTACACTTCATCAGACCTTGTTGAATTCATGAGATCCCTCAATCTGATAGATCAATGACTGTAAGATGATAACTACTACGAGGTGGTCCACAAATGAGCTCAGAATCCCTGCACTTCGTTTGCATATTAATAATGGTCAGTTCTATCTTTCAAAGTGCATCTTATCTGGGGTCCTTTACATAAATTAAGAACGATACGAGCAGTGGACGATGTAATCTATCGAACGATGTACGAACCATTTCCAATGTCGTTACATAAATTAGATCGTAGGGAGACATGTGAATCGTTTGTACAAATGGTTGTATGTTTCACATACAGTAAAACTCCGCTATAGGGGGCACCCTCCGTTCCGAGCCAATTGTCTCCTCAAGCGGGGTGACCCCTTAAGCGGGGTTAGAATAAATTAAATAAGAATTTTTGTTTCGAACAAACTGACCCCTTAAGTGGGGTGTCCCCTTAAGCGAGGTGTCCCAGAAACGGGGTTATACTGTACATCATACGGGACAGCGTACGATGTCTAGGATTCCAGTACTAACGATCACTCAGCACTTGTATTCGTCCCACAGCACTCAATCTTTGGTATTTCGGTGTGTTTTACTGATTGTTCATTAACAATTCTTCTCAATGATTTATTGGGTTCTTAAATTTTCCTGGAGTTACAGTACAAGCTTCATGTGTGTCTCAATAATGAATAACACGGAAAAGGTTTACCTATGGCAAAATTCATTGAGTTACCTGAATGAGGAAGAATTGTCACGAGCTATTGCAATAGTCAATTGCTGTAGACCAGGGAAAGAAATGAGTCCGGGTTTTTTCCTTCCACCCCCCCTTTTTGGGGGGGGGGGCGGGAGATCTATGCTCAATAGATTTATAAAGAAAGAAGTCCCTTCCGTTACCGCATTACCGCCAACCCCCCCTTAGCCTTAATGTTCATTCGTCGCACTAACAACTATCATGAGAGGAATGTCCCCTTAAGCGAGGTGTCCCAGAAGCGGGGTTATACTGTACATCATACGGGACAGCATACGATGTCTAGGATTCCAGTACTAACGATCACTCAGCACTTGTATTCATCCCACAGCACTCAATCTTAGGTATTTCGGTGTGTTTTACTGATTGTTCATTAACAATTCTTCTCAATGATTTATTGGGTTCTTAAATTTTCCTGGAGTTACAGTACAAGCTTCAGCTACTACACCTCCCTGAGGTGTTGCATGTTACGACTGTTATAGATGACTTAAGACTATTTGCACGATGTCAGTCAACGTTTATGTAACGACTTTGAGGCATCGTATTTGATCGTATCGTATGAAGGTCGTAGCTGCACGACCAATAAACGTATGTAACGATATCAGCCCGAGGACAATAATATCATACGATCTTTTATATGATCGTTCAATATTTATGTAAAGGACCCCAGTGTCACGTGCAAGGGCAGACCGCCCACTGCTCACCGTATAGAAATATTCCTCTTCCTAACTAATGTGTGTCTCAATAATGAATAACACGGAAAAGGTTTAGCTATGGCAAAATTCATTGAGTTACCTGAATGAGGAAGAATTGTCACGAACTATTGCAATAGTCAATTGCTGTAGACCAGGGAAAGAAATGAGTCCGGGTTTTTTCCTTCCCCCCCCCCCTTTTTGTGGGGAGGGGGGGGGGGGGGCGGGAGATCTATGCTCAATAGATTTATAAAGAAAGAAGTCCCTTCCGTTACCGCATTACCGCCAACCCCCCCTTAGCATTAATGTTCATTCGTCGCACTAACAACTATCATGAGAGGAATGAGAAAAAAAACCATGCTATGTAGCTGTCCTGCTCTGAAAAGTATCCTCTGAAAATTTGACAGTTATGGGGCCATCCATGTACGAACAATTTGTGAAAATTTTGACACCACCCACCCACTCTTTATCTTTATGGATGGCTCTTATGGGTTTCCGCGATTTTATGATGACAACTTGGGACAGTGCTAGGGCTTTCTATCGAACACTTGGAGGCTTTTAAAAATCAATCATTTTCTATTGAGCAAAATGTTTATTGAGTATAACGTATTTTCAGAGTACATTCGAGTCGTAGAAAGTTTTCAAAGCTTATGACTGATTAAGACCAACAAAATCTGTAGTAAATGGAATCCATTAACAATTAGACTTTCCAGCTTTAACCCTTCAGAGGCTAGCAGGGACCGTTCTAGCTATCCTACTCGTTTTCAGAGACCACTACCTCAACAACACAATCAACAACACCCGACACCACGACTGAAACAGGTAGACAAGCAAATTCATTTCTATTTAGATTAAGGCGACCCTAAAGAGTGATCAAATTCACATCATGAATGATTATGAAATGTTCAGACAAATGAAACAATGGTTATATTGATAAAAACGGTAATAAGAGGGCTAGTAGATCTCGCTGCACTAGCACTTACTTTAATTTGATTTAAGAAAAGAAGATGTATTCAGCGACTATAAAGGACCATCTTCTAATAGTCTATTGTCAATACAGTAATAAACCTTGGCTGACCTTAAAAAATCCCCATTCCTTCGACAGTATTCATCTCTGTGTTTCTCCAATTCTTTCTGTGTTGTTGAATTTGAGCATTTGAGTCACTCTATCCACATATTGTCATGCTTATTTTCTCATCAGTATTGATAATTTACCTTATCTTAGACACATTTCATATTTCATCATCTCGTGACATCATATTACCTTATTCAGAATACGTGATTATCAATATTCAAATGTTCCTCATTGGTACAAAGTTCTAATTATCTAAATCTGAATAATGTAAATTAAAAGAATACAATATGTGTGATGCACATGATGTCCCTACAAAAGGGCAGTTATATTTTTTGAGGAATTCAGTCTTGATTGACATCTGAAATGATGCTGCTGAGTGTGGCGTGATTTGTCAACAATCCAAGTACAGTGTATAGACCTTTTCCGCAGGCCGGTGTCGCACTCTATCTGCTTGGTTAAGCATTGCCTGCAGCCAAACAAACACCTGGCAACGTATTCTTCAGCACTGAATGACTGTGTGTATGAGTGTAATACGTTAATAATACCAGTGTATACTATTTTGAGAGAAGGCGCAGCGATTGCATCATATTCTATGGTATTCCAGCTCCAAGTTGGTCTGTCAAATAACCATATCACCTCGATGATACTTAAGATATACCTCAGATAACACAGGGACACCGGAACTGTAGACAATGTCGATTGCGATCTCATGATCGTAATATCGTCTGCTGCTGTCATATTGTGTCAATCTCAAAACAACGCTCGCTAGGGGCCCGATGACGTTTTGGGAACTATTTCCAGTAATCTCCTGCAGGAGGTTACAGGCCTCAGTAATCACCTGGTGGCAAAATACTCACACCCAATGTTATTCCCATGGAGTCTCCGTATTAGGTGGTTAATAAACTGGTGGCTTTCGCGCAGTGTTGGCGGTGTTTGTCCAAGCGACAGCCTAACTAAGGAACTCACAGTTAGGTGGCGTTTGAACGGAAACTTCTTGCCTGCTGCAGGCCTGTACAAGTACATTGGAATATGTTGTTTCCTTGAAGGCCTAATTCATATCATACTATCAATTCAATCATATTTCAGTTTGTTGTGTTCCATATGAAATGTTGATCATTTGACTTTTATTTCTTTTAGGCAGGTATTTAAATCCACAAATCATGTTCCAAGAAAAAAAGATCCATTTTGAATACAAACGGTTGGTAATAGGGATTTTACCCATTCAGAGCATCTTCTATAACACTATGATCCACTTGTGTCGATTCCAACTTGAGATACATCCCTTAATGCATTCATTGAATTGTATGTTTACAATTATTGTTCATATTGTTTGTTTATGGTATGTGATATTTAATTAATTGTTTTATTTTGCTTACTTTATTCATTGGCAGGTACCACGTGAGCATGCAGCAGCAGCTGTAACTTTTCTCCCATCATTTCAAAATGTATCATATCTGTCTCACATTATTGCCCCAGCTGGCCGCAGACTTAAAGGGGTATCCCACTATCACGATTCGAGCCTCCGACACACTACGATAGCCTTACGACAAGCTTTGCGACAAAAAAATGAAATTTTTATCGGAAGGAACGGGTCTATCGTGAAAGCTAGACTCGTTCCTTCCGATAAAAATTTCATTTTTTTCATCGGAACGCTTGTCGTAAGGCTATTGTAGTGTGTCGGAGGCTCAAATCGTGATAGTGGGATACGCCTTTTAGGCCCGCCGTCCACCTACTGCGATATGCCTCCGATGTGGTCTACGATGGGCCTCCCGATTGAAAATCAAAATCGCGTGGGAAGGTCACCTAATATCGAGGCAGTTGACCATGTTTCTACGATTAGACACCGATAGAAACCCCACACAATGCGTGGTGGATTGGCATGTCTAGACATATGTCTACGATTTTGCACCTTCCCGATATGTCTCCGATATTGACTTTTTGCATCGGAGCCATATCGGTAGGTCTAAATTTCTATCGTAGTAGGTGGACGCCAGGCCTTATCGGATTACTGTTTGAACTCATCATGTTTCGATGTCATCTTACAGGGCTGACAGTGCTAATATCTCAGTGTTAGATCATCGAACTACGGTTCAGATAAGACCTGGTGCCATTGGCCGACGAAAACGGCACTGACTCCTAGAGTTCCTCTAAAAGCCCTTTTACATTCTTAAGCACCAATCTGCAGTTGGGAATCACCGATCTTTTTTTTAATACAGCCTTACACCGAAATAATCGATGACCATTTCAAATGCTGGGTTGTTTCCATTCACCGATCCCAAAATTTGATCGGTGGACCCCGACTGCAGATCGATGCGAAAGAATCGGCCTATGGAAAAAATCCTTAAGTGCTGGTTCCACCAACACGATGCATTTGCCGTGTTATATCCTATTATATCTTGGTATATCTTACAGTGCAACTATAAGTCTTAATCCTTTGCCGGGACACATTGCACGTGATGCTATGTCTACTTTTTCGCGATGTCATGTGTATACTTTGGTACTCCACCACAGTGACACCTCGCGATCTATTGCTGACATATTGCAACATATTGCGACTTATAGTGGCAAGAGCATGGCAAAGGTGGTTAACCAAACCAATGATTCATGGCAAATATGAACAGGATTGTTCAAAACCTAAAGCAAGATTTAGCAAGACAAACAAATCATGACAAATCTTGCTATGTCTTGTGTATTGGTGGAACCAGCACTTTCAGGATGCACACTCTCTGTGAGCCACGAGACCTTGGGCCTTATTGATACTGTGCATGTGAAAGCTATTTCTAATCTAGTCGCCTCGAAATGTATAAACTCTGCCTTAGATTTAATGCTGAGATAATTAGCAAATCCTGAAACTGCAACGTCTAGTTTGCATTCAAGCTATCTTGTAAATAGTGAGCTGAGTATTGTTCTTTGTGTCTTGTACTTTTCTATCTGGTTTACTATCTGTTAAGGCAACTTCAATACAAACTATCCATGACCGACAAATGAGAAGGATAAACTCACATATATTATAAATGATTGTACACAGTAGGTGTCCAAAAGATATTCAGTTGAACAATAAGTATTAATAAGAACTGTCAGACAATGTGCTATAACGCGCCATAAAACATAATAGATAAAAACATATTTTATATCGTATTATTATATCTCTATAGTATGATGTTATGTATCCTATCTTTATTTCTATATCATGAAAAATTAACCAGCACTCCATTTTCAATGGTTTGCATAATGTTCATTTTGTCCAAGAAATTGCACATAGAAGTAGGAAATTAAGACTATTTTATGAAAAGTATATTAACTAATGCATAGATGAATATATGATATGAATAACTCGTAAGGAATACATCCTGCCATTTACTTATTAAATGTATTTATGTCCAATGTAGCCGACACAACTCCAGTGGATCCTGCAACAACGCAGTCTCAAGGTTTCTTATTTAAGTTTCTTAATTAAGGTGTATTATATAAGATATATGATTTAAAAGTAGTCTGAATCAATAACTAATCTTTTAATTGCTTGAGTTTGTACTCACACACCCATAAAGATATCCTCGGAAGCGAAAGATGTTTGAACTGATAATTGAGGCTATACTCGAAACAAAGAATCAGTTAAGTGAACTGCTCTCATAATTTCTCACAGGCGCTATGCTATTTTCTTTACCCTTTGCATTCTTATCGGCCTTTAGGTAGTGCCAAAATGTGCCATTTAGTGGACAAACTGTGCAAAAAAACTGATGAACGTACACAATTTCTAACTGGCTAATACAAATCGTAATGTAGCAGTCGCTGGCTTTGGCTTAGGTATTTATCCCAACTTTCGGAAGATTGTATATCCATCTGGCGATTGTGTTTCTACCCTATGTGCTATTACATATGTTGGTTCGTATTTTCGGAATATAAGTCAGAGACTGGAACCCTTAATCACACAAGACCAGACACAGACAACTTCAATAAATACTCTTTATTGTAAGTTCTTAGTGCTCACACCCCAAAATCACAGTCCATTCAGTTCCTTGACCAACGGAGTGTCAAGTAAAGCCAAGGGAACAATATTATCAGCAGAAGTTAATAATCTTCCTCAACCACCAAGAGGGTTCGGAAAAAAGACTGCTACCTTCGTGAGGCCCCGAGGTTTCACTCCTCTCTGAGAGAACCTGCAGACTGCTGCGAATACTGCCTTTTGTATAGCTGAGTTACGTAATTTTAGGGGAACCGTGGCACTTACGTGCACGGGCTCTCCCAAATAACTACACAGCAGGGACTCATACCCTGCGTCCTCTAGCGAGAAGTAAACGCACCACCACGCTACTAACCCGAGCCCTACAGTAAGAAATCCAACTACTCGAAGACGGATGAGAAAAGTCTTGGTGCCTCTGAAAAGTTATGAGAGGGAGCCCCATATATGTGGCGTTTCCACCTGCCGTCATAAAAACCAATATGAAGTTGTGCAAAAGTCAGTCGCTGGGTCTACCTGAGAAATTATCGGTGTGTATATCAGTAAAACACTTGTGTTCCGATGAAAATTGAGGGTGTTGACACCCAAGTTCATTCAGTCACAGACTAATTCAACGCTTAGTCATTTCATCAGTGGTACAAAAAAGTGGTCAGTTGTGCCATATTTAGTAATGCTGGAGAAAGGAATCATTGACTATTTTGTTTTCACCTAAGAATTATTGCACCAAAGGTATAACTTGATCAGTAGGCGATGATACATAGACCATAATGAGGTATCCCATAATTCAGTCTGTTTACAGGATCCGATGCTAGCTGGTTCTCATTGTTGTAGAGACATAGCTCCTGGGCCATATCCCACAATTATTGCAATTAAAGGGTTTTTACATATCTTCAAATCGGAAATCAGATGCCGGAAATGCAAATTACAGATATTTCTACGTGTTCAAGTCAAACTGTACTCAGTTTCTCACGTTAGAAATTGTGAAACCGTGGTTTATCGGGGCACAGGCGGCCCTGGTGCGGCCAGCGAGTCGGGAGTGGATCCTTTACTTACCCGGGGCGATATTAGGTAGCTTAATAACGTCTGGAGTTGTGGTCATAATCGGTATGTGGAAACACGCATATACTGGGCCAGGCCTAACACTGTAAGAATAGTACAAGATTCAGCATACTGACACTAGAAACACTATGCCTTTAGTTAAGTCCACTTCTGTAATACGTTATATATGCTTTGCAGTTGTACCTTAAATCAGACTTTTTCTGCTCCAAAACAGACTTGGCATGACCTTTATACTCATCAGAATAGGTCTACATTGAATCTGCACCTCTGCCACTGACCGATAATTAAATATTTCAATACTTTTGTGACATTACTGCTCGCTTTGCTAGATTTACAATTCATCATTCTCTGGTTAACAACTGGCAACTTGTTGTCCAGCACATTCACTCTCCCTACAGATCTGTTGGTGTTAATGTAACCTGTTGTCATGGATGCCCAGCATGTTCACTCTCCCCGCAGATCTCTTGGTGCTTATAACACAAAATGGCGTGTCTGTGAGATAGTATTTCATAGTAAAATCTCTCACCCATGATTTAGTGTCTGAGAGGCAATAATCAGGTGATATATGAAATAATAGCTCACGGCACGCCATTTTGTGTTGGTGAAACTTGAAATCGCTCCATTTTTTTCGCTTGGTGTATCTGCCAGGGACACACCAAGCGAGTCACGGAAGCGATCTTCGGTATCGCCAACACAAAATGGCCTGTCTGTGAGAGAGTATTCCATAGTAATATCTCCCACCGAAAATTCAGTGTCTCAGAAGCTATAATCAAGGGAAATGTAAAATAATGGCTCGTATAAACTCCATTTTGTGTTGGCGATTCCGGAAACCACTGTATTCTCGCTTGGTGTGTCCCCGGCTTAAGGCATACTAACCCCTGCTTCAACCCAGTCACGTGATATATCGGAACAGGAGCTGAAACTACCTTCAGGCTCCAAAACAGTGAGACTGTCAAAAGGATGTAGAGACAAATCACGAATTTATAATGGGTTGGTAAAAAACATTAGAATGAGTTTCATTGACTTTCTACTTGAATGGTTGTTCACCTCTAGTATAGTGCGCACACTGTTGTCTGTTCAAATTAGCAGATGACAATACCCTGTCAACTAACGAAAGTCATCCCAGAAGCTATGCCTGATTTGGCATTACAAATAATAGGAAATAGTGTATAGTATTTTACCATATAATATTTGTATCTCTATTTTATAAGTAGAACACAAAATACTCCTCAAAGTGCTCAGAATTTAGGATTCACCATTTCTCTAGACTTCTTATAAGGCTCGGTTACATTAGCCAACGAAAACGATGTAGATTCTGTTAGTTCTCCTGAAAGCCAATTTCCATTTTTAGCAGTGCTAAAGGTCCATCGGTAGTTTGTGACTGTAGATCAGTGATGGTCAATGGAAACGGGCTTTTAAGAGAGCTAAATATATTTAAACCGTTTTCGTTGGCTAATGGAAACGGGCCTATAGCAGCATCGAATATATATGATACATGGTAAATCCTATGATGTAGGTGTAGTCATTTAAGTACATACTATGCAACGATAAAGATACAAATCTTTTTAGATTAGAAAAAAGTCATACAAAAGTAAATTCTATTGCTTATTTCTACTGCTTATCAATACAAATATATAGGCCCGTTTACATTGGCCGACGAAAATGTGTAGATTTTTTATGTTCTCCTAATAGCCTATTTACATTGGCCATCACCAATATACAGTCAGGAACCAATGTCGGACCTTTAGCACTGCGGACGCAAAGTGTAAATAGGTTATCAGGAGAACACAAAATAATCTACACCGTTTTTGTCTGCAAGTGGAAAGAGGCCTTATTTCATTGAAGATTCTGTAACGACCTCTGCTTTTCTCGACAGGTATTCTACGGAGTCAGGATGTGGAACTAATCTGAATGCAGTTCGCTGGTTTGGTGTCTTTGGCTGCTGGGACTAAGCTGTGGCGTTGATGTTGTGATGATCATTCTGTTTTCACTATATCATCCATCTATAAATGCCTAGTTTCACATGCCCACCGATGACATGCCCTCTGATTCATTTGTCAGCCACCACCGACGGATTAATGTAATCATTTATTTCCCAGAAATTGGCAAAGGGCCATAGAGGCCCCAAAGTACGTAGACAGAATTTCTGAAATTTTGGACCCAAAGCCCACTCCCAGTCTTGTACGCAATAGAACAAAAAAGGGGCATATGCATAATGTCCGAATTCATAACCACCACCCCCACCCCCCTCAGTGCGTATGTACTTTATGTGGAAACAAATAATTTATAAAGTCGGCGACCGGTCTATGGTCCGATTTTGGCGGTTTTTAGCACCACTTTCTGACTAAATTGTCGCCGACCAATTTGATATGGTTGATTTTGTCAGGAATTATGAGTTCTATAAGAGAGATCAAAAGCCGATCAGCAGATAGAAACAAGATATAGAACATGCAGAATGGACTGTAATACTCGTAGGGGCATGGAGAACGAGTTCCCAATGTTAAGCCTATGGGACAAAAATACCAGGGGTGAGATAAAAAAAACAAAAAAACACTAGCCGTCGATTCCAAGCTATCAGAACCCATAAACATCGATTACAGATCGCATAATTCCGAGCTATGGATCACTGGAAAATACACTTTCAAACAGACTTGTAGTTCTTTTGTGCATTGAGGGCAAAAACAACGTCACCACAGAAGCAGCAGACCCTATATTATTAAGACCCTATATTATTAATTCCTGGTTTTAATTTTCTTATGTGATATATTCGCGTAGATGGATAATGAATACAACAAACGATGGTTTTGTGAACAGGAGGCTCTCTGAATATTCGAGGTTGATATTGCAATACACTCACTGATGCTTGTGTATTACTACGCATTAACCCCTAGTGGTCCACGGCCGCCTGTCCACAAAACCATTGATTATTTTCTGTGTACAATATATTTGTCTGGAATGACCATTTCGTTTGCTTCTGTTGTTTCCCGTTCGGGGACAGAGTTCAACCCACGTGAAGGGAAAATACACCTGTGGCCATTACAAAAACTATCGCTCCTCCATGTGATTCAGTTTTCTCTTAGTCTCCTTTATCAATTAAGAAATCGTCAAAAGTAGATAGAAAAGTGATATTTTCTGTTGCACACTGCAACTTTCCATAATTTCATTCATTCACTGAATTACAATTGATTTGTTATCTGATGTGCTTCTTTTCTTTAACTGAGAGTGAGATTAGAAAACTAGATCTCAAAGAAGGACTTTCTAACTAGCTATCATTGGAAGGGATGTGATAAACCGTACCTATGTGTTGCTCTGTTTGCTACTTTGTTTAGTGAATAACTTGATTTTGCTTTGTTTGCTACTTTATTCATTGAGTGTCTTGCTGTTGATTTGTTTGTTCCTTTGTTCATTTATTGACTTACTTTTGCTGTGTTTGCTACTTTGTTCGTTGAATGACTTGCTGCATATACCTTATTGTTCTTCTCTAGCGCCATCAGCTTGTCGTGAGGTGTGGCGGGTGCGTATGGACGCTTCTCTCTGGTGCGACTAAAGCCTTGCACCCACCAACGCCGATTCTGGTCCAGCTGTTTCAGTAGTTTCGTGACATTAGGCCTAGAAAGACATCAGCAGTGGCACCAACAGTGCAAGCAACAGCGTAAAAAGTCTAGCAAATATCAGTGGGTCGGAGCGACCAATCTTCTTCATATTTGGAACGATTATAGGTTATATGTATCTCCTACTCGTGTTAAAGTTTCATTGCTTGGTTCTTGCGGGAAGTGAGTGAAATTCCATATGTCATAGATTGCAGTCTTGTGATCTGTCTGTATGGTGTCACAGACGCCCTTTAGACATGTCATGAAACTACTGAAACAGGTCCCTGATGTTCCTTACCATAGGCTTCCCGACAAGAATAAAATTTCATCGGGAAGTCGTGGCAGTGGACCATGCTTCTATGATTGGCTCTATGATAGCCCATGATTGGATACTGATATGCAATTATTGGACACGCCGAGCTCCCGCTAAGGTCCAGCATGTTGAATTTTTTATAGCCTATCATAGCTTATGTAACCTATTGGTAGCTAATCGTAGCCATGGAGCATGGTTCACTGATTGGATCATAACAGAGGTTTACGATTCAAGGCCTCTTTCAAGTACCTCCCGATAGGCTACGATTTTGTAATTTCCAATCGTAGCGTATCGGGAGCTGTATCATAGACCGTCGGTGTTGGTGGGTGCAGGGCCTAACATAGACTAAGACCCACAGTAACACCATCAAGATGCTGAATACGGCAACTCATGTCTGCAGCCATATTCAGATACTGTGAAGCTTTCTCATCCAAGAGGGCATAAATGCAGAGATGTTACCTGTTCATTTCCCAATGGTTTTGTGATGAACTATATTTAATTTTAAATCTCTTACTATAATTGGGGCATGATGTGCCTAGTATGTTTGTACCAACTCTAATAAGTAGAATACGATGTTTAGTTATCATATCAAAGTATTTATATCAGGAGGATATTCTAGTACGGGATCCTTAATCTTAATTGCCTCATTTGCAGCCTGATTTTTACTACTATACTGTTGCCGCTCCCAGCAAGCAACACTGAAAACTAATTGTTGTAGAAGGAATACTTATAATCATCTCACGCCTCCTACATCCACAGTAAAAAGTAATGTGTACACAATATGCATTTTGATATTGATCATTTAAAGATTCATTATTGCTAAATGATTACACATAGACCGAAATCATGGTCGTCCACTGCTCGTTTCGTTCAAAATATATGTAACGGATCCCTGGGCCATACGCAATTTATACGATCGAAGGAGCGGAGAGCGATGTACCAAGGTGTATAGTAACTAGGTACATATCACTCAGATACACCATAGTTAGGTAGGGATCCTTCTTCAGGGAGCACCTTTAATGTACCATTGTTTACTATTATTTCAGCGACCACCAGTACATGTGCGAACGGAGGAATGCAGGAAGGAGATGGCTGTATGTGTGCCCCTGAGTTCTCAGGGCCGAACTGCACCTCGTACACTACCAAGGCCTTTGATGGTGAGTTAACGCAAATAGTGAGGGATTAACCATCATAAAGTGCCGCTTCCACCAACATGATGGATTTGCTCAAGGAGATGGATAATAAATGCAACAAAACATGGGTTTCTGGACAGGCGGCTCTGTAAACCACTCGAGGTTGACGTCGTAATACACGAACTCTAGAGTGTGTATTGCTACTACTACGACTGTCTAGCCCCACCTTAAACATTGAAGTCTATGGGCGTTTACATTTTCGGTTATATCTCTGTTAAAACTTCCATATGCGCGCTTTATCGGATCCTTGAGCATACAACATCTCTGTGCATGCTCCCGGTATGGTGAGACACACTCCCCATATGTTTTATATGGACGCTTTGTATTAGGTAGATAATATATAGAGACATAGTGTGACTGAATGCAATCTGTTCAGAGATTTTTGGTCAGAAATATTCACCAAGTCCGAAGAACGAGGTGAGTATTTCTTACATAATCGAGCATAATCGAGGAATAGATGCAATTCAGGCACACTATGTCTCTATATATTATCTACCTCTTTATCTACCTCTATCCTGTCTCTTTATCATCATATACCTAGACATCATTCAGAATGCCATTTTACAACTCACTGAGTAGCAGAATGACAGAATGACAGTGGTCACGTGGCACGGAGGGACGTATGAATATCATTTCGTCACTCGCAGACGAACGGAATTTGTCCTCCTGGTCAGTAAAAGTAAGAAATTCGCCTATAGGTATTTATGTAGAACGTCCTGACCATGCTGTACAAGCTACAAAACGAGATGACAACTTACGGTTTATACGGAACGAGGCGTTTGGGCCAAGTTCTGTACAAACCCTAAATTGTTTTGTGGCTTGTACAAGCATGGTAGGTCGTTCTATAGTTACTATATACCCGAAATTGATGAAGATTATTGATTTAATTTAACCTAACAATTAATATTTTAGTCAACGCGTATGGGGAAGTGTTCCGTTTTTTCTCGTACAGAACACACTTTCCGTACGGTATTTTTACATTATATGGCAAAACGGGTATATAGTAAATAGTAATAAAGTGATTTATATCTATTCTAATTGCAGGTGCGGCGTTAAGCCTTGACCCGCGGAACGAGGCGGCCGGCACCGGGCGGATCTCCGGCAATGAGGTGACGGGGAGCCTGGAGAGCGGGGCCCGGGTGACGGGTGACAGCTGGACGCGGTTCGCGCTGCTCGACGGCTCCAGTCAGTACATCCACCTCGACGCCGACCCCACCAAATGCCCCATGAAGGCAGGCGACTGCTCGCAGGGCATGACGGTGGGCGTGTGGGTGAACCTGCCCCCCAACTCCCCAGCCGCCAAACGCTGCCTCGTCTCGTTGGCAGTCACAGGGGACTCCAAAATGGAACTTTACCTCAATCCAAACGGAACGGTAGTCTACAGGGTACGTGTTTCATGATGTCTAAATCATGAGGTTAAAACGGGCTGGGAGTGTTTGATATCTGGGGACAGTGAGAAGGACCAAGAAAAAGAGGTGTGAATATTGATTATTTATCCTACCCCGAACAAAAAAAGCCATAGGCTTGACATGGGATTTGTTTATGTCACAGGTGTGACATAAAGTGTTGTTTATGCCACTACTTTCTGATACTGAAAAAATATGGAAATGGGGTAGGATAAAATCTAGATGCCACTTGTTTGAGTTTGAATTTATTTATGCCACACATTTTGTTGGCTCCATAATTTTACTCGTCTTCGACTCGTGAAATTATGGAGCCAACAAAATGCGTGGCATAAATAAACTCAGACTCAAACTAGGACGTCTCTTCATATTAGTGGGCAGTAAGGCCCGGCGTCCACCTACTATGATATGGCTCCGATATGGTCTACGATGAACCTCCCGATAAAAAATCTAAATCGCTTTGGAAGGTCACCTAATATTGGGGCAGTTGACCACGTTTCTGCGATTGGACACCGAGAAAAACCCCATACAATGCGTAGTGGATTGGCATGTTTAATAGACATATGTCTATGATTTTGCACCTTCCCGATATGTCTCTGATATTGCTTTTTGTATCGGTGTCATATCGGGAGGTCTAAATTTCTATCGTAGTATGTGCACGCCAGGCCTAAGGCTACCAGCTCCAAAATGGAAACTATTGAGGTGTCCTTCTGATAGGACAACTTTCAGGATCAAGGTCAGGACAAATAGAAATTTGTTTAACAGCCTGGAAGGACATTTCAAGTCTCTATTCTTCTTGTTGTCCATGTTTCTAATGATGCTATGTTTACACCAGTTTTCTGGCAGCCCCTGAACCCAAGTTTGGCCAAATTGTGGTATGGTATATATGTCCTGGTATGGAAAGCGTTGCTTGCTGGCCCGGTTCTGGCCCATGGCATGGACGGTGGGCTCTGGAACTGGGCCGTCGAGTCACTATGGATGGGTCCATGTCCCATGGCTGCCTGCTAAGTTCTGCTTGGGAGCTTTACGTCGGTGCCTTTCATTTAACATTTGCTGTCCCAGCCCAATACATTCCCAATGGTGTGTGATGGTGTGCGAGGGTCTGGTATGACACCTGGGACCTGTTTCAGTAGTCTCGTGCCATGTCTAGATGGCATCGAGATGGTGAGTCCGGTTTCATAAGAACTAGACACTAGACTTCGTTTTGTCCGTTCTTGCTTGCACTGTTGGTGCCGCTTTTCATATCAGTCTAACACTTTTGTCACGAAACTAGTAAAACAGGTCCATGATGTGTAGATTCGTCTAAATCTTATGTTTGGGGTCTGTCTTTTCCTAAGGGCAGCTACTTATGTTGTCACGAAACTAGACAACCCCAATGTCTGTATGGTGTTACTGACATGTCACAAAACTAGTAAAACAGGTCCCAGGTGACTGAACGAGGCATCACTTGACTGGCCAGTAATTTGGAAGTGGTTGCCACTGACTTTAGGGAGACTGGCATGTCACTTCCCCAGTTTGTTCAGTTGGCACTCATGCAGCACAATCATGCACTGCTCAGCCTTACAGGCCCAGGAGAATACTGGCAACACAAGTGGAGAATGCGTAGGAGGTGGCAGCACAGGTGCGGGTGGTAGCGAGCTTATCTGCTTCATGAAGGTCTGCAGCAGACCCATCAGGAGATTTCGATCGGCTGGTGCTCTTGACGGAATGACTGGAGGGTAATGTGGCAGCTGGCTCTGGTAAACCATCATTTGATACAGGAGTGGATAAAGGCAGCCATGGCTGACTGGCTCTGGAAGAGGCGGTGGCACTGGCACTGGCAGAGGGTGGAGGGGCAGCACATGGTGCGACTGTCCGTCATGTGCGCATGGTGATGTACTCTAGTAGGAACTGAACCTGGGACCTGTTTCAGTAGTCTCGTGACATTAGGCCTAGACAGACATCAGCAGCGGCACCAACAGTGCAAGCAACAGCGGAAAAAGACTAGCAGATATCAGAAGATCGAAGTGGCCAATCTTCTTCATATTTGGAAAGATTATAGATTACATGTATCCCCTACTCATGTTAAAGTGTCATTGTTTAATTCCTGCGAGAAGTGAGTGAAACTCTGTGTATCATCGATTGCAATCTTGTGATCTGTCCGTATGGTGTCACAGACGCCATCTAGACATGTCACGAAAGTACTGAAACAGGTCCCAGTTGCTGATCCACTTCTTGGTGGCCATGAGCTGGTCCGCACCCTGCCCTGACTTACCGACTAGTTTACGGAGTTTGCTGAGCTTGGTATGCAAGCTTTTGTACTACATTCTGAGTTCATGCAGTGTGCGCCCCATCAAACATGCCTAGTCAGTCTATAGCTTGTCATTCATTGCAGAGTCTTTGTAACTGGCAAGGCCTTCAGCATAAAGGGCTGGGTTACACTGCAGGAAGTTGATAATCAGGTCCTTCTCGTCCTCTCTGAAGTTGGTGTATATATATGTGCACAAGGCGGGGACTGGGAACAGGAAGCAGCATCTTAGGCCTCTGACGGTTCAGCCTCTGGCTCTAGTTCTGGTTCTGGTTGGACTATGACAGCAGCAGCAATCTCACCAGAATTATGGGTATCAGGCTGGTCATGAGTGTCTGTTGTAGCAGCATTTACCTTCATTCACCATGTCTTCTTTGGAGGCATTGCAATGGCTGTAGCAGGTCTGTTTTCTGCTGATGAAGATGTGTTCACTACGGTTGCTGGAAGTTGAATGAAGGCCCATCTACCGGCGTGTTTTATATATACCCTGCACGGACCGCAACAGACTACCAACCAACGTACTTTGCCCTAGTTTGATGCACTTTCGATGTACGCACTTTCACCGACAGTTCCCGATTCTGAGCAGGCCGTTTAAATGGCAATACTACCTATCACCCAGTCCGATTGAGAAGTGCTTTATATCTATTTGTAGGTGAGACAGGGGCGATTATAGATCTGAAAACCAGAAGTCACTAAACTTTGCATTATTGCCTATATAGACCTATCACCTAGCCCGGGGCCCAGCAGGGCCCGGCTCCTAGGCGCTTTCATTTTTCTCATCCAGGATCATTTACGAGGTTATAAAAGGAGGAGGTGTCGTCGGGAACAGTCTGCATGTCGATATCTTATAAAACATCGACATTTCATTCCCAACTCTCACAAAGCGGATGGTCGGGATGAATCGTGAACAAATGTTGATGTCTAAAGCCCAATGCCCATCTACCGATTTCGGAATATTTATGTACGTTTGTCGGCGACAAACGGAGGGTTATTTGTCTCAGCCGTGCCATCCTAACGGAATCGGTAGATGTAGGACAGCTAGGCAAGGCTACCCAGTGATTAGTTAACACTCGGTTTCTTTGGTTTTTGCCCTCCCCCAGCGACTAGTGGACCATACACTGATTTTATCAGTGTGCGGGTCGAGCGAGGGGTTACATAATTTGCCTGCGACAAGGTGACCGACTCCTATACGATTCGGGAACTAATCGTTTAACCCTAAATCGGTAGATGGGCATCCAGCTTTATGACAAAGGTCCCATGATAAAAGAACTATGAATATTGTAGGGTCAGGCATTCTAGCAGAAGTATGAAAATCATGCTTTGATGTTTTATTTGCACTATCCACAGGAATATATTGAGCATCACCTTCTGACAACGTTAATCAATACCAAACATTCATTTGTAGATTACCATAGTATCTAACAGAGCGGCCGCCCAGTACACCTACATGTCGTCACAGTCCATCGTCCTGGGCATCTGGCAGCACGTGGTGGCTTCTGTCTTCTCAAAGTCCTCCATCTACCTGAACGGGGAGACCGCGGGCCCCGTGATAACCTTCACGGAGGCGGCCGCCGGCATCACGGAAGCCACCGGGGGAGCCATCGGTAAGAGCGTGGACGACACGAGTTACGTGGGCGGGCTCGTCGGCCGCCTCGACATCTGGGAGCACACCCTCACTGCCGACTTCATCAAGGCCTTCTACCAGCACACGGCATACGGTGAGTCCCTCACCTCAATGTAATTTTGCTGGGTTTTTTTGTGATTTTTTGTTGTTTTTTTGTGTTTTTTTGTAGCAAGCTTTTATTATTAATGAAGTTTAGTCCATTTTGCTACCGATAAATAATGATGAGAAAAAGATTCAAAACAATTCTTAGTACAAATGGCATTCAGTTGGTGAATATGGCTGAAAATAAATAACAACGGATATTGGCTGCATATCAGCCTGTATATTAGTCTATTGAATGATCAATACATTTATTTCAGTTCCCAGCTCACAACTTACACTCGATGACCTCACAGGGTCAACGTCGGCTTCCTCGGGGCATGAGCCGAGTATTGTAAGTGGGGTAAAAGACCTGGCAATGTCCTTCAATGGCGTTGACCAATACGCCGCGTACCCGAGCAACCCTTCCGCATGCTCGGGGAACTTGTCTCGCTGTGCCAACGGCTTCTCGGCCTTCATGTGGTTCTACCCGCGCGCACACACCGCGACCCCGGTGTTGAGTCAGCGGGGCTGGGCGGTCTTCATCGACAACACCGGTCAGCTGGTCGTACACGTCCAGGACGGTACGCAAAAGTGGGAGATCCAAACCGCCCCGCCCCCTATCGGCCAGTTCACGCACCTGGCCCTCACCTGGACGTCCTCTGGTGGCGCCAGGCTGTACTATAACGGTGTGATGCAGGGTATAGATACTGAGGCCGATACGGTGGCACCGGATGCGAGCATCTATCAGTTGTATATAGGCAGAAGCCAGGAGGCCACTCCCAGCTATGGGAATCTGCAGCTGGATGATCTGCTCATCTGGGACTTCGTGCGAAGCGATGGCTTCATTTCAGGACTATATCAAGGCTATGGTAAGAGCGACGCCTCGTATGTTGTGGTGCAATGTGTGCCCCCCCCCCCCCCCTTCTCGCGATTAAACTACTGGTTCCACCAACACACAAGATGTATCAAGATATGCCATGATTTGCTTGTCTTGCCGAGTCTTGCTAGGTTTCGAGTGAGGCCTGGCGTCCACCTACTACGATAGAGATTTGGACCTACCGATATGGCACCAATACAAAAAGCAAATATCGGAGACATATCGGGAAGGTGCAAGATCGTAGACATATGTCTGGACATGCCAGTCCACCACGCGTTGTATGGGGTTTTTATCGGTGTCTAATCGCAGAAACGTGGTCAACTGCCCCGATATTAGGGGACTATCCGACGCGATTTTGATTTTTTATCGGGGGGTGCATAGTAGACTATATCGGAGCAATATCGTAGTAGGTGGATGCCGGGCCTAATCGTGTGCATTTTTGCCGTAAACCATCTGCCCGGTTAAGCACCTTTATCATGTTCTTACCGTGATATGCCGTGTTATGCCGGGATAGGTCGGCACTAGATCGTGAGGCAACGCCTTGGTGGAGCACTAAAATATACTAAAAAAGTAATCGCAAAAAAAACCCATCGCGCACGACATCTCGCGGCAAAGGATATACGATATAATGCGGCACTGTAAGTTGTAAAAAGAAATACCAAAAAATAACACGGCAAATGCATCGTGTTGGTGGAATCAGCACTTATTTCATCTAAACCATGAGTGTTCCCATTCCTTCCAGCAAAACCAAAGGAGTTGATACCTGATTCTTTGTGCTATGTATGAGATTCTATCCATTGTATGTTGCTTATCTTTGACATTCCCACCCCATTTCTAACATACCACCGTTCCTCACATTCAGAGGTAATTTGGTGTTGGAAATATACGTTTTGATTGTGTATATAGTGTGATTTATGAACTAAGAAAACCCTCACTCCCATTGTACGTTATACCCTGAAGGTGAACCCCTCTCATAACCCCAAAACATTTCTATTCTAGTGCTTCTACCGTCCCAAAGCGGTGAGATTTCTTAATCGCAGCAACTTACAGCCTGTGAGAAAGAACACTGTACTAGAACCTCAATGTACTATCCTGTTAAAAACATTTTGACCTACTTTATTGATAGTTAACAGAAATAATTAATCTATCCACAATATGGATCACCCATTATAAATCACTAGACAGGATAATCCCTGCTCACAAAAACATATATAGTTGAAGGTTTTTGGATACCTAGACAAAAAATCTCCATACATATATGCATGAATACATTGCTAGCAATTGTCTCTCCCATTTAAATAAGGAGTCGTGGAGTGGAAGTAAAGTTTTAATTGTTAGAGGCGCGCTAGACCTACATTAAGGTAGATAATTAGACAATCATAAGCTTTTGTCTTTCCCATAATAAATAGCCGAATATTCTAGGTTTTTCGAGAGTTTCAAATACATGGTTTGAGTATAGGCAAGTGCTAAACTAAAACAAGGTTTTGGTTCCCATACAGTTAAGTTTAAAGGCATATCGTACAATTCACCTTTTATCCTAAAAAAACATATCCTTTTCTTTAAGGTTGAATACGATGTTCTCTAAAAGTGCCACGTTAGATCAATATCATGATGATATTGTAATACTATTATGATATAGAAATTCTAAAATGTTGAATTTCACATTATAATAAATTCCGGATCATTTCGTAAAAACAGCAAATGTGTTGTATAACTTATTTAGCATTGAAACCATAACTCACCGTCGACTTTGTTTTGAAATGAATTGCAGAACCCATATTTATCAGTGTATTCCCTATGAAAATCAATCGATAAGCCTATATTTTACCTATTAGGTTAAACAAACTGAACAAAATGTTGTAGTCTTACCCACCTGCCTTTAGAGTATGTCACGAGGAACCAGTTTGCGCTGATAGTTTTCAAAATCTAAAACCATCCAGATGGCGCCACTGTGAACTGTACGATATGCCTTTAATCGAGTGCCTGGAACATGGTGGACTGATGTATCGTAGGTGCTGATTGGATAGTTTAAGTGGTACGGTTTGTGACATAAGCAATGGGGAATGGTCTTACATCAGAGGTATTGAAAAATTACCTTAATGTCTCCCCAGGAAATCTAAAGAAATGTATCTTTTTATAGGTATTGAACAATCAATATACAAAGTGGAAATTAAGTATTGACATCATACCTGCAATTCTTGTACACACTTTCTAGTACCTTTTTAAACAATTCATGGACTCTATTTTTTTTATTTTTTTTAATAGCAACACATACAACTGTCGTCCAAGGGCGTTCTTCCCAGCAATGGCTGGTTTTCATCGTTTTCTCGCAACCCGAAAATAATTGTCCTTCTAAATTGTGTTTGACTCTAATATGTGTAATATGCATAATATATCATATCAATCATTGCACAGTCTACCAAACGTTTAACCTAATTTGATCCCAATATAGCGTACGGACCTCCCACTACAACGTCAACAACAACAACAACAACTACAGCAGCAACTACAACTACTGCTACTACTACTGCAACAGTAGCATCAGCAATATCATCAACAACACCACTAATTGCTCGTAATACTTTTTAGAGTACCTTGAAGTAGCATGGTGGTATGGTTAAGGCACTTCAAGAGCACTTTGATCCACGTATACCTCAGTTTGAGGACCTGGTTAAAGATGAGATAAAGCAATGTAGCTCCTTTAATGACTGTTTTAATAGTGAAGGAACACCCCACACTTCAGAGTGTACCCAGGCCATTTATTATCTACCGTATACAAAGAACTCCTTGAAATGTATGGGAACTCAGTAAACCACGATTCATTATATAAAACCTGTCAGATACCATAACTATGGTATACAGATTCAGATCTGTTGTATACGGCCTCAAATCCATGGTTTACAGAAAAATAGTCTCTTTCTGCTATAAACCAAAGAAATAGTCCCTATTGTTATACCCTTTAATATGGCAATTACTGGGTTTAATTTATTCAGTATTCAAAATCGATGATAAATGCAACAAACGATGGTTTTGTGGACAGGCGGCTCTGTAAACCACTCGAGGCTGACGTCCTAATACACTCGCTAGCGCCGTGTACTACTACGCGTCGTGGTTTATGACCGCCTGTCCACAAAACCATCGATTATTTTCTATGTCTCAGCTGGGAGAGAGAGTCATAGACTGTGTCCCTGTCGAAGTCAATGATGACACAGGTACGGGGATATTCGTAGCGACCTTGAACTTTTCCCTCTGGCGAGATCCCCCAATAATTGGTCTACATTGGCTCAAAATAAACGACAATACAAAAATTACTCTTTAACATTAGTTTGAAATAAAAATGTTTAGTATGAACCTGTCGCAACATAACAGATGAGCAGATAACAATTCCACATGCATAGAGAAATGCACCTGGTTGCTTTCACAGACACTAGGAGGCGCACGAAGCAGCCTGACCAATAGGCCTTGTACAAGAAACTAATCTGAGGTGCAGCACCAGCTAGGACAGAATGGCAGGCACTATCTGGACTAATGTCAATAGGCCAGAGAGGTGGGGTTTTATTTAAACTAAAAACTTGTGACATCTTAAAAACTCAAAATAACGATATTTTCAAGATCGTCATGTAAGACCTTCCTCCATAAAGACGGATCACTCTAGGCGATGAGAATGCAACAAAGACCACGATAAGATCAATTATTTCATCGTCCTTGGTTTTAAATCACCTCCCGGGCTTCAGGGCTACATGAGTCCGAGTAGACTAGATAACGTTTCTAATAAATCTAAGGCCCGGCAACTGGTGCCAGCCATGACCTTGAACTTTCTCTTTCCTTGTAATGAGATCCCAAGAACAACTTGAAATAAATGGGAATACATAATGTCAACCTTCCAAAATACCCTTTCATTTATCTTAAGAATAATATCATCATTAGGAGAAATTGCTTTATGCCATCTTTAATCAACCCCCACACGTCACCCTATGTTTAGTTCACGAAGCACACGGCGATGGCGCCACTGTTTAGAGTCAATATGTGTACCCTGGTCCACCTGTGCTCGGCTCTGGTATACTGCAGGTGACGATCTCTGTCATTATAATCAAGGAGACCCCTTGCCTCAGATATGGATGTATCATATTTACTTTGATATACCTGCAGGCATCTGATATGTTCTGAATTTATTTGTATAATTCACGTTTCATGGTGTGTCAGTGACCATACTTTATTAAGGTCAAATTTATTTTGGGAACTCCCTCGAAAATATCGGATCCCGATTTCCATAAATCGGAACCCGATTTCCCCGATTTTTCTTTGAAAAATTCAGAAAGGTCAAATGCCTCATATTTCATATTCAAAATTGAGTCATGATATCATTATCATACCCTAGGAGTATATGAAATGACTCATAAAGATCAACTTAACAATTGCAAAATTGTCAATGACTTTCCCATTTAAGGGCGTTTCCTATGGTAAAGCAAAGCGGAGTGCACTGATTGCCCAGGGTACATGATTCATCATAAGTATTTACACAATCCTGTTGTTTCCCCACCATTGTTTCCCTAATCTGAATAGATTTTGTAGTTTTCTACCCACAGGTGCTGGATGAATATTTATCTGGACCATGTGTACTGCAAATGGTTCTCCTCATATTGACATTGAGATGCACATTGTATTCCATGTTGACATGATGATAGGTGCTTCCCTGGTTCCTAAATGTGGCCGCCTATTATATGTCAACATACTGTTTGATAAGAGTGCACGCCTTGGGTTTTCCTCAGTTGTACAAATGAAGGTACTACAACTTTAAGGGTTTCTAATTCTACACTGTATAAATAATTAAGATACATGCTCATGAAAGACATAACGTCTAAGCATAGTACATGTATCCAAATGTCTGGAATTTTACTATCAGCCAACTGACCACTGTTTCCGTTTAGTTATTGAATTGTTATTCTCTCTAACTTGTAAGTCTACATCAATTAAGCATTTATTTGTTTTAGGAATTGAAAACACTTCTAAAAACCACATCTCATAGAGGATACATTTAAAATGTACATATCTATGGATAGCCCTCATCAACTAATATAGGTTAAGATAGAATATCATAATGATAGATTCAAAACATGACAAAAAGATGCTGTAGATTAGATAGAGGATAATCTATTTTAATGTTGAGATGCTATAACTAGAATCAAATATCTTAAACATTGAAGTGTTTGTAGTATTGATATATATTAATAGTATATAACATGGTAAAAACATACTAGAATCTTTAGAATAGAACATAGTTTCAAATGATATACATACTATAATATAAACAAATTTAGGTATATGAGTTTTTATCTTGTATAGCTGTGCATACCTGTAGGTTGACATCATAAATATTTCTTTAGGAATATTATCACCATATCACCCTACAGCCAACCTGTTGTTCACATCATTCCACATTTCAATGTTCTCCCAGGAACCTCAACGACAACACCTGGGACACCAACTCCGACAAATAGTAATAACCTCGAACTGGTTTAGTGTTTAGCAATCTAAGATATCGACATGCACCCAGATTTCGTACATACTAGGTCTTAAGTGGGATTTCCATTGGCCTCAGTCATCTCAATACTTTCTTTTCTGATAATATATATATGGTACCTGATAATAAATTTTGGAGCCATGGCCCATTTCTTCAACAATTAGGTCAACCCATGTCACGTGGCAGATCTGTCCAGTACAAGTGTCCCGCCTGCACAGTTTTCACGTACAGGAGCCCTTCCACTGCCGCATGCTGCACGGTTAAAGGCTCACAAAATGCATGGCATTCACTCTCGCCTAGCGAGTCCTGGGTATAAGTATTTAAACTCGACTTTCCAAAATCAGCTCATAACAAGGTCAACCCGGTTTGAATTTGTTGGTGGCCCATTTTTTCAGTCAGTGGTACCACATCTTAGATCAGAAATGCATCAAAAGTGATACTGGTTTGTGGTTACTGATACATTTATTGGAGGCAATGGAAAACCTGCTTAGTGCCTAACCCCCACTTAGCCACATCGACCCCAACACCCTCCCACCCCCCATAAGTAACCCTCTGCATCTAGACAGCCTGAGTATCTGAGCAAGCACATGACTAACATGCACCATCCATGTGGATTCTCAGGATCTCAAATTTACTATAGAACCACTATAAGTTTTCCGATTATTAATGAATTTAAGAATATATCTTCTGTGCTGTATATCCACCGAATGCATTTGATTTGGCCATTGAGAGATGGATTTAGTTTATTTTTGCAAATTTGTTTTAACTTTAGGAGATTACCTGGATGATCCTTTGAGGCTTTCATTATAAGCACAAGTATCCTATTTTATCACCCATCTGATACGTTAATAAAAACGTGTGGGATTCTTTATTGCTACAAGCAGAGAATACGGGCCGTCTGTATGGCTACGTGGAAAATAACATAAATAGTCTCTGAACCCTCACCTAGTGCAACGGTGTAATATAAGTAAAACTGATCAGATACAGCACACTATGGTGAATAAGAATACTCATAGTACAAAGTCCAGGGATTGGAAACAACGGGGAATTATGTTTCATTATCAGTCCTCTCTGAATCACAGTAGACATTTTATGGGAATTTCTTAAAGGGGCCATCCTGATGAAGGAATGACTTCATTGTGGTCCTAAGTGTAGTGATAAGGACAGAGAAAAACATACTTATCCTCAATATTGGTAAGTGTACAAAGATTAAGTTAAGAATTAAGTAGGTTGATCTATTAATTCCAAATAACATATCCTTATAAATCCTGGAAATCCATATACAAATCTCGATTATTTTTGAGAAAAATACAATTTATGTATTGTTACCTGTGCGCGAATTTCTCCCACTTATGTGTCAGCTGTACGGACTTCATTCGTGCACACTGTGCACGAACTAATGGTTTTTGCATTCTAAACCGATTGCAAGTAACCTGTATTAAAATGATGTTGTTAATAATTTCCAGGCATATTATAGAAAAAGAGACATAGTGAGTGGGACTGAATTACACCTGTTCCTTGTTTTATGTCGGGAATATTCACCGAGTTTGAATAATTCCGACAGAAAAAATGACACAGAATAGATAGTGACCATATCATCCTACTCTTCAAAACCAATTCTGAATTCCAGAGCAAATGCACTACACGACCCTAAAGTAAAATTTCTATGTCTATGTGAATGCCCTTTAATAGGATTTGACCAATAAAAACAATCATTGTTTTACTTTTACCTAGTATAAGAAAATAATATATCTGTAAGATTTAAGTCTAAACGCCTCAATAGTAACGGAACAGGAGTAGATGTTCTTTAATCTATTGTAAGTTAACACTTTATAGTAAACTACTGTCGAACCAAATATGTATAGACTAGAAATTAGAAATATGAATTATCAAATTAGAAACATGAATTAGGGATATTTGTAGATCTGATATTTGATAGATGTTAATTAGATTCCTAGATACAAATATAATGCCAATGTTTCATCGCCATCGTTCTATCTTTAGAATAATATACATCTACGGAGTAGTACTAAAACTAAAATACCCATGCAGGCTATTTGATAATTACGTACTGCTGCTCCCTATGCAGTATAAACTGTATACTGAACCCTGTGCAGTACACCGTTATACTAACGTTGAAACATCAACAGTGTGTGGGCTTTCATGCTGACATGTCTCCTGTGCCATTGTGGCTATGTAATGAATATATAACCACCCACCATGCTTGTACATGGAATTGATGTTATTTGCGGAACGTGGCCTAGGGCCTCGTTCTGTAAAAAAACAACAACAATTCCCCACCTCATTTTGTAGCATGTACAGCATGGTCAGGTCGTTCTATATAAATACAGTAATCCTGGTATATAAAATCCTGTTGTTGCTATCTCTTTCCCCACTAGGATACAACACCACCGAGTTCTGCCTCTCAGTGGCGCTACCTGTCGGCCACTCGGCCGCCGCAGACGCGCGCTCCGTCTCTCGTTCCGCAAACATCGACGTCAACGCCGCCATCAACGTCACGTGTGACGTCACGTCGGTGACGGTGACGTGGACGCTGAGTCAGGGCACGTGGAATGACGTCAGCGTGCAGACAGTGTCCGTCGTCAACTCCCGAGCCAGCGCGCAGAAAACTTGGTCGGCCGCCAGCGTCCCGCCAGGGGTCCTCAGCGTCAACGTCAGCGTCACTTCCGGTGAGTTTAACAGCAGTGACGTCACCTACGTCAATGTGAAGAGCGCCGACCTTGAGGCGATCATTGACGGCGGATCCCTGCGCACGACGCAGTGGGGAACGACGGTGTACGTCGACGCAAGGTCAAGGACGATCGACCCCGACACCGGAAGTAAACAGGACAAGACCGGAATGACGTTCAGCTGGACGTGTTTTGACGTCAATGGCAATGATATGACGTCAGCATTCAGTCAAAGCCTGACAACCGAGAGCAGTCTTAGTAACGGGTACGTCTATATCCAAACGACGTCACTGGGCGTCGGTACCTACGTCATCAACGCTACTGTCACCAAGGACACGCGGTCGGCCATGGCGTCTCAGATGATCACCGTCGTCGACGGATACGTACCCGTGGTCGATATCAAGTAAGTCGCACAGTGTGAACTGGCCTTAAAGATGAAGTGCAGAAATGAGTCTTGATGATAAATTCATTAAAAATAAAGACCCGCCCCTCACACAGTGAGAGTACGGGCCTGTTTGTGTGAGAGGGTCGCGACCAGTCAGGTCAGCAGCAGGGCCAGTCAGGGGGTATATAAGGCAGGTGGGAGGGGGTCCACAGCTCATTCATATGCATGGTCACAACAGGTAAGAGGTCGGCCATGGTGGGATACCTGTGAGTGTAACTATTTCCTTCATTATGAGGAATTGTGGGACATAATCAGAGTGATAAACAGACAGACACCGATAGGAAAATATAGAGATATACAGATACAGTATGCACACATAGAATCACACAGGTCGACAGTGTGTGTGGCAGACACACATGCGCTCCCATGTCACAGGCAGGCATTGCTCTACTCACACTGGTAAAATACACACATATTTATACAGTATAATGGCCCAATCCAAATCTATAACTTTTATATATTATAACTTATTATACTCACTCTAACAATATGTCATGTTGTGATGTTGTGTATTCCAGTCTCACCCTACTAAATACAGCTGGGTACATGTGTTCTCACTGAGACTCAGAGAGTCAATGAAGCGTACACAGTGCTCAGAATGGTTATATAGTGGTCTAGGTCAGACACTACGGGTCAGGTCGTCGCGACCGGACCCTACACCTCACCCGATGTATGCACCTGTCAGCTCCGATCCACACGTGCTTGAAAGCCGTGTGGGCGGGGCCTATTTTTTAGAATTAATTAACAGAGCTTAATTGCTTTATATAAGCTTTAAGAGTTATAACCTCCTTAAACCTGAGAGTCCAGCAGTAAGCATGCATCTCACGTATTCCACTGATGTAGTGGTAATTCCAGACGAGTCCCCCGTCTGGGATACATACACAATATTACCATGATTTGAATCTGCGTGGTCGTATTCTCCGCGTAGTTGACACATAGTCAAACTCCAAGCGATAGCCGGGAGTATTGCGTAGTCTCAACTAGGAGGAGAATACGGCCACACAGATCAAAATCATGGTAATGTTGTATTTATTACTCACCTTTCGACTAATTATAAGGAAACAAAAATTGTAAATAATTAGAAATTCGACGCAAGCGCTGTGCATTGTTTATATAAAACAGTTCATATAATGCCCGTCAGGTGGCCAAAAGAGCCGTATTCTACTAGGAGAATACAGCTTTCCGGAATCTACTCAGTAGCAATCTGTAGGCTCCATAGCCTTAGTATTAGGTGGGTAATAACAGAACCTGAAGAAGATCAATAGCCTGTGCTTTATTGGGTGAATGTAGATCTTTCTATGACTGTTCAGACAGTAAAGCATAAAGCTCGAAGTCATTCGTATCCTGAGCGTGAAGTTCTACTCCGGGCCATCCAGGTCGGATCCAGACAACATGACCTCTGAACAGCTTTTTATCCTCACTAAGGCCAGATATTATAGAAGAAACCTGACTAATTGGCTAACATTTGCGACATAATCCTTCATTAGATATTTTCCCTAAATATCTGATGGGCGTTGGATACGCGTTCCCAATGCTACGTTTATGGAGAAGAAAGTACCAGGGGTGAGATAGAAAGGATCACAGGACCACGGGGCTCTGGGGTCTCCGGTCATGATAGGGGTTGAAGGTTAGGGGCAAAACAGGCTAACTGCATGGATCATATTGTGTCTGATTTTTAGCTTTCTGGTGAACTATACTTTATATTGTGTCTGACCTATAGCTGTCTGGTACCTGCATATCATAATGTGTCTGACCTGTAGCTATCTGGTGAACTGCATATTATATTGTGTCTGACTTATAGCTATTTTGTAACTGCATATCATACTGTACATCATACTGTACCTCATTTTTAGCTGTCTGGAGACTGCATACCATTCTGTTTATAACTTGTACCTGTCTTGTAACTGCGTATTATAGTGTGTCTGACTTATAGCTGTCTGTCAACTGAACATCATATTATGTCTGACCTTTAGCTGTCTGGTAACTGTACTTTATACTATGTCAGACCTATAGCTGTCTGGTAACTGCATATCATATTGTGTCTGACCTACAGCTGCCTGGTGAACTGCGCTACGCGGACGGTGACGGGACAGAAGCTGAGTCTGATGGCCGCCTGTCCGACCTGCGACTCGGCCACGCTGACACTGCTCACCTACAGCTGGTCCCTGACAGAGAGCGGGTCCATGGTCAGCACCAGCGCATTCACCGCCATGACGGCCACAGGTGAGCAGCATGACTCAGCAAATATCTCACATCTCACATGTATGTAGCAGCGCTGAGGTTTTTTTTACATGTTTCCTTCATTTTCTCTTGGGGAATGAGGTCCCAATATGTCTGTCAAGTTCACCATATGCGGGATTCAGCTAGGGGCTAGAATAAGTCAAAGGAACTGGATTGAATTGATAATTGTCAGTATTTGAAAATCACCATCAAAGAAGGTAAATGACTGACTTGTCTTTCAGGGGTCTCCACTTCCGGTCTCGTGATCAAGGCCAACCAATTGGAGCCTGGCCGGACGTACTGTCTGCGCATGACGGTGGACTGCCCCGTCTGCGCAACCGCACTGACCGAGTACTGCTTCACCACCAACAACCCACCAGAGGGCGGCACCTGCGCGTCCTCTCCCACTTCCGGTAAGAGAATTTTCTGTCTGGATTTCAAGCCTTACTACTCTAGGTCAGCAAATGTGTACTCAGCTTGTGATTGAAGCTGAGACTCAAGACATCCTATCAAATCAGTTCTCATCTTGACAGTACTGAGATTGGTACACTCATGAACTTATTGTATATCGTGAACCACATTACCTAACAACTAGAATTACTCAGTTTTTTTTTTGTTAGTTTTTTTTAAATTTGCGTTTATTTCAATTTCTCCTACAAGAGGAGTTCTTCCAATTGAGTTTGTGATTGCAACTCAGTCTGAACCCCGTATCCCACCCCGTATAACATTATTAATTATTGAAATAAAATTAGCTATTGAGTATTGGGTACAATACCTTCACGGCCGTGGAGTATAAGTTCCTAATGTTAAGCCTATGGGGGACAATACTGGAGTGAGATAATTCACGTGGCATTGCGTTGTGAATTACTACGCGATTCAAACTCGATGGGATACCAGTTCCGACCCTAAACTTTCGGTTTCCTCTATAGAAACCAATGAAAGTGTCAGGGTTCCCTTATATGCAATGAGTTTGATGGCATGGTGATTTCACGAGGTGAAGCCTAAACTTACATAGGTTTCCTCAATAATACTAATGGTGTACGTCGTGGCCGCAGGCACGGCGCTGGTGACCCGTTTCACACTCTCCTGCTCCGGCTGGCGGGACGAGGGCGACTCTAACGCCGTCCTCAGCTACAAGTTCTTCCTGCCGCCCGACTCCACCTCGGCCGCCGCCACGGCCGCCTCGACGGCCGCCACCACAGGGACGGCCGCCGACGACGACAGCCGCGAGCTCATCTACTACGGGTCGTCGCCGCAGTCTCCGGGGCTGCTTCTCCGAGCCGGCAACTCGTCCTCCGGCTTCAGTCTCCAGGTGTTCGCGCAGGTCTACGATGAGTTCGGGGCATTCAACCAGACCACTCTTACTATCACGGTATGTACGGCTTAGACAATACAACCAGAGCACCCTCACTATCACGGTATGTATGGCTTAGACAATACAACCAGACCACCTTTACTACCACGGTATGTACGGCTAAGACAATACAACCAGACCACCCTCACTATCATGGTATTACAGCTTAGACAATACAACCAGAGCACCTTCAGTATAAGGTATGTACGGCTTAGACAATACAACCAGACCACCCTCACTATCACGGTATGTATGGCTTAGACAATACAACCAGACCACCTTTACTACCACGGTATGTACGGCTAAGACAATACAACCAGACCACCCTCACTATCATGGTATTACAGCTTAGACAATACAACCAGAGCACCTTCAGTATAAGGTATGTACGGCTTAGACAATACAACCAGACCACCCTCACTATCACGGTATGTACGGCTTAGACAATACAACCAGACCACCTTTACTATCACGGTATGTATGGCTTAGACAATACAACCAGACCACCCTCACTATCACGGTATGTACGGCTTAGACAATACAACCAGACCATCCTCACTATCACGGTATGTACTGCTTAGACAATACAACCAGACCACCTTTACTATCACGGTATGTACGGCTTAGACAATACAACGAGACCACCTTTACTATCACGGTATGTACGGCTTAGACATTACAACCAGTAAACCTCCTTACAACTATAGCACCCACACTATCACGGTATGTCCACCTAAAACCATTCTATCATTCTCACTATCACTGTATTCCCCTTTAGGCCATACAACCACCCATACTATCACAATATATCCCCCTTAGACCATTCAAGCAGACCGCCCGCAATCCTCTAAATAGCCAGGGACAAAGCACAATTTATGCACTACTCACAACCTCGTTTGTCAATCATACTGAGGCAGGTCGCCAGATCCAACGTATAGCTCTTGTACTACGCACACATGGTGACCGCTTACTTGTGAAAACTGCACCCTCACTCCCGTAAACCCATTTTTCTTTTACGAATTACCGACTTTTGGCACAGATAAATCTGTAGGAAACCATCTTCAAACTTAGGCCCTCTTGAGAAAACATCGAGACGCCGACTGATGTCTGTAGCGATGTTTTTTGCGTTTTGGGGCAAAGCCGCCTGATCACAAAGTGATGAGAATAAATGAGGTACTCCACCCAGTTTGACTGCGGAGTAATTAACGAAGGAAAGCTGAGTGAATTCTGTAGCAGGCAAACTTGGTAAAATCGGCGATCAGATGAAACTCTGCCTGCCGCATCGGTTCATCTGATCGCCCATTTTACCGCGTATTTATTACGTACAGCTTCAGTAACCCTGTTTACCATGATTTCGATCTGTGTGGCCGTATTCTCCTCATAGTTGACGATAAGCAATTCTACGCGTCAACTTCGCTAAGAATACGGCCACACAGATCCAAATCATGGAAATATTGTGTAAGTATGCGCCTTAGTGGAAGACCTGCTACATGCAGAACAGATGCCTTTTCTGCTATATCAAAAATAAAGTGGTTGTCTCTATGAGTAGGTGTCCAAGCCTATCAGTGTGTGTTTCTATGAGCAGATGACCTACCCTTTAAGTGGTAGATCAACATATCATATGATTTCAATCCTCAGTCCTAATAAACTATGAGTTTCAGTCCTAAATAATTTCTATGAGCAGGTAACGCAGCCGACAGCGGCCTCGGTGAGCGGCAACTCGAGCTCGACGACCAGCCTCGCCGAGGCCCTCACCTCCATGACCTCGGGGTCGAGCAGCGCAGTGGGCGAACTCATCTCCAGCGGCGACAAGCGCGGAGCGGCGCAGGTCATCGCCTCAGTCGCTTCAGTCCTCAACGACATGGTAACCTTTTTACGCTGTTCTAAAGAGGGATTCACACGATGGGATTCACGTACCTCACAGGGTGTTTGTCTGAGACGAATCTTTTCTGTACCTCGCACAAGGGTTATCGTTCAATAATATTTAAGTTTGTTCGCTAGGACAGTATTAGCCGTCCATAAGGTCCTCCATAAGTGTTGAATAAAGTTGAGCCACATCGTCCCCGGGTCTCTTTGGCATACAGAAAAGAGTCCGCTGGTACTATCCTAGATTTATCAACGGGCCCCAGATCACTAAAACAAAAGAAAAGATTTTTATGATCATCAGACCAAAATATATAGTAAAAAGAGAACAGATATCAGTTAATTGTAATCTAATAGATGATCTATGTGGTTACTAGGAGGGTTAATGTCATAATGTGTGCTATTCTACGTATATATTACACCACTGAGGAGCATCGTCCAATGAACACATTCAGAAGATTCACACTGCATTCTGTTAGCTCCCTGTGTGCGTACACTTGTATTGGGCGGATGATAAATCAAGTTTACTTTGCAGACGAGCTCCCAATCCACGTCATCAGGTAACGACACTGGCTCCAGCATATCCGAGGACGAAGGCAAAGCGGTAAGTCGGCTTTAAAAGAAGACCTTTGATTTAACCCTTTAAGGAGGGCCGCCTATGGCAGAACTACCCACTTGGGGATGGCTACAAGTGTCTGTGTACACTACTAGAAGACCGGGGCATTATCCTCTGAACTGAGAATTAGAAGGTTTATCAAGTGATGAAATACTTTTTTTTCGTTTTCTAGAAACCAAAAATATGGTATTACACCAATGTTCTGCGCAAATTTCAAGTTTATTGAGAAAATATTTCCTTTTGAAAAACAAAATATCCAGCAAATGAAACCTTAAGGCATCATCCACCCCCTGCTGGTTGATGCCCTTAAAGTGTCGTTTCTGCCATTTGGTGTGGAGCGCGCTGATCACGCAATGAAAACAAGGTTGTAGTTGTTGTTTGTGCCACCAGGTGCGGAGCGCGCTGATCACGCAATGAAAATGAGGTTTTAGTTATTGTTTCTGCCACTAGGTACGCAGCGCGCTGATCACGCAGGTAAAACAAATGTCGGCTGGGGTGACGAGTCTCGATGAGGTGCAGATCATCTCCGCCGCGCTGGTTACTTCCACCACCGTCACGACTCAAGTCACGGATGACGCACTGGTAACTCTCCCCCTCACTCTCCATACATAGGTGTTGACGTACAAACTAAAACACAGGAGACTTAGCCAGCAGCTCAGTCTCCATACAAAGTTCGTGATGATAAACGCTATAGACTATGATTTAAGAAGCTGAGCTTGGTCACTCTAAAAAACAGTGGTTGACGGTACATGGTAACTAGAGAACTTAGCTAATTCACTTTCCAAACATAGTTTTTTGACTATACATACTAGAGAACTTATCCTACTCAGTCTTCAAGCTGTTAAGGATACATGATACAATGTAGAGAAATTAAATCAATTTTCAATTCGTTAATATTAATCTGCTAAGGTCTAGCCTACAGAAAACCTAAAGTATTTTTCTCTCATCTTTCCAACATTGATACTTCAGACCGACGCCGTTGACGCCCTGTCAAGCCTGACCAACTCCACCGGCAGTCTGCTGGCTGACAGACCAGAGCAGGCCGTACCCATAGCCACCAGTAAGTTCACAGTATTAGCGAAGTAATTTGCTAGGAAGGTTAGGTTTTATGTCATAGGGCATATAGTGTTACGTTCCAAATTATCTGTTTGTGAAACATACAGGCTCTATCCCTTGGTGTAACTGATCATGCTGGCTCTATGTAATAGGCCACTGGAGGTGACCCTTGGTTCCGATCAACACAGTCGCCCCAACGTGGTAAACACAAAGTTAGTAAGGCTTGGAAAAATTACTGCCCGCGGCCAAGGCCTTAGGCAGTAATTTTTCCAAGCCTTACCTCGTAACTTTGACTTCCTCTCACCGGAACATAGCTTCCCTCTAATAGTGAAGGGTGGGTATGAGTGTGAGATGGTATACTGCTCAATGGTAAAGGGTAATTACACTATCACCCGCTAATATTGCTCTTCACTATTGAGAGTTACTTATATTGGGCCTCTGTGACGATTGCGGCCCATTCAAATGAGAGGGGAATTGTGTATTTCTGGATTTCTGGACACTAAATAGCATCACAATATCAGAATAATTCAATACCATACACTATATTCATATCATCACATAAAAAGCAAATAGCGTCATCTCTTATTCACTCCGCTGCGACCATGGCATAGTTTTGTCACTTTAAGAGGATGATCGCTGATACCGGGGACACACCGAGCGAGTCAAGGCTCAATGTCAGATATTATTTCACAGGAATATCTCCTGCCTATCAGCATATCTTAAGCAAGAATTAGGTGAAATATGAAATAATAGCTCACCACGTTGTGTTGGCGAATCCGGAAATCGCTGCAGTACTCGCTTGGTGTGTCTTCAGCTTCAGTATTCTTTTTTCTAACATTATTCCTATGGCTAAAGCCGGGAACACACCAAGCGAGTCAAGCGGCAATCTCTGGAATCGCCAACACAAAATCGCCAACGTATGTGAAATATTATTGCATAATGATATCTCCCACTGATAATTTAGCACCTCGGAAGCAATAATCAGGTGAAATATGGAATAACAGCTCAAATATAGGCCATTTTGTGTTGGCGATTACGGAACTCGCTGCGTTTCTCGCTTGGTGTGTCTCCGGCTTTAACTAGCGGTGAGATAATGAAGCTGTGCCCGCTTGCAGCGCTGCTGTCGGCGGTGGGGAACGTGATGCGGGGCAACCAGCCGCAGACGGAGGTGGCGCGGGAGGTGGTTCCCCTGGAGACTCCGGCGGAGACGGCGGTGCGCCTGGAGCAGGAGGAGGCGGCGCCCGTCTCCCCGGAGGAGCAGGGCTTCTACGACGCCCTCCAGCGCAGGCTCAAGGTCAAGCAGCGCAACAGCGAGAAGCAAAAGGTACGCCATCCCAACCCGGTATCCAAACCAGACCATTTCGCTATCACAATTCTGGAACGGTCGACCACTTCATGTTTATGAGGGCTTCCAAGTAGAATATTGTCAGAAGTCAACTCAAAATGTCCACGATTTATCTTCCTCGTGTTATGCAAAATACGCCAGCTTTCCTTACACTGAGATCAGCCTCTGTAGTAGACTGGCCTCAGTCCCTGTATCCTACAGTCACCGCGACCGCCGCCGCCCCTATCCCTCCACCCCGCTTGATTCATGGCCCAGTCAGAGAAGGATATATACTATAATGAACTATATTCTGATTGTCTTTAATCATTTAATGAATGCTAATATTCAAGGACTTGAGCAAGACTACCTCTGTAGTAAAATACAAATAGATCAGTATGTTGAAAAATCCTCATAAAACCAGACAAGCTGACTTTTATTTAAATTAATACATGTATTGTTTTATTGGGGAATAATGTTACATCGAGATAGGCGGCGGTGGTGTAGGGCTGGTTGCAACGTTTCCTCTTTATTATTTTTATGAGACTTCTTCAGGCAATGAGGATAATAAAGTTGACCTTGCACTCTCCAGGCGGAGACTCTGACGCCGTCCGTGCAGGGGTCGGAGCAGACGGTCGTCAAGGCCGTCACCCGGACGCTGGCCCCGGGCGAGGACGCCGTGACGTTCTCCACGTCGGCCGCCACCACGCGACTGCAGCGCCTCCCAGCGTCGACCACGGAGAACGTCACCATGACGACGGGCAGCCTCTCCATGGAGATCCCGGCCGGCTTCTTCGGCAACGCCTCGTCCGGCGAGGTCATGGACTTCCAGGTGATTACAGCCTTTTATTACCCACCTATGACGTAGTCTCCATAGGAATACATAGGAATTTGCTACCTGAAGATTCTGCCATGTCAGAATCTCCTGCAGAAGATTCCGGAAAAATAGTTCACGATATAATATATATGGTATATATATTTGCAGACACTGGGCTATTATCATGGTATACATTTGCAGACACTGCACTATTATTATGGTATATATTTGCAGACACTGCACTATCATCACAGTATATATATTTGCAGATACTGCACTATCATCACGGTATATATATTTGCAGACTCTGCACTATCATCATGGTGTATATATTTGCAGACACTGTACTATCATCATCGTATATATATTTGCAGACACTGCACTATCATCATGGTATATATATTTGCAGACACTGTACTATCATCATGGTATATATATTTGCAGACACTGTACTATCATCATGGTATATATATTTGAAGACACTGCACTATCATCACGGGATATATATATTTGCAGACACTGCACTATTATCACGGTATATATATTTGAAGACACTGCACTATCATCACGGTATATATATATTTGCAGACACTGCACTATCATCATGGTATATATATATTTGCAGACACCGCACTATCATCACGGTATATATATTTATTTGCAGACACTGGACTACCATCATGGTATATGTTTGCAGACACTGGACTATTGCCATGGTATATATATTTGCAGACACTGCACTATTGCCATGGTATATATATATTTGCAGACACTGCACTATCATTATGATATATATATATATTTGCAGACACCGCACTATTATCATGTTATATATATATATATATATTTGCAGACACTGGACTACGCCTCTAACCCCTTCGTGTACGGCGCCGGCGCAGACGATACCACCTCCTCCATCCTCCAGTTCTCCGTCGGCGACGTCAACGGCAACGACAACGTGACGTCATCCGACGCCCAGCTGCTGATCGGGTTCCCGAACGCGGGGGCGACCACGTCATCGGTGTCGCAGACGATCGCGGAGAACGCGACCAACCCGCTGCTCTACCACAAACTGAACGTGACCAGCGACAGCGCCGCGCTCATGGTGAAGCTGGTGCTCGACGGCACCGCCGAGAAGTTCGACGTCTACATCACCAAGAACGTCATGCCCACCAAGACGCAGAGTGACGTCAACATGACGTCAGCGGCCACGTCATCGGGCGGGAAGAGCGAGGTGAACGTCATGGTGCCTTCGTCTAAGCTGAGCGGCGCGGGAATTTACTACCTGGGACTGGAGCCCATAAGTGAGTTCTCATCCCCAAGCATTACCTACCTCATATAAAACGTGTAAATTCCGGTAGGATCTGCTTGGAGATTCTCCCGCACATAAAAACAGAGTGAACCAGACCTAGGGACGGAGACTGAAGGGCCACGAGAGTGAGATTCTCGTGTAGTGCTAAACTTAATCCTGCTATTCTTTTTTTAATGCCTGGGACTAGTCATCGCAATCATTTACATGTATTATACAGAAACAGGGTTACTGTGGCTATGTCTAAGGGAGTGGGCATTCACTACATGGGACTGGAGCCCATAAGTGAGTTTTTATCCCTAACCATATGAATCAATAGCCTGTTCAATTTAACCGACGTGACTTTCATGATCATCGGCCTGAGCCTGGCAGAATCGGCAACAATCTTTTGCTGATTATTAGTAAATTATAGTGAATAACAGTCGGTCGCATGGATGACATGGACAAGGTTTATTTACAATTGTGATATACATGTTTCAAAGCAATATATATTACTAACAAAGTATGTATGTCTGCCTATCATGAGACACTGGGACGATTTTGTGATTTACTACACGATTCAAACTCGATGGGATACATGCTCTGACCCTACACTTTCCTCTGTAATGCAGTGAGACATGGTGTTGATTATATCTGAACTCTCACCACAGGCAATTCACGTAAACGGAGATCCGTGAGCGATAATTCAACGACCAGTAACGGTACGACCGTCAGCTACTCCGTCACCATGGCAACATCCTCGTGTCGCTCGTACGACTCGGCGACCAATTCGTGGTCCACTTCCGGTTGTGAGGTAAGTCTGGAAATACTCGTTGTCGGCAAAACCTGTCTCTGCAATGATGGACTCTTTACAATCTTAGGATTTTAAGACATTCCCTTCTGGGTAATGTAGTACTTCCCAAGATAGAATATAGCTGTGTGGTGTATCTAGCAGTTTTCTCAGTGAGATTTGAAAATTCTCGACATAAAGGATAACTGAGAATAGAGCTTAACAATGGGTACCCGAAGCATATACTACCCGTACTGGAAGTTTCCTCCCGTTATATCAAATGGAAGAACTAGGCAATCCCAGAATTTGTCAATAAAACTGAATAATAATGATAAAAAAAATGATACTAATGGTGATGATAATAAAAGAAAGATAATATTCATCGAAATGATTAAAATTTCTTTTCCTCGTATATATGTAAAATCTCAAACTCGCGGAGTTTTCAACTTTCACAAAAGATCTGTATTTCCTATTACACAATTACAAATTCAAAAACAAAACAAAAAATATGAAGTAACAGAAAGAACCATGATAGATATATCATCGTGCATTTTTACAAAACTCTCAACCTGAAAGAAAGATTTGGTAACACTTAGTTGTGGTTGTGTCCGGCAGGTGGACGCGTCCTCCACGGTGTCGCAGACGGCGTGCCGCTGCGCGCCCTCCTCCACGCGCAAGGCGTTCGGCGCCTCCTTCATCGCCGCCCCCAACACCATCGACTTCACCACCGTCTGGGCCAAGTTCGCCAACCTGGGCGACAACGCCGCCGTGTTCGCCACCGTCATCGGGCTGCTGGGGCTCTACGTGCTCGTCGCCGTGTGGGCGCGCTACATGGACAAGCGCGACTCGGCCTGGGTTAGTGCTCATAGGGCGGGGTGAAGTGCTTATAGGGGCGGGGTGAGGTTTCATAGGGGTGGGGGAGGTCTTATAGGGTGGTATGAAGTGGTCATAGGGTGGGGTAAGCACTACTGGGTTTCTGTGTGCTTATCGCTATGTGGGCGCACTACATGGACAAGCAGGACTCGGCCTGGGTAAGCTTTCATAGGGGTGGGGGAGGTCTTATAGGGTGGTGTGAAGTGGTCATAGGGCAAGTTGAAGTGGTCATAGGTGTAGGTCACCGGGCTGCTCGATGTCTATGTGCTCATTGCCGTGTGGGCGTGCTACATGAACAAGCGGGACTCAGCCTGGATGAGTGCTCATAGGGCGGGGGGGAGGGAATGCTGATAGGGCGAGTCTAGTTTGTCATAGGGAGGGGTAAGCGCTCATAGGGCTGCTGGGGCTGTACTTGCTCGTCGCCGTGTGGGTGCAATGCATGAACAAGTGGGACTCGGCTTTGGTAAGTGGTTATAGGGCAGGCTGAGCTTTCATAGGATGGTGTAAAGTAGTTATAGGGTTGGGTGAAGTTTTGTAGGGTGGGATGAGCTCACATAGGGTGGGATGAGCTCTCATAGGGCAGGCTGAAGTCTCATAGGGCGGGATGAGCTCTCATAGGGCCGGTAAGCACTTATTAGACAGGGTGAAGTGATTATAGGGGTGGTTGAGTAGGCTGCTTGCTCTGTACGTGTTGGTCACCATGTGGCAAGCGGGCCTTGGCAGGATGAGCACTCATAGGGCAGCGTGAAGTGGTCATAGGTTGGGGTGAGCACTCATAGTTTGGAGTGAGCTCTCATAGGGCAGGGGAGGTGGTTATAGGGGTGGCGCGATCTGTCATAGGAGTGGGTGAGTTGGTCATAAGACAGGGTGAGCTCTCATTGGCTAGGGGTTCATTGCTTATATTGTTTCAGGGGTAATTAAGGTAGGGTTGTGGTCATAGGGGTTCAGTGGTCATAGAGATGGGGGAGCTGGTCAGGGGTTTAAGTGGTCACAGAGATTTGGTGGTCATAGGGGTGGGAGAGGTGGTCAGAGGGGTGAGGGGTGGACAGAGGGTTGGTGTTTGATGGTCATAGCCTACTGCTTCCATATCAGAAGCTGTAGCGTCTTAATTCTCGTTCTGTTTGCAGTCTGAGATGAAGGAGCTCGCGGACAACGCCTCGGGAGATAACTACGCGTACGTGGTCACGGTGGACACGGGGTACAAGATCGGGGCGGGCACCACGGCCGATGTCTACTTCGTGTTGAGCGGCTCACTGGGGGATACCGGGCTCCGTCAATTGTCTGCTCACACCAAGACTGTACGTTCGACCTGTATCTACACCCATATCAGATAAAGCTGTACCAGATAAAGCTGTACCTACAGCCATGTCGGATAAAGCTGTGAATTACTGCGCGATTCAAACTTTGTCCCTAGGTTTCCTCTATAGTCCCTCTGACTTAACACACACAGGAGTTTCCGAGTGGGAAGACTTAGGTCTTCTACCTGGCCTCAAGCTCCGACTCTCCACAATCTGCGTCAATCTGAGCCTCAATAACAAAGTTATTTTCTATATATGTGAATGTCACTCACGTGTCCCTCTAACTTGACACATAAAGGAGTTGCCGCAGGGTAAGACTCCGGTCTTCTATCCGGCCTCGAGCTCCGGCCTCGGTAAACTCACCACACTCTGCATCAATCTGAGTCTCAACAATCAGAAGGAAACCCACGAGATGAAAGCTGCTTGGTCTGTACTCCACCAAGTTTGACTGCAGAGTAATTCACAAAGCGAAGCTGAGTGAATTACTCTGCAGTCAAACGAGGTGGAGTACGGACCAAGTTATTTTCATCGAGTAGGTTTCTGATTTTATCTCACCCCGTAAAACATTATCTATTGATAAAATGAATCACCCAATTAGCCATTGAGTATTGGGTACACGAACTTCACAGCCGTGGAGTCCGAGTTCCTAAGATGATAAAGTAATATTCTGTGTTTATATGTGAATGTTACCTGTCCCCCTGACTTGACACACACAGGGGTCTCCGAGAGGTAAGACCCAGGTTTTCTACCTAGCCTCGAGCTCGGGCTTCGGCAGAATCACCACACTCCAAGCGTATCTGAGTCTCAATAATAAAGTAATAGTCTGTGTTTATATGTGAATGTTACCTGTCCCTCTGACTTGATACACACAGGAGTTTCCGAGTGGTAAGACTCAGGTCTTCTACCTGGCCTCGAGCTCCGGCCTCGGCCGACTCTCCACGCTCCGTGTCTGGCACAACGGCCTCAAGGGCGGCTCCTCCAACGCCTGGTACCTCAGCAAGATCACCGTGGAGGACGTCGAGGACAAGCGAAAGTAGGTCAACCCAGAGCACGAGAGACACATGGAATGAAATGCTCCATTTTCCATGGAAATCCTTTTTTTTCTTATCCAGTTCATAATTTTTTCCCTATGGGAAGAAAATATATCCTGTAGTTAACCTACTATAGGAGAGCCATTTAAGACCTTCCGATGCACTACAATACAAAATCGGGAATATCATACACAAACGGCTAGACTAGGAACATCGGGGTACATCGTAATCTTTTTTAGGTACATCATAAGGCCTATCGTATAGACAATTCGGAGCATAAAGATATTCTTGTGAGAAACTACTTATCAAACTAAACGCAGGGATGCTAGTTGGGGTCAGAAAAAATTCCTACATGGGGACTGAGGCCAGTCTATGTATCACCTAAAACGCACACGGTGTATGGGGAATCTCCATCACTCTCCTAGCAGATTCTTGGGCATATATTTTAAGCCAATCAGAAGTCAGTATTCAAGTTTGCCCTTATCCTACCATCCTACAGTTCTAGGTTGGAGCACTGGGATCCATAGGGCCTCTAACTGAGTGTACTCGGGGTAGCTAAATTCGGAATTTTGAAAGATTACAGAACAAGTTTATCTAAGATTTAGATTTCAGATAACCTGGAGTCTATTTTGTTCTCAAAACATACAATTTCTTGAACTTTTCATAACTTTGACACTAAAATGAAAATCCTACATGTAGGCAAAATCCTACCAACTGGCATCCCTGTAAACGAGGATGATAAGTTAATTTCTAATCATGAAGGATAAGAATTCAAATTTATAACAAAATTGTTCAACAATAACATTTCATTGTTTCCGAACAACGTTTAGATAGGAATGAAAAAATTGCCAGTATAGCCCGCGTAAAGGGGGTATTCCATTGGGATGACTGTACTGCAAAAGAACATCGTACAGCCACCGCACGGGCGCCGCGTCTCGTTGTAGAAATTAGTGCAGAGGATTCGTTTGGATGCGCCATAATCGTCACTCGGCTTCACCTCGATGACGAATGCGGCGCATCCAAAGTCGTGGACCATTGAGTATTTATACGTTATCTCACCCCTGGAATAAATGTCCATAGGTTTAACGTTGGGAACTCGTTCTCCATGCCCCAACGAGTATTGCAGTCCGTTCCCCATGGTCTATATCCTGTGTATCATCCATTCTTTTAGTGTGGACAGGGGTGAGATAAATACAGAAAGCAACCAGTTTTGTTCAAAGAAGCCGTTCTCCAACCCATTTGAATGCTACGTGATATTCAGTCTGCTGTCGTCTCGTTCATATCTCCCCGCATCAAACTCGTGGAGAACGACGACTTTTACCCAAACTTGTTGATTCCTTCTTTAATTCTCGATCCAGTTCTATATAATTACTGTTTGTTTGTAAGACTCACCCCTGGTCACTACGTCTCCGCCTCACTCGCCCACACAGGTACACCTTCCTGTGTAACAAGTGGCTGTCGCTGGAGCACGACGACGGCAAGATTGACCGCACGCTGTTCGCGGCCAAGAAGGCCGAGGTGTCGCGCTTCTCCTACCTGTTCGCCGAACACTCCCGAGAGAAGATCGCCGACCACCACATGTGGGTCTCCGTCTTCTTCAGACCCACCAAGTAACTACCACTTCAGTACTATCATTCAAATAATACATCAGGGTGCTGTTTCAAAAGTCGGGAGGGTGCTAAAATAGAGTACTCATCGCCAATGCGAGAGGCTAACAATGGAACTTGAGGCGTCGCTGTCGAGGTGGAGGTGCCGCTCTCTATGGGATATTGGTAGTAGTTTTGCTGCCGCTTTGATTTGAGGTGCCGCTCGCTGTTGCCGGCCTCTCGCTTTCAAAATGTGACGTGCCGCTGGCGAGACCTCATTCGACTTTGAAACAGCTCCCTGTTCCTCCTAGCCTCAGCATATCAATAGTAATATCTGAGAATTGCACGATCTGGGAATTTACTCAGCAATATCCAAGATCTTTGTAATTTCGGTTGCCATTTTTTCAAAATCATATCAGATATACATTTTTTGTCATAACATTTTTTTATTTTGCACATTTGCATTCCATATTTGATAGGTGTAACCTAGCTTTTACACTTGACGATTCTGGCATTATGTACCTCAGGACAACTTTCAGCAGGAAAATGATTGTCTAATGTAAACGCTTTGTAAAGCGCTTGGCAACTGCAGATCGTCTGATTATATCAGATTATTCAATTTAGCACCACCTGGCAACAATTAAACACACTCTGACGCCCCTATTTCTAGCTATTTTGAATTACTCGTCTAGACGGGCGGCGATTCTGTGAAAACTTGGTCATCAGTGTAAACACTCGAGTCCATTCTGAGGTTGACGACTTTTCCGGGGGACATTGCCACCAGCTGACAACTACTAGCCTGATGATCTATATTCGCCATGTATTTAGTCTAATGTAAACGCCGGTATAAGGTCTCTATGAGGTGTATATATACTATAATTTATATTTCCCTACCAGGACGAACTTCACGCGCCTGCAGAGGTTGTCGTGCCTGCTGAGTTTCCTCTTCATGACGATGATCACGTCGGCCATGTTCTACCGGACGGAGGAGAACGTGGAGCGGCCTCAGGTCATCTCCCTCGGGCCCTTCTCCTTCTCCGTGCAGGAGCTCTTCGTCAGTGTCATCTCGCTGGCCATCGTCGTCCCGGTCAACCTCATCATCATCGAGCTCTTCCGCCGCACCAACGACCTCGACATGTTCTCCACCATGGACAAGATCAAGAAGAAGCGCGACACCAAGACCCAGATCGAGATGAGCGATAATGCGGGAATGAACGACAAGCTCGAGCAGTGGGACTTCGGGCAGAAGCTCAAGAACGAGGCCTCCGATACGCTGGCCATGAAGAACATGGAGGTGCTGGATATAGACGACATAGATGAGGAGTGGGAGGTCGGCACGAAGCCAACACAGAAGAAATATAGGAAGGAGGAGGAGGGAAAGAAGAAGAAAAAGATGCTGCCCAGTTGGATGCGGTACATCGCTTGGGGACTGTTGGTTTGCGCCGTGCTGCCCTCAGCCTTCTTTGTGATCCTCTACAGCATGGAGTGGGGCGCAGAGAAGGCCAACCAGTGGCTCACCTCCTTCGTGCTGTCCACCCTGGAGTCAGCCTTGCTCGTTGATCCGCTGAAGGTAAGACTTTTCCAGGGTGGTTTTTGTCCCAAAAAGTTCAGGTCAACTATAGAATATAGAACCGTCCCAAGGCGCTATAAAAATTATGTAAGGAGGTCATAGTGAAGGTCATGGTTTGCTCTGAATGCAGTCATTGGCTGCTTGGTCAACCCATGCCATCTATATTCTTTATATGGCAGTTTGTTTGTTTGGGTAGTTTAACGTCCAATTTGTTCAATTAGACTTTTATATGGCAGTGAAGGCAAGGGACAACTCCATGCAGTTTCCGCTGATGTTTTTATTTGGTAATGAATTGCAAAACTATACGAGTCACGGCCTTACTCATTGATCTGCTGAAGGTAAGACCTTTCCGCCCATGTTTTGATTAAAGCGTGCTTGTACGCCCTATATTCATTGCCTAAATGTTGGAGGAGTCACATATGGACTTCCAGTGTACTGCAGAAACGCTATCCCTTCACTATATGTGCGCTATTCACTGCGGTATTGAGAAAGGAGCAGGGTGCTGTTTAAGAACTTACGAGGGAGAAAATAAAAGGTCGTTCGATTCTCCTAGGCCCGATATCGTTTAATAAGGGCTAGGAGGATTCCTGAAGGACAAATGAGGGAGAGGATCAATAGTGAGGCATAAAATATCGTTTAACAAATTTATCCTTCATTGGACGATTGTCCTCCACATGGTCCTACGTCGTCCAAAAACGGACATTTAAACGACACCTACAGGGGGTGTCGTACAGGGAGCTTGTACCTCTGTCCCTGGTAAGATATAATATATAATGATGGGTATAAGCAGTTTATTTAGACAATGGCGGCCAATATCCTTCATATACAGGGGCGTACCCAGGATTTTGTTTCGGGGGGAGGGCACACCTCTGAAGATTGACAAGGGTCCTTTAAGTGCCTTTTTGGGAGTCCAGGGGCCCCTGAAGAGATCTCTCTCTTTTTTGGGGACATATTTGCTTTGTTGAGTGACATACATGTGGTAACAAGGGCATGTAGGGGTGTAGTGGCGGGGGGGGGGGGGCACACCTTGGATTACCTTACATGCATCCTTCAAGTGTGTACCCCCAACCCGGAGGGCCGAAAAAAATTGAATTAAAAAAGAAAAATGTACCCCCAACCCCAGCCCTAGATAGATTTCAATATCTTATGTATGTGTAAATAGCCCATTCTTGTATAATGCTGTAACATTTTAACTATGATAGATAGAAACAAAATTCAAAAAACAGTGTGTATGGAATTCTCAGTTGGAACAGACCATCCTTGGAAAAATTTCGGGGGTGGGGGGGGGCACGTGCCCCCTGCGCCCCCCCCCCCCCCCCTGGGTACGCCCCTGATATACCTCCTGCTCCCAGGTTTTTTCAACGACGCAAAAATCCTATCAAGGATTATCATCCAAAAACGTTTATAAAACATTTTAGATTAGATAAAGATACTGTTATTGCATTGGCACAAGCATAGAGGGAATCAGATTTCTGTTCTACTCAGTGCACCTCGAGTGGTGGGGGTATTTCTGCACAAGAGAGAGTAAGTACAAACAATTTTACATATACCTTAATATGTGATAGTGTGTTAACTCAATTAGTCACGAGTAATTGTGCCAAGTAATCAGCAGTTGTGTATCTATGTATCTAATCCATGCAGCATTTATCATTCGTAACAGTAATATCAATATTATGTTAAAATAAAATTAGCATGATATGTTAACATTATTATATTCACATTTGAATTATATATATTGTATATAAAAATAAATGTAATATATCATATTTACTATAAATATATAATTAATTTTTTTAATTACTGCACTCAAATTACTACAGAATTTGTTTTTTTTTCAGTTTTGCTTATAAGCAAAAAACTTATAAATCTAGTGAACTTTCAAAGTGAAAATATAGACCTTTTTAAAGAAGGTCTTCCTGAGGTTATGATTACAAATAAAATAAAATATGAAAACCCGCACAATTGTAGAGCACACTTTTGGTTTTTTGAAGCAAAGATTCCGGTATTTGGATTAATATATTCTTTTGTTATAGTTACAAAATGGTCCCATAATTAAATAAATAAAATACTGTTGACTTGGTATTAAGTATTAAGTAAAAAAAAAAAAAAGTAAAAAAAAAAAAGTATTAACAATGTTCACCAGATGTCGCACTGATCCGATACGATGATTCCTTCACCACAAGAATGCGACACTGTGGTATACTATAGTGACACTGTGTCTAACATTGACAACAATGACAAGAGTGAGCGATAACCAGGGAGATGGTCGATTCGATTATGTATTTCGATTAAAACATTATATTTGAGATGTGACAACTGTTCAGGAATGGTCTAATATCTTGTAATACCTATAAAAGATAATTCTATTATGAAAATACATTATAAATATTAATAAATCATACCTAAAACTTTATTTTATATCATCCAATGCGTCGGAGAACTATCCACGGAAGTAGCCTCAGGACTGAATACACTGGTGCCCTGTCGTGTCCAACGCTGATCTCCTTCCACAGACGATCTGGGACAAAGTTAGGAGAATTTACAGCAAGGAGAGGAGAGTCCACGCAGGACCTCCCTTATTAAACGATATTCACACCGGATCCTCCCCAATGTCCTCCCTCGCGGCTGGTCTCCTATCGTCCAGACCAATTCTCCCTCGTAACTTCTTAAACAGCACCCTGGATCCCAGCGTCCCCGTGTCCCAGTGTAATGAATTGCAAAACTACATGAGTTTCCAGGAGTCTGCTATCATCCCATGGGGTATTGTGAATACTTTGACATCACGACCCAGTTACTATTACATCTATTATGATGCTATTACCTTATTGATTGTCCTGAATCCAATTACCCTTATGTATCCCACAAATTGTGAGGGACAGATAAGACGGTATAACATCATACATAATCAAGAGCTACAAAAATGGTCGGATCTGTTAGACCGGAGTTATATATTTAGAAGGAAACTCACGAGATGAAAATAATTTGGTTTATACTCCACCGAGCTTAATAGCGGAGTAATTTCATGAAGCGAATCAGAGTGAATTAAGCAGCGGTCAAACGAGGTAGAGTCCTAACCAAGTTACATTCATCGAGTGGGTTTCTGATCTTATCTCACCCCGTATTACATTATTGATTGATAAAGTAAATAATCCAATTAGCCATTGAGTGTTGGGTTCACTACCTACTAATAATAATGATAAAAATAATGGTAATAATAAAAGAGAGATGATATTCATTGAAATGATTAAGAATTCTTTTCCTCTTATGTATAAGCTCAAACTTCAACTTTTTCAACTTTCACAAAAGTTTTTTTTTTTTGCTCAGATATTTTTTTTTATTGTAAGTGGGTGGTATAAAACAGATGGCTGGTGGTTCCATGTTGCAGGCGATCACGATAGCCCTGATCGTGTCCTTCCTGGTGAGCAGAAACAAGAAGGACGACGATGAAGATGAGGATGCCGAGACCCCCGAACTGCCTCCTCCAGGTGGGACTTTCCTGTTACAGACATTATAGAGGAAACCTATGAAAGTTTATGGTCAGAGCTTGTATCCCATTGAGCTTGAATCATGTGGTAAATCACAAAGCGAAACTGAGTGAATTAGGTAGCGATTCAAATGAGATGAGATCGAGCTCTGTTCCTAAACATGAATGGGTTTCTGAATTCATCTCACCCTTCACATTGACTAATGGGCTAACATTTGGAACATAATCCCCCATTGAGTATTTTTCCTAAATATCTCATGGGCGTTGGATGCGAGTTACCAATGTAAATTCTATGTCATGTTCATGGTGTCATAGATATGACCAATGTATTGATACATATGTTGTTGTCCTATTTGTGGTGTCGTAGGTATGACTAATGAACTATTGTCCTATTCATGGTGTTATAGATATGACTAATGTATTAATAGATGTATTACTGTCCTATTCATGGTTTCATAGATATGAAAAATGTATTAATACATATATCATTGTCCTATTTTTGGTATTGCAAATATGGCTGGTGGTTCCATGATGAGGAATATGGTTGTTAAATGAAGCATAAGGTAATAGTACATGTATTATTGTCCTATTCATGGTGTCATAGATATGACCGATGTATTAATACATATATTATTGTCCTATTTGTGGTGTCGTAGATATGACTGATGTATTATTGTCCTATTCATGGTGTCGTAGATATGACTGATGAGGAGATCATGGAGATGCGGAGACAGGAGGCGGTGAAGAGGTCGCGCGCTCGTGTTATGATGAGGGACACCATCATGCTGGTCATATTCGCCTGGGTCGTGTTCAGTCTCAGCTACGTGACTAAAGACGTGACTGACCACAAAGTCTACACCTCCATCAACGACATGTTCCTCGATGGGTCCTCAGGTTTCCTCTCATCTGTAAGTCTGTGTACTACTCAAAATGCCCTCTGACCCTAGAGCTGTACTCATGGCAATCTTATTGATCTAATGCTAACATAATGATTTACAATTAACAACACATAATGTGATTAATTTATAATCAGATCTTATAGATCACAAACATATTGCTATTTATCTGATTTGTAGGTGGCAGTTGACTATGTTCTTTTTTTGTGTTTTTGTATTATTGTCAACTATTCGCCTACAAGGGCGGTCTTCCATCGCCCAATTGATTATTATATATAACAACTGTACAGAGATGATTACACAAGAATACCGTTCTCCAGTATTTGCTATTCTGAGTGCAGTCTGCAGTCATTCCACAATTCTGTGGGAATTGGTATGGTTATAACGGTAATTTCTCAGTAGAAAAGAATGAATCAAAATATATCAACTCAGAATTGGGGTAGAGTATATGTTAGGCGAGGCGTTTGGCGTCCAGTCTCTAACGCTCTGCGACCACGAATAAAGAAAACGGGGTGTTTCGCGCGGAATCACGACCACGTCACCAGCCGACCCTTGTAAGAAAAATATTTTTTCTAACAAAGGAAGAGGCACACCAACGGAAAACATTCACAAACTCAGAATTGGGGTAAAGACTCATTTATTTTATGATTGTGTTATCTTAAAAGTTCTTATTTCACAAAGATTAAATGCAATTTTGTTTTGGGAAGAATAATTTGAAACCAGGGAGAGTAGAATAATATACATTCATTATTAGTGTAGATAGACAGGGCCTAGCACAGTGTGTCACGGTTACTTGAAAACTCAACCCGAAACGAACTCGACCCGTAGTTTTGGAGAAATCGATTAGAGAACTTGACCCGTTTCAGATACTTACGAATAAGACATTTTCATATAGAAAGAAAGGTTTAACTAGTTAGGGATATAGTTAAGGTTAGAGTTAAGGATAGGGTTAAGGTTAGGGAGAGGTTTGGGATAGAATTAGGGAAAGGGTTAGGGTTAAGGTTAGGGCTAGGGTTTGGGTTAGGGTTGGAGATAGCGTTAGGGAGAGGTTTAGGGTTAGGGTAGGGTTAGGGGAACAGTTTGTTTACTTCCCCAGAGAAGACCAAATTTGAAGCCAAGATAACATACTCAGTCCAGTATCTATCCACAGTTGAGACACTTGAGTTGAGAAGATTTAAAACAGGTCGAGTTCATTATGGGTCGAGTTCTCCAGTATTACTATAACCATCTCCCACCGCTTTTTAATATCTGAAATCAGAAAAATCTACATGATACATACCAGATCCTATCCTATAACAGATGTGAACGTGAAGCTGCTCTGTCTCCAGGTCTCCAGTGAGGCGACGTACTACAAGTGGCTGCGGAACGTGTTCGTGCCCAGCTACTTCGTGGAGGAGGACGTGAACGGGAACAGACTGCACTGGAGGGAGCGGCTGTACGTGGCTGACCGGGCCGGCTACAGGGTGGGGCCCGCCCGCCTGCGCCAGCTGCGCTCTCAGTACTGTAAGTCACCTCACAGTCAAAGAGGGGAAAGAGATAAGTCACACATAACCACTTGATCCTTGATCAGAAAGCCGTCATGATATTTCTGGATTAATGTAGTAAGTTACATAGGGGTCAAGCCATCTTCAATGTCATATTACAGTGTTCTGGAATTCAGGTCCATAGTCTCATAGTTCTGTGGAATCCAGTTTTGAGTATTATTTCATCATCGTAATCGGATAATAAAAATATAGTAGTCCTCAATTACAAAGTATTTTACATAACAGATACAATAATATATATGAATGATATTTCAGCTGAAGCTAGACTAACAGAAAACTGGCATTCGAGCTTATCCTTTCAAACTTTTAATCATCCCGACATGTACTCAGCACTTACAGTTAGTTATAATACATGGCCAGTTAGGTTGGTACGATTGCTCTGGAAAATATACTATATGAAAATATTTTTCCAACATTGGATCTCTTTCATTAGAATTCAATATAACAGATAAAACGGTCAGTGATGGCAATATGCATATACATACAACAGGTTAATCAGAGTTAATATATATGTGAATGTAAAAACTGAGGAATTTCTTTATATGATTTCAGATAATTGCACAGAAATGGGTGGCTACAGCCTGAAGAACTACCACCGGTGTATGAGCGGGTATTCTGCCGGCCAGGCCGACACCTCCACTTTCGGCCTCGGTCTCATACCAGAAACAGTGACGGAAGTGCGCTATACGTCAGACGCCTGGGTACACAAATCTGCTGACGTCATGGGTGGACTGCCAACGACCGGCGAATTTGCAACATACGGCATTGACGGGTTTAGCGTCGAGCTGGACCTGAACAGGAACATCTCTGAGGCGATGATCAGTGAATTGGTGGCCAACAGCTGGATGGACCGCCAGACGAGGGCAGTGTTCCTTGAGTTCACACTGTTTCACCCAAACGTCAACATGTTCGCCTTCACCAAGTTGCTTGCGGAAACGTCACAGTACGGAGGGATTGTGACCTCATCACACACCGATGTATTCCGGGTTTACGCGGTGGGTCTGAATGGGATTTACACATACGTCTGCCTTGGTTTCTTCTGTTTCTTCTTCTTGTACAATCTCATCGTCCTCATCGTGAACTTCGTCAGGACAAAATGTAGCTGTGAGAACTGGGGCGTGAACATGATGGACATCTGTGTCCTGCTGCTGTCTATATACCTGGCTGTATTCTATGCGTTACGTCAAACAAGCACGGACACCGTCATGGCCAAGTTCCGTGAGAACAGCCTCAGCTTCACTCAGTTCAGCTACGTGGCCTTCTACGATGCTCGGTACAAAGAAGGCTGGGCTTTCATGACGGCACTCGTCACCCTGAAGCTCTGCTGGCTGCTCCGTCTGAACAAGCGGTTCAGTCGGTTTGGTTACACTCTTTCTCATCTCGCGAAGCCCATGACGTACATGATGATTCAAGTTGGCCTAATCTTCTTAGCCTTCACTATGGTGGCCTACCTTTACTATATGACCCATTTGTTTGTGTTTTCAAATTTCAGTCGCGCTTCGCTCACCCTATTCAGTTTCGCGATGGGTTCATTTGACTACTTCGGTGATATGGAGGTAATCAGCAAACCCTTCACTTGGATCTTCTTCTTCTTCTTCATGGTGTACGTCAATTTGGTCTACGTTAATATCATGGTCACTGTTATCATGGACAGTCATGACTTGTTTAAAGAAGCCGATACGCTCTCCAGCGGTGACTATCTGCTTCTTGAGGTGATACGCAATGACGTTTCCAACTTCACCAAAAAGGTTGTCAAGATGGTGGAGAAGTAACAGTGATTACATCAAACACACATACTGCAGTCATTGGCATTTCAAATTGCTTATTATAGTTACAAATGAAACATTTTTAGTACAAACTAATATAATTTCTCTTGTATTGTTTATGGCATAATTTCAGTAGAATAAGTAGATATTGTATTTAAGATATCCCTATTCAGAACCTTTTGAGAATACTAAATGAAGTAATATATCATTTACTCTTTCATTGTATATGGCACCGTTTCATTAGAATAAGTACATTCTATACGCAGGGCATTCCTATTGTATAGTATCCTCTCTTTCGTTGTATATGGCACCAACATTTGAGTAGATTCTATGTAAGAGCATTCTATTTTTTCAAAGCTATTGTAATGAACACAATGACTAATATATCGTCGCTTTTATCTTGTATGGAACCATTTCGTTAGAATAAGTAGATTCTATATTTAGGATTTTCCTTTTCGGAGTCACTGTAGTAAAAACGGCCTGGTATGATTTTCTTCATTTTCGTTGTATATGGCACCATTTCATTACAAGAAGTAGAATCAATTTTAAGACAATCCTTTTCGGAGCTATTTTAAAAATCTGAGTGAGCTCAGATTTTCTCATTCATTGTATATGGCACCATTTCAGTAGAATAAATAGATTCTATATTTAGCATGTTCCTTTTCGTAGTCATTGTAGGAATCATGATATATTCGCTCTTGTTATGTATGGCACCTTTTCATCAAACTACATAGAATCTATCTAGCATATTCCTTTTTTGAGGATATTGTAATGAATATGGGATATATCTGATAGAAGGAAAGTACTAAACACCTCCCACGACCTCAAGAATGAAACTATTAAAGAAATGATTGTAAAGTTATATATTTGTTGTGATCGCGTGGTATCAGTCTTTAACGATGTATTTCACACTGGAAAGTGTTTTCTGCTGATTCCACGCTGGTTCCCTGTGCTTATGAGTAGCGCAGGTACAGTGCTCTGTGGTGCAGGCTGCAGGGTCACAGTCAACTTACAATAGTTTGGTCGCCACCCCTGTCTGCAGTCTGTTCCGACAAAGATATAGTAATGGCTTCAGACGTTTTGATAATGAAATCTAGCTTATAAGGTTTTTGGTTTAAATAGCAATCTATAGAATGTCTGAACTATTGAATTGGCGGGGGGGGGGGGGGAGTATTTCACCTGGACCTTCATAGTCTTATTTGCTTCTTTTTGTTGTGAAGACTTTGTCTGACGGGCCATCCATAAAGTACATACGCAAAATTTCTGAAAGATTTTACCCATCCCCCAATATTCCATCTTGCAATTTGCGCCCACCATTTTAAAGATGTGATGTCCACAAAATTCAAAAAAGAATTCTAATCCCCGATCCCCCTTACTACGTACATACTTTATTAATGGCTCCATAGGTCCTTTATTCCTTTAGTTGGAGAATGCATGATTAACATGTAATATCATAAGCTATTATTTGAGTCATTAAACTGAGCATGTTACTTCAGCATGATATACGAAATCATCAAAAGGGAAATCCTTCTCTCTGCACCAGATGTATCTAGTATGTAACGAGGAATTTTCTACTGTAGAACACAAATGCATTTCTTTGGTGTGCAATGCTTTTAGAAAGCCGGACCTCTGGGTTCTCAAAATATGTAGCTAATACTAACGACAATGTAAACGGACGCATTGAGGAAAACCTCAAGAAAATGAAGTGATACTAACGTTTTCATGCTTCCCTTATGACTTCCTTGTGTTGTATGTGCATTATAAACCTAAGCCAGGAAATCCAACAGATAGCAGCCTCTGCTATAGATTGATAGTTTATCCATCCTGGCACGGTATGCTCGGATTATAAAAGTCCCAACATACTCTGAATCAGCCTGTACATGCCTCTGCCCATTACATTCTGGATACCTGTTCAACATTGTCATATTCTGGTAAAAATTTAACTATTCATCGACATTTCTAGGTTTATAAATATACACAATATTGACTGGTGTTAGATACAAGCGGTTGTATGCTCCACGGAGTTGACAGCTTGGGAGAAAAGGTTGTCCCAACAAGGTGAATACGTTTAAATAGGAAACTATTTGTATGGAAACAAGGCATTTATATCCTATCGATACACAAAGAATGTGATTTGATTTACTGTGAACTGTAGAAGGACTCCTACCAGATGTATATGGAGATTCTCATCTTTGTATTCTTGTATTCTTGTTATTTAGGTCCATGTACCTACCCTTTCTTCAGAGGTGATTGGAAAAATCTGAATCGATTGATTAGAGAATAAATCAAACTTTTGCACTTTTCAATTCAGCCCCTTTTTATTTATTGGCTCAAATATCATACAGGTGAGAGACATACTCACAACATCCATATGAGATGAGCATATGGCTATCTCATTCCTCTCCAATCGTGATAGAGCGAAATACGGGTAGTTCTCAACTCGGATGGGAATAGATACACATACACGACGCTAGTATGTATACTCTTTTTTTTAGACACTTTTTATTCGGGTAGGCATTATACTTTATTTAGAGCTCGGCCAGGCCGTTCTTCGGCTCTGTCCCGCTGTGGTTGTGTATACCATAGAGTACAGTACATATGGCAAGTATGGTGTTTGAACATCGTGTTAGTTCGGTGGAAAAAACCTGCCCACACAGGTATATCTGTGCGAGTATGTGTGTGTGCACCAAAGATAAGGAGAAAAGAATAAATATCAACAAAAATCACATATTATGCAGTACTTAATTCGCAGCCATAAATGAGGCAATCATAGTCCGGTAAAGAGGCATTATTGGTATCAGTATATGTAAAGTACTAGTTTTCAAACTTTGTACAGAAGTTGATGCTGCAAGGTAGTATAACAACAGTAGTCATAGGTATTACAATCCTTGATTAATTAATACATGGTCATATGTAGGTAGGAATATACAAGCAGAGTTACTCTAAGTGTAAGAGGACAAAAGACGGTAAAGCTTCTCAAAAAAGCAACGAGGGTATAATACCATGAACAATTAAAAATAGATCTAATCCAAAAGGTTTCTGGAGAAATGTTTGTAAGATACTTAACAACAAAAGTAAGTCAGACAATAAAATCAAAATGAAAGACAATAACAGCAATACAGAAATTCCAGGAAAAGAAACACCAGACTTCATAAACAAATACTTTGTCTCCAGAGGAGGCAAACTAGCTGAGAAGCACAAAGAACCAAGGACATTTGACGGAAACAAACCTTATTCTAGCTTTGAACTTCAACGCATAACAAAAGATGAAATGATTAAACTTCTAGTAAAATGGACGATAGAAAACCTCTGAACTGCTATATAATACTTTCCGTATACTGCCATTCCTCCTAATATTTATCATTAATCTCTAAATTACGAGTAAATTATCTCCCCAATCCTGAAAAAGCACGGTCATAACCCCAATCCCTAAAGGAGGCAACCAGGTGGATATTAACAAGCACAGGCCCATCTTCCTATTGCCCATGCCCAGCAAGATAATAGAAAACTCATACATGCACAGATCTATAACTACCTTGACCAATATAAGATCTCACATGCAATAAGGTTTCAGACCCGGCTACTCAACCACATCCACTCTTGCTTATCTTACAGATGAACTGTACTCTAATATTGATATGGGTAATTCTGTAGACACAATCTGCATCAACCTCAAAAAAGCTTTTGACACAATAGACCACCAAATACTCATGAAAAAACGAAAGCATTACAAAATAAACTAAAACAACAAGAGACCGGTTTTGTAATCACCTATCTTGAAAACAGAACACAACAGGCAAAATGCAATGGATTAGTATCAACCACTCCAATAATAACCCACTGAGTCACCCAAGGCTCAATCCTAGGACCTCTGCTGTTCATACTATATATAAATGATGACCAAAATTCCCTGAAACACTCCCAGATGCAACCTTTTGCTGATGATACAGTCCTCTATCTCCCAAACCAGATCCATAGTATTAAAAATCGCAATAAATTACACAATGACCTCAAAAACCTAAATAAATGTTCTGAAAGAAATGAACTCACCACCAATGCAAAAGAAATGAAAAGCGTGGTATGGTATTTACAACCTGAGCTAAAGAATATACATTTATTACCCACCGATTACGGAGTCTCAATAGGAAATGTATAGGGCACTTGGAATTAGCTACCCGGAGATTCTGGCATGTCAGAATCTCCTGCAGGAGATTCCGGAAAAATAGTCCTGTCCATAAAGAGGTTGAATCACTGTGTACTTCAAAATAAGTTTCTTGAATGTTCCTTCAATGCTAATTATTTAGAATCAATCATAATAATCTCATTTACCATCAGAGATCACTGTCATAACACACTTTACATGCTAAAAGTGCAGATTAATGGTGAACTATATTATTGGTGTATGTACGCCGAATTACTGCCACACTTGACAGTGCTGTTTGGTCTTGAACTATATGGCTTACAGAAACTTTTTAATTGCAATAGATTTGTTATCAATCTTGTAGGTGGGTAACAAATACAATAACAACTGGTTTTTTATACGATTGACTGTAATCTCCTCGTAGTTGACGACGTAATATCTTCGCTAATCGCTTGGATATTACTACGCGTCAACTACTCAGAGATTACGGGCACTCGTACACAAAACCAGTCATTATTGTGTATTTAACCTCCAAAACTATGTAATGATAGCATCATACACCTATCTAGGAATTAAACTCGGCCAACTCCTGCATTACCGCATACACTTATTAAATTCTTGAGAACAGTTAATCATAATACCTACCTCGTGCACAGGATTAAACCCTATGTGACTGATTATGCACTGATAAACCTATACAATTTAATGGTTATACCATACTGCGACTATGGAAACGCTTTTTAATACTGAGCAGAACCAAATTACCTGTTGACCAAAATCTCATCCTTGTTCACCTAGAATCATCCACACTTGTACGAGTTAGGGGCATTAAGCCACATTGTATGACTCTCTTCAGTGACTAAAGGGCTGTCCAAATATTATGTAACACTTTTTTAGGGCATTTATTTTTAGGACCCCACCCCCCCTGTCACACATTTCGTACCACCCCCCAAAATATTATGTCACACTGTCCGAAATACCCCCCCCCTCATTTTCTTTCTTATATATGATAGCTTAACATAACAGTTATAACATCTTTGCCCGAGCTACTGTAAAAGACCATTAATTTAGAGGGAGATATTATACAAGACAAAACTCCTGATCTCCTAGATCACTGAAAAGCTATTAATACTTCAACATACTTTACTGTAGTAATTACCACTTTAGACCAACCAATCATATGCAGTGTTGAACTTTTGATCAAGCATAAATCTAGTCCGTTCTAGTCTGCTCTGGTGAATTATTACCATAATCAACATCTTCCTCATTGTGCTACCCCACATCTTCCTCCTCCATGTATATGATGAAACACATTTATGAGTTCAACCTACCCATGAAATGGGCACTACAAAAGTTGGCAGGTGGTGCATTTGGGGATATATCCTTGTGCATAATCATTGACCCCATAACAGACCATTTCCACCTGATGACTGCTTAGCATTTACTTCATTGGTTTGGGAAGCACAATTTCTATCCCACATAGAAACCTGAAGATAATCCCTTCCTAAGCTATAGCTGAGTATATATTTCCAATAGACAAACCAGTGGGGTTCCTATATGTGAGAATAGGTTTACGGTAGAAATCACCATGCATCACCATGCATCACTGCATGACCATTGACAAAATAGTCATGTAGAACCATAAAACTGGTGGAGATTAAGACAGACCTAATTAAGACCATATTTATTACTATATACCTACTGTAGTAACTAACGTAAATACCACACGTTGCTATGTATACGGTAACTACGGTTTCCGCACTGATGAGAAGTAACGGGCATTACGCCTAAGGTCTTAACGGATGGGTAATGGCGTCCTGGCGTAGGCGAGACATGGTTTCGCGAGTTCGCGTCGCGATATATGGCGAAACACAATATATATACACATCTAACCACATAAATTCCTACTATAATACAAAAATAAATAGAATAGTAACAATTACACCGTGAATAAACGTTTCACTAACCTTATCGAGTCCATTTATGCGGCGACTCGAAGACCGCGGACGTTACATCAAAACCTGAAGTGAGTCTGCAAAATGTAAACAATGCATTAGAAATGTAAAACATTAACGAAATACATCCAAAATGTAAATAAAAATCATAAAATGATATTTCGCAATTATTTTCATTATATAAGTAAGTATTTAGCGCTTTAAAAATAATATCATAGTGAATACTAAACTATCGTATAACGATGTCAACAAATAGAACAAACTCGCAGCGTTTTCACACAGTCATCTGCTACCATGGCGGAGGCTGTGATAGATTTCGAGGTTGGAGCGAGTTTTGTCGAAAAACAAACCGGAATTAGCAGTCGATGAAACAGAAGAAAATACAACTAATAGAGACAATGACTTAAACGAGCTACAGCAGTATATAGAGTCGAAGAAAAGCGAAGAAACTAAGAAAAAAACGGCAAGAGATGTGAAGAATTTTCACGAATGGCTGATCAAGGAAGGAGATTACAGATTGATCAATACCATGTCTCCGGAATTATTGAATCTCCGACTTGGTAATTATCTGATAAAAGTAACAAGTAAAGACTGTTCAAATTACGAGCCGTATTCCCTTTCCGGAATTTTTGCTAGTGTAAAAAGATAGCGGGATACGCGAAATTATGCCTATAATATAACTACGGCTCCGGAGTTCAAGACGACCAGACAAGTACATTCAAGTCCCCCCAAAAAAATCTTAAATCCCAGGGTATGGGTAATAAGCCGAACAAGGTAAGCTACTATTTATATAAATACAAAAATAAATACATTATAAAAAAAACCCCAAATATTCTTAGGTTTAACATTCTTGTACAGCAATATATGAGAAAAATTAATAGTATTTAAGAAAGTTTTTTTTGTTATTTTATAGGAACTGTAATTTAAAATAAATAAAATGAAGTACAAATACTATTCAAAAATAAATTCTAATTTTAAAAAAAATAATATCACTTCTGTGTATTTACAGTGCAAACCTCTATCTCTGGAGGATGAAGAGAAGATATGGAATTTGGGTGTATTCTCCATAAACGACCTGAGGGGACTTCGAAATTAACCACTAAATGCTTTGGCCTGAGAGGCCGTCAGGAGGCCAGGCAGTTGGCCCTGGGCAATGTCAAGCTAAATGTTGACGAGGAAGGTGTTGAAACATTGACCTTTTTTTAACGCACCACGAAAAACTCGCCAGGGAGACAGTAATGGCAGCAGAGCATTCCTTCCGAAGATGTGGAGGAACGACTTAATTCCGGATCGATGTCCAATCCGGCGTTTAAAAGAGTACGAGTCTCACAGACCAATAGACACTTTGCATGAGGAGGCCCCATTTTACTTGTGTATTAATCACAAAGGTGGACCTAGTTCTAAATGCTGGTACAGCAGAATGCCTATGGGACAAAATGAACTAGCGAAAATATTGAAGGAATCCGCTAAGATCGCCAGAATTGTTGGCCGCAAATTAACAAATCACAGTGTGCGTAAGAGTACCTGCACAAACCTAATACATGCGGGTGTGCCGCCTACGTTAGTAGCTTAGTTGAGTGGACATAAGAATGTTCAATCTCTATCATCTTATGCGACCGTGTCGTTAAATCAACAAAGAAACATGTACAGTATCCTTAACGAGGGACAGCGAAGCTTCAACCTACCTGCAGTGAACTCCGGAAAAGAGGTGAGTGTAGTAGTCCATATCCAACGAAGATCATCAACTTAATCCGTGAACACTGAGGCTACAGCCTATTTTTTTCTTTTTTTTAAAAATATAAATATAAATAACACATCCAGCATGGTTCCATCGCAGATCATCAACTTAATCCGTGCACACTGTGAGGCTAAAGCCATTTATTTTTGATAATAGATATAAAACACACAGATCCAGGTATTCTCCAACGCAGAACATCAACTTAATCCGTTATTGGATGGGTTATTTTTGAATTCTGGTAGATTGAAGACTCTGTTTCATGTTGTTATCTTTCATACAGGTGGCATCCATCAAAATTGGGAGGAAACATTCAATTCCAGCATCTCTGGGTGCCGTTCCTCACTCCACTGTGTGTGTCGAGATGTCGCGAAGACCAGGAGCGAACCACGTCGAAAGTCCTCCAGCAGCAAAGCGATATGTCGTAGAGGATCCTCAGCCAGAACATGAAAGTGTAAGTAAAGAACAAGAATAAATACGAGCTATATAAACAAGCAATAAACATCGTATTCAAAGTATTAAATGGATTTAATATTTATATTTCCAGGGTATGGAGTTAACGCAGGCTTTTCGCGATGAGCTAGATCACGAGATGGAGATGCCAGAAGTTCAAGCATCCATTGTAGTATCAGAGATGAAACAAGTAGAAATTTGTGACTAAAAAGAAGAGGCCTCCCATTTAGTAAAAGGGATTCTTGCTGGAGCGAATATCGCATCTGGATGCAGCATAGTAATTAATATAAAGATGTAACTCCATGTTGTTTTGCTTTGGGACGATGAGGATTGAATGGCTGACACGGGTAATATACCGCCACTGTACATATGTTGAATTCAAAAATGTCCAAAATAAATCTCCGAATTGTTGTTAATTACTGTGTTGTCTTGACTAATAAAGTTGATGAAAGTGAACTACAGATCATAGAGAACCGAAATATAGTAAAAATATGGGTGGATGGCTAATTAATCTTACCTTAGATTCGTAGAAAATATGACGTAAATCCAGTGGTCCGATCAGTTTCCCGGTCAGCAGCATAAGGAGGTCAACGGGTTTCTTCTCAGGTTGCAGCATAAATTAAAATGTAATCGATCTCCAAACAGTTGTTACGTAAGAGCGGTGAACACTATATAGTGTTTGAAGATTGAGGAGTCGGCGTCACAAGGTAAAGTCAGTGTACGCTTAATGTCAGTTTCGCACTCTATATGCATAATTGAAACTGACCAAACCTGTGATGGAGAGTGACATTCTTGTAAACCATCTGTCATTGGCTGAAAGTTTTGCTCTCGTCCAATCAGATCGTTTGATTCATTTCTACTGCAGACATGGTGATGTGCTTAGTTCCCGCCGGATATTTAAAGGTACGGTAGAAACCGACGTTACGCCTTGATCATTGAGTGCCCAAATAGGATTTTAAATGGCTCCTACGGCTTAAATACGGTAAATATCTTTGTGTTTTTGAGGTATATAGTAATAAAGAAACAGTATGCCTGGGTCTGTAAGTTTCCGATTACTCACTCGTTTCTCCAGAGGTTTAAAGACCTCGGTTTAAACCTCCGGCGAAACGAGTTCGTAATCCGGAAACTTACATCACAGGAATTCTGTTGCTATATATTACTTGGGAGCTGTTTTATAGACAGCGACGTCCTTATTAGTTACCACAGAAAAAGAGTGACTGATCTAGTGAATGTAATAGTGACCGTCACTGTTTTGCGTTGCATAGACCATTTTACAGTGCGATCACTGTTGATTTGATCACTAATAGGACGGTCCCTGATGAAACGATCTCTATTTTATTTTGAGTGCTGAAATCAAAATAATCACTATTTCTATGGATATTTACCTGCCAGCTACCAAATTGTCCCCATTCATTTATGCGGAGACCTTGACTTTGATTGCACATGTTCCTGGTTCAGCCGCTCAATGCATTTGGTAATAGCAGATAAAATATGTAGCAAAAATGACGTCCGATGGTGCTTTGCTTACCGAAGGCCGCTTCCCATTCATTGCTCTAATTCATCGCTTGTTGTTTATTAAGATATCACAATTTGCATCCAAATTGTTATTGGTACAGAGATACAAATGTTTTATATAATTACTAGCGACTTTGTCGCATCGTAGTTGGTGCCTCCCCCCCCCCCCCCCCTCTGCCCCACACATACAACTCTGTATTAGCTGTGAACATGCCGTCTGGTGAAACTCGACCGCACTACAGGCTATTCCTTACTGCCGTCATGCCCTCTAGCGGGTAAATGGAGAACAATTGGAAATTCACAATAGGGAGCCAAAGTGAACCCGCTGCAACCACAGATAGCCGGTCACAAAATACCATTTCCGGGTATGGAGCTCAGTACTTAGACTATGTAGGTTTGAGATTATATGTGTCATTCTTCAATCTTTTAGATCCAAATTTTTAATAAACTTAACAACTGTCATCGTAGTTTCGAAACAGAGTTATTCTGAGACAATAGTAGTAAACTACACTTCAAAAATAACAAAAGAGACCAAAAACGAAAGTCTAGCCTCAAACCCCCATAGGTTTAGCCCTAAGCCTCATTCTTGCAGGCCACCGGAAATGGTGTTTCGTAAACGGGTATCTGTGGTTTCAGCGGGATCACATTGGCTCCCTATTATCATTTCGTATGACACAGGTGTTGTGCTGGCAACCAGCGCAATTTATCTCAGACGCTGATCTCGGGGCAAGGTGATTGGAAAACTGCAGTTCTGAATTATGTTTTCAGTATGGCTAGGTACAAATCCTAAGGATAGAAGTACATCTTTGTAGAGAAATACAAAAAAGAGTAGCGGGATTCAGTTAAGTGCTGCACGATATTCTCACTCTCGTGGCTCCTTACTCTCCACGCCTAGGTCTGGTTCACTATGTCTCTAAGTGCGGGAGAGTCTCCAAGCAGATATCACAGAAATTCTAACGTTTTATATGTGTTATGTAATTACGGAGCCACTTCACGGTGATCTACAAGGTACCGGTACTTAGCAACCTCTTGACGTTCCATTTTCACTGTATTTTTACCAACCTATTAACTGTAACGTATCATGACTAGCCCAAATATAGTAGACCTATGTTTGGGTGGAATAGTGACATGTATGGCCTTGTCACTAATAGTAATAATGACCGTTTTAGTGATCATTTTCGGAAAAATCATTAGAGTTGATCACGACTATGCAACGCAAAACGGTCACTCTCCATCGGTCACACATGTGACGGATCACTGCTTTGTGATTATCACGACTATGAAACGCGATGTGCTGGAAACGATCACTAGTAACGATTGTCACGACTATAAAACACCACCCGGGATAAATAAAGGAAAACAGAACAAACCTGCCTGTCTGCTCGCTTTTAAAACCAGCCAAAGTTAGACTGGCCTCAGTCCCTGGTCGACTCTAGTACGTCCCGTTGTCGCCAGGGCCATGGCTAATTTAAAACTTGCCTGGCCTCCACCCTGGATTGGCCACCCTAGCGAATGACCGAGGAACCAGTCTGTAGTACGTCCAACTTTCACCAGATGGCGTGTTCATTACACTGTCTACCAGCGCAGTGCTTGGTGTCCAATGTTCACATGCTCTAGGGACCTGATATGAAGTTGCCGTTGAAAACACGTTGGGAGTGTGTACTCTTATCGACGGGGAATATAATATAGAAGTAAGTGTGAAGTCGTTAGAAAAGATGCTTGGGAATGTCCGTATATACATACAGTAGGCGGTCTAAAGTCCTTAAGTAAAGGTAAACAAGCCGGCGGAGGTCGGCGTAATACTGAAACTGAAATTGAAAGGCGATGCTTCGATATGCTGTCATCACGAATTCTGTTCGATGATTATGAATTTTGACTGTATTCCTAGCTTAGCTTGATTGAAATAGCAATGGTGCCTCAAACTGAAACATATAAGACATCTTATAGCAGTAGAACTGTCAAGTGACACTTGTTGGGTAGAACTAGAAGCAAATCTGAGCCTGTAGTGCGGCCAACATTCACCAGACGGCGCGTTCACGGCCACCGTTAGCCTTGACACGCCGTGGTAACGGGTATCTTACGTCATTGCAATGGGTCTAGAACGAACGTCAGGAATCACAATTTAAAAAGCAAAAGCAAATAAACTAAGTTTATAATTAAGAACAATTATGATAAACATCCATATCGTAAATAACAATATATACCGTATGTAAAATAAAAATCGAACATAAAGAACTTGGGAAGACCCTCGAAGGCACACTTCGATGTTATGATTTTGTTTGTGTTTCTCGAATAATAAATGGTAAATATTAAGAACTTATATAGCATTATTTTACACCTTTCAGTCACTCACTGTGTGAAAACATCGGAAGTCAGTCACACCCCGGATGATGTCAGTGTCAGTCACTGAGCGTGCTGTTCAGCAGACGTCAACTTGCGAAACATAAGACTTGACGTTCTTGGTTGGACTTGCCGAAACAGTTGGAGGAATTGTGATATAAAACTAATCATGGCCATATTACTTCGGAACGTTCAAAAGCTGGTCCCAGTCAACCTGACTCGCATTGAGACAGACTTAAATCTTCTTCGTCACATTCTCCGACTAGAAAAGTTTGATCTTGGTGTAATGCTCATCAACAATAAGCACATGACAAAGATGAACAAGATGTATCGTAACCTGGAGTCTCCAACCGATATTTTATCATTCCCTTTTCACCAGGTAAGTCATCAGGTGAAAATGGTCCGTTATGGGGTTGATGATTATGCACAAGGATAAATCCCTAAAATGCACCACCTGCCAACTTTTGTACAGTGCCCATATCGTGGGCAGGCTGAACTCATAAATGTTTTTCATCATACACATGAAGGAAGAAGATGTGGAGTACCACAATGAGGAATATGTTGATTTTGGTAGTTATTCTCCAGAGCAGACTAGACCAGACTAGATTTATGCTAGATCAAAAGTTCAGCACTGCATATGATTGGTTGGTCTAAAATGATAGTTACTACAGTAAAGTATGGTTAAGTATCAATAGCTTTTCAGTGATCTGGGAGATCAGGAGTTTTGTCTCATGTAATATCTCCCTCTAAATTAATGGTCTTTTACAGTAGCTTTTTCAAAGATGAAATAACTTATGTTATGCTGTTGTACATAAGAAAGAAAATGGGGGGTGGGTGTTTCGGAAAGTGTGACATAATACTTTGGGGGTTGGTACGAAATGTGTGACAAAGTGTGACAGGGGGTGGGGGGGGGGTCCTAAAAATGCCCTAAAAAAGTGTGACATAATTTATGGGTGGACCCTTATAGCAATCACTGTAGTGTAGGAGGTAACACACTCATCGGTGGTGGCCAAACAGCAGTATCACTGGCCACAGTCGATAAAGCCTAATAAATAGCTTTTGTCAGATGCATACGAACATAGCCAATGATTTGAAGTCCCTTGTGGGTTTGTACACTATAAGCATGTTTGGCAGCATCTAATTCAGGGCCAGACCAATGGAACACCCTCGTTCCAGGACAAAAGTTGGCAGGGATATTGTCTCCTGTATGGCTTGTCTCCCCCTTTTTTCTGTCCTATTAGATATCCTTAAGATTAGTGTCTGATATAAAGTAATTCTGTAGCACCTATGTTTCTACCTTATTTTGTTGGGTGAAGGATCTCAATGTCCATCCAAAATAAGCAGCAATAATTTCATCATTGTATTAATCTTTATTGTTTTACCTGGTATATGTTGTTCCTTTAACATCTTGCGGAAATCTTATCATGATATCTTATTGTAATTGGATTTTCTTGATGTCAATAAATGCTGCTATTTAAAGAAAAAAGAAGTTGGCAGGGGACCTCATGCCAGTTAAATTACTCATGTACATATTTCATCGACCTGTTAAGTTTTTCACCCAGCCATTGCTCAATTTCTAGGCGTATCCAAAATGTCCATGATGTTGCTACCAGATTAGAATCCATTCATAGCTTCTTGTACTTTCATTAGGTGCCACCAGGAGAAATGCCAGCCCCAGCGAGTGAAGATGAATTCTGCCTCGGCGATATCCTTCTTGGAGTGCCATACATAGTAGACCAGTGCAAAAAAGATGGAGTCGAGATGCATGATATGTTTACAGTAAGTCGACTATCAGATAACACAGAGGTGTGTTTCTGGTTACATAGACAAAAACACTATGTAGGGAGGGGGAAATTTCTAATATCTATGTAGAAGCAAAATTCATTCCTTCATTTAGCATCAACAATGAAGACAATATAACTAGCGTAAACCTGTCTTAGTTCCTAAATTCTGTCCAAGATTGTCAGAATATGGTCAACTCTTTACAAATTTGGGTATGTGGCAGAGCCCCATTGGTCGGGAATGGAATATGGGAGTAATAGGTTTAATGCCCATTATTCCCAAGTTTCATCTGGATCCATATTAAATTATTTTATATTAAATATTACCTGAACAAACAAACTATCCCTTACTTTCTCATTAACTTGCTGCTATCAGCCCTGTGGGCTTCCGTTTCTGGATCCCTGCCTTTCATTGCCCGCCTACTCTCTCATATTGCCTCTTGGTTGCCTTGCCTCTGCTTGATGTAGGCCGGATATGCTTGCATGTAAGCAAACTAAAACGACCAGGGTGAAGAGTTAGCTCAGTGTCTATGGTGTGGGAAGTAAAAGAACTCTCACCTTGGTAAATGTGTAGGGGTGAGATTTCTACCTGAAATTCATCTCATGGATTCGGTCAAACCCAAAGTAAGTCTAATGGAACATATTGGACATTAAACTACCCAAACAAACAAATCTCTCATATTTCCTCCAGCCTACCTCATCTTTTATATTGCCTCACAGCCTGCCTCATCTTTTATATTGCCTCACAGTCTGCCTCCTCTCTCATACTGCCCCCAGCCTGCCTCCTCTCTCATATTGCCCCCAGCCTGCCTCCTCTCTCATATTGCCTTACATCCTGCCTCCCCTTTCATATTGCCTCACAGCCTGCCTCCCCTCTCATATTGCCTTACAGCCTGCCTCCCCTCTCATATTGCCTTACAGCCTGCCTCCTCCCTCATATTGCCTTACATCGTGCCTCCCCTCTCATATTGCCTCCCACCTTGCATTCCTCCTACCCGTCTGACACACACACACCCCCTCCGTTTCTGTTAGCCCTGTTCCTAATGCTATAATGGAAAGAACAGTATGTAACGTCTAATCTAATCCTGTAATGTAATTGTTATTTTGAAGAAAAAAACCCAGTGTAATTATTATTTCTCCAATCCAAACAAACAACAAGATATGTTTAGACAAGAGATATGAAGTTTTCTACCAGTGGCAGTCATTATGTTATTGACTTGTGTCTAGATAGATGTCTAGATAGACCACTTGTCAGTTATACTTTATATATTTTTGAATATCTATAAATGAGTTGTTTTAACCCTCACAGCATTAGAATTGGTTTCCTAACATGGTCTTTGTATTTCTATCAGATTTTATTGACACACGGTTTGTGTCACCTTCTCGGCCACGACCATGTGGATGTGGACTCCTGGACCCGGATGTACAACAAGGAGATGGACATTTTAGAAAAATACAACAAATTATCTGGTCGGAATCTCTCGTCGTTAACAGTCCGACCTGATGGGAACCCACCTTTATAACATAGTGTAAAGTACCGTCATTGTCTCAACTATTTATGTTAATATTCTATAGTAATGAAATGTATGTATGGACAATATTATAAATAAATGTTACTTTATGTCCTCTCATTAGTTCTAAATGCGCCCACATGGTGGCATGGTGGTCGGTGCGGTCATTGGACTGGAAAATCATTGGTCTGTTAGTACTTGATTCTGATTGGTCAGTGGCTGGCCAGTAGGGCCAAGACACTGTTTGTACCGCCCCCTTGTATAGGCAGATGATTTATATGTGATAAAAGGTATCTATTCTCGACCTTGTAACTTTACTCCCAAGCGTTCTGGTAGGTTTTTCTTATGGTTCTGAACTAAGCTAATATAGCTCAAGGACTTTACAATAGGAAACATATCAATGTACAGGTTCATGGCGATATGCCCACTAAGTCCTACCGAGAATTGTTAGAGGACTCGGAATGATATGTCAATTAAGAAAAAAGATTCGCAGTGTCAAACACAGTTCTATGAACAGTTTCACCATCCCAGGTCGTCATATCCAACCCTTATATGCTGGGCGACATTCAGTCCCGCTAACACCAGTCTACCCACCTCTCACACACACACACACACACACACACACACACCTACACACACACATACACACACACACACACACACACACACACACACACACACACACATACACACACACACACACATACACACACACACACTATAAACAATCAAACAAGAAAATCTTGAGTGTTGTCCCCACACTGTCCCATCATATTTGATAAGTTGGCCCTCCAAAGTGACCTCGTAAGCGGGGTTCAGGGCATTCCGTACCGAAGTAACTAACCCCTTAAATGGGGTGACCCCTTAAGCGGGGTTGAAATATAATCTTAGTAGAGGGAAAGATTTCCGTTCCGAGCATATTTTGAAATCGTTTTAGAGGCGCCAGAATCCCTGTATGTCCTGCATTTCATGCAACCTGTTATTCAGTAAAACAGTCCTAGCCAGTCCCTTGATCTCGTTGGCGTTCAGAAAAGGAATCGTCAATTACGAGCTTTGATTTTCCAAAGGCCCCAGCTGCTTCTTGTTTAATTACAAATATTTGCTACCATTGGCCTTCGGCGTTTAGTATGTCTTATATTTATTGAACATGATGAAATTATGAATACATAAACAGTATGACTTTGACTGACGCTATACAGTGCGTATATTAAAAACGATATGACGCTCTTTCGAGAATCCAAATTTATTTGATCAATACCGATACAAATGAGTGTTTCACAAATTCCTATGGTGTATATCAAAGTAAACTCCTCCGTCCCTCTAAGGCCCTGCACCCACCACCGCCGATGGTCTATGATAGAGCTCCCGATAGGCTACGATTGGAAATGGTAAAATCGTAGCCTATCGGGAGGTAGGCCTAATGAAGGACGATAATGACAGACTAGATAGACTAGATAATTAGGACCTAGCACAGTGATACCATCTATGATATTCATGTCAGGCCATATTTTAAAAGCAGTGGTCAAAAATCCAAAACATCTTTGGAAGTTTTCATCTTTCTATTTCTCCTTTCGTATTGGAGGACATTTTGTTATGTATGATCAATTTTACATCGCAACATATTGATAAAAGGTAAAAGTTATTAGCGTCTCAACAATTTAAATTTTGATTTTTCAGTTTCGCCTTGTAAGACCGCCCTATGGAAAGACTGAGAATGCAACAAGGGCCACAATACGATTAATTTTTCTATCGTACTTTGTTTTAAAAACATCCCCCAGGCTGTATAATAAACCTGTCATTGTCCTGACCTCGACCCTGAAATATCTCATTTTGGAAGGACGTCTCAATAGGTGTCCTTTAGGATACAATTAATGTGCATGCTTGAATAGTATCCTTCAGAACTTCGAACAATTATATGCAAATGGTATATTTATTCTCCACTGAATAATAATAGACATATTTTAAATTGAAAACAATTGGGCTTGTCCGGGGTTTGAACCCAGGACCTTCTGATTACCACTGATTATAACTGGGCACTACCATAGACGCATAAAGAACCAATCACAGGGTGGCTTTCATCTTGAACTGTCCTTCTGAAGGATTGCGGTCAGGAGAAGGACAATAACATATATGGACAACACTTATTTCACGTGATTAATCTCCCATCATTGTCATTGTCTTCCCACAAACTGTCCTTTCATTGGTTTAATCCTTCTCTCTGTCCCCAGATATTAAAGGCATATCGGACAATTTACGATGGTGCCACCCCCTGGTGCCACCTGGTGATTTTTAAATATTGCCAATTACCAGTTAATACTGGTTCCTTCTATATGTTAAGATATGGCATATGTGTTAATTTAACATTTTACCCAGTTTATCCAATCTTAAAAGGTAAAATAGGGCAAATTACATTTGTTTGATTTACATAGGAAATGTACTGGAAAATATGGTTTCTTCACTCCTTTCAAAAATAAGGACGGTGACATATGTAATTGATTTAAAATTTAAATGTGTAGTACTACGCATCTACTTTATTCTGGGTAAGTTTGAGAAAAATTACATGGGTTCTACTATATATGTAAAAGGCAACCTTTTAGAATTTTTATGTCCTATTATAATATCATCATTATATTGATCTCAAAATGAAAAACTAGCACGTTAACCCCCGAATTTTAAGTTAGAAATTTGTTCAACAACACTTCGAGATCATATAAAATTTTCAGGAAGGGTACATGTGTTTTAATTTTCAAGGCAAACTGTCCGATATGCCTTTAAAGGGCCCTGGCAGGGTACGAGAGTTGCTGGTGGTGGATGCACTCAGTGGTCGATTTAACTGTGAGCAGCTCCTGGCTGGCGGCCAAGGTGTGAGCAGTATCGACGATCTACTGTGTAGACCTCCTCCAGCCTCGTGAGAATATCACCCGTGAAATACACCAAACGTGTACGAGTGAGGGGTGAGGAACGACGGGCAGTTCAAAATGGTGGCAGACATTCCTACTGTTTGGATCAAAGTTCACCAAAAACAAACCCGTAATAATGGAAAACTGTTAAATGGGACTGCCCGTCTATATGGTGCGGCAAATGGTGCCCTAACTGATCGCAATGGTGACGGCCTATGGTGCATTATAAAACTATAGGTGCCATCCATAAAGTACGTACGCACTTACGTGGGAGGGGGGTCAAGAACTTTGGAAAATTTGCTTCTGCTCCTTCTTTGTTCTATTGCGTACAAGATTGGGAGGGGTTGAGGGTCCAAAATTTTAGAAATTCTGCGGCTTTACTACATACCCATGCCGTATATCCTGTAAATACTCACCGTTTCGCCATATAACGTAAAAAATACCGTACGGTTCTATACGGTAAAATACGGAATATTTTTCGGTACGTGTCTTCTTAATTATTTTATCAATTTTGTAGCTTGTACAGCATGGTCAGGTTGTTCTATTTGAGTACTTTCTGGATGGCCCCATACACCATAGATGAGTAGTACTAGAGCAGCAGTGGTCTCATTCGACAATATGCAAGTTCATATATTAAGTATTAATACAAATATCGACGGCGATACGTTCGGATACAATTAGTTGGAAGTTGCACTCACCACAGCGGATGAAAAGGTACCAAGTACAATTTCATCCAGGGTTCAGTGTGTTGGAGTAGGTACGTTTCTTGGCCTACACTCCACGTTTGTTCATACTTTCCCCTAGTATTCATAAGCAAACCCAAATCGATACGGGCGATCTCATCTATTTGAGCTCATTGACAATGATGCAGTAATCGGCAGTAAACACAGCAAAAGCTTCCGTTCACAGTCTGTCAGCTGTCATAATGACTTTGTGCTTGGTGACAGGACTTAGATTGGTGATTGTATTACCTGCAGCAGCAACCATTGTCTTCAGATGCTGGGTAGCATTGGTTTCAGTTCATCAATTCACAATATAATCATCACATTGACATTTTCATCATTTTTCAACATTTTCCAAAAATTTTCACCATTTTACAGACATTTCCGTGATCAAACATGCAAAATGCAAGATACTTCACATTGCTCCTACCTATTTAAACAAATGGACATTAGTAGCACATTTGATTAGAAATAGATTTGAAATCAACAGTCGATATAGTATGTGACACTATGTGACAAGCATGTGACACTATGGCAGAGATGATTAGCTGTGTGAGTGAATTTCCCCATCACATTCCCATTCTGTTCATTTGAGCTCATCAACAATGATGCAGTAATTGGCAGTGAACACAGCAAAAGCTTCCGTTCACGGTCTGTCAGCTGTCTTAATGACTTTGTGCTTGGTGACAGGACTTAGATTGGTGATTGTATCACCTACTACCATCATCTTCAGATGCTGGGTTGCATTGGTTTCAGTTCATCAATTCACAATATAATCATCACATTGCCATTTTCAACATTTTTCAACATTTTCCAACATTTGTTCAACAATTTACAGACACTTCCGTGATCAAACATGCAAAATGCGAGATACTTCACATTCCTCCTACCTATCTAAAGAAATGGACATTAGTAGCAAATTTGATAAGAAATACATTTGAAGACAATAATCGATATAGTTGATGAGGAATGTTAGAAAATATGAGCCCCACTATGTTCTGCATAGTCCTTTGGGTAACTTTAAAACATTTCAGCACAAATCTTTCAAAAGAAGTTTTCCATTGCGTGCAAGTGACATAGTAAATGAGCTTAGTGTGTAAAAGTTTATATAGGTTCAGACAAGCATGTGACACTATGGCAGAGATGATTAGCTGTATGAGTGTGAATTTCCCCATCACATTCCCATTCTGTTCATTTGAGCTCATCAACAATGATGCAGTAATTGGCATTGAACACAGCAAAAGCTTCCGTTTACAGTCTGTCAGCTGTCTTAGTGACTTTGTGCTTGGTGACAGGACTTAGATAGGTGACTATATCACCTGCAGCAGCAACCATCATCTTCAGGTGCTGGGTAGCATTGGTTTCAGTTCATCAGTTCACCATATAAACATCAAATTGACAATTTCACCAGTTACAACATTTTCCAACATTTTTTCAGCATTTTCAACATTTTTCAACTTTCTCACCATTATAAAGACTTTTCCATAATCAAACAAGCAAACTGTGAACTACTTCACATTCCTCCTACCTATTTAAAGAAATGGACATTAGTAGCACATTTGATTAGAAATACATTTGAAAACAAAAATCAATACAGTTGATGAGAAATGTTAGAAAATGGGACCCCCGCTATGTTCTGCATAGTCCTTGGGGTAACTTTAAAACATTTCAGCACAAATTTTTCAATGGTGTGTAAGTGACATAGTAAACGGGCTTAGAGTGTAATAGTTTATATGGGCTCGGACAAGCATGTTACACCTTGGCAGAATTGATTAGCCTGTGTAGGTGTGAATTTTCCCATCACATTCCCATTCTGTTCATTTGAGCTCATTTACAATGATGCAGTAATCAGCAGTAAACACAGCAAAAGCTTCCGTTCACAGTCTGTCAGCTGTCTTAATGACTTTGTGCTTGGTGACAGGACTTAGATCAGTGTTTATATCACCTACAGCAGCAACCATTGTCTTTAGGTGTTGAGTAGCATTGGTTTCAGTTCGCGATATGATCATTACATTGACATTTTCAACATTTTCCAACATTTTCGCCATTTTACAGACATTTCCATGATCAAATATGCTTCATACAGCGCGAACTACTTCACATTTCTCCAACCTATTTAAAGAAATGGATATTCGTAGCTCATTTGATTAGAAATACATTTGAGATCAATAATCGATATAGTTGATGAGAAAAATTAGAAAATATGAGCTCCACCTTCGGGTAACTTTACAAAATTTTAAGCACAGATTTTCCAAAAGAAGTTGTCCGTTGCGTGTAAGTGACATAATAAACCTGCTTTAGTGGAATTCATACGGTGGGGTTCATGTGCCTTGCAGGTTATTTGTCTGAGATCCTGCTGAGTTTCTCTTCTAGAACACAATCCGTTGGTCTGAATCGTAGGCTTCCATCTCCTTGAGAATAGTTTTCCCCCTGCAGTTGTTGGTGACGATCATCCCTAGAGTGGGATTCACACGGTGGGATTCATGTACTTCACAGGGTTTAAAATCTCATGAGATTCTGTTCTTTTAGGGGTAAATGTCGCCAACAATAGCAGGGGAAAATAGAACTCTACAATTTAGACGAACAGATTGTGTTCGAGTTCAGAATCTCTGTGAGGTACATGAATCACATCTGTTAATCCCGCTTTAGAGTATAATAGTTTATATGAACTCGGACAAGTACGTAACACATTGACAGAAATGACTAATTATTTGATTACATTTTATGGTGAGGTTAAAACGGATAAAAAAAATCTCTGCGATTGTAAATAGACCAGCGGTTTGTGATTTCTACTTCTATATGAAATTCCATCCAGAACATGTTTCATTTCACATGACATGATTTGAGGCACTAATTAATTAAGATTCCGATGTTCTATATCTTTTCATGATAATAACCTCTTTATATGATAATCATCCAGTCAATGTGCGGCATTCATGTCTTGTGTAAACACCTGACCAGGTGTCAAAACGAACATGATTAAAGTGCTCGTTCAACCAACACACAGGACATAGTGAGATTTGTCACAATCTCGTTTTCTTGCTAAATCTTGCAAGGTTTTGAATATTAGCGTGCATATTTGCTGCAAACCATCGGTTTGTTTAAGCACCTTTGCCATACTTTTGCCTCGATAGATCGTCAAAGTCCGCGATATATCAGCAATAGATCGTGAAGTGTCACGTAGGTGGAGTACCTACCTAACCTGCATATCATCGCGTGCAATGTGTCATAGCAAAGGATGTAAGATGCAGCACTGTAAGATATATTAACAAGATATAACACGGCAAATGCATCGTATTGGTGGAACCTGCACTTAATGCTATGTTTACACTATGTTCCGGGTGACTCCATTTTCCACGTTTTGGGGCTCTGTGGACCAGCGTGGACGAAACATGAGGGACGTGACACAACTGGGTGGACAGGATAGACAAACGTGACAGACCCTGACCACCATGGCCGAATCTTAGATTGTCAAAACAAAAAATCAGCTATAGCTGCTACTGTGCTAATGAGAATTGTTTCAGGCTGCAGTGAGACATGATGAACCCCACATAACGTGACTGGACGTGACCTTACACAGTCTGCCGTCCTGGGAACCGTGGACAAAACGTGAGTGGCATGACCGAATGCAGGCAGCCATACAGGGAACCGTGGACATAACGTGACTGACGTGACCAAACACAGGTGGCCAATCAGGGAACCGTGGACAAAACGGGATGGACGTAGGACACCTCAGGGGGTGGGATTGACAACTTGAGCCTTGAACATCGGCTCGTCAGGAACATGGTGTCAACGCAAATTCATGACTTCCGTGCCATCTGCAATGTTCAGTGCTCTACGTTCCAGCTGCAATGGCTGCCATGGTCACTGAAAACATGTTGTAAACGTAGCCTTACTTCTCCCACCTCCGTAAATAGATGTTCAATGGCCTCCAGCACTGTCCGAGGCCGAGCCAATGTGCAGCACGATTTTCTCGATGTTGTCAGCGAGCCTGTTCTCGTTCATCTCTCTCAGGGTACAACAGAGGGACGGCACATTGGCCTTCTTCCCACAGTGACCATACCAGGCTATGAGGGCCTGGTATGACTGCTCCTTTAACTGACCTCCATTCTTGTACTCTATGGCCGTTATCTCGTTATTGATCTCGATCAGTTCCTTTGCGGGAGCGTAGGGAAGGGATCTTGTCAACTCTTTCCACCCGTGTCCGATTCCGTTCTTGACAATCCGGAAGGCTTTATATAGGTCTGGAAAGGAAATAAGAGAGTAAGAATAAGAATTCGCGACCGGCTAGTCAATGATGTACTTAACATCTTGCTGCTAACGAGTCTATCTATAGGATCCAAACATATCAAAAACCAGTAGGTCAATGAGGTATTTCGGGCTTTAGTGATTGGTCATGGTCAGCTGGGTACACCTCTAAGACCTTGAGACACTGGCTCCCTGCTCTGTTCTCAATATCACAGTGAGCAGCATGCAGATAGTAAAGGGATAGTTTTCTGGAAGCACACTGAAAGTTCAATGTGACCACTCTATACCTCTAGATGATGTATATAGCTCATGCAAGCATGCTCTAATAATATAAGTGTAGCTCTCTTACTCACCAGCTGACCTCATGGACCGTCCATGCCCACTGCGGCGCGGTCCACTCGGCACACGAGTCTTTGTTGATTGTCTTTTTGAGGCGATGACCTTCTTACCATATGCCCGACCCGAATGACCTCTGTCAAGGTCAAGTCTCCTGTGTGCGCTGGAGCCCGGCCTCATGCGGGCCCTGAGCAGGTTCTCCAGCAGACAGATCCGGCTCTGGAGGCTGTGAAGCCGCGAGGTGTACTTGGATTTGTTCTTGGCTGCGAGCCGGAGTTTCTTGCCGAGCTTCTGCATCTCGCTCTCCCTGGATTCATGTTTCACCACTAGTGTGCGTTTCTCATCAATCTTCTGCTCAACCTGTGGAAGAGGCAACAAAGTAGACAAATTTTTATTATCATGTTTAGAAACAAATATCTATGAAGAAACCAACAGGTCTTGGTCAAAGTCCTCGTTCTCAACAAATTTGATGCGGAGGGGATTTTTTAGATTAATGAAGGGTTAGGCCTATAACACAGAAATTTTGTGTTTGTTTGCATAGTTTTTGCCCATTTTGTTCAATTAGTTTGATGTTTAGACAAATTGACCAATCAGTTTTTTATATTCAATTAATAAACTTAGGTATTTGTTAGAGGAAGATAAGTCATTCCACATGCAGGTACCTCTATTGTATCATCATAGTACATCTGAAAAACTTGAACTTAATTTTTTTTCAATTTAGAAAAATAACCTTCTTTCTCTCGTGTTGCAGCATGACTAGTCTGATTACCAACATAAATCTCATATATCACCTCTCCCTATATCTTACTGGCCTATAAATCTCCTTGGTCTTGATATAGTTAAAAATGTCTCTCGTTATGTATATGTGCATGTATCATCATATTATATTTGAGCTGAAAAACTTGAACCTAAATAAAAAAAACTTTAAAAGATCCTTCATGTGGTGCAGCGTGTTCAGTTTGATCACCAATATTAATCTCATATATCACCTCCCCCGACGCCTTACTGGCCTATAAATCTTTTTGATCTTGATGTAGTTAAGAATGTACTTCTCTCTTAAAGTATATATGCACATTTATTATCCACCTAATATGAAAGTGTCCATAGAAAACACATAGGGAGAGTGTATGGACATACCCGGCGTATACGGGAAAATAGTGCGTACAGAAATCTAGTGCATACCTAAATGAACTGATATCAGTACCCCACTTGCTGGATGCACGATCATTAATAAAGTGTTGGAACAAAAAATTTAAAAAAAACTACTTGTCATGAAAAGGTGGATAACAAATACAATAGACTGGTTTCAAATAAAATCAGTTGTCTACTCGTCGTAGTTGACCCTGCACAATATCCACGCACGTGCTCGGATATTATTACGCGTCAACTCCTCAGGGCATACAGCCGCTTGTATCTGAAACCAGTCAATATTGTGTATGTATCTTCATACAACATCTGAAAAACTTGAAAATTAAATATAAAAAAAAAAAGATAAAATTAAAAAGCCAAACCTTCTTCCTCTTGTGATGCAGCGCGTCGAGTTTGATGCTATGTTGGTGAAGGTTGTTGTACAGTCGTGACATGTGGCTCGAGTGAGCTGCGCTGACGATCTTTCCGTCAGTGGCGTCGTCAGCAGAAGCCCTCCTTGACAGGAGCTTGCCTGAGATGAGCGGATGCTTGGTGCTGCTGCTGGTGTTCGTACTCGCCGAACTCAGACCGTTCAAACTCTCCCTTGTGTTCTTCAGTGTCTTCTCTATAGCTGCCATTTCCATGTCAATCCTTGCCTTGGTGGCTTCCAGCTTTGAGATCTCCTTGCACACATCCTCATGAACTTCATCATCATCCTCCGTATTGGCCTGCGCTTCTTTCAGGATCGAATACACTTTATCGTACTGATGCTTCAACGCATGTGATCTGTAGCTCATGTCGGTGAGTTTGACTTTGGTTTGCTCGATTTCTTTCTGAACCTGTTCGATGTACACCTTATCACTCCGCAGCCAATCCTGGGCAATGTCGCAGAGATTCTCCAGTTTCTGGATGAGATCAGGAAGTATCCGCAACACGGGGAAAGTGTCACAGTTGACAGCGATTGAAACCTCCATTGAGAAGTCGTTATCACTGTACAACTCATTCGGTACGGGATTTCTGCTACTTAGCAGCTGAAGAAACTCCATTAAGCTATCAAACTGATTGATGATATCCTTGGTAGAAAGATTCCTGGAGCGGAGTGAGATATAAAAATCGTCATCATTTATTCCAAGGCTCACATAATTGGAGCAGTAACTGTAAAGATGCTGCAAGATCTCCTCTTCAAAATCAGATCTTAGGGCATTCAACCGGTCCTCCACCAAGCTCACCTTATTGGTGAAGGTCTCAATCGTCGGCACAGCTTTCTCCACTTTTCGCGGGGAAATTCTGAACGTATGTTTTTCATTCGCTGCCGACATGAGCAGTGCTTTCAGATCGGCCTCGTTAGTGATCCTCGGCAGGTCCTGGTTTGCTCTGCGCTCTGAGAGCACCTCCTTGAGGGCGGAGTGGACAGATTTGATGTACGCGGTCCGCTCGTGGCGACCGTAGAAGAGCTCGTGGAGCTGGGACAGAGACTCGCGGAAGTCTCGTAGTTTTATCGTCAGGAAGTTCCACACCTGCTCCACCCGAGTGGGCGGGGTCTCGCCGTCCCAGTGAAGTCTCGCGAGGCATGGTCTCGGGAACGAGGCCCCAGTCTCTACAAGATGTTGAGATCTCATGCTGCGTGCAGGGTATCCCACAGGCACACCATGCACGATGTGCTACAGAAAGAAATCAAGATATTAAGATCTCATTCTGTGTCCCCGGTGTCCACCATACTACACCACACCATTCCCCATATGCTTATATAAAACACATCCACCTTAGTTTCCTTTCAGTCCTTGAATCTCAGTATATTGAGACGAAGTGGTGTGCATATCACCCTTCTTGAGTAGTTCTAACCTCCTCCTTTGTAGACAGTGCTATTTCAGCCTGCAGAAAAAAAATCCTCCTTAGTTTCCCGTCAGATCTTGAATCTCGGCATATCGAGACAAAGTGGTGTTGATATCGCCTTTACTCGAGTAGTTGTAACCTCCCCCTCCTCTGGACACACTGTTATCGTAGCTAACAGAAAAAAAATCTACCTTAGTTTCCGCTCAGTTCTTGAATCTCAGTATATCGAGACGAAGTGGTGTAAATATTGCCTTTACTTGAGTAGTTCTAACTTCCTCCTCTGTAGACACTGCTGTACAAGTCTGCAGACACTATAATCGTAGTCTACAGACACTGCTATCGTAGTCTACAGACACTGCTTTCGTAGTCTACAGACACTGTTATCATAGTAGCTACAGACACTGTTATCGTAGTCTACAGACACTGTTATCGTAGTCTACAGACACTGTTATCGTAGTCTACAGACACTACTATCGTAGTCTACAGACACTGTTATCGTAGTCTACAGACACTGTTATCGTAGTCTACAGACACTGTTATCGTAGTCTACAGACACTGTTATCGTAGTAGCTACAGACACTGTTATCGTAGTCTACAGACACTACTATCGTAGTCTACAGACACTGTTATCGTAGTCTACAGACACTGTTATCGTAGCCTACAGAAAAAATACACATCCATGATAGTTTCCCGTCAGTCCTTCAATCTCAGCATTGAAACGAAGTGGTATTGATATCGCCTTTACTGGAGTAGTCCTAGCCTCCTCCTCCGCAGACACTGCTATCCTAGCCTGCAGACGGTGCTACTGTAGCCTGCAGAGGCAGGGTCTGGCCAGACTCTCACAGGTTGATGGCCTCACCCCGAGATGGAGAGAGAGAGAGAAAAACACCACACCTTTGGCGCGGCACCGATCAGCACCCAGCTATCGATCTGCTTCCCGTTGAGTAACTTAGGTCCTGGCGCCCCGCCTGCATTCTTAATACGATTTGCCATCAGTGCCTGGCAAAGAGTAATTTGGGCGATCTCCCATCTGGCACTTCTACTTGTTGGACACGTCGTGCGGTGTTTATTATATCACTTGTAGGTATAATTATGCGCCATCATAATATTGTGGAGACCGATGCTCCTTTCCTACTATATGTACGTACGATACAATGCATGCTGGTAACTTGTTATTGTTGTGTATATGATGCTACTTCCTCGGTACCTCGGGGTTACCTGCAGAATGGAAAAAAAGTGAATCAGTAATCTAATTTATCCACCGAATACAAAGTGTCCATAGGAAACCTATAGAAACTATTATGGACATACCCGTTGCATATGGATATATTGTGTGCTCTGAGCTGCACATAAACGGCGGATACTGACAAATAGTGCCTACAAAAAAGATAGTGCATCCCGAAATTGTACTAAAACCAGAACGTTCCTAGTTGGATAAAGGTGGATGATAATTGCAATATAGACTGATTTCAGATAAAAGCGGTTGAATGCTCCTCGTAGTTGACCCTGTGCAATATCCTCGAAGGCTCTCGGATATTACTGCACGTCAAATCCTTGGAGTATGCGGCTATTTGTATCTGAAACCAGTCAATATTGTGTATCATAAAGGAATCCTATTAAATATTAGCGTTAGAGCCCGTATCCTATCGAATTTGAATAGCGTCGTAATTCACAAGGCGAAGCCGCATGAATTAAGTAGCAATTCAAACGAGATGAGATCGAAATCTGATCGTAGACTTGAATAGGTTTCTGAATTGATCGCACCCCTCACATTGACAAATCTGCTAGAATTTGTGACGTAATCCGCCATCGAGTATTTTTTCTAAATACTCCATGGGCGTTGAGTACGAGTTCCCAATGTTAAGTCAATGGGAAAGAGATAAATACACTACACACTGACGGTCAGCGCTCAGTGTATCAGGCTTCGGGTGGGTGTGTCTAGATAGGATCTGCCTCCTCGTTAAAAGATGCCTGGTTCATGAATTATAGTCTTCACGACGTCTGGTAATCATGGCAGGATGCCAGAGTCAGAGATATCACAATAGGCCGATTCTCATTCCTCCACCATATCTCTTTGGCTCATACAATCACTCTTCCCTGTAAATTGACCCAATTCGTTTTGTTTCCCACTTCCCTAAATTAATCAAATGCAGTGAGCAGTATAATTATTACCATTCACGTCAAACCTCGTACCATTCACGTCAAACCTCGTACCATTCACGTCAAACCTCGTACCATTCACGTCAAACCTCGTACCATTCATGTCAAACCTCGCACCACAGTGTGCAAGGTCATGTTTTTTGTATAAAGTGATTCACATAATATAACAAAGAAAACATATTATTTTCACATCAGATAATCTTGGCAAAATGCTTACTCACACTTATGTTTTTTTCAAAAGGAGAATATGTATTGATCAATGTTTCTATATGAGGATGCTATTCAAGATTTAAATCAGTGCATTTTTAATTAGTTCCTATTAATTTTTAGTGAAATATGAACATCAACAGATGAATCATGACCAGGAGCAGGCCACATCAATGTGAGCGGTGCATAAACACCTTCTCCGGGTAAGTGTTGATGATTTCACGTGAGATTTAAACTGGACGACAACTGGTATGTCTTATACAAGATAAAAAAAGGCCTACATATGTTTTATAATTATCTAATCGGTAGTCTGATGTAAGATCCAGTTTGTTTCAAGACAAATCAAAGTGAAAGTGGGCAAAGTTGACCTTATTCATGAAGAGACAAAGGGGTCCGTTTAATAATCTAGGATCGTACATGAAGAAGCCTTTCTGTATGTTATAATATCAGGAAAGGTCCTAATTGTGGACGAAGCGGTTTCTGTTCGAGGTCAGTCTTCGATTCCATACTGACTGACGCCATAGGTGGAAGGCAGTATGAAATCTATGACTGACCGAGGACAGGAACCGTTTTGTTAATAGTAAGGACGTTGCTTACTACTATATGCCTCAAATCGATTTAAAAAACGTCATTTTAATGACTTATTACTATACACCTACTGCCGAACATGTATGAAATACTGCCCGCTGCTAGGGGTGTAGTATAAATAATGTTCGCGCCCGCTGTGACAGCGGGCCGTAGTGAATTGCAGTAGCCTTTGTGGTCTTTGTAAAGTTAATAAAAGGGCGTTTTAAATGGTTGGGAGGTGTATAGTAATAAGAAAACGTAGTGACTGAGCCTGTACGGTGTCCGTTCTTGGTCATTTGCTGAAAAAATACGGCCCTCCCACCTGCGGTGTCGGGCCGTATTTTCATCATCAAATGACCTCGAACGGCCATCCGTACGGGCTCAGTAACCACGTTTTCTCATATTAAGTCACGGTCACAATGGGCATGAACATTATCATTACTGCACCCCTAGCAGCGGGCAGTATTTGATAGACATAAACACACTGGTATATAATGATTTATCTCACCCCAGATATTTTTTCTCCATAGACTTAACATTGGGAACTCGTATCTAACACCCATTAGATATTTAGGAAAAATATCCAATGGGAGATAATGTCACAAATGTTAGTCCATTAGTCAATATTAAGGGTGAGATAAATTCAGAAACCCATGAAAGTTTAGGGTCAGAGCTCGATCCCATCTCATTTGAATCACATAGCAATTCACGCGGCTTCGCCTTGTGAATTACTAAGTGATTCAAACTCGATGGGATACGAGCTCAGACCCTAAACTTTCATGGGTTTCCTCTATAATCTTTATCGCTTAGTAATAATATAGAACTTCATGACCATGCTGTCGTTCTATATCTACTATATACCCGATATTAGGAAAAATCATTCATTTATTTTGGCGTAACAGCTAATATTTTAGTCAACGTGTATGGAAATGTGTCCCGTATTTTCCTGTATAGAACAGTGTTCCGTACAGTATGTCTACGTTATATGGCGAAACGAAGCGTATTTACAGTATATGCAGCATGGATATAATAATATCTATGTTTGTTCAGTAAGACAGTATACATATTAGCCGCTCAACCATATGTGTTGAATAACATTACCCACAGTGTCCCTGGGTATCTATGGCATACAGGAAAGAGTTTACATTCAATCATCCTAGATGATTAAATGGGCCCCTGATCTATACATGAAAACACTTAGACAATTCTTCTTATCTTTATCCCAGAGTAATGGGGTGACCGTATCAGTGGTAGAACAGTAAATTAGGCTCATGAGCTCACACTTTACTGATCATAACACCGACAATCATTGTGTACTCCCAGAGATACGTGTCCATTTTACCAGCCAGTCCCAGCTATAGAAAGGTTAATCAGAACTTACAAAACATCCTTACAATGATTCATTTAGAGACTTTACCAATGATCGATATTTGGGAGGTGTTCAGTTTGTAAACACATGCTTGTTGATGTCGGCATGTTTACAAATATCGAGACCTTTCTCTAGCATATATTTGTATGAAAAGGTCATCATGGTTTAAGGATAAACAAAGATTAAGTGAAAACATTACCTGTCCATCTGAAGCTGTCGGTGTGTTTTCTCCGTCGACGATCTGAGAGCTGAATCACTTATTAGTCAGTCGTGAAGCTTGTGATGCGTAGCGCAGTGCTTTGTCTGGTGTTAGCGTTCAGAGAATAAGGTATCGTGTGAGTGGGCAGGTCACTCACAAAGCCGTATGTTCCTCCTGTAGGTCAGTGCATAGACTGGTTTCAGTCCCTGTCTCCTGTGCCTACCTCTACATCTACTCCACCTCTCTTCGCCGGGATACATGGTTTGATTCCTGGGCCTTTTGGGCGTTATAAGAAGTCTAAACATTTTCAAAGTACTTTTCTTTCTTAAACACATGTTTGTCCATAATGGAGGACTTGAGCAAGTCTAGTTAGTGCACTCCTCCGGTCCGGGTAGGCGTGTACGCTCATCCAGGGTACTCCCCACCTGGACGATGTGTGGGGATGTAATGGTGTGGAGGTGTGGTGGCTGATGGTGTGGTGGTTAGAAGGTGTGGAGGTGTGGTGGTGTGGTAGTGTGGTCTGATGGTGTGGTGGTTAGAAGGTGTGGTGGTATGGAGGTGTGGTGGTATGGAGGTGTGGTGGTGTGGTGGTGTGGTGGTGTGGTCTGATGGTGTGGTGGTATGGAGGTGTGGTGGTGTGGTCTGATGGTGTGGTGGTTAGAAGGTGTGGTGGTGTGGAGGTGTGGTGGTGTGGTCTGATGGTGTGGTGGTTAGAAGGTGTGGAGGTGTGGTGGTGTGGTGGTGTGGTCTGATGGTGTCGTGGTTAGAAGGTGTGGTGGTGTGGAGGTGTGGTGGTGTGGTCTGATGGTGTCGTGGTTAGAAGGTGTGGAGGTGTGGTGGTGTGGTGGTGTGGTCTGATGGTGTGGTGGTTAGAAGGTGTGGTGGTATGGAGGTGTGGTGGTATGGAGGTGTGGTGGTGTGGTCTGATGGTGTCGTGGTTAGAAGGTGTGGAGGTGTGGTGGTGTGGTGGTGTGGTCTGATGGTTAGAAGGTGTGGTGGTATGGAGGTGTGGTGGTGTGGTCTGATGGTGTGATGGTTAGAAGGTGTGGTGGTGTGGAGGTGTGGTGGTGTGGAGGTGTGGTGGTGTGGTCTGATGGTGTGATGGTTAGAAGGTGTGGTGGTGTGGAGGTGTGGTGGTGTGGAGGTGTGGTGGTGTGGTCTGATGGTGTGGAGGTGTGGTGCTGTGGTCTGATGGTGTGGTGGTTGGAAGGTGTGGTGGTGCTCGATGTGCATACACGCTGTCAGGGATTACTTGAGAACTCAACCCGTAATGAACTCGACCTGTAAGAACCTTGGCTCCCAATTGTGTCTTCTCTGGGGAAGAAAACGAATAGAAACCCCTTCCGCTAAGCCTATCCCTAACCCTAACCCTTTCCCTATCCCTAGCCCTAAGCCTACACCTAAACATAACTGGACTTATTTTCTATATCCGCTGGTATATCTGTCTAAAAGCTAATTAGTCAGACCTTGCCTTCAATATGGATATGTCTTATTCATTAGTATCATCAAACATGAGCCGATCAGTCAGTGATAGAGGTGAGATAAAATCTGAACCACACTCGGTCAAAAGCCACTGAAACTTTGCCATTCATTTTGATTTGCTACGTAATCTCATTCGGCTTTGCCTCATGAAATTACTCCACAACCAAAACTCAGGGCATATTTTCATTAGCTATGGCTCTTGTTGCAGTTCCTTCTAAAGGGGCTCTTCCACCAGACCACAAGATAGAAAGATTTTTCATGATTTGGTTGACTTGCTAAGTCTTGTTAGGTTTTGATTAATCACACACATATTTGCCGGGATGCATTGGTGCGGTCAAGCACCTTCTCCATGTTCTCTCCATGATAGATCGTGGTATGCTGCGATATGTTGGCAATAGATCATGTGGGGTCGTGGTGATGGAGCACCAAAATATACACACATCATCGCGAAGAAGATCCACATATGATTACGCATAATGTGTCATGGCAAAGGAGGTAAGACATATTGTGACACTGCAAGATATAACAAGACATACCAAGATCTAACACGGCAAATCCATCATGCATGCTGAACAGTACTGCCTTGCTCAACAGTACTGTGGTGTCTGGAACTAAATGTATTGCAGAAACCTTTTAATTGCAATAGACTTGTTATTAATCTTGTAGGTGGGTAATAAATACAATAACAACTGGTTTTGTATACGAGTGACCGTAATCTCCTCGTAGTTGACGACGTAATATCCTCGCTAATCGTTCGGATATTACTACGCATCAACTACTCGCAGATTATGGCCACTCGTACACAAAACCAGTCATTATTGTGTATATAATTGCAGTCTTTGTCCTTACAATGTAAACAATCATCCTGTCTTATGATGTAAACAAGTTGCACCTTGTATTGCTGACTTAGGCTCTAAATCCTATAATCCAGTTGTCTGTTATACACCAATCCACCCTAATCTCAGTATCTGTCTTGGCAGGGCTGCCAAGTATCATCCATTTTTTGTAATTTTACAAATTTCGACACTCTTCCTAATTTAGTTAAATATGACAGGGTGAATACTTCCAGGTACCTTTGAAAATAAAGACATAAATTGGATAATTCGTTAGGAATATGTCTTGTTCTCATTCTTTTGAACAGATTGTATCAATAGCAAGGCAATTTAAAAATGTTATGCAAATATCATCATAACCAGAATAAATGATTGGATAAGGTTTGGCGGAATTTATATTTGATAACAATATTTATACAATATAACCGAATTGTATAAGGCAGGAATGAAAAAAAGAAAGAAAAATTGTTAAAAAGAATAACACAATAAAAATCGTTCACCAGAGAATACTTGAAGGCATACCTTTAATATGGCATAGGAATGTCTGAATGTATTACACTTCAGCAAAATGGTTTAACTATATTGTGATATGAGATTGTGAAATATGTGAACCAAGGCAGGATGATGGTAGGTTAATATGACACCATATATGCCTATGTCTTGTGCCAGTACGTGTATGCCACAAGGTACTGCTCCAAGAAATACCACATTATGGAGGTCATATATGTGTGTGGTTGTTAAAGTTGCTCACAGATGGCAGCAGCTTACAGTGGGTGTGTCATGTCAATAGTAACACATGTACAGAGACTAAGCAATAGACATTAGATGTAATACTATAAAGGATACATCCCATCTGAAATATCATATATCTCCTCATATGAAACACTCACCACAATAAAGGCTTAAACAAGAAGCATGACACCTTAACTTCCTGTAAGGGGAAGAACAAGAAGACAATATATCAAGTGAAAGTAGCTTTTTGATGATATAAAGTTCAATACCCACCTACCGATTCCGGAACAAGGATGTACCTTTTTCGACGATAAATGAAGAGTACTTTGTCCATAATTGTCTTTTGTCTTTAAAATGTCTCTATTACGGGCATATTTGTCATGCAACAACTGGTGGACAAACCTGTCCGTTTGAACCAATAACATCTCTGTTGAAAATGAAATTATGAATGTATATACACATTACATCCACTGCGTTTTATTTTTATTTTTTGTGGGTTTTTTTCGTTTTGTTTATCAAAGCCTCAGCTATTCTATCTTTCTAAGAATCAAACTATCTCACAGTCCTCATCCCTCTCAGAAGTTGCCACCCTTTTGCTCTTTTCCCGTGTATTCAGTTCTTATTATTAAGAAGATAATGTTCATGCGTATTCTAATTCCTTTGGGTAAGGCACATGCCAGTGTATATCCTTCTGTGTGCTAAAAAGGATTTTTTATAGAGGGCAGTACATGTAAAGTGATACAATATCTGGTTACAGGACAGACGGACTGATCATACTGACTCGCTCAGGAAACTCTCAAACCTTCTTAGTCACTAACCACGATACAGGATATTACTGTGACCACTCTATAATAGTATCTTTTATCTCTGATTGATATGTATCATATAGTCTGACGGCGAGAGGTATATACCTTGTTTAGCGTCCAGACAAGGTTTTTTCTTGTGGTTAATTATCTCCAGAATCTTCCGAATTCAAATCTACCGGGTGCAACGCTGAAATGCTTTGGCAACTCAAATTATGAGTGTTTGAAAAAAAGGTAAAAGTTAATTATTTAATCAATAAATAAATATGAACAGGATCATATTGATTAAGAAACCTATCAACTTTGAGCCCAAGCATGCATTCTGTGTAGTTCATATTTGTTTTGATGTTTAATTAAGTTTTTCTGCGTCATGACCTATTTTAATCGAATAATTAGGTCACAATCATTGAATTGTTTAAAATAGAAGATTCTTGAGATGAATAATCATCAAAACGACATTATCTGGACGCCAAAGCAAGGTTCACCCCTAAAATGGGCTTTCGCTGGCAGACTAATACAAGTTGAATTATCATCTTCTTTTTGAGGTTATCTCCACATGTCAATCTCCAATTCAAACTATGAGGGATAGTCACATGTATAGACCATGTTGTAGTATCCCCTTCCCTATCTTCGTGCTATTAGCTCTTAGAGGCATGCCCAGCTGACCATGACCAATCACTCAAGACCGAAATACCTCATTGACCTACTGTTGCTTGATATGTTCTGATCCTTAACTCAGGCAGTTAGAGAAATGGCAAGTTGACTGAGTGCAGTTGGTTACAGAAAACAATCCATAAACTGAAGGTAACCCAAACATTTTCGTTGTTAATCAGCTAAAATTGCACGCTCATTCATCAATGATGAACATACCATTTGCTCCTCGTGGACACAGGGGCCGGCGTTGGCTGGTTCCTGCCCATGTCGTTGTATGGTGACACGGGGGGAAAAGTTAGTTTTGGTACACGGACAGCCATTCTGCTGCACTTTACCATTTTGAACGGCTATCTTATCCCTTCAAATTGAAAATACGATACCAGAAATGCAGATTTCAGATTCTACATGTACATGCCAAACTATATTCAGTTTCTCCAGTTCGAGACTGGAAAACGGTGGTTCATCGGGGGACAGGCGGCCGTGGTGCAGCCAGCCAGTCGGGATCCTTTACATACCCGGGGTGATATCAGGGAATTTAGTGAGGTCTGGAGGGCGTATTTATAACACAATCGTTGGAAGGTTATCGAAAATAAAGAGAGCTCAGCTCAAATATTACAAAAAAAAAGTTGTTAGATCATTAGGTTCCAACTATTGTGGCAGAGGGAATAACGTCATTTCCAGTCGAGGACCCATCCCTTCCCGTTCCCATATAGTATGAACGACAATTGTGTGGTATAGTTTAGACTTCGTGATCCAGATCAAAAGCCGGTATATAAACAACGGAAATCCGCTTTCAAAGCCTAAAAGAATTACGTCTACCCTAACACATCACCGGAATCGCATATATGACATGCACACAGAGGAATATATTACACATCTATAACATTGTAACTAAAGTGGTATCTAGGTTAAGTTACGGTCTGATTCTCACGTCGTTGAAAGCGTTGGAGAGAGGGGAGAGAGAGAGAGAGAGAGGGGGGGGGGGGCATCGCCTTGTAAAGTTCAACTGACCAATGAATGCCTGTGGCCATGTTCTAGTTCAGTGAACCTGGCGATCACCATATTTAGAACTTATGTGAATTCACGAAACATGATAGTTATTACTTATAATATTGCCCATTATGGGTCAGATTTTTGAAACTTGCTAAATTACCCAAAACAGGTTATTCAAGGCTGTTTAAAGCATATGTCATGCAAAGTGTAGACAATATAGTTTTGAAAATTGGTAAAAATTTGAAAAAATATGAAAATGGTCAAAACTATCCAGGACCTTTAAATTTTCCAACAGAGAGACCTATAGAGCATGTTGTCTGACACCCCAATTTTGAGAGCATAATACTAATGAGATATACAATGAGAAATTAATTTTCCTTTATTGTGAGATGTTGACCAAAATCCCTACTGTGATGCCTGAAAGTTTGAATACAATGGGGTTATCTATTCTGATATAAAAAATATTGTGATTCCATGATGATATTTTTCCAAAAAATGGGCTGTAGGACAACACACCTGTTAAAAGATGTATAGAAGAAATAATAATCATAATAGAATAACAAATATTCCTCTACATGTTAAGTATTCCTACCACTTATAAATACCCACTTTACTTTTTTCCTAAATAAAAAAATGTACTTCTTGTGGTTAAAAAACTGAAGATGTGTTGTCCGACACCCCGGGGTGTCGGACAACACGCTCTGATATAAGTCATGAATTTGGGGTTATTTCTTATCAATAATTGAGTGGTTTGCTTTGAAAAACAAAGATTTCTATCATTTGATTAAGAATATAAAGGATTATAGCCACAAATATAATTTTGTCCATTGTTCTGAGTGATTTAAAAAACGTGTTGTCCGACACCCCTCGTGTTGTCCGACACCCCTGTGTGGCCCAACACCTAAATATGCTCATAGCTTTTGTTTCATATCTAATATGTGATTGAGGTGTTTTGGGTCAAATATAACATATATCACCATATAATATCAGTTTTTCTCAAGGTATAACCGTTTATAACATTTCTTGAAATTTCAAATATTTTAGGGGGGTGGACAACATGCAGTATTATAAACAATTTCAAAAGGCTCTCAAATCTGAACCATTTGTCTGATTTTGTTGGAATAATGTTTTTCTGGAAGGTACTTGGTAGGGGACTAATATAAAATATAAAAAGAAGTATTATTCTAAAATTATTTTTTGAGTGTCTGATCCCAGGAAGAAACCGTAATATAGCAGGTTTCAAAAATCTGACCCTTATACATATTTTATTACTATAAAATTCAGTCATTTAATGTCCGTTAGTGTAATAAACTCCAGCGGCTCCAAAAACATTCCCCTAACCCTATCTCTAACCCTAACCCTTTCCCTATCCCTAACCCAGCCCTAACCCTGTCCCAAACCTTAACCCCAACCCTAACCTTAACCCTATCCTTAACTATTCAGACCTTTCCTTCTATATGAAAATATCATCTGAAACGGGTCGAGTTCCCCGAACGATTTTTCCAAAACAGGTCGAGTTCTCCAGATGACTACGGGTCGAGTTCGTTCCGGGTCGAGTTCTCCAGTAACCCTGCTAAGGGAGCGCGAAACGCGGCCGCGAGGGGGCCGAAATGACACCGCGAAACGGGGGTCGAGGTGCCGAAGGGGCCGAGAGATCCGCATACCCTCCAGAATAGGGCACTGAGGACATGCCTCTTGGATTATTCCACAGTGCACACTGTCCAAGAACTGCACAATCGCATGGAGGTGGTCACGTTAACCAGGAGAAGGGAGAAACTCATGCTCGGAGAAAATACCTACGAGAACATGGTAGGCATGAACAAGACAGAGCAAGTGATGATTCGACAGAGGATGGAGGTTCTGATATCTCAGTAGCAGATAATGAACCGGCTAATCGGGTCTTGAGATCCAGATATAGGAAACCAAGAAGTGAGTTCTATAAGATGTCACCTGTCGTGGAGAAAAGTTGCGGAACAGTCTCCCACTTGATATTAAAAAAATACCAGCCAAACAAGCTATCAAGCTAGCGCTCCGTCACCAAGAGGAAACATGACGGAATACTTTACCATGAGATATCTGAGACTGATTGCCAATTGATCATGTTATGTCCGTAAGCCTTAAACTGGCGATATTGTTGCCTCATCACCATGACATATTTATTATCATACTATAATTTCTGTTTGCATATCATAATTTCATTACATAACAGTACAAGAAATACATATTACTATATACCTATAGGCGAATGTCTTACTTTTACTGACTAGGCAGACAAATTCCATTCGTCTCTGAGTGACGAAAGAATATTCATACGTCCCTCTGTACCACGTGACCACTCATTTTGCTATTTAGTGAGTTGTGTAATGGCATTTCTAAATGATTTCTAGGTATATAGTAATACAGAGACACAGTGAGTGTGACTGAATTACATCTGTTCCTCAATATTTTGGTCAGAAATATCTCTGAACAGATTCCATTCAGTCACACTAACTATGTCTCTATATAGTAGAAATAACTACGACGAATGTTGAGCAGTGCGACTGCCATAATGTAAGACCGCCTACACGGCCAATTATCTGCATCAATACAAAAAGATGTAGTTAAGTTAAGGTCAGTGACTGCGGATCTCGATGCAGTTCCTTCGTAACCTCGTAAAATTGACAATTAGATGACCCTCTGCCGAACATCTGATTGCACCGAGTATTTATCACGTACAGCCACAGTAACCCTGTTTCCGTATAGTCTCTCTACGCGGGTGAGTATGGGCTGCAAGCCAGATCTGGCTTGCGGCCCATACGCACCCGTGTGTGAGTCTACCTCGCTCTGACCACAGAATGAGGAGTGTCCCTTTGCGGAAACCTTTGGCTGGTGCCCACCTGTGTACGCCGCTGGCATAGAGCCCCCTAGCGGATACCCCGGGAACCAGCGTACGGAAACCTCAGTATAGTCCGTCCACGCACCGCGCCTCCTTCGGGTTACGGTACGTGAAGGTCTAACAGAGCATGGTCACTATTGGCCAGTCCCCTTCAGTGAGAGGAATATCGGGGTTGGCTATTCTATCTATTTTTACTCTGTGGTAGAAATCCACGAGGCTGTCGAGGCAGAGGAGGTGTGAAGCGCAGCGCCCCCTATAGTGACTTGGGTCATATATACGATCGCGGCTGCCTCACAGTGCCACTTTCGAACATGCCAGCAAGAGGGAAGGAGCTCTGAGAAAAGCCCACACCAAAACATGCAAAATGCAAATAGCTCTTGTGTCATGAATAATAGGCCGATTTTGATAAACAAAACATTGTTAGAAGCCTAAGACATGGGCCTATTTAGTGATACACATGTCATATACCTGTGCTATGGCTATGGTTTCCTGTCGTAGGTTGAACATTGGAATTGGTGAAAAAAAGGTTGTATTCCACGACGCAAAACAGGCACAAAACGTGGAGCTCTATTGAGCTCTATTGTGGTTTGGAGTACATTAGATTTCACTCTATCAATATCTGAAAATATTTTGGATAGAGCTCTAATAGTTTGTATGGAATAGAGGGAAACTATGTTCCGGTGAAAGGAAGTCAAAGTTACGAGGTAAGGCTTGGAAAAATTACTGCCCAAGGCCCTGGCCGCGGGCAGTAATTTTTCCAAGCCTTACCGAGTAATTTTGACTTCCTTTCACTGGTACTTGGTTTCCCTATTCCTATATACCTTCAAATGTGGTTTAATAAGAGACAATCTGATTGGTCTAAATGTCAACCTTGGGTAGTATACGGCAACCTTGGGTAGTATACCAACCTTGGGTAGTATCAGATAGTTACTCCACCCCCCAGAGCGTGGTGTAAGCATAGAGTGTACAGCCATAGGTATATAGGAATAGCTGTTACCAGTTAGCCTATTTTAGCATAGGAATCCGCATTCAGCTGTCATTTGAGACCATGCCAAAACAATAGGGGGCGCTACGCTTCACACCTCCTCTGCTGTCGAGGTAGAGTTATAACTCTCCAAGCTGACCTATTAAGTACATGCCCATTAAAAGATACTCTAGGACCTATGCTTGAAGAGTAACACACTGGTTACTGGCAAATCACTCAGGGTAGCTGAGTACCAGCAGAGGTAGGATTTCCCACCTTAAAATGGCAGCGCATAACAGTCTCAGTTTGAGCCTGTGTGCCCTGGCCCTGGCGATAACAGACTGTGCTAGAGTCTAACCTCAGTAGGCCCTTTACCACTGGATGACAAAAACGGTGTAAATTTTCTGTGTTCTCCTAATAGCCCATTTACATTTTGCTGTCAACAGTGGTAAATGTCCCTCAGTGGTTCCTGACTCTGTATCGGTGATGGCCAATGTAAATATGCTATTAGTAGATTATAAATCTACACCGTTTTCGTCGGCCAATGGAAACCGGCCTTATAGTCGTACTCCGCTTAGCCCTGGGGCCCGTTTAATAATCTAGGATCGTACATAAAGACTCTTCTCTGTACCTTGCACAAAGGTTATCGTTTAGTTATACTGTTCTCTATGACACTATTGCCGTGAGTTACGGCCAACCGCGATCCGCTACGGTCAATCACGGCGGTCCCGGTTCTCATTAGTCACCGGGGACTACCGGGACTGCCGTGGCAGATATTTTTTGACAGAGCTTCGCACGCATTGGCAGCACTCCAGTGCGTGGGTGAGTTAAGATTTGCAATCCCGGTGACTTTATTATTTCTAATTATGTTCTACTTATAAAATGAACCCCATTCGTATACAATTATCAGCACCATGAATAGTGGTTTGGGTACTTTAACGTTCAATTTGTTCAATTAGACTTAAAGGTGCTACAAGACGTAGCGCGACCTTGCGAAACAAAAAAAAACATCGTGAAGGTGGAAACAGCACTTTAAATAGAGAGTGCCCCCCCCCCCCCCCCCCCCCCTTGCGCGTCCCATGCGAACTAATCACAGTGAGACGTTCAGTAACACGACATACGGAGTGGTTTCGGTCGGAAGCACCCCCTCCCCCGCCCCCACCCCCCGCGTCACACCCTCCACCCTCCGTTGACTCTGTGGTACGACCCAGGTCGAGCCCGTCACCAATGGGCATATTCTATATATTCAGGAAGTAAATTCGTTAGAGTCACATTAGTACGACACGGACATCTTTCTCCGTACTAGTATTTAGTAGGATGTAAGGAACCAACGCCTGACACTCAGTGAATATATCTCAGTAGATGAAAGTGCAGAACTGGTACAACAATGGAGGATACACACTGCCGGATCGTGGTGGTGGCGATGTTGACGGTGTTCTGTGCTGGGAGAGCGGAGCCCAGCGGGACGATCGACAAACTTACCCTGCACAATAATAACAACAGCGGCCGCTCCACACCCACCCCATGGCGCCTAGTCTCCGCTGGATGCCGTGTCAATGTAGATCCACCAACAGCCACATGCGGATACGATCCAAATACAGCGTATCTTCTCGACAGCCTCCCGACCCGGATCGTAAAGACGCTCCTCCGGGACCGGGGATCCGGGGCGGAGGTGGCCGGGGACACGGCCGCCTCGCCCCGGTGTGTGACGGCCGCCCCGTGCCCGGCCCGGCGGCGGGCGCGGAGCCCGGGCGGCGGGCGGGGGAGGGCCGGGCGGCCGGGGACACGCCCCGTGACTGCTGCGTGTCGGGGAGCGGGGAATCCGTGCGTCGTCGGGCTACGACCGCTCGGCTGTCCGGACCGCTTCACAGTCACCATGTCGGTGAAAGACGTGGGGACAACACCATCTAACACGTCATATAGGTAGGAGTGGTTTCACAACGTTTACAGTCACATAGTACAGCCCCCCTCCTCACTCAACAGGTATGGAGGTACACCTCGTAAAGGTATTTAAGTACCCCCCCCCCCCCCCCCACACACACACACACACACACACAGTCAGGTGTGTAGGAACAACCCCTCAATGGCCTCATATGGCAACACTACTTTACTGGTGCAACATATACACTATTCATAATTCAGGGCTGTCAGAGTTCAGGGAAATTCCTGAAATCGGGGATCTTTAAAAAACACAAATAGTGTCCTCATATTCCATAACCCATCGTAGAACCTGTCCATGTTAACCCCATGAAACCCCATTCCTGCTCCCCGTACCCGGCACTAGAGACCTAGTGATACGAGGGACAGGTGATCGTGACGCGTACCCCATCACACAGGTGGGTCGGAACACCCCCCCCCCCCCCCCCGCCCGTCATACAGGTACGTCTAGCTACACAACGTTTATTTACAGTCACCTCTCAACCACATGTGTATACCCCCCCCCCCCCCCAGGTGTGTAGGTACACCCCCCCATACAGGTGTGTAGATACACCCCCCATACAGGTGTGTAGATATACCCCCTTATTCAGGTGTGTAAGCACACACCCCCCCCCCCCCCCATACAGGTGTGTATATACACCCCCCTCCTACAGGTGTGAATGTACACCCCCTCATACAGGTGTGAAGGTAACCCCCTCAAACAGGTGTGAAGGTATCAGAATTAAAGACAAGAACAGTCTTTTTACAGTCTCCGGTAACAAGAGGAATTGGACTTGTAAACTCAAGGATGTGGGGCTTTGTTGGTTCGAATCCCACAGGCGCCACCTTTCTCCTTCACACCTCGCAGTGGTAAACTTACTGCTTTATTAAAGATCAGTTCTTCTCATACCATATCTATGTGGTGTGGTGTGCAGCCATATTTCTCCTTCATCACCAGTAGTGGTAGATTTACTGCCACATCAAAGACAAGTCCTTCTCATACCATGTTTAAGTGGTGTAGTGTACAGCGACCTTTCTCCTTCACACCAAGCATTGGTAGACATACTGCCATATCAAAGACCAGTCCTTCTCATACCATGTCTATGTGGTGTGGTGTGCCACCACCTTCCTCCTTCATCCCCAGCGGTGGAAGACTGCTACATTGAAGGTGATGCCTTTTCATACCATGTCTATGTGGTGCAGTGTACAGCCATCTTTCTCCTTCATCCCCAGCAGTGGTAGATATACTGCTGTATCAAAGACCAGTCCTTCTCATACCAGGTCTATGTGGTGTGGTATACAGCCACTTTTCTCCTTCATCCCCAGCAGTGGTAGACTTACTGCTATATCAAAGGGCAGTCCATCTCATACCATGTCTGTGTGGTGTGGTATACAGCCAGCTATCTCCTTTATCCCCAGCAGTGGTAGACTTACTGCTATATCAAAGACCAGTCCTTCTCTTACCATGTCTATCTGGTGTGGTGTGTAGCCATCAATCTCCATCATAACTAAGTACAGATGATTTCTTTTATTCTGGACAAGTTTTATGGCAATGTAATATCCTATAGTTTCATTATTTGATATTTTGACATGTATTAAATAAAAACAAAAGAGTCTTTTTTTTATGTGTGTCTGGGGGACCTTTTTAGTCACAGGTTTTGTTTCTTTTAAACACTTTATTTAATCTGGATAAACAATCGGCGGTTAGCCGTTTTGAGCTTGCATCCAGCTCTGAATACATTTTCCTTTTTGTCCATCAAAAATACAAATCTCTCCCTAGACTTGCTAAAGTCTTTGATTATGGACCTCAAACAAGTTTATGACCTTCCCCAAACACCTGATAGGCCAAGTAATGAAAGACTTGTAAGATATGCACAAAACTTGTGTAAGTTTCTCCTATGGGAACCCCTATACCTCCGATTCCTGCCAACTCCTGGGGGCTTCCTTGATATTATAGTAATCTATTATAGTTGACGGGTGGGTAGGCTTTCATCACAGCTGTTCGAAGTGATGTACCTGTTACCTTTCCTGTCCTTTTCCTCCCTCTGAAAAAACCGTAATGTCATGCACCTCATGACCCTTCCCAACTGCTGCATGACGTCATTTATGGACGATCCCCTACGGCACAGGTTGAGAAAAGATCCTTCTGACATTCAAGGTAACAGCATTGCTGAGATAGCTTTTTGAGTAACGCTAATACTATAGGAGAACTATGTAATTATATCTGTATGGAATGCTTACCGACTTTTAGACTGGTGTAAATACACACCGACGTCGTAGATGGAGGTGTGTTTTACACCGGTCTAAAAAAAGGTAATCACGTTGTTCTCCTATTATCATATACCTCATGATATCCGTACATATCAAGATTTTGTAATTTGATGTTGAAGCAAGTCGACACAATGCCATAGGCGACAAAGGCGATCAATGGGTTCCGTTACGGACTGGCTCTTTTCCACCAACCTGTCGTCTCTTTCTTTTTCTGCACTTTTCTGATTTTCTGCCACCCCTCGAAATAGCATGGATTCTTATTATTCTGCTGGCCGAGTGCGCCCCCTTTGTGAGTTTGGGTATGTTTTCAACATCCCCTTAAAGAATGAAAGAGGATAATGGAAAAATCTTGAGGTATCTAACGTGGGGCATTTACCTGATACAGTTTATTGGCCTAAATGTGCCAAGCTATGCCGACTGACAGTCAGAGATGCACACTGCATCGCTTGAGCAACCTAGAGAAGACACAGGTTTTATGGAACAGTAAACCGTAGCGGTAAATACAGAGCTAGGGCTTAGGCAGCATCTATAGATTTATTGTACCCCTAATGTAAAATCCCATAGGCTTAAAATTGAGTTTCCGTATGCCACGCTGACTGGCATACAGAATTGTTCTCACATAATATTCCAAAATCAAGGAGACCGGATAGGATAAAATCAAAACCTGATTCGTTTCAATCTTGGCCACTGCATGCCACTCCTGAAGTTTTGGCTCCGGACTTCACTCGGCTTTGCCTCATGAAGTCACTTTGCCTAACTCCAGTCGTGGCATACAGTGGCCAAGATTAAAACTCATCTAGTTTTACGATAGTATCGTCAGTCAGTCCACATTGCAGTTATATATGCCATATAGTTTGTTATGCGACAAAGTCTTGGAGTCACTCATTTAGATTACTATCTGTACTCGATGGTAGCGTTATACACACACCTGGTAGTTTTATATCTTTGAAAAAATTTCACCGCAACTAGCTACTCTAAGAATGTATCATTTTTGTCTTTTGTTTATAGCATACTACTGGAAACACAAGAAGTTCAGATTGCCTATCGTTTCAACCATACATGGGAACGTCGTTGGAAACGTTTAAAAGTTAAAGTAAGACTTATTTTGATATTCAATGTATATTTTATATGACTTGTTAAGAGTTCTTATTCAATTTTATATAGATGACTGCGATAGTCATGAAAAAATTCCGGTCCTGCTTGTTTGAAAAGCGGTATCACAGTGACCGTTGTAGGGAGTGGAGAGCGGCATCCGGTGATTTACCGGGATAACATCCGGTGATCCGGCGTCATTATCCCGCCCATATATGTATAAATATATATATATATATATATATATATATATATATATATATATATATATATATATATATATATATATGTATGTATGTATATATATATATATGTATATACATCGGGATTATCCGTTGAGAGATCATGCCCTAGCTTATCGGGCTGGGTGAGCGCCTGCTCTACCCGTCTCGACTGAAATAATCCGGAATCTCCTAAAATCTGTTCCAAATCTTCTGAATAATCAGAAATATCATTTTTACTATTACGAGTAGTGGTCTTGGTCTTGGTCTTCCGACCCATCCTAGACTTAGAACCTATCATAGTCTGCCAAGAGAAGAGTTTTTTTCAAATACAGTGAGTTGCTCAAGTGAGCAGGTCGGAGGCTGGAACAGAAGTGGCAATAACGGTTAGAGCAGCTCAGATAACCTGGAGATAGAAGCGTAACCATGGAATGCGCATTAATCATATCAACCAGCCTAACAACGGGAGGACAATAGATACGAGGTTAATAATAAATATGTTGTCATTCGATATTTATATTTATATATTAATAATATATGATAAAAATAATATATATATATAATCCCCATTTTGTGTATTCAACCTCCAAGAACTATCACAGAGATTGCAAATACTGAACTTCTTCATAAATGCATAATATTCCAGTTCAATGAAAGATTATAAGGAAAATATGACTGATCACTAAGGTATTATTTTCAAATAAATTTGATTTGTCAACAAATAAGTATTTATAGATGTTTATGTACGGAGCCAAGAAAGATCAATTGTTGAAAAAGACATCAGAAAGTAGAATATACAACTTTATACAATGTCAGTCAATATCATTTGATACCATATCATTGACAAACCGTACACTTATGAGGTATGCCTTATTAAAAACTAAGATTTTATCTCACCCCTGGTATCTTATAGACTTAGCATTGGGAACTCTTACTCAATGCCCATAGAATAATGAAATAAAACTAACTCAATTGGGTATTATGTCACAAACATTAAGCCAATTATTCAGTGATGGGGTGAGATAATATCTTAACTGCACTTGATCTGTAGCCGCTGAAAATATTCCATTTGTTTTGGTTTGTTACGTAATCTCACTTGGCTTTGCCTGGTGATATTGCTCCGCAACCCAAACTTGTAGCGTATTTCAATTGGCAATGGATCTTGATGCAATTCCTTCTTAATACCTAGAGGCTGACCTTGAGAGTTTCAAAATGTTGTGGTTTTTTTTAGCAATTTTCTTTTAGGGAATATTGTGTGTACAATCACAGAATGCGGCGATACAGTCGTTTTTTCACTCAGGCCCTAGCCCCCTTCTCCTCATTCTAATGGCGAGTGTTAAGCCGAATGAGCAGTGGGTACCATCTTTGTGTAAGTCTTTAGTATGGCACGGCCAGGGTTTGAACCCACAATCTCCCATGCTCAAGGCGAACACCCCGGCCATTTAGCACCGAGCTCATGTCCTTTGTCTACTGCAGGTTGACACCACTCGGCAGACTGACAGTCTTTATATTGACGGCAAGCTGTCAGGATTCTCTACTCCTCAATCCAACCCTCGCAAACGTGCTCTTCGCACCTGCAGCGTTTACGTAGGAAGTCGAGGTAAGCTTTATGCCTGTCAGATGGAATATGAAGTCGATATGACACAAATATTTCTGGACGCTCAATCGAGCCACGCGACTGCTAAAAAAAATTTCCAAAGCCTTTAAAGGCCACGCCCAGGGACTGGGCTGACACTCCCCGTAATGGGGAATTGGAAAAGTTTGGATCCATTAATATGACACATTGGTAGAGAAATACCTTTATGGAAAAAACAATTATTCTTTTTCCGGGTCTTTGATGACCCAAAATATATTGTCATCCTATTCTCCTATGTATTTCTTGTACTGGCGGAAGTGTTCCCCGAAACACATGAACTGAGATGAAAAACTGTAGTTGTTCTGAGAAACCACAAAGGAAGACCATCCTCGTGATGATTTGTGTGTAATAGATTAAAAAAAACAAAAAAACCTGCAGTCACGAACTGTTTAAGGAAAAAAATGCAATGATGGGTGCAAAGGTTATTGTTGAATTATCGTGAACACTGGACTTTGCCTTATTTGCTTTCTCAGTAGTGTAAACGAACAAAATCAAGGCAATTATGTGCAATTCCTATTTAGTGCACTAGAAAATTAAAGAGGGTCTGATATATCAATATATACACAAATAACCAGGTATAGGTGTGAAGTATTTCTATTTCTCAAGTACTTCTTTTGCCCAATTTCCACATTCACTCTATGTTTATTTACAGATGCTACGTTAAAGACAGACTTCGCCAACATCACTGTTGTCAGCGATGTTTCCCAAAACAGGTGCGTCCGTCGAGTGATTAGAAGCTCTCCTTTTGTGTCATTAAAAATGCAATAAATAAATTTTCAATTTTGCATCCTATAATTCAATGGTACCAACAATCATGGGATAAGAATTCTCTAATGTGTACTTTACGGAAATTTGCTAGCCGTTTTTTTTATTATCATTATTGGTTATGTCTCTCATAAAGGTGAGTTTTTCAGACATCGCTTACGAATGAGAGAATGTTATACCAAGAGATATTAGATAAAAAGAGACAAAAGGGTGGCAACTTCATGAAAGGTAGAGGACTGAGTAAGTTAGGTTCGTTCCAAGACTTTCGACAAAAAGGATTAATGGGAACAGACCACAAGCTTAAAATGGTGAAGCTATGGTGTGTGAGGAATACACGGAAAGTTATTCCACTGAGCTGCAACTTGTAAGATGTATGGATATGTGGAAAGATTGATAAAAGATTGATTAAAAAAAGTTCTAATTTTTAGGCTATGGTACTCATATGTGTTCTCATGTGTGTGTTTGGAACTACTCACCCTATATAAAGAAGCATACTAGCGGATGCAAAACGTTTAGTAAATGGAATTAGAAAGGTCCATTTTGATTCATAGTAAGGTGTTACAGTCTATCTTGTCCTGCGGGAGGTCGTGGACTCCTTTATTTTCCACCTAATACATAGTGTTCATAGAAAGCACATGGGCAGCGTGTATCTACATACCCGGAGCATACAGATATGTTGTATGCTCCGGGATGCAAAACCGGTGCATACGGAAAAATAGTGCGTATGGGAAAATAGGGTATACCCGAGTGGACTGATACGGGTACCCCACTTGCCAGGAAAAGGTGGATAATAGATGTAATATAATCTGGTTTCAGATAAAAGCAGTTGTATGCTCCGAGGAGTGGACGTGTTGTAATATCCGAGCTCATGCGAGGATATTGCGCAGAGGCAACTCCGCGGAGCATACAACCGCTTGTATCTGAAACCAGTCAATATCGTGTATTTGATGTTTTAAAAAGTCTTTCCTGGGGTGGTGTGTGAAATGTCGGAGTCGTGGGGTCCTTCATTTCTCACTGAAAGGTAGTTGAATCTTTCTCAGAAAAAAAATTGTATTTATCTGCAATATTATATATTTATTTCTGTACCATATCTTATTTCTTCCTCAGACACCATGCCTTCTCTCACTGCGCATGCCCACTGTCACATCCGGTTCCTGACGGTACTGACACCTACCGGTGCCGCACACACACTATCAGAGAGGGCAGTTCCAACGCCAGCAGTGTTCTCCGTCCTAGTGTTGGGCTTCTCGATCATCAAGTGCTCGTAGACCCACTCGTATTGGTGAATAACCAGCTCGGGCCATACTTCTGGGTCTCAGCACCGGGGATGGAGTCCTTCAGCCTGACCCTGGATCTGGGAGAGATGCTAAAGGTAAGCATGTCAGTCTGTGCCCATTGGTGGGGTGTGGAGTTAGCTCAGTGGTTAAGGCCCTGGACTTGTAATCCAAAGGTTTTTCTATGACATTATTCAACCCGGTTTATGCTCAGTCTTAAAAGACTGGTCTTAACGCAATACCAGTTCCATCATTATAACATATCCTTGTAATATCTTATGCAATCATAGCGCAAAATATATACAGACAAGCAAAAATCTGGTTTTGTAGAGCAAATCTGTGATTCGCCAAATAAAGTCAAAAACTTAAAACTATAGCATAATGTTGGAGAGTGAAAGAAATAGACTGGCCCACAAGGTGAAAAACCGTTGAATGTCTATAGCATTAAGGTATACATGTTGCCAAATAATTCTTTTGTGTCCTCTTAAAATTCGTTATACTCTCAATCGTTCTTATGTCAGAAGGCAACGAGTTCCATATGTATCACCATGCTAATATAAACCTTTTACAAACATTTCACAACACGGTCTTTCAGTTGTAAAAATTGGTGCAGATTGGGATCTGGTATTTACAAAAGAATGAACAAATCTTTAGGCAATTTATACATTTCAAGCAGAATATGATACATTCTCCAGTCCAGGACTCTCTGAAGGTACCTCTGAGTAAACCCGGACTATCTGAGACTGGCTGGCCCGACCTGCACCACACAACACTACACTGTATATATATACACATAAATATGAATGAAAACCCTTGATCTGTGATAGCGCATCTATCATTGACTTATTTAACAGGTAGAAAGAGTGAGGATCGTGTTACTTACCCCGCCACCTAGTGGGGAGCTGATTATCCAGAACGAGGTCGAGGGACGCTGGGAACGCTGGTACACGTTCTCCAAGTCATGTGACATCCCAGCGCTCCGTCATCGTTGCCAGCTGCCACCAAGGTAAGGGATATATGTTCCACCAGATAGGGGGTGGGGAGTTAGCTCAGTGGTTAAGGCACTGCACTTGTGATCCCAAGGTTGTGGGCTCGAGCCCCATTGCAGCCACCCTTTATCTTTCATCCCCAGCAGTGGTAGATTTACTGCTATATCAAAGGCCAATCCTTCTCATACCATGTCTTTGTGGTGTGGGAAGTAAAAGAACTCTCACCTCGGTAAATGTGTAAGGTGAGATTACTACCTAAATTCCTTACATAGATCCGATCACCACCCTTGTGGTGTAATGGAACCCAGAGAAAGTCTAGTAAGAACCTGTAATAGTTGACTGGATGTTAAATCAAACCAACCACCAGATAGGCCAGATTCCAACTCCACCAGACATCTTCCACGGCATCCATACAGGTGCCACTGACGGATAATAGGGAAAAGCTTTTAGCCTGTGTTGGCTGTATAGTGGCCATACATCTGCTGGTAGTAAGCAAGTAGCATGCTACACCACACAGGTGCTATATACACAATATTGACTGGTTTCAGATACAAGCGGCGGTATTCTCCGAGGAGTTGACGCGTAGTAATATCCGAGCGTATGCGAGGATATTGCACAGAGTCAACTCCGAGGAGCATACAACCGCTTTTATCTGAAACCAGTCTATATTGTATTTATCATCCACCTTTTATGGACAAGTGGCCTGTCGATATCAGTTCGTTTTGGTTATGAACTATTTTTTCCGTACGCACTATTTATCCGTATGCGCCACCCGGAGCATACAACATATCCGTATGCGCCGGGTATGCCCATACAAACTCCCTATGTGTTTTCTATGGATAACTGTCTGCCTACCTAATGACAAGCCTATACCTCTACTCTAATGGCACATTGGTAAAATATTCTGTATTTAATGACAAGCTTGTATCTCTACTCTAATGGCACATTGGTAGAGCATTCTGTATTTAATGACAAGCCTGTATCTCTACAATGATGGCACATTGGTAGAATATTCTCTATTTAATTACATGCCTGTATCTATACTCTAATGGAACATTGGTAAAGCATTTTCTATTCAATGACAAGCCTGTATCTCTACAATGATGGCACATTGGTAGAATATTCTCTATTTAATGAAAAGCCTGTATCTCTACTCTGCTGGCACATTGGTGGAATATTATCTGTTTAATGACAAGCTTGTAACACTAATCTGATGGCACATTTGTAGAATGTTCTCTATTCTTTTATCCCCACTTCATTGCAGGTCTCCTGTGCCATCTTCTATCTCCATGCCTGTCTGGATTCTTGACACGGACGCATACGGGACGCCCTTTACTGTCCAGCATCCTACTCAGCATCTACGTCTGAAAATCACTGGGAAACCAAGCAGCTCCCCACCTCTAGAGCAGCATATTATCGCTCAGATACAAGCCTACACACCCACAAACAAACACCTCCAAGTCACCAGTAGGCGACCTGCTACAAAACTTATAAACCAAGACATGAGCCACAAGGACAAGGCAGATGTGACTTTCACTATGGATATGTCTGATGGGAGTCCCCAAAAAGGAAGCGAGCTGAATTCTCTTCACAAGATCCCTCACAGAGTGAAGCGGGCATCAGGCACACCCACCATCACGTCCATCTATCCACAGTATGGTCCACTACTGGCTACTGCGATCCGCATTGAGGGCACCAACTTCGGCCCGGCCAATGTGAGCGTGAAAGTGGGAAATACAGACTGCCTGTGTCATGAGAGCATTATGGCAATAGAACCTTATTCCAACCTGGCAAACCCAGGGTGCAAGTAAGAAATGTGTTTCCTTTCTAAAAACTTGGATGATTTATCATAGAGTATCTAGTCACACTCAATCTGCTTTTCAGGAAATGCTGAATGATTTTTTTTTGCCTGATATGTTATCTGTGGTGAATTATGTTTGATAAAGAAAAAAAAATATATATATATATATATATATGTATGTATATATATATATGTATATATATATATACAAATCTAAATATTTGTTAAAAGTCTGAAAAATAATTTATGTGCATTATAGATTGTGTTAGTATTTAAATAATGTTTCTGTTCCCTTGGCAAAATTGAATTCTCGAAGACAATTTTTCAATCTATTTATCCCACGTGTAATGTATTGTAATACATGAGATACATTTATATTACATCAAATGTCTGTACATTTCATCCACATGTGTGTACATTTCATCTACATTTATCTTGTAATTTGATTTGTTAATGAGACGTGTCAATAACACATCCTAAGTAACGTGCTGGTTCCAGTAACACACAAGATATATCAAGATATGTCACGACTTGCTTGTCTTGTCAAGTCTTGCTAGGTTTTGAGTAATCATGTGCATATTTGCCGCGAAGCATCAGTCTGGTTAAGCGCCTTCACTGTGCTCCTGCCACGATAGATCGCGCTATGACACGATGCGTTGGCAATAGATCTTAAGGTGTCACGGTGGTGGAGCACCAAAGGAGACATAAATTATCGCGAAAAAATACAGAAACTATCATGCGCGATGTGTCAGGACAAATGAGGTATGACGTATTGTGATACTGTAAGATATAAGAAGATATTTATTTATCCTACCCCATCTCTGCGCTTTTGGATTACTAAAAAATAAATATCGACTCAACGACCAACCTTAAATGAGTGCCGGATATCCGTTTGCTACCAGGTACTTGTTATTGTCGGAGCAAGCCACTAAGCTGACATCCTGGTCTCTGATTGGTCAATTCTTTTTATTACTCTAGTGGCATAAAAAACACTTTATGTCATGGCCTGCCACATAAAATTTGCCAATGTTAAGCCTATGGCGGTTTTTTTATTAGGGGTAGGATAAAACAAGATATCACACGGCAAATCCATGGTGTTGGTGGAACCAGCCTTTAAAGACAAATGCTGGTAGTTGGGTGATAACTTCTATGGGAAGGCCATCTGAAAATGTAAGTGCTTAACTACTGATGTCTATGGGAAACTGCTTTATTTTGACTTTGTCGATAGATGATACTGATGTTCTATTGCTATCTTGAAATAATTCTGGATCATGGTAGTTAGGAACATGTACAAATGAGAAATGCTAAAAAAATACTATGTCACAATGCTTATTTCTATGGGAAGGCCATCTGAAGAAGGCAATTGCTTATTTATTGGTTTCTATGGGAAACTGCTATATTTTCATGAAACCAGATGGCAGCACCAGTGTTACACAGGGGGCAGTGCGATACCTACCCACATTCATCCTTAAAGGGCTGATTCCACCAACAGGATGGATTTGCCGCGGTTTATCTTGGTATGTCTTGTAGTGTCTTAATGTGTTGCGATACGTCGTACCTCCGTTGTCTCAAAACGTAGCGTACCACGTCGTGTGTCTACCGCGACACCTCAACACACATCGCGACAAATAGGCACGCGATCATTCAATCCTAGCCCGATCTAGCAAGACAACCAAATCGGGCCGAATCTTACTATATTGTGTGGGTTGGTGGAATCACCACTTTAGCCAGATCTTACCTTGAAAATGTCAACTCCTGTCACTTTTGAACCATGTTCCAAAAGATTGTGATTTGACTGATTGATGCTGGTGCCTTCTTACAGCACCGACACCCAGCTCACGTGCCTGGTAACTAACTCTGGGGAAGCCCTTGGGTTGCCGCTGGATGTAACAGTATCAACCACGACTGGAACCCCAGTAACTCTCAGCCAGAGCTTCACATTTCGACCCGACCCAGTCCTGTCCCGAGTACAGCCAAGAACGCAATACATATCGTAAGTCATTCTAAATCAAGGGTTTCAAGGATTTAATTTGACCAATGTAATGGTACATTTTTGTCAGCAGTTTTTTGTGGAGTTTGGTTTTGCTGGTGCATAATAAACATTTTACAAACCATGCTACAAAACTTGGTGGGAATTGATGTTATTTACAGAACTTGGCCTGGGGCCTCGTTCCATGAAAAACAAAACAATTCCCCATCTCGTTTTGTAGCATCACGGACTTGGATGACCTGTGTGAAGGTCCGTGGTAGCATGCACAGCTTGGTCAGGTTGTTCTATATACATGTAGATACTTTGCACTTGGCAACTCAGAGTTTCACCGTAATTCATTTAACCATTTTTACAGAGGCGGCCGAAGAGTTACAATAACAGGGGAACATTTAGATTCAGGTGTGGAGCCGGGCGTGTTCCTTACCACGTGGCTGGACGGACGCACGCGAACGTACGGAAATGTAAAGGTAAGCTCCCAAACAGAACAGGTACAGCGTGCCGAGATGGTGCCATGAGTTTTGGTTAATATAATGATATATTCAATTAATATAATGCTATAATTATATGTTAATATAATGCTATAATTATATCAACATATAATTATAGCAATTATTAATTCAGTTTTAGTGGAGTTTGGTATTGTTGGTACATGATAAACATAAGTGTATATACAGTTTTTATATCTTCCATAGCAATTATTAATTAATATAATACTATAATTATATGTTGATATAATGCTAAAATCATATAGCAAACTAAAGGGTGTGTTCCACCAGCCAGGCGAAATTGGTGTTTTATAATTACATCAGAGAAAGTATTATACCTATGAATGCTTTTATTAGCAGGTGGACGGTTAGTCTTTAGGTTATGGCTATAGCCTACTGTAGTACAACTGCTTGTAAAGTCACTAAGTGACCTGACCCCATTTTTGCCTTTTATAGCTAAATAAGAATAGATAGGAATATGATTTCGGTTTTGGACAGAAGGTTTTATGGTGGTTCAATGCCATACAGTTTCATATTTAGTATTTTGGTATGGATTTTAAAATAATAGTGAATTCAGTTTGGGGGGGGGGGACATTTGTAGTCACAGGTCCATTTTTAAGAACTCCTTTATGCACATATTTCTACCCCTTAAACTGGTTCAATCATAATATGATATGCCTTATTTGAAAGAGAATAAAAAACAGTAGGTGCTAGGATGTGGAATTTTCAAGGTAGATTCTATATTTACTTAGATATTCAAGTATTTGTTGAAATTGGGGGGGATTTTGAGTGAAATGGGCATACTCAAACAGATGTTTACTCAATAATGATTTACAGTGAGCATTGGTGTAACATTTACCTCTTGGTGTAACATCTCCATAAGTGGCACTGACAGTTACTTAACCTCTAGGAGGTGTCATTATTTAGGTTAACTTGTATTTAGCATGCTATTCATGTATTTTTGCCTAATTTCAGAGCATGGGGGGGGGGGGTATCAGCCATCTTTGAATTTTAGTGCAGTCATGTTCCCCCAGAGTACTATAGTTCCTGTCACTCTCCAAGCATATTGGCACATGCCCGATACCTATATCCTTATAAGAACACTAAGTATCTGGTTGAAGCTCAGCCTCACTTTGAACATGGAGCCTGTAGTATGTCAAACCAACACTAGATGGAGCCATAACTAAGTACAGAAAGGTATATGATTTCTTTTTTTTCTGGAGAAGTTTTATGGTAATGCAATATCCTAGTTTTATTATTTAGCATTTTGACATTGATTTAAAAAAGACAAACTACTTCATTAACTTCCCCAAACACCTGACAGGCCCAGTAATCAAAGACATGTAAGATATTCACAAAATTGTATAAGTTCCTCCTATGGTAACCCAACATCTCTCTTTCCCCCTCCCCTATACCTCCAATTCCTTCCAACTCCTGGGGGGCTTCCTTGATCTCATAGTAATTAATTATTGGTGGACCTTGTATTGAGTTCTAAATGCGTCCACCTGCTAATTTGGCATTTAAAGGCCAATATTTCTATTTTAAAATGCACTCTTAGCTCTTGTTATTGATCAGGAATTGTTGCTTATCTGAACAGGTCACAGAGGTTAAATTGTATTCGCTATTTCTTTTTGCAATAAATCAAAACACAAATGTTGGTCTCAATCTACAAAAGGAGAGTATTCTCAGCTATTTTGGATTCATTAAAAAGTGTTTTTATCTAGGAAAAGAAAGTACTTTTATCTAGGAAAAAATCCATATGGATCTGAAGATCCTTAGTCATTGTGCAAAGATTTGGTCAGGAGGGCCATTTTTCTCATCCAAGTTTTGGTATGGATGAAGTCAATAGTATACATTCATGAACTTTGGTTTCAAAGTTCTAATGATTTTGTAATGTTCTATCTTAGTTGTATATGAAACACATGTTACCTGACATTACAGAAATTTGTATATGCTTGTGTTTCAGATCTTTGGTCATTGTACAGTACAAAATAGCACAACATTTGAATGTGTGACACCTCGTGCTATCGTGCCTAAGTCCTACCAGAGACGGAAAAAGAGAAGTGCAGAGGAGATAATTTACCCAGGACTTTACATCAATGACTTTGACCTCACTGTAGATATTGGTATTAAAATAGGAGCTCTTCAACTACAACCGACAGGAGATGATTGGGTTATGTACGTATCAAGGGACCCTACGTTTAAAGATTTTCCCGAAAGGATCTTCAGATTGAGATACTATGAGGCAACTGCACCACTGATGAGCATTGATGTAAGTAATTGAAAGAATAAGAATTGTAAATGGATATCTAGATAAGGAAGATCTATCCATGTCAGTCCTGCCCTAATAATATACTTTTACATCAACTATAAATTGTCAAAATACTCTTGTAGAGTGCAGTGCTTTTACAATTTTCAATTATTGGCATCATGGAATTATTCCGAGGTGAATTGAACAACCATTCAATATGTTTCCATTAAGGAAAGGAATCTTGATTTTTTTGTTACTACATTTAATCAACCCTGATATATCTCAGATCTGGGAGCTTCAACTTACACTCGATCCCCCTCGATCGATAAGTTCAAGCTGGAATCAATTCATCATTGGTTCTATTATACACCTCTGTACATTGTTTTTATATTACTGAACTCTGCTCCCTATATTGTAAATAATGTATGGCCTACGGGTACCCGGTTATACTAATCAGCTCTGTGTACCCAAATTAGACTTCGACTGGCGATTAAAGGTAAATTCTTATGAATTTGGAGTATTGCAAGGTGTATTTTATAGGGAATACATACCAGGCATTTAATCTATGAATTTTTTCTCACCCATGGACTCGAAAGTAACCCCCTCCCGCCATACGGCATCGGGGCAAGTATTTTCCGGTCCGTGCGTTCATAACAATTCACAGATTAAATACCCACAGTTTCCCACTGTTTTGTGAATGAAATGATCATACTGTTTAGTTTGTCCATTGACATGTTACGTATCCCATTTCTAGGGTGAGCGTCTAACCCATGCCGCAAAGAAGGATGACTATACTGTGACTGTTGGGGGAGTAGCCTGCAATGTCACTCACTTGGCTTCTAATGTTGTACGGTGTGTTCCACCAACAATAGCTGAGATTCCAGATGGCGCAAGTCGCGACAACGATGGCAACCCAATAGTGTCTGTAAGTGCCTCATTTGATTTTCTCCATATAACCAACAATAAAACAATAATAAGAAGGAACTGCATTGAGATCCATATCCATTGAAAATATGACAAAAGTTTTTTGTTGCAGAGTAGCAAACCAAAACAAATGGCATATTTTCAGTGGCTAATGATTGAGTCTTGGTCAGAAATATTCACCGAGTTCGAAGAGGGAGTTGAATAATTCCGACCTAAACAACATATGTGTATGCTCCAGGTGTATCCGTACACACTCCCTATTATGTCTTTCCTATGGACACTTTGTATTAGGTGGATAATAAAGGATGATATGTATTTGGTAATATAAGAAAGGCTGGTGAATCTTTCCCATTCCAGGTTAGTGTGGCTAATTATGGACCATATACCCCGGGATCTGCCAAGTACGAGTTTACGGCGCCGGTAGACGTGCAGCTGATCCTGGGCACGGTTCTCGGCATCGTGAGCGCCATCTTACTCTTCATCGTCGTCATCTGGTGCTGGCACCAGCAAGAGCGCAAGAAACGGCTGGAGAGGCGCCTCAAGGAGTTATCGGAAAAGTATAAAAGTGAGTGGTATCACATTTCTCCCCAACAAAAATCAAATCAATAGTTAAATAGGTGCAGATACTCTTTTGTCATATAAGTTGAAGTTTCTAAAATATCTTAAGCTTAATACCCTGTGAAGGACGACGATGTACTTGTCTACAAGCATGTTGCTAATCACACTATTTGGCGACCACTAATGAAGTAGCCACTACCATACCATTTGTTTGTAAAAAGAAGATGAAACTTTTTGTGACTGAGAGATACGCACAACAAGGTTCCCATGCCTATGTATCTCTCAGGATAAGTAAAGTTTCTTAAAAAAAAATAATCATATCTTATATGGTGGTCGGATATTGTGACTTTTTTAAAGTTATCATTTATACTGAAGTGAGTACAGCTAGCTAGGGTCAGCTGCCAACTCTATCGCTTGGTGGCTACGGTGCTAATGATGTAGACTGTGAGATGCCTACAGTGTAGTGACCAGAAGTTTGCGGTTACCTGTTTCATATTGCTATACATGGTATTGTCTCAGGGGTAAGAGAGCAAGAACTCAAATACGGATGTACTTTTACTACTATGAGTAAAGAACCTACCTGATTTATTGAAAAGATGGTTCCTCATTTATATGCATCTCAGGGGGTTGACATAACCGGCTTGCCATCTGTTAGCTCTACGCTCTCATTGACTGTTGTACCAACAGCCAATAGGGGATGACCAAATCATTCCTGTTGAGTGCCCGTTCTAATCTGTCGCACATTCTAGGAGGCCGCTCATGACACTGAACAACTCAACGTGTCACAAGGGTAGAGCGCCCTGCCCCCATGTGGACAAACTAGGAACTAGACCTGGGCAATAATAGGGGTAGTACATGCCATTCAAAGCATGCCAGCCAAACTGTAAACACAATTTGTTCACTAATGATTATTCACCTATAAAGGGGGAATTTTTATGATTACTTTCTTCTCAATGAAACCAACAGTACTTGGCCACAATAGGAATGTATTATAGAGGAAACCCATGAAAGTTTAGGGTCTGAGCCCGTATCCCATCGAGTTTGGGATCGAGCTCTGACCCTATATCTGGGGTGAGATCAAGACCAGAACTTCACAGTATGACACCTCAGGGCTTGAAAGCGTGATGCCTCAAGACATCATTTTTTAAATTTTACAATAATGCCTCCTTAAAAGGAAATTGATTTTGGATTTTAATGAAAGCACGATATGATTAAGGTATGTGTAAAGAAAATTGTCTGGTTGCCCGTACATAGAAGGTCAAGGCCCAACTGATGAAAACCAGTCTTATCTAAAGGCTGACACCTACGGCCTCTTCATTGATGATGTGAATGCCGCAACAAAACAATGCACCATATGAATTTGGCATCAATAAATAATAAAGAAATTTGTGTGGGAAAAAACAAAAAAACTTTAATATGACTACGAATACAACCCTGGGGTCCCCCAGGGTTCCATACTATGGTAACTCACTTCATGGCTAAAAGGACATTCCTGGTCCACTTCTTTGGTTCGAATAAGAATTGTTAACAAAGAAACTTGACAAGATGATAAAAACTGGCTCATTCACCTGCAGCAATGGTGACGGAAGACAAGACCATGATGGATCTTATTCGGAAGGATCTACGGAAAAAGGTCAAGATGTGTACTCTGGCCCCGAAATCAGTGACTACAGTTCGGGAAATCGGCGCTGGTAAGTACATATTGAATTACTATAAGAGCTAAAGTGCACAGAGTGATTGCTAGTTCCGCCACCATCCGCCAGGATACTGTAAGCGCCACTGTAGTCTAGGGGCAACCAACATGATCTGCTCTTATAATCTATAGATAATACTGAGACTAGGCTAAAATTCCTTAGTGGCAAGCCTAAAAAGATATTATTGATAAAATCCATTGATAATTTGTACCACCACCTGGTGTTTTAGAAGGCGTCGGGGGGTGGGAGGCAAAATGGCCGCCTACATTACACAATAACTATGTATAAGTCATGTGATTTATTACAGAGATGTCACTTTTACACTTTTCGAAGGAAATACTTGTTTTCATTTCCAGTTTATAGAATTATATTTTCTTGTATAAAACAAAGCTAGCATAAATTGAACCTCATTCCTCCAAATGAGACTGATTCAAACCCCTATAATTTATTACAAAAATAATATAGGTTATACCTGATATGTTACAAGGTCAAAAGACAACGGTAGTATTACAGATATGTAGACCTAATTGATACCTGTACTAAAGGGATCATAGACCTCAAGAAATGCTGAATAAGCATATAGATAGGCCATCGCCTCAAGCAAAGATCACAAAAGATATGTCTTATAAGATAATGGAAGGCTGTATCCCTACAATGCCCCGACTTGTATGTTATAGTGGGAAACCACCTACCTAGGTGAATTGTGTGCTAATAAACAAAAAAGCATATATATATATATATCGGACGAGGCTAGATCTCGATCTGCAACTTAGGAGCAGCAACCGCATTGTGAAGCGCTGTCAGTGCGGCGCGTCTATTTATAGTTTTGTACCACGTGACCCCTTTCGGCCAATCACAACGCGTATCGCCGAGATGTCGGTGATGCGTTTGTTTATGTTGTTGTCAGAGCATCGAACGTCGATTGACAACCGTGTCAACAACTTGTCTGTTGCCCTGTGTTTATGACTTTCAATGGGGTTTGAAAAACGTTTTGAGCGGTTTCATCTATGTGAATCTTCAGGCTGCAAGATGTGTGTCTGACTAAGAGATTAGTCTGACTTACTTGTGCGGTAATCAAATCAGAGTGAGTTGATTTTAAGCTGTCAAACAATGTTCAGCATCAAGAATGCCAGTGGTTATTGTTTGCAGAGGGTTTTGAGAAATAAAATGTGTTCCCAATGAATGAGTTGATATAATGAGGGATTATAAAGCTCATTAGAGGGGTTTAATAAAGTTTTCAAAAAAAGTGATGAAAAAATTATTAAAAAAATGCGTGGTACCCAGAGGATCAAGGGAAGGTCTCCGGACTATAAATAATGTTGTTTACCCACTTTTGACACTTCGATTAACAATAAAATTTTTGAACGTGGCTATATGGTGTCATCAGTGGGTAACCGGGCGAGTCCATTAATGTTTCAAAGGGTCACTCACATTCAGCCCCAAGGGGGCGTTCGTGTGTAGTCTCTGAATCCAATTAAACTCTAGGAGGTTGCGAAGGTAGGCGGCCTTTGTGGAGTCCGGGTGGGCGTGCACAAAGTCTACGATGTGAATGGAGACATCGTTCTCCTTCTGGTGACCATTGGTAGTAAAGTGTCTGGCCACTTCACTAAGTTCTAGTTTGGCACCTTGGATATTGGCGAAGTGCTGTACAAAGCGCTTTTTCAATTCCTGTTTGGTCTGCCCAACATATTGGATCCCACAGCGGGTGCACTCTATGCAGTAGATCAAGTTGGAGCTGCAGCAGCTCACATTGTATCTGCTCATATAGGTGCGTCCACTGGCATGGCAAGTGATTCTGCCAGTGGTGTTGAGCTTGGGGCAATATCTACAGCTGTTTGGCCTTAAACAGCGTTTGGTGTTCCCAGATGTCTCCGAGGGATGTTCTGGTGGTAGTTTTGCCCTGACTAAGAGGTCCTTCAAGTTATTGGGACGCTTGAAGGCTGAGACGATGGGTTCACGGTGTATGCCACGGGTGGCGCACGATTTGCCCAGGATGTCCCAGTTTTTCTCTACTACATCCCGTAGCCCCCTGAAACCCGGATTGTAAGTACTTACAAGGATATTGGGGTTGGGATCAATGGTTTCCCCATCCTGTGTGGGGAAGACCAAGGCCTGCCTCTCTTTCTCATATGCCTTAAGGAAGGCATTTCCGATGAAAGGTGCAGGGTAGCCACGCCGGACGAAGTGTTTGCCTCGTTCGGTGCAGTGGGTGATGAAATTTTTATCATCGGAACAAATCCTGCGAAGGCGCAGGAACTGTCCATAGGGGATACCTCTAATACAATGGCGTGGGTGTGCCGAATTGAAGTGGAGATAATTCAGACTGTCTGTGGGTTTTGTGTACAGGTCCGTCTCGATTTTTCCATCGAGAGAGATGGAAATGACTGTGTCTAGGAAATTCACACTCGTGTGTGAAATTTCCTGTGTGAATTTGATAGTGGTGTGTACACTATTTAGGTGCGAGACAAATTTATCGAATTCAATCCGGCCATGTGGCCAGATGAAGAAAATGTCGTCTATGAAGCGTAACCATAACAAGGGTTGTTTGGTGTAAGTGTATACAAAACGTTCTTCGAAGTCCGCCATGAAAAGGTTGGCATATGTGGGTGCCACCCTTGTTCCCATAGCCGTACCCCCTACTTGCAAATAGTGTTTGCCATTGAAGTCGAAGTTGTTTTTGGTTAGAACAAGCCAAAGTAGCTTGCAGATTTGTTCATTAGAGAGTTCCCCCTTCGGGGGGTTAGGACGGTCCCGGCACAGGAGCCGGTATACGGCCAAATAACCCTCTAGATTAGGAATGTTAGTATACAGAGAAGTAACATCCAGAGTCCCAAGTAGGTAGCCCGGTTGGAGTGTGCCTAAGTGGGAGAGTTTCTGTAAAAGGTCAGTGGTGTCCTTAAGAAACGACTTAACTTTAGGGAGAAAAGGTCTGAGATATATGTCAACAAGGGCTGAGATCTTCTCTGTGGGACTACCGTTGGCTGAGACAATGGGTCTGCCAGGGGGCGGTCTGGTTGCTTTATGTATCTTAGGTAACAGATAAAGATTAGGAGTCTTCTCGCTACTGGTTAAGAGCTTACCTTTCAGGTTTTTGGTGATCAGGTTGGCATCGAAGAGTCGTTCTACATAGGCATTAATGTAAGTATTATGCGTTTCAGTAAGGTCCTCTGGGACCTCCTTGTAGAATACTGGGTCGGCGAGTTGGCGTTCCCCCTCTTTGACATAGTCTTCACGGTCTAGAATAACTATGGAGCCCCCTTTATCAGCAGATTTAATCACTATGTCGCGATTGTTACTTAAAGATTTAAGGGCTACTTTCTGGGCCTTAGTAATATTAGAGCCACTAGGAGCTTTAACAAAAGTTTTGTTAAGATCAGTTTCGTTGGCTAGAATATAAGCCTTTAGTGGCGGCGGGACCAAAGATGGGGTCCAGCTTTCACTGCGTTTGATAACCTTGGACCGATTAATGCTATCAAGGATAGGGGATTGATTTACGGTGGGTTGGTTATCTTCTACTTCGTCAGAATTAATCACTCCAGCCATCCAGGATGGTCGGAGATGAATGTTCTCAGGGTCGCTAATTGCCTTCAATTTTAGACGACGATGGAAGTGGTCTAAATCTCTGCGGAGTTCGCCCATGTGGGGTTCACCAGGTGTGGGGCAGAAATTGAGGCCCTTCTCTAAAATATCTTTCTCCGTCGGGGAGAGGGTTATCTTAGACAAATTAACCACTGAAACATGGTCAACGGTTAACGGTGAAGAGATTTTATTGTTAAAGTCCATGAGTATGGAATGTAACGAACAGTTATCATCAACAACAAAAGTGGCATTGGAAGTGTCAATGTCTACAGAAGGTTTTTGAGGACTTCTCCTAGGGCTCTCCTCAGGTCGTCCTTGGATACCTGTGGGGGGGCCCTTGTCTGCTGTGGTTGGCGCCGGGGTGGGGCCAGCTGCCATCCCCCGTTCTGCGGTTGGACTGCTGGGTCTTGCCGTGGACGGGGGGCAGAAAAATCCCTTGAGGTGCTTCTACGGTCACTCGGTGAAGCGGAAAAAAAAAAAAAAAAAAAATAATAAACAAAAAAGCAAACCAAAAAACTATTACAGCTTAATGTAAAGGCTCTGTTTCACCATACCTGGGCCCGCTTATTAATCTAGGATCGTACATGGATACCCATTTTAGTATGCCATAGAGACCTTGGGATGAAGTGGGTATACTTTCTTTAACACTTATGGACGACCTTTTGGACGGTTAATACTGTCTTAGTGAACAGACTTGAACATTACTGAACAATAACCCTTCTACGACTCACAGAAAAGGGTCTTTATATACGATCCTAGATTATTAAACGGGCCCCTGATGACATCGTGCCGTCTCATTATCTGAGAGCCGACCAGCCTTACTGATTACTCTGATGAATTGTTCTGCAGGTAACTTTGGGAAGGTGTATGTGGGGCGCTTGGTCAAGGAAAGCAGCACCCACTCAGAGGAGACTCCAGTCGCCATCAAGACGGTGAAAGGTGAGTTGTATGATCCACACATGGACGATAATCAATGGTTGTGTGGACAGGCGACCGTAAAACACGAGGGGTTGACGCGTGGTAATGCACAAGCGTCAGCGAGTGTATTGTTACTATCAGGTGTGGATAGTAAGCTGAATGAATGACTCCAAGGCTTCGTCCCGTTACAGGCTTTTTTGCTGGTGTCACTGCAATGCGCTACACTAGTCAGGCTGATGGGAATACCTCGAGATCAGGATTATATGCAGGCGTTGGGTAGGAGAGTTAAAAATGCCCTGTCATAGGGTTTCTTTTATGATCATGGTACAGCAGCGTTTGCGTGAGAGGCAGATATTGGCAAAGACAATAACGCACTGCATCTGAATAATCCTACCTCGTTTAGAAATAAGAATTGGACTTTGCTATTGGAAATTGAGTGAATTTAGATTTATTTTTTAAATGAAATGAGACTAATTTTGTTTTTCAGATGATGGGAAAACGACCCTGCGCCAGTTAGAGGACTTTCTCGAAGAGGCCACACTGATGATCGACTTTGACCACAAGAACGTGATGACCTTAATCGGGGTCTATGTCGAGGATAACCGACCTTTCGTGGTTCTCCCGTTTATGGCAAATGGCGATCTGAAGAAGTATGTCAGCAACCCTTCAAACGTAAGTCTGTACACTGTCGATATCTGATCGGTTCGTTTCTTCTATTTGAATAACTTATCTATGAACAGGTTCATTGAATATAACCAGTTACTTAATCTTTGGCTTTTCTTTTCATTTTTCTTGCTCATAAATTGCCTATTAATGTAACAGCAATGTAACAGTTGGTATTTTGTAATAAGACAAAATATGGTTACTGACCCCATAGGGATGCTTGTTTGAGGTCTTCTGTAGTATCTATGTCCCAGCGGAGGGATTTATTTATGTCACAAAAGGCCGAGAAGGGAATCCCTATGGGCTCAGTCAATACGTTTATTTATTATTGTATACCTAAAAAATCACAGCCTGTTGAGATAATGTTGGTGTTCAATCACTCCGGGCATAGTTTACCCGAATATCATTTATACTGCACCCCTAGCAGCGGGTATAATTTCCTAGACGTTCAGCCATGGATATATCTTAATGCTAACTATTGTATGTGATAATTATTCACTATTGCTGTTATCCTGTTTCTTTGCTTACAGAAATTCAAGGTGTTCGACCTGATTGTCCTGCTTATACAGGTCGCAGATGGGATGAATTATTTGAGTAATAAGGGAGCGGTGCACAGAGATCTGCGAGCCGTCAACTGTATGTGAGTGATATATTTGATAGCTCCCTAACCCCTGGTCCACATCTATTGTCTTGTGTTATTGTCAGATGGCCGCCCCTCATGGAGCATCAGCACACAGCGAGCTTGGTTGGTTAGGCCAAGGGAAAGATCAGCACATTGATCAATGGAGAAATTAGGAATAACCCTAGCATGGGTTCTCCACCAGTGTTACTATCTGAGATGGTTCTCCACCAGTGTTGGATAACAGTGATACTATCTGAGATGGTTCTCCACCAGTGATACTATCTGAGATGGTTCTCCACCAGTGTTGGAGAACAGTGATACTATCTGAGATGGTTCTCCACCAGTGATACTATCTGAGATGGTTCTCCACCAGTGTTGGATAACAGTGATACTATCTGAGATGGTTCTCCACCAGTGATACTATCTGAGATGGTTCTCCACCAGTGTTACTATCTGAGATGGTTCTCCACCAGTGATACTATCTGAGATGGTTCTCCACCAGTGTTACTATCTGAGATGGTTCTCCACCAGTGTTACTATCTGAGATGGTTCTCCACCAGTGTTGGAGAACAGTGATACTATCTGAGATGGTTCTCCACCAGTGATACTATCTGAGATGGTTCTCAACCAGTGTTGGAGAACAGTGTTACATTCTGAGATGGTTCTCTGCAAGTGTTACTATCTGAGAATGTCCTCCACCAGTGTTACTATTTGAGATGGTTCTCCACCAGTGTTGGATAACAGTGATACTATCTGAGATGGTTCTCCACCAGTGATACTATCTGAGATGGTTCTCCACCAGTGTTGGATAACAGTGATACTATCTGAGATGGTTCTCCACCAGTGATACTATCTGAGATGGTTCTCCACCAGTGTTACTATCTGAGATGGTTCTCCACCAGTGTTACTATCTGAGATGGTTCTCCACCAGTGTTACTATCTGAGATGGTTCTCCACCAGTGTTACTATCTGAGATGGTTCTCCACCAGTGTTGGAGAACAGTGATACTATCTGAGATGGTTCTCCACCAGTGATACTATCTGAGATGGTTCTCCACCAGTGTTGGAGAACAGTGTTACACTCTGAGATGGTTCTCTGCAAGTGTTACTATCTGAGAATGTCCTCCACCAGTGTTACTATTTGAGATGGTCCTCCACCAGTGTTACTATCTGAGATGGTTCTCCACCAGTGATACTAGATGGTGGACAGTAAACCGAATGAAGTGAGTCAAAAGCCACATTCCCATTACAAGCTTCATTTTTTTTATACCTTTATTCATGCTGAGTTTTGTTTAGTCTTACAACTAGTTTAAATGCACGCCCAGAAATATTTCTTTTAGTTACGATTTCTTCAGTATCGATTTGTGGAATATATCTGAGTAAGTAAAACAGCGTCCAGCAGAACGCGGGAACCTCCCCGTGTCCGCTTCCCCTTTCTCTCTATCACGTGGTCGCAGGCGGTGGGAGAAGGTGGTGGAAATTGATACGCCTCGTTCACCCACACATTTCTTTAAAAATAAATAAATAAATACAGGCTTGTGTTTTCTCTGCACAAGAATCTCACTCTTGTGGCACTTCAATCTCCAGACCTAGATCTGGCTCACTCTGTCCCTATGTGTGGTAGATAACAATGGTACATCAAGACACCGAGTTCATTGGCTAAGTGGTAGGGGTATTCGCCTCGAGCATCAGAGGTCATGGGTTCAAACCCCAGTCGGGTCATACCAAAACTCTTACACAAAAATGGTACCCACTGCTCATTTGGCTTAACACCCGCAATTAGAATGAGGAGTCGGGGCCTAGGGCCCGAGTGGAAGAACGGCGGTATAGCCGAATTCAGTGATTGTAACACAATGTTCCCTTAATGATAAAAATTGCTTTTAAAAAACAACCAATAAACAATTGGGAGAGTTCGAGCTGGCCGGTTATAACCGTAAATTTGTTCTTGTTGACCTGTAGGGTGGATGGGGAACATGTGGTGAAGGTGGGAGACTTCGGCCTGGCCAGATGGACCGAGGAGGAATATTACGTCGTCAATGACAAGGAGAGACCGCTTCCAGTCAAATGGATGTCACCAGAATCCCTGCAGGGAAGCAAGTTTTCCACCTTCTCTGATGTGGTGAGTCCTCTTCACTATTAACCCTTTAAGGACGGCCACCTAGGGCAGAACTACAAGCATGGGGACGGATACTTGTGATTATGTAAACTTCTAGGGGACGGGGTATTTTCCTCTGAACCCAGAATTCGAAGGTTTATCACGTGATGTGATATGTCATCCTTAATATTCTAAAATTCGAAAGTATGATGTTACACCTACATTCTGTGAAAATTTCAAGTATATTGTTAAAATATTTCCTTTTGAAAAACAATTTTATAAATATCCAGAAAATGATGTCTGAAGGCATTATCCGCCCTTAACAAAAGTATATTCACTTTAATTAGCAGTATATTATCTTCTTTTAAGCATTAGGGAAAGCAAACAAGTTCCATGGAAGTGCTCATTTCTTTTTCACCTGGGCCTTTAGAGCAGTTATACTAAAATATTTAGTCATGCTGCACCCCTTCAATATCATACAGTTTTCTGCAGGCTTCCAATTTCACACCTAATCTAAACAGAGTGGTCATCTCACAAATAAGACATGACTGCAATCTTTTTATTACAGAGAATATATTTTTCCTTTTTTCCAAAAAAAATCCTTGTTTTCGGTTTTAGTTTATAAAATCCATTATTTCTATGCAAAACAAAGAGAGAATCACCTCATTCACACCAAAATATAGTGCTTAAAACCTCTCCACACACTACAGCCACATTCCATGGACAATAACGATGTGCTTTTCTCAGTCTCTATGAGGGAGTAAATTCCACATGAAAAATAGTTATTTTTTCTTTAATACCCTAGCCAACATCCCGGTTATTATCTTACCCTGGTATAAATGACTATAGGCTTAACGCTAGGAACTCGTTCTCAACAGGCTTACGAATATGGTAACACATACTCAATGGGTGATCTACAGATACATATTTCCAAGCTAAGATAAAATCGGAAACATATTCGTGCTTGGTCTGAGTTCCCCTTCGCCATCTCGTATGGTGCGCTTAAGAATATTCACTCAGTTATCGCCTCTTTCATATTACTGTGCACTCCAAACTCGATAGTGAACAGGGATTCAGACCAAACACTCATCAGTTTCTTTATTATTGTGTTGTAGTGGTCATTTGGAATCGTCATGTGGGAAATACTGACCCGGGGAAGGAAACCTTTTGCTGACGTGGAGAATTACCGGATGAAGGAGTACGTGCTGCGCGGAGGCAGAATGAGCAAACCTGACTTCTGTCCAGATGAGGTGTAAGTCTCACAAACTAAAAAGTCAATCGGCAATGACATAAAAACCTTAGCCAATCACCCAGTGATAGGGGTGAGATACGATTTGAACTACACTCAATCTATAGCCACTGAAAATACGCCATTATGGTTTGCTAAATAACCTCACTCAGCTTTGCCTGATGAGATAACTTTGCAGCCAAAATTCATGGCATAATTTCAGTAGCTGCGTTTCTCTATTCTTATTACTAAACCTCTGCTTGAGTAGGTGCAGCGGTAGATTTGATTTGCGGTGTGTCAGGGACACGGATATACCTAGTAAGAGTGATCATCTGTCTATACATGAATTACAAAAGTGAGCCATCTTTAGATCGATTTGATAAGTCATTTGTTTTTTCATTCATCTTGTTAAATGATGCTGAAGTGATTATTTATTTTACCTCATTTTATTATATTTATTAGCAAAAACTTTATTCAGCATAACAAAAATACAATGGTATATTCTCTTCACGTACATTTTTCCAAAATTGTTCATGACAAACAACACTTTTGGTCAGACAAGTGTGCTCTCTCAGTCATATTTTTGCTCCTTTTTTTATGATTTTTTATATAAAACACCCTATCAGGTCAAAGAAAATCTGGTCTAGCTAAAGCCTGACTCTCTCATATCTTTAACACGAAATCTATTAAAGGGTTCAGAAAGCCAGAGTACAAATAAAAGGAAGAATAAAAGTTCATATATACAGAAAACTGGATCATCATTGATCATTGCAATTCTTACATGTAGTTTAGGGTTCTGTGTGGTTATAGCTTAGAGCTGATTATTTCCAGGTATCGTATCATGCTCACGTGTTGGAATCGCACGCCACGTGAGCGTCCAGAGTTCAGTGAACTCTCCAAGCAGCTGAGCGCCTTTGTAGAGACAGGAGGGGAAGCCGTTCCAGAAGTGGCCACGGGTAAGGACTGGAGAAGATAACACCAACAGTTGTTAGAATCAATCTGGCAGTAACACAGACAGCTTTGGGATGATGAAAACGTATTAGGTGTACATATTTAGCTAACCAGCTTCAAATTCTGGATGTAAATGTTCCTATGGTGACCCTTTTCTGATATTTCTTTGTGTATAGTATTGTGTTATTCAATCTATAATTTATATAGATTTACTGTTGTTTTCTTTTCTATTCATTTAGTTTGATTATTGAAGAAGAAGAAAATAATAATGATATACCAAAAAACTTCAAACCTGTGGAAACACATTTTGGATTATAAAAAAATGTCCCTTTCAGCAACTATTCTATCAGCGGTCAAATGTCACTGACATTTAGGAACTCTCAATTTCTTAGAAATATATGCTCCCTTCTCTGAGGCTTTATCATGCAGGGGTTTTATATTAGATAAGTATATACATCCCACCAGGGTCTGGCATATGATATAATATGATTTACCATCAGAAATCATCATATTAACACACTTTGCATGCTAAAAGTACAGGTTAATGGGGAACTATATTATTGGTGTAAGTCTACACCGAATCACTGCCACATTTGACAGTGCTATGGTGTCTGGAACTAAATGTCTTGCAGAAACATTTTTATTGCAGTAAATTTGTTATTAATCTCGTAATGTGAGATCTGCTCATTTGCTTAAAGTTTAGATAATGTCATTAGATAGATGGCTGAATGCAACCTCTAAATGATTGATAGTTACAAATGTGCGCAAGTCGAGAACTTAATTTTGAAAATCCTTTTATTCTCTCCTAGAACCAGTTCAAACTGACGACAGCGACTACCATGATGTGATGCACATGAGGGAACGAACAACAACGAATGAATACATCAAGAAACCCGGCGAGATCCCGGAATACCTCCAGGTTCTCTCCTCCACCGATATCAGAGTGCCTTCCGAAGAGGCACCGAAAGCGCCGACGGACGTGAACCCCACTGAGCCGCCCAGCTCCGGGGAGGAAGGTCGTCACCATTACGAGAATGAGGATTATCTTCAGCCGTCCGTCCGCGGAGCTCCGGTCAACCTGCCCGAGGTGCGTGAGGAGGACCCAGCAGTGACTGAAACTTGTGATGATGAACAGGAAGAGAAGGCTGCTTCACCATCTGCAGGAGGACTGCCTTACTTTGTGAACCCACCAATCAGCGATGACTACATCAACGCTGAAGGTCATCAGAAGCTTGCAGAGAGTGCACATGTACCCCGCGGGGATATCTACAAGAAGGCCAGTCCTGGTTCTCAGCCTCAGCCGGAGGACTCACAAGATGTTCAGGTGGCAGGCAGCCAGGACAGTGATGAGGAGGTGGAGGATTCAGATTATATCAATGTTGTGAATCCAGAGGAGGTGCACCAGGGGGATTCCCAGTCAGTGCCAGCAAGTCCACAAGTACAAGATGAAGATGCCTTGCTTGGAGTAGAAATCGCAGTGCCGGAGCCAAAGTCGCCTACTGTGAGTTCACTAGCTGCAATGTTTGGTGGAGCAAAGACAAAAGACTATGAAAATCAACCTTCACATGTGAAGAGGAACGTAAATCGTTTATAAAAGTGTTTTTTTAATTACAAAAGACTATGATAATCAACCTTCACATGTGAAGAGGAACGTAAATCGTTTATAAAAGATTTTTTTCTAATTAAATGAGTTCCTCATCAAGGGAATTAACGTAAAAGTAAAGTGGAACCCTTTTGAAGTAAACATAAAGCTTTCTATCTAAGTCCCTATTCCATAATGCCAGGAGATCCTTGGTCGTCAGATTTAAAGTTATTTTGATTAAATTAGTGTACCCCGCTTCTGATACACTTTCGAGTATTTGGTGCAAGCCAACTAAAAAGTATGGGATAATAAACAGAAGTGTTTGATGAGATTCCATTGGAAGGAATTACTTTAAGACTGTCTTGTGGTCTGGGATGAGGCGTGTGTTTGTGTAGCCTGTGTTCTACATTTTATTTAACATGTAACACAGGACAGGTGTGGCATATCTGTAAGAATATTACATCTAAACCTTAATATCAGAGAACTTACCTTAGAGGATATGAGACTGAGCTTCAGTAAGATGGTGTTGCCACTTCAAAAGCCCGGATTAGTCTGTCTCTAACCTATGGGGAGCGCCTCACGCATGTGTGACAACCCGGGAATCCCTGCAATGACGTCATCGTGCCCAAAGTCTGAAACAGCCTCATGGGGAATCCCCAGAATTGCCACTAAAGCCAATAGGGAGCCAAAGTGAACCCGCTGAAACCAAAACACCATTTCCGGATGTAGGCGCTCAGTACTTTGACTATGTAGGTTCGAGATTATATGTGTCATTCTCCAATCTTTTATATCCAAATTTTTAACAAACTTAACAACTGTCATCGTAGTTACGAAACAGAGTTATTCAGAGTTGATAGTAGTAAACTTCACTTCAAAAGTAAGAAACCAGACCAAAATCAAAAGTCTAACCTCAAAACCACATAGGTTCAGCACTAAGCCTCGTTCTTACTGGCCACCGGAAATGGTGTTTAGTAAGTGGGTATCAGTGGTTCCAGCGGGTTCACTTTGGCTCCCCATTCGACCGCTAGCGTTCATACAGCATATCTAATAGAAATTGAAATACTTTCCAAGTATTTTACCTGATACTCACAGAAAGTAGAAAAAAAGAAATAGACACTAATCCATGGTGTCGTGGACAGGTGGCCGTAAACCATGAGAAGCATAGTAATACACGAGCCTGAGCAAGCATATGAGGATGTCAACCTTGAGTGGTATACAGAGCCGCCTGTCCATAATACCATCGTTTGATGTATTTATTATTCATGTTCACCTATAAATTAACCCAGTTAATGCCATATCGAAGGGTATATCAATAGGGACTATGTTTTGTTCCATAGCACAAAGGGACTATTTTCCCATATACAATGGCTATGAGGCCGTATACAATGGATTTGAATCCCGTATATGATGGTTATGGTATCTGACAGTTTTTAAACAATGTGTCGTGGTTTACTGAATCTCCATAATTTTTAAAGGGTACTTTGTATATAATGGATAATAATCCATGGTCCTGAGCCCACTTTTGTAGATACATGTATATTATATCTCTCTTCTTAGAGACTACATGATCACAGGTGTACAAAGATATTGTATGTGTAACTGGTGTCACATGGAAACCAGCAATCTCATTATTGAATGACGTCATCATTGATAAAAGCTAATAAATAAATAGATAAATAGATAATATGTAGAAAACATCAAATTCCTTAATAACGGTCTTGCTAAATATCTCGACCCCGGGACAAGTTAAGCCATAGGAATAACATTTAAGGAAATACTCAACGATCACCCCAGTAAAGTGACAATACTATGCCATGGCCATGGCGTAATGAATTTGAGATGACGTCATATGGATTTGCAAAGTATATTCTAATAATTTTGATATTGTGATGCTATTTAATGTCATAGAAAGGGGTGAGATAAATCCAGAACCGCACTTGAATCGTAAAATACATACCTTTATTTTAGTTTTTAGTCATTTGCAATCGATTAACAATAGGTCTTCCATACAAAGTGTGAACACGCAGACAAAATCGTCACTTGGCTTTTCCTCGATGACGATTGCGACACTTCCAAACTCGTCGAGTATTGTCTATTTAAACGATTCCCGATGCAGTCCTATATAAGTACTACAAATGATGTATCAGAAACAAACTGGCGATTAAAGTTGAGAAAAGAAAAGCCTTGGTCGATCTGTATGTCATTTGGCATGCGATCCTTATGGTAGGAGATCACTGGTAAGAGAAAGTTGGAATTAGCAATCACAAAAGATGCATAATCTTCTGAATTTCTTTTGTTTGAGATTATCCATGACTGCAAGTACCTACCTCCAGAAGATGAATTTAAAGAAAGAGGTTGCTCTCTCAAAACATCTGCGATAGATTTATGAATGTCCTGATGCCTTTAAAACAGGATGTACATAAATATGAATCACAGAAAAGTTAAATTTGATCTGATGACAACTATATTGTATTTGAGACATTATTTATAGATTTAAAGTTGATACACCTTATAAGAAGATACATATTATTGAGAAACAATTGAAGAACATTTTATCTGACATTTCTAGCTAAACCATATCAGGTTAAAAATGTATGAACATGGCAGACAATAGCCACCAAACTTTGTGGGTTTAGTCAAATAGTATTACTCTTATTTTCTGGATGGTCAGCATATGTTGCTATGGAAATGTAGAAAACAATGTTGTTACATGCATATTGGTGTTAATCAGAGGCTGGATCCTTGTATCACATTTAGTTTGGTCTTTATCGGTAATTCTGGCATGTCCATATGATCAAAAGGCAATTTCTTTTGTTGAAAGAAAGCTGGGCTATCGTAGAAGTGGAAAGAGAAATGTTAAAATCTGTACTGTGAGACCTCATGACTAGTGCAGACCAACTGAGTAAAATGTTCAAACTTCTGAAAATTCAATAATTTCCTTAAGACATTGAGTAGGAGGGTGATGTATACCAATATTAGAGCCCTTTTCACTGCCAATGGTGAGATTTTTTTTTCTCCTTCTTGACATTCAGCTGGTCACTTTCATTCAGCATTAGATGTCTGTACAGCTGAGCTGATGGATAAGTTGAAAATATATACCATGAAGTAATATGAGAAGTACTAATATATAGTCCCCCTGAATCCGCTCCTGGCAGAAGGTGTGGGAGAGTCGCCTCGGGGCCTGACCATTGGCCGGCTGAAATAGTCATATCGTTGCTCTTCCACCAGCCAGGGTGCCTCCCAGCCGGCGAAAACTGATTTATGAGTTTAGGCTAGCTCTAAGCCAGAGTCGGCCAGTAGGTTTTATGAGAATACGGCTCCCAGCTGACTCTTCCTGGCCTATACCGCAATGGAGGCAGTCAACATGAATGGGCAACACCCAGTTCCTGCTAGACCATGAGTGGAGGCAGAAAATTCTGATAATTTCAGTAGTTTGTTCAGAATTTTAGCACCAGAGTGTGCTATATACATTCACAACATCAATGCCTCTCTTTATTTACCTGCAGTATTCAGTGGAAATTAAAAAGCTGTCATAGATGCAAACAAATCCCAAGATAGCAGGAATTGCCTCATTCTGTGCAACCGTATTCAACGCACTCCCTATAGAATGAACGGGGAACTCGCTTAGCATGTTAGTGCAGCCACCATCCACCAGAGTCCGCTCAACACCACTGCATCTGGCAGGCACCTACTGTTGGTGTACAGACGCTGTGTGGTCGCCAGCCGGCTAGAATAGGTCGGTAGGTGGAAGAGCACAGTAAAAGAAGAGACATTTTAGGCTGGCCTGAGAGCGGGCACCAGCCAGGAGCTCAGCTAGGCTCAGATGGGCCTAGCGTTGAAAGAACGCCTAGTTAGTGGAACACCCACTTAACCAATGATCATCAAAACAAACTGTATGAAGATTCTTTACTGTTGCATATTATCACATATTGCATATGGGATATCATGATACACCTCTGGCTGAATGTCTATGAAATACTACTAGGGTGAAGTAGAAATGTTAGGGATGTGGTATAAATAATGTTCGGGCTCACTAAGACGTAGTGAATGTAAAGTACACTGCCTGGAGTGTACTTTGCAAGTACATAAAATGACATTTTTTGTATTTTAGTTGTATAATAACAAGAAAACGTAGTGAACCCTCTGCCTCTGGCATCGGGACATATCTTATGGGACAAAATATGTTGAATGGCAATTGCTACGGGCTCACTAACTACGGTTTCTCTTATTGTTGATTTGTTTACATATTACAATTGTTTCCCCATCTATGTCGGTAATTTCCCTTAAAACTATATTTTTAACAATAGAGCTTGGGAATATCCTATCAACCATACCTGTTTGAATGTACAATCGAAAATGTTTGATATGTATATCATGAATCATTGAAACTTTTGTCTCAAAACTTATGAATACTCGTTGACTTTCCTATGTTATTATACCAACATGAATACAGTGTTTTATAGGCGTCGGTGCTTCTCTTATATATACATGGCTATGAATCAGTGATGATTGAAAAACAATGTGTTGCCTTACTTTACTCTCATCTGTGAAAGTATGGGTTGTGCACCCAGACCTTGCCATTTCCTACTTATTTGTTTAAATTTGAGACTACGAGGCCAAGTCCTTCTGTCTGCCGCCGATGTTTCCTTGAAAGTGAGGCAAAAAACGAAATATTTGTTTGTATTAGTCTGTTATATCATATATTATGTCAAGTTACAGCTTGTAAAATAATATAATAATTGTACATATGTTTTGACTATACAATAAAGCAAAATACAAGATTTTTTTATACTTTTATTGCAAATTCCAAATTCTACAAGGTAGTTCTTCCACTTCGAACATGGGATATTGGTGCATATTATGATGTTTAAGTATTGTACACAATTGTCATACTGCTGTCCTAGAGTCTACATGTTATTCAGTACTACTGCACATCAGGTCATTGATCATTCTCTTAAATACATTTATATTCGGGGTTTTTTGAGTGTCCGGGGCAAAGCATTCCATATTTTGACACCTCTATAGAATGGAGACTTCTCATAGTGAGACGTCCTATGCTGATAACGCTTGAACTTGATTTTGCAGCCTGATCTCGTTCTGCAGGGCTTAGCGTCCAGATTTTCAGTATCGGTTGAGAGTTTGAACATATAGCCGCACATTTGCTTAGATAAATGGGATAATTTTATATTAAATTCAATGTTTGATCGTCTTGTCTTCCTTATTATTGTATGATAACATGCTATGCTCTGTTTGTTAGTTAAGCGAGTTTGGCTCCCTGTACATTACTCCAAATAGAGGCAAATATCACTGCTTCACCTCAATGACTGAAGATTAGCTACATGGACTATGCAATGTGTTGTACACTTAGGAAATAGATATATTACCTTCCTAGTCGTCTATAGAGTTCTAAATGCATTACAGTTAACCCTGAATAAAGGCTATTCACATTGATTCACTGTGGCCTGGGCATTATACAGCTGCGACATTTTTCACATTGAGTCATGGTATCCTGGGCTTCACGTAGGCATCACACATTCCTCACATTCATTCATGGTATCCAGGGAATTAAATACACAGCTGTCAATGGATATATTTCTTCGGAATGCACAACATTTATATCACTGTTAGTATGGAATAGCCACATGGGAATACCTATGATGTTTGCCTCTTACCTGTAAACATCCTGTGCTAACTGAATATCTCCACATATAGCTCCACAGAAATTATCTTGCCTGTCATTTGCCGGGATCTGTTAATCATTCTTTCAATCCTCCCTGCTTTCATGTACAATATACTCTCTCGTGTACAATATCCTGACTTAGTCTATCGGTCCTCCTCATTAAAATCTCTTCACATTAATTGATGTAAGACCAATTAGATAGCTAAAACAAGGAGTCATCCAGAAAGTATGTACGCAACCTTTCCATCTTGTAGATCAATGAAGGGAGGCGCGCAAAATAACCGTATTCCACCAGGCAGGCTGAGCCGTGCTATATGGGCGCCATATGGGAGCTGTACGGGAGCCGTACGGGCGCCGTACGGGCGCCGCACGGGTTCCAGGTGGAACAGATCATTTGCTCACCTCCAGTCGCTGTACGGCCACAAGCTCAAATAGCTGTTGCCTGGTACCTGCCGGCGGCGCCCAAACAGCCGCTGTACGGGCACCGCCTGCAGATGGGCCTGGCTATGAGCATGTTTGAATTACACCTGGTGAGGTTAAAATCTTAATAGAAAAGTCTAAAAAACTCAATAGAAAATCAAAACAAATATCAACTACACTGAAAGTATGATTGGGCTTAAAATTGACAGACTTTTTAAGCAATGAGAATAATATCATTTTAACCATATTTATTCCTTTCTTTAAACAAAATTTTTTTTCATTCAAATGGTCATAATTTGAGTTGCCCACATAATTCAGCGTTGCACCCGGCATTTTGATTCTGTCGGTCATTGACTAAGTCGGTGGGTCCTTATTGCCTAATCCTGAACAAATTAACAGGTGAGAATTAAAGTTCCAGGCTGTTTCCATCCACTGATCTGGCGTCTTTATTCACGAAAAATTCGATCGGTGGTTTCCGACAGAAGAACGATGTCAAAACCTAGGTCTAATTCAACAAAGTTGACGTTGGACTACCAAAGCAAACAATCGGTCAATATAAAATGGCTTTATATATGGGAGCCGCACCACCAACACTACTACCTGCAAATCCTTTCTTTATTACCCGGCGTTATCTTGTAATGAATACACGGCTAAGATTAGACTTTATAGTTAAAAGAATTCTTGTAGCCATTCTTTGTGTTGAGGGCAGAATAGTGTCTGACTTGTGGTGTTAATAAAGAAATTCTATTTTTTTAAATAGGTGTGTGAAAACGGTAGGATGTGGCTGTCCCAGCGTTTACACTAGACGATTATAGGCGGCGATTCTTGAATTTTGCACCATCCAACGACTTTTATCTGTGAATGGCTAGAAACCAGAACATACAAAGAGTGTAAACGCTGAAGGAAATTATTGGTTTGATGACTAGTGTGTCCGATATTATGTAATCGAGCATCACCTGATGACTATAGGCGAGACGATCTATAGTCGTCACGTTTTAGTCGTCTAGTGTAAACGCCGGGTAAGGGTGTAAACATGTGTGTGTTATTGTTTTTTCCTTTCCTATATATAATTATCAGTGTGTATCACATCCTGTCACTAGCGCTACAACGACTCTGTCGAACCTTTGTGACATAGGAATGATGTTAATGATACTTAATGATCACCCAGGTAAAGGGACAATATTACACCATGGTCGTGGCGTAGTGAATACGAGATGACGTAATAGGCGATTTACCAATCAGCGGCCAGGTTTTCATTGAGAAGACAAGACCAAAAATGTGAATAGTGGATGTGATTGCAGGAGTGTTGTTTTTGACAGATTAGACAGATTAGAGTCTGGGCTGTCTAAACTTCATAGTTGATAATTGTCTTTGTTTTAACTTGGAAAAAGATAAGCATATAATAGCTAGGCCTGCCAATGTATTATTGTGTGTTCAGTTTCAGTGCTCCTGTGTTATTTTAGCTATATTTACAGAATTAGTGAGGTGATACGCATGTATGACAGAGCGAATTGGAACTGGAGTACCATAGAATACGATACAATCACTGTTATTTCTATAAAGAAATAATATATATGGGTACTACAAATATATTGGCTCATACACATAGTGATCCAATGCAAAAGAGCATAACTTTCCCGGGAATTATCCCACCCACATAGGTATATATATATATATATATATATATATATATTTGTAGAGCTACAGTACAATCTTCCACGGTTGGTCCCACAACAATGAAATCATCTAAATATCCGAAACACAATTGGAATCCCAAAACATTCATACATCTAACAATGAACTCGGTAATCTGAGTAAAAATAAATGGTGCACAACGTAAACCGAACACAAGTGAATTAGATTGAAAATATTCCGTTTTCCCTTCAATTTCCCATCTGAAACCTTGAAAAGTTCGGTTATCAGGGGATACGGGAATAGAACGGTATGCATCTTTTATATCTATGACTGAAAAAAAACAATTTTCAGTCATACAGTCAGTCATTTCATGCAAACGGAGATAAGAAAAGGATTCACAAGTATCATGCATATGATTGTTGATACTATATAATAAGGGTCTTTTACAGTCCGTAATAGGACGCAAACCACCAGATTTCTTCGTAATAGCACCAATCGCATGAATACATCTAGGTTTTTCTTTAACCAAAGTGATCTTTTCTTCCAAAAGTTCTTTTCGAACCACCTCGTCCATTTTTCCTTTGAATACTGGATCATAAATACTAGAATAATTCATAGCATCATAATCTGAATCAAAGCTAGTATCTACAATTTGGAAACCTTTAGATACTCCATTGAAAATGTAGTCTGCATTGCAATCAACATTCTCTTTTTCATAGCAAAAATGCCAGAATACACATGGATTCAAAGGATTTCGAACTCCTTCAATGAAATGAAGATCATTACATGGGGATTTCAAACCGTCATTGTGTGAAAAACATGCATTAACAGTTGCAGTATCGTCGGTCCCTAAACACGGCAGTTTGTAGATTTCCACTCTAGACAAACTGTCTTGACAAACTGTGTGACCAATATCATCAGTCAAAGATTCAAGTGTATCAACGTTGTGTAATACAACAACCTCATTACATGGAAATTTAGAATCATTCATTTTCACCAACAAGTCATTTGACAGATGATTGCTACCAGCGTATACAGATTCAATATCATTTGTAACACCTTGAATGTCCACAGTGATCGACTCAGCATTAATGCAATGTTCTTTGGGATTATCACCGGAATAGTCTGTCGATTTCAGTCATTTCCCTTCTGACTTTGACTTTTTTTGACATTTGACCACCGAATGTGATCCTTCACACTCTGTGCACTGATGTTTATACTTGCAGTTTGTAGTCGCACATCCTTCTTGGTCGTTGAAACGCCAGCACACTCCATACGGCTTGCCTTCCCTGAACTTTCGTTGGGATTTCCCAGGTTTTTTCTCCGGTTTCTCTGACAGTCGAGCAAATGCCTGCGTTTTTTCGACATTTAAGTACTTAGAAACCAAATAAGGATCACCGTATCCGAAGCTTAAAGGTCCCAACATGTCGGCCTTTTCTCGACAGGCCTGGTCGTAATCGACAAGGGCCTGTCCTAATAAGAAAGGCCTGCGGTCGGTCAGGAACGCTAAGTGGTCTGCATAACCTGTAACATTCGATCCTTGGGCCACCATAGACCGAAGCATTGACAGACTAGCTGATAACACGTGGTCTATGGTGGGTTTAGACACGTCACATGGTAAATGTGCATCCAAACTGAAAGTTACACACTTACATGTTTTTGTGTGTTTCCCAGAGCAACTATGTATTTGCTCCACTGGGATCCCTTGAACACCTGACCATGCTGGAACGCTGGAGCTGTAAACCGGCATACATGGAGCTTGAGTTGTCTCGGTCGATACTGGAGGTGCCACCTGTACCACCGGCGGTGCCGCAGGCGCCATCTTGGAAAACGCTGACGGGGGTTGAGAAAGGCCAATTCCAGACCTTTGTTGCGATTCCTTTCCTTGAAGAACTTGGAGATACGGCGATTCCGGATTTCTTTGTGATCCCGCCTTAGGCAATTGGTTCAATTGTCCCGGGACTTGAAAGTCGCTGCCGCCGGTAGCCGTCTGGTGCGAGGAGACGCCATCTTGGGGGGCCCTTAGAAGCGTCATCTTCATTTCTGTCATCAAGGCTGTCAAGGACGCGATCTCAGACCTTAGTCCATTTACTTCTGAGCGAACAGTAGCATTATCCTTCACCAAACGAGATAATATATCCGGCTCTGGTGATATTTTCCGGGTATCGTCTCTACCACCTACTGCTCCTAGTTGACTATCATCCGCCATGGTATCGCTAACCTTTTTTAACTCAGGTTTTCGTGCCAGTTCGTGTAAGCTGCGATTCAACTCCTCGAGCTCACCTGCATCGCAATTCGGACAGCCTTTAGGCCTTTTCCTGCCATCGTAAGTGAGTCCGCATTCCACACAAATCACCATGATTTGAACATCGGGAATACGGGACGTCCGTACCACAAAAATTATGAAGGCGACTGGCGCCTATGACGCTTGTAGGCGTAAGGTGTGGGGAAGTTAGTTACCCCATAAGACGCTTGGTGGCGCCTGTGAGCCTTTATATACGGATATACCTGTGTATATCCTTCACATATACACACACACATATATATACATGTATATATTTGTATGTTTATATATATTAAGATATTATTATATTTAGGAAAGGAAAAAGAATTAATTGACACAGGCTTGCACCTACAGTTACAGCCTTCCGTTTTCACAGCTTGTTTTGCTATCACACCTTCTGAGACATGGTACTGTCATACCAGTATGTGCTAATCATTCACAGCAGGGTACACCATGTACTAGTGGTATGGACTCCCTTGCTCGAATACAACAGGCTTTTGAACATACTAACTACAGGAAGCACTCCATGACTGTGCGACGGATCCGTCGCATATCATGAACATCTCATGATGTGCGATGCGACGGATTCGTCGCATCGCACACACGCACAAGTCCGGCCACACTGGGGAGATTGTGTGCGATGCGTCGGGCGGCACCGTTTTTATGACCCTCGGCCGGCGTTTATGACTTTTTATGGACTTGCGACGAATCCGTCTCTCTGATGAAGCCGGACCTTAGGGATAGGGTTAGGGATAGGGTTAGGGTTACCACACATGTTTTGTAAGATATATTTTTGTTTTGTAAGATTCTTTATTGTGGATAATAGGCAAATACTATAATACAGCAAAGCTTGTGTCTTTGGGAATCCGTATTTTGCCTAAGTAATCACATTGGAAAACATTTCCCGTTTTCGCGCATGAAGGCGTGAAAGCTGTGAAAACGGGGGGCCGAGGTGCCGATGGGTCCGAGGTGCCGTAGGGGGTCCGAGATGCCAAAGGGGCCGAGACATCCGGGAACCATACAGAGTCTCCATACTAAGCTTATGGAGCCTATAATGCATAGCGCACCGCTTGTGTCGAGTTTCTAATTATTTACAAGATATGTAAATATATATTACTCAGTCATTCGGATAAAATGCGCCTATCCTTGGGACGGAGGTCAGTAAATACCACCATGGCTGTTATGCCAAGGCCAGGCCAGGCTAATTACTACCTTCTCCATCAATAACTATTAGCAGCCTGACTGATGAAGCACCTCCCAGCGGCCGATGCCACTGCACAGGGTTGCTGTACTCTATACAGGACACTAGTACCTGCTGCTCTGTCCGGGTCGTATCGCCAGTGCTTAAGTGCTCCTTGAGCAGACCAATTGACATGGTGGAGACATTTTAGGAAGCACCTCATTGATAATTAAGAGTCTTTTAAGGAAGCAGACCAATTGACAAGTTGGAGACATTTTAGGAAGCAACTCATTGATAATTAAGAGTCTTTTAAGGAAGCAGACCAATTGACAAGTTGGAGACATTTCAGCAAGCAGAGCAATTAGGAAACATTTCAGGAAGAAGGATTTAGAAGGTTACTACAAGTAGGTGCTCTTTGTAGTGAGCCACTGAGGTGTAAGTATTGACTTTTCTATGAACCACAGATTGCTTGGTGAGTAGATCTCCCATCAGAACTATGGCAACAGAACTGGTCACTCTGCTTGCTAATGATACTGATACAATACTGACAACGCTGTATCCTGACCGCAGCATGAGCAACTCACTGAGTAACCTACCGAGCCTCTCAGCAGGGAACTACGCCACAATAACGGTGATCCTGCTGGGATCCTTCCTGGTGGGCCTGGTCGTCAATCCGCTCGTAATTCATCTCTTCATGAAGGACAAACAGCTGCACTCGCTGTCTAACCGCTACGTGATCGCACTGAGCAGCTCCGACCTGCTCATGACCGTCCTCGGGATGCCTTTCCCCGGCATCTCCAGCGCCTACGGCCGGTGGGTGTTCGGGGACGAGGCGTGCGTGTGGCACGGCTTCACCCTCACCTTCCTCGGGCTGGCTAATCTCAATCTGCTCACTGCTATAGCCGTGGATCGCTACGTGGTCATCGTCCGCCCCGATCTGAGACCGCACATGACGAGCAGGTCGGTGAAGTGGGCCATCTTCCTGTGTTTTACGGTGGCCTTCCTCTGGGCTGCCATGCCTCTGATGGGCTTCAGTTCCTACGTCTATGAGGGAGCGGGCATCAGCTGCAGCCTGGACTGGACAAGCGAGAAGATGGCCGACCAGATTTACATCGGTTTGATTTTTAGCGTGTCTTTTCTTCTGCCCGTGGTCATCATCTGCACATCCTACAGCCGCATCTACATGACGGTAGGCTACACCTCACTACTGTAGATCAGTCTTACTTCTGTAGAAAGCTGTCAACATAGACGAGCCCTTTTTGTTAATTAAAGGTATATCCTACAATTTGGCTTGAAAATTAAAACCCATGTCATTTACCTGAGACTAGAATATGATGATCTCTAGCACATAGGACATATCTAACCTAAAAGGCAGGGGTTACCGTGCTACCACAGCGCGAAAACCACCATTTTATTCATGTATACGCCATCGCGTAAGTGCATGTATCGGCTGAATATTGACTTGCTTTCATATGTATACCTTCATATTTCACACCAGCGTATGCAGCGTATGCAAAACTGTTTCCTATGTATACGGATGCGCAATAGCGGTTTTTCCGTTCAGCGCCGCCATGCGGTCATGTTGCATGGCAACGCGGCTATTCGGCCAAACATTGCGCTGTCCGACTGCGCTGCGGCTTTCACACATAGGGTGTGAGTGGCGGGTATGAGTAGAGAGGTGTTGTTTTCTTCCAGATAAGAGTGTTAGAACAAGTGAGGACACTCTCAAAACAAAGACAGGTTGTCCACACTACAGACTTGATTATTGTCTCAGATTTAGAGATAATATAGTTTCTTACAGAGCTTACACAATATCATACATTATGACACTTCATTGTTGACCATGGATTAGGGCTGAAGGAGGTGTAGGGGAGGTTGAAAACATATGCCTTATAGGCATGAATATATATATATATATATATATATATATATATATATATATATATATATATATATATGTGTGTGTGTGTGTGTGTGTGTATATATATAAAATATATGTGTGTATATATATGCATATATTTATAATATATATATATATATATATATATATATATATATATATATATATATATATGTATTACAAACAATAACTTAATTATTATTGAGACATTATACATGTTAAACCCACCAAATTATAGTTGAAATACCATAGAATACGATGCAATCAATGTATTGTCTCCAAAGTTAATATAAATGTATTCTACAAAAGTATAACGTTTATACACTCAGTCATTCAATGCTAAAGAATACGTTACTATGTGTATGTTTGGTCACATGCATTGCGTAACCGGGCAGATAAGGTGCGTCACCGGCCAGTGGAAAAAAGGCCTATTGCTGTATTTGCCGCCAAGCGTATATGAGATAAAATATCCTCTGCGCAAAATCACACCTATATACCCCGGGTGCATACAAATGTAAAATAGTGGTTTTCGTGCAGTGTACTTTTCGATTTAGAGATCGATATTATGACAATTTTATTAAAGGATATATATATGGAAATTCCAAAAAGGGTTTTTTTCACATAATGAAACCAATGTAATTTTCCCCAAACTTTCACAGAATATTATAGATGTATAGTACTACACATTTCAGTATTAAATTTACTCATTTAGAATTAAAATGAATCAGAAAGAACAAGTTTTGACTGATAATTGACAATATTCAAAAATCACCAGGTGGCAACTGCGTGAAGGCATTGTCCGATATGCCTTTAAATACATATCTTACAATTTATGGTTGTGCCACCTGGTGATTTTTATATATTTTCAATTATCAGTCAAAAATGGTTCCTTGGGATTCATTCTACCTCTAAATAAGTAATTATAACGCAGTGTCCAGTTTATCCTAATAGATGAATTAGGCCAATTTGCAAGTGGCAGATTAGACTCGCTCAAGTCTTTGATTATGAGCTTTCATTAAATTATATAATAAAAAAAGTAATAAGATGAACTTTCTCTTGACTGGTCCAGGAATCGAGGAGAAGAGGGGTGGGGTAGGTGAATGGATACAGGGCTAGTCTAGTGACAGATTTAAATAGGAAATGTTCTGAAAATTTTGATTTTCATCAATTCACTCAAAAACAAGGATGGTGAACTATGGTTTTTAAAACTGAAATGTGTATACTATACACCTCACTACCAATTAACTTTGACATCTTTTCTCCGGAAGTGGGTTTCCCTATTCCTATATACCTTTAGAAATAGATAAATATGGAGATTCCTTTACCTACGTTTTATGGTTGCAACTACTTCGCCTTCAAAAAGTCCCTTTCCATTGGTTGACAAAAACGGTGTCGAATTTTTTAGTTCTCCTAAAATCTATTTCCATTGGCCGTCACCGATTTGCAGTCAGGCACCAAGGACGCACCTTTATCACTACTGACGCGAAATAGAAATGGGCCATGGAGAACTAAAATAAATCTTCACAGTTTTTGTCGGCCAATGGAAACAGGTTTATTGGCTTCGATTATTCATTTATCTGTTCTTTTTTCTTGTTATACACAGATGTATGTGACATATATCCTGGTCATTGGCATATTGTTCTGTCATACCTCATCTCAAGGAGGGAGGGAGGGAGGGAGGGAGGGAGGGAGGGAGGGAGGGAGGGAGGGAGGGAGGGAGGGAGGGAGGGAGGGAGGGAGGGAGGGCGGGAGGGAGGGAGGGAGGGAGGGAGAGCGAGAGAGAGAGGGAATATTAGAGCGGGCCGAGTTTGTGCCATCAGCTGTCAGACCCACAAGAAAAAAAGTCAAACACGGGTGTAGTTATTACGAGTCCCGGAGAGGATTCTGTTTTATTATCCATCGTATACAAAGACTCTATTGAAAATGTATGGGCACTCAGTGAACCAAGACCCATTAAAGAATAAACCAACAAGTTTTGGTCAAAGTCGTCGTTCTCCACGAGTCTGATGTGGAGTAAATACCACATAGCATTCAAACGAGCATAGGTCAGGTCTTCCTGTCGTATAGAACATGACATAGGTCAGGTCATCCTGTCGTATAGAACATGACATAGGTCAGGTCTTCCTGTCGTATAGAACATGACATAGGTCAGGTCTTCCTGTCGTATAGAACATGACATAGGTCAGGTCTTCCTGTCGTATAGGACCTGACATAGGTCAGGTCTTCCTGTCGTATAGAACATGACATAGGTCAGGTCTTCCTGTCATATAGAACATGACATAGGTCAGGTCTTCCTGTCGTATAGAACATGACATAGGTCAGGTCTTCCTGTCGTATAGGACATGACATAGGTCAGGTCTTCCTGTCATATAGGACATGACATGGGTCAGGTCTTCCTGTCGTATAGGACCTGACATAGGTCAGGTCTTCTTGTCGTATAGGACCTGACATAGGTCAGGTCTTCCTGTCGTATAGGACCTGACATAGGTCAGGTCTTCCTGGCGTATAGAATCTGACATAGGTCAGGTCTTCCTTTCGAACAATGCTCAACGTATTCCTTTGATACATCGTAATGTTTCGGTGATTATGAGGTATGAGATATGAAATATGAACATGTAACGCAAATTATTTCTTGATATCGTAATCTTCTTGAGTAGCAATACCGTGCCAACCTAAGTACAAAATTCCTGTTTATCGAACCACAGGTTGTTTGCCGTATTCAGTGCCCACTTATTCCGCTATTTGAAATTAGGTCTGCTATAGTCTGGTGCTGGTCCCTACCACTAGGCCGGGGCGCCACAGATCCAATCTTGTCACCCCTCTCATCAGGGACCTGTTTCACTAGTTTCGTGACATGTCTGTGACACCATACAGACAGATTGGGTTGTCTATTTTCGTGACAACAGAAGTAGCTGCCCTTAGGAAAAGACAGACCCCAAACATAAGAATTAGACAAATCTACACATCATCGACCTGTTTCACTAGTTTCCTGACAAAAGTGTTAGACAAACATGAAAAGCGGCACCAACAGTGCAAGCAGGAATGGACAAAACGAAGTCTAATGTCTAATTCTTATGAATCCGGACACACCATCTGGGCGCCATCTAGACACGTCACAAAACTAGTGAAACAGGTCCCAGATCTCACACTCTCTTAGTGGTATTCTATACTCTCACTACACTCTATAGGAGAGGAATTTTTAATGAACTAGGCTTAGAGCCTTGATAATCCACTGGCCTGCCTCCTGTGCCACGTACATCAATGTAACCCAAAGATCCCTATAATCTCAATGATGCCCCCTACCAGTGGATTCTCAAGGCTTTAAGCCGAGTTCGTTAAGAATTCTTCTCCATAGAGTGTAGTGAGAACCTTGTACAGTATACCACTTATGAGAGGGGTGATCTTGCACCATTATAACCACTATATTTGTTCTCATTTTATTATCTTCGTAATAGCCCCTTTTAAACACGGTACCGTTTCTAACTTTTGAATACTGTCCCAATCCTTATTACCTTTATGCCTGCTTCGATGCCTATCTCACCCTTCACATTGACTAATGGGCTAACCTTTGTGACATAATCCGCCATTGGATATTCTTCCGCGATATTTCATGGGCGATATTTCATGGATACGAGTTACCAATGTTAAGTCTATGGAGAAAAAATACCAGGGGGTAAGATATTATCCACTGTCATTCTCCGCTGTTGATCTCCCACGTGAATTTTGCCCTTTTTTTAATAAGCGTTCTTTATGATTACCCATAGGTACGGCATTTGAACGCGAACAACTTGGTAACATTAGGGCAGAGAAACGCACAACTGGAACGTAGAATGGTTCGGACCTTCATCCTTGTGTGTGGTAAGTAATCAGATACATAATAATGTGTCCATTACTTTTCGAGAAATGTTAAGTCAGTAAGTGGGTAATACCCATTTCACGAAGAGTATTATGGGGGGACATTTTTTTTTTAAATGTGAGTAATCTGAGTTATGACCACAGGAACAACTAACCCTAACCCTAACCCTTATTGGTATTCATCTGTTGGAAATAGGCATGAAACTATGTGTGAATGTAATCACTATGTCAAACAAAACCGGATTACTAAATACCTTTTATTATCATAAAAGAGAATCAAATGGTAAAAGAGAATCAATGCCCTATGTTTGTGTTCAAGACGTGCCCAAAACGGCATTGGTGTGAAAACCAGCTCCAGCAGCTGTAGCAGACTGCCGGTTTGTTGGGAGTGTCCTCACAACCGGGCCTAGTTCTACCTATCTGGCAGTTTGAGACGAGTCGCTACCCCATGCTTGTAATCTCCGCACAGGTTGGTTCGGGTAATCCTCAGTCAAGCTGGGAGATACGGAATCTACAATCTAGTTTAATCTAAAACACAAAATCAGACTCCAGACACTACAGGTACAATAAGCTTTAGTGAAACCTGCAAATCTTGTTACAGTCTCTTAGCACGGAAGTAGCACATGGGGAGAAGATCTGTTCTCTCCACCGCTGAAAGGTTTCCGGAGAAACCTAGCAGTTCTCTGAGGCTCCAAGTGTTCATCCAAATGAGATGCACCACAAGTAACCTGTCAACCCGCTGCGGACTCGGCCTATATATACTGACTAAGTTACGTAATGCGGGTGAACCTGTAGTATTTGCATACACGGGTCCACCAGCCTTACCACACAGCAGGGATCGGCACTTGCGGCACCTAGCGTAAAGTGAATGTACCACTGTTCGACTACCCTAACCCCTACACAGCTAATACAATTTGCTGTACCTGTTGTCAATTGTTGCTTATAAGATCATTGTGCACAAGAAAGAAATGTGAAATACTGGACTATTGAAAATAAACAATTTTGAAACTTACATGTATTTGCAGCTGGTTTCCTGGTGTCGTGGACGCCCTACGCCGTGGTGTCGCTGATAGCTGTCTCGGGGTTCGGCCACACCCTGAGCCCCCTGGTGGAGACCATCCCCGCCATCATCGCCAAAATCTCCGTCGTCTGGAACCCGTTCCTCTACGTGGGCTCCAACAGAGTCTTCTACCAGCACTTCCTGCTCATGTACTTCCCCAGCTACTTGGACCACGCCACGGCGCCGTCCGGGATGACTGTGGGAGCGAGGACCCTGTTTTCACGGCGGTTGATAACCAGAGTCGCCCCACAGAGACCAGCCAGCCCTGAGTTTGAGGAGGAGCTTCAGACGGACATCTCCGAGTCTGTCGTGCTGCATCAGGTGAGCAGCAACAAACCGGGGTTTCCAGCAGGGAAGCCATGTCATGTCTGGACCACCCAATTATCATCGGGACTTTCCGCGGGAAATCCAAGCTCATTGGGTCAATTGCCATAGAGGTATGATACCATGGCAACTATGCATTACGGAAATTGGTCATCAAAGTTCCTGAATGAGAGACAGTTAAGGTGACCGCTGCTATTCCATTAAAGATAACATGACAAGAACTAAAGTTTGTTTGTTTTGGTAGTTTAGCATCCAATATGTTCTATTAGACATACTTTGGGTTTGATTGAATTTATGAGATGGACGTAGGTAGAAATCTCGCCCCTACACATTTACCGAGGTGAGAGTTCTTTTCCTTCCCACACCACACAGACATGATATGAGAAGGGTTGGCCTTTGATATAGCAATTAATCTACCACTGCTAGGAGTGACGGAGAAAAGTGGCTGCAGTGGGACTCGAATCCACAAAGTTTGACAACCTTGGGATTACCAGTCCAGTGCTATTTACCACTGAGGTAAGTCCCCACCCTGGTCACTTTAGTTATGCTTGCATGTAAGCATATCCGGCCTACACCACGCAGAGGGAAGGCGACCAAGAGGGTGAACAGAGTACTCATTGCTGTTCACCCCAGCAGGCCAAGAACTGAAAATATTTATCAGTGTAAAGTTTAATTTGATGTGCGATCTGCTTGAAAGACTGCCTCTATGTGGCTAGATGTCCTTTCTCTATTGAGAGACTATTGAATTATTTGCTATACTTTGTTAGCCTATCCCGGATTGGATAGTTGGGTCATATGGTCCAATCCTTCAGTCCTTATTGGTCAGATTTCACACAAATAGAGGAGGGAAATGGATTTTTACCAATCCCTATTTTGCGTGCTGGAAAAATACAGATTCTAGTAGAATCGAAGGGAATCGTTTTTCTTCTATATATATCAGTGTTGGTTCTAGAAAAGTTTCTATGGGAATGTATTGCCATAAAACCCAGGAATAGACTCGGTTGGCAGCCAGCTACATATAAAATTGTTAGCATATTGACAGCATATCTTATAGTAGAGGTGTGTCCATTTAGGTATTAAAGAAATATGAAATGGCAAACATCTCAACAATGTCTCAGATTATTTCTGACTGAGTTTGTCTCAAAGTCCTTTAACCACACAGTTATTTTCCTGAAAATTAAATAATATGAGCTCAAAGTATTGTAGAACACATATCTAAATTAAAGGATTGTAGAACGAGGCGTGTGTCTGAGTCCCTGTACGACTGCACTACTGACCAGGTAGGTGTTTTGAACCACAGAATTTCGCGCATTTTCCGCTTACTTCCGTTTGTATCTCCACTGTCATTGGAGGATACATTGGTTGTCTGTGGTTACTTGGTACACTGTGTTGTTTAGGCCTGTGGTTGGTCCAACTACAGGAAGTGACCAGGGACCTGTTTCAGTAGTTTCGTGACATTATGCCGAGACAGACATCAACAGGGGCACCAACAGTGCAAGCAACAGTGGACAAAATTTTGTCAGGTTTCAAAACGCGTGTCACAGTTAATGTCAAATATCAGCGGATCTGAGTCACTAATTTTCTTCATATTTGGAACGATTATAGGTTATATGTATCCCTTACTCATGTTAAAGTTTCATTGCTTAATTCTTACGGGGAGTGAGTGAAATCTTCTAATACTTTTGAAACCAGACACACCGTGTTTGGGGTCTGTCTTGTCCTCAGTGCCGCAACTTGTGTTGATCTGTCCGTATGGTGTCACAGATGCCATATAGACATGTGCAGTTTCGCCATCTTCTGGCTCATCAGGCACCTGTGGGACTAGGTGAGTTAGATTTTAGGGGTTTGCTTATCTGTGTAGATCCCCAATGTGTCTCCAGTGTTTGTATTTCTCTATGAGTTGACACTGTTGACAGTGTGTGTGTACTGGTGGGGGTGTGTCTGGTGTTGTACACTCCCCCTGTCTATCAGAGTGTTTTTGCTTTTACCTGGTCTAGTTGTCAGCCTGGATTGAGAAGTGGATTGGAATATGTTTTCCAAAAAATCCCTCCTAAAAAATCAGTGGTGTGTGGGGATTTAATTTCATGCCCCTGTGATTTCTGAGGAAACATTTTTTTGACGTGGCTGTGTGGGGCTTCTCATCCATATTTACTGTCCATTGTGTTCAAGCCATACGGTGCTACAGTTTGTAGTCTGTGGATCCAATTGTGTTCTATTGTGTTTCTGAGTCTTTTTGCTCTTTCGCTTTCTGGGTGTTCATAGATGAAGTCTACTATGTAGACTTTCATGTCTGTGATGCCTTCGTGAGTCTCTTTGTTGAAGTGGTATGCTACATCTGAGTCTTTGTTCTTTTTGACCGCATACATGTGTTCTCGTATTCTTTCTTTTATTTTCCGTTTGGTTTGCCCAACATATCTGATTCCACATTTTTTGCATTCTATGCAGTAGATCACGTTTGAGCTGTTGCATGTGATATTCTTTTGTATTCCATGGTTCTGGTTTTGTGCTTGATTTGCCCTTGCTTGTCTAGTATTTTGCAGTAGTGGCAGTTTGCCTTTTTGCATTCGTTATCATTGTTGCTCTCTTCTTTTTTGTTTTCATCGCTTGGTTTGTAGTTGAGTCTTGATCTTACAACGTGGTCTCTAATGTTTTTTGGTCTTTTGTAGCCCATCATTAAATCTGCACGAAGTAGTTTTTTCGTGGTGGTCGATTTTCCTAGGATGTCCCAATGTTTTCGTATTGCTGTTTGGACATGCTTCTTTCCTGGTCGGAAAGTTGTAGTGAGGAAGATTTTTTCTTTTTCTTTTTCTTCCTTGGGGTTTTCTGAATTTGGTTTCAATAGGTCTCTCCTATTTTTCTTTGCTACCTTTTCTTTTGCCTTGTTGATGACTTCCAGTGGGTAGCCCCTTTCTAGAAAGTCAGTTGTTTTTTTCTCTATGTGTTTTTCATAGTCTTCTTTTCTTTGGCTGATTCGTTTTATTCTTAAGAATTGGCTTTCTGGCAAACTCTTTTTGCAACTGGGAGGGTGGGCTGATTCGTACCTTAGGTATGAGTTTGTGTCTGTTGGTTTTGTATACAGGTCTGTGTATAGCTCACCTTTTTCGTTTTTCACTACCCACGTGTCTAAGAAGTTTATCTTCTCCGTTGACCATTCTGTTGTGAATTTGATGGTTGGATGGTAATTGTTGTTTTCGGTCATCCACTATTTTAGTTCATCTTCTCCGTGTTCCCAGACGAAGAAAATGTCATCTATATACCGGTACCATATTTTCAGTTTGAGACCCGTTTTGTTCAGGATGTCAGTTTCGATTTTTTCCATGAATAGGTTTGCGAAAGATGGGGCTACTCCCCACACACCACTGATTTTTTAGGAGGGATTTTTTGGAAAACATATCTAAATTAAAATTTGGGGTTCACCATACTAAATTTCTATTTGGAGATTGATATTGGAGTATTGTGATATTGGGACCGAGTGATGGTTTTTTTCTTTCTCGGTATAGGACGTGCCGTCTTCCCCTTGCTGCAAGTAACAGGATTGCCCCACCTGTGCACGCAGGTGCCATGGGGTTGCCTTTTGTTCCCTATCACGACTGTAAAGTGTGATTCACACGATGAGATTCATGTACTTGATAAGATGTTGGTCTGAGACAAATCCTCCTGAGATTGTGTACTGGAACACAATCTCCTTGTCTGAATTGTAGGGTTCCATTTCCCTGAGACAAGTTATTTTCCCTGAGACAATCAGCCCTAACCAGATACAAAATGTCATGAGATTTTGATTTTAAACACATTTAAAATTTACAGGGGCATTTTGGTGAGACAAATGGACCTGGTGCGACTATATACCTACCCTAGCCAATAGGAGGCCAGCAAGCATGGTTACACGCCTCACCTCAGGTGTACTTGAGTGTCAGGTTGATTGTTCACTGTTACTATGTCTGAGATTATGTACCAGGTGTGTCCTCCTATGTGAATCAAATTCGCCATTTTTCCTTGAGACTGATAAAGGCACTTTGCCATGAGAATTTTGTACCAACCGAGAATGGTCTGAGACTAGGGGAAAGGTGTGAAGTACACCAGTCTCAGGTACGTGGGTAAAACTACAGTTCTAAATTATGATTTATGTATGGAAAGAAATGTATCCTAAGGATTGAAATATGTCTCCAGGTATAGGTCTGGTTCACTATGTCTATATGTGTGGGAGAAACTCCAAGCAGATACGACAAAATTCTAGCGTTTTATATGTGGTAGGTAACTATCATGGGGTGTTAGTTTGTTGATTTGAGTTGTCTCACTAACATGCTAGTTCACTGGTTTCCAATGTTTATACATTAAATATAAATGTCCATAAGTAAAGTATTTTGATATGAATAAAACACTTTAATGCCTGGATACAAACTGTACCAGACAACACATGGCCATACTGAACATCACACCCTACCTTGCACCTTCACCATGGAGATATGTAGTATGATATAAACATTCCCTTGCTGGCCTTCTGACACTGAACATGTGGTTAGAGTAAACACCAATCTCTGGTTAAATTTTATAAGCATTTTCAGACATCAGTGACAGACATCAATATCACAGGATGATGATAAAACCAAATAAGTGTTCAAATATCACAGGATTAGAAATCAATACCACAGGAAAAAGGTCATTTTCACTCTCCTCGGAGGAAGGTCCTTGGTAACGGCAGTCATGCTCAGTGGAAACTTCTTCACTTCCTGTTCTGAGATATTCTGGTGAACTCTAGTAGTGTGGGAGGTCAAAGCAACTGTTATTTGCGCATTCCACTCAGGTATGAAGGGGATTATATATATTATTAGGGGATCATATGCCAGCTTATTAGTACAAGGGATTACAAGTATTGCTGCAGCTCTGTGGGCTTAACGTAGTAGCAGGGATCCAAGTCTTTTAGGCTGGCAGAATTACCATGAGTAACTTACAGAATATTACTTTTCCAAATGACCTAGGAAATAACAGGGCCCTGGGGCTTGAAGAGAGGTTCTTATCCTACCCCTAATAAAAACGCCATAGGCTTAACGTAGGATTTGTTATACATGTCATCGGGTGCTACGTAAAGTGTTGTTTATATCACTACTTTCTAGTATTGAAAAAAACGTGGAAACGGGGTAGAATAGAATCTAGATGCCACTCGTTTGAGTTTGATTTTCTTTATGGCACGCATTGTGTTGGAACTATAATCTCACAAATCTCATTAATATTTATGTGGGAGTAAACAAAATAGAATTTATCACAGTTAACAGTGAGGGGCCGTTCATAAGTGACTTCATGTAGCAGAGGGGAGGGGCCTGTATCTATGACCAATAATGATAAGGGTTCTTTTGCAAAGCATGAAAAGGGAGTGAAGTATTGGCCACCTCCTGACACACTAATGGCAAGTTAGGCAAGATAAGCAATCATACCCTCATGTGTCTCCACCTAGTGTCGAGTAAAAAAGCTTACATAAAACTAGTTTGGCAACCAACCCCTTCTACGACATAGGGGTTGGTCGGGTTATACCACACACGGGATCAGTCGGGGTACGCCGCGATCCAGGAAGTGTTTGTTGTTCTATGTAGGCTCTAAAGGCAGAAATACTCAATAGGTAGAATTCATAGCTTACCATATTTGATAAATAAGTATGGCTTTATGGTGGTTTTATTCAAGAAATACACACAAAAGAAAATAACAAAATGGTAAATTGCCTTCAAGGTTATGACTAAACACACTCTCCAAACATTACAAAAGGTCTGGTAGGAGAGTAACAAACAGGTACAGCTACTGGGTCAAGGAGGCCGCTTATTTAACCCGACCAGAGCTAATTTTGTTTAGCTCTGGTTGCCAGTGTAACATAAAAGTCTAATCTTACTACATGGTGGCAGCAGTGAAGGTCCCAAATAACTCCAGAAAAAGTGGTTCCTAAACTGTCTAGACAGTGTGTTTATGAATATTCAGTGACTGCTTTCAGATGATCAAGAGCAACTCACTCTAGATGCTCTACAAACAGAATCACCAGATGACCACATGGCAGCCACTCACCCAGGAGACAAAGAACAAAGGAATCTGAGCACATGGCACTGAAAAGAGTAAAAAAACATATCTGGGACAAATGCTCTCCAAATGTCCATGTTAGTAGTATATGGAAATGGGGCAAAATGTTCAGGGTCTGAAGTGGCAGGATAACAACACCTGCACAGGATAGCAAACTTTGGGCAGTACTAATGAACATCAATAGAATTCCACAAAACAGACAAGATGGTAACCCAGCAGATTCTTCCACCTTCACCTATGGCCTTGATGGGAGATGCAGAAAACTGGCGTAACTTTGTAACTTTACATTCCTTTGAACACATTGTACAACAGCTGTCTAAAACACACAGACAGCATATGGAACAGACTCGACTAAATCCGGGGCAAAAAGGCCAAGGGCAAGACAAGAAGCCGCCAGGGAGCATGTAAGGAGACCACTGTCAACGGTGTAGAAATACACCCCCTCTATGACATTAATATCCACAATACCTTAGAGACTGTCAGTCCACTACGATATAACAAGTGTAACAAGTGTACATGTATACGTTATGCCATCACGGCACTTAAGGCATATAGTCTGAGTCAATTTGTCATGATTTAATTGATATTCCGCAGTGGATCACTTTCATTTCCGGATGTTGGATAAACTGAAAATCTTTCTGAGATTATATATTCTTCAATTCAAAGGATTCAGGTAGGTTGATGAGGCACGCCTCACATTTCATACCTTTCCAATGAACTCCCTCTTATTATGATCATTTTTTTTGCTTTTACGTATTTATTCATTTCTTTGAGTAAATACAACCTTAGGGTAGATATTCTCGAGCATTAGATAATGAGTATAGTTATAGGAATAACACATAATCATATGATATACCATAAGCATACACTAGAGTAAATAAAGTGTAGCGATTGCTACGCTATACGTGAATATATATAGTGAATAAAGGGTGGTTGGGAGTACTGCAGTTTCTACAGGGCGTCATTGTCTACATCCCTTTCAACACATTCTATTGATACTTTTAATTTCCCTTGTTTTTGGTCTAGTCCAGCTAAGGTTCTGTCAATAGTAACGCTAAGCAATATCCTTGCATCCGCTCGGATATTGCTGCTCGTCAACTTCACGGAGAATACGACCACGCAGATCAAAACCACGGTATTGTTGTGTATGTATTCGGTAACTTCATTCAATTATCAGCCAGAATTCAGCCTGACCAGGATTAAAAACAAATCCAGTGCAACTACTTCCATATTGAAAGCATTCCAATGAACACGTAACCACTAAATGAGACACTGCTTTTGAGAAAGTGTAGGTGTCATGTTCCCCCATTGTAGATTGATGATACATGTTGCCATTCTCATTCCCTGACGTTTTCTTGAAAAGGACAGCCGATTCCAAAAGGTTATTCACCACTGAAAAGTAAGGAAATGCGATGTTAAATGTTGTCAATTCAGAGGCAAATTTTGTCATATATTTCTCATTATCCCAAACGACTGATTTTATCAAAAATATATGTGTTGAATTAGTCATTATATGGCCTTCTTATAACATATACAACTGTGCCTTAATTATGACACTGCTATTATTTCGCTGCCGCAAAAGAAGTTGGAGGCATTTAGGGCGGTGGCCAAATTATATTCTGATACCCCCCCCCCCCCCCCCTCATTTTGGTGATGGTGATGGAAAAAATCAGCAGTTAAACCACACACTTCCATTTTATGTGAAAACACCACAAGTATCAGGTAAAAAAGCACGCAAATTTATCAATTATGTAACATTCAGGAGTTTCTTGCAATTATGAAGAAAGTAATAAAGGACATGCTCCACTGAGCTGGCGGTATGGCATAAAAAGAGCGCTGCATGGCGCCTTTGTTAGATCAATAATAGAGACCGGCGCGGTGGAGCAGGTCACACGACCACCGGCAGCGGCTACACAGGGCCACATGGCAATGAACCAGTGATGAACGGGCAAAGCCTTATCACTTTGGTTTTTTGCCTGTCGCCAGGGCGTTACCAGCCAGTTACCAGCAAGTGGCCGGTGCCACTGACTGGGCCAGTGGGTTTGTATACCACTACCGACGATTCCCGGATGTCTCGGCCCCTTTGGCACCTCGGCCCTCCTATGGCACCTCGGACCCATCAGCACCTCGCCCTCCCCCCTCTCCCCCGCTATCAAAGCTTTCACCCCTTCATGCACAAAAACGGGAAATATCTTCCAATCTGATTACTTAGACAAAATACGGATCCCCAAAGACACAAGCTTTGCTGTATAATAGTACTTGTCTATTATCCACAATAAAGAATCCTACAAAACAAAAAGATTTCTTACAAAACATATGAGATAACCCTAACCCTAACCCTAACCCTATCCCTAACCCTATCCCTATCCCTATCCTTAACCCTTTCCCTAACCTTAACCCCATCCTTAACACCACTACCGACTTGGTGAAAGTTGGCCATACTACAGGCTGGTTCCAAGGTCATCCGCTAGGGAACACAGCGGTCTGCCCTGTGCATCTACGAGAGTGCTACGCTGGTTCCCGCGGTATCCGCTAGGGGGCTTGGCGGAGATATATGTTAGGTAGCCAGCGGCGTACATAGGCGGGTCCCAGCCAACGAGAGTGTGTGCCTCCAATGTTGGGAGACACCAACCTGATAAAGACGCCACATTGTGAGTGAGGATGGTACTACAGTCTGGAGCTGGTTAACGGCGGAAACAATGCTGAGCGCCTCGAAACCATCCTTGTGTCGGGCAGTTTTAAACTCTCGTTGCTTTTTCTCGAGGTAAGGAGATCAGAAATTATATTTTCGGCATGGATAGAGATAAGTCATAAAAAACATAGATCTGAGTCAAGAAATGTAGGAAAGAACTACGGTGTTTTTTCTGTAAATGAGAATCTCACACTCATGGCGCTTCAGTCTTCGAGCCTTAGAAGGTCCCCGTTTCGGAATAAAGTTTTCCTATCTCTTTAATAAGACCGTTTGACCTTGATGAAACCCTTCTCCACTTCGGCCTTCAAAGTTCTTGTTTTGTCGTTTGTTATATTATATCAGTATTGTTTTTGTTTGTTATAACCACAGTTTCCTGATAAGGTCCAATGTAAACTTGCGCATTATAAACAGACTTAGCCTAAGCCTCACTGAAAAATGGTGTTTTGAAAGTAAAAACTATTGAATATTGTTTCAAAAATAAAAGAATGTGGGGTTTATTGATACCCAATCAGGTTTTCGAAATTGTTTATAATAAAAACTTGTACTGTAACATTGGATCTTCCATATACCATAGACTTATGACTAATGACAATGAAATAAAAACAACAGTGGTGCAACATGATATACAGGGAAATTGAATATATGTAAACTGAAATATTCGCATTGTGTATAAAATGTATGGGCATATACATGACACAAACTTTGATGACCTTATTCAGATCATTTTACACCGAGACTTATATATGACTGCAACATAGACACATATATACCTCTATAGAGGAAGTGTATGCGCAATGGCAAATAGGACTTAATTATTTATGCTGAATGATAGACATATATACACAAGGCGTAAACATATGCAAAAGAATGTTGTTCATGCTTTGGTGTATCTAGGTATTCCCCAACCAGTTTTTTGTTGTTGTTTTTTTATCAATTCAGTCGAAGCATCTCTAAATTTCTTGAGTTTTTCAGATACATTCAACCGTGGTATGAGTGGGATATTAGGAGTTTAGGGTGAAAGTGCAAGATAAGACCTAAATAAGCATGTCTGAAGCCTATTTTCCGACACTTTAAAATCCATCTTTGATCCAGCAAAAAAAAAGTCATATTTTTCATGGCTTGGTAAGGAGAAACAAGTTTTTTTTAGTGTCCTACTCAAAGCAAATAATTTTTAAAAAAGTAGCATGGGTCTGGTTCAATCCAAGTTGATCCGACAGTACCACCGGCCCGGTGGAACACGCCCGATTTTGGTGAGGAAAGCACCTACCAGAACATCCAAGTTTTTCCTCGCTGACTGTCGTCCAAAGTAAACCAACCACTTCAGCAGGCCCCAAACAGGGTTCAGAGTCAATCACAACATCAAGATTCAACGTCTGAGATGTCAGCCAGCACATTCCAATACCACAAGAAAGGGGATTGTTGGTGATGTTTATGGTGAACATTGACCATTCCATGTTCAATATGTTCACTAGATGTGTGATTCTATTGTTGCTCAGGTCCAGACTTCTCAGATTGTTCATTGCTGTGAAGGACACCGCTGTCACAGCCACCAACTCATTATGCGAGATGTACAGAGTCTCCAGTTGGCTCAGATTGCTGAAAACATTTGTGGGGAGATGGGCAATATGATTCTCACTCAAATCTAAATAGAGAAGAGAGTTCCCCAGCACTCCTATGTAGTTGGGAACCTGCAGCAGTTGGCAGTCTCTCAATTCCAATGTTGTCAGATTCACAAGTGTCCCCCACAAGGATGTGTCGTCTACAGTACCCTGAAGGTCGTTGGATCTCATGTACAGATACTGTAATGGTAGTTCGGTTATGTCTAGTTTCAGGGGATTTGCATTGTCCCATGTTGTAGAATTTATATCATTCTCCTCCAGTTTCAATGTAGTGAGGTTTTTCAAGACTGCAATTGGTGGAAAAGCTGTCAGGATGTTGTGTTTTAAGTTCAGGAGGGATAATCTTAAGTTCTCACTGAAAGATGAAGCATTTATTTCTTTCAAAAGGTTGAAACTCAGATGTAGATAGAATAAGTTTGTCGCCCTCGAGATATCTGGAAATTCATCCAAGGGACCTACTCTTGCATACACCTGCTTCAGGCTGGCATAGCATAATTCAATTGAATCGCTACTTGAGGTCGAGGAGATATTATGCTTGTATAAATTCAGATACCTGAGCTTTGGCCAAGCATTACAACCGCCTGGGAAAGATGTCAACGGGTTATATTTGATGTTGAGGGTTCCTAGCATAGTAAGGTTGACGATTAGATGAGCAGGGATGTAGCTTACGGAATTATTTGTCATTGTCAGGGTTTTTAATGTTCCAGAACAAGTATCCAAATCCGGGAATGTTGTCAGGGCGTTATCCTCGATTGACAAAGTTTCTAGATTGTGACAGCCTCTGAGTATGTCATCGAGGTGTTTCGTTAGGTTGTTTGCATTTAGAGTTAAAGTCTTCAAACTAGGCATGGACATTGTTAGGGGCAGAGAGTCAACGTCTCCTTCGTTGTAAGACATGTCGAATTCTTCTGCAGAATCTGGAAGAAATGTAGGGTCAATACTCTCAATCTTTGTGTTCCAAAGTATAACCACTTTCAGAGAACTTATGCCAGAAAGGTAAGGGAAGTTAGCCAGTGGGCACCCTTTGATTTGCACTTCCTTCAGTTTTTCCATTCCATTAAATGTATTACTACTTATTGCAGCAATCTGGCAATCTTCTATTTTTAATGTCTCCAGTGTAGATTTAACAGGCTGTAGGTTTGGGAGGTGGTTTAAACTAGATTTCTTTATATATAAAGATGTCAAACCGAGGCCATCCAAAGCGTCATAAGCGAATGAAGAAAGATTATAATTCCTATCAAACTCGAGGATTTTCACATTGGGTATGTATGCCATCAATGCATGATCTATTGAGACTATCTCTGTTAGTTTAATCACGATCGTTTCCTCCGAAATGTATGCACCAGCCGCCATGCTTTGGCTGGCATCTTGACCTGAAATCTCCACCCCTTGTGTAGACTCTAACAGTAGAAACCACATCACCAGACACCAGACACTCCCCCGGGTCATGTCTCCTCCTGATCCAGTCTTGAAGATATCCTGCAAGGTTATAATATGAGTCTTTTTGATCAATATGCCACAGATAAGATATATGTTTTATCAAAACTTGAGAAATAGTTAAATTTCTTGTCATTGTCTTATGCGTTTATCTATTGTGCATAGACTACAATCTTTATCGAGAAATGATTCCCAACAACTGAAGATAGGCACAAGCTTTGTGCGGTGATTTATTAGTTCTTTTCATACTCCTAATTAGAGGCAAACTTTATAATGATAATATTTTTTAAATTAAAACCATGCAATTATGATTTCCATTGTGTCTGAAGTGAATTAGTAGCATGCGTTTATGTTACAGACAACCTATCAAATCAATATCGTATATTATCATATACCTATGGCTGAATATCTCTGAAATACAACCCGCTGCTAGGGGTGTAGTATGAATAATGTTCGGGCGCACTTTGCTCGTAGTGAATGAGCACCAATAAAGGGTCAACAGGCGATTCGTAAGTAAGTAAAATGGCGGGGTTTTCATGTTATTTAGGTATATATAATGTCGATTTTCATATAAGATGGTTTGAATTTGAACTTGAAAGGTAAACAGAGAAACCTTACCCTACTCTGTATTCTCAACGAATACCTTAGCTTGCTTGATTTAATGAACAACAAATATTTACAGTTATCTTAGACTGCTCTGTTTAATTAGCGCCTTAATAAAAACAATTTATAATGATATATATACATGCATACGCATAGATAGCTTCTTTTTTTAAAATTCAAACACTCATTGTAACAGCACAAGTACATGAACAACGCTGGATAGTACACATGTATCAACGCGGGATAGTCACATGTAATTTGAACATTCTCAATGGATTCTAAATATGAATAAAAAAGCTTCTCTCATTTATAAAAAGAAGGCGGAGATTTTAAAACAGAAAATATGAGTTAAGTCTACTGACCAGTTTCTTGGTGTATCTTCTTGGATAAGGCTATATCATTGAAAAGAGCCCATTTGGCGTATTATGTCGACAACCTTGAGTGGTACACACCTGCTAGGATGGTACGGCGTATTTAAAGATTTGCTCTTCATCATAAATTCATATACTTATTATTTCCACCTGGGCTGTCCTAACAAGAAACATTTCCAGATTGCCACATTTCCAAAGCGCATGCCAAAGGAGTATTCAAAAATTCTGACACAAAAAAAGGCAGTCCATACGAGTGCGTATCTCAGGAAATGGTATCAACAATGAGATCTATGCTGCTTGAGAAAGCTGTGTTTAGACACTTCTTATAATATTAATAACATGGTAATGGTGTGGCCAAGATTCCGCATCCAGTGTAAGGTTATTAGGTGCAAATACAAGGGACTTGAAATATCACAAAAGCTGACAGAGTAAAGTTATCTCTGATGGTAATGTTTTAAAGTCAACACTTTTTTCTTTGTTGTTGAGCTGTGTTTATTGCTGTTTAAAAATCTCGAAACTTTTAATAAGAAGGAACTGCATCGAAATTCGTATCCACTGAAAATATGCCATAAGTTTTGGTTGTGAAGTAATCTCCTGAGCCCAAGCATATTTCCAATAGCTATGGGCCGAGTGTAGTTCAGATTTCATCTCATCCCTATCACTGACTAATTGGCTAACATTTGTGACATCATCCCTTATTGAGGTTACAATACTCTATGGGCGTAAAGTATCAGTTCCCAATGTAAAGTCTAGGGCGGTAGGGGTACCATAGGTGAGATGATTATATAGAATTGGATCGAGAATCGGATAAATAGAAATTACTCCATTCGTTTGGATGGCATTGTAATCGTCACTCGGCTTTGCCTCGCTCGGCGTTTTACTACATGTCAACTACACAGAACATACGACCACACACATCAAAATTATCGTTATATTGTTTATGAATACTGATTAATCCAATTCTACCAATATCATGAGATAAAGCCACATAAATCATCATCTAATTCATTATTCAGTCTGCGGCCATGAGATATGATACCTTCACACCTTTATCTCAGAAGATCACTCGGTTTTCTTATAAATCCACGGAGAAATGCGGTGTCAGATTTAAGCTTTACCTGATGGTATATCATTTATGTCGAGACAAGAACATATATAATAGTATACGTTGAAGGGCTCTTTCCGTGAATCCATTCGAGTCTGCAAGTTTTCAGAATCGTCAGAGGAGAGACAATTTCGACATATATGACAGGATCTTCCTGGTATGGTATGTCAGATTATATGTGTCAGGTCCAGTAATACGATGACCTGATGACATTTTACGGTGCTAACATCGAGGTAGATATGAACTATGGTACTTCTGACATTAGGTCAACGGTAAGCCGGTTCACCAGTGCCCCAGTACAGGAACAAGAGTGTTCTTGTTTTTTTTAAATCACTTTATTTATCCTGAAAGTATACAAGGCAAGTTTTGCCTGTTTTCTGACACTCCCAGCATGAAGTACTATTGACCATTCTAGTCCTATTAGCATAAACTCTAACTAGCTAGCATACAAATAACAAGAAATATGACATTATATCTACTACGTTACATTCATGACCAATATATACAATGTATGTAAGTGGATGTCCCTAGATCAAGTAAATGTTACAATTATACATCAAGATCCAATAAATTTGATGGACATACTTACCAAACAAATGACCTAACAATGTAGGTATAAACACATACACAATATTTTTAATAATCGATAGATTTGCGGTAATCATTATTATAGCAGGACATGGGAAGGGACCCTGTGATTGGGTTGGGGGTAGTATCACATATTCAGCAAACATAGATATAAAGAGGGGGGCACACATTTCATTGGAGTAGGGAAGCAAAGCCTCCTCGCAGGTTCATTTTCCTGGATGGGTATGATATTTCCTGAACTAAGAGCCAGTTATCTGCATGCTCACAACTGCAGGGCATGTCCTGGAACCTGTTTCACTAGTTCCGTGACATGTGTAGATGGCTTCTAGATGGTGTGTCCGGTTTCATAAGAACTCAACATTACTTTTGTCAGGAAACTAGTGAAACAGGGACCTGTTTCACTAATCGTGACATGTGTGTGACACCATACAGACATTGGGGTTGTCTAGTTTTGTGACAACACAAGTATCTGCCCTTTGGAAAAGACAGACCTCAGACATAAGAATTAGACAAATCTACACATCATGGACCTGTTTCACTAGTTTCGTGACAAAAGTGGCACCAACAGTGCAAGCAAGAACGGACAAAAGAAGTCTAATGTCTAGTTCTTATGAAACCGGACAAACCGGACACGCCATCTAGACATGTCACGAAACTAGTGAAACAGGTCCCTGGTCGATGATGTGTAGATTTGTCTAATTCTTATGTTTGGGGTCTGTCTTTACCTAAGGGCAGTTACTTGTGTTTTCCCGAAACTAGACAACCCCAATGTCTGTGTGGTGCCACATGTCACGAAACTAGTGAGACAGGTCCCTGGTATCACAGCATACAGCTCTGTATACATTAGGGAGACTTCTTGTCAGAAGGGCTGCTGTTTAGTTCAGCCATTTTATCAGGGATGGACAAAAGCATATGTAAGAGTTAAGTCAAACCAACAAGTGCAAGATGTACACTCTGACGTCGAAGACGACGGGTATTTATACTTCTGACTGATAATGATAGAAAGCATCGTGATTGAAGTTACTATATATAATGTTCCACCCATTACCACTCCGTGATCTTTCATGAATTCACAATCGTGTTTTCTATTTCTGATGTATGTAATCGACGATGCTTGTCATGGTGTGAACAATCTGTGTCACAGACGTGATATAAAGAGGTATGCCACTAGAAGCTGTATGATCTATTGTGCAGCCCGGGATGGGTAGTGCATCCTCTTGTAGCAATGGTATCCTCTTACTTAACTAGGCAGGTATGGTAAAATATGACAGTAGATGCAATGACATTTTGAGACTTGCTCATTGTGTGTAGAGATGGCCATGGTAATAAACAAATCTTTTTGGTATCTGTCATAACTCTGGCCTACAAGCCTGGCCTATGTCTCCACATAATAATAGGCCAGGTAACGCCCACCATTTTTCTGGTGCATCGTAGGTAACAGCCGCCATTGTTTCTGGTGCACTGCAGGATTTCATTCAGCTGGTACCTGACTGGGACTTGTTGGATTTTACTCCGGTTCACCCGCTAGAGGGTGTGGCAAAATCTGTCAGGTTTTAGAGAAACATTTTAATAAATTATCTTTTATCATTTGAAAGGTTGCCATTACTTTATTGTTTAGTATCCTTCATTATAAACAAGTAGGATTAAATAATTCGGGGAATCTTGTGAGGAAGAATGGTTGTGCTGGTTCTCATTGCCACTGCCAATCAGTGGGGTGGGGAACCAGTGAAAGTTCAAGGTCGATCACACGTTGCTCTCGCTGAGCGTTACCTGTCCCACTGTTAAATGGGGCAGGAACCAGAATATTATGATTCAAGACAGGACAATGGGTGCCATTGGAGAGAAAGTGTATTTTCTCTAGTCCTAGAAGTACATAAGCATTATAATGTGTCAGTATACTGGATACCAGCTAAGTATGTAGTTATAGAAATAGCCACTACAGGTGGCAGCACAATCGTCACAGTATTTGAAATAATGGGTACCTTGTATACCATGGAAACTAACACTACTGTTGGTACTACCCCCTCTCTATGGTATCATATAACAATTGTGAAGGCTACTCCCCAGAAAAGTTTGCATTGCAGCATGAAATGCAAGGCTACGTAATTATTGACCATCGTCGATGTTTGAGATCTGCCCTCCTATACATTTCTCTGCTTGTGATAACACCTACATCCATACCTTTTGATTGAGCATCTCCCCTGGAAAGGCCAGCTCTTCTGTGGCATATTTTATTATCCATGGTAAACAAAGTACCCATTGAAAACCAATTCCCATTATTTAAAGTCCCTTTGTGCTTCAGGCCACAGAGTTGTTGCTATATCTGCCATCATCCGCCTTGAAATTGTTATATAGCATCAATGTAGTTGGGGGACAATCACTATTTTCTGCTGTCATAAGCTATAGATAATCATAGGCTAAAATCCTTATATGGCAAACCCCAAAATTGTTTTAATGAAACCTATTGATAACTGAACCTGCCACCTGGTGTTTTGTTTAGTGTCCGGGGCAAGTGTTCACCTCCATAACTCAATAGCTATGTGCCCTATAGTGGAAGAAAATAGTGGTTATCAATATACCCTTTAATATGGCAATTCATGCATTTGGTTTATTGGAGAAGGTAGACTTAATACACCCACTAACGCTCGTGTATTACTACGTGTCAACATCCCATGGTTTACGGCCGCCTGTCTACAAACCATCAATCGTTGTATACAGGTATATCAGTCATGGGTTGCCCATCTCCCTGAAAGGGGAAACCCCCTTTCCCACACCTCCTGTTATTTTTACGCCGAGGTGAATAAAAAAGGCCTCATTCCCACACCTCCCCGTCCCCTGTAATTGGAACTCCAATACCCACCACACTGCTGCCTCCTGGCGTATTTAACACGTATACACCACACCATACTACCTTACTTGACTGTAATATAGAACATAAAAGACACACCCTACTATCAATGCTATCTATATACTTGATACATTATCGAAATATGCATCTATTTATCCCACGCCTGCCTCACATCATTTCATTCCAGGGACAGGGGGGTATAGATTAAAACCGTGCACCCACTGTGTTCCTGATACACGGCGATAGGCCTTGTAACTGACTTCCCGATTCAATTTTTAAAGAATTGATAAGTTGATCATAGTGTTGGGTTTTCGAATCGTAGTGTATCGGGAGGTCTATCGTGGTGAATCGGCGGTAGTGGGTAAAAGGTTTTATGGTCCATCTTTTGTACATAATAGAAATTTTACAGTATCTGATCTGTTTCGTATGAAAACGTTGAATAGAAATGAATAACTTCATTGTTGTGATAAATTCAGATATGTTTCCAGCTCCTACTATTTCAATACAAAATCTGGAAAAATGCACATAATAAAAATAAAATCCATGGAAATAGTGTCACCGGGCTACTGCAAGAACACCGACAAAAATCCCTGCATTGCAGATTGGCACCATTTCGTTTTAATGAGATTTATTTATAGGGAAAGTGTCTTTTTAGACACCGACATCTTTATTGGTGATCATGGAAAAAGAGTGACTGATTGGGAGACCGTTTTAGTGAGTGTCGTTGTCATGCATTCCAAAAATATGATCACTTTCGTGCTAAATGATCACTCTGCTGCAAATAGCAAAACATTCACTGTAAATGTATTTTGCGTAATTTCTTCTTTCCTTTGAACTAGCGTATAGTTCCAGGTTGGGTATTTTTGTTCATTGTAAATGTATGTAAACATGCTGATAACCAGCATTGAGTTATGCACAACACCACCTGGTGAGAGTTGGCTGAACTACAGGCTGTTTCAACGGTTTAACATTAAAGACAAATGCGGGTAGGTATTGAAACGCCCTCTGGTTTAACACTGGTGTTGCCATCTGGGGCCATGAAAATATAGCAGTTTCTCATAGACACCAATAGATAAGCTCTTACCTTCTTCAGATGGCCTTCCCATAGAAATTAGCATGGTGACATAGTATGTTCCCAACTATCATAATCCAGAATTATTTGAAGATCGCAACAGAACATCAGTGTCATTTAGCAACAAAGTAAAAATGTTGCATTTTCCCATAGACACCAATAGTTAAGCCTTTGAATTTTCAGATGGCCCTCCCATAGAAGTTCGCATGGTGACATGCCTTTTTTGCATTTTCTATTCACTGATATATAGAACTTATATTATCCTGAGTTATTTGAAAATCTCAATAGAATTTAGAAATCAACCAACTACCAGCATTTGTCTTTAACAAGGCCCATTAAAAAACCAAAGAAACTGTGCCTCACGTGTATATTACTCAAGAGACAATTATGAAATTTGTAATAAAGGCATGACATACAAACAGGATCCCCTGCTGCAAATATCTTTCGATTTTGATAGGTTTTAGTATGAATATCAGACTTGTATTACTAGCCTGACCCTGTCACTCCTTCGGAAATCATTTGGACTAAACGGTCACTAAATGATCAAGACTCCGGGGTTTGTAAAATGATTTAGTGTCGTAAATGAGGACCGTTTGTAGGATGATGTGGGTTAACTTTATTCAACACTTGTGGATAACCTTTGGTCAGGAAGGACAGTCTTAGTGAACGAGCTTAAATGTAATTAAATGATAACCCCTCGTAAGGGTTCATCTTATACACTGTACTTTCGTCGACATAAAATATTAAACAGGGCCTACAAAACAGTTGCAAAACAGTGTCCAGGACCATCAATACCCTCAGAATGCTATACTCTCTGAAGCTGGAATGACACGATGGGATTCATCGACCTCACATTGTGTTTCTCAAACAAAATCTCTTCGTCTAAATTTTAGTTTTCCACTTCCTTCAAACATGTTTTTCCTCAATAATTACTGGCGACATTTATCCCTAAAAACGAACCGAATCTCATGAGATTTCGAGCTCTGTGAGGTACATGAATCCCACCGTGTGAATTCCACTTAAACGGTCGCTAACCGGTCACTATTAACGATTGTCACGACTGAAAAACATCTCCCTGATTCTTCAAATGGCCAACATCCATCCTTCCAATAATGCCCTATACAGTGTATTCGCGCGTGTCGTATGGACAGGAGGCAGTGGGTGTGGCTGTGGTGGCGGTAGTTGCCCGGGTACCTGTCGCGGTACTGGTGTCAGTAGTGCAGGTGGCGCGCGGTAATGATGCCAGTAGTTACGATGTAGTTGGTCGTGCCTGTTCCCGCCGTTGCTGACCAGGCTATGATTCACCTGTTTTACCTGAACAAGGTGCGTTGGAGTCCTCCTCCACACCTGCGATGCCTACCGCCGCCGCCGCCGCCGCCGCTGCCTCACCTGTATGGACCTGTGCAGCCTCACCACGCCCTAACCACACCTGTATGTCACCACCACCCGCCGCCACCTCACTCAGGTAGCGCAGGGCACATCAAAGACACCAATAACCGCAGGTACGTACCACCCCTTCTCTTTTCCGTTTACCCACTTTTTCTCCCAAGATCTCTCGTTTTAAGTTCTCTGGGAGTACAGGCAGTTGAATGTTTGGAGCATGGCTTGGGCGTGTGGGGAGTTGGAGGATGTGGGTGTGGTGTATGCTGAGTAGTACTGTTAGGTGGGAATGTGCTGGTAGGTCTGCGGATGGGTTAAATGCATGTGGGGTAGTGGGGAGAATACAAGGCATCAGTCTCGCTATGCATCCCCTACCACTCCCTCATAAATGAAACCATGCTAACAGTTCATCATATATTCATACCCCAATACTATGAATTTACCGTTACACTTATAACGCCTCTTCCCCAAGTACACGATGATATCTGGAAAGTTTGTCTTGCAGTATCAGTATGTAGGTATGGTAAGAAGGAACTGCATTGAGATCCATAGCCACTAAAATATGTCACGAGTTTTCGTTGCTGAGAGATTACGTTACCAAAATGAATGGTGTATTTTCAGTGGCTATGGGTCGAGTACAGTTCAGATTCTATCTAATCTCTATCACTAACTAACTGGCTAACATGAAATCATCCCCAATTGGGTGCTTTTTTTCAATACTCCATGGGCATTGAGTACGAGTTCCCAATTCTAAGTCTATGGGAAAAGAATACCGTTGGTGAGATAAAATACCTCGAGTAACTCCGATATGTGCAGAAGCAAGGAGAACAATCGATGGTTTTGTGGACAGGCGGCCGTAAACTACGGGTGGTTGACATTTAGTAATACACGAGTGTCAGCGAGTATATTAAAACGTCAACCTCGAGTGGTTTAAAGTGCCGCCTATCCAGCAAACGATCATCTGTTGTATTTAATATCCATTTTCTCAAGTCAATTAGTCCCAGGTAGTGGTTCGGCAGAGGCTTTGGCCTCTGACGGGCATTGAGCTTCGCAGTGCGAGAATTCACAAAGACAAACACTGCGCTTCACCCATTCCACTCTCAGCCGTGCATCGGCCACTCCCGCACCGCTGCTCGTACAACACACAAACCACGGACATATTTTACCCACCCACCCACATTTTCTCACCAATAACCATTTTTACCTCGCTCACCGCCCAGAGCATTTTACAACAATTAATTTGTCAATACTCATTCACTTATCTTATTAATTCCCAAACATTTTGATAGTCTCATATATGTCTATGATTATTAAAATGTATCTTTAAAAAATTCTAAACACAAAAATAAAACTTGATTTACCCATAATTCATCATCTTTCTCTTATTTTCGCGCTGCGTGTAGCTCAATGGCCATATAAATAATATATAAATAGGGACTATTGTTTGCTCTAAAAAATAGCTCAAACGGACTATTTTCCCGTATACCATGGTTTTGAAGGCTGATTATACCATATATCTGAATCTATATAGCACAGTTATGGTATCTGAAAGGTTTTATGTAATGGGTCGTGGTTTACTGATGCCTCATACATTTTCAATGGGTACTTTGTATACCATGGGACAATGCCTTACCTGCTACCTTACATTTGGTTTCTGAGCATCATTAGGGCTTGTGTAAGGGATACCCACCATACCATTGCATTTCTGTCTATGGTAACTGCTAATCTGCTAATAATATGAGGCAATGTGGATACTGACCCCGCAGCTATAGACATTCCCAGTCTTTCATCCTTGAAATATCGCCCAAGGCCATAGCTGAAGGGCCACATTTCAAGGATGAAAGACCGAGAACCGTATTGGTACGGGCTCATTTAGCACATTCTCTTATTATTGTATACTTAGAAATCAACTGAAAACGCCATTTTAACGACGCACATGCTAGTGGCCATTCACCACGGCCCTTGGGTGTGAACAATTATATTTATCTTAGCCTGGTATAAAGATCTACAGGCATAATATTAGGAATTCTTGCAAAAACAGGCTTGAGAGTACGGTAACTCATACTCAATGGGCAATAAACAGATAAACTTGTCCAGGCTAGGATAAAATCAGAAACATATTCTGTGTCCCCAAATGCCATCTCATTTGGTGCGCTTTGGAATATTCATTCAGTTATCGCCACGTTCAAATTCCCGCGTGCTCCAAACTTTGTGGTGAACGGGGGACACAGACCAACCACTCATCATTTTCTTTTTTATTAGCTAATATTGGAAAAGCTTCTCAGGTTGAATATAATCCTCTAACAATTTTTATTGCATCTATACATTACCAAGTACCCAGTCTACTTCTTCATGTTGTTATCCTGTCTCATTATGACACACAGACATACACAGATTGCCCCGTGTAATGGAACAAAGCGCGGCCATATACCATTACCACTGAGCGGAAAGCAAGTCTGATATTACACAGGTACCTTCTTGTCTTTTGCCACTGCCGGAATACAGAGAAAGACTCACATACAGCGAAACCCTATCCAGACATCTCCGATGTCGCTTCTCCTCTATGCCTGTAAGGGGCGTGGTTGGAAGGCTAAGGTAGCAGCTTCTCAGTATCTAAGAGGACACCGCACACATGGCATTCCCTGTTCTATCATATACAGTGCAACCAGATATCTTTCATTATCTTTGTGAAATGCAACGGAAACAATTTAGCGAAGGGGTGTGTCCTGTTGTTGAAGTCAGAATTCTTTGGTAGGCTTCTGCGTTTGCCTATGTTGCTTGAGTTCCTATTTCCGGTCCGGATCTTTGTTGATGTCAAGGATATTCTATACACTGTAAAGACAGCGGCAAACTAAGGGCCATCTGGTCCCCGTCAGGTAATGCTTAAAGCCTATAAGAAATCGACCCGGCCGCTGTGTCCGATTATACCTTTGCCCGACGGATCCGTCGGGTCTGTGACAATCGGGTCGATGTACGCACTTTACCGACGCGATTTTATTACCTTTCCCGACGCGTCGGGCATTACTATCATGTCAGATATGACCGACTCTCATCGACCTTAAGATTTCGATGTATGCACATTCACCGACTGTTCCTGATTCTGAGCAGGCCGTTTAAATAGCGAGACTACCTATCCCCCCAGTCCGATTTGCAAGTACTTTATGTCGTTTTGGAGGAGAGGCATTGGCGATTATAAATCTGACCAGAAATAGAGATAGACTAGAAATTACCAAACTTAGATTTTTTTTGCCATAAAGACCTATCATCCGTCCTGGGGCCCAGCCCGGTCCAGCACCCGGCCAGTCTCTTTGATCTCAATCGAGGTAAATTTACGAGCTTATAAAAGGAGGAGGTGTGATCGGGAAGAGTCTGCATGTCGATGTCTTATAGGTATAAGACATCGAAATTTTATTCCAGACTCTCACCGACCCGATGATCGGGATGAATCGGGAACAAATTTCGATGTCTTATAGGCTTAAGGCCTAGGGGGTGTTTTTCAGTCGTCAAAGTATGGGCAATACTTATCAGCGAGCGCATGAGCGCGTGTGCAATAATTCCCATCCCTCGAGAAATCATTGCTCTTTGGATGGTTCTCTCACTCACATTATAAAAGTGAATTTGCGAGCAATATTGGTCAAACCCTAATTATCGCAAAAAGTCACACCAGGTCGGCCACCATGGGCTTGCTCGCTACTGGTATTTATCATATAGATCTGCGATATTACGACTAGAGACAAGTTAATACCATTTCAAGCTACTTACTCGATACATCTCTTTATATTTGTTTATGTTTCTGACAAGAAGGACGTTTTGCTAGTTCATTATCTAGAGTGTGTTGCCTGTATCATCTCAGCCCTGGTATTTTTGTCCCATAGGCTTAACATTGGGAATGTTTTCTCCATGCCCCTCGAGTATTGCAGTTAGTTCTTCATGGTCTACATCCTGTGTGTCGTCCATTCTTTTAGTGTGTAAAAGCAACTAATATCGGTCAAATTTGTTGTTCTCCAACTTGTTTGAACGCTATGCAATATTCCCTCGGCTGTCACCTCGTTCAAATCACTCTGCAACAAACTCGTGGGGAACGACAACTTTGACCAAATCTTGTTAGTTTCTTCTATGCGTACGAATATCATACAGTCGCTTTTATCTAAAAACAGTCTATTCACCTTTACCTTTATCCTGGAGTACCGATTTTAGCTTACTTTGGTTATGCATTATTTTTTCATATGCACTATTTCCCTATATGCTCCGTTTTTTTGCAGCCCAGAGCATATACCATATCCGTATGCACCAGGTATGTCTGTATGCGCCGGGTATATCCATACGGATTTCCAATAGGTTTCCTATGGTCACTTTGTAATAGGTGGATTATACAACGTGTCCGTATACGCCGGGTATATCCAGACAGAGTTCCTATAGGTTTATGGACACTTTGTATTAGGTGGATGATAAATATGAGTAAACGTTCTTAAATTTGAACGGTTTAAGGTAGTTATATCACATCCTATTAAGATTTAATCATCTCGTTAGTTTGTATGAAACCTAGAAAGGAGCAATGAAAGAAAAGAGCTTGCCCTTCCTATATAAAGGTGTGTCCTGAAGCTAAAACGCTTACACTTACACTGTGTCATAGTTTAAGCTATTCACTGATCTGTATAAGAGCTAGTTTTTTCCTATACAATGTATTATAATATATGTCAAGTACTATTAAGTTTTTTCCTATACAATGTATTATAATATGTCAAGTACTATTCTTTGGATATCAAGACAAGAGAAGATCTTAAAAGACACGATTTAGAAGTGTTGATGTACTGCACACTGACATAATATGAAACATTGTACTGTCAATCAGGATAATCAAAAGGAGCTTTGCTCATTTGAGAAAAAATCTAAATTCAACCGGAACCGGCAGAGTATGACAAATGCCTAATGTCGACTGGTTTCAGATGCAAGCGGCTGAATGCTTCGAGGAGTTGACGTGTAGTAATATCCGAGCGTATGCGAGGATACTGCATACAGTCAACTACGCGAGGAGCATACTTGTAACCGCTTTTATCTGAAACCAGTCTATATTGTTTTTATTATCCACCTTTTCTGGAGAAGTGGCATGTCGTTTTAGTTATGCACTATTTTTCCGTACGCGCCATTGTTCCATATGCACCCCCCCCCCCCCCCCCCGAGCATACAACATATCTTTATGCGCCGGGTATGTCCATGGACACTCCCTCTGTGTTTTCTATGGATACTTTGTATTAGGTGGATAATATAACATATTTGTTGGCTCCGGGTATGTCCATACACACTCCCTATGTGTTTTCTATGGACATTTCGTATTAGGTGGATAATAAAGACATACCATCCCCATTCCATCACTGGAACCCTCTCCTATTTTCCTAACTTTGTTTTTTTTAATTTCTCAGGTTGGCGCGTGGATGCAGGGCGTAACCAAGATGGCGACACAAGGTAGGTGACGCATGCGCACAGAGGGTATATACCTGGGGGGAATAAGACCAGCTGCGAGAATTACAGGTGCATAGTTTGTGCCGAGCTGCAGCAGCTGAGGGAGCCTTCTCCTGATACCAGGTACACCGCTGTGGGGTTCTCTGAGAAATCCAGGTAAGTCACTCCAGGACTATTTCAGGGAAACCATTTCCCAGTACGCTACATACCGAATTACCTGTCTCTCCAAATTAAGCGTGCCATTTCTCCAGATCCAGGGATGTCCGAGTTAAGGGACACCCCTGAAAGCAGGGATTTATTATAAAACACAGAAATATCGTCATCAGTATTGTAAAGCCCTAGTCAAACCTGTGTATGTCAACCACATGTTATTTCTGGAACCCCATATACCGGATTTCTTGGTAAATGACTGCATTATCACTCCCATGATCGTCAGGGTTTTCCCTGACAAGATGCCAATAGATAATGCATGGTGAGAAACCATGAGAACTCTGAAACCAATAGGTTGTTGCCATACAAACTACTTTGAATGCAATACTAACACCAGGAACCAGCTTCATACTGCAATCCCCCATGCACATATTTGGTTTAATATTAGTAGGACATTCAAGGTATTGCACCGCTTGGAAAACACAGACTGTAGTACCATTCCTTCTCACCAGGGGACACACAGCTATCTTCATTTTGGAGATCACAGTAAGCTTGTTCAATGTAGTCTGGGGAAGGGTGGTGGAGGTAGTGGGGGAATCATCGCTGCAAAAAACTTCAGGGATTTTCTTCAAGGGCTACTGACAACCCTGGAGGTCTTAATCCGTGGCATTATTAATGTTGTTATAATTACTAATATTACTACTACCATAATTATTTTATCATCATAATTGTTATTTTCATCATTGTTGTCATATTTGCAAAATTACTTATAATTTCTTTGCATTAATGCCGTATAAGTTTTGCTAAGCCTCAATAGTTACCCGATCATTATTCCTTTCCAAATATGTACAATGTACTCTCCATACGACAAACTGAATAGAAACAAAGGGAGAATATGATAAGATGAGCAAGTATAATTTAGCTTCCAAGTCAACTTCTGTCAAATCTGTGATTATCGTAATACAAACAATTTCGAATTTCACTATGTTGAAACCACAATGTTGATAGTGTTCACCATGGCAGGATCATTGTGTTGCCAGTTGAAAACCAGGAGCAAATAGAATGTTCATCATTGATGAATAAACGTGCAATCATAAGTGAATAAGAATTAAAAGGTTTGGGTTACAGTCAATCTATGGATAAGTTTCTGTAACCCACTTGCACCCAGTCAACTTGCTATTACTGCAACTGCCAGAGTATAAGATCCAAACATATCAAGCACCAGTAGGTCAATCAGGTGTATCAGTCTTGAGTGATTGGTCATGGTCAGCTGGGTATGCCTCTAAGACCCTAAGACACTGGCCCTCTGCTCCTTTCACAATATCACAGTGAAAAGCACGCAAGTTGTGACGAGATTTTTTTGTGCAGTATGCTGGAAGTGAGCACTTTAACCTTTAGGCAATGTCTATAGGCCATGCAAGCACTCTCTAATAAGACTCTATCATGATGTAGGGGCGATGAGAGTTGGAGTGCCATCTCCTACACTGCTGAATTATATAGGATATATTATATCGGAAGGAATCTGTTCTGAATAGGCGCAGACCTCAGTTAAGAACTGCTACTAGTATCTTCATATGGATATTCCATTCTGACTATATCAATTATGATTTTAAACAACCATTATGATATTGTCATGGATGCTTAGATTGATCCCAGTATCCTTTTGAAGCATTTAGGACATAGGGCAGAGCTATTGTGTTGTGGAAGCGGCCATCCTAACCCTGTAACCGTAACCTCATTGCGAATCAGATATGGCTTCCGGAAAATAATACTGCAAGCTAGTTTTCTTTATTGGTGTTAAGGAAAATACAAAGGTGGCAACAAGAAAGATAGACAACTCATTTTAGAAATGCATCTCAGCAATGAATCACCACCTGTCTAGAAGACTCATTCAAGCCACATTGAAATAGTCGCCAGTGTCAGACTGTGTCATACAGTCGTCAGGTGGTGCAGAATAACATAATCTGACGTAACCAGACGATCTGCAGTCGCCACGCACTTGGCGTTTACACTAGATGACTTCTTGCCTTTTGCAGCTGAAATGCATCCGGTGGTCAAAATTCAAGAACCACTGCCTATAATCGTCTAGTGTAAACACAGTGTCAGCCATCAATGGCTGGCACTGCCCCTTTAATTAGAATGCTTACTCCTAAATGTTATGCATATGCGAGATCTGTGAACCATCATGGTGCCTCAATGTGGAATATACTCCCGCCCATTGTTCGCAACACACCCTCATTTAAAGAATTTAAAAGTATCAGCAAAAGATGTATGATGGATAAGATCACTAACCCACTTTGAGTTTACTGGCATGTATCTGAACTGCCTGTGATTTGTGTGTACTAACTTGACTGCTTGTCTAGGGGCTTGAGTCTCCAATGTTAACAACAGTAGCTTAATATGTGGGCCTTCCAAGGACCTGGTGTAGTTAAGTGAGCAAAAAAGAAAAAAAAACCTGTTATTTTGCATGGCCCAGGCATGAAAACCAATCTGTATTAGGATTGATGCCTGGTGCCTCTTTTATTGGACACTATTTACACTTGTACAAACTTTAAGTTCTACGACTGAAACATCGAGTATACTTCGAAAACCAAATGACCATGAGTTTCGTATGAAAACGGAAGAGATATGTATAACTTTTACAGTTCAATAAAAGATAATATTACAAAAGAACAAAAAAAATGGCTAGACACCTGACGATTCTGCAAAAACTCAGTCGTCAACCATCTCGCCTTTTTGACGATTACGATCATATTATACCGATCTACAGCCGACAACCAGCAATCGATTTTTTTGGTATATATCGGCGCCAGATCAGTGAATGGAGACAGCCTGGCATTTGAAATTGATACTGATCAATTTGGTGAAGATTACACAATAAGGCCATTAGTCAACGACCGACAGAATGCTTTCATTTCATCGGTGATCCTCAAGGTTTTATCGGGACTTATACAGTGGATTGTTATGTTAATAATAAATCTATCCCGCGAGAATTCGGGATTCAATTTCATTATCCATCCCTATTGATAAACCCTTTAATATGACAAGTCCTGGGTTTAATCTATTCGAGAAGATGTATGTATGTAGACGTCGTTGTAGCTTCGAGTTTGCTCGATTTTTTTCGAAGAAATCGGGGCCCGATTTACGATAAATCGGAGTCCCGATTTTTCCCGAGAGAGTTCCAACGAAATATACTATTCGAGAAGATGGATAATAAATACAACAAACGATGGTTCTGTGAACATGCGGCGAGGGTTAAGGATTTAATTATCTAAGTAGAGGAAGCCAATAATTCTCCTCGGTGAAGCCTGGTTGCACCCAAATGGAAGCTATGTGTAGTATTTAGTGCACGAATAATGGCGACGAATTCACTTACAGTGACGGTCTATTTCAGAATTGGTCTTTGTTTCTGGGAAAGAGGCTACGGTTACGGAGGCCTGTTCTCTGAATCGATTTTCATAATATCCTTCACGCAGTACTATTTTTGGACAAGTAATACGTTGACCAGGAAAATGGAATCTACCTGTTCATTAAGTGATCGCACACCATTCTGCTCTGTTCTTGACATGGAGTATATTTCATATTGGGGACTGGTCACCTGCCTTCTCCGGGAGTTAGTAACTAGGAACAAATAGTATGTGCATCTTTGATGAATGAGTGTGGAATTCCAAGATTTATTTTTGTCAGTCAGTTGAGGGGACTTTTTCAGATTCTTGACATATACATCTACAACATTAACTGGTTTCAGATAAAAGTGGCCGTAATCTCCGAGGACTCGACGTGTAGTAACATCCGAGCGAATGCGAGGATATTACATAGAGTCTGGTTTCCCACTCATGCAAATGAGCGGGAAACCAGCATAAGTTCAAGGTCGCTCAATCATTGCTCAAGCTGTGTGTTACCTGTCCCATTATTCATTGGGGTAGGGAACCAGTCTAACATAGTGTAGCTCTGGTGGCCAGTGTAGATGTCACCTGGCTTAATATGTGAGTGTACTAGTCTGGTTCCCTGTCCCATTAAACGATGTGACAGGTCCATTAAGCAATGGGACAGGTAACGAGAGCAAATTGTGATCGACCTAGAATTTCCTTGGTACCCCACTGATTTGCAATGGCAAGGAAAAAAAGCACAACCTCTTTCCCTCACAAGGTTCCCCAAATAACTTACTAGTATTTGTTCGTAATGCTCTATCATACAAAATAAAGTAATATCCACTTTTCAAAAGATAACTTACTAGAATGTTTCTATAAAAAAATTGACAGATTTTGCCGCGCCCTCCAGCGGGTAAACCAGCGTAAAAATAGCGGCTGTTACCCATGGTGCACCCAACGAAATATGGGACAGGTAACGCCCATGTGTGATCGATCTTGAACTTTCACTGGTTATTTGCTGATTTGCAGTGGCAATGAGATACAGCACAACCTCTCTCCCTGAATACCTAAATTCAACTTGTTTATGATAAAGGATAATAAAAAAATAAAGTAGTGGCAACCTTTCAAAAGATAAAAGATAATATATTTTAATGTTTCCCTAAAAACTGACAAATTTCGCCGAGCCCCCTAATGGATTACCGGGGAACCAGCGTAGTACCAACTGACACTCTCCCAGCAGATCTTTCGCGGTTTTACGCATAATTTACAAACAAAAATGGCGGGCGTTACCTGGCCTAGGATGTGAGTGAGCACATAGGCCAGGCTTCCCGTCAATGAGTACTACCGCATGCAGGGGCACGGCCACGCCACCTGATGTTGGGGCGAGGTATCAGTGTCCACCTCGGCGGTTTATAGATCGATACGGTGAATTTCTAATGGCGTTTTGGCGGAGAACTCACGCATTCTGTGCACCGGTCGATCCTGTATCCGCAAACAGTCGGCTTTTACACGACCCCAGCCATATCGACGTGCAGTTTCGTAACGTGCATTTCAAGCAAAGTCCTCTCTTTAACGCGTAACGATACGAGCGGCGCACTGTCCGATAAGCGAGGTTTAAAATTTGACACGGGATTTCAATCTGGTGAGGGATGTGAACTGGTGTAAGTACCTCTGCACTTCATGGAGGGGGAAGCATTGCCTCACGAACGGTCGGTGTCCTTGGGAAATTAGTGGTTATTTTATTATTTTAAATGTAAATCTGAGAACAATATTCACCTAATACAAAAATGCAAAATATAGTGTTTGATATACCGGACAAGAGCAACCCATTATATATATGTATGTTTATGTATGTTTTGTGTGTCAACTGTAACTCTGTCTACTGATGTTTAAGTATATACATGTATGTGTGATATTAACACCACAAGGGAGAACGCCCGCGCAAGGGTGATTGTAACTCTTCTATGTTTCAAAATTTTTAAAATTATATTTAAAATGATGCATATATTCACTAGGTATAGAGTGGTAAAATTGCTTATCTATGTAGAAGTTGCAACTCTGATTTCAGTGACATTTTGGTACTGATTTTGACGTTCGTGTAATACTTTTATGATAGGATGGAGTACTGTGATACACATCAGGCACCCTGTTTTGTTGCATATAGAACTTTACTTAACCCCATACAAAACATAGCCGGAATAACATATCGCATGAGACTGTGATGGCTCATTTTTTTTTTTTTTTTTTTATTTAAGCAGCTTTATTCCTTTTGTATTGATACAATGCATACGTTATCCAGATATGGTGTAGCATACATCAAGATAGTTGCATATAATGAAAAAGCAAAACTTAACAAATCGTTCTTCTTACAAAGAGTAACCCATAGCATTGCTGCAATTTTTTTAATTTTTTTTTTAAAACCTTATCCAGCATAAAAAGAATGTTTTAGGTCATGATCTTATACAAAATTCTGTGGATATCTTAAACAAATGGAACAATACAAATATAGTAGACAGGAGACAGTTAGGACAGCACAAGGACAAATGATTTAGACAGGTGACAATTTAGACAGGTGACAATTTAGACAGGTGACAGATGAAACATGTGTTGAGGGGGGACATATAATGGGGATTGATCAATACAGGTCTTGGAAGATAGTTAAAACAGTATACATGAACACAGAAAACGATGTAAAGGTACACAATAATGTGGTAGATATATGTTGCTGACAATAGTTTTCTCATATAGAGGTTCACATAACAACATATTGGTTGATAGAATAGTGGAGTGGGCGTTAACAACTGCCATAGTCTCTGTAGGTGATATTAGAAGATATTATTCAGAAACCTTTTCCATTTCTGGAATTTGTTAGGCTTGTTTTCTAGCTCACATATTCTTTTTTCTAAGAGGAGAGACCTTCTAAATTCTGTGGTCCATTGATATAGAGATAGGTTGTTCTTATGGAAGAGTTTTTGGCGGTAAATATAAAACATGACATGTATATATATAAAGTTGTTAATAGAGGCTGGTATGCTGGACCCAGAGTCCCCAAAAAGAATTAGGAGCGGTGAAAGATTTAAGTTCCAATTGACAGTATCAGAAAGCCATTTCTGTACTGAGGTCCAAAAATTGTAAGGAGAGTCACAATCAATGAAGAAGTGTTTTATGGTGTCTTTGGAGTCACAGAAGGAGCAGGCGGGGTTGTTTATTATTTTCTTTTTGGTTAGGTAGGTGTTAGTAGGGATCAAACGGTGAGAGATTCTGAAGTGTAAGGATTGTAATTTAGTATCTCTAGTAGAAAAGTAGATACTGTGATAAATAGATTTCCAATTTAAGGCTGAAAAGGACTCTAGGTTCAGTTCTTTTTTCCAGCTGGATTGAGCATTGACAGGGCGGTAGAGATCTAAGATAAGTAAGTTATAAAGTTTCTTATTGGAGGAATCTAGTATATCAATAGCTTGGTTGTCTTTGTTTTGAATGATAAGGGACATAGGGTTATGCTTAATTATATCAAGGGACATAGAGTTAAGCCATGGTATACTTCTATGTAGTTGCCATAAATCAAGGAAAGTTCCCTGTACATGATATGCTGCTTTCAGTTCATTTATGTCCATCAGTTCACAATTGTGGATTAAATCTCGCACTTGTACTATGCCCGCTTTCTTCCATGTCTTCCAGAATAACATTTTTTTACCAGATAAGAAAAAAAGATTGTGCCATAAGCTTTCGTTCTGTTTACTGAGATCAGTTGTAGCAAGATCAAAGTAAATCTTTTTCCATATTTTAACAATGTCAGAGTGGAAAAGAGAAACTGTAGGGATAACCATATTAGATCTTTTTTCAAGGAAGAAGTCAAAAGTAGTTTCTTTGATTGAGTTGAAGTATCTAAAACCGAACGCCCAGGTTTCATAGTCATGGAGGCAGGCTCTTTTGATCCATTTACAGCGTGATACTAAGTACATAGTTCTTAGGTTCAATAGTTTGAGACCTCCAGCTTCAATAGGCTGACACATTACATGGTAAGCAACCTTGTTTACTGAGCTATTCCAAAGAAACCTGTTAATGATTCTAGAAAACTCCAAAAACACCCGATTTGGGGTGAAAGTCACCGATATTGTGTATATAAGAATAGGAATAACAATGTTGTTAATCACTGTAACTTTACCTTTCAACGAAAGGGATTTGTTACTCCAGTCATTACATAATCTTTCACATCTGTCTAGCTTATCACGGAAGTTATACATATAAGTACTGAATTCAGATGCATTGTTCTGTAAGGAGATTCCTAGTACAGATATTCTGTCCAGCACCTTAAAATGCACATTGTTCTTAGCCAATTCAATAGGACTTAGGTTGCCCATTGGCAATATTACTGATTTCTCTTCATTCAATTTTAGACCAGAGTACCTTCGAAACCTAGCGAGGATATCTAGTAATAGGTATAAAGAGTTGACATCTTTCAGTATTACAGTCATATCATCAGCATATAAGGACAGTTTTACTTCTCTTGTTGAGAGGGAGATACCTTTGATATGAGCATTTTCCCTTATTGAGATAGCCAAGATCTCAACCACCAAGATAAATAAGTATGGGGATATACAACATCCTTGTTTAGCCCCACGCTCTAATTTGAACCTTTTAGACAAGAAGCCATTGTTTGATACACAGGAATTTGTGTCATTATGTATACACTGTATCCAACTAATAAAGGAGTCTCCAAAACCAAATAAACGTAGGCTGTCATAGATTGAAGGCCATTCCAAAGAGTCAAAAGCTTTTTCGTAATCAATTGCAAAAAGTAAACCTGACAGATTATTTGAATTAACATAGTCAATTACATCCTCCAGAGTGCGAATGCTCATTTTGATAAAGGGGCTGTTCCATATAGCCGAATTCTCAGCCGAAGTATAATTTTGACAGTGTCTGATTTGCAATTCGGGTACCATTGGTTTAATGGAACACCATAATCCGTCGGCCGCTGTGGGGTGCCTCATTCCATATATCCGATGCACACCCGTATTCCGCTAGAATTTTTATACTGGTGGTTTCTTCTGGTGTCTGAATTAGGAACTAAGAGCTACGACCTTGACCCCTGGAGTGTTTATTGAGAGTGTCCGTTTGAAGCCGGCATAAACTTCACTTTACGTTCTTCCATTTATTAAAGATAACCAGAGAACATGAAATATAGATGTTTGCATTTAACTCATGACTTTAAAAGGCCTTTTTCACTGGTCAACTATTCACCACTGATCTACGGTCAGGAGCCACCGATCGATTTTTTTTATATACTGACACCAGATCGGTGAATGGAAACAGGCATGTATCGAAGTGTTCACTGGTTAATCGTGCATAGGTTACGCCATAAGGCCACCACCTAACGACTTCTTCACTCTCCGACGGAATCGATGGGGTCTGAAATCGTCAGCGATAGCCATAGAGTTGTGAGGAATATTCTGTCAGTATGGATCTCTCAAATGTGGCAGAAACAATGCATACGCAGTACCCTCACCGACTGACTTTTAGGAGACCGCAATTAATCGGTGCTGTTTTCGTCAGCCAGTGGAAAATTGCTTATAGCTAAATGACTTAAGTGGTTAGACCATTTCCCATTGGCTAACAAAAACGGCATCGATTAATTGAGTTTCTGTAAAGATCGGTGGAGGGGGCCACCGATTTAATGTTCATGCTGAGACCTTGATCGACTCAAAGCATTTAGATTCTGTCGGTCATTGACCATGTCAGTCAATGGTGACCTTATTGCGTAATATTCGCCAAATAAATCAGTGACTATCTCAAATGCCAGGCTGTTTCCATTCACCGATCTAGCGTCAGTGTACACAAATAATTGATCGGTAGTTCCCGACTGCAGATCGGTGCAGAATAGTCGGTGTATGGAAAAAGGCTCTAAACAGCAACAGTATCATATGCCGCTGCTATCTCAATGATAAAGAAACCAACTCTGACCATTGCCAGCTATACATCAGAAATGCCCAGTTTCCATTGGCCGACAAAACAGCACTGATTAATTGAGTTCCCTTCAATGTCCATCGACTGCACGTTGGTATCAAATAATGAGTGAGGGTGCTGTGAATGTCTTGTTTCTACTGCACTTTATATGATCATACCGATTCAAATTTCCACCTAAAACCTTGAGCCTCACCGATGAAATCGAAGCGTTTTGATTCTTTCATTCGTTGACCAAGGGATGGTGGTGGCATCATTGCATAATCTATACACAATTAATCAGTGAGCATTTTTCTACATGTCTTGCTTTTTATTCACCGCCTGGCGTCGGTGTACTAGAGAAATAGATCTGAGGTTTTTTCTGTTTTTTTATTGGTACCTTATAAAGGTACATAAGAATAAAGCTTTGTTAGCAAAGTATAAGTATAAGAAAACCATGAACCATAGGGACATAGCCTGAGTCTTTGCCAGCACTCAAATCATAAAATTTAGTTCGTTAGGATACACACCCTAAATAAATGTAATAAGACTAGGTTTATTACGTTCAAAGGGCAATTACCTATGGAATGTATGGTAGGGATCTGACCTGCCTTTTAAAAGCCATCTGCTTTGGTTTTGTCTTAACATCTTCAGGGAAAAAATTCGACCATCAGCAGCCCCTATAACCCGGCGATTCTTTTTAATAAAATTTTATCTTGGCCTTTCTTAGTCCAAATAGCAGCTTGTTTTGTGATCTTAGTACTAGCCCAGCGTCTTCATCGTGCTGACGTTCGGGGACATCTAGAGAGCCGAACTCATTTAGATACACCTTCCTCATGTTAGTGAGCATCATCACATTTCTTCTTCCGTCTAAATATGTGGTTTTTGTCTTATCATGAAGCTGTTCGACAGTGTTCACCAGGGCATAATCTTGCGAGACAATCCGCAGGCCCCGGTTCTGGAGCCGCTGCAATTTACTGCGCCAACTCTTGTTAGCACCATCAATCATTATGCAGGCATAATCGAATAGATATAAAGGATCTTTCTCGATAAAAAGATGTCCTAGGACGTTTCAACTTGATGATTCGCTTATTCTTATTTCTACAGTTTTAGCTACCTTCCTCATAAGCAAGAATTTCAAATACAGTAGAACCCCGCGTAAGCGGACACCCTCCCCATTCCGGGCCAAAGTGTCTGCTTAGGCCGGGTATCCGCTTACACGGAGTTAAAATAAACATTTATTAGAGGAATCCGTTCCGAGCAAAGGTGTCCCTTAACGTGGGGTGACCGCTTACGCAGGGTGTCCGTTAGGCGGGGCTCTACTGTACTGTTTTCCAGTTTTTGTACTGGTTCCCGACTGCAGATCGGTGGTGAATATAAATCGGCTAATGGAAAAAGGCCTTATAAGGCTTGCACCCGGCTACTGGCGACAGATGTGTGGGTGAGCTTTACAGATGTGGAGAAATAAGTTAATTACCTCAGTATACAGCAACCTAATTAGGGCAGACCCCCAGATCCTGACCAGGAACCAGATTGACCGAGATTGACTTTGTCGTCATCATACAGATTCCTGTTGAATAGTCTATCCTCATGCATAAAGACCCTTTTCTATACACCAACGAGACCAGGGAGGATGTGAGTCAGCATCATTCAACGCTTATGGATAACCTTATGGACGGCTAAGACTGTCTAGGTAAACGAACTTAGATACTATTATACGATAACTCTCGTACGAGATACAAAAAAGGGTCTTCATGTACGAGCTTAGATTATTGATCAGGCCCCTGGCCTGCCAAAAGCGCTGAACTCTAAGCACAGCAAGCCAATTTTATGATGGTTTGCCCAAGAAATTATCATTGTTCAATTTTCGTTTCAACGTGAAAAGATTTCCTCATAACATTGATGATGGTTTGCAGTCTTTAGTTCTGTGAATCAGTAACACTGAGGTAACTCTGCCTGTGGCGGGCTAGCGATGATTGACTGAGGACTCATTCCGGACCACTCTTTTGTATTAAGTCATCTCTATACTCGTTGGTCATCTCTATTGATTCTGGTAAGATAGATGATATTCTAGTCCTCCACTTGAGAAAAGGGGTCATTTATGGCATATCAGGTACCTCTATACCCAATCTTTCTACGGGAGTCTCCTTTGGAATTGAATGAGATACATGCTAGCATTCAGCGACATTTTGTGTTGTAAGGAAACATATTTACTCTGGGCGAATTGATGTCCGTTCCTGATAACGTAGCCAGAGGGATGTACTTAACGGTTAAACACCATCAATTCCCACACAGGAAATATCTTTCTATATTATTTAATCTCGAAAAATCGTCAAAACCCCACTTTAATTGATTACAAGTTTTCGCCATCACTCACTACCACCCTCTGGCGCGAACATTATTGTTACTGCACCCCTAGTAGAGGGTAGTATTTCATAAGGCCCGTTTCCATTGTGGTCTTCTAAAAGCCTATTACATTTTGCATCAGCAGTGTTAAACGTCCGTCGGTGGCTCCTAACTGTATATCGGTGATGGCCAATGGAATGGGCTATTAGGAGAACACAAAAATCTATACCGTTTTCGTCGGCCAATGGAAACGGGCTTGTAGATGTATATATTCCTTATACCCATTTCCGAACAATCTATATTTACATACCGCTGCTGGGGGTACAGTAATTATGAGATATGTAATGAGGCTGACGTTTTCGTCCCGGGCTGTATTTTCGTCCCGGACTGACCATGTGATATAAAGAGCACCGGGATTAAAACATAGCTGTTGCAGTTACTCGATAAGGATGGTCATTTTTCTTGGGGCTATCATAGGTAAAGAAATAACCATAATTATCGATATTTAAAGGTATATATTTGAAGGAATAGGGAAACCAAGTACCAGTAAGTCAAAGTCAAAGTTACTCGGTGAGGACCAGAAAAATTACTGCCCGCAGCTGAGGCCTTGGGCATTGTTTTTTCTCTCCTCACCTCATAACTTTGAACTTTTGCTCACCGGAACATAGTTTCCCTCTAAGAATATTGATGAAACTCCCTGTGGGGGAGGTCCCCACTTCGTGGACACTCTGATAGTGAATGTAGCTCTTGGTGACATTAGGAAATGTGGGAACAGTCAGTATGAGCCGCAGGGGTCTTTCCGGGCACCGCGGGAGCTGCTCACCGAGCTGCTCTGACCTATGACGTCCGGTCTGTGGGCGGTACCTCCTACTGCTCATATCTCCTGCTCCAATATCCCTCACTATCTCTCAAGCTTAGCCATAAGAGGACACCAGCAAGTTTTGGTCAAAGTCGGCGTTCTCAATTTTTTTTTTTTTTTTTTTTTATTCAATGAAAAGGTTTCACGACGTACAAAGTTCACCATCCAGGGGTGTTCTTCCACTTTGGGGTCACATATACACAAGATACGGACATAACAGGACAACGATAGTGACAGTACAAACAAGATCATCACAGGACCATACAATTAAAGTTAAAGTTAAACGATTTAGTTCTTATGGACTTTCTATGCTGTATATCTCGTGATATTTTTATAAAATTAAGTTTCATCGAGTATATCCATTGACATCATTACTTCTTTAAGATTGGCTTTAAAGGCATCTCCATTAGTTTGATGCGGAAAAAGGCAACAGCGGAGTGAATATCACATAGCATCCAAACAAGGTTCACCACTTTCCTCCATTCCTTTCTATCTTGTGCTTTTTCCTGTGCTTCTTTCGGAGTAATGTTCATGTCTTATAGGTCTTTCTCTAGCGTTTTCAGCCATGTTGATGCTTGGCTGCCAGGCAGTTTCTTTGTTTTTCTTCTTGCTTCTGCTAAAGCTTGTTTGGCTGGTGTTTCCTCGTGTAGCCTTATTCTGATGGTTTCGTTCCATTTCCGTTGTTTTGTCTGATGGTAGAGGTCCTCGCTGGATATTTCCTTCGGCCATCTGATGTTTATGGCTCTCCTAAAGAGTCCTCTGCAGAGACAGCAGAGGGAATAGGTCCAGACTATGGAGCCGTACACAGACACAAAAATAGAGGAGCATGATTGACGCAAATATCATCACCAGGCTGTGAGGTTGTTCGCAGGTGCTATTGGCATCTCACAAAAAGAACACCATCTACAAATATATCTTGTGCCGCTAATAACACAACGTAGGAGGAGGAATGTTCCTCGTCGGCTACGCCAACCATTGAAGGCTGACCTTTTTTGTTTGCTCAATATAAGTATATATACACAATATTGACTGGTTTCAGATACAAGCGGCCGTATGCTCCGAGGAGTTGACGCGTAGTGATTGCGGAGGGTCAACTCCGAGGAGCATGCAACCACTTGTATCTAAAACCAGTCAATATTGTATTTATTATCCACCTTTTCTGGACAAGCGGCATGTCAATATCAGTTCGTTTTAGTTATGCACTATTTTTCCGTACGTCCATACAAACTCCCTATGTGTTTTCTATGGACACTTTGTTTGAGGTGGATAATAAATATATAGATGCATATATTTGTATAAATATGTACATAGATCTATTTATTGTTATTTATAGATCTATTTTTTCTGCGTTTTTTAGAAGGAAACTCCACCGAGTTTGACTGTGGAGTAATTCACGGAGCGAATGGACCATATTATTTTCATCGAATGGGTTACTGATTTTATAACATCATTTATTGATGAAATAACTCCCCAAGTTAGCCATTGAGTATTGGGTACAATACCTTCACGCCCGTTGAGTACGAGTTCCTAACGTTAAGCCTATGGAGGAAAATACCGGGGTGAGATAATGGTGCAAACTTAATTGTGGGAGATGGAATTTCTCCCTTCAACTCTCTGCCAGTTTGTTCGGGCGGATGTCATTCTCTCAGAAAATTTTTTTTTAGTATTGGGTGTGTATCGTAGGGTGTCCCAATGGAAACTTATATCGCACTGGAAAGAAACGTGAAATCGTAGTAATGGATCAGGTTTTCCCGAGGTGGTCGACAATGCACACCAACGCACTTTGGTGACATCCCGATAAAAAAAATACATCGTAGGCTGCAATACGATATGGGCAATCTGCATCAAAGTGCATCGGGAAGTCTTCAATTTCTATCGTTGTAGGTGGACACCCCGCTTAAGGCTAACATAACTAGTAGTATATAGAAAAGTGGTTTAGCTTCAGGCCATTCAGGGACTTGATATCCTCTCCTATCTTGGAGTATGACATATCTTTTAATCGTCATGCATCAAGGAGTAACCACTTCTCGTAACAGAACTATCGTTGAATCAATGATTTAAAAGTAGATAAAACAGTAAAATGGGATTGCCTTATGCGTGCAATGAGCTGCATATCAGGCAGGGTCATTGGGCTATAATCACAAGATGTGTTTTTTTTTTCTATTCTTTTTGTTTATTGACATCCATACAATCACACTGAATACAATCAGTTCATCCATAGGTTACGGTTACATTGAGATCACGAGAAATGGCCGCTTGAAAATAAAGGGCGCAGAGTCCCTGTTGGTAGGCGCACGCTGATTGGTTGAATATGAACTTCACTTACCAGAATCTGACATGCTGAGTGCGATGTTGCTTAAATACGTATTTGCAAAAAGACAGAAAGATTAGAAAATGGCCCGCCTACGTAATGGTGTCAGAGCAAGTATTTAGTCAGTTTTCCCACGTATGATTATGTTTTAATCTAGTAAGACGGATACATGTCCCAAACATAGTGTGTTGACTTACATATGGACATCACTTACTCATTGTAGAAAACACGAACCCAGCCTTCACCTCATCCCCTGAATCCATCCCGCCAGCACACGAGATGGCGCTCAAGTCGGCGGAAGGTTACGTCAACGAGGGGGCGGTGAGCCTCGATATGGAAACCCGTAATGGCGGCGACGGCGACAAGAAATTCACCTCAGACGAGGACAAAATACTCGAAGTGGTGAGTGCAAGCTTCAAGATGCTAATTATATTTTGTTTTCTAAGTAATTTATTGGGTTTTTTTTAATCTATTAGCTTTCTGGTTCACATAGATGTCTTTTTCATTTTATATAATTACGTAGCCGTTAAATAAGGGGCTTCAGTTTAGTAGGTGGTTTTCATCACCAGGCCTTTTTATCTTTTTTTAGTCGTTTAGTTATGCTGGACACCTTGAGAAAGGTATACTAATTTCCCATTGATCATGAATTGGCAATTGAATAACCCACTACCCATTATTCAAAGACTGGCAGATACCATCACCATTCTCTACAGATTTATTTCAATTGTATATGGCCTCAAAACTATTGTATACAATAAAGTAGTCCCTTAGTCCTTATTGATATACCCTTTGATATGGCAATTCCTAGGTCTAATTTATTCGAGAAGATGGATGATAAATCCACCAAACAATGGTCTGTAAACCAATCCAGGCTGACGGCGTGATACACTCGCTAACGCTTTTGTATCACTACGCATCAAACTCCGGTAATTTACTGGCGCCTGTCCACAAAACCATCGATTATTGTCTGTATAGTCATGTGTAAAACTTGTCACCTATGGCATTATTCCAGGATAAATAAAAGCTTTAAAAAAAACCTGATTAATTCGATTTCCCGTTTAAGCTTCGCGAGGTAGTAAGGAAATGCACGAACTCGGATCCCGCCAAACGCCCGACAGCGGCCGAGGTGCTGGAGCTGCTCAACAAGTGCCCGGTGTCTGTCAAGTGAGGCGTGCAGGGAGGGCGAGCGACTCCGCAGGAAGGGCGCACACCCAGCATCATATGCGACTCAACACAAGCAGTTCTATAAAGATGAAGGCATCTACCTGGGCATACGCGCCAGTCATTTACTAACATCTAATTGTTAATGTAAGGCCACTCAAAAAAATTGTTTCTCATCACCGCGCGCATCTGCAAAAACGAGTTTAGATGATTTTTTTTTTGTTAAAATAAGATGAACCTCGATAGAAATTATGAAAAGTATGTGTATTTGGTATCAAATTAAAGCTCCTCATGCCAGGGATGCTTTTAATGTATAAACAATATAAATCTGAAGACACCCTGCATAAGCGGACATTTTGGCCCGGAATGGAGGGTGACCGCTTATGCAGAGTTTTACTGTATGTCTAAAGCCCATTTTATGACACCTTTAAGCCATCTTTGATCCAGCAAAAAAAAAAGAGAATTATCATATTTTTCATGGCTTGGCGATGTGAAACAAGTTTGTTTTTTTAGTGGCCTAATCACATTGTTTTTTGTAAAGAGTTACTGACATTATCTCACCCATAGAAAACATTGGGAACTCGTACTCAACGCACATGGAGTATAACAAAAAGAAAAATACTCAATTGGCATGATGTCACAAGCGTTACCAAATCAGTCAGTGATAGGTGTGGGATAAAATCTGAACTGTACTCGATCCATAGCCACTGAGAATATGCCATTCCTTTTGGATTGCTACCCCACCAGGCTTTGCCTCGTGAAATTACTCCGCAGCCAAAACTCAAGGCATATTGTTAGTGGTTTTCTTAAAGCATCTTCAAGGCAGTGTTTTATGGACGCTCTATTTACATTAGTTTCAATATGTCTCTATTGAGTATTGCTGTCTGAAAGTTGAGTTTCTGAGCTTCATACGTAAAAGTTACAGTTAAATCAAACAATGTACATATAATGGTGAAATATGGCTGGTTTGATAACAGAGAACATGCTTTTAGCAGACGAGCTTGAATAATAGGATATCCATACAAGGTCTCCATGTACCCTGTACTTTTATAGGCAAAAGTTGTTCAACAGATCCCAGATTTATAACGAACTCCTTGTAAACTATGTCTCAGTTGTTCAGATATATCTCTGTTGTACAAAACGCATACACATGTATTTATACGGTATTCAATGATTAGTTCATACGGGCGGAGGGTTAGTAGGTATGCAGTAATCTACACTAATAATTCACCAAATGTACGTCGTGATTAGGTTTTGGAAGTATCGATCGCGAGGTATATGAACACCAATTCAGTTTCTAACTTATTACACCCATCACCTCTTTCTCAATCAAAAGTTGTAAGTCAGCAGAAGATATATTTGTTATATTGTAAAAAAAACCCATTATAGATGGTATTTTAATTTAAGGTAAACGAATTAGTGGAAATCATAGGGCGACCCATGTAGCGGATTTCATAAATGTTCCTACCCATGGGATGATAATAGTGGGGAAGGAACAACATGTAGCTCATGAATTGGAAAATATACACCAAACCTAGTTTCCATGAAAGACAACGTAACAGATAACATAAAGCGAAGTTCAGCGGACTATTTCACAATCTTAATGGTATAGGGTAGATAGTTAATGTTCCCTGGGGGCTGCCATCTTTCCCACTGAGTAGTTGTTCTTCAATATTGGAGGTGAAAAAGTCAGTGAGTGATAATAGGTAACTGTCACGATTCTAACAGTTCCCACATAGGTACATAGAGCCTCTCATGTAAAAACAAACATGTCCCGGGTTTCATCTTTATGTCATCCTAAACTGTGAAGGGTGTAGAGAGACAATGGAGGCATTGTTTAACTTTGAAAGTCACAGCCACTGTACAGAAACTGTCCATCAAATTGTGGCACCATACTGTCAGCCACCTGGTGACTGCTTCATGAACTAGCAATGGTTCTGTACCCTAAAACTTTGTTTCCATTAGCGAACGAAATGATGGAGATTCTTTGAGTTACCCTAATAAAAGTCTGTCTGCGGTGCCACTGACTGACTTTTAGGGTAAAAAGATTCATTAATAAGTGCGGGTAGAAGTTTTCACTCAGTGACCAATTCAAGATCACATGAAATCATTGATTTTGTCAGTTAGAAAAGAAATCCATCGGTGATAGCAGCATTGCATAATCTAAGCAAAAACAGTCGTTGGTCATTTCACAAACTCGGTTGTTTCCATTGACCAATTTTGTGTCAGTAGTGTTAAAGATCTCGCGGTGGTTCCCGACTGTAGACCGGTGCCAAATAGTCGGCCAATGAAAAATGGTCTTATGAAATACCATGGCGGTTTTGTGAGTCAGCCTTTTATTCTCAGTAGCATCCAGCTCTGAGATAAACCTCGTTTCCATTGCCCGACGAAAACCGGGGAGATTTTTTTAGTTACCCTGAAAGTCTGTCAGTGGTGCCCTGACTGTATGTTGGTATCAGTTTATCGGTAGGGTGCATTGTATGCACTGTTTCTACTGTATATGGCACATATATACAACTTTAATTGGAATTCTTTTATAATCTATGCGAAATTAATGTGTAAGCATTCTCCGTAGGTCTCGTTTCCAATATCCAATTTGACGTCGGTATGACAACAAAAATCTATCCAAAAAATATTCTATCGGTGATTCCCGACTGCAGATCGGTACCAACTAGTCGGCCAATGGAAACGGGCTTATATGTGTTTCACCCTGTGACATGAACAGGGAGTGTGAGTATAGTGGAGTACACCAATGGTAGAATAGCTTACTTAGATGTACACTGATAGTAAATATCATCATGTTACTGGAGGATATGTTGTCTTCTGACTTTTAGCTCACATTTGTAGAGGAATATAAGGAGTGGACCTTTTGACACTGATAGCCATATTTCACCTGCCGTAAAAAGAGTATTTCATCGACATTCTATGGTACCATCTTTAATCCTTTTTCCACAGACGGTAGAAATATGATTTACAAATGGTAAATAATGCACCAATATTATAATTACCTTATATTTCATCTGTCTTTTATTCCTTATTGTTATATATTGATTCTATACTCGGACTAATCGAGAGACTGGTATTCCATGTGCCTTCCCAGTTGTTCTGTACAGAGTTATAATGTATGCTTTTAACCAAATAATCAATTAATCACCTTTCGTGTCTTAATATGCAAATTAATGAGACTTAATCAAGTCTTTGTTTATGTATTGTTGATTTCGCTTTTAAGATTTATGTTCCCAAAAGCAGAGTATTTTTACACAGGGAAAATAATTCAAATTATTTTTATTTAATAATCCTCAAATAGTAAGTTCTGCGCTTCACCATGAAATAGATCAGAAGTGAATCACTCTGGTATATATAACCTATATTACCTTTCACCCCTCCCACCTCGTTTCTTCACGGTGCATTGCCATACGTTTAGTAAACTAGTTATTCATCGTGAGTTATCTTAGGCAATATAGGCATACTTTACATTTCCATTGCGTGGTATGGACACTTATTCACTAGTTTGGTAAGCTATGCTCGTTCCTGAAAGGATAGACTTGTTTAGTGACATTTAGAGACCTTTCTATGTGAGTGAGATGTTTTTCCATGTGTTCGTTTGGGAGTTGAGCCACAGTCCCTACTACTTGAGCCAGGCAGATTTGTGATATGTGAGTCGTTATTGCAATTGTGAGGAATAGTTAGTCTTAACCCACAGCATATGATTGGTAAATATTGAATCTATATTTAACATCCTCAAGGTGTTTATGTATAATTCACACCACTTCTGTGTAAAATGGGAGTATGATAACTTTATTATTCTGAAAGGTTGTAATAGATATATATATATATGATATATATAATATACATTACAATATACCTACATATACATAATAAATATATATATATATATATATATATATATATATATATATATATATATATATATATATATATACATATATGATACAACGAAATCTGTAGCTTTCAGAGTGTACATATTCTGAATTCCTTCTTTCTTCATTTTAGAATATTTGTGACACTGCCGTTGCATAGCTTCGATCTATACATGAAAATATTCCTATTGTGCCCGCCAAAAGTTAAGACGACTCCAACCTGCTATGATGTATACAAACATGAGCAAGTACTTCACCGAAAATGTGGCTAGAGGAGTACCCAAGGCTCTGTTGCAAATTACGGTTATCCTCCTCGAGAATTTCACGTCCATTATGCAACCTAATTACTAAAACATGTTCTCTTAGCCTGTAATGCGGCGTTTGCACCTGCTGAGGAAAACTCCACCGATAATATTCACTCTGTATAAAAGTCGGTCTGTGGTTCTCCTTGTGAAAAATGGGTGGCATATCAAGCTGGTTTGATTACATTGGTGGGCTCAAAAGTCAGCAGGTGGTGCCATATTGCGTAAGGAGGGAGAGAAAAATCATTGACCAACTCCTTTTCCACCTGAGGATTTTTGCGCGAAATGTGTAGCATAATTGGTCGGCGGTGCGAAATGCCAAAATCGGTGATCATAATAGGCAGGTGGAAATGCCTCAGGACGTTGAGCATGCTTCTCAAGGAATATGTTTTCTATCAATGCAATCACTGGGGATTTTTAGTAAACATAAATATGTCCCCTTGGGTACATATTAACAACTCTATAATAATCTGTATTTACTGATGACTGATCAGTCTTGTTAACCGATAACTTCAATCAAATGTGTCTGTGAAATAAATGCGATGAACAAAACCTATTTTGTTGATTTCATCCTGTGATGTGCCCATTGACCTCGAGTAGAAGCAAGATGACATATAAGTAACTTAAGGAAATGCACATCAACGCATAGGTAAAGATGGTTTATACTGCTATTCCATATCAAGGATTCTACCAGAGCTGGTCATGGTTTTATATGCTGTATTGGCAGCAAGTGCGCTACATCTGATAACATGTCTGAATAAATATTCTCATCTCAATGCCTATTTGGCTTTTGAAAAACACTCGATATTGACTGGTTTCAGATACAATGGGGTTGTATGCTCCTAGGAGTTGACGTGTAGTAATTTGCTAGTAATATCCGAGGCCATTAGATAGTCAGTAGGTGGCGTGGCATGAAAAGTTGGTGGGTAACTCACTGAAGTGATGCCTCCTACCGGAAAAGAGGAGAGATACGACTACCAGAAACTTTATGGCTAAGTCTCACTTTCATCACGCATATATAAGACCACGAACCGATACAACTCCCCCATTGTAAACCGATAAGCGTCTACAAATTGTTTGATTTGGAAATTTGAACATGTGATGATCGTGCAACCTAAATATTTCAACTCAGCTTTTACCATCCACCCAAATACAAAGTGTCCATCGAAAACACACAGGGAGCCTGTATTTACACACAGGCGTATACAGATGTGTTGTATGTGCCGGGTTGCAATACAGCGGGCATACGGAAAAATAGTGTGTACTAAAAGAATAGTGCGTACTGAAAAATAGTGCATACCTAAAACAAACTTACATTGGTACGCCACTTGTCCGGAAAAAGTGGATAATAAATACAACATAGTTTTGTTTCAGATAAAGGCAGTTATGTGCTCCTCGGAGTTATACCATATGGAATATTCTCACATGAGCTCGTATATTACTACGTGTCAACTTATCAGAGCATACATCCACATTATCTGAAACCAGTCGATATTGTCTATTTACTCCTAGTTTAAACATCTTTTTTAAATTGGCCAGCTGGGTCTCGGGTTCGAGAGTGCTTGCAAACAGTATATACGTTGCCTAAAGGTTAGAGTGCTCATATGGACTTCCAGCTTGTTGCAAGGAAATACCCCTTCACTATCTGCATGGTGTTCACTGTGATATTGTGAATGGAGCAGAGGGCCAGTGTCTCAGGGTCTTAGAGTTCGGCCTAGAAAACCATGACAAATCACTTTGGACCAAAATACCTGATTGGTCTACTGGTGTTTGGATCCTAGACTCAGGCAGTTGCCGAAATGGCAAGTTGACCTGGTGCAAGGGGGTTACTGAAAATGACCAATAGATTATATATCCAAAACCTTTTAAATGTTATTTATCTATGATTGCACGCTCATTTATCAATGATAAACATACCATTTGCGACCAATCCATTCCCTCTAAGCATGTTCAGACATGGGGGGAAATACGAATTCAAGTGGTATAGACTTGTGACTATCTTTTACTAGTTAATAGAATAACATATAATCTATAATTCGACACTTGTCTCATATATTCCTCTAGAATTTAGAAATTCTCACTCTGCCATCACTATTTAATTTACGGATCCTCTGATATGAACTGAAGTATTAGGAAAACTAGTGTGATTCAGTGTTTCAAGAATTTCTTTTATTGGATCAACAATTTAATATGAACAACAAAATTATGTGCTATGTACAATGCCAATATTCTTGACAGCTCCTGCATCACTCCCTCATGGGCAATAACTGTAATAGAAAACACAGAAACAAAAGTTAAAATCTTATATCAAACTATAAGAAGTCTATGATTATATTATAGAGGTAACACTGTCATCCCAATAAGAAAAGTCGGTTACCCATTCTAAGTACAAAGGAATAGACATGTAATGAAAAACCGAAAACCATGGCTAAAAGAATAAACTCACATCGTAAATGTATACTATTAAGGACAATACAGGCTGCTATAAAAACATGTATGATGCCGTTATTGTTAAAGAATATATTTCCTAAAGTATTATGTCATTGCGTTTGAACTTTGCCGCTCACCCACTTAAACGCTATATATAAACGTTTTGTATCTCTGGGTAAGCCTTCAAATCTCAACATTTCGTGTTTTAATAGACACTGATTAAAATGTTCTCACACCTAGGTGTTATAATAAATCTCATTTAACAGCCTTCTTACGTATACCTTCCTCTGGTCATTAGTTCCTGAAGATTAGTTCCTGAAGATGACCCGACATTTTAAATCATGGAGATATTGATAGAATAGTAAATATAATTGGATTCTCGGGGAAACAACCAATACCATTATGGTCTTATAAGGAACGTACCTGTGGCGCAGATCAAGTGGTCATCGGCCCGCGTCATCAGGCTACGTCGTCGTGTTCGTTGCAGAGGTCGCTGCGGTCGTATACCTCGTTGAACCGGAAGTAGGTGATGTCCTTGTTGCGCGTGCCCTTTGCGCAGTTGAACTTGTGGGTGCGGCCATTTTCACAGACGGTGTAGGAGTGGATGTCTCCGGTGAAATAAAACCCGTTCCCTTTGCTCTTCTCGCAGGAGACTGCAGAGAAATACAAAAGAAACGTATTGTGATTATTTCAAAGCATACGGTCTTTGCATATTACTTCAATAGAAACTTGATAGAAAAGAATAGATGCATTTCCCTTGTCAATGAATCTCATAGTAGGACTACAGTAGAATAGGAAATATAATTCGGATATAAATACACAATATTGACTGGATTCAGATAAAAGCGGCCGTAGGCTGCGAGGAGTTGACGCATGCGCCAGGTTGCAATATAAAGCGTGCATATGAAAGGATTGAACGTGATGAACCAGCGACAGTTGGGATCTCATTGGTTTCTCACGAGAAAAGTAGATCAGAAAACTACAATGTCTAAGTATAGAAATACAAAAAAGAGTAGCAGGTTACAGTTTAGTGATACACGAGAATCTCACTCTCGTGGCCCTTCAATCTCCATGCCTAGGTCTGGTTCACTCTGTCCCTGTAGTATCCAAGCGGATATTACAGAAATTTACACGTTTTATATGAGGTAGGTAAAAATAGTGCGTACCTAATATGAACTAATATCGTGACACCAACTGTCAGGAAAAGGTACACACGGATTGGACAACACCTAAATGCAGTGTCCACATTTGAAAACCGACTGTATATTTGAATTGTGTCCAATAAACTGAATTTTGAGGGGAAACAAATTTTTAAAAAAGGAAAAAAGGAAAGAAATAAAGACATCCTTCAAAAGATACACCCTACCTTCAGTTAAATCCCCCAGGAAGTAGAACTGGCCATTGCCGAGATGCACAGGGAAGCCGGAGTGTTTGCGGAAGTCAAACTCCATCCTGGCGTTATCGGCACTGGGCAGGAAGCCGAACCGCTTTCCGTCGGCCACTTTCCCGGCCAGCGCAGGCTTGGTCCTTACCGGGGCGGCCCCCTCCTGCCCCGCCTGGCCCTCCTTGTAGTTGGCCACTTTGTACTGCACGCCATAGCGGCCGTTGTTGGCGTGTACGAACGGGTAGCCTTCATAGTGAGCGGCGACTAGCGTGCTCAGTCCGAGTACGACAACCAGAAAGAGGTTCTCCATGGTGTGAGGATGTTCTGTGCAGAGGATGTGCTTGGAGAAGGTGTGTTAGGCTACTGTGGATGTGTGACTCTCAGGAGTTCTCTTATGTAGTGCAAGGCGTGGTCCACCCACCTGGCTCTCGGCAATTAACCCATCATACCTCCCTGCTCCTCACCATCTGATGCTACTTAATTATCGCCCAGACAATACATCACCCACAATGTTATTACCTTTTCATTATGTTACCAACGGCTGTGGCACTTTCTACAGTCAGAGTCGGACACGCCTCTCATAGCGGTATTCTCTGTTGTTTCAAAATAAGTCAGATTTAAAAGCGAGATCTAATAGCGAACAGAACTGGTCTGGTTGTGTTTCAGGGTTGATATAACTGGACACTGGGGCCCGTTCTAATTTTAACTCTCGTTGGGGATGACAGGCCCCACGAAGAAGACCTCTACGGACGAGCTATCGGGTGAGAGCTCTTTAATCGCGTTTTATTACCCCTATCGTCCATAGGAAGAGATATCCTCGCTCATAGTCTCGTTCGAGGGGTCCAGGAAAAAATATAGGCTTGAAAGACACTTTGGGGGAGATTTGAATGAAGATTTGTAATGGTTGGAAATGGTGTCATATAGTGGTATTTTGAGGAACTAATTTCAGAATTTATAAATGTATATGAATCTGACTAAGTATTTCAAATATCATCCCTCTAAGACTACAGGTCATAATAAACATCTGAAGGTTCTCTAAGACATCTCTGAATTATCTCAGAGGGTTTGTCGATCAACAGATGCATATGAAAGTACAGGGTATAAGGAGATCTTGTATCAGGGCTATCATTTAATATTACTCAAAGCTCCATAAGACATAAAACTTGAATAAAGTTTACCCACATCGTCCCTGTGTCTCGTTGGCGTACAGAAAATGGTCTTGTACGAGCCTAAATCATTCAACATACCCCAGGGGCCCATTGAATAATCTAGGTTCGCACATGAAGACCTTTTTGTGTAACTAGTAGTCGGGTTATCGTTTAAGTCTGTACGATGCTAGATTAGCAAACCGTCCCCTGGTCTCACAGAATTAATTATCTTACCTTCTAAGATAATTCGACCGTGCAACACATAGTTCTCCAAACGATCATTATCAACGATTGTCGCGACTATAAAACACCTCCAAGGTGTATCATATGTTGAATAGTTGATGCCTATATTCAGTCTTATACAGATCTATAAATGTCTGAATTTATACATTATTCAGATGCCATTAGCATTGGGAGTAGCTGTTGGCCTGATTAAACCATTGAATGAATTCATACAAGCAATGCCCATGACATCTTTGGGGTGTATCAGTTCACAGGAGGGCTTCAACACGCAATGAGGATAGGGTCGGTAATGCAGCAATACTTGGGCTTTTAAGAGCATGTTTGCACATGTTATGCTCGTCGCCTAAATGTTAAAGCGCTCACATGGACTTCCATATTGCTGCAGAAAACTATCCCTTCACTGTATGTGTGCTATTCACTGTGATATTGCGAAAGGAGTAGAGAGGGTTAGTGTCTTAGGGTCTTAGAGGCGTGCCCAGCTGACCATGACCAATCACTTGAGACTAAAATACCTCAAGACCCAATGGTGCTTGGCATGGTTGGATCCTAAACTCAGGCAGTTGCAAGTTGACTGGGTACAAGTGAGAAAACAGAAAATGACCCATAGACTGAACATATCCGAAACCTTTTCATTGTTTTTTTTAATTTTATTATTGCATGCTCATTCATCAATGATGAACATACCATTTGCTCCTAGTGTTACTAAATGCGGCATCGAGAGTACTTATAAGATCCAAGGAAAGGTCATACGAGGGTTATGGTTTGATAATTCTTTACACAGTGACCTCATACTCGATGGACATTTAGCTGTCAGGTGGAAACAAGGGCGCTTCCAATGCCAATGACAACGCCACCAATCACATGGCCCGTCTCCGTTGGCCACAAAAACAGTGTAGATCTTATTTAGTTTTCCTAATAGCCCATTTCTATTTGATATCAAGAGTGCTAAAGGTTCGTCGGTGGTTCCTGACTGTAGATCGGTGATGGCCGATGGATATGGGCTATTAGGAGAACTAAAAACATCTACACTGTTTTCATCAGCCAATGGAAATGGGCCTTATACTAAACTCGGTCAGTGGTTCTGCTTGCGATATATCATCGGTGTGTATAATCCATGATGGTCAGAATAAACGATCTTCTTCAATAAAAATTATGGCAGTCTCCGTCCGATTTTTGACACTCAAATTAATTCATAATAGAGACATTTTGTAAATGGTACAAAACATCAGTCGGTGGCACTATATTGTGTATTGCAACAGAAGTGTAACATAATCGGTCGGCAGTGCTAAATGCCATTGTCGGTGATTATAATTGGTAAAGCAACATAGCATGCATGTAATGGGGAAACTGACACGGGACATGTTTACGGATCTGTGGCTGGTCTTTTTACCTCACACCAATCACGCGCATGCATCCCCTGCCCCCCCCCCCCGTATGTCCCCCTCCCTGCATGCCCAGCCCACCCACCCACCCCCTCCCCCCAACCACCTCCTGCTTGTCCCCCTCCCTCTCTGGAGATATAGATTCTTCAGCTACAAATATGTTTTTATTTGAGTAAGTTATTATGTCTGAAAAACAATACTTTTGACTGCTGTTACTTTTGCCAGTCGAACTAATCCGACCCTGTAATGAATCGTACAGACGGATAACCTTTTCACCATGAAACTTTGAGATAATTATGTCTGTAAGGCACATAGCTGGTGTGCTATAGAAGCGGCCATCTTGCCCCCCAACGCTATCCAAAACACTAGGTGGCGGGACAAATTATCAATGGATTTTATTTTTTGGGGCTTGCCTTGGAGGAATTCTAGCCTCGTCTCTATATTTTCTATAGATTATAACAACTGATAACAATGGTTGTCCCCCGACTACAGTTGCACTCTCTTAAAATTTGCTGGCGGATGATGGCAGAACTAGCAATCACTCTGTGCCCTATAGAACACCTGGTCAGACCTAAAACGCATATCCCGCCCCCTCCCACCCCAGCCCCGTGTGCCGGCCCGTCAGCTGCTGCCGTCTTTACGTGTTAATCACGCCCGTCCAGACGGTGGTCATCCATTAGAGAGATCCTACAACTGCGTAATAAACGTCCCAGATGGTCTCCCCAGCAGCTGGTCTGTAACTGTCCTGCTTGTCATGGAACAACAAGCCTTTAGCGAGCCGCAATGTCAATAGAGGATATCACAGAGCTTTCCTCAGTTGAATTTACATAGACGTTTGTATACAGAAAGCATGGGGAATCTTAGCACTGGTTATACTTGTACTTGGTACCCACCTGTCTCAGTTGTCCAATAGTTTGTTAAACATCTGTGCACATTTTTTTATACTCATTAACCTCTGCTCCCTATATCGTAAAAATCGTCATACACTGTCCAGCTCTGTGTGACTAGACTAGACTTTGAATGATGATTAAAGTTTTGTGGATCTAAAATACTTTCAGTTGTATAACAAAGGGGGGGAAACTACGCATTTAATCTGTTAAGTGTTACTCACTCACAGACCGAGAAATACGCCCCTAACATCTAACAAGAACAAGGTAGGTATTTGCCAATCCCTGAGTTCACAACAATTTCCAGATTAAGAGGCCTGTCAATTTCCTCACTACACTTTGTCTAATGGGTCTGGCAAACATATTTAAACGTACAAGATTATTTGAAATGATATTGATTTTTTCCACATCTGTAGATTTCTACTTCGGTCCTTATATAATTATTTCTCTATTTTGCGAATGATCTGCCCTTGCGATTATTTCCGGTAATTCTGTATACTTACGGTATAACTATATCGACACAAGTAAATTTACGGTATAAATCTTCATCTATAATAGTCAATTGATACACTTACAGTACACAATTATGTCTGTACACTTCAATTGACATATATATACTCACGGTACAAAAGTATATCTTTACAAGCCACTTAATATGTATATATTTATGGTATGAATTATATTTTCACAAGTAGATTTATATGTATATATTCACGGTATAAATTCATATCTATACAGGTAAATTTGTATGTGTGCATTTACGGTATAATTCCAACTCTATACAGGTCAATTGATATGTTTATATTTCGCAAAGGAAGGTATTTGATTTCTGGTCGCGGGTGTAAGGTTTTGGCCCGGTCTCTCTAGTCATTAGTTAGCCATCAAAAGATGAGGCTTTAGTCTCGGTGTTCTATACCCCCTGAGGCGGCACAAGGCCTCCTGCATTATGAGAATACGGTGTGAAGTCAGCAAGTGAATGAGTGTAGTCATAAAACCTGCAGGAGTCACAAACCTAATTATCCACGTGACTTGAGTCGAGTTTCTGGCCGAGCTACATACATCAGCAAAGACCCTGAAGCGGTGATCGGCTCACACCACACCCTCAACAATCTCATAAAATATCCATCCAATCTGTGTCTAAATATCTATATGAGATAAATACAAATCCAATTTCATTAGTAGACATGTAATGGTGATTTTTCATTGAACATTATTTAGTGAGATTTATATCTGAAAGACAGTTACCATATTTAAGAGCTTTTTCCCGTCTACAAACAAATAATTGGAGTGCAGTATTCTGCGGAGCAGGTGAGGACTATATGTTAATGTAACGGTGACCTAGACAAGAGATTTCTGAGTAACAACATCGACATTCATCGATAGTATCCCCATCTACTTGGATTACCGACGACACTGACAGTGATCATGGACCAACGTTCTGTGTGTTTACTTGGTGGTTAGATCATGACAGTAAGGAAATATGTTATCATTCATAACAGTCCAGATTCTCGGTAAGTATTTTTCATCTTTTACATTTTCTGTTGAAGCCACTACAGTTTTTCATCGGTTGGCAATCTCAAGAGGACCTTCCCCATCATTACCTCCTGCGACAACATTCCAACTCTTTATTATCTGGTTTAAGCCGGGGACACACCAAGCGAGTCAAGGCAGCGATCTCTGGAATCGCCAACACAAATTGGCATCTAGCCTATATGAGATATTATTTCATAGTAATATCTCCTATCGGTAATTTAGCGTATCGGAACAACAATCGGGTGAAATATAAAATGATAGCTCACATATACCCCATGTTTTTGTTGGTGATTCCGGAAATCGCTGTGTTTTTCGCCTGGTGTGTCCCCGGCATTAGCTGAATGGTATCTCTCTGTTTGTATAGGCTCATGAACTTTGTCAACCGCATGTTTATATATTCATTCATTTTGTTTATGTATCCAACAAAGTGATATTAAATGCTGTTTGGCGAATCTCTGGAATCTCCATCACAAAATAGCATGAATTATTTCATAGGAATATCTCCCGCCAGCAATAAATAGGTGAAATATGAAATAATAGCTCACATATAGTCCATTTTGTGTTGGCGATTCCGAAAATCGCAGCATTACTCGCTTGATGTGTCTCCAGCTTCATGCATACAATTTGACTCATTGTTGACACCGACAACTATTTCATGGCATTATCTCTATACAAAAGTTCGTTTAATCTAAATGCCTGAAGAAATTCTTGGGTCGATGACTATTGCGGTCGATGTCGTGTAATTGAGCACCACCTGACGACTTTTGGCTAGACGATCTACAGTCTTCACGTTTGTATTTATCTATTCAACGATTATAGATACTCGTTGATCTATTGTAAACGCCGGTTTACATTTCTGTCGATATCGGGAATTTAAATTGATCATGATTGATCAAACCAGATAAGGAAGTACATGTGATATATTTTCTTTTTGTTTGGTTAGGTAATAAGCGAAGAATCGACATATCTACCATTTCTCATTAATAATAGTCGATCTAAAATCATACTGATGAAATGTAAATGGAGTTTGACATTGCAATTCGGTAAATTTGATTGATAATTTGTCTTGATTACAGTTCTCAATTGCTGTCATGCTAGTGGCAGTGCAGTCCAAACTGTGGATTCCCCAACCAACAGATCTGATGCCAATGGCGACCTTTACCCAGCTAACAGGAAGACTATGGAAATACATACGTCAAGGATTCCGTCTTTGAAAAAGCCTGAAGGAAAGTTCTTTAACCCCCTCGGAAGTTATGCGTATGGTCAACCGCATGGACATGATCATTTTAGAAGGACACAATATATTGATTCAAATGGTAAGATTTCGAAATCATTTGAGGTGATTTGTATCCATAAGATACACGTGAGATGAATGATTATATTGCGCTAAATCCATCATACCGGGTTTAATCCGAAACAACCCGAAATAGGCGATTAAAGAGGTTGTTAAGAATAGTGAAAAGAAGAGCACCTAAAATTGTGTTTGATTAAGCACTGATTCCACCAGACTAAGGCTTTATCGGAAAGTTTCTGGTGTCTTGGGATGTATCAAAGAATTTCTTATAATGCGAATGTACCTGCACGATAAATGGTAATAGCGCCCGAAATTACTAGAAAAAAGATGGGTTTTGAACGTGCTGGTTCGTCTGCACTCTCAGGACCCATCTGGCCATGTTGGAAGAAATCGGATCCCCTAAACTTCTCTTCAACCAGACAAAATAGGTTAACGATTTATTTATTTATTCATTTCTGATGATTTGCATATGTTTGCTACTTCCCATAGGATGGATCCTTTAAAATTTTTAATTTCCCGCCTTAGATTTAAGATTGGACCCATAACGTTTTATGCAGAGCTTTTATAAGCAAGTCCATGAGCTCAGTATTTGCATGCCATTTGATGAGTTACAGATGCTGCAGGCTGTGGTGTGGTGTTAGATTCAGTGCAGCCTTGGTGTCATATTTTGCAAAGATATACTTCCAGAATCAGTTTGTTTACGCTCCCTAAAATAAAACCGTGTCTTCATGTATTGCAGGCTGCAGTAGAGTTGGCGACGTGGTGTGTGACAGTGACGCTGTCAACCTGTGTACCTACAACGTGTGCATCCTGTCTGCTGACAGTGACAGTCTGCTCGGTCTGCCCACCTTCCAGACCACACAAGTCACCTGTCCGTCTGGGCGAGGAGTCCCGTCCACTCTCTGCAGCACCTTGTACCGCATCTACAGGGCCCTGGTCATCTCTCAGGGTCATGGAGGGCATCACTCGCAGGCACATCTCACGTTAAATTACCCGTGTGTCATTTCAAACGATGATTGTAGTAAGTATTTGACAATCTTCCTAGTAGATCTCAAGGTTTATCTCACCCCTGGTATTTTTCACCAATAGAATTAACATTGGGAAATTGTACTCAATGCCCATGGAGTATTTGAAAAAAAAACTCAATGGGGGATTATGTCACAAATGCTAGTCGATTAGTCAACGTGAGGGGTGAGATAAATTCAGAAATCTATTCAAGTTTACGGTCGGAGCTTGATCCCATCTCCCTTAAATCACTACATAATTCATGCGGCTTCGCCTTGTGAATTACTACGCTATTCAAATTCATTGGGATATCAGCTATGACCATAAACTTTCGTAGGTTTCCTCTTTAGTATCTCCATTCATATGCAAAATATATTCTGATTTCCCATATAAGAGATCGCAATGCAGTCACAAGGGACCAGCGAACCTTGCGCCATTGTACAATGGCAGAGGCTGTCAGAGGCTTGTTTCAGGGTAAGGAGATTAGAAAGCTAAAGCGTCAAATTTTATTTTGAACTAGATATAAATCATGAGAGAAATAATACATATGAGTACAGACTTACAAAAGAGAACATCAGATCTAAATTTTTATGCACACGAGAATCTCACCCTCGTAGCATCATCCCCCAAAACTTAGTTGCACCTCTTCCCATAGTTGCAATAACAAAAGGATGAAACAAGAACATTTAAAAATTAGTCCAATATACCTTGGTGTGAATCTTAGTTTTATTACCTGTTATATATAAAAAGGCATGATCTGCTTGGAGTTGCTCCCCCACATTGAGACAGACTATGGAGACTGAGATAGAATTAGTAATAAATGAATATCATATTTGTTTCAAAAGGTTTGCCGATAATTACATTATATTCAGTCCATATGTCATTTTCTTTAACCTACTTGCACCCAGTCAACATTCCGTTTCTGCTAGGATCCAAATATATCAACCACCAGTGAGGGTGAATGAGGTATTTCGGTCTCTAGTAAATGGTCATGGTCAGCAGAGCATGCCTCTATCTTTTTACAAAAATTCACAATTGTAGATCACAAAAGAACAGACACAGCCTAATTATTTGCAGGTTGTTGTTATTTAACCAAGTTGTAAAATTCGTAGAACTTGGTATCAAGACTTTGATGACGTTTTGCTTGTTCAAGTAGCTTCATCAGGTGTATTTTTTCAAAAATTGAAATGCCTCAACTGATTCGTAACATTCTATTAAGTCACTACAGTAGAACATTCTGCTTAAGGGGAAACCTTTGCTCTGAAGGGAATTTGGATTCCGCTCAGGTGTTTGAGTTTACCCTGTGTAAGGGCACTTCGACCAGGGACGGAGGGTGTCCACTTAAGGGAGTGTTCCATTCGGCAAACCGTGAATCAGACGCCATTGATCAGCTGGCTGCCAAACATGCCTATATAGTGTACAAACTCCGCAGGGAACTTCAAAGGCCCACATTACACAGCAGCTGTGTGGGCTTGATTTGTAGGCATCCGACAAAAACTAATATATTAGGTTTTTACGGGCCGTTGCCCGTGACACAGCCTTTTGCCCGCTACTGAGAGTGTGTTGCCTCCTCAACTACACCGATTGCATGCGAGAAGCACGTGTCAGCCAAATGGAACACCCCCTTTAAGCAGGATTCTACTTTATTACCCACCTAATATGGAGTCTCCATACTAAGCCTATGGAGCCTATAGATCGTTACTGAGTAGATTCCGGAAAGCCGTATTCTCCCAGGAGAATACAGCTTTTTCGGTCACCTGAACGGCATTCTATGAACTATTTTATAAAAACAATGCACGATGACGCTTGTGTTGTGTTCGCCGCCTGACTAACAGGTTGGAAGACCCCTTTCCAGAACGCTAGTTCCCGGCGGTATCCCACCCTACGAACAATTACGTAGGTTGGTTCGGTTTTCGGTAGGTTTGCACAAAACACAACTCCCGCATTTAATAAACAGGAATGTTTATTAACAAACTACTTCGCGGAAAGAGACTCGCCTAACCACCCGGAAGGTTACGAGAAACCGCCTGCAAATATGAGGGTCCAAGGATCGGCTCTCAGGGAGAGACGCACAAGGACAGCCTGTCGACCTACTGTGAACGCTGAGCATACATACCCAGCATTACGTAATCCTGGTCTCCGCCGCGCTACTCTTGTGTGCGGCGTTGCCCGGAACCACTACACAGTAAGGATTGACTCTCCACGCCATCTTCCAAAGAACGTCCGAACACTGCTGAACTCCCGCCCCACTACATAACATCAAATTTCTAATTATTTACAAGATTTCTTCCTAATAATTAGTCGAAAGGTGAGTTTTAAGTACAACATTACCATGATTTTGATCTGCGTGGTCGTATTCTCCTTGTATTTGACACTATGTAATACTCGTCAACTACACAGAGAATACGACCACGCAGATCAACATTATGGTAATATTTTGTATGTATATTACCTGTGTTGAACTTAAATCGATGGTTATTGACAGTGCATTCCTGGCGCACTCTCTCTCTCTCTCTCTTTCTCTGTAGTCATTACCGGTGCGGATGAGACAAGAGCCCCAGGTCAGGCGGTACCAGACAGAGCGCAGATACCTCAGGCGGAGGAACCTGACACGACTGTAACACCGCTCCCTACCACAACACTGCCCACCACAACACAGCCCACCACAACACTGCCCACCACAACACTGCCCACCACACCTCCATCTACCACACAGACACATACTACACCACTGCCTACCAGGTCCCAAAGATCTACTGCTACAACCAATACAAGCCCACCACCCACTACCACGCCACCAACTAGGACTCCAGCGCCCACTGGAGGGACTATCGGAGACACAGGTAAGCCTTGCTCCTTTGCCATAATTCAATCACTGTACATTAGGACTTGTAAAGACGACAGAAGATGCCCACTCCATAAGATACTTCGAAGAAAGCACATTGGAATCCTTAAATTGATGATTTCTGTGTAGTAGTAAGAAGGAATGGCATCGAGATCTGTAGCTGTTGAAAATATGCCATGACGTCATTGGCTATTGAGTATTTACTTACAATACTCCATGGGCATTGAGTATGAGTTCCCAATGTTAAGTCTATGGAGATAAATACCAGGGGTGAGATAATATAGACTTTATATTCAAAACCTATGCTCAAAGCAACTTATTCTCTATTTATATTGTTGTAGGATGTCCAGACCCTTTTCTGAAGATAGCAGACAGGCACAGTGAAGGAGGGACACCTGTACCAGCCACAGTCAATACTGAGGAGAGCTGTAAACAGTTCTGTATGCTCGATCTCAGATGCAGGTTGGTCCTGTCAATCACCTGACCCTTCAGACATGTCATAAAACAGAAATAAACGAACCCATGTGACCAGCAGGGGTCATGGAGTGCTGGGGCTTTGGCACTCATTGTGGTGGTGGGATTCAAGGGGTCCGTTGAATAATCTAGGATCTTACATGAAGACCCTTTCCTGTACCTTGTACAAGGGTTATCGTTTAATAATATTTAGGCTCGTTTGCTAAGACAGTATTAGCCGTCTCTAATATCGTCCATGAGTGTTGAATAAAGTTGACCCACATCTTACCTGGGTGTCTATGGCATACAGAAACGCAATCCAGGATATGTCCTAGAAATGATCCATGGATCGTCCTTATTCGAACACAATTCGCCGTGTGAATTACTATCCAATTTCCAACTGTTTTCAGAAGGATTGATAGATAAAAGGGTCCAGTTATTCCTTGATAACATGACAATACATCTATGAAAAAGGGGGTCGACTGGGTCTATGAGTGTTACAGGCAGACAGAAATGTTGTTCCAATGGGATCTCGGTTGAGGTTGGTTACCCTCCTACAAAGGAAAATGTGGAGGTTGATAGGACTTGCAGGAAATTCCAGACCTCGGCTGAATGGATGATAGGCGTACAGACCATACTTAGTGATGTCTGGGGATGGCCTTTCGTTGATATGTTTGTGACGAGGGTGAATTTGAAAGTTTATGATAATGTAGTAATTATTGACAGATTTATTGTTTGTTTTTGTCCGTTTTTTTATTCGAACACAGTTCATGGTACATCTGTGGTCATCCTTTATGCTCAGGAGTTGTCAGATTACTTAGATTATGTATCCGTATTTCAACACACATCAGATCCATCGACTTTGACCATGGCAGTCGTTGCTGTTTCACCTACACCACCTACACTCAGACCTACGTCAAGCCCATGAGCACCTCAAGTGTCAATCATTTTCTGAAGACGAGCTGTCAACAGCAAGCAGGTTTGGCATATTTCTATATACATTTGGTGTTTCGATACATTTGCTAAATATCTAAGAAATTAACCTAATACCTCTGGGGAAATGACAAAACTTGTCTCAATTTCAAAACCCTCTCAAATGTGATGACCTCTGACCTTAGACTCATATAAAAGGTCAAATGAACATATTCACAGAGAAATGGCTACCGGATCTGGAATGGCTTAGCTTTGATTTGTTACAATAAAATTGTTGCTATACTTTCATGGAACGAAACTCCTTAGATAACGGGATTTCAAGGACTAAAAGAGCAATGTTGTCTTCCTATATTCCAAGAATATATAGAGACATAGTTAGTGTGACTGAATGGAATCTGTTCAGAGATATTTTGATCAGAAATACTCCCCTAAGTCCGAAGAACGAAGTGAGTATTTCTGACCAAAATATTGAGGAACAGATGGAATTCAGTCACACTCACTGTGTCTCTTTATTACTATATACCTAGAAATCATTAAGAATGCCATTCTACAACTCACTATATAGCAGAATAAATGGTCACGTGGTACGGAGGGACATATGGATATTCTTTCGTCACTCAATGATGAACAGAATTTGTACTACTGGTCATTAAAAGTGAGACATTTGCCTATAGGTACGTAGCAATATTAGGAAACGTCCTTACTGTGGACGAAACGGTTCCTGTTCGAGGTCAGTCATCGATTTCATACTGCCTGACGCCATAGGTGGTAGGCATTTTGAAATCGATGACTGACCGAGAAGAGGAACCGTTTCTTCCACAGTCAGGACGTTTGCTTATTATTATATGCCTTAAATCGATTAAAAACGACAATTTGATGACTCATTAAGTCACACTCACAGCAGGCACGAACATTATCATTACTGCACCCCTAGCAGCGGGCAGTATTTCAGAGACATTCGCACACAGGTATATAATAATATCAACTTCCTAATTACAGGAGCTGAAGGTGGCTTTGATGATTGTTTCCCTGGTTACCATGCTCACGGTGCCACTCTCCAACCTCGTATCAGCAACATCATCACCTGCATGTCACAATGCGCCCATCTTCAAACCTGCCGGGTGAGAGTCTCTCGGGGAAATTGTACTTCTCTAATAAGTATACTCCATATACAAATCTGCATATCAAGAACGGCACATAAAGAGCACAAGTCTTAATATGAGACATTTAAATGGGAGCAGAGCGATATTGACATATATTAGGGTTTATCTCACCCCTGGTTTTTTGTCCCATAGGCTTAACATTTGGAACTCGTTCTCCATGCCCCGATGAGTATTGCAGTCTGTTCTCCATGGTCTATATCCTGTGTATCATCCATTCTTTTAGTGTGTACAGGGGTGAGAGTAATGCAGAAAGCATCTCATATTGGACAAAGTCGTTGTTGTCCAACTTATATGAACTCTACATGTCGCCTCGTTCATATCACTCTGCATCAAATTAAAGTTTCATCTTTAATACCAACGAGTATAGAGGAAGTTGGGTATACTAGGAAGAAATTAATGAGAGTATGGTCTGTGTCCACGTCCCTGTTTTTCCAAAGTACTCCAAATGAGGTGATGAACGGGACACAGACCAAACACAAATATGTTTCTAGTTTTATGTTAGCCTTGACAATTTCATTTGTTTATCGCAGTTATGTATGAGTAACTGTACTCGCAAGCCTGTTGGGTACGAGTTTCTAACATTAAGCCTTAACGTTTATACCATGCTAAGATAAATATCCAGACTCAAAATTGCACAACCTATGTCTATGTTGTTCCTGGTGGGTTTTTTTAAAAATAAGATATCAAATAGTGGAGAAAATCACAAAAAAAACAGACACAGAAATCTTGTATAAGTAGTTATTATTGAAGGAACCAAAGATTACAAAGTTGGTTGATTGATGGTATCATAGATCACGACGTTTCGCGCTAATTGATGGCGCTTCTTCAGGTGATGATACAGTTCGAGATGGCATAGGTTAAGTGCATTTTAGGATCTTATACACATTTCCTGTTTCATTGTTAAGGTTCAAGGTCAAGGTCGTGGGGTCAAATCTATTTATAGTACAAGGTAAAGGTTGTTGTTGAGCGGTTGTCCGTACTGTATTTAGTTTATGGGTTAGGATGTGCCAATGGTAAAGGTTGACATTGGTAAGGAATTAATTACAACATGCGTATTATGGTATATTATACAGCTGGTTGATTATATAATTAATCTGTACATTTAAATACATATCATTGTATCAACTTGTAACATAGTTAACAGCACTTCTGAGTAGAACGTTGTAAAAATAACTGATCTCGAAATTGGTTGACTCTAAATGGTCTTGTCTCTCAGGGGACGCCTATACATAGTTGGTGGAATTGATGGCATATATATATTTTATAGTATGCAAGCATAAATAGTCTATTTTCTTGCTGGAAAAATGTTTCGTTTCATGCTTTCATATAAATCCTTTCCCACTGCCTGGTTCATTTTGCGCACAATGTGGTATAGGTCTATCATTACTTCCTGTGTGGGCACGGTTGGTCGTGGTGGGTTGGCAGGTGATCTTGTTATTGGGGTCGGTGTGTACTTCACGGATGTTGTTGGTGTCTTCTTGGTCTTGGGTATATATGGGTCGTGGTTGTTTTTTAAATAAGCTTAGTTTTCATTATTCAGTTTAGGAATTGCACTGTTCATTCATTTTTTTGTTTTTGGAATTCCATTTCTGTGGAAAAGCATAATTTTTCACAACTTGTGGTATGCTATATTAATTTTTTTTAACTTAATGTTTGGAGAATCAAACCATATAAACTTTAATATTTCGGTGATAAAGAATCATGGATCTTTTCAAGCTCATAACTCTAGATTGACTATTTTCAGGGCATCGACTTCGACAGTTCAACTCGCAACTGTTGGTTCCACACATACTACACTGTTTGTGGCCAATTACAGGCCTTTGCTACTGGCCAGCACTGTCGCAAGATAAACTGTGGTAAATACGAGATGAGAGATACCCGATTAGTCAAATAGTAGGAGTAGAAAATAACTGCTATTTCAAGCAATATGATACCTACCAAAGACTAAATTAAAACTAAAGGCATATCATACAATATTCAATGGTGCAACCTGGTGATTTTCAAATACTGACAACTATCAATTCAAACCGGTTCCTTTGACTTATTCTAATGCCAAATTTAAGTGCTTTACAACATATTCTTGGGTTTGACCTAACCCAATAGGTAAGTTAGGCCAATTTGCATTTGACTGATTTACATAGGAAATATACAGTAGAACCCTGCCTAACAGACATCCAGCGTAAACAGACACCCCGCATTAACGGACACTTTGTTCGGAAGAGTTCCCTTTATTATAGCCCATGTAAGCGGTACCTTGCGTAAGTGGACACTTTGTCCTGGAACTGAGGATGGTTGCTTAGGTGGGGTTCTACTGTACTGAAAAATATAGTTTTCTTCAATTCTTTCAAAAACAAGAATGGTGACCTATGATTTTCAAAACCTAAATATATTGTACTATACATGAACTATATTCTCTGAAAGATCGGAGAAAATGACATAGGTTTTACTATGTGAAAAATAACCTCTTAGAATTTCTATACATTCTATGGTAATATTATCATAATATTGATCTCTAAACCAAAATCTAGCATGCCTTTGAAATGTGTATGTAATGTAGTGTTTCCACCTGACGATTCTGACACTGATTCTGGCTTTTTGCACCACTTTTTCACTGCAAAATATATCCTTTCTCTCAACGATAATTATCTCTACCCAAACCCTATCGTGTGTTTTCTTCTTTAAACGACATTTTTTCAATTACTGTACCTTCATTCATTGAAGCCATAATAGGACCACATAAAATATAACATGGACTATTCCCTCTTTCAGATATACCCAAACCTGATCTTCCAGAAGGTTTTATCCAACAGAGTGTAGGATACCAACAAAAGGGAGGTATCCTGCTGATGATGTGGGCCACCCGATGGAGCTGTTTAAAGACTTGTTTAAAGAATAAGCATTGCTCGGTAGGTCAGCAACGTAAACTATAGTGTACATTTGGTGACATTAGCAAATGAGAATATATTTTCAGTGGGTTATGTCATAATAAAAGGGTTAGAACGCAGTATCATGAGAAAATGTAGTTACTGAGACCGTAGCGATGGCTGTTCTTTTGTACTATATGAAATACGTCCTGATGCTGGAAGGATGTATTTATGGTACAAAAGGCCGAGAAAGGCATCCCTACAGACTCAGTCACTACGTTTTCTTATCATTATACCTAAAATTGATGGGAAAACACCATTTTATTCACTTATGAAATTATCGATTCACTACGGGTACCAATCTGTTCCGACATACAGGTCCAGGCCTTGTCCATGAACATCAATCTCGAACTAAGCAATTTTGTTCTATTTGTGTTCTGAATGCAAAAATCATTACTAAGAATTATTAATAGATTGATAAAGATATTAAACTTTTGGGTAATTTTATTTAAAATACATTTAGAAGATGATGATAAACTGGAAAATAGCTCCAAAGTGCGAAATTACACTGTCTCCAAACATAGGTCCATGTGGCACAAAAGATCTGTAGGGAGAGTGACAGACACTTACAACTTTTGGGCGAAGGTAGCCGTAGAGTCAATGTAGTGTGCTCTGGTGGCCAGTATAACCTCGGGTGGGATGCACAATCGAGATAGGTTCTCGCTACGGGCAGCACAGTAGCCGGAACGCCATCGTCGATTATATATTCTAGGAGATGCAGTATAGTGATTGAATATAGTCCGCTTTTTATAGGCCTTCAAATATAAGTCGGAATTTGCAATCCTTTCCATTACTTATCTTCTGCACTGTCATTATAATGCTGTCACGTATTTCTTGCAGGCCGTAGACTATGATATCACATCCGGGAGCTGCTGGCATGTCATGGCCGACCAAGCATGTGGCGCCCTCGTTCGGACACCCAGCGTTACTAATTACAAGAAGAAAGGAGTTCAATGTCCCAACACCACTAGTCGTCATCAGTATTGAATAAAGACTAGAGACTGAGTTCTGAGATGAGGGGATTGATAAACCTTTTCCATGGGCCGGTAGTGCATCTTATCTACTTCATTATGGAACCTGGCCAAACAATCACATAGCAATCTAGCATTGGGTGACTGAGTGTATAAGAGGAATACGTTTATGATACCCGTTTAGATTATTGCTAGAGAAAGAACAGTAATTCCATCGTATCCTATTGTATTCCAGCTTCAACTACGTGGGTAATACTTCCGATATGTATTAGTTAACACAGAAACTCCATAAGGTATTCTACAGTAATACGTTTGCGAGTATGGACATTATATAGCTATGCCTATCTTTGAAAAAGACAAAGACAGTTATCAACTGTCAAGACTTGTTGTTACAATTCTGTAATTTTTCCCAACCGTTACTTATTGAGGAAAATAACATCCTTGCACTCATACTCACCGCTCACCGCTCACCGCTATGTTGTACTGCACTAGTATGGCATGAAAAGCCATCACTCAGCGCCTTGTGACGGTTTTATATAGAACTGCATCGAGAGTGGTATAAATAGACAATACTCCACGAGTTTCGTGTTTCGCAATCATCATCAAGGCGAAGCTGAGTAACGATTACAGTGCATCCAAACGTGTGGAGTATTGTTTATTTTACGATTCAGGTGTGGTTCTGGATTTATCTCACCCATTTCACGGACATTAGAAGAGCATTGCAATATCAGAATAATTCAAATTGTTTAAATCTCAATGTTGATATCTTGTCTTCTCTCTGAAATCCTGGCTGCTGATTGGTCAATTGCATATGACATCATCTCACATCACTCTACCACGACCATGGCGTAGTATGGTGTTCCACCAGCTATGTGTTCTGCATGTTAGTAAATAGCCCTCCTACCTGTGATCACCGCAGGGGCTGACCAGCTGGCCCACTGGAAATGTGCAAATTCTCCATGCTCTTCCACCAACCCTATCTTATATATGGTGCCTCAGGAAGAATAATCCACTCACGTATTATCTCAATCAGCATTCTGTCCATTGCAAACCTGAAATGAATAAATCAAAATCAGTTGAGAGTCCTGAACATGGATTAAGCTTCAACACGACCTCACCCACAGATTTACTCATCACCCTTACACACACCCTCACCTTCAGTTACACCCTGACCCTCAGTCACAGCTATATCCTCAGTCACACCCTCACCCTCAGTCACACCATCACCCTCAGTCACACACTCACCCTCAGTCACACTATCACCCTCAGTCACACACTCACCCTCAGTCACACTATCATCTAGACTTGCTCAAGTCTTTGATTATGAGCATTCATTAAATGATTAAAAATAATCAGAATAAAGTCCATTATAGTACATGTATGTATCCTTCTCCGACTGGCCCATGAATCAAAGACTTGTCCACTATGAACGAAATCTCCTGTTTATGGCCCCAAGCTGCTCCCTGTAACCCTAGTCATAGCAATAAATTTCGCGTGCTCCTGACTGTGACCCGATTGAGATCAAAGTGATAAGGTATTAATCTCCCAGCAGATATCCTGACAAGTAGCCGGGCTATCTGTATGGAGAGTACTGGCGCTAAACAGCGCCAGAAATCCAACACCATTACCGATTGTACCAGTCCCTGTATCCCAGTAAGGAGAGTATCCATATTATCCTACCCCTAATAAAAAACGCCCTAGGTTTAACATTGACTCAATGTATTTGACGGAGCGTTGAATAAAGTGTTATTTATGCACCGAGGTGAATAAAAAAACGGACCAATCAGGGACCAGATAACGAAAGTAGATCCGGCAGTGTCAAAACGCTACTATCATGGATAATTACAAGATTTTCTCTGTATATCGGTGAGATGGGGTAGGATAAATACAAAACCGAACTCGAGTTAGCCTTGTCAATGTTTATGCCACTCTGGACAGGTCTGCTACGCACTACACTCGGCTAACGCCTCGTGTAGTAATACACAACCTGCCCGTCGTGGCATAAACATTGACAAGGCTGACTCTCGTTTGGTTTCTACCAATTATGCAGGGACTGGAGCCAGTCTAACCATAACCCTCAGTCAAACTCCACCTTCAGTCACACCCTCACCCTCACACACCCTCACCCTCAGTCAAAACCTGACCTTCACACACACCCTCTGCCTAAGTCACACCCTCACCATCACCCCACCCCCCCCCCCCCCCCACCCCCGACATACCCTCACTCTCACATAATCCATCCCTCATCCTCACACACACACTCATCCTTGCACACCCTCTCCCTCAGTTACACCCTCACACATACCTACACACCCTCATCCTCACACCAGCCCTAACCCTCAGTCACACCTTCACCCTCACACACACAGTCACCCTCAGTCACACACTCCCCAAACACACACCCTCACCCTCAGTCCCACCCCCACCCTCACACACACCCTCACCCTCAGTCACACCCTCACCGTCACACACACTCTCAGGCCCATAGATAGCCTAGTGTCCCTGAGGTAGGCGCGGTTCCCATCAATAATCCAGGACAGGCTCTGTCTCTACCTTGATTCTGGATGGTTGGCATCCCACTTCATTAGTAATGGTGAGGCGGTGGCGCCTACTGGTGAGTGGAGGAGGAACTACCTCATGTTTTCTGTCGGAATGAACGGGATTCTCGCAGCAGTGGACTCGGTGTTCCGACATGGTTTCCGACACACTCAAGACCGAAATGCCTCATTCACTCACTGGTGCTTATTTGATTCCTAGACAGGCAGTTGCATAAATGGTAAGTTGACTGAGTGCAAGTGGGTTACAGAAAACTATCCATAGACTGAATGTAACCCTATACCTTTTGATTATTATTCATTTATAATTGTGCGCTCATTCATCAATGATGAACATACCTTTTGCTCCTAGTTCTTATATGTGAATTCTGAGAGCAGAAATACTTATCAAGAAATTTTCACAGCTCACCAAATTGACAATAAAGTCTACCTTTATGGTTATTTTAATCAAAACACACACAAAAGGAAATAAGAATATATAAAAATGGCTTCAATAGTGAGAAATGTCTCACTCTCCAAGCATAGTTCCAGGTCAATGAAACATCTGCTGGGGGAGTAATAGATACCTATAAATAGTGGGTCAAGGTGCCACAGATTCAACCCAACTAGAGCTAACTAGCGTAGCTCTGGCGGCCAGTGTAAAAATCACCGAGTATAAACACCAAACGAGTGACAACCAAAGATCGCCAGATTACGCAATTTGGCACCCCCTGATGATTGTGATGACGATTCTACACCAACGGCTATTCCAAAGTGGATATGTGGTTGTGGCGATATGCAACCATTTCCTACCGCTTCTATTTTTGTCCAACCAGTAATTATCTAATTTCTTCCAGGAGAGTAAATTATCAAAAAAAACTATTTCAAAGTGGTTTAATCAATCGTTGAGACACCTGACGATTCTATAAAACCTCATTCGTCAACCACGGATCTGCACGTATCATGAAGATCTCAAAATATGCAATGCCACAGATTTGTTACATCGCACCCGCACGCAAGCCTGCCCCAGAATGGTGTGATTGTGTGTGGTGCGATTACCCCCACCTTTTTTATGGCCCTGGCCCAGTGTTTATTACCTTAAATGGACTTGCGACGATCTCGTCTCTCCAGTGGAACAAGGGCTTAAACTGTTGCTGAACAGTACTAGCCGTAGGAGTTGTAGGCCAGTCAGTACTGGCCGTAGGAGTTGTAGGCTGGTCAGTACTGGCCGTAGGAGTTAGAGGCCAGTCAGTACTGGCCGTAGGAGTTGTCAGATGGGTAATAGCCATAGTAGAAGTTGGAGTAACTGTAGTGAGCCGCTACCCCCTGATTAGTAGTTGTAGAAGATGGTCGGTATTGGCCGTAGGAGTTGTATTGTGGTCAGTACTGGCCGTAGGAACTGCACGTTGGGTAATAGCCGTAGTCAGAGTTATAGTTACTGTAGTGGACTGCGATCCCCTGGTCGGTACTGGTCGTAGGAGCTGTAGGCTGGTCAGTACTGGCCGTGAGAGTTGTAGGCTGGTCAGTACTGGCCGTAGGAGCTGTAGGCTGGTCGGTACTGGCCGTAGGAGTTGTAGGCTGGTCAGTACTGGCCGTAGGAGTTGTAGGCTGATCAGTACTGGTCGTAGGAGTTGTAGGCTGGTCAGTACCTGCCGTGGGAGTTGTAGGCTGGTCAGTACTGGCCGTAGGAGCTGTAGGCTGGTCAGTACTGGTTGTATGTTGGGTAATAGCCGTAGTAGGAGTTGGAGTAACTGTAATGGACGGCGATCCCCTGCATAAATGGTGTGGCCAGAGGCACTGGTCCGGCCTGGGCACGTTGTAGCATGAGCATCATCAGAGACAGGGCAGTCAATGCGCACACAACGAGAAACGAACCAGCCATCTCACATACACACAAACTACGGGCAGTCAGTACTTCACACACCGCCACTTCAAGTGAAGTGTGTATGAGACCCGAGTAGGTGAATTCATGTAGGCTCAGATCATTACTAGTGAAATCTGTATTCATTTATACGATTGGTCCACCTTTGATGTCGAGGTAGAGCTGAATATAATTATTTTGGTTCTTGGACTTGTAATGCTACCCTGATGACATTCGGAGGAACAATTCTGAATGATGCTGTATTAATTACATGAATACATTAAATTGAATCTGCATGAGACATGATGACACCGGGGACTTGAAATAGACTTCACAATACACCTCCCACAAATATGGTTAACTGTGGATTCCTGTTTTTACTGTGGTTCATTAGTTGAGCAACTGTTATACGATACTGATTGTTAAGCCCTGGCGTCCACCTACTACGATAGAAATTTAGACCTACCGATATGGCACCATACAAAAAGTCTATAACGGAGACATATCGGGAAGGTGCAAAATCGTAGACAAATGTCTAGATATCCCAATTCACCAAGCAACGTAAGGAGTTTTTTTCGGTGCCTAATCGAAGAAACGTGGTCAACTGCCCCGATATCAGGTGACCTTCCGACGCGATCTTCATTTTCTATCGGAAGGGGCATCTAGACCATATCGGAGCCATATCGTAGTAGGTGGACGCCGGGCCTAATGCTAAGCACTGTTGGGGTTTACCTGCCTCATTTGAATGTATTTGTAGAATCACAGATATGAGTCTTTGAGCGTTTTATTTTGAGATGAAAAAGGCCACCTGCAAGTCCATGATCCGGAAAAGGTCGTTTTCTAAGAATAGTCTGTGGATAGGCTACAGAGGCCTAACAGGTGCTTCAGTATAATAGAAACCTTAGAGGATATATTCATACATCTTATTGTCATTCCCTAAAAGTTTCTCTCGGATAACGCTGTTTTCAAGATTTAGATTCAAATTTCAAATATCCCCGATTCAAATCTATTTCGGCGGCATCGATCTCAGGTTGACTTATCATATCCAAAAGTCAATTTGAGGCATTCATTGAATATCCACATTGTAACTTTGATGGAAATCTAGAACATTGTTATTGCGAATGACCGTAGTTTCCTCTTCATATTAAAAATGTTGAAGAATATGATTGCTTGATATCTTTTTTTAAATCATATGGATCTATATTCGATGTAATTAAGAAAATTTAATCTTTCTGAAATATCTAGACACCGTATATCCACAATGTACAGGCATACACCAAACACCAACTTCATCTGATTCCCTTTATTCCATTTTTCATTAATCAAATATAATTCCTCCACCAAAATCCTCCTTTACTTCCACGGCATTCAGAGAACAGTAGATCGGTCAAATTGGATTTCTTCCAGAAAAGGTGTGGAAATAATCCACAACTGCCCGGTTACCTGTATCAAAAAGAAAACTATTTTTGTATTCATGACACTTACGGGGGTTAATAACAGACGTGAAATTGTTTATGAATATTGCACCACCAGGAATCATGGAAGCGTGTACCTGACTTGTTAAAAATGACCGACAAAATCAAAACGATTTCATTTAATTGGTGAGGCTCAACATTTTAGCACGAAAATTCTTTTGGTATAGACATGTAAAATCTATTTCGATTGCAGACCAGTGCCGAATAATTGGCCAATGGAAATTGTCTTTAAAAGCCTGTTTCCATTGGCCGATTATTTGGCACCGATCTACAGTCAGGAGCTACCGATAGATCTTTTTGTTGTACCGACGTCAGATTCATTAATAGAAACGTGCCCTGCATAGAATGATCACCAATCAATTTGGTATATAATATATGTAACAATGCTGATTAAACCTGTGTATACCCGAAAAATACAGTAGAAACAGTGCATACAATGCCCCTCAATGATAAATTGATACCGACATAGAGGATGTGGCCCCACTGACAGAATTTCATGGTAACCCAGAAAATCTCGTCTGCCATTCGTAGGCTAATGGAAAAAGTCTTTTAGGGGAACACATATCATCGGTGTCCTTTCCGTCGGCCATTCGAAATTGGTTTTTTTTACGTAGACCTAACCTGCTGTACAAGCTACAAAACGAGATGATTGTTTACGGTCCGTACGAACCGTAAATTATTATCAAGTTTTGTGGCTTGTACAACCATGGTAGGTCGTTCTATATTTATTACATACCCGACATTACTTTGGCCTAAAAACTAATATCTTAGTCAACGCATACGGTACAGTGTTTACAGTACGTTGTCCTACGTTATATGGCGAAACGGTGCATATTCACAATATATACGGCATGGGTATATAGTAAATGTACTTACGTGTCTCAGTAATAGCTGTAGTAGCTGTAGTAAGACGGGTAGTAACTGTAGTAATTGGAGTAATAGTAATAGCCGGGGTCGGCGGCGGCTCTGGCGACAGGCATTGGATGAGAGTGCGCCATTTGTGGACCCAGAGACAGAAGGCAGAGGACCGCAAACAAACACACGAGCAGCAGACAGCGACCCATGGCGACGGCAGAGACTGGACCGTGCCACAGTCAGACCTGATGATGACTGTACACCCCAACAAGTACACTTATATACTCACAGGTAGACCGGCTCCAGTCCCTGCATCCTATGCCTACCCCACCATACCTGACCGGGATTATTCCTGGGCTTGTTTGGCGATCGGGAGAGTCCAAATGTCGCAAATAGTTTTATTTCTTGATTATGTCCATAATTATAAGACTTGAGCAAGTCTAAGTCACAGAGGAAATGCTCGTTTCCTGCCATGCTAATACACAAGGTGCTAAGGTACACATACACATGATCTTTATTTATAAATACCACTGGTGCTTAATGGGAAATATTGCCAGTTCTTGGAAGAACCCAAAAGGGACACGGAAGTAGCATATCTGATGTCTTCAGAATGATCGATTCATATGCGTGCATTTCCGATTATTTCCGGAGCCGCATTCCTCTTGATTCATTGATATTATGAACGTATATATACATATACATGTAACTTGTGTGTAATTCAATAAAGGCATTTTTCAATATATCTTCAGTATATTTGGTGCAAGTTAATTACATCTGGGTTTTTTTCAACAGGCGTTGCTCTCTTTATTATTTTTTTAAACGTGTCCGACCATCAATATCTATCTTGCCATTAGCCATCAAGCCATGTCACACCATGGAGGATCCCACGTTATCTTTTTATCTGTTTTTGAACTGTAAACGTAATAAATACCGCAAACCATCCAATCTACGGACAATCAGCACTATAAGTACCAAAAACCATCCAATCTACAGTCAGTTTACAGTATAAAACTGTAAATATGGATACATTAGATACACTTAAAAGAATTCTAGAATTAGAAGATTTCTTAGTTCTCCTATTAATCATTTTACATTTTACATCAACAGTGCTAAAGGTCTGTCAGTGGTGCCTGACTCTAGATCGGTGACCGAATAGCAAAGTAATTCAGAAGGCTAAACCGTGTGAAGTAGCGATTCAAACGAGATGGGATTAAGCTCTGACCGCAAATTTGAATAGGATTCTGAATGTATCTCACCCCTCACATGGACTATTTGGCTAACATTTGTGACATAATCCTCCATTGAGTATCTTTGCTAAATTCAGACGGTAGGGATCACAAAATAACAGACAGTCAATTTGTTGGTAGGATGTTATTATTCAAACCAAGTGGTACAGTAGGTTGTTCATGTGGTGTATCAAATATTCTCACGACATTTCGCTCATGTTTAATCAACTTCTTCAGATGATTTTTGCTAAATACTCCATGTGCGTTGAGTATGAGTTCCCAATGTTAAGTCTATGGGGGGGGGGATATTACAGGTGACATAGATATCACAATATTGTGTTTTAATATGAAAAAGTAGATACTTCAGCGTTCAAATAGTACAGTGCATAGAACACATCCTATACACGTTTTCAGAGCAGGTCTGATAATGAGGGGATTGACACTCTCTATCGTTATACCCGGGTTAAGTGTATTTATACATGTGATTTGAAATACTCATTTCATCCACTCCTGCCTCTGTCCCTATTCCATTACATAACATCTACTTCAATAATTAGCCTCAATCCTTAAAGGAAGTATAGAAAGGCTGACTGAGGATGAACAGTTTAGAACTTCTGTCATCGAATCCCCGATTCTATGTCAGATGTATATATTCTCTTCTGTATCCAATTCCCCAAAATAAAATCTTCGTCTTAATTGGATGTCGCTAGAGAAAAGTATTATCTTATTTTTAGTTTCTTATATTAAAGCTTCTGAAACTAAACAGTAATGTTGTATTATAAAAGAAGTCAGAAGGCACAAACATATATCTCATGATACATTGTTCATTGCACCAAATACAGTCAGAATATTAAAGAAATGGCTAGGGAATATTGTATACCTTCATTTCTATTTTCTGCACTGTGACAAGACTACATTTTATCAAGACATGGAGTATGTAAATCTTACTAGTAATTCATTAAAATTACGTTATAGGTATACTCCTTTATCCGTCAGGGATGTTTCGCGAGCTTTCTGTTATTTACTGTAAATTGAAATTCATGTTTGTGCATTCTCCGGTGTATCCTATGTATTCATAAAGCACTGAATTTCTGAGTATAGAATCAAGTACCATTGATCGTGTCGGAATGGGGCAGATCTTTTTGTTTTGTTATGGTTTCAAGCAGATTATTATCTTTATTGTATACATCAGGATCTCCTTATATGTCTCGTTTGTTGGTCTACATCTCACCTCATTGCTGTTAACCGTTAACCCACTAAAAAATTGCTGCTCCTTTTTACACTGACGGTTGGAAATCGTCGCTGTTAATTGCAGGAGGAATCGTTCAAACTCGTCACGGCATGTTACGTATTGGGGCCTTTCAGAGGGACCTGTCAGCTTTGCTGAATCTTCAAAGGAATACATCAGTGCTGACATCAACTGCTATTGCTTGCAATACTATCGTAAAACTGGATGCCACGACTGGAGTTTGGCATAGTGACTTCATGAGGCGAAGCCGAATGAAGTCCGGAGCCAAAACTCTAGGAGTGGAATGCAGTGGCCATGATTAAAATGAATCAGGTTTTGATTTTATCCTACCCCATCTCCTCAATTTTAGAATATTACGTGATAACATTATGTATGCCACTAGTGGCATATAAATCTCTGTATGCCAGTCAGTGTGGCATACAGAAACTCAATGTTAAGCCCATGGGATTTTATATTAGGGGTGAGATAATGACTAAGATCTATTTGTAGGAAGAGGTGGCATGGGCGTATATTTAGTGTACATATGTGCAGGGAGAGGTGACATTGGTGTATGTTTAGTGTGTATGTTTAGAGGGAGGTGGCATGGGTGTATGTTTAGTGTGATGTGTAGGAAGAGGTGGCATAGGTGTATGTTTAGAGGGAGGTGGCATGGGTGTAAGTTTAGTGTGTATGTGTAGGAAGAGCTGGCATGGGTGTATGTTTAGAGGGAGGAGGTGGCATGGGTGTACGTTTAGGGGGAGGTGGCATGGGTGTATGCTTCCTCTGTGTGTGGCACTTCCCAGAATGGGGAGCCAATTAACCTCCCTGCCTCCTGACAGAGACGCAAGAACTCTATTCAAGCAACTTCCTTTATCAACCTGATTGACCTTGATTGACCTGGACCACTTTTCTCATCTCCCACAGATAAACGACTTGGTCCAAGAAAGAGGCTAGTTTGTTGTTAGTTTCTTTCAAGACCGCTGGGTGGCAATTGCAACAGGCGTCTATGTTATAGCTGGTAGCCCCCTCTGCTCGCCTAGTTAATGTTGGACCGCTCTAAGTAGATAAACAGCGTAAAGTCGGCCATTTCGAAAGCCTCACAGGTGGTTTTTAAGGTAAGGAGATCAGAATACTACAGCACTAAATTTCAGCATGGCTAGAAATGAATCATCAGAATAAAGGTACCTCTGAGTATGGACATACAAAACAGAATAGGAAGTTTGAGTTTTTATCGACTTGAGAATCTCACTCCCATGACATTTCCGTCCTCAAGCTATGCTTGGTTTATCATGTCTCTATGTGAAGATGAAACCCTAAGCAGATCTTGTAAAACTCCAAGCAGATCCTCCAGTAGTATGTAACCACTGAGGAAAGTATAAAGTTTCTTGAAACTTGTATGGAAATGTTGTATTGCAAAAGAACCAGTTGTTGTCTGGAGTGTTGTTTATTTGATTCGTCCATTTTAGATCATGTTTAATTGCATCCGTAGTATAACGTTTTTGAATAATTCTTGTCTGAGGAAGAGTTATTGATGGGCCTGAAATTTTGCTGTACAATATCGTTCCAATCATGATACTGTAACAAAGAAACATTCCATATATATAATCCCATATTTTTTTTTTATATAATGAGCTTTGCTCTTTTTTATTAATCAGATAGTACATGTATATAGAAATCTGCACATGATCGCTCCAGCGTAGAACAATTGGATATCCTTCATAGCTACAAGTGTACCATCCATCGGTGAACAATTAAAATGTTATATCAAAAGACATTTGCACGATCCAACGCTAAATTAAGTCCGTTCTTGTGTGAATTTTATCTAAATTTTGATTGTAATGACTGTTATAATGTGTCTGGTCTTATATCCTAGACTTATTCAGAGGAGGCTACATTTTTTTGTATTTTGATTTCCCCCACCACCTTCCCCTCCTTTCCCTTATCTTCCCTACATTTGTCTTTTTCTTAATCCCTAAAAGCTTTGTTTTGTGATGATTTCAATAAGTATTATTGAGAGCATTTCATCTTAACACAAAATGCCCAGGTCATATAGTCAGATGCAGTGCGACTCTGTTTGTTCCTCACAAGAGTCAGACTTGAGATCATAGGCAAACAATGAGACTGACATGATCCCTGGTAAACAGCTCAATTCAAGGATTCAAAATGGTGGATGCATCATTGAGGAGCTGCTCCATTCAGAGATTCAAAGGAGGATTTAATCAAGAAAAAAAGGAAAACATCTGCTGCTCATATGATGTGAGACTGAAGGTAGTGATGTAAGTTGTTGAATTCAACTGTTTTTTGTTTCGTTTCACTTCCTGTACAACGTTATTGTGCAAACCAGTTTGGTTCGCAAAGAATCTCAAAGTTTGCCTATGTTCGTAAATACAGCATTGCGACACAGCGTTGTATTACGTACAAGATATCCTCCTGTTCTCTTCTGGACCAACATGTGTGTGTTGTTGTCGTTGATACCTAGAATGCATTTAGGAACATGTTAGTCCAGTATGATCTTAATCTTGTTTCTTTGGATTACTACCTTTTGGTGAGCCCAATGCCTTGATTGCTGCATACACAATAATCATGCAGATAGTAAAAAGGAGAAATAGGATACCAAATATGAATGCAGCTATATCCACCATCAGGTATTCATACCAGGGCATATCTAGTGCATGTGAGTGCAAGTGCTGCCCACCGTACTTCATCACATGCTCTATCCAGTAGAGTGCACGTTTCTTTGGGGTCATTGGTCGATCCTTGAACATTTTTGAGGCTTTCTCAATGTTCATTCTATATGAACTATTTGTCGCGACCTCATTGACTGCATTGACCATGTCAGCAGGCTTGAAATTAGGCGAATCAAGACAGATACCGAAGCCATGATAGGACAGACGGTTACAATTAGAAAACTGATCTGCAAATAAGGGAAAGCCAACCATGGGCACTGCATGATGAAGTGCCTCCATCTGCCCATTATTGCCACAATGTGTGATGAAAAGTTTGATTTTCTGGTGTCCAAGTATATCATTCTGTGGCAACCATGAACTGACCTTGACATTGTTTGGTAAGCCTTTAGGTTCTTCTATATATTTCCAGATGATATTGTATTTAATCTTTCTGAAAACCATCAGAAAGTGCTCCAACAGCTCTGGAGAGAGTGGCCATGGATTTGAACCAAGAGTCATTAAAATGAAACCATCTGAGGATGCCTCAATAAACTCCTCTAAGTGCTCGGGGAGGGGTTGGGCTGGCTTTGTTGTCAGTCCACCGATATTCACTTCATGGGGCATTAGTGGTCGAGGGTAATCCAGAAGTAAATCTGTGTCTATCAGGACCAACATGCATTGCCCTAAGATACTGTTCAAGGTTGTAGGTGGCTTGTCACGGATATGTCTGAATGAAAGGAAGCAAAGAGGAATTAACAAATTTCATTGAATGTTTCATTCATTCATCATACATCAATAATCACTAGGGATATGGCAAAAACAGTATATTTATCAGGGTTAGATAAAACACGCTACAATTTGATTTCATATAATTCAACAAAGTAGGAATATGATATTTGGATGCTACATTTTACAAATTATATTATACTTCAAAATTATATGAAATGGACTTAAATGTCATCACAGATATTTCATGATATCACTACAATGGAGAGTCTGCTATTTACATGCGATATTACCTGTAATTGTATTATGTATCTTATGATCATTTTTAGGTTAGTTTGGCATGCGGCCAGTCATACTGGGTGGTTTTTAGTCCCCCCCCCCCCCCCCCCATCCTGCCACCCACAGGTCAATTTTATTCATCAGGTTATTCAGCCCCACACATCCCTTCCTGGCTGATTCCAGGCGTCAAGCTACATGTTTATTCTGTTAATCATCTCAGTTTAATGTCACCTCCTAAATGTTATAAGATCAAATATTTTAACTGCCACCAGTCACTACATATCCATGACATGGATCCCTCTTATCTTCACTATGGATTGAATAATCTATCATATTTCTTGGTATTATCAAAAATAATACTTCTGACTAGAACTCACTTCTTGGTGAGATAATTTGATGGCTGATAATTTTAGGTCATGAATTGCATGTCTGCAGAAATGAACCCTTAGCCCAATAAAGAATTATCAATCTGAAAGGTAATCTACAGTAATGGTAAAGAACATAAAATCCTACAAGGTAGTAAATAGTTGAGATATTCAAAATAATAATAGATTTTTGATAGATAATACCTTTGAATATATTCATCTTCAAGGTAATTAATACGAGGCCAGGCATTCCAGTCAATGTGCATCCACAAATTGTTTAAACGCTGCCAGAAGTTCATATTGGGGGTATATTCCCCAGCCAGTAGATTCGATGGTGAGAATGATGGTAAGGAAGGATTCCTTGTTATCCATGGTTCCTGCATTGTAGTCAGTGCGACATGAGGCACTCCTAGGCTATATGGTAGGACTAATAGACTCCTACTCTCTGCAAATATATCAACAATGGCCAAATCGAAATTCAATTCTTTCAACTTTCTGTAATGTTCATCGTCTTCAAGTTGGTTAGTGCATATGTTTTCAATTTCGGGAATGTTGATTCTCCACGTTCCTATCGTGTCTCGCAGTTCAAAGATGTCTTTTACTATGATTGCTAATTCCGAGTCAGGCATCATGAAGAAATCCCTTTTTGGCGTGCTATGGCTGAGTATTTTTATCTATTGAAGAGAAACAAAATAAAGCATTGTTCAACTCTACTGTAAACATGAAATATAAAGATGATAATCTGGTGAACACATTTATAAAAGATTTTAAACTTATGTTGTCAATGTCCTGCTCCTTGATTAAATTTTATTCAATATCATTGTCTGATTACATTATATTTGTAGCCGTCGCTGGCTCTAACCTTGCCTACCCATAGATTTTATCTATCCTGGTGGTGAGACTATGCTATGCCGTTGACATAGGTCGGTTCAGATGTTACTTAGTTTGTAACTAGTTGGATGACTCTTACTGATCCCTGTTCACACAAAACCAGACTGCTGAACTTAGGTAAACAATGTTCATCGATGTACCTTTCTCTACAATAACTTGACACCGGAATGTCAAGTAAAGCCAAGGGGGTAAGTAACCTACTACCACTGATGTGAGGCTCCAGAGGGTTTGCTCTTGATGGAGGAACGCACAGAGTAACCTGTCAACTCACTGCAGACTCGGTCTTATATACAGACCAAGTTACATAATCCAGGCAAACCTGTCGCCCTTCCTTGCACGTGTCCACCGGAATCACCACACAGCGAGGATCAGTACCCGCGTTCTCTATCATGAAGTTAACACACAACCGCTCAACTGACCCGACCCTACATATTTATGGTGATTTCTCTTGCTTTAAATCACCAGATGTCTGACTTCCTGCTGCTGTCACAAATCAGCTCTATATACATAGTAGTGATATAGGAGCATAACAATTTGTCTTTATGACATATACAATATGATTGTGTGAATATTAGTGAAGAATGATATGGAGCGACAATGTTAATTATTGTAAATATGCAAAGATATACTGGGAGCTAGCTATATATAATTAAATTCACAACTGTAAACATATGATCATATATATATGTGTAGTGGCTGGGTGTCGGGTACAGCTGAAGCTCCTCCCGAGCACCACCACGCTCTTGGTCCAGAATGCCATCCCGGTGCTGGTCCCACCCGCGAACCCACAGCTGCGTTTTACAACAGCCACCCAGCACCATGGCACTGCCCGAGAGGATCACAGGGAGGGCCCCAAAGGCTTCATCACCTGCTCTCATCTCGGGATCCCAGAACTCCATCCAGAAAGGGGGCCCGATGGTCAACCCTCTTCTTCTAGAGAACCAGGACTCTCTGACCCCAATGCCAGGGGACCGAAGGTCTAGCGCCCTTGGCAGAGAACAGAGACAGAGCCCTGTAGAGGGACCGCACATAGTCCCTCCACACCCCAGTGTGTTGAGCTAAGCTTCAGCATGCTTCTTATATACACCTGCTGGGTCTCACTGAGCATGTGCAGAACCCTGTTGGGTCCCCACTGGTGGTTCTGTTAAGTCTGGTACCCAGCTGACCAGTCAGTTCTGCAGGGACCTTCCTCACTGCTACAGAATCAGTCAATAATTTAGGTACCTGCCAGGTGGCCAAATAACCTGTGTAGACTGGTTCCAACAAAGTGCCAGTAATAGCAAGTGGCTTGTAGCCTCACAGGTGGCCACTGCTTCAAAGGCCGAAAAGAATAGATGACCCCAGGTCCCCTATACTTGCATGCATATCTGTATATGCATCTATAAGTATATGTAACTACTAAAATACCTACTGTACTTGCAACTTCCCTGTAGTAAAGTCAAAGTCTTCCACTTACCTTGCCATTTTCAAAGCGGCTTCTATCTGGCATACTGCTGCTAAGTACCATATAAACTTCATGACCATGATCAATCAGACCATCACCAATGGCTGCCATCTGCCTGACATGGCTTGTGAAAGGTACGGGTAGAAGCAGCACCCTCTTACTGTTCACCATTGTGTAGAGGCAAGCCCCCAGAAGAATCCAGGCAAAGGATAGCCTCACTGTCCCCCTTAACATGTTCTTGTTTATTGTGTGTTCTACAGTGCAAACTGACACTGCTACTACCTTACTAATGGTATAAGCAGATGAGTGAAATCTAGGATATACAAACATGGATTAGATTGATGGGTTGGCAAAGGTTCTCTACAGATAAGCCTCTATCATCATCAATGGATCAGATCTGATTAGATATCAAGTCCAGAGGCCAGAAGTTTTTGAGAAGACAATAAATTGGTCATTGGGGTCAAATTCCTTTCAAGAAAATTCAATTCATTCAACAGATATGCAGGTTTTAGGTTTTGTGGCAACTTCCATTGCCATATCATGCATATGAATGTATTCCATTTTTTACCCATGTCATCCTGTATTCTTCCATTAAATCACTTACAAATTCCAAACTTATTTCTATTTCCTGCTCTAAGAATGACAGTCAGTGTAAGGTCCATGGCATGAGAACAGAGTGCAGCATGGTTTTTAAGCATGAAGTATAGATTCTAAAGGTTATCAGGATAAGTGCCCTCGAAATGATTATTGAGATAGAGTATATGGGAAGGAATCACTCACTACTTGTAAAGTCAACACCAGCCGATTATAACACAGATGAATCAATGGAGATGTCTGCGCTAGATTTAGAGATGGAAATTTCATTACATTTATGAATGTTTATTACCCACCTATTACGAAGTCTCCATAGGAAATGTATAGGACACCTGGAATTAGCTACCCGGAGGTTCTGGCATGTCAGAATCTCCTGCAGGAGATTCCGGAAAAATAGTCCTGTCCATAATGAGGTTGAATCATCATGACATAGTTGAAAAAGAGTTGCATTGATGAAAATTAAAGGACATTATATCTGGTTTAAATGAAAACAACTTCACGACGTTTATGAAATAACATATTTATTTTCCACAAAGTGAAACGTCATTGGTTGGAGTACATGTATGCACATGAGATGCAATCTTCACAGGTAAATCTTGTCCAAGGTGTCAAGGTTAATGATGTGCGCTGGGTATAGGTGGCCGAGGGACCCGTCTTCCCGTCTCATAAGCGAAAGCAGAAGCACGTCCTTCGGAAATTGTGATACGAAGAATGATAATGTCTGGAAAAAATGCAAGTAAATTATTAATCTACTGCATCATATATGCATCCTACGATTTTGTACCTTGATCTGCACGCCTCGTAAGTAGGAGTGGGTTTTTTTTACCTGGTGTCGATAGTAGACTGTTCCCAAATAAATAATGGACAGGTATCGCCTGGTTATCAAACCTCTCTTCCTCACAAGATCCCCATATAGCTTATTTACACTGGTCTAAAATGGTAATACAAAATAAAGGAATGGCAACCTTTCAAAAGATGACTTGTCAAATTGTTCCTCTAAAACTGACAGATTGAGACAGTAGTACCACAGCCTCTCACCAGGAGTCTTCCAAGCAGTATGACACATTCAAGTGAAAGTAATTTATGATTTTTAATCTAACTATCCTACACATTTGTCACCTTTGACACAAGAAAATATGATATCTGAGTATGAAAACCCATACTACTGGCTAGGTACAAACCCTGGTCCGGAATGGGCTGCATCGAGATCCATAATCATGATGATGACTAAAAATATGCTATGAGTTTTAGTTACAGGGTAATCTCAGAAGGGAAGGCCGACTGAAATCATGTAGCAAACCAAAATGAATGGCATATTTTCAGTGGCTTTGGATCGAGCAGTTCAGATTTTATTTCACCCCTATCACTGACTAATTATTGGCTAACATTTGTGACTTCATTCCCCATTGAGTATGTTTTTACAATACTCATCAGGCGATGATCCTTACTGTCTGTACTAAATGATGGATGCATGTAAGTTACATGTACCTATATTCCTATCTCCAGGAGATATGCCACAGGCTAGCCTCTGACTACACTAACTGCAACTACAACAATATTGGCTTGGCTACAGCTTCAACACTACCTAGTGCTATGTTTCACATTATGTTTTCACCATTACGTCCCAACATCAGGTCAACAGAAGGGGAATCGATGACTTCTTAAGTAAATAAAATGATAAATGACCGAGTCCATAGGGATGCCATTCTGGGCCTTTTGTAACATGAATATGTCCCTCTGCCTACAGTGTCAGGACATATTTATGTTACAAAAGACCTCAAACGTACATCCCTACAGACTCAGTAACCATGTTCTCTCTTAGTATTAGATAATGTATGCGCTCTCGGAGAGGTAGTGAATGGTTGTGAATCGATGACTTAGAAAGTGAAATAAATGGTGTTTTCTCAACAATCTTAGGCATATGGTAATAAGAAAACGTATTGACAGAGCTATAGAGATGCAATTTTCTACTTTTTGTCCTATAAAATGTGTCCCTCCACTTCCAGCGTCGGGACGTATTTTATGGGACAAAAGACCTGGACGGTCATCCCTACGGCTTCAGTAACTATGTTTTGTCATAATAATCTATTTAACTCTAGTAAACAGTTTAGTAATGGCTGAAAGCATTAGAGATTGATGTCACCCACCTTGGTGTGATCAATAGTAGCTCTTGTAATATCCGTAGTATGAGGGGTAGTAGTAATATGACGGGTAGTAGTAGTAAGACGGGTCTGCGGCGGGATGGGCGGCGGGCATCGGCAAGGCCTCCGTCTGACACGCTAACAACATGGCGGCCAAAACCAAGAACAGACCGAGAAAGGCGAAGCAGCGGGCCATGGTGTGTGAGATGCGTGTTGACTGAAGGATCCACCGAAGTCTGATGATTCCCACTCGATTTTCCCTGTTTATATACCAGGAAGAGTCCAAGCTGCGTAATGCCTGAGTGATAACGATGGAATTGTTCCATATTTAATTCATTAAGGAAATTGTACGGCAGTTCCTGTGAGCTGCCAACTTATGCGCCTCGATCTGCCTGATCAAAGATGACGACCTCGGGTGTAATAGCCACTGGCATCCATTAGGAAGTCGGCGAGCGCTCGCAGGGATCTGAGTTTCCGACATAGTGGCGTTATGTTCCGCGAAGTATATTCATAATGCAGAATGAATTACCAATTAAAATAAGAACAGCGAACTCCCGCTGTTACGGCTGTACATGAGTTATTACATTATCGGTAGCCTTCTGTCTACTATATATCATGTGTGACACTATTTGTAATTTCTTCTGTAAGTTTCTCGTGTGAAAGACGATTTACGCGTACAACTTTGCAGATCCAGCTATGACCATGCAGAATAAACTCAGGGGCAAGAAACTCTGGAACTCGTTGTCAGAAGGCATTAAGGAGAAACCCAGTAATTTGTCCTTTAAAACCATCTGAAAGAAAAACCAAACATAACTGTAACATGATTTAATTCATATGAATAAGATATATAAGATTGAAAAAGTATGTACAAAACCCCCTGTGCCTAAGTTATAAGTGTCATGACAGATTCTACGTTGACAAAGGTAACCAATACTTAGAAATTGGATAACGGGAATCTCCCTATATCATATGCAATAGTTGATGAGTAGACTTTCCCATTCATCTCATTGGAGCACTATGGCACATATAAATGTTAACCTATCATTGCCATTATTGTTATTATATCGTGAACAGTATCTGCATGAACCTTAAGCCGGTTGATTGTTACGGCCATGATTGAAAACCATAGTTGGAACATAGTTTTTCGTATATCGGGCCCCGTGATCGCAAACTCAAAGCTACAACTACGTCTACATACATAATTGAAAACCAACCATTGCATGTTGAATTATGACCAATAAAAATTACTCATCACAGATACAATTGGGTTGATATATGTAAGTATTGCTATGTGCATACATTTTTATTACTTTTTCTAAAGAGCATAATTTCCTATTTGTCCTGCAGTGATGATAATTACTTCCATGATTGCACAAATGCGCTTATGCTCCAAATTCATTTATTTGTCCCCTGACGAATGTAAGGAAACAAGAAGAAACTGTCATTTACTAAATGTTATTAAATGGTGGAGCCTGTATGACCAAAACGTGTTCGAACCAGCGGAGAGGAATCTCCGGAGTTATAAGAAATGTAAACTTAAGTTAAAAAACCTAACTTAGAACTATATAGAAGAGCACCATTATATCTGGGTAGTAAATTATGGTATAATCTAACAGTAGAAACACAGGTGTCACGAATGGAAAATAGTTTCAAAACTAGAGTCAGAAATGAGTTATACTAGTCATAAACCTGTGTATAATCCTCTCCTCACCTATTTGCTAGTCACTGTCTATGTTGTGTGTATATGTAGTCATGAAGACTATTGTCTTTCCTCACCTGTGGAAAGCTTTGTCTTTTTTGTATGACCTGTCTTAGTGTGTGTTACTACTAGACCATGTGATGTGGGAGATCAAGGTGCTTCGCCTTGAATATCAGTTTTATGGTCAATAAACTTTTTTTATTTTAATACAACAACGGCACTTCCCCTCTCTGTGTCCCGCACCTCTCTATGGCCCCGCATCTCACATACTGACCCTGCTCCATCTGTGCAGCGGCTGCAGAGGTGACAAAGTACATAAAGGTGTAAAAGTAAGTGAGTGATAATAGTTTCATAGTTTTCACATATGTGTATAGAGCCTCCCATGTGAAAACAAATATGTCCTGGGTATCATCACTAAGTCATCTTAAACTGAGATTGGTGTACAGAGACAAAGGATGCATTGTAAAACTTTGAAAGTCAGTAGAATTTCATCAAAGCACAAAGCCTCAGTACAGGAATGGTGGTGCCTTACTGTCGGCCACCTGTTGACTGCTTCATGAACTAACAAGCGTTCAGTATCCTCATATCTGGTACATTTCAAGCAGATTCAAGTTGATTCAAGTGACACTGTAACAGGTGTGTTATGTCTATATATGGGTAGCAGCAGAATTGAACAGTAGATTGCAGATAAAGAAAGTTGAATGGGATACAAAGGTATAAAGGACATGAAAACGTTTTCCAATATCCTGATTAGATCAAAGATTATTGAACTGTGCATTATCTTCTTTATATATATATATATATATATATATATATATATATATATATATATATATATATATATATATATATAATTAGTATACAGGGATGCTCTAGAAATTTGCATTAAGTTCTATGGATGATATACAGGGCGGCGAAATTGGCAAAGCTTCTTCTGGCAAGAATAAGAAAAAAACGTGGTTACTGAGCCCATAAGTATAGCCATTCGAGGTCTTCCGTAACATAAGATATGTTCCCAGCATTGCAATGCAGGTGGAGGGACATATTTATGTTACAACAAGCGTAGAATGACATCCCTATGGCCTCAGTCACTACATTTACTTATTATCATGTAGAGGCCATTCTTAAAGTATGTACGCGGCGGGGGGGGGGGGGGGGGGCTAGACCGAACGACCGAATAGGATTGAACACTTGATTTTTGATACGCATGCATACGCGATTTCATTGCATGTATCAGTAGTGCTAAAGGGTGGGTCGCATGCTAGATGGCAAGGTTCATGGGGGTGCGGCAGGTTGCTAAGTAGATTCGCACAAAGGGCCAACATCCATGATGCCCATGGAGAAACCATCACCAGGACCAAATAGTATTATGCCCATGGAGAAGAACATCAACAAGGCTAAAATCCATGATACCCATGGAGGAAAACGTCACCAATGCAAAAACCATGATGCCCATGGAGAAAAGCATTACCAAAAATCATGATGCACATGGAAAAAACCATCACCAAAGCCATTAATTATGATGCCCATGGAGAAAATTGTAACCAAGGTCAAAACCCATACAGCTCCTCAACCATATTGCTACTCAACCATACCACCTCTCACCCATACATTCCCTAAACCCCATACTGCCCTTAAACCATACTGCCCCTCAAACATACTGCATCTCAACCATACTATCAGCAATTCATACTGCCCTTAAACCATACTGCCCTTAAACCATACTGCCCCTTAATCTTACTGCCCTTCATCATACTGGCCCTAAATATTATTTTTCCTCACCACATACTGCCCCTGAACCATACTACCCCAAACCATACTACCCTTGAGGGGCAGTATGGTATAGGGGTACTATGGTAAGGGACAGTATGGTCATTGGGCAGCATGGTTTTGGGGCAGTATAGTCTCGGGGCAGTATAGTCTCGGGGCAGTATAGTCTCGGGGCAGTATAGTCTCGGGGCAGTATAGTCTCGGGGCAGTATAGTCTCGGGGCAGTATAGTCTCGGGGCAGTATGGTTGAGGGGCAGTATTGTTAAGGGGAAGTTCTGTTGAGGGTACTATGGTGAGGGGCAGTATGGTTACGGACTGTATGGTTGAGGGGCAATACGATGAGGGGCAGTATAGTTTACAGACAGTATGGCTGAGGGGCAGTATGGTTGAGGGCCAGTGTCGTTATGGGGCAGTATGGTGGAGGGACAGTATGGTGGAGGGGCAATGTGATTATCAGGCAGTTTTGGTGAGCAGGTATGGTGAGGAAGGCTATGGTAATGGGCAACATGGTGAAGGGTTAGTATAGTGAGGGGCAGTATCGTTTGATGCAATTTGATGCAGGGCCAGTATGGTGAGAGGTGCCCTTTATGGTGAGGGGCAAAATGATTATGGGGCAGTATGGTAGAAGGCCAGTATGGTTCAGCATGATGGAGAGTTAGGGTTAGGGGAACCACCAATGGATTGGATTACCATTGGAAAACACAGGGACCTAAAATGCAAGGTGTGCAGTCTCCCTTGAAACTGAGGGATCGATGTACCTCAAAGGATATTTGTCACAAACGAATCCTGCTTTATTTAGTGAAACACAATCTCCTGGTCCAAATGGCTGGGTCTCATTTCTCTGAGGCTCAAGATTCATAGGGGTAGTTTTACCCAACAAATTCCGTTCACAAAGTACAGAATCTCATGGGATTTTTATCTTAGACATATTTAAAATTCGTAGGGGCATTTTACTGAGACAGATGTTCCCACTGCTGAGTGGCCAAATAAGTATCCAACCTAGCCATAATGAAGCCAGCAAGCAGATTCACCATGGTGCCTATTTTTCCATCAAGGGTATTTGGGGGGAGTGCCCCTATTTTAGCAATAAATCACCCTGCCCTAAGGAACTTCCTTGCCTCAGGTGTGTCCTTCCATGCAAATCCAAGCCATTTTTAAAGAAACTGGGTAAGGTAAAAGAATGTACACCCTGCTAGATTTCTGTACTGGGGGGAAATTGCCAGAGACTGAAGAAAAGGTAAAGTACACCTGTCTCTCGTACATTAGTTCCCACATGTGAATCCTGATGACAATGAGGTGGGGGTCTAGAAAATATACATATGCAATAAGAGGGGGGGGGGGTGTTCATGGGTTGATTCTCCAGAAAAATCTGCGTACATGTATACTTCATGGATGGCCCCCAACCAACACAGCATAGGACGCCACTAGTATGCTGCCTCAACACTAGCTCCACCTTGTGTGATATAGTGAAACGAAGAAAATAATTATAAATCCTTGAGGAAGATGACAAGACAAGATGAACTAGCTTGGCGGAAAATGGTTATATATACAAATATAATCATCTAATAAACAATTACAATACAAAACAACAATCCCAATTAACGAAAAAAATGCCAGTGTCCTTCCGCTGAGATTCAACGGCTTCATTGTGACGGGTGTTTCACTTGGTTAACATCCAGTTACCCGGTCTAGTTATCCCGCCCATATACTACGTAGTATTTGTAGGCCTGTCTTCATTATTTTGTGCTTATGTTACAGACTCTTAAAAGGGGAAGTACCAGAACATTGATTCTTGTATCAACCCTTAATCTGTGGAGATATCTTTTCATATTGATGTATAATCTAAATACTTTGACCAACAAAAACGAAAACAGTATTTGAAAAACTGCATGGCGTGATTTCTACTACCTAATTCAAACTCGATGGGATACGAGCTCTGACCGTAAGCTTTCATATGTTCCTTAATAAAAAAAGACAATAGAAAATTATATTACGATATATTGCTAAATGTTATTTCTAAAGGCAGTAGAAATTGGTTATTCACCCCATCTCATCATTACCAACTACTAGTATAAGCTTATTACAGTCAGACGTTGTTCCCTGACTTACTACTCCTTGGGAAGCTCATTTTGAGTGTGCCCGGTGTCGGGGCTGTTCCCTTCTCGGAATTTTTCTGCTCTGCTCAATTGTTACAATATATACTTACGTGAGTGTTATCAGAGGGACCAGGCGGCAGAACGGCCTAGGCCGAGCCTGGGGATCATATGTATGAGAAAACCCTAAATAAACGTGATAAAAAAAAAATTAAAAAACGATTTTCAAAGTATAACATTTCAAGAATAACCAGTTCTCAATGTAGTCCTAATGAATTGAACATATTCAAATTTCGACGTCAGGTAAATATGTTCTGTCACGTTCATATTCTGTTCATTAGTAAGATCAAAGGATAAAGAGTTCACAGATAAGCATCTCACGTATCCTATTCACCAGAAGCATAACTCTTAAATATCACCAATTAAATACCAACATGTCAGGTTCCTTGATATTTCTTTATATGGTCTACATTATCATAATATGCTTCTTCCAAATTAAGTCACAGTTTTTTTACGACATGCTAATAAAAAAGGTTGAAGGTGGAACTTTTTTTTACTGTTCCAACTGTCCAATTATGCACCTTTCGTTCTCTTTCTCCCATGTTGTAACGAAGGTTCCGAGCCATGCGCCAATATCCTTGTTATAAACAAGTTGGTAATCACTGTTTCTGTTTTATCAATTCCTGCTACTTTTACATACTGATAAGTAAACTTCATGCGAAATTCCAAAACTATTTGTGAATATATCATTGTAAGCTCTATGAGCCACAGAAAGAACAGAAACAACTTCTGTTATCACCTTGTTCATCCGTGGTCCTATGATATGAATAGTGAATTTTCACATGATTGCACTGTTCCAATATGGATATATTGTTATTTTCTTTACTGAAATAAAAGATATTTGGGGGAAAATACCATGACATCATAACTTGCTTTATTTCTATCAGTTCTTTCATAGATATATGCTGTACTTAAATGAAATCCATTCGAAATCATCATTCTATGGATCCCCAATAGATTATGGGATAGTGAATTGAATTGTTTCTTTCTTTGGAGGCCTGAGCGATTATTACATTGTAATAATTAAAACTTCAAAATTAGCACACTGACATAAATTTGATAAAAGGCCCATGTGGACTTTGCCTAACAACAGACTGCCTATCTATTTGTCATTTCATCTCATATTTCTGTACTTTTAAGTTCCAGATGAACGAGATTGTGCTGAAATATGTCTACATCATGTTACAACCAACACTGTGTCACCATTGTTTAAGAGGGCCCGAACGGAAGACTGGCTCTGAGCCGAGTTCGGTTTTTTACATGTATGTATATGTATGTTCTTGATCCCTAATAAAATCCAATTAAAAACAAACAAACAAACAAAAGAAAAAACACGACAGACTAAAGAATGTCAACCTACAAAATAAGAACTAGCCCTGTTAAGTGTGCCAATCCTTCCAGACTGCGAGTCATAGGTCTAGATTTTTGTTCTATTGCAAAAGATTTATTTTGTTTAATAATGTCATTATGACATAGGAATTTAGATGTTTTCTGGAGCAGGCTAGATTGTCTCTACGCCCCCATGCTGTGTCCAGTCTGCACATTGAGTGAGATATTTTTGTCGAGTTAAGGGCTGATGTCCATGACAGCCTCTCACCTCCCTCTTGCTGAGTTCAGAGGCAACATCTCTCATGAGGGTTCGGGGGCAGGCCCCTAGGAGCTCTGAGATTTAGACATTTTGATAGCGGAGTGTATGAAGTTTGTTTCTGATTTATACAACTTTTTAACTTAACATGATAGAAACAAAATTCAAAATATATCTGAGCCTATCATTTAGTGAGAGATCATTAGAAAACTGTGAGACCGTGGGAAACGGCTCAAATCCTCTCTGCCCCAACCTGCCTGTTTGGGCCCAAATCTGGCCCATACGCCAGTTTTTGAAATATCCTAAATTCTGAGAGATTACGAGGGTATTTTATGTTCTGCTTGTAAATAGAGATGAACATCTTTATATGTTAAAATAAAATACTCTCAATTCGGTTATTATTTATGTCTAACCAGACACAATCTCTGGGATTATTTTCTACAATGGAAAGCACCTCATGTGTTGCAGGGTTTTGTTTTGTCAACAGTGGTGTTTCCTAATCCTTCATAATCAACTGTAGATTCCCATAACAAATTGGTTTAAGTCTGAAAAGGAAACAGCTGGATTGTCTTTTAAGCTCCTTTTAACAATTCCCATATTTCCTTACCTGGCACTCAAGATGTGTGAGTTGCTTGACTTGTATAACTTTTGACAGATGCCTTATTTTGAATCTGAAATGTTCGCTGGTCTCCCCTGTCTTAAGTGGATACCCAGGGAACCAGCTATGGGTTGGGGCGGAGATAAGTAAGCGCTAGTGCCGCGAAAGATCCGGGAGGAGACTGAGCCCAAATTCATAAGACTGAACACCCCTGGTAGGCTTACAACACAAGCTTGCTCCCTCTGCAGTTTTCTTAAAGGTATATCCTACGATATACAGTGGCGCCACCTTGTGATTTCCAAATACTCACAAATATCAATTCAAATAGGTTCATTTATCTTTATTCTAGTAACAAATAAGTGAAGTGTAACATATTAATGAGTCTGACCTTACCAAATACGTAAATAAAACCAATTTACATTTGGTTGATTTGTCGGTATGGGAAGTATATTAAAAAATAGAGGTTTCTTCTCTAATTTTCAAGACAAATTGTCCCATATGCCTTTGATAGCTCAATTCTTCAACAGTTTGAACCAATATGCCGTTTTCCTAATAACTCAATTCTTCAACGGTTTAGAAATTATGACATTTTACTAATGAATCTATACTTTGAACAGCAGTTTGGAGAAAAACAGCTAAAAATAAAATATGTATGGTTTGATATGAAATAGTGATGTGTAAATCCGTGCTAAGAAACTCCCATTGCAGATATGCCATAGACCTATAAAAGACCTCAGAAGCAAGTCTTCACTTTGCACGTGAAGTTTCAGCCAGTCAGGCTTGTGCCGCCATCTGTGGGCTCACGTGAGAACCATCTGGTCACGTGACTTTGTTATGCTTCTGCCGCCATTTTGCTTCTGTGGAGACTTCCTGGGGTCCGAGAAAGTTTTACAAGTGGAGTACGAATTCACGGATTTACGTGTTCCCACCTCATGGAGCTCTAGTGTCCGGAGCTGCAGGATATCCTGAGTAGGGGCCTCAACTCTCAGGTAGGAATAATCACGCTGTGTTTCTGTCGGGATTGATAAATTTAGTGCTGGCGGTGGCTGCTCAGGGGAGAGAGGGGTGTTCGTTCAGCACCGTCTACACTCTGAGGAGAGAGCAGAGACGAGAGGCACAGACTCGGCCGGCGAACCGCGAGGAAAACGGGTCAAATTCCCCCATTCTCCTTATGTTGATGCACATTGTTAGGTACCAGGTCGAGAATTAGATGTCTAAGCTACCGCCTGCATGCTTTGGAACAGCGAATGCATGGAGGATTTACGAGAAAGATGGCATGTTCTTGATTGATGTCTTTTCCCAAATCACGATCTGATGTGATTCTGAATCGGTGTCGCATCCCGTGTGTCCCCCAACTGACACCTCTCCTTCTGACACTGACAGCGTGCCCCTTCTTGTCTAAACACTCTCAAATCGCACTCATATCTCTGTTTCAGGGAACGTGGCTTCATTCTGATAAATTGTGACCTAATTGTACATTGTGTCAGTTAAATTCCACTGCAATATAATCGATTCCCTCGAGTTGAGCAGCCGTTGGATGTAGACAGCGTTACCTTCAGTGTCACGGCTGAGACTGGGGCAGTAAATTATAGCGTTAGATCTAAGTTCGTAACGATCTAATAACGTGTAATTGCGCTACCTATTATTACCTTTAATAGCATTACCAGATCTTACTCAGTCCATATGATATATGGAAACATTACCCTAGCTTAGTAGCAAGTAGACGTACAACCAGCTTAGCCATTTGAAGTTTAACTTAACCTCTGCCAATGACTGCTGACATACCAGTCTCTGGGGAGGTAAGACTGAAATAAGGTGAACTGTGAACAGAGTTGGCCATTTATGATTTAACTTGAATTTTAAGCGATCAGTAGATTGTCGACTCCTGTAGTATGGTTTTATCTACTTTGATACACTGTCGGAATTTATATCTACTACACGAAGTACTATTTATTTCACCAGGCCAATTGGCCTTAAAGTTAAAGTTAAAGTGAAACCTCCAACTCAATCTGCTTTGACAGCTATTGTAGGTGGTCCAGTTATTTATAGAGAACACAAGCTGAATAGGTCCAAAGCTAATTTAGGGTTTCTCTTTGTCCACTTACCATCCTTACAAATTGACCAATTTTCTATTTCTATTGTGCTCTTCTCTTGGCATAAATTATTGCTAGTGTCAAGCCTAGGAAACCACTGTCCATAAAAATAACTAGTGTATACTGTTGGCCTATAATGCTGGTATGTACAGGTACTGTCTCTCATACTGTGACCATTTTACAAGGAAGTTATACCATATATTTCCTATCTTTATATCAGAAATATAAATACTGGCTTGGGAAACATACAAACAGCTATTCACTGACTAGTTCGTTACATATACTCAGGGATGGTAGTTCTCCACTTTCCCAAGGAAGTGCTTTCTTCTTCTCGTTTATACAAATATTTATTATGTGCAAAAACGAAGATCGTATAAACTGAGTCTCATTCATGCCAATAAAACTGTGTTAGAACCTCTCCACATACCCTCAGCCCCATTCCATGGCCAACACCGATGTGTGTTCCATGTTTTCCCAGCTAAGTTAACATTTCACATAAAAAATATTTTCACTTTTTCTCCTGGCCCCAACTGATATCCCTGTATCATACTAAATTTGTGTGTGTGTGTTTTTTACTATTATTTTTTGGTTTCATACAAATTGTTGCTATCTATCCTACCAACGCAATTTCAGATAAAATACCGAATCTGATATCGGTCTTAGAGTATATGAGGTGAAGCGGTCGTATATAGATCTCCAGACGAGATAGGTTAAGATATGTTTTTTTTTTAAGAGAAGCACCAGGCCATCTGTAAGCACTATCAAAGATTGGCCACAGCCGTCTACTTACACCGTATACTATATAGCGTAGGCGGAAATGGCAAGTAGGCTAAAAGATAAGCCCTTACCAGTGCCAAGTCCACCAGTAGATGTTTTCTGGTTTAACTCCTATGCTTCCCCTAAGCCAGTATTTACTTCGTGTATTAAAACCACCAATATTATCCAGGTTTACCTTTGATGTGTGCGGGTGGGCATGTAACCTAGACATGATTCACCCTGTGGAATGTCTAATGATGCTCATATGTATTTAAAAAAAAAAAAAAAAAAAAAAAATTCAAATGTAATTCTCTTTATTATGAAGGATCACCAACTACAAACCCCTAGAAAAAGGAGTATATTTGATGCTTATCGGAATGGGAAAATCTTTATGTGTTTTTAGATTTCATCTAACATAACATTGACGACGTTTTGGCACCGGGTGGTCCCTTCCTTGAGGCCAGTTAGAGATACGCATTTAGAATGTGATTTACCGTGTAGACGGGTCCTAACCCTGGTCCTAACGGTCAGTGGCCTAGTTCTCGATTTAGGTCGTTATCGTGGCGCTAGTATAATCTGGGAATAACTTCAGTGTCATCGGGAATCCATGTGTATCTGCCCCATCTGTCACTAGAACCTAAATAATGGTTCAAATCTGTGGTGAATAATCAGCCACTGAAAACAGAAAGAGGTATCGAGGCAAGTAACGATAGAAAACCTTTTTTTGTTTGTAATACAATGCAAAATCTATGCTTGATATCATATATACATATGATATACATATATATTAAAAATATAGCAGTATCCTTTATATGTATACTTATGAATAAATCTTTGCTATTGATATTGAGTAATTTAACTCCATATACCTGTACATGAAATAGATAAACGTGGATTTTATTTTTGCATTAATACACATGCTCCTATGTTATTTAATACACATGCTCCTATGTTATCATTTATAACTTTGAAAAACAAAATTGTACTTTTTCATAATAAGAATCCAAAACATTTATTGGTAGTTAAAGGATGACAAGTTTAGATCTAGATGAAGATGATATTCCTACTGGAGATCAAGTTATATCCATATTTCCCGGACAGGAAACTTGACCATTTACAAACATATGACTGAAAAGGATTTCATAAAAGGAAACCTTCTAGAAATCTATTCAGGAAACCTGGTTCTCCCTATGGGGAGTACTATATGCCATACACACCCCCATCCTGCCATTCCCTCGTCGGCTCATCTTCAGCCGTCCCTTTTACACCATCTGTCAGGTGAGAGCTCTAGACACCGGCCCGCGGAAGGAGGTGGGGGTGCTTTGTATCAGAGAAGGCCGGAAGTTGCAGGTCTAAGTCTACTCACCGTAAAATGACTCATTCACACCGGGCTTTACGACATGACCCGACCCCAGACTTCTCAATGAAACAATAAAAGTGAAAAATAATGTCATGGAAAAAAGTACACCATAAAATGTGGAGACAATAAAAAGTGACCTCGAGTCTGCCTGCCTGCCCCACATAATTTCCCCGGCAGCCAATTGCACGGGGCTGGTATGTGTGAGGGACAGAGGGTAAATTGTATAGGGGCCTTGTCTGACTGGATATGTGTATAACGTCGCTTGTAATTTTACATTCTACCTAAAGCATAATTTTGTATGGGATCTTTATTTACAACCTATGAGCAATACACAATGTCCTTCAAGCTGATGGACACAAAATGACAAAGGTCAATGTGTAGTTAGCTGTGTGACAACTGTCAGGAAAGGTGCGCCTTGGTTCTATTTGTATACCATAGATTCATACGGAAACTGGCTTACTGTCTTCGTACATCAACAATATGTGGTGAAATTATTGACCAGATACATCTCGATGCCATAGGCAGGGGATTGTATCTTGTCCATACTTTTACCACATATGTTAACGTACGAAGAGAGTCAGCCTGTGTTCTTATTAATATGGCGAAATTTTACCTAGTCACTTGATCACATACCCCATACATCACAGTTTGACGTACAGGTATAAATACGTAATGGGTAGGAGCGGGCAGTATATATAGTTGATACAGCCATAGGTATATAATATCTTTTCTGCAGTCTTACTAGGCAAGTTTTTTTCAATACAACAGTGAGATATCATCTGATTAACAAAATTATTATAGATTGTCTATTATCTATAATGTCTAACATGGGATTGAGGTAACAAATTCAACATAGAGTATACACATAAACGGCGTGTGAGACAAGGAATCGTATTACAAAGCAAGATATATTTCCAACCATTTCTCGAAAACTACCTTTATTGATGAAAGTAGCCTTAGAAATTAGGGTTTAGAGCAAAGGTTCTCTATGTACATCCACCTTACTTAATAGGTTTCAGACAGATATCACGATCGAAAAGTGCAGGTTGTATATTGACCGGGTAGCAATTTGCACCTGTTATGTAATAATACAGTAGTGGCGATTAGGATTTGTTCGCCGGGCCCACAGGTAGGACATAGCGCACGGAGGCCGATTAGACATGTAGGAGATAAGGCGGCAGGAGCCCACAGAGGACGGGCGGAATGTGGGTCAGATCCGGGGTGCTCGGGTCGGCGTCGTCCCCGGTCGTCATTACAAATAACGTACTGAGGTCCGCACTGAGGGTCGCATCTCGGCCGGGGGGTCGCTGGAGGCACAGACAGCCGCTGACAGACTCCATGTCGGGCTCTCAAGGTGCTCGGTATCTTACACAGTGCTCCCAACCACTTCCTTTTTTATTTCGTCATGTTTTATGGTGGAGACGTTTGACCCCGGGCGGCCTGGCTGTGTGGCGGAACTCGGGCATTTAGACTCCGTGTAAACACCTATCGTGGTGCCGCCTGGCCCCCGCCCGCCTGGCCCCCGCCCGCCCGCCCGGGCACCCGCCCCGCCTCCTCGTAACCTCCGCCCGCCAGGCCTCCGCCCGGCCCTTGCCTGGCCTCCGCCCCGCCTCCGCCAGGCCCCCGCCCCGCCCCCACCCTGCTCTCGCCCGGCCCCCGCCCGGCCCTCGCCCGGGTCACCCACCAGCCCATAATACTACGAATAAAAAAAGACCAAATAGAGAAGCCCGCGTGGGGGATGTCAGTGTGGTGCGATATGCGACCTCTCAGCCCTCATCTACAGGTAGATTGTCGTCGGATCCCGGCCAGTTGTCTGCGCCCAATCTGATACAGTTCAGGAAATTCTAAAGAGGTGTTCTCTGTATGGAGATGAATAGAGTCTCTCCAAATAAAATCCATGATTGTGGACTCAGTATGATACTGGCTTATTTCGAGAGGTGATATGGAATCGTGACATGCTAATGGAGCAGATTCCGAGATAAACATGATATATTTATATAATTCTCAGTTGTCTGCCCCATCATCGTGAAATTGACCTACAATTCTGCCACAAAACAGTACAGATTGGAATGGTTAAGTTTGGCTGTCCTTATCTTTAAACTCTAGAACTAAGTTGAAAAAGAATTAAAAGAATTTCAAATGGCAATCTTGTGCCGTGACTACGTACTTACAGTGAAGAGATTAAGGATTAGAATTAAATTTCAGATTAATCCCGACTCATGCTCTCTGAATCTATACGTTCATAGAATGGTTGGGTGAGACTCAGCTCGCTTAGGCAGTATAGTAATATTAGTCACCACCGTTAAGGAATGCTGTGGTTTGTTGAATCTCAATGGTCATGCTGACTTAGTAAATCGATATCAACAGAAAACGTGATTTCTGAGCCAGAAGTGAGGTCTTCTCTCTCTTGAATACAGCCAGACGTATTTAGGCATACGCGTGACCCTCAGCAGGCGTTTTCATTGAGGCATATACTGCAACCCTAGCAACGGGTAGTAACTCATAGATGTTCGGCCATAGGTATGATATAATAATTCATGCAACAAATTTGGGAATTTGTCGAGGTGTCAAATCAGGTTTTACAATATTCTTCTGTTGATACTGTGATGCACTCATAACATGTGTGAATCTATATGAACAGTAACAAAACTCTGAAAATATCACTCTTTACTAGTATATGTGTTGAGGTATACAGTAAAGATCGTAGATACGGAGTATAGAAATTGATTGTATCCTATCTACTTTCTATGTGGTGTGAGAACTAAAAGAACTCTCACCTCTGTAAATGTATAGGGGTGAGATTTCTACCTAAATTCATTACATAGATTCAGTCACCACCCTTGTGGTGTAAAAGAACCTGGAGAAAGTCTGGTAAGAACCTGTAATTGTTAAATGGACGTTAAATCAGACCAGCCAACCTCAATTTAGAAAACAGAGTGACACATATTCCCTCCCCCTACCTACAACATGAAAAATTGATCTCTGAAACCGAGATATTTTGCTTGACGCTCGCAACTGTTCTTACTCGCGATCAACTGTTCTTGTTGACCATACTATATAGAATTTAGATAGATTTCATCCCAAAACTGCTTAGATTGTGTTATTATGAAAGGTTCATGACGGGTGGCGGGGGGGGGAGGGGGATGGTGATATCCCAGACTCTGACCCCAGACCTTTCCCCTCCTTGTGGAGGCTGACTTTGTTTCTCTCACGAGACCTGTAACAGATGGAGCGTGGTCAGAATGGGAGATGCGGGTGCATAGAGAGCCGCTGCAGGTGGAGCATCTTCAGTATTGGAGATGCGGGGTGTAGAGCCGCTGCAGGTGGAAGAGATTCAACATGTGAGATGTGGGACCATAGAGAGCCACTGCAGGTGGAGTGACTTCAGTATGGGAGATGTGGGGGTATAAAGAGCCGCTGCAAGTGCCGCAGATTCAGTATGGGAGATATGAGTGTAGAGAGCCGCTGCAAGTGCCGCAGGTTCAGTATGGGAGATCTGAGCGTAGAGAGCCGCTGCAGGTGAAGCGGGTACAGTATGGGAGATCTGAGTGTAGAGAGCCGCTGCAAGTGCCGCAGGTTCAGTATGGGAGATGTGAGTGTAGTGAGCCGCTGCAAGCGCCGCAGGTTCAGTATGGGAGATCTGAGTGTAGAGAGCCGCTGCAAGTGCCGCAGGTTCAGTATGGGAGATGTGGGACCATAGAAAGCCACTGCAAGTGGAGCAGCTTCAGTATGGGAAATCTGAGCATAGAGAGCTGCTGCGGGTGGAGCGGGTTCAGTATTGGAGATGCAGGGCGATAGAGAGCCACTGCAAGTGCCACAGGTTCAGTATGGAAGAACTGAGTGTAAAGAGCCGCTACAGGTGGAGCGGGTTCAGTATGGGAGATGTGAGTGTAGTGATCCGCTGCAAGTGCCACAGGTTCAGTATGGGAGATCTGAGCGTAGAGAGCCGCGGGTTCAGTATGGGAGATCTGAGTGTAGAGAGCTGCTGCAAGTGGAGTGGGTTTAGTATGGGAGATCTGAGTGTAGAGAGCCGCTGCAAGTGGAGTGGGTTTAGTATGGGAGATCTGAGTGTAGAGAGCCGCTGCAAGTGCCACAGGGTCAGTATGGGAGATCTGAGCGTAGAGAGCCGCTGCAGGTGAAGCGGGTACAGTATGGGAGATCTGAGTGTAGAGAGCCGCTGCAAGTGGAGTGGGTTTAGTATGGGAGATCTGAGTGTAGAGAGCCGCTGCAAGTGCTGCAGGTTCAGTATGGGAGATCTGAGTGTCGAGAGCCGCTGCAAGTGCCACAGGTTCAGTATGGGAGATGCGGGGCCATAGATAGCCACTGCAAGTGCCACAGGTTCAGTATGGGAGGTCTGAGTGTAGATGGCCGCTGCAGGTGGAACGGGTACAGTATGGGAGATGCGGGGGCCTAGAAAGATGCGGGACATAGAGGGGAGGTGCTGTTGTTTATTTGCCTATAGAGTACATTGTTGAGGCCGTGGATAACGTGTCAGGAGGTAGTTCTAGTTGTCAAGATGCCACCATAACCTTTTTCCCACTGCGCAGTTTGTGCATGTATGTAGAGACATCTTCTTCACCGCTCCCAAACCTACTGCACATTCATGAATTCCTACCTACCGACTAAACATGGACATGTGTAGGTTGACCTCTAAGGGCAGTGGATCTCTGACCTCTACGAAAGGAGTCCTACATTAAACTTCTAAACATAGCCTTTTCCAGCTTAATCCCTATTACTCGAATGTATTTTTAGTGGTCAATAGAAATTGTTTCAATAAAAATAAACAAAAACAATTTGGGTAAGAGTCCTTTACTGCCAATGTTTTGACTAGAAGGGGTAATGATACATGATTGTACGGAGACAGAGAAGACTATCGGAGGGATAATCGGTATGGTCCTGAACCCTGACGATCAGAAAGTAGGACTCATCTCACCCCTGGTATTTTTGTCCCATAGGCTTAACATTGAAAACTCGTTCTCAATGCCCCGACGAGTATTGCGGTCCGTTCTCCATTGTCTATATCCTGTGTTTAGTGTTAACAGGGGTGAGGTAAATACAATATGCAACTCGTTTTGGTCAAAGAAGTCTTTTCCAACTCATTTGAATGCTACGTAATATTTATGATAAAAAATTTTCTTTCCCTCCGGTTGGGATGAGAGGGTGTCCCTCATACCTGGTGGGGTATTATTGGGATATCCTTTATGAGAAAAAAAAAAATCTCCATGCTACGTAATATTTACTCGGCTTTCGCCTTTTTCATATCACTCTGCATCAAACTTGTGGAGAACAACGACTTTGACCAAAACTTATTGGTTTCTTTAGTATTCTCTAAACTCCACATACTGTGATGCTTGGTATGAGCTGTCGACTTGACCCCTCGACCTTGAACAATACAGGACCTACTCGTACTCCCGGGTCGACTCGGGTATGGCGAGCTGCACCCGATGACTACATTCTGTCCGCTGGTGGTGGTGAAATAATTAATCAGAGGCCATCCTGCTCTACCCACCATAATGCCCCTAATATTGGCTCGGCTAACACGGACAGACTCCCAATTGCGCGCCTCCCCTGAATATTCTACATAAACGGTTTTTTTCCTGTCAGTTACCAGACGAACAAATCGACAATTCCTGAAAAAATAAAAAAAAATGAAAAAGGTTGACAATTCCTATCATGTTCTGTCATGACAGCGGCCAACCAGAAACCTTCCTGATGGACTGTATTCTGTACCATCAGATAATTCACATACGTAGATGGAGCTGTGTAGTTGTTGATAGGCAGCTCTATTAGTTACTCGCCTTTGATATGACAGACCAGCTTGTCACACGCTATTTTATCATTTAACTGATACGCACGCTTCTTAGGCTGGATGGTAATATCTAGGAGCTGTGAACATGATATAGTTATGATTAGAAAAGAAGTAATTTCAAACTTGATGCTAAAATTAGAAGGTTTACACACATTCCTAGGCTCCGTTTATCTACACTTGATGCTAAGATAAACATTAAATAGGAGATAATTGATAATTCATATTGATAGAAATATCCGCATATTGATATAAAACCGCAGTCGTAAAATTCGCAAACTCAAGAGGATAATCCTAAATTTAGAAACATTACAATAAAGAGAGTCATAATACTATTGTATCATGGACTTCAGTTTAGAAAATCAACTTCTACATCAGCTGAATCTCTCCTAGTAGTTCTATTAACTCATCTCACATCGGATCGAGTCAAAATATCTTCCACTGATCAGTGTCATCATAACAGAGTGATATGAAACAATAATTTGTCGTTTCTTATGATAGTAAATAGAAGAACTTATTTATCATCCTGCTTTCATTGGAAGTAGAGCGATATAAAACAGTTATTTGTCCTTTCTTGTGATATTAAAGACAGAACCAGCCTGCTTTCATTTTAAATAGAGCGATATAAAACAGTTATTTGTTGTTCCTCATGATATTAAAGACAGAACCCTCCTGCTTTCATTGTAAATAGAGCGATATAAAACAGTTATTTGTCGTTCCTCATGATATTAAAGACAGAATCATCCCGCTTTCATTGTAAATAGAGCGATATAAAACAGTTATTTGTCCTTTCTCGTGATATTAAAGACAGAACCAGCCTGCTTTCATTATAAATAGAGCGATATAAAACAGTAATTTGTTGTTTCTCGTGATATTAAAGACAGAACCCTCCTGCTTTCATTATAAATAGAGCGATATAAAACAGTAATTTGTTGTTTCTCGTGATATTAAAGACAGAACCCTCCTGCTTTCATTGTAAATAGAGCGATATAAAACAGTTATTTGTCCTTTCTCGTGATATTAAAGACAGAACCCTCCTGCTTTCATTATAAATAGAGCGATATAAAACAGTAATTTGTTGTTTCTCGTGATATTAAAGACAGAACCCTCCTGCTTTCATTGTAAATAGAGCGATATAAAACAGTTATTTGTCCTTTCTCGTGATATTAAAGACAGAACCCTCCTGCTTTCATTATAAATAGAGCGATATAAAACAGTAATTTGTTGTTTCTCGTGATATTAAAGACAGAACCCTCCTGCTTTCATTGTAAATCGAGCGATATAAAACAGTTATATGTTGTTCCTCATGATATTAAAGACAGAATCATCCTGTTTTCATTGTAAATAGAGCGATATAAAACAGTTATTTGTCGTTCCTCGTGATATTAAAGACAGGACCACCCTGTTTTCATTGTAAATAGAGCGATATAAAACAGTAATTTGTTGTTTCTCGTGATATTAAAGACAGAACCCTCCTGCTTTCATTGTAAATCGAGCGATATAAAACAGTTATTTGTCGTTCCTCGTGATATTAAAGACAGGACCACCCTGCTTTCATTGTAAATAGAGCGGAGAGGAGATAATGGGTTGACGGCAGCGGTCAGTATCAGCACGAGATAATAATGACGTGTTAACGGACTGCACCCAACCTGGACAATGGCCAGGCGGTAACAACTGATACGTCTGTATAGCTACTGACTACACCCACAACACAACTGGTGGTGCTCTTTTGTAAATTAGAGCCGCATGGCGAACACTTACTTCGCATTTTGTTCAAAGACGTATTAAGAAGGTATAGGGACCAGTACTCTCGGTGTAAGGGACCCTCCAATGGTCCCAAAGGCAACAAATAGCTTTGTAAACAACTCATGATCTTGTCTTGTCCCATGTACATGCCGCCCTGGATATACTATTGGTCTGCGATGCAACGTGCACAAGTTAACTTCATTTATTGTCTTTGAAAGTTAAAAAGAGAAAACCACATGTAACTGGACTTAACGGTCAATAAAAAAGGGCAAAGCTCAATTAGAAAAAAAATACTGTAGTGAACATCAATAAAGACACAACAAGGAATTAAAGTGCACAAGCGTTAATCAGTTTGTTTTCAGGTAAATAGTATACAGTCTAATTAGGTAACCTCGGAGCTTTCATTGCAGTCATAATAAGTTAAGTTACTATGGAATAAGGGAAGATTGAGGCAGAGACCAGGTTCTCTCAGTTAGTCGGTTAGTCCCCACTACAGGAGCTGGACAGAAGTCCCCAATCGCGCTCCTCATATAGCACCAAACCCTTGCATGAGCCACGTTTCACACAGGGCACAAGACTCCATGATAGCCCCAGGCGTCAAACTAACGGTTGCCAAAGCCAATGCTCGCCACACTGATTTTGACCTCATCAAAATACTAAACTGGGCATTGCAATGCTGATGTCAATGAACGATATTGTAGTATTACATCGTTATGAGATGTTGACATATAATGTCATACAATATGGCACATTTATTCATATTTAGTGTCTTCTAATGAAGTATTCCCTCTATATTAACTTCTATGATTAAAGCATCAATATTGTATATCATATGCAAATAGATCTCATGTAGTATAATTGGAAATCTGACTTATAATTTAATCTGATATTGGTCTGTTTTCCCTTTACTATACGCCTTCAAATGTTTTTGCCTGTAATTGCCATTTGAAGTACAATCTGCGCACGCCGACCTGGGCCGTATAACAGCGTACAGCCCATTAGACTACATGATTTATACGATGTAGGGAGCAGGGGTCAGTACCGTAAATTCCTTGAGTATAAGATGCATCTCGCGTATAAGACGCAAGCAGACTTTGGGAAAATTCTGCAAGACACACCTGGGGGTTGAGTGTTTGGGGTAAAAACCCGCTTAAGACGCACCCCGACTTGGGGAAAATCCTATCAGACGCACCCCCACTCGCCGCCCTCCACCCCACCTACTTTGTCATTTCCAGCAGAAAAATGTGGTTTCAGTCTCCCGCAGTCCAGCCCAGTCTCCAAAATGTTGTCTTCTTTTATATAGACAATATATATGTATTATTATGCAGTAAAAACATAATAAAACATTAAAATTATATATATCTTTTGATTTGTAGGCATTTTTAATGATACCCCTCGAAATTCTCAGTTACCCATACAAGACGCACTCAGAGTTTGGGTGAATCCTATAAGACGCACCAGGGGTTCGTTCGTGTATATTATCTCACCCCGGTATTTTTCTCATTAGGCTTAGCGTTAGGAACTCATACTCCACGAACATGAAGTTATTGTACCCAATACTCAATGGCTAATTTTGTGACTTATTTTATCAATAAATGATGTTATACGGGGTGAGATAAAATCAGAAACCCACTCGATGAAAATAACTTGGCCCGTACTCCACCGAGATTGACCACTACGTAATTCACTTATTCTCATCTCGTGAGTTTCCTTCTAAAGACGCGTCCTATTCTCGGGGATTTACGGTAAGTATAAGAACAATGTGCACAGGTGTATAATAAAGTCCGATGCGCTGTCGTCTGCTTTTCTGCCAGTCGATCAGCGCGGGTCTCCTGCATACACGTTTTCTGATGCTGTTCGTTAATGCACTTGACATTTAAACACCCTATTTTTATATCTAGACCAGGCTGAGGTTTGAAGTCACTGTTGAAAGAAAGAGAGAAAAGGTCATAGTGACTCCTGGCGAGAGACTGGTGCCTCCAGTTTAATTTAGGGTTTCCATCTCCCACAGTTTACTCTTGCTCGCAGAATTGTAGTGCGTATTCATTGTGTTTCGTAGACAGGTCAAATATACATGATTTTTGTAGGGTTAAAGGCATATCGGACTATACCTTGACATATAAAACCCGTGTCAATTTCCCAGAAATTGTCTCAAGTGTTATAGAACACATTGCTAGTTTAAAAAATGGGGGTCACCGTGCTATTTTTTTTTTATCTAGAGCTCAATATTATGGATCTTAACCCTGTTATTTCCCCTCCCCACTATAACATTGGGAATTTATACTCAATGCCCGTGGAGTATTGTATTAAAAAAAAGGTACTTAATGGGGATGATTTCACAAATGTTAGCCAATTGGTCAAGGATATCCTTCATAGTATGTTCCACAAAAGTACTCGTTTATCAGTTTTACTATGGAAATAAAGAGGAGAAAAACATTCATGGCTATCAGTGTAGATTATTCCCTAAGATGATGGATGTATATGTGCGAGGTGTTTTATATTCGCCGTGTGAACGTGTACATGGCAGTGTGGAGGAAGCAGTCGCAGCAGGTGGCACACGTGCCGAGGGTCACATTGAATACAAAGAGGCGGGGTTTTAATCAACTCTCAGGCTACGTGTATGTGAGAGGGTCGCCACCTGAAGCCAGGGTTAATCACACCACTGCCGAGCACCCACGAGGCACCACCGTCCTCCCTCCTCCTCTGTGACACCAAGTGCTAGAGCACATCAGCCACACCTACACCTACCCTCTTTCTGTGAAAATCACAATTTGGGAATCTAATTCGAATATATATCTCTATTTATTATCCATCGTATACGAAGTTACCATTGAAAATGTATGGGGACTCAGTAGACCACTGGACATTGTCTAGAAACTGTCAGGTTCCATAACCATAATATACAGATTCAAATAAATTGTATACGGCCTCAAAGCCATTGTATATTGGAAATAGTCCCTTTGTTCTATAGAGCAAAAATAGTTCCTGAATTGATTTATTCGAGAAGATGGATAACAAATACGGTTCTTTAAACCACCCAAGGTTGAAGTAGTAATACACTCGCTAACGCTTGTGTATTACTTCGCGTCAACCTTTCGTGGTATAATGTCGCCTGTCTACAAACCATCGATTATTGTCTATGTAGAACATATAAAGATGGCTGTATATACTTAGAGAAATACACAATATAGTACATGTATGATTGAATGTGACTACGGATATTTTAATCCCTGTTGTGCCTACGGCGGTAAATTAAATAAAGCAACAAGAAATAAATTGGAAAACTCTTTTCCTATATTTTGATAAGTTCAAGTGCTATTCCAATCCTGATATTTTCGTGGCACTCTCTAAGCGGAGTGAAATATGTCCGAACGAGTGTAGAGTTAATGTCGAAACACTGGTATGAAATTTAGGAGCCAGTTGTTGGGAACAGTATCTATATACATTAAATATCTATAAACTGGTACGCACAAACCCATTTCAGTTTATGGTTGCCTCATTTAGCGATTCTTGTCTGAGGGTTAGCAGATGACAATTTAGATTGGCCAACACCTCTGTCTCCTCTCTAGGTTGGCCGCCACCTCTGTCTCCTCTCTAGGTTGGCCGCCACCTCTGTCTCCTCTCTAGATTGGCCGCCACCTCTGTCTCCTCTCTAGGTTGGCCGCCACCTCTGTCTCCTCTCTAGATTGGCCGCCACCTCTGTCTCCTCTCTAGGTTGGCCGCCACCTCTGTCTCCTCTCTAGATTGGCCGCCACCTCTGTCTCCTCTCTAGGTTGGCCGCCACCTCTGTCTCCTCTCTAGGTTGGCCGCCACCTCTGTCTCCTCTCTAGGTTGGCCGCCACCTCTGTCTCCTCTCTAGATTGGCCGCCACCTCTGTCTCCTCTCTAGGTTGGCCGCCACCTCTGTCTCCTCTCTAGGTTGGCCGCCACCTCTGTCTCCTCTCTAGGTTGGCCGCCACCTCTGTCTCCTCTCTAGATTGGCCGCCACCTCTGTCTCCTCTCTAGGTTGGCCACCACCTCTGTCTCCTCTCTAGGTTGGCCGCCACCTCTGTCTCCTCTCTAGATTGGCCGCCACCTCTGTCTCCTCTCTGGGTTGGCTGCCACCTCTGTCTACAGTCTGTTCCGAAGAAGCGGCTGGTTTGATTCAATCTGTGTCAGTCCATGAATATCAATCACGGACCAAGAAATTTTGTTATATGTAGGGTCTGAGAGCCGAAATACTTACTATGAAATAATCATAGCTCACAGAATAAGATAATAAAACATAGATTAATGGTCATTTTATTCAAAATACACACAAAAGTATATATGAATATGGGAAAGTCACAAAAAGTACAAGTACAAAATGACACTCTCCAAGCATAGGTTTAGGCGTTACGAAAGATCTGTAGGGAGAATAACAGACACTAGCAGCTTGCGGGTTAAGGTGGCCACGAATTTAACCCCACCAGAGCTAACGCGTTTACTCTGGTTAACAGTGTAACAACATTTAAGATCCGTATACAGTAAGCACAGTTCATATTGTACAGTTCAATACGCGCCAGCTTTGGCACCAAGTATAAATAAGGGCCAGATTCTCTAACCATTGGAACTGTGAGTTGATGCTATCTCTAAGATGGTTTCATGGGGAGGGAGGCAGATGCTGGTAGAGGCTCTTTAGCTCAATAATTAGAGCCCGACATGGAGACAGTTGTAGTCCTGAATGTCGTGCTTTGCACTTCTCTGTTGGACCATCTGTGTGTTATGACGATTGATGAATTTAAATTCAGTACCGCTTCATATCATATTTATGTAATATTAGGTTCAGTAGATAGTGAGCCTGGCCTGCTGGGATGGGCAACCAATCTATTCACTCTTTTACTCACCTTGTCTCTGCATGGTGCAGGCTGGATATGCTTGCATGCAAGTATAACTTAAGACTGGGATGAATAGTTGACTCAGTAGTAAAGAGCACTGGACCCATAATCCCAAGGTTGTCAGACTTTGTGGGTTCGAGTCCCACTGCAGCCACTTTTCTCCTTCACCCCAGCAGTGGAAGATTTACTGCTATATCAAAGGCCAATCCTTCTCATACCATATCTATGTGGCATGGGAAGTAAAAGAACTCTCACCTTGATAAATGTGTAGGGGTGAGATTTCTACCGAAATTCATCTAATAGATTTAGTCAAACCCAAAGTAAGCCTAATAGAACATATTGGATGTTAAATTAAACAAACAGAAAAAACTCTGACCATGAAAACTCTAAGATGGTTTCATGGGGAGGGAGGCAGATGCTGGTTGAGGCTCTTTAGCTGGTAATTAGAGCCCGACATGGAGACAGTTGTATTCCTGAATGCAGTGCCTTGCACTCTCTATTGGACCATCTGTGTGTTATGACGATTGATGAATTGAAATTCAGTACCGCTTCATATCATATTTATATAATATGAGGTTGAGTAGTTTGTGAACCCGCAGCGATGCCCGTTCAGAGTCTATCATCTATTACTGCGAGCAGCTCCTTCAGTGTAAATCCACGTACAGCAAACCGTGAGCTGCTCATTCAGCTGCTCCGGTATCTGGTCTTCAGTGCACAGTCTTGGTATAAATGTTGATGGTGTTAATCCACACACGCCACACCAAGGGGTACTCGAGGTGAGTGCTGAATGCTCACGGCGCCCTCTGACGGTGATTCAGCGGGGTCAGTCAGTAGTACGAGTACCCGCCGCTCGGTGCGCTGTGCCGCGGGCTGAGGGCCGCAGTCAGAGGCCCACGTTGATAAACCAGTAAAGGAGGCCCCACGTGTGACCGGCCCGGTGTTGATCCTACTCCACGTTATCAGAGACTGATCCGGGCACGGCCGTGGTGTCAGAGTCTGGTCTATCAGAACCTCGTAGAGATTAGTCTGTAGTTAGCATTCGACAAGAATTTACTGAAATAAGTCTACGAGAATATTTTAAAAAGAAAAGAAAAAAAAGCTTAAATCTTTGATGGTCTCTATATACCCACAGGGTCCCCTTGGAAGTTAAACCACAAACAGACAGAAGCAGCTTGCTCCTCAGCTTGTAGTATCCCTGTGATCCTGGTTCTTTATATATTGAGATTGTTCATATCAGCTCCGGTCTTTTGTTTGGTGGGTTTTGCTCCCCCTCCCTAGTTTCATTACTTCGAATCTGTCACTACTTCAGAATAGTTTATGGTGACAGTAGACATTAAAGGTATAGAGGCTGTATCTCCTCTTTATTCTATTAATACACACCAAATTTCGTTGGCAGAAATATGTCTGATCCTTAATAACTTACTCTGCCAATCTGTGGTATGTAAATCAGAGATAACATTTCTTTTTTAATTTTCCAAGGAAATCCTTGTTTTCATTTTCAGTTTTTTAAAATCATTTTATCTTGTGTAAACAAAGAGAGAATAAATTGGGCCTCATTCACACCAATATACAGTTGCTCAAACCTCACAACATACCCCAGCCTCATGCCATGGCCAATAACGATGTGTTTTCAGTGTTTTCTCAGTCTCACTGAGGCAGTAAATTCCACATGAAAATTATTTCCTCTGTTTTTTCCTGACCCAAACTGCCATCCCTCGACTCAATACACTCCACATGTGTCTGTGCGTTGTTGTAGTGTAGACAGGGTGGTGTGAATATGATATTCATATGGGGGGATCTGCTTCATTGTGTAATATAAGTAAACGCGTGGGGTCCACCTTGTACTGTGAGAGAAGTAACCTGTCACTTCCGTGAAAAGATACCATTTGTTATTAGCCACATCAAGGTTCCCCAGTGCAGGGACAAGCAGAAAAAAGCATGACCCAGAACTAGAACACGCCAAGACGAAGCCACTCTACGAGATCTTTATTTCTATCCTGGCACTGATATTTTAAGTAAACCTGCATAAAATGCGCCATATAATTGACGGTCTTTATAACCATGGTCGGAATGTGATGTTTGCACACACCCGTATCCAGTTATCATGAACTGAAAGCAGTAACCACTTACTCTGAATTCAACTCGATGTCGGTTAAGTGAAAATGAACTTCTATGAGTTTTTATTGGCGTCCTCATTTCTACAATGACGGCCGAAATCGGCTTAATTCTGTTCTGCTGCCAGCTTCCTTCTGTTGCTTCATTATATACTTTTTTAAAGTTATTTTCTGATACCATTATATATCTGTGCGCGAGTGTCACACTGGCAAGCTACACGGATTTCGTTTTGCACGCTGTGCACGAGCTAATAATTCGTGTACTCTGTACCACGTGACTTGAAATGTAAAATAGCATTTTTAAGTATTTCCAGGTATATAATAATAAGAAGACATGGTGCGTGTGTCTGAATTACATCTGTTCCTTGTTTTAGTCAGAATTATTCACATCGTTCTACTAACTGAATATTTTCAACCAAAATAACCCGGAACAGATTTCACTTAAGTACACTATCTATGCCTTATATATAGTATTATGTGTACAGAACACTATCTTTAACCGTATCAGTGTTTACAGTGTCATTCTTCTTTCTGCGATCAGGGTATTGACGTGTTACGTTTGGCCTTCATCTACGTGCTATTCAACTAAGCTTACAATATGCCATTACGGATATGAAATACTTAGTGGATTTCCAGATGATAGTATTTTTATGAAAAAGATTAAGATTTATAGATTAGATTATGTTACGAAAAAGTGTTATTGAATTCAGGTCACCAGTAAGCAAAAAGATAGAAGAGAACAATGGGTGAAAAGAAAACCACCAGCGGTACCATTTTTAAGGACTAGTGGCGACCTTTTTTCTCATGTTGACATCAATAAGATGGCGGCGGGCAGCACAATGCGGAGATCGGTGACCTTGTATGACCTTGTGAGGGCACACTGCCTGCTCATACATCACACCTTGTGAGAGCATACTACCCACTCATACATCACACTGCCCGCTCATACACCACAGCTTGTGAGCGAATACTGCCCGCTCCTACAACACACTGCCCGCTCATATCGCACACCCTGTGTGAGCACACAGTCCAGTCGGACATCACACCTTGTGAGAGCATACTGCCCACTCATACATCACATTGCCCACTCTTACCTCACACCTTGTGAGAGCATACTGCCCACTCATACGCCACACCTTGTGTGGGTATACTGTCCACTCATACATCACACTGCCGACTCATACCTCACACCTTGTGAGGGCACACGGCCCACTCATACGTCACACTTTGTGAGAGCACACTGTCCACTCATACACCACACCATGTGTGGGCATACTCTCCACTCATACGTCACATCTTGTGAGGGCATACTGCCCACTCATACCTCACACTACCCGCTCATACCTCACACTGCCCGCTCAAACCTCACACTGCCCGCTCATACCTCACACTGCCCGCTCATACCTCACACTGCCCGCTCATACCTCACACTGCCCGCTCATACCTCACACTGCCCGCTCATACCTCACACTGCCCGCTCATACCTCACACTGCCCGCTCATACCTCACACGGTGAACCTCCCATTACGGCCACATTTCCGCCACCCTGGTGTCCGTGGTATCAGCCTCTGGCAGGTTTTTTCAATCACGCAGGTCGGCGATAGGAGCGGGACTGGTTGTTATATGGTCTGGGCTCAATGGAGGACCTAGACTCCCGTACATATATATATATACACTTCCGGATGCACCGGGCACAAAATATAGATATCTAACTCACCACTGGTATTTTTTCCTATAGATTTCATATTGGGATCTTGTACGCAACAAGTCTTATTGAACGAATTGGATCTTAAACTAGCCAAACAACCGAATTATACTCAACTGTCATTAAAGTAAATATACGACGAGGCTAGGTCTAGATCCGCACGTTAGGAGCAGGAAAAAAAAAAAAAAAAACACCCCAAAAAAACCCTGTCATTAAAGTAAACCAAAGTTAGTCTAATTGAACAAATCCGACGTTAAACTACCCAAACAAACAAACAAAAAAATCGTACTCAACGCCCGTGGAATATTGTAAAAAAAACAACTCAATGCGGGATATGTCAAAAGATTAGCAAATTAGTCAGCTTGCTTGCCGACGGTGTATAACAATGTACGAAAATCCATAGATCTAATATGACATTTCATTTTGCCTGTACACTTTATGATCTCCTCATTGAAGATATATCCCTATGTTCTATCCTCCTAACCAATTCTCAGAAGAAAGATGCTGCCACGCCAGGAGATTGCTCAGATAAAGTGTGATGAGGGGTGGTTCAGGAGCCGGCTTGTAACGGGGCACCTGAGTGGCTGGGCACAGGATGCTCACAGGCTCGTCTCCGTATGTATCGAGCTCCCTGATTGGCTAATGATATGAGAGATAACAGTTTGCTGCTTTTCGGGGCGGCTTGGCGATGAGTAACGCACACGAAGCCATCAGCTAATACCAACTCCTGGAACAAGTGTACGCCTCCCGACCCGGCCAGTTACAGACTGAGAGGTACTCAGGATGCACAGGTCATGACCAACTCAATCTGTGTTTCTCATAGACAACCGTATCTCATATTATCTTATACAGAGATGTTAGTTTTCCATTTTTCCATGGAAATCCACTTTTTCATATTCAGTTTATTATTTCGGTTTGACCTGTAGGTCAAGACCAAAATATATTAGGGGAGACGGGGAACGGTTTTTGCAGCTTATATTATAATACATTACAATAATACTTTCAGGAATCCTGAATAATTATACCCTCGATCCCCTCGATACCCTGTGGTGAACTGGTCAGATGTGGTCCGCACCCGGCGACAGTAGTGTATTTTTATATATTGTGCAGGCACCCGTTACAGTTCAATAAATACCTACTAGCGGGTGGGGCCATGGGGGTGTGCTATTTTTGTTCAAACCGAAAGTATGGCAATGCCATATCAACTATTAATCCTTGTATAATTGCTTTTCCTTGTTTCACACGAAGATAACATTGATTTAGCCTCATTTACGCCGATTAAACAGTAGTTTGAACCTCCCCACAGACCCCCAGCCCCATTATAGATCATATGATCCATGTTTTCCCGATCTCTCTGAGCTAGAAAAATACAATTGAAAATATTTCCACTTTTGCCCCTGACCCTAACTGAGATCCCTGTATAATATACCTATGGCTGAACAACTATAGAATACTGCCTGCTCCTAGGGGTGCAGTATTAATCATGTTCGCGCCCTAGGGCCGTAATCAATGTCTGCTAGCATGCAAGCAATTAAAATGGCGTGTTTTCAGGTATATTATATTAAGGAAATATCGTAAGTGAGCCTGTAGCGATTTACGTTCTCAGTCTTTCATCCTTGAAATACGACCTTTTCCTGTGGCGTTGGGTTGTACTTCAAAGATGAAAGACCTGGAACTGGTATCACTATGGGCCCAGTAACGATGTTTCCTCATATTAAGTACAGCACACACAGCATTTATCATGTGACACACATGCCATGATCACGGCATATTTGCCTACGGTATTGCAGGGCCATGCAAAGTAGGGATGTGTGAGTAAAGCAGGATGTCCATGTCATACTGGGCCGTACATCATATTTCTTTACCATTGTGAAATATGCTTTATTTACGATACACTAAGCAGAGGTCAGTAACCGTGAGACAGACGTACACAGGTATATAATTAAGTCTTCGACTAACTCTTCATACTGTATTCCAGCTCGCACTGAGTTCATTTTACCTCAGAAGAAAACACTCTTCTGTTGGGCTGAATCCTATCTGGAGGTCAGGCTTACTAAGCCAACGAGAGCCGATTTAAATTCCCGGAGATTCTTGGTGCACATATTGACATTCCCCTGGGGCTACCTTTAATCGTGCTATAATATTAATCCATGCGATTAGTGGTGCGGCCTGCCCTCCAGTGTGTACGTACCTGGCAGTGGGAGACTCGGTGCATGGTCTTTACGATGGGCATGCCTCCAGTGTGTATGTACCTGACAGCTCCCACAGCTCGTCCGTCACAGTGACTCTTCAGTACGGTGTGCCTGAAGTGTGTGAAGTCAGGGATGCAAGTCTGCTGAGAAACGACGGAAAACCGAAATCTCGAGATATTCGAAATTTCGAGATTTTTTTTCATAATTTTGATAACGAATTCTAGTTGATTTTAGCATGGGTATAAGCAGATATGCAGTCAACTGATGTTTGTGTGGGATCATGCCTTTCAGGCCCATTGGTGAATGGAGGAGTTTCCACTTTGCCAATGTACTACTCCCAGTAAGTGATATCAACGGCCATGAAAATCTCACCAATGTTGTGTACAATAGATTTAACACTGGAAATATGAAATACTACAAAGAAAGATAAAACACTCTGTACACCTCACGTCTTAACTCCAAGTGTCTGTCGTATAAAGTTGAATAACTTACCGGAAACAGAATAGCACGATTCGGATTAGTGGAAACTGAACCATTAGTGTGTTGACGCTGGATCTCATTGAACTCCAGCAGGTCTGCATAATATTTAAAAAAAACAAACCCAGTTATATCATCTATTGATTTACTTCTTACAATTAATACTGCACGATTCTTGCAAAGACTTCATGTTGTCAAAATGTGTGCATATGATAGCACTGCTTCGTGTATAAGCTTCTCCTCCACAAAACAGTATGTGAATGAATAGAAACATATTACACGAGATGGTAGAACCAAATGTGCGGCTTTCAAGGAGTCTTTTAACATCCATAAAACCCGTTCTGTATGTGAAGGGGTGTGACCTGACAGTAGTAACGTTAGCCTTCTGACGAGATTACTGTTGGCCACATTGCTCCTTCAGTAGAAGGAGGGTGGTTGGCAAGCTTGTAGCCGAGTTCTAGTTGGCATCCATTAAGCCTGCCGCTGCCAAGTGGGTCTGTGCTCATCTCGCGTCACTTCTCGCCGGTCTCGGGGAATCTCGGACCATTACACGTGACATGGCTGATAGGCTGGAAGTCTACAGTGTAAACTCCTCTTAGGCCATGTATAGCCTAGAAGCCCAGCTTACAGTGTAAACTCCTCTTAGGCCATGTATAGCCTAGAAGCCCAGCTTACAGTTCAAACTCCTCTTAGGCCATGTATAGCCTAGAAGACCAGCTTACAGTGTAAACTCCTATTAGGCCATGTATAGCCTAGAAGACCAGCTTACAGTGTAAACTCCTATTAGGCCATGTATAGCCTAGAAGCCCAGCTTACAGTGTAAACTCCTCTTAGGCCATGTATAGCCTAGAAGACCAGCTTACAGTGTAAACTCCTCTTAGGCCATGTATAGCCTAGAAGCCCAGCTTACAGTGTAAACTCCTCTTAGGCCATGTATAGCCTAGAAGACCAGCTTACAGTGTAAACTCCTCTTAGGCCATGTATAGCCTAGAAGCCCAGCTTACAGTGTAAACTCCTATTAGGCCATGTATAGCCTAGAAGCCCAGCTTACAGTGTAAACTCCTATTAGGCCATGTATAGCCTAGAAGCCCAGCTTACAGTGTAAACTCATATTCAGCTGGGTATAGCATAGAAGCCCGGCCTAAAGTGTAAATGCCTATTGTGCTGGGTATAGCCTAGAAGCTTGGCCTACAGTGTAAACTCATATTAGGACAGGTATAGCCTAGAAGCCCGGCCTAAATTGTAAACTCCTATTAAGCCAGGTATAGCCTAGAAGCCCGGCCTACAATGTAAACTCATATTAGGCCGTGTATAGCCTAGAAGCCCGGCCTAAATTGTAAACTCACTAATATTAGGCCAGGTACTGCTAGATTAACCGTCACCTCTGTCTCCACTCTCTTCCGATAAAGAAGTTGGATGTGTTCAAACTGTGTCACTCAATGGATTAACGAGGGAGCAAGTCATTTTTTCTTTGTGCTATAAAATACTCATAGCTCCCAAAATGATGATAAAAACCTAGTTTCATGGCCATTTTATACAAAATATACACAAAAGTAATTAAAAACATGGGACAATAGCTCCAAGAGTACCAAATGATACACTCTCCAAGCATACAGGGATGGGAGTTATCCACTTTTTGATGGATATCCTTGTTTTCATTCCCCGTGCGTGTATTATGTTTCGTGTATAAAACAAAGATAGTGTAACTTGAGCCTCATTCACGCCAATAAAACAGTGATTTGCACTTCCTCATACATCCTCAGTCTTATTTCAAGGAAAACATTGATGTAATTTCCATATTTCCTGAAGCAGTAAATTCCACATGAAAAATATTTCCACTTTTTCTCCTAACCCCAACTGACATCCCTGAGCGTAGGTCATTGTTGCACAAAAGATCTACAGGGAGAGTGACAGACACTTACAGCTCGTGTGTCAAGGTGGCCGCGGATGTAACCCCACCAGAGCTGACCTAGTGTGCTCTGGTGGCCAGTGTACGGCCGGTGGCTGGTAATGGCAGTGGAGATCGATGATGATTCCTCGTTCTCCTAGCACAGCCCTGCTTTCCGGTGCCGTCCGCCCGCCATCCACCCTGCTCCAGGCTCCCCTGAGCCGACTTACATAGCGGCCCAGACCCCACATAAAAGTCGCCGCCTCTCGCAGATTGCCGGGTATTGCCCCGCGCCTAACCACCTCCAACCTCTCAGGGGCAGTGCTCGCCAGGGCGGACCCGCCACCCCCTGCTCTTACTATTAAACAGCCCCCAGTAGGCAGCGGCCTCTCGCAGCACGGCGATGATACCCCATCATGATCCGGCCTCAATATTGACAGCCTGCGCAAGTCAAATACCTCCACAGCAGATTGCAGTGGTTTGTAGGTTCTCACCGAGTGAGGCGCACAGTAAAGCGACATGCCCCCCCCCTGCAGACAACCAGGCTCTGCCGTCTGTCTTCTCTCAGGAAAGCTCCTAATGCACATGGTATTAAGGTTTTGAATTGAAATCCTTCTAAAGTTCAGAGGTGGCAGTTTTCTATTTTTTACATGGAAATCCTTTATTATATTTCCAGTTTAGGATATTATTTGTCTTGTGTAAAATAAAGATATTATAAATTAAGCCTCATTCACGCCAATAAACAGTGGCTCAAGCCTCTCCACACCCCCAGCGTCATTCCATGGTCAATAATGATGTCTTTTCCATGTTTTCACAGTGTCTTTGGGGCAGTATTTTCACATTACTTCCTGGCCCCAACCGACATACCTGTCTATAAAGTCTATAAAAGCAGGTAAATCTGGTTCTGAGATTAACAGCTTTTGGCTTCTTTTGGCAGTACGAGGCGGGTTAAGACTCATATCACACACTGGGATTTTTTCCCTATAGACTTAACATTGAGAAATTGTACTCAATGCCCATGGAGTATTGTAAAAAATCATACTTAATGTGCGATGATATAACAAACATTGGCCAATCAGTCAGTGATAGGTGTGAAATAAACTCTGAACCACACTTGATCCATAGCCAGTGAAAATACGCCATTCAGTTTAGTCTGCTAGATAGTCTCACCCGGCTTTTCCTCATGAGATTACTCCGCAATCAAATTTCATGGCATATTTTCAGGTGCTATTGATCTCGATGCAGTTCCTTCTTAATATGACTTGGTCGTGATCTTAAAGAGTTCTGCCCTTGAAGTAAGTGAGGGTTTTCCTGCTCCTGGAGATCACGATGTTTCCTTTAATGGCCATTTACAATAACGCTCTTGGTAAAGAGGTTAATTAAAGAGTTGTCTCGCTCTGCAGCACAGAGTTGTCTGGTATTGTGGATCGGAATCGATAGAGTTTGATTCCCAGTAAGAGGAGGTAGCCTTATGGTGGTTTTAATCCTTTATTCTGTAAACGTTAGTTTTACCGAGGCATGAGTGAAGTAATATGAAGGGAATACTCTGGTGTTATTGTGTTATTTGTTCAAGATCATTCCAGTTTTAAAGTAGGTAGAATCTCTTATCTTTTAATCATATTATTGCATCTCTCGTATGCACGACTTTTTCTGATACAACATTTCAGGTGACATAATCAAAGCAGCGATAAATAGACATTATAGATCAGTCGAGTAGTATTTAAAGTTAAGTGAGAAACACAAGCTACTAATGATGATAATGATGATGAGATGTTCCAAAGTGTATACACAAATATGATGTTATCACTGATACACTCTACGGTCGGCTACTCTTAAAGCTATCAAGATCCCGCATCTGTTGACCATGGCCAGGTAGGGGACTTCCCCAACTTATCTCCTCTCAGACACGGATTATTTTGGATGACATTACTCTTGGTTGGGTATACTTAAAACATGATTTTTTTCTGCAAGGCGGGCTGCCCTAAGTTTAGCTTCTATCCCCTTAAATGTAGATGTGAACAAAAGTATGTTTTACGATATCCCGATATACTAAAGAGATAGCACGAATGTAAGTAGAATATTCATGGGACACACATCTGATTTGAAAAAAAAAAGATAAAGAATCTAGATAACATTTCGTTTTTGCAGATCAGTCTGGCGTCAGAGGTTATTATTTGGGATCCTTCAGAGCTTGTGCCAGCAGTCCATGTGGGGGGCGTTCAGTCCGTATTTCATCCACATTCACTACCACACGTGTTTGACCTTGGTTGACCTGTCAAGGTCAATATTGCCCTAACCCGCCAGCACGTCCGGTGCTTGTTTGGTCTGAAGTCATCCTCCTCCACAGATGACATGAGTCTAACCTTCACATGACCTTCACATGACCTTGATCTGCTATCATCTCCAAGACGAACAGACAGATCGTCTCTTCACTTGTTCCTAGAATCGGTCCTAGAAGTGTTCTCACCTACTTCTAGGAAGCTACCAGGCTGTCTGTTAGTGTCTTGATAATAGGCGATAAAAGCGGAAAACTCTTGCCGGAACCACACCTGCGTCTGTGTGGTCGTCTTTGTGTGATAATGTTTGGATCGTTCGTGAAGTTTTCAATCAGTTTTCATGCAGTATTCTTTCAGCCACTTTTCTCCTTCACCCCCCAGCAGTGGTAGATTTACTGCTATATCAAAGGCCAATCCTTCTCATACCATGTCTATGTGGTGTGGGAAGTAAAAGAACTCTTACCTCGGTAAATGTGTAGGGGTGGGATTTCTTCCTACATTCATCTCATAGATTCGGTCAAATCCAAAGTAAGTCTAATTGAACAAATTGGACGTTAAACTACCCAAACAAACAAACAAACAAACTGGGCATGTGAAGTTATTCACGGTATACCAGGCAGCTTGTTTCAAGTAATTGTTCAGCATTCGGCAGGGAGGAGACTATACCAGATATACGGCGGTGGACACAGAAAGTGAGATAAAATCTGAATATCATTCAGTTTTGTGGTTTGTAACCATAAACCATGATCAGAGCACTTTGCAGACAAGATCAAAGCACTTTGCCAACAATGGCTAGTCTTATTGTGAGTCCACTATACATATCGCTGTGACACCCAATAGTTTTGCATTCTCCGTTAAAAACAGGGAAGTAAAACTTTGACCCCGGTATTATTACGTCATGGATCCTCTTCTGTTACAAAGGTTCCTCGGGCTGGTCGTGCGAGAGAGGATCAGAATCTCAAGTCACTCGTCCAGCCCTCAATCACCGCCGACTGTAAATATGGTCATTCTGCAGTCACAACATACGAGGCGCCAGGTGATCCCTTGTGTCAACTCATTGGGCTGAGAGAGGCGAGGGAGGGCCGGAGGGGGCTGGCCTGCTGGAGTCCTACTGGAGTGGCCTGACCACTGAGCACCTGTTTAACATACCACTGAGGGTCAGAGCAATGAGGCCGAGAACTGGTGTCTGCCGTGGTGCATTGCCCACAGGGACTTGTTTGGAAAGGTCAGAGCTGCTATTATGGGCAGTGAACGGCACTTTACGGAGTTTTCAGGTCGTTGCACTGCATAAATCTGGCTGACACTGCCTTTTTGTTGCTGATATCGGGAGAGAATATTAAACCTATTTCCCATACTGCAGGCCTCCCAGTGAAACCTTTAAAACATATGAGAACCTATATTTGAAATCATGAGCCTTTAATCTTTTAAAAGTAATCTATATAATCTATAGAAAGCTATATTTTCTCACTACCATGCAGATTGATGTATAAAGGAAATTTTAGAAGTTAACTTGACACAAAGTGAGATTGTCAAATGACAAAATACCCACATAATCAGTGTATTTAAGATATCTTACAAGTGTTTTAAAATCAGCAGCTTGTAAAGACTTCTTGGCAGTCTATCTTGCCTGTAGGAAACTCCGCACGCACATGTGCATAGGGGGTCTAACCTGATGAGCCAGACGTCCTGACGTCCTGCAAATTAGTACAAGGTAACTTTATTTTAGAAGAACTGAAGCGATTCAGTATATTTACTCCTCTTTCATACTGAATATTTTAACCTTAAAAACCTATTAAAAAATGTTTTTGGCATGTATATCCTAAATTTTGGTTTTCAGAACCTATTAAAAAGAACCTATATTGAGGAAGAGGGGTACTGGGAGGCCTGCATACTGGTACCCTCGCTTCATTACTGAATTTCCATAAATTCAATCTACATACAGTATGCAAAATGGCTTTTTTGCTGGACATCCCCCTCATACACACCCACAGACCACTCCTCAGCAGCACACTCCACTCCCACTCCTCAATCCAACTGCACCACACCCCTCACACACACACACCCCTCACACACACACCCCATATCAGTACCCCTCACACACCCCTTACCTCACACACACACCCCTCACACTCCCACAGACCCCTCACGAACACCCCTCACACACCCCTCACCTCACGAACACCCCTCACACACCCCTCACCTCACGAACACCCCTCACACACCCCTCACCTCACGAACACACCCCTCACACACCCCTCACCTCACGAACACACCCCTCACACACCCCTCACCTCACACACACCCCTCACACGCCCCTCACCTAACACACACCCCCCTCACACTCCCTCGGGCCCCTCACGAACACCCCTCACACACCCCTCACCTCACACACACACCCCTCACACTCCCACATACCCCTCACGAACACCCCTCACACACCCCTCACCTCACGAACACCCCTCACACACCCCTCACCTCACACACACCCCTCACACGCCCCTCACCTCACACACACCCCTCACACTCCCACAGACCCCTCACGAACACCCCTCACACACCCCTCACCTCACACACACCCCTCACACACCCCTCACCTCACACACACCCCTCACACTCCCACAGACCCCTCACGAACACCCCTCACACACCCCTCACCTCACACACACCCCTCACACACCCCTCACCTCACACACACCCCTCACACTCCCACAGACCCCTCACCAGCAGCACACCCCACTCCAGCTGCCCCGCTGACCTTTCACCAGCCCCAGAATTTAATACCTGGGGTGCCTAAAAACAAAGCAAACCGTGTCGGTCGGGTCAGTAGTAGTTTGGTGTGTGGGAGATCAGGCTGATGATCTCGTTGTCCGGGCATTCAGCAAAATTGAGCAAAAGGGGCCTCTTAAAGAATCTAGGCTCGTACATGTAGACCCTTTTCTGTACGCCGTAGGGACCCAGGGAGGACAGTTTCAGCTGAACGAACTTGAATATTATGAAACGATAACCCTGGTATGAGGTCTCCTTGTACACTGTCATTTCGCAGGTATAAGTTATTAAACAGACCCCTGGACGGTCTGCCCAATGGTCTGCCCTCTCTCCCCCGGTGAACGGTGGAGTCACTCTTTATAGAACACCGTTGGGTACGAGCCCATATTTTTAAATGTTTCTGAAGAAATATACAAATACAATTGTAAATTAATGAAGGCCCAATTTTTTTTTGAATGGCGATCGACGAACGTTGGACAACGGAGAAGAATGCAATACAAATACAACTGTATTTCAGTCATGAGATAATCATGAGCAATCATGAGCTTGGCACACCTCAAGACAATGTATTTAACTCTATTGAAGTTGTAGTTGAGCTCATACTGTATAAAGTTGGAAGATTTACTGATATATCAAAGGCCAATTCTTCTCATACCATGTCTATGTGGTGTGAGAAGTAAAAGAATTCTCACCTTGGTAAATGTGTAGGGGTGAGGTTTCTATCCAAATTCATCTCATAGATTCGATCAGCACCCTTGTGGTGTAAAAGAACCATGATAAAGTCTGGTAAGAACATGTAATGGTTAACTGGACGTTAAATCAAACCAACCAACCAACACTATGCATGCCATGTAGAGCAAGCATTCAGGTTGTCCAATCAGCAGTGGGCTAACGGCGTCTCGTTAACCGGTCACGTGACAACCTTCTCATCTGGCTGGAACAAGCAAATATGAAATTAACTGTACACCATTCATTCAACCATGAAAGGAAAGATAAGCCGTGGATGTCTAAGATAAAATGAATAAGTGAAGTTGATCCATCTTAGAATAGGTGTCTCCAGACTTACACATGAATACCTGCAGAAAGGCGAACCGTTGTGTCAAGCATACAATGTACAATGTACCTAAAACTGCAGCATAGTCTTCTGAACTGGTAAAAGATACAATAAAATAGAAGACAATAACTTGAAAAATAGTAATAACTTATGTAATTGTGTTTGTGACTATTCCAAGCGAAGATATAATTAACTTTTCTTTTAAATAACATAGCATTCAAATGAGTTGGAGAACACTTCTTTGACCAAAACGTGTTGCTTTCTGTATTTATCTCCCCCTACACACACTTAAATAATGGACAACACACAGGATATAAACCATGGAGGACGAACTGCAATACTTGTAGGGGCATGGAGAACGAGTTCCCAATGTTAAGCCTATGGACATTTATTCCAGGGGTGAGATAAATGTACTCTGATGGTCCCTGAATACCCTCAGGGTCGCGTGGGACGTTAAACCACAAACGATCAAACCCACACGGCAGAAGCTCAAGACGTAGCGGGACACGATACGGCGCAGATGTACCAGTGAGGTCAGGAAGCTGGTACAAATCATTTTACAAAACACAGCACCAGAGGCGCAACAACAGAGTTCACGACAACTCCATCTGTTACCAGAGAGGTCAAGACTCTCTTTTTGCTTTGTAGAATGGGGATGGGCTGCAGATGCGCTGAGAGTGTAAAAGTGACGAGTCTACTTAGTGTTATTTATATCTATACGTCCCTTATGTAATGATAAAAGAAAGAAAAAACGAAACATTAAAAAAAAATTCAATTATAAGAAGGAAACTCGCGATGAAAATAACTTACGTAGCAGTCAAACAAGGTGGAGTACGGACCAAGTTATTTTTATCGAGTGGGTTTCTGATTTTATCTTATCCCCTTATACATGATCAGGAAAATTGTAAATCAATAAGATAATTCACCCAATTAGCCATTGTGTCTTGGGTACAATACATACCACGGCCGTTGAGGATGAGTCCCTTACGTTAAGCCTGTGGGGAAAAATTCCAAGGTGAGTAGATTTAACGGTATAACGTATTCGCCTAAACGTCTTTTTCTGCTATTGAGTGCACATAGAAAATAATTGTACGATTGTAGGTTTGGAACTGACTCATTTCCCACTACTTGTACTGCGATCCAGGAATCGTATATTGAAGGAAGTGTAGCAGGGAGCTTGATAGTTTGACAACCAACCCCTATCTCTGACATAGGGGTTGGTCGGGCTAAATCCTACGGTATCACTCTGTGTGCGCCTAGAACCAAGGAGTTTTGTTCTATGTAGGTTCTAAAAGCAGAAATACTTGATAGGTAGAATCCATAACAAAATTGATAATGAAGTCTAGCTTTATAGTGGTTGAATGCACACAAAAGGAAATAACAAAATGGTAAATTGGCCTCGAGGTTACGAAATAACACATTCTCCAAGCAGTACTAAGGTCTGGTAGGAGAGTAACAAACAGTTCCTGCTACTGGGTGAAGGCGGCCGTGGGTTTGACCCGACCAGAGCTGACATAGTGTAGCTCTGGCGGCCAGTGTCAGAGCTCGGTAGCTCGGCGGGCTGATCTCTATGCAGGTCAGGTGTGCGCGCTGCTCCGCGAAACGTGGCCGGCCTGCCAGGCAAAGGTCACCGCCGCCGTCTCTGATCCCCGCCCTGTGTGGGAGGCGTGTGTGCCTGCCGCTGGTCAAGGTGCCAGGCCTGAATGCCCTACTATCGTAAAACTGGATGAGTTTTAATCTTGGCCACCGTATGCCATGACTAGAGTTTGGGTATAGTGATTTCACGAGGCGAAGCCGAGTGAAGTCCAGAGCCCAAACTCCAGGAGTGGAATGCGGTGGCCACGATTAAAACGAATCAGGTTTTGATTTCATCCTACCCCGTCTCCTCGATTTTAGAATATTATGTGATAAAAATTCTGTATGCCACTAGTGGCATATAAAACTCCGTATGTCAGGCAGCGTGGCATACGGAAACTCAATGCTCAGCCCATGGGATTTCATATTAGGGGTAGGATAATAAGAAGGAACTGCATCAAGATCCAGCGGAAAATATGCCGTGAGTATTGGTTGTGTAGTAATCTCACAACGCAAGGCCGAGTGAGATTATTTCAGCAAATCAACCTCATGGCATATTTACAGTAGCTATGGATCGAGTGCGGTTCATATTTTATCTCACCCTTACTGTTGGCTAATCGGCTGACTAATAAGGTCGCGGACAGGATCCGTTCGGGGTGGCTTCCGAGGTGGCTTCAGCGGATGCTGGTCGGACATCACAGGATGCCCCGGGTAGAACATCCGGGGAGCCTGCAGCAATAAAGTCTTTGATCTTAATCAAAGCATCAGCCGAGTCAGCTCCCCGGCACTGCCCACAGACATCTGACTCACGGACCCAGCTCCTAAAGGCTTTACGTACATGGGTTATGACCCACAGACCAAACTCCTAAAGGCTCTATGTACATGGGTTATGACCCACAGACTAGACTCCTAAAGGCTCTATGTACATGGGTTTGTATATATACTACGTACACTTATATGTGTTGTGACCTACCGACCCATCTCCTAAAGGCTTGACGTACATGGGTTATGACCCACAGACTAGACTCCTAAAGGCTCTTAAAGGCTTTAGGTACATGAGAGCAACTGTTCTGCAAACTAGAACCAGGTGCCCTAAATGATTATCTTGCTGAACTGAATAATACAGGAAGTATTACGGCCATCCCTGAACTAGAGATGAATATACACAGCAGTGTAGTTGAAGAACAAATTGAAACAATGAACCCCTGGAAGGCGAGTGGTATTGATGCAATCCCTAGTAAGATAGTAAAAGATACACTACTGACGCTAATCCACAAGTTTACAGCTTTATTAAATAATTCAGTGCAGAGTAAAACTTTCCCGGAAGATTGGCAGACAGCTACTGTCATCCCAATCCCTAAGACTGGAAACAGAACCATGATTGAGAACTGGCGACCGATTTCGCTTATAAAGTTGCCCAGTAAAGTATTAGAACGCATCATCCACAAGACAATTTATAGTTTACTAATGGAAGCACATGCATTAGATGATAGACAGTTCGGGTTCCGCCCCAACAAAGGGACCATGGATGCGATTTTTGAATATACTAAGGATCTGTATGAAAATAGAAATAATAATAATATAACAATAGCTTGCTACATAGACTTCAAAAAAGCATTCGATAGCATCCATCATACCCTATTAATTGCCAAACTAAAATATGTGTTGAAGCTTCCCCTAAATATTCTGGACTGGATAGAAAGCTATTTATCTAAACGTAAGCAAAAGGTATTTGTAAATAAGCTGTTTTCCTCCTTGGCTGATATAAAATTTGGCGTCCCACAGGGGTCCGTTTTAGGACCCCTGCTATTTGTACTCTTTATAAATGATCTAGGACAGTGCCTATCAAAAGGCAAATACTTACAATATGCGGACGATCTGGTTATATATGTCACCCACAAAGATCCTCTAAACGCTATCAAAGATATGCAGGACAATCTGGATAAATTATCTGCATGGTGTACCAAAAACAGTCTAACCATTAATGTAAAGAAAAGTAAGTGTATGTGGATAACAACCCAAAACAAGCTAGAAATATGTCCTCAGCCAAATTTGAAACTAATCGCAAAAAAACTTGATGTATGTGAACACTATTGTTATCTGGGAACCGAAATCGATAATACCTTAAATTGGAAAGTGCATGTTAACAAAGTAATCCGAAGTGTGAATTCAAAGCTGTTCAAATTCGCGAAATTAAGAAATAACTTGACCTCAGAAGCGGCAAAATTGGTGTATTTATCTAGTGTTCTTCCAATCTTTGAGTATTGTGCATTTCTATATGACAGTTTTCATAAGAAGGATCTCGATGTGCTAGAGAAACTCAACAATAGGGGACTACATATCGCATTATTGTTACCCATAAGAAATAATCCTGTCAGCAGCCTATATGAGAAAGTTGGGATTGATCCACTGTGGAAACGGAGAAAGAAGCAGTTATTAGTAATAATGTTCAAAAACAGAAATCGAGCTGAATGGATTGCTGTAAACCGACGAACCACAAGACAGAGTTGTAAAACCATATTTGCAGAATACCATACTAGAAGTAATGTGGTTAAGAATAACCCATACCTAAGGGGAGCCAAGCTCTGGAATTCGCTAAGCGCCGAATTGCAAAGCTCAACTGACGTAGAGCAATTTAAGAAATCCTTGATTATATAACTGTTAAACAAGAAAAACCATAAATATCATATCATCTTTCCATATATCAATGCCATCTAATCTCTTCCTTTTCTTCATTAGAATATTGAATTTGTATAAGCATGTTCGATGATGTATAATGATTCTGAGTATTTGTATCAGAAAAACTTACTTGATGTAAGAGATGCAAATAAAGATAAATAAAAAAAAAAAAAAAAAAGAGTTATGACCTGCTGTCCCAGTTCTTGAAGGCTCTCTGTACATGGGTTGTGACCCACCGACCCAACTCCTAAAGGCTTTAGGTACATGAGTTATGACCCACCGACCCAACTCTTAAAGGCTCTATGTACATGGGTTATGACCCACCGACCCAACTCCTAAAGTCTCTATGTACATGGGTTATGACCCACCGACCCTACTCCTAAAGACTATGTACATGGGTTATGACCCACCGACCCAACTCCTAAAGGCTCTATGTACATGGGTTATGACCCACCGACCCAACTCCTAAAGGCTCTATGTACATGGGTTATGACCCACCGACCCAACTCCTAAAGGCTCTATGTACATGGGTTATGACCCACCGACCCAACTCCTAAAGGCTCTATGTACATGGTTTGTGGTGTTCAGGGAGCGGTTTTAGGATGCAGGTCGTGTGTGATTAGATCAATCCAATAGAACTATGTCACCTTTAGTATCGCCAGTGTAGGATGCTTTGGTGGCTGATTTATTTTCACTGACCCAGCATGTTTTCAGGAACATGGTGCCTGTTGAATGATTTAAGCTCGTAGGTGAAGACCCTTTTGTGTACGCCAAGGAGACCCAGGGACGATGTGGGTCAACTTTATTCAGCAATTATGGATAACCTTCCATCAGCTAGGATTGTCTTGATGAACTAGCTTGGATTTTATCAAATGAAAACCCTTGTACGAGGTCTACTTGTACCCTATACTTTCGTAGGCATAAGTTATTCAACAAGCCCCTGGTTGTAGTGGTTTTCCGAGAGAGAACGGCAAATCATGGGCGACTTGTTGCCTTAAGGGCAGCACTTGTAAAGAATTCGAGGGGAAATGACAGCCGGAAAACTGAGTGGGCGTAGTGAAGAAGTGAAGAAGTGAAAACTTGGCAGCGCAAATCTCCGCTGGTAACAGGACAGGTAAATGTCATGGAAACGGGAACCAGCGAAAGGGCAGCGAGCCAAGACTCGACCATCAGCGTCTCACCAGGCGGCAGCACTGTCTTCACTTTGAGCGCGGCAGACGGGGAAAAAAGATGCACAGAAAAAAGACACACACAGATGCAACCGGACGAAAAAGGTGGCTGTGAAATGCAAACATTTGGTTTTTGGGTTGGTGTAATAGAGCTTCACAGCTGGGGGAGATATATGTATCGGCTTGTCTGTGCGTCGAGTAGGCAGAGGAGGCGTGGGAGCAAGCGACTGACAACCTAGAAACGTATTGTTTTGACACGTCTAATTTATAAGGTTGTTTTACCAATGGAGACATAAATCGTCGTAGAATAGGCTTCCTTATGCATTGTAGATGTAGGGAAGGATTCATACACAGTCATAGTATGTACACGCATGTTTTTATGTTGCCAATAAGTAATGAGGCGTTTTAAAGAAAGGCTTCTCTTGAAGACTATATATCACATGTATCATATGTCATCTTAAAAAGATGACAGTGTATAAGAGAATACTGGAGAAACTCCTCATATTTCATATCTTAGTAAACTTTCCTCTGATTTTAGTTTAGACCTTTAAAGGAGAAGTTATATAGCATATACTCCAGGTCATGGGGAAATAGGACATTGGTAGTTACACAGATGTTGGGGTGCTGCCCCTAGCGGTGGTGGGGGCTCACGTGTGCCGCCATCAACACTTGAAGCTGTTTGAGGGGCGCTTAGGGCGGTGATTGTTTACCTTGACGAGGAGATGTGGGTTAGATGGGCCTACGACCTCTGGATGTTTACTCAGAACCCACACATCTCCGGGTTTTACCGATTTTATCCTGCCCTGTCTTTATACAAATACAATGCTTCGTCTTCAGACTGGCCCTAGTCCGTGTACCCGGCCCTGTTAGTCCCCAAACAGGGCCGGGTTGCTCACCATACTGCCAGAGGTGTCAGTTTTCTATTTTTCCGTGGAAATCCACTTTTTCATATTCAATTTTTTCTCTCTATTTGGTTTGATTTGAATCTCTCACTTTTTCGTATTTAGTATATGTAATTCTTTTTCCTTGTGTCAAACAAAGATGACATTGATTTAGTCTCATTTATGCAAACAAAACATTGCTTTAAAGCAAGCCACAGACCCTTAGGCCCCAAGCCATGGCGACAAGGACATATCATCCAAGTTTTTCTGACCTCTCTGAGGCAGAAAAATCAATATAGAACTTTTTCTACCTTTTTCCCTGACCCCAACTGACATCCCAGCCATCCTTATAACTTATCTTTTAACTGGACAGTATAATACACCAGTTACCAGCAGTGACCGGAAGTAGCCACAGTTCAATCAAATTGGCTGAATCCATTGTAAGATGCCTCACATGGGGAGTAACATAACTGGGAATTTACCTTCATATTGTAATGATAACACTTGTAGACAACGGATTTACTCGTATTTATTAGTTTTTCAATTCAAAAAGCCTCAACTGACCAAAATCAAGGTAAGATTGGGGAACTTGGGAAATCCCCGCCTGTTTACATAGGACAGCTGTTCATCCCTCAATAGAGAATAATGGTGAATACTTTACCTACACTGGCCCTTGTCCTTTGACCCAAGCTTGGCCCTAGTCCTTTGACCCAAGCCTGGCCGTTCATACCTGGTACACAAGCAGGAGTAAGTCTGATACACACGGACACAAACTGAGAGATGGCAGTTTTCCTCCTTTCCAAGGAAATCCTTGTTTCTTTTTTCAATTGTGTAAAACAAAAACAGAATAATGTGGGCCTCATTCACACAATTAATCAGTGGTTCAAAGCTCCTAACTCATTTCATAGATCTTATCTAGGAAGCAGTCTAGGCATCATAAACGTTATAAACAAACTCCACTCTGTGAATTCTGTATGTAAAGTGAAAGAAGAGAGTTCCCATTCCAGCAAAAACACATCATAGTCAAGCACAACCAATGATTGAAATCGTCCCGGCTTTTAACTCCATCTCCACTCCTTCTACACGGAGGGGGGCTCCTGGAGGAGGAGGATTTCTCCCTCAGCTGACAGATTCGTCTCCGGAGACCCACGCTCACACTCCGGGCTTGACTTGACGTCGCTGCGGGGCAGAACGGGGTGAGTGGGTCACCACAAGATCAAGTGGAGAGAAGCCATTCACAGCCCATTTAAGTGGAACAAGCGGCACTGTTTAGGACGATGTGGTTCACCAATTGTTCAATGGCATTGTAAATACTCCGTGTTCCTTCTTAAAACGAATAGGATCTCTCTGCCAGCTTCAAGTGTGGATCTGGTGTCAATAACAGATGCATGAGAGACGATAAAAGCGGCCCCAATCTCTGAATTAGTATTGAGAGATTGTCTTTGTGTTGCTGGGTTATGGAAGCCAATTGAATTTTTATAGAAATGCCCCCTCAGCTTTTGGAAGGCAGCTCATAGATTTATTTATACCGATTTTCCACCAAAGCGAGAGTTATGAGCCTTTGAAAGGTTACTTGTCTGAAACCCCAAAATGATTTTATTTATGCTACATGGGTGCCGTAGTGGCACTACAACGAAACCGATTCTCACATTTTTCTCAAACCCACATATCTGGTAATTAGAGACTAAAGTATACTTTGGTCTCGGTGAAGACTGGCTTCACGTCGGGTTAACGTTGCCTCTCACTTATGGACGTAAAGGGCCCGCACCCAGTCCAGGCACAAAGCACATGATTTAACCTTTGTTTATACAATTAAAGTTGCTAACCCAGATGGCACTAGTGTTAATTTGTAGAACTGTCTCATTGAAGAAACCACCAACCAAGCAATACTCACAACTTGTTCAGAGATAGTTTTATTTAACTTTCTTACGTTCAGTTTTGGGAGGAGATCTGCCTTCACCAGGGACTGAGGGGATAAGTATATGATTCGATGGGCCTACACCCTAAAGTGGAATTCACTCGGTAGGATTCATGATCCTCACAGGGTTTTTGTCGGAAACAAATCCTGCTGAGATTCTCTACTGGAACACAATCTCCTCGTCTGAATGGTACCTTTTATCACGACGAACCTACAATCAGGTATCGCTGTTTTCCCTCTCCGGGCAGAAACAATGGTATGCGTTTGCCTTAAATTTCTCCAAGATTATTGTTAAGTACAGAAAGGGTCGTTTATCATGCGGATAGAGAGCAGGACTGACTTCTAGCCACGGCTTTTACAGGTTGTGATGAGGGCAGTTATAAAACACCAGAACTGGGAGAGGAGGAGATGCAGTCTGTTTAGTTTCGCTCCGTGCGCTTGTTTGGCAGCTTTCACTGCTGTTCGCTTCCCGGCCGCGACTTCCTCTCGTTACGGAACGTGTGCCCTGCGTTCTGATGTTTATCTCGCAGAAAAAGAGGCGAAAACCTGCCCTCCGCGCGGTACACAATGTAGATCTTAGAAAGTGTGCCTCATTCACACCAACACCTCCCCACACACCCCACCCCCATTATATAACCAATAACAACAGTGTGTTTTCCATGTTTTCTCAGTCTCTCCTGAGGCAGGGAATTCCACATAAAATATCTCCTTTTTTAAAATATTTTGTTCATGACCCCAGCTGACATCCCTGAGTAATAAATATCTCCGCAGACAAAAGGTGTTTGTAAACGGCATCCGGCGTGGGCGGGGAGCCGTGTCTCTGCTGGGAGAGCCGTGTCTGTGCTTGGAGAGGCGGAGGCGGGTGGATCTCGTCAAGTATATGTCTACAGAGCGAGGCTGCGGGCAGTGCCTGGGGGGTGCCAGTCTCGGGGCGGGTTTTACCACTGTGGGGATGTCGGTCCGTGTGGGTTTCAGTTCAGAAAAGTAAACAAGCCATCCAGACATCCTGCCACGCCCCCTACGCCCTGCGCCCTTTCTGCCCAGTCCTACAGCACCACGTCCAATACTAACTCGGTCAGTCTGGAGGCACACCAGGATTATAATAGTGTTTAAAATTTACCACCGTATTGAGCCCATAGAGAGTTGTAATGGTCGCCTTGGAAGGCCTCTCATCTTTAGTGAGCATGACAGTGACAGTTGAACATTCACTGCTCTCTTTTATCCTACCCCTAATAAATAACGCCATAGGCTTAACATGGGATTTGTTTATGTCAGGGGTAGTGACATAAAGTGTTGTTTATGCCACTACTTTCTGATACTGAAAAAATATGGAGACGGGGTAGGATAAAATCTAGACGCCACTCGTTTGAGTTTGAGCTTATTTATGCCACTCATTTTGTTGGCTCCGTAATGTCACTCGTCTTCGACTCGTGAAATTATGGAGCCAACAAAATGCGTGGCATAAATAAACTCAGACTCAAACTCGTGACGTCTCTTGATATTATCATCAGCCATCCACTGGCAGAACAGACCTACACTAACTCCCTTATAAGCCGTCTGCCATTCCTCTGTATCCAACAGCCATCGTGGAATAGTAGTTGGAGCATGGCCTTTATTCCTGTAGTTCTGCTACGAAATTTTTATTTCCCTTTCTAAAAAAGAAAGTAAATAGATAAAAAAAATTCAAGTGGCTTGAAAATCACAAGAAAACAGACACGGTAAATTTGTTTAAGTTGGTTGTTATTGAACCAAGTGGTAGATAGGACGGTAGGTGGAGTGTATCAAGAACTATCACAACGTTTCGCTAATACTTAATTAGCTTTATCAGGTGATCAATATAAAACTATTTTCCTTTCTACACATATTATAGATACCCTATTTTCCTTTCTACGCATATTATAGATACCATCTTTGATGTACCTTGACTGAGACATTGGTGTAAGAATTTATGACCTGATTTCTAGCAGCTATCTTGAGCCTGTTCTCCACTCAGTGTCCAACCAATATCCGAAATGGTTAACAGTCATTATGGTTTTTTTTATATGTTTATGCGAATTTCTCCATGGTCTACATCATATTTTTCCTCCAAGACTTTCTCAAGATGGATCGTAGGAATACGTATAGGATGATGATAATAAACTGCATCGAGATTCATAGCTGCTGAAAATACATCATGAGTTTTGATTGCAGAGTAATTGCCTCGTAGCATCGAGTATACTCAATGCTCGTACCAAACCAAAATGAATGTCGTCTTTTTTCAGTAGCTATGGATCGAGTGAGGTTCAGATTTTATCTCAGCGGCTAACATTTGTGGCATCATCCCCGATTGAGTATTTATTTATTTATTCATTTATTTATTGTTTTACAATGCTACATGACCGTTGAGTACAGGTTCCTAATGTTAAGTCTACGGGATACAATACCAGGGGTGAGGTAACACAGCAGACTCCATCCGACCTCGAACCAGTCATGGCAGCAACCTCCTAGCATGCTGGTCATGTATAGTTATAGAACCTCTGCCCTCTACCCTTCCGTACCCCCCACCCTGCACCCCCACACATACACACCCGACGTAAACTGGCTTCAGTCCCTGTATCCATGTTATGCCTTCCCCTCCATCTACTCCACCCCTCCTCTCTGGGATTCTTGGGCCTCTCACAGGAGGGGTACATGCTGTAATGTATTTCTGATTTCATCCTATTTTGTTTTATTACTTATTGCATGTTCATAATAAAAGACTGGAGCACGTCTAACCCCGACTCACTCCCACCTCCGCCCCCACACACACATACCCTGATTTCACCGCTATAGTTGCGGCGCCCTCCGCTGTGGGGCGTTCGGGCGGAAAACGCGGAGCAATCACGGGGCAAGGCCACGTGACCTACTGTGACCTCTGACCCGACCACACGGAGAACCGCACGCCACCCCGCGAGTGAACGGCGAACTAAGGGATATCACTGTTGGGTGGATATTCGTACGTTCTGCATGGTAACACGGATTAAAAGATACAGAGTGTCTGTTTGGAGAGCGTAACATGCTTGGTGAATCATTTTCTTTGATAATTTGTTATGCAAAGATTGATCCTTCAGATGCACGTGGTTTTTTTTGGTGGTTTTTTTAAGCAAGTCTTTTATCAATCTCTCCGCATTATCATACAGCTTACAACTTTCAGCTTTGCCAAACAATTCTCCATACATTTATTGTTACCTTGTGGTCATTTCCATTGCTCCCTTTTTTAATACCAGTTAACTATATAAAACCAAATCTACATGAACATAATTTAGGCTATTCTGGAACTAAACCTTTCATCTCATAAGTGTCCTGTACTAATTACATGGCTGCCACCCCTGTAAGATACACGTGTTATAGAGTAATAAGAAGGAACTGCATGGAGGTATATAGCCACTGAGAATACGCCATACATTTTGGTTTGCTATATAATCTCTCTTTGCTTTGCCTTGTGAGAATACTCTGCAACCAAAACTCATGGCATATTTTCAGCGGCTACGGACCTTGATGCAGTTCCTTATTGGCATCATCGTTCTGTCATTTGTTATCCATATATACGTGTGTCGACAATACATATTGTTAGCTTGAAATGTAGTGCATTAAAGTCGAGATAGAACGATTGGAAATATCACATTTGTCAGTGGCTCGTACGTGATTCTACCAAGCAGAGTAGTCTCATTCCTAAAAGATGAATCAAATATATCAAGCTTAGTGATTTATTTCAAGCAGGATGTCTTTTGTAGACAAGGGGTTTAGAAATATTTTCATTTCTGTTGAAGAAAGGATATCGGATTTCAAGGATCTAAATTTGTCACTTTTGCATGGCAATACTTGTTATCATTTCCAATTCATAATATTTTTCTTATATAAAAAGGTATGTACTCATTCACGCTAAAAACAACTGTGGTTTGAACCTTCCCACATACCCTCAGCCCTATTCCGTGGCCAACATTGATGTGTTTTCCATGATTTCTTAGCCTCTCCGGGAGAGTAAATACCACATGAAAAAGATTTACACTGTTCTTCCTGACCCCAACCGACATCCCTGGGATTAGTTCTTTGGAACTCATCGTTCCTACATCTGAGTATATGTTTGTCCTGGTGATAACCCAGTAATAATGATTGAGTATTGACCATGATGTTAGCTCTGTGAGATTTGAGGCCCGCATGTAGTATCACTCCAGCCTTGTGTATCGGTATTATATTGAATTCCCACTCTATCGATTTGATGTCGCCACTAATTACAAGCACATTGAAGGCAACGAAACTGCTGGAGGTACAAATTGAATCGATATCAGACGGCATTGAATTATATGTTCCATCGTGCTATTCCCTCAGTTCGTTTTAGTACTTCCCCCTCCGTGTATTGGAAGTAATACGTTGGATCTTCCGCTAAATATTCACGTGGAGATGAGGTATAGACATTTATCTCACCCCGATATTTTTCTCCATAGGCTTAACATTAGGAACTCGTACTCCACGGCCGTGAGCTTCATGTACCCAATATTCAATGGTTAATTTGGTGATTCATTTCATCAATAAATAATGTTTTATGGGGTGAGATAAAATCAGAAAGCCACTCGATGAAAATAACTTGGTCTACACTCCACCTCGTTTGACCACAGAATAATTCACTCAGCTTCGCTTCGTGAATTACTCTGTGGTCAAACTCGGTGGAGTACGGACCAAGCTATTTCCATCTCGTGAGTTTCCTTCTAGTCCTACATTGTCTCTTCGTGTACGTGTATATATGCAGCACTAGCAGCTCTTTCAGTCTTATGAGAATAGCCATCTGTGCCGTTGTAATAGCGTTGTCTTTGTTTCCTCTCCTGCAGATAACTCCATGTGTTGTAATAACGTTGTATTTGTTCTCTCTTTTGTAGGTAAGTCCATGGGAACATGTCACGTGGTCATGGAAGCTAGTTCGTAGCATCGCCGCTGTTCCTGAGGGGGCGCTGATGAAGGGAGTGCGGTTCAGACTCGATCTACGTGCTGTAAGGTGACCAGAGTGCCAATTCTTTCTTTACCATCAATACTATTAAAACGATTCTGATTATGGTCAAAATGATACGTTGGCATCTTGTCCACTACCTGGAAACTGGTGTGGTTCGATGCAATACTACGCTACTACTCGATAGGCTCAACGAATAATGTGGTAATCTAAAAATGAAATTGACTTTAGAAAACTCTGGCCAAATATCGATCGGGGGTTCCCGACTGCAGACCGGTGCTGAATAATTGGCCAATGGAAAATGTCTTATAGAATCCCGAGCTATTTACTAGGGATATCTGCCGAAATGGCGACCTTGTAAAGTGCAATAAGGTGACAAGCAGCCGCAAGGGCTTCTGGCCTTGTTCCTGATTCAGAGCAGTCGACACAACTGTGGATGATACCTGTGACAGAATCGTAGAAATATGTGTCCTTTGGTTCTAAGAAATACTCTTCTCATTAATGAGACCTGTCTAAAGCACCTCCTAATAAGCCAGATGGAAAAATAGAGGGGAAACAACTATTCTAGGAAACTCAGATAGGGTGAAAAGTTTGGTTTTTGATTTGATGGTTTCGTATATCATATTTGAGTTCGGTCTGTGGCAGTAGACTGAGACTTCACGTGCGACCTTGAACTGGTCCCACTCATGACCTTGTCCTTGTACCTACACCTATACAGAACCTGCCCATGTCTCGTTATACGCGTACAGTACACCTGACCTTGTTGAGACTTAACGTGTGACCTTGACCATGTCCCACTTGTGACCTTGTCCTCGTACCTACACCTATACAGAACCTCCCCATGTCTTGTTATATGCCCACAGCACACCTGACCTTGTTGAGACTTCACATGTGACCTTGAACAGGTCTCACTCATGACCTTGTCCTCGCACCTACACCTATACAGAACCTCCCCATATCTTGTTATATGCCCATGGCACACCTGACCTTGTTGAGACTTCACATGTGACCTTGAACTGGTCCCACTCATGACCTTGTCCTCGTACCTACACCCATACAGAACCTCCCCATGTCTCTATATACACGTACAGGACACCTGACCTTGTTGAGACTTCACATATGACCGTGACCTTGTCCTCGTACCTACACCTATACAGAACCTGTCCATGTCCCGTGATACGCGAACAGGACAGCTGACCTTGTTGAGACCTCACGTGTGACCTTGACCATGTCACACTCGTGACCTTGTCCTCGTACCTACACCTATACAGAACCCGCCCATGTCCCGTGATACGCGTACAGAGAGGCGGGGTCGGGTCTAGTCTCGTGAAGGTCACTGGCACCGGGCTCGTGTGACCCTCGTTCTCACGGGACCCGTTTCCATGGTGACCAGTGACGTAGTGCATGCCTGATTGAGAGTGACACTGCCTGCCACCAGGCGCCGCTGTGCCGTCCAGATCCCCTCTAGATTGGGGGCAGGTGGCGCCTCTGTCGGTGGTGATGTACGGTGAGGTTTTTTAGATTTTGTGCTTCAGTTTGGTTTGAATTGTCAGATCTGCTCGAATGCAATTCGTTTCAGGTTTATGATTGCGAGGGAGAATTCTAACGGACGGTTCTACACAAATACACACAGACCTATCTCGAAATTGAAATTTTATTTTTTGTTTAAAGCGTTGGTTTGAGACAGAAGTGTTATTTGCCTCGTATCTTAAATGGAAATTGAAGTCTAGGAAAAGGTATTACCTGGCCCAGATATAGCTTTAGATATGAACGGGATTTCTCGACATACCCACAACAGCAGAGGCATTCGTTCGCTATAGGTGCACCACCACGTACTTGGCTTTCACTCTCGGGTCGTGTCACAATGATGAGATAATAAGATATTTACTGTTATCTATGTAATATACTAACATCAACAGCAGCAAGTCAACTGGATACCTAGCAGCATCCATGTGTGATATCGTGGAGATATCAATTAAACGTCAATAAGGCGGCTTTAATTAGTCTTTATATTCAGCATGTGTTTCCTTGTTCTGAATAGGCAAAGGTACTGTCATCTAAGGGAAGGGAGACCATGTTCTCTCAGTTAGTCAGGTAGTCCTGCTACAAGAGCTGGACAGAAGTTAGCGACTGGAGCCAACGGCGCTCCTTATACAACACCAAACCCTCGTAGGACACACGTTTCACGCAGGGCACAGGATACCATGAGAGCCCCAGTGTACAAGCCCTGGCGCTGGGGTTAACCTCATACTCGCAACAATCATGACAAATACGAGCCTTTATTTGGATGTTATTATTTTTTTCTTTTTTCACTATTGTACTTTCTACTATATCAGTAATGAGCACTGATATCGTCATCATCCTTATCAGACTGGTATCAGAAACCCGGCCATGGTTCCTCAAAATGTCCCACTTCGTGACTGTTGGGCCGTGATGTTGAACAAAGGAGCAAGAAAAAGGAAAGGGAAAAAAAGCCAAGGGAGAAACTCCGCAACTAAGTAACAAACTTGTGCTGATTGTTACTTCGCACATGTGTCCACCTCGCTGTAACTCAGACTTCACCGGCACCCCGTCTGTCCCCTGTGGGTGCCGCGCGCGTTCCCCCGGCGTCCCCCCGGCGTTCCCCCGGCGTCCCCCGCGCGTTCCGCGTGTCTGAGGTAGATTTGTAGACGGCGGCGACAAATGAATATTGATGAAGGCTACAGGCGCGCCACCGCTCACCGGAAGTAGGTATTTGGAGGCGTGTATCGCCACCGGAAGTAGCGCTTGGAATAGAGACGGGCGTCTACACCAGGGGAAGATGACCGGTGGTCACGTGATCGGCTGGGACGCGCTGCGTCTGGCGCCTGGGGTCACTCGGTGCGTCTAGAACAAGATGGACGATGCTGACCGCTGGGACGGGGCAAGTTCACGCCGGGAGAAGCGAATGTATACATTCATACCTTTATGAATGTTATTTTTCATAATGTCTTTTCAGTCAAATATTGTTTGTTAATTAACCTGATTGAGAATGTGCGACACTTGGACCTCTATAGACTTGCGCAAGTCATTGATTATGAACATTCATTAAATGATTAACACAATCAGAATGAAGTCATTTTAATATGTATCCTTCTCTGATTGGCCAATGAATCCCAGCGAGGAGGGTAGCCATAGGATGCAGAGACTGGAGCCAGCCTAGGACCTCTGATAAAGAGGAGCAAAATGTAAGACCGCCAAACTTGGCGACTTTTGCTCAATAAACAAAAAAGATATCTCCCGTATCCACTCTCACCTGAGACTGGCATGCCCACATTGACGGCCGCCCTCGGATACCGGGCCCGGACCGTGGGAACGTGACATTGGTTGTCGGCCTGTGTCGGAGCTGCCTGGCCCCGAACAATACGTCCACATTCGGGATATTGTCAGCGGCGAGGTGGTTAAAACTGTGGGCGAATCAGTGCGGATTGGAGTGTCGTCGGTCACTCGGTAATGTGCCCGGTTTAGTGGTGCTGTCTGGTGGGGGTCGGGCCGGGTAAATGAGGCGGAAGGGACCGACGCTCGTAATGTAGCATGTCCGATTGCCCGGGGCAAATACATTATCAGACCGGCATGCTGACTCATCCACGTCTCCTCCCCGTCTCCCCTCTCTCCCAACCTCCCCTCCCTCCGCTCCCCACAGCCATCTCCACCCCTCTCCTCTCACCCCCTCTCTCACCAACACCCCTCTCCTCTCCCCACTATCCCCTATCCTGCCCCCCTCACCTTTATCACCCCTCCACTCTCTCCCCTCTCACTTCTCCCCTCTCTCCCCTCCCTATAATATCTCCCCATTATTCCCCACCCTCCCCTCTCATCCTCCCTCTCTCTCCTCTCACCCCCCTCTTCTCTCTTCCCTCCCTCCTCTCTCCCCTTTACCCCCCCCCCCTCTCGACCTCTCCTCTCTCCTCTCCCCTCTCTCCTCTCCCCTCTCTCCTCTCCCCTCTCACCCCTCCTTTCTATCCCCTCATCGCTCCCCTCTCTCCCCTCTCTCCCGTCTCCCCTCGCTTCCCTCTTTCCCCTCCTCTCCCCCCTCTAACCCCTCTAACCCCTCTCCCCTCCTCACAGCCATCTCATGCCCACCTCTCTCCACTCCCCTCTCTCCCAACCTCCCTTCCCTGACTAACCCTTCCCATCCTTGCCTTTCCCTCCCCTACTCTTAGCCCTTGCTGTTGCTACGACGTAAACACCACCAGTCTCCCACCAGTGCTCTATCAGAGGCCGATCCTTCTCATACCATGAATATGTGGTGAGGTGTGCAGCTACGTTTCGTATCTACGTTCCCTTTTAAAAAATAGATATAGTCCTGAAAACCTACCTAAAAACCGACAGACTTACATCTGATTGTTGCCGCTTTTATTTATTCTTTGGTGAAAATCTTAATAAAACTGAAAAAGAATTATACAAAAATGTTGAAGAAGCACAGATTTATTAAGAGCTACGTTCACACGTGATATGCCTATTGGTATACAGTTCTTTATGTACTTGTTTTGATCTGCTTGTTCAAAGCCAATGCATAGCAATAACTGGCGTGTATATGATATTTGGTGTCCCCCGCCGATGATTTAGCGCCTCAGAAGGAGCAGAGTGCCACTGTCTCAGGGTCTTAGAAGCGTGTCCAGCTGACCATGACCAATCACTCAAGGCCGAAATACCTCAAGACCGACTGGTGCTTGATATGTTTGGATCCTGGATCCTTGGATAAGTAGACTGGGTGCAAGTTGGTTACAGAAAACTGTCCATATACCTAATGCGGGAGACACACCAAGCAAGAAACGCAGCGAGTTCCGTAATCGCCAACACAAATTGGCCCATATGTGAGCTGTTATTTCATATTTCACCTGATCATTGCTTCCAAGATGCGAAACTATAGGCAGGAGATATTCCTATGAAATAATATCTCACATACACGCCATTTTGTGTTGGCGATTGCAGGCCTTCACTCGCTTGGTGTGTCCCTGGTATTATGTAACCCAAATCGTTTGATTGTTATTTTTTTATAATTGCACGCTGAACATACCATTTGCTCCTAGTTCTCGCCTGGCGTGACCCTGGCATTTAAAAATCAAACTTTTAAAAAAAAATTCTTTTTAGCATTGTGTAACACAGTCGTCTCCTTCGCTAGCCCCGTCCAAAATCATCTAAACCCAACCAGCAAACAATCCTGACGCCGACCTCTGGAGTGGCGGGCGCGACCTGCAGCAGTCGTCTGCTCGTCGTCCCCGCAGTCTGACCTACATACGCGACCAGAGCACGCCCCAATCAGCGCGTTCCGTGTAAGACGTCGCAGATGAATGGCGCCTAATGGTCAGTGGGCGGCCCGGGATGTTGTGTGGGTCCTGGCGGCGTGCCAGCCCCAGCAGCGCCCGGTTAAGTGGTGTAGAGGCATGGAGAGGTGCCAGCCCGTGAAGATCTTAGTGTAGTGCTCCCAGCTATACTCCAGTTTACAGTTAAGGGATCAGAGGTTTTAACGTGCAGTGCATACCAGTGTATCCCGCAGGCCGAAACTACCGAATTAGCGTTTTTTTACGTGTAGTGCACCCTCATGTCCCCCAGGCCGAAACCATCGAATGTGAAGGTTAATAGTAATTTACTGCTATATCAAAGGCCAATCCTTCTCATACCATGTCTATGTGGTGTGGGAAGTAAAAGAACTCTCACCTCGGTAAATGTGTAGGGGTGGGATTTCTTCCTACATTCATCTCATAGATTCGGTCAAATCCAAAGTAAGTCTCATTGAACATATTGGACGTTAAACTACCCAAACAAACAAACAAACAAACAAATACTAGTAGTGCACCCTTATATCCCGAGGCCAAAACTAGAGAGTGTGGAGGTTTTTTACGTGTAGTGCACCCTTGTATCGCGGATGCCGATACTACAGAATGTGGAGTTTTTTTTCACATGTAGTGCACCCTAATATCCTACAGGCCGATACTACAGAATGTGGGTTGCTGTCTTCTGTAAGGTCCAGTCAAACGGTGTGTATTATCCACCTAATGCAAAGTGTCCATAGTAAACCTATGGGAACTCTGTATGCACGTATCTAGCACATACGGATATGTTGTATGCGCCAATATTTGTTCGCTTTAATTACGCACTATTTTTCCGTACGCGTTATTCATAGGTATGCGCCGGGTATGTCCATACCTAGTTCCCATAGGTTTACCTTGGACACTTTGTATTAGGTGGATAATAAGGAATGTTACCCGTTATATCGTCCACGAGTTTCGTACGCCTTACCTGTAAACTACTAAATTTGCATCTAAGTCAGCACGTTCTAGTCTCTCAATCCCACAGGTGTTAGAGGGTAGAATGTCATGGGTACGCATGCACTGCTCCAGGGCATGAGGTGAACGTGTGAAGACGAGCCCCCGGGTTTGTGTGAGTAGTACAGGACAAGAGAGTCCCCGCCCAGGTGACTACTTAATACACCCAACGTACGAGAAGGGTTTGTAAAGTTAACACCAAGAGGCTGTTGAATAAAGTTCGTTCGTTTCTGGTGCTGGTGTTGGACGATACCATAACTCTAACGATGAACGACATCCTGGACGATGTTTTCCATTCGGTGTTATACGACAAAATGAAAGATATTTTCTAAATGAACGTATTTGTATACAACACCTTGTAAGACCTTTTGGTTACTCTTATCGTCCAAACATCTAATGCTTACAACACACTATCTTATACAACACTATGGCCGCAAAGACAATTCTAAGATACATTTTTGTCGTTCGTAGTTTATTCAACGGCCCCAGGCTGCTACGACATCTAACAGTCACAAACAGGGGGAGATTCAGGATTGCAGTGAACCTGGACTGAAAAGCGCCATGTTAGGGCAGGCATCTGCATGTACCTGAGTCAGTAAGGTGGGTAGTACACCGGCTTTAAATCGGAGACTGACCTTGTTCGGCTTATCTGTAGGTGTTTTTTCCTCAAGTCCTCGGCGTTATCTGTAAGTGAATGAGTCTTATCTCGGGAAGTACGTGAAGTGAAGTCTCGTCGCCGGAGTCTATTTACACGAGGCGCATACCGCGCATGTCTCTACCGTGTAGGACTTCCGGTAGCGTCCTGATAAGGTATCGCTCACAAGTGTGTCTCTTATCACATAATCTGCTCGTTGACTGACGCTAGACACGGATTATAGTTTTACGCACATTCAGTACATTATCTAATCCTGGGTGGGTTTTTCACGATTGGCTTAACATTGGGAACTCGTACCCAATGCCCATGGAGTATTTAAAGAAAATACTCATTTGGAATTATGCCACAAAGGTTAGTCAAGGTTTTTACGCGGCTTCGCCTTGTGAATTACTACGCAATTCAAACTCGATAGGATACAAGCTCTGCCCTAAACTCTCATAGGTTTCTTCTATAGTATCTCCAGTGCTTAAGCCATTGTAAAGTCTGGGAAGAGAAATTCTAAACTGACTGGACGTAAAATCAACCAAACCAACCCAAACCAAACTACAGTGTGATGAAATTCTCTTGGTTAAGTTTAATTCCCTCTCCGATTTCTTGATTGGTTTTGAGTTTGTTGCTTGGATAAATCCAAGAAAAGCCTTTTTTCCCTTGTTGTTGACAAATGTTTATTCAAGGTTTCGCATAACACAGTTAAAATCTTTGTTACACATGCTTTGTTAAATCCTTAATAACACTTTCTTTTTTGTTAAACTTAATAACAATATTCATTCGTGAGGAACTCCGATGAAGCAGCAAAATGCAAAAAAATTGTTTTACCTCTGTTGACAGACAGTTAATTTTGTCTGTACCAGGTTCCCAGTTTGTCAACCATCAACTACAGTTGATTTTATAATTCTTTCATGTCGTCTCCAGTTCTGTAAATGACCGTGTCATCTGCAGACAAACCGAGTCCTTCTTTACCAATAACACCAATCATGAGGTTGACATACAATATAATGTACATGTCCAACATTCATTCTGTAAAAAATACCTTCTTCTTGAAATTTCTATAACGTATTCATGCTTGATAAATTTGTGTTACTTCCTATTTTCTATAAAGATATTTTATAGAAAATAGTATAAAAACTGATGATATTGGATGTGGAAAGGTTGCCACCCCTATAATTTTCCATAGTTCTTTCAGCTCGTGATTCATTTTTCTGTTCCTCTTATTCATCCAAGCATGCTAACATAACTTTGAAATTCTATTCTTTTAGCAGAGCTCGGCTAGCTTATCAACAATCAGCTAACAATCTTAACAGTAATCGTTCTACATCAAAAACATTTCCTATAGACACTGTTTCCAAGATAAGTTTTGGTGACTTAGTGTACAACCGTTCTTCAACACAGACATACCATAGACCATAAAAGAGCCACGATTTCTAAACATGAATGATTTGATTTCCCGTCCATAATTAAAAAATTCTAACCATTCCCGGCGTGGTTTGACTCATCAGCCTCCACTTAAGGTAATTAAGAGCGGAAATTGTCAGTTGTCGTAAGGCGTATTACAATTCTTGGTCAGAGAACTTCCCCTGTGTGTTATCGGTCGAGATAGTCACCTGGGCAGCCAAACACCACCCCGCTCCCCCTCTGTCCCCCACCACCCCTGTGTCTGCCGCCGCCCAACTCATCCACTTTATTTCCAACGCACCGACAGAAAATTGCCAATTTCCGTCCTCACAAGCGCTGGTGGCTGGCATGTCCTAGGGCCAATCTGTAGCGGCCTGCAGGGTACCATCCACAGTCAGGGCTAATATCCTAATGACCTCTGTTCCACCCCCACCCCGACCTCTGTCCCACCTCTACCCTCCCCGCCATACCCCCTCCCCCCGTCCTACCCTCACCAGGTATGGCCATATGAGAAGGTCCTCTGTCCTACCTCGACCCTCGACCCTGACCAGGTATGACCACGTGACATGTGTCCTCTGTAACCACGTTTTCTTATATTATCTCACCCCTGGTATTTTTCCCCCATAGACTTAACATTGGGAACTCGTATCCAACGCCTATTGAGTATTTAGAAAAAATACTCATTGGGGGATTATGTCAGAAAGGTTAGGCCATTAGTCAATGTGAAGGGTGAGATAAATTCAGGAACCTATGAAAGTTTAGGGTCAGAGCTTGATCCGATCTCGTTTGAATCGCTATGTAACTCACACCACTTTGACTTGTGAATAACTATGCGATTCTAACTCAATGGGATATGAGCTCTGACCCTAAACTTTCATAGGTTTCCTTTGTAGTATTGTGTTTGACACTGGGCGCCACATAAAGGTGGGAGCAGCTCAGACAGATGACCTCCCCCCCACCCCTTCCCCCTCTCCCCCTCTCCCCCTCCCCCGCTCATGACAATCACATCATACATGCCGCCACCGCCCCCTGGTGTCTCCCTCAGCACAAATCACACCCTGGCTGATAAAAACCTCCCCGCCTCCCAGTGCCACCAACACCCCACTGTGCCTCCATCCACTTCCTGTCCCATTACTCCGGCTCACTCTGCCATCCCAGTAAATTCTCCTCGCGTCTGCCTCAGTTTACAGTGGGTTAACCAGTAAAATCTTCTTGCCTCCCAGTACCACCAACATGTCCAATGTGCCTCCATCTACTTCTGGTCCCATTATACTGATTCACTCTGCGTCACTTTACAGTGGGTTTTCCAGAAAAACCTCCCTGCCTCCCAGTGCCACCAACATGTCCACTGTGCCTCCATCTACTTCCCATCCCATTATACCACTCTGCCTCACTTTACAGTGGGTTTTCCATTAAAACCTCCCTGCCTCCCAGTACCACCAACATGCCCACTGTGCCTCCGTCTACTTCCCATCCCATTATACCACTCTGCCTCACTTTACAGTGGGTTTTCCATTAAAACCTCCCTGCCTCCCAGTACCACCAACATGCCCACTGTGCCTCCATCTACTTCCCATCCCATTATATCACTCTGCCTCACTTTACAGTGGGTTTTCCATTAAAACATCCCTGCCTCCCAGTACCACCCACACGTCCACTACCTCCATCTACTTCCCGTCACCATTAACCTGACTCACCCTGCCTCACTTTGCCATGGCCTTACCAGTAAAACATGGCTGCCTCCCAGTACCAATCACATGTCCACTGTGCCTACGTCTACTTCCCATTCCAGTAAACGGACTCACTCTGCCTCATTTTACTGTGGCCTCACCAGTAAAACATGGCGACCTCCCAGTACCAACCACATGCCCACTACCTCCATCTACTTCTTGTCCCATTATACGGACTCACTCAGCTTCACTTTACAGTGACCTTGCCAAAACCTTGTAAAACCTCCTCACCTCCCAGTACCACCCACACGCCCACTACCTCAGTCTACTTCTTGTCCCATTATACAGACTTACTCTGCTTCACTTTACAGTGACCTTGCCAGTAAAACCTCCCCACCTCCCAGTGCCACCCACACGTCCACTGCCTCCATCTACTTCCCGTCCCACTATACTGACTTACTCTGCCTCACTTTCTCCCCGCGGTGGCCGATCCACCTCTCCTCACCTCATCCTGTCTGCTCTCCCATCTCTCATCTCTTCGTCATCCACGGCCTTGCATTTCCATCCACTTTTCAGATTCTGGGATAGTAATGTGAATGAAGGAGTCCAAGGCCACGTTCCCGTCACAAGCTTTATTGCAGGTGTTATCCCAATGATGGCGAGCTGCGGACTGACTTGTACATTGAGATGCCATGATATATGATGACTTGGTGTTTACACGTGACGGTTAACTTAAGTCCCTCTCGGATTATTACGCTGAGCAAGCTTGGCCGGTTAGGTCAAGGGAAAGTCCACGCTCGTTTCTCCATACAGAAATTAGAATATAACACTTTCCATAATGTAGCTCCGTAATCTATCTATACACATAGGACGCCTTACTTCAGTAATTGACGTCTCATAGTCATACAGATTGGTCTACATCAGTGGATATAATACTGATTTAGTAAGACTGATTTAGTGTAGCACTGAAAGTATTTCAAAGTTACCAGGTAAGGATAGAAAATGACTATTTTCTCTGGGACCTGGTTTCCCTATTCCCATATACCCTCGAATATCGGTAAAAACAGAAATTTCTTTACCTGTGGTAGTCTAAGAAGTCATGGCAACCCTTATAAAGTGACTCCTACCGCTATGTTTTCGTCCTGCCGGTTTCGTGGCAGCCATGAGTGTTGCTATGCGACAACATCACGGCGACGTCATAGTTGCATCGAACTAGTAAAAAAAGGTCAGCCTGGGACGAAAACGTCAGCCTTGGTACATAACTCAGCGTTACTGCACCTCTAACTGCTGTATATGGACCTATATATTGTTCGCCAATGGTAATTTATATAGAACAACCTGACCATGCTGTACATGCTACAAATTCCCCATCTCGTTTTGTAGCATGTACAAGCGTGGTGGGTCGTTATATAGTCATTATATACCCACAATTGATCAAATCTGACCATAAATCGGCATAGAAGACATGTCAGCATGAAAGCTCACAAACTGCCGATGTTTCAACGTGTGCAGTATGACAGTATATTGCACAGGGTTCAGTGTACAATTTACACTGCATAGGGAACAGCAGTACGTAATTATCAAATATACTGCATGGGTATATGATAGATAGGAATATCCTTTTCACCGCCACATTGTCAAGCACAGAAAGGCCTGTGTCATACAGAATTTGGCAGCACCCACACCCATTGCGCTATCCAAGTAACTGTCATTAGTCTGTATTAATGTCAGATAGATAATGTATGTAGAGTCACGCCCTGCAATGTACGGCGCAGTAACTTATGATATAGTACTATCAGTACTACCAGGAAGCAACTGTGACGCAGACAAACATCGTGACATGTGTGATTTTACAACTATATACAGGTTTCGGCGTCTTAGTGGGCTTTTTCAAGTCATATATAGATTTATTTATCTACCTTCCTGGCAGGAACTGATCTGTCGCCCACCCTTCCCAGCAGACCACCTCTTCGCGCCTCCACTACCTCCCCCGTATCACGGTGAGGAGGGGTGGCTGGGTATGTAGAGGTGTACAGGAACTGAGGTCTGACTATACGTACGCCCATCCCTGCGAGCTGCTCTGTAATATTGTTCCGTATCTAGATCGAGGGTTGACGTTTCCTGTCACTTGTTCTCGGTCCTCGCTGAATCACAGAAAGTGAGGAGAAAAAAGATAGATGAGGAGACAGCTGGAGGCGAGCGTGGGGGTCTGTGTAGACGTGCTCCAGTCCCTGCATCCTACTGCTACCTCCCCACCTACCTCACCCCTCCCCGCAGGGATACAGGGACCTACAGGGAAAAGGATCTTGCTACATGGAGTTGTCCCTATGCCTTCACTGCCATATAAGTAATATAGAAGGCATGGAATGACCCAGCAGCCAATGACTGCATTTGAAGCAAAGCACGACCTTCACCCTGACCTCTTTGAATAGTGTAAATAGCGCCTTGGGACGATTCTATAGTCTATAGTTAACCTTAATTTCTTGGGCCCTCCTTGACATTGGTCAGAATAGCTGCACGGAGATTGATAACCAGTATCTTCTAGGTTGACACAAAGAAGGTAATTATACTCTCTTTGGTTGACCTGACATCTATATTTAGCTATCCACCAATCGGCACTCTCCTCCTGTTGGCATGTGGTTCGACAATTTAAACATAGTCTGAATCTGTCTTTTGGTGTCTCTCTGTCTACATTTGTCCTGTCAGGTATTAGGGGAAGTCCACCTGCTGCAAAATAGTTTTATTACTTAATAATGTCCATAATCAAAGACTTGAGCAAGTCTAGGGTGTGTGAGGTGGGGCTTGTGAAGCGCTCTGGGCAGAGTGGTGTTTGGTGCATGACCCGCTTAGGGTGGTTGGTATACGCCGTCTATGGTAAGTTGGCAACAACGTTATCAGAATGGCAAACTGGTCTTATATGGGATGGCTTGTACCAGGATTCTGTCATGTGGTATTGAGAGAAAACGTGGTTGCTGAGCCTGTAGGGATGGCCATATTAAGTATTTTATAACATGAATGTTATAAAATACTATGACGTATTTATTTTACTAAAGGCCGAGAAAGGCATCCCTATGTGCTCAGTCACTGCGTTTACTTATTATTATATACCTAAATAATATGAAAATGCCATTTTATATCCTTACAAAGTTATCAATTCAGTCAGTTGACCTGATGCTGGTACTCATTCACTACAGGCACAGTGCGCCTGAACATTATTTATACTGCACCCCTAACAGCAGGTAGTATTCCACAGATGTTTGACTTATTTAATGATACCTCCTGCTATTAATATTCACTAGTCCGCTTTTGTTACGACTACGAACACATAGTCTGAGGTCAGACATGGACCTAGTGCTTATAAGCACGGGAGTTGAATGTTTCAAGTTAGATTTCCCGAATATGATTCAAGGATCTTTTGTATTTTAATCTGGAAATCAATCGTAAAGCCGGAGACACACCAAGCGAGTATTGCAGCGATTTCCGTAATCGCCAACTCAAAATAACGTATATGTCAGCCATTTGTTCATATTTCACCTGGTTATTGCGTCGGAGACACTAAACTATCGGTGGGAGATATGACTATCAAATAATATCTCACATACATGCCATTTTGTGTTGGCGATTCCAGAGATCGCTGCCTTGACTCGCTTGGTGTGTCCCCGGCATAAGGCGTGTATCGGGAACGCAGTGGGTGCAAGGCTTTAGGCAAGCAGTTATGTATAAAGCCGGAGACACACCAGAGATTTCCCGAATGACCAACACAAAATGGCGTGTAGCCTATGTGATCTATTATTTCATATTTCACCTATAGCTTCTGATATGCTATCGGTGGGAGACATTACTGTAAAATGATATCTCACATACATGCCATATTTTTTTCTGTCGATCCCGGAGATCGCTGTATTTCTGGCTTGGTGTGTCCCCGGCTTTAGCGCTAAGTGCAGTGTTTGAAGTGTGGGTCCACCCTCTGTGCACACTGTATAGCGGCATTGGGCGGGTGGGCGGCGGTGGTGTGGTCGGCGCGGGCTTGATGGGTCTAGGATACGGGATGATTGGGGCTCATGTATGATTCGCCATCCATTATACACGTCTGCTGCTTCACCCCTGTCGGTGGTGCCGCCGGCCCTGATGTCGGGCCACTACATCACTGTCCCCCGCCACCGCGATCCTCCGCCACCACCACCACACACGAGCGTTCCCTCACAGAGGGCGGCCAATCACCGCGCTGCCAAAAGGCGCCCGCCGTCCGCCCCCGGCCTCCACCTTGGTGAAATGGCGCCGTGCCGCCGTGTCTTCTGAAGCTGTATTGGGAGTTAGTGAAGCGTGGCGTGTGGGAGCTGCTTGTGACACTGTAGATTCCCCAATGACCAGGCCAGGATAAGAGGGTGTTCAACGAAGGTGACCTGCCAGGTATGCCGAGAAAAGCATTTCTTCTGTTCTGTAAGTGATTGTCGTGCTGGAAATGAATTGGTATAAATTAACCTGTGAACTCGCGCCCTCTCATAGAGGAGGTCATTACTAATGTATAGGTGACAGTAGAACGACAAGGCAGCCGAATATTTGTTGTAGGCATTTTATTGAACCGACGTTTCGGGATTGGACTCCCTTTATCAAGTTTATATATATGAATGTTTCAATACGTGGCTATGAATCTATTCGTCGGCAAAAAAAAAGGTTATATATATGATATCATATTTTATTTTTTGTTGTCGAGGACGCATCTCTACCTTTGAATTTCCGTAGTTGCCCTAGAGATGAAAACAGAATAAATCAACTTGGTATTTCATATTGTACAACATGCCATATCAAGTTGATTCTGGAACCTGGCTTCTGGCCATAACGAAACGCTGTTTTTTACCTTGTCTATGTTACAAGCCGTTTGCAGGCACTGAGAGAAACGCTCTCTTTAGTCAGGTCTGGAAGCGTCCCCTCATCTTCATTATCCAATCGGAGGCCTGCCGGATGTGACGTAGGGCCGGGTCCTACTCGGGAGAAAACCCCGATGTAGTGACCTATCTATTATAGATGGCCGGGAAGGACTGTGGACAAATTGAGGGTGACAGCTCCTCGACATGCTTCCTCGCAGCCTCCACCTCCAGTAGTCCTCGGGTAATACGGGAATTAACCCTCTCTCTCTACCCCTACAGCTCTCCCTCCTCCCGCTGGTACTGCCCGCTCCCCAGCCCGACCACGATCACTCACTGACTTTAAGATCTGCGCTGTACGCACTTCACTTGACTGTTCCCGATTCTGAGTAGGCCGTTTAAATACTGATGATATGTATCTCCATGTCCTACATCCAAGTATTATACACCCGATGTGTAGGGGAGACCGAGGCGGTTATAATTCTGAAACAGTTTTCCCATATCTTAGATAGAACAGAAGTTATTAAACTTTCCATTATTGCCTATTAAGGCCAATCACCCGGCTCCCGGCGGCTCTCTTTGATCTCAATCTGGTCCATTTACCAGACTGTAAAGGGAGGAGATGTGATCGGGAAGAATATATGAGGTTATAAGACAGCGACACTATTGTTCCCGATTAATATCGTCGATCGGATTGTTGAGAATCGGTTGTAGATGTCGTTGTAATATGGGCTTTATAGGATTAACGTCGCTCTTTTTTTATAGCAACTTTTATTAGGGGAATAATGTGTTACACAATTGGGAAGTCCTTCTGCTTTTCTTCAGTGACTTATGTGAATTCAGAATAGTACCAGATTCCTCCTTCTATGTTTGTCGTTCCAGGGTTTGGTGAATTAGATGAGCAGAGGTGGGAGTCTGGGTTCAAGTAAATTTGGACTGTAAACTTGATGAGCAGTAGGTCCGGTCTGCGTAAAGTCTTCTGTATGAACACGGCAAGCCATGGTCAAGTCCCGGTCCGGTTAATGTCGGGTCGTGTAAACACAGCGTGCCATGGGTGAGGTCTGGTCTGGGTAAAGTTGGATCATGTAAACATGGCGGTTACAGTATGGTCCGGGTAAAGTCGGCTTGTGTAAACATGGCAGGCCGAGGTCAAGTTCTGGTCCGGATAAAGTCGGCTTGTGTAAACATGGCAGGCCGAGGTCAAGTTCTGGTCCGGATAAAGTTGGGTCGTGTAAACACAGCAGGCCATGGTTACCGTCTGATCTGGGTAAAGTTGGATCGTGTAAACATGGCAGGCTGCAGTTACCGTATGGTCCGGATAAAGTCGGCTTGTGTAAACATGGCAGTCCGCGGTCAGGTTTTGGTCCAGATAAAGTCGGGTTGTGTAAACATGGCAGGCCATTGTCAATGTCTGGTCTGGGTAAAGTCGGGTCGTGTAAACACAGCAGGCCATGGGTGAGATCTGGTCCGGGTAAACTCGGTTTGTGTTAACACAGCAGGCCGTGGTTTCAGTCTGGTCCGGGTAAAGTCGAGTCGTGTAAACACAGCAGGCCGTGGTTACAGTCTGGTCCGGGTAAAGTCGGGACATGTAAACACAGCAGGCCGTGGTTACAGTCTGGTCCGGGTAAAGTCGGGTCGTGTTAACACAGCAGGCCGTGGTTACAGACCGGTCCGGGTAAACTCGGTCTGTATAAACACGCTGTGGCTGAAGACAGGTGTCTGCACTCCGCTGGTGTTCAGCCTCTCACTGTACCGGCCTCCTAGACGCGCTGGGAACCGGCTGCATGTATGCCTTACCCTAGTTCGGTGGTCGGGGTCACCTGGGGACGTCTCACTCTCCAAGCACATCCCTGCCTCGTATTCAGACGCGGTAGGCAACGTAAATAACGCCAGGAGTGCTACATTCTTATTGTTTTCTTTTAATTTTACCTAAATAGGAGAACAGAAGAAAATGAATGATGCTGAGCAGCATTTGTAGAAAATTAATTTGAATGAATGGCTTTGTTGATACAGCGTATTGAGACTGGAAGTGAGTGTCGCCATCAGCCCAGTCGACGAGGTGGGGAGAAGGACAGTCTGAGACGTACCAGAAAGACAAATGGTAGTTGGTGATGAATACATAATGAAAACAGACGAGTGGGCGAGCTCCTGAGGCCGCACTGTGGTCAGGGACGTGGTGTAAGGAGCAAGGCCAGGAGCGGTTCTGAGGTGGGGGAGAAGGGGGAGGCGTACCGGGGGAGGATGGAGAAAGACAAACCGGGGGAGACTGGAGAATGACAAACCGGGGGAGGGTGGAGAAAGACATACCGGGGGAGGGTGGAGAAAGACAAACCAGGGGAGGGTGGAGAAAGACAAACCGGGGGAGAGTGGAGAAAGACAAACCAGGGGAGGGTGGAGAAAGACAAACCGGGGGAGAGTGGAGAAAGACAAACCAGGGGAGGGTAGAGAAAGACAAACCGGGGGAGAGTGGAGAAAGACAAACCAGGGGAGGGTGGAGAAAGACAAACCGGGGGAGGGTGGAGAAAGACAAACCAGGGAGGGTAGAGAAAGACAAACCGGGGGAGAGTGGAAAAAGACAAACCGGGGGAGGGTGGAGAAAGACAAACCGGGGGAGGGTGGAGAAAGACAAACCAGGGGAGAGTGGAGAAAGACAAACCAGGGGAGGGTGGAGAAAGACAAACCGGGGGAGGCTGGAGAAAGACAAACTGGGGGAGGGTGGAGAAAGACAAACCGGGGGAGGGTGGAGAAAGACAAACCGGGGGAGGCTGGAGAAAGACAAACCAGGGGAGGGTGGAGAAAGACAAACCGGGGGAGAGTGGAGAAAGACAAACCGGGGGAGGGTGGAGAAAGACAAACCGGGGGAGGGTGGAGAAAGACAAACCGGGGGAGGGTGGAGAAAGACAAACCGGGGGAGGGTGGAGAAAGACAAACCGGGGGAGGGTGGAGAAAGACAAACCGGGGGAGGGTGGAGAAAGACAAACCGGGGGAGGGTGGAGAAAGACAAACCGGGGGAGGGTGGAGAAAGACAAACTGGGGGAGGGTGGAGAAAGACAAACCAGGGGAGGGTGGAGAAAGACAAACCGGGGGAGGGTGGAGAAAGACAAACCGGGGGAGGGTGGAGAAAGACAAACCGGGGGAGGATGGAGAAAGACAAACCGGGGGAGGGTGGAGAAAGACAAACCAGGGGAGGATGGAGAAAGACGAACCGGGGGAGGGTGGAGAAAGACAAACCGGGGGAGGGTGGAGAAAGACAAACCGGGGAGGCTGGAGAAAGACAAACTGGGGGAGGGTGGAGAAAGATAAACAGGGGGAGGGTGGAGAAAGACAAACTGGGGAGGGTGGAGAAAGACGAACCGGGGGAGGGTGGAGAAAGACACACCGGGGGAGGATGGAGAAAGACAAACCAGGGGAGGGTGGAGAAAGACAAACCAGGGGAGGGTGGAGAAAGATAAACCGGGGGAGGGTGGAGAAAGACAAACCAGGGGAGGGAGGAAAAAAACGCATCAGGAGAGGTGGCTTATAAGGCTGTCGGCTTGTATCTAGGAGAGCGGCGCTGAGGGGTACTTCGGTACAGAACTGGCGAACGTAATGTGGTTACGGTGAAGGATCGGGCCGATGGACAGGGCCTGTGTTTGGAGAGTGTCAGGCTGGATCTCCTCGTTATCATAGAGCCCCCCCCCCCCCCCCCCAACACACACACACCCTCCCGACTCCCATCGCCAACCACCATTACCTCGACCAAAGCCCCGCTCTGCCCTAGAGCGATCAATTTTCCAAGACGCTGGGTGACTGCTGAGACATGCATTATCACACTGCTAGGAGGGGTACATGCGGGAGACAGCGGACGAGGGTGGGTGGGCGATGATGGGGGAGATTCTCCTAAAGCCGTATCTTTATTAATAAACTCTCGACGTCCTTATTACACTGAGGAGAAACAAAGTGTTCGGGGGGGAGGGAGTAAGGGAGGAGTGGGTGGGTGGGACTGAGAGATAGAGGGTGGGAGGGAGTGAGGGGTAGAGGGGGTGAGGGAGTGAAGGGTAGAGGGTGGGTGGGAGTAAGGGGTAGAGGGTGGGAGTGAGGGGTAGAGGTTGGGAGCGAGCGGGAGAGGGAGGGAAGAGTGGGTAGGAGTGAAGGGGAGAGGGAGGGAGGAGTGGGTGGGAGTGTGGGGGGAAGAGGAGGGGCAGGGAGTGAGGTGGTGGAGACGGGGGTGGGAGTGTGGGGGAGTGAGGGGAGAGCGGTGGGCGAGTGGGAATGTGGGTGAGTGTGTGGAGAAGTGGAGGTTGTGGTCCTGCTTCTGATAATGTATGGTAATAGACGTTTTTACCCCGGTACAGATAGGAGTCGGGATTAGAAGCCTCGGAGGCTGACGCGTATTGGATGCATTTTTAGTCGTGAGACGGAGGCTGAAGCCCGAGAAGCGGCGCCGTGCGGGGAGGCGGCGGCCGGTGTTCGCCAGATGAACCTGGAGCAGGTCTACAACTCCGGCCGCGCCTTATCACTCCCCGCCACTTACACGGCACACTGTCTTACGCGCAAAGCTAATTTGTCGAGTGCTGATGACCCGGTAATATGTACATGTGTAGACAAAATAGGTTAAATCACACAACGCTTGGAAACTGAAGTGCAGCTGGAGATCTTTGCCCTGGCCATAGATCATCAATGGTGGCAGTTTTCCACATTTCGAAGAAAATACTTTTTTTTTGTCATTTCCATTTTATGAATTTATTCATCTCGTATTTTTGACACAGATAGTATAAATTGAGCCTCATTCAAACCAATAAAACAGTGGTGGTAACCTCCCCCACACACCCTCAGCCCTATTCAATGGCTCACACTGATATGTTTTCTTTGTTTTCGCAGTCCCGCTGAGGCAGTAATTTCATATCAAAAATATTTCCACATGTTTTTTCCTGACCCCAACTGACATCATACAGAAATCACTCCTAGACTGGGAGACTGGCGTGTCGCTGAGGATCTTGGCATTTTCCAGAAAGCATACAGAAATCAATCCTGGACTACTTGGTTTGGGATTTCCGCTATTTGGGGAGATGAATCCAAGTATGAACACTAACATCTTGCCCTGATATTAGCCCCAGCCTGTTCAGAACACAGGTTCAGCATACAATAAAAAGTCTGCACTGCCTTGAGAGGTAGAGTTACAATGAAAAGCGCCTTTCCCAAGCATAGCTCACCTTCAATTAAATATCTGGCTTTTGTTTCCAAAACGCGTGGGTGTATAAGTTACTTATGACGTTATGCGCTTCTGAGAAAAACAATACGTATCGAGAACAAAAACGAAAGTGCACCTGCAAGCAAAACACAAAAATAAGAACTTCAATTGCCGCAGCAAATCGCAGTCATGATGCTCTGAGGTGAGCTTTATATGCTGTGGCCTGTATTGGTCGTATCATTCAAACTGTACGGACTTAAAGACATGGGGAGACATGGTTATTATAACATACCTGTGGCCGTATGTCCTACGTACACTGCCCACTCCTCCCCATGTCGTATTTATGGTCGTGCAACACGTACGTGGTACGTATGTGGCACGCGCGAAATGTACGGCTGCGAAACACAGTAAAAGCGAAGGTAGAAAATGGCTACTTTAAGGTAATTCGAAAACAGATATATTGTGTCTATACGTGGTAAATACTTACTAAAATTGACGATCAGATGAACCAATGCCTAAGGTGTGCAGAATGAAATCCGTACAGCTGGCCAGTAAGTGTGAGACATTCGTGCACAGGTGTATACTATTATGCTGAGAAGGGGCATATTTGCCGTATGCATGGATTAAAGGATTAAGTGCCGCATTATCGGTGCTTTGATCGTTGAACATAATTGTTCTCATGTCTCTTTGATCACACTCTCGGATTGGAGCCTCACATCGGAGAATGAATCCTAATTATTGTTAATTTCCGAATCGTTTGATTCGAGTTAACATAATCAATTCACTATGAGTTAGCGCACAGCTGTGTTATTGACGTACACTTACTGCATGGTTTACTCTACCATTTACTCAACTTGATGAGCACCCTGCTCCGATGGCCAATTAGTGTACACATTTACATGTATTTGGAAACGGAAGATCTGGTATCGGGGCATGTGTTATTGGGTGAACCTAGACTTGCTCAAGTCTTTGGTTATGGACGTTCATTAAAAGAAACTGCAATTACGGTCACTCCCCCCAACGCCTGGCAGGCCCAGGAATCAAGGCTGAAGTGGAGTGGAGGGTGAGGAGTAGGACATAAGGACTGAGGCCAGTCTAGGGTGAACCTAGACTGGCCTCAGTCCTTCTACCCCTCCACCTACCCCACTCCTCCTCTCCATTATTCCTGGGCCTGTTTTAGCCTAATTTTCTTGAATCGTTTAATAAATGTCAATAATCGGGTTATGTGTTTCATGGAAGATCTGTTTTAACAGAATGAAATAAATACTTTAAACATTAAAGAAATTTGAAAAAATCAAAGACTTGAGCAAGTCTATGGTGAGCCCTTCCCCAAATGCATTATGTTACTACGACAATAGCGTGGTGTGCATGCGAGAACTCCATGACTGTAGTATGGTATAAACATGGAATCAGAGAAATCCCAACAAGGAATGTAGCTCAGAGTAGTGTGCCATGACAGCAGCACTTGCTTTCTTCATTATTCAGTTGTGTGTGGAGATGGATCCCCACGGCTTGCCTGAGTATGTAGTGCTGATGGGAGTGCTGTATGTTGTTTCTGTGTGTCTGATGACTGGGCGGAAGATTCATGTCTGTTATATACCTGAGGTTGTTACAGATTAGTAGTGCTGATGGGAGGCGGGGTATGTACGTTGTTTTTGTGTGTTTGACAACAGGGAGACTGATTGATGTCTGTTATATTCCTGAGGTTATTGCAGATTGACTGATTGATGTCTGTTATATTCCTGAGGTTATTGCAGATTGGTCATGCTGATGGAAGGCGGGGTATGTATGTTGTTTTTGTGTGTTTGAAGACTGGATGGGCAGGCGCTCGTGTCTATCAATCATATACCTGGGGTTCTTACAGATTGGCAGTGCTGCTGGGAGGTGGATTATGTATGTTGTTTTTGTGAGTTTGACAATTGGGCAGGAGGCTGAATGATGTCTCTTATATTCCTGAGGTTCTTCCAGGTTCTTACTGAGTATGTAGTGCTGATGGGAGATTAGGCCTGTATGTTGCTTTTGTGAGTTTGTTGACGGGGCGGGAGGCTGACGGGTCTGTTATATTCCTGAGGTTGTTACAGATTAGTAGTGCTGATGGGAGGCGGGGTATGTATGTTGTTTTTGTGTGTTTTACAACAGGGCGGGAGGCTGATTGCTGTCTGTTATATTCCTGAGGTTGTTACAGATGGGTAGTGCTGATGGGAGGTGGGACTTGGACATTCTGCTGATAACATAAAGCTGTGTGCCATGACAAGCCCTTTCCCCTAATCTTTGGCTCTAGACTCCATCTTTACTGTTTTCCTCGGGTTTTAAGAAAGAAGGCGTTTTATTGGCGTCACAATCTCCGCTTTTAGAATAAGGCAGTGTTCATAGCGCAAATACGCAAGGGTCTGCTAAGGCTACACTTAGGACAGCTAATGCCAGCTATGGCTCCGCTATGGCTTCGCTGAGGCTAAGTATAGGCTGCTGCTTGCATCATATCCCCCAAAACACGATCCTTTCAAATGTAGAGATGGGCTTTAGTATTGTTGAGTCTGGCAGCATATTGTTTCATAAGCGACATATGTAATGGACCATAATATGTCGTATTAAGTAACTTGACTTATCCCAGACTTCGTAATAGTGTTTGAGGTATTGCGGAGTGCCAATGTAACGACCAAAGTTGTGGTAAAATCAACGTCGTAAATTATACAACAGGAGATTATAACATATGAAAATGTTCATTAATCATATCTGAAAACTTCCCCAGAAATGATACTGAAATGATTGCTGGCAAACCAACTATGAATAATGAGGCTGGGTGTCACCTTCAGTGGGTATTGAAGTGTGAAGTCCAACTCCTGGGTGAAGGTGTAACACGAGCAGTGTGGCTCCCGAGTCTACGTCAGGAAACTTTGTGAGTTTTAGTAAATAAGAGATGAGCGGGTAAAACGTGAGTAACGTATCAGGCGCCGCCAGCCGCTCCCGGGTGCTCGCCGGGTGTGAGCAGCTCGTATCTTCACCTCCGTTTTTCTCCAATTCCTTTATTGATTCACTTCGTTCACTGACTAGTCCCTGATGAAGGCAGATCACTGCCGAAACGAGTTGGACAACACTTGTACAGTACTTCAACTTGAAAATGTAACACTGTTAGTGAATCAATAAAACCTGGATAAACAAGACAAATATTGGGTATCATTGGTTAGTGGCTATAAACATAACATCTTCGTTGTACAATGTTTACAGAGTTGGATTAAGGTATATATTTTGTCAGCATCGTACAAACATGAAAATGTTGTTTGGAACTATTCCACAGAAATATATCATCATGTTTTTGAAAGAGACAAATCTCTTTGATTGTATATAAAATATTTTAAAACATTGAAAAGAATTTACTGAAATAAGTCTACGAACGTGAAAAGCTAAATCATTTATGGTCCCTATATACCCTCAGGGTCCCCTGTGACGTTAAACCACAAACAAACAAACAAACAGCATCGTATAGAGTGGCCATAAGTGTCAGCTTATTACAAGCTGGTTTTTCTTCACTGTTTACATCGTATCCGTCCTATACGAGTCGCCATTGGGAATGTGTGGGGACTCTAACCATCAGCAGGGTCGGACAGTGGAAGTCTGAGGTCAATGGTCGGTGTCTGATGCAGAGGATCCACGCTGAGTGCCGCTGTTTGATCCACGCCATCAAAGGGCCGCTCCCGAGTTGTGGGTGGATCTTTTCGCGCGTAGATCACATGGCATGTAGCACAGATCACAGCCCCCCGTTAGTACCCAGCAGGTAGATGTGAGTTGTGGGTGGATCTTAACCCTGCTGGGCGTACGACCATGAATCACACGGCTTGTAGCACAGATCAGTCCCCCGTTAGTACCCGACAGAAATGTCAGTTTACTATTTTTCTCTAGAAATCCACTTCTTCATATACAGAATATGTAATTTTTTCCTTGTGTCATACAAAGACACTATTGATTTAGCCTCATTTACACAAACAAAGAAACAGCCGCCAATAAAACAGTTTTCTGAACCTCCCCACAGAACCTCAGCCCCATGCCATGGCTAAGGATATATTATCCAAGTTTTCCCGATCTCTCTGAGGCAGAAAAATCCACATGAAAATATTCCCACCTTTTTCCCTGACCCCAACTGACACCCCTGACCCGGCCCGTAGATGTAAACTGTGGATACATGTGAACTGTGGGTAGATATGAGCTGTCGGTAGATGTGAGCTGTCGGTAGATGTGAGCTGGGTTGTGGGGGAGTCAGTATGCGGCCTGTAGATGTGAGCTGGGTCATGGGGGAGTCAGTACGCAGCCTGTAGATGTGAGCTGGGTTGTGGGGGAGTCAGTACCCGACCTGTAGATGTGAGCTGGGTCATGGGGGAGTCAGTACGCAGCCTGTAGATGTGAGCTGGGTTGTGGGGGGGGTCAGTACCCGGCCTGTAGATGTGAGCTGGGTCGTGGGGCAGTCAGTACCCGGCCCGTAGATGTGAGCTGGGTTGTGGGGAGTCAGTACGCGGCCTGTAGATGTGAGCAGGGTTGTGGGGGAGTCAGTACCCGACCTGTAGATGTGAGCTGGGTTGTGGGGGGGTCAGTACCCGGCCTGTAGATGTGAGCTGGGTTGTGGGGGAGTTGGTACCCGGCCCGTAGATGTGAGCTGGGTTGTGGGGGAGTCGGTACCCGGCCCGTAGATGTGAGCTGGGTTGTGGGGAGTCAGTACGCGGCCTGTAGATGTGAGCTGGGTTGTGGGGGAGTCAGTACCCGGCCCGTAGATGTGAGCTGGGTTGTGGGGGAGTCAGTACCCCGCCCGTAGATGTGAGCTGGATTGTGGGGGAGTCAGTACCCCGCCCGTAGATGTAAGCTGGATTGTGGGGGAGTCAGTACCCCGCCCGTAGATGTAAGCTGGGCTGTGGGGGAGTCAGTACCCAGCCCGTAGATGTAAGCTGGGCTGTGGGGAGTCAGTACCCGGCCTGTAGATGTGAGCTGGATTGTGGGGGAGTCAGTACCCCGCCCGTAGATGTGAGCTGGGCTGTGGGGGAGTCAGTACCCAGCCCGTAGCTGTGAGCTGGGCTGTGGGGGAGTCAGTACCCGGCCTGTAGATGTGAGCTGGGTTGTGGGGGAGTCAGTACCTGGCCTGTAGATGTGAGCTGGGTTGTGGGGGAGTCAGTAGGCGGCCTGTAGATGTGAGCCGGGTTGTGGGGGAGTCAGTACCCGGCCTGTAGATGTGAGCTGGGTCGTGGGGGAGTCAGCACCTGGCCTGTAGATGTGAGCTGGGCTGTGGGGGAGTCAGTACCCGGCCTGTAGATGTGAGCTGGGTTGTGGGGGAGTCAGTACCCGGCCCGTAGATGTAAGCTGGACTGTGGGGGAGTCAGTACCCAGCCCGTAGATGTGAGCTGGGCTGTGGGGGAGTCAGTACCCGGCCTGTAGATGTGAGCTGGGTTGTGGGGGAGTCAGCACCCGGCCCGTATATGTGAGCTGGGTTGTGGGGGAGTCAGTAGGCGGCCTGTAGATGTGAGCCGGGTTGTGGGGGAGTCAGTACCCGGCCTGTAGATGTGAGCTGGGTCGTGGGGGAGTCAGCACCTGGCCTGTAGATGTGAGCTGGGCTGTGGGGGAGTCAGTACCCGGCCTGTAGATGTGAGCTGGGTTGTGGGGGAGTCAGTACCCGGCCCGTAGATGTGAGCTGGGTTGTGGGGGAGTCAGTACCTGGCCTGTAGATGTGAGCTGGGCTGTGGGGGAGTCAGTACCCGGCCTGTAGATGTGAGCTGGGCTGTGGGGGAGTCAGTACCCGGCCCGTAGATGTGAGCTGGGTTGTGGGGGAGTCAGTACCCGGCCCGTAGATGTGAGCTGGGTTGTGGGGGAGTCAGTACCTGGCCTGTAGATGTGAGCTGGGTTGTGGGGGAGTCAGTACCCGGCCTGTAGATGTGAGCTGGGTTGTGGGGGAGTCAGCACCCGGCCCGTATATGTGAGCTGGGTTGTGGGGGAGTCAGTAGGCGGCCCGTAGATGTGAGCTGTGGGTTGTGGGGGAGTCAGTACGCAGCCTGTAGATGTGAGCTGTGGGTTGTGGGGGAGTCAGTACGCAGCCTGTAGATGTGAGCTGTGGGTTGTGGGGGAGTCAGTACGCAGCCTGTAGATGTGAGCTGTGGGTTGTGGGGGAGTCAGTACGCAGCCTGTAGATGTGAGCTGTGGGCTGTGGGGGAGTCAGTACGCGGCCTGTAGATGTGAGCTGTGGGTTGTGGGGGAGTCCGTTGACGTCCCTCTCACGTCGTCCACACGCCGCCATGTCGCCTTTGACGTCAGCGCGGCCCGCTGTTGATACACAACGCCAGTTTGATCTTTGCGATAATAGTCCAATTATGACCCTGCGCCTTGAATGTCACCACGTCCTCGGGTCACACGTCACAGCACAGAAAAAACGCCGTCTTGTTGGTGTGCCGCGGTCGGGGTTTATTTTTAGAGAACACTTCTCCATGTTCCAGTTGGTGCTCGGGAGTAGGTCAACAGGAGCGGGAGTCTATCCTCGTCCTTTTTACATTGTTATTTCTGTTTAGAAGAGAGGGTGTACCAACAGCCTGTGAGTACACTCATGCCGGCTGTCTTTACAGGATAAATAAACAAATAATTTATAAAAAAAAAAAAATAATTACACGTAAACTGAGTGTGTGCTAACGATGAGGACATTTTAATTTGATGGTAATTGAAAGTGAGGATTGTTTATAGTCATACTAGCGTCAAACATCAATAAGTTGATTTAGTATATCCTTTAAATGAATAGGAGATTAATGCTGTTTAAGAATACGATGAATCTTAAAACAGAGAAAATATAACTATACATATAACTTTATTTTCTTATATCCACGATCTCAACAGGGTCAGGTTAGGAAGAAGAGCCGCAGTAAAAATCCGTGACGACGGCTCCGTGACCCGCGCCGCTCACTGCGTTAATCCGTGCGGCGCATTGCGTAACGCATGTTAATCCGTGACGTGCATTGCGTAACGCATGTTCAATATTTGATGACGGATCATGGCACATACCGCCGCAATGCGTAGAGCGCCCCGTTTGGCTCCCGTGCTCCTGTAGAACACGACACATTGTGTAACTGGTCAGTCTGTGTAATCAGTAGAGTCTACACTCTCTGATCTGCGCAACTACTAAATGAGCCGCCTTCACCGTTATTATACATCGTGGGGTACAGGATGGAATATGCTTGCAAACTGTGGCCCAAAATGAAATATTCCTCCATGCAGTTTGTTTCATGATTGATAATATTTTTACTTAATTCTCGCTAATCAAGTTATTTTATAGAGACATAGCTAGTGTGACTGAATGGAATCTGTTCAGAGATATTTTTGGCAGAAATGCTCTCCGAGTTCTGAATGAGACTGAGAGAACAGACCTGAGCAGCTGTTAGTTAAAGATATCGACCCTACTCCCATGGCGAGGCCTCCTATCTCTATTATCCACCTAATACAAAGTGTCCATAGAAAACACATAGGGAGTGTGTATCACCATACCCGGCGCTATTTTTGCGCCCGGAGCATACAGTACATCTGTATGCTCCGGGCGCAAAAATAGTGCGTATGAAAAAATAGTTCTGGATTAACGTGATCTGCAAGCGGCACGGCACCAGTTGGATAAAGGTGGATAATAAATACAATATGGACTGGTGTCATATGCTCCTCGGAGTTGACTCTATACAATATCCTCTCATGTGCTCGGATATTATTATATACCTGTGTCCGAATGTCTATGAAATACTGCCCGCGGTTAGGGGTGCAGTAAAAATAATGTTCGTGCCCACTGTGAGAGTGACTGAATAAGTCATTAAAATGTCGTTTTTTCACCGATTTAAGGTATATAATAATAAGCAAACGTCCTGACTGTAGACGAAACGATTCTAATTCTCGGTCAGTCGTCGATTTCATACTGCCTTCCGCCTATGGCGTCAGGCAGTATGATATGGACGACTAACCTCGAACAGGAACCGTTTCCTAATATTACTAGGCGTGAACTCCTCGGAACATACGGTCGCTTGTATCTGAAACCAGTCAATATTGTATTCGTTCAGTGATCGGCGGGCGGGTTGACATTACGAGCGACTCGTCTGCGATCCGCTCACTAATTACGTGTAATGTCTCCTCTCCCCGTCAGGCGGTGCACCGTGCGCCTCGCACTGACCTCTGTGACCCCTCTGACCTCTGTGACCTTTGATCTGCATGCCATGACCGCAGACGGACTGCAGATGACCTCTGAGCGCCGTGGCTGACCTCGGGGAGCAGGATTTGACCTCCAGCAGGATTTGACCTCCAGACGGTGACCTCGATTCTCTGACCTCGTATCTGGAGAAGTAGGTCACAGTGTCTAGGCTGGAGGAGGAGGCCTTGGGTAAATACGCCACGTATTTCACGTCTTGTAGATCGACACGCAGGAGGAGTGGAACTGGGGCAGCGCCCGCATTCCCAGCTCCACCAAACCATCATGTTCTGAGACGTTGATTCATCTGGACAGAACCTCAACCGACTTGAGAAAACTAGATTATTTTTATTCAATAAAGCAACTTAAATTCACCCATCTGGGCGTTCTCACATGCAGTTTGCAGCAACACTATGTACATCAATTTACTCGAAGGGAAATTGGGTTTATGTGACAATACACGGGAAAAACAGGAGGAACAGTACAATAGATAGGAGACCATTTAAACAATAAATATTTAGACAAGGATCTGGATACGTTGCAGTTGTGGACTCTTTAAAAAAAAGAATTTAGAATGAATATCAATTTTTAAAAAAGAAAAAATATTCTAATGATATCAAAATACATGTTCTAGTGTATGACCACGTGTGCAGTCTTTTACAATGGCATGTCTACTGTATATGTCTAATTTGCCGGTTGTTTATCGTTTCGAAGAAAATAATTGCAAAAGCTTTTGAAAGGGGATATTAAACAGTAGCTCAAACATACATAGAACAATTCGGGAACAGGGAGAAATTTACATTTTCACAAGAAATCTCCGGTAATTGTATTACTTAATGTGAGAGGTCACTTTTATCCCTGATTCTTTTTAGGATTTTCTGACAGATATGTAGACGACTCGGACGCCCGCTGTGTGAAGTACCAGCAGTCATTTCACACTCAAAACCTCGCCTGCTTCCAACCTCCATTTCACCTACTACACAGATACCTGTGGTCGACTCCCATTCATCGCCATACCACTTACACTGGCCACCAGAGCTACACTACGTTAGCTCTAGTTGGGTTAAATCTGTGGCACGTGCAGGGGCGAGATTACTAGATCTCTAGATTACTAGAGCATATAGGAGAAAAAGCACCGGCTCCGGCCCCCGAGGTGCCGGCAGCAGGGCTCCCGGCCGACCACCCACGGCCCCGGCCGGCCACCCGCGGTTCCGGCCGGCCACCCAGTCGGCAAACCCTGAATAAACCCCTAACCCTACCCCTGCCCTTAGAGGTTTACATGGACTTTAGTCTGGCTTTTTATCGCTTAAATGAAAGTCCCCCTCAGTCCCCCTCAGTCCCGGCAGCGGGGGTCTCTGTAGCCAAGTGTTCATGAAATCAATGAGTTTTTTCTCTCAGAAATCAGAAAAAAAATCCCTAAAAATTAAACTGGCAACCCTGTTATTACATGACTATTGCATATGATATACTAAATAAATCAAGTGGTGCCCATATTCTGGCAAAAAGTGAGGGGGTGCCATCAGTCCAGATGCCATCGGTCCAGTTACCCAGGGGCGATCATTTTGAATGTAACGCCCCTAGTGGAGTGTTATGTGGAGCGAGTTTGGTCGGTTGGGCCAAGGGATAGTTCGGACTAATTTCTGAATAGAGAAATTGAAACGTAACAATAATGAGCAGCCACCACTGTTCACAAAACCTTCACGTACTGACCAATAATCAACTCTTTATATCTCCGTCGTTCCTGCGACCTAAGTCCCTGAACAGAGCACACCACGTGCTATCCCTAGTGATCAGAGATGTCCTATCCCTAGTGATCAGAGATGGGGAGTTACTTCTGGTCCTGTCCTCATCTATCACACTTAGCGCTGTGATGGAAGGTGAAGAACGCAGGACCTAATACCTCAACGTTTTTCCCAGCCTCTTGAGCCGTTCCCGGTGTTACCGCTCCGTCATCTCAGTGTGAGACCCGGTCAGAGACCACTAAAGTCCCGCTCTCCTCACGGCAAGTCTAATTGAACAAATTGGACGTTTAACAACACAAACAAACAAACCAAACAAACTCCTCATAGCGACACTAGTCGTACTGCGGTTTCTTTGAAACGTGTAGGTCCAAAGGCAATGGGTTTTGGAGGAAGATCTGAGCTTTATCTCACCCCTGGAATAAATGTCCGTAGGCTTAACATTGGGAACTCGTTCTCCATGCCCCTACGAGTATTGCAGTCCGTTCTCCATGCTCTATATCCAGTGTGTCGTCCATTCTTTTAGTGTGTACAGGGGTGAGAGTAATGCAGAAAGCAACTCGTTTTAGTCAAAGATGTAATTCTCCACCTCGTTTGAATGCTATGTGATATTCACTTGGCTGTCGCCTCGTTCATATCGCTCCGCATCAAACTCGAGGAGAACGACAACTTTTACCAAAACTTGTTGGTTTCTTCTTATTTCGTTGCTCCGAGCCTATTGTACTCAGAGATGACTGATCTCCACTTTTCCAAGGCCAATCGTAGAAATAGACTCATTCATCCCAAGACTGTACCCTCTGTACCCTCGAGGCTAATCGTAGAGACATAGACTCAGTCGTCCCCAGGACTGTCACACTATCTGTTTCTCTCGGTTTTATTCTATACCAAATCTAGCCCACATGAATGTACAACTGAAGTGTATTATCAAGAAACGTCACGAAATCTCATATGATGGTTTACATGGCATGATTTGTCTTCGCGGAATGATATCACGAAGCACAGCTGAGTGATATCTGTAGCAGAAGACAACGAATGTCATGTAAATAATCATATGAAATTGAATTAGTTAGGAATACTAGGCACATACGAGGCACATACAAAAAAAGAGAAAAGAAATTGAGGTGACGTTTAGAATTTATCCTATCCCGTCACGTGTTTTTAACTTCATATGTCACCCCTGGCATATAAATATTTTATGGCATAACCGTGGCATACAGTCTCACCGTGTTAAGTCTATGGAGATTTATATGAGGGGTAGGATAACAAGTCATATGTCAGTTGAATAGAGTTGAATGTGGTGTATGTGATAAAATGTGTTGACGAATGATAAGGGCTTTCAGCGGCTGGCTCCTGACCAGTCCAGCCTCTCGTCTGATAAACTCGAGTGACGCCCTCCCTTCTTTGTGTTACTGGTCAGTGGTGGGGTTCACAATGCGCGAATACCACGGGTCTAAAACCGGTGGACGATACGCTATTTACAGTAGGGAGTACAATATCCGTGTCCACCTGCCATTTCAAGTCTCACCTAATCCAGAGAATAAAATTAGACCAAGATGGTACGGTGTCTTACTGGACTTTCCCCCTCATCGTGGTTTCGAAAATATACAAAAAAATTAACCAATATAAAACACTTTTTAAAGCAGAACTAAAGATATACAGGAATACAACAGCTTCTGAAATATGTATACATTTTTAGCTCTAAATGAAGACTCAATTTATGGGACATCCGGCACATTCTCTATTTTTTCACGTGATTTTCTTCACAGTGTTTGCGTGTAATGACAAGAACAGAGAAAGTAGAACCATCAAATATTGTTCGTTGTTTCAACATCAAGGGCGACTATAAAACTTAACGGTGTTCCTCTTTTCATTGCAGTGCGTTGAATGGCTGAAAAGGAATGTTGCCCAGTCGTCACAGTTGGGTGAGTAAGAAATAATATTGTGACTTGAGGAATGCCTTTCGTGGGGGCGACTTAACCCCAGTCTGGTATAAATAGAGTCCAGTCTAGCGTCTGCACGCGGCCTCCATCCCCGCAGCTTAGAATACCGCTCAGATTAAATCCACCGGCCAAGCCACTGCCGTCTGTGGCTGGCGTTTGACCAAAGCCCATCTGCCTCTGTCCGCGTGTTTCTGTTGGTGAAAAGAGTTTATTTATAAGCGGATTAAGAGAGTCTATCCGGGCTTGGCCTTCACCACTCGCAGAAGGGTCACCTTGGGGGATTTTTATTTCTTTATCTTTTTAAATGAGGTTTTATTCAGTCCTGTAAGTTGCATGAGTGATACACAGTTTTTGTTTGCAAAGTTATCATACATACTTGAAAAAAAGGGAACAATGAAACACAGTTTCTTGTCTGTGGTCTTTTAAAAAAATGTTCCTTCCTATTTTTTTGTACTTATAAGTGACTACACTAAATTCTGAGCCAAGCGCTTTCTAATGCTTTCTATCAGAACCTCTCCTTGTCCTGTTCCATAACCGATCACATGATTGCCACTATTGTTTTTCCTTTTGATCTTTCTATGAGTGGAATCTTTCATAAGAGGAACAAATCCAATCTAAAGCTACAACCAATAACAAACAGCCCGTGTGGTAACAAGCTCTGTAATAAACCCAATATGAAGAACTGTAATGAGGACACCTAAATTAACTCGCTCAAGGAATCACGGCCATGCCTAAAGAGCAATATTAAGGGTTACAAAACAAGAAAAACTCCCAGAGGAGGATTAAGACATTCCACAAAATCAATCCCTCACGTTATTTTTAGTCTCAGCTGGATCTATTTAAGGCAAAGCGAGAAATCTGGATTATATCACAAAAGCAGTTCAACATCGATATTTTGGTATACGTAGGACACGATAAATTCTACATTTACCACAAGGTCTGTGAAAAGATGGTACGGTAAAATTATGATACTGATGTTTTGCCCTTACTCTGTCAGTAATTAAGGAGTTTATTGGGGTCAGTGTGTAGGGCTCCTTTCATTAGTGAAGCCAAACAGGTGTTTTTAAAACAATATAGTTTATTGTTGGTATAAATATCCGTGAACGTTTCACTAGGCTAGAGCTAAATAAATCCCATGTTATCATATACCTGTCTCTGCATCTCCTACACACGACCTATGTCGTATTCATGGCTGTACAACACATACGTGGCATGTTATCATGTTACTAGAACAAGGGAAATCTAGATAACAAACGTAATCTACCGTAAATCACACACTCAATAAAGCTTAAACCGACTGAATACAGAGGTATTTGACACTGTACTTTAATATAAAACGGTTTAAATCATTTAGATATGTAAAATGAATCGATAACAACACGATGACATACTCCAATACTCAGTGATTGACATCCAGACAGACTGAAAGTCACTGTCAAGGAAGGTAAAAATTGGTTATTTAAAGGTATATAATAACGCGTCAAAAATACAACTAATGAAATTTGAAACATACCAAAATCTGAAACGGAGTCACACTTAACCAATTTAAACTAAAGGTGAGAATAAAAGGTGAGATAGAGGAAAAGGATACGTTCAATTATTTAGGAGTGAGACTTGATCAAAATCTTGACTTCATATGAAATATTTGGTAAATTTGACGTTAGCTCAGTGGTCAAAGCACTGGTTGTAGGACTCTGTGGGTTTTAGTCCCACTGCAGTCACTCTTCTCCTTCACCCCCAGCAGTGGTTGATATCATAGGTCAATGATTGTCATTCCACGTCTATGTGATGTGGGAAGTAAAAGAACTCTGACCTCGGTAAATGTATAGGGGTGAGAATTCTACCTAATTTCATAGTTTCGATCACCATCAAAACCAAAGTAAGTCTAAAAGAACATATTGGATGTTAAACTACCCAAACAAACAAACAAACTGCCTCCGTCATTGTTTCATCTGATTGTCCATAAATGTTATACACTACCTTTTTCTTTGAAAAGGGCCTATCACTATAGGATGAATTTCTGTAGAGAAACTATATAGAACTTAAGGCTAGAACACTATTGCAGCAGCAGACACAACCTTCACCCACCGCTTTTTTCCCCAACCAGGACGGTTTTCGAGCCTCAATTGTACGAAAAAATTGCAAACATAAAACACTATTAGAGTACGACATATTTATGGCGTACAGACACAGTAGCCCTGTTTCCGTATAGTATTCCCCGTTTGAGGGAGGTCTTGCTGTGATTCGTCTGACGGTGGTGGGAACAGGTGTGAGGTGCAGGTGGACTGCTCCACCTCACGCTGGCCTCGTGCCAATCAGGTTACATAGCGGAGTGCCGCTGGGAGGTACTCGAGGCTGACACCTTGTTGAGGGCACACATTATGTCAGAGGTACATTCTAATTCCTACAATCATGTAAAGTTTACATGTATCATGTACACAGGCCATGCACAATGGGCACTTTTAACATGGGACACGGATTTACTCCACCTAGAGCCAGTGTAACCAGCCTTGTCCCAAACATTGGCAACAGGGGCCTGTTTAATGACTTATGCCTACTAAAGTACAGGGAACAAGGAGACCTCGTTCGAGGGTTGATGATCCATAAACATATACCAATTGCATTTGCGCCGCTACTAGACAATACGACCTTACTTTATAACTGTGAATTTAGAGCTAATTTTCCAGTGGAGCTGCCCTGCTCCTGAAGGCTAGCCATATTGTTTATTGTTCTCACTGGTTCCCTATCTGCGCAGTACCTCACGTGTTTATGTAGAACAGCTGGTCGCCCCTCAATGGAGATGAGGGGTAAACTTCAGATATAGTGATACTCAGTAATGTCTCTAGGCATCCTGACAGGTTTCCCACCTGCGAACCAAGAGATACCCATCAGGAGGTGCCCTTCAGGAGGTGCCCTTCAGGAGGTGCCCTTCAGGTGCCCTTCAGGAGGTGCCCTTCAGGGGGTGCCCATCAGGAGGTGCCCTTCAGGAGGTGCCCATCAGGAGGTGCCCTTCAGGAGGTGCCCTTCAGGAGGTGCCCTTCAGGGGGTGCCCTTCAGGAGGTGCCCTTCAGGAGGTGCCCTTCAGGGGGTGCCCTTCAGGAGGTGCCCTTCAGGAGGTGCCCTTCAGGGGGTGCCCTTCAGGAGGTGCCCTTCAGGAGGTGCCCTTCAGGAGGTGCCCTTCAGGAGGTGCCCTTCAGGAGGTGCCCTTCAGGGGGTGCCCATCAGGAGGTGTCCTTCAGGAGGTGCCCATCAGGAGGTGCCCTTCAGGAGGTGCCCATCAGGAGGTGCCCATCAGGAGGTGCCCTTCAGGAGGTGCCCTTCAGGGGGTGCCCTTCAGGAGGTGCCCTTCAGGAGGTGCCCTTCAGGGGGTGCCCTTCAGGAGGTGCCCTTCAGGAGGTGCCCTTCAGGAGGTGCCCTTCAGGAGGTGCCCTTCAGGAGGTGCCCGCCAGGAGATGGCCGCCAGGAGATGCTGCCTAAAGCGGGGTCCCCACTGACCGGTAAATGTCCCTACGATTCCTGGGTCTCACCACGGGGGTGGTACAAGAACCGTGAAGAGGGCCCCCAGGAAATACCCAACATGTTGGATTCCCAAACCGCAAAAGATACTTTGTAACTTAGAGAGGGGCATTTGTCAGCGACGTTTGCCCGTCGACGGTAGGAGGAGCAATATTTGATGCGATTCAGACGATATGATTCATGTACCTCACAGTCTTAGACAAATCGTGCTGAGATTCTGTACTCGTACACAATCTATTCATCTAAATTATAGGGTTCTATTTCCATGAGACATGTTTATCCCCTGTAGTTGTTGGCGACATTTACCCCTAAAAAGGAACAGAATCTGCCCCCTGTGATGTACATGAATCCCACCGTGTGAATTCCACTTTATCCAGTAATTTAGGGTATCACACTGAGCGGTTATGTACCGGTACAGAATAGCAGGGAACACTGTCGCCATGAAACGCTCCTGGGGGCTGTTGAATAAAGTTCTTTCTTTCTGGTGCTGGTGCTGGACGATACGATATCTCCAACGATAAACGACATCCTGGACGATATTGTGTCCATTCAGTGTTATATGACAAAACGGAAGATATATATATATATATTTATATTTTTTAAATGAACGTATTTGTGTACAACACCTTGAAAAAGCTGTAAGTTACTCTTACCATCAAAACATAGTATGTGTACAACATACTATGTCTGACAACACTATGGGCCAAAAGAAAATTCGAAGATAAGTGTTTGTCGTTCGTAGTTTATTCACCCTGGAGGTGGTCGCTGAGTGTGCATCCCGGGCGGGGTTGGCGGGTGTCCGTCCACGTCCACCTCCCCCGGCCTCATTGTGTCTAATCAGCGCGCCGAGCAGCGCTTTGTGGGACATACACGGGACCCGCCCGCGTGTTACCGGAGCTCGGTATCACAGCGCAGGACCGTCATCAATGAGGCCTATTAGAGGCCTATCAAACCTCGTCAGGCGAGCCTAAGACGGCAAGATGGCGCGGACAATAGCGACCCGAGGCTGGCCGCGTATCGCCGACACAGCGCCGCACCGTGAGGCGGGAGATTGGCGCGGAGTGTTGCTGAATGGAACCGGGCCGTGTATTGTGGGGGTCTTCCACCTGCCCGCCGTGTTCAATGCCGGCTAACGTAGTAATAGGAGCGCCGGTCTGACGGACCTCCCCGCGGCCACCCGGGCGGCGGGGGGTGTCTGCACCTGATAGAGTGAGTGCTTGATGCACAGCGACTAATACAGTCCGGGGAGGGATGATCAGAAGGAACTGCATCGAGACCCGTAGTCGCAGAAAACATGCCATGAGTTATTGTTGTGGAGTTATCTCATGAGGCAAAGCAGAGTGAGATTACCTAGCAAACCAAAATGAACGGCATATTTTCAGTGGCTTTGGACCGAGTGCGGTTCAGATTTTATTACTACGTTAGCCCCTTGTAGTCGCAGAAAATATGTCATGAGTTATTGTTGTGGAGTTATCTCATGAGGCAAAGCAGAGTGAGATTACGTAGCAAACCAAAATTAATGGCATATTTTCAGTGGCTTTGGATCGAGTGCGGTTCAGTTTTTATCTCACTCCTATCACTGCCTTTTGGCTAACACTTGTGGCATCATGGCCCCTTGAGTAGTTAAGTCTATGGGCAAAAATTACCAGGGGTGACATCAAATAGTAGAATGTACTAGTGAGTTACCAAGCTGCTGTATTTTTCCACTCATGTTACCAAGCGCAAAAATAACTTACCTCTGCAGCTTTTCAGTGATGACTGAACGTCCCCAGAGGAGGTATGAAGCGCAGCGCCCCCTATCGTTTTGGCATGTACTCAAATGACAGCTGTATGTAGATTCCTATGCAAAAATAGGCTAACTAGTAACAGCTTCTAGATACAATCTATTAGAGCTCTATAAAAGATCAGATATAGATAGAGTGACATCTAATGTACTCCAAACCACAATAGAGCCCAATAGAGCTCCAAGTTTTATGGCTGTTTGGTGTTGTGGAATACAGCCTTATTTCTCATAGGCTAGGACTTGCTGACCACACACAGTCCATTATCAAGAGCTCCTTCCCTAATGCTGGCAGGTTTGAAAGTGGCGCCTTGAACCCTGCCCCGATCGCATATATGAGTTGGGTCGCTATAGGGGGCGCTGCGCTTCACACCTCCTCTGGAACGTCCCCAAACGTATATTCAATATTCATGATTAAGAAAGATGTCGGACAAGTATATTTAGTTCCGTTTGGTTTTGTATGTTTCATTGAGTAACTACATCTCGGTATCATAACTTTTGGAGTTTCAAGGTTTCATCCAAGTCAGACTCGTCAGGCATCTTAGTGTGTGGTGGCTAAATCAAGGCATATGGTATTGTCAAAATTAGAGAAGCGACATAATGGCACCTCTTTTTTACATTTTTTCATATTCATAATTTACTAGGAAAATACATGCTGAATTACATTGGAAACACTCGCCACACTATCTGCCACTAGAAGTAGCATTCGGTAGCGCCGCATTCTGGTGATTAGGTCTAGATAAAGTGAGTTAATCATATCAATCATCTTGCCAGGAGACAAAGGAAGATGTCCATTGAGGTCAGTAGTAATTACATAGAACGACCTGACCATGCTCTGCATGCTACAAAACGAGATGGGGAATCTTTGTTTCTTTACGCACCGAGGCCCCAGTCCGACTTCCGTAAATAACATTAATTCCCATCTAATTTTGTAGCATCTACACGCATGGCGGGTTGTCATATATTTATTATATACCTAATCGTAATAAGATCTTACCATATATTGGCATAGAAAACATGTGGACGTGAAAGCCCACGCACTACTGATGTTTAAACGTGTTCAGTAAGACAGTGTACTGCACAGGGTCCAGTACACAATGTTTACTGTACAGGGAGCAGCAGTATGTAATTATCAAATATACTGCATGGGTATATATAATGAATTAAACTGCTGATTATAGGATGGTAGTAACTGCGCATATCTACTGCGAGTTACACACTTGTACATGTATTTCAGAGTCCGTATGTTCATCATAAAGTAATCCCAAGGGATATAGAGTCCAGGGGAGATGTGGTGTGTGTGCGTGTGGTGGTGGTGGTGGGGGGCGTGGGGTGGCTAATGGTTGGACAAAAAGTCCGGCTCACAGACTAATGGAGCTATCATGCGGTCGGCTCTGACCCCTCGTTACCATAGTCACCACACAATGACCGGTCACGTGATACAGCTTGACCCCCGCTGACCCCTAGTTCTCATAGCACTCGCTGGGGGAGCTTCCATCCTGTCATTGACAGTAAGCTGGTTAGTAATTGGTGCTGTCAGTTGTGACAGCTCATGAGTTGCTGTCACCACGCAAACGCCGAAGCTGCTCTATTAACAGAGACAAAAAACTACAGGCTTGTAATTAGGAACCCAATCAGCACCATCTGCTGGGTTCTGTCATCGTAATTAATTTGACACGCATGTAACAGCGACATAGCCCAATGTGCCACGGGCTGAGAAGGAACTGCATCGAGGTCCGTAGCCACTGAAAATACGCCATAAATTCAGGTTGTGGAGTAATCTCACGAGGTAAAGCGAGTTAGATTATGTAGCAGACCAAAATGAATGGCTTATTGTCAGTAGCTATGGATCGTGTGTGGTTCAGATTGTATGCCACTGATTGATTGACTGACATGTACGATGTCATCCTTTATTGAGTATTTCTTTACAATACTCCATGGACGTTTAGAACGAGTACCCAATGTTAAGTCTATGGGGGGAAATACCAGGGTTGATATAGATGTGACTTTGGCATGATGCACAGCGAACCTAGCATCACGAACTACATTTTAAGAAGAACTGGACAAAATAAAAAAGATCTTTAAATAATGTTTCACCCCACCTACCTGACGGTGGTGAGAACTTATCCCACCCCAGTATTTTTTTCAATAGGCGTAACGTTAGGAACTTCACGGCTATGAAGCTATTGTAACCAATACTCAATGGCAAGTTGGGTGATTTATTTGACAAATTAATGATGTTATACGGGGGGAGGTAAAATCAGGAACCCACTCGATGAAAATAACTTGGTCCGCACTCCATCTCGTTTGACCGCTACGTAATTTACTCAGGGCGCATTCGCAAAATTATACTGCATAGGGAGCAGTAGTACACAAATATTAAACTATCAGACGGGTATATGAGAACGTCCTGTACGTACAAGTATCAGCGGGTCTGGTTGACGAAGGACGTATGGATCTTACAGGGATTATCACGCCAGGTATGTGAGATTAACTCAGAGTATCTGAATTATCGATGAATCGCCTCTGGACTCAGGTGGTCGGGAGCTGGCTCCAACTGCTCTCCGTTGCCAGCTCCCTTTATGTCGCTGTGGGTCTCGCAGACAGATCGTCCATTTGACGAAACTCCGGATTACACTCTACACCTTCCCCCGCCTCCCGCCTCCCGCCTCCCGCCTCCCGCCTCCCGCCTCCCGCCTCCCGCCTCCCGCCTCCCGCCTCCCGCTGGCCCCGGTCGCCGCCCGACACATGTAACCGTGTGCGTAATGATCAGATCGACTCGCGCGGCGCAAGGTGTCGGGGCGAGGCAGAGTAATCCGCGGGGGCAATTAGAAGGTAGTCCCCTGTGTCGAGTCGTCTCGTCCCCGCAGGCCCGGCGCCATGCACCAGGCATGGCCAGCACATGGCCGACAAGGGGCTCGACACGGGATTGCGTCGCGTGCCGTGCCTGATGACGTCACAACGCTGCTGGTTCGGTCACATGGTCATTGAGCATGGTTGAGATTAATCCGCGCTACAGTGTGGGGTGGGGTAAGTAACATGAGGGATGGGTGGGGAGGAGAGAGGGGTGGTGTGAGTGAGAGGAGGGGTGGGTGATCTATACGAGCTATGGGTTGGCTGGCAGATCCTTGTGGTTTGTGAACAGCCCATGATGTGTGGGAGTTGAGGACTGGCTCACAGATAATGGTGGTTTGCGAACAGGCCCATGATGTGTGGGAGCTGAGGACTGGCTCACAGATAATGGTGGTTTGCAAACAGGCCCGTGATGTGTGGGAGTTGAGGACTGGTTGGCAGATAATGGTGGTTTGCGAACAGGCCCGTGATGTGTGGGAGTTGAGGACTGGTTGGCAGATAATGGTGGTTTGCGAACAGGCCCGTCATGTGTGGGAGTTGAGGACTGGTTGGCAGATAATGGTGGTTTGCGAACAGGCCCGTGATGTGTGGGAGTTGAGGACTGGCTCACAGATAATGGTGGTTTGCGAACAGGCCCATGATGTGTGGGAGCTGAGGACTGGTTGGCAGATAATGGTGGTTTGCGAACAGGCCCATGATGTGTGGGAGTTGAGGATTGGTTGGAAGATAATGGTGGTTTGCGAACAGGCCCATGATGTGTGGGAGTTGAGGATTGGTTGGAAGATAATGGTGGTTTGCGAACAGGCCCATGATGTGTGGGAGTTGAGGACTGGTTGGCAGTTAATGGTGGTTTGCGAACAGGCCCGTGATGTGTGGGAGTTGAGGACTGGTTGGCAGATAATGGTGGTTTGCGAACAGGCCCGTGATGTGTGGGAGTTGAGGACTGGTTGGCAGATAATGGTGGTTTGCGAACAGGCCCTTGATCTGTGGGAGTTGAGGACTGGTTGGCAGATAATGGTGGTTTGTCAACAGGCCCTTGATCTGTGGGAGTTGAGGACTGGTTGGCAGATAATGGTGGTTTGCGAACAGGCCCTTGATCTGTGGGAGTTGAGGACTGGTTGGCAGATAATGGTGGTTTGCGAACAGGCCCTTGATCTGTGGGAGTTGAGGACTGGTTGGCAGATAATGGTGGTTTGCGAACAGGCCCTTGATCTGTGGGAGTTGAGGACTGGTTGGCAGATAATGGTGGTTTGCGAACAGGCCCTTGATCTGTGGGAGTTGAGGACTGGTTGGCAGATAATGGTGGTTTGTGAACAGGCCCGTGATGTGTAGGAGCTGAGGACTGGTTGGCAGATAATGGTGGTTTGTGAACAGGCCCTTGATCTGTGGGAGTTGAGGACTGGTTGGCAGATAATGGTGGTTTGCGAACAGGCCCTTGATCTGTGGGAGTTGAGGACTGGTTGGCAGATAATGGTGGTTTGTGAACAGGCCCGTGATGTGTAGGAGCTGAGGACTGGTTGGCAGGCGGCGTTGCTGCTTCTGGCAGCAGGAGGCGATCAATTGGTTCCCATTCAGCCTGCTTGTGGCTGGTGTAACGTATGGTGTTACATTTACTGCCGGTTTCATCTGATAGCGATCCATGAATTCCTGACTCTCCCAGCTGCCACCCCCTCTCCTTCACCCCCACTCCTGCCTTGTCTACGACTGCTAAACCCCAATGATAATCAAAACCCTCTCTCTTTCACTCCCTCTTGCCTTGTCTACCACTGCCACATCCCAATAATTTCCAAATCCTCTCTCCTTCACCCCCTCCTGCCTTTTATTATCCATCGTATACAAAGTCCCCATTGAAAATGTATGGGGACTCAGTAAACCACGACCCATTGTATAAAACCTGTCAGATACCATAACTGTGGTATACGGCCTCAAAACCATGGTATACGGGAAAAATAGTCCCTTTTGCTATAGAGCAAAGAAATAGTTCCTAATGTTATACCCGTTAATATGGCAATTACTGGGTTTAATTTATTCGAAAAGATGGATAATAAATGCAACAAACGATGGTTTTGTGGACAGGCAGCTATGTAAACCACTCGCGGTTGACCTCGTAATACACTCGCTAGCGCTCGTGTATTACTACGCATCAACCTCTCGTGGTTTACGGCCGCCTGTCCACAAAACCATCGATTATTGATTATGTCTACCACTGCTACATCCCAATAATTACCAAACCCAATATTTATATCCGTCTCTCGCTATTCCCAATACCTACTGTCACATCCCTTTTCACGCTAGCTTATCCTGCCACCCTCCCCTCATCTCCTACTCTCCATCTTCCCTTCCTTTGCCACCCTCCCTTCCTGTTGCCCATTCTTCCCCTTCCACTGACCCATCCCATTCCTCCCTCCCTTCTTTCCCTGTCACCCTTCTATCGCCGCTGACTCCTCTCTGAAGTTCTCAGCGTTTTTACTGCAACATGTCAGAATATACCTTATTTGTATTTATAAATTATATACTCAGTGCATTTAAAACAGACGACTTATGTGTACTTGATAGTCGCTGTATGCTATTTGGTCCTAGTACACATAAAACACGATATAAAGGACACACGGACAGGGTGTACAACATAGATCACGTCGGATAACGGTTAGATTTTAATAATACAGGAGTGGAACTCGAACTGCCAAGTCCTGCCTGTGGACCTAGATGCGCTCTAGTAATTACTGCTACAATACACAGTCTTTGCCAACTGTGAGACCTAATCGTGCCTAATGTCAGCTAATGCACACACTTTATATCGATTCTCCCTCTGCTATTAGTCACCATTAAGTCTAACGAAACCCGCTATCCAGTGAAAATCTTTAATGTCAATGTGTAAATTGCATACTAATAGACAGCAATTAAGCGGCTATAGAAAGTGGTTCAACGTCCAATATTTGTTGTGGTAAATATATCTGGAAACAGTGTTCATATCCATTCTTGCCTTTGCATAACCTTCATGCTGATAAGTGATTTCTGTACTCGCCGATTTCATTGCTGGCCCAATTTATGTGTGGGGTTCTAAATACTGTGGGGAATGGTCCATATGCTGGCTGAGGCTGGCACTCCTCTAACCCTTTCTGCCCTTCTTTCCCAGTCCACTGTCACCTTCACTAATGTCCACGTGTAAATGTCAGCCATTTCCATGTAAGAAAGTCCCAACAGAACGTCTTCGGTTTGTCTTTAGATGGGACAGACCTGTTTATTTCTGTTCTAACTTCATTATAAAGGAGGAAATAATGAGAAACGTAAAACCTCGGCCACCTCCGCAGAACTCCAAATCTCTTATAAGTGCATGTCTGGACAGAGTCTAATTTTGGACCAGGCCTCTTTTCTCTGTTATTTTTTCTTTTCCCTTTTGTCTCAGGTCTGTAAAAAACACCCCTGGTGTGTTAAGTTTTACTGGGCAGTGAGAACCAGGCTGTTGTCCCAGGCACCTCTGGAAGTCCTGCATCATCGTGTATGTTGTAGAACTCTGAGAAATAAACGTTATTTTTTTAAGTGACAAGCTTCCCGGTTGTATCTAAAGGGACCACCTGGGTCTGGACGTATGACCTATAACTTCAACCTCATAATCAGCGTGGTTTGAATAGAACAACTCATGGCATTTGTATCGATCGTCAATTTTCTAATTAGTAAGTTGCTTTACCCTTCTAGAGCTCTAAAGTGATTGATGATTCTTACATTATGATACCTGGATATGTGATTATGAAATGCAAATGAAAATATTTGCTGCATTCTGTAGAGAATACATGTAGTTACACTATTTACAAATTATCTACATCCTAAGAATTAACTACACTCTGAAGATTAATCATACTCCTAGAGATTGACTTTATTCTGTGGAGACGATCTATAGTAGAGATTAGAGTCACTTTAGGGATTAATTACTCTCTTGATATTAGTCACACTCTTAGTGATTAACTATATCGTGTGTAGATAATCTATACAAGAGATTAGACTCACTCTAGGGATAAGCTACACTCCTGACAAAGTGCATTCTCTTAAATAGATTTACTCTTACTCTCTGAGATGGTGAGACAAAACTGAATGAAGTGAGTCCAAGGCCACGTTCCCGTTAAAAGCTGTATTGCTGTTGTTACTGCAATAACGGCTAGCTGCAGAGGAAGTAGTGCATTGAGGTTCCGTGCTATATGATTACTTGGTGTTTATGTATAGGGGCCACCGTATTGATTGTAAATAAGGGACGCCATAGAAAAGTGAGCTTGGGCAGTTAGGCCATGGGAAAGTACACGACCGTTTCTCCATGGCTATGAGTTAGAATGAAGTTAGTCTCTGGATATTTGCTATTCATGGGAGACTAGGTATATTCTTTTGGGGGCCAGTGAGCTTCCTCTGGATATATCAAGACAGAAGATTGGGCCTTGTAAGTCACATATATTCCCTGTGTAAAACAGATGCTATTAATGAAGCCTTATTTCCACTAATGAATCATCGCTTTGAAACTCCCCACTGACCCTCAGCCTCACACTGTGGCTGAAACGTTCTCACTTGTCACGTTATCTGAGGCAGCGAATTCTACATGAAACAATTTTTGTGCCCTTAACTAACATCCCTGGCCTGTCAAGCAGTCATTTTAATTCTAGAGACTCGGAAAAAAGTAAAGACTACCATTTGGAGGCTAAATGAGTTTTTTTTTTTTTGCTTTTTATACCTTTTATTATCATAAATGTAGATAAAGGTGATTATATTCTCTAGGGAGATGGGAGAATGCTATCACCAGTAACCGCACTCATTTAAGACTGATTACTGTATTCTCCTGAGAACCATTTACCTTTCTGCCTGTCACTTCTCTTATACCTGTAATTCCCATGTTTTTATTGAACGATGGCCACTCAGTTATGTTACCGAGGTTAGGGAGAGCATATATCTACTTGCTGTAAAAACTATCCCTTCATTACCTTTGTGCCAACTCTGTGACATTATGAAGGGTCCAGAGGCCCACTGCTTAGAGGCATGTCCAACTGACCATGACCAATCATTAGAGACAAATATACCTCATCGACCCACTGGTGGTTGATATTTTTGGATCCGAGAAAGGCAATGATAGAAATGAGCAAGTGTGTTACAGAAAATTACCCATATATAGACTGAATTTAACCCAAACGTTTGAATTATTATTTTCAAATTCCACCCTCATCCATCAATGATGAACATGTACACTTTGTTGCATGTTGATGTTGGGACTGCTCCTCCCTCATTAGTCCGAGAGGCTCTGACTGTTTAGCGGTGCTGCAGACAGTCAGAGAGCACACCCATAGAGCTCTAGGTTAAGAGGTCGACCAGATTGGCACTTCTCAGTTCAGCAGGCGTTTTGCATATAAATAGATGTTGGATGTTTCTAATTGTGTGGGGGACAGCTTTCTGAGACAAAATGCAATAAAATGACAGTAGTTCCCTACCTTTGTATTCGTTCTAAATAATAGAACAGCCAGTGTTAGTAAAACCATGTGAACACATTGTACAGGCGGGAAAATGGCCAATATGGCCGACATGGGTAACAAGTGGTGAGATGAGTTGTAAAAAAAGGCTAAAAAAAGTGACACAAAACAACAAAGGACAAATTATCATCATCAAAACGGATTTATTAGACATCTCTGAAGGTAAGGGCGCATGAACATGCACTGACAGTGACAGGAATACTCAGAACCAAGGGGGTGCGTTTTTGTACTATAGGAATAAGCTGTTGTGCTCTCTGACTGTCCGCAGGCAGTCAGAGTCTCTCGGACTACTCCCTCATGTGACTGGGATCATGTGGTGGTTGGTGACAGTGACCACACGCTGCAGGTGGAACTGGGAAGCACCTGGCGCCAGGCTCCATCCAGGGGCTGGGCAGCAGTCGTCCTATCTATAGACGACTCTCTAGATGATAATTAACCGAGCCCGGGAACCTCTTCTTCTTCTCTTACTTCACTCTGCGATATGCGAGTAGTAAGCGCAGGCAGAGACTAGTCCTACTTCACACTGCAATATGCGAGTATGAAACACAGGTCTAAGCCAATCCTACTTCATACTGCGATACGCGAGTTGTAAGCGCAGGTAAAGGCCAATCCTGAGATCAAATCTGAACCACACTCAATCCATATCCACTGAAAATATGCCATTCACTTTGGTCTGGTAGGTAATCTCACTTGGCTTTGCCTCGTGAGATTACACTACAATTAAAACTCATGGCATATTTTCAGTGGCTACGGATCTTGATACAGTTCCTATGATATTTTCTTGAAGATGAATGTGTAAAATAGCTGTTGAGATTTTACTTACTTTCCAAAGGGAAAACGGGAGTCCTCGCCTGCACATTGTTTCTTGCCCAGGCCAGGTCATTTAGGATTCTTTTCATGTCCATAAATAGGGGAACCCTTTAGCATGGAGCAGGCGGGGATAATGAGGGTGATTTGTGGTTTAGGAACCTGGGCTTGCCAGGCCCGAGTCAGCGCTCACCTGACTATCAGAGAAATTACCTGCAAATCAGGCTCTACCTGTAAAGAGAACTCTACCTCGGGTCCACCGTGTGAACGCCGCCAGTGTGCCAGGAGGCGGGGAGGGAGCCGGTGAAAGGCCGACCTCAGTTGTCGTCCACATGCCAATGGGCACTCGGAGAGCGGCCTGAAATGCCCGACATTGTTAACGAGTGTCTCAGATTGGCCGGTGGAGGACGTGGCTGGAATGTAGAGACCACACTGGTTCCTGCGCCCCGCCCGTCCCGTACGATCAGCGCAGGTACAGCACCAATCCTCACACAGATCCAGCGCTCTACTTCCTGTGGCCGTTGTATCTCGGCACCGACCTGCCTGTTTGGGGCAAAATCTGCCCCACTTGCCAATTTCCCATACATCCTAAATTTTGAAAACTTTGAGGAGTATTTTGTTTTATTTTTACTTTTAAATAGAGATATACATATTCATATAGTAAATAATATACACTCATTTCTGATATTATTTGTTATTTCAAACCAGACATAGTCTTAGGGATTACTTTCTTCCATGGAAAGAACAGTCTTATGGATTACTTTCTTCAGTGGAAAGAACCTAATGTGTTGCAGGGTTTTGTTTGTCAACATGATACTTGTGCTCATTTGAAGGGGCAGTCTAGTCAACTGTGGATTCATATTATAAAGTGGTTTAGAGCTGAAAAAGGAAACAGCTGGATTGTCTGTGAAGCTCATTTACCAATCGCAGTATTTCCCAACTCATAATATATGAGTTGTTTGAGTTTCATGACTTTTGATAGTTACCCTGTTTTGAATCCAAAATGTAGGCTGGTTCCCCCTGGTTATAGTGGAGACCTTCATTAGGTGGATAAGACACACTCCATATAGGTTTAGTATTGAGATGATTTATCAGGTGGATAATACACACTCCATATAGGTTTAGTATTGAGATAATTTATTAGGTGGATAAGACACACTCCATATAGGTTTAGTATTGAGATGATTTATCAGGTGGATAATACACACTCCATATAGGTTTAGTATTGAGATAATTTATCAGGTGGATAATACACACTCCATATAGGTTTAGTATTGAGATAATTTATCAGGTGGATAATACACACTCCATATAGGTTTAGTATTGAGACTATTTATTAGGTGGATAATACATACTCTATATAGGTTTAGTATGTACACTGTATTAGGTGGATAATACACACTCCCTGTAGGTTTAGTATGGAGACTCTGTATGAGGTGGATGATACACACTCCCTATAGGTTTAGTATTGAGGCTCTGTATGAGGTGGATAATACACACTCCTTATAGATTTAGTATGGAGACTGTATAAGGTGGATAATACACACTCCATATAGGTTTAATATTAAGACTCCGTATTAGGTGGATTAAAAAAAACAAAACTGAATACAAATTCAAACCAGACGAGATCCAACTGATTGGGGAAAGTTGGCAGTGTTTTGGGGAAAACATTAATGAAACTCTTGAATGGCAAAAAGGAAATTGATGGTAAACGGATCTGACTTAAAAGACTCGGTTAAGCGGTGTCGGTGTTTGTTATCCAGACAATCCAGACGGCAGAGTCAAGCCCTTGTCGCCATTTCCTCCAACAAGTCCAATTTATTGTTTATTAAGTCTGCGAATCAACTGCAACTAATTATGGGCAAATCCAGTCAGTGGATCTTTAGTTGCCAGTTTATTATTACTATAGGTCGGGACCTTGTAAAGCAGATATTTGTGCAGTATTTCTATAAAAATGGAATTTAACGGAATCAGTAAACCTGGAAACACATGCTCCCTTTAAAGCCAACTATTTTAGTTTTTTTAGTGAAAATACTATTAACAGAATCTTTGATGTGGATACCTTTGATGGGAAGCGGAGTGAATTTCTGCATCGCTTGAATACGATGCTTCATAGGAGCTCTGTATGTATAGAGACAATAATCAATGGTTTTGTAGATGGGCGGCTGTAAACTACGAGAGGTTGCCGCGTAGTAATACACAGTCGTCAGCGAGTGTATTACGACGTCAGCCTCGAGTGGTTTACAAATCCGCCTGAGTTTCTGAGTTCCCAGTAAACTCGTTCACTATAGACCGGTGTTTGTGTTGTGTGTGTGGGGAGGGGGTGTAGGGATTTTCTCCTGTATGGGAGATGTCGTTATTAGCGTGTGTTAGTAACTGCCATTTACCAGAGTCTGTCATTAAAACGTGTCGTCCGTCCCTCTGTCATCACGGCTACAGTGGCGCCGCGTACCGCACACGGCTGGTACTATACGCTGCCTTCTCATCATCACGCCGTAACTTCATAACGTGCAGTTTGACATCAGGAGCACATGAACGTTTCCCCGTGTCGATCCGGGAGAATCTATTAATTAACTGTTTTACAATTATCTGCGGCGCCGCCACGCGTTGAGGTAATCCCGGGTTTTCTCTCGTTATTGTAACTGGAGAGTTTATTAAAAGTGAGAAGTTGGTGCCAGAGGCACTCCGCCTTCAGCTCAGCCTACATTGATGGAATACTGGAGAGCTCTAACAGTAAAAAAACTCGACCCGAAACAAACTCGACCCATAACGAACTCGACCCGTTTTAAACCTTCCCAAAGTAAATATCTCACTACAATTGTGAATAAATACTTTACATAGTAGTAAGTATGTTATCTTGGCCGCAATTTGGTGTACTCTAGGGAAGAAAAACCCCCAGAAAACCCTACCCTTTCCCTCACCCTAACCCTATCCCTACCCCTAACGCTATCCCTAAGCCTAAGCCTAAGCCTAAGCCCATCCCTTACCCTAAACATAACCGGACCTATTTTTCAAATCCATTAGTTTATTTGTCAGACCTTTCCTTCTATATTAAACTGTCTTATCCATAAGTGCCTCAAACGGGTCGAGTTCTCCAAAACGGGTCGAGTTCTGACAACTACAGGTTGAGTATGTTTCGGGTTGAGTTCTCCATTAACCTATTGATGCTCGTCCACTAAAGTGCTGATTCCACTACCACGTTTTTATTTAACAGACAGGGTTGGGCAGTGTCTAGTAGTGCCTTTCTAGATCTTCCCGGATCGTACTACATCGTGTAAGATCTGCTTGACTCATTGCCCCTATAGCACCTGAAACGAGAAAACTAGGAATACGAGATCACATAAAATGTTTTACGAAACGACAATAAGTAAATGAGCTGGCAAACTAGACGTAATAAGGAAGAGATCGGGCGGTGATAAACTAGTACATAAGCATGTTGGTGGGTGTGGTAGCAAAGATGGATGTTTGTAGGGTTAACTGTGAAACTCACAAAATCAAAGTTTGTAGATTAGTCATTCAACTCAATGTATAGATTAAGTGATTATCTAAGTGTAAATAACATTGAAAACTGTATCTGTTTTTGCTGCTGAACTCACAGATAAGTGTGGATAGATCCTAACAGGGTGCTGCAGACCAAGCAACAGTAGACATAATAGACTCTAAAGTGCATGAAACTAATGACTCCTTTATACGGGGTTAGGGTACACCATAAATACATGGTCCTCAAACGTGTGCCTGGAGCGTCCCTGTCTCAGAGAATTGAGTCAAGTCAGTGTGATCCTTGTTCCTATTCTGACTGGACATTGCTTTGGAAGGGTTCAGTGATGCTTGTCTTGGTTAGGGTGAGTGGAGGTGGAGCTAGTCCTGTCCCTGCATCCCCGATGTTTACCCACTTATGGTGGAAGAGAGACAGGTAGAGTAATCAACTTTTTTTCTAAAGAATTTCTTGTTTAGTGTAAAGATACAACAGTTTCTGTACATTCAGACAAGAAGTATTGTCGTTGGTCAAACAAAGGGGTTATGGTGTCAGCTTATTACATAGGTTTTCATCACCTGGCCCAGGTTAATGTAATCCCAGGGAATGATAACTATTTCTCCTCAATACACTCATCAGGGTAAAGTGATTATCATGAGTTTTGTGCTCAAAGAGACAGCGAGACAACATTGCCAGAGGTGATCAGTATCTGTCTCTCTGGGTACTCAGTCGTGCCCCAGGCTCGTTAGAACATGAATTCCTCTTCATATTTTTACCAAGTAAGTACTCGGGTAATTACACATTATTTCCGTCAATGTTAGAAAAAAATCTCTTTAAAGATTTAAAGTGAACACGTGTTTTTGTGTCCCGACCTTGACGGGTGTGCACGGCTCACACATCCCGACCACTTGATTCTGCCTCCTGATTAAGGTCGTCTTCTAATTGCTGGTCTCATGACTCAAAAAGTAGTCGTCTGCTCCAAAATACCGGTTAGAAGCAGCATTTAGATCCCGCCAATGTTAGAGGTTAGACATAGTCTATTATAACGTTGCATGGAGAATACCAGGGTGATAATTCCGCCATGAATTTGACTTATATCCCCAAGTTACTGGTAAAACTAGTCACCTACCTTTTACGTTGGCCCCCTTTCCAACATTTGCTCTCTCCTTCCTTGTTGGACATTTGCATGTTCTCTTTAGTTTTATTAATGATAAATCGGGTGCCATTGAATAACTATTTCCTTTCTCTAATTTGGCAACATCTTATGCCTTGATTTAGCCAAACATATGATGCCTGATGAGCCTGGCATAGATGAAACCTTGAAACCCCAGCCAAATATTATATTTTCTTATGGTTCATATATCCAGAAATCTGCTTGGTTCTACCACTCTGCTTCTTGCTTTCCTCAGCCTGGAGAGTGTCACAACAATGCAACGTCATTCCCGTGAGGGTTGTTGGTTGGTAGGTTTAATTTAACGTACAGTTAACCATTACAGGTTCTTACCAGAGTTTCTCAAGGTTCTTTACCACCACAAGGGTGGTGACCGAATCTATGTGATGAATTTAGGTAGAAGTCTCACCGCTACACACTTACCGAGGTGAGAGTTCTTTTAGATCCCACACCAAATAGACATGGCATGAGAAGGACTGGCCTTTGATATTATCAAGAGACGTCACAAGTTTGAGTCTGAGTTTATTTATGCCACGCATTTTGTTGGCTCCGTAATGTCACTCGTCTTCGACTCGTGAAATTATGGAGCCAACAAAAAGCGTGGCATAAATAAGCTTAAACTCAAACGAGTGGCGTCTAGATTTTATCCTACCCCGTTTCCATATTTTTTCAGTATCAGAAAGTAGTGGCATAAACAACACTTTATGTCACTACCCGTGACATAAACAAATCCCATGTTAAGCCTATGGCGTTTTTTATTAGGGGTAGGATAAAGCAGTAGATCTACCACTGCTGCGAATGAAGGAGAATATTGGCTGCAGTGAGATTCGATCCCATGAGGGTGATTGGTATACTCCGCAGTTCATGGAATACTGGTTACTCGGAGACCACATAGCAACTGATTATGATCTGACAAAAAACTGTAGTTTTTGAGCCATCATCAGCTGTGACGAGAGTGTTGTGTTGCCGCCGTCTGTAAGTTGCCGCTCTGTAAGTTTACTGTCAATATAGCAAATTTATATTCAGTTATTTCCTCCATCCTGTGAGTCAACAGTCAGGATACGCAGGCTTATTGAAACAGGTACTGTTTTTTAGGAACACTTTGTAGTCTCATAGCTGTAATGAATATAAGATAATAGTTATGATTAGACGACCTGATCGGCTGTCAGTTGATATAATTAAAGCCAAGAAACAGTTCTCGGACATGTACTGATACCTAAATTACAAATTGTACTACATTTCACCTCGTGGGGTCGGGTATTAGAGACTATATTATATGTTAGTTACATACTTATGTATGCATGTCTTTTTTGTTACTTGTAAATGTCCCAGATGATATTCATCATACTGGATAATGACAAGCAATTTCCGGCATATCATATAGTTAAATATCAGTTAATATATTTTTTTCTTTGTCAGTGTAAAGGAATGAGACTGGGTTGTAACTAGAACTGTATTTATAACAGCTGTCACTTCTGGATCATATATCAGCGCCGTCAAATCAGTAACAGAAGTAGGCTCACGCACACATCTATATTCTCACGTCTGAGCAAATATTAATGAGGTGAACTCATTCTGCCCCTTTTTTGTCAAATATTAAAAAAAAGAGAAGTTGTCATCGATAATGGTAAAAACACGTGGTTACTGAGCCCATAGGGTTAGTCGTTGGAGGTCTTTTGTATTACATAGAATATATCCTGACGCCAGAGGAGGTTACAAAAGGCGGAGAATGGTATCCCTACGGCTCCGTCACTACGTTTTCTTATTGTTATATACCTAAAACTAATGAGAAAAACACTATTTCATTCACCGATTCTTAGCTTAATCAATACAACACAGTGCGGCCCAATATTATTTATACTACATGTACACCCCGAGCAGCGGGTAGTATTTCATAGACGTTCGACCGTCGGTGTATTATAATACATTATCAGTCTTCCTAGCAATACAGGACATCCTATAACACAGGAACATATGAGAAATACAATGTGTATGTTTTCCACATAACAATGATTTCTGTAATGCTCATTTCGAGTAAGCATATTGGTATGTGACAATTCTGCTGTTTTAGAAACCATTTATAGTTGTATTACATTATAGTAACCTAGATATATTCTCATAAACGTCACCCCTTCTTCTGTCACTTACATTGCCTCTTTTCATTTGGAATCTCTATCTCTTCAAAAACTCCCTTCTTTTTCAAATTCAAAAACGAAAAACAAGAATTAAACTCCCTTCCTATAAATGCGTTTCGAGTCACAATTGTGTAGTTGAGGTGACAATGACTCCGCTTGGAGAGCGCTGAATGGTGTCATGTCGTCTGTTCTCCAGTCGTCAGACCAGTTTCTGTGGATCTCTTTTCGCATTGAGTTGCCTTTTATTTGATGTTAATCACAGATTGTAATGTAACAGTAATGGGACTAGCAGCATGGTGCAGCATTATGCGTCTACACGGAAGGCAGCCATCGGCCAGCCCACGTAAGCACGGGTTCTCTTCTAATGGCGAATCCCGCCCTTTGTATTCCGGGCTGATACAAATGATTGTGACGTCACAACCGACAATTTAGATTATGAGCGTCCCAGATTCTTTTTTCATTTTTTCCATATGCCATTGTTAATTCCAACTGGAGAACATAAAGTTCTGTCACAGATGCCTGAAACATGGATGGCGCTAAGACTGCTTTCTTTGATTTGCAGGGGAAGTCACCAAGTTGAATTGAGGTGAAGGTTCAAGGTCATCCCCCTTTGCCAAGGTTACCCGGGTCATGAGCGTAGATGACGAACTCTGGACTATTCATGGTAAGTCACGTGGCTAGTTTCCTTGTACTGTCATAAAGGTTTGTTGTAGACTGTTATGATGAATACAAGGGTAAGATTTCTACTTAAATTCATCTCATAGATTCGATCACCACCCAGTGAACAAAAGGAGCTGAACCTTGTGGAAATTTGGAAAGGATCTGTAACGGTTGATCAGACGTAAAATTCAAACAGACAAACAAACGAACATGTATTGTATATGTGCCACCAGTATGAATACAGTCTTGTAAAGGGCACAGCGAAGGGCAAATTCATCACAACTGACGGGACGATTTCGTGTTATATTGTCTGTGATACAGCATCAAATGGGAATAAAAGACACTTAGTCTAAAATCTAACACCACACAATTGTATACAACCAAAATCCAATGTCACGGTGTAGTGATGAGGGCTGTCTACGTATATCACCACCATATATACCACTATCCCCTTTTCTTGTATGGTAAACGTGTATTGGTATGGGAACCGATTGAAACCAGCATCATTGTATTTGCTGACAGCTAACCCCACTTCATAGACATCAACTGGAATTATAAACGAACAAATTGTAATGTGAAGATGAACTTAATAAAGACATTCTGAAGAAAAAAGACACAAAAAAGACGGAAGAAGTATAATGTTAGAATATAAATGTATACTGTTCGGAACAATAGATAGAGATATAAATAGCGTCACGTTGATGTGTCTATGAGAGAGTGACACAGGAGCTGACTGGTCCCTGAACCCCGCAGTGACGGGACTCAGAGAGTGACAGGAGTTGACTGGACCCTGAACCCCACAGTGATGGGACACAGAGAGTGACACAGGAACTGACTGGGCCCTGAACCCCGCAGTGACGGGACTCAGAGAGTGACACAGGAGTTGACTGGACCCTGAACCCCGCAGTGACGGACACAGAGAGTGACAGGAACTGACTGGGCCCTGAACCCCGCTCCCCGCAGTGACGGGACTCAGAGAGTGACACAGGAGTTGACTGGACCCTGAACCCCGCAGTGACTGGAGACAGAGAGTGACACAGGAACTGACTGGACCCTGAACCCCGCAGTGACGGGACTCAGAGAGTGACAGGAACTGACTGGACCCTGAACCCCGCAGTGACGGTACTCAGAGAGTGACACAGGAGTTGACTAGGCCCTGAACCCCGCAGTGACGGACTCAGAGAGTGACACAGGAACTGACTGGACCCTGAACCCCGCAGTGACGGGACTCAGAGAGTGACACAGGAACTGACTGGACCCTGAACCCCGCAGTGACGGACACAGAGAGTGACAGGAGTTGACTGGACCCTGAACCCCACAGTGATGGGACACAGAGAGTGACACAGGAACTGACTGGGCCCTGAACCCCGCAGTGACGGGACTCAGAGAGTGACACAGGAGTTGACTGGACCCTGAACCCCGCAGTGACGGACACAGAGAGTGACAGGAACTGACTGGGCCCTGAACCCCGCTCCCCGCAGTGAAGGGACTCAGAGAGTGACACAGGAGTTGACTGGACCCTGAACCCCGCAGTGACTGGAGACAGAGAGTGACACAGGAACTGACTGGACCCTGAACCCCGCAGTGACGGGACTCAGAGAGTGACACAGGAACTGACTGGACCCTGAACCCCGCAGTGACGGGACTCAGAGAGTGACACAGGAACTAACTGGGCCCTGAACCCCACAGTGACGGGACTCAGAGAGCGACACAGGAACTAACTGGACCCTGAACCCCGCACCTTGCAGTGATGGGACTCCGAGAGTGGGCTCTGAACCCGGGGTTCGCTGTCACAGAGTGACGGGGTTGAGTGAAGGGGGATCATCCACAGACGGGCTCAGTCCGTGTCCTGTTTATCAAACACGTTAATCCGTGCTCGGTGCTTGGCACACGCTAGTAGTATAGGACACGGGCAGATTTACCCGGGCATCTCTTTACACGCACATCTCAGGTGTCTAGGATGCTGAGCTGCCTTCAGATTAGATACATCTGCCTCGACTCTCACTTTCAAAACGGAGAAAGTGTTAGTCACTGACGATGCTGGTAAATTCTGTAAAGTCTGTACTTATATTTGGTTGCAACAGATTTGCAGCTTTCGTTTCTAGAGGCGGGGGGGGGGGGGGGGGCTATAAACCCTCTTTATGTAATCTATGAAGTGCCGCATATACCCAGCGCCTGCTGTAAGAGGATAGAGCCGACCATATCCCACCGCCTACGCTTTAGCAGTGCCGCACAAAAAGTCAATACTTACATCCAGTACAGCTTTATCTTATATAACACACAGTCCCAACAACGCATTAATAGATCTACAGTTCCAGAGCTACGAGACAGGGGCCCGTTTAATAATCTAGAATCGTACACGTAGACCCTTTTCTGTATGCCATAGAGACCCAGGGCGATATGGATCAACATTATTCAACACATATGGACGACCTAGCATATAACCTTGATCTTGATGTATGGCTGGTGAGTTGAGTCCAGTCCATTGCAGTAACACCAGAAATAAAGCTTGTAACGGGACGAAGTTTTGGAGTCACTCATTTAGTTCACTATCTGCACACATGATAGTATTAGATGAGAATAACTTGGTCTGCACTCCACCTCGTTTGACCGCTAATTCACTCAGCTTCGCTTCGTGGATTACTCCACAGTCAAACTCGGTGGAGTACGGGCCAAGTTATTCTCATCTCATTCCCGTATAACATCATTTATTGCTGGAATAACTCGCCAAATTAGCCATTGAGTATTGGGTACAATACTTTCACGGCCGTGGAGTACGATTTCCTAACGTTAAGCCTTTGGAGAAAAATTCCGGGGTGAAATAATATACCATACTTTATGGCTGGTCGGTGAATAGTGGTGCGTGGGAGGCCCCTCTCAGTACGTGGGTGTTACCTGTCAATATATTATCATGACAAGATGGTTTGACATCCGGTTGACAGTGTATTTTCCCCTATGAAATATTAAAGACAAAACCGGATATTGTTCTCTTTGCGCCCCCTGGTGTAGAGCACCCAGAGGAACGTCCGGGGGCTGCGAGCTTCCGCCAGAGTAGCTGGTTCTCCACATAGTGCTGTATATTGGTCTTGTACCCTTGGGGACCAGCGACGGTGCGTGGGGTGGGGTGGACTGCAGTGGCGCCCTCTTTTGTCAACACCGCCATCTTGGATCGTCAGTTATAGCGCCTGACGTGCCCAGGGGGAGCCACTGTGCGTTTGGGTGTCGGGCCGTGACGTCATGACGGCTGACGACAATGACGGAAAGAGAAGTGGGGAGAGTGGGAGGCATGTGAGGGTTGGTCTACGAGATGCTATAGGCCCTCTCACTGCTTTTTCTCATTATTTGATTTAGGATACGAGGCGAATAGCACTTCTGTCCCCCCCACCACAAACAAAATCTTACTAAGTTGTCGATACACAGTCTATTAATCGAATGTTGGTGGTCACTCACTACGGCACAGTCCGCCCGAACATTATTTATACTGCACCCCTAGCAGCGGGCAATATTTCATAGAGGTTTGTGCACAGGTATATGATAAGAAACCCTCATTCATTTGCACTTTGACATTTTTAAATATTAATTTTCTTATATTCAAATTTCCAATGTGACATTCACCTGTGAGGACATCTTTACATGTTACAAAAACTAGGAAAACTTGTTGGTGTATAGAACATAATTTTTTTTTCTTTTTTGAGTGCAGTTAGGCCTAGCCACACACCAAATCTGTGTATAGAACATAGACATCAGTTTAGTACAACTCTGAGCAGTCATGTGTTTATATAAGATCATATTAGAGAACAGCAGCTGTAGCCTGGTGTCCCATTAGAGAACAGCAGCTGTAGCCTGGTGTCCCATTAGAGAACAGCAGCTGTAGCCTGGTGTCCCATTAGATAACAGCAGCTTTAGCCTGGTGTCCCATTAGAGAACAGCAGCTGTAGCCTGGTGTCCCATTAGAGTACAGCAGCTGTAGCCTGGTGTCACATATATTTAATAGAGAACAGCAGCTGTAGCCTGGTGTCCCATTAGAGAACAGCAGCTGTAGCCTGGTGTCACATATATTTAATAGAGAACAGCAGCTGTAGCCTGGTGTCCCATTAGAGAACAGCAGCTGTAGCCTGGTGTCACATATATTTAATAGAGAACAGCAGCTGGAGCCTGGTGTCACATATATTGAATAGAGAACAGAAGCTGTAGCCTGGTGTCACATATATTTAATAGAGAACAGCAGCTGTAGCCTGGTGTCACATATATTTAATAGAGAACAGCAGCTGTAGCCTGGTGTCACATATATTTAATAGAGAACAGAAGCTGTAGCCTGGTGTCACATATGTTTAATAGAGAATAGCAGCTGGAGCCTGGTCTCATATTTATTCAATAGAGTAGCTGTAGCCTGGTGTCATATTAGAGAACAGCAGCTGTAGCCTGGTGTCATATTAGAGACAGCAGCTGCAGGTGGTAAGACACTGGAGAGTGACCTTCTGGCCGCATATGAAGGTCCAAGTGTACACACAGCAAGGCTCTACATGCCTGGTGGGTACAAACGTCGGTCGAGTCACTGACAGGCAAGGTGAGAGTGCACCAAACTGCTCGCTCATAACGTTCTCACCATCCAGTTTGACAGCACATCTTTGTGCTGCCGCAATTTGATAGCAGAGTGGTCCATACAGGACGAGATTAGCATCACACTAGTCACCCGGATGCGACATGTTAAAACGCCATCTCCACTGACTGCATAATTCAGCATCAATTCAGCTGTCTGTGAATCTTGTTGAACATAAACAATGGAATGATTCATATTCAGAATGATATTCGCACGGCTTTATATTGTTTTATTCATATGGGAATTTATATCCGCATCGTTTTATACTATACATTTTCCATATGCGTTTGAACAGTATCCCTCTGACTACCATGGCCGGTTGATGTGTCTGCAGTAGTAGTTGTAAATTCTACCAGGTGCAGTTATTATATTGGCGTATCTTCTTTTATTTGTACATGTAGATTTATTGTGCGTTGGCCACACGCTCGTATACACGGCCTAGTTTTTTCAGTGTTTTTCAAAAAGAATCCCTTTACTATCTGCGTGCCAACTCTGTGACAAAGGAATAGGTGCAGAGGGCCAGTGTCTCAGTGTCAGAGAGGCGTGCCCAGCTGATCATGACCAATCGCTAGAGATCGAAATACCTCATTTACCCACTGATTTTTGATATATTTGGATCCTAGAAAGGCAGTTGTAGAAATGGCAAGTTTTCTGCAAGTGGGTTATAGAAAATTAACCATAGACCTAAACTTTTTAACTGTTTTTTTTCTTCTTTTTAATTCCTCGCTCGTTCATCAATGTTGAACATACTATTTGTTCCTTGTCATCAGATACGGACATTGGTAATTGCTTCTGGGAAAAGATATCTAAGAGCCATGTTCACAAAAATCTCTTTAGAATGCGATAGAGTATTTATGATGAGTTGAAACAGAGCAGAAGCGACATCAGGAACCCGTTTCATAAACTGACATAGTAAAGGAGCGAACCACCCGAGTGCTTTCGTTTATTATCCTTAAACGGCATACATCTTTATGTGTGTTTTATCGTCGCCCCCGTAAACACGAATCGCTGTCATCTCAATCCTGCCACTTGTGTTGGGCAGAATACCTGTCAGTGGTGAGTATGGGCTGTGGCCGGGCCTGTGGCCTACTGGTGAAAGGTCTAAGAAATGTAGTAGCGGATGGGCGGAGAAAATGACTACAAGCTTTCAACTCCAGCCCATTGAGAGTCCGCCTTCTCGTAGGCTCGAGTGTGGGACGCGCGTCCGAGTCGTTCTGTCATGACTGATGTCACTTGTTGACGTCTGCCACGTGCCGTGACGTCACGCTCTGGTACACCTGAATGCCGCTAGGGGGGCACCTGCCACTGAGGGCCGTCAGAGGTGATGTCAAGGTCAGCCAGTCACGTGGCCGCGTGCTGGGTGAGGGATGGAGGTCGTGGTGAGCTCCTTGAGTGTCGCTAAACACGTAATCACTGTAAGGTTGCCAGCTCCTGTTCCTGTGTCGTTATAACAGGACGGAACAGCGCACAGAATTACACCGTTATTGGTCTTTTCGGGTATCGAGATTTGGATAGATGTAGTTTGGAATTACTCCATATGATAATTTTTCCGATGTCAAGATAGACAATCTTTTATAGCTCTGAGTTTGCAATTTTAAACAGATTATAGTGTCATACAAACTTAGAGAAGACAAGGCCTATCGAAACCTGGAATGGTATTTCTTAACGTGTTTGCGACATGGAGAAAACATATATAGACTACATGTATATTATTTACCTTCCACATGCATATAAAACGTGTAAATTCTGTCGGACCTGCTTGGAGTTTCTCCCGCACATAGTGACAGAGTGAGCCAGACCTGGGCCTGGAGACTGAAGGGCCACGAGAGTTAGCCTAGGAGCCTCGTCTATGTGTTCAGTCACATATGAGGCCAGGTAACGCCCGCAATTCTTTGGTGTATTATGGGTAACGCTCGCCATTCTTCTGGTCCTCATTGTAATATACGTGTATAAATTTGTCGGTCTACTTCGGTCTATGGGACACTATGATAAAGGCCTGAACCCACTGAGCTCCCAACACACTACGACAAGCGTTTTACGCTTCCGACCCACGACGGCACAGAATGATCAACCTATTGATACGGCTCAAATATGGGAATTTAGTGTCATACTGTCACACGCTGCGACACAGAATTGTTCGACCTTCCGACACTGCTACCATGCATGGATTTCGATCTCTATTACTCCTCAACTCCTCGGAACATACGGCCGCTCATATCTGAAACCGGTTAATATAAGTGTATTTATTAACCACCTAATACAAAGTCTCGATGCTAAATGTATAGATTAATTGGAACTCGCTACCTGGAGATTCTAGTATGTCAGAATTTCCTGTAGGAGATTCGGAAAATAGTCCCATCCATAACGAGGCCAAATTATTTTGTACTTCAAAATAAGTTTCTCGAATGTTCATTCAATAGTAATTATTTATGACCGTCATAATAATCTCATTTACCATCAAAAACCACTGTATAAAACCTGTTCATACTAAAACCATAGAAAAACGGCGAACTATACCTGGTGTAAGTATACACCGAAATACCACCATGCTTCACAGTGCTGTGGCCTTATCAAATGTGTAGTCATCCTATATGTTGATACATGGCCCATTCCTGTTATAAATCGTGTAGGTGTGTAATAAATACCATAGAGACTGGTTTTGTATACGAGTTACCGTAATCTGGTAGTTAACAACCTAATATCCTTGCTGTCGTTCGGATATTACTACACGTCAACTATTCTGAGATTGCGGTCACTCGTACACAAAACCAGTCATTATTGTGAATGTATTCTGGTCTATGGGACACTCTGGTAAATGCCTGAACCCACTGAGCTCCCAACACACTACGACAAGCGTTTTACGTTTCCGACGGCACAGAATGTTCAACCTATCGACACGGCTACAATATGGGAATTTAGTGTCATACTCTGACACGCTACGACACAGAAGTGTCCAACCTTCCGACACGATGCATGAATTTCGATCTGTATTACAACGCGTCAACTCCTCGGAGCATACGGCCGCCTGTATCTGAAACCAGTCATTATTGTGTACGTATTCTGGTCGCGGAGTAGTCCTCAGAAGGAGCGCACAGACTGGGGCTGGGTCTGCTTACACAAGCGCCCACCAGGTGGGGTGGTGGTTCGTCAGGCAATCCGGGTTTGAGAGCTGCTCCTTACACCGCCGCCCACCAACAGGTGGCGCAACCTGACCCACATACCGCAGGGTCACCAGGTCAAGGTCACCCTCATCAATAACGGAAGTGCGCGCCCGGAGACGCTGTCGCCGCTGGTTTCCAGAGCCCTGCTGCAGGCGTTCACGGTTACAGGCGGGGAACCAGTGAATGCTGGAGTGGCACGCGAAGACCAGTTTCTGTTTGAGTGAACGGGCAAAGACACAATATTGACGCGTAGTAATATCCGAGCGCACGCGAGGATATTATGTAGGGTAAACTGCGAGGAGTATATAACCACTTTTATCTGAAACCAGCCTCTATTTTGTTTATTATCCACCTTTATCCGAATAGTTGTGGGCTGATTTCAGTTCACTTTAATTATGCACTATTTTTTTACTACGCACTATTTTTTCGTATGCGTCTTGAGAGTAAATCAAATTTCCCTGAATGAATATTAAGAAGGAACTGCATCGAGATCCATATCTACTGAAAATACGAGTTTTGGTTGTAGAATAATCTCACGAGGCAAAGGTGAGTGAGATTACGTAGCAAATTGAAACGAATGGCGTTTTACCAGCGGCTAAGGATCGAGTGTGGTTTAGATTTTATATCAACTCTATCGCTGTCTGATTAGCTAATATTTGTGACATCAGCCCCATTAAGTATGTTTTTACAATACTCCATGGGGTTTGAGTACGAGTTCCCAATTCAAGTCTATGGGAAAAAAGCAGGAGTGGGATCAATCTTGTAAGGTTATTTCCATGAAACAATGATTTTGAAAATAAATGACGACTTGGTGATGAGTATAATCGAGGGATTATTCTAGAACTATGATATATGTCTGAAACCCAAGGAATTCAGTGATACCAGATATAAACAACTTCGTTAATTTCATCCACAGAAGGGGTTGAAGGGACATCTCCTATTACCCAGGCCTTAGGGTATATCATTTGAGACCATTATTCACTGTGCAACCATAGCACCGTAAATTCAAACAAATAGACTAGGTATCTGATTATAGAGTGTATTTACTGTTTACCGTGGTTTTGAAGTCTTACTACCATGGATTTGAAATCCGTATACAAAAGTTACGGTATCTGACCGTTTAACAATGGGTGGTGGTTCACGGAGTACCCATACATTCTCAGTGGGTACTTTCTATACAATATATGATAAAAAGCTGTACTTGATGTTGTGGTGTATTTTTCCCTTTGCAGACATTGTAGGAACTGGCGTGTTAAATGTAGCAGGACTTCTGTGTGCACAGGTTGGTACCCGGCCTTTAAATCTCCACTGCTGCCCCCTGGTGTCAGGCCTCGTGGTTTAAGGGACGCCCTCTCCTCTCCTTCCTTCACGTAGTCGACCTCACTCTAGACGCTTAGTGCCTGCCGTACGGCCGTAGTCAACGCACAGAAACCTAGTTAATACACGGGACACACCGGTCATACACTAGATAAGACTCCTTGTAATAGTTCCTGATGTTTATTTTGTATGGAAGATCTCCTCGGGGATTCCCAGGATTCCCCGTGAATGGAAAGCGAAGCTGCAGGTGGTTTTATCTGATGGTTATAGATAGCTGGGTTACTTTCTGTCTTTGCTGAGGAAAAGGTTGCTTTTTACTAACCCGATACGATGATAAACCACATCGCTAATAGAGCTATGATATTTCTTCACAAATTGAAGTTACATGATTGAGAATCGATATCTCCCATTTTGTGGCTCCCAGTTTGTTACAGGAAATCTCAATCGACGAGGTCTGTAGTTATCCCATATCCTTAACCTTCATCCTGACAAATTATGATTATGAGTTTGATACCATCCTTTCATCAGTTGATTCCTAACGATGACAGCAACTACAAAGGTATAACACGTGATTAGTTTAAATAGAAGTATTTAAGTCTAAGAAATATCTAAGGTCGGGATACTGGGAATCGGCCGTTCTCCATTCTGAAGCAGGTGGGTTCGGGGACACGTTACTATGGTGGACACTGGCGCCATGGGAACGCACGGCAACCCTCAGCGTCTGGGGCCAATTAACCACAGCGTCTCTCCAGCGTTCCCCCGCCGCCGGCCCCCTCTAGCGGGCATCTCGCGCATCTCCCCAGTGAATTCTGGGAGTTGTGAAAACTGTCTGGATTGCTGATTTGACTTCTGTCGCCGAATTTCAAAGTAGATGAATAGTTTGCACACTGGGAACAAAAAGAGAATGCAGATCTTATTAGGAAGTGCCACACGGAAGGCAGTTAGTGTGGGAATGTGCGAACCGACCCAAGTGGGACGACTGCAGTGGTATGTTAAAATGGGGTCTGCTCAGAATGTCATATCGATGCCTGTGCATTACACCCACTCCGTATTGAATGTGTGGGATTTATTCGTATCTTCTCAGGCTTTCCAACAGTGTTACTATCTGAGATGGTAAGACTGGAACTGAATGAAGTGAGTCCAAGACCATGTTCCATTTACAAGCTTTACTGCTGATATTACTGCAATGACAGCGAACATAGAGATGCTGCGCTATATGATTACTTAGTGTTTATATTTGGGGGCGACAATATTGATTGTAACTAAGAGACGCACGCCCCTCAGGGAATATTATGCAGGGCAAGCTTGGCCAGTAAGACTAAAGGAAAGCTCATGAACAGTTCTCGATAGAGAGATTGGAATGTAACACTGTCTCCTTTCAAATTTGGAGCTTATATGTATTATGTATATCCGAACAAGACCATGATATTTCAACAGTGTACAATGAACGGAAATCTACATCCGCTACTCGGCGAAGTCTTTGGAGCCATTATTTCCTGATAAGAAACTTCCGTGTGAAGAATTCGTTAAAAAGGCGAGAGAAACATGCTTGTGGCTGAGTGGCGACCTAGAATGTAGAACCGCGCGCTTCTGTGGACAGAAGTGGCGGTTAAAACGCCCATTGTTGTCATTCTTCTGAGCTGCCCGGTCTCAAGTCCCCCCTGCCTTCTCAGTCTAAGCGGATTCTCTGTCATCCCAAGGTCACCCCAAGGTCAATCCAAGGTCACAATCTTCCAGTCTGAGTGGAACTACGGGCGCCGATAGGAAACTGATGGCTTTTATTTCTACACGCATGTTGTAGATGGGATAACATATATCGCTGCATATTCTCGTGCTTTATTAACACGAACCCTTTACCCTGTGAGTTATGGAGCTTACATTGAAGCTAATGATCAGTGATTAGCATTGGCTGAAAACAGGGAGACCTCTTCTTTAACATATTGTAGCTTGATGGATTATTTATCATTCCACTTGAATACTATTAGATTGGCCGCCACCTCTGTCTCCACACTAGATTGACCGCCACCTCCGTCTCCACTCTGTTCCGACTTACAGGTTGGCTTGGCTCAATCTGTGTCAGTCCGTGGACATTAATCTGGGACCAAGTAATTTTGCTCTATGAACGTTCTGAAAGCAGATCTGATTACTGAGAAATATCCATAGCTTCACAAATTGATGAAAAAGAGTTTTATTTTATTCTATCTTTAAGGGGGAAAAGGGACAAAAAGAAGTTTGCATCGGTAAATCTGACCGACGTGACACCCAGCCTCAGGCACAGGGTCAAGGTCGCCTCGTGTCACAGGGAAGATGGGACCGATTTAATGTCTCCACCGACACTATCAGCGAGACGTGACGGAAATGGCGTCTTTTATCTGTAGGAGGAGGCTGAGGCCTGGTGCCTGCCTCCTCCTGTGTGTCAGGTCGTAGATGACAGTCGACATGGTGCAGGCTAAACACAGTCCGCACCACGTCACTTTGTCCACCTCTCCTGTACCCCTCCACCTACCCCACCCCTCCTCACCGTGATACAGGCTTCAGTCCCTGTACCCCTCCACCTACCCCACCCCTCCTCACTGTGATACAGGCTTCAGTCCCTGTACCCCTCCACCTACCCCACCCCTCCTCACCGTGATACAGGCTTCAGTCCCTGTACCCCTCCACCTACCTCACCCCTCCTCACTGTGATACAGGCTTCAGTCCCTGTACCCCTCCACCTACCCCACCCTTCCTCACTGTGATACAGGCTTCAGTCCCTGTACCCCTCCACCTACCCCACCCCTCCTCACCGTGATACAGGCTTCAGTCCCTGTACCCCTCCACCTACCTCACCCCTCCTCACTGTGATACAGGCTTCAGTCCCTGTACCCCTCCACTTACCCAACCCCTCCTCACCGTGATAAAGGATTCAGTCCCTGTATCCCTCCACCTACCCCGCCCCTCCTCACAGTGATACAGGCTTCAGTCCCTGTACCCCTCCACCTACCCCACCCCTCCTCACTGTGATACAGGCTTCAGTCCCTGTACCTCTCCACCTATCTCACCCCTCCACCTACCCCACCCCTCCTCACCGTGATATAGGCTTCAGTCCCTGTACCCCTCCACCTACCCTACCTCTCCTCCCCGTGATATAGGCTTCAGTCCCTGTACCCCTCCACCTACCTCACTCCTCCTCACCGTGATACTACCTATTAAGTATGAGTTACCGTAATCGACAGTCTGTTGAGTACGAGTTCCTAATGTTAAGCCTATGGACGTTTATCCCAGGCTAAGATAAAACCCCGCTCCAAAAACTCATGGCCTATTTTCAGTATTTATGATCCCGATGCAGTTCCTTCCTTTTTTCTCTTCCTTTTTTTTTAAATTCAACAAACACATCAATTTAACGACCATGCAATCGCCTTGTATAGCGCTCTCCCTCACAGGAGAACATTACAGAACAGACATTAACAACACTTATACATTTTTTCAAACCAACTGTATAACTTCGATTTATTATCGTTCGTTTTTGATCTGTAGATGCTTGTAAAGGTAGGATATTGATCTCATGATCATTATATTTTCTGCTTGAAACTTACATACAACTTGCTTCTTACTTCTTGAATCAAAACTCGTGGCCTATATTCAGTATCTGTGATCTGGATGCGGTTCCTCACGTGGGAGAGGTTTGAGATGTGGGTAGAGTGAGACCGGGAGCCGGGCGCCGTCATACGAGCCCGGCAGGAAGTGGGCGACACGGGCGGGTTTTTATCAGCCGAGACAAACCTCAGAGACCAACACACGGACGGTAATTACGCCCACATGCGTGGCGTATGACATACACGGACAATACGACATGTGTGTACGGCACAGTGGCCGTGACAGCATGGTATTGTTTCCCAGACGACTCCTCCGCTAAACGGGGGGCGCGGGGGGGGGGGGGGGGTAGAGCGGGGAGACCTTCAGGGGACATATTTTATTCTACATGTATTCAGTAGAAATTCTCAGGCTTTGTTTGGTTGTGATGCTTTCCTCTTCTACCACCACTTTTATAGCAGCATTCTTTGGCTTACCACAGCTTATAGAGATGGCAGTTTCCTTCCCCCCCCCCCCCCCAAGGAAACCCCAATTATCATTTTAAGTTTATAAAATTATTATTCTTGTATAAAACAAAGTAAGTATAAATTTGAGCCTCATTCACGCCAATGAAACAGTGGTTCGAACCTTCCCACTCACCCTCAGCCCTATTTCATGGCAACACTGATGTGATTTCCCCGTTTTCTCAGTCTCTCTGAGGCAGTAAATCCCGCATAGTTCCACCCTTTTACCTCTTCCCTCATCTCTGTACACAGACGGTGGTTGGGATCCCAGGATACTCGGGGCAGATATCTGTATGAGGTGGAGAGACAAGCAGGGTCCTGTGATGGCCACACGGGAGGGGTGGAGGTGATCCGTTTGTTTTCCTTCCAGGCCTCACGTGCCTCCCTGTAAAAACAAACCGCCGAATGCTGTCCATGCACATGTATGCCTATAACACTGTACTATGTAGTGCAGAAGAATGTAGTGTATTTGGGACGTGGCAATGGATACCTCTGTATAAAACCGACGCTACCTTGTTCATAGCAACTTCCTGTCTGTTCAAACCAGGTTGCTATGGCGTCTCAATAAAAGTTTTAAAAAATCGTATAAAAAAGTAGAGACAGCTGCTGCAAGATCACACTTTCTCATAGTAAAAAGTAAAGAGATCAGTGCATAAGTAAATAAGCATATATATTAACAATTGAAGAAATGCACAATATTAGGTTTAGTATGGAGGCTTCGTATTAGATGGATGATAAATGGATAGACCTATGAATGGATACAATGATAAATAGACGTAAAAGAAAACCCCCCCCAAAAGCTCATATTATCTCAATAGACGCAGAGAGCCAATGAGTGTAACACGTTTTGTTGAGAGCCCGTCGCTGCCACTCTTGGTCTGCATTTGTAGACCTGTTCTTCCATATGTGGAATAGGGAAGTGTACTGATAGTCACGGGCTTTTATATACCTCCTAGTCCGAGTGATAGCGTATGTTGATTTTGAAGATTTACAAAATCACAGACTTGTGTTAACACTTGGATTAAAGTCGGTGAATAAATACATGTTTTACTACAGTTTGAGCTTGTGAGTAAATAAATATTGGCGGATAGTGGTAGGGAAGTGGAGGTCGTACTGATAATGTAAATGATAATATCACACTTTGCGATAAGATAAGGAACGATGCACATACCCTGCCAAATGTATTGGAATTTCTAAGGCGCTCAAATAGTGTGCTCGGCTCATTAAAACCTCAATTCCCTTCAGACGTCTACTATGGACAGTTTATTCTAGAGGTCTATGGCCAAGCTTCTACCAAGGTCAGTACTCGGGTACAATACCCATCAATAATACAGGTGTTTCGCTTTGGTAAATGTCCCATCAAACCAAGCCCCAGTTCCACTGGTGCGACGCGATCCTCGTGTTTTACGGGCCTTTATAAAAGTGGACTGTCCACCTATTACAATGCCTCAACTACGACGGATTCGCTGTGCTCGATCGTTAAGCCCGGTTCCCACTAAGCGATTTTGGGGCATTCAGATGGCACCCAGCGCCGACTATCAGCCAAAATTTCTAGGAATTTCATGAATCGCCAAGTGGGAACACAAAATGGCAAAATCGTCTGCAACTATTGCCCTACCCCCCGTTGTTCGGGCTTGAGTCGGCGACTGGATTCTCTCTTAAAAGGACACCAGTCTTTTGCGATTCAATTTCAAACATGTTTAAAATATATCAGGGCATAGTCGCTGACTATGCCCTCCCACCTGCTGTGCGACTGCCGTTTTCCGGCGATTATGCCCGGCTGTAGTCTCAGGGGCAGAAATCGCCTAGTGGCAATGGGCCTTCACTGACGCCTAGTGGGAATGGGCCTTAAGTAATGTGCAGACATCTGCAGACACATTGTGACTGATGGAATGGTTGCAACGCTATTGATTGTAGCAGCCCCCTGTACCAGTGGTATATATAGTTAACAGTGTAAAGATATTAGATTTGGTTTATATTCACCAATACATTCACATATTATTACATATAGGAACGGAAAAGGCAAAACATATAGACGCAGGCTTACACCTACAGTCACGTCCTGCCGTTTTCACAGATTGTTTTGCTATTTCACCTGGTGAGACCTGGTGCTGCCATGACAAATTAAAGGTGAAACCAATTACAATAAGTTTTAGTCAAACGAGAACTTTGACCGAAATGAGTCACTTTCTGTATCCATCTCACCCCTGTACATACCAAAAGAACGGACGACACACTGGATATATATGACGGCATAGACCATGGAGAATGGACTGTAATACTTGTAGGGCTATGGAGAACAATGTTAAGCCTATGGGACAAAAATACCAGGATTGAAATAAGTGCTAATAATTGACTGCAGTACCACACCAGTGGTAGGAACTGCCTAGCTCTCAGACAAGAGGATTTTATACATACTTACTACAGGAACTGCTCCATACCTGGGCAATATATTCACAGAGCCGTTGGGGGTAGTTCTCCTCGGTAATACAGTCTTGACGCGGATTTGGTCTGGGCTGGCGTGAGGTGTTACTTATTCACGAGGGGCTCCTTCTCACCTGGCAGAAGACGGATGGGCGGCCGGTCTCAGGGCGCCCTGCTACGAGCTGAGGTGTCACAATATCACGCAACACCCAAGGCCAAGTTCCCCGTGGTCTCCTTAATGTCAATTTGTAATTTTTGTTTCATAACTACAAACATCTGCAGAGCGTTTTGAATATTCAGATTCGTAGGCGCATTTCAGATTCACATAACCTGGTGAATTCCAAAATCTAAGGATCTAGAATATACACTTTATTGTCTATTTAATATCTTATTTTGAAAAAGGGGTATACGTGTATGAACCAATGCAATCTTTGAAAACATGATTTACATCAAAGTTGAAGTTAATGGAGGACAATGTATAAGCAAGAGGAATAGCTTCTCTTTTTTTCTGAAGCAGTTTTATTCGTTCGCTGGTAGTTATTACATCTAGATGTGTAGATAGAGCACATTAATAAGAGCTGAACATGAAGTTAACAATGAAGTTGTATCTGTGAAAAGTTGGTATAGTCTGGGGTTTTTTAAAAGATATATTTGTTGATACTTAAAAAAAAATCCTCATTCAAGATCTATACAAATTGATATTATACCGATACACTAGCAAAAGTTGACATTAGGACATTTGACACATTTAACACAGTTAAGCCTAATACACATTACCGATTGAGTACTGGACGATTAGTTCCTAAATCGTAAACCTGTCGTGGAGTTAGTCTCAGACAAAATGCGCTTCTGTTCGACCAACAAGCGGCCATCACAGCGGGATGCTGGAGAGGGGATGGTGGGAGTTAGTCTTAAGCGAATCAGTCTACACTTGGTGACAGAGATGATTTTGTACCCCTCCAATTGTGTTGATACAGGAACACCGCCCTTAATTTTGCTAATTACTGACCGATATGGGGGGTCATTTCCAATGTTCCGTTGTCGCAGACAGAATTTATCAAGATGTTGATAAATCTATCCCGAGTGATTTCAGAACATCGGCCAACAGGTCATCGGCGACATAAGAACATCTTTTGTCGGTGACTTTCTCTAATCTCAGGCATATCCTTGCCTAGTTGTCCCACATCTACTGACTAGGGCCGACTCCCTAAGAATGCCTCCCCTGAGACAAAGTGCCGTTCCTTTTTTTTTCTTCTTTTTTTTTATATTTAGGAATAGCATCTCTCGGATGTTACCGAGTTTTTCAGATACATTGTTCCTTTGTCGCCGTAACAGGAACATGGATGTTTCATAATCGGTAGATGTGAATTGGACATGTACTTATATTGCTAATACAGCTCTTGAACGCGTGCAGTGTATCGCAGTAACATCCCGCGAGCCGCGAGTGCTCCCACCTGCCCTGCCCCTGACCACCTCTCGCCGCACTCACCACCTCGCCACGCCCCTGGGACCTATTAATAGCACTGGCCGCCAGCCCTATCACTATTTACATCGTCATGGTTACTGGTTCGATCGTCTAGAATCGAAGTTAAGACCGGCGAGATGGTGACCGACGTGTCAGACGGGCGGCGAGTAGATATGCCCGGCACCAGCGGCGCCATGCCGTGCTGCCGCCTGGTGTCAAACACCGGAACCTGGTGTCAAACACCGTCTACCTACAATATCAGTCTCAGAGACGGCGGGTTTCCTCTTGACTAAGGAAATCATTGTTTTCATTTTCAATATATAAATATTTTGTATGTTGTGATAACAAAGAGAGAATAAATTGGGCCTCACTCACACCAATAAGCAGTGGTTGAAACCTCCCCACACACTCCAGCCCCATTCCATAGCCAACGAAGATGTGTTTTCCATGTTTTCTCAGTCTCTCAAAGGCAGTAAATTCCACATGAGTGACATTTCCTATCTTTTTTCATGATCCCAACTGACACCCCTGATTGAATAAGAAAACAAAATTTAGAACATCCCATAGAGAACCCGCTTCCACATTAATACTATCTTGACTCTGGAACGGTTTCTTTGCCTTTGAAATGCTCATCGATATACCTCCTACATATCATTTTTTAAGATGGTAGTGACTGAACCCAGAAGCGTTGGGAGGGCTATTTGAAAAAGAGTAATCCTATTTGTACTCGTCTCCATACTCCGGGGTTCACTGACTTGTGAGGGTGCTATTTTATGAAGATCAATTCACGATGAATCGACAATATATGTTGTAGATATTTACAACGGTACAACAACAAAGATTCTAAAAAAGAAGGGTAAAATCAAGTAGATTCGATGACCTTGTATTACAGTTGAAAAAGAGGAGGACGTCAATTGGAGATGATGGAAAATAAATCCTTTGGTACAAAAATGTTAAATCTCTCCGGAAAATGGGGGGAAAACCTAAAATATGATGATACGTGGTTAGTATGGAAAATGAATAAAAGAACGCCAAATATTCCCAGAAAGAGAGCAGTTGCCTTTTAAAACTAACATCGGGACTGAGCTGCATTCAAATGATTTCCTGTGAAATGCGCTGCGAGAGAAGCAGATATCGTTAATAAATTGATCTTGCTTCTGCGTAATTGCTGTGTGCTCCCATTACACTGCCTAAAAGGCCGCCACATTGACATTTATTAAACGTGGCCCATGGAGAGCTCCGATGTTGGAGCTTATGAATGGGAATTCTGTCATTGTGGCTCAGTCCACACTGATTTCCAAATCGAGAAAGATACTGTGAGAAATCCCGTGTAATTTCATGCTGTTAGTCGTGTTACTCTTGCAGTGTTCGCTTGCTTTAATGCAAGTGAGTGTGAAAAAATGACAGAATTTACATCATTATACTGCACCATACAGTCAAAAGCCAGGACAGTCCTAAATCAGGAACATAAGTCTTTTTGATATTTGACTCAGATTTGAGAAAAATAAGTCACTCGCCACATGTAGAGAGATAATGTCCTTCCCTTATCAATGGATATGCTGATTTCGACGATTCATTTTGTACGTTTGTTTCGAAATATATGGGACAGGGTTAGGATGCCTGAATGAAATCTTAAAACAAGGTGCATCTAAACACACCAAGACAGCCTTCAGCAGCCACTCTGGCTCCTTGTTATATACGCTATTTTCTTCCTTACACTTTTGACACGATTAAGTCCCATGGTACAGAGGGACGAACTATATTTATTCGTCACTCAGTGACGCCACTAAATATACGCCATTTGTTTTGGTTTGCTACGTAACCTGAGATAACTCCGCAATCAAAACTCATGGCATGTATTCAGGAGCTACGGATCTTTATACACTTCCCTCTTAGTATTAGCCTAGAAACACGATGCAGATATTTTTGTATCTGTATCGCTCTAGGCCCGTAGGAACCTCAATTCCTCTTCAATACTAGATAAGTACCTCGCGTAATTAACTATTCTGCTTCACCCTGTTGTGATAGACTGAATGGTTAATGAGTTTTACGGTTTGGGACTGCTTTGACCTCATTTTGCGGTACAAGTCCTGGTGACAAGTGCGCAAGACAAAGACACCGGCTTTTCTTTGCCATGTGCTGTTAATTAGGATCAAAGATGAAGCGGCCTTCTGAAGGCGAGCAGCTCACGAGCAGCTCACGAGCCTCTCACGAGCAGCTCACGAGCAGCTCCCCACCCTCTCCGTATCTAATCACAATCAATTAACCTTAATGAGCATCAGACAGGAATAGCAAGGAGATACTCCAGAAGTGTTTCAAAGTTAAGGGATTTATGCAGAGGAAGGAGAGACGACTGACCTAAATGTGGACTCCACCAACGACCGATTGGGATTGTAGGGTTGGGTCAGTCAAGTGCTGGTGTGTTCGCTCTTCACTAGAGGACGCGGATGCTGATCCCTGCTGTGTGGTGATTCAGGTAAGCCCTTGCACGCAAGTGCCACGGGTGCGCCCGGATTACGGAACTTGGTCTGTATATAAGGCCGAGTCGGCAGCGGGTTGACAGAGTACTCTGTGTGTTCCTCTGTAGAGTGCAGACCCTTTGGAGCCTCACTAGAGTCTGAACCCTCTTGGTGGTTAAATAAGGTAGCTTGCTTTGGCTTGCAGACTTATTCCCCTTATTACCTGACATCATGGTGTCAGGGTACTGTAGTAGCGACTGTTAACGGAAGCCTAGTTTTCTCTGTTGTTAGGGGGTAATTCAATAAAGCCTTGTTTTACCTATGTTGTCGGAGTCTGGATATCTGATGTTAGGATGTATAGTCATCCGGCTTATATACCATATGTGAGATTTCATAGGGTGGCATTACTATTGCCGGATTAGATTAGATCTATCCGAGGGTGGGTAACTAAACCTAGGAGGCCAGAGTCGGCGACTCCTTCAGGATTGTTAAATATCTGAAAAAATCAGAAGTGTAGCTGGTGGTGGCGCCAGTACATCCACCATGTCTGAAAGATTTGTAAAGAGGTGTATCACTATACAGTATTCAGAAAGGTGCAGAGGGCTAGTGTCTCAGTGTCCTAGAGGCCTGACTAGCTGACTATAACCAATCACTCAAGACCGAAATACCTCATTGACTCGCTGGTGTTTCATATATTTGGATCCTAGAAAGGCAGTTGTAGAAATGGCACGTTGACTGGGTACAAGTGGGTTACGGAAAATGACCCACAGACTGAATACAACCCAGACCTTTTATTATTATTGTCTTTTAATGATTCCACACTCATTCATCAAAGATGAACGTACCCTTTGTTCCTAGTTCAACTTCAGTGGCTCTTACCGTTACACCACGACTAAGACGCGGTATATTCTGACCCCACCACAGTCCTACCTCTATACTGGCCCGTGTTAAATACGTGGCCACCTTGACTGACTAGCTGTAAGAGTCTGTGACTCTCCTACCTGATCTTCCGTACTGCTGGGAGAGCGCGTAAAGTCATAACCTTATAGCCAATTAACCATTTTGTTATTTCCTTTTTGAGTGTATTTTTTAGAATAAAACCACCATAACCGTAGTCTTCATTATCAATTTCTGAAGCTATGACTATATCTTATTAAGTATTTCTGTTTTAAGAACCTACATAAAATGGAATAACTGTATAACTACAGAATGAATACAAGTCTTAAAAAATAGAGAGTAAAAAAGAATTACCTGGATTGAGGCGCACACAGCAGATACCGTGTGGGATTTAACCCGACCAGCCCATTAGTCGTAACAGAGTGGAGACAGGGGTGGCGGCCTATCCATCCCACCTCCCGCCTCACGAGTTGTTTGGCCATTCACTACTTACACCTGTTACTCACCGCTGTAGTATTCATGTCGACCTGAACGCTGGGTACCAGCCAAACACGTGATCTATGTGGTCGTACTCGTTCCTCCCACGAGAGGGCGCTGGGGAGCACACCTGGTAGTAGTCTGGTTCCCGCGCCCATCTGTCAAACCAGATAGTTGGTTATATACGACGGGGGAACAGCCTCAGCCGTCCCACGTGAACCTACCCTGGTCTAGATTCAGCATTTCCAGTCCCTCTTTTGCTTTACCGGGACTTTAGAAGGGTGTTTGAAATTTTCTCCTCACCTCTGAAGAAAACAGGCCACATGTAAATTCAGTCAAACACTGCTGTTTGAACATGGGCAGTAAAGTGGAAAAACTGACTGGGCGTTTAGTTTGTGAATTGTTACGAACTCACGGACTGGCAAATACCTGCCCCGACGGCGTTAGATGGGAGGGCATATTTTCGAGTCTGAGTGAGTAACAATTCACAGATTAAACACCTGGTTTGTTTTACCATCATTATACACCTTCAAATATTTTAAATTCACAAGAATTTACCTGTAACTGTCATTCAAAGTCTGATTTGGTCACACAGTTCTGGTCCGTATAACAGCATATGGCAGAGTAGGCCGCACATGATTTTTACGATATAGGGATTAGAGGTCAGTAAGTTTAAGAACAATGTGCACAGGTATATGATAAAGGCAGGATTTGTGAATTGCTGGCAGAGGACTAGAAATGGGAGCATCCCACGTCCCACGTTAAAACAAACCGTTTTGTTGCTATGACTCCTGACCTCCTACATCAGTAGGCACAGAATCAGTGCAAACCCATCCGAGCCCAACCCTTACGTTGACTCGAGACCTGAGTCATAGGCCAAGCATGTTGAACCCCTCGTGCTAGAAGAGACTTAGATTGGCCGCCACCTCTGTCTCCATTCTGTTCACACGAAGGGGTTGGTCGGGTTAGATCACATACAGTATCTGGGGTGTGCGGCTCCAACCAAGCACTTTTGTTCTATGTTTACTCTAAAAGCAGTCATACTTAAATAGATAAAGAAACCAAGCTTTATGCTCATTATATTTTGAAAAAAATACACACAAAAGGAAATGAAAACATGGAAAATTGGCTTCGATATTATGAAACAACACAGTACAAGCAATACAAACGGACTGACAGGAGAGTAACAGGCATGTCCCGGTCGTGGGTCAATGCGGCCACGGATTTAACCCAAACTCGTTAGCTCTGGCGGCCAGTGTAGAATAGACTGGACTGCGCTGAGGTACCGGTGATAACCACTAGGTGGCATGACTGAGTAGGAGAGGTTCCTGACACCAGGCGGCGGCAGTGGACGAGTGGGAGGTGCTCCATTCTACTCGAAAGTGACAGGGAGCCGGAGGCCAGTGTAGGACATCTGGAAGGTCAGTCGGTACAGCTGGCTCCCCATGGTGGAATACACAGGTGGCCAGATGGTTTTTCATGTAACACTTTGAAGGGGCTTGATATTTTTGTTTATGTTTTTTTTGTCTCTAGGTAGATCATGGAACAAGGCTTTCAATAGCGAAATAAAGAGTACTGCTTTTCAGTGGGAAGGGTGATATTATTTTGCTCACTGATTATTTATTAGAACGCTCTCTGTTATTTTAGTAGATAAAACGTAATAGTTTTGCTGTTCAATAAAACGGGGGCATTATTAAGCCAACATCCTGAAGTACGTAGCTCATATCAAGAAGAAATTACGTTGGTCATCAACAGGTGTCATTTTACCAGATGAGCAGCAGCGGATGATACTCCCAGCCAACACTTACCGGAGTCCGTAAACACCGGCAGGGTCCAAAGTAAACAGGTGTCGCTGTTATAAGGAATCACAAGTTGGTGTAAAAGAAAGGTGGCCTGGTTTCCGTTTCCGAAATCAACCATTGTCATCATCAGTAAACGTCTGTCGAAGTAAACGTTGGATTGTATATAAGAACAGCAGTAAAACAGAGACGGTGGTTCTCCTCTTTTTCAAGGACATCCTTGATTTCTGTTTCAGTTTATAAAACTGGTTTTCTTTTGTAAAACAAAGATAGTATAAATAAAGCATATTTCACACCAATAAACAGAGGTCCAAATCTCCCCCACACAAACCCCAGCATCATTCCATGGCTAACAACGATGTGTTTTCCGTGATTGCCCAGTCTCACAGGCAGTTAATTCCACATGAATAATATTCAACCTTTTTTCATGACTCCAACTGACATCGCTAGTAAATAATGATCAGTATAAAAGAAAACCCAGATAAGCACGAGTCAGTGTCACTCAGTGTGTGTCTGGACTAGAGAACTGTTAGTCTCACCAGTAAGTACGTGTTAGGTTCAGTAATCAGCGGCTAATGCTCGATGTAAACAGCCACCGCCTACAGGTCGACTCACACATGGTTTTACGAGTAAGTTCAGTAAAAACTCCCTGAAAACCGTCGGTCCAGTTTCTGGCTGGTGCTGGACGTCGGCGCGCGGTGTGAGTACTATACACCGCGGTAAGCCTAGCCGCCTGGTGTCGTTTTGAGTCACCACACCTGACTCGACTCAGGTGGTGGTGGCGCGGGGCAGTCCATTATATACTCTACACGACGGGGGGGGGGGGGGGGGGGGGTAAACGGTTTTTACACACTTTCTCAGTGATGATATCCTGTCTTATGATACATGTCATGTGTTATTGTATATCTATGGCCGAACGTATATGAAATATTACCCGCTATTTGGGCTTCATAGATAATGTTCGGGCGCACTATGCCATAGTGAATGAGGACCAACATCGGACCAACAGGCTGTGGATTGACAACATCCAAACCAAATAAAATGGCATTTCTTCATGTTGTTCATGCCTATATTCTCAAGTGAAAGTAGAGACTGGGCCCATTGGGTCTCTTGTAATATAAATATGTCCCTTCACCTGTGGCGTCGGGAATTATTTATGTTACAAAATGCCTCAAACGGCCATGGGCTCAGTAGCTACATTTTCTCTTGATACAGTCCCGCGTACTGAAGTAGAATTGATTCTATTTGCCAACATTTTGATGTTTGAGAGTCTTAGCAATGTATCATCTTCAGGTTGTGATAGTAGAGAGTTGTTACCCTATATATCTGATGCTTGTATGCAAGCGCATGTATATTCTCAAAATAGTGCTTTTGTAGGCAATCGACTTGATAAATTTCATGTGTTGATCTTCATAGGCTGGATCGCACAATAATGAGCTGCTACTAATAGAAACCTTAACGGTACTTAATGTATACCCGCAGAAAGGAGCTAATATAACTACCCTCCCCCATCAGCATATCAAATAACCGGGCCTCGGCCAATATCAGACAGAACCAAGGTCTGACTCAGCCGGTACCCATCAGCGCAGTTGTGGCTCCTCCAGTACTCGCCAGGAACTTACCCTCAGTGGCAGCAGACGACTTTTGTACAGAGAGCAAAAAAGGGCGGGAAAAGCCCTGCCCGGTCATCCTCCGGAGTGTGAGGATGACCTTGGATTACAAATGGATATTTACCTGGACTTAGCAACATGGATAAAATTGACATGAATTTGTCATTTTCAATGTAGCAGCTGGCTTGCTCAAGGGTGTTATACATTTGGATTACAAATGGGGGGACTGCCTGTGGCTGATTTATCCCCATTCTTGAATGACTAGATTCATCATTTTATGGAGACTGCATTTCCGTCGTTAGTACTATGAGGGTGCTTTCAGGACATCATCAGGAGCCACTTGTCTTCCATAAAAGCAGCAGCTGTTGCTGCCCCATCACTCAACACATGGATTAAACCAAGAGTAGAAACGACCATCGTCGTCTGGATTTAGGATTAACTGCTTTCTGTATGGTCCATGGAATGTGACGCATCACCTGCACCTCACCGAGGCCTATGTGGAGATAATCATGTATTGATTACCTGCATTTATCTGGGCTAAGGCCCGTACAAGATTATTTTATGGATGAAATCAGACTGTCTTCAGTCCCTGTACCTCTCCACCTACCCCATCCCTCCTTGCCGAGATAATTTGATTCTTGGGGCAGTCAGGGGAAGGTTTATCCTAATTTTGTTGAATCATTTAATGAATATTCATAATCGAAGACTTGAGCAAGTCTAGGATGAAATCGGCATGCTCAGCTGAACCTCTAGTGATTAGTAGGTGCAGTGATTCCGGGATCGTTTTGAAAATCCTGATTTAACCAGACGACTTGTGGTGATTTGTTATTGTCACGTGACCCAGGCCCTCAACATGTACACATGCGCCAAACCAATGGAGGTGATCTTTTCTAGTCAGGACACCAGTTTCCAACCAAATCGCTGAGCATATGAGTATCGGGTTTGGTTTGAAGGATCGTGAGGTGACATACGTATAGACAGCGGGTGGTCCTCCAGCATGAGATGGTCTCATCTGACATGTATACAGGGTCAAGTGTCACCAGATTTACTGTACTTAACGTAGGGTGGGTAGGATGATAGTAACAGGTGGAGACGATAATAACACGGTACGTGGTGTAGTAAGAGTAAACGTAGTATCTGAGTCCGTAGGGATGGCCATTCTTTTGTACCGTAATAAATAGAAAAGTGGAAGTTCGCTGTCGAGGATTTCTTTATTGAGAAACAGTTGGGTTTGTCGGTCTACATCTCTTCCGTAATAAATATGGTACATAAGGCCGAGAACGGCATCCCTATGGACTTAGTCACTACGTTTGCAAATCATTATATACCTAAAATTGATGAGCAAATGCAATTTTATTCACTTACTAAGTCATCGATTCATGCTAATTCACTACGGACACAGTGCACCTGAACATGATTCATACTGCACCCCCAGAATCGGGTAGTATTTCATAGACGTTCAGTCATAGCTATGTAATAATAAATGCCCGCTTAGTCGTTGGACAGAGTCCCTTCCTCGGTATCTGTCCCCTCTTGTGTCTGTTTTAAAATTATTTCAGGTTTTTAGGTTTTTTTGTGTATTTACCATAGCAATAGTTATTCTAGATATATATTTGTATTAAAGTTTGACAGAATGCAAATAGGGAAATAGTTGTATTACGTCATTATAAGTCCAAAGACACTTGGCTTTGCCCCTTTCATATTGCTCCGCTTCAAATCCTATAGAATGACGACTGACCAAAACTTGTTGGTCTCTTCTTTAGTCTGTTTTAGAAATCTGCAGCCATGAATTTGTAGCTGTAATCAGCCGTTGCCTCGTGGTTCATTTGCCACATGCTACACAGTGGAAACTGAATTGATAAGGCTTGGGGAATGAGGCAGTCTTCATACACATTCTCTGCTGCAGACCGAATCAAACCTCTGCACGGAGAGTGACTCCATAGCTATTGACATTTGGCGGCTTTTATTTCAAACCTCATTGGCGTTCTTGATAGTCAATCATTTCTCTCATATTGCGGCTCGTGTATGGAAGATGAATCTCTCGTGTGTCATATTCACAGCTCGCCTGTTGAATCCTGTGTATTTTTTCAGTCACCGCTCAATCAAAGCTTATTTTCAGTTTGTGACGTCACACGTATACGGTAAGACTGTGACGTCACATGGATACACTAAGCCAGTACCCGGTTTGTACCGCTGTTTACGTACTTACACAAGAACACCTGCCGAGTTTATATTGAGGAGAACAGAGTACACATGGCGCACAAGCGGAACTCATCAAAGCCCACCTAGCGGCGCTCAGCGGTACTCACGAGGTGATAGGACGAGAGGCGTAGGGGTGGGTGGGGGAGGGGGGGGAGCCTTACGCATGCTCTCATCCGTCACGAGTCTAATGTCAGAATGACAACTCATCATCATCTTATACCTCTGTGCCCACCAGCAGTACTCACCCCTCACTGATACTAATATCATAGCCTTACTCTTAACGCGTATCTTCTCATACCAGAAGGAATGAAGCTTATCTTCTCATACCAGAAAGTATGAAGCGTATCTTCTCCAGGGATGCCAGTTTGTAGGATTTTGCCTACATGTAGGATTTTCATTCTAGTCTAAAACATATATGGAAACTTCAAGAAATTGTATATGTTCCAAGAACAATATAGACTCCAGCTTATCTAAATCTTATATACACTTGTTTTGTAATCTTTCAAAATGTTTAATTCAGCTACCACCAGCGCACACAGTTAGAAAGCTTATGAGCCTATAGCTGTAGGATGGTAGGATTCCTGTAGGAAATCCTCCTACAGACAAGGGCAAACCAGAATGCTGATATCTGATTGGCTTAAAATATGTCATGTAAGAATCCAGTTATGGGAGCCTTACCAAGTGTAAAAAGAAATCAGAGGAATATCTTATGAACTTGTAAAGATATTTTACAGAATATACAGCTGATAATGTGTGGTGATCTATTCCAAGTGGATTTCTTTGAAGAGTTCCCCATTTAGTGCAAATCTGTAGATATAGACCCACTCTCAGAGCAGATATCCAGATATCACATACTGCCTGTCTATATCCAAGGATCTGCTGGGAGAGTGATGGGGATTCCCCTACAGCATGTGCGTTTTAGATGATACATAGACTGGCCTCAGTCCCTATATAGGATTTTTTCCTCACCCCAACTGGCATCCCTGCTTCTCATACCAGAAGGAATGAAGCTTACCTTCTCATACCAGAAAGTATGAAGCGTATCTTCTCATACCAGAAAGTATGAAGCGTATCTTCTCATATCAGAAAGTATGAAGCGTATCTTCTCATATCAGATAGCAGAAGGCATAAAACTTAGCTTCTGATACCTTATGGAACGGAACAACCTCTCATGCCCGAACCCTCAGCCCCTGCTATTCACTTTGCCCTTGTAATAACTAGTTCTACCACAATCCTCCAGAAAATTGCTAAATAGCACCACTGTAGTCGGGGGACAACCGCTGTTATCAATTGTTATAATCCATTTATAGTCGTTGTACAAAGCTAAAATGCCTGTACGGCAAGCCTAGAATTTCACCAAAAACCAACTGATAACTGCACCAGCCACCTGGTGTTTGGTTGGCGTCGGGGCGAGATGCGCTTCACCTTGGCCCCTGACCCTGAGGCCGTGGTCAGTGTCCGCTCCCCGCCTCCCCAACCACCCACCACCCTCAGCCTCCCCTGACCAGCCCCAACATCTCGTAACAGGTGGAGGTATTTTTAACTGTGCCAGGAATATCACACACGCACCAGGCTAACTGTGGCTGTGGCTTTACCTGCTTCCTAGATTATCTTCTGGTCAAGGTCTGTAAGACGTCTTACTTCAGGGGTCCGCAGTTTCACCGGGTTCCTGTCACCGTCAGGTATCTGTTGGCAATGAGCCTGTGTTGACAGACAGCGTCCAGCGGCGCTAGTGCCACAGACCAATGCGAATACGTGGGGATGCAGGCACTGCCTGATAATTACGGTTATCATCCACTCTTGGCTGATTGCTAATATGACCTTATCACACTTGGCTGATTGGGTGAAGAAGGATATCTAGTGTTACATTTACCAGAGATGGCAGTTTTCCTTTTTTCCAAGGAAATCCTTGTTTTCATTTTCAGTTTACAAAATTCTTTTTCTTGTGTAAAACAAAGTAATGGTAAATTGGGTCTCATTCACACCAATAAACAGTGGTTCAAACCTCCCCCACAACCGACCCCATTCCATGGCCAATAACGATGTGTTTTCCATGTTTTCTCAGTCTCTCTGAGGCAGAAAATTTAGCATGAAAAATGTTTTCTTTTTTCTTGACCCCAACTGACACCCTTGATTTACAAAGGACTATGTTGGTGTGATTTTAGTTTAGGTTTTAATATGGCAGCCCCCAAGCATTTAACAGCCTTGTGGTTGGTTCTTTGAACATCGACCTGTGTGGCCTAATGGATAGCATGGTAGATTAACCCTTGGAAAGGCAAGAAACGTTTAACAAGACAAACATTTAGATAGAAAACTAAGTTCATAATCCAACCGAACATGGCAGAATTATGTTTAGCTTGAGTAAATTCTACATTTAACAAGGCTTCAGCTTGTGGTCCAGTGATAAAAGGTCGGAGTGAGGTTTCAGCCAGGAACCAGCGGGTGGACATGATGGGTCACGTGACTGTGTTCACAGCTGGTACCTGGCGGGTCAGGGGTCGGCTGGTTCCCCGCGTGTTGTCCCGCTGATACGCACAGAATATTATTACAGGCCGGGTACCGACCAAGCGTTCGCTAGATGGATCCGCATGTCTGCCACCTGGCGGGGTAAACTTGAATTATAGACTTCCTCTCATGGGAGATAAACCTAATCTAAGAACTTGAGCAAATCAAGGAAGAATATCAGTCTTGGGAAGGCATTCCCTCATGTACAAGACATCTCCTATTGCCCAACTTTGTCCCGTAGGAAGAATTCTGTATGTTATATGCATGGAGCAAATTGGCGAAATTTTAACATCCAAAAAAAGATGACAGTAATCAAATTCTATATGGAGAATAATTCTTATGGGTTCTTTGGTCTAGGATTGAGATATTTTAGGCTAGATATTTGATCGGGAGGTATCCGGTAACCTGTATTGGGTCTGCATGTGTCTTCCACACTGGAGTCTGTACTCTACTAACCATGTCGGGAAAACCCCTCTGTCTGTCGGCGCAAACTGTCATCTCGGCACAGATCCAGTAAGTGGTAATAAGATCGAGACATGCTACATGAGATAATGCAAAACCACGGGATAGAAATGCGTCTCTCTTGCTGTAGACACTAAAGATTGGTAGCCGAAGGAATTTTGATGCGAAACACTTGTTGGATAAAATATAAAGAAGATATTTTTGTTTTTCAGTTCATGAAAAGGGATATATGTGAAACATTAGATATGTAGTGAATGACTATGCTTAGAAGGAAAGTTAATTCTGGACGACTCCCCGCAATCAATGTGACATAATACTCCTGTGGGGGCATCATACAGGAATCAGGGGACAGAACGCCGCCGAATGAATGCTCTCAGGATACCAACGAGAATGATGGTCACTGACTCTTAGTGGTAAGCTTAGGTGTGAACCAACTCCGCCAGGGGGAGGAAGAGGACTGGGTAGCGGAACCTGCCCTCCAGAACCTACCTTCCGGAACCTGCCCGCCGGAACCTGCCAGCCGGAAACTGCCCTCCGGAACCTACCCGCCGGAAACTGCCCTCCAGAACCTGCCCGCACCCTTAGGACGAAGTCAGGACTGCGATGTACATTGTAGGGTTTGCACCAGGAGACACTGTGTTGAGCACACAGTAGGTGGTAGTACCATGTGAGCCACCAATACATATACCGTTCTCGTGATGGATCCCTCCCACAGGAACCTGGCCGCAAGCCTTTATTGATGGATCATCACACCGATTATCGCTCACAACATTGGATCTTTAACTTGCACTGCACGGCTATTGGACATTATTTTCATCATCCAGTGGTTAAGTAATAGATCACCATAGCTATCATAGCTCACCTCACTGTGATCTACAAGTTGTATTCCTCCGCTATGGGACATCGTTTGCATCATATTGTGGTTTAGTAATAGATCATCACACTGATTATCGCTCACGTCATGTGGGATAGGCGGCACACCCACGTAAGGTCTGCGGAGAACTGTTTCACTAACCATCTGGAGTTCAGTGATTAATTGTCACGGGAACACTTACGGCGCCAACGGGGAATGATTCTTGTCATTATACTCACCCGGTGGATCTACAAAATAGTCTCAAGTTGAAAACACACAAGTGCCAGCGGTTGTCTCATAGTCACTGATCAAAACAAACTGATATGAGGAAATCTTAGACTATATGTACTTTAATTAAGATGCCAACAACGATCTTCTGGAGATCTAATAGTTCATATGTAACAATATGCGAATAACACATGATCGTGGGGTAATTGAATAGTACATTATGAACGTTACTGAAACTCGACTGTTTTGTACGTGTATATATATATTCCAGCTGCGAACTCTCGGGAATCGAGCAGTGATTGTTACCACAGTCTCAGGGATGAACTCAGCGTACCAGCGTGTGGTGTGAGGGGCGGGCGGGACACGGCACATCCTTTATAACGTGTACACATGGGAAGGGTTCTGTTTGTGTGTTGTTTTTATAGATACCAAGAAAATATGTTACAAGTGTTGACTTTCTCAGCACTCCCGCCTCATGGACGCACTGTCAGTGACCTACTTTCACGGAGACTGGGAGGTTGGTGCTAACTGGGATTTTTCCTTAAAAAAACCCGCGATTTTTAAAGTCAGTGGACATGATGGATTACGTTTGGTGATGCGTGTGTGAGTGGCAGCGGAGGAGCAGACCGTGAGGAGGATATACGCCCTCTGGACGTTACTAAACTCTCTATCATCGCCCACGTATTACCAGTTTCTGGTGTAGCAGACGATCACCAACACTTACCCGGTTCTTACGTTGTGATACACTGGTTCCCTGATCTTGACGGGTGGTGATTTCTCCGGGTATACAGACTTCGCCGTAGCGTGGCCGCACCGGGACCTGACACCTGTACTGGATTATGGGATACCGTAATTGGGTCTCTGCGGAGATGTGGTCAGGGTGATAATTAGGACCGTGTGCGGGGAGTCACCGGTCATCATGGGAGGAGTCACTCTCTCCAGACTCAACAAACTCTCCAGGCTCGGTGAGTTGCTCTTCTGTCTCAGGTGGTAATCTACTGGCGAACCTGGGGTCTGTTGAATAACATATGCTCATAAAAGTACATTGTACAGGGTACAAGGAGACCTCGCATAAGGGTTGTCGTTTAATAACATGCAAGCTCGTTTGCTAAGACTGTTCTACCTAGCCTAAGGTCATCTATAAATGTTGAATAAAGTTGACGCTGTCTCTACATTTAGTGTCTCTACATTTTGATACACTAGTACATATTATCTTGGATGCCGGAGACACGGGATATTACTGGGGAGGTGTTAGGGACACCTCCAATTGTAACAATAGACGGCTGTGTGTGTAATGATAGAATGCTGTCAGTTTCCTTGTCAGTCTTGACACAGCTTATGTCTCATGTCATACTTTCCAATACATATTGTCGATCTTGTGTTACATTGTCTCATACATGTTTGTGTTAGAGTTAGAGCATCGATTCTACACTGACTTTGTACTGGTTATAGTTAATATAGTTGACTTCGCAAGTTGCACTACGAATTCTGGACTGCACCATTTTTTTAAAAACATTATTATATATAAAATACCCAAAAAAGAAAGCAGTACCTTAAAGAACTGGACTTTAAAGATAGGCGTTTTATACACGACAAAGCGACATGCTTTATAACAACTATGTAACAAAGACTTCAGCAATGATACATGTACGACCAATGATGATGTATGTCAACAGATAACCTCAATAAACTGCTTTCAAAAAATAAAAAAAAATAAAAAAATAAAAAAAGTTGACGCATATCGTCCATGGGTGTCGTTCACGTACAGAAATTGAATCATTCAACAGACCCCAGATGGCTCACCTTTTCTCTGAGACATAATATACACCTTTAGAATTATTCAATCGCAGGGCTATAGAGCTTATAATATTACAGATTTCATGTATGAGATAATAACGTATCACTTTTATACAAGTTCAATGTTTAAATAAGTTTGATATTATGTAGTTTGTCAAATACAGGTGGTTTTTTTTTAACCAAAATGCATTTGGATGGGACACAAACATTTACACGTTAGTATTTATCCTCTGATATTTTAACATTCCGCACCCTGATGTTAGGTTTGACGGTGTGAAGCTTTCCGTCCAGGACAGACACCGGACGCTCCCCCACTGAGCCGTAAAGGGACGCGTGAGGGCTGTTTGACATTACCACGTTATGGGTGACGTCATCAGTTTGTGCGTGGATATATGTAGAGTGTGTGTACTATAGTGACGTCATTCATGACACCCACACGGTGCACAGCGACACCACACCTTGTTCTACTTTATAGATGGCAGTCTCCTATTTTCCAAAGAAAATCCTTGTTTTATTTAAATTTTAAAGATTTCTTATATAACATTTCACCATATTCACACAATATACATTGGTTTAGAAAAGAGGAAATGAATTGGGCCTCATTCACACTTAAAAACAGTGGTTCAAACCTCCTCACACACCCCAGCCCCATTCCATGGCCAATATCGATGTGTTTTCCATGTTTTCTCAGTCTCTCTGAGGTAGTAAATTCCACATGAAAAATATGTACTATATCTTCTCATGACCCCAACTGATATCCCTGGTGTGTGGTGCAACTGGGCTTTAAGTGACATAGTTAGGAGGGTGGGATATGAGAAGCTCTGACTGTGTTCGGGTGACACACACCCAGAGAGCACTCTCATGTTATAAGACATTGACATGTAGATCACCCCCTTCCCCTTTATAACATCGTAAAACAACCCCATGGAGATCAAAGAGAGTGGGCGAGAGCCGGACTTGCGTGGACCCTGGGCCCTGGGATGATGGTGTAGACATAATGTAAACTTTATTAACTTGTTCTATCTAAGATATCAGAAAACGGTTTTCAGATCCAATATCGCTTCTGTCTCCCTTACAAATCAGTATAAATATTCGGTCAAACCCAAAGTAAGTCTAATTGAACAAATTGGACTTTAAACTACCCAAACAAACAAATAAACTTGGTTATTGAATGGGGGGATTCAAAGCATTGCTATATGAGCGGTGTGCTCAGAATCGGGAACAGTCAGTGAAAGTGCGTACATCCAAATCTTAAGGTCGGGGAGAGTCGGTCATATCTGACGTGGTCGTAATGCCCGACGCGTCGGGAAAAGCAATAGAATCAGGTCTGTGAAGTGCGTACATCGACCCGATTGATGCAGATTGTCACAGACCCGACAGATCCATTGGCCAAAGGTAGAAACGGTCGCAGTTGGCATTTCGATATTTTTAAGGCTTTACAGACTCGACTTAATGTGACATCGGAGGGTATGATGTGAGAAGTTCAGACTGTGTTCGGCTGACACACACTCAGGAAATACTCCTTTGTTACAGACTTAATCATATCGGATCGAGGAAGTCCTGGTACTTGTGGGTAATTTTGTGAAAGTACACACCAGTCGGTAGCTCCTACAATGATATTTTGAAATGTGCCTGTCCTCATAGAGAAGTAACACTAACCACAAAGCGAAAAGGATGCATATGTGATCCAGATAAAGGCCCGTTCCCATTGGCCGACGAAAACGGCGTGGATTTTTTTATTCTCCTAATAGCCTATTTCCATTGACCATCACCGATCTACATCCAGGAACCACCGACGGACCCTTAGCACTGCTGACGCAAAATGTCACTCTCTGATTGTGTGTCGACCCTATCATCAATATCATTTACTAACGCAATTTCTCTCATTTCACTTTTTGTATTTATCTTTCCTATTTTTGTATCATATCTGGGTAGGAAATGTTATAATTGACACCACCTTGGACTGTGTCAATTTAGATTGTGCAGTAAGCAACTATTTTGTCACCACAAGTGTCTGTTGGTTGTATGCGGTGCTGTACATTGTCTATGAGATCTTTTCTAAAACACACAACTTTTTTCCATGTAAAACTTTTGCGGCGATGGAAGACCGCCCATGTAGGCGAATTGTTGTCAATAAAAAAAAAGGTGATATAAAGATATCTTTCACTCCTAGTGTGTCCGTGTTCTGTAAGAAGGACTGTTGTGTGTTTTCAGAGGAGCGAAGCAGTATGTCCATGAAACTGCGGGCTTCTTCGGGCACCTACAATGTTCGGGCGTCGGAGTTGGCCCGCGACAAGACCATCAAGACCGTCAAATGCATCGTCCACTTCCTTGACGACACCGAGGCCTCGTTTGAAATCGACGTAAGTTTGCCGACACCCACTCAGAGAGGGCACATTTCAGGGGTAAACAAATTGTGGAAATCTGCTTTTCAAGATTTGGGGTGGGTCCAAAATTTCAGAAATTGTGCGTGCATATTTTATGGATGGCCTCGTAGTGAATTCCACATGTAAAATATTTCCACTTTTTTCCTTGACCCCTGCATATTAATGATGTTTGTAGATGTAGATTACTTTTAGAAACCAAAAGGAGAAGATGGGAAATTATCAGGTTTTCCTCAACTTTAGATGCAATCCATACATGATATATGATAAGCTCGTTTATTGATACCGAATTTTTTTGCAAAACTATTTGTTGATATTTGTATCATTTTATGTTACTATATGACGTTACAATGTAGATGCCATCCCTACATGATATAGGTACCACAATCTGATGTTGATCTTTTGTGTCAAAATATCAGCATGTTAAAGATAGAACGACCATAAAGGGCCGAATAGAATTAAGACTTTAAATTATTAAAAAAAAAAAAAAAAATTTATAAAAATACTTAGACACCAGACGTAGGGTGAGAATTTACATCGATAGGTAAATCAATCTGACCCAATGAGCCCCATGACTAGATGTCGTCTGACCTCGTTGACCGCCGGTTTTTCGCACAGAAGCGGGGCCGTGCGCAGATCGTCCTGGACAAGGTCTTTGACCACCTGGAGCTGGTGGAAAAAGACTATTTCGGGCTCCAGTTCGCCGACGTCGCTCCAGCCCCAGATGCCATGGTAAGTCTCTCTCTCTCCAGGCGGCGCCTCCGTCGCCATACGTTAAGGGCCTTCATTTATAATCGCCTTAATTTCCACCGTTTTACTAGTCTAGGTACACTTTGTACATGCATGAATTACTCCATACTAACCTACGAACAAGAGTTGTATTGGAGGCTACACAGAGCATTTCTAATTAATTTTTTTTCTGGTATGTTTAACAGAAATCAGTTGGTTTTTGTACATGTAGAAGGATTTTGTATTTTATTTTGAAGTGGGTATGTTTGGAATGGATTACCTGCGAGTAGAATAGAATTTTCATCACAACTGTTTTTTTGCACTGACGTCAGTGGTGCCATCTGGTGTTTTGTACAGGAACCAACATGTGGGTTTGGCACTAAGCAGCAGGTTGGTTTTGTCCCCTCACTTCCGCCTCCAATGCGCATGCGTAACCCCGCCAAAATCTGCTAACCCCAGAAAATAACTCGCCCGTATTAAGTCCCCAGTCGTAGAACGTAGGTCGTCTTTAGTTGAGGTCATCTGCAGATGTACTAAACCTGGGAATTATTAAGATAGGAAAAGATACAATATTAGACAAACAAACACGATAAAAATCAGTAAATTCCTTTATGCATTTAGTGACATACTTAGGGACTTATCTGAATAGATAAAGACATCTCTGGGCAGTCAATTCAAGTCAGAGGGTTGACCACTTTCGCCTTAAATTTTTCTCGAAGTTTTTTTCAAATATTTTACACTGTTCAGTAAGGAATCATTAAGGATTCATTCAAGCAATACAGGTTTTTGTATTACAAAACAGTGTTCTTCATCAAAGTGTTTAACCTCGGTTCTCCATCCTCGTCTTTTTAGACGTTTAGGTAGAAATTGGTTGGGGGTTTCAAAGTGAAATTGCAAAGAGTCATATTTTTTCCTAAAGCTTATTGCAACCTTTTTCTTACTCGTACAACTGACATGGTACAATAATACCTGAGCATTGTATGACATAATTCCGTAATGGTCAAATGTTGGGATAATAAGTACAACTTAGGTGGTTTTGTCTGTGACATCTTGGTTTTCAGAATTAACTAACCAGTAATAAGAGAAAACGTAGCCCGTAGCGATTGCCGTTTGTGGTCGCTTGTACCACAAAATACATCCCGCCGCCAGAGGCGGAGGGACATATTTTAGGGACAAAAGGCCAAAACCGGAATCGCTGCGGGTTCATTCACTACATTTTCTTATTATTATACACCTATAAAATACAAAAAAATTGCCATTTATGAACTTGTGAAGTAAATTACGAGCACAGTGCGCCTGAACATTCCCTACGTCTCAGTGAGGCCGAATATTATTTATACTGCATCCCCTAGCAGCGGGTAGTATTTCATAGACGTTCGGCTATAGGTGTATAATAATACTGAATCTCTTGGCTGCAGCAGAAAACTAAATTCCTGACTGACTCAACTCTCCTGCTTAACCGGAATCCGCTCAAGCACCCATTCTTATTCCACTGCCATATTACTTTTGCACATGTGTTTCTTTTAAACTGTTCAATCGTTAATTCTATATCAATCTTTATAATGATTCATACATACATAATGTTATAAAGTTTATAAGGACAGATATGAGACGTTGAAAATTGAGACAAAATGACAAAATAATGATCACGACTCATTCAGGAAGATAATCCTATCAATTAAAATGAACTATCTTACGACTATCTGTCCCTAGAGACCATGAAGTTATAGAGATGTAGTAGAGGCTTTGTTGTAACCATTTCTGTTTGAATGCTGTAGATGTAGATTGTTTTGAATATTGTTTGTTTTGCTCAGTAGAAAGCATGTCCATTGTGTATGCCCTAGGTATGTATCTCTCCTGTACCGGCGACGCTCACAGTCCACAGACCACGTTTCTGTTCGCATCCTTTCACAAGTCATCTTGTGACTTCACTCACACCTTAAAGTAGTTACAGTTCTAGTCACCTTCTTTTCATTTTGTTACACTCCAGCCGAGCAAGGTGCAACTATATCGAACCTCAAGCATATCACTGATCCATTTTTTTCAGTAAAAAAGTTTAAAAAATAATCATTTTTATATATTATTCATTATTATCTTCTTCTGTTTTTTAAAAGAAAATATTCAGATAGAAATGCTTACTCCACTCCCCATAAATGCCTACTCTTCTCCATCATTGTCTGTCGGGATCTGATTTAATAAAATACAGACACATTTGATTTGTCGAGGATAAAATAACTAGAATATCAATTTTTAGGGTCAATGGCTTTTACTCGCAGCCCACATATACAAGATCAGGAAATTTGTATAGGCCAATTCCGGGATAATTTCATTAAATCACGGACGTCTAATTTGACAAATTTGATTTGACAAAATTATCTTCTTGTATAAGAGAAAAATATTATAAATTTAGCCTCATTCACGACAACAAAACAGTGGTTTGAACCTCCCCACACACCCTCAACCCTACTCCATGGCAACACCGATGTGTTTTCCATGTTTTCTCAGTCTCTCCGAGGCAGTGTATTCTCCCCTCTCCCCGCCTGACATGGCGTACGTTTCGGTTGCGCCTTGCTCGAGTCTGGAGTGGCCGTTTGTGTTGAGCCCGTATGGTGCCAATGGTGTTGTCTTTGTTTGCTTTCAGTTATTTGCTTTACAACCCTCTCCATGCGACCTCATGGTAAGCTCCCGGCATGCACTGCGGCCCGCCTCGCCAGGGGGCGCCGCAGTCGCTCTCTCCGAATGCCTCGTTTCCGGTCTCACCCTTTGCCGGTTTATGGGACCTCTGTGCCCAAGCTCGAACTCTTCAGGAAAATCAGATCGTAAAAATCTTTGTTTGAGAATTTGAATCCTATCCACGGCCCTTTCCTTGATACGTATATGAGTTAATCTACCAACGACCAGTTCAACTTGTGGGTCTTTGATACCTTTTTTGAAATGCCTACTAGAATATCAGTCAGCCAGATTTTGGTCCTGAGAGGAAAGTGGCCGGAATACGAACTGCTTAGATCAGCAAAAAAGATCAAATTGCCCATATTTCACAAAAGATTAATGAAACATGGCAAAAACACCTCTTAAGTGAGCCAGAGAAAGAAAAAAAAACATATTTCACAATTCTGATAGAACATATTGGACGGTAAACTACCCAAACAAACAAATCATATTTCACAAAATGATATTCTCAAGTAACATTGATTTTAAGTAAACTATTGATTTCTTGTCTTTTAAAGTTTTATAATTAATACTTTTTATGTAAATTATAGTGTTTCTATTTATATAAATTCATCCTAGCACTCAGCTCTTACATGCGGGTGGTTATTGTATGTGCAGATGGTCCAACTTTAATCTGAATCCTCATCTGATGACCAAGTTTCGTTTTTCAGAGATGGCTGGACCCTCTCAAAACGCTCAAAAAACAAATGCGAGGTAAGATATACACAGTGGTGTGAGAACAGTACAAATAACCAGCTATCAGAGTGATTTATTAAGGATTTCACACATTGGTACTTGACTAAATTGTCATGATGATTATGCATTCCCTCAAGTTGACTTGAGGTTGTGTAACACTTGAAGGCACATCAGACAATTTTGCTTGAAAATTAAAACCCATGTCCTTTTCCTGAAACTTGAATATGATGGTCTCTAAGTGATCTCTAAGTGTTGTAGAACACATATCTAGCCTAAAGATCAGCTGTGACCTTGCTCGTTTTCTATTTAGAGATCAATGTTATGATAATTTTATAATAGAAGATATAGAAATGCTAAAAGGTTGCTTTTCACATAGTAAAACCCAAATCAGTTTCCTCAAACTTTCACAGAACATAGTAGATGTTCAGTACTATACATTTAGGTAATAAAGTTCATGTAATTCAAGTAAATGTTAATTGGCTTATTTACTCAATTGACATTGAAACGATTCCGAAGGAACCAGTTTTAACGGATTATTCATCATATTTAAAAATCAACAGGTGGCGCCACCGTGCATTGTAGGATATGCCTCTGAATTATATATCTGAATACCCTGCAGAATTACTTCTACCACTCGAAATCTACCGATTTGAAAGAAAAAGATAATGATAAAAACGTTATACATTTTGCATTTGTTAGAACCGTAAACCTTTGTCATCACAATATCGACTTACTTTTCCTTTCGATTGTATTAAATTGTTGAAGTAATTCAGATTTTAATTTAAAAACCATGAGAGGATCCCTAATTCTATTTTCTTTCCACACAGTTGGGCCTCCATATATTCTCTATTTTCGAGTCAAGTTTTACGTATCCGATCCTAGTAGACTACAAGAAGAATATACAAGGTAGGCACTTTGTTCCATCACTGTTCTCGCTATATTCCATATACTGTTATGATGTCTTCTGGATCATGTTGTTTAATGATATATATTCAGTCAAATACAAATCTGTAATCCTGAAAAATGATTATTCATTGAAATCAAAATATAAGTGAGTTCTATCATCACATTCCAGGTTGCATTCCTGTTCTAGAACTCACCGACTTTCTGGTATTACAGAGAGGGCACTTTTCCCCTTTTCCAAAGAAATCCTTGTTTCATTTTCAATTTATGAAATTCTTTTTTCATGTATATAACAAATAGAGAATAAATTGTGCCTCGTTCACACCAATAAACAGTGGTTCAAACCTCCTCACACACCCCAGCTCCATTCCATATCCAATAACAACGATGTGTTTTCCATATTTTCTCTGTCTCCCTGAGGCAGTAAATTCCAAATGAAAAATATTCCTATTTTTTTTTATGACCCCGTCCGACATCCTAAAAAGAAATCCTAAAATGAAAATGACTGAGCGGCTCGAGAGAGGTCAAGTTTTGCAATCATTTGAATGCAAACGAGGCAGTTATGTCCATCTTGACGTGACGAGGCTTTGTGCGGTAAGATGCTCTAGATGTTACTGTTTCTGTCCACAGGTACCATTTTTATCTTCAAATGAAGAAGGACATCCTGGAAGGCCGGCTGGTCGTGCCCTACAAGACGGCCGTCCTTCTCGCCAGCTTCGCCGTCCAGTGTGAGTCTCCCGCCTCCCCTCACGCCGACCTACACGCCCCTCTATGTTATCAAAAAAAATCCCTAAATTCAGAGATGAAAAAAGTTATAGAAAAAAAGTCAGAGATGGCATCTCTACACTTTCCCTTCTATTTTATATTAAGAGGAAAAAAAATTCCCTAAATTCAGAGATGACAGCTTTCCACTTTTCCAAGGAAATCCACTATTTTATTTTTTAGTATATGAATTATTCATCCTTGTGTAAAATAAAGAAAGGGTTTTCGAACCTTCCCACACACTCTCAACCTGATGCTGTGGCTGAAACTGACCTGTTTTTCATGCTTTCCCAGTCTATCTGACGTAGGAAATTCCACATGATAAATATTTCCACCTTTTTTTCTGACCCCAAATGACATCCCTGAAAATATTTCTCACAGCCTTGGACAGGCTAATGAAAACCAGCCAAATACAGATATGGCTGATACCCACGCCCCTTTGTTGACATTGTGCTAATTCCGAAACGTATGTATGATGATTTTGTACTCAACTAATGGTTAATAAAGAAATTCTCTTTAAAAAAAAAAAAAAAAGAACTTCCTGAATATTTAATATATATCATATGAAAAACATAAGAATCGACGCATTTTCTTCATTCTTCATTATAATATTTTGATAACAGAACAAAAAGTATACTAAAATTCGCAACATGATTTAAATGAATAAAGAAAAAAACTGGCTTTGTTCAACATTTTAGCTGAGTTGGGCGACTTTAACACTGAGGAGCACACGATAGGCTACCTTTCCGAGTTCCGGTTTGTCCCCGGCCAATCAGAAGACTTTGAGAAGGAAGTAGCGGAACTACACAAGACCCACCGGTAAGAATAGACCCTTGACTCATTCCCTGGCGCATGACAAAATGGCGGCCGCGCGTTAGTTTCCGGTTTTGTACCCGGCGGACGCCATTGTTTGTTTTGATCCGGACACACCTTTTGGGGCAGCTTATTGCTAATAAAAGACATGTCAATAGCTGAAATTAATCGAATTTAGAGAAAGAATGTAAACTTTATTTGTTTGATACAAAATGGATGTGTGTTTATCCTGTTTTGTGTGAAAATGGAAGGTTTCTCCCTGGGCTGTCAGTCCACTGCAATACTATAGTGCCACCGCTACTAGCTGCCTATATTATTACCAGAGTCATATCGCTGTCCTAGTCTCTTGTTCATTAATCAAAATAACGACAGTGCTATAACCTGTCCACAAAACGTATTCAAAAACATGAGGAAGATGTCTATACCATTGATTTTTATGGATGGATGATGTGTCTACATAGCTTCTTCGAAAATGTAAACAATGGCAGTGGCCACACAGACTTCTAACCATCAAAAGTATATGTGATTTGATATTGCCGCGCCGCCTATCAGAGAACTCGATTACTATTTATTACCCACCAAATACGTAGTCTCCATAGGAATAAAGACTACTATGTAATGTTTTCGGATTTTATATATATATATATTCAAACTAGCCATCTGATGCCATGAAGTTCAGGTTATTTTACTTGGACGGCGTGCGGCGATACACTACGCCGCTCCTAACCCGCTCAAACCGCGTATCGAGCAGAGCAGTGTGTCAGTGTGTCGGGATTTGTACGGGAACAGTCAGAAAAGGTAAAATAACTGCGGAATTTGATGTTAAATCGAATAATGAAGTTAAATAAAGATAAGGATTGACTTTATGAATGTGTATGGCACGCTGTGGTGCTAGAATTCTGCTGAAAATACCCAAAGTGTCGGAATTTTCGATGTCCGTTCGCGACTATGGGTACCGGTATCGCCGGTATCGCTCGCGCTCTGTTGGCGGAGTTCCCTCGCCGCAACTCCCGGCAGAGCCCACTGGCGGGTGTCGTACTCTTCATCGCTCGTGCGAACACAGACTAGTTTTTAACATTTTCGGTTTTTATATCCACTCAAACTAGATTCTAGACATCTGATTCCAGCAATGAAATATTCGGGTTATTTTACCATATACTATCAAATTACACACATTCTCTATAGTTGGAAGTCAAAATGAGTGCAGCCTGGCTCCTGCCATTGTTTACATCTGTCAGTACCCAAGTAGATCTAGGACTTTACACAAAAACACTGACAACCACAGCTGCTTTTCTCATAAAACACTGAATTCGGCATCGAAATTTCATCAAATCGGAAATACGATGCCAGCATTGGAAAATTCAGATGATTTTACATCAGAAAACCAAATTACAGGCAGTTTCTATGGTTAGAAGTCGGAAAACTGTGGTGATACGGCCATTGTAGACTTGAAGCCATAACCAAATGACAGTCTCTGTTTGCACAAATAGCTCCTACATAGTTCCCCATTTTCTCCATAATATATCAACAATCCACAGAAATTAATGGTATAGACATCTTCCTCTGGTTCCATATATATTAATGTGGCCAGATTTTAGCATTGTCATTATCTTGAACATTAACAACAAATTAGATCTCAGAAGTCGTAAAAACCGTGAGGATACGGCCATTGTTTACATTTTCGGAGAACGCACGCTGGCAACCGGAAACTCACGGAGCGCAGGAATTCTGGGATACCGTACAGGGGTCTATAACGTCCTGCACTCTGTACCACGTGACACTTTGTAAAATGGCGTCTTCAATTATATTTTTTCTGGTTTTTGATAATCAGGAGACATGGTGATTGTGTCTGAATTACATCTGTTCCTTGTTGTTTTGTTCCGAAATATTCACTTTATTCTTCAAACTCGGTGAATATTTCTGACACAAAAAATCACGGAGCAGATTCCACTGAGCCACACGAACTAAAATAGGGAGTAGTAAGAACATGTAGAGTATTGCTATCTGAAGGTCATAAAAAGGAAGTGTGTTTATATGTTTGTCCTATTTTATGAAAATCACCAGTAAGAAGAACTACGTGTAAACTTTAATGCATAGTGACAACACGAATACTTACCAACAAATCAGTGAGTTTATATATGGAGGGAAAGTATATTTACTGTCCAGAAATACCGCAAGTCATTACCATTTTGCTTGTTTTATTATCCATAGTATACAAAGTTCCCATTAAAAATATATGGGGACTCAGTAAACCACCACCCATTGTTTAGAAACTGCCAGATATCATAACCACGGTATACGGATTCCAAACCATGGTATTCGGGAAAATAGTCCCTTTATGCTATAGAGCTAAAAAAAAAAAGTCCCTAGCGATATACCCTTTGATATGGAAATACCTTGGTTAAATTAGTTGGAGGAAATGGTTAATGAATACAACAAACGATGGTTTTGTAGACAAGCGGCTCTGTAAAACACTCGAGGTTGACTTCCTAATTACTACGCGTCAACCCCTCGTAGTTTACGTCCGCCTGTCTACAAAACCATCGATTATTGTCTACGTATTCCGCGGTTGAGTTTTCTAAAAAAAAATTGCCTTTTTTCCTGGGACTATTTACTGCAGTGCTCCCTCACATCCTCACTTGAAATTCCATTTCAGAGGTCAAACCCCTGCCGATGCCGAGTTCAATTATTTAGACCGAGCCAAGCGGTTAGAAATGTATGGTGTGGATCTACATAGTGCACGGGTAAGTAAATTAATCTACCTTTCGTTTCAATAAGCTTACAATGGTTTCACCCTCAAAGTTCCGTATCAACATAATTACACCTAGACGGTGTACAAGCCTCAAACCTTACATCTTCAGTACTGTGGTCATTACAGTTGTTTTTTCCCCATAGGATCTTACTTATTACCTAACCGTCTTGATCATGATTGTATTTTAGTTCATTAAATATTCTTTTCTTGTCTAAAACAAAGAGGGAACAAATATTCCTCATTCACATCAATAAACAGTGGTTCAAATCTCTCCACAGACCCCAGCCCGATGTGTTTTCCATGTTTTTACAATCTCCCTGAGACAGTAAATTCCACATGAGAAATGTTTCACATCTTTTTCATCACCCCAGATGCCTTGCCTTCCCAGCGGCGCTTAGAAATTCATTCAATGTATTCAGATTATTTACTTTTATGTGGCTGTTACTTTTAGGATCAAAGCAACATGGAGATCCAACTTGGAGTGACGTCAGCGGGCCTGGTTGTCTTCCAAAATAATATTAGAGTAAATACATTTTCATGGTGAGTGCCTCTTATACTTTATTTATATGATATACGCTTAAAAAGCAATAAAGTAGATTTAATCAATGGTTTGGGTAGCTTACCATTTCATTCATATTGGTTCCCACGAGAGATCCTAAACGTTTCTAGAGTTTCTTTTTCAGAACTTATCCAACAATATTCTATTTAATCTCTTTTTGAGATTTATACGGTTTCTGATTGAATATAATGAGGATATCTCTCATATAATTTATACTAAGACTCCTGATTGGTTTGTATCACTGGGTTCGCTTCTTTCATATAATGTAGAATTTCAGCAGGTCAGGGGCCTGTTCCATAATTGAAGCCAATGAAAGTACAGGGTACAAGGAGACCTCGTGTGAGGGTTATCATTTGATAATTTTTAAGCTTCTTCGCTAATACAGTCCTAGCTAACGACAGGTCGTCCTTAAGTGTTGAAAATAGTTGACCTACATCGTCCGTTGGTCTCGTTGGCGTACAAAAAAATGTCTCCATTTACAACACTAAATTATTCAACATGCCCCAGGTAATTTTTACTTATCTTTGACATTGTTGTTTCCAGGGCCAAAATAGTCAAGATATCTTTCAAACGCAAACAATTCTTCATTCAACTACGACGAGAAACGGTATGTTATTTCAACGTTAAGACATCACATCATCCGACAATAGTATAGGGCCCTTTTAACTACTAAGTGAAGTAAGACTACTGTAAGTTATATCTGGAGAATTACAATCCCAAGCTGCGCTGTTTTCTTCTCATGGCTTCGTTCTTACCAAGCCTTGTTTCACATTAGTCTGAATCTAGTCACTGCTTCCTGCTCAACCGTTTCACATTTTAATCGCAATACACCGAAACTCTCTAAGAATTTCTCATCTTTTCCCTTCAAGAACGGTGGGGTGGGGGGCTTTTGAGCCAAATATGATTTTGAATTTCCCGCCATGGGAAATGTCGGGATTTGCCACCAGGCGGCAGCAGCTGGTTTGCGCGACTTGCCCTGTAGATGGCGCCTAAAGTAGCAGACTGTTGTGTTTCAGAACTCGAGAGTGGGAGATTCGACCCGCCAACTCAACATGGTAAGGGAGTGCCTCTCCATTCAGGTGTCAGTCACTCCGAGCATGTACATCCCCATGTCCACCCACTCTCCCCCCAACGCCTCTCATGCTTTCCTTATCTCTCACCAAAGGGGAACAGAAAGACTAAACATGTTTTATCAGAGATGCCAATTTTCCTCTTTTCCATGGAAATCCTTGTTTTCATTTTCAGTTCATGAAATTGTTTTTTCTTGTCTAAAAAAAGAGAGAATAAATTGGGCTTAATTCACACCATTGGACAATGGTTCAAACCTCCCCACATACCCCAGCAACATTCCATGGCCAATAACGATGTGTTTTCTCTCTTTTCTCAGTCTTCCTGAGGCAGTAAATTTTACATGAAAAATATTTTCTTGTTTTTTCACGACCCAAACCGACATCCCTGTTTTATGGTAGCAGCTAAGTACAGCTAAGCAGCCCCGATTAAAGAATGTGCATAGAGGCGTTCTCTTACACCCCCAGTCCCACATGCCCATAGTATCTACAAGAGCAAGATAAATGCTTTTCAGTTTTTGATTTGCTGAATTTTAACTAATCATTTTCGCTGAAGTTTGTCCTAGGACGGGACGATAGATAGATTTTATTAACATGTAAAGTCAGTGAGAATTAACCGGCCTTTGTCGCCAGTGGTTCGTAGATGTTTGCTTCAATGTGTCATACGTATTAGTAATACTCACTGCACTGGGGACTGTTTATTTATGTGTTTCGTGGCTGTTTGCTGTGTTTCTGCTTCATTCTGCTACACCCTTGTTGACGCACTGGTCCAGTAAACTAGACACGAGGAATACTTTCACTGACGCCTCCCTCCGCCAGTACATTGCATTGTAAATCAACTCTGTATTCTGATATATTCAGTGAGAAAACTGACTTGGCGTTTAATCCGATGATTGTTATGAACTCATGGACTGTCAAATACTTGCCCTGATGGTGTTAGGCGGGAGGGGCATATTTTTGTGTCCGTGTGTGAGTAACAATTATCAGATTAAATGCCTGGTATGTGTTCCATTTATTATACATCTTCAAATGTTTTGAATTATTGATGGATTAACTGAAAGTGTCATTCCAAGTATAGTGTGGGCATGCGATCCTGGGCCATATAGCAGCAAATGGCAGAGAAGGGCATACATGATTTTTAGAATATAGGGAGCAGAGGTCTGTAAGTACAAGACCAAACTGCACAGGTGTATAATAAGCTGCATTATAATTCAAATCTGTATTATAATATACTCAATTAAAGCCCCCTTCCTCCAGTGAGAACCATGTCACTATCTACACCAAAATATCACTCCCACTTATGATATCTGTCCATGACTTTGCTATTTACAGCTTGTCTTCGTAGAGTATTTCACACTTCTAACCTGTTTATGCAGTGTGCTAACACCATGTTCCAATATCTACTATACTGCTTTCGTCTACGTGCTAGTACCAGGTGTACAACTATGGGGAAACGGTCTTACTGTGGGCGAATTGATGTCCGTTTGTGGTCTTCTTTCATGGATATACTCACCCTGATGCCACAGGCAGAGGGACATATTTCCTGGACAAAAGACCGAAAACAGCATCAATTCCCACGCAATAAGTATGTTTCCCTATCATCATATTCCTGAAAATCCTCAAAGGTCATTCATTACGGCCCTAGGTCGCGAACCTTGCCAATACTGCACCCCTAGCAATGGGAAGTACTTTACAGACGTTCTGCCATAGGTGTATTTATAATAATATGATTCTACCAGTGTAATTATCCCATCAATCCCGTATACAATAACAAGACAATATGCTTTCCCATATCTAACACACTCTTCATGGTGCCATCATCGAAGCATTTAGAATTGTTGCGCTTTTACTGTGCTTTCTCAGTTATTAAAGGTTTTATTTATTGTATTTTCCTGTCGCAGTATCTTTAATTTTTAACTGATAAGTATGCAATAAGGAAGCTTCAGTGAGAATTACGTTTATTTGTTTAAGCGGTTTTGTTGATCCTTATTTTTATGTAGGTCTTTTTCATAGGATGCTGAACTAACGTGATTATTTAATCATAGATGACTGGAGTTTAGATACCCTATGTCTTTTGCTCAAAATAACAGGAAAGTTATTATGTTTATAAGAGAATTCATTTGGACTCTGCCAATGTAATTGATTATGACTGAGAAAGTCTATTGCTTGTTACTGGTCGGCCTTTCAATTAAATATGAAATTTGAGGGGATAAGTAAAAGAACATAAGTATCAAAGTTTAGTTTTTTTATGATGCATGCTTGTTCAGTTAACGGAAGTACGTATATTTGAGAACAAATGATGATAATGTGCTTTACTTTTAAAACAAACAGGTTCGTCCGGTTTAAATTTGTGGATATATGATCAGTATGATTCTCAATGTCGAGTGTGTTTTTGTGTTCTCTTTATAAACTCATTCATGTTTTACTCAAAGAAAATCCTGTTTTATGAATACATCGACAATTGTTTCAGGCTTTCTAAGGAGCGATTTTTTATATATTGTTTTCGGCCTTATTCATATTCTATCAAAGGAGGTTATAAAATGAGCTCTTTTCTCTATGATTAGTCTGCTCAGTTTGGGAAAACCCCATATTTTTTTATTGAAACAGGTCCATATAGAGTTGATAACAGTTGGTACCTTCACATCCTACAAGGCAATGCTGTATGCAAAGACTGTATTTTCAGGATAATGTAATTTTCACAACTCCCCTGGGGTATGAGACAATTAGGAGTTCGCTGGCTTCTGCTCTATTTTGTGCGTTATTTTATTTAATCTTGCCAACAATCAGTATCAAAGTTTCTCAACATTTTGAATATTGTTTTGACTTAGAACCTGTCGCAAGTAGCCCGAGATTCCAGTTCCTGGTCTATTGTGGCTTTCTATTATGTACTGCATCATTATCATATTTGATGTAAAGAGTGGAAATAAGCAGTGCCCAGAAATGTTAATCTTTTCGAGACCTCACTTTTATTTTCATTCTCCTATTTTTTTAAATTTGGGTTGGAGACAAGTGCTATTCGCCACATATTTTAAATCTCACTTTTATCTTCAGGTAATGAGAACTTCATTATCACATTTTGAGTTGTAATCTGACATGGTAAAGGGGACTGAGATACAAGTGGGGTGGTGTTAGGACGGGCAATTAGCAGAGTGATGTTTCCGCACACTGCACCCTCGTACAGCACTGCAGGAGGTGGAGGTGCACTTAGCATGTAACACCTAGTAACATCAATTATCTCACCCCTGGTATTTTTCCCCCATAGAATTGACATTGGGAACTCTACTCAACACTCATGATGTACACATGTATTGTAAGAAGAAAAAAAACAACTCACAAACACTAGCCAGTCAGTCAGTGATAGGGGTGAGATGAGATATGAAACACACTCGATCTGTAACCGCTCAAAATATGTCATTTGTTTTGGTCTGCTGCATAGTCTCACTTGGCTTGGTCTTGGGAAATTACTGTGCAACCGAAACTATTGGCATATTTTCTAGTGGCTATGGTGCAGTTCTTTCTTTTCAACAATCAGTATTAAAGTTTCTCAACATTTTGAATATTATTTTGACTTAGAACCCGTCACAAGTAGCCCGAGATTCCAGTTCTCGGTCTATTCCGGCTTTCTATTATGTATTACATCATCATCATATTAGATGTAAGGAGTGGTAAAGGCGGCGGCCTGAGGCAGCTCTCTACTTTCTCCTCTTACAGACGGACAACGTGGAGAACCTGATCGGCTTTAACATGGTCAGCTACCGCAGCTGTAAGAACCTGTGGAAGTCGTGTGTGGAGCACCACACCTTCTTCCGCCTTCACACCCCGAAGGCGCCTTCCAAGCGATACTTCTTCTCTCTAGGATCCAAATTCAGGTACAGGTAAGTGTCCCTGTTTGACCTCTCTCTGACCTTCAACACGTGTTTCTCTACCATCCAGGTGTTCGTAATTCGCCCATCTACCCGCCCGGTCTTTGTCGAATATGGGAGGCATTTAGGGTTTCCCATCCATGCTTATTTTTGTCCACTTACGTTCGTAGTCTACCCTTTCTATGTGATAGAGTATTGTTTTACTTTAAATCTGTTGTCACTATGATTTAACACCCGTCTCGGCCGTGCTGACTCTCTGCCGGAGTGTGCTCAACTCTGATCCATTGAGAGGTGTGAACACCAAGTGAAGCATCTCACTCACAGTAACTCTCTGCCGGGTTAATGGAGTTACTCGTGGGCCTTACCATCAATCAAATGCCCGCCAAATTACTCATCAATAAACCCAAGAACTAAACTATTTATTCGGCCATGTTTCAAAAATAATTATAATAATATTTAAAAATTGTCGTAGTTCTATCTATACTTGACCTGACCTGACCTTGACCCGATTGTGGGTTTATGTGTAGATATTTTGACCTGAATGTTTCTGTTGTCACGCGGTAAACGCCGTAATTATTATCATTGATTAATGATGTGTTGTCTTCACACTACGGGGATAGGTAAACAGAGGCTGCGCTCATGAAAACATCGTGAAACAGCAGGATAGTATGAGGAAACGTTCTTACTGTTGACGAATTGATGTCCGTTTGTGGTCTTTTATCCCAGAAATACATCCTGATGCCACAGGCAGAGGGACACATTTCCGGGACAAAAGACCGAGAATGCCATCAATTTCTCCATAGTAAATATGGTTCCTTATTATTCTATACCTGAAAGTCATCAGAAAATCCCTTTTGATTACTTTCATGCTAGCGGTCATTCACTACGGCCCTAGGGCGCGAACATTATCAATACTGCACCCCTAGCAGCGGGTAGTATTTCATAGATGTTCAACCACAGGTATATAATAATAATCTTATTGAGCTAGTGATACATGACACAGGTTTCAGTCGACTCGACATGACAGGGTAACTCGGAACTGGTTTGAACTTGTTTGGAGTTCTCTGTATGCCTCATATCTCCAGATGATTCTGCGCAGGCTGCTCGGGTAAAATGACCGATCGTCATTAGACAAACAGTTGCCGACTACTATGAGACACACCATAAGACTAATGTGATTACCTTAAAGCTAGCTGGAGCGAAGAGTGTAACAGCAATGCACAGTGTTTTCCATAAGTCTGGTAAGAGAGGAATTCTTGACTTCCTCAAGGAATGTAAGATTTTCGATAAGATATAATCAAGAAGAGTAAGATGCCTGGATCAACCAGGAAGCGTACCTTGTTATTCCAACAGGATATGCAAATTTGAGTAAAGTAAACCAAAGTAAGTCTAATTGAACAAATTGGACGTTAAACTACCCAAACAAACAGAAGTATCATAGGCTGTTGTCAGTGACACATAACGAAGTCAGTAGAAGGCTGGCGTTGTCTGGTCTCGAAGCGCTGAGTGTTGCAGCAGTCTATAAGCCTGAGCCGTCCTGCACAGTGACTCTCAACACGTCTGCCAGCAATGCGTTGTAACACGGCTGTTCTGATACAGAAAACTGGATCCACATGTACTTCATTTATGGTGCTGGTGGCTGCCAGAAGGATGCTGGTGTTTGGGACACCTTGGTCCGTTGGTGCATAGTGTTTGAGACAACAGTGAAGTATCACGACTTGTCGACATATTTATAATAGAACATTCTGGTGCCTGTTGAATAACTTAGGCTCACACATGAAATCACTTTTCTGTATGCCAAAGAGACCCAGGGACGATGTGGGTTAACTTTATTCAACACTCAAGGACAACCTTCCATCGGCCAGGACTGTTTTAGCGAACAAGCTTGAATATCATTAAACGATAAACCTTGTACAAGGTCTCCTTGTACCCTGTATTTTTATAATCATAAGTTATTCAACAGCGCTCTAGAGACGAGGCATTATCAATTTGTCCAGACGTTTTCCCAGCTATCCTGTCTGATTTACGGAGGTTTGTGTTGTGTATCACACGCTTTAGGGAAACAGCCCATGTAGAATCTCAGATAACACACTGTCCAAGTCTTATCACACTTCTCCTCTCTACTTAAAATCAACATAGAACTCTGTCGTAGTAAGGCATGATCTGCATACGTGTAACCACAAACTAAACTTCTGAAATTAACAATGAGGGAAAAGAAAATAACAAAGACTGAATAACGGATAGCCACTTGTTGAGTACGCCACCATGGAGACAAGTTAAAGTGAAATGTTTGCCGCTATCGGCAAAAAAATAATGAAAGGGCATTTTTAAAACATAAAAATGCCTTCACCTAAAGAGAAAGAGAGAAAGACAGTAAGATTCAGTACGGCTGTTTCATGTTTGAATAGAAGATAATGACACAGGTACAAAAAGATCTGACGGAAATGCTGTCAACAGTTTGAGAAAGAATCTGTGAGTGGTGTTCATTTTTTGTTCGTTCAGAAAATCAGGGCCCGGTGTAATTCTAACTGTGGGATAAAAGTGACATATACAAGTTGATGGTAAAGTGCTCTTGTATCTGTTCATATTACATACGTAATGGCAAATGACCAGGCAAAACGCACTTTAAAACAAATATGGGGCCTGTTGAATGAAACACGAAGACCATTTTCTGTACGCCAACAAACCCAGGGAGGATGTTGGTCAAATATATTTAACACTTATGGATGACTTTAGATCGGCTAGGATTGTCTTATCGAATAAGCATGAATATTATTAAGAGAAAACCTGGTTACTGAACCAAGGGATGGCCGTTCGAGGTCGTTTGATGCCATAAATATGTCCTGACGCCACGGGCGGAGGGACGTATTTATGGCATCAAAAAGCCGAGAATGGCATCCCCATCGGCTCAGTTAATACGTTTTCTTATTATTACATAGCTAAATATCAAGAAGAACGCCATTTTATGAGCTTATTTTCTGTACCTATTGACCTGATACATTCACTATGCTCACAGTGAGCCCGAATATTCATTACGGGCGCAGTGCGCCCGAACATCATTTATACGGCACCCCTAGTAGTGGGTAGTATTTCATAGACTTTCGGCCATAGGTATGTAATAATGAATGAAAACCCTCCCATGAGGTTTCCGTGTAACCTGTAATTTTTTACTCATAAGTTATTCTACAGGCCCCTGTTCTGGTGTTGGTCTGTGAGACCTTCTCTATGAAGACTGACCACTCTCCCCAGCTGTGCCCAATTACCACCGCAGTGTCCCCATGAGAGAGGTACACATACTACACATAGTGCACGTGTACCCGGGTTTAGAGGCGATGGCCGCTCGCCAGGCGGGCTCTCAGCCTTTTACTACATTAACGCGCATACCTACAGAGGCCAGCTGTTTTGTTGGACAGTCATCCCAAAATATTGCGCAACCTAAATATCAGTCACGATGTCATAAAATGCTGGTGAGGAGTGGTGAACTAATACGGTTTTTACACAGTGACATTAGCTGTTGATCCTGATATTATATACCTATGGACGTATTACCTACATATATACTGCCCGCTACTGCCCATGACGTATTTATGGACTTACGTCGCACTGAGCCAAACGGGGTATGACATCACGCGACTCGGTAAAGTGTTGCCATTTGTAGGTATATAGTAATACGAAAACAGGCTGGCTGTGTTTGTACATCAAAATACTTGGTCAAATTACCCATCAGATACATCCCTCTGTCCTCGGCACTGGGATATATCTGATCAATAAGTTCACTGCATATTTTTTATGTACAACGACAGTCAGCATATTGCTGTATGACATCGGAATGAGAAGAGCTGTCACTTTTCCGGTTGATGCAGTTCCATATACAAGTCCTCCAAGTCCCTGATGTGATGTATTAATAAGAAACATCACATAATTTCATATGATTGTTTATATGGCATAAGTTGTCTTCGTGGAATGATTTCACGAAGCGGAGCTGAGTGATATCTGTAGTAGAAGATAATGAACGCCATGTAAACAATTATATGAATTTTAATGACGTTTAGATTTTATCCTACCACTTTACATGTTTTAAACTTCATATGTCACCCATTGCATATAAATATCATATGGCATAACCATTGCATACAGTCACACCATGTTAAGTTTTTGGAGATCTGTATGAGGGGTAGGATGATATAGAGGAGACCTATGAAAGTTTAGGGTCTGAGCTCGTATCCCATTGAGTTTGAAATGCTTAGTAATTTACAAGGCGAAGCCACATGAATTACGTAGCGATTCAAGCTAGATGGGATCGAGCTCTGACCCTAAACTTGAATGGGTTTCTAAATTTATCTCACCCTTCACATTGACTAATGGGTAACATTTATGACATAATCCCACATTGAAAATCTTTCCTAAATACCTCATGGGCGTTGGATACGAGTTCCCAATGTTAAGTCTATGGAGAAAAATATACCAGTGGTGAGGCGTAGGTTGACACGGATTGGTCGCTGGGCCTGTAACAGCCTGTGAGCGTTGACGGACGTTGAGGGAGTGACATCACAGCATGTGCTGGTCCCCCAGCTGGCCGCCAGGGGGCCGCGAACTATTCTCGCCGTGAAAACATTAACACTGGGCACCAGCCCGCCCTCTGCTGGTAATGATGATGAATCATGTTGTCAGTTGTGACATAAAAATCTCAATATGTATATCACTCCGTGAAACCAGACGTGTCGGTATGTTCCCTCGTCACGTGGTCCCCCAGACGCCAATCACGTGGTCTCTCCACCAAGCATTCAGCACCAGTCGGCGTTAGTGTCGCAGGGGAAGGAAATACACAAAATAGTCCCGAGAACGGGCACATTACTGCTTAATTCACATGCCCAGTCAGCAGGATACGTTATATGCTATGCTAGCTTCACATGTTAAATTAATTGAACAGAAAAACATTTATCATAAAACCGTTTCTTTATATTTTAGATGTGTAGATCCCAAGTTAAGATAAGAACTATCAACTTCATAGGGCACAAATTCAAATATTGTCTATTCTCCTATTAGGGTAAGCCTTGACAGAGTGTTTGGCTGACAGAACACTACATGGAGGATATCATGATGATATCCCACATGTTTATCCTTGATCAAATAGATGCGCCTTCATGATTATATTGATCATTTATTGCCAATCAACGCAATTTATCCAGCACCCTCAACCCCTACTGTGCCTTTAGAGGACCGCCTTGCTGCCTTTTAGTTTCCTCCTAAAGAAAATGGATCATTTGTCCTGAGTATTTGATTTCAGCTTATTGATTTACTGTTTGTGCTCATTTAGTTAACGTGATTATCGAAGAACCTCGTTAATTATTGTTAATGATCATTTATTTACTGCCCAATGAGTATTGTGATTATTTCCACCTACATGCCCCACCCCGGTTGGTTTCTCCCGTGCCACCCCCGCGACGTTTCGATCCCTGCCCGCAGCTGGCTCTGCTTGGAGGCTGGCATGCTGCTGCTATGTTAGCTGTTGGGTATGATAGACTAAGACACAGCCACTGCCGCTCTCCACCCAGAGTTTGGAGTACTGTAAACGTTGAGACCGTCACTCGGACACACAGAGCCAACTAAGAGCCCTGGAGGAAAATTGTCTGCAATAGTTTGTGCTTTTAAAAACAAGTTTCATTTACCAGCCGGAATTATTATTCTTTTTTCGTGAGAATTTGAATGATTTGCCATGGATTATGAATCTACATTTGAAGAAGATATCAACGCCATTATCTATAGGCCTTTTCTGCATTGTAGTCTTACCAACTACTGTGGGCAGAGGTAATGTAGTGAAGATATGCGCTTTTTCCATCTATTATCGCTCACACAACACTGACTCCACCCAAAGGCCTAGACTTTTTGTAAAATCCTAAATTCTTACTAAACTCGATTCACCAGTTTCCGTAATTATCCCCGCACGTAGAGACATCAAGAACTGTACGGGTCAAATTTCTGTTCTTTTGAAATACGTTCAAAGTCTGAATGAGTTCACAGTTGTAGTTGTAGTAAAAAAAACAACCAACCACCATTCGTCAGTATTGTGTTTTTTTCCTTTTCCCATACTGAAAATTTGTACATATTGTAAAGTTGTTTGGATTCTGAAATTGAGTTCCTTGATTGAGTAATTAGTGTGACTTTATTAGTTACCCGTCATTACTCTATTGTAGTAATGACGGAGTCATTGTCATTTATCTGTCGCTCTTCACAGTAGTAAGCATTTTCTAACCTTTCAATTATTAGGACCATTTTCATTCCTACATTCCTAACTCGGGCGGTGTTGACTGAGTGATATTGTGTTTTAGTTCCCTAACTGGCTGCTTTATCAATTGCTCACCATTATGATAATATTAATTGATTGTCATATCATTAATTGCACTGAAACGATTATTTCTCTACGTCACTGAATGGCATAATGACGTAACGCTTGGCTGTAGCTGGTACCCGTCAGTCGTGTATAATTCCGTACAACGACTGACGGGTACCCGTGCACAGGAATGACTAACTTTGCTAAATTTAAGTTTCAATAATACCGTGTTCTTCCTAGCTGGATAAGGGTTCAGTTCTCCTAATAAGACCGTCTCACTTAGCTCAAAGTCTCAAGACCTGAACGAAGAAAAAAATACCCACTCACACAAACATTAAATCCATGGCATTTCCCAGAGCTTTTAATTTGTCTGGTCTTTTATCTTCCCAGCTATGTCCAGTTTAGAACAAAGACAGATTGGCTTTTTGAATAGTAATCTGTAATTGGATATCACATGGATATTTCACAATCAAAGTTTCAGAAAGCACCACATCCTCAATGATTTTTTTTTATATTGACATTGCATTAAAGTAGCAACGTGATGTAGTGTCCCAGACAATTCACTCGTTCCTAGGGTGTTACTTTACCTATTTTCAATTTCTTTTAGAAATTTTTCTGATAATTAGATTTCCATTTGCAAAATGGAACTTCTGTTTTGTTTGAGGGCAGACAGTGAACCTCACCCTGTACTCTGTGAGGGAGATAGCGAACAAAACAAAGCCATTCCTAGTCACAAACTCAATATCCAGCTATGGGCAGCATCAGCTTTTAAAACAACCTGTATATAGGCGAGACTATAGACAATTTCGTTTGCACTAACATCCGCGTTTTGAAGGTTTGATTTTCATGCTAATTGAATATTAGAGGATCATTTTTTTCCAGAAAATTGCACTGTAATCAATACACGAGAAAAGTGGAGTAAAACGCAGTAAAGATGAGTGGCCGCTGCTTTCTCAATGCTTCATGTCCGACTGATACTCTCATTCTAGGGGGAACCACCAAAAGAATTAATGCTTCTCTGAAACGGGTGTTCCCTTTTTCATTTACACAGGTAAAAGGAGATCGGGGGTTCTGGAACAAAATGCATGACTTAAAATCTCAACCCACTCCTGGAACTTCTCTGGAGTTTCCTGGACAATTTCTTGCTGACTTTTGATTGAACCGCGAATGAGGCTGCGAGCGCCGCTCACACGCTAACCCCCTCAACCAGAGCTAATCTTCTACTTGTCTTTCCGATCACACGACCAACGCCTGTAGTTTGTAACATGCATTTGTGATGTTTAAGACGAGACCACGTGCACACGTCGGCTTGTTGGTCCTCTTCTTGTTTCAAGTGGTGGTTATTATATTTTATTAATGTTAAGACACGTTTTTCTCTCGGTCCTCTATACGTATGCCTCTTGTATACCTATAGATACAGACAAACCCATAGACGCCTCTCGCTGTAGGAATGGCATCCTGTGTTGAAGACGATTCATACACTGGATAACAATGCGAATAATCTGTTTTTCGTTATCTTGCTTCTTGTGACCTTTTTCTACTGTTTTTATATTCAAGTACTGATTTGTCTTTGTCATAACAGTTTGAAATAGTCTTTAAAAAAACTAATTTTCCGCGTGGTCTTTTAGTGACAAAGTAGCTTGTTGCTTTTTGATGATAAGTAATATTTATTATATCCCCCTGTGTTATCATAACAGGACTGCTAAAGTATATCAAAATATCACTGCTGAGAAATGATGATTTATTTCACCTATTCCCTCCCCTAAGTTCGGTTTTGTGATAAAAAAAACATTGTGTTGATTTTATACCTATGCATGGAGGCCTTAAACAAAGCTAACTGAAGGTTACACAGCTTTCATGACCTGATGACCTTGTAAACCGGATGTCCCTGATGTGTAGAGATGTGTGCGCAGACGACCCTGACTTAGAACTCTTCTCCTGTTTACAGCGGGAGGACGGAATACCAGACGCAGGAGGAGAGTAAACGCAGGGCGCGGGTGGAACGCAGCTTCGCCAGGTAAATGTCGTCTGCCAGTCCTTAGTTACCACTTTAAGGCGGGAAACTTGCAGCTACACTGTGCACAGGGTCTTTTGTGACATGAATGTGTACGGGTTGTACGGACATGTGTATAAGAACATTAACAAAAGACCAGACATTGGTACAACAACCTAAACCAAACATGAGAAAACTCCTCAAATCATAAACCTGGCCAGTTCCCAATAAATCTCACAAAAATAAGGTTTGATAAATGGTGCCTGGATCTCAAACAGAAAACGTAACTCACAGTGTTTCAGGTCAGTCCTTCCTCTCAGTCCATTTGACTGGTGTCTTGGTAAGTGTCACCACTGGTGTCTGCACACATGGCAGGTGTCTGCTCCACAGGACTGGTGGTCTTGCCCCTTTGCTCCTCGCCTGGTGGTCTCATCCAGTTTTACGATAGTATGTATGAGGGGTGTAATACAAGTTCCGTTCGCTGACAGGTCGCCGAGTAAGCGGTACGCGCGGCGCACGGTGGGTTAAGTCTATGTGTTGTATGTATGAGGGGTGTAATACAAGTTCCGTTCGCTGACAGGTCGCCGAGTAAGCGGTACGCGCGGCGCACGGTGGGCGGCACGACGCGGGAGATCATCCTCGAGGAGCGGAACGCCATCGACGGTTACCGGAACGCGCCGCACAACGCGGGCGACGCCTACCGCCACTCGGACGGCTACATCCGCAACAACACGTCCCCACAGAAACCAGCACGGACTAACAATATGCCCAACTCGACGAGTTACCCCAACTCGCTCACCAGGACTTCCTACAATGATTTCAATCACTCCAATGTGCGGGCCACCTTACCCAGCGACTACCGGGGGCGGAAAGCGTGGGCCGACCAGCGACTCTCAGACGAGTAAGTACCACGCACTCAACTTCTACCACCCACTCCTGTTTGATATTTCAGAACCTGGGACGTGGCAAGAAAACCTCATTACAAAGCAAAAAAAAAATCTGTTTTGTATTTCAGATGTCTAGTCATTACCGTGTTCCTTCTTTGTATCGATTATTGTCTTGTTCAGAGATGGCAATTTCCCTCTTTTCCAAGGAAATCATTGTTTTCATTTCCAGTTCGATTTTTTATTTATTGGGTTAGGTATAATTTGGAATGTAAATGTAGAAATACCTGAAATTTCCATTTATGGCATCGGATTTCTCATTTGAAGGGATATATAAACCGGTTAACATAGCACCGCACAGCCGTGTATTAATACAAAACCCTTTTCACCGTAAATGTAGAAATACCTGGAATTTTCATTTCTGGCATCGGATTTCCAATTTGAAGGAATATAGAAACCGCTAAACATGGCATTGTGCAGCCGACTATCATAATAAACCTGTTTTCACCGCGCTACTGTAGAACGACACAGGCGGGAACCAGCAAACACCGCACCTTGTACCCGCAAGTGATTATGGGATACATCAATAAGGTCCATATATGACATAGACTGGTTCCCTGCCCCAATGAACGATTGGACAGGTAACGCCCAGTAAGAGCAATGTGTGATTGACCTTGAACATAAAGGATTTACAGTGGCAAAGAGAACCAGCACTACCTATCCACCTCACGAGGTTCCACAAATAACTTACTTATACTTGTTTATAATGAACGATGCTAGAAAATAAAATAATAGAAACCTTTCAAAAGATAACAGATAACTTATCAGATTTCGCAACGCCCTCTAGAGGGTAAACCAGCGCAAAATCTAACAAGTTTCAGTGAGGTACCAGCTGAATGCAATCCCATGTTACCCATGATGCACCAGAAAAATGGTGGGCATTACCTGGCCTAATATGTGGAGACATAGTCCAGGCTCCCGGCCTATATATGAGATACTGTTCTCTATGTATACAACGCCACCTCACGGATCAACCACCGAGTCTTCATGAACGTCTCCCGGTGGCGCCATCTACAGAACCAAGCACACACCATGCTCGGCACCCACACCTGTTGGCTGGGTTCCGCCTGTGTACGCCGCTGGCTACCTAACAGGCAGGTAGTAGGCGGTGGGTGGACTGCTGGCAGAGGGTGATCGCTGGTTTTTGATTGCATCATAAGAAGCGGGGGACAGACCCGAGAACCAGCTAAATTTTCAAAATGCCAACGGACATCGCGATAGTTCCGATGTGGTTATCACAAGCAATAAACCTCAACAGGCTATCAAACTGATACAATTGAATAAGTAGAGAGAAATATAATTAATGATATCATATCATAGCTGAAATATTGATCAAAAACGAATTTTGATGACTTTGACAGGTCCGTGAACGATAATAGGGGCCCGCAGCTGCTTCAAAAGTAATCGAGACAGTGCATACAGTTGAAGGATCGACTGTCAGTATGTGTATAATATCAAACTACAAGGAACTTATTATGATACACCATTTTATCATGAGTTTAGGGCCATTTCATTCAGTGAAATTGGGAAATACCCCTTGCTCGCAGTTCCGACTCGCACCCGCACCACACTCGCCATGTTGTTTGTTTTGAATCTGGTGGCTTCTATTCCACTCACTTGACAAGGCAGTGCATGCAGTCCAGCCATCGACTGTCAGTTTGATTTTAATATTTAAAAACAAAGAAACTATGGTGATACATTGTTTTCTGACTAGATATGCCTTTTTACATCATTATTCTTATTGACAGTATCATCGCGATCTAGTTTTGCCGACGCACCTATCACCCCCGCCATGTTGTTTATTTACATTCTGAAGCCCGCGCATGCGCTCACAAAATTAGTCAGAATCCTTACTAATTTCATCGGCCTCTCCCTGCGGGTATATCTCCGCCGAGCCCCCTAGCGGATACCCCGGGAACCAGCGTACCACACCTGGGGTGTGTTTAATAACTAGCCTGTAGTGCGGCCCACATTCACCAGACGGCGTGTTCACGGCCCAAGGTTGTCAGGCTCCCCTGTGAGACTTTGGAGAGCGGATGTCAACGGAAAGTACAGGGTACAGGAGACCTCGTACAAAACAATACAAGAGATGAGATCAAGGATTGTTTGAATGGACGTTTGTATAGAGTGCAATTTATACTGAAGTGACATCAATCGATACAGACCAACATTACGTCTAGCATTCGATATTGAGCATTACTTTATGTATCAAGAAGCCCCCGATAACAGGGACATTGTAGATGCACTGCCCATACTGATACGTAGGCGTGGGCCTCAGATAAGAGGTTTACTGGACTTGAGGTGAAAAGGAAGTCGAAGATTTGACCGTGTGGTGCTGTTTCTGTGTAGGAGGTACCGTAATCAGATTAGACACAGATAAATAGTCTGTAACTGTCTTCTACGTATACTGTGCGTGTCTTTTATTACCTTCTTAATACAAAGTGTCTATGATACACGTATAGAGCCTACAGATTGCTACTGAGTAAGATACAGAACACCGTATACTGCTAAGTAGCATATGGCTTTTTCGTTTGAAAAAAGTACCTAAACGTCACAAAAGTCGCAGTAACTATATGTGATATTTTTTTCTGATAATCAGTCGAAAGGTCGGCAATAAATACTACATTAGCATAATCTATGTGCTCGTATTCTCGAAGTTGAAACTACGTAATATCCTTGCATTACTCGGATATTACTACGCGTCACCTACTTGTAAAATACGACCACACAGATCAGAATCATGGTATTATTGTATATGTCCAGTAGAATCCTACGTAAGTGGACACCCTCCATTACATGCCAAAATGTCCTGCTTAAGCAGGGTATTCAAACCTATTTTGTTCTATACCTTTATTCATGGTATATTTCAATGGCTAAGATATTGTCTACAGGGCACAGAGTGTTTGTTAGATCCACCATCAGCCGCCAGGAAAGTGTAGAATAGCGCCACTGTAGTCAGGAGACAAATGCTTTTATCAGTTGTTATAATCCATTAATACCCGGGAGTTGAGGCTAAAGTCCCTCTCCGGTTATCAAATGAAACAAAAACAAACAGTTCAGTCGTCACTGCACCCGTAGACGTGTGGTACATTTGTATTTCTTTGTTGGCCGGGACGAGATGGCTGCCTCCGTAACGCAATAGCTCTCGTCCCTACACTCGGAGTAAGATTAAGGAGACTGCCGTGGTTATTATCAGAAGGTCATATCAATGACATAAGCCTCGTGAGTAACGTGTGTCATGTTATCTCACCCCTCTTGAGTGGGCCACGTGACACTCGGCCGTTGTCTGATCACTGCACGATCGCTGAACCAAATGTGGAGCCATATCCCAGCATTGGTCGTTCGACTGACCGGAAGAACTGCAGAGGTCATGAATGTACACCTTAGTACGTGCAATATAAAAAAAAAAAAAATAAAAAAATAAAAAAATCTCGGCATGTCTGCTCCACCGTAACTCGCCTCTCACCTGCAGACATAGACAATGCTCGATAGTTCTGTGGACAGGCTACGAGTAGTCGACGCGAAGTAACACACGAGCGTCAACCTCGGTTGCTTCACCGAGTCGCCTGTCTATTAAACCATTGTTTGTTGTATTTTGTGCCCGTCATCTCGAGTTAATTCAACTCAGGAATCGCCATGTTAAAGGCTATATCAATGGGGACTATTTTTTTTGCTCTATATCACTAAAGGACTATTTTCCCGTATACAAACACCATACAGACGAAAGGATTTCAAGGAGTTCTTCATACTGTTTGTTAAAAAAGATATTCATGTTTTTTTATTGTCCCTACATATCCCCAGGGTCCCCTGGGACGTTAAACCACAAACAAACAAACAATCTTTAAGTTGCTGCTTGTAAGCCTCTGGGGATCAATCTTATCATGTGAACGGGGAGTACATACGGATGAGATTGGTCCCCTTAACATGGATCTGTTTTTAATAAAAGAAAGTTTTTGCCTCAGATGATAGTATTTAACGTGGTTAGTGTTGGAGATATGTACAGTAGACCATGGAGTTCGCTACTATCACGTCCGTGGCTGATAACACGTTCAGACGGAGATAAGACAGGTGTACTTTCAGTCGGGGATTCCAGGGGGTCCTCTCCTCAGAGGTGCAGCTGATTTATAAATTTATTTATTCCTCATTACCAAATTGTCTGCACACTCTCACGGGTCCCTAGTGTTGGGAAACAACAGAACCAGCCTGCCGTGTAGTGGCGCCAGGCTGCCCGTCAGTCACCAAACACTGCCCAAACTCAGCGAAGCTGCCCATCAGTGACTGACCACTACCAAGACACAGCCAGGCTGCCCATCAGTGACTGAACTCTGCCCAGACTAAGCCACGCTGCCCGTCAGTGACTGACCATTGCCCAGACACAGCAGGACTACCCGTCAGTACTGAACACTGCCCAGGCTCAGCCATGCTGCCTGTCAGTTACCGAACCTGACCCGGACACAGCAGGACTGCCCGTCAGTTACTAAACACCGACCAGACTCAGCCTTGCTGCCCATCAGCTACCGAACACTACCCAGACACAGCCATGCTGCCCGTCAGTTACTGAACTCTGCCCAGGCTCAGCCAGGCTGCCCGTCAGTTACCGAACCTGACCCAGACACAGCAGGACTGCCCTTCAGTTACTAAAGACTGCTCAGACTCAGCCTGGCTGCCCATCAGCTACCGAACACTACCCAGACACAGCCATGCTGCCCGTCAGTTACTGAACTCTGCCCAGGCTCAGCCAGGCTGCCCGTCAGTTACCGAACCTGACCCAGACACAGCAGGACTGCCCTTCAGTTACTAAAGACTGCTCAGACTCAGCCTGGCTGCCCATCAGCTACCGAACACTACCCAGACACAGCCAGGCTGCACGTCAGTTACTGACCACTGCCCAAACACACGGCCAGTCTGCCCGTCACTCGTTGCCCGTCACTCGCTGCTTGCCACCTGACGGGGTGAGCGGGGTTGTTCACACCAATATACAGCCGGACTCATGGCCAGTCTGCCCGTCATTCGCCATTAGACGGGGTGAGCGGCCACTCTGCCCATCACTCACTGCCAATAACTCGCTGTCAGACGGGGTGAGCGGGGTGTTTACACCAACATACAGCCGAACTCGTGACCAGTCTGCCCGTCACTCGCCATCTGACGGGGTGAGCGTGGTATCCACGCCAACATACAGCCGGACTCACGGCCACTCTGCCCGTCACTCGCTACCCGTCGTCTGACGGGGTGAGGGGGGTGTTCACACCAACATACAGCCGGACTCACTGCCAACTGCCCGTCACTCGCCGCCCGCCGTCTGATGGGGTGAGCGGGGTGTTCACACCAACATAAAGCCGGACTCACCGCCAACTCCCCATCACTCGCTGTCTGAAGGGGTGAGCGGGGTGTTCACACCAACATAAAGCCGGACTCTCGGCCTGTCTGCCCATCACTCGCTGCCCGTCACTCGCCATCTGACGGGGTGAGCGGGGTGTTTACACCAACATACAGCCGGACTCACCGCCAACTGCCTGTTACTCGCTGCCCGCCACTCGCTGTCTGACGGGGTGAGCGAGGTGTTTACACCAACATACAGCCGGGCTCACAGCCAGTCTACCCGTCACTCGCTGCCCATCTGACGGGGTGAGCGGGGTGTTCACACCAACATAAAGCCGGACTCGCGGCCACTCTGCCCGTCACTCGCCATCTGACGGGGTGAGCAGGGTGTTCACACCAACATAAAGCCGGACTCGCGGCCACTCTGCCCGTCACTCGCCGCCCGCCGTCTCACGGGAGACACGGACTTACCACATGTACCAGGAGTGGAGGAGGCTGGTGGGGAGGGCCGCCCACAGGTGAGTCAGTCTGTGTCTACCTGGAGCCCGGTATGGGCAGGCCTGGAGGGGCCGCACCTTCCTAGACGTGTCCAAGACGTGTGTGCACGTACCTGCGTGAACTGGGGACACTTAGGTCCAGTACTCAGGCCATGTACAGTCTGTGGGTTTCGTTTTAGATCTATAGATCACACAACCACTCTAACTCTCATTCAGATAAGTAGAGTTATATATATATATGTCTTAAATTTGAAGTGTTCATTTGAATTTCCCTTGTATACAAGAGTTCTTTCAATTGAGCAATGATTCCAATTATGTTCACATTTTCGTATTAGGTCAACTCAAGTGCATATTAGAGATGAGTAATACGATGATATACTTGCAATACATTATAGAGATATTGCTATAGTACTGAACAATTACAAGTTATTATCTAGATGAATATAGGAGGCAGAAAGGAAATGGATCACGGGAGACAGACTACTACCAGTAGCATTTTTCCCCCCTTTTTTTTGTGATTCAAATTTCTCCTTTTCTATTGAAGAGGAACCTTTCTACAAGTTATATAGCTACCATCAGTTATACAGAGAAATCTGGCATGTAAAAATATGGTTATCTTGTTATCATTGGGCCAGTTTACTGATCAGTAACCTTGGTGGCGAGGTAAATACGGATATATGAACTGTTAGGGGATAGAGGTATAGACAAGGTTGGTCGACAGTTAGATACGGAAAAAGATAAAACCGATAGGGCACAGAGTGATTGCTAGTTCTGCCATCATGCGCCAGATAATTATAAGATAGCTCCACTGGATTCGCGGACAACCGCTATTATCAGTTTTTATGAGACAAGGCTAAAACCCTTCTATAGCAAGCCGAGAAAAGTGTTTTTTAATCCATAGATAACTGCATCTGGTGTTTTCTTTGGCGTTTGGGACAAGATGGCCATGATCATAACACAATAGCTATGTGCCCTTATTCCCGCCCATTCCGGTGAGAATGCACGTCATTGAAAAGCAGACGACATCCAGTGACACACCATTCTCGTTGTATTCTCGTGGAACAGACGAAAACTCGGTACCCACTCTGAGAGATGATCAACACCTGTACAGATATAGCCCTGTATGTAACGTTAGAGAGGTGCAGACTCCTAAACATGCACACAGCTGTGATGTGCCCACATTGTGATTTGATTCAGGTCCCCTGATCCTGCCCGTCCTATCTGATTACCTCACCTGGTGACCTTGACCCCCCTGTGTGGTGTAATTACCTGTATCCAGGCGACAGGTCGTTACTTACCTGCAGGTTACCGTGCGGGACTGAAATCCGGCCCTACATCTCACCCCGCCCCGAACACCACACCGAAACGCCAATCTATACTCAGTCTTTTTAATGGAAAATAGTGGGTCATATTAACACCATTTACTTCCTAATAAGGAGATTTGCTTGGAAGAACAATGTATACCAAAAATGAGCGCGTTGGCCCCGTTCTTTGAATAAGCAATATATGCAGCATATGGAGATCATCATATTGAATTGATATTTAGTTTTCAATGTAAATTGTGGGATATGCCTTTAAGCGTGGTGTAAGGCGCACATCGTCAGTCTCCGGCCACCCGAGTCCCGCCCGCCCCTCTCAGAGTAAACACGTCGTCAAGCCTATTCCCATTGTTTTGTTTCAAGTTAAATTTGGCCCGCACTTATTCTTATCTGTCAGTTTCACGATGGCACTGGGCATTGCTTACGCCTTTCTTCATACCAAGAACTGAATCTTTTCTTGGAAAATAAAAGGAACACAAGATGAAGTAGGTGGGGTTTAGACGATAAGGTGGATGAGGCGAGGAGTGAGGGGTATGTCTGCGTGAAGTAGGGCAACTAGAGCCGGTTTGATGTGTTAAAATGTCATTATTTTTATAATTGTTTTGGGGTTAGGCTACTCAAAAAAAACTTGTTTCTCATCACCGCGCGCATCTGCAAAAACGATTTTAGAAGATTTTTTTTATTTTATAAATTTTGGTTAAAATAAGATGGACCTTGATTGAAATTATGAAAAGTATATGTATTTAGTATCAAATTAAAGCTCTTGATGTCAGGGATGCTTCCCATGTATAAACAGTATAAATCTGAAACGCATACACACCTCATACGCATACACCCCGCATAAACGGACGCTTTGGTCCGGAACGGAGGGTGACCGCTTACGCAGGGTTTTACTGTAGGTATAAAGCCCATTTTATGACACTTTTAAGCCATCTTTGATCCAGCAAAAAAAAAAAAAAAAATCATATTTCTCATGGATTGGTGATGAGAAACAAGTTTTTATTTTTGAGTGGCCTTATATTCAACGTTCATTTTGACCTGTTTGAGACCTCTCAGTAGCGGCAGATTGCTATACGTGAACATGTTGTAGAAGACATCCTGTACACAATGGATCCAACACTATCCAGAGACTTCGGCCAACTACAGAAAGGACACTCCACATGCTGACAATCACTAACTGTATATTGCAATTTAATCATAAAATCTGTCACATATCCAATTAACAAATTCTGAGCATCTATTTTAATTGACCATCAGATATTCTGATAAAAAAGTATCCACCCATTGTACATAAATAGGAAAAAAATGGTTCCTCATCTTCTGAAACAATCCAGATAGAACAGTTCCTGTATAATAATAAGCAAATCATGATTTTTTTTGTTTTTAAAGAACAAGACAAATGATAACAAGGACTGGTTCTACTACATACGAGATTGAACTAAATATCTTCATACTGTCAATTGGTGATAACAAACTTAAAATAAGGTTCTGTAAAAAAAGCTGTACCCCATGAGATGTAGAGCTTCTTATTGAAAACCTTGACTCTGTATGTTTCGGCAGTCAGCCACTAGGGCCAGAATTGTCTCCACTTACCACGTTTCCCAAGATGCAACATAATACTTTTTTAATTTTTTAATTTTTCTATCCCATAATAATATCGGAGAGAGCTATATAAGGGGGGGGGGGGGGGCCCTGACTATCTCAGTCAGTTAGCCATTAGCCCTGAGGAAGGCCACAAGGTCAAAACTATTAGGCATCTATTGCTACTCAATTACTAAACAACCAAACCACCAATGAACTGTGTGTACAATGAAGGAATTTTATTAAAATTGTCAACAATCAATCCTGACTCACTTATGGTTTGTGGTCCAAACACCCAACATGTTGTAGGAGTGTTTCTCTAAAACAGGCTACACTTGAGGATGGAGTTCTAAGATAAGAGTGGGTCCAGTGACATACGTCCCAGTCTGTTTACATTCATGGCTCCCTGCCGCCTCCCACCCCGGGCATGGCTTAGTTAGACCGCCGCTCCGTCAATCCCCCTCACTCTCCTAGCGTAGATCCTGCACTCTACTTCCTGCGGCCGCTTGTATCTCTGCACCAACCTGCCCTTTTGAGGCAAAATCTGCCCCATACGACACTTTTTCATGTATCCTAAATTCTGAACACTTTGAGGAGTATTTTGTGTTTTAGTTGTGAATAGAGATGAACATATCTATATGGTAAATGATATTCCTATATACCTATGGCTGTACACTCTATGCTTACACCACGCTCTGGGGGGTGGAGTAACTATCTGATACTACCCAAGGTTGGTATACTACCCAAGGTTGCCGTATACTACCCAAGGTTGACATTTAGACCAATCAGATTGTCTCTTATTAAACCACATTTGAAGGTATATAGGAATAGGGAAACCAAGTACCAGTGAAAGGAAGTCAAAATTACTCGGTAAGGCTTGGAAAAATTACTGCCCGCGGCCAGGGCCTTGGGCAGTAATTTTTCCAAGCCTTACCTCGTAACTTTGACTTCCTTTCACCGGAACATAGTTTCCCTCTATTCCCTCATTTCTTTTATTTGCTATGTCTAACCAGTGATTACTTTCTTCAGTGGAAAGCACCTCATGTGTTACAGGGCTTTGTCAACAGTCTAATCAACTGTGGATTCACACTTCACAGTGGTTTAGAGCTGAAAAAGAAACTCATTTAACTCATGAAGATCATTTAACAATTACAGTATAATACATGAGTTATTTAAGTTTAATGACTTTTGATAGTAACCCTGTTTTGAATCCGAAATGTAGGCTGGTTCCCCCTAGTTTTAGTGGATACCTGGGGAACCTGAGGAACAACGAGTCTAGGATGTCTAAACTTGATAGTTGATGGTGGTCTTGGTTTTCCCATGGATAAAGATGTATCTATTATGGTCAGGCCAATGTGCTAGAGACCAGCCTTTTGCAGTGCCCCTGTGTTATCTAAACCATATCTGCGGTATTACTGAGGCGATATACATGTTTAACCTACCAAATTGGGACTGGAATACCATAGATGCAATCACTGTGTATATTTTTGGCGTAATTTAGACAGGTATTATTAACGTATCACGCTCATACACTCAGTCCTTTAATGATAGAGAATATGTTGCTATGAAGTGGCCAAATAGGATGGGTAACCAAGTACAATAGAGCCCAGTCTAACGGACACACCGCGTAAGCGGACACCTCGCGTTAACGGACACCCCGCGTTAACGGACACCCCGCGTTAACGGACACTTTTGCTCGGAACGGTTCCATGTATTAGATGTTTATTCTAAGCCTGTGTAAGCGGTCACCCCGCGTAAGTGGACACTAGCCCGGAACGGAGGGTGGCCGCTTACACGAGGTTCTACTGTAGATAAGGCGCACTCGTGGCCTGTGAGAAAAGGTCTTTTTTAGAACATTCTACTATATAGGGGCCCGTTTAATAATCTCGGGTCGTACAAGTAGACCCTTCTCTGTACGCCATAGAGACCCTGGGATGATGTGGGTCGACCTTATTCAAAACCTATTTTATTGTTTATTAGTACTTATTCAACGACCTTATGGAAGACTCGTACTGTCTTAGTGAGCGAACCCCACCTTCAGCTTTCCCCTGATTCCCCACTGCAGTGTGTACGTAACGCACAAACCCTGTATTACACTAAACAAATATTTCAATTTCCTTTTCTGACCCCAACGGGCAACCCTGAAATATAGCTTACTTATGCTAAAAAGGATCTCTTCTATTAACGCAGTTATCTTTGTTTTCATTATAAGCCCGATCGTGACATTCGCCTTTACACCTTATTATTTTTCACATATTAGTGGGAGGTGAAAATGTATTTCTTGGAATCACTAACAAGACCATGATATGAGGTTTTCATAAGGAGCTTTGAATAAATAACGTCAATACATGCACACAGTGATGTCACAATCTCTAAAATGCCCCTCTGATTGGTAGATCGACATGCTGCATTCCCGAACGCAGCCACGCTCTTCGTGGATTTCCGAACGTGCATCAGTTGTATATGAGATGAAGAGGCGAGTAGGCCTCAGAACTGTAATCTCCGTGTAGGTCTACACCGAGGGTCACTCAGTGGATTACACTCAGTGGATTACGCTTGGTGTATTACACTCAGTGGATTACACTCGGTGGAGTACAGAGGATATATTTGAGACTGAATGTACCATGATGTGACAAGTACAGCGTATGGTTACGAGACCTCCGTCACCACTGTGGGTTAGTCTAATCCTGGACAGTTAATATTTGACCTTGTATAACCCGACCTTGAGGAAACTTGACCTTGGTGACACGGAACCTTTGGCAGTTCAGTTTACGATGCTGACCTTGGATGCACTCATAGGCTTTCGCTGTTAGATCTAACCGTGGATACGCCCAGCCCCTTGCACCTCGAGCCTACTTATCTCTGCTGGGATACACCTATAGTGTGTAGTTACTTTAGTGGAGGTGTAACTTACATTGGCTATTGTTATATCCTATATCTACAGGTAAGGGTCGCTACTCGAAATCAATCCAGTCATTATTTAAAGCAATTAAGAGATTACATCTAGGCAAGGTCGGTTATTTTCCACAGGGGAGTAATGGCCGATCGCTATCGGCTATCAATCGGATCGGATCGGATCCGGAACAGTCCTATCCGGGTTGATCGGCGATGATATTATCCATCCTTAAAGGCATATCCGACATTACACAGTGGTGCCACCTGGTGATTTTCAAATGCTGACACTTATCCACTCAAACCAGTTCCTTTGACTTTATGTAATACCAAATAAGTGATTTATAACATATCATAGAGTTTGACTTAACCTAATAGGTAAATTCGGCCAATTTAGATTTTACCGATCAATATAGGAAATTTAGTTTTTTTCAATTCTTTCAAAAACAAGGACGGTGACCTATGATATGTAAAACCTTAATATGTAGTACTAAGCATGTACCTAAGCATGTACATGTACTGTATTTATGGGTGACATGGGTTATACAACGTGAAAAACAACGTTTTAGAATTGCTATATACATTTGTGTATTCTATTGTAATATTATCTTAATATTGATCTCTAGATCGAAAACTAGCACGGTCACCCCCAATCTTTAAGTTAGATATGTGTTCCACAACACTTGGAGATCAGGATATTGAATTTCCAGGAAACTGACATGGCCTTTACTTTTTAAGTTAAAATTATCGGATATACCTTTAATGGGTTAGACATATATTGATGGATGATATTGCGTTGTCTGGCCACAAGAAGAACATACGTTGTAGAGTTCTAACTCGGAAATAGGTTCGAGAAGAATGGCGATGTATTTTCCGTACGAGTTTTATTGCATAGCTGTAGATATTGATGAGAATGATTTATGAGAGGTACTATTTACCTGTCCAACATTTATCAACATATATCTGTTCTTTACAACTGCATTAGAAGCTACCATACTGAATGTCAGGCCTAGGGGAGGGGGATACCCATTCAAACGGTTTCATTGTGATTTATTTTGATACTAAAGGAGAAAAATGTAACATTTTGTCCAGTTTACCCAACCCAGTAAGTAAAATAGACCTATTTACATTTGTCGGGTCTGGATAGGAAATGTACTGCAAAATATATTTTTCTTTATTTCTCTCAAAAACAAGAACGGTGAGCTCTAACCTTTAGTAGTTAAAAAGGTAGTAAGACTAATTTACTGTATTCTGTGAAGGTTTCAAGAAATTGACATGAGTCTTAAACATGTGAAAACTAACTTTTGAGAATTTTCTTATATTCTTATATAATTTTATTGAAATACCTATCCCTAATTAAAAAACTAGCACGTTGACCCTCTAATTTCAAATTAGTTATGTGTTCTATAACACTTAGAGATCACCATATTCAACTTTCAGGAAAATGACATGGGTTTTGATTTTCAAGCCAAATTGTGCAACATGCCTTTAAAGCGATGTTCTATCAGGAAGTAAACATGGATAAACTTGACACTATTTTAGGGAGGCGAGGCAGAACAATTGATTCGTAGCCGGGAGAACAAAAACAAGACACGAATGTACGATTTAGTATGTGTATGTATATATGAAGGTATATATATTGGTTTTTTTTAAGTTGTTTTTTCCCCCCCAGCAATTTCTCATATTTTTTTTAGTTTATGGGGTTTAGAGAACGTGTCGTTGGCTGTACCTATTCAATTATTTTAGGCACGATGCAAATCGCCACCAAAAAGATTTCAACACAATATAGTTTACAAACTTCACGATGAGAATAAAACTTGTCTAATGTGGAACACAATTTGAGTGATGGACTCCGTGTCCCACTTTCCGCTATCTGGCCGATTGACGTCGAGTTATGAAGGTTTCAATAACACTACTGATAAGACTAGTTAGAGATAAACTGCCTGAATGTCAATTACCTCTCTGATGACGACTCAGTCTTCTCTAATAATAATTATACAGTGTGCAGGGCGCACAGGCTAGTATTGATAACAGAAGAACATAGACTTCTTCAAAGGTAATTTTAAAGTTTCTTAGGAATTTACATTCGCTGAAGATTTTTTTTAAATAGGCAGTGTTTATTGAACATGGTAATGTTTACAATACGGCGCTCCGTACAGTATACGTATACATTGATTTTCCCTGTGGCTGAAACAAATATTCAGTAGCTTCTATAGTGGAAACCAGTAGTTTCATTTGGTACTGATTTTCTTGTTTTGAGATATGATCCATTTTAGCTTTGAGGAAAAAACAACAAAATCAGTTCAGCTGTGGTTATACACAGAGTCAAGTAAATAGTTAATAGGTTTCTGAAAAGAGGGTAATCCCCTAGAAGTATACTTCCAGTTCGTGAAATAGTCAAGATATACAGAGATTCCTGTGCAAATTGCCCATTAATGTCAAAATATTACCCGCAATATTTGCTTTAAAATCAAACGCACCTATAACAAATGATTCACCCCTCTTATGTAGAACTGAAGTATGTAGTAAAATTATGAAAGGAAAATCTTAGGCATTTAGGGGGACAATACAAAATTAGGATGATCAGATTTGAAAACAAAGGACCATGTACAAATCTAAAAACACTAGTTTGGAGTTTTTAATCGACTTATCTTTTAAGGGAAAAGGGGCACAGTGTATGCCACATTGGAGAGGACGTATTTTATTTACATTCCGGAGCGACAAGATCATGCAGTTAGTTTGAGAATCTGTTGAAAGTTCCGACCGATTACAGAAAAAGAATGAATGTCAACGGGGCATGTGTAGTGTGTAAGAAAAAAAAGAATCCATATTTTGCTTTGTAAGATATACCTTTATCAGTTTAACCAGTTCAGATGAAATTCAATTGGTTTGGGACTGTGTTCTAGACCATAGATCATATTGTAACAATTGAAACGATTTTTTTCAGTGCGAGAATTTGTTGTGAAACTTGGCCTTCTATTTCCTGTCAATATGTTATCCATTTTGTATTACTCGCTTAAATGGCCCTTAACATGTCTTGGCACTCATTGCCTTATCTAAATACCAAGTAACACATGATACAGTCAACGCCATGTGTACGACAACCCGAGCCTGGAGTACTATAAATGAGTCGGTGTAGTGATGTCAGTCAACAGTCAGTGACACTGATGGCGGCTGAATGATGAGTAATGTAAAGGTCATGTTGACAAACTGCTGATAGACACCCTGGGGTGGGCAGTGGTCCCTCGTCTGATGCCCCGTCTATGTGTGTCCGTCACGAGTCTCTCATATATCTGGACACAGAAATACTCTCTACGTATGAGCTTCCTGATCGTGAGTGGGTCCTCTATATCGGCACATGTACACGGACACATAAACACTCTCTACATGGAGCGTTCTGAATGAACCCTCTATTTCGGCACATGTACACAGATGCAGAGACACTCTACATACAAGCTTTCTGAATGGACCCTCTATGTGGGCACATGTATATGGACACTGAAGCACTCTCTACATAGGAGCTTTCTGATCGTGAGCGGATCCTCTATGTTGGCACATATATCTGGACACCTATACACCCTCTACATAAAGCTTTCTGATTTTTAGTGGTCCTCTTTGTCAGCATGTGTACATGGACACAGAAACACTCTTTACATAAAGCTTTCTGATCGTGAATTGACCCTCTATGTCAGCACATGGACACGGACATGGAATGACCCCCTACATAGAGCTTTCTGATCGTGAGTGGATCGTCTATGTGAATGGATATGTACATGGACACAGAAACATTCTCTACATATGAGCTTCCTGATTGTGAGTGGGTCCTCTACGTTGGCACATGTACACGGACACAGAAACACCCTCTACGTAGAGCTTTCTGATCGTGAGTGGGTCCTCTACGTTGACACATGTACACGGACACAGAAACACTCTCTACGTAGAAGATTTCTGATCGTGAGTGGGTCCTCTTTGTCATCATTTGTACACAGACACAGAAACACCCTCTACGTAGAGCTTTCTGATCGTGAGTGGGTCCTCTACGTTGACACATGTACACGGACACAGAAACACCCTCTACGTAGAGCTTTCTGATCGTGAGTGGGTCCTCTACGTTGACACATGTACACGGACACAGAAACACTCTCTACGTAGAAGATTTCTGATCGTGAGTGGGTCCTCTTTGTCATCATTTGTACACAGACACAGAAACACCCTCTACGTAGAGCTTTCTGATCGTGAGTGGGTCCTCTACGTTGACACATGTACACGGACACAGAAACACTCTCTACGTAGAAGATTTCTGATCGTGAGTGGGTCCTCTTTGTCATCATTTGTACACAGACACAGAAACACCCTCTACGTAGAGCTTTCTGATCGTGAGTGGGTCCTCTACGTTGACACATGTACACGGACACAGAAACACCCTCTACGTAGAAGATTTCTGAACGTGAGTGGATCCTCTATATCGGCACATGTGGACCCTCTACATAAAGCTTTCCGATCGTCAGGGGTCCTCTATGGCGACACATGTATCGGGACGCAGAAACGCTCTCTGCCTTTCTGATCGTGAGTGGACCCTCTATGTCAGCACACAGCTCATGTTACCAGACACAATGAGGTATGGTTGATAGTTTAAGTACTCATGAGGGGTTGGGAGTTAATTCATTGGAGCACCAGATTATCTCACCGTTGTGTGACTTTTTCAATTCAAGTCCCACTGCAGCTACTTTTCTTCTTCATCCCCAGCAGTGATAGACTTCCTGCTTAATCAAAGACCAGTCCTCTCATACTATGTCTATGTGGTGTGGTGTGCAGCGACCTTTCTGCTTCATCCCCAGCAGTGGGACACTTACTGCTGTATGAAATGCCAATCCTTCTAATACCATATCTATGTGGTGTGAAGAGAAAAATACCCTCACCCTGGTAAATGGATAGGGATAAGATTTCTACCTGAATTCATCACATAGGTTGTGGTATAAAAGAACCTTGAGAAAGTCTGAAAAGGACCCGACTGGACGTTAAATCAAACCAAGAAACAAACAAAAGTACACATAGACTTTCCGAGAATTTGAGCTCATTTCCTTATGAGACGCTCTGACGTCATCTCAGGTCGCCCAGCGTCTTGAGGGGACGCGGGATTCCGTCGTGAGCCGCCGGACGACCCGAGCATGCATCCGGCTACCTCATTGGCTGAGACAAATTAGAAGATAGAAATAGATGATTAAAGACTGGACGTCATGGTGGTGTGGCTGTGGTCGTTGTGGACGTTTCGCGCCGGTTTACTGAGATGACAATGTTGATGAAGTTCCTGAGTACCACATCTGAGCCGCCGGGAGTGACTCGGTGAAGGCCGCGTGAGAACATGCACCGAGCACGCGCTCCCTGCGTCTGACGGGGAATCTTCTCTGGCGTGTGACCTTAATTACATTATTTAGAAATACACTTTTTAGACAACGCAACAACTGCGTAAATTCGGTGTGGTGTAGGTTTTATTTTGAACAACAAAATGCTTTTCTTCACACTTGTTATATATATACATGTTTAGTACGTGGCTAGGTGTTAATTCTAAAAAAAAACCAAAAAAAAAACAAACTTGTCATATATACAGTGATATAATTTCATCAAATATATACATGGAGTATAGTTACTCCTAGCTCATTTATAAATATGATTTATATTATTGTTATTATTGCCATAATATTTCTGATAGTATCACACTCATTTTATATAAAGAGGAAAACTTGCCCCATTTTAGAAAGTACATGGTAGACTCTCCGCTTTATGTGCCCATAATTACCTTCTTTCTGGAAGTTTTCACTGATATGCAATTTAGTTTTGTATTCTGAGATGCACTTTGAGTATTATTGGAATTTTGTTTGCGTTTGCTCGCTAACACATATGCCCATCACTTCAATGTTGTAAATGATTCTATATTCATAAGCGTTTTGAATTTCTAATTTTTTTCCTCAGTCCTGACTTTCATCCTGCAACTGATCCTTGTTGTTTAGGTCAGAAATATTTCCTACACAAAACAACACAGAACAGATTTCCTTCAGCCACGCGAACTATGTCTCCCTATAATAACAACGTCTAGGGAGTGTGGGTCTGTTGTTCGTTGTTATTTAATACTTTGTAAACATGGGCCGAGGGTATTTCGGGGTTACACTTAGCGAGAATCCCATCCTCATCATTAGAGCGTATATATTCCAGTGACTCCGGGTAAAACAGGCCTCCCCTGGAGACGGTCAGATGCAACACCCGCCCCCCCCCCCCCCCCACACACACAGTGGCACACATACACACTTACAATAATCCTCAAAATTTTGTATATTTTTTCTTAGTAAAGTATAATTACATCTGTAATGCACAACCTCTGAGTTTAACTAAAATGGTTATTTCACACCCCCATATACCGAGGACTAAACGCTTATGCAATAACAATACAGGGGTTTCAGCTTCCTGTCCAGCTAGCTGTCTCACAGAACAACCTGGTTGCCTATTTCATCGCCCAATAATGTGACCTTGACCGGTCTATGGTATGAATAACGAGCCATTCTAGGCTCCGGTACAAACCTGATTATCATGAAGTCGTTATGTCTAAAATTTAGTCACTGTGAGCTGACCACTCACTGACAAATCAACATCATCTGCTGAACTTCACACCTGCTCACATTGACTTTGACCTTCACACCTGCACATATCTAACCTTCACACCGGCTCACATTGACTCTGACCTTCACACCTGCTCACTTTGACTCTGACCTTCTCACATTGACCCTGACCTGCTCACATGTACTCTGACCTGCTCACATATACTCTGACCTGCTCACATTGACCCTGACCTGCTCACATGTACTCTGACCTGCTCACATTGACTCCGACCTGCTCACGTTGATTCTGACCTCGTCACACGTTGACTCTGACCTGCTCACATTGACTCTGACCTGCTCACATTGACTCTGACCTGCTCATATGTACTCTGACCTGCTCACATTGACTCTGACCTGCTCACATTGACTCTTACCTGCTCACATTGACTCTGACCTGCTCACATTGACTCTGACCTGCTCACATTGACTCTGACCTTCACACATTGACTCTGACCTGCTCACATTCACCCTGACCTGCTCACGTTGACTCTGACCTGCTCACATTGACTCTGACCTTCACACATTGACTCTGACCTGCTCACATTGACTCTGACCTGCTCACTTTCACCCTGACCTGCCCACGTTGACTCTGACCTGCTCACATTGACTCTGACCTGCTCACTTTCACCCTAACCTGCTCACATTGACTCTGACCTGCTCACATTGACCCTGAGCTGCTCACATGTTCTCTGACCTGCTCACGTTGACTCTGACCTTCACACCTGCTGACTTTGCTCCTTTGTCGTTACAGTGAGGGCGGCTTCCTCTCCTACTCCCAGTCGCAGGACTCTAAGGACAGTTTCGCGCCCGCCGTGCCGCCCAAGATGATGGGTTACATCGAGGACAACTCGTCCCAGTCGGAACAGACGTACGAGCTGCCCGCCTACAACGACACCTACCTGGTGAGTCCCCTTCTCCCTGCTCAGCGTCGCCACATAACTAGGTTTATTTGCAAATCAGGGATGCCAGTTTCCATTGAAATTGATAAGGCATTTTTCACTTTGTAATATCGACATACTAAATGCTCAATAACCTAATTCACCCATAGCCCATGATCCCCAACTGAGTCTCCCCACTGGCCCATGTAAAAACTTAAGCATGGCCTTGATCCATTGATTCCCCACTGTAGTGTGTGTTTAATGCCTAAATCTTGTATTTCAATTAAATATATTTAAATGTTTCTTTCTGACCCCAACTGGCACCCCTGGTAAATGTGATTTTCAGATGGCTGGTTTGTTGTTTCATCTTTAGGCCTCACCGACCAAAATGTCTGTTTTACAAAAAAAACAAACCTGATTCGTCCTGTGATCACTTGTTAAGTGATCACAGGATTGTGGGTTGATTCTTACTGCGGTCAGCTTTCTCCTTCATCTCCAGCAGTGGTAGACTTACCGCTATATCAACTGCTTTATATTTCTACCTGAATTCATCTCATAGATTCGATTACTACCCCTGTGGTGTAAAAAAGCTGGACTTTGAGATAGTCCCTATATACATATGTATACTCTCAGGGTCCCTTGGGACATTGAATAGACAAACATGTCTTTAAAAAAAAAAAAAAAAATGATATACAGTCTAAAAATTACAAAAACATAGTCTACTTAGTCATAGCACAATCCAAACTGCATCGTTTCACGTATCATAATACTAGAGTATAGGGTCGGACTACAGTCTACTGTGTGTTGTATCAAATACCTTATATTGACAAATAGTGGAGGTGATAAAACGTATAGTAGGTCATGATAAATAGGTTGATAAGAAGCCATCCATAAATCATGTACGCAGAGTTACCGAAATTTTGGACCCCACCGACCCCTTTCAAATCTTGTACGGAATAGAACAAAGGAGGAGCATATGCAAAATTTTGGACCCCCCACCCCCACCCTACGTGCCTACCTACTTCTGGATGGCCCCTAAGAGAAGTTTGACTCTCGGGTGTAATATGCGTTATCCTGTCATGGCCAGGATCGTCAGCCTACTTAACCTCTTGTGTGGGGCCAACAGCTTTGGCTTATGTCATCTTTGTTTTATATACTCATTGTTGGCATAAAGATACCTGTATTGATAGGTGCCCAAGGTATATCAAAGCTCAGAAGGTTCTTACATCTTAGAGAAAAATTTAAACACTGCAAGAAAACTTGTCAAGTTAGTTATCATCTGAGCTCTAGGAAAGTAATTATCAAAGTCATTTTGTTTACAAGAGATGTTGCTACTTTTCATTCATGGAGTTAGATATTTTCCGAGTCTAGATGTCTGGAAGGATTGATACAACAATCTCGTTTGAATTACTACGCAATTCAAACTCGATTGGGTACGAGCTCTGACCGTAGACTTTCATAGTTTTCCTCTATACAAAGTATGTGTAATGGAAGTTGCGTGTTTTTACTGAGTAAAGAAGACAGTATCTGCTTTAGTCATGTTATATCACTATTTGTATAGACTGATATGAATTGATCTCAAACTAAAACCATGCGCGTCCGATCATCCTCGCTCCTTGTCAGTGATAAGGTTGCTACCTGCGCTATCAGTGCCACCACACATGTATCCTAGTTTCTCCATGGAGCTATGATAAGCAGGCTCTACATGAACACGCATCTCAACATGGAATAGATCCAGTATAAGTACATTCCACCAGAGCAACTCTCAGTGACAAACTTCACCGTCGTGATTTACGACCGGTATGTTAACGGTACCAATGTAGCCAGATGTCTTCACAATTTAAGTAGTGAGACTCGCTGCTTACCCGGCACTTATTAACAGGAATTGTTGTTTTCATATTTATCCAGAAAATCATTATTTTTTCTTGTGTAAAACAAAGAGGCCATAAATTGGGCCTCATTCTCACCAATTAGCAGTGGTCAGAACCTCCACACACACCCAGACCCATTCCATGGTCAATAATGATGTGTTTTCCAGGAAATAAATTCCACATAAAAACTATTTCCACTTTTTCCCCTGACCCCAACTGACGTCCCTGTATTAAGGAAGTCAGGTCGTGATCACTATGGCATGCTCAAACAACTCAAAATGATTTAAGTCCCTATGTAACACCACGACACACCACGACACATCACGACGCCCCACGACACACTACGACCCGCATACACTGTACTGCTAACTGAGCATTAGTGTAGGGCTGTAACACCAGATGTCAGGTCGGTGCAGCTACTGACGCTTGCAAACTTCGCCAAACTATCCCTATGCTTGGCATGCCACCTAGCGGGGAATCGATGAACTATATTCCGCTGTGATAGAGTTCAGTGAGGGAATAAAGAGACCTGGTGGCTGGGTTAATAGATGATGAAAAACCCAGTCTATTTTACGAAGAAAGGTCACAACTATTATACCAGGTTTGTGGCTATCAGTGAAGGGTTCTGCACATAGAAATGGGAACTTGGGAGAGAGATTATGTCTGTCTGCAGGTTGGGGTTCATCAACTGGTGATCAGTTCTTTTGACACTCCCTGTCGTCTCTCCGTGCTTAGTTATAGCCTAGGAACTTGATATGCTTAATCTGTAATTATGCAGTATTTACTGTTACAGACCCATGTTTAACGTGAGTTTTATCATTTACGAATGTCTCACACTGACTGGCCAGCTGTACGGATTTCATTCTGCACACTGAGCTAATGGTTCGTGCACATGGTACCACGTGCCATGAATATTTCCTACACAAAACAACATGGAACGGATTCCATTTAGGCACACTAACCATGTCTATTTATAATACTATAGAGGAAACCAATGAAAGTTTTCAGTCAGATCGTGTATCTCATCGAGTTTGAGTAGCGTAATAATTCACAAGGCGAAGCCGCATGAATTATGTAGCGATTCAAACTAGATGGGATCGAGTTCTGAACGTAAACCTCCATAGGTTTCTGAATTTATCTCACCCTTCACATTGACTAATTGGCTAAATAACATTCGTGATATAACCTCCCATAGAGTATCATTTCTAAATACTCCATGGGTATTGAGTACAAGTTTCCAATGTTAAGTCTATGGGGGAAAAGATACAAGGGGTGAGGTAAATCACACCGCTGGCAGACACCATGAGAAATCTCTACTCAGCTAATATGATGATGCCCCATTATCAGCTGACAGACTGGGTATCAGGTTCCTCACTGACCTCACAAGGTCATTTAGACATTACCAAGATAGCGTATTTGAAGAGGGAAAGAAAACCCAGTGAAATAACAATTTATCTCTGTATATTTACGCCTTGATATAACCCTCGGGCTGTAGCGCTCCTGCTCCAGAGCTTAGCGCCAGCGGGGAGACAGACTGGGCTGCCTGTGAATGGTCCATTTCCTCGCTACAGCTAATACTCCATTGAAAGCACCACCAGCGTAAAACGCATTATCTGGCAGTCTGGTGCCGGGCGGGGTGCCCTGTGGAGGCGGTCATGTGGGGCATCTAACGGTACCCGGGGCTGGTGACAGGCGAGACCCATGAATGTGGACCTGCAGACCGACATTTATACAGACGGACCTCGGCTGTGGCAGCCCCTCTCACCCTCCCCCCACTAACCCGACACACAGACACCTGTAGGAGGTGCCTGTATTAGGAACCGTTCGGAGCCCCTTCCCATTGACCGATTATTCGGCCCCGATCTGCCGTCGGGAACCATCCATAGATCTTTTTAGGGTATACAGACGTCAGTATGGTTAATGGAAATGAAACTTGCAGAGAATGCTCACAGATTAATTTGGCGTAGATCATGCAACAAGGCCACTGCCGATAGATTTTCTCAAGAGACTGACAGAATCAAAAAGCCTGTTGAAATTGCCCCTGTCGTTGATTCGATAGCAATAGTAACCTGGAGATTGCGTAGCAACATGGTTCAAATCGGCTGGAAATTGTCATGGTAGCATCTAACTTACTAGGAGGTGTAATAGCCACGTCTCATTAATCTAATTTAGGATGGTGAAAATATAACTGTAGAGATGAGGGCTGAGAGAGTCTGAGAGAGTTTGCGAGAGCCTGAGAGAGTTTGCGAGAGCCTTAATGAGTCTGAGAGAACCTTAGAGAGCCTGAGGGAGCCTTAGAGAGTCTGAGAGAGTCTGTTAGAGCTTGAAGGAGCCTGAGGGAGGCTGAGAGAGCGTAAGAGAGCCTTAGAGAGTCTGAGAGAGCCCATGAGAGCCTGAAAGAGTCTGAGAGAGCCTGGGGGAGCCTGGGAGAGTCTGAGAGAGCCCAAGAGAGCCAGAGAGAGTCTGAGAGAGCCTAAGGGAGCCTTGGAGAGCCTTAGGGAGCCTGAGGGAGCCTGACAGACTCTTGGAGAGTCTGGGAGAGTCTGAGAGAGCGGAAAACTCGAGTTGTTTCCGTTGATACCTGCCAGTAACAAGCGTCCGTCGTCTGCGAACCAATCACGTGACCAGCTCAGGTTACCGGAAGTCAGGCTGGTTCCAACCTGACGCCATAGTTTGTCTTGCCTGAGAGCGAGGCAGGCGCGGCACCAGCCGAAGCCGATCGCTATTGAGGTGAATCTGATCGTGCTCGGAACTCCTCAGGAAGCGTCTGGCGGGCTCGGCACCAGGAAGGAAGACGCATTCGCTAATTAACGGAGTTTCGTCGGAAGTTTTCGCATCCAGTTCAAATTCTGAGATGCAAATCGCATGCCTTCTGACCTTTGTGTAGCAGATTAAACTGCTCACGTAAATGTATAGAAAACTTTGAAAACGAAGTTTAAAACAATGGTTCATTGCAGAGTCAGTTAATAGATTGACAAGATTCAGTAAAATACTGCGGTACCATCTCTTAGTCCTTGGTTGTTTAAAACCGAAACAAGACAAGGAATTGGCTTTGGTTGACTTTAAAGATGAAGACACTAACGGCAGTGGCTGTTGTTGACCTTGGTACTTCTTCTCATGTGGGTTTGTATTGGTTGTCACCAGGTGTCGTGCTGGTTCACTGCGTGCGTCACATATCTCATAGCAAAGAACTGTATAACCAAGAAGAGCATGGGACTTGTACATCGGCCACCACCTCTGTCTCTTATACCGGGGACACACAAAGCGAGTAATGGCCGCGATCTCTGGAATCGCCAACACAAATTGGCGTGTAAGTGAGATATCATTTTATAGGAATATCTCCTGCCTATAATTTAGCATCTTGGAAGCAATAATTGGGTGGGATATGAAATAACAGCTCAAATATAGACGATTTTGTGTTGGCGATTACGGAACTCGCACCGTTTCTCGCTTGGTGTGTCTCCGGCTTTACTTAGAGGTTTTGTTCAGGTCCAATCGCTTTCTAGGGAAGAAAGATAGACTGCAGTACTCCGCAATTCAAAAGGCCCTAACCAAACTCAATGTAAGCCTTTAGTTAAGACAGCTTTGTCTCACATATGGAATAGTAATCGCAAATTCTCTCTAAATACACTCAATCCTATACACATAGGACCATGAATAATGGTGGTATTATGTGCAAATACTGTCCCTAATGAATATATACCACTCTTCTAACAGAGTCTAGTAACACGTCTTGTAAGATCTGGTCGTGCACTTACGCGTGTAGCCCCTATTATCGCTCAAAGGGGGATATTCCACTGCAGCGATTCAACCAGATATTCTCACGATTCATCCCGACCTACTGAGTCAATAAATCGGCCATGGTCGGTATAATCGCGTGCCTATTTGTCGCGATGTTTCTTGAGTACGCTATGTATTGTGACATAGGAGATACAACATATCCCGGTACTGTAAGATGTAACAAGGTACACCACGACATACCACGGCAAATCCATCGTGGTTGTGGAACCAGCCCTTTAGTGTGCAACACCAGCCTCCCGTGTAGCTGCTGTCAGTAAGTCACACCTCCACACTGGAGACATCCCCCGACACGAAGCCAACCCTTCCCGTGCCTGCCGCTCATGTATGCCACACGATGGTCCTCAGACCCAGGAGGGGAGGTCCGGGTACTCAGGAAGTATTCACCACCGAGGCAATGTCTCTGAGCAATAAACCGCCTCATACAAACGTGTATCGACGGTCGGGGTCGGGGAGGAGACTCTCCCTGCATTGATTATGTATACAGTGTATAGGAGACGGGGTAGACAGTAGATGGGGGCACTACGGCACCGTCATGGCTTCCCTGTATGACCAGAGAAAAGCCTGACTGAAAAGCCCGCCGTTGGGATTTATCTCTTACTGGTGAACGACCTCGTAAACTAAATAACAGACCCGTGGAGGGAAACATGCTGGCGGGGCAGCATCTGCGCCGCTCGATTAGTCGCCGAGAATCCCTGCACCGTGCCTAGAGGCAGGCAAAGGTGGGCCTTGTCTTTTGATGGCCCAGTCAAAGTGGTGCGGCAGTGAGAATGGTAATCTGCCCACGGAACCTCCAGGCTGGGGATTAAGCAAACAAGTTAACCACTCACCTACCGCGACGCATTTCGCCTGACCTGCTGGGCACTGCATACCCTGTGCCTTTCGCCTGGTTTAAATTTCCTCAAGGGAGTCCTCCCGCAGCTGAAGGTCTTCTAAATGAAGATAGAACATCCAAAGATTTATAAAACGGTCACTGGGCAGCCTTGTACCCTCGGTCCCTGCAATATACATGTACTTAAAAGAAGAGGTAATTTTGTTGAAAACACCTTGTTTTTGTTATTTGTCCAGCTCAATGCATGCCTACATACGCTGGTGCCCATCTCTATCTATAGAGACTTTTCTTGGGATGTGAATGGTGGAGGCGAATGTTTACTCCGGAAGTACAGACCCGGGGTTACTCCCGACATGCTTCACTTCCGGCTGGGGCAGCTGGTTGTCGCTGGTAACTGGCAGTTGGACATGGAAGCACATTGAGACGGATGGGTACCGACCCGTTTCCTCGTGAAGGTTCTGAGCAGGTGTTGAATGCTCCTCAGATGCTCGGAGTAGGGCGGTCTTATTGACGCGCTTATTCTGCTCACCTAACATACATATGAGGAAACGTGGTTACTGAGCCCGTACCGTTGGCCGTTCGAGGTCATTTGATGAAAAAATACGGCCCGATGCCGCAGGCGTGAAGGCCGTATTTTTTCATCAAATGACTTAGAACAGACACCGTATGGGCTCAGTCACTACGTTTTCTTATTACTCTATACCTCCTACTCGTTTAAAAACCCGTTTTATTAACTTGTCTGCTCTAAGAAAAGCCACTGCGATTTACTACGGCCCGCTGTTACAGCGGGCGTGAATATTATTTATACAACACCCTTAGCAGCGGGCAGTATTTCATAGACATTCGCACACAGGTATATAGTAATATATAGAACTGGATCGAGAAACGTATAAATAAACAATATTCCACCAGTTTGGTTGCACCGCAATCGTCATCGAGGCAAAGCCGAGTGACCATTACGGCACATGTTAATGAGTGGAGTATTGTTTATTTTACGATTCTAGTGTGGTTCTGGATTTATCTCACCCCTTTCATGGAAATTAGAAAAGCATCGCAATATCAGAATAATTCAAATTACTTCGCAAATCCAGTTAGGAGCATTTAAATGTCGATGTCGATGCCTTGTCTGTTTTTCTGAAATCCTGGCTGCTGATTGGCCAGACGATTATGATGTCATTTCAGATCACCCTGCCATAGCTCTGGTGTACTATTGTCACTTTACGTGGTTATCGTTGCGTATATCTTTTTGATGTTATTTTTATGCTTAATCTTGTACCAAGGGTAAAATAAAGTCGCATATCTAATGCTAATAAAGTCAGTTTCGTTAGATCCATGGTTAACTATAATTTATAACATAAAGTAATAATTCCTAAAAGCTTTCGGGTCTTTACTCTTGAGGTCCTTACACGTAGAGAACACTGTCGTAGATAAAGCCAGAAGATTATAATGAAGGTAGATTCGTGTATTATGGCCTCATAAAAAGTGAGGTATTTAATGACCCAGCATACATGGCCGTCCACGGTGGCACAACACAATTTCTCACTTCGCTCGCCCCGCAGGCAGGAAGCCAATTTGGCACCATTACTGGCTCTATATACCGCTTCAAAAAGGAGCCACCTGCGAAGCCATCTGATATATCCGCCTAAGCTGTGACAGTGAAAGCTCTTCTCTACCTGCTGGATACTTCTTCTGGGCAGATCCCGCCGAGATCTTTCATCCACATCTCGACCGCCTTCATGTGCGGAAGGAGGCTCGACTCCATTGTCAGTAATAACCAGCAATAAAAACACATGTCTGGTATATCAGACAAAGAAAGCAGGTATTGTGATGGGATAAACAGGTGTGTTTTTACAGTGGCTGTTGTCTCGTGTCCGACAGTGCAAAAGGAGGTAATATGGCGCAGTGTCGCGGTAATGGTAAAGCCTATCATGGACAGGAGATACCTCTCCATCATCTCCCTAATCATCCACGGCCTGGCACTCCGCCAGCGGACACACCCTCCCCTTTTACTGGTGTTGAGGAAGCCAAATTGTTATATTCTGTGATGGGCGGGAACCTGGGGCCCGTTGAATAATCTAGGCTTTTACATAAAGACCCTTTTCTATACCTCACTCAAGGGTTATCGCTTAAATAATATTTAAGTTCGTTCGCTGAGACAGTCTTAGCTATCCATTAGGTCACGGTCACCCACAAGTGTTGAATAAAGTTAACACATCATGCTTGGATCTCCTTGGCGTACGGAAAAAGGGTCTACATGTAGGAGCCTAGATTGTTCAACAGGCTCCAGGTATTGCACTTATGGATGTAGGGTCACCTGTAAGAGGCTGTATGCTCCTAGGAATTGCCGCATAGTAATATCTGAGTACGTACGAGGATATTGCGTAGAGTCAACTCCGAGGATCATATGACCGCTGTTATCTGAAACCAGTCACTATTGGATCTATTATCTATTTTTTGAACAGATGGTTTGCCGATATCAGTTCCTTTTAGCTATGCTCAATGTATTCATCGTCTACTGTTGATATAAGGTACATGTAGTTCCATAGTGCCCGTCAGGTGGCAGTACAAGCCGTATTCTACTGAGTATAATACGACTTTCCTTATTCTACTCAGTAGCGAGCGGTAGCCTTGATAGGTTTAGTATAGAGACTCCGTATTAGATTTAGATGTAGATAGCGGCGTTATCGGTATGCGTCTCTGGCAGGGGAGTCTTTGGGCAGGTGTTTAGTCGTAGCTGTTGGCTTCTCTGTCTTCCCGTTTGGCAGGATGTAAGCCAGGCTCATTTGCTCGTGCTTAGTTTCCTATTTCATTCTCTGTCATCTCGTCTTCTTTTTCAATGATGGAAACTGCACAAATTTCATAATTTCTTGATGACTCTGGAGGTGCACTCCCTTATTTACTTGGTTTCATTCATTTAACAATGCTTCCGGGAAAATCAGTCTTTCACTAAGCATTGTATTTATTAGCCATCGGGTGCCCTCTGATTTCTTTACATCTATCACGTTATACTGTGAAAACTAGATAGCCATATAGCTATTTCAACCGTTTGCCGATAAGCCTAAACAATCATTTCATAAAACTTAATATTCTATTTCAATCACAAGAAACGGTTATGTCGCCTGTTCTGTCCATTTTATCTCTTTGGAAACAATTTCTTTTTATTCTAGTTGGATTGCCCTCAAATGTTATTCTTGTGATTCTACGTCCAACCTGCGCCTAGCGTCTTTATTGAACCAGTGTCCTTTACGTCTCCTATTTGTGTCCCGTTAGTGTTTCTCACTCTCTGCATCTAGTGTCTTTATTTATATATATTTATTTTGATACGAGCTTCAGCCGTTTTATTAACCGAAGTTCCGAGATGAATAAATGTGTCCATACTACCGCCGGACAATTGTATATCCATGTGGCAACATGTGACTTTCCAACGATGAGAATAATATTTACCTATCTAAATTATATTTACTCTTTTCTTTTTAAACCAACACCAAAATATCCTTCTATGAGATTGCTCAAGGCTAAAGGCAAGGAAGCCAAGCCAATACCATGTATAATAGAAGCTCCCTTCTAAACATTACAAAATTAACCTTGTCACCCAAAGTGGTTTTAAAACTAATTCCATATTAAAGTTTCGGAGGAAGCCCCTTTTATTTTGGTTCTTTTCCCGTACTGGTGTCTTTATTAAATTAGTCTCTTATCTCATCCAGTCAGTGTGTAGAACCCAGGAATGCCCATCTCCAGCATTCAGCGCCAACCTCTAAGATCCTCCGTTCGTTTCTATGTCCGCTCAAGTGCAGTCTGCTGCCATTGCTTGACATTTATAAGCCATGTTTTGGACACATCCTGTTAAAGATATGACGCCAACGTTTAAATACCACGCCGTATTCTGTGGTCGTGGTCCGGCACAGGTTAAAGGAACCCCGTTCATGCTGAATTCTATGACCGGGCGTGGGCAGTGGGGGTGGATAGACTTCCACCTTTATAGGGGACACAGCCAACGTTAGTTCATGAAACAGTCACTAGGTGGCAGAAAGTATGGCGCCCTCATTCGGGGGGACATAACCTGTATTCTTGGTCTTTGATCTGACGAAATTAAACTGTCTTTCAAGGTTTTAGAATCATTCCCTTTTCTTTCTACACCTATTCCAGAGTAGGATGACTTTAAGATTAAACCCAAGACTTGATTCTTCTCACATGAGAGGGTCTATACACATAAGTCAACAAGGCTTAAGTTGTGACAGTTCCCTATTATCATCACTCATTTGTACCTTAGAACATGTACTTATTCACCTCCAGCAATAAACAACACCTACTCAGGGGCAAAATGGCGGCACGCAGGGAACATTACCCATCTGCGCTAAAAGTCATTTAAGATGTGTTCTCTGCTACCTTACAGTTTAAGAGTTACATTTGATACAGACTGGGAAACATCCAGCAGTATAGGTTATTTGAATCCCAGCCCCATTCCATATCCAATGGCGATGTGTTTTCCACGTTTTTCTCAGTCTCTTTGAGGCAAACATTTCACATAAAACATTTATGGTCATGACCCCAAGTAACATCCCTGCTCTAGTGAAGAAGGAACAATGGACCACTCTTCACCGGCACCCTCTACATAACTATACCTGAAAATGATGCTAGGGAAGCTCCAGTACTCTGGTATAACTTGTGGGAGGTGTCTGGAACCATGTAGAAATCTGTTACTCGATTAACGAGACCTGTCCATTCCCGTTATTACTTTTATAAAAATAGAGTCCTGCCCTAAGGTCTAGTATGCCTGAGGTACACAGTAGCAGATATCAATATTGCACTGGCGTTGCGGCTCCCGGAGAGTTGTAATGTCAGAGATTGATGACAGGCGTCATATATGAGGGAGTCCGCCGCTTCATGGTGAGATTCTACACTGAAAGGTCCTGCCACCCTTCATACAGTATGAGCTGGAGGGAGAAGGCTTAGCGTACATAGAGTGAGAAGTCTTAGCGGAGATGTAATGGCGGGAACATAGAGCCTTTATGCTATGTTTACACTCGGCTACACCAGCCACATTTTGGTGCTCCGTGGAGCCCCGTGGACACAAATGTGAGAGACGTGACACGACTCAGGGGGACGGGATGGACAAAAGTGGCAGACCGTGACAGACCCTGGCCGCTGGGGAAGAAATGACCAAAGATTTGCCCTAGCGGCCACAGTCCTTATTGGTGATCGCTGCTTACACACAGGCAAGCGACAATATGTCTATATTACTTATATAATCTTGGTATGGTAAAAGACGAGATTGATATCACTTTTCCATGGGTTGGCCCAAGCGATGAAAACCAGCCAAACTGAAGGCTGACGCTAACGGCCTCTTTTATTTGATGCTGCTATGTTTATACAATGTGAACCTATTTTGTACTTACCAAATTGCATCAATAAAGAAATTTATGGAAAAAGAAGAGAGAAAAACGTACTGGGCCCTTTTGAGACGTGATGAGCGTCACATTACCTGTCTCAACGTGACCAAATATTGATGGCCGTACAGGGGACCGTGGACAAAATGTGAGAGACGTGACCAACCGCAGCTGGCCGTACAGGGGACCGTGGACAGAATGTGAGGGACGTGACCAACCGCAGCTGGCCGTACAGGGAACAGTGGACAAAATATGAGGGACGTGACCAACCGCAGCTGGCCGTACAGGGAACAGTGGACAAAATATGAGGGACGTGACCAACCGCAGCTGGCCGTACAGGGAACAGTGGACAAAATATGAGGGACGTGACCAACCGCAGCTGGCCATACAGGGAGCAGTGGACAAAATGTGAAAGACGTGACCAACCGCAGCTGGCCGTACAGGGAACCGTGGACAAAATGTGAGAGACGTGACCAACCGCAGCTGGCCGTACAGGGAACCGTGGACAAAATGTGAGAGACGTGACCAACCGCAGCTGGCCGTACAGGGAACAGTGGACAAAATGTGAGAGACGTGACCAACCGCAGCTGGCCGTACAGGGAACCGTGGACAAAATGTGAGAGACGTGACCAACCGCAGCTGGCCGTACAGGGAACAGTGGACAAAATGTGAGGGACGTGACCAACCGCAGCTGGCCGTACAGGGAACAGTGGACAAAATGTGAGGGACGTGACCAACCGCAGCTGGCCGTACAGGGAACAGTGGACAAAATGTGAGGGACGTGACCAACCGCAGCTGGCCGCACTGGGGACTGTGGACAAAACAGACCCCTTAAACTTCTGCCGCCGGGGGCTCAGTGTAAACACAAATTATGGCTCCGTGACCATCTGCAACGGTACCCCACGTTTCGCCCAGACGTGGCCGCCCGGGCTCAGTGTAAACCTAGCATTTGTCTCATGCTCTGCCTGTCCACGAAGCAGCACACTTCAGACCGCCTCTCCGCACTGTATGGCTGCAGTCACTCGTGATAATTGCATATCGAGTTGCTCATCGAGACGTTCTTCTGTGACATTGATGTTGCTCAGCAGCATCTCCCGTTGTGACGTTAGAGGCAGACTGACGTCCTTTGATATCCTACTGTAATCTCTTTCAGATTTGTAAATACACCTACGTCACCTTGGCTCGTATGTTACTTAGTGTCAGACAAATTGACGTATCTCTGATGTCAGTTAAATTTCTCTAATTAAACTAGATAGAAATAAGCCGAAAGGTTTCTAGTATGTCTGGTCATATCAGGACCAGCATTTCGCTTATTGATTATTTCCCACCCACAAGTATATATGATATGAATGAAATTAATGACATTTTTTTCAGTCGAATGCCCAGCATTTCCATGGCTCTTGGTTATAGGGCCAGGAAAGTCTTGCTTTATAGGGAACAGAGCCAATGTTAGTTCATAGATAAGTCACTAGGCAACCGACAGTTATAATGGCGGATTCCTGACTAGCATGAACTAGAGATTCTTACTCTGTTACCCTAGGACACTCAGATAGTGTCCCTAGGCTCGCAAGAACCTTAATTCTCTTTCATACTTTTACTAAGGTAAGTACTCGGATAATTACCTATTAAACCCAGGACATTTTTCTCACATGATATGCTCTATTAACCTACGTGAGAAAGGCAGTTGTGAGTTGTGACAACTGCCTAGTGAGTTGTGACAACTGCCTACTATCACTCCCTTACTATTGCACCTCCAGTAATGAAGAACACCAACGTTTTTCACCTCCAGCAGTGAAGAACAGCTCCTCAGGGACAACATGGCGGCGCCCACGGGACATCACCTATCTGCCCTATAGTTGGAGCTATATTTGGCCATTTGTCAGGCGGGGACTAGGCGGGGAGTAGGCGGGGACTAGGCCTCTCACGGCTCGCGGTCACAATATGCCGCTCAGACCAATCAGTGCAGGGCGCCTCGTAACTGCCGCGTGAGGTCGCCACGTAAGGTCGGCAGTTTGTAACGTAAGCCTTTAAACCCCGCGCTGTACTGTGAGCGGCCGCCACTCTCCAAGCACAACCACCTGTTCCCCTACGATCCTGTGAGCAAGACTCGGCCTGGAGACTGCTCGTTGGTGCTCCAATCTGTTCAACGTCTTGCCGCTTATTGCCCAATCCTCAGAAGCTCGCCTTGACCCCATATGACCCCTACTTGACCTCCAGGGTTGACCTTGTCCTCCTGACGCAAGCTTTGAGCTGGAGGGCGGGCCGTTGCTAAGCGGGAGTTCCGGGCGGACGGGCCTGTTGCTAGGCAGGGTGTAATTGATTTGACGTGTCCATGGTAATACGTTATGAGCTGGGATCAGTGGACGCCGTGTGCCAGTGGCTGGATCAGTGGCGCCCCCTGACGATGAATGACGCGAGTGAGCGATAGATTTCATACCTGTGCGGGCAATCAGGACCGGAAGTTGTAATGCGCCTGCGCCAGTCACCACCGGGCACTCTGAAGCGCCCCCTGGTATCAGCTTATGCAGCGTCAGTGTATATCAAAAATCACCAGGCGAACTAGGCCGAGTGTTTAATAGGAAACTTGAAGAAGCCAGATCTGTAGGTGTCAGACCTTCTTAAACTTTCCTATCCACTTATAATACTTTCCATTAAGTCTTAGGTGTTCAACTGCCTCTGGGAAATTCTGGACAATGGTTGCTGTGGTCAATATAAGAGCTATTATACTTAATATAGGTATGCCTATAGAATAAGAGATATTGTTGAGGCTATACTCAATATAGGCATGCCAATAGAATAAGAGATATTTATGAAGTTATACTCGATATAGGTATGCCAATAGAATAAGAGACATTGATAAGGCTATACTCGATATAGGTATGCCCATAGAATAAGAGCTATTGATGAGGCTATACTCGATATAGGTATGCCGATAAAATAAGAGATATTGATGAGGCTATACTCCATATAGGTATGCCCATAGAATAAGAGCTATTGATGAGGCTATACTCGATATAGGTATGCCGATAAAATAAGAGATATTGATGAGGCTATACCCGATATAGGTATGCCGATAGAATAGGAGATATTGATGAGGCTATACTCGATAAAGATATGCCGATAAAATAAGAGATATTGATGAGGCTATACCCGATATAGGTATGCCGATAGAATAGGAGATATTGATGAGGCTATACTCGATAAAGATATGCCTATAGAATGTTGCGACTTGAGAAATGCGGTTCCCCGTGTGACGTGGTTGCTGCAGGCCGCAGGTGGAGGTTGACGTTGGCTCCTCGCGTTAACCCATCCCACGCCACGCCCGCTCCCTCACCAGCCACCCGACCGTGCCTATGTCTCCAGCCTTCCACCACTGTGACCTTTTACAATGTTTGTGCAGGCTTTTCTCACCAGATCGATTTTTATTCACCTTGTTTAGCCACCATCATCGAGTCTTGGCCTTTCTGGCGTTTTTTGCTCTCTCCTTAACCAGCTTTGTTTTGCTGGCCTTTGGTGGTGGCGGTGGTGGTGGCGGTAGCGGTCTCAGTCGGTCTTTTTGTGGCGGGTTCCAGTCAAGGCCTTCTCTGGTTGCACACTCCATCTGGCGGGCATCCCGAGAACTGATCTAATCTCCTGTATCATTGTGAGACGTGGTTCCCCTTCAGTGCACGCTTCTCAAGCTTAAGTCTAATTGAACAAATTGGACGTTAAACTACCCAAACAAACAAACAAAATATCTCAAGCTTCTCCACACAGGGTATCCACGAGGGGTAGTGACATCGCTTTCTGAAGCATGATTCCATCTTTAACTTTTACTACTTTGAATCCCGTTGTATCATGTAGACTTAAAAATGTATTACGTTATATCAAATATAACAGATTATATATTATTATATTTAAGGTGTTTTTGTTAGAAGTTAATCGTCTCATTGGTGCTCCCACTTTGAGCAATACATTTAGGTGTTAAGATTGCAATATTTGAGATATGCAATTAAGATATTTGGGGAAATTCTACCTCTAAATCTGTTTAGAGTAAACGTGCATTTGTTTTGATAGTTTGAACCGGTTTTGACCGGTTATGTCCTCACTTTTTTGCCATCAATTTCATTATTGCAACAATGGACAAGGCTTCTGAGTAACCGATATTCTTCACGAGTATAACGTACTGTAAATAAGTAGTATTTTCGAATGGAATACTTGATCGGATGATCAAAGTAGAACCTCTCTGGACCCAATAGCCAATCAGATTGGTCCTCAGAAAACGGTAAGAGGTGGGTGTAGCGCAGCCAATCAGCGCGCCTCTTACAGAAGACATGGCTGGTAATGAGGTGGACTGGGAACTTGTCAACATGGTATGAAGGATGGTCACAGCCGCCGCACATGAAAATGTCAGTAAAACCTGAAGAATACAAACGAAACAACAAGGAGACTATATACGACGACACTGACATTTACCAAGTGTCTATAAATGTAGATGCAGTGCTCCATGCCGTGTTCCTCTCACATCCTGCTGCCAGGTTAAATACCCGCACTCTTCTCAATGAGAATGGAATATAGGTCAAGGATCCAAAGCTCGAAAGGTTAAGCAGCTTAATTAATATTTGGAATTTCCATAGATTTTGGCTGAAGTTGTTGTCAAATAATACACCTACTTGTTGGCTGCGTTGGTAACCTGGTAACTGCCACTCCCTTGACGTCATGTACTTTTATTGATCTGGTAATGGGTAATTTGTCCTACTTGATAATGGCATTAACCGTTGCTATGGATGTTTAAGTCAATATCAACAAAATACTTTTAAGCAGTGCCCTGCCTCACATGTAAAAGTTTCATAATAGATTCATAACAGATATTGAGGAGAAAAATCAGAGACCAGTTTTATTGAGAGATATTATGAAGGAAGTTTGGAACCTGGTGTCTCATTAAAGCGGGTGTTCCATTAAGACGGTGGAAGCGTCGAAACATGTCGGCGGCGACCACCCGACATCTGCGATTGTTCTGAATGTAGCACTAGTGTAATGGATCAGCACCACCTGACGTCCTGTGGCGATCTCTTTGTGTCAATGCATACGAGGATATTGCCAAGAGTCAACTCCCGAGGAGCATACAACGGCTCTTATTTGAAATCAGTCTATATTGTATTTATTATCCACTATTTATTATCCACCTTTTCCTGACAAGTGGCGTACTGATATTAGTTCTTTTTAGATATACACTATTTTTCAGTACTCACCATTTTTCTCTTTATCGGAACTCAGAGCATACAACATATCTTCGTGATACACACTTCTTATGTGTTTTCTGTGGACACTTTGTATTAGAGAGATACATCTGTATGCTCTGGATATGGTGATACACTCACTTTGTGTTTGATATGGACACTTTGTATTAGATTGATATATCTTCATGATCTGAATATTCTGATACACACTCCCTATGTGTTTTCTATGGACACTTTGTATTAGATAGATATATCTGTACGCTCTGAGTATGGTGATACAGACTCCCTTTGTGTTTTCTACGGATACTTTGTATTAACTGGATATATTTGTATGCTCTGAGTATGGTGATACAGACTCCCTTTGTGTTTTCTACGGACACTTTGTATTAACTGGATATATCTGTATGCTCTGAGTATGGCGATACACACTCCCTTTGTGTTTTCTACGGACACTTTGTATTGGGTGGATGATAAAGGTTGATTAGCGCGCCACACCCAGGTTCACGGAATCTCACGTAGACCTCGCCGACGGGGAACATGCTTGTTGGCCAACTCTCACTGCCCTGGCCGCGGTCCAGAGCAGTGGTGACCTGCTTAATTAGTCCACGTAACGCAACCTGAGCTCATATACGCCTTCATATCCCTAATGTTTGACAGATCAATGTGCCTCCAGGTATACCTTTATTACACACCTGTGCACATTGTTTCTATACTTACTGACCTCTGATCCCTAAATCGTAAAAACCATGTACGGCCTACTCTGCCGTATGTTGTTATACAGACCAGCTCTGCGTCCCGAGATTAGACTTAAAATGGCAATTTCTTATGGATTTGAAATATTTCAAGGTTTATGATAAAGGGAAAACAGACCGGGATTTTAATGTGTATTGTACCTTATACGGACCTCCAGCCTCACGGCTTTGGTGTACTTATTTGTTGGTCCGTGATTCCATAACAATTCACAGATAACGCGCAGGCAGTTTTCCCACTAAACTTCCCTGTGGAGAACATACCTATGAAGGGGAGGACAATTCCTTTTCGTGAAGAACATCCCTCATTTTTTTAGTTAGGTCTCACTCGATAAATATTATATTTCACTAATTTGGCATTTAAAATGACCACAATGAAAGGGTTTGGACTTTATACTATCAATTTAAAAAAAATCACCAAGTGGCGCCACAGTGAATAGTGGGATATGCCTTTAAACGGCTTTCGGGCCTGGCTCACGGATGTAGGTGTCGGCTAACACTGCGGGCACGCGGAGGAAGTAATATGCCGGCCGCACGGGATATTGGTCCCGCGAGTCGTCGATACAACACAAACATGGAGAGTGGAGAGTGGAGCTGATGTCAGGGGATGTGGTCGGAGAGTGCGGAACGATAACGGGAGTTGGGGAGTGGCCAGTCGACCGACGCCGGAAACTGGTCACCACTCAGGACATCCTTAGACTGGTTCCCTGTCTAAATAAATGATAGGACAGGCAAAGGGATAGTCTAAGTAACCTTGAACTATGCAAATCAAGCCCCTCCTCTCAAAAGGGTCTCCCAATAACTTATTAAGATTAGCGAAAATCAATGGCATTACTAAATAAGCTAATGTCAACCTTTCAGAAGATAAAAAATAATTCATGAAATGTTTCCCTAGAAACTGAGAGATTTAGACAGTGGTACCACTTCTTTTATACAGGTGTCATACGAGTAGGGTGTGTGTAATTCTAATTGAATGTAAATTGGACTTCCATTGAGGTAAATTAACTGTTTCTGTTCATCCTACACAATTGGCGCCATTAATTAAATCAGAAAATATGATATCTGCTCTATTGTTTGGTACCTAAACCAATTGGATTGATTGAGGAGAATTGTTAATGGTAAAATCCATAGCGCTACCCAACAGTGCATGCGACAAAGTGGCAGTACCAACCTTGCCTAATATGTGAATACATAGGCCAGGCTTCCAGGCTAGGATATCCTCGACTTGATCACGTGACGCATCCAGCCTCGGGATGGAGATGTCACAGCGACCAACCTCGAAGTTTCTCGTGAGACCTGGCGAGATTCCACGAGACCTTTGACGGGTCCCTCGCCCATCCTCTACCTTTGTAGATAATTTGAATTTTCCAATTCAGGAACTAGGATAGAGTTCTTTGTGCAAGTACCTTAGTATTAGTAGGGAATCTAGATTTGAACACATGCATATACTCCAGGTTAGAAGGATTCAGTGTGAAACATATCAAATGCGACGATCCATTTCATTTAAGCTTTTCCATGTTTGAAGAAACATATGCGGATGTTTATATAAAAAAAACGGCCCAATAGTGCCACCAGTATTTGAATTATTTGATTTTTGATATTGGTGGGGGGGGGGGGGGGGATTATTCGCCAGTGGTACACTAACGATCTATCATCATGTCTTTTGATACAAGATTACAAATACAGATAAAGTCCTAATACACACCATTATGATCATAGGATAGTGTGTTTTATCCGACTAGAGATACCTCAGTAGAGGAACTGTTGGACAGGGCGATAATATGTGATCTATGGGGTTATCTCCAATCTGACTTGGCGAGAGATCCTTAGGGAATCATATAAAGTGGTGATGATGGCGATATCGGGGAACCAGCTGACACCATCAGATCAGCCGCCGACACAGTCCCTGAGGGACCGGAGTCCACACGGCATGCAGGCTCACTTTGTGAAAGCCAAGACAAGTCTCAGGAGACCATCAGCCTTGTAGTTCACACTATGGGTCCATCACACAAACTACTAGCATTCTCCCGCTATTCTAAGTTTAAAACTAAAACATTAGAAAGAAATCAAAGACTTAGAATTGTTTTAACATTGTATGTATTGCATTACCCTAGTAACTTCCAAGACTAGGCTCATGAATGTGGAGCCCAACACAAGTATAACAGTTTATCTCACCCCTGGTATTTTTCCCCCAAAGACTTTACACTGGGAACTTGTACTCAACGCCCATGGAGTATTTTTTTAAACATTCATAATGGGATGATGCCAATTAGTCAATAATATAGGGGAGAGATAAAATCTGAATCGCACACGATCCATAGCCACTGAAAATATGCCATGAGTTTTGGTTGCGGAGTAATTTCACGAGGCCAAGCCGAATCTAGGGTCTTACACGAAAGACCTTATTCTGTACACCAACGAGACTGAGGGATGATGTGGGTAAACTGTAATCAACACTGACCTGACCTTCCGTGGACTAGGAGTGTCTTAGCAAACGAGCTTGAATATCAATAGACGATAACCCATGGACTCAGGGACAATGTGGAACAACTTTATTCAACACTTTTTGACAACCTTCCATCAGCTAGGACAGTCTTAAGAACGAGCTTGAATATTATTGAACCATAGCCCTAGTACAAAGTGTCCTTAAACCTTGTACGTTCAGCAGGTCCCAGGTTCCCGGAAACCCGCTTTTCAGACACTGGGCGCATGACTCGGCAGTTCGGGGCCCGGAGGCAGGTCGACCTCCCGGCCCTGCCGCAGTGTGTGCGCATTGGATTATGTCGTGCACCTTCAAATCCAGTATGGAACCGAGGGGGACATCGTAAAACCGGGATTACCGGACATCTCTCGACCCAGTCTAAGCCCACGCACACTCACAGACGTGTGATATAGTGTTATAGGTCCCAGTATACAGACTTATGCCCAGTTCACATTGTCCGACTTCAGGTACCAAGGTACGCATAGTCTCAGACTGGAGGTACCTTCGGCCGCTTTTCTGCTATATCAACAGCCAATCATTCTCATACCATGTCTATGTGGTATGTGAACTAAGAGAACTCTCACCTCGGTAAATGTGTAGGGGTGAGATTTCATAGATTCGATCACCACCCTTGTAGTGTAAAAGAACCTTGAGAAAGTCTGGTGAGAACCTCTAATGGTTAACTGGACGTTAAATCAAACCAACCAGCCAAGCAACCTTCAAGTGCATTGGGTCAAAAACGCACAGTGTGAACCGCATCCTATCTGCTAGTCTGAGACTGGGTGTACCTGAGGTACCTCCAGTCTGACACTGGAGGTATCTCAGGTACGCCGAATCGCAAGCATTTCAATATCAACCATGTTTGATATTTGGTACCGCTAGTCGCCGACTGGGCATACCGAGGGACATCCAGGAGCAAGCGTTCTAGTCGCATGGGGATGGTTCACACATATATACACGCAAACAGGGTTTCATTTTAGGGGGCGTAAACAAACCGACTTTGGAAGTATATCTGTGCAAAACAAATACACCTACCGCACCACAGCCTGCAGAATCTGTATCTCATCAAATGGGATGCAAATGCTGAGCTCATGGACTTGGAAATGCAAGTCTGTACTGCTCTGCATAAAACGTTATGGGATGGCTCCACTGTAGGTTTTGGAAATTTTCAATCAGATACACTTTCAAAGTCTGTTAACGCTCCTGTTTAGAGTGCCAAACTACTTTGCATCTGACCATACATGTATATGGCAAACACTGTTTCCATGTATTTGAGCATATCTTGAGACTGGGCGTACCTCGAGTTTCAAGTGCGGTACCTCCAGGCGGCGACTAGAAGTAACCGCTCGCAAGCCCCCAGCCCCAGTCGCACAGTGTGAAGGGGACTTAAGTTACCTCGTTACACTGTTTTGACATCTAGTTCACTCAGCTTTCGAGACTGCCTGTCAGATATTTTCCTTAAGATATTTCCTTTAATCTCTGTTAAATTTGCCTGGACCTGCTTAAGTTCAAGACTTACATTAAAGGTTAGCGCTAATTCAATATTATCGTGGTGCAAAGGAGGTTTATTCAGCACCGACACTTATTCTGCATTTCCACTTAGACCTTCCTGACCTTAGGCAGTAAACGAGTACACGAGTTCCTATGCCGCCCTCCCAGCCACCCTTTCTTCAGCCTCCAGCCCTGCCTTGATGCAGGCTATTGGATAAACTCTGGCACCTTATGCAACTTTTGTTTGCATTGTCGACTTCTAGTCCAGTTCTAAACGGTGTTGTTCAGTTTGGTCAAGTCAGTGTTATGTTGACAATGCCTGGCCAATCAATGAAAGCCATTGTTAAACTGGAGCCTGCGCGGACGAAGTAGCATAGGGCATTGTTGGTCAGTAGGAGTTGGTATTATCGTTGAACAGAATCAGATATAACCTTTAGAATCATGTAAGTTGAATCGCTTTTGGTTCAATGGTTTTAATGAGAGAATAATTAATCTCCCTGATATAATGGAATAAAATTGAATGGCCGTGGAATTGAGGCCAAATGTCATAAAGTATTAATGGCTGCAACCTGGCAGATTGTACAGTAAATATGCATAATAGTACTTAATAGATGGTATGTCTTAAATTACCATACAATCCAAAGCTGGTTCACCGGATATTCAGATTAATATGAAAGTCACTTTAACTGATATTGGTGGCGCAATTCTTGTTTTCGGTTTCAGTTTCTATATTACTCTTTTCCATGTGTAAAATGAATAAAGAAAAAATTAAGCCACTTTGGATACTTTGTTTTAGCTGGATATATCCGTCTGATCCGGGTATGTTGAGACACACTTCCTATGTGTTTTCTATGGATACTTTGTATCAGGCGGATAATAAAACACAGTGGCCGCCCTTAGGACCCTCTCCCTGCACTATTCCCCTCCCGACGGATTGACAAGAGTCCTGGCAGCATCACTCCCCACCCACGACCCCGGTCTCCACAAGTCAAACAGAAATCGATTCTTTTCCATTTAAAGGAAGTGGACAGACAAAATGGATGTTTTCTCAGTCATTGCCGACAGAGGTCAATGAACGAGTCTCGGCGGTTTTTCCTTGCTTTTTAATTTTTTTTTTATCAGGTTTGGTTTTGGTCGCGCTTTGGCTTATTTAGGAAGAGCAAAGCTGTTTATCAGGAAACTGTTAATCTGGTGTCAGTCTTCATTCGTCTTCGTATGTCGTAACCCGGAGAAACTACCCGGCGTTAGTGTAGGATATGGCAATATTATAGAAAGTATAGTGAGAAAACTGACCTGGCGTTAAATCTGAATTGTTACAAACTCACGAACCATTAACTACTTGTCCCGAAGCCTTTCGGAGGTAGGGGCATCTTTTCGAGTCTGTGAGTTAGAATTTACCTTTAATTCTCATTCGAAGTCTAATCTGGGTATGCTGAGCCGGTCCCCACACACCCCAGCCCCACTCCATGTCCAATAACCATGTGTTTTCTATGTTTTCTATGTTTCTCTGTGGCAGTAAATTCCACCTGAAAAAAAAAAATCCATTTTTGACAGCAACACACTCGAGAGACCAATGTTTTGGAGAGTTCTTAAGACATGACATGTGTGAAGGCATTTACAGATCTGTCCGGGAGGTCCACAGCGCCACAAAAAGCCAGCTCAGGACATTCCATAGTGGTGGATGAGTAATGCCAGAACTCAATTCCACATCAATAAAGGTCAGGCATTTCTCTGTTGCTGGTGAGTGCACTCAAGTGGAACCCTGCCGCAGACGACCTTCTCTATCACTGTTTGCATAGAGCGGCGTAGGAATATGAAACTCGACCTTTGGCTCGTGTATTTTGCCGGGAACTAGGCCCGGGTCAGTGTGGAGGTGGGTGTTTTCCCTGATCCCTCTACGGAATAAGGGGCGACCAGACTGTTATTGTAGCGCGGCAGGTGGCAATGAAGGTTACATTGAGGTGCTCCTGGTACCATAGTGTACGCAGACGAGTGACTCACTCACTGAAGAGTTTGTAATATTATGTGCCAAGCCCCACTCTATTTTGTCTATATGATCTTGTTAAAGGTTTTGAGTATGCTGCATCTTTAAGAGATCTATTAGTGTACTTTGGTCACGGTGTGTGACCTCCCCAATAGGACAGAGCTTTCTCTATACTCGTTGGACAGAGCCAGAGCAGCGCCCACCCTCCACTGGACCTGTTAAAACCCTGGTGCAGTGAGGAGAGTGGGCAGAGGGTTGCTGGCTGGTAACAGAGATACTAGGTGTTGGCCTGTATCCTGTATTTTCCTACCACTCTATTAAAGGACTCAGAGGGCGGCTTGTTTCCCCACACCAAACCTTGACTGGAGTCCCACTGTACACTACTTCTGATACTAATGAATAAATGGTCAAAAATATCTAATCAGAGTTAGCCACAACACTTCTTTTGTTACAATAACTCTCTTACAAGGTCTTCTTGTACCCCGCACTTGCGTAGGCGTTACTCAATAGACCCTAGGAGACATTGTAGGGGTCATAGATCTATATGGCTCTGATCCAAAGAATGCTGGTGTGGGCTGGCGCAGGGCGGAGTGAGGGAGTCACCGTGTTAACCCCCGCTCCCCGCCCCCGCTCAGTAAACCATCACCCGGCGAGCAGCTCACGACCTGCTCGGCCACCACGGGGGGTGCAGCGTGTCGTAAACCGCTTATAACACTCCCCACAGGAGGATTACACGACCACCATCTACTGCTCGGAGCCTGTCACTGCCAAGTCCACCGAGCAAATAAGCCGTTTGTAGGCCCACGTGATAACCAGGGTTTCCTGATGGTTCTCACCCCCAACAAAATGGTGTAGAATCTCCAGGTGGCGTCGTTTATGGGTTGGGGGATTGATTTGGTGGTTTTAATAAACCCAAACCCCGATACCAGCCCCGGGTCCTCCGCACGGAGTAACTGCGGCGTAAACTGCCAGCGGACCGCACCACACATCCAGACCCGTCATGTTAACAACCGGGCGCCTCCGAGAAGTCACTTAGTGTTTCCTGGTAGGTCCGGTAGGGCCTGCCGTGACACGGATAGAAGATGGAGGAGGGGCCGCGAGATCACGCCACCTGACGAGGGACCTGTCTCACGGCAGCCTCGCTCACCGGTCCAGAGTTATACTCAAGTTGGCTTTCTAATGCGACTTTTATATATCCTTTAAAAAATGAAGTGTATTTCACTTACAACCGGTTCTTATTAAGGGTTAAGATCTTCCACCGATGTGATATAGTTGGAATGCAGATACAACAGTACAGTAAACATATGAATGTTTAAAGTTGTGCATTATAATGTTACATCGTGTTTTTAGAACCCACCCTCAACGTATAAAGACGAGTGAATACTAACTTGTCTCACTCCAGTATTTTTCTCTACAGGTTTAACGTAAGGAACTCATGCTCCACAGCCGTAAAGGTAGTGTGAGCAACGAGTATACTCGTTGGTGTAAGTCATACTCAATGGATAGTGGGTTATGTTGGTTATGTTATCTTGATAAATAATGATGTTCCTGACCAAGAATCCGGATTGAGATAAAATCACTCGATGAAAATAACTTGGTCCCTAGTCCACCTCGTTTGACCGCTACGTTTTTTAGTCAGCTTTGTTTCGTGAATTACTCCGCGGTCACACTCGGTGGAGAATGAACCAGTTATTTTCACCTAATGAGATTCCTTCTAAGTACTTGACTTGAAAGAGGGCGTATGTCGTGAAGTTCTCTTGAATAAATAAGGGGAATAAAGATACTGAAACTATACTGAAACTCAGAAAGTAAGTCTAATTGAACAAATTGGACGTTAAATTAGCAAAATAAACAGAAACAAAACAAACTCTAAAAGTACATGAGGCGTGATTAGCCAAGTTAGAAAAAGTGAATCCTAAAGATGCTGTTAACTATGTTTTCTTTACTCCCAGTTGTGTATCTTCTTCCCAGAAAACAAGAAAAGCCGGCCAAGAAAGGCTGTCCTTGTACTGCTTATCTTGATCCCGTAGATGTCTAATTCCGCTGAACCTTTTTGCTGTAAAGCCAGGCTTTCTTGGGAGGTTACGGATGATGATATGTGCTAACGGCGAGAATCACACAGAGAGGACTGAGGGCGGGAGGGCTGAGGGCTGCACACAGGCACACAGGTTTCCGGGATCCGCCCGGAGTCGTGTGTCATGTGAGCATGCCAAGTAAAGGTCGCCGGCTCATTATCCACCCATCTCCCGCGACAACGCCAGGCAGCGGGCGGCCCCCGGGGCACTGCCACGTCCACCCCAATACCTCTGTGTTGTGTGTGTATTGTCGTCTAGACACTGGGATATGGCTCCTTGTATCCAGTGTAACATATAGACACTATTGACTGGATTCAGATACAAGCGGTTGTATGCTCCGAGTAGTTGGCGCGTAGTAATATCTGAGTGTATGCGAGGATATTGCGTAGGGTCAACTCCGAGGAGCATAAAATCGATCTTATCTAAACTTAACCCTCATGAAATTCATTAAAAACAAAGAAAACTTCTGTATCAAGCCCGTGACACCCCATTCCGTTTGGGAGTGTATCAAGCCCCCAGATACCTGTTCTGTCTGGGTGTGTATTAAGCCCCCTGCACCCCTTTCTGTCTGGGAGTGTATTAAGCCCCCTGCACCCCTTTCTGTCTGGGTGTGTATTAAGCCCCTGCACCCCTTTCTGTCTGGGAGTGTATTAAGCCCCCTGCATCCCTTTCTGTCTGGGAGTGTATTAAGCCCCCTGCACCCCTTTCTGTCTGGGAGTGAAGCTGATATAGTCAGTGCTACTAGATGTAAGTTCTGGTGTAACATCTTTCATGGCGGCAATCCAAAACTCAAATCTAGTACCATGAACAAACCCGCTATCCAATAGTGTTACCTTCCAATTTCACTATTGAGAACCGAGCGTGAACTTTCCCATTGCTTAACTGGCCAAGCTCGCTCCGCGTAACACTCCAAGAGGGGCGTCCCATGGTCTCACTCAATATGGTTGCCCCCACATGTAATCACCAAGTAATTATATAGCAGCATCTCGATGTACGAGTCAGTCCGCAGCCAGCCAGCACTGCAATAACATCAGCAATAAAGCTTGTAACAGAACGTGGCCTTGGCCCATTACATTGAATTTACTGTCTTACCACCTCATATAGTAACACATAGGGTATTATTTGATCAACTTTCCATAAAACTGACCAATTTATTTCCAGTTTATTAGCAACAAAGATATTATAACCCATAAAGCATGACGCAGTAGATGTGAGGATGTAGGCGACAACAGTAGTTGCTCTCCCCCGTCGCGTTTTCCTATAATACAGGGAAGCAAATGGCCACAATAAATCACACTGGTCCCTTTGCCTGGGGATGGCGGGTTATGTGTGCAGCGCGCTGTACTTACCGCACCTGAGCCATGTACCCGGGCCTGTAACTCAGTCACATCAAGCATCATTTGGGAATGTTATGAGAGAGGCAGGGCCGTCCGATCTGTTTGTCTAATTGAAAAATATCAGGTCGCACAAAGTGGTGGTCTACAACTTCAAAGTTAGCGCGACAGATGACTGCCAGTCGTGGTGCCTTATTACTGTTAGACAGTGGTTATTGGGCTCCAGGATCCTTGCTTTGTATGTGAAGCATAAAGACTGGAGATTGGTAATGTGACTGTGCTCATTCCACGTGTTAGGCTGTGGTTTTTATAATAGTCAGCAGTGTTAATGTGCAGAGTCTCAATAGATGGTCCAAAGCCCACACGAAAGGTTTATCCAGCGGAGAAGGCTGTGTGGAAAATCGGTGGGAAACAAAAACTGTAAATGACAGAGGACGACAGTATTTCTCATTGAGACATGAATACATTATTTCGGCACTTCATAAGCATCATATGGAGCATCATATAGATCTGACTAAAACAGAGAGGGAAAAAGATGTCTATCCACTTAGTCTCTATAAACTAGTATACTAAATTCTGAGTATGTACTAAGATAGCTTTTATATAGTAGGGCGGGGCGGGCTTGACTCTAGTCCTTAAATTAATAAGATGATTACGGTGGTGGCCAATTCTTGGAAAGTGCCCACTTTTTCTGGCAGTATTTAAAGTTTGAATAAGTGTCAGACATTCCATTCAGCAGCTCCTTTATATAAGGCACTTTTTTTTTTAAAGTTAAAGTTTATGTCGAGGTATTTTGAAAGTTATAGCACCTTGTTGTCTGGTTCGGATAGTTGCTTCGTGGTTTATTAAATCTTGGTCTGTTTGCTGCATGAACATATAGTTGCGTAGATGCGCAGTCCGTCTTGCTTTTAGGTAGGGATTTTTGCTAGTTGATGCAGACTGATGATTGGTAGTCTGGCCTCATCATGATTACAGATTCCAAGACATCGATTTTGAATATTCTGTAATTTGGTCAGCAAGGCCATTGAGGCACAGTCATACAGAATGTCCCCGTAGTATGTATACGGTAAGATCATAGACTTATATAACAATATAGCAGTTTTACAATCAATAAATGTCCGTATCTTTGACAAAATATACATCTTGTGGGAAACCATTTTAATGGTGTTCGACAGATGTTTATTCATATTCAAATTTTGATCTAAAAGCACTCCAAGATACTTGAAATGGTGGACCCGATCAATATTTATTTTTTTGATAGTCAGTGTAATCTTAGGACATTTTTTTAACTGTTGGCGGGTTCCAAAAATCATGTATTTTGTCTTCTTTTCATTAAGTGTTATTTTAGTTGAGGTAAACCATTTCGAGACCTTGAGTAATCCCGCTTGAAGACGATCAACAGAATCACCTATGTCCGGGCCAGAGCTGTAGATCACGGTATCTCATCCGCGTATAAACGGTTCTCGCAGTTTTTGATTGCCATGGTTAGGTCGTTTATATAAGTTAAGAAGAAGAGGGGGCCGAGGATGAAGCCCTGAGGGACCCCACACCCTACCTCCTCCTCACTCAATACAATACCATTGGCAATAGTGCTCTGCTTACGATCAGATAAGTAACTACGAATTCAGTCAATTAATAGGCCTGAAATTCCTAATTTTATTAGTTTTTTTGCAGAATTTTGTGGTCGACTGTATCGAACGCTTTCTTCTGATCAATGAAAGCCGCCACGGCTAATTAGTTATTATGTATTGGTCATCAGTGAATCTTGCATTTGTATCCGTTGTAGACTGTTTCTCCACTACCGGTAGTAGGGAAATTGGTCTTTAGTTCGTTACCAACCTCCTGTCACCCTCCTTTTGAAGCGGAACCACCAATGCCTTCTTCCATACAGTTAGGAAGTAACCTTTGGACAATGACAAGCGAAACAAGTGTGTCATCTTCTCAAGAGAGGCAGTTAGAGCAATTTTCAGGAATTTGCTTGACAAATTAGGTAATCCAGAAGATTTCCAGACATGTAATTGTAGATACATAACAATCAAAAGGTTTGGGTTATATGCAGTCGATGGCTTATTTTATGTAACCCACTTGGACTCAGTCAACTTGCCATTTCTACAACTACCTTTGTAGGGTAAATGAGTTCGTTTCGGGTGATTGGTCATGGTCATCTTTGCACGCTTTAAGACAGTGGCACACTTGAGTTCTGCTTCTTTGACAATGTCACAGAGTTAGCACGCAGATAATGAAGGGATCGTGTTTGCAGCTCGCTGAAAGTCTATATAACCTCTCTCTAACCTAGGCATCGTGTATGAGCGTGTGGCCCACGCTTAGTAACCCAGGTAGCGAACATGAGTGTGTGGCCTATGCACAAAAAGGATAGTTTTTAAAACTACCCAAACAACAAACAAAATCAAAATTTAGTACTAAAAATATACATATATTTGAATTAAATGAACAAGACACTTTGATATACATATATTTGAGGACAAGATTTGTTTCTGATGTTTCACGACCACAGTCATGTACAAATCGCCACAGCTCACACGTAGAATCTGTGGATCCTGCAATCCAGTGATACAGCATCTTCGCGTTGATTACCGTGCATTTCCCGAGCCATCATTGGATGACAGGATTTGGACTTTCGTATATGATATATCATTCGGTGAATGGTAATTGGGGTCTCCCTTATTGACCAGTATTTTGTATGTTGAGAAGAATTCGTTTTTCCCTTCACACATTCCTCACTCTTCACACCTTTTTAACACCTGTCTAACAGCTCTCTAACACCTCTATATCACAGATGCGTCGAGACACCAGGCTTCTATGGGTAAGCTCTGTTTTTCAAGTTTAGCTGACTTCAGCTCATACAGAACTTTAGAGCTTATTGGTGAGCTAAGGTGTTGCCAATTGACTTTAGAGGCTAATAACGAACTAAAAGCTTTTATTATCCTTTGTATACAAAGTCCCCATCCCAGCTATGCCGCCGCCGCTGCCCTTCCTCACCCCTGCCCCTCGTCGCCACCCCTTCACCCTTACAACATACAGTCCCTGCCTATCGGTCTACCTCGATAATATGCAAGGCTATGCTGATACACACAGAACAATGGTGTTTTGGAAGTCAAAACATATTCATCAAATTGTTAATAAGCAAAGGAATGATGATTTGTTAGTTATAATCAATCAAATGATACCCAATCCTGTTTTAGAATGGTTTTACAATAAAAATGGGTATCATAAGATTGGATTTTTCATATACAGCCGACTTAGATGATTAATGGCAAATGAAATAAAAAGAACAAAATAAATACTGTGCTGCCCCCCAGGTGCAGAGATCGGACAGTGGCGTAAATGTGCGTATTTACAACTCCAACTCGCCTGGCGCAGGATTCGTACAGAATCAGGCGTATATATGGTGCCAATTAGGATGACTTTATTTACGTCCAATTAGACATATATATGCGGAAATTAAACATAAACAGCGTTGACTTAGATATCAAGACATTACTTACCAGAATAACACCTACTGAGAGATGGCAGTTTTCTAGTCATCCAAGGAAATCCGTTTATTTCAGTTTAGTTTTAACAAGACGTGGCCAAAACACCTCTGTGGCAAGCCGATGAAAAAAAATAAATTTAGATTTCAGTTTAGACAATTTGTGTGTATGTGTAAAATAAAGATATAATAAATTGGGCACGATACCCACCAATAAACAGTGGTTCAAACCTCCCCACACACCCAGACCCACTCCAAGGTCAATAACTAAGTGCTGCCCCGTAGTGGCCGAGGGACACAGGGACATAGGGATTTGAAATCACAGGTTTATGTCGGAAACTGTCTACAATTTATATGAAATTATAGGTTTCTTTAGAATGGTATTCTCCAGCAACGCAAAGTGCACCTCGACCGGATCGTCTATTCTGCCAATTAACATATTCAGGGTGAATGGGGAAGGTTAAAGATGGAGAAGCGGAAACTATTAATTACACCTCACTTTAATTAGGCACATCTGTATGTAATTAGTGACAAATTTATGGCTAGACTGAAAGCTATATTATTATATCATTATATTATTCTGCACACTGTGGTCGAACTAGTAGTCTGTATACTCTGTTCCAGGTGACTTGTTTTAATATAGACTAGTGTTTTAAATGGTTTCCAGGTAAATGATGAAAATAAGGAGTCATAAAGAATGTGTCTCAATTAAAACTTTGTTGTTTTGGTCGGAAAATTCACCTCGTTCTCGGGACTAGAGGAATAAACACATGGAATAAGTCGATTCCTTCAATTCTATACCTACAGAGCTGAGTAGAATGAAAATGATCCAAGTGTAGGGATGATATCACGATATGAAATGAAGGGTAAATGCACAATATTACCATGATTTTTATCTGCATATATCCGAGCGAATCATGGGTATTGCGCAGTGTCAACTATGAGGAGAATACAACCATGCAGATCAAAATCATGGTTATGTATTCAGCATACAGCATTCCCAATTTAAGTAATCAGAGGAATGACCAAAAAACATTTAGTTTAGAGACGCCACACTAGATGGTTGATAAAATGGTTTATTCCCACCCAGGGCTGTGCTAAATGGAGAGGAAGCTTGTCACTGCCGCTATAGATCCAGCATGGAGACTCGGTATGTGGTGGATAATGATTGTAATTGTCATGACCTGTCTGACTGTGACAGAGGCAGGTTGTAGCTGGGAAGAGCAACGTAGTCGCACTTCTCACTCAGCTGTAGAGAGAGGCTGTTGGGAGCAGCTCGGAGCAGCTCACGGCAGGACAGTAATTAAAGCCCTACTTGAGAAGAAAAGGAAGCGAGGAGAAGTTCGTCTTTAGTTATAGCTGAGAACTTGTCTGAGCCAGAAATCCTGCATCTTAAAGATGATAGAGATTGATTTACGACAGGCGACAGACACATGGTCCCTTTTGAAAGTTGATATTGTGGTCGTTATATGAAGAATATTTCCTCTTCTTCCATGACCACAAATGACAGGCTTGAGAATCAGACGTGGTAATTAAATGTATAAATGATTATAGGAAAGAAATTGATGAGTGTTTGGTATGTGTCCCTGTTTGCAAAGGAGATGGTAAATAGGCATTCAGACCAAACACGAATATGTTCCTGATTTTACCTTAGCCTACAAATATATATCTGTTTATCGCCCATTGAGTATGAGTTTCAAGCCTGTTGACACGAATTCCTAATGCTAAGCCTATGGACGTTTATACCAGGCTAAGGTAAAGTCCCGTGTATTATAGAAGCACCGTCTTCTGATATTGTGATATTTGCCACACGTGAATACACTACGAATAAGGGACGTATGTGTAGGACCTGACGTTATCTCACCCCTGGTTTTTTGTCCTATAAGCTTAACATCAGGAACCTGTTCTCCATACCCCTACAAGTATTACAGTACATTCTACATGGTCTATATCCTGGGTGTCACCCATTCTTTTAGTGTGTACAGGTGTGAGATAAATACAGAAAGCAACTCGTTTTCATCAAAGAAGTCTTTCTCCAACTCGTTTGAATGCTACCTGATATCCACTCAGCTGTCCCCTCATTCATATCACTACGTATGAAACTCATGGAGAATGACGACTTTGACCAAAACTTGTTGGTTTCTTCTATAGTCTTTGTACTTCTCTACTAGGAGTAGAAGCCTCTGGTACTCTTTGATACTCAGCGGTGGTGGCTCGCTCCCTCCCGGAGCTCCCCATGCCGCCCCGACTGACGTCTCCGACCTCTCCCTTCTCACCAGGCTTTAATCTTCACCTCAAAGCGGCCCGCACATCCCCTCCTCTTCATCTGAGAAACACAATCTATTATTGATGATTTTCATTCTTGAATTTTCTTTATCAGAGTATGGGAGTACAAATGAGGATGTGTTTGTATATATAGATTGAATCGGTTTTTCTTGTGTATGTGTGCCATGAGACTCTGAGAGGAGAGTTGAGTTGTGGTATGAGATTTGGTAAGTGTGTTCAGTAGTTAGGATAGGGATTTACCACAAATTATAATACTGGAACGTAGTCAAATAATAAAAGAAAATAAGGGTACTTAGCCCATAGGTATGGCTGTTCAAGGTATTTTGTAACATAAATATGTGTCTCCGTCTACGGCATCAGGACATATTTATGTTGTAAAGGGGTGAGAAATGCATCGCTTCGACCCTGCGTTTACTTATTATCATATACCTAAATAACATAGAAAATGCTATTTTATTTACTGACTAGGTCGTTGATTTACAACTTTTTGACCTAATGTTGTCGGTGTTCATTCAGTGCGAACATTATTCATACTGCACCCTAAGCGGGGGCTAGTATTTCATAAACGTTCGGTCATAGGTATATGATGATATCACATATAGTGTGGAGTGATCATGGGAACCATGCTTTATCTGACCACACTTTATCTCTGTAAAGAAGGAAGATTAGGTTTCGTATAAACTGCAACAAAAGGCTGCGAGGTCTTGGTGACGAGGAACATTATTCATGTGATATTTATAACATGACTTTTCCCAGTAAAACCGTCTCCGATTTGTAGCGAGTTAGATGGATCAGTTTTTAAAGGCTCTGTATCGTGATTCGTGTATGGAGGATCCAAATTTAAATCTTACTACAAAATATCTGTATCATTTACGAAAGTTTACGAGTTTCTTATGCGTCTCAGATGAGGGCAATAAGTGGAGTGTGTATCATAGAACTGTAATAACTTTACTTCCTCTCCTCAAGGTATTGTTTACATGGACTGAATAAGTGCATGAACCTTAGCCCTTTCATTACTGGACCCGATGGCACGTGCACGTCGTTAAATGCCGCACCCTTGACGCCTGACCACTCCTATAGAGCAGGCCTAGGTTACAATTGTTGAGAAAATGTAATCTTTTCTGCCACATTGAAAGTCGTCTGTCAATGTTTCCGTGGTGATAATTGTAAGTTTATTCATTTTTTATCATTATAGAGGCGTATATAATCTTGGGTAAAATCATGAACAAAATGCTAACAAAAATTGGAAAAGGGTGACTTGAGGCATCATTTGCATAAGCCACAGTAGTGCCTTTACGCATCAATTGCACTAGTCATATGCGTGCCTTCAGACATCATTGGTATGCTAGGTTTTCACTGGGGCCATGGCGACCCCGGCAGCTACAGCAGCAGAAACGTAGTGTGCCTTGCAGATAATGACAGAGGTCAGAAACCCGAACCTAACGGCTCCGGGTTAAGGACGTTTAAAGGGTCCGTTTTGTCCACGGTTCCCTGGACGGCCGGCTGCGGTCAGTCACGTCCTTCACGTTCTGTCCACGGTTCCTTATAAGGCCACCTACTCTTGGTCTTGCTCAGTCACATTACGTGACGCTCATCATATTAATGAAGGCCAAGTACGTTTTTCATTAGCACCGTGCCAAGGCAAATTTTTTTATCATTTTAGAATTCTTCCGCGGCTGCCACGGCGGCAACAGTATGTCACGGTCAGTCACGGTTGTCCATCTTGTTCCCCTGGATCGTGTCACGTCCCTCACGTTTGTGTCCACAGGGCTCCATTCTATGGTGCACCGAAACGTGGCTGCAATGGCTCAGTGTAAACCTAGCATAAAATGAAAGGGTTAAAAAACAACTGATTCAGTTCCAGCCCAGTTCCCAGTTCACTTCTAGATTGTTAGTCAAACAAAAATCAATGCGTTTTTGGAGTGTTAAGGCAATCAATAATGGACAAATGTTAATGAGAAATGAGATAAAATGTAACCAGCCTTTGAGTTCTTCTAACCGGAGAGGTTAGGAAGTAAGTTGCAGATTAAACTTCCTGGTCAAAGTAGATAACCTTTGGACCATTTGAATGTTGTCCAGGGGAAGTTTTAAGCCAAAACACTCTTTTTTTAGTGTCACTTATAGCATTTAGGGAGGGGAAATCTCAGAAACGCAGTAGCATGGACCATATCCCCATTACATTGACGTTTCTTGATTCGAGCAAATAAGACTTCTTGCTTTTTATACCCTTTTCCTATCACCGGAGATGAGTAGGAGACGGGGACAGATCAGTGGGTGTAAAGGAGAACTCTCCGCCCTGTTATCATGTGCGTCAATATCATTCACCTTTGTGTGTCCTTAACAGTGATTATCACTGGAGGGATGCAAGTCTTCCGACAAATGATAGATTTCCGAATTATTTTTTAGGTTTTAAAACGATAAAATGCGCCAATATTCAAACAGCTTGTCTCCCGGTGCTTCATATGCCAAAGAGTGATTTATTCTGGTGTTATAAATCAATACAGAAACAAACTTTCCATGCAATTGCACCAAACAGCCTCCATAGCATAAGCTATAGTATGACGTGAATTTCAAGGAAACCAAACTGAAAGTAACACTTTAAAAACCAAGAGAAATCAGAATGAATAGTGATTCATGGCTTTTGAGAATCGGCATCAGCGAGGTAGTTGCTGGTCGGTGATGACGTCACACTTAGCAGATAGTTCTGTTATGCCCGATAGGTGGCATGGTTCTTACTCGCGCTAGGGACTACTTTCTTCGTAGCCCTAGTGCAACCGAGTGGCTTGACAATATTGTCTGAATTACTCTATAATTTTTGATTATCTCCAATGATGGCGCTTGAGTAATCTCGCAGAGACGGAATTTATGTTCTATGTTCGTCTGCCCTCGTCATCTGTAAAGTAGTGTTGAGGCTCGGATGTGTGGAAATGTGCTCCTCTACGTACAGTGTATATATCATCTATCTTATTTACACATCAGACATCTGGAAGCATCCGGCCTCAGGAAAGACGGCCAATGAGACGGTCAAAAGGTGCTGTCAGGCCAGCAAAGTGATCCAGTGTTTTTTATATTTTCTATTCATACAGCTCTGCGTATGTTTTATTACCAGTCCTGACACTGTCCAATAATGTTTTCCCACTTGATTTGAATTAACGATTTTTCTTTTTAAATCATGACTTGCACCCCTGTGTATATATACATATATTATTATTAGGATTATTATAATTATCATTTTTGTCATTATTACCATTGATTGTGGTGGTATCATGCCCAGAAAGCAGACATCCTGTTGCAGGAAAAGCTTTCGGCAGTGATAGTGATGTGCTCATACTCGCACATGTTGGGGTGCGTGGGCGGGTCGCTTTACACGTTTCATATTGCTTTAAGGTTGCCTGCAAGATTAAGATATGTATCTTCTTTCGACACTTGAAATTAAATCACATATCAAGTCTCCAATAGTACCACGCGTTTTGCTGGTACCCTACATACATAGCGGATGTTCCTATAACGAGCACCGTGCCTGTCGGGTACCAGCCTGTCAGAATGTCGTCTGCTGATTCGCGCCACATTTTCCGCGGCGTCTTCGCGGATCTTCTTGGATCTTCAAGGGACACTTCAGGGAGCAGTTAGTATGACTGATAATTACACGTTTGTTCCCCTGCCTCGTGCCTGGTTCGTCCAATGCTTGATTAGTGGGACCATTCCTCGTCAGCCGGCAATTAGAACTGTCCTAATTAATAAGAAAAGGCCGTCCATTATGCCGCTTCCTACCGCAAAATGGCTGCGTTACTACAACAGCAACGTCGACAAAAAGTGAAATCGCTCTCAATTCTGCCGTTGGAATCAGCCAGGTAAACAACCTGTGTGGAAGGCCCGAATACTCGTGTAAAAACCCATCAAATAAGACAGCATGAAGTGTAGATTAAAGTGGGATCGCTTGGTCATTGCCGCCCGCCCAGACCTCCGCCTTACACCGCCCGTCCCCGGCCGTACACCGCTCTGTCCCCGGCCGTACACCGCCCGCCGTACACCGTCTGCCATGACCCCCGCCTTACGCCGCCCTGACCCCCGCCTTACACCACTCTGACCCCCGCCTTACGCCGCCCTGATCCCCGCCTTACACCGCCTTTACCCCAGTCTAAGGCTGCCCTGACCCCCGCCTTACATCGGCCTGACCCCCCAAACCCCGCCCCCCCCCCCAAACCAACCCTCAGGATGGTGCCAAAAGTTGTCTCCCGCCATTGCCTTGTGAGCGGTAAAACTGCACGGCGGCAAATTGAACCTATTCAAGATGAAGTGGACAGACAGGCAGCTCCCTCCAGACCCATCCTCACAACAACCACAGTGACGCCTCTCCTGTCATGACATACATGAATTACACGTCCGAATTCCTCAAAGATAACACATAACTATTAGATAGAAGGTCTTATCAAGGGGATAGTGTATGTGTAGATGGGTGAGATGAGGGTTCTGTCTGCTCAGTCATATCTAAGTGTCAGCAGTAAACTGATGGGGATTTACTGCATTCTCAATACGTGCATTGTGTTGATTCATGTAGATAGGATCTCACTCTACTGGTAATTGTATGGACATGACTTCAGTAGATTGAGGTGCATGCCTCTATGCACGCTATGGGTAAATACAATAAACATGTGCTGATAAAGGTGAGTTGCCCACTGAGCTGCTCGGGGTGGATGTAGAGTCGGAGGTGTCGGAGGTGGGCGTGTTTGAACTGCCGCCAGTGACAGGTAAATTTAGTGTTGTAGTTACTCGCCAGGTGTCGTGCCATTAGCTTCATTATTGAGGTGGTTTTTAACTCGTAGACTGAGCTGCGCCGGTTTTTCCTCGTCTGCGGCCGGGCCCACAGAAGTGCTATCATACTTTGTTGCTATAAATTGACGACTAAATGGACCTATCCTGCGACCTGCAGTAGTGGCGATGACTGTCTGAGCAGTTCAAATTAAGATTCAAACGAGAGAAAATATCAACAAGAATAGATACAAGTAGGGGACTGGGTTGTCTGTGGTGGTCGGCAATAGAAGCGACGCAGTTCTCGAGTCCAGCTTGTGAAAGTAGGGTGAAGGAGTGGCCGAGGTAGAATGAGGTTTGGCATTTGTGATGATACAATCTCCTAATGTTAGCCCCGGGTTTGCTGCGCTCAGGTTATAAGCTGTTACCTCTTAACTAGATGTTACCTGAAAGAAAAGGCTGAAGTAAAGTATGTAAAAAGGTGGGTTCTAGACGCGACAACAATAACAGTAGAACGTGTAAAGATAGTAGCTGCTGATGACCGGGACTGCTGCTTTGTTGTTGACACTGCCCTGTTAATTAATGCGTTATTGAAGTTCACATGTAATTACGTAGTCCAGCCCTACTCCAGAATACCAGTTAAATCCTTGACTGGACTACATTATCCAAAGAAACATTCCCAAATGTCCCCTTTCTTGTTTCTGTCCACATTGCCTTTCTTTTTTGCATACATTAGTCCGAATAGAAGAGACATTCATTATTCGACGAGATCCCATACTTAGACCTTAAACCCGACCTCTATAAAATCATCCTATACCTCACACCTATCAACTTATCATTCTCCCCCATTTTCAACCATTCAACTTAATGGAATGCCTGAGCACTATCACTCATTACCATATCAAGGTCGATTGGATGGCATTAAAACCGCCCCAAAAAGTCAAATTCTCTCCGTTTTCTGGTCCATTTTTCACCCCTCATAGAATTCCTATATCCTTTTTTTGTCAATGAGACCTGACAGGTAAAATATATTCTCCATGAGTCAAAAGTGACCTCTATCTTGGAGAGAGGAAAAATATTTATACATGATTCCTAGATCCTCATCAATATTAGAACATAATATACGAAATGGTGTGAATGAAGTGGCTTCAGCCTTTTATAAATACTGACATTAAAGATTTTGAAAATATCTAAATCAATTTTCAAATACTAAAACTAACAGTATAATTCAGAAAGAAGTAGAATACATAGACATAGATTTATTTTCATGATCGAATAAATGGTACTAATGCTTCCATTCTAAAAAGTAGTCAAATTGTTGAAATATCCACAGAAAACCAGACAAGCTGATTTTAATTATAATAATTCATTAGGGATAATATTACATCGAAATAGGGGGCAGTTGGGTTGGGTTCGTTGCAACGTTTCGTCTACATTGATAAGACTTCTTCAGAAATCTTCTGGTAGTTTCTAAAAAGTAGCAAATTCCCGTGAGTCCTGACTTTGATATCAGGACTTAAACGACAAACTTTCAGCACACCTGAACACTCCCACGATCTCCGTGCTCCATCTACCTGAGGTGATGTATCGCCTCCCCGGCGTGGGGCGCGATGGCTGGTGGCCCCACCTGTACAGGTATGCCGCTAATGAGACCTTAATTAGCAGGTAATGATACCCCACACCCGTAATTAGCCCCGCCACACAATGAGACGATGAGTGGTCACTGGTCACCGGGCGACCCTCAGGTGGCCGGGCGGGGGTCGGGGCGGGGGCGGGGCTGGGACCGGGCGGAGACCGGGCGGTGGCCGGGCGAGGTGGGGCGGGGGCCGGGCGGGGGTCGGGCGAGGGGGGCGGCGGCCGGCGGGGACCGGGCGGTGGCCGGGCGGGGGTCGGGCGGGGCGGGGGCCGTGCGGGGCGGGGGGCAGGTCAAGGGGCGAACCCTGACATCAGGGCTGTGGTCAGACAGGTAAAGGTGTGCGGGTCCTGTCTGGATGATTTAGAGCTGGGAGGACTCCAGTCATACACAGGCTAAGTAACCTACATCCTGCTGACACCTGTCCCCCGCCTCCCTTCAGTCTCTGATTGCTCTCCGTTGAAAGTATCACTCTGCATTCCCGGAGTGTGTGGATTCTCTGATTAGACTTGCCAACGTCTTTGACTGATATAATTGAGAAATGAAGCTACTTTGCAACATTTGGACGCCTTCTAACGCCCAACAGGCCCAGCAAGGAGGGATAGGGTAGGTGGAGGGGTAGTTATAGTGAACGAGTATAGAGACATTGTGTAGAAAACGGGGACTGAAGCCTGGGGGCCGTTGAATTAACTACGAACGACAAAAAAGTATCTTAGAGTTGTCTTTGGGGCCATAGTGTTGTATAAGATAGTGTGTTGAAAGCATAAGAAGTCTTGACGATAAGAGTAACCAAAAGCTCTTAAAAGGTGTTGCATATAAATAAGTTCATTGAGAAAGTATCTTCTGTTTTGTCATACAACAATGAATAGAGAAAATCGCCTAGGGCGTTGTTTATCGTTGGAGATATCGTATCGCCCAGCACCAGCACCAGAAACGAACGAACTTTATTCAACAGCCCCCAGTCTAATCGCTGATGTCAAGTTTCATTTCTACCTCTTTTAATCACCTCGTTCTTCCATCGTGTCCTTTTTTTCATCTCGCATGTTTATCGTCAGTGTATTAGAGCCTACCACATGGTTATATACACACATACCCTTCTCAGAGTGCAGGCCTTACACGTATTGCACTATAATTCATAGAGGTTAGATTTTTATTTTTTTCTGGGTTGTAAAAGGACGCCCAACGATATGACACCGTTTGAAGTACGTAGCGATTCAAACGAGATGGGATCATTCTAAACGAGAACTAGATGGGATCACACTGAACTTGAATGGGTTTCTGAATTTATGTCATCCTTCACATTGACTAATGGGCTAACATTTGTGACATAATCCCCCATTGGATATTTTTCCAAATATCTCATGGGCGTTGGATACGAGTTCCCAATGTTAAGTATATGGAGAAAAAACACCAGGGGTGAGATAACGGCCTTTACTGAGTAGTAACGTGGCCACAGATTCGCCAAGTCCGTCATTAATCGGCGACTCAGTCACGTCCGATAATCACTCGTTTATCACGGCCTCATTTGCGGGAAGGAACATACCTCCAGGACGAAGAGGTCTCCAACCACCACTGGTCGGCACTCCGGCAAGCAGCATCGTGACAAATCCCCCGCCTAATTGGAAAAACGTGTTGATTAAATGTTGTCCTCAGTCGTTATTGAGTGTAGCATTGCTTCGGTATGCTGAGCCATTTTTCCCCAGGTTTTCCGAGAGAAGTTTCAAGTAGAAGAATACTGCCTGGTGGAATGTGAAATACGTGATTAGACGACTGGCTGGTATTAGCGGAGAGGTTTGGAACACTGTCTGGGATGAATTGGATTGCTATTAACAAATCTTCTCATCGCCTTGGGACAAACATTGGTCGTGGTTAAAGACTTGCTTCATCCAGCGCTCCTTTGTCGAATCTGCCCTCAGCCGCAGTGCCTTAACTACTCTGCTAATACGGGCCTCATTTCTTTCATTTTGCCACAATTCTGCATGATCAATCCTTATGATACTGTGGCAATCTTGACTATAACATACAATGATGGCAGTTTTCTTCTTTTCCACATGAAAAACTTTGCCTATTTGGTTCATGGCCCCAACTGACATGTCTGAACATAGAACTTATTTCATGAGATGATCAGTGAAGTATTACATATATTTATTCAGACCTAGACTCCCATAAGACCCAGACTGTTATACGACCCAGTCTGTCATAAGACTCAGACTCTCATAAGACCCAGAGTTGTCTTAGAGTGTTGGCCTGAATCGGCCAATACCCCAAGACTGCATCTAAAAACGTCACAGTAAAATGTGCTCAACCTGGACCCAGGCATTGCCTCAGGGGATGACAAACGCAAAAACTGGACAATGTCTTCCTACGTCAGCGGGGGATCGTGGGGATAGCTCGAGGCATTTATCCAGAGCCTTCCTTAGATAATAGTGATTTCATAAATAATGTAGACATTGACGCACCCCTATCGGGCTTGAAGGATAATGGAAGGATGGCTTTCAGCTGGGTATGTGTTCCAGAGTCTAGTGATTTGATGTTTCAATACGGCAGTTGAATGTCCCTGAATATCGGAAACAATGATAGAAGTGCATCTATGATTGAGTAAGTTGTATTTAATGAAGATATTTTGCCACCACTTGGTAGTAAGAAGGAATTGCATAGACACCCGTAGCAGCTGAAAATACACCAAGAGTTTGGGTTGTGGAGTAATCTCACGAGGTAAAGCCAAGTGGGATTACTTAACATACAAAAATGACGTGTTCTCGGTGGCTATGGATCGAGTGCGGTTCAGATGTTATCTCACCCCTATCACTGACTGATGGCTGGCTATCATTGGCTAATGTTTGTGACATCATGGCGCATTGATTTGTTGTTTTTTAACAATACTCCATGGACGTATGAGTCCCCAGTGTTAAGCCTATGGGGAAGAATACCAGTCCTAAGATGAAAACATAAGACAAGTCAGCATGCCCTGCTCGTCCTGCGGTGCTTGCTCGTTTAAATAATGCCGACTAACGAGACACCACGCTAGGACAACACCACGGGCACCCACGTACTGTTTTTAAAACCCGGGGCTGTGGGGTTGTTTGAGTGCGCCAAGCCATTATGGAAAACAATGAGGTATCCTTTGATGTTACACCTGAGGCTCGTAGGACGTCAGGTGGGCAGGTGACCAAGTACTGACAGGTGAGGCGGGTTCCTCACAGAACAGCAGTGGGTCCAGTTACTCTGGCCGCCAGAGCTACACTGACGTTAATATAGCTCTGGTGGAATCCAATCTGAACGACCTTGACTTTCACTCGCCTAGCTGATCTTCCTACTACCAAAATCAGAATCTCTGCTGGAAGGGTGAATCATTTTTCAAGCAGATCTTTTGTCTTGGTAGGCTCTGTCACAACTGCCTATTGTGGTTGGAGATTGTAGTACTCTCGAAGCCCCTTATCCATATTATTATTTTCTTTTTTGTATATTTTGATAGAAAGAACATGAAATTAGATTTTGTTATCAATTAGCTTAAGTTGATAATGCTTTGTAGAAAGTATTCATAGTTTATATCCCACTATGTTCCAAAGGTCTACCCTGGTTCAAGATAATCGGCTAGAGCTCTCTGGCCAGAAACCGATCGGACTAGACCAACCGGTCAGAGACAGGGGTTGGTTGCCAATCTATGGGTCCAGTAAGAGTTGATGCTATACAGTCTATGTACGTTGAGCTGTCATCAGGGGCCTGTCTAATAATCTAGGAGCGTACATGTGGGCATATTTCAGTACCTCATACATGGGTTATTGTTTAATAATATTTAAGCATGTTTGCTAAGACAGCATGAGCCTTCCGTAAAGTCGTCCAAACGTGTTGAATAAAGTTCACCCATATCGTCCCCGGGTCTATAGCATACAGAAAAGGGTCTTCATGTACGATCCTAGGTTATCAAACGGGCCCCAGTGGGCCCAGGAAGTGTTAGCACTCTCGGTCCATAGCCACTGAAAATATGCCATTCATTTTGTCATATGTAATCTCACTCAGCTTTGCTTCGTATGATTACTCCGCCACCAAAACTCATGGCATATTTTTAGTGGATACGGATCTCGGCGCTGTTCCTTCTTAGTCATTTGTTTCACCATCGTTAGATACATTGGTAAAGGATATATAAGCAGGGCCAAAATAACCAGACATCATAACCAGCCGTCCTCTATCTACACACTAATCTCTTTGGGTTAGATTCTATTAGATTAATTCAGCAGGGATAGAGAACTCAGCTGACGAATGCGTCATATCTCCATACGGAGTCGCCTCATTTTCATTTATCAAACTCCATCGCATTCTTGGGAACCAAATCCTCTAACCCCTTCAATCTCCTTCCTCTCTATTTTTGTAAGAAAATTAAACCGATGCGGCAGGCAGCAATGTCTGGCTGATTCTTTTGATTCGCATCCAAACAAAGCGTTTTACACCTAACCGCCGCCGCCCGCCCTCCACCACCTCCATCTTGCTGCAATGCCCGCCGCCGCCCGCCGCCGCTTCTCCTGATTCCATTCTTTAAAAAGCTCCGATGTAATTGACATTTTAAATGTTAATTATCTAGCAAAGTGGAACTCTCTTGAAAAGTCAGGAAGGCATGTTTGTTTTGCTTTGTAACTTTATGTGGAGATGAGGGGAGGGGAGGGGAGGGTGGTCGTAAATGATGGGAAGATGGGAAGAGCTGCTGCTGTCTCTCTGGTGTCCACCAGCACCAACCACAGACACCCCACTCACATTCACCAGATGAAGCACTGCGCCGCCAGCTCCAGCAGGCACTGAAAAAGAATCCAAGTTAGTCAGTGACATTTCCTCTCCGAAGGTTACACGATGGAACCCGTAAGCTTGACTATACCAGAGGAAAAGGCAGCGATAAAAGGCCAAAAGAAAACAAAAGACTCGAGCGGACCAATTAGAAATGTATCAGCGCCGCTTCTCGGCGGAAACTGCCGGCAGCTGATGGCGGGGGAAAGTTGCAAGTCATCATGGTGGAAGCAGCAGCAAGCTGGCGCAAATGTCAGCCCCAGGAATAGCCGGCTGTGGCGACCACAAACAATGTCTGGTCCTTGTAGACCTCTTGTCTCCGCCACTGAGGGTCCATGCAGTAAGACGGCAAGCCTTCTGCCGCACCGCCTGCCCGATTACAAAGAGGGTGGCAAGCCTTCTGCCGCACCGCCTACCTGATTACAGAGAGGGCGGCAAGGTGGCTGCCGCACCGCCTACCTGATTACAGAGAGGGCGGCAAGGTGGCTGCCGCACCGCCTGCCTGATTACAGAGAGGGCGGCAAGGTGGCTGCCGCACCGCCTACCTGATTACAGAGAGGGCGGCAAGGTGGCTGCCGCACCGCCTGCCTGATTACAGAGAGGGTGGCGAGGTGGCTGCCGCACCGCCTACCTGATTACAGAGAGGGCGGCAAGGTGGCTGCCGCACCGCCTGCCTGATTACAGAGAGGGCGGCGAGGTGGCTGCCGCACCGCCTACCTGATTACAGAGAGGGCGGCGAGGTGGCTGCCGCACCGCCTACCTGATTACAGAGAGGGCGGCGAGGTGGCTGCCGCACTGCCTGGCCAATCACAGAGAGGGCGGCAAGCCCACTGCTACACCAGAGAAGGCGGCAAGCCCACTGCTGCACAATCTGCCCAATATCAGAGAAGGCGACAAGCCCGGTGCCATATCACCTTCCCGATCACAGAGAGGGTGGCTGCAAGGCGGCAAGCCCGCTGCCATATCACCTACCCGATCACAGAGAGGGTGGCTGCAAGGCGACAAGCCCGCTGCCATGTCACCTACCCGATCACAGAGAGGGTGGCTGCAAGGCGGCAAGCCCGCTGCCATATCACCTACCCGATCACAGAGAGGGTGGCTGCAAGGCGGCAAGCCCGCTGCCATATCACCTACCCGATCACAGAGAGAGTGGCTGCAAGGCGACAAGCCCGCTGCCATATCACCTACCCGATCACAGAGAGGGTGGCTGCAAGGCGGCAAGCCCGCTGCCATATCACCTACCCGATCACAGAGAGGGTGGCTGCAAGGCGACAAGCCCGCTGCCATATCACCTACCCGATCACAGAGAGGGTGGCTGCAAGGCGGCAAGCCCGCTGCCATATCACCTACCCGATCACAGAGAGGGTGGCTGCAAGGCGACAAGCCCGCTGCCATATCACCTACCCGATCACAGAGAGGGTGGCTGCAAGGCGACAAGCCCGCTGCCATATCACCTACCCGATCACAGAGAGGGTGGCTGCAAGGCGACAAGCCCGCTGCCATATCACCTACCCGATCACAGAGAGGGTGGGAAGGCTGCTGCCGCACTGTCTGCCCGATTACAGTGAGGACAGCAAGCCCACTGCCGCATTGCCTGCCCGATTACACAATGAGCGGCAAGCCTACTGCCACACCGCCTGCCCGATTACAGAGATAGCGGCCTGCCTAATCAGAGATAAGGCGACCTGCCAGGCGGCATGTGAGGCAGATAGGTATAAGACACTGAGAGACAGGCAGAGAGACCAACAGACAGGAAGATAGAGAGATCATGGCAAGCATGTGAGAGCCAGAGGGGGGGGGGGGGGGGAGAGGCGCGGATACGCAGATAGAATGGCGAGAAGTTAATTAAATGAATATAAAATTAATAGGCGGACAAGCGAAAGGCAGGTAAAACAGTAAGGGGGAAGGCAGGAATGCAGAAAGGCAACCAGCAGGGATACAGAAAGAGAAACAATGATGGGATGGGCAGGAAGATTGGTGAGCATTCGTGGGAAAGGACAGGCAGCTAAGTAGGTTCATGGAGAAGAAAGCAAAATATCAATCAGCAAAGAAAAACATGGCTAGGGAAGCGAGGAAGTCCGAGTAATGACATATGCGTATTAGCCTGTAAATACACTGTCTAGGGTGTAGATTCCATGTCTTTAATCCGGCAAAATGGGCGAAGGAGCCAAGATCAAGGCACTTAAACCTATGCTTAAACCCCGCCATATGCCCTACTCTTATCAATGAATAAAACGAGCACCAGCGAGAAATAGCAACACGTTTTTGTAATAAGTAACATTACTTCCCTGTCGAAATAAAAAGTAAATAGATGAGTTCGCTCCAAGAAAGAGTGAGATGCCTGTGGCTCGTTCTTGAAAAGCTGTGTGTCACAATCGGCCCCCTGAGTGTCAGACGGGGATTAGATTTTCTGCCCCGTGAGCAGCTCCTGCTGCGAGTATCAGGAAGACCTCAGGGACCTGCGTGTGGGGTGAGTGTGTAGAGTCAGAGTCCCTCATCCACTCAACTGGCCATCAAAAAGTCCACCCAGCAATTACCCACAGTCATCTTCAGTTTAGGGGCAATTCTTAAAGTACCTACGCAGAATTTCTTAAATGTTTGACCCCATCCCCATCCCTCTCCCATTCTTGTACGCCATAGAACAAAGAAGGAGCATACGCACATTAAAAAAAGAAGGATTATCCACTCACTCCCCCCACCCACCCCCTAGTGCGTACGTACTTTATGGATGGCCCCTCATTTATTTTCTTCTTTGCTGTTATCATAATTATGGTAATTCTCTCATCTTTTTCTGTCATCATATGTTCATGAGCTGAAATAACATTGCTGTACAGTGCTGTAAATCTTTGAATTGAATATACATGTATATGATAAATGCTCTGGGCTTGCTCCATGGGCAGTCTACGGATGTTAAGACTAATATACTCTATTGAAACCACCGTGCATTGTATACAGTTCTATAAGCCATATAGACCATTGTTGTACAGTGATAAAAGGCAGGTTCTAGCCATAGCCTGAGGATAAAGTGAAGATGGACATGATGACTTAAATATAATAAGGCTATGTATATCATATATGATACACATATAACTTATATGTAAGGCAATGTATATCATATATATATATAACGCACATAAGTTTCATATACAGCAATGTATATTATATATATATTGCCAACAAAAGAGGTCCGCGTAAATCACCATCAAACAGCAAAAAGCGGATGAAAATAAACAAACAAAAAGTAGATCTTTGCGGAGGCGTACCCGGTAGGTGGGTGAAAACCGGATCTGTATCCATACAGCGTATACCACATCCGGATGTCGTCTTCCTCCTCCCCTCACGTCAGTGCCTCTCTCCAGCCAGCAATGAGACCAGATGAAATAGAGGAAAATAAACACGGCCCACTTTCTCCGGCGTGCTTTTCGGGATCCTTGATGCTGGGTTCTTCCCAAACCTGTCTCATCCCTTTCCCTCTTTCCTAATTCCCAATCCTTTGTCTTTGTTCAATCCTTTCAACTCTCCCGCCTCTCCTCGCCCCTCACACGTTTCCTGCTGTCGCTGCAAATACCGTCTTCAATGAAACCGGAGTTCGTTTGATAGTATAGGCCCGTACATGAAGACCCTTTTCTGCACCTAGTATAAGGGTTGCCGTTATATTGCTCCCTAAATACCCTCAGGGTCCCCTGGGACGTAAAACCACAAACAAACAATACCGTTAAATGATATATAAGTACGTTCGGTATGACGGTCTTAGACGCCCATAAGGCTGTTCTTAAGAGCTGAATAAATTTTACCCACATCGTCACTGGGTCTCCTTGGCGAACAGGAAAGGGTCTTCATGTACGAGCATAGATTATACAACAGACCCCAGGTACTGACTAGTTTTCCCAAGTGCCCTGAGCCCTTCGTGCCTTCCGACTTCCTGCACCCCCAACCCGCACCCCTACCCCCACCACCGCCTTCTACCCGCCTGTCCACCACTCTACCCGCCTCCACCCACTCATCCCTTCACTGGTAACCTATTCCTGTGTTATAATTCCCTTAGTCTCAGGATAAAATACATAAATACAGAGACTTAATTAGTAGGGACTTAATTAGTAGGGAACCTCGAGTCAGTGAATATAGACTGGGGCGGGAAGTGCTTATAAGGAAACACACGAGATGAAGATAATTAGGTCCATACGCCACCGAGTTTGACTGCGGAGTAATTCACGGTTAAACAAGGTGTACTTTGACCAAGTTATTTTCACAGAATGGGTTTCTGACTTTATCTTACCTCATATAACATTATTGATTAATGAAATAAATCACCCAATTAGCCATTGAGTATTTGGTACACTACCTTCACGGTTTGAAGTATGAGTTCCTAACGTTAAACCTACGGAGATAAATACCGGGGTGAGATAAAGGGGTAATATGGGTCGTACCCGCAGTGGCTGGAGATGTCCGGGTAATGCTGCATACACGCGTGGTATGTGCCCTGTACGGACACTCAGTACTAAAAGGTCACTCTCCTAATGCGTGTTCAGGTAAAACACATTCCTGTGGTTACTGCAGGGCAGGAGAGCTTTGACGGGTGTGGTTTCAGTCATAAATCACCCACCTTCGTGATCATTTCAGTGAAGTGATCCAAAAGTAGTATATGGTGCAGGATCAAGATCTCAAACACAGCCATGTATTCTGATCTGTATGGTAATGTTGTACAGTGAGTGAAATGATTCGTTCACAAGGTTTACAGTTATCAGCCAGAGATGGCAGTTTTCCACGTTTCAAAGGAAATGTTTGTTTTCAGTTTCAGTTTTTTATAATTATTTACGGAATCCCCGTTCTATCATTCTCCATACAGAATCTCTCTTATATTATGTAAGTGTCAAGCAATGAGCCGAAGTTAAACCTCTACAGAAGAGTATCAGTTTGGTCAGAGAGGCTTTCATATCTTGGTCTGGTTCCCCTTTGTGTTACCGCGTTTACTGAGACAGGGGACCAGTCCCTCTCTCATCTGACACTCCCTGTCGTCACGCACGATCCACCGCCAGGTGTCGCCACTGTATACCTCTCCACCCACACCTGGGGCCTGTTAAATAATTTAAACAGTTACTTGAAGACCTTTTACTGTACCCAGGGACAATGTGGACCAACTATATTTATTACTTTTAGACAACCTTATATTGGCTAGGGCTCTCTTAGCAAACCAGCTTTAATATTATAGAGTAAACCGTGAAAGATTAGGGTCAGAGCTCGTTTCCCATCGAGTTTTAATCGCGTAGTCTTTCACAAGACGAAGCTTGGTGAATTACGTAGTGATTCAAACAAGATGGTATCGAGCTCTGACCCTAAACTTGAATAGGTTTCTGATTTTATCTCACCCTTCACATCGACTAATGGCTTGGCTAACCCTTATGACATAATCCCCCATTGAGATTTTTTCTAAATACCACATGGGCGTTGGGTACAAGCTCCCAATGTTAAGTCTATGGGGAAAAATACCAGGGGTGAGATAACATTAAAGACGAGCATTCACCCAAGGATGTAACACCTGAAACGTCTATCGCTGCTGGCTCAGTAACTACGTTCCCTTATATTACCAAATGTCCCTATCACAACCTACCATCGATCTCTACCCTTCAGCACTCGGTGCTCTATTACAACTACTACCTGCTGACCGTCATAGAGGTGTGAGGTCAAACTTGTTTGTTCCATCAACCCTTCACCTGTAAGTGTGTGACAGGTGTAGCACATGGTGCCAGGCCATGTCGAGCCTATCACGGGCCTCTAACGGACCCCTGCTGCTCGCCACCACAAAACACAGCAATGGGGCCCAGTACAGAGCCCTGAGGGACTCCACCAGTTATTGTGTACCTGAATGAATCGCTGCTACATGGACATCAATGAAGATGTCAAATTTAGGAGTCCGGGTGTCAGCTCTCTAACGGTACCCAGGTGCTGGCTTAAAGTGTGTGGACAGGTATATATTAGTGTGTGGACAGGTATACTGCGGCCAGGTCGTGAGCCCGACCCCACTGATTGGGTCCACTTACTGTCAGCGGGGCTGTAATTCGCCTTGTCTGGACGTGTCAGGCCATCTATAGGGTTAGGGGTGGTTATACGATAATAAACTGGAGCACCGCGGCTCCTTTGTTCCCCATTGTATTTGACACGATTACCTGAATCAACCGTACGTTGGGCCAGCTTTGAAATAGGGTCCCATTTATCTGAGGTTGTTTGGGTCTTTTGTAGAGAATGATTTGGAATGCATAACCGTGTACTGTCTGACGTAAGTCATACACGGATCCGTGAATACATGGTATGTCACTTTAATGTGTATTTTTCGAAAAGAGAAACAAAAACTGAAGGTTTCACGGCACTCTATGTGCTTGTCACGATCATTATTATATTGTGGTTTATGCATCATGTTATGGCAATCATCTCACACCTTCTTCTTTTGTCTTTTTCTTCTAGGTAAGTACGACTTGACATATACCCATCAAATGGATATACGAATCAAAAGGTAGGTCAAACCATTTGTTATCCGGCTGCTACGGAGTCTCCATACTAAATATACAGAGCCTACAGATCGCTACTGAGCGGAGAACGGAAAGATGTCCCTATCGTGCAAAGAAGTGTATGAGAAGATCGGCGGCTATTTTGCCTTTCTTTAGATAACTTATATTTGGAATGTTGAATGGGCAGTCTAAGGCTATATGGACAGACTGTAGGATATGGACATACAGGCTGCGGCAGCTTGCACACAGCAGGATGTGGGGTATACGTAATGACTGACACTAACATTAACCATACAGACATGGAGCTGGTATTCTACACAGTCTGTGTACATATATACACGGGGACTTTTCCTGCAGGATATCCTGACCGTGGGGTCAATGACCAGCCAACGGGATCCCGCCATTCTACGTCTGAAATAAGCTCAATTGTAGTCCTCATTATATTTTTCCTTAGTTCTATCCCCATCATCATTATAGTTCCAGTTTCATATCTAAATATTTGTCTCCCTTTCAAAGTAGCATCTTGCTGGAAGTAGACCTACTACAGCCTCGTCCATGATATAAACCAGTTTCATATATCTATATTGGTATAACAACATATCATTTCAACTTCTATTTCATTGATAGAGTAATATGTTTTAGTCTCAAACAGATTCTGCTGCTTTTATACTATGATCCCATTGGCTACAGTTTGAATGCCTTCGAAGTACATGTACCTCATTGTCCATCCCATCCCCCTTGAGTTGTCTCACATCCCTCACATTTTGTCCATGTTACCCTGTACGGCTGATTGCGTTCGGTCACGTTCAGTCACGTTATGCGGCGTTGACCCCGTGTCACTGCGGCCCAGAACGATTCTTATTAACACTGTGGCCGCTGTGGCTGATTTTTTTACGGTTTAAATTCTGCCATAGCAACCACGGTGTTCAGGGTCCGTTACGTTTGCCAATGACAATGCCGAGTTGTCCAGCGTCTGTCCCGTTTTGATCACGGTGCCCTTTAACTTAGCCGCCATGGTCGCTGGGAACATGGCAAAAACCTAGCTTTAGAGTTTAATTTTGAACGTCGTTCAATAGCGTTCTATGCAGGTCTACTTCCTTAAGTCCAGAAAGTGTTACCGGGGTCTGACCTATGACGACACTATCTCCCATAGATAAGCCTCAAGAGATAGAAAGCGTCATAAACCGAGAAGAAACGAGAGTTTCCGAGACAGGTCCATTCTACAATTACACACGCCAGTGGTCGATAAAAGGGCGATCAATGCCCGCCGGCCGGGAACCGGCGATGGCCGGAAGTCAGCCGGCGTCCATGTTTAGTGTTCGTGACCCGGATGTGGTCATTGTAGGTCACATGACGTCATGACATAATCACGTATGTTATTGTTCGGAGGTGACTGTACGTGTCTGTGCATAATGTTATATGCATTATTGAAGGGTATGTGGACGGTAAAAAGCGTAGAGAGATTTATGAGGTATTGACTGTAGGGAATATAAGTGGGGCTAATAGTGGGATGCAAGTAGGAAGCTGATGGGACTTATAAAGCTGTTTCGACTTCCCAACGAGTATTAACAAGAAACGTCACAAAATTTCATATACTTGTTTATATGGCGTGAGTTGTATTCGTGGAATGATATCACGAAGCGGAGCAGAGTGATTTATATAGCAGAAGACAAAAGAAATCTGAGTGACGTTTAGGTTGTATCTTACCCCGTCACATGTGTCTGATTGCTAATGTCACCCGTGGCATATAAATACTATATGGCATAACCGTGCCATACAGTCACACCATACATGTAAAGTCTGTTGAGATTCATATGAGGGATAGGATAAAACAAAAAATACTTCGCAAATCCATCCATCCACCATCTATCATTTACAATTCTGTACTGAATCACCAGGATTCATATTTGTGTGGTGTCCCACAATTCATGGCAGAACTGTCTCATGACAGAATGTATTTTGCTGAATAAAAAGGTCTAGGGATCTGCAGCCGCTGAATGGGGAAGGATTTAACGTATTCTGAATCTCTTAGAATACCCAACATATTATGGGGATCAATAAGTAGGCCTATGCCACTAAATTCAGGGAGGATATTTCAGAAAAGAGAGCAACAGCAATGTTCACATATTCTCAGAAAACTAACTTATAGAATTTAGCAGTGTTAAAGATCTACTGAGACCACGAACTTGGATGATATGTCCATGGTAAGACTAATGAGTGTTGAGTGAAATCGCCACTGTTTATTGAGTCAACATCTCAGTCCTTTTCAAACTAAACCACGAGCTCTTGAGACAAAACAAACTTTCGTCACACAGAAGTAAGAGGTTACTTAAACAAAGGAATGCCAATGAAATACTAGAGTGGCCTGTCTCAAGAGCCTCAAGTCGGGATGTGTGGAAGGAAAAGGGCCTTCAGGGAAACACCTATAAGCCCGGGGACCATGTATGTGCGGGTTGGGGGGCGGGAGGGGGGGGGGGGGTATTTGTCTTCTTGAGAGGAGCCAGATGGCCTGCCAGTGGCGCATGTGCAGTAGGTCACCAGGTCACTGTTGACACACTTCGTCGACGTAAGTAGTGCGCACGCGCCGGCCTCGCTGGTTCCCCTCACCAGGCCCCGTTTCTTCTATATACACGACGGGAACCTGCGTAGTGTTGGGATCGTGGTTGGAGAAGGATCTCAGACTGGAAGTCACTGGGGCACAAAACCAGAAACAATAGGCAGTGTGTGTGAGGTGGGGGGTGAAGAAGGATGTAGAATTAAGAAGGAATTGCATTGAGATTCGCAGTCACTGAAAATATGCCATGAGTTTTGGTTGCGGAGTAATCTCCCGCGGCAAAGCAGAGTGAGATTATGTAACTAAACCAGAATGAATGGCATATTTTCAGTGGCTATAGATCGCGTGCGGTTCAGATTTCATCTCACCCCTTACACTGACTAATTGGCTAACGTTTTTGACATCATCGAGTATTTTGTGTCATACTCGATTGGCGTTGGGTACAAGTTCCCAATGTTAGATCTATGGGGGGGAAATATCGTGACTGACTCGGATGTGTCCATCTAGGAGAGTGTGCGGGGCCTGTTTGGTCGTGTAGAGTCTGGATCCCTATCATATTGACGAGAGACTTAGGTTTCAAGGCATGCCATTTATCACCCTACTTGCTGAGCGTGGGCCACAGCCTAGGTTAGGGAGAGGTTATTTAGACTTTCAGCTTGCTGTAAAAAGTAGCCTTTACTGTCTGTGTGCCAACTCTGTGACATTGGGAAAGGTGCAGAGGAGCAGGGTGTCAGTCTGACTGTGTCTTAGAGGCGTGCCCAGATGACCAATCACTTAAGACCGAAATACATCTTTGACCCACTGGTGCTTCATATATTTGGATATTAAGAAGGCAGTTGTAGAATTTGACAGTTTACCGGGTGTAAGTGGGTTACAACAATGACCCATAGACTGAATACATGCCAAACCTTTTAATCGTTATTTTTCCTATAGTTTCACGTCCATTCATCACTGATGAACACACCGTTTGTTCCTAGTTATTACCATACCCAGTAAAAACTCCATTTTGCTGTAATGCCCAGTATGTAACAACGTATCAGAAATAGGCCCTTCCGAGGACCTCCATTTAAAACACCCACATCACTTGAGCGTCAGCAGCCTTTTAAAGCCCTACATATATCTCCAGTGTCTCATAACCAGGTCACTTACACAGGCCTAGCCTTGACAACCCGACGTCTCCCCTGATCGCAGCCACAGTCGCCATTCATAGCGCAGCAATATGTATTTGGGCAGGGTCTTTGTGGCTGTCTGCGTTAACCTTTCGCGGGCAGCATTTTGTTGTCTCAGCTTCAGTTTAAGAATTGTCTCGTCACATAATGGGCCGGTGGCTATGTGTGGTGGTGGGGGGGGGGGGGGGGTATCTTCTGTTGACACACTCTCCGTGCGGAGGTGTGCTGCTGTATATAGCCCTGCAGTGCTGGGAGTTCTGTGCTGGGAGCTGCTCGGGGCGGGGCGGGGCGGGGCGGGGCGGGGAGGGGCGGGGTGGTCGTGCCGGGCGGGTCCCGGGCCTCTGACGTCAGACGCCCGGCACGCGGCAAGGTGAGCAGCTCGCCCGGCGTCCCTCATGTGGCCCCCGCGCGTCGCGGGATGCGCCTCGTCCCGTGCACCGTCCCGTCACCCTGCCCTCACCAGGGGTACGTGACATACCCCCGCCTCCCCGTACCTGTACCATGAGGGCGCCGCCCGCCACAGGTGTCATCAAGTAGAAGCCCGCCACCAGGGGGTAGTCAGGAGGAGAAGCGGCAACCCGCGCTGATACGCCGCCCTCACAGCAGCGTGCAGGGGCCGCCGTGACCGCCCCACCCCCTCCCGGCTCCCTCCTCACCGGAGATAACGGTAGAGAGGCCGGGCACGCGCCGGGGGTGGGGGAGCGAGGGGTGGTGTGAGGGGAGGAGGCCGTGTCACGATACGGAGCCGCGGAGTAGTCCTGAACACAGTCTACAACACTGAGCCTCCCCGCTCACCCCCACCCCGACCCCCGCCCACCGCCCACCGCCCGTCAGTGACTGGATGACGCTTACTCACCCACTGACTGACGGTACGCCGCTTGTACCCCGCCTACCTCCACCTCGCCGAGTCGCACACAGCGGCAACCAGCGGAGCGTTTCATTGATACCCCGACTGGCGGCGTGGTGAGAGCGGGCGTCAGTAGGTGGCGCTAGTGGGCGCGTGGAACACGCAGCTGACAGTGACTGAGACAGACCCGGGTCTCTGACCCACCACCACCACCCAGTACCTGCCCAGGTAGACCGCACCTCCCCGGGGCGGGCATGGACAGCGCCGGGGGATGGAGGACGGGGAGACGGTAGGAGTCTCCACAGCGCCGGGAGACCCGCATCGGTCAGTGTCTGCCACAGCGCCCAGACCGGGGCCCAGACGGCGGCCAGTCAGCGTGTGTACGGCCGACAGCGGCATCTGAGAGGCAGGATCCACGCACCGCATCCTGGTGGGCGGGCGGCGGGAGGAGGAGGAGAGACCGGCGTGCCGGGAGGGAGGGCCAGCAGAGGCCCCGTCACTCTCACTGAGAGGAGAGCAGAGTTTACTAACACCACCAGCGACTTGTGGTAGAGAGAACACAGTTGACGCGGCGTCATGCGGTGGAGAAGGCACACCTGGCAGGACGGGCTTAGCGAGGAGGAGGAGGACGCGTAGGGACGGTAACACACACCTTCACCGACACGCCCCAGCGACCCGAGTACGGCCCTCGACACGCCTCAGTGAGCGGGAGGAGCGCGGCAGGGCGCCGGGCGGTGAGGGCCTAGCACGCCGACAACACCGCGCCGAGACCGCCCGCCACCCGCCAGCGGCCTGCACCGCATCCGGGACGGGCCCTGCAGCAGGCGGCAGTATCAGGACGGATACGTGCCCGTCAAGACCCAACACTGTGTTTTGTGTGTGTGCCGCACTTACAGGGACAGGCCACACACAGGAGGAAGGTAACAGCACATCCACACTCACTCTGCCCATTCCTTGTGTGGCGGACCAACCCCTGGAGGAGGTACTTGACTGTACATGCCACATACAGGAGGTAGTTTACTGTACACCTCCACATACAAGGACACAGGAGGAAGTTACTACACATACTCTGATCGCTCCTCGTGTGGCAGATCAACCCCTGGAGGAGATAGCTAACTGTACACGCGACGCCCAGGAGGAAGTTAACCTACCACTCTCACTCTGCCCACTCCCCATGTGTCGCAGTCACCCCTGGAGTTAACTGTACACATCCACATACCCACTGCTACACTGGCCACTAGAGCTACATCTACTCTCTCTCTCTGTTTCATATTAACCCCTGAGGGAAGTTAACCGTACCACACACACTCTGCCCACTATCTCTGTGGTTCATATTAACCCCAGGAGGAGCTAGTTAACTGTATACGCCAGACCCAGGAGGAACTTAACCGTACCACACTCACTCTCCCCACTCCCCGTGTAGTGTATCACACCATCCCCTGGCGGATTAACCCTCGCTACGGCTCGCCATGCCTGTGTTTGGCCGACTCGATGGCAGACGACTTTAGGCGGCGGCGGAGGCGGCGTCGTCAAAGGTCAGCGGGCCGTGTTTTGGCGCCGTGAGTGGGCGGCGGGAAACGGAGCAGTAGCAGACGACATTCGCACCATGTCCACCGCTCACTCTCTCCTCACTCACAGCAGTCGTCTCAGTTCCTCGTGTGACTCTTACCTACACCCAGCTCACTGTGAGTAGCGCCCTCCCGCGGCCGGAGAACGTGTTCTGTACTCAGATTAACAATGGCGGAGAGGTGATCTCCGTACTGTGGATCTCGCCTGAAGAGATCGCCCTTTGTTTGTTATTATTATTACACAGGAGTGACCATTTGTGATACACAAGGGGAAGGAGTGTTGTGATATTTCTCACCAGGTGAGAGATAAACCTTCCCACCATGCAGTCCCACGTGGAGCGGAACCGGCCCTTCGCAGGCCGGAAGTCGATCACCACCACCGGGGTGACCCGCGAGGTCGGCGACAGCGTCCGGGTCAAAGGCGGGTCCGGCGCGTCCCGACGTGTGACGTCACCGACCGGGGCGGCGGGCGGAGGAACGCCCGGCAAGACCAAGGCCGGCGCCCGTAAGACGCCTGTGACGTCACCGACCACGGCCGACCCCCTGACGTCAGCCGCCAGCACCAAAACGACGACGTCAACAACGACGTCATCCACGACGTCATCCACCACGACGTCCAAACCCAAGTCGACGTCGGAGAAGAAGATCTCCAAACTGATGGGACGCTCCAAGACGCTCTGCACGAGCTCGCCCAAGGACAAGGACGCCCAAGGGACTCCAGGAAACCAAAACGTTGTCCTCGTACGATACACCAGTGGTACGGGGACAATGTTTGGCCTCTTTGGGTCCAAGGATGATAAGAAGGATAGTCCCAAGTCGAAGGGCAAGGCACAAGCCGGGGGAAGTCCTGTTAAGGAACCCGCAGAGCCTAAAAATGATAAAAAGTCTGCAAAATCGCAGGATCAGAAAAAGGAGGCAGCATCGAGTAATAAAGACAAGGGTGAGAGTCTGTCTAATAAAAAGACGGCCGACAAGGATCGCTTAGTGAAGCCGGACGTGAAGAATGGCGACGTGAAGCCCCAGGAGTGTTCAGGGAAAGGTCCCAAGACGAAGGACGTGCGGGAAGACGACAGTGGCTACCACAGTCGTGAGAACTCGCTGGAGAAACCCTGGAGTAACAAACACAAACGGTGCATTATGAACGATCGGTGGAGTCCTGAAGACTCGACCCTCAATAACCGGGAAGGCCTTGCTGATGACATCACGGGCAAGAAGCAGAAGGAGATGTGTCCGCCGCGGAGAAACCGAGCCAAAGGCATCCAGAGTAGAGACAGTTCGACCGACCGCTCCGACTCTGGGAGCTCTCACCGGAACAGCCCCGTGGCTGGTCACGACCGGTTGATCCAGTCCAAGAAGCCCGGCAAGGAGGGCTCGAACAAGGAGGACTCGAAGAACGATAAGCTAGTCACTCGGAGTAGACCTGACACCTGTGATAAAGTGAACGAGGAGCGGCGTAAGGACCTGGTGAACGGGAACCAGAAGAAGGAGGTGCTTCCCCCTGGTGGCGACATGCCGCGGCCTCACCCGCGTCTCCGCTCCAAGCTGCGGTCTCCGGCCAAGACGCAGATCCGCCAGAGTTCCATCGACGAGACCCCGGAGGAGGGCGAGGAGGACGTGACGCCCACCCCCTGGTTGAAGAAGAGCCTGACCTGCTCGGCGCTTCTCCCGCCGTCCACGTCGGCCGAGGACCTGCTCAACTCCAACAGCATCGAGCCTGGATGCCGCAGCGGCGAGGACCTGCAGGTGACGGCCATCGTCCACTCCGAACCCTCCCACAATAACAACAACAACAACGTCAGCCGTAAGACGTCCAAGGACCTGACGGCCGACAAGAAGCTGGGCGCCGGCAAGTTGAACTCGCGCACCAAGACGGCCTCGCCCGTCCTCGAGGTGCTGTCTCACGGGGTCATTGATCCTAATGAAAGCCCTGCCCGCAAATCCAAGACCTTTCTACGCAAAATTAATGGATGGATCCAGGATCACACCATGCGCACCGAACACAAGGCCGAGGCCAAGCCGGAGGCCAAGAAGGAGGTCAAGGCCACGTCCTCCAGGAAGTCCAAGTTGTCGCACCAGCACAGCGCGCCGGAGGAGATGCCGTCACACCCGTCCATGGTGCGCACCACGGCCACGGCCACGGCCAGCACGCCCACGGCCAGCCCGCTGCACGCCAGCCCCCTCCACCACGCGCGGCCGGCCAAGAAACTGCCCAAACAGATGTCCTTGGACTCGGCGAAAACCAGCGAGATCAAATCTACCGTTCGGACGAGTGGTAAGAGCCGTAGTCAGCCGATTCCGGTTGCCATCCCGACCCCGCCCACGCTGAGCACGCCCTCGCCCGCCCCCTCCTCCACGCTCTCCTCCACCTCCGGCCTCGTGCCCAGCGAGAACTTGAGCTCGCCGGACGAGGAGTTCGTGGACGTGGTCGACGAGGCGCTGCGCTACGAGCAGCGCGCCAAGGAGCGCGACGCGGCCAACGCCGCCGCGTCGTCGGCGCTGGCGGAAGCGGAAGTGACCCGCGGCGGTCACCGGAAGACGGCGCGCGATGTGAAGCGCAGCCGCAGCTTCAAGGACATCTTCCGGGGCAGGAGCAAGTCTCGCGGGCGTGACCGCGACCGCGAGAAGGAGCACGAGCGGCAGAGAAAGATTGTGGATTCGTACGACCTGCGTGTGGAGCGCGTGGATCTACGCACCCGCTTTGGATTACCTCCTCTTCACAACAAGGTGGGCGGCCGTGTGCTCGCGCCGGCCACTTCTTCATGTCTCCTCTCTCACTAACCCCTCTTTACCCCCGCAGGAGGACAGGGAGTCAATGTTTACACTCTCACCACCATCTCACCAAGTATCTCTTCCCTTTAATGCCTCGTGTTAAAAGGAAGCTAGATGATCATCCCTTTATATTTGTGTCAATTCTTAAATTATGCCCATTAACGGTATTCAACTTTTTATTGACTAAAGTATAATTTGTCGTAATATCAATGTACAGAGCCCCAAATGAATGATACGTTATTAGTGCCGACGATAGGGGAGTGTAACCTGATGGGTTTAATTCTAAATAGTCAGGATATTCTTATCATGAAAAATATGAAATACCATAACTAAGTGTAATTGTATGCAGAGAAAGGTGGTTATGTCAACCATCTCTATAGTGATGTAGCGACGATGTAGAGTGATCAAATAACTGGGCCATGAAGTGACGTGACGCTACTGCACGAAATGCGGGGTAGAAGGGGTCAGGGAATTCAAGAAAACTTATCGTGACACCTTCCACTATATGAATTACATGAGTGCTTTATATTGTTACAATTTATAGTCTTCATAGTTGAAGAAAGCCTGTCTTACTCGAACTCCTCGAAAGAATAGAATTTGATATTGAACACTTTAATGCCTTTGGTAGACTTCCTCAAGTCTTTGATTATGGACATTCATGATTAAACAAAATTAAGATAAAGTATGTGGCAGTGTGACTGGTCCTGGTCGAGGAGGGGAGGAGTAGGTGGAAGGGTACAGGGACTGAAGCCAGTCTATTCCTTGTCTTCGTTTCGACTTGACCACAGTCTTCTTCGTGACAGGAATGCTTTCAGAATACAGTCATGTATTATACACATGTTATGGTCACCTCCTGTTGGTGATTAATAGTCTTGTAATGTGAAATTCACGGACAATGACTAAGGACCTTGTCGTGTGACCAGGTTCACGCTGCTCAAGTTGCTGTAGAATTCCTTCATTGGGAGAAGGCTGTGTGTTGACGTGAAGGTGTGCCGTCTTGGCGTCCCACTAGCGTCCCACCGGCGTTCCGTATAAATCACCATAACTCAGCGCCTAGACTGGCGTCAGTCCCTGCTTCCTATGGCTACCCCTCCACCAACATCACCGCTCCTCGCGGGGATACATATATCTGTTTATATAGATATGATTCCTAGACCAGTCACACTGCAAAATACTTTATTTGAATTTTGTTTAATTATGAATGTCCATAATCACAGACTTGAGCAAGTCTACCCGGCACCCGACAGCCGGGGGCAACGACCACTGTCAACCACTGACACACAGAACTGATAGTTGTCGTTCAATTAACACATATTTGTTGTGTCATGGTTGACGACGTATTAGGATCATGTAAGCAGTCTATAACGTCACGGATATCTTGTCTATGCCAATGTATCGGAAGGGGGGGAAGTGAATTCCTTGTACATTTACCCTACCACCTACGACTCCAAAAGTACTCGTGTAAATACTGTGATTCAGAGTTATCAATCATTACAGTGCCCTCCTTCTAAATCCACGGACCTTCATCTAAGTCTATGCGAAATATCATTAAAAACTCACTCTTACATGTGGTGTCATGATATGGATGCATAACAAACATGTGGTCTGTTATCATGAAATAGATCCTCTGGGTTTAGTAACGGGGATACGTAGATATGTTATCGGTCGTGTGGGACCAGGTGTGCGGGCAGGGTTAGTACACGTTATCTCACCCAGGAGGTGATAGTAAAAGAGCTACATGGTTATGTGTACGTGCTACATTCCTCATGCAGATAACACCAAGTCACTCGTGTTTTCAACGACCGCACGTTCTCCGCAGCATGCAAAAACACGTGCAGCACATTCATATTCAGTTAGAAGCCAACACGGAGAACAAATAATTACAGAGATGGCAGTTTTCCGCTTTTCCAAGGAAATCCTTGTTTTCATTTGGCTTTCTTGTGTAAAACAAAGAGGGAATAAATTGAGCCTCATTCGCCAATAAACCAAAACGGAGATGAGGTATGTATCATGGGCGTATCACTGCCACGGTTATGTTATGAATAGATAGATACATGTGTATTGTCTAGAATGACCTCAAGAACAATGCTACTGTCAGCGAAATTCATAAGGAATTCCATTCGTCTTATTTGCAATTCATATTGATAAGCTTTCACTTGGTCCTGTTTTTTCATGATTAGATTTCACGCCTCTTTTCACGAGGAAAAAAGAGACAGCACTGGCCTGAATTCTCGTTTACTGTGAGTTGCCAATACAAACGTTGAACGTTGTTGACATTGTTTGTCAACAGCACTCTTAAAGCTGTACGATAATCGCAGTGATGACCACCGTATACATCGATGATAATCGATAGTTTTGTGGGCAGGCGGTCGTACACTACGAGAGGTTGGTGCGTAGAAATACACGAGCGCTGGCGCTACCATCTTTTCGAATAGACCATACCCATTAATTGCTATGTTAAAGGGTATGATAATAGGGACTATTTCTTGCTCTATAGCACAAAGGGACTATTATACCGTATACCATGGCTTTGAGGCCGTATGCCACAGATTTAAATCAGAATACCACAGTTATGGTATCTGACAGGTTTTATACAATGGGTCGTGGTTTACTTCTGTCCCTATACATGTTCAATGGGTCTTTGTATACGATGGATGATAATGAGTCGTCAACTCCGAGGTGCAGCCTTCAGAGCGAGGTGTTGACCTGGGGTCAAGTGATCAAACGTCGGGAGTTGAGGGGATGTGTCGGGCCCTGGTCAGGGGCCGTGATCCCAGACATGGTGGTCTGTCTGCGCCTTCCCGGCTGATTGATGTCGGCCGGGAACCCACTGAGCTCCCGACACACGACGACAAGCCTTCCGACACACTACGACACCCAATACAACCTCCCGACACAGCGAAGATGTGGTGATTTAGTTTTAACTCTGATGTACTATGAAACCGAATTTTAAGGCTATGATGAGGGATTTTTTATTCAGAGCCATGTCGTAGCCATGTCGGATCCACGTGGCAAGCAGTGTGTGCCCAGCTTAACTCTAAACGCAACTCATGTTGCACTGGCGGTATCAATGGTCTGCCCAATCAGACACGAGTCCGTAGTGATTGTGTGTAGAACATTGAGACGTATAGCTACCAATGTAAATGCAGTTGATGTGAGTCTGTAGATATAATACTGCACCCTCCCAACACTGTTTAGATTACAGTAATCCTAAGTGAAAAAGGGATGACCGTTTGGGGCCATTTCAATAAGAGAGAACCTTCTTTGGGTGAAGGAGGAGAACTTGCACAGAGTTTTCTTTGGGTGAAGTAGGAGAATTTGCACATGGCTGACATAGATCTCAATACGCGTGGTCAGGGACCCGAGGCCGGGGGTCATCTGAATGCAGTTGCTGTGTGCCTGGCTGGGAGAGAGATTGTGAGGAATGTCGGACTTGGCATAATGGCCAAGTAAACGTTGGCAGAGTGTACCTGTGCCGGACAGGGAGGGCCAAGTGGTCAGTCCCAAGGAAACATTTAAACAGGGACAGTCCAGCGCCACTAGTGTCAAGACTCGACACAATAGACGAGAGAGGTCAAGAGGCACTTCTACACTGGCCACCAGAGCTACACTACGTAAGGTGGGGTTAAATCCACGGCCACCTTGACCCACTATACCTATAAGTGGTTTTCATTCTCCCTACAGATCTTTCGTATGACCTGGACCTATGTTTGGAGAGTGTCCTACACTTGAAGCCATTTTCCATATTCTCATTTCCTATTGTGTATATTTTGAATGAAATTACAATAAAGGTAGCTTTATTATCAATTTTGTGAGCTATGGATATTATTGTGTAATTTCTTCGGCTCTCAGAATCCAGGTAGAAACAAAATTGCTTGGTCCCAGGTGGGAATTCATGGACAATGCCAGGACGTCAAAACAGAGTGGAGACAGAGGTGGCGGCCACTCTAAAGCCACCGTGTGTCTACTAGATAAAACCTACACTGTTAAAAATGCGCAGCTGTGCCTACTTCAATAAAGCAAAATGACTGGGTCACATACACGTTTGTACCGGTTGTCACATATGGCAGGTCATGTAAGAAATGATGATAATATGCACAGGTTATAGTAATTAGAGAGTCGAGCCAGATAGGTGGCATTATAATAGGCACATCACCATGCATATTATGTCGTGGTTAGCAATGTTGTGGTTAGTAATTCATGAAAACAGGAAAGAAATTAGCTTCACGGCTTGGCAATTTTCCCAGGAGAAAAAGAGACATGCCACTTTCCCATGGAGGGAGCGTTGTATTGCTGTTCTATTAACACGGGCTCGTATGATTATTGAACTGTGTAGACAAAGCCAAGTCGGTCTGTACATATTATCGTCCGCTAACAGCGGCCTCGCACCACCTGTCGCCCGCAATGTCGCTATTCTCACCACACTCTCCCTGTGAACCTTCACTGAGCGTGGGACACGCGCTCATATTAGCTGCCTATGTTAGGGAGAAGTTATTTAGACTTTAAGTGTGCTGCAAAAACTATCCCTTCTGTGTGCCAACTTTGTGACATTGGTTGGGTACAGAGAACCAGTGTCTAAGACTTGAGCGCTGAATCCAACGAGCGACCGAAATCTGCTGAAATGGAGAACAGGCGGTATCGGGTAAAATCAGGAAAACTCGTATAAGCATAGCCCACTTTTTCTGGTAATTTCAGATGCTAATATCATTCATTGCGTGAGAACATTAGTCACCGCAGTCTGGTAGAATTAGCACTTAAATTAGAGGCGTGCCCAGTTGACCATGACCAACCACTAGAGACCGAAATACCTCATTGACCCACTGACACACTGATGCTTGATATGTTTGGGTCTAAGAAAAGAAATGGCAAGTTGTCTGGGGGCAAATGAATCACAGAAAATTACCATAGACTGAATATTACCCGACCCTTTTATTTGTGTTTTTTTAATGATAGTTCCATTCTCATTCCTCAATGATAAACATACCATTTGTTCCTGGTTAACTTGGCCCTCCGTCCTGAAATTCCGTGTCACTGCAACTACTTCCTCGTCTGAAGAGGGAACATTGCGTTCCGGTACGGTTAACCATTGGGGTTCTATAATACGCTTTCTACCGTTTTGGTAAGGGTTCTATAATACGCTTTTTACCGTTGGTAAGGGTTCTATAATACGCTTCTTACCGTTGGTAATGGTTCTATAATATACTTTTTACCGTTGTATATGTGGTTTCGTCACCGTTTCCCATATTTATGTGGAGTGACACACTCACACCACTCACATGCTTCACCATCTGGCCGTCCCAACCTTTCATGTACTATTCATGGGTAATTGAAGGAAACACATAAACAAAAAACAACTCAAATCAATCACACCAGATTAATAATGTTACGAGAAACAGGACCGCAGGCCTGAGTCACGTGACAAAGAGGACGCCCAAGTGCGCGTGCGCGGAACCCACGTGACCACCGCGCATGCGTATCAATAAGTAAAGCGAGGGGCATGGCGCGAGATTTGTGGATTCTGTCTGAACCTGAACGTGGGAGAATATCTATGAGCACACAACCCAATGTTTCACACCAAATACTTACACCGTGGTACCTCAGTTTTCTGGTTGTTTCCGGGTTCTACTAGTGTACTTTTTTTTATCGTGTTAAAGATGTTAAGTGGATATAATCAGGATTCGGATATTTTCCGGGTCTTTCCATAGACCTCATTGGCATCTCTGTAATAACCTTGTACCGTAAACAATCGCAAATCGATTACTGAGCTCCATTACCTTTTATTTCAACGCCATATTTTAAAGTCCTTCCCAAATTAGGCTTACGCACGCCATGATATGTCGACCGCTGCACGGTGTGTGTTCACGCGACTGAGATGAATTGACTCGTATGTACGGTACAACGTACCAGGAGGTGAAAACTGTAGCCTGGGGCTCAATAATACTGCCATAAAGGATGAAGGTCTGGGAATAGAAACAAATGTGTCTAGCTAGAGCATTAGTATGCAAGCTGAAGATGCCCGTTGAGACTGATGAGGCAGTAAACGACGGCAAACAAAAACCGTATGAGCGTACAGAGGAGAGGGGATGGGATGAGGGTAGGTGAAGTATTCACCCCCATCTCCACTCAGGGGTGACCAGCTCTTCTATATCAAAATGTGGGGTAATATGCAGTAATGGAACCAGCGAGGAGGAATGAACACAGTGTCTGGACTTAGAAGCAGAAGATCCACTAGAAAATTATTTCCATAAAATACAGTTATAAAGTAAGGTCGTATTGCCTGATAGTGGCGCTATAGTCATTGTTTTATACATGAGAGGTGTTCAGAGAACAAGTTTAGACGTTTTCCAGTGCTCAGTATTGAGAGGAAACCAGCCCTGTTGGGGACGGGGAATAATCTTGGATCGTACATGAAGATCTTTTTCTGTGTGTCAAGGAGACACAGGGACGATGTGGGTGAACTTTATTCAACACTTATTCGACGGCTAAGACTGTCTTAGCGAACGAATTTAGATATCATTAGACGATAACCCTTGTCTGAGGTACAGAAAAGGGTCTTGATGTAGGATCCTAGATTATTAATCGGGCCCCTGGTTATAATGTGGAGAAGGAGTGGTGAGTGGGCGGCGGGACAGGTGCCCAGATGGAAACGGTTATTGAGGGAATACGGCAGGGCTGTAGAGTTACTGTAGCCTGGAGGCCTGGCCCATGTGTTCACTCACATTATAGGCCAGGTAACGCCAGCCATTTTTTTTGTGTATTTTTGGTAACGCTGCCATTTTTCTGGTGCATTGTGGGAGCAGGCTTTCCCTAGACTCTGGTCATACATTGGGATATCCCTAGTCGGACTGGTTCGACTCAGACCCTATACTCTAGTTCCGATAACAGGGAAACCCTGATAATGACGTCAGCAGCTGTCCTGAATGACAGTTCAAGGTGGTTCTCTAGTACTGCGTTATCTATCCCATATTTCATTAGGGCAGGGAATCAGTCTAGAGTTACCGTAGAGACTGTGACAGCTGCGTCAGCCACGCGGCACCTGGTAGACACTGACACCTGAAGGGCTGCGGTGTCTTGTTATTGTACGATGTCGACCGTTCACAAAGTATCCCCCGCACACAGACGGTGTGACCGACCCACCTGCCCGCTCATCTCACCCTACACCGTGACGGGGAGTGGAGTCACTCACGCACGACCACTCCACGCGCCTACCTTTGTCACACACCAACTCCCGTCTCCGTGGAGCCGGCCAGGTGGGCCGTCTGTGTCTGCAGGGATGGCACTTCTCTGGTATGTAACAAAGAGAGAATAAGTTGTGTCTCATTCACATCAATAAACAGAGGCCCAAACCCCAGCCCCATTCCATGGTCAATAATGATGTGTTTTCCATGTTTTCTCAGTCTCTCTGAGGAAGTGAATTCCATACGGAAAATATTTCCTCATATATTCATGACCACAACTGAGATCCGTGTGTGTGTCCTGGGGCTGGGGGTAGGCTTTGTTAGGCCAGTGTTAGGCCGGCTGACTGGAAACAGACATGTAATATTGTAATTCACCGTGCCTGCCGACAACATTCCTCTGTTAACCGTGAGAGAGTCACACGATCACATAATCACAGGCACAGGGCGCCTCATTAGTGGCACCAGCATTAATTAGTCAGCTGTGGGAGGCGTCAGGCATCACTGATTTCCCCACACACCCTCACTCAGTGTCCTGCACTCTATTTACTGCTATCTTTTTTTAGCATGGGTCACGCGCTCAGATACACTGCCGAGGTTAGGGTGAGGTTACATAGACTCTTAGCCTGCTGCAAAAAAACACTTAACCATTTCTGCATACCAACTTTGTGACAATACGAATGGTGCAGAAACCCAGTCTCTTTAGAAGCGTGCCCAGCTGACCATGACCTTTCACCCGAGACCAAAATCCCCCAATGACTGATGCTTGATATATTTGGATCGCAGACAGGCAGTTGTACAAATGGCGGTTACAAAGAATGACGCATGGAGTGAATATAACCCAAATTGTTATTTATTAAAAATTCCACGCTCATTCATCGATAATGAACATACTGTTTGCTCCTAGTTTTCCTCAGTGACCGTGACCACGGGTCGTGGTCATGAGGCGTGACCGGAACCACTGACCGTGACCGTCATGACGTAACGTCAGTACGTGACGTCACACTCAGCAGCTACAGATGAACTGTGCACGTGTAGTTTTCTGCCCGCTGCCTGGGAATAAATGAGAACGATACTGCAATTTATCACAGTTCCCAGCCCTCTCTCTTAGTCCACGTGTGAATCTCCCACACTTCTTCCGGGTGAAACACACATCTGTCGGGTTGGGGGGGGGGGGGTGGGAAGAGGGAAAAACTAAACCGAATATATGCTTAGTGTATCGGAGAGGGGGGGGGGTCCTATTTTTCCAAGGAAATCCTTGTTTTTATTTCCAGATTATGAGTTTTTCCCTTGTTTATAACAAAGAGAGAATAAATTTGGCCTCATTCACACCAATAAACAGTGGTTCATACCCCAGCTACATTTCATGGCTAACAACGATGTGTTTTCCAAGTTTTCATAGTCCTCGGAGGCAGTAAATTCCACATGAAAAATATTCCCATTTTTCTCACGAGCCCACCTGACATGACTAGTGAGTCTTATGGCGGTATACGAGAAGCTGACTTCAACCTGCCCTCCTTTGTTACCAGGATTCCCGTAACAAAGACCACTCTCCGTTTAATGATCGCTGCCTCCTCCAAACATGCGAATCTCAATTCCTCCGCATAAAATCGTCGGGAAAGGAGAGAGGATGAAAGAAAGTCCCTGCACGAATCAAAGCTGATCGTCGCCGGAGACCCGTCTCGCCCCCTCCTACACGGACCGGACCAGACCAGCCGGCGCTTTCTGTTTCTAATTTCGTTAATTATCTAATTAGGACGCATCCTGTCTGACGGCCGCTGGTCTAGCAGAGCAGGAGGACGAGGCTTGGGTGGAAATAACTGGCGCCGACTTCAAACGGCGCTGCTCGTTGTCGTCTGCTCGTATTTCTGGTCCGTGTCGCTGTGCGCGCGGCGGCCGCGTGCTGACACAGCAGGTCAGTGTGGGGGGAGGAGGGAGGGGCAGGTTTTTGTGGGAATTATTATTAAACGCGGACGCGGATTGATAGCGCGGAAAAGTGCCGAGTTGCCGCTGGCGGGGAGCTTTTTGGAATGAGCAGATCTTTGAGTCACCAACCACCCCTCGGAATAAACCAGCGGCCGGTCCACTTTTACACCGGTTAAAAGGAGGAGTAGAGCGGGACCAGTGGGGATTGGGGGGGGGGGGGGGGGTGGAATCTTCTGCTGTTTTTTTTTTAATTGTCAATTGTTAAAGGGTAATTGGCATGAATCGGTGAGATGGGAAAATATGATTTATAGGAAAAAATAAGAAAATTGACCCCGTACACGCCCGCACACTGCCCCTGGATGTGTGAAAATCAATCACCTGGAGATTACATGGTGGGACTGAGGGATCGGAGTGATCCCCCCGTCCCATGTCCCTCCTCCAGCCCGTAGGACCCCCGCCAGCAGCGCCCGGGGGTACCTGACGCCGCACGGATCGGGGGGAAGCCGGGGGCCGATCCCCGGCTAATTAATTATACCTCCGACACGCACCATCCACGGGCGGCGGCGGGAATCTCCCAACATTAATTCTGATTGAATTACGATCTGCGTGACCTATCGCCTCCCCGTGTATGTCCTCTAATCCCGCCCTGAACGACCGGCACCGGGCTTTAATTGATTAGTTACGGGATTAATTAAGATAGCGCCACGTGAGTCAATTAATAAGAAACATAAAGAAATGGCCGACTCGTTGATCATTTACCGACATGAAGGGGATTGAGTGGTAACTTTGAGTTGCTCAGAAGAGAGCGGACGTAGATATGTGATTATCCACCTGATACAAAGTGTCCACAGAAAACACCTAGGGAGTGTGTATCACCATACCCGATCATACAGATATATCCTCCTAATACAAAGTGTTCATAAAAAACACATGGAAACTGTGTATCACCACAGCCGCAGCATGCAGATATGTTGTATGCTTCGAGTTACGATAAAACGTGCATACGGAAAAATGCTAAAATGAACTAACATCGGTATGCCACTTGTCAGGAAAAAGTTAGATGGTAAGATAAGTATAGACTGATTTCAGATATAAGCAATCATATGCTCCTCGGTGTTGACCTCGTTTTCGCTCGGATATTACTACGCGTCAACTCATTGGAGCAAACAACCGCGTGTTTATGAAACCAGTCAATATTGTGTATCTATTTTCTTCGCATAAATCATACTCAATGCTCATGGAGTATTAAGAAAAAAAACTCAATGGGGGATGATGTCACAATTGTTAGCCAATTAGTCAGTGATAGAGGTGAGATCAAATCTAAACCGCACTCGATCCATAGCAATTGAAAATGCGCCAATCATCTTGGTGTTCTATATAATCCCACTCAGCTTTGCCTCATGAGATAACTCCATAATAAAAACTTCATGGCGTACTTTCACCAGCTACGGATCTCGATGCAGTTCCTTCTCATGACTATACAGGGATACCATGAGCTGCTCGCCATAGAAACACAACACAGACTCGGAACTCGACCCTCACATCAAACATGCTATCGATCTGTATGGATCAAGATCGATCCCCAAGACGTGCACCGGACGGGGGGAGGTGGGCAGAACAGTTAGTGTTTCACGCCTCGGCCCCGCCATGGATTTCACGTTCAAACATTGATGGTAAATACACAGATAGGTTGCGGCGCGGGGACCCGTGGAGCGGCGGAATGCCATGGAGAACCTGCTGGAGTTCACTTGGTTGAGAATAACATTGGTTTTTTTTCCCGCCTTATTGATCAGGTCGGTGTAAAACAGGACTCGGAGCCGCCAAAAAGTGGCGGCGATTAACGAGGACCTTGTTTGTGTACAGCTTTTAATTGCATAGTGCCAGAATTCACGGACAATAACAGTAAACATTACTCGTTTATTTAATGAACTGCTCGCGGTTGGAGGTTTGCTACATTCACCGAGGCTCCCATTCATGTGATGGGTATTATTAGCGCAGAATTTGCATTCGGAACTTTTTAGCGCCGCAGCGACTCAGTCGTGATGAATGTTACCACAAAAGTTGTGGCTTCAGCAGTTTTACTATTCCCTTGAAGTCTTGTATACATAGTCAACAGAGTTCCTGATCAGCGTAGAATCATAACAAGTTAATAGGTCTAGTCCCAATACAGCTGTCAACAGACAAAAGAAGAGCAGGTAAAGGAGCCAATAAACCATCAATTCTAGAGGTCCTTTGTATAGCTATTTTTCTGTAGACCCTCAGTAATATTCGTATATTGACCTTGGGACCGGGCTGATGGTTGTCAATTGACAGATGGTTGTCAATTGACAGCTATCCGAGGCTCTGTGTGTGTCTGAGCGGGGGGGGGGGGGGGGGGGGGGTGTCAGCAGGTGGAACTAAAGCGGCATTCACACGGTGGGATTCATGTACCTCACGGGATATTCGTCTGAGACAAATCTAGCTGAGATTCTGTACTGGAACGCTATCTCTTCGTCTGACTGGTGGGGTTCCATTTCCCTGAGACAAAACATTTTCTCCTGCAATTGTCGGCGACGATAACTCCTATTGAGGTAAAATTGAATCTTAAGAGATTTTGATTTTAAACATGCTTAGAATTTATAGAGGCATTTTGATGAGACAAATGTACCTACTACTAAGTCGCAGACTACATGTAATGCCCAACCTAGCCATTAGGAAGCCATCAAAGAGGATCACATGTTTTCCACACCCCTCACCTAAAGGGTGAATCCCAGGCCAGGGTTGAGTGTTCACGCGACAATCTATGTGAAAATAATCTGAATACTGACTACGTTAGAAAGGGGACAAAGTCAGGCTGAAATTCACTGTCACCGGTACCCTTTTAAGCAGATAGAAGTCAGATGTTTTATTTTAAAATGAATGAAGATATTGAAGCTTGGCGTCGGTTATTTTCTGTATCAGACTATGGACGCCGGGCAGGTTCGTTCTCCAACCACACCTGGTACATCCCGCTTCCTTTAAAACTCTGTTTGAAGAGCGGTTTCCTCTCAGTAGGGTCACGTGAGCAGGGCCACGTGACCCTGGATTTATTGATAGTGTCTGGGTCTGTCACCAGGTGGCCAGGGCCTCAGATGTTGTCGACCAACCGCGTTCTCCAAGCAGAATCCGTCTACACCTCAATCACCGTCGCCACATGAGGCACCCCTGGGGATATGTGGCCGGAGAGTGAGTACGGACCTTGAGGCGGGGTACCAGGTCGATAGACGGCCATCTTGATGTCCAACCGGGGTCCTATGTCCCAGTCAGAGGACACAGTCCTTCCGGGGACCGACCTCAAGGTCAAAGTGCCGTCGTCTGGAGGTCATGCCAAGGTCGTCAGGTCAGCCTCACTTCAGTGAGAGTCGACGTAGCGGATTGTAATGGAGCTGGTTCCCTGTGATATAGAAATGTTTTCTATTACGCTGGTGACGACGCTGGTTCCCCGGGGGTCTAGGGAGCCAAGCGAAATTTAGCTGGTTCCCCCATACGCTCTGAATGACCAGGAAACCAGCGTAAGTTCAAGGTCGCTTCAAATCATACCATACCTGTCCCATTATTCATTTGGGCAGGGAACCAGTCTAAGTGAGCATATCCTTTAGTCATTAAAGAACCCTGATGCAGAGTGAGAAAATCCTCTGGTGAGCGATAAATGGTGTATCTATGAAACACTGAACCCAGCTGCAGTTTAATAGGCGATGAATTCTGTATATCATGTATATTCATGTAGGCACATTTCCCCGCTCTCTCTGAAGCAGCAAATTCCACATGAAAAATACGCCCCTTGCTCACTCAAGCTGTGTGTGTCTGTGTAGGTATGAGTGTGTGTGTTGGAACTGAAGGTTGTGTATATCTACGTAAGTCATACTGAGCCTTATGTGGTATATTGTGATATGTGGGCAAACAGAGGGTAGGGTCGCCCTTATACAGCCCTACACGGTAGCTTGGTGTGCACACCCTGTACGTGGCCACAGACGGCAGTGAGTCAGGAACATGTCAATACGCATGGCGTGACTGGGCGGCGGGTGTAGAGCAGGTACAGGTGTGTTTAGTACGCCCTGGAGAAGCACCTTTACCCGTGGATCACGTGGATCACGTCCTCTATACAGACAGGCGTACATAGCAACCGTCTCCACCCCTCAGACTGTCAAGTCAGTGTGGTACGCGTATCGCTGGTCAGATCACTGCATGGTGTATGTACACCTCTATGCAGACAGGCATACATACACACCACTGACGGTTTAAGAAAAACAAAGCGGCTGTATGCTCCGAGGAGTTGACGCGCAGTAATATCCGAGCGTTTGCGAGCATGTTGCATAGAGACATCTGCGAGGAAAATACTATATTGTATGTATTACCCACATTTTCTGGACGAGTGGCATGTCTATAGCACTTCGTTTTAGTTATGCACCATATGTCCTTACACACCTTTATGTATGCGCCCCCACAGCATACATCATATCTGTATGCTCCAGGTATGGTGATACGCACACCCTATGTGTTTTCTCTGGACATTTTGTATAAGGTGGATAAAAAATAGCAACCTCTCTCCCCCCCCCCCCCCCTCAGAACCTCTCTCTCCCCCCTCCCCCCCCCCCCCCCCCCTCAGACCGTCTGGTCAGTGTGGTACGTGTATCGCTGGTGAGAACACTGCACGGTGTATACGCCCCTCTATACAGACATAGATACATAGTGTATCAATGCACTGGGGGTATGTTTCTCCCCCCCCCCCCCCCAGACCGTCTCGTCAGTGTGGTACTGTATCGCTGGTGGGAACACTGCACGGTGTAAACACCCCTCTATACAGACATAGATACATAGTGTATCAATGCACTGGGGGTATGTTTCTCCACCCCTCAGACCGTCTCGTCACTGTGGTACTGTATCGCTGGTGAGAACACTGCACGGTGTATACACCCCTCTATACAGACATAGATACATAGTGTATCAATGCACTGGGGGTATGTTTCTCCCCCCCTCAGACCGTCTAGTCACTGTGGTACGTATATCGCTGGTGAGAACACTGCACGGTGTATACACCCCTCTATACAGACATAGATACATAGTGTATCAATGCACTGGGGGTATGTTTCTCCCCCCCCCCCCTTAGACCGTCTCGTCACTGTGGTACGTATATCGCTGGTGAGGACACTGCACGGTGTATATACCCCTCTATACAGACATAGATACATAGTGTATCAATGCACTGGGGTATGTTTCTCCACACCTCAGACTGTCTCGTCACTGTGGTACGTGTATCGCGGGTGAGAACACTGCACGGTGTATACACCCCTCTATACAGACATAGATACATAGTGTATCAATGCACTGGGGTATGTTTCTCCACACCTCAGACCGTCTCGTCACTGTGGTACTGTATCGCTGGTGAGAACACTGCACGGTGTATACATCCCTCTATACAGACATAGATACATAGTGTATCAATGCACTGGGGTATGTTTCTCCACACCTCAGACTGTCTCGTCACTGTGGTACGTGTATCGCTGGTGCACGGTCTACAGACTCCTCCCTCCTGTGTAGACGACGTACCACACAGCGCCCGTCCTCTCCGGGCGGTCCCTGGAGGTGAGGCCCGTCGTGATTGGTTGTTTGACGATTCCTCCAGGAGCCTTATCTCTACCGGCTCCCTTACACACGTCTGTATTTGTCGTGGGATTAGGAGAGGGCTGCCAGGATTAGGACCCTCTTCTCCAGGGTGAGGGAGGCGCTGGAGACTCGACTAGAATCCCGGGTCACATGAAAAGGCGGATCGTCCGCCCTGCTTCCTCTGTCACCTCATCAGAGGGAGAGGTCCGTGACTCGACGAGGTTGGGGCAAGGGGAGTAATATAGGCTCGTACATGAAGACCAACGAGACCCAGGGATAATGTGGGTCAACTTTATTCAACACTTATGGGGGATGACCTCTCCATGTTGGGATATCACAGTCTTAACGAACAAGCTTGAATAACATTTAATAATAACTCTCGTATCAGGTCTCCTTGTAACCTGTACTTCATAGCCATAAGTTGTTCAAGTCTAATCCAAGAGTAGAACCTATATCTGTACAGTGTACTAGACCTTCCTGTCCTAATATACAGATGAGATAGCTATGGAAATTATAGGCTGGGGGTAGGGAGTTAGCTCAGTGTAAGGCACTGTAACCCCAAGGTTGTAGAACTTTGCGGATTTGAGTCCCACTGCAGCCGCTCTTCTCCTTCATGCCCAGCAGTGGTAGATTTTCTGTTATATCGAGGGCCAATCGTTCCATGACATCACTGATGTGTTTTCCTGCTGAATTAAGTTGAAAAAATCCACATGATTTTATTCCCTGACACCAACTGACATGCGTGCCTCATACTACATGGCGTCGTTACGTCTCAGAGCTGGTAACTCTCTCGGCCCTCCCCTCCCCGCCCCTCACAGAGTGTCGTGCCGCCGACTGCCTTATAAAGACCGAACAGCGAGCTACACAACACAAGACATTATCCGCCGGATGCAGGCCCGGCGGTCCCGAGGCCAGCAACTGCTGAGTTGCGTGTTTCCCACATCGCCAATGGGAGTCTCAGATCTATCACTGTTCTTAGTGACATGAGACTGAAGTGTCAAACCAGCATCGCATTTCAATCCTCTACACCACCCGGAAGTACAGATTGAGGGCGAAAAAACTCCAGTGAAACCTCAACCTCGATGAAATGTTATATTTCAGAAATTAGCTCTTGAGGTAACTCTGCGTAAAGATCACGGAGATGTGGAAGCGTGTGGTGAGCTGAGTGACTCGGAGGCATGAGCTGCTCACTGATAGGTCATTCACCTTTACCACTGCCGTCAAGTGCCGTGTAAATACGCCTGCCGTGCCCTGCCCACTTCACCTCTCATCGTCAGTATTTCTTTCTCTGCTCGAACCCGGGTACTTGAGCCCACTCGCTGGCCACCTCAGCCCACACCTCACGTCCTGTAACTAGGTCAGCACGAGCAGCTCCCGAACGAGCCTAATTAGGCGCCGCCCACGCCTAGACACGCAACCCGTGATCTCAGGTGACAATGGGTTCCCATCTCTCCGCGCCACCCACACCTACCTGAACTCACGGCCCCCACACCTACCTGAACTCACGGCCCCCACACCTACCTGAACTCACGGCCCCCACAACTACCTGAACTCACGGCCCCCACAACTACCTGAACTCACGGCCCCCACAACATGTACCTGAACTCTCACCACCCACAACATGTACCTGACCTCTCACCACCCACAACATGTACCTGAACTCTCACCACCCACAACATGTACCTGAACTCTCACCACCCACAACATGTACCTGAACTCTCACCACCCACAACATGTACCTGAACTCTCACCACCCACAACATGTACCTGAACTCTCACCACCCACAACATGTACCTGTACACTCACCACCCACAACATGTACCTGTAAATTCACCACCCACAACATGTACCTGCACTCTCACCACCCACAACATGTACCTGAACTCTCACCACCCACAACATGTACCTGCACTTTCACCACCCACAACATGTACCTGCACTCTCACCACCCACAACATGTACCTGTATACTCACCACCCCCACACACACCCTCGGCCCAATTCCATTGACAAAAATTATGTATTTTCCACGTTTTCTCATTCTTTCGGAGGCAGTAATTTCCACATGAAAAATATTCCTTATGTTTTTTTCATGACCACAGCTGACATCCCTGGTATTAAGTCTTGAGCATATTAAGAGATAATATCAAGAAACGTCACAGAATTCATAGATATCTTGTGTGAGTTATCTTTACAGAATAATTGCACAAAGCGAAGCTGAGTGATATCTGTAGCAGAATACAACGAACGCCATGTAAACAATTCCATGAAATTGAGTTACGTTTAGATTTTATCCTTCGCCGTCACATGTTATAAAACTTCATGTCAAGCATGGCATAAAAATATTGTATGATATAACCATGACATACAGTCACATAATGTTAAGTCCATGGAGATTTATATGAGGAGTAGGATAAAGAGGAATCAGGATTGGGATATTTTCTGGGTTTTCTTATGTTAGACCTCACTCGCATCTTTGCATACTTCTGAGATAAAGGCACATTTGAAGAGATAACTCAGTGTGTGGGTGTGGGGTAGTACAGAAATGTCTCCGCTCATCTCTACCTCTATTTATCCGTTGTAAAGCTGGCAGACATGAGGGTATTGTGTCAGTTTAATGTCACTGTACACTCCCCAGCATAGAGCCGTGAGACAGTGTGGTCCCCTGACCTGTCAGCCGGCTGACGGGCTAATGAACCAGGTAATACCCGCGACATTTACCAGCCAACCTATATGATGACCATAACAAGGTATATGACGGATAAAATAGGAAATTGGGCATGTGGTTGTAGGACTAGATTTACTATGATCAACGACTATTGCAGATAAATAGATTATTTATCTGACTCTTGGGAGTATCATACAGGCGTACGAGTATCATGGAAACAGGATATTAGACTAAAATGATACATCCACCCATCACCACAGAGTAAGATCAAACTTCTTAACAAGTTGCAATTTGTACATTAGATGCCGTACATCTTTATTCTTCTGTATAATGCACATCTACATCACTTTTCCATGAAGCACTTAGAAAGTCTTGTATTGTCAAGCAGATGTAGCGTACAGTGTCATGGTCCAGGCAGGGTACCTGTCAGTTCACACAGTCATGGACCAGGCAGGGTACCCGTCGGTTCACACGGTCATGGACCAGGCAGGGTACCTGTCAGCTCGTTGGCATGGACCAAGCAGGGTACCTGTCAGTTCACAGAGTCATGGACCAGGCAGGGTACCTGTCAGTTCACAGTCATGGACCAGTCAGGGTACCTGTCAGCTCACACTGTCATGGACAAGGCAGGGTACCTGTCAGCTCACACTGTCATGGACCAGGCAGGGTACCTGTCAGCTCACACTGTCATGGACCAGGCAGGGTACCTGTTACCTCAGAGTCATGGACCAGGCAGGGTACCTGTCAGCTCACACTGTCATGGACAAGGCAGGGTACCTGTCAGCTCACACTGTCATGGACCAGGCAGGGTACCTGTCAGCTCACACTGTCATGGACCAGGCAGGGTACCTGTTACCTCAGAGTCATGGACCAGGCAGGTACCCTGTCAGCTCACACTGTCATGGACCAGGCAGGGTACCTGTTACCTCAGAGTCATGGACCAGGCAGGGTACCTGTCAGCTCACACTGTCATGGACCAGGCAGGGTACCTGTCAGTTCACACTGTTGTGGACCAGGCAGGGTACCTGTCAGTTCACACTGTCATGGACCAGGCAGGGTACCTGTCAGTTCACACTGTCGGGGACCAGGCAGGGTACCTGTCAGTTCACACTGTCAGGGACCAGGCAGGTACCCTGTTAGCTCTCTTGGACTGGTCGCCGGTTGTCGTTGAGCTATTTTCTCCTGGACAGCCGCAGCCTGCTCTGTCCGAAGCGCACGACCTTTTTGCTAACGAGCTTGATATTTAGATTTGTTTGGTTTGGACGATATCTGTTTTGATTAATGATAACAATACAGCTCTACAAGCCCGCTGCTATTTTTACCTTACCCTGCTGTGTGTGTGTGAGCGGGCGGGCGGTGGGTTGAAATGCCAGTCAGAGGAGCCACTCATGATGTGAGCTGATATGGGCCGCTCGTGACGTGAGCTGCTCGTGATGTGAAATGCTCGTGATGTGAGACACTAGTTATTTGGGCTGCTTGTGAGGTGAGCATGCTTGTAAAATGGACCGCTCGTGATGCGACAAACTTGTGAAGTGAAGTGAGGAGCTCGTGACTTGAGCCGCTCATGATGTGAAATGCTCGTGATGTGAGGAGCTGCTCATGATGTGAAATGCTCGTAATAGGAGATGCTTGTGATGTGATCCACTCCTGACGTGAGATGCTCATGATTTGAGAATCTTGTGACAAGCTCTTCGTAATGTGAGGAGATGCTCGTGACGTGAGATGCTCGTGACGTGAGATGCTCATGACGTGAGCTGCTCGTGATATGAACCGCTCCTGACGTGTTTCCCGCCGTCTTGTCAGAGCTGCTCGCCACTCAAAGACTCCAGACGAGCGGCGAGTGAAGAAACTCCACCACAGTCTCAACTGCTGCGGGCAGCGACTGAATGCAGAAGGTTTCCTCGTGACGTACGATGAGAATTCAAAGAGAAGAGATTAACCCTCTACACCCCTAAACCCGGATCCAACAGGAGGTGATCACTTCTCCATGGAAAACCATGCTTTCATTTCTAGTTCATAAAAAAAGGTTTATTATAAAACAAGGATAGTTTCTACTGAGCCTCATTCGCGCCAATAAAACAGTGAGTTGAACATCCCCACAGACCATCAGCTCCATTCCATTTCAACCATGTTTTCTAGACTCTCTGAGGCAGTAAATTCCATATGGAAAATATTTCCAGTTATTTTCCTGACCCCAACCCCTGACAGTAGAGTATCGTCACAATGATTGGTCGTAGCACCGTCAGTGGAGGTTGCACGGCGAGGGTCCCTCAGAGGTCAGTCTGTATACACAGGCATAGTCTACCGCCTATCATAACGTATCACATTAACCGGAGACGTTGATATCAGGACGGTCCCTCACTGATAGGCAATCCGAGTCAACTTCTCCACCTCAGCGGTCAGCTTCAATTTCCACATACCGTTGGCATGGTAACCAGACCAATACTTCAGAAAACTAGTCTTCATAATAAACCAAAATTGTCGGAAATAATTCTAGAATACAATAGGCAATATTCCCGAGCTTATTTTCGACCGAGTCGCAGTATGAAGCAGTGACTGTGAAGTATCCGGATTTGACTCTCATCTGGCACTCACAGTGCATATTTGAGTATAGCCTGTAGAGAAACACCGCCGAGAGCATGTCTATGCCCCGCCTAGTACCGGAACCTGGCCACTTCCACTGTGCTCCCGACACATGCCGATATGCCTTACGATTGACTTTCCGATTCAAATGAAAAAAATTATTCAATGTCCGTACTGTGGGGTATTTCTAATCCTAGTGTATCGGGAGGTGAAACTTGGTGAATCGGCGGCAGTGGGTGCACGGTTTACGGCCTGTGCAGGTAGAACCCATGTTGACGCAGCCCCAAGGCCACGGTTGAATATACACATGAGTAGTTAGGGTTAGACTGGTCGCCACATATCTCCACTCTGTTCTGAGTAAGAGGGTGGTTTGGTTCAATCTGTATCAGTCCATGGACATCAATCATGGACCAAGCAATTTTGTTCCATGCGGATTTGGAGAGCCGATATACATACTAAGGATTATTCATAGCTCACTAAATTGAAACATTAAGTCACGCATTTTGATCATTTTATTCAAAATGAACAAAAAAGGAAATAAAAGCATGGAAAAATGGCTTCAAGAGTATGAAATGAAACACCCTCCAAGCATATGTCCAGGTAGTACAAAAGATCTGCAGGGAGAGTGACAGACACTGACAGCTCGTGGGTCAAGGCAGCAGATTTAACCCCACCAGAGGTGACGTAGTATGTTCTGGTATAAGTGGGCCTGTTGAATGGCATCTCCGCCATATTGGGCGCCATGTTGGTTGGCCAGTGGCGCCACCTGTTTCCCCCGTTCCACTTCAATGACCGCGCTTGACGTCCAGGTGTGGTCATGCATAAAGCCGATATCATTGAAAGCCTGCATTACCATAGCCTGGAAGCATGGCCAATGTGCACTCGAATATTAGGCCAGGTAATGCCCGCCATTTTTCTAAGGCATAGCGGGATTGCATTTAGCTGGTACCTGACAGATACTTATTTGATTTTAAGCTGCTTCCTCACTAGAGGGCGTGGCGAAATATGTAAATAATATAGGGAAGTACAAATGATGCCATTATATTATCTTATATCCATGTTGAGAAACAGCCATGAAGGTAGAACTGTACGATCTCCTGGTAAGGTCTACGTCCTGTTTTACTGACACAAGACTCACTGACCCACAACAACGGCCTGCCACTCCACCACCGTCCCACTAAAATACACCTACACGGACTGAGAACGTAATCAATGCGTGTTTGGTCAATGGAAAATGGTTTATAGCATAATACTCTTTGTGGCACCCCTGGTGTTTTTGACTCATAGGCTTAGCAATGGAAACTCACTCCCCATGAGATGGATACAGAAAGCAACTCGTTTTAGTGTAAGTTGTCATTCTCCAACTCATTTGAACACTACGTGGTATTCACTCAGTTGTCACCTCGTTCATATCATTCCGCATCAAAGTCATGGAGAACAACGACTTTGTCCAAAACTTGTTGGTTTCTTCTTTAGTGCGAATGAAGAAAAAAACGAGTAGATCTATATCCTAAAGAAAGCATTAGGGGAACTCAGAGAATGACATGCGGACTATTCCCGCCATCATGCTAGAATGGGTTATGATCTCCCTGAGGACTGAGTGCGCTGGTATGTCCGGAATCTGAGTTTTCTTGTAAAGTGGCGGTCGTTTGTAAGTTGTGGGTGTGGCTGTGAAATGACACGTTCAGCTCCGGGCCGTGTCGTCCCTCCAGGACACAGCCAGGAGGAGGAGGTACAGGAGGAGGCATGGCGCTCCCCGCGGGGCCGGCTCACACGTCCTCTCGTCGTCATGGTAACTGGAACATGTGACCCACAGAAGGGACATGGAGAATGACTTTTACAACTTGCCGCTCGTTCAGGCCGAGTGCCGGCTGTCACACGTTTACAGCAGGGTCCCTCTAAGGACCTTCAGTTAGATTCACAAGGAGGTGGCTACTTGGTGGGCGCTGACTGAATGGGGAGGATAGCAAGGTGATGCGTTCGAGTGTGAACGTATTGAGATGTTTCCAATGTGTCCAGGTGTTTAGATTCCGAGGTGTGGAGGTGTCCCACGGTCACCCCTGCCTACAACACCCCCTCCCCGCCCCCTTATATATACATACCTCACCCCCAACGTCTCCCCCCACCCCCCACCGCCCTATACAGAGGTGACAGTTTTCACTTTTCTATGGAAATCCTTGTTTTTATTTCCAGTTTATACCGTTATCTTTTTCTTGTATAAAACAAAGATATTATAAAGTGAGCTTCAATCACGCCAATAAAACAGTGGTTTGAACCTCCCCACAGACCCTCAGCCCCTATGGCAACACTGATGTATTTTCCATGTTTTCTCAGTCTCTTTTAAACCATCCCGTAGACCCTCTGCCATGGCCAGCACTGATGTGTTTTCCATGTTTTCTTGGTATCTTCGAGGCAGCAAATTTCATTTGAAAGATGTTTCCATGTTTTTTCCTCACCTCAACTGCCATCCCTGCTTATAAGTACCTTACCCCCAACTCCCCCCCCCCCCCTCCTCATATATACATACCATACCCCCACCTCCTCTTCTCTCATCTACATATTAATGACATAAACTCATCATCCCGGATAAATTACATCATCAAACCACGATGTTACATACACGCATATGTCTATATTTATAAGTATGAGCGTTTTCCGCGGCTGTGATCACCGCTGGAGAAGGTTGGATAATGATGCTACAGTTTTGTATCCTGAATCGATGAACACGCATCCGCTGTATATTGGTTGCATTCAGAGATGACGTAGTCCCTGTTCAGTAATACACGTACGGAACGCTTAATGCATATCTAGGAACAAATTACCAATTCCTCTCCACATCTGAAATTAGGAATTTTTTAAATCAAGGCAAGAACATTAACAGTCCTGTGGCCTTACGAAAACGGGGATTGGTTTAAGATACGAGGCAGGGACACTTCTACACACAACCGGAAAAAAAAAAGGAAAAAAAAGTGGGATTGGATTGTGTGAAATGAAGGTGGAGAATACAGACGTAGTTTTGTCGAGGAATGCGGCGTGAATGCGAAGCAGGTCACCAGGGGAGCGCAGGTGAACTGGCCTCCTTTTACTGCCTTTTAATTGCGCGGTCATTAAAATGCCATTGACGTGGGCAGCCAGCTGCAGCCAGCTCAAGGCAAGCCGTCAAAAAGAACCCGACCCGGCCGAATTCCAGACCACTCGCTCAGGTGAAGGACAGAGCAGTGGCAGACTGTGGTAGACTCAGTCGCAGGCCGCACTTTATGATAGATATAATGGCAGAGATGGCAGTTTCCCACTTTTCCACGGAAATCCTTGATTTCTTTATCAGTTTCTAAAAAAATGTTCTTGTGTAAAACAAAACAAAAAAGAATAAACTGGACCTCATTCACGCCAATAAACAGTGGTTCAAACGTTTAAACGTCCCCACACACCCCAGCCACTCTTTTTTTTCCACTTTTTTCCTTCGTCTCTCTTAGGCGGTAAATTACATTCAAGTAAGGGACATATTATACAATTCTGGGGGTATTCCCGAGCCATATCTAACTGGCCAGGCCTCCACAAACTCGCCAGACAATAGGTACTGGGTTAGTGCCCGAAAACCATGACTCGGACTTCAACATCCGCCGCTAAAAGTATCCCAGCCTTCACTCTCCTACCACATTCTGGGTGGTATAGGTACAAACAGTAAAGATCTGCTTGGAACTTGACGTTGCGGACATATTTCTCGCCCTCCTGCCAAAGCATCAACAGTACGTTAATTGGTTTGTGCGTTTATCCCACCCCTGGAATTTTTGTCCCATAGACTCACCATTGGGAACTCATTCTCCATGACCCTACGAGTATTGCAGTCCGTTCTTCATGGTCTATATCCTGTACAATATCCTTTCTTTTAGTGTATACAGGGCTGGGATAAAACAACAAAAAACAACTAGTCTTGATCAAAGCCATCATTCTCCAACTCGTTTGTCGCAACGTGATATTCACTTGGCTATCACCTCGTTCATATCACTGCACCAAACTCATGGAGACGGCTTTGACCAAAACTTGTTGGTTTCTTCTTTAGTATTACAATACAGAGGACTCTGCTGGGAGAGTGAGCAGGACCTCGGGCGTTGATTGGTCGGCGACCTCTTATCACCGCTCCGGGGCAACGCGGCTGTTTGCACCTCACGCCCCGACACCCCGGGCACCGACTCGGGGGGGAGAGCGCAGGGACTTGCCGTAACCCTGTGAAATATTTGCCCAGGTAAAAGGTGTGGGTTTTTAAAAAAACGTGAAAGCGGTGCCGCATGGCTGCGCATACCACACAGACTGAGGGCGGCGAACACCACAGGGTCCCCACCTACACGGAGTGGTCATACCAGTCACAGGCCGCTTTCCTGTCGAGTTCTCGTGAACACCGTGTGGAACGGAAATTGAAAGAGGGAAAGTCAGCACACCAGACTAACCCAGTGAAAAGACACCTTCAACTATCCAATCCATCCTTCTCTCCGGTATTGCTTCATCAGGATCAACCTGAAAGTTGTCTACTTTTGGCAAATAATTTCCTCAGAGTGGGTCCATCGGTATATTCTGCCGAAGTATGATCTAATACAATTATTTTTTCATCTTTTTCGCATTCACAGATTAAACATAAACTGGCTCAATCAAAGGAAGTCTTCACCTTGGAACCAGGGTGGTGTTTACTTAGAAGGAACTGCATAGAGATCCATATCTGACTAATCTGACTAGGCAAACCCGAGGGAGATTATGTAGCTGACCAAAGTGAATAGCATATTTTCAGCATCTAAGGATTGAGTGCGGTTCATATTTTATCTCACCACTATGACTGACTAATCGGCTAACATTTGTGACATCATCTACCCTTGAGTATTTTTTCACAATACTCCATGGGCGTTGAGTAGGAGTCCATAGTGTTAAGTCAGTGAAGAAAAAATACCAGAGGTGGGATAAATTTTAAGTCGACAGGACGGCAGGATTCACTTTGACATCCAGTCTCAGCGCCATGATCGGCATCGGCTTGCCTGTGATTGTAACCGAGATTGTGATTGGCTGCCCGGAGAAGGAGGAACGCCGCCTAGACGCCGTCCAGACGCCGCTAACCGCCTCGCGGCGTCTCGAGGTCACGGCGGGCGCGTCCCGGGGTCAGTGCCGGGGTCAGCCGTGCGGTGTCACGCATCACAGCACACAGCACTTACCGTTCTGATTAAAGTGGTTCGCAGAGAACGAGGTGATTATGTCATGTTAGAGAAGGATCGAGTTGGCGGCCAACACGCAACAATCAGCCCAACGCAGCCCGGAGCGCCGCTCACAGGGCCATTACAGCTCGTATTATAACCACCGAGTAATCATACAAGCGATGTTTAACTGCTCCAGTTCCCGGGAAGAAAGAAGGGCTGGCAATCTAGGTCTTAAGCTGGCGTGACTAGAGCTGGGGGCCGTGGAGGGGGCGTAGACGGGGTACATATGTACGGGTGTGTGTGAGGGGAGTGGGTGTGGATGAGGTATACATGCCAGAGCTACATATTGTAAATGATTCTCTTTAAGTCCATCCATTGACTCGGCCTTTTAATCACCAGAGCACACCTTGATATTTGCCTGAGTGAGTAGCAGTGAAAGCGGACAATGATCAATGGATTGGATCCCCCGGTCCGACTATGTCTTTATCTCACCCCTGGTAATTTCTCCCCACAGACTTAGCACTGGGATCTCGAACTCAATGCCCATGGAGTACATGTATTTAGAAAAAGATTCTAAATGGGGGATTCTGCCACAAATGTTAGCCCATTAAGTCAATGTGAAGGATGAGATAAATTCAGAAACTCATTCAAGTTTAGGGTTAGAGTACGATCCCATCTCGTTCGAATTGCTACGTAATTTATGCGCCTTCGCCTTGTGAATTACAAAGATTCAAACTCGATGAGATACGATCTCTGACCGTAAACTTTTCTAGGTTTCCTCTATAATATACGTGTGCGTGTGAGGGAGGAGGGGGGGCTGACAGGAGGTCCTCCTTCACTGTGCAAACAGACCCGGTGAGGATGTGATATCAGAAGTCTTCACAGAGACTTAGTCACGTAAACAAGTGGCGGAACTAAAGACTGGCACGAGGGTGGATGTCGGCGGGGGATCCGGGATTGGATCCTCCCCCTCCCACTTCAATCACACAACCCACCTCCCGCCAAGGCCAGTGATCCTGAAGACTGGCCCCCAGTCCCCGAGTCCCACCCCTCATCTCACTCACCTCACCCAGTAGTATATAGGAAAATATAAAATAATCATCAGAGACCTGGACAAGTCTATGCGGTGCGGAATCCTGGCGTAACGCACACAGCGACAGTCACCCTGGATGAATCCTCGAGTAAACGGCGCGCAATGCTTTGTGAAGTCACCCTCCTTGTCACTGGGCTTGTCAACGCTTCGTAGATTGATGTTACCTGGATACCAGGGCAAAAGGCGGGACACTCTCCCCCGTACCTCCACACACACCCGCCAACTCCATGTCTGACTTACCCTTGTTTATCTGCTACTTTCACTTCAGTTCATTCTCTGATATCTACCTCTTCAATTTGAAGAAAAGGAAAGTACAGTAACTGCCCATTTCCCAGAATTCGGGAGTCTAGTCATAGTCTAATATACTACATGTATATATACATTCTGTGTGCTTGGACTTGCATCCTGTTTCGTGTTGGTTTCGGCAATGACACGGTGAGAGTTGCCCCTGGGTTTGTTTGAGTAAGTCGATCTGTAAGAGCACAATGAGAAAATCGACCGACCCATCAATAATATTACCATTCACAAACACAAGAGAGCTGGCCCGGCCACCCTCAGCCAAGTCACACATAGCGTGTATTACCACCCCAGTTTGTGAGCACTCGGCGTAGACGGAATGCTGGTTGAGGACCATCCAGTCTCTGGGGTTGCTTCATGAAATACACACCGACCTCTTGGGGTGGGGAGTTAGCTCAGTGGTTAAGACACTGGACTTGTCTTCCCAAGATCGTGGGACTTTGTGGTTTACAGTCTAACTCCAGCCACTCTTCTCCTTCATTCCCAGCAGTGGTAGATTAACTGCTATATCAAAGGCCAATCCTTCTCATACCATGTATATGTGGTGTGGGAAGTAAAAGAACTCTCACCTCAGTAAATGTGTAGGGTTTAGATTTCTACCTGAATTCATCACATAGATTCGATCACCACCCTTGTGGTGTAAAAGAACCTTGAGAAAGTTTGGTAAGAACCTGTAATGGTTAACTGGGCGTTAAATCAAACCAACCAATCAACCAACCAACTCCGACCTTTCTTCCCAGGATCCTTATCGTTGTACGAGTGTCCCAATATTGACGGACTGGCAAGTTTCACGCGAGGCTCTCTACGGTCATTGACATGAGAAACATTCCCTTTTCTTTTAATTATACATAAATATAATGATATGGTACATGAACTTGGTTTAACCAGGAGAATAAAGTACTCAGAAGGGCATCGAGAACTGTAGCTGCTGAAAATATGCCATGAGTTTCGGTTGTGGGTTAATCTCACAAGATTACGTAGCATACCTAAATGAATGGTATTTCTCAGCAGCTACGGAACGAGTATTTTACAGGGGTAATGGTCGAGTGATATTAAACCTCATACACTGCTTCTGAGGAGAACAGTAATATGGTTCAAAAATACATTTAGTTCTCACCCATCAGAACTACAATTTATTAGGGGAAACATTTTTATACTGCAAGCATTCGCAAGAATTGTAAAACATATTGACCCCATTCTGTACTACGATGCACCGACGTCCACATTAATTGCTGACGACACAAACAAGCACTGGTCCTGAGGATATGTGTCCTAAGTCTTGATATTATTTCTTCTAAGATGCTGTACGTGTTGGCATGGGGTCTCAGTCTGTCTTCCTGGCGACTTATCTGTCTTCTAGACCACTGAGTTTCCTATTAAGTCCCGGGTGCTGATAGTGGGGCTCCCCCGCGACCGTCAGAAGCGCCGTAAACACACGTAATTATGTTGTAACTCTTTCACGACTCACGCCTACTGACCTGCTTCACAGATGAAGCGTGCAGTTTGCCTTCCATTTTTTATATCACAGAATGAGTGACGGCTGCGTTTGGTGGGAAAAACTTGGCGCATGAAAAGCTCTCCGTATAAACGTTACTTAGATCTTGATGTTTATCTCACCACTGGTATTTTTTCCCATATATTTAACATTGGGAACTCATACTCAACACCCATGGAGTATTGTTTAAAAAAATATTTAAAAAAGGATTCAATGGGTGATAATGTCACTCACGTTAGCCAATCAGTCAACGATAGGGGTGAGATAAAATCTGAATCACACTCAATCCATAGCCACTGATAATAGGCATTTGTTTTGGTTCGCCATATAATCTCCTTCGGCTTTGCCTCTTGAGATTACCCCGTAGCCAAAACTCATGTCACATTTTCTGCGGCTACGGATCTTTATGCAATTCTTTCTTAATATCAATCTCCAAGGCAGTACATCACCACATTGTACTGGTGTGTGTGTGGAGGAGGAGGGGGGGGGGAGGTGGTGCTATTAGCTGCGGGTCACAGGAAGTGTCCTCTAAACCAATAGGATTCCGACACAGAACAGACGTGGATGTCCCCAGTGTCGGAAGTTAATCATCATCTCCACACAAAAACATCCTGGAAGCCTGCATCACACGGGGAAAGCCCCGCGGTGTCAGGCTGCTGTTTCTGGTCACTAAACGTTATTCCCAGTTCCCCGGACATACTAATAAAGGACGGCTACCAAACCCCGCCGCCAATAGCGGGGACGAGGAGACGTCGACCAAGAATGTAAACGAGCGACACAAATAGCTATTGATGAGAGTTTTTGGGGGCCTTGTCTGTTCGCACTTAATGAGGGGAACCGTAAGGGGAATCAAATATCCCACGACCTCCCCTCCCCAGAGTATATGTCCCATATGTCCCCAAGGGAAAATGAAGTGTATATATATATATATATATATATATATATATATATATATATATATATATATATATATATATATATATATATATATATATATATATATATATATATATATACACTTGAATATTTAAATGGGAAAGTTAATCAACTACCTAAATGTAGTAGTGATACTTGATATTATACTGGTGCGGACTGTGTATCATAAAGGTAAAGTGAGATATGGTACTTATATGGCAAAGAGGCATTGTCACCTCAGTGCCACCCTGGCATTTCTTTGGTGCCACTTGGCTTCCAAAAAGGACCACCGATCTGCTTGGAGACTGGAACTCCCAGTGGGCCATCTAACAGGTTACAGAAGAACTAACAATACATGTGTACCCTATAGGGCAGCCATAGTGGTAGTCCTCGCCGTACTATTACACGATATGCACAGTCTACCACACTGTGTACATTGTGTGGTCACTGCATGGTTCAGTCCTCGGGCCTGTTGAATAATTTATGCTCGTACATGAAAACCCTTCCCTGTACACCAACGAGACCCAGGGACGATGTGGGTCAACTTTATTCAACATTTAATTATAACCTTCTGTCAGCTAGGACTGTCTTAGCGAATGAGCTTGAATATCATTAAACGATAACCCTTGTAGGAGGTCTTATTATAGCCTATACTTTCGTAGGCATAAGTAATTTATGTCACTTAACAGTCCCAAGCTCCTAAACGGAGCGGTGGACGGGTGCCCATATCGGTGGTGGTAGATTTAGGGTTCACGGTGTGCGTACTGCGGCCAGCTTCAACCATAACCAGGTGTTCAATTTCTACTCATCATCAATACGTTATACAGGGACATTCTTCATGTATATGTGAGAGTAACTGATAACTGGTGAATGACTGGCGTTGCGGGTGGGTTAGGTTGAGAAGAATGTGCTCATTGTGCTGGTGTTTGAGTTGGTGACGTTAGCATGGCGTGTACCTGCGGATTAGCCTCTTTCACCAGGCCCAGGTGTGTACCTTCTACTACAGGAGCAGCACAAGTCAATGGGTGCCTTTACAAACTAAAAACTTGACATCAACTATCGTAAAGTTAGTGAAATAGTTTATACCATATAAAAACCAGATTGGTTTCAATTCATTTGAAGTGATAGATTGATGATAATCAGATGATATACAAGCAAATTGATGAGATGGGTGATAGATGAATCACAACAAACTCGACGTTTCGATCAATTAATTCATAATCATAAGGAGTTGTATCTTAAATGAAGATAAACTCTTTGTACCATCGTAAAACGACATGAGCTTGCTCGATGAACTCAAGTATTGAATTCGGGGCGTGTTTGTTATCAGTGAGAGGAGATACAGCACAGACGAAGCTGACGTATTCGTTGTAGATATAAAAAGAAGGGAATTCAAACAGAACATTATTTCACGTGCCTTTCAAAAAGCTGAGATAATCTTGCTACTTTCTGAAGGTTCCCTCCCTCCCTCCCTCCCTCCCTCCCTCCCTCCCTCCCTCCCTCCCTCCCTCCCTCCCTCCCTCCCTCCCTCCCTCCCTCCCTCCCTCCCTCCCTCCCTCCCTCCCTCCCTCCCTCCCTCCCTCCCTCCCTCCCTCCCTCCCTCCCTCCCTCCCTCCCTCCCTCCCTCCCTCCCTCCCTCCCTCCCTCCCTCTGTGAGAATGTTGCGAGTATTAAGTGAAATGGCTTGATAGAAATAATAGAGTGAGGGTAGGACAAAACTCATTCATCTCTTGCCTCAAATAGGTCAGCTGGGTCCATGGTTGTCTTAGCGTTGACCCATGCTAACGACCAGTCAGCACTGGCTCACCTTGTGTGGTGATGTCAGGTGAGAACAAGTTCTAACAGGTTTGGACGAGTCGGTAGTTGGGGCGTTCTGACTGCTCGATCCTCTGTGACTTCCCCCTCCTCACGGCACTGTGATGATCCTGTCAGCTGTCATATCGGGGGTGGATCCGTCTGTACAGATATCAGCTCAGGTAGAGCCGAGCAGCGCAGTGTGAATCTGTCTGTACAGATATCAGCTCAGGTAGAGCCGAGCAGCGCAGTGTGAATCTGTCTGTACAGATATCAGGTCAGGTAAAGGCGAGCAGCGCAGTGTGAATCTGTCTGTACAGATATCCGCTCAGGTAGAGCCGAGCAGCGCAGTGTGAATCTGTCTGTACAGATATCAGGTCAGGTAAAGGCGAGCAGCGCAGTGTGAATCTGTCTGTACAGATATCAGGTCAGGTAAAGGCGAGCAGCGCAGTGTGAATCTGTCTGTACAGATATCCCCTCAGGTAGAGCCGAGCAGCGCAGTGTGAATCTGTCTGTACAGATATCAGGTCAGGTAAAGGCGAGCAGCGCAGTGTGAATCTGTCTGTACAGATATCCCCTCAGGTAGAGCCGAGTAGCGCAGTGTGAATCTGGCACCAGACGGTGTTATGTAGGACTTACCCAGCTCCCAGCTGTCAACAACAACATCCGCAACACGCAGACTAACAGGCACACAACTCACTCTCCACTCTCAGCCCATGGACTTAATGTGTTTACTTTGGATGTGAGAACTCCCGCATTCAAATCCAGTACACTCCATGCATTCCAGACTACTCGACCGCAATCGAATCAGGGGTGGGGAGTTAGCTCAGTGGTTAGGGCACTAGACTTGTAATCCCAGGGTTGTAGGACTTTGTGGGTTTGAGTCCCACTGCTGCCACTTTCCTCCTTCATCCCCGGCAGTGGTAGATTTACTGCTATATCAAAGGCCAATCCTTCTCATACCATGTGTATGTGGTGTGGGAAGTTAAAGAACTCTCAGCTCAGTAAATGTGTAGGGGTGAGATTCCTACCTACATTCATCTCATAGATTCGATCAAACCCAAAGTAAGTCTAATTGAACAAAAGGACATTTACCTACCCTAACAAACAAATAAAACAATTAAATCCAGTAAACTCCATGCATTCTAGACTACTGGACCCGCATTCAGACCGGTTAGATTATTTAGGATTAACATCTACTGTACTGCTAATCTCGCCTTGGTAAGAGGAGTTTTAAAAAGCTGGGCCTGCACCGATCGCGTGTCTCCCTCACCGTGCGGACTGTGGTTCATGATCCGATTCCCGACTAATAATAAATCCTTTCACAAACACTTATACGATATCAATACTAGTGTGCGGATAGGTCACTGCGGTGCACTAAACTGAGAAGCACTCGGTTAAATATACACCTCATTTCCAGTCCTTTGGGTCTTGATTAGAGGTAATTAGTTACATGTACCGCCAGTGCTGCATATTGTACACAATCCTCTTTAAGTCCATTCATTGACTTGGCTTTTTAATCACAAGAGCACACCTTGATATTTGCCTGAGTGAGTAGCAGTGAAAGCGGACAATGATCAGTGGATTGGATTCCCCGACAGTACTGTGTCTTTATCTCACCCCTGGAATTCCCCCCCCCCCCCCCCCCCAGACTTAACATGTTGATCTTGTACACATTGCCCCTGTAAGGAAGGCTTATGTTACTGTTAAATATTCCCGTGTTTCTGACTGAGAAATCCTCTTTGCCAAATTACATCGGTTGATGAATGGTGCTGTTGTTTTGTATAGGAGCTTATGTTTTCACACTGTGTTTAATGTTTCCTTTTGTAAGTTGTTGTGGAAATCTTCATTTGTATGGAACAGAAACAGAAGTACTCTCATGTAACATGATAACTGGTCTTGCAAGAAAACCAGCCTCATAGGACGCTGAGCTATGGTCAGTGTAAATAAGAGATTTAAAAAGGATTATCTAGAAAAAATACTCAATGGAGGATTATGTAAAAAAAGATAGCCAATTAGTCAATGTGAGGAGTGAGATAAATTCAGACACCTATTCAAATTTACATCCAGAGCTCGATCCCATCTCATTTGAATCGCTACGTACTTCACGCGGATTTGCCTCGTGAATTACCACGCGTTTTAGACTCGATGGGATACGCGCTCTGACCGTAATCTTGAACAGGTTTCTTATAGTACACCCGTTAGGTGATGCAGACCTCTCAATCCCCGCCCGCACTGCGCACGCGTCAGTCCTCACCCTGCTTCACCTCCGCAGACGACTTTTGACCCTAACCCGGACGTGATTCACAACACTTCCGGTGCTTCACGTCCCCGCCCGCCACCAGGGGTCACCACTGAGCGGGGAAGAAGAGACATCATTTACCGGCATTAAACGGCTACGTGTCCTGTCATACACTCGGTATTATTATGTACAGTAAATCCCCGCCTCTGGGACACCTCGCTTACACGCGGCTTAAAGGGACAGTTTACTCGGAACTAAAATTTTGATTTAGTTTATTTTAACACCGCTTAAGGGACACTTTGCTCGAAACGGAGGGTGTCCCTTTAAATCGGGGTTTTACTGTACCTGTGTAAGAATATCTCGCACTTACTTGCCGGCTGCACGAATTCCGTTCTGCACACTGTGCACGTACTAATAGATCGTACACTCTGCACCACGTGACTTGTTTTAAAATGGTGTTTAACATGATTTCCGTGTGGCGATGTGGCGTTGATGGTTGGTGGCTGTGGTAGAAGTAACACGGGGCAGGTCGATTTAATGAAGATCTACACGGCACGCTCTGCGGCAACTTAACGCCTGGAGAGATACAAATGGTGGCCCCTGTGCGAGTCTCCCTGCATGGGAGAGTGAGATACTAGAGAAAACATATGAAAGTTTATAGTCAGAGCTCGTATCTCATCGAGTTTGAATCGCGTAGTAACTCACAAGGCGAGGTACTTTGAATTATGGGCGAGAAGGACATCGCTACGGGTTCACTCACTACGTTTTACAGCCTCTTGACCAAATCTTAGTGGTCATTCACTTTTATTGATGCGGCCACCCCTAGCAGTAAGTAGTGTTTCACAGATGCTAGTCCATAGGTATATAGTAATAACTTCCCCATATTGAGGCGATGTCTAAGGAGCAGGTGTCAGATTGACCCGAAGTCTGTTATCCCCTCCCCACCTCCATCCACCCATCTCTGCGTGCCAGTGCACCCCTCCATCGTCCATCGTTTGGGCTGTAGGTAATTAGGGCTGATGCCGATCCACATGTCCACTGCCCGTCCCATACAGCGGCGGCGCCTGCCGAGCATGTCTGAGCTGCTCAGTGAGGGATTGTAGTGGTGGGGGCACTTGTCTCGAGAAGGTTCTCCAATCAGTCAGTGAGGGATGTCTCACTGAGTTGCAGCTCTCAGGCGGGGTGAGGGATTTCCCAGTAAGGTGTGGCTCTGAGGCGAGGTGAGGGATTTCTCAGTGAGGTGCAGCTTTGAGGCGGGCTGAGGGATTTCTCAGTGAGTTACAGCTCTGAGGCGGGGTGAGGGATTTCTCAGTGAGGTGCGGCTCTGAGGCGAGGTGAGGGATTTCCCAGTGAGGTGCAGCTCTGAGGCGGGTGAGGGATTTCTCAGTGAGGTGCGGCTCTGAGGCGAGGTGAGGGATTTCTTAGTGAGGTGCAGCTCTGAGGCGGGGTGAGGGATTTCTCAGTGAGGTGCGGCTCTGAGGCGGGGTGAGGGATTTCTCAGTGAGGTGCGGCTCTGAGGCGGGGTGAGGGATTTCTCAGTGATGTGCGGCTCTGAGGCGGGGTGAGGGATTTCTCAGTGAGGTGCGGCTCTGAGGCGGGGTGAGGGATTTCCCAGTGAGGTGCGGCTCTGAGGCGTGGGGAGGGATTTCCCAGCTTGCAGCTATCGTTAAGCGCCAGTCGTTGACAGCTGCTCTCTGATGGGCACTTAATGAGAAGGCGCAGTGATTGAATCGCGCCTCCTCCTCCTCATAACCATCTCCCACTGATTGTCGTGGTGGGCGTTTACACAAAACTGCCGCCATATTCATCTCATCACTCCATAAAAAGACGCTCTCCGTACCGCCCTGCTAACTGACAGCTCCAGACGGGTGCCGGGGCGGCAGACAGAGGGGGGGGGGGGGGGGGGCATCCCCGCCGCCGCCGCTCTTTTTAAGCTGTGTTATTATTTTATTTATCGTCTAAACATGACGGGCATGGTGTCAGTAGATCCCCGCGCATCCCTCTCACGTCTCCAGCACCTGGGCTATTTTTAGCTGCAGGTATTGATTCCTGTTCAGACTGAACTGCTCGGGCGTTAGCAATGATCTTTATCAAATCGATACGTAGCCTACACTGTCCGGGAGGAGGGGCGGCGGTCGGTAAGCTCTGGTGGCCACACTCTCTTGTGTTGCGGTAACGATTCATCACGACCGCGCCAACACAGCGCGGGCGTCATAAATAAAGATGTGAGCAGGTTCTCGGGGGCCGAGCAGCTCGCCCAGTGACCGGGCCGTGAAGGGGCGGCGCCGGCGGCTCTGTATTGTTGCCCCACGTTCTCAGCCGGTACTGGTCCGTATCTCGGGGGAGCTCACTCCTCGTGTTGTGTACCGGGGAGTCTCTGAGTATACTCACAAGCTTATTGAAGTGTTTGTATACAGACAGAGTTTCACCCTCATTGTCACCTTTAACTATTCAATACTACGAGAAAACGTTGTTACTGAGACCATAAGGGCGGCCGTTTGAAGTATTTTGTAATGTAAATATGTCCCGAAATTGTAGGCAGAGAGACGGAATTATGCTCCAAAAGGCCGAGAATGGCATCCCTATGGACTCAGTCACAATGTTTACTTATGATTACGTACCTAATTAACATGAGAAGAATGCCATTCTATTCACTTACAAAGTCGTCGATTCACGTTCTGTTGACCTGATGTTGGTGCTCATTCACTACGGGCACAGTGCGCCCGAATACTATCTATACTGCACTCCTAGCAGCTGGTAGTATTCCATATACATTCTGCCATAAATATATAGTACTAGAAGAAAACGTATTCAGATTTCTTACTGCCTCTTAGTGCCGTTATTTGGTTCTATAACTTGTGTTGATAGTCAAGGGACACATCATGATCCGGGAATAATAGTGAGAGTACTCAATGGCTTTATGATCACACAAAAAAGTATATTCAAGTGTGTAGGCAATCCATTCGCGTAAGTCTGCGTATGGCGTTGAGCCATTTCATGCCAAAGTTTCCTCCACAGAGACCCCCCTCGGGATATATTGCACGCACCTCAGAAGGACCTACATCTATTATGAAGGGGAAGGAATTCGTAAAGCCCCGTCTCCGAATGGAACCCAGGGGCTGGCACCTCGTTGGTCAAACAATTACTCCAGCGTCGGCAATTCCCTCAGCCAATCACAACCCCTTACCCACAACAGGAGGCGAGTTTGTGTGTCACGGGGAGACTGACTGCTGGGTCGATAACGTAGACTGTGTAACTGACTTTGAGCGAAGAATTTAGTCAAATGTATTTATCTTATTGGTAGGTACTTGCTACCGCGTTTCTCGCTATAAAAATAGTTCATGAGCTGGTAGAGTGAGTTGACTATTTTCATCGAGAGAAACAATATACGTGAGTACGTACCAAAAAGGTTGATACATTTTACTTAGATTATACACTTTCCTATATAGATAATCTGAAAATAATTGGTAAATCGGTACGACGTCCCAGCTGGCTTCAAAGTGTGCTGGCAATAACCATACAGGAAGTGGACCTGTGACCACTCTCCAATAGGATTGGTCGGTAAAATTGTTTTCATCCAATCACAAAACATAATTGGAGTATGTTGGCACCTCTTTATATACTACCATACTATGGTTAATACTAATACTGTTGTAGAGGCTGGTATTTATGTAACATCACCTGATGAAGCTAGATAAATACTAGAGAAACGTCGTGGATCTAAACTAGATACTCCAATATACAACACCACCTGTACTACTTGGTTTAATAATACCACCATTATAAAAAAAATTACTGTGTCTGTTTTTTTGTGATTTTCAATTCTGAATTTACTGAACATACTGGAATATGTATATAATAAGTACTGAATATCGGTTCACACGTGTCCCGCCCGGCGGAGTACGGTCAGAGGGGTGCAGTCAGAGGGGGCCGGTCAGTGTACGGGGGTAGTAGTATATGGTCGCCGTGAGTAGTATGCGAGGTGGGGGTCAGCAGCAGGCGACGAGATTTCAGTTTTCCCAGTTTCTCTTTTGATCTGTATACATGATACATCAAGCAATTTCATCAAGTCTTGTCAAATATCAATTCTTCTTTCAATCGTTGTGATTTTCAAGTTTGATAATCGTTTGAGGAGTACTTTTTGAAGTACAATTGATATTTTTTCCAAGTTCATCCAGTCAATGAAGAGGCTGAGGATCTCAGTCATATACGACTGTTTTTCATTATCCTCCCAACCCAATAATCTTATACCTTTTGTTAATGATACGGGTTTGGAAGGCCGCTCCACCTTTCACCTATCTGACACCGACAGTAGCGGGTATACACTGGTTTGTGAATTTAACAACTGTAGGCCTCTACCTGGACTTGTTATTAATAACCCAACAGCGGATATCATTGCACGAGCGGGTTAGAGATAAATGTGAAGAAGTGGTGGATTTCTCACTGAACTTCCATACATGGGACTAAACCCCATCCACTGCACAGCCCGGCACGGAGTCCTGTTTTACTACAGTACTCCATTAGTGACTGTCCCGATGGGTATCATCCCGCAAACTGTGTCAGCCCTCTGCCACTGACCTCTGAAATACCTGCACCTCCCCTACAAAAACCTACTGCATGTTTAGTGCCACATAGATCTAGCTTAGATTTTTGACTTTTAAAAACGAGACAAAGGCATAGATGTGTGTCCTATGTAAGGGTAACATGCAGTAAGATTTGTTATGATTATTCATTTGAAGAAGAGACGTAGCTCATACATATATACTGTAAGATTGTATTGTGGATTTAGATTGACGTGGCAGAAAAACCTCCTTCTCGAACAGAGTGTATTGCTTCATATTTTACTTTTCACATTATCAGAGTATCATCTAGAAGCTATATAGAGACAAGTATTCCTCTTTCTGAAACTCTATACACTTACGAAGCCTGTGTCTACAGATTGTATACACAGCCATTGTAGCAGGTTCCCATGTAAATCCCTGTGTTACCGCGGCACACTTACTTGAGGTATGTCGTCGCTTGGCGCTGTTAGTTTCCTACATGACTCTGTAGACAGAGTGTGGTGAGGGAGACTGAGGAGGGACCCGTCCCCGGGGACAGACTAGACGATTAGACCGCGGCGACGATTAGACCACGGGCCGTGTTGACCGTCTACTCCGCCCGTCACTCCGCCCCCGGCGCCTCTCCGTCCCTGTTTGTTCGGCAAATTGAAATCTCACTCTGCAGCGGGTCCCGTCCCCCTCTGTGTAGAGCCCCACACACTCCTCCTGTCGACGCGCCGACGTCTAGATACTGACCGACTCCACGCCCCCACCACCCTGCAGAGGCGGATGAAATGACTGACTATTTCATTAAATCCACTTATATTTTTTATTGTTACTTATTTATCTTTATTGCATCTCTCGTATAACAGAGTTGTTCTGATACAATATATCCGTCTCTTAGTGTAGTACATGAACATGGGTGTCTGTTGAAGCTAGGTACGATTAACTTCCCATAAAAATGTAGCTATGTATGTTCTTCTGGGAAGTTATCTAACCTTGGCCAGGTGATGAAAACTAACCTATATCACAAGGCTGACACCATAGCCCATTTGTTTGACCCATTGCAAGATAATTTACTTGAATGTAGCGAAACTGCTGTATATCTTTACTGTGGTCAAATAAAGATTTTTTTAAACAACATAGCTTCTTGGCACCTTCGCTAGTTAACTATGACACTAACAGTGACTGACTGTCTTACTGGCTGAATACTGTGTGGTGGCCTGGTCGGTGGACTGACGGGCGGACTCTAAATACTGGCTGATTCCACTCATTATTGGCTGCTGAGTTCATTGCTGATTCGTTCTCTTATTGAGACTGACAGAATTATCTAATCGTGGAATAAAGAACTATTTGATTGTGAATGTAACTCGCTGCCGCCCTGTACCCCTATTTGTACATTGGCTAATTGATCCGCTAACTCATATTAGTAGGCTAGGATTAGCTAACTCACAGTAGTAGGCTAGGATTAGCTAACTCACAGTAGTAGGCTAGGATTAGCTAACTCACATTAGTAAGGCTGGGAGTACCGAGTAAACCGTTGGTCGAGTAACATGATCACCATACTGAAACTTTTTCAGGACATGTTTATCAAATACATGTTTGATGGGAATATCTATATTTATCCTTGTAATGTAAGTAGAATGAGATGATAGGGAAATCTCATCTGAGGGATTTCAGAATGACACCGTGTTATTTAAAGGTGAACGCCCACGGGCTTCATTTCTTCTGTTTCTCTGTAAATAATGGAGAAAAAGAGCTGGATTTAAGCGTTACCTCCTCTTTAATAAATCTACCTGCAGCTGCAGCTGAATCTAAATCCAATATTCATATTAATTCCCTTTTTTTAATGACTGAGGGAGAGCCCCGTCAAACCGAAACAACATTTGAACTTTGAATTTCCCTCAATTTATCATTTTATTTCCAGTTTATATTTTCTTTTGAAAAGAAAGATGTAATATTGATTTTTTTTATTAACGCATATATTCACCCTAAGGATAATCCTCCGTTTATTGTAAGTCATAGATACATCTAGATGCTGTGTTGTCAAAAATACAACCACACATGGTATTGTCAAATATGTAGCCATTTTGATTATATGATATAACAGATAATATAATATAATATATAGACAATAATCGATGGTTTTGTAAACATGCGGCTGTAAACCACGAGAGCTTTGACCCTAAACTTGAATAAGTTTCTGAATGTTTGTCTCACCCTTCACATTGACTAATGGGCTAACCTTTGTGTCATCATCCCCCATTGAGTGTATCTTTTTTAAATATCCAATGAGCATTGGATACGATACGTTTACGTGGTCGCAAGTGGTGGGACACAGGCGTGAGATCAGATACGCCCCGTTTACCTTCAGAGCATTGGATACCAGTTTCCAATATTACATCTATGGGAAAGATACACCAGGGGTGAGATAAGATAAGATAGCGCACGACCTCCTGAGAAGCGTGCACGCCCGTGTCCACCTCCTCGGGCAGACGGTCCGTGTGACGTGTGAAGCGCCGGCGGTATTAGGCCCTTTTCCATTGGCCGACGAAAACGGCAGAGATTTTCGGAGTTACCAAAGAAGTCCGTCGGTGGTGCCACTGACTGTGCGTAGGTATAGAAAAATCGGTGAGGGTAGCACATTTCACTCAGTGACCATGTTTTTACTCAGTGGTGGGTGATGCTACATTGCATAATCTAAGCAGAAAAAGTCGTGGGTCATTTCATTTGCTGGGTAGATCCTATTGACCGATTTTGGGCCAGCAGTGCCAAAAGTCCATCGGTGGTTCCTGACTCTAGATCGGTGACGGGAAATCGGGCAATGGAAACGGGCCTATAAAGAGACCCGCGCGGCAGGCGTCTACGGGCGTCTCCCGGGCGTCTCACACGCCACCTCGGTACCGTAACCCCTCCACGTCACACGTCACCCCTCCACGTCACTGCCACCCGAAATAGCCTCCGCCGCCAGCACCTCCCACTAGAGCCTTTTGTACGCGATCAAATCAACCTCGCGCTGGAGTGTATACAACATGTCTTATGTGGGGAACTGGTGGTCGATGTTACGTCTGTGTGGTAAGGATGTGGACCCCGAGAGCTGCTGATGTGTTGAACCTAGAGATCAGACTGGAGATGTGAGTGGAGGGGGGGGGGGGGGGTCAGTATAGAGAATACGATTAGCAAAATGGTTAAACGAGATGCTTGTAGATGTGGGAGTAATCTGTAGGTAGAATGTTAAGATGGGACTGCAGTGAGATCCATAGCCGCTGAAAATGTGCCATGAGATTTGGTTTTCCAAAACCAAAATGAATAGTGCATTTTTAGTAGCTATGGATCGAGTGCAGTTCAGTTTTTATATCATCCCTATGTTCCCAAGTCTATTGGTGGGTGAGAATACCATGGATGAGATAAATGGTTTCAGATACAAGCGGTCGTATGCTCCAAGGAGTTGAGGTGTAGTAATATCCAAGCTCATGCGAGGATATTGCGCAGAGGCAACTCCGAGGAACATACAACCGCTTTAATCTGAAACCAGTCTATATTGTATTTGTTATCTTGTCCTGACAAGTGCGGTACCCATATTAGTTCATTTTAGGTACGCTCTATAGTTTTCATAAGCACTTTTTTCCATATGCACCGGGTGTTGCAGCCCGGAGCATACAACATATCTGTATGCTCCGGGTATGGTGATACACGCTGCCCATGTGTTTTCTATGGACACTATGTATTAGATGGATGATAAGTATGATGAATAAACAAGGCTGTCGCAGTTTATTGAGCTCTAGAATTGAGAGTGGAAAGAGAGGGACCAGAAGTAGCGCAGACAGACTCACTGAGGAATAGAGACATGACGTAGACAGAGGTCATCGTTCTGCCCGACGTCCAGCCGACCCCCGCCCGACGTCCGCCCGACCCCCGCCCGACCCCCTCCCGACGTCCGCCCGAACGTCCAGCACACCCCGCCCTCCACTGACCTCCAGGTCACCTGGTCGATATCGTCATGGCAACCCAGTGGTCACGTGGCCACTCGGCGTAAACGCGCGGTGCATGACGGTCAGGGCGTGCGGGTCGGCCATGTTTATGGCGGGAGGTGGTGGACCGTGGAGGGTTAGTGCTATGTCAATAGTGAAATATCCACATCAATATCTCTGAGCTGACTCCCCGTAGAGAGGAATATCCCTGTATGGGGTTGATTTACGACACTGGGGCCCGTTTAATAATCTAGGATCGTACATGAAGACCCTTTTCTGTATCTCATACAAGGGTCTTTTCTGTATCTCATACAAGGGTTGTCGTTTAATGATATTTAAGTCTGTTTTGCTAAGACAGTATTAGCCGTCCATAAGGTCATCCATAAGTGTTGAATGAAATTAACCCACATCGTCCCTTGGTCTTTATGGCATACAGAAAAAGGTCTACATGTACGATCCTAGATTATTAAACGGGCTCCTGGTGAGGATGTTATCATTGAACTACATGATGAGAGGGATATAGATGCTTTAACTGCGACCTTCAAGTCTCGTTTTAAAGAAGGCTGAGAGTACATGTAAATGCTCAGTTTTCTGGGCTGAATAGGTGTACGTGTTAGACCAACAATATGTATCGATATACAACAGAGAATTTCCCTCGTTCCGTTCTATACAGATTATTATTCTGTATGATTCCGTTGTGCTCTATCGTCTACAGTATATAGTTAACGTAAGTTCCACATATCCACTCACCCATTTAGGTCAACATAGTCTGTACCTTTTTGAAAGTTTTAAAACAAATTCAAATTTGGCTATTTTGGTTAGTATTTGAGTTTAACTAAAAAAATATCCTGTTTAACGAACATGTGATGGACTCCCGGCACTCGTCTATCGAAACCAATCAGACATGATAGAGTTGACACTGTCATTGCTGCCCCTGAAGTTCTCAATCGCCTAAATCTATACAAATAAGCGTTTCCGGGAATATCAACACGCAGGTTTCCTGGAAGGTCAAGACTCAATTATTGGCGGATGAGGCGGGTTGGTGACCTCTAGGTGACCTCTAGATGACCTTTGGCGAGCACCTGCCAAGTGGGCTATTGATCCTGACCTCAGAGTGGTAGTTGGAGTCGGTTACACTGGAGTCGTTCAGGCACAACCCCTGCTCTTACGTCATCATCCCACGCCGGTCACGTGATGCCCATCTCGGCGCTGATTGGTCCAGGTCGGCGCATGGCAAAGGGCGGCGTGGTGTGGGAATAAAGGAGGTGTTAAGGCCCCAGTGTATGGGATATAGATCTATCAGCACAGGTCAGAGCCTGTGGATTGGCTTCTTACCTCGTTATCGATTCCGAGAGTCATATGCCGGGGACATTATCAGTGTATTCATTTCAAGATGCTGAGGTCTGTTAAATAACTTATGCCCACGAGAATACAGGGTACAAGGAGACCTCTTAGGAGGGTTATTGTTCAATGATGTTCAAGCTTGTTAGCTAAGACAGTCCTAGCCGACGGAAGGTTGTCCATACGTGTTGAATAAAGTTGACCCACTTTGTCCATGGGTCTCGTTGGCGTACAGAAAAGGGTCTTCATTTATGACCCTGAATTATTCCACAGGCCTCTGATTACGGAATATGAGCGTCAAAAAGTCTTCTCAGTGGTGCCACATCAATGGATCTATTTAACATAGACTATGGACTTTTTTCATGTAAAGAATCGAGTCTTAAAGAGTCTCCAATATCCAACAACATTCAGAGTCCTATAGAATATGTGTATTAGTTTTATCAATGGTATGTGCTTTCTGTGTTAGATAATGGACTGGTTGTATGGACTGAGGAGTTAATATAGGCTAGAGATGTCTTAGAGGCGTGTCCCCCTCCTGTAATGTCGATGGGGACATGGGTGGTTATAGACTTGCTCAAGTCTTTGATTGTGGACATAATCAAGAAATTTTGCAACATTTGGACTGACAGGCCCAGGAACTGTGTACCCTGCGAGGAGGGGTGGAGTTGGGAAAAAATATGGTAGAGGGTCTGGGTAGGCATTGGAGACAGGGACTGAAGCCAGTCCAGGATGTTTACACACATGCCTCTGACTATTTATATGCGGGAAACTTGGTAAATATTGGTGCTCTCCTTGTTTTATATGCTTCTGTGGAAACGTGAAATACTCCGTGGGCGACAGTTCGGTGTACGTACGTCAGAGGGCACCACCTGGGGTGAGGAGGCGTAATGAGAGCGTTTCTCTGTATGATGTATCTAGGACGGTATTTTCATCTCCTCGTATGGTGAAGTTCGGCTATGAGTAGAAATAACCATTACAAATTTAATGCTAATTCATATTCTGAGATGGCAGTTTTCCTCTTTGCCAAGAAAATCCATCTTTATATTTTCAGTTTATACAATCCTTTTTTGTAGTGGAAAACAAAGAAAAAATAGAAAGAGGTTATTGTTATAAACAATGTTTACTTGAGCCCGTGGAAGATAGGTGTGCCACGCCTAACAGACTACTCCAGTCTAATAAAAAAAGCTTTAAAAAAAAAGTTGTATGAGTGAAGAGTTAATGTCAGTTTTAATCGCTAAAACTTGGATGTGCGTGATAAAAACACACTTAAGGGACTGATTGAATTCATTTTCTTGCACATGCTATTTGTTTTTTAGTTTGAACTATGAACCAGTATAGAACAGGCAAGGCTAAGCCTCACACTGCATCTGAGGCTTTTGATATGAGATTAACCTTAGTATACAGTCTTAAACCGTCGACGAGAGACGTAAAACGGTATGATCCTGTAGCATACGCGGCGGGCGTCCACAGCTGTGTTGACCCTGTTGGCCAGTCAAACTGTGTGTTATAAAACAGGTGTCGACAGAAATACACAGGTTAGGGACAGGTGAGTTAACGCCGGGAGTGGGCAGGCTCACACCACCCCCTCCCCCTCACACACACTGGATCACAGCGCCACTTAACTATTCACGTACCAGGTATGTGACTTTTAGCATGGCAGGTGGCTGAGGCAAGCTACAGGTGGAAACCATCAGTCTCTACAAATATAAAACGTATTCCCGCCTCCCTCTTGTCCCTCCTTTGTTGCTTCTTCCTGCCTTTGCTGATACTTTGATACTTCTTTCTGTCCACCCATCATCCTCCTATATCCTTATTCCTGGCTCTGCTTCACCCTTGAGAGGTTTCTGTGTCTTTGCACATCACCATGGCCCGCCTTTGTTCCTGCACGTGCCTGTTGTACCTGGACCGATCCCTGGACCCACACCATGCCCACCTGCCTGTTGTACCTGGACCCGGCTGAACCTGGAACTACACCATGCCCATCTGGACCCACTTGTACCCGGACCCGGCTGAACCTGGACCCACACCATGCCCACCTGCCCGCTGTCCCTGGACCCCGCTGTACCTGGACCCACCACCTGGCTGCTGTACCTAGACCCTGCTGTCCCTGGACCCAACCCATGCCCACCTGGCTGCTGTCCCTCGACCCAGGTGTACCTGAACCCACCTGCCAGCTGTCCCTGGGTCCAACACCTGCCCATTGTCCCTGGACCCCACTGTACCTGGACCCACCTGGCCACCATCCCTGGACCCTGCTGTACCTGGACCCACCTGTCCCTGGACCCCTCTGTACCTGGACCCACCACCTGCCTGCTATTACTGGACCCCGCTGTACCTGGACCCACCTGCCCGCTGTCCCTGGACCCACCTGCCTGCTGTCCCTGCACCCACCTGTCCCTGGACCTACCACCTGCCCGCTGCCCCTGGACCCATCCCCTACCCGCTGTCCCTGGACCCTCCCCGTGCTGACGGCTGGCACGGCGCCACCACGCGGTACTCCGTGAGCTCACGGCTTGCCCTCTCCCTCACGATCCTCTCACGCTCAGGCCCGGGTCACTTTGGGGATTTGTCGGTGGACACTCTGGTCAACTGGTTACGATCTCGCCCCCTCCCTCTCCCGACCCACTTGTAACTAGAGATTTATGTAAGCCTTGGTCTCCCTCTCACTTGGAGCCTATTCTTGTTGGAAGTTGGATCATACTCTGTGCCTTCTGGATCACTGTGCTTTTAAAAACTTATAAATAGCAGGAACTGAACAGAGGCAAGTTATTTTATCATTGAAACTGGACCATCTGGATTCTTGGAAAAGCATGGCTTAAGGGATATCTTGTGACTATACCTCATTTGGATCTTGTACGGAGTCAGTATGGATGGGTCAGAGGACTGTCTCCCACTCCTATACAGCCACACGGATTAAGTCACACGTCTGTATTGTTAGTAACTAGACGGGGCGGGGTCAATGAAGATTATCTCCACCTATCTTAAACCTGTATAGAATTCAAGTCGCTTACTTTAGTATTCCGTTGGCCATTTAAGGAGGCTTATACAGACACAAGTTAAGATATACATTTACTTTGTTAGAAAAAATGTTTTTATTCTTCTAGGTATTCCGTCTAGTTTCGAATACAATCTTTGGTGGTCGCTGTACCATAGAGACTGCCTCGTTAGCACACTATACATTTACTTTGTGTTTAGTTCTCATTTTAGTTCATATTTAGTTCAGGTTTGATTATCCCATAGAGGAGAAACCCGACACTTTATGAGAAGTGTTTGTGACAATGCAGAGAAAGGTCACCGTCGGAAAACTATCATATAAATGTAGTTAAAAAGAAGACCGCCCATACAGATTTGTCATAAAGGTCCTTCGAGTTGAAGGGAAGGAAGCCTTATCCACAAACATACAATGAAATGATGACAACTCTCCCAGGTCTCCGAACCAAATTAGGGCAGGATACGTAAAATAGTTGTTATGCTGAAAACATATGATGAAGATGATTGAGCTTGTTCATTGTAAACGTCGGGTGTCAGTTTGCAGGGTCCCTGGTAATGGTGTTGGTGTCACTATAAAGGGTAACCTAAAAGCACCCGTTAAGGAATAATGCGTCAGAGTCTGCACGAACTAAGCCCGCCCCTCCTCACCGCATGCCTGTTGATACCGGGCCTGTTTCCATGTTAACCCACGCCGCCACATTTCCCAGAAAGCAGAAGGCATCCTCATACATGCAGCGCACCCCCTAGTGTGAGATTACAGTACAGTATCAGATATGGCAGTTTTCCTAGTTTCCAAGGAAATTCTTGCTTTCATTTTCAGTTTATCAAATTTTTTCCTTATATAAAACAAAAAGAATAAATCGGGGCACATTCACACCAATAAACACTGTTTCAAACCTTCACACACACACCCCAGCCCCATTCCATGAAGACTAACGATGTGTTATTCATGTTTTCTCAGTCGCTCTGAGGCAGTAAATTCTACATGAAAAATATTTCCTCAGTTTTTTCATGACCCCAAATGATATTCCTGCGTACTAGAAGGTGTAATTTTAAGGTAAACCGTTGTGGCGATATTGTCAGCGGCCGGACGGGGGAGGGGTGTAAATGGTAGCAGGAATAACTGACGGGTTTTCCGTGTAAGAACCCAGTGACTGGGACCCCGACCTTCAGTCGACACGGTTCACTGCGCTTTCCGTTAACCGGGCAGAGTGGTGGGTGACATCGTCACCCCCGCTGTCACGTCAGGGGTGACGGGGGTGGACCAGTTCTTGACCCGGGTGACCCCAACAACAGGCCCGGGTCAAGGAGTTCAATGATGCTCACAGATCAATTCTACGATGCTGGTCTAATCATGGATCTCAGAGAAAGCAGTTTTCCTATTTTCCAAGGAAATTCTTGTTTTCATTTTCAGTTTCAAGAGAAAACAAATTGGGCCTCATTCACACCAATAAGCAGTGGTTCAAACTACCTTACACACCCTCAGCCCCATTCGGTGGAGAAAAACGATGTGTTTTCCATGCTTTCTTAGTCTCTCTTATGCATAAAATTCCACATTGAAATATTTCCTCATATTTTTCACAACCCCAACTGACATCCCTGCATCTCGTAGAACATGTTTGTTAGAAGACAAAACTGTTGAATAGACATACGTCTTCTGGGTCGCACAAGACGTATGTTGTTAGACCAGACTTCCTTAAGTCTGGGATTATGAATATTCATCAAATGATTCAACAAAATTAGGATAAAGCTTCCCCTGACTGGCCCAGTAATCACACAGGAGGGGTGGGGTAGGTGGAGGGGTACAGGCACTGAAGCCAGTCTAGAAGTAGACCTGAATGCCGACCTAATATCATGTATTGTTTATGATATGCAGTGATAAAAAGGGGCACTGTTTTCTGTGTGATAAACAGGGCAGTATGAGCTCCCTATAGTATGCCTAAAACCCAGCACTGTGTGTGATGCCACCAGCATGGTTATAATAATGTCTCATAGCAGCTCGCTTGTTTAGTTCCACTCCAGTGAGTCTTATTTAGCGGGAGTGTCTGCTGAGTCAGTGAGCAGTTGAAGATGTGCTCGTAGTCGGACGAGCAACTCCCAGTATCCCGTCAACACAAGGCCCCTTACCCAGCCCCGCCCCTCACCCCGCCCCGCCCCTCACCCCGCCCCGCCCCTCACCCCGCCCTGCCCCTCACCCTGCCCTGCCCCTCACCCCGCCCTGCCCATCACCCTGCCCTGCCCCTCACCTTGCCCTGTCCCTGTCCAACCCCTCACCCCCGCCCCGCCCCTCGCCTCAACCCGCCCAGCCCCTCACCCCGCCCAGTCCCTCACCCGCCCCGCCCCTCACCCAGCCCGGCCCCTCACCCCGCCCAGCCCCTCACCCAGCCCCTCACCCCGCCCAGCCCCTCATTCAGCCCCTCACCCTGTCCAGCCCCTCACCCCGCCCCGCCCCTCACTCTGCCCTGTCCCTCACCCCGCCCTGCCCTTCACCCCGCCCTCACCCTGCCCTGCCCCTGCCCAGCCCCTCACCCCGCCCCGCCCAACCCTGCCCCTGTCCAGCCCCTCTCCCCGCCCTGCCTCTCACCCTGCCCCGCCCCTCACCCCGCCCTCACCCTACCCCGCCCCTCACCTCCGCCCGCCCGGCCTCTCACTCGTTCAGCAGGCCAGGTTTGATTAGCCGTGAGATTACCCGCGATATGAATCTGCTCGGTATGCATTACCCGGCGAGCTCGGCCCATCTCGGCCGCCTAAAGACGTGCCGTTACGGGCCCCGCCCGGCATCGTCAGGCGGGAAGACGGCGGCGGGGGCTTGATGAAGATGGCAGCGGACCGGTGTGTCATCTCCACCAGGCGCAGGTCAGAGGCCGGCCCACGTATCCGCCTTCTAGACCCATGCATATTGTATGTTGTGAAAGTGGTTGTACGCCCTGTGAAGGCAGCTGAACCGCTCTCACGTGTCCAGTATTCCCGTCCCATAGTCACCTGAGCATACACATTTACTGATGTCTCTATCCACCACACCCGCCCGCCCCCTTCACTTCCACGCATTACATTCGTTGGTTCGGCTCCTACCCATGTCGTATTTATGGCCGTACGTCACACTGTGACGAAAGGGGTTTGTAGTCCTTTGACTAGGTAAAACATCACCGTTTTTAGGTATATAATAATACGGAAACAGGCTGACTGTCTTCGTATGTCAGTATACTTGGCTAAATCATTGATCAGATATGTCCTTCAGGCCTTGGCATCGGGATATATCTGATAAATAATTCCACCTCGTATTTGTACGAAGACAGTAATCCCTTTCCGTATATAAATCTTTCCTTTATATCATACACAGTCCAATTTGTGGAATATATACACACTATCTTATTCATGTTCGGAATATAGAGCAAAAATAAGCCGCCTCTGAAATAGTGACCTCTCGAACTACGTTATTCCCACTCCGAGATGGTGTGCTGCAGTAAAGTAGGTCATCGTATACGCTCCAGTTGCTAAGCGCTAGAGATGTATGTGTTTTTTCAGGGATTCTTCGCGACAAAAAATAACCTCTGTATCTGTGTCAGGGTCTGGAGGGTAAATTACAATATTCTTCTAGAAGTTTGCTAAATGATCGATCCTATTGCACCACCATTATTGCTCCTTGACCTTTATAGTGATCTATCTATGTCTGATCATAAATATTCATGTGGCTAGTCCAAGCACCAATGTTGACATTTTTCATCAGAGACGGACATTTTTGAACAGAACCTATTGAGACTCGTGGTGATACGCCGCATGACGTGTAGAAAGGCTTCAGTATCAGACACAAATCATATCAGAGCGTACTGCCGTGATGAGGGACTGCGCCGTGCTCCATACAGGTGTGGATGGAGTCCACTTTCATACCGAGACCTGGCCCCATACAACACACACAAAAGCATGTAGACATATCTGGCTGGCTGGCCCCATACAACACACATAAAAGCATGTATATATATCTGGCTGGCCCCATACAACACACATAAAAGCATGTAGACATATCTGGCTGGCTGGCCCCAAACAACACACATAAAAGCATGTATATATATCTTGACTGGCCCCATACAACACACATACAAATATGTACACATATCTGGCTGGCTGGCCCCATACAACACACATAAAAATATGTACTTATATCTGGCTGGCTGGCCCCATACAACACACATAAAAGCATGTTGACATATCTGGTTGGCCCCATACAACACACATAAAAACATGTCGACATATCTGGCTGGCTGGCCCCGTACAACACACATGAAAATATGTAGACATATCTGACTGGCCGGCCCCATACAACACATAAAAGTGTGTACACATATCTAGCTGGCTGGCCCCATACACCACACATAAAAGTATATACACATATCTGACCGGCTGGCCCCGTAAAACATACATAAAAACATGTCGACATATCTGGCTGGCTGACCCCATACAACACACATAAAAACATGTATACATATCTGGCTGGCTGACCCCGTACAACACACATAAAAGTATGTATACATATCTGGGTGGCTGACCCGTACAACACACATAAAAGCATGTATACATATCTGGCTGGCTGACCCCGTACAACACACATAAAAGCATGTATATATATCTGGCTGGCTGACCCCGTACAACACACATATAAGCAGGTAGACTGGGGCACAGCACGCGACCACCATGCACCCTCCACACGCCATCGCCCTGTGATCATGCGACCGTACACCAGCCTAGCTGTAAACCACTCCTCCATGTACATGTACTCCTGATACCCCACCATACTAATGTTACAGACTACTAGAGTCCATCTTTCTTACTCATTCAGAGATGGTAGTTTCCCCGGAAATCCACGTTCATATCCAGTATATAAAATTCTTTATTGTTGTGTAAAACAAAGGAGATTGGTGTTGTGTAAAACAAAGGTGATATTCATTGAGCTATTCACAATAAAACAGTGGTTTAAACCTCTTCATAAACCCCTCAGCCCCAAGACTTGGCTGACTCTGACGTGCTTTCCCTGTTGAAAATCCCAAATGAAAAATATTTCCTTCTTTTTTTATGACCCCAAGTTACATTCCTGCTTACTTATTGCCACAGCCCTAAGCATAGTTAGCCGAAAGTCCGCCTTTCCATTCCAATAGACGGCTCCACTGTGTTGCCGACATTATGTGTATCTGCTCTTGCCGAGGCAGATTAAAATGGTGAAGTCATCTCATTGCCGACATAACACCACACAAAGTTCATGGATGGCGACTGCTCACAATTCGAGGTGGGAACTCGACGCGCTCAAACAGTAATCCTGGCGGTACAGAATGAAGGCTTTCACTCTAGACTAATTAGTGGAGCACGCTCATGGAGGTGTTCCGTGAAACATGTCGACTAGACCGCCTGTCGGGCGTGTTGAGAACTGCCGCCGAGCGTGTACACTCCGGGAGGAGAGGTGGAGTGTGTTGAGTGCTCGTGAACCCGGCAATAACAGGCCGCTTGGCTCCCTGCCAGACTACCGGAAATTTAATCAGAATTCTGTAAGTCAGCAAGTAAAAATAACACGGGCATTGCCGGGATTACGGCTCCATGTTGGAGAGAGACATGGACATGGTTAGAGGCGGGAGCTCTGGTGAGGTCTGATCACCTAGACTGGCACTCTCCTAGCTGATGTTCTCACTGCCAGAATCAGATTCTCAGCTGGAAGAGTGAATTATGTGGCTCATTCATCCAGCAGGTATTTTGTTGTGATGGGAGACTGCAGTACTCTCGAAGCCTCTTATTCATGTTATTAGTTTCTTGTTGGGTGTCTTTTTCTATAAAGAGGCCAGGAAGTTAGACTTAATCAGTTAAGCTAATTATGTCTTTTAGTGAGTATTCATAGTTTATATTTCATGATATCCCAAATTGTATTCTGCTTCGAGATATTTGTATCGAGCTCTTTGATCTAGAAAGCGATCGGACCTGACCAGTTTCTAAGTCGGAGACAGAGGTGGAAGCCTCTCTAGGTGAGATGACCTTGTGTGTCGCTGTACGTGGTAAATCATACACCTCCCACTACTCTGCTCCCTATATCGTAAAAATTCATACATGTACAGCCTACTGTGCCATTCGCTGTTATACGGACCTGGGAGCTGTTTCAAAACCATAGACTTCACTCGACTTTTGAAACAGCTCCCAGCTCTACTTGCCCGAATAAGACTTTGAATGGCACGTAAAGGTTAATTCTTATGAATTCAAAATGTTTCAAGTTGTATAATAAAGGGAAAACAAACCAGGTGTTTAATCTGTGGATTATTACTCACTCACAGACCCAAAAATAGGCCCCTCCCGCCTAACGGTGTCGGGGCAAGTTTTTTTTAATTATTATTGCCACTGAAGTAGCAGTAAGACATTTGCCGGTCCGTGTGTTCGTAACCAATCACAGATTAAACACCCAGTCAGTTTTGCCGCTTTACAGTATCCTCTGATAAGGCCTCGCCTCCTCTCAGTCTCCGTTTACTGTGGCGCCCCCACACGGCACTTCCCCGCATGTATGAGCGTTATCCGGCGAGCAGCTCGACCAGCCTCTGAGAGCTGCTCCCTCATCTGACTGGAGACAAGTCTGAGAGAAACGTGAATCACACAAGGGAGATGAGGTGATTGTGCTTTGTCCTATATCTACACTTGAATGTGGAAAAAAGATCCCATCTGCAGACTGAGGTGCCGAGAGCTCTTACAGGGAGACAGTAAGCAGTGGTGGAGTGAGCCACTCGTAGTACACAGTGGGGGATGAGCCACTCGTAGTACACAGTGGTGGAGTGAGCCACTCGTAGTACACAGTGGTGGAGTGAGCCACTCGTAGTACACAGTGGGGGATGAGCCACTCGTAGTACACAGTGGGGTATGAGCCACTCGTAGTACATAGTGGGGTATGAGGCACTCGTAGTACACAGTGGGGTATGAGCCACTCGTAGTATACAGTGGGCAGTGAGCCACTCGTAGTACACAGTGGAGTATGATGCACTCGTAGTACACAGTGGAGTATGATGCACTCGTAGTACACAGTGGGGTATGAGCCACTCGTAGTACACAGTGGGGTATGAGCCACTCGTAGTACACAGTGGGCAGTGAGCCACTCGTAGTATACAGTGGAGTATGATGCACTCGTAGTACACAGTGGAGTATGATGCACTCGTAGTACACAGTGGGGTATGAGCCACTCGTAGTACACAGTGGGGTATGAGCCACTTATAGTACACAGTGGGGTATGAGCCACTTAAAGTACACAGTGGAGTATGATGCACTCATAGTACACAGTGGGGTATGAGCCACTTCTAGTACACAGTGGGGTATGAGCCACTCGTAGTACACAGTGGGGTATGAGCCACTCGTAGTACACAGTGGGGGAGTGAGCCACTCGTAGTACACAGTGGGGTATGAGCCACTCGTAGTACACAGTGGGATATGAGCCACTCGTAGTACACAGTGGGGTATGAGCCACTCGTAGTACACAGTGGGGGAGTGAGCCACTCGTAGTACACAGTGGGGGAGTGAGCCACTCGTCAGAGTTAGATAAGTGAAAGGAGGTGGCGACTGTAGGAGCTGGTCACATGAGGTGTGACCACCAACTGTGAGGCCGTCTCCAGGCCCGTGTATGGGAAGATGGATGGTTAGCATTTGATAATGCAACGAGTATAGAGAAAGCTCGTTGGATAATTCTAGGCTTTTCTAAATTCATCTACGTTTCCCCAGAAATATTGTGTCATATCTGATTTGATCTTGGTTGTATAAAGTGTCAGAGTAAGAGAACATGTAGTTACTGAGTCCGGCTGTCTTTTGTCGTATAACTAGCCTTCAGAATGAAAGGCACAGTGCATCATACATATTCCAGCAAAAGTAATATCGTGCTATTACCAGATACATGCATTTTAAGTTGCAAAATGTTAATTCTTTGATGACCTGCCACGGTTCTACATTGCTGTGATACATCACGAGCATTGTCTTATCCTCCACGGACCGGTCGCTAATTGCGGGCCGGGCGTTCAGGAATGACGGAGCACAGAACGATGACTAAAACACACACTCCTCCTCCCGACAATTAAATCTCCAACAGCTCCTAATCTCCATCCTAAATAGCTGCCGGCTCTGAGGAGCCATTCCTGGCCTCTATCCAGAAGAGGTGATATTTTACCACCATGTTGGGATCATCCATATTCAGGCCCATATGGATTAGGTGGAGAAACGGGTGAGAATGTGTGGAATGGGTCGCCGGGTGGAGGGCAGGGTCAGTGGCAGGGGAACAGGTTGGTGTAGCGTGTGGTGCGTGGCGCCAGGACAACCTTTTGTGGTCAGGTTTAAGCCTCAGGGCTAACAATACTAAGTGGATTAGCATGAAGTGTAAAAGTCAGCCTCTGGGTACTCTACCCCGACGATCGATCCCTGATAGGACGCCTAAGAGCCCAGTACAACTCCCCGTCAATGTCCATCTTGATTAATCCCTTGAAACAGTGATGGCATATCTCCCTTTTTTCCAAGGAAATCCTAATTTTCATTTTCAGTTTATCAAATTCCCTTTTGTGTGTAAAACGAAGAGAGCATAGATTGGGCCTTATTTACACCAATGAACACTTGTCCAAATCTCTACACTGACCCTCAACTCCGTTCCATGAAAATAGCGATGTGTTTTCCATGAGGCAGTTTTCTCTGAGGCAGTAAATCCTATTTGAAATATATATCCTTTTTTTCATGACTCCAACTGACATCCAATGATACGAGATTTCTTGACATTTCATTTGCAACCTATCGGCGTTATACAACTAAAGGAACCAACAAGATGGTTTTTATCTAGTTTTCTGTGATTTTCTGTCGCACATTATTCACACCATTTTGAGGGTATTTACCCATCGCATCAGTTTCTAAGCACATTTCTGGGCGTGTGGGAAAAAAGTTTATTTTCCAGTACTTATCGTTGCCGGTGTCTCAGATACTTACCCCTGAAGATAGGAAGACATATTGTAATGACATGGAATGAAAAAGTGAAGTCGCAATAACGGAGAGGGCCATGCACGATTGAGCGGCCATACCTCAGCGAACTGCTTTAATTAACGTTCACCCCTGTTTGAACTCAATGACAACAAGAAACATGGGTCATGAGGTACTTGCACCTGAAGTAACTTCTATTAATTCACGACCTGCCACTTACAGGTGAGAGACCAGGCCCCACTGACATAACCCTGTGAATGGAATTCCTGTAGGATTAGTTCTACGCGACTATAATCCTTCTAAAGGGGTGGGGAATCATGACATGGTATTTTGAGGAGTTGGTTGACCTCGTACAGGCGGACATGGGTCAGGTCGTGCGCTATTAACAGAAAACATGCTTACTGAGCCCGTAGGGATGGCCGTTCAGAGTCTTACAAAATGCCGAAGAATGGCATCCCTACAGGCTTAGTCACTGTTTACTTGTTATCATATACCAAAATAACTTGAAAAACACCATTTTATTTACTTGCAAAGTCCTCGATTCACACCCTTTTAACCCTATGTTGACGTTCATTCACTACAGGCACATTGTGTCCTAACATTATCTATATTTCACCCCTAGCAGCGGGTAGTATTTCATAGACGTTCGGGCATAGGTACGATTGTTATGACGAAGACTGGTGGAAGACACGAGTTACCAGCATGTCATGGTTGGGAGGTCACAGGGGACCTACAAAGGATCCAGAGTCTAACCCACCGTTCTCAATAACAATAGATACAGCCTTGTCATACGTATATACACTTTCAGAAATATGCATAACATGCATACATTTCAGCCATAGGAATTCCCCAGAACTAGTAGATGCTGTTAGATGTATGGAGATAGACTCGTCAGTGTGGTGAATTATGATGTCAGCACGAAGGTATGAATGTCCCCCCAACTCCTACATGCCCCCCTCCCCCCCCCCCCCCCAACCACCCCTCCCTCCACCCCTCCAGCCCTCCAGCGGTACCTCCGACCGGTGCCAAGGTCAGTTAATCATTGCCTACATCCTAGAAGGAGGGATCGACCGCCTGTGAGACACAGCTCCGCGCCTGTCCAGTGATCAGTATAGGACTGGTCAGTACAGGAATCCAGCGTCATCTGGATCCGCCTCAGTAATTTCCCCCGAGTGTGTGTGGATCCACTTTGGATCCTATTACGTTTATGACACACCTGAAGTGTCAAACCTGGGGAGTGACAGTTGGAGGGGGTGTCATTATACCTGGAGGTGTGACGGCGTGACGCTGTGTGAAGCCAGTGGACACACTGGAGCTGTCGGTGTATGAGGGGCAGTACTATTGTATGTCACCTCTCTGTGTGACAGCGCCCCACACCGACCCGCGCCTGAGTGATTGTAACCCGGGGGTGAATCTGTCACTGTCTCTGTGAAGTGTCACAAACCAGGCCGCACCCGCCTCTCCCTGGAAGACTGATTAGAGTTTAGAAACTGTCACGACAAAGACGAGCGCCTGGAGGTCGGGAGAAGCCTTGTGTTGCCTCCTCCTGATACCAACAAGGAAGTGGCGTCAGTGGAGCAGAGCGGAGTCAGCGAGGCGTATCGCACACAGACTGACAAACCACCCCCACCCCGCCCCGCCCTGCCGCGCTCCCCACACCACACGGCGCACAGACCATCCCCTCCTCTCCTCACATACCGCTCTCTCCTCCACACTGCCCACCTCAATCTAAACACTGGAGGAGGTGTCCTGCCCACCTGGAGGGGGACTGTGGCGGCATCCCACAGGGTGTGGTCCGGGAGATTAGCCTACAGGCAGCGCCTACAGGCAGCGCCTACAGGCAGCGCCTACAGGCAGTGCCCGGGTGAGGCATGGAGAGGGCAGGCTGGATCCTCGAGGCCTGTACGGACTACCCGCTGCTGTTGGGATCCATACTGTGCTCGGTGTGTCTGAAGAAGGTGAGTGGAGGGAGGTGCAGGTCTCCTTACCTGTGTACGTGAACGTGTACGTGCATCACTGTGTACGTGTAGTAAATGCGGGTTGACCCACAGTGTTAAACCTACCTGTATACACATTGCGGTACATGTCGACACTAGTTCACCTATTGAATTATTGATGTTGTAGTCCGCACTTAAAAAGATAACACCTTCAAATTCTATATTCATGGCCCAAATAAGGCTCACATGTGACCACCTTCACCTTCACATAGAGTAAAACCCCTTGTAAAGGCACACCTCGCTTAAGGGGACACCCCGCGTAAAGAGACAATTTGCTAGAAACGGAAATTTATCCCTCTATTAGAGAGTTTATTTTAACCCCAACGAAGGGGTGTCCTAAAAGCAGGGTTTTACTGTATATGATAAAGTTTTCTTCACCCACCATATTAAAACATAATGGCCAAACGGAATGAGTATGCAATGGCATAATATTGGTATATCACTGGTTTAACATGAGTTATATGATCCCAGTCTATATTTTCAAAACTTAATATAGTAAAACTTTCCCTCTGACTTTTGTTTTAGCTATGGTTCACAACCCAAACTGCTTCACCCAAAACGGCAAAATGAGGGTCTGGCACATCTGACTAACCTGTATTTATTTTATTATCTTTTATATTCATATTATATACACAGTAAATTCACCACCAGAACTGTATCATACTAGATTTGGTGTTCATCAATATTGCATTTCAAGTGGAGGGGCAGGCCTGTGTGATTTTAGCAGAACAATATTGATATGCTTCAGTGTCAGTATATAGAGTGCAATAGGAGCCTTGTGCTAGCCTTATACACTGTGGCTGTGTCGTGTGTTGTGGATGTAGGTGGAGGGAAGTGAAATAGGACTCATGCTTCCTGCATCCCACACACGCTTCATACTGTCGTGATTTCGTGATTTTGTCTGTTGCGACCTCATCATAACGGATTGAATTTCACTTATTCCTACTCCCTGCCGTCCCTATATAGATTCATTTCCGCACGTCTCCTTTCATGATGGGGCACACACGCAGACATGAGGGGCTCGATCACGATAGACTGATATGAACCTGGTAGGACCACTCCTCATCGTAGGCTATAGGAGAACTATATCCATCGAAACCTTCATTGGTATAACGATTTTTTCAGAGTGTTAGGAAAGCAGATTCTATATATACTTCGCAATATAATATTCAGGGTTCCAAGGTCATTTGAGATCTATTGTTTTAAGACATTTTCTTATTGGGGAGGGTGGGGGGCATTACATGAGCTACTCCCTACAGGCATGGTTGCACATCATTGTCATTTGTCTGGCTCATCTCATGCTCGCTCAAGTTTAGGCTCCGTTTACATTGACGCTACGAGACATAACGAGGCGATAACTGCCGGGTCTCAAAAGTCGGTAGTTGTCTGGTCTTGTCCTGATGAGACTGGACTGGACGGTCTGATCAAGTCCTAACGAGACGGGACAAGAACAGAGAAAGGTCGTAAACCCTGAGACCAGACAAGACCCAAAAAGACCAGACCAGACTGTCCAAGACAGATCTTATCTCTTCTTCATCTCACCCCTGGTATTTTTTCCAATAGACTTTAATATTGGGGACTCCTACTCAACGCCCATGGAGTATTGTAAAAAGGACTATGGGGGATGACGTCACAAACATTAACCAACTGGTCAACGATAGGGGTAAAATGAAATCCCTTAGCCACTTAAAATATGCCATTCATTTCGTTTTTCTACTTTATCTCACTTGGCTTTGCCTCGTGGGATTACTCCGCTACCAAAACTCATGGCATACTTTCTGCAGCCACGGATCTTGACGCAGTTCCTTCTTATGCCTTTGTCACATGGGGTTTATTCGTATGGGTGTGTGTATGAGTGGACATACCTAGCTACACACATACAGGTGTGCGTGTGCATCAATACACCGTCTGTCTGTGTGTCCCCTTCACAAAGGACAGCAGTGCTGGTTGCCAGCGTACTGACGACCGACATAGAAGTGTACGCCAGTCACCAGTGGTTTCAGGGGAGCGCGGCAAGCTTCACTTCCCACAGTGGCATGTTTGAAGCGACAGAAAAAATACCCGCAAAAAGAATCACAAGAGAGGACAATAAAGGCTCATTTTTCCCATGGCTAGAAACACATATACACCGGAGCCCTGCGCCGGGGTCGCGCGAAGTGCAGCCCTCAGCACAGAGCCCGGTGTTTGTGGCGACTTTTTGTGTTATTGATTTAAGGGTGTTGTATTATGCAGAGCGCGGCGTTTAAAGGCCGTCCCCAGCCCTGATTGTATCTGCCTCAGCCAGGTCAGCCGCCGCTCCCTGAACACCAGCTTCTCTGTGCAAAGAAAGATCCGTTCCTCATTGCTCTCCGACGATTGCATTTGGCGATGGTTTAGAATAACTTTTCACATTTGTCTGAAGTTAAAAAGTTCCCCGCACACGACGACGAAGCATTGATATAAACTCCACACCGGTTTACCAGGTGTTTGGAGTCGGCAGGATTTCATGTTTGTAGAGTTTTCCCTTTTGCTTATAGCACAAAAGAATTGAGACAGGGATTCATCGTCCCATTGAATAATTTAGGCTCGTACGTGAACACCCTTCCCTGTACACCAAGGAGACACAGGGACGATGTGGGTCAACTTTATTTATCACTTATGGACGACTTTATGGACGGATAAAACCGTTTTAGCAAATGAACTTAAATATTGATAAATGGTAACCCGTGTACGAGTTACATGACTGGGTCTTCATTTACAAGTCTAGATTGTTCAACGGGCCTCATGTTGTTCACACCTTTATGAGTGGACCTGAGCAGCGCTCTTGGGAGGCAAGTGTGATCTAAAGTGAGTGAAATCAGAAGTAGATTGTATCAGTTTCAAGACGTAGCGCGGAGTATTTATCTGTGTCAAACTTCAGACTAGGTTAGTTACATCAGCAGGAATAAGAAGGAATTGCCTCAAGATCCGTAGCCACTGGAAATATGCCATGAGATTTGGTTGCGGAGTAATCTCACAAGGCAACGTCAAGTGAGATTACGCAGTAGACTAAAACGAATAGCATATGTTCAGAGACTACGGACCAAATATAGTTAAGATTTTTATCTCACCCGTATGACTGACTAATTGAGTAACGTTTGTGACATTATCGCCCATTGAGTGTTTTCTAACAATACTCAATAGGCGTTGAGTACAGGTTCCCAATGTCAAGTCTATAGGGGAAATACGAGGGGTGAGATAAGTGTGACGACCAATCACTGCAGGTGGGTTGCTGGTGTATTGTGTCTGATATAAATTCGGCTCACCTCAGCCAAACTGATTACCGTCAGATCTTAATATTTAGATCACCCCTCAAAAGAAATTGTCTCATAAACCTCTCAGTGTCTCTAACAACATAGAGCGCTCGAGGAAGGCTTATCACCGCTAAAGCTACGACACCCACACCCATTTTGTTGTTGAGACAGAGACTCCGCACTTGTCACCTTGAAGCAGTCTCAGCCGGGTTTTTTGCTGAAAGTGCTCTTCATTATAAATCACCATCTCTTACTTCTTTTTCTTTATGCAGGGATTATCAAATTTCCCCTTCCGAGAGTGCTTTTTATTCGTCGCCAACAACAGTCTTCTGAGAAATGCCCAATATTTTAGAAGTTCGTGAAACGTTGTTTTTTCTTTGTTTGTCAAGAAAGTCAAACCGGTAATTGGATTACAGACTCGATGTCTGATTATCTAAGGATTACAGATACTACAGTTTTGATATTGGAAACATGATATGAGGTACATTTAATAAACGTTTCATTGGTCTGGTGGAAGGGGACTACTTCAAAGGAAATATTTTTAAGTTGTGTCTTTGTAAAAGATTAAGAGAAAACTTGGTTACTGAGCTTATAGGATGACTGTTTGAAGTCTATTGTAACATAAATACATATTTATGTTACAAAAGGCAGGGAACAGTATCCCCAAGGTCTCAGTCACTATGTTTACTAATTGCATATACCTAAATAATATGAGAAAAAACGCAATCTGCTTTACTAATATATAAAAATGTTGAAGATTTACAGCCCGTTGACCTGATGTTGGTGCTCATTCAATACAGGCACAATGTGCCCGAACATTATTTATACTGCACCCCTAGTAGTGGGTAGTATTTCCTAGACATTCAGCCATAGGTATATGATAATGTATAAAATAGATTTTTTTTAAAGGAGTATTTCCAAAGTGAAGTTGTTGCGCAGTTCGTAGAGTCCAACCTCCCCGCCACTGACTGGTTGTCTCTCGGCGTCCACAGAGGGCGCCTCTGGCGTGGTGGGCGGGACGTCGCCGAGAACTCGGCAGTTCATTAGGATGGCCTTCCTCCCTGTAATTACTGCCGGCTATTGTTTCAGACTGACTGGCCTCCTGGTCGGCATTTACATAGGCCCGATTACTGCACGAAGCACAGACTTCTCCACCCCCTCCCGCCAGGACCTGCCCTAGATAGGCCGCCACCTCTGTCTCCACTCTGTCCTCACTAAGAGGTTGAGTCCAGGCCTTGTCCATGAACATCAGTCTCGAACCAGTATCGTGATTCAGTGTCTGTCGATGTATTCCATCATAACATAACTATTGATAAATGAGTCCATATGAATATATTAAACGGTTTTCTATGTTAAATTAGACTTTGAATAGAGATAAAAGGTACATTCTTATGAATTCAAAATATCTCAAGGCGTATGAAAAAGGGAAAAGAAGACCAGGTATTTAATTTGTGAATTGTTACTAACTCGCAGACTCCTGGCGTCGGGGCAAGTATTTACCGGTCCATGAGTTCGTAACAATTCACAGATTTTCTCCTTTTTTTATTTACCATCACAAACATTTCTACCAATGGTAGATCTTCCCATGCAGTGTGGAGATTAAACGCCCAGTCAGTTTTCCTACTATAAAGCTCGGTCATGTTACTTACCATTGAAGAGATACAAGTTGTGTTACCCACTATAAACCCCAGGGCATATCCTATTTACCATTACGTACCTATAAGTTGTGTTTCTTACTAAAAACCTAGGGCATATGTTATTTACCACTGCGTACCTTTAAGTGTTATTTACTACTTAAGAAGTGGGACATGTATCCTTCACCCTTGCTGCCCACCCCCACCCCATGTGCCGTGGTCCCACCCCGTGCGTGCTGTAGTTAGTCCCCGGCTCGACTCCCGCCTCCTCCGCCACTGAGCAGCTCGCCGTGTCTTGTCTCTCTAGCTCGTCAAGGTCTCGCCCGTACAGTACCCAGTGGAGCAGTTCTACTACGCGCGAGGTCGCCGCCTCACCAAGTCATTCAGCAAGTGCTAGCCCCGTCTGTCTCCAGGGGCCGCCACTCACGCTCAATGCTGGTGGCGTACTGTGACAGGACACGAGGAAAAGGTGTTTAAAGGAAGGTGGAGTCTGGAGTACGCTCTGACTGCGCCACCCGCCGCCTACCGGGCACTTTCTGAACTAGATGAGACAGCAGCTCCCCCGGTGAGGTGTTTCTGTACTAACATCCTCATGAGCTCATGTCCACCTGGCGAGAGGTGCAGGAACCTCAGATGCTAAGTGGATGACTATTAATAGATGATAAATAGTTTCGTGAAGGAGTGCAGCATGCCATATAAATGGACATAGCTGAATCGTCCATGAATAAACCCAGTACTGGTTTACGGAGACAGACGCAATACAGAGCCCTCATGTCTCTGACGGACAGAACGAAGTCCTGGATAGACACAGACATATTCGTTTATTTACCTTCATTTTGGGCCAGAATAACGGCTATAGGAATGCGTTACTTTACCAGTAGATCCAGGCATATTTTCTCTGCTCTAACGCAAGTGGTTGAGGACGTTGTGTAACGTCATTTAACACGTCATCTCGGTGACGTGATCAAGACATGATTTTAGTACGTCAATAACAAACACCCTTGAATGACACAACATAGGAGCGGGTCTAAACTAGCGTAGGCTTGTGTAATTGCGTGAGGTCGTCTATACTGTGAGGTTATTGTAAAGTGTGCTGTACTCCGGAGAACAAGTAGACCGTGTGGTGTACATGGTTTCGCCTTGTTGACTACGTAGGGGTGGTTAACGTTGACGGTACATGTACAGCGGCGCACCCGGGAGGACGACACATCACGAGGACAGTCTGATGGGCGAGGAATGCCAGTTACCTGCCAAAAGGACACTAAAAACGGCCTGAGACGGCAACGAGCGTCGTCAACACGGAGATACGTACATAGGACGACGGGCTCCACCTGGCGGTCATACCCAGCACGAGCACAGGACGGGGACCAGGAGACGTCGTCCGTGAGACGCTCCGCACGAGGGACCCGTCGGATAACACCTGGTGAGGGACTACAGAGACTGAGGCCCGCTTACCAGGGTGGTCCTGTAGACTGGTCACTAGCCGTCATCGGGATATCTCTACTCAAAGTATGTGCTGGGAGTGGCGTCTCTGTGTAACGGATGTGACGTCACGACGAGGACCTATGCCTGACGCCGATTGGTAGGTTCTGAGCTGGGACGCCAAATACCGGGTGTATTTTGGAGAGCAAGGCCAAACCACAGCCCTAGAGATGGAACCTTGTAGGAGTTTGTTTTACATAAACACTGCCCCGTTGTCGTTGTGTGCACACGTCTCGTTGCTACAAAGCAAACTTAGTATGCGAATGGATCTATAGTGCATATTATCGTTTTGTTTTAGATTTGATTTGACGTGAAGGCCCGAGGAGGGTGACACTATTAAGAAAATGCCACATCGCTTAAAATAGATCACGGAATAATGCAGAGGGATGTGTTCGTAAACCGTAGAAGGCGAGTATAGGACACACGCTCAAGTGTCATTCACCATCTTGTCTTGTCGAGTGATCGGGAACCAGCGAATGCACCTCCAGCACGATGGGTACCGCCGCCCTGCCGCGTACCAGCGCCAACGACGAGTCTGAGCCCCCAGACCGGAAGTCGGCCACCAATGCCGCCACCAGGGCGAGCTCGGCGCGCTCCCGCGTCTACACCGTCGTCAGCTCCGATGACGTCACTTCCTTTGTGCCAGAACCGGAACCGGACGTTGGGATACCCAACGGCGAGGTCAGTAGGTCAGCGAGACGCAGACCAGGTCGAAGCGCCCTCTGCCGAATGTACCCGGAACTAAAGAGCATTAAGCGTGACGGAACTAAAGCAAAGGACTAAACATCCCCCTTTTATCGCTCATATACTAACACTAACACCAATCTCATCTTACTCAACTCAATAACACATACTGCCGTGCAACTTACAGAATATTAACCTAATCCCCTGTGAACGCCATCTAGAGTGACCTAGGTAAACCCTGGTGGGTAAACGCGGAACTAAGGCTGGTTTACAGATATTAATATAGACGTTATTTCCTTACATCCGCCATTTCCCTCCTTATCTACTTGAGGCAGTCCCGCTATATCCAGTCTATGATAACCCAAAACCCGGACTTGATGCGGTGTCATGTCAATAGTGTGTGGTATACGCAGACCTCCTTCACAAGGTAGATCTTAGGATACCCCGTGTAAGGGGACTGTGTGGTATACGCAGACTTCCTTCACAAGGTAGATCTTAGGATACCCCGTGTAAGGGGACTGTGTGGTATACGCAGACCTCCTTCACAAGGTAGATCTTAGGATACCCCGTGTAAGGGGACTGTATGGTATACGCAGACCTCTTTCACAAGGTAGATCTTAGAGCTACCCCGTGAAAGGATACTCAGTGTAAGGTGTATCTTAGAGACACCCCGTGTAAGGGAACCCCAGTCGTCCCAACCAAAGTGTCCGTGTCACACGGGGTTATCAGCTTGTCAATATTTATATAGTAAATTTGTATGTCATGCCTTTATAGAATGAATAAACATCTATTATTTCATACAGGTGCTATTAAATAACTAATTGCAAGCAATTACATATAGGAGATTGACTCGATAACCACAAAATGAATAAATAAATAAATAAATACAATTGACAGTAATATGAAAAAATTCGTTATCAGTCTCACGGTCCCCAGACAGTACCAAGATGTTCCGAACCCCCGCCACCTGCCCCTCTCTGACACCTCGCCTATACTCAGAGCGGGGCTGAACTGTACTTAGCTCAGCTTCCCGTGACAAGACTCATTAAAGTCAACTAAAACCTGTTTCTTGCCATTTCATTGGCAAATGCTAGGATTGTAATAATCTTTATAGTATTCCGGACATATATAGATATATAATATAGAGCGTTAATCCCCACTACTTAGTAAGATGAAAGCGTTTTAGACAATTAAGGACAAATTATGTCGTAATTCAGATACAACATAACTCATAGATAGGTAACAGAAGTCACTTTATGATGTTTATGCATATTTAGAGATTTTATGTATATAATGATTTATTGCTCGGGATATTCAAGGTGATTCATATATAAGTAAAAGAACCTATACCTTTATACATTGTACATTGTAACTAATGGTAACGATCTTATGTAGGACTAGAATCCCAGTGGGGTATAGACATATATTTAGTTGAAGGGAGACATGTTTTTTGATAGGATGAAATTGGAAAACTAAATCAAAATGGATTATCAATAGAGAAGGACAATATAATGCATGAAAGAAGGTCGATGCTTTATTCTGTTTGTTTATTTAAAGGTTTCATTGTTAAAAATCTTAAGTTAATCTTAGGAGTGTGCTTCATACACACGTAATCCTATTCTGATGTGATCACGTGACATTGTCACATGATCTAGTTACGTGATGACGAACTTACATCTTTAGCGTAAAGAATGAGATAGCCTTCAGGTCGGAATGACAAAACCTAATTTGAGGCACACTCATCCAGGTCCGGTTTTGACAGTTTTCTTACTTCAGTGAGTAGAGTAAAATACCCCCCTCGTCGGCTGAATACAGATTAAATCTCCTGTCCTCATAAGGTCACTGTGATTGTACCCCGAGTCACACGAGGCCCTCTGATGGTCTCACGTCAGTAAAATCACGAGGGAATCGATGAGCATTTTAAGAGAAAAGTTCAGAGGCTATTTCTATTTTATTCCTGATCTAAGCCCCGGATACGTATTTGTAAACTTTTCCTGTTTCGTTATATTATATAGCATTATATTGAGATACCAGTCATGAAGTTGCGGTTCTCAAGAAGGGTATAAAAATCAATAAAGTTAGATATAAACACTAAAAGAATAAAATTTGGTTGAAAATTATTTATATAGTTATGCAGCTCTATAAATCACTCGAGGTTCATGCCGTAATACACTCACTGACGTTCGTGTATTGCTACGCATCAACCACTCGTAGTTTACGGTCGCCCGTAGACAAAACCATCGATTGTTTTCTCTCTCAACCATCCAGACCGTCATGGGTATTAACCTATACCGGTCTCATGGATTGACATAGTTCCGCCCACACACTATGAGAAGTGGGCGGGTAAAAGAACACAGGTGGATGGATCCCGGTATATGTGTAAACTCAGGTGTAAATACAGGTGTAAATACAGGTGTAAATACCGGGCACAGGTGTCCTGTGTGCGCCGTGATACCAGAGACCCCCCTGACAGGTTCTTGTGGCATTAAGCGCAGTTTAAATATTGACCAGTAAACATCTTGACTCCCACTCCTATTCTCCAAGGTTAATCCCATCTAACCATTCTCAATATTGAGTTGTTGAAAATGTACAGTCGTAGAATATTTTAGTGTAAAGCAGTCTTCGTATTTGCTTGTGCAGTGATGGTGTTGATTTGTGAGAAGTGACATCAAAACTAATGTTATCTGAAATTAACTTATAGATGTGATAAACTGCTGTACTCTTTTCAATTCTAATTATACATTTTTTAAATATTTATTTTCTAATTCCTATAATCTTGGCTAAATAAAACCATAAACTATTCCAATGAACGAAAATTTGCAATATCTATTAAAATTCAATTATTCTATTTATCATGGTTCGTTATGAAGTTGCTCATAATCAAGACAGAAGTTCATAATATTTTCGGGAATTCGACGTATAGGTATATATTTCTAAGTAAATCCAAAGTACCATTCTAATATATTTCTATGTTAAATACGAAATTAATAGTTTGGATTCCTAAAGTTTCCCTAACAGGTTAATTTTAGATTCTACCAAAGTTCGACTAGAAAAAGAAGAGATACGACTAAAAACAAACCCTTTCATGATATGTAAACATAATAAGACATAACCTCATTGAAATGTGTCATTTAATATCGAGCGTAGCCTTTGTATGTGTTTTTTTCCGTTAAAGAATGGTATCCTGATATTGATATTAACGTAATGTTCTTTTCTGATTTGCAGCCTAACGGTGGAACGCCTTACCAGGATGGCCACGGCCTTGTTTCCATACGGATGAAGCCAGACGCTCAAGGTCGTTTCGGATTTAATGTCAAGGTCAGTAGAGTAGTACCATCATTCATCACCAGGTCACCCTATTGTTGAGATTTTCAGCTGAAGTGGAACATTGACTGAAGGTCAAACTGTTCCTCGCAGGTATCCAGGAACATGAGGGCGTCCTCTTTCCCAGCAAAACAAAATGATTAATCTTTGCTCATTTCCATTCATGTTTCCTTTTTTTATTTTCCCATTAATGAGGTGCAGATGTACTTAGAATCTGCGGTTGATAGGTTAGCTGTCGTCCTAGACGTACGATATGCAGATCTACTGCAGATACACAAAGAGTGAACTGCCATATGAAGAACTGGTCAAAAAGTCCATTGAGATTGAAGAGTTAGCAACTTTTATTCATATCAAAGGTCCGATAATCATATATTCTTTAGTAGTAGCCAACAAAGGAACATATTCACCGAGAAATAATTACGAGTTTCCTCGGAGAGACTTCTCATGTATATAATCAAGTCGAGGGATATTCCACACAAAAAATGACGAACTGATTTTAAGTTGATGGTTTTATTTGGGTTTTTGTACATCAAAATAGGGGGGGGGGGACACATAGATTAACTTGGTTTTGTCCCAATTAATGATACTTCTTGAGGCAGTATGTTTATAATCAGAGATGGCAGTTTTCTTCTTTCCCAAGGAAGTCCTTGTTTTTAGTTTCAGTTTATGAAATATGTGTTAAGCAAAGAAGGAATAAATTGAGCCTCAGTCATACTAATAAAGCAGTTGAAACCTTTACACACACCCCAGCCCCATTCCATGGGCAATAATGATGTGTTTTCCATGTTTTCTCAGTCTCTCTGAGGCAGGAAATTCCACATGAAAAATATGTCCTCTGTTTTTTGCCTTGCCCCCAGCTGACATCCCTGTATGTGGGAACTGTTTCCCCAGTGCCATCGGTTCTCTAGGATTTTTTCGACACCCCGGAACACAGGATGACCAAAGGAAGAATAAAAAAATATGGCGGAGGCCTATCGCCCGCAGCATCCGGGTATTCAGGGAAGGCTTTGTGTGACTTCTGGCAGGAAATCGTTGCGTGTGTGTCGATATAACAGTTGACAGCTGTGCACGCGGATTTGTCGGCAATGCCCAGTAGCTAGAATTGCCATTGTTAATCACTTCCAAGAACTAATATACACTGATTTCTCAAGACCATAATGCTCCATTATGTCCCAGGGACATTCTTCCCAGAAACATATATTGCTGTTTCGAGAAAGCATTCGAGATATTTACTCTATTACTTCAGCATTCATACATTTATTATCCACCTAATACAGAGTGCCCATATAAAACACATAGGCAGTCTGTTAGCATACCCGGAGCAGATAGATATCTTGTGTGCTATGGGTTGCGATTAAGCGCGCATACGGAAGAATAGTGCGTAGTTATAAATACATGACGTGCATACCTAAAATGAACTGATATCGGTACGCCACTTGTCAGGAAAAGGTGGATGATAAATACAATATAGACTGGTTTCAGATAAAGGCGATTGTATCTGAAACCACTCAATAATGTGTACATACATAAATTTACTATATTGTATATGAATAGAGCATGGGGATGATTTCACGAAGCTTTCCTGCTTCCTATATTCGTTAGAAGAAATAGATATCAGAATTGAGCTTTCAGAAATAATGTTCTCTTGTGGTTAAGCCGTTGTGAGATCTCTGTTTTGGAGGCAGTATATAATGAAGGTATCCTCCATGCTTGTATCGCAGACTCGAATAATGCTATCAGTGGAAGGCGTTTTTTAGCGTTGGCTCTAGCTTGGTGACGTTTTGCATTCGCTATAAAAAAAGACGTGGGGGACGTGGAAAAACGCAGCGCGGCATTGTGGCTGTTGGTTTTTACTGACGAGCTTCTCAGAGCTCGTCCCATGTTAGTGCTAAAAGTATCCTCTCCTGCCTCGTGGAGGTTCAAAGCAGACGTCCCATCTCAGCTTGTGGAAAGAATCGTGATACATCTCCTTTCATACTGCTTTTAAACGCCTAATATGGAAGTCTAACCAGTCTTCAACTTGCATTTCATATTGGACATGATTTCAGGGTGGTTTGAATAGGTGTCCCATGACTCGAATAGAGCACCACTGAATTGTTTATGTCAGAATCTGAGCTTTTTTAAACAAATTTCTCCGGCGCCATGGCGAATTTAGGCCTATTTAGTAAACGGAGAAGTCCCCTGGATAGGTTTGATTTAATTGGGATACCAATTAACGTTTGGCTTTTATGGCTTTGGAACAATTTTCATTATCGTCCAATTAAAGGCGTTTGGAGTTTCGTTAAGTCATATTTTACTACGGTGAATCAAAAGTCGCAAGCAATTATATCTCAGTCATTTGGCCAGGAAGAAATGACGGTAAACAACTTCGCCGATGCTGCTCCAAATGGGAATTGAACCTAGAATCCTGGAGAGTACAGGCACCTGCAGCCTACACGTACCCACCTACTTATGTAACCCTTCTACATTTTTGCTATTCCGTCAGTTACTAGGAGAAGACGTGGTTACTGACCCCAAACAGATGGCTGTTCTCGGTCATTTGATGCAAGAATACGTCCTGACGCTGCAGGCAGAAGCACAATTTTTTGCGTCAAATGACCGAGATTTATTACTCTATACCTCCTAATCGTTTAAAATCGCAATGTCATTCATTTTCCTGCTCCGCGATGCACACCCCGTTCCAGTAAAAAACCACTGCTAGTTACTGCGGCCCGCTCTGTTTCACGTCACGCTAATGCGGTCCATGAACTGTTGACGACATATGGCCTAACTTGGCAATGCAGGAGCGGGAGTAAACTTGTTATCGATTCAGGGCGTTTGTAGAACATCTCCCTGTGTTAACGCCCTGTTTTCCAGAAACAATGGATCAAACCTCCTCACATACTCCAGTCCCATTCCATGGCCAAAAACGATGTGTTTTTCACCTTTTCTCAGTCTCTCCGAGGCAGTAAATCCCACATGAACAATATTTCCTTTTTTCATAACCCCACCTGACATCCCTGTATTTACAGGAATGTGTGTACATTGATCCTTCACGAGCCGCCCGTCATAGGGTTGGTCGCTCCCCGGTGGTCGGCACATGAATACGCTACACTCCTCAAATCCACCCTCTCCCTCTCCACACATACCTGGAATCGTTGACGTTCTTGGTCATGTTGAGAGGAATCATCGTCTTGATCAGATCCGACACATACAAAGGCCGATCCGAGGTTGTGTGGCTGTTCCAGACCCTCCGCACCCCAGAGATCATCAGATTGGTTGTGGGTTTGATTTAACGTCCAGTTAACCATTGCAGGTTCTCACCAGACTTTCTCAAGGTTCTTTTACACCACGAGGGTGGTGATCGAATCTATGTGATGAATTCAGGTAGAAATCTCACTCCTACACATTTACCGAGGTGAGAGTTCTTTTACTTCCCACACCACATAGACATGGTATGAGAAGGACTGGCCTTTGATATAGCAGTAAATCTACCACTGCTGGGAGTGAAGGAGAAAGGTGGCTGCAGTGGGACCCGAATCAACAAAGTCTGACAACCTTGGTATTACAAGTCCAGTGATATATCGTACCTTGGACGAGTGGTGCCCCCCACCCCCACCCACACACACATCCTCCTTATTCAGAAATGGCAATTTTCCTCTTTTTCAAGGTACTCCTTGTGCTTATTTTCAGTTTATAAAATTCCTTTTTCTGTGTAAAACAAAGAGAGAATATATGGGCCGCATTCACACCAATTAACAGCGGTTCAAACCTCCCCTAACACATTCCATGGCTCCCCAGCCCCAACTCAGGGCTAATAAGGATGTGTTTTCCATGATTCCTCAGTCTCTCTGAGGCAGTAAATTCCACATGAAAAATATGTCGACCTTTTTTCTCCTTGACATCCCTGACCTATATACACTCTCAGATTTTGACCTAGGACCTTGTGGTGTAGATATCTAAGGAAATATTATGTGGTTCAGTCGTAAACTCCAACCACAAACCAATTGGATGTGAGTCCCAAGTATTATTAACCCTTGTAGATAGTACAGTTTCTAGGAGTAATGCCAGCTAGCTGCGACTTTTCGGTGTCGTGTAGCACCATCTTCAAGGCCTGCTAGTCTCTAAATGAGAGGTGTCCCCTTGTTGTGGTTTATATACCCATGTTTGAGGTTACGGGATTTCTTGTTATGGGAGAGACCCCCACAAGAAGTGATGTACAGGGTGTGATGTCATAGTCCCCTGTATTTACCTTGGAATTATACTTCTAAAGAAACAAAAGTACACGATGTTTATCAAAGAGGAGTGGAGCCTCAAAGATCATATCATTAGACATTGTGGTCCTTTCAACGAGGAAGGCGGAAGGCCCCACCACTCCCTCTCTCTGTGTAGTCTGGTTTTTCCCAGTCACACTATCTACAGTTATTTATACTATGGGAATGGTTGAGGGCATATTAGGGTGTGCATGGATGCGGTGACTCCAGGCATTGCTGTCCCCAGCAGAATCCCCGGACCGTGGAGGAACGGCTCCCTCCCCTCCCCCCACCTCGACCTCCCTCCACCCCCGCCCTTTTCTGCTCGTGTATGCATTACGTACATCGCTACTCGTTACGTACTCGTGGTGAACCCCCCGCCGAGCGTCATAAGAGCCGCACGCTCTGATTGGTTGAGCCAGCCGGAAGTTGACCTAAGCTAGTGCGTTACGCTCATTTTGTGTGTGTGTATTTTTTATGCGTGATGATGGTGGAGGTGGTGCGGTGGTGGTGGAGGGGACTGTGACGACTGTGGTGTATGAGTCACGGTACTCGAGTGTCTGTGAGGTGACCGCCCAGTGGAGGTATGAACACACAGCACCGCGCGCATACACAGACTCCCACTCACAGATACACCCAGACACACACACGCCAGCGCTGAGGGAGCGCAGTGGTCGTCACTCGCCGTCCCACACACACCCTCACACTGCTCCACACATCGTGGTCCTCCTGCCCACATAGAGCACGGTATCACTCCTTGATCTTCATTTTGCCCAGGAATAGTTCCCAGAACGGGACCTGTTTGATGCCTTCTCGTCAAGCCAGAATGTGTACTATGAGGAAACTGTTATACTGATGTCGGATAACAACACCACGCGAGCTCAACAGCCGAGGTTCAGTACAGAGGAGAACATTAAGTAACCGCGTGGAACAACAACACCACCCAGTCAGTAATTACAAGTTAATCAGAACGCCTACAATTAACCCCATTCCTTCAACTAACATTTCACCACCGCTACTGTCACCCCCACTAGGCGGCGCCACCAGAGGCACCGTTACCAAGGACACAGTTACACGGATATGACGTCCTGCTCCGGGGCGGGTGCTGGGGAGAGTGGTGGTGGTGGCGCCACTGTAGACGCTGGTGGCGCCACCAGCGGATCCTGCAGTAGTCCGACGGCCGGAGCTGGGTCCCGGCAGGCGTCACTACAGCAGACGACTTTACCAGGAGCTGGTGTCGGCAGGCGTCACACAGATCGTACCAGCATGAAGAGAACCAGCGTCTATATGCCTATCCAGAAGGAGGTTGACCTTGACGACCTCAACCCGCCACCTGCCAAGGTCAAGGTGAGGTTTCGAACTAGGTGCCATCCGGGATGGAGCTTTGTTACTTGCAAACATTTGTGCCTGCAGTTTTGTGGCCCTCATGTGTATGAAGCTCCCATCATTCTATTCCATGGTTTGACCTTGTGGGGTCGTTTCAAAGAGGGTGTGTGTTGGGGGGAGGGGGGTGTCGCCCTTCTAGATCTAGGTCTTGCCCAAGAATCGGTGCCTGTTTCTATCTGAGATGGTTAGATGGTAATCCGAATGAAGCAAGTCCAAGACCATATTTCCATGACAAATTTATTGTTGGTGTAACTGCAATGACGACTAACTGTGGACTGGTTGCTAATACAATGAGATGCCACGCTATATATTACCTTTTTTTACTCGTGGGGTCAACCTTATTGATTGTTAACGCCAGCCGCTGAAGGTGTATTAGCGAGTTTGGTCGGTTATGCCAAGGGAAAGCTCACGATCATTTCTCAATAGAGAAATTGGAACGTAACACATTCAAGTTTAGAGAGATTCAGGCAAGATATAGACAGTCAGATGGGCAGAGTAAGAGAAAGAGAAAGAGTAACAGTAGAAGGGGAAGTGTGGCGTCTGTTTAGTAAGACAGGCACTCAGATAGCAACGTGCTATTACACTCATGATAATTTATCTAGTCTACTTGAGGTTTGGTCTGTATTCGTAGATCCTGGATACGGAGACCGGGCCCCACCGTCATGTCCTGTGTGCGTGTGTGTTTAGAGGAGGGGTAGGGTCTATCTAGGACAAATTGACAGGAGAATGTGATCCTTCCCTAATCTCCCCCACACACAGACAGTGGCCAGATCCTGAACCATCCAACAGGTCAATATTCCTCTACAGTCTCTGTGTGGAAACCAGCATTTCTGAGAAGAACGATTAAATAGTTGTAATGTCATGGTAACCGTTAGATTATGTGTAATTTGTGAAGCTTGGTTCCATGAATGTTGAACTGACGTACATTCACCTGTCGTGGTCCAGTTGCTGATAACCACAGAATGTCGGCCCAGGTAAATGCTCCCGGTATTCGTCATGCCTCACCCACCTTTTCCAACTACCGTGGAATTACTCGTTAGCGACTGGTCATACCTATTACCTGATTCTATTGAGATATGGCCAACTGGTTTAGTTTTCCTGTTATTTCAACGCAGGTTTCTACGTAATCGTTTAACTACCATGGCATTTATAAAGGGACCATCCATTAAGTGTATATGCATCGAGGGAAGGGGGGGGGGGGGTCAAAATTTTCGTATATTTCGCGTATGTTCCTTTGCTTTATTGAGCACACAATTGCGAATGGTGGAAATTTTGCGTACATATTTTATTGATGGCCCCAAATGACGACGATTGTTTCGTAAACTCTACTCCAGGTCACCAAACTTACAGGGATGCAAGTTTTCAGACAAATGACGGAATAACGACATTTCAAATACACTAATAACCCTAGAATATATATATTTATATATCTATTCATAGCTATTCTGTTCCAAAATTATATAATAAATAAAAAAATTTATACGTGTTTTAAATTTTTTTCTTCAGTCCCGACTTTCATCCCTGAACTTTGGTCTTTAGAATTATTCTTATCGATGCCAAATCATAAAATAGTTGACACATTAGCGCTTGGCTCTACAGACTAATCTGTAGTCTTTATGAGTCATTAAGAGAAATCGTGTTTGGAATGTCCAGCTGGCCTGTGGTAATCAGCGGTTTCCGCTGTTTCGAGAACTCCTGGCGCAATTACCAGGGCATGAAATGGTAATATAGGGAAACATTGTTAGTGTGCCTTAATGAGATCTGGTCACAGAGTTCGAAGAACGCAGGGGAACATTTCCGACCAAAACAACAAGGAACAGGTGAAATTCAGGCACACCCACTATGTCTCCCTATTGTTATATACCTGGAAATTATTTATGCGAACTTTCTTCACATAATAAAAAAAATAGAGGGAGCAATAGAAATAGATCGCAATATGGAGTATATAAGTGCCTCATAAGTAGACATTGTGATGGAATTACTGTTGTATATGTATCGAGAAAATGATGTTATGAAAGAAAGATCTTGCTACAAAAAAACACCCCGCCATTTTAAAATGGGTCACGTGGTACAGATTCTGCATAGTGTGCAGAATGAGATCCATACGACTGGCCAGTAAGTATGATACATCTGTACACAGGTATTATAGAGGAAACCTATGAAAGTTTATTGTCAGAGTTCGTATCCAATCAAATTTGAAACGCATAATAATTCACAAGGTGAAGCCACACGAATTACTCAGCGATTTAAACGAGATGGCACCGAGCTCTGACCGTAAACTCGGTAAAGTTTACGGTTTCTGAATTTATCTCACCCCTCACATCGACTAATTGGCTAACATATGTGACATAATCCCGCATTTGGTATTTTTTCTAGATACTCCATGGGCATTGAGTACGAGTTCCCAATATTAAGTCTATGGGGGAAAATACCAGGAATGAGATAAATAATATAAACTAGCTGTAAATATTTTGCCATCTGGAGGTGCACTTACATGGAGGCGTGGGAGGGGATGGAGAAGGGCCCAGGAGGCATACGGGGGGAGGTCCTGATGCTGGGTAAATGTTTGGAGATTGTGTGCATGTCTGTGAGTTGTTGGATAAAGGGTTGGCGAGGTCCTGTAGACAGGATTACCTAAAGGCCGACTAGACAGCATGAAGGCACGCCTAGGATCCTAAACTGGATCATTAGGTGACCTTGACCTAAATGCCCGCCCTTCCTAAACATACCTACTAACCCCTAGCGGCGAAAACATGCAGACTATGCTGGTACCCGCTGGGCGGCCCTTACACAACTATGGCAGCTATGATATACGCCTGGGACAAGCAACCACCCATCAGGGAAAAAAGGAACAAAACAAACCACACCCAATGAAGATTAAGAGCAAATCGTTCTCCCTAAACTGTTATCATCCGCAAACGCACTGAGTTTACGCTATTTAGTCTTGAAAATTACTATTTTTTTCTAACACGGACCTTTATACACCAACTCTGTGCTTCTACTTAACATTCTATCATAGCAGTTGTATGCAGGGATGCCCCTTTTTTCAGTCAGAAACTCCAAACATTATAGTGGATATCTTGAATATAGTCTTTTTGTTTTCCCTGTATTTCCTGCAGAAGTCACTGCCAACCCTGTGTAGGAGGGGATATACATGTAGTACACTGTATATATGAGGGGATATACATGTAGTACACTGTATATATGAGGGGATATACATGTAGTACACTGTATATATGAGGGGATATACATGTAGTACACTGTATATATGAGGGGATATACATGTAGTACACTGTATATATGAGGGGATATACATGTAGTACACTGTATTTGGATATAGCATGGAAGTGACTTCATGAAGCTTTCCTGTTTCACTTCACTGCTTCCTACAGTCGTGATATGAGCCTTAGTGATGCTTGGGTTATCATTGCGTATACTTTTTTAATGTTTTTTCGATGGCTAAAGCTATACAAGAGATAATATGAAGTACGTCCCTCAATACGTAAATAATGTAGTCAGCATCGCAAGCATATCAAGAGTGTTCCCCGGATCTCAATTGTAATTACTCGGGTGGGTTGTGAAAAACGTATCGAGTCACTGTGAATTTCTACTTCTATCGAGATTGATGACTGTTGATGTTGAGGGCAGACAGAAGCCCCGTATTCATAATAACAACTACAAGTTTACGTTGATTGAGTTATCAAGGCCCAGCTGTATATCACGCTGCTCATGGTGTGGTGTGTATATAAGCACCGAGTGCCACCCGCCATTATGTGGCCATCATATACAGAGATGTTGGTTTTCCATTTTTCCGTGGAAATACACTATTTCATATCCAGTATATGTAATTTATTTCCCCTGTGTCAAACAAAGATAATATTGATTTAGCCTCATTTACGCCCCTAAAACAATGGTTTGAACTTCTCTACAGACCCTCAGCCCCATGCCATGGCCGACAAGGACACATTATCCAAGTTTTCCCGGTCTCTCTGTGGCAGATCGAGCCTCATGAAAAGTATTTCCACTTTTTCCCTAATCCCACCTGACATCCCTGCATGATATGTCAATATTTACCCTTTCGCAAATAGGAGTGACTAAGTGGTCCTACAATGCAGGGAGTGGGGGTACTATAGTGAAACAGACATATCTCTCTGGAATCTCCGTCTCAGGAGTTCCAGGTACAGGTGTGAATAAACGAGGCGAGACGTCGTCATGCTGGGTATTAAGTCGGCAGGTGTTCATTACCAGTTCTCAGAAGGCCTCCACTGTTTTGTGTGTATTTGTTCAGTCTTCACAAGAACTGATTCATAACGCGGCCGTCATTAGAACACGTATTTGTGAAGCCATTTGGTATTTTTCCAATAATGATCTTTCTCATTGAGTTGGTCATCAGTATGAGGGGTGGGAGGGGGGTTTAAAGGCATATACGACAATTCACGGTTGCGCCACCTGGTGGTTTTTAGATTTTGTCAATTATTAGTCAAAACTGGTTCCTTGGGATTCATTCTAATGTCAAGCGAGTAAATCTAACGTTATATCCAGTTTATCCAATTCTAAAAAAAATAGGGTTACTAGCATTTGCTTGGTTTACACAGGAAATGTACTAAAAAAACACAGTTTTCTTTAATTCAAGGTCAGTGACTTAAATGTGTATTACTATACACAGGCTTTGAGGACAATAACATGAGTTTTACTATGTGAAAAGCAACTTTTTATAATCTCTATACATTCTTTTATGGAATTATCATAATATTGATCTCTGAATCAAGAACGAGCATGGTGACCCCTGATCTTTAAGTTCGATATGTGTTCTACAACACTTGGAGATCATCATATTCACTGTTCAGGAAAATGACATGGATTTTAATTTTCAAAACAAGTTATCCGATATGCCTTTGAATGCCATCTGAGACGAGACCCTTCAAATTAACTGGTTGTCTGAACCAACTGTTTGATAACTTTCTCCCAGTATTATTTTAGATGCCCCTCCTGGTTATGTGAGCTATTCACCAACAGGTGAATGCTAGCTTTGTAACCAAGCAGAACGTCCTAAAATAGGAGCCCGGTGAGGACGACTTCCCGGCAATAAACGTGGTTTTATTGGAGCAGTTACCTGGAATAGTGACGTCACCTCTGAGTAGCCATGGTAACCGATTAGAAATCTGTTTTATGTAAGAAATAACAGGAATTACATGTCAAAAGTTGCATAAGATGCCGAAACTAGCCATGAGTTGAAGCATCTGCACTTGGAGACATTTCTCCTCGGGAGGCTTGTCAGGATTAGAAAGCACAGAGACGGCAGTTTTTCTATTTTTCCAAGGAAATCCTTGTTTTTATTGTAAGTTTATGAAATTCATACTTCTTGTTTATAAACAAGAATGAAGATATTGGGACTTATTCACACCAATAAGCAGTGGTTCGAAACTGCCCACACACCCCGGCCCCATTCCATGGCCAATAACCATGTGTTTTCCATGTTTTCTCAGTGTCTCTGAGCATTGACAGTGTGAGTTGTATGTCCATGCTCTGAGGTAGTAAATTCGACATGTGAAATATTTCCAATTTTTTTTCATGACTTCCCTGGAAGCGTGTGCTTTAGGCTTAAATCATGGTTCGTCTGTAATTCCATCCAGATTGAACAAACCGAGGTCTGATATCAAACCACATTAACTAAGTTTTGATGGAATTCTATTATTGCTCTATAGCTCCCTTATATGGGCATGTGAATGCACGTCTTAGTACAGCGCCGAGCTGAGCGTCCCTGAGTTGTCACCGACACCCGCGCGCCGAGCGTTCTGACCGCTATGACGTCACCGTGACGTCAGCCGTCATCTGGAGACGAACGCTGGCATTTGACCGCGACTAAAATGGCCGTCCTGACAAACGGAGGAGCGTCCCGGGCCTGAAACGTGAGCACTTTGTCACAAAAGGTCAGCGCCTCTGACGGCCGGAGCTGGCGGTGGCCGCGTCTCGGCACTCAGTGGTCAGAGAACGTGGCTCCACCTGGTGAGGCCAGAGACAGACGGACTGAAGCACAGAGAGCAGTCTGGTCATACGCGGTCTGCCGCAAAAGGTAACGTTCTCAGCTAGACTGGTTCCCTGCCCAAATGAATTATGGGACAGGTAACGCCCAGTTTGTTGCGACTTTCGCTGGTTCCCCGCTTATTTGCAGTGGCAAGGATAACCAGCACAACCTCTCTCCCACTCTCCCAGCAGATCTTTTGTGACACTAGCGCTTACAAGCGGCCGCATAGTCTCTAGTACAGCCCGTAGTCGCCAGGTATATAACAGGTATATAGCGGGTAAAACAGCGTAAACATGGATGCCTTACCCATAATTCACCTGTCAGTCCCACCATGAACATTGTACTCTGATACGCCGTCCATGATCCTGCTAATTAGAGATGACAGTCTTCTTATAGTCCATGGAAATCCCTGTTTTCATTTTCCGTTCATAAAATTCACCGTTCTTGTGTTGAGCAAAGAGTGAATAAATGGAGCCTCATTCGCACCAATTAACAGTGGTCCAAACCTCCCCACCCACCCCGGCCCCGTTTTATGGCCAGCACCGATGTGTTTTCCACGTTTTCTCAGTTTCTCTGAGGCAGTAAATTGACCCCAACTGACATCTCTGGGCAATGAAATACGTGGATTTTCTTAGATTTCGTATAAACGGTGCTTACATGCCTCGAACTGCATGCAACTAAGCCTTCTATTTAAGTATATCCGGGCCAAAAGTAGTGGAAAATACCCGTCGGGGGTTGCGCAGCCGAGACAGGATCCGTGTTTGCGGGTTTTGTTATGATAAAAACGACCATTATAGATATTCGCGTACACCAAGTTCTCAGAATTAATGTACCGTATGATTCGTGTTTTGTTCCAATGTCTTGGCGGTGGTAGCGCTGCTGTATGTTTACTTCAAGGTAAACCTTGCCTACTGAGAGCTGCCCGCCACATATGTATGGCTGTAGATGTAAACAGACACATGTCGTACTATCAAGAAACGTCATGAACTTTCCTATGATGGTTTACATGATGTGAGTTGTCTTCGCAGAATGCTATCATGAAGTGGAACTGAGAGATATCTTTGACAAAAGACACCACATGCCATGTAAACAATTATATGAAATTGAATGACGTCTAGAATTTATCCTACCGCTGTTTTTAATTGCATATGTCACCCGTGGCATATGATTATCATATGTCATAACCGTGGCATACAGTCACACAATGTTAAGTCTATGGAGATTTATATGGCGGGTAGAATGAATAGTGAAATACATGCACTAGATAGATATAACTTTGAACATAGACAAAAACCAAGTTCACTCCTGCTTTGTTTTACTGAAAATACATAATTACGCTGCAATGAACCACTGTGTGTGGAAACCGCGTGGGTATGGGATAACTCTGGGGACTTGTGTACTGGCTGGTGTTAGTGCACTGCTTCACCGTGATATCATCACCTCACTGAGGTAGACAACGCCACTGTCAGGGTTTTCACGCGGATGTCTGCGTACGACATGGAGACCCTGAGCTCAGCAGTCGTCAGCGGGGATGTACAGACTCCCAGAGAGCCAGCTGTCAGAACCTCGCTCCCTCCCAGCACGCGGCGGCAGAGGAAACCCCTCGAGCAGTACCAAATCTGACGGGCATGGAGAAAGGACGCATCTGTGAGAGGAAGGAAGTGAAGGTGAGGGAAAGGTGTCAGAGTCTGTCAGTACAAGTAGTTTACTGTTAACTGAGTCCCACTGAACACCGACACATCCTCTTTGAAAATGCTGATAGGATTGACCATGAGGACAGCCTAAAGATTAATGTGTGGGTGTATAGTTTTATGTCAGTATTCTGTCTTATGGACTAATTAGGCAATAGCCTCCGCATATGATATATGCTACTGATAGTCATTTATATTGACATTTCGGTCTTTATTATGAAAGAGTTCTAACATTTATATGTCCATGTGTATGTCAATTCAGGTTGATGTTTCCAGCATTTCCATGACTCAGCATATGTGGGACATTGTATTTTCTCTTTCTGGACAAAAATTATATTTTTAGAAGTTGATATGTATGTTCATCAAACATGAACAGATTTCTCCCATCTGGATTCTTCACACTTTTACCATGTACCCCTTGCTTTTACTCTTTGTGCTTCTCTGCCCTTATCTATCCTCTGGTTCTCCACCAGTGATGCTATCTGAGATGGTAATCTAATCTGAATGAAGCAAGTCCAAGACCCAAATTCCCACTTTATTGTTGGTGTTACTGCAATGACGGCTACTGGTTGCTAACACGTGAAGATGCCGCGCTATATATTTACTAGTGTTTACACATACGGGCAACCTTATTGATTGTTGCTAAGGGCCGCCCCTCATGGAGTGTCAGCGCGAAGTGAGCTTGGCCAGTTACGCCAAACGAAAGCTCACGCCTGTTTCTCAAAAGAGAAATTGGAACGTAACACTATCCTTTGATTTCAGAGAGACCTCATGTAGTCCTCCTCCAATCCTACTCCCTCCCCCTCCCCCTGTCCACACCAGTACTAATAACCACAGAGGCGCCGCTCCTCCAGTCTACGTCCCCACGCCTACGCGTCTCACCATGAGTCGGTCTGATCTAGGCCTGGTTCTCTGTTCTGTCTCGTCAGAGGCGCCATATCCCCAGGTTTCTTTCTGTTGTAGCTGAGGCCCACACACCCTTTCCTGCACTACTTCCCTCTCACTTTCTGTTTGTGCCTCGCTCATGCTGAGACTGGGCTCGTGGGCACTGAGTGGGAGTTTTCAGTGAGCTGCTCGCTTGGAGGTGGCGGGAGGGGGGGGGGCGCGGGGGGGGGGGCGCGGGGGGGGGGGGCGCGGGGTGTTCATCAAAGCCCGGAGTTTAATTACCCTCCAGGTGGCGCTCTCTGATGTCTCCAGGTAACACCTCCGTCTTTGTGATCGGCTCGTCAATTAAATATTCACTCCCAGTTTCCATGGTTACCTGCAAACTAAAAACTGACCCTATGACCCACACATGTCGGCGGGTGGGGGTTGGGGGTTGAGGGTCCCATACGAGCCTTTTGCAGGTTAGCACGTTGCGATATTGATCACTAGAAATACTGGAGGAGCTCCTGGGGTCTGTTAAATAACTTATACCTACGAAAGTACAAGGTATAAGGATACCTCGTACGAGGGTTATTGCTTAGTAATAGACAATCTCGTCCACTAAGACAGTAGGAAATCGAACGTGGTCTTTAAGTGTTGAATAAGGTTGACCCACATCGTCCCTGGGTCTCGTTAGCGTACAGAAAAGAGTCTTCATGTACGTATTAAACAGGCCCCCGTACTTTGAGTAGTACTTGTGGTAGAAACCTTCCAGCATTTCAGCTAGGCAGTGCTCGTTGAATGCTAGACTTGCTCTAGTCCCTGCATCCTCTGGTTACCCCTCCACCTACCTCACCACTCTTCACGGGGACACAGGAGGTTTTGTGCCTAGGGGACAAGTCTTTGATGTCCATAATCAAAGACCTGAGCAAGTCTAGCTGAATGCATACGGCGAGCTGGTTTAGGGGACACCGAGGAATACGTAGCGAGCTGCTCACAGACTGATTAGACCTGAAACCTCCACCTGCTCACTGTGATGCTGCCTTCAGCAACCCACGATAGTGGTACAGCGGCGGTATCTGGTGGATGAAGCGAGAACTACGTTGTCACTAGTCCTATATACCTATGGGCGAACACTCTATATTTACATACCGCTGATGGGGTGTAGTAACTTGTGTTTACTGCCCAAGGCTGACGTTTACTACCCAAGGTTGACACGTGACCAAAAGCTACGGTCGGTAGTAGCAAGGAGTATGTAACAACTAAGTATGGAGGTATTTCATGTTGGACAATAATGTAAAAGAGTTGAATAATAGGAATAATTAGGGCGAGGGCAGAATCACTTGCAAAATGTAAACATACTACATCGATGTGGCATGACATCATGGTAACGTTGTTGTATAGCGATAGGCATAGCAACCCGCATAGTTGCTATGAAACTGGCAAGTTTAAAAGTTATCAGTTGCAGTTACTCGATAATGGTGGGTATGGCTTCTTGGACTATCGCAGTAAAGAAATACCCATTTTTATCGATATTTGAAGGAATATAGGAATAGGGAAACCAACGAGTATAGAGTTCTCTATACTCGTTGGGGAAACCAAGTACATGTACCGGTAAAGTCAAAGTTACTCGGTAAGCCGGTCAAGGCCTCGGGCAGTAATTTTTTCCAAGCCTTACCTCGTAACTTTGACTTTCATTCAACATAACATAGTTTCTCTCTAATACTGAACGACATATCTGGGTGTTACGTGAGGTCTCCGGTTACGTGCACGTTTTTAATGACGCTGATTACGGCAACACGGACATTGACGACGTGCCGCTGTTCACCTCGTCCTCTGTCCCACTTTCTGGACAACTCCAGGTCGCCAACACCAGCAGGATCACTGACTTCCGGTTCCGGGTCAGGCTCGGCATCAACTACTCCACCAATGTTCCTTTGTGAAAACGCAATAAGCGGGAAAAAGTAGTTCAATCGGGAAGGACTGGTATTTCGCGAGAATTGTAAGGTTTGGGAATGGCGAAGGAAAACACGAAGACAATGAGGAGATGTTTTCTCTGTCGACACTCGTCGGCCGCGCTCGTGTTGGTCGGATCCTGGTTATCTGACCCTTTACACGACCCCAGTCATTGTCTGTATGTCAGAGCCATGAATCTACTTCTCCCAAAGCATTTCCCAGTTCGCCGAACCTATCCTTGTAGAGTTACCGCTTGGCCGTATTTTCTGTGTCGTGTGTTTTATAAGGGTGAAGTGATAGTCGCACATTTAGAGTTTTAACGAAAGATATGATAATTACGTCGAAGAATAAGAAATGGGTCATTTTAAGACTACACAGGACGAAGACTTAGATTTGTTTATTTTCACTGTTTTAGAAATGGCTGTCTTTGTCAGGTTTAACCACATTTACCTCGTAAAAAGAACCTCTTTCAGTCATTTATTTTAGGAAGGAAAAACGTACAGTAAAACCCCTCTTCCGGGACACCCCGCTTAAGGGGACACCCCGCTTCAGGGGACAATTTGCTCGGAACGGAAATTTTCCCCTCTATTAAGAGTTTATTTTAACCCCGCTTAAAGGGACACCCCGCTTTAGGGGACACCCCGCTTTAGGGGACAGTTTTTCGGTACAGAAATGCTTAAAAACCCCGCTTAAAGGGACAGTTTGGAGGGACATCATATCAAAAACACTGAAAATCTAAGTTTATGGTGCCGGTTTGTACGGGACAGACAGTTGTTTTGTTTTTTTCAGATCAATTTCTTTATTGGGTCTATCACAAGTACATACCGTATAAAGTGGCAGTATACTGAGCATTCCCGTGCGGGCCCGGGCGGCCGGAGTGGGTTTTTTTCATGTTAATAACCACATCTCTAGCGGGTCTGGGCGGGCCACAGTGAGTGGATATCAGTACCAGTGAGGTTCGCACCCAGTGAAGGTGTCTGGTAAGAGGCCCGCTAACAGGTTAGCCGTGAGCGGTTCAGGGCGGGCTGGGGGCTTTGAAGGTGCGGTATTCAGTGAGCCGTCGCGGCTCTGGGCGGCTCACGGTGAGTCCCTTATAGGACTGCTGATTTCCCTCAGAAGTTACCGGGGGGGGGGGGGGGCGGGGGGGGGGGGACATTGACTGGGGTATAAAAAGGAGCAAATTTCACAAGGAAGGCATATCCACCTTCCACCTCTTTTTTTGTTTTTGTTTTTTTGTTTGTACATTTATATTCATTTATATTCATTTATATTCATTTATATTCATTTATATTCATTTATATCGTATAATTTATATTTATTTGCTGTGTTATTAATAAACCATTTAATCTAATAACCATCGTTTCCTTCCTTTATGTATGTATTCTCTATTGTATAACCATTGGCAGACTGAAAACCCCGCTTAAGGGGACACCCCGCTTAAGGGGACACTTGGCCCGGAACGGAGGGTGTCCCCTTAAGAGGGGTTTCACTGTACTTAAAAGAAGCATTGTGTGAAAAGGAAGTAGTTGAAAAGGAAGTAACAGTATTATCAGATAAGTAGATGTGTGTGTGTCGGAGGGGGGGGGGGAGACAGACAGACTGAGGGCATCACAGTTCAGGCAGGTGTTGAGTCCCTGACTACTTATAATGCCCCCTTATGTCACCAGGTGTCGCCCGTGTCTGCTCCCAGCCTCGTGGCTCCCCCTGGCGCCAGACTTTTAGTCTGGTGTCAAATGTCTCGGAGTGAGTAACATCACTCCCTGAAGTCGGTGAGAAGTTGTAAATGGTTTTACCGGGGATATTGGAATGTTTGGAGGTTCTGGAATAGGGATTCATGAGATTTGTTCTGTATATATGCAGCTTGGTGCTGGTGTTTGCAGTGAGGATGAATTCCTTATTCCACTTCCAGGTAAAAAGATGGCATGTTTTGATCCTCTTTTCCGAACAATACCATACTGCGAGTACTGAAAAGAAAAGGTTGGCGAAAAACATCTCCGTTCACTTCCACCTGGTTTTTGGTATTTATCATTGAGAATGAAGTCTTGACGTTGAACACGTGTCACAATTAAAGGTCATCTGAAAGGTCAATCTGAAGGTCATTGTATATGAGTCTGACCTGTGCATGGAGTGTCAAGTGGTCCAATCCCACACAGATAAAGAACTACTTACCTAACAATTCATATTTTCATAATCAGGAAACACCTCCCAGACCGACCTCCAATGGGAATACTTTTTTGGCTATTAACATAAACATATATTTGCCAGTTGCAACTTATTGCTGTGAAGATTGGGATAATTATCAAAAAAAAGCTAGACTAAATGTTTTCAAGAGGAAAGGTTTCAGCGAGGAATGCACACTATGGGATGTACTAAACAATCTCCACTGACTTCGCATTTCTTATCAATGTTATACTGGTTTGATTACGTTAATACTATGGATGAGTTGTTATGGAGAAAACAGTACCGTTATAGCTCTAGCACTGCTGAGCATTCACAGCTTTATTGGGAATATCACAGCATTCAGCTGCTAAACTAAGAAGGCTTATTTGCCTATATATGATGAAACCTCTCGAAGCAACGAAACCAATTTATCTATGCTCCAGCCAGCCAGAGCCAATTTGCGACGGTGTTGGTAACCATTGACGACAAATCAAACCAATTGTGAAAAGGTTCTGTGAGAGTCGGCGCGTCTGACTTTTTAGACCATTAAGAAGCCAAATGCCCGCGAGGATTGGGAGAGAAAAACAAACGGCGGTTTGGGGAGATATGCCTGTTAGGTGCACCTATTATCGCCTGCTCAGGGAGTGGGAAAAACACACAGAAAAAGGAGCAATAATAGAAAATGATGGCCGATCTTTTTCATCATAATGAGCCGGGCGGACAAAAAGGTCACCTTGGTGGCTCTGACGTCATAAGGCCGACAGGAATCTCTGGGTTTCTGTTTGTTTACGTTGACGCATACCTCAAGACGCAGGTATGCTTTGTGCCTCTCGAGTAGCCATCACTCGCCGCCATATCTTCACAGCAGTGAATGTATTGTGGATGTATTTTTGAGGCCAGAGGCTCTTATACTCTGCCTTAAACGATTATCCCTTTTACTCTGGGACACGGCAGCCACGTTTCGCGGCTCCGTGGCGCACCGTGGACACAAACGTGAGAGACGTGAGAGGAGTTCGTTGTGATGTAGTTTATGAATTCTGATGTATATGACAAGTCATGTGGTTAAGTCTATTTAGAAATAAATACCACAATTATCGTGTAGAATTCTACACACAAGAACTCACTCACCTCAGTCACCAGTTTACACCTCACAGTTGTGGTCAAGGTCATGTGGCAGCGGTCAAGGTCAATCCCTTTGATCTCACCACACCTGGGCAGATTTTGGCACCTGAGACTGGTCCCCCCAGGTGTATACCCTACACATACCCCTACCTCCAATCCCAGCACCATTTACCTCCATGGCGCCACGTGCCCATCTTCTCAGTTACACTTATTGACAAGTTTTCATACGCCTTCCAGGCGTTACTATAAACTCCATTATATCCCTATAGGTACTTAAAGGAATAAGGCATCGGTGCTTAAGAGTAGTTCAACAGAATCCTTTATCCTGGTCGAATGCCACCTGAGATGTATATCATTGGTTACCTGTAGTTACTCACTTGTTATCAACATTACAGAAGCTGACATGTTGTTTCTCAGGCTTTACTTGTTTTTTGAGTGTTTTTTTTTAAAGTAAATGAATCTGTGAATTATGTATACATCCTGAAACATACAGCGTTTAAGCAACTTCTTTCCTGCAGGTTTTTTTTTTATGATGACGGAACTTGTTAAATTGATAGTGGGCCATCCGTAAAGTACGTACGCACTGAGATGGGGACAGAGGGTAATTCTTTTGATATTTTGGGTGAACATTTTCAGAAACTCAGCGTACATACTTTATGGATGGCCTGAGCTGCAAATCAAGCTATTTATTTATCACCAACCCTTTCCGAATGGGAGGGATTAATAAAGACACCGGCACCCCTACTAAAAGAGAGATAGCCCCACCCCATCCCCGCCCATCTTGGAGCTGGTATGCCGACCTCACGGCCCCAGACTACGCAGAAGTCGCCGTATTAATAGTTAACGGATCTATTTGCGTCCACAGACCCGGGTTCTGGTGAGTGCACGCGGGCAGCGCTGGGCAGTGCTGGGCAGCGCTGGGCAGTGGGCGTGTTCCGCCCGCCTGACCGCAGCCTGCCTCACTGTGTCATCACCTCGTGTTTACCTGACGCCCGCCCGCTCGTTGTTTATCTCACTCCTTGTAACGCGCCCTGCTCGTTTGACGCACTCCGGTCATCGCCCCGTATGGCGCGGCTTCCCTCTAACTGCTTGGAGATGTCTCCTGTAGTTATTGTTTTGGCCGCATCTGAATGGCGCCGCGTAGTGCTGGTGGTGACATCTGACGTGGATGTGGGGAAGCCATCACGGCAGCTGTGATTGTCCGCAAGGGAACAGCATCGCGAATGACGTCAATGGTGTACACGTCATATAGAGGAAACCTGTGAAAGTTTACTGTCAAAGCTCGTATCACATCGAGTTTGAATAGGATAGTAAGTCACAAGGCGAAGCCGCGTGAATTACGCGGTGATTGAAATAAGATGGGATCGAGCTCTCACCGTAAACTTGAATGGTTTTCTGAGTTGATCTCATCCTTCACAGTGACTAGTTGGCTAACATTTGTGACATGGTCCCTCGTTGAGTATTTTTTAAAGTACTCCATGGGCATTGAGTACGAGTTCCCAATGTTAAGTCTATGGGAAAAAAAGGATACCAGGGGTGAGATAATGTGACATTACCAACCGTTCAATTGTTCGCTATAAATACTGCCAGTTACAGTAGCTACACCACTGTATACGTCAGTTAATGACAAAAGAAATTCTGAAAAATTAAAACAAAGAGATTGAATTGGGCTCATTTACATTAATAATCAGTACTTTAAACCTCCCCACACACCTCAGCCCGATTCCATGACCAATAACGATGTGGTTCCATGTTTTCTCAGGCTCTCTGAGGCAGTAAATTCCATTTGAAGGATACTACAAATAGATACCCTATGAACAACATACATGGCCAATAAAGATGCGTTTTCCATGGTTTTCCATAAAGAATATTGCCTCATTCTTTCTTCATGACCCCGACCGACGGATAATTTTACCTGGAGCTGATATTCAAAACTGCTGTTCGCCATAGCTATAGATGAGACATTAGACCTCTAGGATTAAACTACTGCTGATGTTCATTAGAGAATGTGATTACTATATTAACAGTCCATGTTCGCGAGTTACTATCACATGATGCCACGAGAGATGGTGTTTAGCATGCTGTTCAGGGAAACTCCTCTTCATTCTGCTGAAGACTGACATCAGGCTGGGATTATCTCGAGACATCATTGACTGCCACCAACTGGTGTTGACAGTTCTCTGTAACTCGGAGCAGCTCAGCCGAGACGGGGACGTTGTCAGCGGCCTTCCAGGAAGTAACGGACAGCTCAGTGGTGATATAGAAGGAAACCCACGAGATGGAAATGGCTTGGTCCGTACTCCACCGAGTTTGACTGCAGAGTAATTCACGATGCGAAGCTGAGTGAATTACTCTGTGGTCAAACTCGGTGGAGTGCAGACCAAGTTATTTTCATCAAGTGGGTTTCTGATTTTATCTCACCCCGTATAACACTATTTATTGATGAAATGAATCACCAAATTAGCCATTGAGTATTGGGTACATGAACCTCTCGGCCGTGGAGTACGAGTTCCTAATGTTAAGCCTATGGAGAAAAATACCGGGGTGAGATAAGAGCTGTTACTGGCTGAAGGAATGAGCGGTAGAGGAGCATACTAGGAACTGCATTAAAATCCACAGCCACTGAAAATATACCACGAGTCCTGGTTGCAGTGTACTCTCACGAGGCAAAGCTGAGTGAGATTACATGGAAAACCAAAAATGAATAGCGTATTTTCAGCAGCTACAGATCGAGTGCGGTACAGATTTTATCTCGTCACTTTCACTAACTAATTGGCTATTATTTGTGACCTCATCACCCATTAACTTTTTTTCAAATACTTTTAAATTGAATTTCCATTGTTTAAGGTATGTGGGGCTAAAATGCCAGGGGTGAGAAAAAAGCGAGATAACCTCTGAGTCACTGTGGCTTTAAGGAGCAACTCACTCCACGATAAGCGCAGCACTCGTCTCCGAGCATTGACCTTGAGTGAGTGCTTGTCTGTGCACCTGAGAGTACGCTTGGAGAGTGAGTGAGCAGGTGTGGAGCAGTTACGCCCACCTGTTGACAAGTGAGCAGATTTAATTGTTTGTCTTTTTTTTAAATTCAATAACAACATTTGCCTATCCTGGGGTGAGAAAGAGACTTCGCAGCCTGCCACAAGATTAATATCTTTTCCCTCAACCCTCATGTTTTTCTAGCATCTGGTCTAGTGAGTGCAAATCTTCAATTAAGATATAGAGAAATACAATTATCAATATAGAATATGTAGTATACATGCAATTAACGCTGTAACACTTCCATGCTGAGGTCACAAAGATTACAGACATAGGAAGGACACTACAAATAGACACCACATGGACAACATACAGTAATAGTGTTACTGACATGAATTACATTTTTTTCAATTGAGGAAATATCAGCGAGTCTGCCGATTAAAGAAGAAAGCAACTCGTTTTGGTTAAAGTCGTCGTTCTCCACGAGTTTGATGAGGAGTGAATATCATGTAGCATTCAAAGGAGTTCGAGAACAACGACTTTGACCAAAACGAGTTGCTTTCTGTATTTATCTGATCCCTTTACATACTTTAAAGAATGGACGATGCAAAGGATATGTACCATGGAGAACGGACTCCCAATACTCGTAGGGGCATGATCCATGAGTTCCCAGTGTTAAACCTATGAGACACAAATACCAGGGGTTAGATTAACAGCTGTTTTTCCTCTCGGACCCTATACATACGTAGCTCATCGCTCGATGTTCTTCTGTGAAAAAAAAACTTCCCTACTTAACATTTCTCAGCTAGTCGCCTTCTGTACAGTGACTCTGTGTAGGTAGTCCTGCACCTTCATTTCACCGAGTCTTTCTGAATAAATTACTGATTCCACCAACACGATGTATTTGCCATGGTTTATCCTGGTACATCTTACAGTGCTATGATATATCTTACATGTGTCCTTTACTGCGACACGTCGCGCCTGATCATACGTGTATTTTTTCGGGATGATTTGTGTATATCTTAATGCTCCACCACCACGATGCCACACGATCTATCGCCGACATATCGCAGCACACCGCGGCATATCGCGACAAGAACACGGCGAAGGTGCTTAACCGGACCGATGGTTCACGGCAAAAATGCATGTGATTGTTAGAAACCTAGCAAGATTTAGCAAGACAACCAAATCGTGACATATCTTGATAAATCTTGTCTTGGTGGAAACAGCACTTAATATTTTGCATCGCCTGGTAACCTATGACCGGTGGCGAGCAGTGATGAACAGGCGACTAGGCTGGACCTGCTCGGAGCTGCTCGGAGCTGCTCGGAGCGAGTTGCTCGTCGCCCACCTCTTTAGGAAGTTTGTCATTCTGACGATCGTCCACTAGACTTGCCTCACGCCTCTCTGTCACATTCCAACATTTCCCGTTTGTTTGGGTGACGTTTTTTCCTGCTCAGATGATTTGCTCGCGCTTGACATTTGTTTGTGGTGAATCATGAGCACTTTTCTGTCGACAATTATTGGTTTTTTTTATCTCCAAGTGTCGGCTTTGTCTTAGAAAGCTTCTGTTGTTATACAAATGGAGCGTAAATATTGGCATGATTCATTTGGATGGTTGGACTTGTTTATTTTCTGCAAGTCGACATTTGTTGGGCTGAGGCGATTAGCAGAGAAATGCTGATTCTTCAGGGTTCACTAGATAAAGATAGACGAGATTTCCTGATTCATTCTTCCTGATAAAAGATTGTCATCCAGCAGCTATTTTACCAATACATATTTAATCATATTAAGTGCGAAACTTTTCCAGACAACAGTCAATAGTGAATTGAGATAACTATATTTACTATATACCCATGCCGTATATACTGTAAATATGCACCGTTTTGGCATATGACGTAAAAATACTGTACGGGCCGCTGGTCCGTACACTAAAATACGGACCACCTTGCCATACACTTTTATTATCATATCGGTTGTTAAAAATTAAAATAATGATTTTTAAAAAATTTCGGGTATATAGTAAATATATAACGTCCAACCATGCTTGTACCATCTCGTTCTGTGACTTGTACAGCATGGTCAGGACGTTCTATATAAGTACTTATGTGCTTCCAGTGGGCTTGATTTAAAAAGAAGACATACTATGGCATTTCCCCGGAAAATGCTTCCTGTATGGTTTCAATGCTAAAAGCTAAATCTCCTATGCCTTCATCTACCTGGAAAGGAGTATATATGTACAAACTGGAAAATTGGCCTCGGCTCTCCACGCAGTACGAAAGATCTGATAGATGATTGACAAACAGTTTTCGCTAGTGGGTCACAGCTGCTGCAGATATATTCCCACCAGAGGCTGTCAAGGTCAATGTCTATGTATCGTTGCCAAGGCAGAGTCACCTTGGAAGTGGCAGAGCGCGGCCTTGTGGTGACAAACCTGTATTTTTTGTTGTGCCCAGGATCCAATTAGTGTCGCCACCTGTGGGAGGTTCACAGAACCCGGAAATTCTCCCGCCGTTTTAATTGTCGTCTGCTCGCCGTGTGGGCGCGGGAAGAGAGGACGCGGATTAATTAGATAAAACACCCTCAGTGTGAAATACAATGAAGAGGCCGCTTCAGAGGCTCGGTCTTGACCCGCCTTTAAACTGTGAAGATGTTTCGGTTACAGGCTATGAGGCTGAACATATTAGGGTGGCTATCATCGGGTAGTTACCATACAAAGAACTCCGAATGCATAGCTAACACCAGGAACCAGCTTCATACTACAATCCCCCACGCAGATATTTGGTTTAACATTATTATAAGATGAAAGGTTCTGGTTGGAGAGCAAACACACTGTAGTACCAGTCATACTCACCATGGGATCATTACTGTTCGTCACTGCAAGGGGTTTTCTTCACAAAGAATTCCATTGACTGTATCTTTCATGCTTAACAAAGAAGGATATCATATACAAATCTGTGGACTCAGCATCATAAGATACCCTAGAATCATTGTCAGGTTGAATGCACTGGCCTACTGCCTTTCCGGTATTTTTCTCCATAGGCTTTATGAACTCCTACTCCACCGCCGTAAAAGTAGTGTACCCAGCACTCAATGGCTAATTGGGCAAGTTATTTTTATTGAATAACAATGTTCCTGGTCATGTATACTCGGTGGAGTACGGACCAAGTTATTTTCGTCGTGAGTTTCCTTCTAATTAGTATATATCGCCAATCTCTGTGTGAGGTCCAGTTTTAGTCCTAGGTATTGATCAATCGTATTTCAGAAAAATACTTCTGTGGAATGTGATATAAGACCTACTACTGTCAGTGGGAACTAGTTCTCTTTTGTAACGTCCAACATAACATCGTGGGGTAACTAATAAAATTACCGAACTACTGACGATTAATAAATAGAACGGCGTATGAGTATATGTTGAAGTGGAAAGTACTTGTGTATTATAGTAATCAAACTTGAGTGTGAATTGTAAATTTTGTATTGAACCCATATAATCGTATGTTACGGTGGTGGGTATGTAATCTAGCTATGGCATAAAATGTTAGACTCTGAAACGGATTGTGTGGAAGAACGATGTATGTACCATCGAACGCAGTTTTGATCAATAAAAAAAAAAAAAAAATCGTTTAGCAACTCACTCACAAATGACTCATGGACTCTATTTTGGGTCTCGGCGGCATACCTTCCAGGAAAAAAAAGATTTGATTTCTCAATATTGACAATGACAGTGACTCAGCGCGTGCAGAGGCCGAGTGACAAGTCTAGTGGTCGTGGGGAAGGTGTGGGTGACAGCGGCGGCGGCTGTGGCGGAGACCGCAAAGTGAGCAGCTCGCCGGCGGCGCCTCCCCCTGCCCCGGCCGGCCGCGAGCAGCTCGGCCCCGCCTCCCACCTGCCCCGCCGAGCAGCTCGCAGCCTCCCACCTGTCGCCGAGTGGCGCCGGCCGGCCAGTAGCGCGCCAGCTCGTGGGAGGCGCGAGGGAGGGAGGGGGGCTACGTAGAAGGCCGTGTCTATATGGACGGGCCATGGAGCATAGCTGCGGTCAGTCTCTACTCGGAGCTACACCCGTTCACTCGCCGCGCACCTCGTGTTTACAGTTATCTCCCGTTGTTTAATCACTGCGAGCTGCTCATTGATCAACATGGCTGCTGCTACTGTGTGTAGACCCCCGATACCGCCACGACCCGCGGGACGCAAGCCGCCTCTCTACCCCAAACCCAAAGGATTACTGAAGAAGGTGAGCAGATTATCACTGACCTACTGCTTAGTTCTATAGCTAGGACAGGGCTCTAGCCTGAGGAAAGTGTCGGGGAGGAGGGTACTAAGTCGACCCAAGGGGACTAGCTTACCTATCATGATATGGAATTTTTTTTTTTTTCCAAAGTTTTTATTTTTCTGGAGTGGTTTCCCAGTGGGTCCAGCGGAAATATTACTTACTGCGAGTTTCTTACCGAGAAAGCTTACAAAATTGCAGTTATTCGTTATAACAATCTGAGAAGTCCACATATATACAGGAACTTAGTTCAAAGAAACAGAAACGCATGGTTACCTTTTGGAAATGGTATGTGCTAATCAGCATTTCTGGTGCAATTTGGATCATAATACATACAAAAAGCAGTTATTTTTGTATATATCCTAAACTAAACTGCACTTAACCTAGTAATCAGATTGGCATGATGCTCTTGTTGCCCTATTGTTGATAAGATTGTGAAAATCTAGCGAATTGCAGGAAATTATTCCTGATCAGCAGATTTTACACTTTTCAATTTCAACTTCGATGACGATTGCAGCGCACCCAAGCTCATAGAAACCACCAAAATAAGATAGCTATTTGGTTTTTATTCATAATAATAATTTATGTAGACATATTCTTGGCCCAAAGTGTATGGCATCGTCCACAAAGTGTTATTGATACCTTACTTATGCAAAAGTAAAACAAACACCACTTACTTTATGGAGCAGGAACAGTTTCCCTGACAGAGCTGTTAAGGAAGGTGCTCCTGCTCCATAGATCAAAAGGCTTTAGCTCAAAGAAACGTCTCTTGGCTAAGGCTTCAGCCTTGGACCTGTTACTACGGTGACTTATAGAGTTAGAGGAAGCCTGGGAGAGGTTTAAGTACAGCATCACTTAGGAAAATAAGGATTGTGGGCCGTACATGAATATGCCCGCTTTGTTAGAAATAAAGGCCTGGGGAAAGGTAACTTTGAATTTCTTATAATAGAAAATAAACCTAGACAATAGAAGTTTGTTTCAGATAATTGAGTTTGGGGGATACTGTATGAAGACAGGCTCGCTGGCTGCAGCATTATGAGCGAATCTCACCACATATAGCTCTGACATCTGCATACGGGAGGGGGCGGGGTTTGACGTAGTAAAGCACTGCAGGACCTTTAAGGTACATGAATCTAATTCTATCTCGCCCCTTTCTTTCTACACCTCGAAGTCTTTTTTCCTTATTCTTAACCACCCCCTCCCCTTCCCCTTGATCGTTATCGTTGTGTATTTAAATGGGAAGAATACTCCTTTGACCTTGGGTTTTCACGGGTGTCAGGTATTACAAAACCTGATTTCTCCGAGATAAAGAAAGATATGGGTTTTTCTCTTGAGTCTCTTTTTTTTCTCAGCGGCAGGACCTTCGAGCACTCACGTTACGACTTTTTTCTCACAAGACACAAGAAATCTTAATTCCATATTTGTGTATGGCTACTTATCACGGTTATAGGGCCCGCCCACACCTTACCCTGGTGACCCCGCTGACCTCACACACCCACCCACGTGCAGAATGATGCAGGGGACGCCGTGACGTCAGTCCCTGTTGGCATGGCAACCAGGCCAATGGAGGCGTCCCATGAAACACGAGCGAGTTGGAGAGGAGGGAGGGGAGGGGGGGCTGTCAGGTACCAAGACGTGGGAGGAAGAAAGCCTTCGAGCAGCCATTGTTCATTGCGCTATTACTAAGCAGAGATGTCAATTTCCGGTAATTTCAGGTTAAATCCTGATCGTATTATACGGAAACTGGGTTACCGTAGTTGTACGTGATAAATACTTGGCCTGCTTTCGTATTATTATATACCTTGAAATAACCATTTTACATTTGCTTTTTGGGCGGTTTGTTGGGTGTTGCTGTCGTTCATATCCCGTACGCCACGTACTGTACATACAACGTACGCAACGTACGTGTTGTACGGCCATAAATATGACATGGGTAGGAGTGGGCGGTATATGTAGGGCATACAGCCACAGGTATATAATAACAGATAAAGAGTGGAGATTATCAGGATTCAGATATTATAGATAATGGGTTTTGGTTTACTGAGTCCCCATACATTTTCGATAGGGATTTTGTATAAGATGGATAATAAATACGTATCAAGCAGGAAAAAGTATATTCACAGGCAGTGGAATATAATATTGATGTTTAAACATTTTATGGAAAGAGAATATAGGTGATGGATATACGAGAAGTTTAGAGGACGATAAGAATGAAATGTCTTTATCCTGCTGTCTCACAAAGTCATGCCCATGATGGTGGTACAACAAGGCTGTTAGAATGATCATCTTCTGACCATACATCCCATACATAGGAATGCCTCCCAGTCAACCCATTGCTCCCATAAAGTTTGAGATATATGACCCAAGTATATGTTTGTGATCTATGCTTCGCCTCACCATAGCGACTTTTCGTTGAATTGACTTTATTCCATGTGTTTTCGTTGATGATTTGCATCGCAAGTTCAATGTGACTTTCCCCCAATTCTGTATGCTTTTGTGTATGTGTGTGCGTTCTGTTGTGACCAGCCAATCCTCAACTTGTAATCCGTACTGTAACAACTTACTTTCTTCTACCCTTAGTCCCTGATGCTTAATAAGGTTAGTACAAGTTTACCTTCACCCACATCAACACTCTTAGAGGCTAAGGACAACAACAACAACAACAGGGTGTGGAGCAGCATCGTCTCCGTTCCGACATCTCTCTTCATGACTTCTGTTTGTCTGTGTCTCTATTGACCTTTTCTCATTGAATGCCCCCCAGTAGCTGATTAGAATTTACAGTCAGACTCTAGCTTATTACCAACTATTCTAACGAGCTAGCATCTTCATCGACCAAGCAGAGACTCGCACCAAGTCAATGGTTGGAGAGTGAGGCTCCCTCTGAGTGCTGACAGCTCAGACGTTTGGCGACGACTGGTCGCTTGGTCCTGACAGATGTGGGATGCTGCGAGCGACTGAGACTCTAACGGACTCCTTACTCTAACGGACTCCTTACTCTAACGGACTCCTTACTCTAACGGACTCCTCACACCGGTAGAGGGCGGTTACACTCCCGTGCTCCTCTCCGGGGCTTGGACTGGCTGTCTTGTGATCCAGGGGCACGTTTAATAATCTAGGCTCTTACATTTAATAATCTAGGCTCGTACATGAAGACATTTTTCTATATGCCTTAGAGACCGCGGGACGATGTGGGTCACCTTAATTCAACACATATGGACGCCCTTATAGACGGCTAAGACTGTCTTAGCGAACGAACTCAAAAACTATTAAAAGATAACCCTTGTATGAGCTACAGAAAAGAGTCTTCATGTACGATCCTAGCTTATTCAACGGGCCCCAGGCTGCCTCGTTAACAGCTTCATTTCTCTCTCATCTCTGCCAACTCTTGACCTGTTCTTGTCCGCTAACGTCTGCCATCCTGTCAACTCACACGCTGACCCCACTAACAGTACCTCCCAGCTGCTCGACCTTGACCCGGGGTCAAGGTCAAGGTCATTCTGAGAGAATCAGAGAAGGGAGGATGATATTCATGGAAGACCTGCCAATAAGCAGAATGAATAAAAGTTTGAAAAAGAAGACATAGAACATAAGAAGGAACTACATCGTGATCTGTAGTCACTGAAAATACGCCATGAGTTATGGTTGCGGAGTAATCTCAGGAGGCAAAGCCCATTGAGATTATGTGGCAGACCAAAATGAATGACATATTTTCAGCAGTTATGGATCCAGTGCAGTTCATATTTTATCTCACCCCTATCGCTGACTGATTGGCTAATGTTTATAATGTTATCACTCATGGAGGAATTTTTTACAATACTCCATGGGCGTTGAGTACGAGTTGACAATGTTAAGTCTATGGGTTGAAAGTAACAGGGTTGAATCGATATACCTATTTATCCTACCTCTCATATAAATCTCCATAAACTTAATATGGTGTGACTGTATGCCACGGTTATGCCATAAAATATTTATATGCCACTGGTGACATATGAAGTTAAAACAGGGTAGGATAAAATCTAAACATCACTCTATTTGATATAATTGTTTACATGCCGTTCGTTGTCTTGCTCTACAGATATCACTCAGCTCTGCTTCGTGATATCATTCCAGGAAGACAACTCACGCCATATAAACAATCTTATGAAATTTCGTGATGTTTCATGGTAACGTGAAATCCAGTACATGGCGACATTTAGCTCCTGTGATTATGATATGATTGAGTGACACGAGTAATAGTATTTGCCCGTTCATGTTGCTTGTATTATTTGAATGGATTGTCTGCATTGTAAATAAGCAGCCAAGTAGACATACAACTAGTAACAAAGCTTCTGTAGCGGCCCAAGTGAGTCTAAGCAGGAGCTCCAACTTCTGAACATCATTCTGCAGCGACATCTTTCTCACTTCAATCAGCATTTCACTCCAGATGCTCATGATTTACAAATGTAAAAAGATTATTCGGTTATGCCATCTTTATTCCTTGTTCATAATCCCTGTGAAGAAAGGCGTGTGGATTTTCTCGTTGAAATGGTTGGGGTGTTTCTTGATAGATACATCTACTTAATCTAGTTTTCTCTCTGTCTCTCCATAACTTTATGTTGTATATTACTTCTCCTAGACGTTTCTCTTCGCTCATGGCTTTTTCACTCTCTTAACATACTGAGGCTCTTCAAGGGTGCTGGATTATCGTAATACTTTCATTAAACCATGAAATCGCGTGCATTTTTAAACAAGACCTGTTACAAATTTGGTTATGGTTCGGCAATGGTGTAGTTTTAATTCCACTGTAAGATGCGAGGAGGTTTATTTTCCCACTTATTTTACTGTGTTTTAGAAACATTTCTCAGTTAAAGATACGAGGCAGAAACACTTCTCATAAAAAAAAATTTAAAAATAGAAACATTTCTCATGTAGACACCAATCTGATAGTACAGAGTAGATTTTTTTCCTAGCGGTAGCTTTGCCTGAATAACTACATGCCACGTCTTCTCTGAATATCTGATAGTACAGAATAAAGTATTTCTACTTTAAAGATGACACATTTTTCAAGGGAATTCCTGATGATACCTTACTGTGTTATCGTCGTTGTTAGAGATGACGAATACTGCTCACTAGACCCAAGAGCTGCTCACGTCCCTGCACAGTTCTCAATAATCACACCCCCACGTTACTGTGAGCTGTACGAGCGGGCATTCACCCTGATATGAGCCTTCTCATTTAATATCAAGATTTGCATCATTTTAAGAAAGGGAAGTATCCCAGACCAGAAGATATCTTTTCACACGCTTCTGCGAGACATCCATTTGTTCTAGACTCGAGGAGAAAGGAATCTGTGATTCAAACTGTTTTTTAGATTTTTTTTTTTTTAGTTTCATTTTTCCAATTTTTTTTTTTTAATTTTCAATTTTTTTTTTTTTTCATTCATTCATGCCCGTGTATGGGATGTTTTATTAACGGTGTCTTGTCTTGTCTTGCAGGGAGGTGCCGACCAGGGCATGCCCATCATCGTGTCGCGGGTGGCGCCCAGCACACCCGCCGACCTGTGCATACCGCGACTCAACGAGGGCGACCAGGTCCTCTACATCAACGGGCGAGATGTGTCTCAACACACGCACGAGCAGGTCGTCATGTTCATCCGCGCCTCGCGAGAAACCCACTCCGGGGAGCTGGTGCTCGTCGTCCGGCCAAACGGTGAGTGAAACCCCCGTGTCTTAAATCCACTCTGAAACCCCAGCTTAGGAGAATGTATCTTCAATCCACTCTGAAACCCCCCACATAGGAGAGTGTATCTTAAATCCACTCTAGAAAACCCCACTAAGGAGCATATATCTTAGATCCACTCTGAAACCCCTGCTTAGGAGAATAGATCCTAAATCCCCCCTGAAAACCCTTGCTTAGGAGATTAACTCTTATTTTTCTATTCATTATGGGTTTTATGTATCTGGAAAAAATATGTATATGGACAATAAACGTGAAATACGTAATAAGGTGGAATGCAGACCAGGTTATTTTTATCGAATGGGTTTCTGATTTTTATTTCACACCGTATACATGATCAGAAATATTATAAAATCCATATAATAACTCACCCAATTAGCCATTGAGTATTGGGTACACTACCTTCACGGCCGTGGAGTACGAGTTGCCAACATTAAGCCTATGGACGTTTAGATGTTTGCCCTTGTCGTTGACAGTCTACATCGGAGAGGACACGGCGGAGGAGCCCGACTTCCAGTACATCCCCGACACGCACCATATCACGACGACGCTACCCCAGGACCAGGACCCGCTCGCCGGCTCCCTCCTCATGCTGCGGGAGAGCCTCGACAACGGCGCCGCCATCACACAGTTCGAGGTGCGTACCCGTAATGACCGCTAGACACATGCAGTAGAACCACGCGTAGGGACCCCTCCGTCCCGGGCCAAAGGGACCGCTTACACGGGGTGACCGCTTACACGGGGTGACCGCTTACACGGGTTGACTGCTTACACGGGGTGATCGCTTACACGGGGGGACTGCGTACACGGGGTTAAATTAAACATATAATAGAGAAAATCGTTCCAAGCAAAGGGGGCCGTTAACGCGGGGTGTCCGTTAACGCGGGGTTCTACTGGACTCAACAACAGCTCGCCATATCTTTACTATTGTCTGTGTGTCGGTCATGCATTAATTCTGTTTAAAAAAAAAGTAGCATGGGCTTGTCACAGAGGGGTTATTGACACATCTTCTCAATCTGCATTTGTTCTGTATGTCCTGATTTTCATTTTCTGAACCGGTCTAGTCCAGGTGATGAACATTAAGAGTTATTCATACTGTAAAATATTGTGATACTGGACAGTTTAGAATACAACATTTAATGCCTTAAATTGTGCATTTAATTAAATAGTCCATTCCTGTAGGTATATATGTGGCAGTGATTTGGGCATACTCTCGCATTTAAAGGTACACTCCTGATTTCTAAGTAACATGGATATTTGTATTTTGTTTTTGTAGCAATTATATCGTAAGAAGCCTGGTATGACGATGAACGCGGCTCGGCTGTCAGAAAACATTCCGAAGAACAGATACAGGGATATTTCACCATGTAAGTGACATAATACTGCTACGGGCTCACTAGTGACGTTGTCTTATAATACACATAGATCCCTTGCAGCTTGAATTATGACGATTCTGATAATTAGAAGGAAACCCACGAGATGAAAATAGCTTGGTCCGTACTCAACCGAGTTTGACTGCAGAGTAATTCACAAAGCTAAGCTGAGTGAATTACTCTGTGGTCAAACGAGGTGGAGTGCAGACTAAGTTATTTTCTTCGAGTGGGTTTCTGATTTTATCTCACCCCATATAACATCATTTATTGATGAAATGAATCAGCAGATTAGCCATTGAGTATTGGGTACACGAATCTCACGGCCATGGAGTACGAGTTCCTAATGTTAAGCCTATGGAGAAAAATACCAGGGTGAGATGATAAGGGAGAATGTCCAGTTAGACATGAAAAATAATTAACTTAATTTTGCCTCGAAATGGTGCATATTTACAGTGTATACGGCATAGGTTTATAGTAAGGTATGATATTTAACCTGTATAACTCACGAGCTACTTATTGACTGTTTTCAGACGACCAAACACGGGTATTCATTAAGGTCGATGACGGCACTTCAGACTACATCAACGCCAACTATGTAAATGTAAGTACCTAAAATCATATACCTTAATGATGAGTGGCACATATTCTTTACGAAGTTGTAACTTCGATGACGATTGCTGCGTATCCAAACTCATGGAGTATTGAGTATTCATACGATTCTAGCTCCAGTTGTAATTACGGAGCTTGTATAACAAGGCCTCTGGTTTGAATACTCTAAACACAAAATTATCGTGTCAGAATACTGTCCGGGTTTTTAAACACACTTATCATGTTGAATACTATCCTGGTCGTTAAACACACTTATCATGTTTGAATATTGTCCGGGTTTTAAAACACACTTATCATGTTTGAATAATGTCCTGGTCTTTAAACACATTTATTATGGTTGAATACTATTCTGGTCTTAAAACACACTTATCATGTATGAGTACTGTCCTGGTCGTTAAACACACTTATCATGTTTAAATACTGTCCTGGTCTTTAAACACACTTATCATGTATGAATACTGTCCTGGTCGTTAAACACACTTATTCATTTTTGAATGCTGTCCAGGTCGTTAAACACACTTATCATGTATAAATACTGTCCGGGTTTTTAAACACACTTATCATGTTTGAATACTGTCCTGGTGTTTAAATACACTTATCATGTTTGAATAATGTCCTGGTCTTTAAACACATTTATTATGGTTGAATACTATTCTGGTCTTAAAACACACTTATCATGTATGAGTACTGTCCTGGTCGTTAAACACACTTATCATGTTTAAATACTGTCCTGGTCTTTAAACACACTTATCATGTATGAAAACTGTCCTGGTCGTTAAACACACTTATTCATTTTTGAATGCTGTCCAGGTCGTTGAACACACTTATCATGTATAAATACTGTCCGGGTTTTTAAACACACTTATCATGTTTGAATACTGTCCTGGTGTTTAAATACACTTATCATGTTTGAATACTGTCCTGGCCTTAAAACACACTTATCATGTTTAAATACTGTCCTGGTCTTCATACACACTTATAATGTTTGAATACTGTCCTGGTCTTTAAACACTTATCATGTTGAATACTGTCCTGGTATTTAAACACACTTATCATGTTGAATACTGTCCTGGTATTTAAACACACTTATCATGTTGAATACTGTCCTGGTCTTTAAACACACTTATTATTTTTGAATACTGTCCTGCTCTTTAAACACACTTATAATGTTTGAATACTGGTCTTTCCGGAGCTTGTATAACACATCTGTCTCTGCCCTCACAGATGGAGATCCCGGGCAGCGGCGTGGTCAACAGGTACGTGGCGGCGCAGGGCCCGCTTCCCAACACGTGCGCCGACTTCTGGCACATGATGTGGGAGCAGCAGTCGCGCCTCGTCATCATGCTCACCACCAAGGTGGAGCGGGGCCGCGTCAAGTGCCACCAGTACTGGCCCGACATGTACGAGACCATCGACTACGGCTCGGTGCAGGTCACCTGCGTCAAGGAGGAGCAGACTCAGTCCTTCGCCTTCAGGGAGTTCACGCTCGTCCACACCGGGGTCAGTGTTTCCGCATCTCTCAAGCAGTTTCCCTATTTTACAAGGAAACCATTGGGGTTTTCTCACTTTCTGATTTTAAATTTCTCTTGTGAAAAAAGAAAGATAGTGTAAATGGAGCCTCATTCAAAGATGTGATTCAGGGGGGGGGGAAGTAATTCGGTCACACTCACTATGTCTCCTTATTATTACATACCTGGAAATCATTTAAAATCCCGCTATTTTACAACTCACTAAATATCAGAACGACAGTGGTCACGTGGTACGGAGGGACGTATGAATATTATTTCGTCACTAGGATACGAACGGAATGTGTCCACCTGGTCAGTAAAAGTAAGAAATTCGCCTGTAGGTATATACTAATTACATCGAGTTCCCTTCTCTATACATTCCTGCACTTGACTTTGTATTTGTCGGGAGTACTCATGTTTGCTGTGTTTTTGGCGAGCAGAGTAGCGAGGAGCGGCACATACAACAGATGCAGTACTTGGCGTGGCCCGACCACGGCGTGCCCGACGACAGCAAAGACTTCCTCGACTTCGTCGTCAAGGTGCGCCAGAACCGGGCCGGCATGGTCGAGCCCACGGTTGTCCATTGCAGGTGAGTCACTGATCAACAAAGCCTCAGCACCCACCACAGTTTTCCATTTGTCCCTGGAAGTAACTCGGTAACTTAATAACCCGGACTAGACGTATTTGAAAAAATATATATTCACAAGAATGTGAAAAGAATTGCTACTAGTGTTTCCTGAAGCACTAGTAGTTAACTTTTAATGCATAATTCTCCCTTTATTTACTTCCTCAAACCTTGCTCTATTTCCATACACCCCAAACTCACTTGAAGGCTTCTAATCCACTTTATCTCACCCCTAGTATTTTTCCCCATGGACTTAACATTGGGAACTCGTACTCAACGCCCATGGAATATTGTAAAAGAATAGTCAATGGGCGAAGAGGTCACAAACGTTAGTCCATCATTCAGCTATAGGGGTGAGATAAAATCTGAACCGCACTCAGCGGCTACAGTTCTTGATGTAGATCCTTCTTAGTTTAGTACTTACCTGTTGGCTATGGACTGATTGTTAAGTTGTGTTGGACCTGTGCTAACCTTGGATTGACCTTGGTGTGACCTTGCAGCGCGGGTATCGGTCGGACAGGTGTGTTGGTCACCATGGAGACGGCAATGTGTCTAATAGAGGCCAACCAGCCCATCTACCCGCTCGACATTGTCCGACAAATGCGGGATCAACGAGCCATGCTAATTCAGACCACGGTGAGTGATTCACAGAGCCTCGTTTACATCACACCATGACCGGGGTCATGGACATACAACCTCTAGAGATAGGTGGAGACTTAGCTCAGTGGTTAAGGCACTGGACTCGTAACCCCAAGGTTGTAGGACTTTGTGGGTTGGAGTCCCACGGCAGCCGCTTTTCTCCTTCACTCCCAGCAGTGGTAGATTTACTTCTATATCAAAGACCGGTGATTCTCATACCATGTTTATGTGGGAAGTAAAAGAACTCTCACCTTGGTAATTGTGTAGGGGCGGTATCTCTACCTGAATTCATCACCACCTTGAGAAAGTCTGGAAAGGACCTGTAATGCTTAAATGGATGTTAAATCAAAACAACAAATACCATGACTTTACTCAGTCGGTATTCACTTAAACTGAGCTACGATATGTAAGTCAGATACTACTGAGTAATATATTATGAAAGTGCTACTCATTATTTAATAGTTTGTCAATTCCATTCTAGATGTCCCACAGTTTATAACGATGTAGATGTGTAACTGATAAAAAAGACCGGGTCTCATCCCCCCGATTAGTCCGGCAGGCAGTTTGCGTCATACGTTATATTTATGGTCTGAATATTAATTGATTTTTCATTTTCTGTTTCTAGAATCAATATCGCTTTGTCTGTGAGGCAATTCTTCGCGTGTATCATGGTGAGTTGATGATATTTCTTTTATAACGTCATATAATGTTTTATAACTTCATCGTAAGTCTGATAAAGCAGTTATAACTGAAAACTCGGCTCTCAGTCACTTTGAACTGACTGTGATTTCCTTTTTCTTGTGCAAACAAAGAGAGTATAAATTGAGCCCCATGACATCATTGGACAGTGGTTCAGACCTCTCCATACACCCTTGACCCATTCCATGGCTAATATTGAAGACTTTTCCATGTTTTCTCAGTCTCTCTGAAGCAAACAATTCTAAGGGAGACTTTATTATTTATGGCTGGGGCACAGTTTACGGCATGAATCCGTAAAAAAGAATTTGTCCATCCCCTTAGAATACCAAAGAAAAGTTCCCCTCCCCCTTGGAAAACCAAGAAATAAGTTTCTCTTCCTTAAAACTGTGCCCCCCAGTCATAAATAATGAAAGTTCCATAAATGAATATTTCCTTTCTTTAATGACCCCATATGATATCCCAGCATATTCGTTTCCAAGTTAAAACTTAATGATACCCATTCTGATTCGCCATGTGGCCATCTCTTGAGATTTAATTGGATTTACTCTTTTTGAGGTCACTTGTGATCATCTCCTGAGATGTGATTTTAAATCTACCATCTCTGATGTGACATGTGAGACGTGAAAGATGTGAAACTCATCAGTGTCGCTTGTTCCGGCGTGTTTCAGAACGAATCGTACAGCCCCTCGCCGACTACCAGAGATGACAGCATTCGGCGGCGGACGAGACCGAGGCCTAAAACAGACCACGTACTGCTTCCCTATTGGCTCGCCCACTGGTCACGTGACTCGTCAGGGTCGTGACGTCAGTGTGCCGTGGTCACGTGGTTGTATCTGGTGACGTGTACAGGCGCCATCTTGTGCGGGAGGCGGAAGGTTACCAGTCAGACACACTCACACATACACACCTATATACACACATGTCTAGCCGGGTCCCCTGCCCGCGCCCGCACTACGCCGCCGCCGCCGCGCACACACACGGCGCAACCGGAAGCGGAACACGAGGAGGATGACGTCACGTTGCAGTGACGTCAGCGGATGGGTGTGGTGGCGCCCTCTGGAGGAGAGTCTAGGAGTGTCGAGCGTCCACGTTTCCACCCCACGAGCGTTGTGATTGGCTATTATCATTATTATCATGATTATTATTATTATTATTAACAATGATACTGGAGATGATATAGATTGTGATTTTTTTTTTTTTATAAACAAAGCGTGTCCGTGACGACTTTTTTTTCACTTTCAAAAATTATATTCCGGTTCTCGTATGGTAACTTGTAGATTACCAAGTATTATTATGGACTCTAATTATGATAATTACAATGAACTGCAATCGCCGCGGTCCCAGACCCGTGGCACTAGCAAGGACTAGTTGTGTACAAAATATGATGAAGAGAAACCAAAATACAGACTCAACAATGTGCATCTGCCATAGCTCTGGGGATGCGGTCCATGGAATGCCGGCTCCAGTGGCTCCAGTGGAGGATATGTTGGGCGATGATAGAGGCGTTGGGCTGGGGAGGGAGGGGTTGTTACTCGATGTGTGGTATTGGCACAGGTCTGACGTGCTGCTGGCAGGTGACTGGCGGAGGTAGCGGTTGGTGGTGAGTAGCTGCGTACACAGACTGCTACAGGGAATCCCGAGAGTCTACTCCCGAGCTGCTCCACTGCAGAAAACAATTGTGATCATTGTAAACATACAAACAATACATAAACGTTAACAAGTGTCTGTACATGTTTTTATTAGTATATACAACTATCACCAAAACCCCGTTTTTTAGTGCTCCCACTCCACAATCAACTTGCATCTCGCATTTCTTGTTCATCTGTAGCGGATCATATTATTCACTTGTGTTCAATCTCTTTATGTGCTTGTGCTCAGGAGATGTCGTTTATTGTTTTAAATCTGAGACTAATTCAGCCTGACTTTGTTACTGATGTGAAAAATGCGATGTATCTTTGTATCGCCAGTAGCATTGTTAATGCATCAACAGGAAACGGGCCTTTTTCAAAATGATTCTCGGCCTGGCTTTTTATATCCAGCCATCAGCTATTTTTGAACGTAGATGCCAAATAGTTTGAGCCCAGTTTCAGTCCATTTTAAGTTTTATTTTAGATGTTATTTAAGTAAGAATCCGAGGTTGTTTCCAGATTTTTTTTCTACATAATATCCAGATGTGATGCTTCTTCTACGTATCCCACCACATTGATATTTATCTAGGCTTCCACACAAGTACTCCTCTGTTAAAACATTCACTGTAAGTAGCAACAGAATGTAGTCATTGTCTAATGTCTGCCATTTGGGCGAAATCTTGCCAACGAAAACCTTTAGTTAGTGCTCAAAAAACATTTGTTATTTATAGATGGTTGGTTTTAAGCCAGAAGTTAATTATTACCGTGTCTGATTTCGTTGTGGACACATTTGTAAAATGGGGCAAAGATAGTCTCCATGTTGGTAGATGTCGTTTGGCTTTTTTTTCATGTCAGAGAAAACAAAAATCATTGTTTTTGTGTAAGTGCAATCAAAATGTAGAAAGCGGACACTTGTACCTTAGCGTACATGCTGTCAATGTATGTAAGCGTCAGAGTCGCTGTCTTATTTCAATGTCAGTGTCACTGTCAGTGCAGGTACTTTTAGGAAAGACAGAAATCAACTTGTTATTACTCGAATATGGGATGGAACCAGAAGGAAGCCAAAGGCCGAGGGAAGGCACCGTGCCCGATAGCGGGTCGCTTTCAACATATCACGGAGCCATACAAGTTATGGATGTTTTATTGGTGCTCTGCAGGCATTAGTCATTCTCTACCCTGGAGAGCACGGAATCTGTCCCCCACACATATAGAACTGTATCCCGAGCCGAGACTCCTGGGTGCACAGTCCTTCGCATTTGTACTTTTTGATGATTTTCACTTAAAACTACATTGCATTTAATCATTGGTACATAGTAGCGTTCATAAGAATTTTATGGTTGATTATGTAAGTGAGCTAGCATTAGCCATTCATTACGTAATACCTGACCGTACTGCTTTAAAACAGCGTGAGTATATTCTAGACTGTACAGAGGGAAGCATAGAGCCGTATGACATAACCTGGTAGTCTTAAGTGGATGTAATACAGGCCTGTATAGAAGACATATTTAACGAGTGTATAAAAATAGCATGTCGGACATGGTGATTGTGGTGTCCACCTAAGGTCATACTCCGTAGCATTGTGAAGGACGATGTGAATTGTTAGGTAACCCTTTACTTGCAGGTTCATTTTGGATCAGATAGACAGCTACTGTTAACAACGGCTTAACAATGAACCCTGCTGTGTAGTAAATTATCATTTCTACTGCATATAAATTGTAAGATAACTCATGCATATAAGCCATAGCCGGCAGGTAGACCCTGCGTGTCTACTCAAAGAAATTCTGTGGTTTGCCAGACTTTCTGTTCTTCAGATTCCTTTCAATTTAAGAGAACAGCGAGAAGAGGGAATATCTATTTTTGCTCAAATTTATCTTGCTCTGCAGCGGAAATACTCTGTTCTAGGAACCATCATCCCGTTATTGGGACTTTCAATGTCATAACTGAGCAATATTTTTCCAAGATGGTGGTCATTTCTGAGGATGTTATGATATCAGTCGATGCCGTCACCGCACACACACACACAGCCCACCCGATGTCTGTCCTGCGCGATCAGTCCATCTTAGTCCGCTAGCAGCTGCCACATGTCTCATAGGATACATTACAGCCATCATATCCCATCACCCAGCTCCCTGTGTGGTGTTTTTTTCCCTAGCAAATGTAGTTAAAGATTCCATCCACAGTACATACAGGACCCAGTTGCCAATGGGCTGGTGTCGGATAATACTCCGTGTATATCAGTATGCCTAGTCCACCACCTGTCACAATAGCAGAGACAACAGATATACATTTTGATATGTACGAAAGGACTGACCTGTTCAGGGCCGATTTGATTGTATTATTACTATTGATGGTTGTGTCATTGATTGCATGGAAGGAGAATGCAGCCCGCTTTATTGAAGCGCCGAGTGTTTTGTACATTAAAATGAGTTGAATTTGCACAACGACCTTGCCTCTGGTCTATCCAACTACAAGGTCAAGGTCACAGACATATCCCAGCATGCATCGGTTTTGTGAATTGTGTTTATGGGCGAATTGGAGTTGGATCACGTGATAGGTGGGAGCCTTCTCTACTTTTCAAGAACATTGTTAATCTGTTAAGCACAAACGTGGGCTCCCTTGGTCCAAAAGAGCAGGTTTTTTTTCTACCAATTCTGAAAGGTTCCACAGTAGTTCTCTCACTTGGAAGATAGTATTGAACCTCAAGGAGCCGTAATTTATACTGAAAGGATGCGCTGTTGTTCCTCGGAGTGATTATTAGTGGGAGACAGGGAGAGGGAATACCTAAGCATTTATAATCATGTCTGGAGCAGTGGATGGGGAATTGTCCAAATAAGGAAGTCTGTGACGAATTAGGCCATGGTAAGGTAATGCTAGGTGTGATCATTTAAAGGTTGTTTGAATGACTGTATCAATGAAGTAAGGATATTCGAATGGTAATACTTCAATATTCCTGAACTATGAAGCTGACTGAGAGTTGGCCCTACATGAGTACAGGTTACATCATCGTTTGTCCTCCACTAACAATTAAAAAGAACAAAAACCACAACAAATTGCCCGATATGGGTCATCTTAAATTATCTGCGCTTTAGAATATTAGAATTCTCTTTTATCCGTAATCTCGGAACTCTGAATCCAACTTATGCTCCCAGAGCCTTTCATTGGGTAATTGTAGATAGCAGGTTTTGTGACTGTGTTTTACCTGATTCGCTCCTTTTTACGATACAATGTCAGACACCCACAGACCACCGTATGTCAGTGTTTATTTTGCTCTCGTGGACTGTAAGTAAATAGTTGTAAATATTGTTGAACCGAGCACAGACTAAGACAAATTAAACGTTGGTTGTTAATAGCTTTGTTAAGCGGTCCAGTGCTTAGTATGCCCAGCCAGAATAGACCTGGCGGTCACTGTCGAATGCTTTACTGAAGTCATATGCATTGATGACGAATTGGAACGAGGATGCTTGTGAGAAACGTCTTATGTAGCCAATGCCTAAACACATGTCAGCCAGTGGGGCGGTTTTAGCCGGCCATCAACATGTCTATATTTCTAATCATCAGCCTACAGGCTGAACCCACCTGAGATAAAAGGTGAGAGACACAGGTCTTGTAAAATTGTATTATATGAAAATAAAGATCTTACTGTTAATGTATTATAATGTGTACTTGTCTTTTTGGGGGGCTTCCATGACAGTGTCATGGCTTCCATGACAGTGTCATGTTCCACTTATATGGGGTCAATGCTAAAATAATCTTATAAATAATAATACTCTGGGATGCAGGTAAATGATGATGTAGAGCAATTATATGTCCTGTTCAATAATCTAGGCTTGTCCATTAAGACCCTTTTCTGTATGCCAACGAGATCAAAGGATGATGTTGGTCAACTTTATTCAACACTTGTGGAAGACCTTCGATCAGCTCGGACTGTCTTAATGAACAAGGTTTGAGTATAAGTAAACCATGTACGAGGTTTCCTTATAACCTGTATTTTAATGGGCAAATGTTAGTCAACAGAACCCTGGAGGCCATTGAACAAGAATAATTACACAGGATTCTTCTACCTTGGGACAACAGTCTTATAAATTCAACACTAGTGCCATAACCTCATGTATACTGGTATATCTGGGCTGAGAGCTCGCCCCCTCTCTCATGTACAATGCTGAATTAAACAATAGGCCCCTGACTAATGTATCATCAAGTCCAGGGTAACAGGCATACAGAGTAGTGTGACCGAGGCGCCATCTTCTGTTATCATCGTTAGGAATATCTCTGGAGATAGCAATTAAAGGCATATCCTACAATTGATAGTGGCGCCACCCGGTGATTTTCAAATACTGATAACTATCAAATCAAACTAGTTCCTATGAAGTAGTACCTATCGTCAGTCGCACTTACTGTGCGTATTGAGCGCGGGCCACACGCTCAGATACATGGCCTAGGTTAGGGGAAGGTTATATAGAATTTCAGTGTGCTGCAAAAACTACCCCTTCACCATCTGTATGCCAACTCTGTGACATAGGGAAGTCATAGAAGTATGCCCAGTTGACCATGCCTAGTCACTAGAGACTGAAATACTTAATTGACCCACTGTTGCTCGATATATTTTGATCCTAAAAAGTCAGTTGAAGAAATGTAAAGTTGACTAGATGCAAGTGTGTTACAGAAAATGACCAATACATTGAACATAACAAAATCCTTTTAATTGTTATTCTCCATAATCCATGCTCATTCATCAATAATGAACATATATTTGCTCCTAGTTGGCAGTTCTTCATTATGAAGAATCAATTGGTAGAGTGCATAGCCGTATCTACAAAACATGGCAATGCAAGAACTCTAGAGTTCTTTGTATTGTTCCATGTTACCAGGCTCCTGAAAATATGAGAAACTAAAGCAAAAGTAAAGCAAACGGAATAGACCCGAATATTTCTTTCTGTAGCAGTGAGTCGGTAAGTGCTGCCACCTCTCGACTGTGAAATGCAGCAGGAAACCAGTGAGGTGTTTTTGAAACTAAAGTGGAATGAATACACGCGGTGGGATTCATGTACCTCACATGGTTCAAAATCTCATGAGATTCTGCTCCTTGTTAGGGGCAAATGTCGCCAACAATTGCAGGGGGAAAACATGTCACAGGGAAAAGGAACCCTACAATTCAGAAGAGGAGATTGTGTTCGAGTACAGAATCTCAGAGGAATTTGTCTCAGGCAAACCCCATGTGAGGTACATGAATCCCATAGTGTGAATCCCGCTTAAGAATGATATTGGCTGAACGATTACTATCGCCACTAAACTCAGGTGGGTGAGTTTTTAAAAGAGAGAAACAAAAAAACAACATTTATCGTGGCTTTTGTGGTGTTTATAGGAGACTTTCAGGACGATCATGAATGGACCACTCTAAGCAGATACTCGTATCATTCAGTATATATATATATATATATATATATATATATATATATATATATCGTTCCCTCTAGTCGCTGGAAGTGTATAACCACTTTCCGCGATTGACAGCCGACCAGAGGTTCCGAGACTTCAGTCGCTACCCTGTACTTACCGTGCCAGTACAGGTGGGTTCGGCTTTACCCGCTGGAAAGGGCAGGGAGATGCATAATCTGCTACCTAACACTTAACTATGAAGACAAAACCAGACTCTGGACTGTTTCTACATACCGAGCTTTTGTTACAGTATATTCAGTTTACAGTGTGTTAGTGCTTCGGGGCACTAACTAGCATGGGAAGAGATACTGGTCTCTTCAACATTGAAAGGTGCTACAACACAACCTTACCAACACATGAGGCTCCAGGCGTTCACTCTATACAGAGGCACCCCGCTGTGGACTCAGCCTTATATAGTGACTGAGTTACATAATGCGGGCGAACCCGTAGCATTTGCATACCGCTGGTCCGCCGGCTTTACCGCACAGCAGGGATCGGCACTCGCGCTACCTAGCGTAAAGTGAAACAACGCTGCTCGACTGCCCTGACCCCTGACTCCAATATTGCCCACGTAAATCGTGATTGTAGCCTTTCATTTGAAATCATTCTGTTTTAAAAACTCACCCATAGAGATGACAATAACTTGGTCCACCGAGTTGGCCGCGGAGCATATTCACAAAGCGAAGCTGAGAGAATTGCGTAGCGGTCAAACCTTGTTCAATCCCTATATCAAACGTCCTCAGGGAGCGGTATTTAAATCTAAGAATGATAGAAAAGATGATCTTTGTTGCATTCTCATCACCTAAAGTGATCAGTCATTATAGAGGAAGGTCTAAAGCCTATAAGGCACCGACATTTGTTCCCGATTCATCCCGACCATAATCGGGGATAAAATTTCGATGTTTTATACCTATAATACATCGACATCTACACTATTCCCGATCACACTTCCTCCTTTTATAACCTCGTAAATTACCCGGGATGAGATTAAAGGAAGCGGCCGGGTGCCGGGCCCGGCTGGCCCCCGGGTCGGGTAGATGGACGATGTAGACATTAGGCAAACTTTAATAACATCTGTTCTATTTAAAATATCAGAAAATGGATTACACTTCGAGATCATCGTATATAAGTTTCAGGAAAATTGTAAAGGTTTTAATTTTCCAACGAAATTGTCCGATATGCTCTAAAATCTAAGGATGTAGGCTTCTCCTACCACCTCGAATAGCCTCTCGCCACTTGCCGCCATTTGCCTGTGCCTCAGTTCACTCACCCCCATCTCCTCCCCTGCGGGCATACTTCTGCAGACTGTCCCTACCTCACACAACCCCCTACAGCCCTCCCGCTGGACTGCAGCCTGACCTCGGCCCTGGGGTCACCCATCGGATCTGCCCCCGCTCCTCTCCAGCGCCCTCCAGCGGCAGTCTAATGACCGCTTCCGCTCACACAGCTGGTTCCTGGCCGCGCTTATTAGACGCACGGCGCATGCGCGGGAGTCTGTGTGTGGGATTTACAAGAAATAACTCACAACACAGAACTGATAAGAGTAACAGAGGCAGAAAGTGGATAGATATCCTGCATTCCTCGTATTCTTATTCTTATCAATTATCATTATAATTATCATCGTTATTATTATTAATAAAAAAAGAACTAATTAGAAAAACAGGGATAGAAAGTGGACAAATATCCTGCATTTTTCTTATTCTTGTTATGGAACTACATCTCCTCTGTTTTCGTTGGCCAATGGAAACGAGGTTTATAGCTTGTTTTTGCTGTATTTAGCAGGTCAATACCGATGGAATAATCCTACAATTTCAATGACCATCACTGATTCTGTCGGCCGTTGACCAGGTCGTTCGGTGGTGGCTTTATTGCATGATCTATGCACAATTAATCGGTGAACACTTCTATGCATGCCTGTTACCATTCACGGACCTCAAAAATCAATTGGTGGATCCTGACGACAGATCGGTGGTGCAGAGTCAGCCAATGGAAAATGCCTTATACACTGCGCACTCAGCGATTCTTTGATACCGACGCACAGTCAGAGCCACAACCGACAGACCTTTAGGATAACTCAAAAGGTGGGTGTAATTGTCATCTGCCAAAAGAAAAGAAGTTAAAGTATAACCTCGGTTCCATCCTCGGTTGGCCGAAAAAAAACGTTGGGGATTTTTCTTTGCTACTCTAAAAGTCTCTTGGTGATGCCACCGACTGTCTGTTTGTATCAATTTACCAGTGAGGCTGCATTATATACACTGTTTTACTGTATTTTCCAGGTACACAGATTTTCGGTGGGAAGGTCTGGCGGTGGTGGCCTTGTTACATAATCTTTACCAAATTAATCTGTGAGCATTCTCTTCAGGTCTGGATTTCATTCGCTGATCTGATGTCGGTATACCAAGAAAATCTATAGGTAGGTTCCGACTGCAAATCGGTGCCGAATAATCGGCAAATGAAACCCGGCTTCATGAAATCAATGCTGCACCACTAGTAGCATATTAAGAACTGAAATTGTAAGACATGTGAACTTAAAATATATATAACCCGATTTTAGAGGCACGAAGACAGGGGATAATTAGCAGAAACCGAACGAGAGTTAGACTTGACAATGTTTATGCCACGGCGGGAAGGTCGCGTATTACTACACGAGGCGTAGCCGAGTGTAGTGAGGAGCATAGACATTGAGTGGCATAGACATTGACCAAGTCTAACTCGAGTTCGGTTTCGTATTTATCCTACCTCGTCTATGCCTTTGTATTACTAAAAGATAAATATTGAGTCAATGACCAACAGAACTTTTTTTCATAGTAGCTGACATCCTGCTCTCTGATTGGTCAATATTGTTATTACTCTAGTGGCATAAAAAACACTTTATGTCACAGCCTGCCACATAAAATTTCCCTATGTTAAGTCTATGGCGTTTTTTTATTAGAGGTAGGATAATGAGTCAGTTTGAGGTATGGTCTGGCCTTAGCCTATGGCCTGAGCCTATGGCCTGAGACTATGGCCAGAGCCATCTGGTAAGAAAAGAAGGAACTCGAGTTGAAGATCCACAGATGATCCTGAGGCCCTTCACCTCTGCCCCCTGACCCCGGCGCCGTGCACGCCTTCACACCCTCACCCCCCTGACCGCCCTGCCTCCTCCCGGCCGCCCTGACCGCCCTGCCTCCTCCCGGCAGCCCCTGGAGGAGTGACCGTCACTCTCCCAGCAGAGATCCTGCGCCTCACTTCCTGCCCTGCTCGTACCTCTGCATCGACCTGCCTTTTCGGGATAAAACTTTGAGATACAATTTTTCAAATTTCCTAAATTCTGAGCGCCTTGGGGAGTATTTTGTGATTTACTTGTAAAAGGAGTTCCACATGTTTATATAGTAAATATTACACCAATTTCTGTTATTTTTATGTGAAATCATGACTGTGGAATCATTTTCGTCAGTGGGAAGCACCTCATGTGTAGCCCGGTTTGATTTACCAACATAACACATGTGCTCACCCGGAGGGCAAATCTAATAAAAATCACATTACAAAGTGGTTTAAAGCTGAAAAAGAAACAGCTGGATTGAAAGTGAAGCTTATTCAACAATATTTCTCAACTCATAATATATGAGTTCTTTGAATTTCACAACTTCTGACAGTTACACTTCTTTGAATCCGAAATGGAGTTTCTCTATGTGATGTCACTGGGTTGAGGCAGAGATTAGTAAGATCTGCTGGGAGAGTGAGTGTCTGTATGTGTGTGGAGGTGGAGGTGGGGGAGGGACGGGGTTTTCAGCACGAGATCGCTGCAGGCTACTTCCTTAACCCTTGGCAGTTTATGCAGTAAACATCAACACAACAACAGCGTGTCTGCGGACGAGCGCCGGGGGAGTTATCTGTCTGATTAGCATCTCCAGGCCGGCGCTACTCGAGCCTCATTAAGCCGACGACGGAGGCGATTAGAGCGTGTACTCCGGTAAGACCCATCACCTCGCCCGCCCCGTGATGGGATTATCTACTAAGAGTTAAGACTAATGTTGAGGGTAAAGCCCCGGTGTCCGAGCATTAACCGTTAAACGGCAGGAGACCGCCGCTAATCCTCTCCTTAAACACCGCCCCAGGTGAAGGTAATCCCGTTTACTATAACACTAAAAAGTACATTTCCTTATTCCGTAAAAAGCATTGATTCCTCATCTCGTTTTGTAGCATGTACAGCATGGTCAAATTGTTCTTATATAGGACGTCCTGACCATGCTGTACAAGTCACAGAATGAGATGGTAATTTACGGTTTGTGCGGAACGAGGCGTTTACGCCGAGTTCCGTACAAACCGTAAATTATCATCGAGTTCTGTGACTCGCACAAGCATGGTTGGACGCTATATATTTACTATATATCCGAAATAAAAAAAAAATCATTAATTTCATTTGGCTTAACAACCAATATTTTAATAAACATTATTATTCAACAGGCCCCTGGTTAGATCTTTGAATAAAAGATGCGATCTCTGAGAAGAGGTGAGGTGACGGGGTGGAGCACATGGAATGTGTCGGGGGAGTGGTGTATGTGGGAGAGGGAACACAGGTCAGTCTGCCTCCACCCCGCACTCCACGGCGCCCCGGGCTGTCTGCTTTATAAACCAAACCCTGGAGGAAGTGAGCGCCACGCGGTGGAGGTCCGGCACTCTAATCTACCTCCCGTCAGTGGACACTTTACGAGGTTCACTCTGAGATAGACTGTCCACGCCGGACTCTCTGTAGACCGACTTCACGCCGCAGTCTGTGCAGACCGACTCTACGCCGCAGTCTGTGTAGACCGACTTCACGCCACAGTCTGTGCAGACCGATTCTATCCGGAACTTCTCCTCAGACATGCAGCATTCTGTGTAGACCGACTCTGTCTGGAACTTGAGACACGCCGCAGTCTCTATAGACTGATTCTATCCAGAACCTCTTCTCGGAGAAGTGGGAGTCTCTATAGACTGACTCCATGTAGCAGTCTCTGTAGACCGGAACATCTCTAGAGACACTCGGCATTCCGCATAGACCGACTCTGTCGGGAACTTGACCTCAGACTCGTGGCAGTCTGTGTACACTAACTCTCTCTGGAACTTCAGACATTCAGCAGTCTGGTTAGACTGACTCTATCCGGAACTTCTCTTCAGACACGTGATAATCTGTGTAGACTGACTCTATCCAGAACATATCCCCAGACACTTGGCAGTCTTTTTAGAGCGACTCTATCTGGAACTTCTTGTTAGACACACAGCAGTCTCTCTAGACTGACTTTGTCCAAAACTTCTCATTAGACACGTGACAGTCTGTGTAGACTGATTCTCTCTGGAACATACCCTCAGACACGTGGAATTCTGTGTAGACCGACTCTATCCGGAACATCTCAGACAAGTAGAATTCTGTGTAGACCCAATCTGTCTAGAACTTCTCATTAGACACACAGTCCCTGTGGGAGGGCCCTTCAGAAGGAGGGTTCACTGCGTCGTAGATTGTCAAAGCTGCAGTCTGTGAGTGTGACAAGCCGCTTTCTTTACGACAACACTGCGACAAGTAACACCTCACGACAACACTACGACAAGTAACTCTCACAACAACACTACGACAAGTAACCCTCACAAAAACACTACGACAAGTAACCCCTCAGATGATGGTCAGCGTTGATTGGTGTCAAGTCTCAGCTCGCACTGCGCAGGCGTCAGCGTCCAGTGAGGGGTGACGCTATCACGTGACCAATATCTGACCTACACCAAGGAGAGAGTCCCCTATTATCGCTCACCATCCGGGCCCTTGTTATACGACCAGGGATTGGTCTGGAGGTTCACACTGTGGTCAATAGTGAATAATAGCGTGTGGAGAGTTATCGGCCGGTCATCCTCCAGTGTGTGGTGTAAGCACAGGTCACCCACTACTCCAGTGGTATACTGCTGTCCTGGGAATGCAGAATGCAACTGTGAACATTTAATTGTGCCTTGTTAATCGAATCATGTGAGGATATTTTATTCATGCAGTTGTCTAGGGAAATACACCATAACACCAATCGGCCAAGTCAAGTTCAACGCAAGGGCAGCATTTGTGAATACTAAATTTATTGGAGGTATGATGAAACTGTGTATTTGTGAGGATTAGAAATCGTAGAGCTGCTCACATAGGACGTACTTAGGACGTACATAGGTCGTTACTCACTGGGAGGAATTGTATTCGAAGGTTTGGACTAGCATCGTTTTAGCTCTCGTCTTCCCCACTAAAGGTAAGTCAATTTACACTCTCCTCCCAGAATTTTCGCGGTGCTAGCGCTTGCTTATCTCTGCCTCAACCCAAAGCTGGTTCCCTGTTGTCTTGTAGGAGCCACTGGGAACCAGATAAAAATTTCAGATTAAAAACAAGGCACCTTTCAAATGTTATGAAACTCAAATAACTCATATATTATGAGTTCTGAAATATAGGAATTGTTAAATGAGCTTCACAGACAATCTAGCGGTTTCCTTTTCAGCTCTAATCCACTCTATTATGTGATTCCACAGTTGAGTAGACGGCCCCTTCAAGTAATCCCAGAGACTGAGTCTTGTTTGAAATAACAAATAACAGAAATGTGTGTATATATTATTCACCATACAAATATGTGCACCACCATAACACATAAGTACTACCCAAACCACTAAGAATTTAGGATACTTGAAAAACTGGCGGATGAGACAGATTCTGTCCCAAACAGGCAGGTCGGTGCAGAGATACAAGCGACCGGAGGAAGTAGAGTGCAGGATCTCTGCTTGGAGAGTGGTCAATTTACTCACATAATTATAAGCCAAAAGATTTCTGATAATGATATTGATGACTGTTGGAGGAGATATACACTATTATACATTATTATTATTTGCGTAAAATCAATATTCGTCTAAACAAAAGGAGGATCACCCTTTCTTGATTGCATTCTCATCATCAAGTAAAGCAAGGACGTGATTTCCTTTTTTAATAATCTTTTAGGTGTCACACCTTTGACAAAGTCGAGTGCTGTGCTTAGCAGTATGCCCATGATGACAAGTCACATAATAATGGGGGAAAACACTGCAAATCAATGGGGTTGCCGTTCAACGCCACCTAATGTTCCGTTGATTAGTTCGGCCGTCACTCCAACACGGCCGAGTCCCGCCTCAGGCCTATAGAGACGCAGAGCAATCACACCTGGAGTGTGAACGGTGGATGTCATTGCAGTAATGTTTTTGATCGATTAAAATGCTACAACAATCTAGGGTATTGTATCAAGGAGTCTGGGCTGTCTAAACTTCAGAGTTGATAATTGTCTTGGGTTTACCCTGGGGAAATATGGGTATTTGAGTTCATGATAGCTAGGACTGCCAATGTATTATTGTGTATTCAGTTTTGGTGTTCCTGTGTTATCTTAGATATACCCAAAGTAATATGCATATAGGGACACACCAAATTGGAGCTGGAATACCATAGAATACGATGCAACCGCTACAATTTCTCTGGAAATAATATACACAGCTCTCATAAACGTATTACACTCATACACTCAGTCGTCCAGTGATAAAGAATACGTTGCCAGGTGTCTGTTTGGCTGCTGGCATTGCATAACCAAGTAGATCTGGTGCGAATCCAGCATGTGGAAAAAAGATCTTAGGTCTTGGCCCGGAACAGTGGAGATAGCGACATCCAGTTGATGGCTATTACCCTGATTAATACACAAGTCTGTGCCCACACATCCAGTCTCTTCCCTGCACTGCACGAAAACCACCATTTTACATATGAATGCGCCCAGCGTATATAAGTATGACTTTTGCGTATATAAGGTCGTCCTATTCCCCGTGTATATACGCCTCATCTGTAGGCGGATATAAGCATCCAGTGAAGAGGGCTTCACTGAGAGCGGGGGGGGGGGGGGGGCTTTCCTACTAAGAACACCTTTACTTCTACCTACCCCAAAGGGGTGGGAGGCAGCGGGGGGGGGGGGGGGGCGGGGGGAGAGGATATTTCCTCTCATAGACGCCGGGTGTGAAATGCAGCCAAGACGCGTCCGTATATAAACCCTGGGCGTATATATATATATGTATATATAAACAAGTCAATATTCAGCCAGTACATGCAGTATAGATTCCGTTCGTCCACGCCGTGGTGTAGTAAGTACATAATACTACCCTCTGTACCACGTGACTTGTTGACATTCTGAGCAAAAATAAACAAATATAATGGCGAACGTTTCCCCGATTCAGATCTATACTTTCACAATACGATCGCCCAGCACTACCTACAAACCCCAAATCACCATGAGATAAACAAAACACTCAGTTTTGTAGGTATATGTATATATATATTGAAGACATTTGCTAAATTGAATCGATGTAACAACAATGGAAAGCCCGCTTTAAGTTCGGAGAGTTAGTGTGTGACGCCATTGCTACCGTAGTTACGCACACACTCTCAGCATAGGTCCGCATGGTAAGGTTTGACATTCGTTGACTGAGGGGCTTAGTTCAGAGGTTGAAAGGAGATGAAATCGTAAATAACAAAATGGCAATTTAAGCTAATCCGGTTATATATTGATAAAGAACCATAGTGAGTGCAACTGATCTATATTTGTTCCTCGATATTTTGGTCGGAAATACTCCTCTCGTTCTTCGAACCCGAGGAGTATTTCTGACCAAAATGTCTCCGAACAGATTCTATTCAGTCGCACTAATCTTTTCTCCTTATATTTCTGTCATTGTTGCCTGTAACATTAGAAGGAATTCCTTTGACTAAAAATCAATTTGCATTTGATCCACAAGGATAAGCATCATATTTTCTCCGGCGGCAAACACGAGTTTTATCGCTAAGTGCATCTTCCTCTTCTTTGTCGGACTTGTACCTGTCAACATTATGTCACTATTCTCATTTTAGTTGTACCCAGGTGACATAAAACCAAATAGAAGACAAATTGTTGTATATGACTGTCATTGAATCAGAGGTGTCTTATGTGACTTTCCACTGGCAGATAATGACCACCAATTATGGCATTTCGCACCGCCGACCGATTATGCGACACAATTAAAGTAATAATCGTCAGGTGGAAACGGAAATGGTCAATGTGGCACCCCCGACGAACTTATGCACCCACCAACAAAGTGAATGCACATTGAACTAAATGTTGATTCTCTGTATTATACTACTGAAAGTCGGTGAGGGTGCATCCCACTTTTTAGGTATAGGTCAGGGATTATGTACCACCGACCTTTCACAAGGAGAACCACTGACCGACTTATGTACAGCGTTAAAATCTTTGATGGGTGTTTAGTTTGCAGGTGAAAACTGATGGTTTGATTTTCAGGTTTACATATATGTTACTTTTCTTTTCCATCAACCCCAACTATCTAACACCAATCTACCCTATGTACAGTTCCCCCTTTTTCTGTTGTTCTACCTCTCTTTCAACTGAGAAATTCCTCACACAGAGACAGTAGTTCGCATGCCGGCCGTGGCGTGGCAGCACCAGCTCAATGATGGTGCTTCACTGGCCGCCAGAGCTACACTACGTTAGGTCTGTTTGGGTTTCAACCACCTTGACTCAGCATAGCGGAACTGTTTGTAACTCTAAATTGCGTTTTAGACGTAGCAGAGGTAGCTCACGACCACAGTGAAGTAAAGGCTGTCCCATGCTGGTTTATATACCAGTGGTTTTTCCCGCCCTTATTAAAGGTTGGGTTCTCATTGGTTCTTATGTTGACAAGGTTGTTTCGGCCTTGAATTTTTTTCCGATTGGAAACTGATCAAGGAATCAGAACCAAACAGAGAAAAAATTACACACCGAACTGTTTGTAACTCTCCTACCAGATCTTTCATACTGTTTGGAGGGTGTGGCATTTCATAAATTTTCCATTTCATTATTTCCTTTTTGAAAAAATACAATAAATATAAAGCTAGGTTTCATAATAAATCTGTAAAGCTAGGAATATTTCCTATTACGTGTCCAACTCAAATAGAAGAAGTAGGTTGCTGCTCCTTCCATATCTGGCATCAACTCTAAGCCGTATATTCGATTGTTAAAATTGTGGATCTTCAAATGGGGAGCTTATAGTTTAAGAAGGGAACATCATCTGACCAAATCCATCATCACCCCATTAAGGGTGCACTCCCTGGGAATTATCATAGAAATATCTCTCATAGACCACTAACCTCTACTCTCATTGTGCATAATAGAAAAAGGTGTAAATATGCTATGAGTTCCGGTTGCGGAGTTATCTCACAAGGCAAAGTTGAGTAGGATTTCGTAGCAAACCAAATATTCAGGCAGTATGTATGGGTGGGTGTGTCATGCAATGAAAACGGGTCTTATGGTAAACGAATCTATTTCATGTGCAAATGACAAGTTTCGACGATCGGGATAAAATAATAATTCATACTAATTCAACAAACGCTCAAGGGTCCCTGAATCTTAAATTATAGCCCACATACACGTCATTTTGTGTTGGCGATTCAGGAATTCGCTGCGATTCTCGCTTGGGGTGTCCCCGGAATCAGGGAGGGCGCATCCCATCTATCTACTGGGATGTCCTCCTGCGTGAATCGCCATTTTCCCCTTGAGACTGAGAAAACACCCCGTCCAGTCTCTCGCTGTGAGATCTCTGTACTAGGGCGGATTTCAGTGAGACGAGAGTAAAGGTGTGAGGTACACGAGTCTCTCCGCGTGAATCCCGCTTTATATCTACTCCTCTCTCCATCAACCCGCTCCCACCGGAAGTCGCTGGTGGCGCCTCTGGCGGGGTGTGTCGGGGATGGGCCGTATAGGGGGCGCTGACGTCGACGCTGACGGGTCCCAGCCTGCTGTTCACCAGCGCAAAATGAGATTTGTAGCGTGAGACCTGACTGGTCACTCAGCCAATCACATCCCGGCAGCCTCGATTCGCTCACCCCGCCGTAGGGAGCCCGAAATAGCATCAGAAGGCTAAGTCTGTGCTTGGAGAGTGTAGCGGCCTCTTGACTCCAATTTGATGACGGGTGATAGTATGTGGTATTCTCTGATCAAGGGTGGGCATGGAGATTCACACATGAGATCATGTTTGTTACTCTTTATTATTATATTCCTATGGCCAGATTTCTACGAAACACTACCCACTGCTACGGGTACAGTATTAGCCCATTCAAGGTGAGTGATGCCTTGAAGCATTCCCCCAGTGTAGGATGAATGATGCCTTAAGGCATTCCCCAGCATAGGGCGAATGATGCCTTGAGGTATTATTTACAATATTCATGACATTATTCTTTTATCAAGAAATAATGGGTCAATAGTCATGAAATTTGCAGAGACAAAACTCATGATATAGTATTCAACATTATTAGGTAAATCAAATGATAAAATTGAGGTTGGAGTGCCATATCATGTGAGCAAACAATCAGATCTGGATTTGGAGGACTAGGCCTCTATAGGATTATATCTGTCCGTTGTACCCGTCCCAACTAACATGGGTCTGCCACAGATCCTCGCCTGTAATGTGTTAATAATGTTCAGGCATACTGTACCTGTAGTTAATGGGCATCGACATTGGGTCAACAGACTGTTAATCAATGGCTTCTTTAGAGATAAAATAGCGTTTTCTCATGTTATCTAGGTATACTACGTCTCTAGAGCCTATTTAACGCGCTATCTGGTAGAAGTTGGTGGAACTACTTCATTTCACACACACACTTGGAAGCGCACAGGGCAGTGACGAAGTACCAGTGTTGTTATCAACAGGGTATTATTTAGACTGGTTCCCTGCCCCCATGAATGATGGGACAGGTAATGCACAGCTTGTGCAACAAGTGAGCGACCTTGAACTTACGCTAGTTTCCCAATTCTTTGCAGAAACAATGAAACCCAGCACAACCTCTCTCCATTTATTAAATTGGTTATTTTTATAATTCTTAAATAACCTATCTTCACTTGTTTGAAATGCATGGAAATATAAGATAAGGGAATGGCAACGATATAAGATTATTATTATTATTATAATTATTATTATAATTATTATTATAATTATTATTATTATTGGTGTTATCAGAATACTTCCCTAAAGCACTAACATATTTCGCCATGCTGGGAACCAGCGTAAAACAAGTATCTGTCATATACCAGCTGAATGCAATTCCACAATGCACCAGAAAAATGGTGGTAGTTACCTGGCATGATAAATAATATGTGAGTGCACATTGAACAGGCTTCCAGGCTAGGTATTATTTAGTGTGACTGAGATGTTTCCGACAACCAGCACATTTCTAAATGGGCTATTATTGGGCATGACACAGGTAAGAACTAGTATGTGGCATACACAAACCTATCAGGACTGGCACCAGCGAAAGGTCAGAGATGAGAAAACTACAGCATTAAATTCTGGTTTTTGCATTGCTATACATAGATCACGAGATGAGAAGGACAGCTGAGATCAGAACTACAAAAAAGGAATAGGAGATTCAAGTTCTGCTCTCCATGAGATTCTTACTCTCGTGGTGCTTCAATCTCTGAGCCTAGATCTTGTTAACTATTTCTCTAAGTGCGGGTGAAAATCCAAGCGGATCCGACAGGATTTATACGTTTTATATGTGGTAGGTAGTAATAAGTTAAATGTAGTGACTGAACCTTTAGAGATGCCGTTCTTGGCCTTTGTAGCATAAATATTTATGTTACAAAAGGCCTCTAACAGCTATCCCTATGGGCTCAGTAACCACGTTTTCTCTTAGTACTCAAAAACAAAACTCTCTTTATGTACATGTATATGTTATCATACTCATAGGCATCTTTAACTAATTCGCACTGCACCTCAGCCCCTGCATATATACACTGCTTGTATGATGTCAACACTTTGACACAATCTCTTCACCTGCATATTGCCTTATCTAAGGCACGATCAGTATTAGTATCCACCCCCATCACCACCCCATTACCCCATTCAATCCTCTCAGAACGAATCAAACATCTATGAAATAGTACCCGCTACTAGGGGTGCAGCATTAATGATGTTCGCGCGCCCTAGAGTCATAATTTTTTTGTTTTTTTATTAAAAAAAGTGACAGACACAGACACAGTAAGTAATTATCTACTGACCTTTACTTGTCATATCCCAAACATGAAACAAGTACGTAAATTTTAGATAGCTATCTGATGACTACTATCTGGTCTAAGTCATCAATATATTCTTGCTTGAAATGACCAGTGAATGGCCACTAGTATGTAAATAATTAAAATGTCGTTTTTTGATGATTATCAGGTATATGCATATAATGATAAGGAAACTTGGTATCTGGACCCATATTGATGATGTTCTTTCATCCTTTGAAATACGGCCTTTTGCCTCTGGTGTCAGGCCATATTTCAAGGATGAAAGAGCTATGGGCTCATTAACCACGTTTCCTCACACTTTTGCCACACACCTCTAAATGTACCACAGTATTGACCTTCAGTATTCATCATCCTCATCCTCATCTTATTCCCCTATCACAGAAAAGCTGTTGCAGCATCATTCAATACACGCATACGTTGATGCTCTCAGAATTCCAATGGAGCAATTCATAGAATGAGGTTTTTGTTAACATTGCACACCAGTGTTATAAATAATGTATCACCGTGGTACATATGAAATATCATCCGTAGATAAAAAAATAGTAGGCCCCTATGTTGTTGTGATATCACCCAGCAGCTTGCAGACTGAATTAAGTCTTTTAGAAGTAAGTTTTATCCTATCCCTACTATAAAATCCCATAGGCTTAACATTGAGTTTCCATATGCGCCGATATGTCGCATACAGAGTAAAATAGGAGCATACAAAACATTGGACACGTGACCAAGGAATTGACCAATTGGAGACCAGACTATGAGCTACTATGAAAAAAGTTCTGGTTCCACTCCTGAATCAGCATGTAAATGATACCTGCCCTGCCTCATAGTCTCAGCACTATCATAGACCTCAGTGTTAAATCAATACAGCCGATCCCCACCAATGTGGTATAGACTTAATGATTGCCCCCAATTCTGAATGACACGTACTATCTAAAAATAGAACTGACAGTTTCTGATTCTGCTCTGGCTTGACACACTGCAAGGCTTTGCAGCAGAATAAAAATTTAAAACTAGCCTGAGAATAAAACCTGTTCTAACCTTATGCATGTTAAAAGGTCATAAGAAAATTAGAAATATGTGAGTACTCCCAGAAGTCTCAATATCAACACAACGGTCAGAACCAGAGGCTGGGCGACACAAGCGTGTTTTCACCAATGCAATAGCCAAACTACAATGACTCTGTTGACAGGCTTAGATCCCCCCAGGCTGGCTTCCAGGTCAAATCCATTTTACATTGTGGTCAATATTGATATCAATCTGACTAGTTCACAAAGATCAGTGAATTTGTCTCCTTCCAGTCAAAATAAGGTTATCAGATCAGTGTGGCAGTTTAAATTGAATAGTCCAGCATATGTATAGCTCCCCAACAAGTTCTCTCACTGACACAGACAGCTTCATGTGTGCCAATCCTAAGTTTTAACATCATAATTTTCAGTCTATTGATGGGATGTATCAAGCTGAATACCGCTGGCAGCAATCACGTAATATCCAAAATAAGGTGTGTTCTCCCATTCAGGGTAAGGTTATATCAGACAGGTGTGGCCGTTTCAATTGAATGATCCAGAAAATATGTGTTGCTTTCACAGTACTATGACGTCTGACAAACTAAAGTGGTGATTCCACCAGACTAGAAGATTTATCGGAAAGTTTCTGAAGTCCTTGGAATGTATCAAAGATTATCTTATATGGTGAATTTGTTCGCACGATAAATCGTATACGTGTCCGAAATTACCAGAAAAAAATGTGTGCTTCCACCGCCAGCTATGCTTCTACGAAATTTTCCGATTTTCATTTCGGCAAGTTTCGGGTGCTCGGTGGAATCACTGCTTTAGTAATTAGTTCGGATTTTCCCGTGGAGGCACTGCAAAAGCCAGGATTAAAAGTCATCCAGTTTTACGATATCATTGAACTAAATCCGTGAGGTGTCCACAAAGAGGAGGATGCCTGCACATTTCAACTTGTTTTCATTTTGATTCTTGATCTGAAATGCGCCACTTATCATATTACCTTACCGGAAGTGAGGTTTTGACGTCACTAACGGCGCACCGGAAGTCATCAGAGCCGAACGCTGATCCGATGAGCCGCCATCTGGTGGGCAAAAATGGAATCAGTAGTTGCGCCCGGGGCCTGATGAGGGCGCTTCATTCGCTGATAGAGGGCGCTCATTGGGGTCAAGGTCGGAGGTCTGTGCTCGGTCAATCTATGGTGACCGGAAGTTAAGCGTTGCGGTGACACGTAGAGAGAGTCAGCGGCGACACTGCGCTACAGATTACCTGACTGAGCTTACACAGGCTGCCAGAGCTCCACGACGTTAGCTCTGGTGGGGTTAAATACGTGGCTACCTTGACTGACTAGCGGTAAGAACCTGTGACTCTCCTACAAGGCCTCCTTGGAGAGTGTGTTTAGTCATAACCTCGAAGGCAATTTACCATTTTGTTATTTCCTTTTGTGTGCATCTTATCAAGATTTTCATAACCCCTATGTCGTAGCTCAGCGTAGATAGGGATTAGTTGCCAATTCATGCCTCATATCTATTTTGTGAGGTCTGTCACTAAATAGTGACCAATAGTAGCTGTGGGCTCGAGTGTACAGCGTGCATTCAACTATTCATCTCACCCCTGTTTTTTGTTTACCCATACAACAGATATCTCACCCAGGTATTTTTCTCCATCTATATAGGCTTAACGCTAGGAGCTCATACTTTACGGCCATGAAGGGATTGTATCCAATACTGAATGGGTAACTGAGTGATTAATTTTAGTAATCAATAATTTATACGGGTGAGATGAAATCAGAAACCCGCTCAAGGAAAATAACTTGGTCTGCGCTCCACCTCGTTCGACCGCTACATAATTCACTCAGCTTCCCTTCGTGAATTACTCTGCAGTCGAACTTGGTGGAGTATGGACCAAGCTATTTTTATTTCGTGAGTTTTCTTCTAGGAACTTGTACTCATCCACCATGGAGTATTATACAAAAATTCAATGAGGGGTGACCTCACAAACGTTAGCCAGTAAGTCAATGATGAGGATAAGATAAAATCTGAACCACTCTCGAGCCATAGCCACTGACAATACGCCATTTATTATGGTCGCTACGTAATTTCAAGAAACAAAGGTGAGTGAGATTACTCTGCAACCAAAACGCATGGCATGTTTTCAGTGGCAATGGATCTCAATGGAGTTCCTTTTTAATATTTGCTTTGTTTCCACACAACATTCGGGTATATTCTTTTCCCCCATACCATTTTACTCACACAGTGAATGATATCAGAAGTTTAGTTCATGGGACAAATTCCGGATGAGAAGGGAGAAGATCTCATCCCCATTATCAAAGTAAATGAAATTTAGTTCAGGTAAATATGGTTTAGTGAAGTAATAAACTCAGATGGTTGTCAATTGTGATCCTCCATCAATCATCGATTTTGTATGTATCGCTTTTAGAACAAGAAACTCAGAAACTAGGAGAAAATGATTTGTTCATTGATTAATGGGCGTTGAATTATTAATAAATCACAATCAAAGGGTTTGGGTTATATCCAGTCTATCGGTAATTTTCTGTAACCCACTTGCACCCAGTCAACTTGCTTCCACAAGTGCCTGTTTAGGATCCAAATTTATCAAGCGCCATTGGTATATTGGTCTCTAGTGATCGGTCAATATCAGCTTAGCAAGTCTCTAAGACCCTGAGACACTGGCCCTCTGCACCTTTCACAATGTTATAGACTTAGCTTGCAGATATCGAAGGGTTAGTCTTTTTTCGCAACACGCTCAGACTCTATGTGACATCTCTAACCTTTAGGCAGCATATATTTGTGTATGGTCTAAAAAGGGCAAAAAAAGGGTTTTCCTCAAATACAAAAACACCCCCCTGATTACTTTTTGAAACATTTCATTACCAGGTAAATAGGAAACCTTGACTCATAAATGGTTTATGCAGGAATACCACCACTGGAATATAGGCATACGGCTTTATTTTGTGACAAAATTCGATGCTAAAAGGAGAATAATTCAGACAATGATGAAAAATCTTATAATGTAAAAGTAGGAAATTTCATTAACGAAATGGCGACTATTGAACGGTGAAAGAACCGAATAATTAAAGACAAAAGATTCTGAAACCAATACAAATTTTAGTCCATGGATTCCCTGCAAACCGAAATATCTTGCGAAAAACTTATTTTCATCTCAAACCAGCAGAAATGGCCTTTCAGATTGCCACCAATATTTGATCGATTTAATGATTTAATTGTTTTAGTATCCTTTTCTCAGAAATCCCATGAGAATATTCAAAATGAACTGCGTTTTTTTTATCCTGGTAATGTTTTGTAGAAGGATTTCCAATCCAGAATCATTAGATAATTGCAGAAAGAACCTTCCAAGAGAAACGTAAAGAAAGGATCAGTCAGAGACCAAACGTATGTTCCCGAATCCAACAAATATTATAGGTTCCTGAATAAAAGCTGAATAAAATCTCATGTAGTTGTACTGTTTCCTCACTAGAAATACTATTTAAAACATCATATCAAAAGCCTGAATAACCTAGACCATTGAATCAAAGCTGTCAATTATGGTATTTGTGGGTTTATCGCTTCTCTATATTATATAAACAATATTAACTCGTTTTAGATACAAGCGACCGTAATCTCCGAGACCTAGACCGTGTAGTAATATACGAGTCAATGCTCGGATATTACTACGCGTCTAGTCCTCTGAGATTACGATAGCTTTTATCTGAAACCAGTTTTTATTGTATTTATCATCCAGCATTGAAAATATGAATTAACAAATAAAAGACAAAATGACAGCCGATTCTCTCACGTACTATTTCGTACGCAAGGGACTTTTTTCCCCATAATTTCCGATCTGTGTTACCCGTAATCTCCGCCCGCTGAATTATAGGTTTAGTATGGCGACTCCGTAATCGGTGGGTAATGATAAACAAATGAGGTCTCAAATGGGTTGTGGTGCATACAGACGTTCACATGTAGTATGCTGGAGACACAGCAAGCGAGAAACGCATCCATTTCCGGAATCGCCAACGTAAAATGGCGTGTATGTGAGACATTATTTCAAAATAATATCTTCCACTGATGATTTAGCGTCTCCTAAGCAATAGTCAGGTGAAAAATGAAGTAATAGCTCACATACTCGCCACATTTTGTTGGCGACTCTAGAGATCGCTTCCGTTTCTCGCTTGGCGTGTCCTGGGCTTAAGAGTACAATGAACCTGTTTACAGTGCCATCCATGTCATTACACATGCAATTTCAGTGAATGTCTATTGTAAGCCAGGATTGTAAGCTGTTGCTAAATGTGTTTGGCCAGGCTAGGCCATCAACTAATTTTACTCCACAATGCAGGGTACACTACAACAATGGAAATGTAAGCGGCCGTGCATACCATGCGTGCATATATTCATGGGTCGTTTTGTTTTCAAATGTGACTGCGTTTTAGAGAGTTTCAAACAAGATTTTGGATGTTATGCAGGTCTCAACCCCACCTGCTTCTCTCTCCCCTCCTCACCTGGCACCTGCCTCCCTCTCCCACACCTCTCTCCACCTTTCCCTCCCCACCTCCCTCCCTCTCCCTCCTCTCTCATACCTCTCTCTCTCCACCTCTCCCTCCCCTCCTCCCTTCCTCTCCCTCCTCTCTCATACCCCTCTCTCCACCTCTCCCCCCCTCCTCCCTTCCTCTCCCTCCTCTCTCATACCTCTCTCTCCACCTCTCCCCCCTCCTCCCTTCTCCTCCTCTCTCATACCTCTCTCTCCACCTCTCCCTCCCCTCCTCCCTTCCTCTCCCTCCTCTCCCACTTCTCTCACTCCAACTCTCCCTCCCCACCTCCCTCCCTCTCCCTCCTCTCCCACACCTCTCACTCCACCTCTCCCTCCCTCTCCCTCCTCTCCCACACCTCCCTATCCACCTCTCACTCCCCTCCCCCCTCCGCTTCCTCCTCTCCTCTCCCACACCTCTCTCTCCACCTCTCCTTTCCCTCCTCCCTTCCTCTCCCTCCTCTCTCATACCTCTCTCTCCACCTCTCCCTCGCCTCCTACCTTCCTCTCCCTCCTCTCCCACTTCTCTCACTCCACCTCTCCCTCCCCACCTCCCTCCCTCTCCCTCCTCTCCCAGACCTCTCTCTTCACCTCTCACTCCCCACCTCCCTCCCTCCCTCTCCCTCCTCTCCCGCACCTCCCAATCCACCTCTCACTCCCCACCTCCCTCCCTCTCTCTCTTCTCCCACTTCTCTCACTCCACCTCTCCCTCCCCACCTCCCTCCTTCTCCCTCCTCTCCCACACCTCCCTATCCACCTCTCACTCTCCTCCTCCCTCCTTTTCTTCCTCTCCTCTCCTATTCCTCTCTATCCACCTCTCACTGCGCTAGATATTTTCCCCCTAGTGCTTCTCTTTTCAATTTCGGCCTTTCCGATGGTATTGATTTCCTTTGTTGGTCTTGCTGCCGCCTGAGGGTACGACGGAATGGCTTTGGCTAAAATGTGATCCTTGGTGATTCCCTGTGATGGGTGGAGTTGATACAATCGTGGCAGTGCGGGGTCGAGGGATCTTAATGGAGGTGGCAGGCAGAATCTATTAACCACATTAAGCAGAGCCTCATTAACGGGCACCTGCCGCAACAGTTAATAATGCTACGTCAGAAGATATCGTTTATAGATGAAATTTTATGTCATCGGTGTTGAGGTTTCCTCTAAAGTTCCTCCTGGCCCAAATCAAAACGGACGAGAGCAATCCTTGTTCAGAAGTAACTACTAGGATGCCCTCTTTCAAAATTAAACCACATACCAGATATATTTATCTCCTAGGCAGGGGCAGGACAGAGCTCAGCAGGAAGGAGGACTGGGCAGAGGATAGTGGACAGGAGGTAGATGATTGTAAGCTGTGCAGGGGCGGGATGCAGAGGACAAGGCTTAAACAGTAGGGACAGAATGTTGGAGATTGTAGGCTGGGTAGGGGTGGGATGCAGAGCGCAGGGATGAGACAATATGGAGATAGGAGATTGTAGGCCAGGCAGGGGCAAAGTAGGGACTGGAGGTAGGAGATTGTAGGCCAGGTAGGGGTAAAGTAGGGACAGGAGGTAGGAGATTGTAGGCTAGTCAGGGGCAGGATGCAGAGGGCAGGGATGAGAAAGCACGGACATGGGGTAGAAGATCGGAGGGCAGGTAGGAGTGGGATGCAGAGGACACAGTAGGGACAGGACACAGGGGATTGTAGGCTAGTCAGGTGCAGGATTCAGAGGGCAAGGCTGAGAAAGTAAGACCAGGAGGTAGAAGATTGTAGGCCGACTGGGCAGGGGCAGGATGCAGAGGGTAAGGCTGTACAGTAGGGACAGGATGTTGGGGATTGTAAGCTGGTCAGGGCAGGTGTAGAGGGTGACGGTTAGAAAGTAGGGGCAGGAGGTAGGTATACAGGTAAGATTACAAGGGGCATTGGACTTGATGCACGCTGCAATAGATGTGGTGGACATAAAGACATGGGTTGGGAGCTAGGGTGCTGTTTAATAATCCGGAGGACATATCCTGGCATTAACCTCGCTTTCATAGGCGGACAAAATTGGCACCCATTTCTTGGGAGGCCCTAAACCCCCCTCCCCTAGAAAAGAAAAGAAATGAAGATAGTACCATATTATATCTGCGGAGAAAAAGATTCATCTATGACACCCCCGTAGGTGTCCTTTACTTAGGAATTTTAGACCACTTAGGACAATTTTGAGGACAATGAAGACTTGTACGGTAAATTTATACAACAGCATTTAGAAGCCTACATTTCAAGATCATATCCTTGAACTATCCTAGCTCTAGGAAAAAATATCTGGACCTAGGACGATCAGAGTATAATTTCTACGATATATCCTGGATTATTAAACAGCATCCAGAACATCGGGGCATAGTGAAGAAAGTAGGGGCTGCAGGTATGTGTAGGAAAAAAAGAAAATAGTAGTGAATGTTTCACTGCTGAATGGTGACAATCTACACCGTGGCAACCTCGGCAGTGGGCTTCCATTAGCTAAAGGTGGGTAGATAGTCGGGTGGTCTCAGAGGGGAGGTTCCCACAGACGGCAGGCGGGTTTTCTCTCGTGGCCTGTGTCGTATCCACACCAGTTCGACGCGCCGCTGACAGAGCGGGTTGTGTGTGGTCCTTGAGACTGACGGAGCTGTTGGAGCCTCTCGCTCTTAGAGCAGCTCACTCTATGGAGCAGCTCCCGTAGACTCAGCTCACACCCCACATTACATCTGGGTTACCAAGGCAGGTCTCTTGACATCAAGTATGTCTAGGTGTACATGGGGCCCGTTTCCTTTAGTTTTATGTTTTTTTCTGTATTTCTCATTAAGGAAACAAAGTTTTACGACATACATTATTCGCTCAGCGTACACCAATAATTCATTGAGGATACGAAAGTTGGGTAATATGACTAGGTCTCGTTTGTTTGAAGCTAAGACACCTCGTTCAACTGACTCTCAATTCTATGATCTATCGTCCAGCCTAATTATAATTCGTGTGCGAGTAGACTGGTTCCCTGCCTCAATGCAGTATGGGACAGGTAACGCCCGCCAAGAGCAACATGTGATCAGCCTTGAACCTTTGCTGGTTCCCTGCTGATTTGCAGTGGCAAGGAGACACAGCACAACCTCTCTGCATAATGAGAATTCTCAAATACTTATCTACACTCGTTTGAAATGCATGGAAATGTAGGATAAAAGGAATGGCAACGTTTCAAAAGCTAGAAGAATACTTATTAGAATGTTCTTTAAAAAATATAACAGGTTTCGCCATGCCCTAAAGTGGGTGAACCAGCATAAAAATGGCAGGTGTTACCCATGATGCACCAGTAAATGGTGGGCGTTACCTGGCCTTATATGTGAGCAGCATATGTGAGCACATAGGCCAGGCTTCCAGGCTATCGTGCGGGTTGCTTTAGTTCCCACAGTTAACAGTGTACGGGCGGGCGGGTGGGGGACGTGCTACCCCCCTCCACCCCCCACCTCCTCCCTATACCTGGCACTGACCACGCGACCTGCTCCCAGCCGTTCACCACCAGGCGAGCAGCTCCGGCAGTCACGAGAACGGGCCATGAGCAGCTCACGGTCAAGTCGGGATGCGGGCTCAGAGCCGGGTGGTGTCTGGTAACAGCCCGGGGTAGACTGCCCGGATACCGCACAGCAAGCGAAGCGACCCTCAGCATCCTCGTAGCTTATATCACTGGTGGAAATTAGTCGATATTTCTCTTTTTTTTTTATCAAATAAGAATTTGGAATCATAAAGAAAAAACATACATAGTATTTATTGTTGGATGTTATTATTTAAACCAATTACAGTAGTACAATCAGTGTTGATTTCGGAGTATAAGGGTTAGAATAACGACGTTTCACTATTATTTACCTAGCTTCATCAGGTGATTTTTTTTTCTCATTAATTTGAAATGTTTATTTAACAATCATTAAACACTGAGGCATGCTCAGTTCTAACATCTGACGATGCAGTGGTCACCTACTTGTATAATTATAATTGCGTCTATAAGAGGTTAAAAAAGAAGTTATTTTGAAAGCGGCAACCGTATGAACTCTTTGCACTTCCTCCAATAAGTTCTTACAGACACAAATGCCTCTTTGGTATGAGATTGCGTATATCTCGTTGTTTTGCATTGCCTTTCTACAAACCTTATTTTCGTCAAGTTTCTAGTCAGATGTTGTTTGGTTTCTATCAACGATTGGTTTCTGCTATTCCAGACCAGAGTGCAAGTCTGCCACATAGACAATATCAATTGTTTTGTGGATAAGGGGCCATAAACCATGAGGAGTTGACGCGTAGTAATATATGAGTGGTTTACAGAGCCGCATGTAAAAAACACATCGTTTGTTGCAACTATTATCCATCTTCACTCCATCTTCACAAAAAAATTAAACTCAGGAATTGCAATATTAAGGAAGATATCAATATAGCGTACGTTGGGATGGCGCTCTCGGCCTTTTGTACCATAAATACATAACTCCATATTTATGGTACTAAAGATCTCAAATGACCTTTCCAGTTTTCAGTATCTACATTTTCTGTCATTCCTGATCACCTTCTATGTAACAGAGAATAGATTAATTAGATTACTACAGAAATGTTAATGTTTTGGTGTAGATAACACTCATAGTTCAACTCTTGATATAGACACAAAGTGCAAACTGTTGATTCTCATCGAGTTCCGTAGCTTATACAGCATGGTCAGCACGTTCTATGATTATCATATATCCGAAATTGATAAATCCGTAATTTGGCTTAACAACTAATGTTTTAATCACGGCGTACGGAACACTGTTCCGTATATACACGTTGTTTTTGAAAATCTCATATAGCAAAACAGTGTCCATTCGCATACGTCATGGGTATATGATGATAATAACCATGTTAACTGGTGAAATCACCATGTTCCTGTGCATAAAGTATGTATGCTGGCCTGTAATACTCTGTCATGAGATCAAACATGTTTGTCATATAATCAAATTTTGTTAAATGGTTACTCCATAGAAACTGCAACTATCACCCATCTTCACTCCATCTTCACAAAAGAAATTTAACTCAGGAATTGCAATATTAACGAAGATATCAATATAGTGTACGTTGGGATGTCGGTCTCGGCCTTTTGTACCATAAATACGTAACTCTGGTCACTCATACCGGCGAGAACTGAAGCCTTTAAAGTATATAAAATAAGCAAATTAAAAAGAAAAGTTGTGTGCCATCGTTGATGGCTAACGGTAGATGTAGGCAGTTCCGCTGATGTCACTCGGGTGATGCATGATGTTATTAGAAGCGCCTGAATAAAGACGGTGTTGGCAAATAGGAGGCAATGTTGCCCGAGGCGTTATGTGCTCCCGGGCATTAATGAAACGACACAAGTAGAGAATGGTTGGCTATAATTCAAGTTAATAGTATGGGTTGATGGTGGTTCACAGTTGATGGCACTTCACATCCTAGCAATTGCCAAAGGTATAATCAAGATCACATCTAAACAAAGGAGGTTATAGACAGGAATGTAGTATGAAGGAACTGCATCGAGATCCGTAGCTGCTGGAAATATGCCATGTGTATTGGTTGTGGAGTAATATCATGAGGCAAAGGTGTTTGAGATTACGTAGCAAACCATAACAAATGGCGTATTTTCAGTGGATTCAGATCGATTGTGGTTCAGATTTTATCTCACCCCTATCACTGACTGATTGGCCAGCATTTGTGTTATCCTCACCCATTCAGATAGCAGTGTGGACCAAGTTATTTTCATCGAATGGGTTTCTGATTTTATCTCATCCCATATACATGATGAGGAACATCATTTATCAATGAAATAACTTACCCAATTAGCCATCGAGTATTGGGTACACGGCTATTTTTTTTTCTCAAACTTTTATTTAGGCTGGCCAAAGCTCAGCTTGATAACAGCTGGTTTTAATGCAAGACCAGTAGTGGTACATTTGATTCATTTCTCCTGGTATACAGTTTGATGTATTATACAATAATTATATGGAGCGTGAGTTCCTAATGTTAAGTCTATGATGAAAAATACCAGGGTGAGATATATGGGGAAATTATTCCAAGTGGGGATAAAATAAGAGAAGGAGGGATATGCACATCAGAGTCACACACTTTACCGTCTGCCCGACACCAACCCTCTATCTGAAATACGTTCTTCATTCTCAAACTCTGTATGGAGAATATGTTCTAGTTAATCTCAAGTCTAAACTCGTGAGGCTTAAATGCAGGGATATCCAGCCTTGTCCTGCGCTGGGAGATCGGAATTTAGTGGGTCAGTCACTTAAGTGGGCCACTCAATGCATTCCAGTCTACCTTCTGCATGTCTAAGATGCACGATTGGGTTACATGCAAAAAAAAGCAGAACAAAAGCCTACTTGGGATGTGCATGAGATGCCTACAGGATCTGGTTAATAGACTAATTCTCATTAAACTGAATCACCATAAATCTAGCTTTTTCTATTTTCCTCAATAATTGTATCATTTATAATGAAGGGTAACAAAATATGAGATGATTATCCTCTCCACAGGACAGATGATCCCTGGTAGACAGAAGCAGCTTTTTTCAAGCATCCTTGTCAGTAAATTATTACTCGAGTTTTTCATTCAGCGTGTTAATTATAATCGTCAATCTAGATTGGGTTTCTCACGAATTGAAAGTGGAATTGCTACAATATATGATATGTCTGACTTAAAGGGAACAGAGCCATTGTTAGTTTATAAAGGAGTCACAAGATGGCTGACAGTAGTATCTGGGGATGACGCTTCTATTCAGAGGACAGAACCTATATTGTGGGTCTTTGTTCTTATGAAATTCAACTGACTTTCCATTCTATGATGTCTCTCTACACTCATCCCAGAGTAGGATGACTTGAAGATGAATCCCAGGAAATGTTTATTGTTAGATGAAAGTCTCTTAACACATATATGAGGCTAGAGCTGTGATACTGGCCTATTATCACTCACTTACTTTTGCCCCTCCAGTAGTGAAGAACACCTACCTTTCCACTTGTAACAGTAGAGAACTCCTACTCGGGGGCAAAACGGTGGCGCCCAGGGAACATTAGCTGAAAAGGGAGACATATCTGTGGGCCAAACAAAAAGAAAAATCTGAGAAAAAATGAGGGAACGTCTGTACTCGGTAAAACACAAAAGCAAAATCAGCGATGGACCAAAACATTTCAACCATGGAGAACACATGGGCGGGGAAGACTAACATTTCAATGTCCTAGACTTTGTCTACAGACACCCTGAGAGGAAGACAGCTAAACAACTGAGACTGAAGATCGAGTACAACTAGATTCACAAACTCAGAAATCAAGCTCCCTTTGGGATGAACACAATGCATAGTAGATGTGGATAAATACCCCAATCCAACACCACGTAAAAAATTATGTTAGACTGGAAGTGGCACACAGTTCCCATCAGATAGACGACCACATGGCAGAAAGGATTCTTTCCACATGATTATACACAGGGGTTACCCAAGCGATGTTAGTTACCACTGGCCAAAATGGGTCAGTGCCAGTGAGTATCACAACAGAAGTGATTATTCTCCCAAAAATGAAAAAACACAACAACCAATCATAGACTAATGAGATTTTTTTGAAAATGCTGGTAGGGGGGTGGGGGGAGGGGGAGCCAATAAAAGCTGCCTCTAGTCAAAACAAAGCCACACACTCCAACAACTCTCTCACAAAGCCACAGAGGGCAGAACTAACATAAACTGGCATACACACCTCACACAAAAGGACACACATGGTAACAGAAACCAAACAAAGACACCAGCCCCTAGGCCACACAGTCCAATAACACAGAACGTTGTGGTCACATGATAAGATTGACCAATAGGAGAGAAACAATATAGGTCGGCAAGACTCCCACACCTGACAAGTCACATAAAGAGGAAAAACCCGGTCACTTACCAGCAGTCGCTAAAAGTGTTTGCCACGTTTAACCACATTAATAAATTAACACTGAATATGCACCAGGAGGTTTCTCTACTGGGCGATTTTAAATGACTTTATAGTGATCACCTAAGGGTGTACATACTTAGGAAAAAACCTAAGCAGGTTCTTACCGAGGTAGATCTTCAAGGAATTACAAAAAGTTCGACTTTGTCTATAATCTATTGTCACATGACTGGTCTAAGTTTCATACTTAGGATCTGAATTTATGTGGGATGAATTGTTAATGAGTTGGATATACAATGTCCAAAACAAACGTACACAGTAAAAGAAAAATAGAATTGGATTTCAAATGACCTATTAGAAATAGTAAAGGATAAGGAGAGATTGATGCACTGAGCCAGAAATTCAAACACTGCGATGGATTGACGAGAGGTCAGACAAGTAAGAAATAAAACCAATAAACTAACAAAAAAGGAATGTCTTGTCAAACATGGCCCTACTACTCAGTCATTGGCTCACTAACTGACCAATCAGAATAAAGTACTGACTAACCAATGACTGCCTGTGGGCCTGGTCCCAGTCCAGTGACCACACAGACCACCATGCCTCCATGGGCTCATTTGGAACTAATGTGAAGTTATTATGCATTATATTATTATATATTGATTATGATATTGTCCATATACATGTTCGATCACTACAAAATATAAACATTTAATAGTCAAGACAAGGTCGGTACCTAACAAGGTGTCCCAACGGCCCGAAATAATTCCCATTAGCACTGTGGTCGCCATGGCCTGTTTAGACCACTCAGAAAATATAGAGACTTGTTTCTCATCACCGCACGCATCAGCAAAAATGTTTTTAGAATTTAGTTTATGAGTCTTGATAGAAATTACGAAAGGTATGTGCATTTGGAATCATATTAAACCTTCTGATCTCAGGGATGCATTCAACATGGTATTATGTGTATCTAGGTATTCCGTGGTATTCATATCTCTCTTCATACGACCTACACGACCGATAGTTCTGTGCTGCCACCTATGGTCAAACTGTTTTTGAAATCTTAGAACTCCAATGTCAAAATTGTATTTTTTTCTTCATATTACACAAAGTAAAATGATCGAGATATTAGGAGTTTACAGTGAGAGTGCAAAATAGGACCTAAATAAATAAGTGTGAAACCCATTTTATGACATTTCAAAAGCTATCTTTGATCCAGCAAAAAAAACACCCAAAAAACCCCTTGTCATATTCTTCATGGCTTCGTGATGAGAAACAAGTTGTTTTTTTCCAGTGGCCTTATTGATGGTTCAAATTTCTGGGATTTCGGCCACGGTAAACAGGGTTTGTCACGTTTGTTCATCCCGTCCCTCGAGTTGCCTCACGTCCCTCACGTTTCATCCACGGTGGCCCAAAACGTGGCCTCAATCGCAGGCGTAAACCTAGCATTAGTTCACACCCAGCGAAGGAAGTTAACTGCAGCTACCTCAACAGTAACCAACATGGCTTAATCCGTAAAAACCTCGACTCGCTGGTGTTTTATTTCAGACCTTTCATTGAATGAAGATCATTAGAATCGATTTTCGCCGGCAAAGTCTGGTGAGATCTCAGAGGAGAGGACCATCTGCCATGCTCGTTAGCGCCCACATTGAGAATCCTCACAGCTCCCGCTCCCGCCATCATTAGGGTATTGTTATTAATTCATGGCAATCACGGAACAGTAGCAGAATATGGGATTTTCCGAAAAAGAGTCGGCAGTATATAATGTGGCCTGAACAACAGGTAGTGTGCCGCCAATTCTAGTCTCTGCAGTGCAGAAAGGAGTTCTTACATTTGACATACAGAAAGAGGAAAAATTATAATCGATAAACGTGTCCTCCTTCTTATAAGAGCTAGCATTGTACCTCCTCTCTGAGCGAAATCTGACGCAGAATGTAGAAGTTCGCCACCATACTACAATAGGCGTTTTTGCTTTAAACAAGTTTACTCGTTTATTGTAGTCCTTAGTGAATGTTATAATAACCACAGTCTCCGCAGTGCCTTGTAGCATATCTAATGCCCTGTTATTGTCCAGTGTCTGTATTACCATACCCGGTTCTCATATTGTATAGATGTGGATTATGATAATTAGGGATTAAACAATGCACAAAGTTTAAGGAGTAATGATCTACCGCAAACGCAATACTTTATTGAAGATTTAAAAAAGAACTGCATCGAGATCCATAACTCCTAAAAATAAGCCATGAGTTTTGGTTGTAAAGAAAGCTCATTAGGCAAAGCTGAGGGAGATTATGTTGCAGACCAAAATGAATGGTATGTTTTCAGTGGCTATGGATCGAGTGCGGTTCAGATTTTATCTCACCGCTATCACTGACTAATTGGCTAACTTTCTGAAATCGTCCCCCATTGAGTCCTTCTTATACACCTATTTCAACAGTGAAGTCTGCCTCTTTTTCACATCTTTCATGACTACCATATTTTCAAAATAAAAATCCGAAGTGAGTCTTTAAGTGGGATTCACATGTAGAGACTGATGTACCTGAGACGGGCGCACTTTACCCCTTTTCCAAGGTCACAGAGAATTTTCCTCTACTACAAAAATCTCAGCGGAAGGTGGCATTTGCTTTCAATTAAAAATGGCGGATTGGATTCACATGGAAGGACAGACCTGGTATAAATTTTCTCTCAAAGTCCCTGTGAACACTCACCCTGGGACTCTTGAGGTGAGCGGTCTGAAGAACATGCGATCCTGCTTGCTGACCTCCTATTGGCTAGGTTGGCTACTTAGTCAGGGGCTTAGCATTGTGTACATTTGTCTCACCAAAACGCCCCTTTAAATTCGAAACATACGTTAAAGCGGGATTCACTCTTCAGTGGAATTCACAAGGTGCGATCCATGTACTTCACAGGGTTCAAAATCTCATGCGATTCCGTTCCTTTTTAGGGGGAAATGTCTTCAACAATTACGAGGGGGAAAACATGTCTCTGGGAAATGAAACCATATGATTTAGACGAAGAAATTGTTTTCGAGTACAGAATCTCAGCAGGATTTGCCTCAGACAAACACCCTGTGAGGTACAGGAATCCCATCGTGTGAATCCCGCTTAGTAGACTAATGAACGTGAGATTGGTGTACTTCATACCCTCTTTCACAGTCTCAGACGATTCTCTTTTGGTACAAAATTCTCATGGCAAGGTGCATTTACCAGTCTCAAGAAAAAAAAAGCGAATTCGATTCACATGGAAGAATACACCTGATACGTAGTGTCAGACATCTAGTCCCAATGGACACTCACCTTGGGACTCAAGTACCCATAAGGTGAGGGGTGTGAGATACATGTGATCCTACTTGCTGGCCTCCTATTGGCTAGGGTAGGAACTTAGTCGGCGACTCAGCAGTGGGTCCATTTGTCTCACCAAAATGTTCCTATGAATTTCAAACCTGTTTGAGATCAAAATCTCTTGGCATCATGTACGTCGTTAGCGGGAATCGTCGCAGACAATTGAAGAGGATAATTCTTCTCTGTGTGAAACGGAACCCTACCATTGAGGCGAGGGGATTACGTTCCAGTAGAGAATATCAGCAGGACTGTCTCAAATGAATACCACGTAAGGTATTTCAGTCCCACCATGTGAATTCTACTTTAAGTCAACACAACTCGGTCTCTGTAAAGGGGGACGTCCACCAACCACGACAAGGTTACGACAAGCCCCGACAAGAAAGTCCCAATCGGGGCCTTGTCGTACCCTTGTCGTGAGAAGGGGAGCTCTGCGACAGCTTTGTCGGGACGTGTCGTAGGTTGCACGCTCCACCTAAATATTCTATCCTAGACCTCGGCGACAACTTCCCGACATGCCACAACACCCTATGACAAGGCTCCAAAATCGAACATGTTCGATTTTGTCGTAACCTTGTCGGAAGGCCCCCGACAAGACCCCGACAAGCTTCATGTCGCAGCCTGTAGTGGCCTTGTCATAGCCTCTTGTCGGGAACTAGGGTAAACCAACCACGACAAGGCTACGACAACCCTTCCACTCGTGGGCCTGTTGTGGACCTTGTCGGAAAGCCATTGTCGTAGCCTTGTCGTAGTTGGTGGACGCCCCCCTTTATAGTGTCGCACCCAACCACAGAGCATCATGCATTTCTATTTCTTTTGATTCTTTCTCGTGCCTTATATTGACAGAAGAGATCCTGTTTCTCTGTCAGGCACTAATCAGACAGGCTCTTGCAGCATCTTACACTAAGATGGCCACACAATAATCCCTCTCTATGATTGAAAGAAATGCTCGGTCTTTACTTCCTGTTTCCCACCTAAAGACGTTCTATATAGACCTGTCTAAAGATTTCTTTTTTACATGGCGAGGGTGCTTCTGGCCCAAGTCAATACACAAAATGTGGACGTGAGACGGGCAGGTTCTACAAGGAGACTGCTTTGAGTCTCGTTCTGGTGCTGTGTTCAGTTCAGGGTACAGAGCCATTGTTAGTTCATGAGGCAGTCACCAGCTGGCAGACGGTATGGCACCACCATTCAGTGGAGAGCTCCTGGACTGTAGCTTTTTGTTCCAAAAAAATTCAACTGACTTTCAACGTTTTACAATGCTGTCTCTCTACACTCATCCCAGTTTAAGATAACTTAACGAGCACATGTTTGTTGTCACATGACAAACTCTATACATATATGTAAGAAAGGCTCTAATTGTTACAGGGGCCTACTACCACTCACTAACTTTTGCACCTTCAGTAATGAAGAACACCTACCTTTTTCACCACTTGCTGTGGAGAACACCTCCTCGGGGGAGGAGGAGGTGGGGGGGGGGGGATGCCAGCCCCAAGCCTACATTACCTATTTGTCCTTCAGCTCCTACATTTATAATTTCTTCACACCTGCACATATGTTTAATGATCCCAAGAGTTCAGAAGGCAAAGATGGTGAGAAGTACCATGACAAAGATTTGTTCCCCAAAGTTGTCAATAGCTGATGGTGTGGCTTCTCCTAGATATAGTGGTTATTTTGCCACACAGATGGTTGAACACTGAATTTGACCATCTATTATTATGCATCTAAACAAAGGGACTGGACAATATGTGTAACTGGGATTCGCATTTATTCTATTCCCTCTCACGTGTGAGTTCTAGGTTTAGCTTCAGATTAAATGCATAATTCTTTAAGTTCTACTCATTCTATAGCTATTTATCAAGGTTCTTCATCTCACCCCTAGAATTTTTCTCCATTGACTGTGCATTGAGAACTGGTATGCCCATGGAGTATTGTTAAAAAATACTCAATGGGTGATGGCTTCACAAACATTAGTCAGTGATAGAAATGAGATGAAATCTGAACTGCACTCGATCTATAGCCGCTGATCATATGCCATTCATTTTGGTTCGCTATATAATGTCACTCTACCTTGCTTCGTGAGATTACTCCGCAATCAAAAGTCATGGCATATTTTCAGTGGATAAGGGTTCTAATACAGTTTCTTCCTAGTATGTCATAGGCATATTCTCTATCCTCACAAGTAATAAGAATAAACTCATCCCAAGCAAGACCAATTTGCTATACAGAATATTTCACATTAAAACGAATACGAAGCGTACGATAGAATAACCAATTATTCGTATGCAGTGCAGAGGGCTTATTGGAGAGTATGTGATATAGAGACAATGGAGATAGGATTTGGCCAGGCCTTTCCGCTGGATTCAGTTAAAATAGCATTGTTGTACCCTATTACTTCACAACGATTCACTTAGCTGCGCTTGCCACTCCCTACAGCCTCTGGGGATTATACTGAATCTAGTCACAGTCATTCATAGTTCCGAGGTATGCACGCATACGCCATTGTATGATCTACACTAATGGCGAGGTCCAACCTTCTCGAAGTACCCCTGGAGGGCACTAAGATGAAACATAGAACTTTAGTGAGGCCATAGTGATTGTCATTTGATGTCCTTTGCCCTATAACTACATAGTTAGAGGACAAAAGGCTGAAAATGGCAATCGCTATGAGTTCACTCACTTTGTCTACTTATTATCATATACCTAAAAAAAACACCACTTCATTTTATTCACGTACGAAGTCGTCGTCTTACAAGCCTGTTCACCCGATGTTGCAGCTCATTCACTATGGCCATGGACAGTACAGTGGTATAAACGTCCATAGGCTTAACAATAGGGACTCATACTCAACAGACTTGGGAGTACAGTAACCCATACTGAATGGGCGATAAACATATTTGTGTTTCTGTCTGAGTCCCCGTTTGTCATCTCATTTGAAGCGCTTCGGAATCGTCACTTAGCTATCACCTCGTTCATATCAGTGCGCGCTCTAAACTTGATGATGAATAGGGAAACAGACCAAACACTCATCAATTTCGTTTTTATTATTAACACTACACCGCTAACGGCGGGTAGTATTTAATTGATCTTCGACCACAAGTATATGATAATACTTCTCCTGTTCCTTAGTCAGTGAATGTATTCAGGGCATCCAAGACCAACGGCTCTTGGGATGGACGAAAGCTGATCTGAGATATAATAACTGAAAGTCTTCATCTCTTAAAGGCAGACAATGAAATGAAATTAAAAAAAGATCCAAGAAATAGTATTGTGTGTTTGCCTCCAGAAAGTAGTATAAAAATGTCTATAGATCTAGTGAAAGTCGATTATATCTATTATTAAGCATGTTCCTGGATCTAATCTTGCTGTCTCGTTTATATGACTTCTTTACATTTAAACATAACTTAACATACATATATAAACATGTACACAGTGAAATGCTGACATTGTCATTCAAGTTATTGTAAATTGTACAAAGAAAGGCTTTGTTTTTTTTGGTGCGTAACTCGTAGCAATAACCAGCCATCATACCTTTTTTGTTAAGATTAAGAGCAAAATATTTCCATCCTCAAATAAATTTACGTTTAGAGCCCCGCACCCACAAACGCTTATTTTGCCGCCGATAGGCCTGACGATTGACTTCCCGATTGGAATCTAAATTTTATCGGAAGGTCAGACATAATTGTAGCAGTGTACCACACTTCTACGAAAATTCAGAATCAGGAAGACCACATATAGATTTATAACCGCTGTGAATACGATATCTTTTGATTAAGTTAAATGGTCTTAAAATGATAGTTTCATATCGGAAATATGATTCTGCCACATTTGTATTTTTTGATTTGATTGTTTTTGCATCTGAAAAATGATATAATAACATGTTGTATTCACGTATAAAACCATTCAGATCCAATAGATATTTCCAATATTACAGCATATTTTGATATTGAAATTCTGAGTGATATCTATATTGATACACTGATTGAATCCTGAACCAATCATGATCATGTTTTACCTATTTTCTTTACCTCAAAAGGCGTTCCAACAGCCTATGATAGACATCCATGTCTAGAAGCCTGCCCCCACCTACCACGATTCTGGTCCCGATTGGCCTTACGACGGCCTTCCCGACACCATTCCGATTGTAGCGTGAGGTCTGGCAAAATCGTGGTAGGTGAAACAGGTTTCTGCGATTCCGTCTACGACAGCTCACGATAGGCTGCGATGAAAACGCAAATCGTAGAGGTCCCGATAATTTCCAACATGTTGGAAATTTTGTAGCCTGTCGTAGGGTATCGTAGCCTATCGGGAAGATATCGTGGTCAGCGTTTATGTTATTGGTCCTCCCAAGGCGTTGCCATGCTCTACGATTTCAAACTGTTGGACCTATCGGGGACCTCCCGATAGGTCACGATTTCCCCATTTCAAATCGTAGCGATCGGGAAGCATGTCGTGGACTATCATGGTAGGTGGGGGTCCCCTCTTGGATTAGAATTATCAGGGACCTCCCGATAAACTACGATTTTGACATTTCTAATCGTAGTATCGGGAGGTCAATCGTGGCGCATCGGCGTTGGTGGGTGCGGGGACAGACGGCTAACGGTCGATGCGTGTGGCGGAGTACTGTAATACTAGGGGTTGTATGTTTTAGGAGAGTTGTGGACTCAGATAACGAATCTGACACGAGGCGAGGCCCGGTCTCCGGCTGACCATCAAGCAAAAAGAGCGGGTTGCATGTCCAGCACTGGTTTCTCGAGTTGTTCCATACTGGTGTTCTCCCTGCGATAGTTCTGGCCGATGCTGGCGAACGGTTGTCACTAGGAATGGTGCTCGTGCCTATGTAAGCGGGTACATAAATGGCCGTCGGTGTGTAAAGTGGTACTTCTACGATTTATCCTACCCCTAATAAAAAACGCCATAGGCTTAACATGGGATTTGTTTATGTCACGGGTAGTGACATAAAGTGTTCTTTATGCAACTACTTTCTGATACTGAAAAAATATGGAAACGGGGTAGGATAAAATCTAGACGCCACTCGTTTGAGTTTGAGCTTATTTATGCCACGCATTTTGTTGGCTCCATAATTTCACGATTCGAAGACGAGTGACATTACGGGGCCAACAAAATGAGTGGCATAAATAAACTCAGACTCAAACTCGTGACATCTCTTGATAATACTAGGAGAAATAATATGTTCATCATTTATGAATGAGCGTGGAATGATAAATGAATATCAAATAAAAGGTTTGGGTTACATTCAGTCTATGGGTGGTTTCTGTAACTTACTGGTCATGCCTCTACGACACTGACACACTGGCTCTCTGTGCTTTAATAACTGATAACGGGAGGATGGCCCAATGATAAGAAATGACTAAACCATCTTCATCTCATCCTCACAAAACCCGTCTTTCTATATATATCTATTGTTATTCCTTCTTTATTTATTACTGCTTAATCCTTAGTGAACTAAATCGATATCGGAATAGGGATATCTAGATATGCCTAACCGACTTAAGAGTGTCATATATCCGAGTTAAAAAGGGTATGGTCTGTTGTCTGTGAGTAGGGCCCTCGGCTAAACCAACTTGCACTATTACAAAACAACCTACGGGTCTGAGTAATTAGGTCTGTAGGATATCACTTTAACCAGCAGATTTTATCCTATCTGCGTGGTGGCCGAAGTGTTATAAGCTGGCGACCGCTACAAATGTATTTACTCTACAGTCCAATAGAAGGTATCTGATAACCTGACAATGGCTTTGAAGCCGTATACCACAGATTTCATATAGAGGAAATCTATAAAAGTTTAAGGGTCACAGCTTGTATCCCATTGAGTCTGAATCGTGTAGTAATTTACATGGCGAAGCCGCGTGAATTACGTAGTGATACAAAGGAGATGGGATCGAGCTCTAACCGTAAACTTGAATAGGTCTCTGAATTCATCTCATCCTTCACCTTGACTACTTGGCTAATCTTTGTGACAAAATCCCCCATTCGATATTTTTTTCTGAATATCTCATTGGCGTTGGATACAAGTTGCCAATGGAAAGTCTACGGGGAAAAAATACTAGAGGTGAGATAAATCTGAATACCATGTTTAAGGTATCTGAGAGTTTTTTAAACAATGGGTAGTGGTTTACCGAGTCCCTTTACATTCTCAATGGGTGCTTTGTATACCATGGATAATAAAGGCTATCGAGAAATGCATGTAAACGAGACACTGTAAATCGTGGTTCTCGTAGCGATGCTTAACTGAATCTATCAGAACATCCACATAAAACACGTGGATATGAAAAAAGCCCGGTATTCAGAGGCTCTTAACTGTGGAAAGGCCTGAACGTTACGTTGCGGCAACATCAATAAATCAGAAGGATATGTAAAGCAGGCATTTTGAAGTCGAGAACAGGAGAAGTTACAGAAAGGTGTGTATCAGTCGTAGGGAAGTGTGAAGCAGTAGCACGCAGCCAGGAACCAATTAGAAATAGGTGTGAGGAAATTATAGTGGGTGCCAAAGTATTACTCATTCATAGGCATCTGGTTTATCACCACAGGGTAGCAGTGTGGAAATGTTCTATGGAGGTGGGACTGTGTTTGATACTGAAAGCAGTGTGAAACTGTTTTATGGAGGTGTGAGCGTGTTTGATACTGATAGCAGTGTGAAACTGTTCTATGGAGGTGTGAGCGTGTTTGATACTGATAGCATTGCGAAACTGTTCCATGGAGCTGTGAATGTGTTTGATGCTGATAGCAGTGTGAAACTGTTTTATGGAGGTGGAAATGTGTTTGATGCTGATAGGAGTGTGAAATTGTTCCATGGAGCTGTGAATGTGTTTGATACTGATAGCAATGTGAAACTGTTCTATGAAGGTATGAACGTGTTTGATACTGATAGCAATGTGAAACTGTTCTATGGAGGTTTGAATGTGTTTGATACTGATAGCAATGTGAAACTGTTCTATGAAGGTATGAACGTGTTTGATACTGATAGCAATGTGAAACTGTTCTATGGAGGTTTGAATGTGTTTGATACTGATAGCAGTGTGAAACTGTTCCATGGAGCTGTGAATGTGTTTGATACTGATAGCAACATGAAACTGTTCAATGGAGGTGTGAACGGGGCTTCGCCTTGTGAATAAGGCCCGGCATCCACCTACTACGATGTGGCACCGATATGGTCTACGATGCACCTCCCGATACAAAATGAAAATCGCGTCAGAAGGTCACTTAATATCGGGGCAGTTGACCACGTTTCTATGATTAGGCACCGAAAAAAAAACCTCATTGAGATGCATGGTGGATTGGCATGTCTAGACATATGTCTACGATATTGCACGTTCCCAATATGTCTCCGATATTTGACTTTTTGTATCGGTGCCATATCGGGAGGTCTGAATTTCTATCGTAGTAGGTGGACGCCAAGCCTTACGAAGTGATTCAAACAAGATGGGATCGAGCTCTGGGGTTAACCTGAATACATTTCTGAATTTATCTCATCCTTTGCATTGACTAATGGGCTAACCTTTGTGACATAATCACCCATTGGATATTTTTCCTAAAAAATACCTCATGGGTGTTTGGTACGAGTTGCCAATGTAATGGAGAAAAAATACCAGGGGGTAATCATCAAAGGGTAGCAGTGTGAGACTGTTCTATGGAGGTGTGACCGTGTAAGGTACTGATAGCGATGTGTGAGGACATTAAAACATGGAGTGGCCGAGCTACCACCAAGTCGCTCCAGCCACTTTGCAATCACTTAAAGCCACCAGACACAACCCTCTAGAGGGCCCGGCGGTGCCTCAGTGTCCTTAACAACCAGACACAGGCCTCCAGAGGGGGCCCGGCCATGCCTCCGTCTCCCTAACAACCAGACACTGCCTGTCACTGGAGGAGCGGCCTCCAGGCAGCTAACTGGGTCCCCCGCGTGCTCGCCGAGCGCCCGGCACGCTCCGCCGGCCCCCGAGTGGGGACGGGCCGGGGAAGGACGGGACTGGAAGCGCCGGGAAGCGCGTGGTAGTAGTATATAGGATGAAGGGTGTGCAGCAGGCTCCCGTCACTGTACCGACCCGCATCGCTCACACATTACCGCCCCGTACACCCCACCACCACCACCTCCTTCTCCACACCACCTCCTCCACACCACCACCTCCTCCACACCACCACCACCACCACCGACGACGAGCCGTCCACCCTTATCGGGCGGCGACAGGGGTGCCGTGCTATTTATAGCACCGGGTGCGACAGTAGCGCCGCCGGCGGGAGGCGGCTGCACCAGGCGCGGGGCGGCGGGCGGCGGTCGCACTGAGCGGCGGCGGGGACGGCGGATCTCGGCAGATCTGGGCGCGACGTGAGGCGGCGAGGATCACGTGCCGCCCTGGAGGACGCGGCGCGTGTCGCACTACGGACCCCCCCCCTCCCACCCCCCACGCTGCCCGGGTCAGTGAGGCGTGACGCCCCGCAGTGCCCGCTCCACGCTCCGCTGAGCAGAGCATGTTGCATTAGACATTACTAGAGTTAAACACAGGGTGTGTTCACTGGACCATGGAGTGTCTATGCACTGTGATGTATCTGATGGTAGTCACTGGACCGTGGAGTGTCTATGCACAGTGATGTATCTGATGGTAGTCACTGGACCGTGGAGTGTCTATGCACAGTGATGTATCTGATGGTAGTCACTGGACCGTGGAGTGTCTATGCACTGTGATGTATCTGAAGGTAATCACTGGACCATGGAGTGTCTATGCACAGTGATGTATCTGGTGATAGTCACTGGACCGTGGAGTGTCTATTCACTGTGATGTATCTGGTGATAGTCACTGGACCATGGAGTGTTTATGTACTGTGATGTATCTGAAGGTAGTCACTGGACCATGGAGTGTCTATACACTGTGATGTATCTGAAGGTAGTCACTGGACCATGGAGAGGTGTATGCACTGTAGTGTATCTGGGATAGACACTAGACCGTAGAGTATGTATGCACTCTATTGTATCTGGAGGTATGTAGTGGACCGTGGAGTGTCTATGCACTGTGATGTATCTGATGGTGGTCACTGGACCGTGGAGTGTCTATGCACTGTGATATATCTGTTGTGCCCACCGTGGACCATGCGGTCTTCTATGGAGGAGCTAAGTTTGGACAACAAAGTACGCGGAGTGTTGTAACTGCATCTGACCATCTACAAATGTACACACGCAGGGAACTGAAGGCTGCTGCTTGGACTACACACAGCTATTCGATATGAAGGATGATCCGATCTCTACAGGACAGAGATAAACACATTATCATGATGGAGTCATGTATGTTTCAAAAGGCATATGGACTACAAAGATTTAGATATTGAAACGAACATGTTTTTGTATAAGAAACTGATGTCATCGATGAACAGAACGAGATTGTAAAAGGATTTTTATTCTTTAATTCGAGATGTAGTGATTTGAATGACAAAAATACGTGGCAGTTGGGAACAGTGTAAACGATATCACCATGTTTCACCTATGGCACGGACCTGTGGTTTACAGATAAATCATTCATGAAGATACAATGAATGCAGAATGATACCCGACGCCACCCTGAACTCAATGGATATGTTCATAATGTCAGCATGAACTGCGCAGGGATGTTACATCGAGATATCATTACTAGATGGAAATAGCTGCCTTACGGTCAGTGACCAATGAGATGTCACAGTAATATCAACATGGGTTACCAAGAAATGGTGGTTACGTTACCATTTACAGAATACGAGTGTGTTAATGCTGTCACCATGCAATACTCAGAAACATACTGGTCTCGTTACAGTGTATGAAACAGAGGTGGCATATCAATATTTCCTACGGTGAATCAACTCCGGCGAAACCACAAAATCTACATCTGTTTGTGACCTGGGGTTGCGGATTGTGAGGCCTCAGTGCCACCCCTATCACTCTCCAACACCCCACACACACACACTCTCCCTAGTGCACAGCATTGAGCCGCCACCAGTTTACATCCCTCATCTCCCAGTAAAGAGTATATAAACCTTCATAACGCGCCCGTGTAGGGCGTACTGCCCTCATCTACCAGTACAGAGCGTATACACTTCCATAACGCGCCCGTGTACGGCGTGGTGCCCTCATCTCCCAGTACAGAGTGTATACACCTCCATAACGCGCCGTGTAGGGCCTACTTCACTCATCTCACAGTACAGAGAGTCTACGCCTCCATAACGTCCCCGTGTATAGCATACTGCCCTCATCTCACAGCACAGTATCTGCACCTCCATAACGTCCCCGTGTAGGGCGTACTGCCCTCATCTCACCCTCACAGTACAGAGTTATACACCTCCATAACGTACCCGTGTAGGGCGTGGTGCCCTCATCTCACCCTCACAGTACAGAGTTATACACCTCCATAACGTACCCGTGTAGGGCGTGGTGCCCTCATCTCACCCTCACAGTACAGAGTTATACACCTCCATAACGTACCCGTGTAGGGCGTGGTGCCCTCATCTCACCCTCACAGTACAGAGTTATACACCTCCATAACGTCCCCGTGTAGGGCGTGGTGCCCTCATCTCACAGTACACAGCGTATGTATACACCTCCATTACGTCCCCATGCACGGTGCCATGCCCCCTGATGGCAGCCCGGACCTCGACCCGCACTCTGCCGATCGCAGACTGAACTCTCGCTCGGACTTCATCCATTACTCGACCATTAGTGATTACCGCCGCCCACCTAAGCCTTGTTTACAGCTGAAGACTGCGGGAGTCGCGGTAAGCAGATGATTTGTTTGTTACATAACCTACTGCAGGCAGCAGTTCTCAGGAGGGGAGGCGGGGAGGTGGGGAGGTGGGGAGGTGGGGAAGTGAGAAGTAGATGTGGATATATACACTGTGGTAGAGTCAATCGGGGGTGGTGGAGACATATACAATGTTATTATCCACCTTATACAGAATATCCTAATAAACATATGGACAAACCCAGTGTATATGGGCATGTTGTATGCTCCGGGCTACAAAAACTGGCAGACACAAAAAAAGTATTCCGTATGGAAAAATAGTGCATAACTGAAGTGAACTAAAATCAACATACCACCAGTTGGATAAAAAGTGGATAATAAATACAATATGGACTACTTTCAGATAAACGTAGTTGTTGACCCTACATAATATCCTCACATGCGCTCAGATATTACCAGGAGGCAAGTCCTTGGAGCATACAGATACAAAGTACCCATTTATTGGAGAAGATGGACAATAAACACAATAAATGATGGTTTTGTAGACAGGCGGCTCTGCAAACTACTCAAGGTTGACGTCACGATAGATTCGCTTATGTTCGTGTAGTACTATGCTTCAACCACTTGTGCTTTACGGCTGCTTGTCTAGAAAACTATCGATCATTGTCTATATAATAAAAAAATCTTTTACAATTGGCTGTAAATCATGTTGACACCAAGTAATACACGAGTGATAGCGAGTGCATCATGACGTCATCCCTGAGTGGTTTACAGAGCCGATCATCAAAAAACCATCACGTGTTGTATTTCCTAACCACGGTAATTAATTATTTGTATTCCTATGAATTCAATAATAGAAAATCACCCCCTAATCACCCCTATCGAGGCTGCCATTTCTTTTAGTTTTGGTCGGTACTCAGTGAAGTGCAGTTGCAGGGTCTCTTTTTTGTTGCTCTCCATACACAACTTCAGTGTTCAAAATTGAATAAAAGCATCCGAGTATCTGTTAAACCTTTTTCTTCTTTTTTTACGGAAACCATGGATTTTGAAGCCATAAACCATGGATGTTGTTTTTTGTCACTAGTATACACTGGGTAGTGGTTTACTGTGACTCCATACATTTTCAGTGGGGACTTTGTAAGGTGAGAAAATGAAGGTGGATGTTAGGGGAAGACATGGTACGGCCGTAAACTATGAATTGTTGACACATAGTAATACCAAGCATTAGCGAGGGTATTACAATATCAACCTTGAGTAGCTTACATAGCCGCCTGTCCAAAAAAAAAAATCCACCATTATTCTTTGTATTTATTTTTCATCTTCTCGAATAAATTAAACCCAGGAATTGCCACATTAAAGGGCATATCAAAAGGGACTATTTTTCTCTATACAATGGCTTTGAGGCTGTATACAATTGATTTCAATCTGTATAAAATGGTTATAGTTATTGTTTTTAGATAATAGGTAGTGGTTTACTGAGACCCATATATCTTCAATGGGGTCTTTGTAACCAATGGATAAATCATCGGAGGGTGGGGAACAGAGGAAACTATTGTGTAGTAATTTTTTTCGTTTAACCTAGAGGCAGACCCAGTCGATCTCCCGCTATTGGAAAAAATGTGCTCACGTAGTAGTATGTGGAGGATTATTTGAAGATTCGTCTACCTCATCTATAACAGAGGGAAACTATGTTCTGGTGAGAGGAAGTCAAACTTACGAGGTGAGACTGACGCCTCGGGGAGTAATTTGTCCGGTCCTCACCTCGTAACTTTGACTTTCTCTCTCCGGAAACTTGGTTTCCCTGATCCTATATATACCTTCAGATGTAATATGATAATGATAAATAGCGTTATTTGCTTACCTGCCATCAAACGCGAAGCCAGATCCAACTTTATTGAGTAACTTGACACTCTATATCTTGTTCCCACTGCGTTGGCCAATGATTTTGGAGCTTTTGGTCACGTGTTAACCTCGGGTAGTAAACGTCAGCCTTGGGTAGTAATTATATAGAACGTCCTGACCATGCTGTACAATTCACAGAACGAGATAGTAATTTACGGTTTGTACGGACAGAGGCATTTATACCGAGTTCCGTACAAATGGTATCATCGAGTTCTGTGACTGGTACAAGCATGGTTGGACGTTTTATGTTTACTATATACCCGAAATTTGAAAAAAAAAATCGATTTCATTTGGCTTAACAACCAATTTCTTAATAAACATGTATGCCAAGGTGGTCCGTATTTTAGTGTACGGACCAGCAGTCCATACAGTATTTTTACGTCATATGCTGAAACGGTGCGTATTTAAGTATATACAGCATGGGTATATAGTAAAGCAAGTTACTCCACCGCCAGCAGCGTGATGTAACCATAGAGTTTTCACCGATAGGTAGATGGAGATAGCGGAGGACACTGCTCACAAAGTGGGCAGCTTCGATCGGGTTACCTGGGTTCTGATTACGTAATGGTGGCACATCAATAAGATGGCTCTATACACATGAGACCAGCAATGTCTGGCGCGCAGTTTTATGTCAGACGTTTGTCTGTCACAGATCTCAAAGGAGGAACCTCTGGATTTGATTCATCAATATCTACACTGTGGCGTAGATACTACTATACCCCATGTTATGTCATGTTTTTTGTATTGGGCATTGGCTTTGATATTCTACGTGTACAGAAGCAGGCGTAGATATGACATCCAATACGTTGGGCATGTCTACGCCAGGGGTGCCTTGTCTATGCCTTGTTTATGCCAAAATTAGACAAATATAAACTCAAAGGTTAGTCCTGTGTCAGATATACGGTTATCTCACCCCTGGTATTTTTGTCCAATAGGGTTAACATTGGGAACTGTTCTCCATGCCCCTAGGAGTATTGGAGACCGTTCTCCATGGTCTATATCCTGTGCGTCGTCCATTCTTTTAGTCTGTACAGGGGTGAGATAAATACAGAAAGCAACTCGTTTTGGTCAAAGAAGTCGTTCTCCATCTCGTTTGAATGCTTTCTGATGTTCACCCGGCTGTCGCTGTGTTCATATCACTCCAGATCAAACTCGTGGAGAACAACAACTTTGACCAAAACTTGTTGGTTTCTACTTTAGACTCCGGCATAAGAATGACCGAGCTGTCCTAGTACTAACATATGTCTGACAGAGTCACAAAAAAGCCCATAAGACAGTGACATCGATTTTCACCGACTCGGTCTTATGCCCTTATACATTGGCATAACTATTCTTCCCGATCACACCTAAAAGAAACCGATCAGGAGCCGGGCCCGCCTTGGTCCCGAAACGATTTCCATGTACGAGTTTAAATCATTCAACGGGCCCTAATTTACACTTACACTCCACTACGCCCTGTACAACATGTTTACACATAGCACTATCATTCTCATAATGCATTTCTGTGTCTGACATTGACACTCGCCGAACGCCCACCCAGTCCTGATAGTGTCAACTCCAAGCTCCACACGACTGTATGGACACAGCCTCTTGCTGTATGGACACAGCCTCTTGCTCACTGAAGTCCATCCTTGTTCCTGGCAATCGCTCAGCCATAGCTTACACTGATTTGTTATCACCCACAATCGTTCCCATGGCAACGGACTACGCCCGCGGCCACTCCTTCTCTGCTTGGAGAGCACAGAGCGGAACCGGAAACAGCCTGGTGCCCCGCCCGCCGGGTACCTGTAGTGTGGTGGAGAGGAACACAGGCACCAGCTCTGTAGTGATACTGATTGAGTACTCCAGATGGCGGCACTGAGGGGTCACAGAGGTCAACCTGTCTTCAGGGGAGGCTGCGAACGACAGACTCTTGTCCCAGTTGAGCAGTTTAGTTTGGGTGATGGATTGATAGCATCTTGCAGCGAACGCCTTTCTAATGCAAATTGTGCCCCATCTCTGAAGTGCCATCTTTCAAGTTTAAAAAAAAAAGGATTCATATCTCGATGATACTTAAGCTTTTCATGTCTCTAAAATTTCTTTTTAAGGGACTGGCGACTTCATTGCTGCCCTCTGTGCTTCCGAGTGTGTGTATAGAATGCGGAGAAATTTCATATCAACAAATTGATAAAAACATCTAGCATTGTGGTAACTTTACTCAAACAAACGCACGTAATTGTAAACAGGCTATTATAATCTAGGGTATCACAGGTATTACATACACAATAATGACTGGTTTTGTGTTTGAGTGGCCGTAATCTCCGAGTAGTTGATGCGTAGTAATATCCGAGCGATTAGCGAAGATATAACGTTGTCAACTACGAGGAGATTACGGTCACTCGTATACAAAACCAGTCATTATTGTATTTATTATCCACCTACAAGATTAATAACAAGTCTATTGCAATTACTGGTGTAGACTTACACCAGTAATTTAGTTCGCCATTAATCTGTACTTTTAACATGCAAAGTATGTTATTACAATAATTTCTGACAGTAAATGATATTATTATGATTGATTCTAAATCATCATTCAAGAAACCTATTATGGACCTCATTATGGACAGGACTATTTTTCCGAATCTCCGGGTAGCTGTTTCCAGGTGTCCTATAAATTTGGTATGGAGACTCGGTAATCGGTGGGTAATAAAGTGTGTAGAACTCAGGATTTGCCAACAACAAGTATAATTCTGAAAAGGTTATTACTATATACCGGTGCACGAATGTCTCACTTTTACGCGATAAGAGAAAAGATACTGTTCGCCCGCACCATGGCGTAAAATATTTTTACGCCACACCGTACCACGTGATCTTTCCATCAGGGTGAATGTTCGGGGGTTCATACATGCCTTACTTATTTCGGAGGTTGAAATACGTTGATAATGTGAGTACCAAAATGGCATTTAAATCGAATATCGGTATATAGTAATAAAAAGATATAGTGAGTCTGGCCGAATTCCATCTGTTCCTCCATATTTTGATCAGAAATACTCACCTCAGTCTACGACTTCGGTGAGTATTTCTGACCAAAATATCTCTGAACAGATTCCATTCGGCCACACTAACCATGTCTTTCTATATTACGTTACACGAAGATAGAGAAATCAGGTGAACAGTGTTTTATGGATGAACCTTTATGTTCCTTTGATTTGACTGTACGTTTCTAATGATTACTCTGTAGACTGAAATATAACATACTGAATCAGCTAACTCATAAACATGTAGCCATTACGTGTCTCTGCCTTGACTATTCTTTTGAAACACGTCTGTCATTCTGAAAGCGTAATATAGTTCAGAATATCAAACTAAGGTAATTCCTTGCGAAAATGAAAACAATCAATATCTAATGCAGTAGTTGTTTTTTCCTATACAAAATCCTCTTTGCAATAGCATAATCAAACCAGGAGAGACCGAAATGTGATAGCAAATCTAATTCTATCAGAAAGACAAACTGTATATGAAACTGAAGTGTAACGGGATGAATCAGCCAATTCATAAACACATAGGCATGCATGTCTCTCAGATGATATTTCTTTAAAGGTATATCGGACAATATGGCTTGAAAATTAAAACCCATGTCGATTTCCTGAACATTGAATATGATGATCTCCAGTTATTATGGAACACATATTTAACTTAAAAATCCGGGGTCACCGTGTTAGCTTTTGATTTATAGATCAATATTTTGATAATTCTATATTAGAATATATAGAAATTATAGAAGTATTTTTTCACAAAGCAAAACCCACGGATGTCATTTTCCTCAAACTTTCACAGAATAGAGTACATATATAGTACTTCTTATCAAGGTTTTAGAAATCATAGGTCACCGTCCTTGTCTTTGAAAGAATTGAAGAAAACCATATTTTTCAGTACATTTCCTGTGTAAATCAAGCAAATGTAAATTGGCCTATTTTACCTACTAAAATTAGATAAACGTAGCAAAATGTTAAATCTACTCATTTAGAATTAGAATGAATCCCAAGAAACCATTTTTGACTAAATTTGACATTATCTAAAACTCACCAGGTGGCGCCACTGTGGATTGTAGGATATGCCTTTAAAACACTTCTGGTCACTCTGAAAGCCTAATATAGTGCAGAATATTAAACAAATATTATTCTTTGTGAAAATATAAACAAATTCAATATCTAATGCAGTACTGCTTTTTTACATGAAATCCTCACAGCACTAACATAATCAAACCAGGACAGACCGAAGTGTAATAGCAAACCTAATTCTATCAGAAGGAGATGAAACTTCAAACAACAACTGTATTAGATTTCACGATGACAGTATTACAGGATTGAAATAGTTTTCCCTTTCATCTTGGATCCAAGGCGTGGAAAAGAAAAACAAACACATTTCATCAACTTTAATTGAGATTCACATCAAAGTGGCTATGCTATTATAAGGAGACATAGATAGGGTGGCTGAATGCAATCTGTCCCGTGCTGTTTGAGTCGGAAATAATGACCGAGTTCAAAGAACGAGGTGAATATTTCAGAAAGTACAAGGAATAGATTCCATTCAGCCACACTCACTAGGTCTATTCGTTGCAATCTTCAAAAAGGCCATTTTATAACATATTACATGGTATGGGGTGCACAAACTATCAATTCCGCACAGTGTGCACGAATGGAATCCGTACAGCTAGCCAGTAAGTATGAGACATTCGTGCACAGGTATATAACCAAAGCTGCATGATATTACGTATTACGTATTGTCTAAATTGTTTTGGAAGGTGGGTGAGCACTAAAACCTCTCCATATGAAAGAATAAATGCAATGGTTATATAGAGACCAGTGTTTGTGGTCAATGTCTTCAGTATAAACAGATTGGTGTCTACTGAGCTTTATGAAAATATATTTTATTCCATAGACTTAATCTTGTTGACTCCACCTAAAGGAAATATGGGATGAAATTACAAAAGAAACTCAGGAGCTATCAAGAGGAAATAATTCAAGGCTATGGTGAAGGAGGAGGTTTTGATCATTGCTATTTCTGATGCAGTTTGTACTGAATATGTTTCATTTGGTGATTTGTGTTATGGAGAAAGATGTGACCTTAAAGTATAAGAATGATCTGAGTGGTATCACAATATCGTTATAAATAACAACTCTAGATGCACAATATTTTAGACTGATTATAAGATCGTATACAAAACATATAGAGCGATCTAAAATGATTATGACAGAGTACTCCACAGAAAGTATTAGTTAATAATGTTTTTGTATTATACTTGTATTTTGTACATGCCCGATGTAGTGTACATGTTTTCTATGTGATGTCCACATGTCCTTTCTGTCCATGTCTTAGAGATGTATATTTCTTTGTGACTATTGTACAGAAGAACGCAACAGGCGAATATGATATGTCGTTATTGTTTGTTACATTAATTTGAAAAAATGTAAGAAATTCCCATTGAGTATTGCAAAATAAATACTCCTCAATGACCCTATACATGTTAGCCAATCAGTCAGTGATATGGGTGAGATAAAATCTGAACCATACTCGATCCATAGCCGCCGAAAAAAAAACAGCATTCATTTTGTTTTGCTATGTAATCACACGAGGCTTGTCCTCGTGATATTACGCAAAATGAATGATATATTTTCAGTGGATATGAATCTCGATGCAGTTCCTTCTTATTACAGCGCGACCTTTCGGCATGAAACCTGACATTCTCTACAGATTCTCATTCATTCTCTACAGTCAGATAATGACCGAATACTTTCTTTGTACAGTATCTCGTCCTTGTAGCACATCTCTGTCAAGTCGAGGAACTAAGCCAAGTTTGCATAACGTCCTGAAAAACATCTCACATTAAACTTTTATCAATGCACTGCTGAAAACAGCTCCTCAAGGATGATGAGTCTTTAGCAGTAAATATTCTTATACCCAAAACAAGTTAAGATATAGTGAATGGGAGATATTCGAAGCTGCCTTCTATAATTATGCAAGTGAGGATATTTTCAGTCAGTCCCGAACCTTTTCCCTCTTTTCTACGTTTACGGAAGTCTTAGTAATACGACCAACTCGCAATTGCGACCAACTCGCATAACGACCACGTATTTGGAGACCAAAATGTCAAATTCACTCTGACCAGATATATGCCGGTGGCCAGGAATTTCGCTGACTAGCAGGGTGAAAAACCTGGGACGTGTTTTTAAAACTAAGTAGGATGAAATAATCGATCTTATCATGATTTTTGTTATATTCTCGTTACCTAGAGTGATCCGCTTTTATCGCCTACAAGACGATCAGGAAAATATCTCTATTCTAAGTTTTTTAAAAGGTCACAATTTTCTTTAGTTCCGTTACTAGGTGGGTTCGATCCTTATAACAAAACATCTTCCATTAAGAAAGGAAAAAAGTAAATAACAAAAATTGCAATAGACATCCTGGAATTCTTTAAGAAACGCATTGAGACTCCGATCGTAGTCACTATCGTCTGAGGTTGGTCCTAGTCGTGATCGTTCTGACAATATCGTTCTTAGTCTTACAAACACCTCTCAGGTGTAATTAGGACTAACCTCGGGCGACAGTGACCACGATCGGAGTGTCAGTACGTCTTTGAAATACTTTTTCCTATCTCGATGGAAGACATTTTGTTATGAAAGATGGAACCCACCTAAAATATACAGATATAAAAAAGATAAAACTTGCAGCCTTCTCGTCGATATCTTACATCCTCATCATCTTGTAGGACTGTCCTCCATACAGACGGATCACTTTAGGTAACGAGAACGCAACAAAGATCATGGTAAGATCACTTCTTTTATCGTTCTTAGTTTTAAAAACACATCAAAATTCATCCACCAGACGTCTGATTGAAGAGAAAAATGTCCAACTAGCAATTTAGAGAAAAGAAATACAGCTCAGATCTAAGACAAGCAAAGTTTGACACGAATTGCGACTTAACTTTCAGATGTCTTTCAATACATGATTCTTTCATCAGGAAATAGGAAGCACTCGTTCACAACACTTGAGATGGTCTCTTTGGGTAATTCGATGGGAATTCCTGAGAGGTCTGTCCATAGTTTATTGAGAGCTCTCAAGTGAATGGAGCCTGGTGAAATATTTCCTGTCAAACTGTCTATTATGCATGGCAGTCTGGAAAGCCATCCATATTGCAAGCGAATTCTAGAGTGTTTTCCTTTGTAACCTTTTGTTTCATTTGTTAAAAACTTTTGGAAGTTCGACAGGAAGGGAAGCCGTTTTGGTCAGGAAAATATCTCTATTCTAGGGAAGCCGTTTTGATCGTGTATCCAGACTTACTGATATTGACGTTATCTTGTCAAGTAAAACAAACCTATGCTGAATGACCCGTACGATGCAGGTTTCTTTAAGATCACCGCCTCAAAGAAACTAAACAGATAATGTGGTGTCCGTTGTAAATGATATCAATTATAGAGAATATCTTCTCCAAGTAATTGCCATTCTGAATATTAAGGCTCCATTAGTGGACATTAAATTTCTCCAGTTTTCATATTACGGCAACATAGAATCTATGATATGATATGAAAGTAATAGCATGGAAATATCTCCTTTGCCAAAGCAGGTCCAATATTGATAAAATAATTATTGATATAATTAGCAGTGTTTTCCTCATGAACGTTCTATATGTGGTAGGTAATCAAACAACTCTGATATTGTGTACAAACATGATGAATTCATGTCAATACAAGTCACCCTCCTATATTGAGCTGTTAGATAATTCAGCGTCGTACGACACCCAGCCAGAAGGTGTGACAAAACTACAAAATTCATGATCTCCCATCATGCAAATAAAGATAAATTCATTATTCACAAGGGTCAGAAAGTGCAGAGCACCTGGTGACGAAAACGTGCTGGTACTTACTTTAGAAATGAGCTTTTCAAGCTGTTACAATCTGGTCCTAATAATTTGATTGTTCGTGTCACAAGGACGCGCTCCAAACGCACTTCATTCCGGCTCTCATGATTGGTACTTTTGCAACGAGCTCTGTCATTGGCTGAGATTGATCTGTTTACATTGGCGAGGTGTGGGATGGAGTCACGTGACGTGATCGATGCCATCGGACAGGTCTTGAGGTTAGACTTCCCCGAGGAGGCGCCGTAACCAGCATGTAAGGCGGTCATTGATTGGCTAATGACTTGCACCTCGAGGCGATGTGGGCAGCGTTTTGCATAGCCTCGTTCTGAGACCAGGCTAATACTGTAGAGGAAACCTATGAACGTTTAGGGTCTGAGCTCGTAGCCCATCAAGTTCGAATCGCATAGTAATTCACAAGCGGAGCTGCATGAATTACGTGGCGATTCAAACAAGATGCGATCGAGCTCTGACATTAACTTGAATCGGTTCCTGAATTTATCTCACCCTTTACATTGACTAATGGGCTAACCTCTGTGACATAATCCCCCATTGGATATTTTTCCTAAATATATCATCGGCGTTGGATACGAGTTCCCAATGTTAAGTCTATGGAGAAAAAAATACCAGGGGTGCAAATTCGGACATTGTATGAACGAGTATGGGCTTCCAAACTTAATAGTCGATGATTATTTTGGTTTTATTTGGAAAAAGATAAGCATATGATAGCTAAGCCTGCCAATGTTTTATTGTGTATCCAGTTTCGGTGTTCCTGGGTTATTTATCATAAAAACTATATCTGAAATATTATTGAGGTGATATGCATGCATGACACACCAAATTGGAGCTGGAATACCATAGAATACGATTCAATTGCTGCTAATATACACTGTTTTTTAAACGTATTATGCTCATCACTCAGTCATTCAATACTAAAGAAAACGGTGCCAAGTTGGACATTCTGGATCCACCCAAAGGGTGCTGGGAGGACACTCTACTCAAGAGATGGTGTTATTGTTTATAACAGTTAGTTTATATATTAATATCGTAAAAGAAATTAAAGTGCCTTCAAATTTTCTCCTTTTTTGCATCTTTTATACTCCTAATATTATTCTTATCACATCTTTACATGATGTCAGCACCACAACATCATAACAAGGTCAGAATTATTCTTCACGAATCAGAATATTCAAAGTATGCTGGTATTTTTCCATACCAATGCAGGATGCTGGGATGGATAGAATATCAAAACTCCAGCAGAGGTTGGCAATTGTATGGTTTCTTGCATAGGTATATTAAACCAACACAAAACAACCTCCAGCTCACAGAAAGAGTCGTTAATGATGTTAGAGTACCTTGGCCTTTATCTAGCAATATTGCATCGACTGTAAATGTCACGCATTGCAATTCTCAGTGGGGAGCCACGAAACAATTTGGGGCATCTGTATTGCTTACACAAATACCGAACACGACTAGCTATATGAGAAGCATAGAGTACATGGGGAGTATAACCTGAAACAATCTCCCACCATTTATAAGGACTACCCCAACATCCACACATATAAGGAATTTAAATCGTTAACAAAAACAGTGCAGTATGAAAAGGTACAAAGGTAGAATACTGTATTAGATTTATGTCAATGATATGGATTGTCATACAAACTATCGACCAAAGATGTTCAGAAATCCCGTTTACATAACTTATATAAATGTATCTACAATACTTGCATATCTACATCACAAAGGGTGACTTATGTGATCAACATGATATACATGAACACAAGGTTGTAGATAACTAATCAGAGCGGTGCCTGAGGAAAACCAGCCTTAAGTGCTGCCCGATTTGCCGTTTTATTGATGTTATATGCTATTATTTTGATGAAGAATGTAACTGTAATAAAAGTGCACCAGTAAAAGAAGTATGACAACCAAGAAAATGGTCACACAGAGAAACCAAGGAAATAATCATAGGAATATTGTTATGTTTAGATAATAGGATATCTCTGCATAGTCTTTGATATGAGATGAGCCTTGGAGTATATGTTAGTAACATTATACATAGATGGATCAAGAATTTCCAAAAGAGATTGTTGAGTGTGTGTGTGTGTGTGTGTGTGTGTGTGTGTGTGTGTGTGTGTGTGTGTGTGTGTGTGGGGGGGGGGGGGGTCGGGGTTATTGTAATGGACGAAAATTAAGGGGCAGGGGATGAAAAGGAGGGATACAGAATCGCTGAGGTCAGCTGAGTTTACTATGAATACCTATAAAGTAGAACTCGCAAATACGTCCGCGGACATTCTGAGTCGTTCCCCAACGGTTTTCGTATAATCTATGTTAAAAAAAGTCCTCAGTGATGCAACTACCTTGTCAAGTCGACCACATAACAAGCGCTATTGTGAAGACCCAGTTGTCAGATTTGCACTCACTAATGAGACCAGGCGCATGTCCATGGCTGGGAGTTTTGTGGGGAATGGGGATGAACCAATTGATTTAGACAAACAGCGACTGATCATGAGGTTGCAGGAAGTGATACTCTGACAAAATACTTTTGATTATCATACATTATGTAACATTTTATGTTTTTAATGATGTTTTTGTTAATATTAATATGTTAAACGACTTCGAGTACAGAAAATATACTCCCAGTATAGCGACAACCTCGCCAATGCGACCATTTTGGTGGCCGTAATAGCGAGAGTCTTCTGTACTTGGTGCACGTACGGAGGAGCGCCGCTCAGAGCAGTATCTACAGAAAAATTGTAATTTTTGGATTTACTTTGGTACCTGTATATAAATATTTGTGATGTGATTGCGCCATTAGGTGGGCGCCTGGAGCATACTACCTTTACAGGAAGTTTCCTCTCTGTCAAATGGAAAAACTGGGTTATCCCAGAATTTGTCATTAAAATAAATGCTGAAAAAAGAACTAAGATTGATATTGAATACATACACAATATTGACTGGTTTCAGATACAAGTGGCCATATGCTCCGAGGAGCTGACACCTAGTGATATCCGAGCACATGTGAGGATATTGCACAAAGGCATCTCCGAGGAGCTTACAACCGCTTTTATCTGAAACCAGTCTGTATTGTATTTATCATCCGCCTTTCCCGGATAGACGGCATGCTGATTCTAGTGCGTCTTAGATACGCACTTTTTTTCCGCACACACCATTTTTCCATATGCACCTGTTATCACTGCCCGGAGCATACAGCTACATACAACATATCTGTATGCTCCGGGTATGGTGATAAACGCTCCCTATGCGTATTTTCTATGGACACTATGTATTAGGGGGATAAGAAACAATATCATTATCCACCTAATACAAAGCGTCCAAAGTAAACCTATAGGACGTTTGTATAGGCATACCTGGCGCATATGGAAATGTTGTATGCTCCAGGCTGCAAAAATTAATGCATACGGAAAAATAATGCGTATGAAAAAATAGTGCATAACTAGAGTTAACTCAAATCGCCACGCTACCATTTGGATAAAGGGTGATGATAAATACAATATAGACTGGTTTAAGATTTCATGACATCCCATTCATCTCAATTTCTAACCCAGCCATGTCCCTCTCTAGATGGCCCATTAACTATGTATTGACTATGAATATTAACCAATTCTTATATCAGCTCATACCGGGGACTTCTAAAGAGATGTCTTTCTAAAATGCAAGGATAAATACGCCAGTTCTGGGGTATGTCTAATATATTTTGCCAATGAAAGTACAAGGTATAAGGATACCTCGTAGGAGAGTTAGGCCTTCCGTATGATAATATTCAAGCTCGTTTGCTAATACAGTCCTTGCTGACCGAAGGTTGTCCATAAGGGATGATTAATGTTGACCCACATTTTCCCTAGGTCTCGTTGGCGTACAGAAAAAGGTCCTCATATTCGGGTAAATTTGTTTGTATAAAACATTCAGCGAGCGTATGTACCTACATCCAAATATAGAGGGTTCATGGATAGATGTCATTAACTGTATTTACAAGTGTAAATGATCATAAATATGTACTCGAAGGAAGCCAACATACTACACAAATGGTGTATTCAATTGTATTTTTGATATAAAACTCGGTTGAAACGATATGTATTACTTTATACAAGGTCGGTTAGATCAAGAAAATAAGTCTTCGTGACTGAGATCCTAAGCCACTTTAATGTCGGTCAAACATGCTTACTTTCTACACTTTCTAGATGTAGGACCATTATAACGTTATCTGGTGATAACAATAGGAGCCGGCAAGAATATCTGCGATGCAGAGGCCGACTTAATGTACCCTCTTACAGTACAAGATAAAAAGAAAATCTCAAATGAATTGTAAAATCTTGATTCAACTTGAAGAACGTATCATACCCCAACTGGTGATATACAAATACCTGGGCCCGTTGAATAAGATCCTATCGTAAAACTGGATGAGGTTTAATCTTGGCTACCGTATTCCACGACTGGAGTTTGGCAAAGTGACTTCATGAGGCACAGCCGAGTGAAGTCCGGAGCCAAAACTTCAGGAGTGGAATGCGGTGGCCAAGATTAAAACGAATCAGGTTTTGATTTTATCCTACCCTATCTCCTCGATTTTGGAATATTACGTGATAATAATGCTGTATGCCACTAGTGGCATATAAAACTCCGTATGCCAGTCAGCGTGGCATACGGAAACCCAATGTTAAGCCTATGGGATTTTATATTAGGGGTAGGATAATACATAAAGATCCTTTTTTGTACCTCGTACAAGGGTTATCGTTTAATTATTTTCAAGTTCATTTGCGTTTTAGACATCCATAAGGTCGTCTATAAGCTTGTGTTGAATTGAATCGGCCCACATCGTCCCTGGGTATCCTTGGCGTACAGAAAAGGGTCTTCATGTAGGATCAATACAGAAATTGATGAAAAAAGAATCATTCAACAGGCCCAGCTTCCTCCGAGGAGCGCGGCCCAGAGATTGACATAGCGCTGACACTGACCAGCCCTCGGTGAATGGAGCAGCTCTTGAGGCGACTGAGTGACTCGGAGACAATCACCCTCACTCAGTTTCCCGAATTCTCCCGTCATTTCAGCACAAAGACGACCTGACAAGTCTGTCGGAGGTGCTGCCCTCCAGGTGACTCACTTGTTCAGTTTTCATTCATTCCAGGGCCACTTTTTCGTTATCTGTCCAATCAAACATTTCTCCCCAATTTCGAAATTGCTCATTTACTTCTCCGAAACTGCGGACAATCATTTTGCGCTCAGAGATCGTTATTTATGGGAACTTCTCTGAGACAATGATGACGCCTGTGTGGACCGTTAGGACTCTGGAGGCATTTTGCAGGAATGAGCAATTTTACCATTTCAGGAAAGACACTACTGCTGTTTCTACAGCCGCTGATTGCTGCAGCCACCGCTAGGGTGTCTCAGCAAACGAGGAAATCATCTGGTCGACGTTGCTCCGGTTTTTGAGGTGTCTTAGGCTATAACGGATCGCAATTTTATTTTTATTACTTTAACGATCGACTGCATTCAAGCGGTATCGCTATTTTTTTTTACGATTTGATAGCGAAACAACAATTCAATGGCACATATTGAATGAGACAGGGGGTGATTTATTAGTGCTTTAATACAGATGGCGCCATAATCAAATCTGTTGGTGTTGATCGCCATTCTCTATAGGTATCGTTATTGAGAATGCCATTTTTAACTAAAGAGCCTGAAATGATGCGATCCGCAGACGATCTGCTCTGATCTAAAGGTCCGCATCAAAGCCGTATTTTGCGCTGCGATGCGGCTATGCGATTGCGAAGCGATCTGCTAGATTCCGGAAGCAACTGTAAGGCCCTCAGATCGCTATTGTGCGATCCGCAAGGTATCGTAAACCTGGAGCAACAGCCCCCCCCCGGGGGCGTTACTCCACTTTTGGGGATCTCAGAATAGCGACCTGAGGTCGAAATCGTTGCTTCAGATTATTTGCAGATCTTATCGCAACTTTATCACCATCTCCCCTTCATCACTGAAAATGTGGTGTTGTGAAGAGTAGTGATACAACGTGAAAATTATAATAAATCACGACACGATCTGATATTACTGGCGCAACGCTTTTCCCACAGTTCTAGGGGTAACGACCCCTAGTACGCGTAGTCAAATGAGCCGTTCTAGTTGTAGGAATATTTGATTGACCTTTCACTCAGGACGGTTAAGTTTAATCCCCCTGAGACACGGTTAAACCTTTGGTTTACTCTGTGTGACCTTTAACAGCTCATCTCTTTACCTTTCAAGGTTTTGTAAATGCACGCGGGAAACATAATCAGCCATACGGGAATTCAGTAATATTGGTTTACACGGTCAATTTAAGATTGATATGCTTGGTACTCGACGTTTATATTTGAAAATGGTTTTCATAAAAAGGTATGCAAAGACATTGATAGCAGAAAAAGACACCAAAACAAGAGCACAGAGAAAGAGCAGATTACACTACAAAGAACTCGCACGAGTTTCTTTGAAGAGGACCCTCTGTATATATGAAGGAATATATATGGAGACATGATTAGTGTACCTGAATGGAATATGTTCAGACATATTTTGTTCGGATAAAAAATTGCGATCAAAATATCGAGAAACAGATGGAATTCGGGTACACTCACTATGTCTCCTTATCATCAATTACCTTGAAATAGTCAGAAACGCCAGTTTACAACTTACTGTTTCGAGACTGGCGGTGCTCACGTGATACAGAGGGACGTATGGGTATTATTTCGTCACTCAGTGCCGAACGGATTCTGTACTTCTGGACAGTAAAAGTGAGACATTCACACATAGGTATATGATAAAAACGTATATCAACGATATTCCTAATGCCCCAGTCACACTGGCGTAAAATTTGGCGTTTCTTCTACATATTTGAATTGGTGAGGATCACTTATTAACTACGGATTTGGAACGTATCTGTTTGCTTTTCTTGATGCCCCAGTTACATTGGCGTAAATTTCGGCATTTCTTCTACGTATTTAAATTGGTGGGGAGTACGTATTAGCTACGGATTTGGAAAGTATCTCTTTGGTTTGCTTTAACGTTTTAGTACGCTTCTCAACGTTCATCAATGTTTCTTTACGCTTTTGAACGTATTGTGGCGTTTTACGGCGCATTCCGACTTTCATTTACGCATCTCCGCGTTTTCCCACGCATCGCCGCGCATTTGTAAATTTCAAAATGCGTGGAAAAGCGTATACGTGCGTACACGGAAAAACGCCGTTTTTTTACGTCAGTGTGACTGGGGCATTAACGTTTTAGTACGCTTCTCAACGTTCATCAACGCTTATTTACATTTCTGTACGTATTGTGGCGTTTTTCGGCCATTCCGACTTTCGTTTACGTATGTTTTGCGGCGTTTTACAACGTATTAGTAGATTTCAAAATGCGTAGAATAACGTAGAGGTGCGTACACGGAAAAACGCCGTTTTTTACGCCAGTGTGACTGGGGCATCAGGAAATACAAAATCACTCGATGTACATGTACAAGAAGACTCCATGAGCTAGAAGTAAGCGATAGATGCATGAGTGGCATTATTAATATTTTATGTTGTACATCTGAAATCTAATCTCATCTCATTCAGAAACTCATCAATTACAAGTAAAATCTTGTAATAATCGCAAGATGAAGCATCTATTTAGTGAGTTAACTGCCGATGAATTTATGTACAGATCTCAGAAGACACAGAAAACCTGCTGCAAAAACCGACTCTCTTGTGTATTGTTACACCTTGTTTCCTGAAATTGAATTTATGAGATGGTAATACAGGCACAGGGTTAAGGCAACAAATGGGGAAATAATTATGTGTAAGCAGCCAACGGCGTTGGGACATATTAATGTTACAAAAAGCAGACAATGGCATCCCTACAGACTCAGTCACTTTATGAACTTATTATCACCTAAAGGAATAACATGGAAAAATTTAATTTACTTATGAAGTCTTCATAGTTTACTTCTGAAGTCGTCGGTTCAGAGCAGGTTGAAATGATGTTTATGACACTATTTCTGTTAAATCTCTGTCAGCACAGAGATACACATACAGAAGTTTAGGACTCGTCCCCACTTTCCTGGACGTTGATTAATCCTTCCTAGGTCACTGACAGCAGCTTACGGTGTCTCCATGTAGAAAATACATGAGATGATAGTACAGGCACAGGGCTAGGCCAACTAATGGGGAAGTAATTGTCTGTAAGCGGCCAACGGCATTGAGACATATTTATGTTAAAAAAGACAGACAATGGCTTCCATACAGACTAACTCACTTCATTTACTTATTGTTACATACATAAATGATATGAAAAAATACATTTGATTTAAATATGAAGTCTTTGATTCAGAGCAGGTTGAAATGATGTTGGTGCTCATTCACAACAGCACAATGCAACCGAACATCATTTGTACTGCACCCCTCACAGCAGGTAATATTTCAAGGACATTTGTCCATAAGTATATAAAAATAGGATTGCGATATGTGCGAAATATCAGATAGGGATGTTTTTTTCAGAGATATAAGTATGATCTCAAATGATAAAATGCTATCTCTATAATTAAATCTCTGTCAGCACAGAGATACATATACAGAAGCTTAGGACTCGTCCCTACTTTCTCGGACGTTGATTAATCCTTCCCAGGTCACTGACAGCAGCTTACGGTGTCTCCATGTAGAAAATACATGAGATGATAGTACAGGCACAGGGTTAGGCCAACTAATGGGGAAGTAATTGTCTGTAAGCAGCCAACGGCATTGAGACATATTTATGTTAAAAGAGACAGACAATGGCTTCCATACAGACTAACTCACTACATTTACTTATTGTTACATACATAAATGATATGAGAAAATACATTTGATTTAATTATGAAGTCTTTGATTCAGAGTAGGTTGAAATGATGTTGGTGCTCATTCACAACAGCACAATGCAACCGAACATTATTTGTACTGCACCCTGACAGCAGGTAATATTTCAAGGACGTCTGTCCATAAGTATATAATAATAGGATTGCGATATGTACAAAATGTCAGATAGGGAGGTTTTTGTTCAGAGATATAAGTATGATCTCAAATGATAAAATGCTGTCTCTATAATTAAATCTCTGTCAGCACAGAGATACACATACAGAATCTCAGGACTGTCCCCACTTTCCCGGATGTTGATTAATCCTTCCCAGGTCACTGACAGCAGCTTACGGTGTCTCCATGTAGAAAATACATGAGATGATAGTACAGGCACAGGGTTAGGCCGACTAATGGGGAAGTAATTGTCTGTAAGCGGCCAACGCCTGGCAGCCGAGCTCCACCGGCGGCCAGATTACCATCGGCAGGAAGGAGAGGCGTGGGTCCTGTTATCAGCACCAGGGGCGCGGCGGTAGGTGTGGCAGGGGCGGGCAGGTCTGCCAATCTGCCCCCGGGCGTGTTCCAGCCACACCGGCTCAGACGCGCAGAGGGCGGCCTCGAGACACGGTCGTTGCCCGGCCTATCCGGCTTATATTCCCAGCGCTAAGGTGCTTTTAATTATATTATTGCCATTCTCAGCGTCAGGCACCTGCCACACCCATATTTGGGATGAGCGTTGCAGGATGCGACAAATTAGATGCTGACATCATAGAGGCTTGTAAATGTCCACGGCAGGTAATTTATAAATAAAAAGATATTTTCTTTACAGAATCGTTTATTAACATCTAAAGAGGTTTGAATTACATCGATGTATCTATGATAGTAACTTGGCAAATTTCTGACAGAATGTTACAGTATGATATATTGATAATAATTACCTCATACCTGTTCATATAACATAGATTTATGTTAATGCTGAAAATATTGCTGCTTGTTTTAATACTCTCTTAAGTCTTTTCTTTTTGTAAATGAGCTTAGCTTTATATTTTCAGAATGTAGACACCATTCACTTAGGTCCTTCTCCTGATAGAATAAAAAACAGTATTAACATAGCTGCTAGGTACCCACTTCATTTGAGCCTACGTTTAAAATGTAGTGCACTTCTTTGGTGTAGTTATGATATGATTTTGATGGGTCACCAAATGGTTGTTTTTGCTATCCAATGTAAATTAGCGTATAATACCTATCAAAATTGGATAAACGGACATGACATCAAATTTACTCATTTAGATATTGAATGAATCCCAAGAAACCGGTTTCGACTGATAACTGACATTATTTCAAAATCACCAGGTGGCGCCTGCGTGAATTGTCCAATATGTCTTTAAAGGACAATTTATGGTGCTAACTTTCCGTCATTGGATCATTGTAGGAAATCCAGATACCCCCCCCCCCCCCCCCCCCGCTACTGTCGGACAAAATTATGTTCCTCGGAGACAGTTTCCAGTTTTGCTATTCGATGAATTCGTCTTGCTTCGAATCCCAGAATCATGTTGACGCTATGATAAAGGTGGGTGTCCACTGAGCTCCCGACACACTACGACACACTGCGACAAGCCTTCCGACAAGCGTTACGACACAGAATCGAACGTTTTGGGTTTTTGTCGTAGCAGTGGACACACCGTTCCGACACGGCTTCCGACACACTGCGACACACTCCGACATGACTACGACACAGCGCCCGTGTCGTAGCCATGTCGTAGCCCTTCCGACAAGATTAAACATGTTTAATTTATCGTAGAGGTCAGCTTGTGTCGTAGTGTGTCGGAAGCATTCTGCACTATGTTAAAGCTATGAACTGCCCCCCACCCACACACGTGCGCCTTTATAAACTGTTATAATATCATATATACAACATTTTATCCTCTGTTATATAGGGATATGCATTACGAATGGTCCATTGAACATATTCAGGAACAGATATGATAAACATTTTTAATAATCATATACTTTTAAAATCATAATCCAGGTCTGAGATACATGATTATAGATATTTGTTCGGATATCTAATACTCTTGATAAAAGACTTTAATTCACTACGTTTTTCTTTTCGAAAATTGAAGAAAAACATATTTTTCAGTATATTTCCTATATAAATTAAGTCCCTCAAGTGAGCCGTTTGTGTCGGAGTGTGTCGGTACCGTGGCAACCTTTCTTTTCCCGCCAAACCGTTACGACACACTCCGACAAGGCTCTACGACACACTCCGACACACTCCGACAGAGCCCTTCCGACAGGGATTTTCTTTGTCGTAGTGTGTCGTAAGCCTTGTCGGAGTGTGTCGGAAGCAGTGGGTACCCACCTTTACACAGTTGTGGTAAATCTGTCACGCAGTTGCATCTAAAGCCTGCCTAAGTTGTCAGAGGAGACGGAACGGGCGTTGATCTTTCCGAAATTGCCTAGACCATGGCCACAGCCCTAGAATTTGTCGGAAGTCGCCTCGTACAAATTCACTTGAAGTGCACAAAGATCGTCCGGTAGTTTACCGTTCTGGTTGAACTCAGCTGTCAGCACAGTTCAACCAGCACGTCGTCATTGTGACCGACTGAGGAGGTTTAATGGGTTCACGAGGAGAACGGAGTGGCGCCCCCTGACGATTACGAGACGCATTCCGGCCTCCCCGGATGCAGCGCCATCTAGAGGCTCCCGGCCGTTGTGACATCATCCTCGTGACGTCATGCCGCACCCCATCAAAGACGCCTTTGAACATTTTGTTTGATCCTGCTATTACGCCGACAAGTTCGCTTTTTTTTGCGCATCTGCGACGCCTAAAGATGCCCCCGAAGAAAACACCCGCGGGCAAGACCCAGAAAATCGTTAAAAAGACATCGGCAGGGGAGAACAAGAACGTAAAAATGGACAAGAAAATCGAGGATTTGAGTCGCGAAATGCGGACTATGAAATCTGCATTGATGGCTTTCACTCAGGCGGCAGCCTCTAGGAACCAGGCGGCAGCCTCGCCGTCCAGGCCTATGAACGATTCCGCGATGGCGGTTCCACAAGTTTCTCCATCGACGCCTACGGGACCTCAGATGCGGGGATTCGATTTACATCGACCGAATACTACTGCGAGTACAGCCCCAACGGCCGTTAATGATGGTTTCGCGGCATCCATGTTGGCGCATCCCTGGATTCCCAGGGACGCACCTAGTCTTGGCGTCTCGTATCAGGATCAATCCATCGACGACCAGGTCCGCCTATTACTTCAATCTACGGCTCATGTACTACGGCCAAACAGAGGTAAATTTATTATTCCCTGCCACTACGTATTGCTCCCCAGCCGTAAGGACCACATGAGTCTGGGCACTGTAAATTTACAGGAACACATTTGGGGTATCCTCCGCATCGTGGACGATGCGGCGGTGCCCCCTACCGTCAAACCTCATGTACTTTCACACCTCCGGGAGGTCGTGGAGGATTGTTTGGATTACGATTTCGCAGCCGTTCGCCGGTGGAGCGAAGAGATCTTCATACGAGTGGCGGAAGGTCGTTTCGCCAGGGGATGGGAGGATTCCGAGCAAATCCAGCACCTACGCACGGCGATTTCTCGTTCTGAAAGTTCTCGTGTTTGCCGCGCGGTGGAGGCACCGGCGGCAAAGAAGAAAAACAAGGCGCCCGGTTCCTCTCCAGCCCACCCCCCCTGCAAGTTGTACAATAGCGAAGGGGGTTGTGCCGTCACCCCCCCTCATTCCACGAGTGGGGGAACTGTTGTTCACTGTTGCTCCTACTGTTCTGACAACTTTGGAGCCCATCATGCCCACAGTTTCGTTGATTGCCGGATAAGGGCCCGCCATGAGGCCACCGGCGGCAGTCACGCTGTTGGCACGCCCTTTCGCGGGCAGGCAGGAGGACGACCTGCCGCCGCCAACAATTCTGCTTAACTCGCCCCGGCAGGGGGAGCGTCTTCCGGGGGGTGGGGCGGACAACCCCCCCCCGGCATGCCATGTCGACGCTCCTGCCGCCGAAGTGTGGCGCCCCCCTCCCTCGGACGAGTTCCGTGAAAGCTACCCCGTGGAGGTGGCGCTTTACGACGCGGTACGGGCCGGCGGCGACTACAATTACCGAGCTGCTCGCCGCGAGGTTCCGTCTGGCCTACGGGTCGACCGTTGGGCCACACTCCTGACCAACTACCACGACTCCGAACTGTGCGATTTTCTTCGCTACGGCTGGCCGATTAGTTTCAATCAGTCACGCTGGCCCGTCTCTACATTCACCAACCACGCATCCGGGAGGACCCAGGGTGCCGCCCTTGCCGCATTCGCTGAAAAAGAATTGCTTCTCGGGGGTCTGACAGGCCCCCTCACCCAGCTACCGTTCGGCCAGTGGTCACAGGTTTCACCACTCCTCACTCGTCCTAAGAAGGGGGGGGAGGGGGTTCGAGTCATACTGGATTTGTCGTTCCCTCCTGGCCAGGCGGTCAACGACGCCATCACACCGGGTCTCTACCTGGGGTCTCCCGCCACCTACACCCTCCCCGGGGTGGGAGACTTGATCGAGGAGGTTCTCGCGGCCGGCCCTACGGCCCACGTCTGGTCCGCAGATCTTTCCAGGGCGTATCGACAACTCAGGATAGACCCCATCGATGCCCCCCTACTGTGCTTCCGTGTAGGGGGGTCTTTCTACGTGGAGCGATGCCCCCCGTTCGGTTGCCGCACCTCCTCGATCGCGTGCCAGCGCACATCGAACGGGGTTGTCTATATGATGCGTTCCCGCGGCCGGCACTGCCTCGCGTATCTGGACGATTTCGCGGGCGTTGCCGCAGGGAAGCGCGCCGCCCAGGAGGCGTACGGCCACTTCCTGTGGTTAGCGGACCAGCTGGGCCTCCAACTCGCCGCGGAGAAGTGCCAGCCCCCCACCCGCCGCCTCACCTGGTTGGGTTTCGTGCTGGACATCGATGCGGCCACCGTCTCCATTCCTCCCGGCAAGCTCGCAGATGTACTGGAGGTGTGCCGCGACTGGCAGGGCCGATCCCACGCATCTCGCCATCAACTCCAGTCCCTCCTGGGGCGTCTCGTCCACGTCGGCCACTGCGTCCGCTACGCCCACCGCTTCATGACACGCCTCTTCTCGGCCCTACGGGCGTCGCAGGGCGCCGCAGTTATCACCGTCGGCCGCGAGATGCACGCGGACATCGCGTGGTTCCGCGCTTACGCGACGTCCTCGAACGGGCGTCACTACTTCGGCCCGCCCGACGCTTCTACCGACCTCCACATCGACGTCTCCGCGGCAGGCGGCACGGCTTCTCTGGGGGGGTCGGTCGTCAGGTGGGGGTGGGTCCCCGGCGACGCGGACATCCCCTCGGACAACGCCCCTCGCCACGCTTACGCCCTGGTCGTGGCGCTTCATCTCCTCGCTCCTCACGCCCCCCCGGGCGTCGCCATCCGGGTCCACGCCTCCCATCCGGGCGTACTCGCCCCACTCGCCCCGGGGCTCATCAAGAACGGCCAGATCGCCGCATGCGCGCGGCAAGTCTGGCTCGACGCCGCCCTCAGAGACACCGACGTGCTTCCGGGGGGGGTGGGGGGGCTGCCCCCCCCAACGCACGCGCCGACTCACGCCGATGTCCCTACACACGCAGATCTCTTCAATATTGGTTTGTAATTTGCAGGCACACCACACGATCTCCACGCCCGGATGAGGGCCTCCCACGACGCCGCGCTTGCCCCCTCCACTCACAGGAACAAGGAGGTACAGGCGCGGAGGTACGTCCGCTTCGCCGCCGGGCACACCGCGGTCATACTCCGGCCTACGGTCCTGGAGGCATGTCTCTACATACAGCACCTGGCGGATACGTTCTCGTCACCCGCGGCCGTGAGGAACGCCATTTCCGGCGCCCGCGCTTGGCTCTCGGACCACGGAGGGGACGCCAGCGCTTTCGGCTCACGGCAGGCCGCGGCCGTGTTGCGCGGCACGGCCCTGCAGTCGGCGCACATCCTACGCCGCGCTCCTCCCATCACCATGGATATGTTGTCGTCGATTGCCAACCAGGCGGCATCGCTCACGACCGGGGTTCTCGTCAAAGCCGTGGCGCTCGTCGCTTTTTTCTCCCTCCTCCGCGCCTCCAATCTCTTCGCGCCACCTCCGGGGAGGCGCCAGTCTTCTCACGCGCTGTTGCGCGCCGACGCGGTCATACAGGACGGCCGTTTAGTGCTCACCGTGCGATCTGCTAAGACCTTAGGACCCGGCCGTTCCCCGGCTGTGATTTCCCTGGAACCGTCTGACGACAGGGCATTATGCCCAGTGAGGGCATGGAGATCTTATATAGCGGCCGCCCCCGCGCGGCCGTTAGACCCCATGTTTCTCCTACGACCGGCGGAGCCGTTTTCGGCCTCTCAGTTCACCGCGGTCGTTCGTTGCCTCTTGCAACGGGCCGGTTTCCCCCACGCGGACGAGGTGACTCCTCACTCGTTCCGGAGGGGGGGGGCCCAATTTTTTCATTCCCATGGCATGCCGGCCGCGGACTTACAGCGTCTCGGCACTTGGGCATCCTCGGCAGCCATGGCACCTTATCTTGTATAATATTCTCAGACTTTCAGCTTGGTATCTTTTTCTCACATTATACCGTTTATACCAGTTTGACTCCCTCGATCACCCTGGTATTGTATTTTATACTTCATGATACCGTATGTCATACTTCCAGTTTTCGGTAATAAATGTTACCAAAATGCCTTCGACGAGTTTTGGTCATTGTGACCGACTGAGGAGGTTTAATGGGTTCACGAGGAGAACGGAGTGGCGCCCCCTGACGATTACGAGACGCATTCCGGCCTCCCCGGATGCAGCGCCATCTAGAGGCTCCCGGCCGTTGTGACATCATCCTGGTGACGTCATGCCGCACCCCATCAAAGACGCCTTTGAACATTTTCCTCCCACCCACCCCACAGTTTTCCTATGGACTTTCTATGGTATCTTTTTCTCACATTATACCGTTTATACCAGTTTGACTCCCTCGATCACCCTGGTATTGTATTTTATACTTCATGATACCGTATGTCATACTTCCAGTTTTCGGTAATAAATGTTACCAAAATGCCTTCGACGAGTTTTGGTCATTATGAAAGTTATTAAACAATGAGTAGTGGTTTACTGAGCCCCCATTGTTACTATCAAGTGTGAATAGTAACCTAAATGAATGAGATCAAGACTTTGTACTGTTACAAGAACTATTGCTGATGTTACTGCAATGCGCTAGGTTGACTGGACTGGAGAGTGTACATTGAGATCCAGGGGGATCTTGAATAATCTAGGCTCGTATATGAAGACCCATCTCTGTACCTCGTACGAGGGTTATCGTTTAGTGATATCTAAGTTCGTTCGCTAAGACAGTCTTAGCTGTCCATAAGATCGTCCATAAGTATTGAGTGAAGTTGACCCACATCGTCTCTGGGTCTCTATGGCATACAGAAAAGGGTCTTGATGTTTAATCCTGGATTATTCAACAAGCTCCAGGTTCTACGCTGGCTCCATGTTTACCAAGTGGGAGCGACTGTGGTGATCGTAACCAAGGGTTGCCTCCAGCGGCCTATTAAGTAGAGCCAGCATGGTCAGTTAGGCCAAGGGATAGAGCCTGTATGTAATTTGGAACAAAACACCATATATCATCAATAGAGAATCTATATACATCGGATAATGATATCAGGAAATGTCACGAGATTTCATATGATTGTTTGTGTGGTGTGAGTTGTCTCCACAGAATGATATCATGAAGTAGAGCCGAGTAATATTTGTAGCGGAAGACAATGAATGCAATGTAAATAATTATATGAAATTCAGCGATGTTTCGGTTTTATCCTATCCTGTCACATGTTTTTAACTTCATATGTCAACCATGGCATATACACATTTTATGGCATAACTGTCACACTTCATTAAGTCTATGGAGTTTTATATTAGAAATAGGATAAAAACTAGATGGGACTGAGGCCGTATTCCCCGGACAGCAGGACGCGGCAGGATCGTGCAGACAACTGAAACCGGAACCACTCCGCTGTCGCTGCTCAGCCGGCGGGTTTTTACCTGCTGCTCTTAATGCCCCGCCAGTGGTGACTCCTAATCCCAGATTGCTACGAGCAGGAACCGAACAACAAGGCCAGGCCCGTCTGGAAGGTGCAAATCAACGAGGCGTCGACGTTCCCACGTGTCTGAACACATCGCTGCAGTCCGGGCCGCAGTTAAACCTGGCGTTTACACGAGACGACCAAAAACGCGACGATTGTAGATCGTCTAGAGAAAGGTCGTCAGGTGGTCCTCGATGACGTGATAACGATTATGGGCGACGATTCTTGAAGGTAGACCCTGCCTAAACTACATCTGAATGTATGATTATATACACAATAATGACTGGTTTTGTGTACGAGTGGCTGTAATCTCTGAGTAGTTGACACGTTGTAATATCCGAGTGATTAACAAGGATATTACGTCATCAATTATGAGGAGATTATGGTCACTCGTATACAAAACCAGTGTATTTATTACCCACCTACAAGATTAATAACAAATCTATTGCAATGAAAATGTTTCTGCAAGACATATAGTTCCAGACATCACAGCACTGTCAAGTGTGGCAGTAATTCAGTGTAGACTTGCACCGACAATACAGTTTGCCATCAACCTGTACTTTTAGCATGCAAAGTGTGTTATTACAATGATTTCTGATGGTAATTGATATTATTATGATTGAGTCTAAATAAGTGATATTGAATGAACATTCAAGAAACTTATTATGAAGTACACAATGATCTGACCTCGTTATGGACAGGACTATTTTTCCAGAATCTCCTGCAGGAGATTCTGACATTCCAGAATGTCTGGATAGCTGTTTCCAGGTGCCCTTTACATTTCCTATGGAGACCCGGTAATAATTATCTATCCCGGCATTTACACTAGGCCATTCTAACCAGCGATTCTGGTCTTATTCACCTCCTGACGACTTTCAGCAGTAAAATGATCGTCTAGTCTAAATGCCAAGTGTGTGGCGACTGCAGATCATATGATTATGTTATATTATGTAATATAGCACCACCTCACGACTATTGGACATGCTTTAATGCCCGTGTCTATTTCTAGCCAGCTGGAAGTAGCCGTTTAGACAGGTGGTGATTCTGTGAAAACTTAGTTATTAGCGTAAATGCTAGAGTACATTCTGAAGTCGACGACCTTTGCAGTGGACATTGCCACCATCTAAAGACTATTGGCTTGACGAATTACAGTCGCCACGTCTTTAGTCAACTAGAGTAAATGCCAGGTCAGGTGGAAAAAAGTTGAGTAAAATATCTTGATCATTGATGCATAACATGTTTCTGGCGAGGTGGTTGATGACTGAGCTTCTATAAACCCGTCTATGGTCGTCACTGGTTTGGCGTTTACACTGGACTACGCGACGTGGTCAGGTGGTGCTAAATTCAAGAATCGTCGCCCTTAATCATCTAGGATAAACGCCTGGATAGGCGTGTACGTGTAGGAACTCAGTTATCACAGATGTTGTTGTCGACATAAGCGTTTGCAGATGAGAAGTGGTGGGAGTCGTCGCGTAGCCCGCTTTGGAATAGGGCAAAGACGAGGTTTTTAGGCACCCCTCTCATAAGATCTCACACTCTCCACTATTCTGTACTCCCACTATGGAGAAGAATTCTTAATGAACTAGGCTTAGAGCCTTGAGAATCCACTGGCCTGCCTCCAGTGCCTAAGACGCTCATCAATGTGAGCCAAAGATTCCTATGATAATTATGCCACCTAACGGGAATACTGTATGTCAGTGGATTCTCAAGACTCTAAGCCTAGTTCATTAAGAATTCTTCTTAGTGAGGACCTTGTACAGAATACGACTTAGAGAGTGCGAGATCTTAGGAGAGGGGTGCACTTAGGCATGGGATACTCACACTCAGATACGCTAATGGTCAGAGTGATTGGAGAGCTTACATAGACTTAGGTAAAGTATTCACCCCTGATCTCTATTCAGGGGTGAACAGCTATCCTATGTTTTTAGGCGAGGCACTGTGCAGTTAGGGAGCCAGCGAGGAAGACTGAACAAAATGGCTGGATTTGAGAACCAGCCAAGCTCCATTGGAAAACTAAGTCTAATACACAGTTATAAAGTAAGAGGCAGCTGTTTAGAAGGTTGGCGAAGACAAATGGGTATATATTTATCGTTTCAATTTGGTTTTTATCCATGTCAGATGGCGGCCAGTGAGGAATGACGACCCGGTGGAGGGCTCTATGGCAGAGGAACCCGGCCCTGTACAGGGCCGGGTACACTGGCTAACATAGACTCTGTGCTTGCTGCCTAAAACTATCCCTTCACTATCTGTGTGCCAACTCTGTGATATTGGAAGGGTGCAGAGGGCCAGTCTCTCAGGTGTACCCAGCTGAACATGACCTGGCACCAGAGACCTTATTAGACCTTATTATAAGTACTTTATTGACCCACTGTTGATTGCTGTATATGTGAAAGGCAATTGTAGAAATGGCAGTTTGGCTTGGTGCCAAGTGGCATGGGCTACAGAAAATGACCAATTGACTGAATATGACCTAAACCTTTCAAGTGTTATTTCTAATTCCACGCTCATTCATAAATGATAAACATACCATTTAAACCTACCTGTCCTTGAAAAGGGGGAGGGAATTCCAGAACTACACTTGAATTATAAAATGAACAATACTCCACTCATTTTGGATGCACTATAATCATCACTTCGCTTCGCCTCGATGATGATGACTGCATCCAAATAAGTGGAGTATTGTTCATCAATACGATTCTCAATGCAGTTCTATGTCGGTCATATTATCATATACCCATGGCTAAAGGTCTCTGAAATTCTACCCGCTTCTAGGGGTCCAGTATAGATAGTGTTTGAATCGACTGTGCCTGTAGTGAACGAGCACCGACATTGGATCAGCAGGTTGCGAATCGAAGACTTAGTAAGTAGATAAAATGCCGTTTATCATGTTATTTAGGAATGTAATGATAAGTAAACATAGTGACTGAGCCTGTATGCCTTTTGAAACTGAAATACATCCCTCCAACTCCAAACTCGGGACATATCTATGCTATGACAGACCTCGCAATGACCTTTCCTACATGCTCAGTATGCCCGTTTTCTCTTGATCTTTGTTTTAGAAAGTGGGCATTGTTTGCTCCACCATTTTATGAAAGACTGCAGATCTGTTTGGAGATTGCCCAACAGAGCACGTAATCGCACTCTCCCAGCTCCAGGTACATCTTCTGACGTGCTGAAAGACCTGAGAGCACTAAGGATGGGCTGTGAGAGTGGCTGATTAGGCGTGTGTGCGGTGATGAGGAGAGGAGATAATGAGTCCAAGCCTCAGGCCCCATGAGAAGAGTAGAGGACGGCTTGTGACTAAGAGGTTAATTAATTAATGTGCTAATGAGGGCCATGTGGAGGTCACCTGGTCGCGCGGGGGGCACCGGTACAGGGCTCATGTAAAGTGTTCATAGCTTTGGCGCAAATATACGATCTCACGAGAATAGGGCATTTGGTCAGAATTATCGGTATACCTATGAGATTATACATAGTTAAGGTGATATAGAAAACGGTCTCAGATCAATTTAAGATGATAGCCTATAGCTATAATGGAAATGGGAAATTATGTGATCAAAGGCAACTCTTTATGTTAGACAAAATATATGATAACTTTTGATACATTGGGAAGCCCAGATATTCATATACAAGTATAGATAGGGAAAGACGATTATGGGGTGAATGCCTAATGAATAACTCAGACCAATGCCTAATAGTCTAAATTCATGAATTCAAAATATATAGTTATTTCAGTATGAATTCTGTGTCTGGTTTTCTATTTTCTATCTCAGTCCAAGGGATCGACTTTGGTATTTCTATCACTCTTTTATACAGTAGCGACGCAGATAGTCCTTCGGATGTGCTACATCTAATGGTGCCGTGACCAGGATTGTTCATAAGAGACCAGTTTGTTTGGAAACGCAACGAAAAGTCAGTTTTCTGGAGTTTCAGAGGCTGTTCAATAGTGTGTGAGCGGAAAGATGTCAGAGTCCCAACAGCCCAAGGCAGAAAGGGCGTGTTGATGCATGCTTTCTGATCTTTATCCTACCCCTAATAAAAACGGTCCATAGGCATAACATATGCAAATTCTATGCGGCATGCCATGACATAAAGTGCGATTTATGCCTCTAGGGGCATAAAGAAAATCGACCAATCAGCGACCAGATTGTGAGCTGCTCCGAAAAAAGTTCCAGTTGGACTCAGAAGTTCCGGTTGGTCTTTCAATCGATATTTATATTTTAGTAATCCAAAAGGGTAGAGATAGGGTAGGATAAAAACGAAACCGAACTCGAGTTAGACTTGTCAGTGTCTATGCCACTCTGGGCAGGTCTGTTCCTCACTACGCTCAGCTAGCGCTTCGCGTAGTAATACACGACCTTCCCGTCGTGGCATAAACACTGACAAGTCTAACTCTCGTTCAGTTTCTACTAAGTCTTACATGCTAGAATATAGGAAACACTGTTCATGCAAAGTTGGCACCATAAAAGATCAGAATGAAAGTGCGTAAATTGCATGCTGTGAGAATAGATGAGCATGATTGGATTGCCTAGAGTCTAGCTTAGCTGTGTAACATGCTATTTTCCTGTGTTTGAGAGTAACTTAGGGAAGGTGAAATCATTGGGAAGTTTGCATGGAGAGTAGCTTTTCCCAGTGAAATTGACTTATTCATTTGCTGATTTTTTGCCCGCAAGTAGCCTTGACGCGGCAGTCTGCAATTTCATATTTCACACTATCATAGTTATGGTGAATTTTACTGATAAAATTAAAAGGTTTTCAGGATCACCACTCTTAAGATGGATTTTGTTAATCGAGCATGAGTTGGATCCTTAGCCCGTTCCGCTCTGTTGGGCGAGTGGCTGGTCAGTCGCAGAAGCCCCCGCAATCAACCACCCCTGTGTCGTATCCACTAGACCGTGATTAGAACCAGGTTTACCAGGTTACAGACAATATAGATGTTTTGCCAAAGTAGGTCACTAATTAAGACTAAATTATTGAACTGTGATGCAAAGAAGAATCAAATATAGAGCCTGAAGTATAGTTACAGAACAGATTACTTTATCCACATATAAATCAATTACTTAGATATTCAGATACAGGGGCTCAGTACGAACAGTAAACCTGCCCCTAATGGCTCGTCATTGGCTCACTAACTGACCAATGGGATTCCAGTAAATACTGACCAATGACTGCCTGTTCAGGCCACCTTCCAGTCCAATTACCGCACGACCACCATACCACCACTAATGTACTAATTTAATAAACATAAAATATAGTATTTATCATATTGTCCATATATTTCATTAATTCAAAATATAAACATAGAATAGTAGAGACATGGTCGGTACACCTAGATCTGTACTAACATGGGAGGCCCGTGTACCTTGTCAAACACGTAAACGCCACAGTGGTGACTCGTGCGCATAAATCACTCTACCTTCCCTCGGCACAAAATGGCGGTTACACTTTGGTAATTGTTGTTTTTATTGACATAAAACAACAGAGTCCGACATAATTAACCGGAGAAGGCTGCCACGGGGGAAGGGAACACTCTACTTTACCCACCATCAGCCCTGCTAATGAAGCGCCCGCTGTCACCTGCCGGCCAGACGTATAGCGTGCACCCGTCTGTGTCGATAGTGATGCCGTTGTTGTGTATTGCTTAAGTACAATTAAATATTGTTTACTTTTAATCTACATGTAAAAAGGAATGAACAAATAAATATTTTTTCTAAATTAATGCGATTAATATGACATAGAATAATGTAAGTTCTGTGGTAATTTGAGATGTATTTTCATGTAGAATTCAATAGGGCCCCGCATAAGGGGGATACCCTCCGTTCAGAGCGGAGTATCGTGCCCCATACAAAGGGTAAAATCAAACATCTAAATGGGAATTGTCTCAGTGGGATTTATGTACTTCACAGTGTGTTTTATGATATAATGATAGTGTGTATTGACTCAGATTGCGATATATACAGCTTGGGGCTTATTTTTCAAAATGTCAGCGAGTAAGCAGGTATTAATGATGATGTCCAAGTGGTCTAAAGATGTAAAATTACTAGAATTACTCATTTAAATCATTATCTTATCACTTACCTATCTTGTTCACCTATTTCTCTCTTACTATGTGAGACTTGTGGCGATTTTCAAGATACTGCTGTGATTGTTTGTTTATTGGAAGAACTGGGTTTTATAATTTAGAAATGAATAATAAACACCAAAGAAAAAAATTAAGAAAAAAAGATGAAACTTATTCAGTATGGGTTAATTGATATCCCGGAAATACATCTCGATGCTGCAGTCAGAAGGATGTATTTCTTGGACTAAAGAAGAGAACAGCATCAATTCCCCCATAGTAAATGTTTCTTTATTGTGATATACCTGAAAATCATTAAATTTTTTTTTAGATATAAACCAGCAGACAATTACTACTGCCCTAGGTCACGAATAGTATTACTACTGCACCCGGGTAGCGGGTAGTATGTCCCGGTGAAAGTAAATCAAATTTACAAGCTAAGGATCGGAAAAATTACTTTCCGAAGTCTTGTTGGAGGAATGTAATTTTTCCTATATACCCTCAAATATAGATAAACATGGATATTTCTTGACCTGCGATGGTCCAATAAGCAATGGCTACCCTTATCGAGTAACTCCAGCCGCTATGTTTTCGTCCCGTTTGTTTCATAGCAACTATGAGTGACATCATGTGACCATGTCATCAATGTAGTATGTTTACATTCTCCAGGCTGCGAAATCGCGGTGATTGCAACCCCGGCGAATATTCCTATTCATTTAAAAAAAAAAAATGTTTGCCTTCCTTTTACACCATTCAGAATCCTTTTATATTTTTCCAGGTCATTTCCGAGTATTGGTCTGAGTGGGTGTCCGCTTCTTTGCCACATTGAACCATATAGAGTAAAGTGTATTTTATTGTCACAGCTACTTTGTCTCTGGTAAATGCTTTTAGATTTCGTTTATTTATTCATTTTCTATTCCTTTATATACAGATTAATATATTTGCCATTTACATATCAAATTTAAGTTATTCCAATTCATTCCTGGTGTGTCAATGTGAAGGAGGGAGTTGCCATTTTTAATGCAGTGCATTAGCCAATCATATCGTCCATAAAAATCACGTAATCAGCCTAGAAAATGGTCCTTCATACACATAAATAACATGAAAATATGCAATTCTATTTACTTATGAAGTCATTGATTTACACCCTTTTGACCCGATATTGGTGCTCATTTACTACAGGCACACTACGCCTGAACGTTACTTATACTGCACCCCTAGCAGCGGATAGTATTTCATAGAACTTTGTTTGGCCATAGGTATATAATTATATACGTGTGTGTTTGTGTGATATTACCCGTACAATGTTATGATTCAGTTCAATGATCCGGCATTGCATTTGCACCAAACAACAATATAAGCTCACATACAGATGTGGGAAAAATGAATACAAAATATTGACTGGTTTCAGATACAAGCGGCAGTATGCTCCGAGGAGTTGAGGTGAAGTAACATCCGAGCGTTAGAAACCAGTCTATATTGTATTTATTATCCATCTTTACTGGACAAGTGGCATGTCAATATCAATTCGTTTTAGTTATGCACTATTTTTCCGTACGCACTATTTTTCCGTATGCGCCACCCGGAGCATACAACATATCCGTATGCGCCGGTTATGTCAATACAAACTCCCTATGTGTTTTCTATGGACACTTTGTATTAGGTGGATAATGAATAGAAATGTCTCCGCTAGACTGGCATCTGAGCACGTAGTTTTAGTCGTCTGTAACTGACGCACGAGACACTATAGCAGCGATCCACGTTTAGTTTTTTCCCGCTTGCCATGGCTCAATTGGTCTCAATACAACAGTAACAGTCCACTGGGAGCCACAAGAAACATGCTCACAAAGGTTAATGATCAAGTCTTGTTTTTGATCTGTGTGAGAAATCTAAGAGGGAGCTGAGGCCTGAGGATTAAAGGAAAAAATCACCATACATGATGGTTAGTGAAGGCAACACTGATTTCTCACGCGGCCGCCTTATTACTGAGTAAATCACGTCATAAAACAGCGTCCTTGTATCAAGAGTGGAGTAGAGAGCCATTTTTATCATATTCCTAAAGTATCTAGGAATATAAAGGAAACACCAAGCAAGTCAAATGCCGTCTTAGGAATATGCCTTTATTATTCACGCCATGGTTAATTGTTAACTAAAAAGTCCTCTTGTGATGTCAACTGACCCATGTCATACCTCATTTGATTTTTCATCAATTTTAAACAACTTACTATCCACCCTGTAAACGTTTTGCTATATTTTAACACCGCTACTACGTGTAAGCGATGACAATGTTTTATTAAGACTGAGTAGAATAACGGGCCACTATGGAAAACCAACTGTCAAGTGGAATTGATGCCAATAAACATATCTTTCTACTTTGTGATAACATTCAATTAGTTTTCATTCAGAACTTAATGACCCTCCAGAGGACAAGACCACTGGTGAACCAATTCAATAATTTTGGCGTCAGCAAATCGCTCCAGGTGTATCAATTCTCTATTCATGTACTCTCATGGCGCTATAACTTTCTGCGACTGCTGAGGTAGGGCTAGTAGTTAGATCAGGGGCCTGTTGAATTTTTTTTTAAATTTTTTTTTTATTCATGTAGACAGTTACATTCGCCTATCTAGGCGTTCTTCCATGTAGTCGAAAAAGAAGATGAAAGTAAATGACGGAAGCATTTCTTTACTTTACTTTAATTAAAGCTCGTACATGAAGATCCTTTTCAGTATGCCAATAAGCCTATAGACAATGTGGGTGAACATTATGTAACTATCATGGACGACTTTCCATCAGTTAGGACTGTCTTAGCGAACGAACTTGAATGATATTAGAAGGTAACCCTCGTCCGAGATCTCCTTGTATCCTGTACTTTCGTAGTCATTCAACAGACCGCCAGGTCCTCCAATGAATAATTCTCCCCCGAAAAGGCATTATCCTGATACTCACAAGAGCTTGATATCCCTACAGGAGGAGAACGTTAATCTAATCCCACTGTTCATATATAGGGCACAGCACATATGGAAGCGGCCATCTTGCCCTCTGATGCAAAGCAAAACACCAGGTGGCAGGTCCAGTTATCAATGGATTTATCAAAAGAAATTGGGGTTTGCCATAAACGGGTTTTACCTTCTTCTCACGATTATCTATAGATTACGACAGCAGAAATTTGTTGTTGTCGCCAAACTACAGTGGCACTATATCATAATTTCCTGGTGGATGTTGGCAGAACTAGTAATCACTCTGTGCCCTATAGGGCCTGACATCATGAAATCCCTTTAACACTGGAGGTGTAGAATAGATTTGTTCCTGCCTGCAATAATATACTAGCTAACTGCGTTGGAGCACTAGAAATATTTTTTTACCCAATCTAGGCTGCACTCTCTCTTATAAATATGAAGATGTAGGATGGAACTTTATCTGACCCCTGGGATTTTTCCCATATTCTTAACATTAGGAACTCGTACTGAACGCCCATGGAATATTGTAAGAAAATACTCAATGTGGGATAATGTCACAAATGTTAGCCAACTAGTCAGTAATAGGGGTTGGATAAAATCTGAACCCCCTAGATCCATAGCCACTCAACCTATGCCATTCGTTTTGGTTTGCTACATAATCTCAGTCGGTTTTGCCTCATGAGATTACTCCGCAATCAAAACTCATAGCATATTCTCAGTATCTATGGATCCCGATGCAGATCATTCTTAGTATTTTCTTTGAATCATATCCTTATTTTTTAGAAGAAGATGGGACATACGAATTATTAGGTCTGGTAATTAAGTCCAGCCCATGCAGGGTTGATACCTACCAACTCTACTGACTCTCTCACTGGGTTTATAACTCCTGGAAGAAAATATAAAATATAAGCATTTTAATGATTTGAAAATCATTAAAGAAATTTTAGTAAATAAAATGTAAGGGAAGATGAGGTTAGCATGCACCTAAGTCGACTAGGAGAGAGGTGTGTTTGACCACCACTTGAGGCAGGTAATTGGCCGTTGCCCTCTGCACACTGGTAGGCCTCATTATAGGGGAACGGGCCTAATGGTACTGTCTCTCCCCTTCTGGCCCCGCTCACATTGAATCACTGACGACTCTTTCCTCGGAACCTGGCAGGGCTTCCGAAACAGAAGTTGAAAGATGACACCAGTCCACAAAAACGACAGTCATTATTCCTGATTCTAATCACAGAATATTGTCTTTTATTGTTTTCTCCCACCGTGACATAAGAGGCTAATAAGGGCCCAGAAGACAGACAAGCTAAGCTCAGACATCTCACTCATACTGACTCCATTTATAAGGGAATCTGGAATTGTGAGAGCTTACTTTTTGGGGGTAAATTTCTATGTTGAGGCAATCGTAGTACACTTTTTTGTTTCCAATTTTAAGTACATACATAGCTCAATAAAGGGGCTTGGGTCTTAGCCTATGTGTAAGACTTGTTTTCATGGCATAGCCTTGACTTGTAATAACTATTGATTAATTTCGTCTACTATTCAGACAGTTGTCTCAGTATAATTTAGTGTCGTAAAATGATAAGGTGATTGTCAAAACATGTAGATAATGTATTAGCACATGTAAAGCAAAATAGTGAACAATAAACTTAGTCAAACTGAAGTATCGTTTCCTTCATATTGGTTTTTGGTAACAATTCAAAAGTCACAGGATTTTCCTATTTATATCAAGCGAATTTAGATTGTTCCATATATGGTACCTACATCTTGTTAGAGTTTGCAAAATGACATACAAATTAAAATGTTGTATATCCAAGTATTTACTATCAAGGTTGTTATAGCTATAGACTACTATTCATACAATGAACCAATATGATCAGTTTTTAGCCACCATACAAACACCTTTATGATTATTTGTAAGAGACGTACCGAGTTGACCAGATATCACATAATCTAGGGGAAAAGTCTTGAATCGACCTTTCTGATTATTTGCTGCAAGATGAGTGGGCTCAGTCGCCATACGGGTATAAGGGCACAGAGTGATTCATAGTTCTCCCATCATCCGCCGGGAAATTGTAATGTAGTAAAACACCTCCATGCCAAGCCCAGAATGGCAAGCCCAAAAATAGTTGTTTTTAAAAAAAAATCCATTGATAACTGAACCAGCCTCCTGGTGTTTTGTTTGGGACCGCGGGCGATATGGCAGTACACTGGTGACAATGCCTCTTTGCCTGCACCTCAGTTGAACTTGGTCATAACTGAAATGTGGTGGTCGGACTTTTTAGGAAATGGTAGAGCCTGCGCTCCAAGTGTGGGCAGCCCAGGTTCAATTCCCAGCCTGAAGAAAGCGTTCTACTGTTCTACGTCCTCTGTGAAAGGCGGGGCTGGTATGGAATGGTGTCCTGTTTTTTTTAAATTTCGACTGGAGTGTCTACATAGGGTGACACCCTGTTTTCAGTAGGCTCCAGTGGCCAAGGTATTTGTAGTTTCTTATGATATATACAGGTAAGTATACCTAACATATTTACAGGTAGTACAAGTAGTATAAGTAACAATACTAATGGTTACGACAATGGTGTGAGCTAGTGCTCGCTTTGGTATGGTATGGTATTTACAAATGATCTTATGGTGATCAGGGTCTAATGCCAGCAGTTTGAAAACCTTGAGCTGCTGCCTAGGGGGGGGGGGGGGAGATAGGGGTACATTGACATATCTTTTTGTTACTCTATCCGATCCAATTTATCACTCTATCCTATTCAATTCGTTTGGCATCGGGGGTAAGATGGCCGCTTCCATAACACAATGGCTATGTGCTATAAATCTGTATTGATACAGGAATGACGGAGCTGGTTTTCCAAGCCTTAATCAATGTAGAATAGAGCGTAGCGCCAATCCATTGCCGCTTCTCTAGGCAGCTCCGTGTACATGAATCACCCTTCTCCTCTCTGTGGCTGGGACACCTGTTATTGAGTCATGAAAATTCATAGATTGTTTAAGCCAGTTTAATGCGGAGTTTCCACCTGCCGACAAAAACCAACCGATGATTTTCACGCTATACAGAATTCGGTTGGTTGTTCTCCTCGTGAAAAGTCAAGGCAGATATTTGGTGCTCTGCCCGCATGTGTTTCCATTTGCCATTTTAAGGTAAACCGATAAATGACTTTTGATCGTAATTGCAGACCGCCACCGATTAATTCAATCCTGTTATTTGATAACGCAGTTGTAAAGTGACAGCTAATTTTTCTCTTAGCCAAAAATAGATTAACACTGTCTTGTGAAAGCTAAAACCTCCGCGATCTTGAGGCTATATTCAAGGAGAAAGAAATATTGAGAAAGATCCAAAAACCCCGACCTTGTACAGCATGGTCAGGTCGTTCTATATAATTAAGGCATACATCCACAGAACCATCGTTTGTTGTTTACATAATCACTCTTCTCCAGTAAATTGAGCCCATGAATTGACATATTGAAGGGTTTATGAATAGGGACTATAATAGCATTGAGGCCGTATACAATAGCTTTGAAATTGGTATACAATGATTATGGTATCTGACACCTTTTTTGTAGAATGTGTCGTGGTCTACTGAGTCCTCATACATTTTCAATTGCGAATTTGTATACGATGGATAATAGAAGATGCATGCTGACCATGCTCGGCTCTATGGTAGATACGGAAAAATAGTATTCATGAAAGAATAGTGCATAACTAAAGTGAATAAAAATCGGCATGCCACCAGTTGGATAAAAGTGGATAATGAATGAAATATAGGGCTACTGGTTTCAGATAAAAGCGGTTGTATGCTCACCGGAGTTGACCCTATATAATATTGTCGCATGGACTCGTATAATACTACGCGTCAACTCCTCTGCGAATACAGCTTTATGTATCTGAAACAGTCAGTATTGTGTATTTATCTCACCCCTGGTCATAGGATAGCCATAGGAATAACAGTAAAATATTAAAAGCAACAATAACCAGTGTAAAGTAGGTCCTTGGACCATACGCTCGGTAGCCTTTACGCTTGGGACGATAAGCTTCGTAAATTGGACGATACGATTCGTTTTCGGGAGTTGACGCGGTGGCCGCCTCGGACGCGACTCTTTGTTTTCTAATATCGGCAGATCGGGTCGGCCGATACTCTTCATATTTGGAGTGATTATAGGTTATATATCCCCCTACCTCATGTTAAAGTGTCATGTATTAATTTCTACGGACAGTGGGTGAAATCACCCGGACAGATGCGGTGACCACACGAGTGATAGCATGTTAACCTCGGCTGGTGCGCGATCTTGCGCTCGCGACAAACTCCGTAACAAAAAACGGCAAATTAAAATAAGTTCCCTTTTGAAAATCAAACCATACACTTACCCATCGTTTCCTGAATGTATTTTGACATATATTAGTCTTTACCTGGTGTTCTTACGCTAATTATTTACAGAGTTATGACCTTTACAAATTTACAAAGCGTATGGTCTGTCGCTCACACGCTGAAAACCGAGGCGTGCCGGCTACGAAGCTTATCGTCCAGGATTCGTAAAGTATCAACACTACGCCATGGTCTTGGCAGAGTGATGCAGGATGACATCATAAGTGACTTGCCAATCAGTGGCCAGGATTTGAAAAGGTAAGCAAGATGTCAACATGGAGATTGAACCAATCCGAACTGCATTAGCTTAAGCAATTTGAATTATTCTGATATTAAGATACTATTTCATGTCATTGAAAGAGGTGAGATAAATCCAGAGCCGCACTCGAATCGTAACAGGAGTTTGGGTGCGCTGTCATTGTCCCTGCGCTTCGTCTCGATGACTAAGACGGCGTATCCAAACTTGTGGAGTATTGTTTATTTATACGATTCTCGATCCAGTTCTATCTAAATCTCCTTCCCTGGCCTTCCCTCCTCCCATCCACTGTTCAATTCTCTGCCACTGCCACAAGCTGGCAGGCAGCGGAGAGGCGCTATCTAATTACTTGGCGACATTTATGGCACATTTAGTCGGTAAAGGAACGGACGATAATCCGGTTCTCCTCGTCTCTAAAGGGGTATTACACCGCCTCCTCACCGCACCACCTCAGGCGGGAAGCAGCCGTCGAGGATAATTAGTGATATGTCCATCCTGGTAGGGTCTAACTCAGTCTGGAATATGGATGTCGGTGCATTGTCTACATGGTAGGGATTCAGATGCAGTTTCTTGTTTTATCTCACCTCTGGCATTTTTTCCATATACTTAACTTTGAGAACTCATGCTGTAACAACCCATTACGTGGAGAAGAGAAGGTCCACTAAGATCTGAAAAAAGTGAAAAAACCAAACGTTGATAAGTTAAAAAATAGTACTATTTCTATGGGAATGTATACATACAGCTGAAAAGGTTTAGTTTTAAAACGAATATGAAGGAACATGTTGCCACATTCCCACACTTGTTTGAACTAGTCTTTTGTAGTGTACTGCATATGTGTTTGTCCTGTGGTGCAACTGTAAACCGACCTATGTATCTAAATTCCTTATTCCTTATTAATAACGATAAGCTAGATGTTGTGCGGAAGATCGTCCCTATACCAGGGACGAGTGCTCATCTTTTCTATTCATAGAATAAGCACTTCTTGATAAAAGAAATTGATAAAAGAAATACTTATTCTTTATGTTACATATTCTGTGTGCCATCCATTTCCTTATTGTGTACATGGCTTGGGGGGGGGGGGGGGTGATAAATGCAGAAAGCAGAACGTTTTGGTCAAAATCGTTGTTCTCTAACTCATTTGAACGCTATGTGATATTCACTCCACATCAAACCTGTGGAGAATGATGACTTTGAAACCAAAACTTGTTGGTTTCTTCTTTAGTCCTTCCTTCTGCCATCTTGAAAGTATATACTCCATGGGCGTTGATTACAAATTCCCCATATTACGTTTACGGGGAACAGATACCAGGGGTGAGATAAAGGCTAGTTCTGAGGCGGTGATCGTCTAGATACTGGCGGGCATTTTGAACGCGTCGATGGCGGGAGTTAAGTGACAGTGGTGGTCGTAAATAAAAACACCAAATGACTGTCGTTGAGAGTGCACAGTTGTCACACATAAATCAGGGACGGTTCTAGTTGGACGGCCGTGTTATAAATAAGAAAACACGCTCTACTGGAGACAGCGTCAAGGCAGATAAGAAGGAGACAGTTGGATCGGAGGGTGCAGGAGGGTGCGGGGAGCCGGCACGAACGGGTGGGAGGTAAAAGGTGGTGGTAAAGGAAGCGGGGAGGAGGAAGGAGACAGGAGGAGCTGCAGATAAAAAAACGGAGACCAGTAGCAGCTGTGTCGGTGATTATTTCTCTAATCGATGCCTGGGGACTGACAACATGTAATCAATATCTGTGATATCCACAAAGTGTTCTGGTTATACCCCACAGGAGTCTGTCTGCTAACCGCCACACAGAGAGGACACGGAAAAGAGGAAAACCCAAGCTGAAATGAAGCGATGAGAGGCAGGAGCCACATGCGGGGGGAAGGTTATGGATAAAAAAAATTAGAGAAGTAGAGGGGAGAAAAAGAAGGAAAGGAAATATGGAAGTGCACCTAGGCAACTACTGAGATACAATCATATAGATAATATCCTGTCATTAAAGTGTTACTGGGCAGGTGTTTTTTTTTTATAAGCAATTTGTTTATTTCACTTTTCATTTTTCAAAACAGGCCATTTCCATGGATCTCTGTTATATTGTCTTCCTTCTATTTACCTTACATTTATTTCATTTGTCTCTAGGTTGCTCTTTTTTCATTCAGTTTTTAGGGTTTGTTTTTATTTTTAAACAGTAATAGATCTAGTATTTTCTAACACTTAACTGATTCCTAATCTTACACAAGTTTCCACCCTTTATTTGGAAGAACGCTAATAGGCGAATATAAAACGTCACCCATACGTTTCTAATTAAATTAAAAAATAAAACAAAAAAAACCCAACTTTTTTCATCATTGCCATCCCCTCTGAAGTGGTCTTTCTTCTTGAGTTCATCTGCTTTTGCGGCATTCAACATTTATCATACAGGATTCAAAGTCCATGCACAAGATCCATATTCACTTCACTTCAAACGTGAAACTCTTTGATTTTGAATTCATCTATCACATTGTTTAGCCATGGTCGGTTTGTGTCCAGTGCAAGTCAGCTAGGCTGAGAACCATATTCACATAATACAGACAATGAAGATTTGATAAAACAAAGTTTTATTAAGCAATCTAAGCAATCCTTCTTGGAGAGGCAAAGCTCAATCCCAAGCAAAACATGATTCTTTAATGCTACTCTTTAAATAGTAAGACTACGGGGAAACCAGCTTAACCAAAGTTAATGCCCAGTCTCAACAACAGAGCGAGTACTGAAGCTCGGACAATATGGACCCAAGCTGATCCGTCTCCTAGGAGAGGCTCAAAGCAAGGGTCTGCCGACCTGTTGAGGGCTCTGTCTTTTATAGAAGGGAGTTTCGAAATCTGGGCCAAACCTGTAGCACTTCCATGTACAGGTTCTACTGAACAACACAGGCGGGACTGACACATCCTCAGGTGGAGAATAAACTAACATTCAACTTGCACAGTTCTAAAGAGGGAAGGGAGGAAAATAGACGGAGGGGAGATAAAGGAAACAGAGATAGTGTAAGAGAAGAGAGAGACAGTGAGGGAGAAACAGAAACGATGAAACACAGAAAGGAAAGGTAGGAATGGAGTGATGGACATGAGGAAGATACAGCAGGGAGAAACGGAAATGGTGAAACACTGAGAGATGAAGTAGAAATGGAATGACAGACACAGGGAAGATACAACACGGAGAAACAGAAACGATGAAGCACAGAGAGGTGAGGCAGGAGTGGAGAGACAGACATGTGGAAGATACAGAGGGGAGAAACAAAAACGATGAAACACAGAGAGGTGGGGTAGGAGTGGAGAGACAGACATGTGGAAGATACAGAGGGGAGAAACAAAAACGATGAAACACAGAGAGGTGGGGTAGGAATGGAGAGACAGACATGTGGAAGATACAGAGGGGAGAAACAAAAACGATGAAACACAGAGAGGTGGGGTAGGAGTGGAGAGACAGACATGTGGAAGATACAGAGGGGAGAAACAAAAACGATGAAACACAGAGAGGTGGGGTAGGAATGGAGAGACAGACATGTGGAAGATACAGAGGGGAGAAACAAAAACGATGAAACACAGAGAGGTGGGGTAGGAATGGAGAGACAGACATGTGGAAGATACAGAGGGGAGAAACAAAAACGATGAAACACAGAGAGGTGGGGTATGAGTGGAGAGACAGATATGGGGAAGATACAGAGGGGAGAAACAAAAACGATGAAACACAGAGAGGTGGGGTAGGAATGGAGGGACAGATATGGGGAAGATACAGAGGGGAGAAACAAAAACGATGAAACACAGAGAGGTGGGGTATGAGTGGAGGGACAGATATGGGGAAGTACAGTGGGGAGAAACAGACAGATATGAGGAAGATACAGGAGGGCAAAACAGAAATGATGAAACACAGAGAGACGACGTAGGAATGGAGTGATGTACATCGGGAAGATAGAGCAGGGAAGAGAAGGGAGGACACTCGTGAACTGATGCACGATGAGAAACAGACAATGAGAGATATGGTACGGGCAGAGTAAGTTTGTGCCAAATTCTTTATGATGCTTTTGTCTCAGCCGAGGATCAGTAAGAATGAGAAACGTAACCCAACTGTTCCTGGCACTTTACAAGGAGCTTCAAGTACCGAGCCGGGTGTTCATTCCCATCTCTTTGTGCTCCCGTCAGACGAGGCAAGTTGGCAGAAGGAAACATCGCCTCAGATCTGACACCTTTTGAGTCCCACATCATAGAAATCCTGTATTCTACTAATCGTTATTGTCTCAGACATTAACTGTTGAAATGTCGAGACTTCAGAGGTTTGATGACAGGAAATGTCAATAAAACAGCATCGGAGTATTTCTCTTTTTATAGCAGCGTTTATTAGAGTGGAATTCACACGGTGGGATTCATGTACCTCACAGGGTTCAATATCTCATGAGATTTGTTTCGTTGTAGGGGTAAATGTCGCCCTAAGGGAAAAATGGAACCCTACAAATTCAACGAAGAAATTGTGTCCTAGTACAGAATCCCAGCAGGATTTGTCTCAAATAAATACCCTGTGAGGACCATGAATCCTACCGAGTGAATTCAACTTAAGATCTAGAGAGTTGAATGAAATAAAATAAATTGTGGTAATTCTGCACATTTTCAATCAAACTTGCAAACTAGTGTACATCTTCACAGATTCAGGACTTTGAATTTCAAGGATTACTTACAGGTCAGATACAGGTTTGCTTCTACCAAACATGCAAATAGGTGTGTGTTTGCGGGATTATGCCATGGTGCACACTGTCAACCAACTACATCGCTTGACTGGTGTTAGTGGATTACACCATAGAAGACATGATTTGCTTGCCTCTTATATGAAAAAGGTTTGTATAAAACAGCTTTGCGATATTCAACTAGCCCGAGTCCTGGATGATACATTAATAAGCTTGTGGTCGCAAAACAAACTACTTTTCAAGATAGCTAAACCATACAGTGAATTTTTAAGAGAATCCCCTATTTATAGAGTGACAAAACTTTGCAATGCTTTTCTCAAAGAACGAAAAGGTGCGCCATGTAAGATACCTTTGAGAAGTAACTTAGTGATGTTCACTGCTGTGTTAAGTGAGTAATGACACTAAAGTGTTCAATATATTGAATGATATTTTTCACTTTATACATAGCCTGTCTCATCTACCTCATTTTCACCAATTTCCCTGTACTTTCATCACTGACTGGCAACAAGACTTGAGCTTAAATGGAAGACCATCAACCTTGGTGAATGTACTGCAATAAATTTGTAAAAAAAAAAGTGTACAAAGTCACAAGGTCGACACCGCGCTGTAGTTTCTGCTGGCCTGTAACAGACAAAAAGTATTTATCCAGGTTCTGCCAGCCTTTGGGCGTGCAACCATCATACGCCCACCCCCAGTGAGCATTGAACTGCTCCACCGCACTTATTTCTATAAATCTGCCTGACACTGGTGAACACGGCGCCCATGCGGCACCGTTCAGTAATCCGGGTGTAGGCGGGTCACTGGCGGGACTTTACTCTGCTCAATTAATCTCGACTTGATACAACCTCTTTCCTTTTATAATCATCAATACTTTATTTTATTTATAGCTTCCATGGGCTTCCATGAGAGCTATAATGATTTTTTTCCCCAGTAATTACTCCTTCGTGCAATATTCATTAAACTGCTTTCCAGAATCAAAACCTCATACAGCTCATAAAGTGGTCTAATATGAGATATTATGAAGTAAAAATGATTCTGTATGAGTTATTTTCGTGGGACTGATGGGGCCTATTAATTCTTTACAGCGGAATCTTTTCTGTTTGCCTCGCATCGATTAATATGATATATCATGTGAAACATAACAGAAAATGGACGTTTCAGAAAAAAGGAAATACGGGGGGAAAAACCCTATGCCACTGGTTCTGCGTGTCTTTACCTAGTTTCAATACTGATACCAGGAATGGGGCCTACATTGGCTGTGAGCAGCGGGACCCGAGGCAATAATTAGTAGAAACCAAACGAGAGTTAGCCTTGTCAATGTTTATGCCACGATGGGCAGGTTGTGTATTACTACACGAGGCGTTAGCCGAGTGCAGTGAGTAGCAGACCTGACCAGAGTGGCATAAACATTGACAAGGCTAACTCGAGTTTGGTTTCGTATTTATCCTACCCCATCTCACCGATATACAGAGAATATTTGTAATTATCCACGTTAGTAGTTATCAATGCTGCCGGATCTACTTTCGTTATCTCGTCCCTGATTGGTCCGTTTTTTTATTCACCTCGGTGCATAAATAACACTTTATCCAACGCTGTGTCAAATACATTGGGTCAATGTTAAACCTATGGCGTTTTTTATTAGGGGTAGGATAAATCCTCAGCCAACTCCTCCACTGCACCTTACTTTACGCCCCATCTCCCGTTTAAAGCCATTTTCCATTGGGCGATTATTCAGCACCGATCTACGGTTAGGAACCACCGATCGATTTGTTTATATACCGGCGCCAGATAGGTGAATGGAGAAAAAACACGGATTTGAAATTCCCACCGATTAGGTTGTTAAAGGTTACGCAATAAGGCCACCACCGACCGATTTATTCAACGACTGATAGAATGGAAATGCTTTGATCTCGTATGTGATCCTCAAGAATTTTATTATTATAGATATCATCATTATTATTATTACTATGGTAATTGTCATCAACTAGTGATTGAATAATGTTATTATCATTGTTATTCCTGTTAAGGTAAGCACAGAGATATCATTGTGTTTTATACATCGTGACGAACGAAGACACTCTTATTGAATTGAAACCTGTGTAATTGGGCAAGTGGTAGACCGCGATAATCCATGTATGCGAACTTCCCAGAATAAATTAAGAAAGAAAGAATATTCATCTGGACAAATGGTAAAGACCCGTAAAATGCAGGAGAAACGAGGGATACATTTTTATTCCAATGGCCGACGAAAACGCTGGAGATTTTTTGAGTTACCCTAAAAGTCTGTTGGTGGTGCCACCGATTGTATGTCGGTATCAAATAATCGGTGCGGGTGCAGTGTATGCACAGTTTCTACTGTACTTTCCAGGTGTACCCAGATTTTCTGATAAAATTGGTTTGTGGTGGCCTTGTTATATAATCGATATCAAATTGATCGGTAAGCATTCTCTGCAGGTCTCGTTTCCATTCACCGATCTGACGTCGATTTACCAAATACATCTGTCGGTGATTCCCGACTACAGATCGATGCCGAATAATCGGTCAATGGAAACGGGCTTATACACTGCACCCTCACCAACTATTTGATACTGACGTGCAGTCGGTGGCAACTCCGACAGACTTTTAGGGGAACTCAATTAATCGGTGTCATGCTTGTCGGCTTGTCTAAAATAGCCATATTCCTTCCGCTGCAGCCCCACGCCACCCACATGCCCGGCCCAAGGTTCTCTCACATGAGGTTTCCACCTACCGATTATGACCACCGATTATGGCCTGTTCTCAAACAATACACAATATGGCATAACCGGCCGACGTTTGTACCACCAATGTATATATTACGTATGCATACATATGTTATCTACGTGTTCAATTAATCGATAGCAGAATGAAGTTGGGTGTAAAAAAAACGGTCGGCCACTGCTCAATGTTCATCAGTAGACAACGTTTCTTCTAACCGGCACCGATTATGTTCACCGATAATTTCTCAATTAGAATCATCTACAGACTTCTGTAGAATCGGTGGCGTTTCCGTCGGCAGGTGGAAACGCCGCGTAACCCGGCGTTAACACTACACGACTAAACACGTGGCGACTGTAGATCATCAAGCCAATGGTCGTAAGGTGGTGGCAATGTCCACTGTAAAAGTGGTCTACCTCAGAATGTACCCGAGCGTTTATACTGACGACTATAAGTTTTCACAGAATCGCCGCCCTTGTAGACGACTAATTCAAGCTCGCTTGAAATAATGGCGGGCTTCAGAGCGTGTCCAATAGTCATCAGGTGGTGCCGAATTGTATAATCTGATGTAACCAGATGATCTGCAGTCGCCATTCAATAGGGGTTTACATTAGACAATTTCTATCCTTTTACTGCTGAAAGTCGTCGGGAGATGCAAAATACCAGAATCGTCAGCCAGAATCGTCTAGTGTAAACTCACGTAAAGGCTGTGGGGGCAAGCGGCGTGAGGGATAGGTGTGGAGAGGCACATCGACAAGATATGGTATCAGAAAAACACCGACCCGTGTCCCGGCCGCCAGGATTAGAGGCGCCCCCTGGTGGCTGAAAGAGAGTGACCACGTGACCAGACTTAGGGCTCCAGGTGGCGCTACTAGACGTGCCGTAAGTCTTCATTGACATTAAAGGCATATCTTACATGGCACAGCGGCGACGTCTGGTGATTTTCACATACTAACAATTATCCATTCAAACAGGTGCCTTTGATTTATTCTAATACCAAACGAGTGATTTATGCCACATTATTGAGTTTGAAATTGGGCCAATTTGCATTCACTGATTTATATAAGAAATGTACTGAAAAAAAAAGAAGTTTTCTTCAGTATTTTAAAAAACAAGGATTGTGAGCTATGACTTTTAGAACTTTAGTATACATTTACTACATTATGTGAAGGTTTGGAGAGAACACAAACTGCCTATTGCGGAGCTAGTCCTCAGTCCAGGAGACAAATTGGCTGGCATACGTAAGAGGTTTTGTAGCTCAAGTAATAATGGCCTATGGTTTATGCAGTTAAACGCTTTCCTGAAGTCAACAAAACAACACACTGTATATTTCCCTTCGTTTCTTGCTTGGTTTACTAGGCTAGCGGTTACCTGGCCTAATATGCGAGTACATAGGTCAGGCTTCCAGGCTAGGCATCACGAAGCCTAATATGTGAGTTCATAGGCCAGGCTCCCAGACTAGGCATTACCTGGCCTAACGTGTGAGTACACAGGTCTCGAGAAAATACAGTGTACGGGATAAATATTCATTGAAGAAGCATACTGAATGAAGCCTTGAGAAGCCTTGAGAAGCCAAGAGCTGTTTAGTCTTATACTGCTTCTAGCTACTTCAAAGAAAATCAGAAAAGGTGCATATATTAGAAAGAAGTCTTGATACATACAGGCTTAAAGCCTAAACGTCACGCCCCTCGGCAGATAGACACACGACCAAGACGTCCACCTTACACTCGCCAACACAGATATCCAGATGGATTAAGGTTCCCAGAGATGCACAAAACGGAAGGCGACAGGCAGGCGAGCATGCGCGGTCAGGTGCTGGCTGGGTACTTCCGGTGAAAACGGGGATTATAGCGACTGGAGGTCGTCACTGAGGGGTGAGGAGCCTCACAGCACCCACAGGAGCAGAAACAGGAGCTTCTCCAGCCTCCGCAAATCACAGAGAACAACTCTGTCATAAGTACCACGTCCAAGTCCCTGCTTCGATCGGAAAAGCCAACCTCGGCTCCACATCGGAGGCCGTTACTGGAATCGTTAAAGCAGGCGCTGCCAGTCTTCACGGGTCCCAGCTGGACGTCGATACAGAAGCCGAGGATTTCCCGGCAAGAGGTGTTTTTTTTTTTTTTTTTTTTTTTTTTTTTGGGGGGGGGGGGGGGGGGGAGATGTGTGTAGAGAAGACGCTTGTTTACAGTGAACACAAAATACAGCGTCAATGATACCTAATAAGAGAACACATGGTTACTGAGCCTGTAGGGATGGCCATTCGAGGTCTTTTGTAAGATAAAATATATGTCCCTCCGCCTCTGGCATTCGGACATGTTTATGTTACAAAAGGCTAAGAAAAGCATCACGTGCTCAGTCATTACGATTACATATACACCTAAAGAACATGGACAAATGCCATGTCATTTACTTACATAGTCATCAATTCACAGCCTGTTGACCCATTGTTTTATTGCACCCCTAGCAGTAGGTAGTATTTCAAAGAAGTTTGGTCATAGGTATATCGTGACATATTGGTAGAGGGACTAACTGATATATCTGATAATAACCAGCGCTATTCACTCCAGACGATATCTCGAGGTCTAATCAGATCAAAAAGTAAAGTCTCCTGTTGAACAAAAGAGACTGATAGTGGGTCCACTATTCACATTACAGACTGGTCTAAAAGTGTGGTCTTAGAGGCTATTGATACACAGTAAAGAGACTGAACTTTACTGCTATCCAAAGTAGATATAATGGGCAGTCTGAGGTATTCGCAATTTACATTTTCGAATAAAAGCTATTTCCTTACTGATTGACTTTGTTTTAGATTTAAGCAGGCTATCCAAAGATACGAAAATCGGGATTTGATTTGACCAATATCTGCTTGTGTGCTAGAGCATCTCTCTATGTACATACCATAATAAGAGTGTTAATCTGAGCTGCCAGCCTCAAATAACAAGATACATTAACGGCTTATTTTTCTTTCTGGCCGGTGGAAGAACAGTCCATATCCTTAACCCAGGGATATCTGTCTCAATAAGCTCGGACAATGGAAACGTCGTTAATCTTATTAGGTATGTTCCCAGTAACAGCCCTGGCAACTTATATCTTTTTTTATAGTGTATTACTTTGAAAATCCATTTCACATTGCGTCAGAGATGGTAATGTAAAGGAAGCTGTGACGATTCCGTAGATGAAGGAGATAAAACCATTCTCTCTATTTCCGGCCCTTTGTAAGTATATTTCTATATAAATGTATATCTTTATTTAAAATATATGGTACACAAGGTCCCTATGGTATAGGGACTACCCATTGTATATAAACCGTAAGATACCATAACCATTTTTTACTGTCATGTAGAGTAGCTAAGGCCTAATCTTATAGACTAGCTAACCCAGTGACAGAAAAGATAATTCAGATATCTTCTAATCTAAGAAGACAGATAACCATATGCTGATATATATTTATAACATATATTATAACAAAGTTACAATTCTCATCAACATAAGAAAATCACATTCACTTCTGTAGTGTTTATATGATACAAGTCCTCCTGGTCATAGCAGTATTCACAGTCTATCACTTGCAGTTATTGTCCAGTGCTTCCTCAAGTGACTTGTGGATATAGATGATCCAAGGCGGTGAAATATGGTGGTAGCAGTCATCAATCTCTGTTCCTCCAGTGCTGGGGTGATAGTTGCTTATGGAGAAACCCAATCCTCAGTAAAGGCCTCTGTTGCCTAGTATCCTATGGTCTTCAAGGCTCCTCACTGTAGTGGTGGTAATGCTCAGCAGCCTAGAGATATTGACGCCTATGTGCCTGGGTTCCAAGTGAGCTTTGACTGGACATCTGCTCCTTATATACCCTATCGGGGGTCAGTCCAAACGAAGATAGGGGACGGTTCAAACACTGGGGGTGGCATTGTAAACAGTTGGGCCTTAATCACATCTAGAGCGAGGATTCTGGAAGAATGCCCCCTCTCACATTTGTACGCAATAGAACAAAGTAGGAGCATGAGCAAAATGTCAAAAATAATTTGAGACCCCCTCCCTTACTGCGGACATCTTTTTTGGTTGTCCCCAGATGGAAAATAACTCTTTAATCAGATATTTATTTAGGTAGACAAACATGCATGACAATATAAAGGAAACATATGAAAGTGTATGGTCAGAGCTCGTATCCCATCGAGTTTGAATTGCGTAGTAATTCACAAGTCGAAGCCGTGTGAATCTCGACGAGCTCTGATCTTAAAGATGAATAGGTTTCTGAATTTATCTCACCCCTCACATTGACTAATCGGCTAACATTCGCGACTTAGTCCCCCGTTGAGTATTTCTTTCTAAATACTCCACAGGCGTTGGGTACGAATTTCCAATGTTAAGAAAAATGGAAGACAACTTTGTGATTTTTGTTGAATTAATAAAACAAAGAAGAAAAGTGAAGTATATGGTTAAAAAATACCAGGGGTGAGATAAAGGTAGAGAGAGACGCAAGGTAGCTGTTCACTTTCAAGGTGTTGGGCAATATCGCTCGTTTCCTTTTCATATGAAACTTGTTTTCTAATCCAGTTTAAGACCCAGCATCAAAACGGTCCGCTACTCAGCGCGTAATCTGCCTCCTGATTATCTGCAGTATACACACACCCGAGCAAGATTATCCCACTCCATGGCGAAACTGGCGGGACTAGGCACTAGGGGAGTATTTTAATATCATTACATAAAGCAAGCGAGGATGAGGGCGTAATTTACCGACAACAAATTTACATGTCATGAATAAAAACGGCGCCGGAGGAATGCAGTGATGGTAGCTACGCTGTCAATCCGGGACACCAGCGGCAGTCACCCTACCCGTTACATTATTTGTAGCTTTGTTATATTTTACACCTCATTACTTTGATGAAAAGGCGGGAAAAAACGAGGATTGAACAGCTGCTTCTGAGAGATGGGCTTCCTTACATTATCATTAGAGCGTGCTTGTACGCCCTATATACATCGCCTAGAGGTTAGAGCCATGAGATTAGAGTGGTCAGATTGAATTTCCAGCGGGCTTCCGCAAAACTATCTCTTCCCTATCTGCATGCTAGTCGCTGTAATAGTGAGAACAGAGCAGGGAGCCAGTGTCTCAGGATCTTAGAAGCATGCCCAGCTGAACATGACCAATCATTCAAGACCAAAATACCCCAAGACCCAGTGACCAGTGCTTTATATCCAAGATAGTCAGTTGGAGAAATGGCAAGTTTACTGGGTGCAAGTAGGTTACAGAAAATTTTCCATTGACTGACTGTAACTCAAACCTTTCAATCGTTATTCATTTATAATTGCACGCTCATTCATCAATAATGAACATACTATTTGCTCCTAGTTAGACACTATGGCCGAATGTCTACGAAATACTTGCTGCTACTATGGGTACAGTATAAATAATGTTCGTGCGCACTGTGCTCGTAATGAGTGAGTTAATAGCATGTGAATTACCGACTTTGCAAGTAAATAATATTTAACATTTTATTTAGGTACATAATAAGTAAATGTAGTGACTGAGCCTATATTTGTGCTATAAAACACCCCAAATGTCATCCCTACAGGCTCAGTAACCATGTTTTGTCTTATTTCTTCACCTGCAATCCACAACGAGCTAATTTAACTGTCGTTATTGCTTCAATGACAATAACATCCATTGTTTTACACCATTCTGCTAAGTTACATTATTTTTATGTAGAAAGTTCCCAATAACAAAGGGGAAGTTTGAACAAACGCTGTTAGGTTAATGTCACACTGACACTTTAAAAGCGTCAAAAATAGAGGGAGGGACAAAACATTGATGTTTTATGCATCAGACGGTGTTTGTAGCTTCAACATAAGGCTGTGAATCAACTCATTTTACAAGACTCAACATTTGATGGAAGCCGGCTGTCTCAGACCTGGGGCTTGTACATGAAGGTCTTCTGTTGTTTACGTAGCAGACCAATTAGAACAAAGCTTGTAAATCGACCCCGGGATGGCCGACCTATAAGATTGGAGGATATATCTAGCGCCAGGCAAAGCCTTCGAGGTGAGGTGCAGAGAATTTAGGGGACATTGTGGTCGCGTTACCGCACATGCTACGACTGAGACACGCTTGTACATGAAGACCCTTTTCTGTATGCCAACGAAACTCATTAAGTTTGTGAGTCACGTTCAACACTTATGGACGACCTTCCGTCAGCTAGGAGACTGTCTTAAGTGGGATTCACACGATGGGATTCATGTACCTCACAGGCCGTTTGTCTGAGACAAATCATGCTGAGATTCGGTACTGTAACATAATCTCTATGTGTGAATGACAGGGTTCCATTTTGCTGAGACAACAATTTTCCCTTGCAATTGTCGGCGACAATCACCCCTAACAAGGAACAGAATCTCATAGGGTCTCAGGGAAATGGAACCCTACAATTCAGACGAAGAGATTGTGTTCCTGTACAGAATCCCAGCAGGGTTTGTCTCAGACACACACCCTGTAAAGTGGTGTACTTTACACCTTTTCTCTAGTCTCAGACAATTCTCGTTTGGTAAAAAATTCTCACGGCTAAGTACTGTTATCAGTCTCAAGGAAAAATGGCGAATTTGATTCACATGGGAGGACACACCTGGTACATAATCTCAGACATAGTCACAGTGACCAATCACCTTGGGACTCAATTACCTTTGATGTGAAGGGTGTTACAAACATGTAATTATGCTTGCTGGCCTCCTATTGGCTAGGGCTGGTACATGGTCGCAGCAGGTCCATTTGTCTCACCAAAACGGCCCTATAGATTTTAAGGATTGCAGGGGAAAAAAGTTGTCTAGGCAAAATGGAACCCTGTCCTTCACACGAGGAGATTGTGTTCCAGTACCAAATCTTAACAGGATTTGCCTCAGACAAACACTTTGTGAGGTACATGGATCCCACCGTGTGAATCCCATTTTAGGTACATGAATTTCACCATACAGTTCCCGCGGGTATTGACTGCAGCCTAGCAGGGCGGGCCCTAGCAGGATTAGCACTAGCTATGTCAGAACCATGTCCCTGTCGAGATGTCATACCAGAGGTGGATGAAAGGGGAACGTGTAGTCGTCTCGGGACAAGCAGGGAGATGTCGGACCGGTCTATGAATATCGGATGAGTTCAGCTGGCTTCCTGTAGAGCGTGGATGGTAACAGCCAGAATTAATTACTCCCAGAGGAAGGTCATCTCTTTCCGTCTGTGCCGCAGGAATTTGTCGGTGCTAGTTCTGGTGAACATAAAACTAACAATATGATCAATAAGGGTGTGTTTTCAAAGATGAAAAAAAAAATCGCCATTGAAAAGGTTGGTTCGGGATCATTATCTTAGCCTGGTATGAACGTCCATAGACTTAGCATTACGAACTCGTTCTCAACAGGCTTGCGAGAACGGTATCTCGTTCTCAACGGGTGATAAAGAGATGAATATTTCCAGGCTAAAGATAAAATCAGAAACATATATATTCGTGCTTGGTCTGAGTCCCTGTTCACCATCTCTTTTGGAGTGCTTCAGAATATTCACTCGGCTATAGCCTTGTTCATATTACTGAGCACTCCAAACTCGATGGCGAACGCGGACACAGACCAAACACTCATCAATTTCCTTCTTAATACTTTTAAATGAATCCTTTCACACTCGTTATTTCCAGTAATGGACATTTCCTGACGATCTGGGAGGATGATTTAAATGGTGACACGAGCACCATCAGCGGTGAAATGATGATTAATGGTGATATCTTTACCTGAAGAACGTCATAATCAATATTAATCCGGAGGACCATTGAATATACATAGAAAATAATCGATGGTTCTGTGGACAGGCGGCCGTAAACCACGAGAGGTTGACCCTCAGTAATACATGAGCGTCAGTGAGTGTATTACGTTAACCTTCATATGCTGGTTTACAGAGTCGCCTGTCTTCAAAATCATCGTTTGTTGTATTTAGTATACATCTTCCTGAGTAAATCAAACCCAGGAATTACCATATCAAAATATATTTCAATAGGAGTTATGTTGGTTCTATGGCAGAAAGGGATTATTTTCCTGATTTGAATCAATATACCATGGTTCTGGTATATGACAGTGTTCAAACAATGGGTAGTGGTCATTTGTTATTTCTTCTTAAGTCTCTACTAGAGTCCGTAAACCCAATAGGCTCCAGGGCAATCTTCTATTTCCGTACTCGTGTGTATTGCTATGTAAGCAACATGTATACGTTACTTATTGGCAAGTTACGTGACATGGGTGAATAATATGTCTTATGTGTGTAATCTGTGAAATTACATGTAAACTATCTAAAATTATCGAGTAAGTCCATTTGTGATGGATGTTTTGAGGAAACTTTCATTAAACTTTGAATTGGGAAAGGTGGATGAAGGAAACTGTGAAATAAGATATCCACAAACTACTGAAATTGTCAAAAGTATCTAAGTTTATTATACATGCGTAAATAGGAGCATTGAGCCAAGGGTAAACCCGAGGATTCAGGGTCAGGAAAAACGTACAGTGTATCTACAAAGGCCTCACACTGCATTCTTTAAAAGAAGTCTGATCTACCATAGTAAAGATAACTGAAACGACCTCCTAAAAGAAATTCAAAATGGGTCTTTATACAACCACAACTAATTTGTAAAAATGAAATCATTACAGTAATCGAACCAACATCTTGATGCTCCAGTAAACTGGTCATAGCTATTTACCCAGTTTCACATGAATCTCATCTACTCCATTAGTCCATCACATCTTGTCACCACTTGAATCATGATGCACTGACGACAACTTTCCGTCATAAATTGTATGCTGATCTCTAGATTGGACAGAATATCTGTTTGTGAAATAACAAAAAACAACGAAAAAACCTATTACCTAAGGGGTGAGGTTATATACATGACACACTGAGAAACACGAACACATGGTTTGGAAATACTTTGACGCTCAAAATAAAATGAAGAAAATCGAATAAACAGAAGTTAATGATCCATGGTACAGACAACACCATATGCCTTAGCGAAAACAACTCGTATTTATCATAGAAATATTGCAGTTCTCTGAACTTTTTAGACCTCTTCGCCCGGACGGTTGTTGAATCCATTGTTAAGGATTAGTTGATAGATTCCTTCTGTCTCCGTAAATAATAGTGAACCTGATAACAGGATTTTGTTCCCAATGATAAATGGAAAAATTAAACCGCAGTTGAAGTATGTTAAAAAGGCTGGTTTTCTGAAGGCACAAACAAAACACATTTGTTTTGACATTTAAGCCTCTGAGAAGCCTATCTCTTAAGTAGTATGAGTAAACGTAGTTACTGAGTACGTAGTGATGGACGTTCGTTCCAGAAACGTACCCTGCAATCCTAGATGAATGAAATGCAAGGTAAACCTCTGCCAACAAGTCCTCCATTGACCACATTTGATCCAGTTTGCTGATTGATTGGTTCAACCTTTCTTCTTTAAAAAAAATAGAAGATTTTTTCCACCCTGAATTACAATCGGCTGTCAGCCGTTTTGACTTTGTATCCTGCACAAGCACAGTTTACTTAGTTTACAATTTCATCTTCTCATGGAATTATTGTATTATGTTTTCCTAGTATTCAACATTATTCACTTCAATCTTTTACATCCTCTTTGAAGTTTACTACGATGTTATTCTTGTCAGCATAGTATTTCGAACAATATGATCGTGTTTACCTTTCTCATTATTAATGTCGCTTAAGGAGCCTAACAAAGTCCATTGTTGCTCAGTCCACTTCCACAATTCGATCGTATAGGTATCAATTCAAGAACTATGGCCTAGACCTGTGTTCCTATATGGGGTCTTGCTGTGTGACGCACACTGAGACACTGTTGGTGAGGTAGGGGAGCAGATGAAGATCATGGACTAGGTTAACCTGGGACTGGCCTGTGGGGAGGACTCTCTGTGAGAATCAGCTGTCCAGTGATCAGTGTCCGTAAAGTGTAATATCTAAATTGTACTAACTCCCGTATCGGCAAATACATGCCCCGACGCCCTTATGCGGGAAGTGCGTATTTACGAATCCGTGGAAGAGTAATAATTATCAGATTAGATGTCTGTTCGGTTTTCCTTTTGACAGACACCTTCAAATAATTTAAATTAATAGAAAATTACCTGTAATCGCCATTCAAAGTACAATTTGGGCATGCAGAGCCCATATAACAGCACACGACCGGGGTTTCGAATTTCCTCGGGGCCCATATACAATTGTTATATACCGATATGTAAGGAAGTTGGGGGGATGGTAGATCTGAAATCCATTTTCCAATATCATAATTGCATCCAAAGTTATTAATCTTTGAATTACAAAATTTATTTTCTAAGAATATTTTCACACACACTCATAAAAGTCAAACATTAATTTAATTTCTCTAGGGTGTTCTCCGGAGGTGACCGCTTACACGGGGTTTTATGCCTTTTCGTACCGAAATAACTATCCGCTTACGCGGGGTGTCCGCGTATGCGAGGCTGACGCTTACGCGGGTTAAATTTAAACATCCGATCGAGGAAAGATTTCCATTCCGAGTAAAAGTGACTGTACTTACACTGTGTTTCCCATACGTGGAGGGGCGACATGTTTACGCGCACGGGCCACTGATGAGTCCTGGTTTCATTTCGGTCAGATCCCGGGAAACGCGAATTAAATGTTTGGTCTCACCGGCGCACTTTTTACGTTCGGGTTGGTCGGCGCGGAAATTAACCAAAATAGTTTAAAACCGCCGAATAATTCACTCCTTTCTTCCCAATTTCCTCACGGAGGTAATCCGCCAGGCGGCGCTGGGTCGTTCCGTCTCTATTACCCAGAATTACCGGTCACGTGATTAGTTGGCAACAGCTGATTGGAGGAGGGGATTGGGGTGGGTTACATGAGAGAGATTGTGTGTGTGTGTTCAGGAGTGGGTGGGGTGCGAGCTAGGTGCACCGGGCTGTCAGGCACTACGGGTTTAAATTTGTGCCCAGTTTGACGAAATATTGAGAAATTCGTAATATTTGTAATTGTATCAAATTCAGGATTCCTGAATGGCGAATCGAGAATTAAGTTGAGCAGAAATTGATTAAATGTTAGACAGATTTTCTGTGCCTATTCACTCGGAATCTCCAGCGCAGGTGTTCTCACGATGTATGGAGAATTGAGGAGAGGATTAGAGAAAATAATTTAAAAAGATGCACAGATCAGAGCACTAATGAGCACTGTCTTTGAGAAATATGATGTTGGGGCCTCCCGTTGGCTAGGACTATCTTAGCGAACGAGCTTGAATATCATTAAAGGATAACCCTCGTACGAGGTCTCCTTGTACCCTGTACCTTCGTAGGTATGAGTTATTCAACCTTTGATATGGCAAGGGTGCAGATATAAAATACCCCTAACCATCAACTCCACTGCTTGGTTAAGGGATTTTGTGTTTTCTATTCAAATCCTAATCCATCAGACCACTGTTCAAGCATTCCTTGATATTCCATCACAGCAATACCTTTTCTTTGAATGGTGTGTCCCGAATATTCTAAGCATATTTAGGGCTTAGTATCAAACAGAAACCTTGGTATTTATCAATATTGATAGCACGAAATTCAAAAATACATTGATTTATAACAAAATATAAATTGGTGTTAAGTAAAAGATATGCATTCTAGTGCGGACTATTAAAGGTAAGCAGTTCAGAATATTGAAGTAGGAGAACCGGTAAACTGTTTTCACTGAATCATTGCATCTTCATGGGAGAAAGGACCCTCCCTATTACCTGGTTCTGGATTTCCTGATAAAAATATTTCAACAAGTTTCAGAGGCGTGAGAAATCTCATTGATGTCGCAATCTGAATTGATCGAGTTTCTGAAAAGAGTGACTCCCAGAGAGTAGGGGAAGGTGGTAGGGGTACAATTTCCCGTCCCCTTGCACCTGCCTGCCCATTCTACTTCAGGTTTAGCGCGCCAGGCTCCGAATCAAATCGGATTTGGTTGGGATTAGTACCTGAAGGCAATTGATTTAATTTATCCTTTCAATAAAGCCCCATGAGAAGAACGAGTGTGAAAAACAAAGTTCAGTCGGACCTTGGTAAAAAGACGAGCTTTGTCAAATAATCTCCAAATAGTAAAAGACATGGTGATCCGTACCCTCCATGAAAAAATGGAGAAATCTTACAATAACCCTGCCTAATCTAATCAGTTTATCAAGTTTTTTTTACCAGTTGTTGCTCGGATTCCCAAGACGAATGTTAAAAATATTAACCTGTTTCGATTCTCAGACTTTCGTAGATGTAAACCTATGTGGTTTCGCAGCACATATTACATGACCACTATGCACATTCATACACATTTCTTTTAGTTCGTGAAAGTATTCTGGGGTCCGTTTAATAATCTAGGCTCGTGCATGGAGATCCTTTCCTGTATGCCAGGGAGACCCAGGGACGATGTGGGTCAACTTTATTCAACACTTATAAATGACATGATCGGCGTCTAACCCGGCGTTTACCCGGCGTTTACACATGACGACTGCAATGCCCAAGAATTTCCTCAAGCGTTTACACTTTTTATATGTAAGGATTTCTAGCCATTGACAGCTGAAAGTCGTCAGGCGATGCAAAATTCATGCGAAGTCGATAACGAAACTAAAACTATTAGTGTGCCGCACAGCTATATAGCCTGTATCGAGTCGTATCTCGATGGCAGATACCAAAGAACAGATATACCATAGCAGATACCAACGAACTGAGAATATCATTTAGGTTATGTATTACTATTTATATACTGTTTCTTAAAAGACACAACAGTCCATAATGCTTGAATGATAAATAACAATGAATTATAGAATGATCAAAGGATCCTTGACTGATTCTACAGATAAACAGATCAAAGTTATTGCAATATAGACTGGGGAAACGACAACTCATGGCTAGTGGAGCAAAGACACTTAACCCAAAACATGGTAGTCATGATATAGATGGATCGTAAGATCAAGGGTTGTAAAGATGTCTCACGGATTGTTGACAACAGATGAGTGTAGCATTGTCTTGTAATCTTTCAAGTTCTGGTCTTGACATCCCTTTCATGATCAATTATATTGGTTTCTATGTGAAGTGATTAGTCATCTAAATTGTCTATATTAAGTAGTACCAAAAAGACCGCATTAAGACAGTCACCATTTTCTAGCAGCTCCTTCCTGTCTTGATGTTGCCATGTAGTGAATGGCCCAAGTAGCATGTTTACCCTCATTATCGCTCACTCTAGATGTCAGTCTGACCACATGGGGGCAGGGTGCTCTGACATGACACCTGAGTTGTTAGTGACATGAGTGGCCCTCGTGGCATGTGCAACAGACCAGAACGAGACTGGTCACTCCTCATTGGCTGTTGCATCAGCAGCCAATCACAGAACAGAGCTGACAAGCTCACCCTGCAGCAAGATGCCACCTGCTGTCTGTATATAAGCTGAAGAATCTGAGATAAAAATTATCTAAGTTCTTGACTCATAGTAGTACCTAGTACATCTGTGTTTGAGGTCTTACTCCCTTACCCTTATGATCTACGCCTAGCTAGTCTAAGCTTCTATATTTCACAATTTGTCCCTGTCTTCGTTGTTATGTGTCGGTCCGGACTATTATATGGAAGAACGCCAATAGGCGAATGTGATATGTCATATAAATATATTTTGATGTAATAAAAAAAATATTAAAAAACCAAACAAACTTTGGAACCCGTCACTCGAGCTGAGGTAGCATATGGAGTACCACAGGGCTCTGTGTTAGGGCCGTTGTTGTTTTTTCTGGTACATAAACGATCTAGCTACTGTCTCCAGAGCAAACGACCTAAGCGTGAAATTACATGCGTACGACTTAGTGCTTTATGTCTCTGGACCGATTAAAATCTGATTTCATAACCAGTTGTTATTCTCTAACAATCCTTAGACGCGTGATGACATTGTGTTTAGAAACTCAATCCAGTTCTGCATTATATTTAGTAGGATTAATAATTGTTCTGATCTTATAGGCTGATTGGTACTTTTCCTACTGGAAGCGAAGAAGGCATGGAGGGTCTTGGGATGATTTATAGTTATGATTCGGATGGTGCTTCAGATACCTTTTTGCTTTAGCTGAAGGGGATTCTCAATTTGGTTATTATCAGTAGATACAATTACACTTTGCCAAAAGAAGATACCCCAGAAAGGTAATCATATTGTATTATCATATACCAGTGCACATTATTGTTATACTTACTGACCTCTGCTCACTATACTATAGAAATCATGTACAGCCTACTGTACCGTGAGGTGTTATACAGATCAGCAAATGGCGATTTAACGTAAATTCTTATGAATTCAAAATATTTCAAGGTGTATACTCAAGAGCAAACAGAAACAAGCATTTCATTTGTGAATTGTTACTCACTCACTGCCTCGAAAATACGCCCCTCGCGCCCAACGGCACTGGAGCGAGTATTTGCCGGTCCGCGAGTGTGTAGCAATTCACAGTTTAAATGCTCAATCAGTTTTCCCACTAAATTGGTAGATTTACCTCACTGAATGCAATCAGGAACATATAAATAGACTCCTATCTGCCTGCTAGGATATCTATCAGAGACATGCACGAGATCTTATTCGAGGAATGGCGAGATATAGTACCTCCACATCCCGCATGGTGGCGCTGACGACGGACGCGGCGTCGTTACGCTTCAGTGGAGCCCAATTTTACGCCCGACTGGCGGTGTGCCCGGCTGATCAAAGCGAGGCTGGGTAGTGGCCGGAGTCGGACGGCCATCTACAACTATTTTATCAGCCTCCTCTAGATAAGCAACGAGAAACGCAATTACACAGCAACGCTAACCTCCCCTGCGTGGAACCGACCCTATATATACAGTTGGTTCTGCTGTTTACCACCGAGCACTACCAGCATGGAGACTAGGAGCAAATGGTATTTTCATCATTGATGAATGAGCGTGCAGCTATGAATAAACAACAATACAATGTTTTGATTACATTCACTCTATGGAAAGTTTTCTGTAACCCACTTGCACGCAGTCAACTTGCAATTTTTGTAACCGCCTGAGTCTAGGATCCAAACATATCAAGTACCAGTGCATCAATGAGGTATTTTGGTCTTGAGTGATTGGTCATGGTCAACTGTGCATGCCTCTAAGACACCTTTAGGCAATGTATATAGGGCATGCGATATTGACTGGTATCAGATACAAGCGGTCATATTCTCCGAGGAGTAACATCCGAGCACATGCGAGGATATTGCGTACACCAAGGTGCATACAGCCACCTTTTATCCGAAACCAGTCAAGGAAGTCATGTTGTCTAACAGACATGATATGAATAAATATAAATCGCCAATTACCAGCAGTGACCAGAAGTAGCCACAGTTCAAACGAAATTGCTGAAGAATTGTTAATGGCCTCACCCCTAAAAGGAGGGAATGAACAGATTAGGGGTGAATACTTTCCCTACATATCTGTATGCTCCGGGTACGTTGATACACACTCCCTATGTGTTTTCTGTGGACACTTTGTATTAGGAGCACAATGAAAATATTTACACTATGTGCAGTTTCCACGAAACCTTCTTTTACCTTTTAAACTCACCGGTTTGTCTCTATGGCAACACAGCTCCTGTTTCCATGGCAACCTGTCACCGGAGAACGCGGCGCGTGCGGCCAAGAGACGCTCATGACGTCATGCGACACTTGATGACGTAAAAGCTGACGTTTGTTCATGGCTGGTGGCCGCGGAGGGTTTTACAGAGAGTCGGGCTTAATGCGCGTCATTGTTCCGCCTGCTCATGTTTTCTCGCCGCTTTTGAGGTTCCCCTCTCAGGTTCAGCACCACAGAGCCATAAGAGCGGGCGCGGATTCCAGCGCTGAGGCACGGCCGATATTTACCGCCGTAGACTGTGGTTAAAGGGGGTGTTGCACTGGACCGACAGTCGCCGATTTGGTAGCCAGACACTCGCCGATTATTACTGGATGCTCTAGAGTTTCTTACATCTTTGATAATGGTTATTTATTAAACTATTATCATCAGAATGAAATACATTAAAATATGTGACTTTCCTCTTAGAGGCCCAGGAAAAAGTGATCGGGTGAGAAATCGGCTTGGTGGAGCACCCACTTAAGACAGCTTCTGGTCCAAACGTAGAAATAAACCTCGTTTCTATTGGCCGACAAAAACGGTGGAGATTTTTTAAGTTACCCTAAACACCCGTTTTCATTGGCCGACTATTTGACGCCGATCTGCAGACCGGAACCACGGATAGGTCTTTTTAGTATACCGACGTCAGATCGGCGAATGGAAACGAGAACTCCAGGGAATGTTTACCAACTTATGTGGCATAGATTATTTGACAATGCCAAATAGATCTGTGTGTACCCGAAAAAACAGTAATAACCGTTTAGAAAGTACATCCTCACCGATAAACTGATGCACCGACTGTATGTCAGTATAAAATAATAGGAGATGGTGCAATGTATGCACTGTTTCTACTGTACTTTTCAGGAACGTGGGAGCCTTCTTCCAAAATCTATGCCAAATTAATCTGTGAGCATTTTCTGCAGGTCTCATTCCCTTTCTCCGATCTGACCTCGTTATAGCAGAAAAGATCTATCGGTGGTTCCCGACTGCAAATCGGTGCAGAATAATAGGCCAATGGAAACTGGCTATTTCCGCCAATGCCCGAAACTGTAATGTCTGGGACGGGAAGGCCTAGACGTGCAGATGGACCTCGGCTCAATACCAAAAAGCCAAATACATCATTCTTCTAAAGCAGCCCTCTATGGAGAGATACCAAATATTGATATAGTTGATACTAATTACTAGTGCACAAGCGAATTGATACTGAATAACCATCTCTCATTTCCATCCTCATTACATAATCCAAGTCCGCACTGTCCTACAATTTAGACTAAGAGATTGTTTTCGAATACAGAAGCTCAACAGGATTTGTCTCAGACAGATATCCTGTGAGGTACATGAATCCCATCGTGTGATTGTCTGAGACTAGGGGAAAGGTGGAAAGTACATTCATCTCAGGTACATTAGTCTCTGTGTGATTCCCACTTTAGCCACCATATATAACTAGGTTAGTAAAGATAACAGCACATAAGGTTACCAGAAACATTCTGCTTTATTTCACTCTTTAACTTCTTCTGTATCCACTTCTCTTTCATGTTTCATGTCTCTCCCAGATCCAATTGATTCTTGGCTCAGGCCACTGCTGGCTCCTCTGTGGGTTGCCAGTCCCTAGTTTGTCCAACAGTTATACCAACATCCCCACCTACACAGCTTCATTAACGTGGCCTTCTACAGCTTAACATGTGTTATAACAGAATTTATCTAATCCCTTTATGCTTATTCATCTCCTCATTACCCATATATAAACCGTACAACCTATCAATAGATTACGTCATTCTATATTTTTTCTCTCCATTTTTTACCACATTATAACTCCTACACTGTGCGTTTTGGGGTTCCAGTGCGATATAGGGGAGTAAAAATGTGGTCTATTGCACGGGGATGACCTTATTTTGATAAGTTTCTATGGGAGTAAAGATGTGGTATGTTGGAAGAGGATAACGTTATTTTGACATTGTGTCTACGGTTGTCTACACCTTTGTCTGATTAGTCAAACCTTTACATGCTAAAGACCATGGACTGTTTATTTCTTGATGGCCAGTCAATTATCTTGACAACTACTTTATGTATGAAAATGAAAGAATCCTGAATGTGAGGGACAAGGAGGCAGAACGGTCTAGCCCAAGCCTGGAGACCATTTTTAAAAGTCATGGACCTTGATACAAATTTTCAACAAAAAAAATAGAATACAACAAAAACACTGGGAGGTACAGGAGTTTTGAATCCCGCCTCTCGAGGTATACATACACAGTATTCACTGGTTTTCAGATACGAGCGGTTGTATTGGGGTTGACACGTAGTAATATCCGATCGTATGCGAGGATATTGCATAGAGTCAACTCCAAGGAGCATACAACCGCTTTTATCTGAAACCAGTCTATATTGTATTTATTATTATCCACCTTTCCCGGAAAGATACCGTGCTGATAATAGTGCGTCTGAGGTACGCACTATTTTTTGTACGCACTATATTTTTCGTATGCGCGCTTCATCGCTACCCGTTGCATACACCATATCTGTATGCCCCGGGTATGTAGGTACACACTCCCTATGTGTTTCCTATGGACGCTTTGTAGTCGGTGGATGATAAACAAACTCGCTCTCTGGTAGAACAACTCCCGCGGGCGCCGTAGGAATAATCGGAGCATATATTGAGATGTAAACGTGGCCGTGGAGCATGTTTCCCGTGACCAGTCATTGATTGACCCAGAAGCCGGCTCCCGGCAGGCCAGCACTAAAACGGGGAGCGGCAATCGTCTCCATTCATACTCGACTCTCACGGTAAAAACTGCACCGAACTGCGATATAGGGGTTCCTATATTGAGTTACCATTCAAATATGATCTGGGCAGTTTGATTTAAAGCATTTATGAACAGTTTATTCGTCTGTGAAGTGATCGGTCATTCGACCGTTGTGAACTTAACTCCCAGTTGCGGGGGAGTTACATGAATCTTCATCTTTTATCATTATTTTTATTTCTTTTTAATATCTTGTTATTTAGCTTTGCTTGGGATTTCATGTGATCCTCAATCGATGGAAATTTCACTTTCTTATTTTACTTATGGTACTCATGTAAGGGGATTTACCTTTCGATTTCTTTTTCTGAGAGAATGACGTCTTCTCAAATACACTCGCAGAGAGTTGACGGGAGAAAACCCAACTCGTAAGACTATATTTGTAACAAAAAGATTTACCTTTTGAACTTTTTGAGTACTGATTACTAACATTGTTTTTTTTATGCGTTATTGACTGCAGACATTGGATACATCTCCAGTCTTCCAGTGTTTTGTGATACATCTTGGACATTACATGTCTTTTAAATACTCATTAGAGGGTGTGTAAGGTATCAAGTTTTTCTGCAAACCTTAGCAATGTCATGGTGATATAATGTGGACGCTTTCCGACTAATGTGTGGTATAATTGTACGATTAAATAATTGTTTTAACTCCATTTGTTCGATCAGGGATCCACATTAAACAGTTGATATGGTTAGTTGACTGCTACTTACCTGCTGGATACTCATAAGCCATTTTATACTGGTCGACAAAAACGGCACCGATAAATTTAGTTTTCTGCATAGGTGGTCGGTGCTGACCAATGACTGTATGTCGGTGTCTAACGATCAGCGAGGGTGCTGTGTATGCCGTGTTTCTGCCGCATTTGACAGGTCCATACCGACGGAATGGTCCTCCAAACTCAAAGTCCATCACTGAGTATTTCAAACCCCTTTGATTCATTCGGGGTAAAGGAGTTGAAAAGTGGTGTCTCCGTGCAGAATCTATGCACAATTAATCGGTGAACACTTCTCTGCGTGCTGGTTTCCATTCATGGATCGGTATAAGCAAAACTTGTTTGGTGGTTCCTGACCGCAAATCGGTGGCGAACAGTCGGCCAGTGGAAAATGGCAGATAAACACAACATAGAAGGTCAGAGACCAGCATAGCACCAGACTGGAAAAATGAGCTCAAAGCAATATGTGTGTCCACTGAGACCCACAACAAAGAAGGCCATTTAAATGATTCATTTGTAATGCACGAACCGTAGCGAATAAAGCCATGAGAAGAGCGCTCTGAAGGGTCCCGCCGGGAAGGTGAGGTCAGCTATGGGTCGTGATCTACGCTGTCACGGTCTGCTGACCACAAGAGATGTGAACCGTAAAAACCCCACAACCCCAGATATCTGCTTTTATCTTAGCCTGATATAAATGTACATAGGCTTAGCATTATGAACTCGTTCTCAACAGGCATGCGAGTACGGTAACTCATAGTCAATGGGTGATAAACAGATAACTATATTCAGGCTAAGATAAAATCAGACACATATCTATGTTTGGCCCGATAGCCATCTCGTTTGAGGCGCGTCAGAATATTCACTCGGCTATCGCCTCGGTCATATCCCTGAGCGCTCCAAACTCAATGGCATATGGGGACACAGACCAAACACTCATCAGTTTCTTTCTCAGTCTCACCCCTGGTATTTCCCCCCAATAGACTTATCATTGGGAACTCGTACTCAACACCCGTGGAGTATTGTAAACAAAATACTCAATGGGGGATGATATCACAACCATTAGCCAATTAGTCAGTGATAAAGGAGAGATAAAATCTAAACCGCACTTGATTCATAGCCACTGAAAATACGCCGTACATTTTAGTTTGATGAGTAATCTCACTGGGCTTTGCGTTAGTTGATCTGTGCTAAAGGCCGCAATATAGTGTAGAGTCCTTGTTGGTTAATGATAGATCTTAGCCATTTTAATAGCGGTTTCTAACTGAAAGAAGCACATCCGGAACTAGACAAAGGTGTTTATGAAATACAAATGAAAGTAGTATAGAGAAAGTGTTGTTTCTATATGGCAGTAGTATACACAGTATTGACTGGTTTCAGATACAAGCGGCCGTTTGCTCCGAGGAGTTGATGCCGTAGTAATATCCGAGCGCATGCGAGGATATTGCATAGAGTTTATTATATTCATAATCCACCTTCTCCAGAGGCGAAGCCGAGTGAAGTCCGGAGCCAAAATTCCAGGAGTGGAATCCGGTGGCCACGATTAAAACGAATCAGGTTTTGATTTTATCCTACGCTGTCTCCTCTATTTTGGAATATTACGTGATAACATTTCTGTATCCCACTAGTGGCATATAAAACTCTGTATGCCAGGCAGCGTGGCATACGGAAACTCAATGTTAAGCCTATGGGATTTTATATTAGGGGTAGAATAAATTCTCCCTCTGTGTTTTCTATGGACACTTTGTATTAGATGGATTTAAAAAGATAAATCACGCTGGTAATCCCAGTGGTAATTAGAAGGAAACCCACGAGATGAAAATAGTTTGGTCCGTACTCCATCGAGTTTGACTGCAGAGTAATTCACGAAGCGAAGCTGAGTGAATTACTCTGTGGTCAAACGAGGTGGAGTACAGACCAAGTTATTTTCATCGAGTGGGTTTCTGATTTTATCTCACCCCGTATAACATTAATTATTGCTGAAATGAATCACCCAATTAGCCATTGAGTATTGGGTTCACGAACCTCACGGCCGTGGAGTACGAGTTCCTAATGTTAAGCATATGGAGAAAAATACCGGGGTGAGATAATGCATTAGTTCAGTAATTTATATATGTATTGGCGGTCAACGTGATAGCCACATTTACGACATGTCATGTAGTGATTGGTTACGTCAATAAGTTTAGAAAGAAGTCGGACCACGCATATTCCCTTTCTAGTAAATTGTTTTATGCCGGACAATATTTACTTTGAATTCATAGGTATAGAGATATCCATGCATATATATGTGCCCTGCCTATGGTGCATTTATATGATATATCAGTATTGAGCCCTTATGTCGTAATAGATTGTTAGACTAAAAGTACGCTATCAATGGATCCAGCTGAAGAACGTAATCCCACAACGAGCGAATCAAGCTCCGTTGCCTTCCAATACAGCAGGCATAGACCAGAAATGGATGTAGTATTAAGTGGACTATAAATCAATTCTTATCCGCCATCTAGTATCTGAGAAAAAAAGCACTGCGACTTTGGTGCTCTGCAGGCTTTGACATAGTAAGATGTAGACCAGGCCATTCCCCAAGCCCCCACACCACCTCCCACCAGCCTCACCCCAACCCTTGCCTCTCAGACTGTGTGTCCATGCGTCCTCCCAAAGGAGAACGGGCGGGCTATTCAGGGACAAACGTTGAAAGCAGCGAGAATCGGCCATGTGAAGAATTCGCGGCCTGATGTTAACTGGACGTTTATCTGACAGGGAGTATTTAGTGTCTTTTCTTCTTGTCCCTGGCGTGGCACCAGAGGTGGTTTTACGTTAAGTGTGAGGCAGACTGCACAATTCTGTTTCTCCTGATTAACTGTCTTTATCGTACGCTAGTCATAAAGTGTCTCAGGTGAATTTACACAGCGCGTGGACATCACAGCGTGATACCAGGAAGGGGGATGGTAGGCGTTCATCCTGAGCAATTCTGTCCACACTGTGCGATAGTATTACGATTTTCTTCCACAGCGCCTGTGTTACAATTCTAGTCGTTGGTAAGCTCGGGGAACTTATCAGTGAGGGACCACATCTCTGTGTGGCACCCCCATTGCTCCTCACCCATCGACTAATCATGCGAATTATGGGCTAATATCGGTACACACCACTGGGGTATTTCTTAAACTCCTTTGTCGCAGATACCGGGAAGAAACATGTTCCATTTTTATCGGGGCCGATATCGGAACATCCTACTGTAATTTGTCTGTCTATTCAGTAGAATACGGCCTTTTTCGTCACCTCACGGGCACTTTATGAATATTTTATTTAAACACTGCACGGCGCTTACGTCGAGTTCCTGATGATTTACTTAGTCAAAAGGTGAGTAAAAGGTTAGTCAAAAGATGAGTTATAAATACAACATTAACGTGATTTCGATCTGTTTTGCCGTATTCTCTTTATAGTTAACACTACGCAATACTCCTCTCTATCGCTCGGAGTTCTACTACATGTCAACTAGGGGGAGAATACTGCCACTCAGATACAAATCATGGTAATATTGAGTATGTCCTCACAGACGATCTGTGCCACTTGAACGAGACTATGAACGAGGATATCTCTGTTTTCGGACGGCAGGGGTCACTGAACGGAAATGGCGTATCCTCCCCTGCAGCTTCGTTCGCCGCTACTATCGTCCCCGTCGCTCGTGGGTGATTAAGAAGCCCGGCGTCAGGGGAAATACACCTCAAATGAAACGTGGGTTGTCTTGAAAGGGAGTCACTTTTCAGCAGAGGGTCCCACAGTCGGGGCACTACACAATACACGAGAGAAATGTAGACCATTGCACACCTGTTGTTTTTAAAATAGATAAACACTACAAATCTGCGATCTGTCTGGAGGATAACATTCTCAACATGTTATCATTCCATTAACCATCTCATTGTCATGATTCCCTGATCAAACGAACCGTACATGATGTGCTACTGTTTGACTGAATGTCGAAAATCATTTGCATGAACATGTTAACTTTCTATTTAAAAAAAAAAAATCTCTTTGTAATCCTGTGAAGAACTATGTATTTGGTGGTTAGCCGGGTAACTACGTCGACTTGTTTTTCAGATTTCGTTATTGCCTTCTATACATCAATTACATTCATCAATATTCATGGTTATGTACGCAATTTGTGCATCTTTTGGTAAAACAATAAAGAGGGCGTGGCCTCAACTGATAAAGTTGATTTTCTTGACCTAGTCCACGGTGGTCGTGTTAGTTCACAGCTATGTCGCAAGGGAAGATGCGATCTGCAGTCGTCTGTAAACGCCGCAGTCGATTATATCTGAGAGCCACGTCCTGGAGGAACTGTGGTTTACCCTACCCCTAATAAAAAACTCCATAGGCTTAACATGGGATTTCTTTATGTCACGGGTGTGACATAAAGTGCTGTTTATGTCACTACTTTTTAATGCTTAAGGAATGTGGAAATGGGGTAGGATAAAATCTAGAGGCCACTCGTTTGAGGTTGAATTTATTTATGTCACTCATTTTGTTGGCTTTGTAATGCCACTCGTCTTCGACTCTGGAGGAATGGGGAAGTTATACTCACCACCCCTAACGCTGGCTCATCTGAATAAAGTGAATAAGCGTCATTCAGTGTATACCGCAGCATAATTCCCTTTTTATCACTGCAGTGAGTTTATATTACTGTCAGACTAGTCAGCAGTCCAGTGTGATACGTAATTCACGCGGCTTAGCCTTGTGAATTAATATGCGATTCAAACTCGATGGAATATGAGCTCTGACACTAAACTTTCATAGGTTCTTTTATAATACCTATACACGAATGTCTCACACTTACTGGCCAGCTGTACGGATTCCATTCTGCATACTCTGCACGAACAAATAGTTCGTGGACTCGTGACTTGTTTTACGACGACATGTTTTTTCTAAAATGATTTCCAGGTTTATGGTAATGACGAGACATAGTGAATGTGTCTGAATTACAACTGTTCCTTGTTTGGATCGGAGATTTTCACCTCGCTCTTCGAACAATACGAACAACATATTTCATTCAGGCACACTAAGCATGTCTCCATATAATGTGTGATATGATTCATAAATAACCAGACGAGTGGAATCAGGAAAAACGTCGTAGATTGTCGGGCGGCGGGCGGTCATCCGTGTCCGCAGTGCTGACAACCAACAGCTCTGGCAGGTCACGCTTGAATGAATCTGAACTTTCAGATCTCCGTCCATCGTCAGGCAAATTAAGTTAATATCTCTTCAGCACAAAACCCAGCGCCGCTTCCCTTTGATGTCTCTCCGTCTTTGATGTTAGTACTGCACCTGTCCACCAGATGCCGCCTGCGTCAACCAATGAATATCCGCACAGAACGTGACGTCACCGCAGTAGGCGTGACGTGGCATTACGTAGCACACCCTGACGTCAGAAGGTTTCTTCTTGCGATGATTGAACATTGGTTGATTTGAGGGTTCTCGGGTAAACTACAGAGGCGGGGGTAGCAAAGATGGCGGACCGCGGGGGACTGTCAACGCCCTCTGGAGAACCCTTATAGCACTAAAGAGCGCGGAAATGACACGCGCACCTTATATGGAAATTGACTGATTGGCCAATCAGTGGAGACATGCCAACAAAGTATGGCTCTATTTCAAGGCCATTTTCCATTAGCCTATTATAAGACACCGATCTACTGTCGGGAACCACCGATCGACCTTTTTGTGGATACCGATATTAGATCGGTGAATGGAAACACCTTTGTATTTAAATCTTCACCGATTAATTTGGTGAGAATTATGCATTGAGGCCATCACCCAGAACCAAAACGGCTGGCTGCTGATTGATAAAATTTGACATAATCTAATATTACTTCTCCACAACAATGGCAGAGTGTTGTCACTTTACTTGGGTGATTATTGCGTATAATCATTTGATGATATCCCTTTGGCAAGACCAATACCAGGCAGCATATATATAGACTAAATTAAACCCAGGAGTTGTCATATTAAAGCGTACATCAATAGGGGAAATAGTTTTGCTGTATAGCTATGACTATTTTCCCATATTGAACGGTTTTGAGTCCATATCTGATACATATGAATACGGATACAATGATTTTGGTATCTGACTGTTTTTGAACAATGGGTAGTGGGTTGCTGTATCCCCCCTACATTTTCAATGGGGACCTTGTATACGATGGATAATAAATGGGTATAATGGTTCAATACCAGAGTGGTCGGACACCTCTGGAGAGAGAGCGTTAACACACATTCCTTATGTCCAGTCAGTCACCGAGCACAGAGTGGGGCCCCACTTTGTGTGAACCACATCCCTGCCCCCTGTCCCTCCCACACACTCCACCCGTCCCTCCCATACCCTACCCCCTGTCCCTCCCAGACCCAACAATCCGTCCCTCCGACCTCCCACAACCCATTCCTTCACACTCCACTGCCCATATCTCCAACACTCCACCACCCATCCCTCGCACACCCTGACACCCATCCCTCCCACACCCCGCTACCAATCCCTCCCACACCCCGCTACCCATCCCTCCCACACAACCCACCCATCCCTCCCACACCCTGCTGCCCCTCCCTTCCACACCACACACCCTGCCGCCCATCCCTCCCACACCACACACCCTGCCGCCCATCACTCCCTAACCCTGCCAACGTCTCTCCTACAGCCCACACCCCGCCGCCCATCCCTCGCTAACCCTGCCAACGTCCCTCCTACAGCCCACACCCCGCCACCCATCCCTCCCTAACCCTGCCAACGTCCCTCCTACAGCCCACACCCCGCCACCCATCCCTCCCTAACCCTGCCAACGTCCCTCCTACAGCCCACACCCTGCCACCCATCCCTCTCTAACCCTGCCAACGTCCCTCCTACAGCCCACACCCTGCCACCCATCCCTCTCTAACCCTGCCAACGTCCCTCCTACAGCCCACACACTGCCACCCATCCCTCCCACACCCTGCCACCCATCCCTCTCTAACCCTGCCAACGTCCCTCCTACAGCCCACACCCTGCCACCCATCCCTCGCTACCCCTGCCAACGTCCCTCCTACAGCCCACACCCTGCCACCCATCCCTCCCTAACCCTGCCAACGTCCCTCCTACAGCCCACACCCTGCCACCCATCCCTCCCTAACCCTGCCAACGTCCCTCCTACAGCCCACACCCCGCCACCCATCCCTCCCTAACCCTGCCAACGTCCCTCCTACAGCCCACACCCTGCCACCCATCCCTCGCTACCCCTGCCAACGTCCCTCCTACAGCCCACACCCTGCCACCCATCCCTCCCTAACCCTGCCAACGTCCCTCCTACAGCCCACACCCTGCCACCCATCCCTCTCTAACCCTGCCAACGTCCCTCCTACAGCCCACACCCCGCCACCCATCTCTCCCACACCCTGCCGCCCATACCTCCCACACCCCTCCCGTCCTTCCCACACCCCACTGCCTGTCCCTTCCACACACCCCCAATCCCGCCAAAACCCTGCCGCCCATCTCTACCACACCCTGCCGCCCATACCTCCCACACCCCTCCCGTCCCTCCCACACCCCGCGGCCTGTTTGCGATGTAAAGTGGGCTCCAGAGACTGAGTGCACACCGGGTTAATATGGATCTTTACACCGAGCCCTGTCACTGATAGCTACAGCATCACGAGCCAAGACCGCCACGCTAGAGCTGGCAGAACGGGCCCGGAGTGGCGCAGTTAGTCTCCTCTGAGGCTGGAGTAGCGTACCATCAGACAGTACACTCACGCTAATATGGCAATCTATGGAACCTCAATAAGTTGTTACTTTAGCTGGATGACCAATTTAGTGGGATATTAGCAAATCTAAATAAGAACTAGGAAGTGATGGTATGTTCATCATTGATGAAAGGAGTACAATTAAAAGGTTTGAGTTATATTCAATCATAGGTAATTTTCAGTAACCAACCTGCACCAATTCAACTTCTATTTCTACAACTGCCTTTCTAGGATCTAAATCTATCAAACACCAGTGAGTCACTGAGGTATTTCAGTCTCTAGTGATTGGTCATGGTCAGCTGGGCACGCCTCTGAGACACTGAGACACTGGCACCCTGCTCCTTTCCCAATATCCCAGAGGATATCACACAGATAGTAAAGGGGATAGCTTTTTCAGCATGCTGGAAGTCTATATGTGACTACGCTAACCTTTTATAGGCAACGTATATAGCACGCTCTAATTAGGAACAAATGGCATGTTTATTATGGATGAATAAGCGTGGAATTATCTAAAAAAGATTAAAATGATCATTGAATTAATTAGGTATTTCATTCTCTAAAGGTTGACCATGGTCAGTTGGGCACGCCTCTAGAACCCTGAGACAGTGGCCCTCTGCTCCTTTCCCGATATCAGTGTTAGCACACAGCTGGTGAAGAGTTTGTTTTGTGCAGCAAGCACAAAGTCTAATATGACCACTCTAACCTTTATGTAGTACACACGAGGCCCACACTCAAAAACCTAGCCATATATGAATTTATACGAGAGATGAACATTGCTTTCTCAATATACACGGCAGTTAAAAATGCAAATATAAAAAACAACCAAAGAGCCGTGTATTATGCCCATATATATACATCTATACAAACGAGAAACATTAATTTCCTGAAGTCCGGTTTCTCAGTGACTTTCAGCAACATGACCTTTCCAACCTCAGCCTTCCATCTCCTCCATCTCCCCCTCGAGCTCCTGTAACCCTCTCCATCCACCCCAACGACCTCGGTGACAGGCGCCCTGTGCTGGGCGATTGAGGTTACAGAAGGACACAAAAAATATAAAGTCCTTCAGTGAAATACATTTCCCCTGGGGAAGCAATCGATGCCGACTCTTCACAGTGAGGCTGGTGGCGGGCAGCTCTTCGCCCGCCAAGCACAATGAAACAGTCTGAATACAGACCCACCCGACAAGGGTCTGCACGGGCGCATGGTGAAAACACTCCAAGGTGTCCATACCCGAAGGCAAGTATCTCGTTGAAATCGGCTATTTCATTATTGGTCTGTGTAAATTTGAGGTTGGCGGAAGTGGTTCATATTGGAGACTCCTGCAATGTCGTCACATCCGCCATCTTGACACGTAGTCATGACGTATTGATGACGTATTGACAAGGGATGCGTTGGTATATATAGAGTGTATTCAGTTGGTAATATATTCAGAAGGAATTTCCACAAGATCCATGGGTGCTAAAATACGCTATCATTTATGGTAGCAGAGTAATCTCATGAGACAAAGCAGAGTGAGATTACGCAGCAAACTAAAACGTATGGTGTATCTTCAGTAGCTACTGATTCAGTGCGGCTCAGATTTTCTCTCACTCCTATCGCTAACTAATTGGCAAACATTTGTGACATAATCCCTCATCGAGTACTTCTTTTTCCAATGTATGAACTCCATAGACACTGAGTACAAGTTCCCAATGTCAAGTCTATGGAGAAGAAATACCAGAGGTGAGCTAAATATCAAGAGGGAACTGTATCGAGATCCATAGCCGCTGGAAATTAGCTATGAGTCTTGGTTGTGGAGCAAACTCATGAGGCAAAGTCGAGTGAAATTACGTAGCAAACCAAAACGAAAAGCATTTTTCCAGCAGCAATCGACCAATTGCAGTTCAGATTTTATATTACCCCTGTAGGCCTGTTTCCATTGGCCGACGAAAACGGTGTAGATTTTTTTAGTTCTCCTAATAGCCCATTTCCATTTTGCGTCGACAGTGCTAAAGGTCCATCGGTGGTGCCTGACTATAGATTGGTGACTGCCAATGGAAATTGGCTATTAGGAGAACTAAAAAAAGTCTACACCGTTTTGGTCGACCGATGGAAACGGGCCTTATCACTGAGTAATTGGCTAATGTTTGTAATGTCATCGCTCATTGAGTATCTTCTTTACAATACGCCATGGGCATTGAGTACAAATTAACTCTAAGGGGGGAAAATACCAGAGATGAAGAGATAAAGGTTCACAGTGTAACACTGCCGAGGTCGCATCATTGAAAATATGAGATATTGATGAGCAGATCTATGATGAAATACAGCGCTGGAGTGGAGACCTTACAATTAAATCCTCATTATATCTGACATCCATCAAAAAGGACCGGGAAACAGTAAATTTATTAGTATATATGAGATCACATTTGAAACTGTAGACAATGTTATTATTATTTTTTTTTTTTTGACAACTTTTATTAGGGATTGTATTAATACAAAAACACCGAACTCGGCATTCCTGCCGCTCTTCCGCTCGGGCCCTTCTAGTAAAGGGACATTACTTGTTGGTTTTACAACAAATGTAAACATTAGTTCAGTTAATACATCGAGTACAGTTCGTCTCCAATTTTTGTTGGGGTATAGTGATAATAATGATGTAATGAGATGGATGAAGGTGGCAACAGCACGTACTGAATATATGTCAGGGGCGTTTCATAAATGGGAACTTTTCGGTGATAATTCATCCTAACTCAAGCATTGTATAGGGGTATTAGAGTTAACTTGTATTTTTATCTTTTACGCAAACTTGCCCTCTCCTCGGTGTTTTACGTAATAATACACAGCAAAAAACAAGTTACTCAATGGTCAGTGATAAATCTTTGAGCCCAGATACACAGTTACACAATAATCGATGTTGAAACTCGGAACCCGGTTACACAGATACGTATCTAGCGTTTACGAGTTTCACAATTATCCAATGCTGAATCTAGAAGCACATATACATAAGAAGTAAAGATATGACACATTTGTATAGTAGTCTTGTAAAAAGTCTTATAGAAAAACACCACTTGGATTCATTGCTATATAGTAGAAAATAACTTATAGAGCATTATACAAAGTTTAGTCGTATATAGGGCAGATAGGTCTCATATTGGTCTGGTAAAGTCGTAGTCACAATCTATACCATTCATCTGTGAGACCGTGTTTATACACATATTTTTCGCGGGAAAGGAACCTAGAACCTAGAACCATACACAAAGAAAATAGTAATGAGCTAACCTATATTTATTTTTTTTTTGTTCCAGTCGTAGTCACAATCTGGCACACTATTACCCTTGTCTTGGTCAGGTTTTAATTGTACTATTTACCTTGTCGTAGTCACAATCAAGGTTACGGTTAGCCATAATTCAATTGTAGTTGAGCTGATAGAGGCAATTTGGAAAATTAAATTTTGTTAATTTCTTAAAAGTTTTTAAGCCCATTGTTTGAGCATACTGTGGTTTCAATTCATTCCATATATGTATACCTCTGTAGTAAAATGATTTTTCATATAACATGCTATTAGCTATGGGTTGTAACAGTCTGAGACATTCTTGTCTCCTGGTGGGTAGATCTCTTTGGTCTACTAAGCTAGGATCCAAGGTTAATGTATATGAAAAGTGCAGTAAGTGCATTCTCCGCCTTTCACAAAGGTAGGTTAGGTGTGCTATATTATGTAGTTCAATAGTAGTGTACTTTTGGTTTGGACCTAGTCTGATCTTGTAGATTGACCGTAGTGCACGGTTCTGAAGCATCTGTAGTTCGTGTGCACCTTGTTCTGTTTGTGGACTGTAGATATAGTCACAGTAGTCAAAATATGGAAGTACCTTTGTTTTATATATCTTTAGTGCTGTATCTATTGTTATCAAGTTTCTTACCTTATTTAACAAGTATATTTTATCAGAAATCTTTTTGACAATACCACGTCTGTGCTCATTGTATTTCAGTCTGTGGTCTATAGTAAGACCTAAGTAGTTATAGTTTTTTACCAGTTCGATAGGTGAATTATTCAATATAATTGGTTCGTCTGTAAGTTGGTTTTCAGTTCGGAGGTCCTGTTTAAAATACATAAGCTTAGTTTTTTTTTCATTTAACGTTAGCAAATTGTGTGTGCACCATTGGTAGGCTATGGGTAAAACTAGACGCATATTCTCTATGTTTGAAGTTGTTATTGTTGTATCGTCAGCATATAGTGTTATATTACAGGGTAGGTCTTGGAGATATTCTGTTAAGCTATTTATATATACCAGGAAGAGAGTTGGGCCTAATACAGAGCCTTGTGGTATGCCATATGTAATTGTTTCAGTGTCAGAGGTAATGTTTTCTATCGTAGTTCGTTGGACTCTAGTTGATAAATAATTTTTAAACCATAAGCAACTATTGTTTGATAGGCCTAATTGATGTAATTTATATATTAGCAGATCATGAGATACCGTATCGAACGCCTTTTTAAAATCTAGGAAGGCAGTTAGTGGTTTCTTGTCGGTGTTAATATCATTGTATATTTGTATTAAGTAACTGTTTATGGCAGAAGTAGTTGAGTGTTTCGCTCTGAAACCGTGTTGTGAAGGAGATAATTTGCCGTTATTTTCTAAGAACTGTTTCAAACGTTTGTTTATAATTTTTTCAAATAGCTTGCTAGGCAGAGGCAGTAGGCTTATAGGTCTAAAATTTGATACCAGCTTCGGGTTACCTTTTTTCGGAATCGGTGTTAGGCGTGTAATTTTCCAGTCTTTGGTGAATATCTGTTGTCTAATAGATGAGTTAAAAATTATTTGTAACTTATCAAGTATGGCCATGAATGCTATTTTTAAAATATATGATTTAATGTTTGTTATTGATGAGGATTTGTTGAAGTTAGTGTCCTTTATTGCGCTTAAGATTTCTTCAATTGTTATATCTTCCTCTAATATGTCAGTATCATCTTGTTGGTGTCCGAACGGGGGACTAGGTATAACGCGTTTAGGTAACTTTTCAGCTAAGTTCTTTCCTATAGTAGCAAAATACTGGTTAATATAGTTAGCCCTTTGGTCTTTAGGTATAGCGGTATTGTCGTCCTCATTCACCAAATCTCCTATAGGTGGGGATTCTTCTTTAGGCAATATTTTCCTAATACCTCTCCAAAACGCCTTTGCGTCACCATTATTATTTATAAGTAGGTTATCTATTATGGTTTGCTTACTAAGGCGGATCATTGATTGCGTCCTGTTTCTGTGGTATTTTGCAATCCTCCAATCATCGATTTTATTAGTACGGTGTGCCTTTTTATAATAGTAATCTCTATTTTTCATAGAGTTAAGTATATCCTCGTTCAACCATTTTGGCTTTTTCTTACTGGCGTAAAAGGTAATAATTGGTGCTGATGCATTTAGTGCTTTAGTAATTCGCATAAGCATCATTGTCCATAGAATGTCAGGATGTGCCTCTTGCTTAAACTCACTCCAGTCAGCGTTTATAAGTAAGTCAGTAAAACCCTGGTAGTCAAAGTTTTTATAGCTGCGGGCACATACTTTTTCTTTTTCAATTTTATTTCTCTTAGCCTTGACTATAAGATATATGGGTAAGTGGTCTTTTATTATATAATTCAAAACGCCACATTTTGAGACTTTTTGTACATTAGTATATATGTGGTCAATAAGGGTACAAGTGGTTTCAGTGTACCTTGTCGGCGAGTCTATTAGTTGTGTTAGATCATTCTGCATACAAAATCGGTCGGTAAATGTTTTTTTCTTTTTCTTATCCAATATGTCAATGTTGAGGTCTCCCATGATAATGACTGCTCTCTTGTTCGGAATGTGGTTAACTAATTCCGTTAGTTCCTCATACATCTGCGTGGGAGTAGTAGGTGGTGTCTTATATGCATTTACCACTATGTATTTTGTCTCGCCTATACATATCTCAATCGTACATAATTCATACATTGGTGTAACTATACAGTAATTTTCTACTATCTCAAATGGTATGCCTTCTCTTATGTAAATCAAGAGTCCTCCTCCTTTTTTATCTACATGTGGTCTGCGATCAATTCGTACCATTTGATAACCTGTGATCGAAACGATTGTATTCGGTTGCCGAGGGTCTAACCAAGTTTCAGAGACAGCAACGATATCAAAATTCTTTAACAAATTTGACAAGTTTTCAAGGTTTGGTATGATACTCCAAACGTTTATACTCATAAATTTAAGCCCCTTTTCAGAGTAAATGTCATCAACCGTTATCATTCTGTATTTACCAAGTTTGTCTGATATATGGCATCCCCTTTTTCTTCATAATACCTTGTGATGAGTGAACAATGGTGAATCATATTGGTGAAACATGTATCATGATAACATAATATAATTGAAATCATATTTTGATCTAAGAGTGTCTACAGTTTACAAAGACATTATTTTAACACGGCTCCGGCATCTTACTGATAGTGGACTCCATATTCTGGCTGTACTTTTGGGTGTGGAAGTGTTCGGTGTAAAGTCATTTTAGGTTAAGGATATCCCACTGGTTGTTATGCAAACAAATGTCAACCGTTTTCAGTAGTTTTTGCGAATCATCAGATGCCAGATGACATCCGTCATAGAGTCGTTCGTATCTGTGGCAGTATCTGCCCCTGCCCATTCCTTTATGGAAGGGGGTGGCTGTCCAGGGTGTCGGTAGTGAATTGCCATAATTAAATTTCGACAATTCGCTGTTCAGTTTGATAATAGCCTCATTGATCTTTTCTTGGTCACTATTACTACTTCTGCTTCCGGCATTATAGTTATTATGTCGGGTATATATGTTGTTTCGCAGTTTCCTCTTCTCATTATACACTTGGATATCTAGTCCTATTACAGGGAGGAATAGTGTTCTTTTTGCTGTTGCTCTCCATATCTCGTTATAAGAATTTGAAATTTTCCACAGTATGCCTGCGACTAGATCATCAATATTGTTGTTTCCAAGAAAAACATCTTTTGTCAGGGAATTTTTGTACGTCAAGTCGCAGATACCTGCGTACATGACCACCAGATCGGGGTTTAGATTTGACACATAACCTAATGCGTTTTCTGTTATTTCATTATAACCCAGGCCTGAATATGCTTTTACTACAAAGTTATTATAGGTTCCAGACAACATGTAGTCCTTTATACTGTAACCTCGAGAGTCACTTAGTATTATTACTCTCATACTTCTGATAGAATTTATGGTTCGTTAGTTGGCAAGTCGTAATCACAATCTTACCATTAGAGTATTAAGAGTATTATATAGTAACTATGATCCTGTCAGTAACTAACTTGTACTATGTAGTCCTTTTCAGCGTTTTTTCAGCGTTGTGTGTCTTCTTCATCCGCTGGGTTTTCTTTTTGGGTGTTCTCTGGTGTTTTCCAGGCATGTAGTGGATCTTGTTCTGGTTTGTAGGAGGCGCGTAGCTCTTTCTCTTCTTGGTACTCTGTCCTTAGCTCCATCAAAATCGCCCCTGCTAGGTTGTTCCCTGTGAAAGTGCCCAGGTGTAGCTCATTGGAATTCAGACCGCAACCTGTTCCCCATTTACTATCCAGGGTTGCCTCATATATTCGACGCAGGCCTGTGTGAAGTAGCTTTTGCATAAGTGGTGGGTTCTGTGTGAACTTCAAGTGGTTTAATTGTCGTAGCACCTCTTCCGCCACAGCTTGCCATTCCTTGGTATCGATCGGTTTTGTAATGCGTTTGCATTGGTAGGGATCTGTTGTACTGAGGACTTGCAGAGCAATATCGGGTGTGTTTGCGAATTCTGCCTTACGATAGCAGAATGCCTGTTCCACCGTTATTTGAAGGCACTTCGGGTCAGATCATTAGGAGCATATGAAGTGATTTATCATGTCAGACAGAGCAGAGAGGCATTGCGAGCTATGTATAGTTAAATAACATCAGAATCTCTCCGACTCTCATTCTGATGTACATGTATATGATTAAAACGAGGGAACTCACGTAGTAGCTGATTTGCGTGTGCGGGTTGGAGTCCTGTAGGATTAACCTCGATCTACGGAGAACCTCCGTGTCTAAGTGCGGCTGATCTGTGTGGTGCGGGTCTCAGAGGTGAAGGTCACAGGTGGGAAGGCGGCGGTAAACTCTCCCCACCTGTCAGAGTCTACAGGGAAGGCAGCGAGACGTCGCCGATTTTATATCACATTTTGAACATAAACCTTTATCCACCTAACACAAGGTGTTCATAATACGCATATGTACTCTGTATTGATATACCCAGCATACGGATATGTTGTTTATAATATACCCATGCAGTATATTTGATAATTACATACTACTGCTCCCTATGCAGTATAAATTGTGTACTGAACCCTGGGCAGGACACTATTATACTGAACACATTGAAACATCAGCAGTGTGTGGGCTTTCATGTCAACATGTCTTCTATGCCAATATGCGGTAGGATTTTATCAATTTTGGGTATATGACAAATATATAACGACCCACCATCCTTGTAAATGCTACAAAGTTCGATGGGAATTGATGTTATTTACGGAGCTCGGCCTAGGGCCTCGTTCCCTAGAAACAACACTTCCCCATCTCGTTTCGTAGCATGTACAGCATGGTCAAGTCGTTCTATATAAATACGCCGGATTACAATAAAGCACGCACCTGGGAATATAGTGCGTACAGAAAAATAGATAAGCGAACTAATATCGGCACTAAAATGGCGAATAGCAAATACAATATTGACTGGTTTCAGCGGTTGTATAGTCCCCGGGGTTGACTCTACGCAATATCCTCGTATTTTCTCGGATATTACTACACATCGGCCCCTCGTATCACACGACCGCTTTTATCTGAAAACAGTCAATGTTGTATATCCATTCTCTATAATAATTGACACCATACCCCGTTTACATCGATAATATTGTATTACCCGAGTACACAGAGGAGTGGGATTTGTGTCAGCACGGAAAAGTCGTGCTCTGCGAGTGGCTGTGGTGAAGGTGATTGTTTATTGGCACGGCCTGCAGGTCCACTCTCTTCAAAGGGACCGGGGCCGATGGGTGGGGTGGGGGCTGTAACAGGGGCAATCTGTAGCCTGGAAGCCTGGCCTATGTCTCCACATATTAGGCTAGGTATAGCCCACCATTTTTCTGGTGCATCATGGGTAACAGCCGCCATTTTTACGCTGGTTTACCCGCTAGAAGACATGGCGAAACCTGTTAATATTTTCAGGAAACATTCTAATATGTTATCTTTTATCTTTTTGAAAGGTTGCTATAATTTGGATTTGTATCATCGTTTATTGTAAACAAATACAAGTAAGTTATTTAGGCGACCTCGTAAGGGAGAGAGGTCGTGTTGGCTCTCTTTGCAGATGCAAATCAGCAGGGAAGCAGCGAAAGTTCAAGGTCGCTTACTCGTTGGTCTAGCTGGGCACTACCTGTCCCATTGTTCATTGGGGCAGGAATCCAGTCTAAGGCAATCTGTAACTATAGTTCTAAGAATAGCCGTAGCCCAGGTATATTGTAACAGACCTGCATTACGTCTTGAGTTCATCAAACTAGCACCCTGAGATCAGTTGTCCAATGATCATAACAGGTCGCGGGCATAGCACAGGAGGTGCCTTCAATATCTGGAAGTAGAGAGTCATTTAAAAGAGATAAACAGGTACATTAAGAAGATACACCATTTAATCGAATATCTCGACTATTAGCGTGTGTCATTTAATCAAACAAATGTGAAGTACACCCCGCGTTTACACTAGACGACTATATATGTGGCGACGGTAGATCGTCAGGCCAATAGTCTTAAAGTGGTGCTCCATTTTGCAATTTCCACTGCAAAAAAAGTCGTCGACCTCAGAATGTACTCAAGCATTTACACTGACGACTAAGTTATCGCCGCCTGTCTAGATGACTCATTCAAACTGGCTAGAAATAGTCACGGGCATCAGAGCATGTCTAATCGTCATCAGGTGATGCCGAATCGTGTAATCTGGTATAATCAGACGATCGGCAGTCGCCACATGCTTGGCGTTTAGACTAGACGATTTCTACCATTTTACTGCTAAAGGTGGCCCTAATCACTAGCCATAACTTTCTAGTATAAACGCCGGGTGAGGGAGGCACTGCAGGCTTGGTAGTGTGAGCTCTGTGCTCTGATTGGCTGCTGAGCTAACAGTCAGTAGAGGATGACCAGACTCGTTCAGGTCTACTACACGATTCCCATCTACTGTACAGGCCTACGAGGGTGCTCCTGAAACTAACGACCCACAGTGTCATTGTCAGAGCACCCTGCCACCATATGGATAGTTTAGGAACTAGAGCGAGTGATAGTGGGGGTAAATATGCTATTCAAGGCATGGCGACCGAAATGTAAACATCAGGGAGGGAGGGACTATTCCAATTCAGTAGTTTGGGTCACTAATAATTACGAATGGGGCCATCCACAAAGTACGTACGCACTGACTGGGGTTGGGGGTTGGGGGCAACAATTGGAACCTTTGCGCATGCTCTTTCTTTGTTCTATGGCGTATCAGATTAGTAGGAGGGGGGGGGGGGGTCCAAATTTCAGAAATCTTTCGCACATACTCTATGGATGGCCCCTATGATTATTTTTTTATCAAAGAAACCGATATTACTTGGTCAGATAAAGATGTATAGGCCAGATCTTAACACGGCGTATCTCCGTGCGAGTAGTATATCCAAATGCTGCTCTGTGTCAGGGATGGGAGGCAGAACTGATGAAATATGAATAATGAATCAAGACTAATTCCCGATATTGGGTTTGGTGAATTGTAAAGATAGGGGAGTTGGAATATGGGTGAGCATATTAAGAGGAAATTAAGATTCCAGTTAGTATCATGGGCTTATTCACACAGTGAAAAGAAAACTCTACATAAGCAGGCCATTTTGTTTAAGCTCATGGTTCCTGGTTTGTATATTTTGTTTCATATCCTGCAATTCACATGAAAATGTAAAACCAACCTCATTTTCCTATAGGTTGAATATCATGTTTTCAAACAACTTTTTTTTTCTCCCCTTTAGCTATTGAGGTAGGTTGCACTAATTTGTCCCTTACTACCTAACTCAATCCTGACTGCCCGGTTGCCGCGCTGGGAGTTATTCGGTCTAAGATACTATATAAAAATACTGTACTTATTTGATAGGACGCCGCTTGAAGACTCCTGATTAATACGGCTTTTTCGGCCACCTGACGAGCGTTATAGGAACTAATTCATATAAACAAAGCACGGCGCTAGGGTCGAATTTCTAGTGATATACTAGATTTTTCTCCTGATAATTACTAGAAAGGTGAGTAATAAATACAACGGTACCATGATTTCTATCTGTGTGGCTGTATTCTCCTTGTAGTTGACACTATCGCTCGGAGTATTACTACGCGTCAAATACGCGTAGAATACGGCCACTCAGATCGAAATCATGGTAATATTGTGTATATGTTACAAATTATTGAATCTATCAGTTATTCTATTCTCAGTAGATTCTGAGAATGCATTTGACTCTGTTGAGTGGTATTCACTCTTTGATTCACTGGAACTGTTTGGTTTAGGACCATTCTTTATAGATTGGATTAAATGTGTTTACAGTAAGACTGACTCTTGCGTCTCTAACAATGGTTACAATTCCCAACGGTTTTATACGGGCAGGAGTACCAACCAAGGCTTTATTTATTCATTTTAGTGCTTTAAATTCTGGAAATTATGATCAGAGAAGAAACTAAAATCCACGGAGTTCACTTACATAAGAACGAAATTAAACTCTCTTTGTACGCCCACAATGTCAAGGAAAATCTAAATGATGTCCACTCATTGTTCTTTGTACTTTACAAAGGTTCAGACATTACTCCGTTAAACACCGTTGCATTACAAGTAGGGCACCTGTCTAAGGACTCTTCACCGTAAGATAACTGTCCTATAAAGCCAAGTAATGGATAATGTTTAAATGTATACCAAAAAACAACATGACAGAAGAAGAAGAATCATATCTTTATCACTTTAAACCATGTCTGGAAATGTGTAAATCAATATGCAAGGATTGGAGTAACAAGACGCAATCCCTTAAAGGGAAGGTAACAATTATTAATGACGTCATGAATCTCGTAACATTGTTTCCCCTCTCACTCACTTACTCTCCGTCAAAGTCCTGATAAAATTAAAAACTACTATAGTGAAATTTATGTGGAACGGTACAATGGAAACAAATGTTACAACACTTTTTGCCAGAATATTGAAAAAAAGGTCTCAAACTATCCCAGCTAGATTGGAAAAGGTGATATGTATCCTCCTCACACCTTTAATCTTGATCTATGAATATTCGGCATGGTAAAAGATGGTCTCTTGGACTTCTTTCTTTACAAAACTCAAGGTTTAGACCCTCCAAAGGAACCTCCTTTCCTGTTCCACCAGGTCAAGATATGGATGAAGTTGCACTTTACAATGTACTTTACAACCCCTGCCACAAAACTAAGTAACCAGAATGAGTGTATTTGGAATAAGAAATGTATTGCTATCAAAGGTAATGTGGAACTCATGGAAAGAGGGGTTAATCATTCAGGTCAGGGACCTGGTTAATGATAACAGGCTCATGTTTATGAGAGTTATAAAAGAATTGTATAACGTCGAAGACTCTTTTCTAGATCTATTGAAACTCAAAAGTGCCATTCCATGACTAGATTCACTTTTAAACCAATAAGGTGTATTACTAAATACTACAAAAACCCTTATTAACCATAACTTGGATAACATATGTATTGATTTATTAGAGGCTTCCAACAAAGAATTGTATAGCCATTTACTCCTTGATGCTTATCGTGTTCCTCCTGCCCAAACATCCTGGACATCCTTAGTCAGCTCTGTAGGTACAAGAATCAGAGAATGGAACACTCTATACACTAATGCCTTCTGAGGAACTAGAGGGATCAAATTGCAATCACGACAATTCTGCATCGTACATAATATCATTCCTACCAATAAGTATCTCGAAAAAAGAAGGCATATTCTTAACTCTTCAGTCTAGCTCCTGTTGCAGAGAGGAAGAGACTGTATTTCACTTCTTTCTATTATTGTCATTGTTATTAAGATCAATAGCTTCCTAATTTTGCACACCTAATTCAAAGACAGAAACTCTTGGCTGACAATCCGTTCTCTTTGTATCGATGGAGTTTAGATTTTTTTGTAGTTACACTGATTTTTTTTTCTAATTCAAGAATCTTTTACGACAATACAGCATGTTCACCAGTACCCTAGCGATCTTCCACGCGGATATCACGCATGTACAATAGAATGGATACAAGACATTCTGCCACGAGGCAGTTTTTGTTTGTCTCCTTATACCATTGACATACATGGGTTGTCCTCAAAAATTTCAGTCAGAAGCTAGAAACTATTGGTGATGAGATGAGAACCCTCTTCCACTTATTCAACTTGCCCTTTCTGCAACTGAACTGCCTGAGTCTAGGATCCAAACACATCAAGCACCAGTAGGTCAATAAGGTATTTCGGTCTTAAGTGATTGGTCCCTCTGATACCTCTGATACCCTGAGACACTGGCCTTCTGCTCCTTTTACAATATCACTTTTAAAAAAAACTACATTTTTTATTGCTTTCGATTCTTACAAATCGTTCTTCCAGGCAACATTATATTATTATGATGTAACAAGGAAATTGCTTAGTCAGCATTGCTGTGAGCAAACATGGTATTTACAATGAATGAAAGACAATCAGCGCCGTTATCATGCTTTATACAAAGGTAGTATCATTTATACATAAAAGATTTCTAATTCTGACTATTGGTAGATTACTGCACGACTCCTAGCTTCTAGTGCCATTAGTACCTTATCATCTCTTACACAATTTTCCTTACTAGGTGAATAGCATGCAGATAGTGAGGATTTAGTTGGTTTTTTTTGCAGCAAGGATGAAGTCTATGTGAGCACCCTAGCCTTAAGGTAAACGTATATAGTGCGTAAGAGGATTCTCTAAAAGGAAATCGCTCACAAACAGCTCAATGTTCAATGCTACTACATCTTCCTCTCCGACCACCTCCTCGCCTCGTGCACACTTAATGGTCACCCCAACACCATCCCTCCTTTTTTTAAATCCCTCTCCCCAAAGCCCTAAATATTTAACCAGGTGAAATCAGGCCATCAAACCCCATTCTCATTTCAGTTCCCTGGCGCAAAAATCTAGATTAATTAATCCTGGTAAAATGTTGCCGCGTAAAGAGAGATGCCATTCTCTGCGTGCTGTGTGTGTTCCTGTCCCGCCACGTGCCCGCCTTGTTTGTCCAACTATTTAGTGGGGTCATAAATAAATGATGCTACACCTTGTCCATTGCCAGCTACAGTCCTGGGGACAGAGTCCATTTAGCAGCTGGTATTTTACCCAAACCATCTAAAACAGTAACGATCCTGGGGCCTGTTGAATAATCTAGGCCCGTACATCAGGGCCCTTTTCTGTATCTCGTACAAGAGTTATTGTTTGATAATATTTAAGTATTTATATTCAAGTTCGTTCACTAAGATAGTTTTAGCCGTCCATAAGGTCGTCCATGAGTTTATTTGATTTTGTAAAACGTATAATTAACGGTATTAAAATCGCGATTTGTGATGTAATTTAGAGGTCTGAAAGTATCTGGGCTCGCAGAGAATACACACTTTATGAGGCAGGAAAAGATGAGAGAAAAGCGTGACGGAAGACTAAATAGAGCTTAGAGACGGAAACGGTGGAAAGGGATGAAAAGGGGAGAGGGTAGTGAGCAGTGGCAGGAGAAGATATCACCATGGAGTAGGGTTTCTGATTTTCTTTTAATTTTCATTTCATGGATTGAAGTACAGTATCAGCTTGGAATCCAGTTAAGATGCAGGATCTGCTTGAGCTCGACACATCATTCATAACGATATAATATAGAAAATATTAATGTTTATAGTGTAATGGCAAAGTTTTGTTGGATTTACTTGTAACAATGTATTCATTCGAGTTTTTCTACTATTTCTAGGTCGTGATCAAGTACCTCATTTCGGGCGACAATCTACGTCTAGAAGAAGGTAGGATAACAAAAGATATGACATCAAGGACTACACTACCTGGGGGGTGTTTTATTTTCTGCCCGAGGAGTCCTGGGGCGCCCGGGGAGAGGTCCCAGGACAGTTTGGGTTCGATATTTCAAAGTCTCCCGGGGAAGGAGAGTCTTGGGCCAGATTCTAGGAGGTCTCCTGAAATATCGTTTTATTTTCAATCCTGGGGCCAGGAGAGCTCCTGAAAAGTGTCCTGCAGCTCTCCTGGCTGGGGACACGTCTAGGGGTGTCGTGGGTGATTCAAAATAACAAATAAAAGCTATTTAATTCATTTGAACTATCGGAAATATATTTATTATGATTTTAATTAAAACTGGAGGTCTCAGGTGGAGAATTACTTTGCTATTTACTTAGATTAACATACATTCATAAATGATGAAATTAGTTCCCAAAGATACCACTATGTGCCACCACCTGCAGTATACACAGCCTCTCTTTCAAGTCTCCTCAAAAGTCTCCTACAGGTTTATTTTCTCCTGGGGCTCCCTCAAAGGAGACTTCGGCCGAGGATTTCTCTCCCTCCCGAGGACAGGGTAAATCGAACGAGATTGAGGAGATCTCCTGAAAATTATCCTCAATGGAGCTATCCCTCGTGGGCGAGGAGAGTCCCCAGGAGAGTTGAAAATAAAACGACCCCCTGATTTATCTAATTTGAAGATTTTGTCCTCATACATACATTTCATGGAAGAAGGAACTGCATCGAGATCTGTAGTCACTGAAAATATGCCATGAGTTTTGGTTGCAGAGTAATCTCATGAGGCAAAGCTAAATGAGATTACGTGGAAAACCAAAATGAACAATATATTCATGTGTGGCTCAGATTTTATCTGACCCCTATCACTGACTAATTGAGTAAAATTTGTGACACCATCACCCATTAAGTATATTTTTCATAATACTCCTTGGGTGTTTAGTACGAGTTCCCAATGTTAAGTCCATGGGGGGAAAATACCAGGGGTGAAATAAAGGGAGCAACAAAGGTGTAATTTTCTTTATCTCATCCCTGGTATTTTTGCTTAACATTGGTAACTCATGCCACTTTATTTATTACAAGCTGTTCCTCATGGTCTATTACATCATATACCCAGGGTGTTGTCCATTCTTTTAGTGTCCACAGGAGTGAAATAGATACTGAAAGCAACTGGTTTTGGTCAAAGGTCCCCAATTTGTTTGAACGCGAGGCGATATTCACTCGGCTTCGCTTCCTACATATCGCTCAACGTCGAAATTGTGGAGGACAATGACTTTGACCAAACTTTGTTGGTTTCTTTTTAAGTTCTTCCGAAAATTGGATCTAGATGTCCCTCTAATGTCCAGTCTAGAGATAGAAGATGTGTTATCTAAGGCCTAGGATAGCCATTTGATATGGTCAGGGTACATTGACACATTCTACACACGTCTATGGGCCTCTGCAATTCAATTCGCCAGTGAAAACACCGCCAAATTAAGCAATAATGCCGTAGCGCCAGTGTCGGTCCTGCTAACAAACGTGGTTGTGCCACCATCTACTAACGTTGAACCTGTATGAAGTCACCCCATTGTTACACTACTGCATTCTTCATTAAAAAAATATATTTTCTACTCTTCTGCTCTGCAAAAGAGCTCAAATACAGGTATTTAAGAAAAATGAACATACTATTATGAACTATAATTCTGCTATTAAGTTTATATTTGACATGGGACATGGAACCAAAAACAACGGTTGTAGGCTGGTGCATGGGGTTACGCATTATAGGATGACCTGGCCATGCTGTACCAGCTATAAAACGAGATGGCGTTTGGCCAAGTTCTGCGCAAACAAGAAATTACCATTTTGTTTTGTAGCTTACATAGTAGCTTGTCCTTTATCTATCATAAACCTGAAACTAGCCCGTACGGAACAGGGAAGTGAAGGCAGTGACCACTCTCCAATTCTATTGGTCTATGATAAAAGTATGTTGGTACGTTTTTACATACCGCCATGCTATGGTAGTATATAATTAATACCAATACCGTAGCAGAGGTTGGTGTTTGTGTAACAAACTGGCATATATGTATATATATATATATATATATATATATATATATATATATATATATATATAGATAATGTGATATATATCTTTATGTGCATGTCGTACAGCAGTGAGCACGTTGGAGGGTGGAGTATGTTGGTACGGTTTTACATACCGCCATACTATGGTCGTATATAATTAATACCAATACCGTACCAGCGGTTGGTGTTTGTGTAACACACTTGCATAGATATATAATAAAATATATATCTTTATGTGCATGTGGTACAGCAGTGGTCACGTTGTGGGTGTTGCCTGCCGCTCACGGTGCAGCACGGGGCCGGGTATTTACTCAGTAGTAATAGCGAGCAGCTCGGCGAATTACCCGTCATTAGACGACCACGTGACCGTGAGCACGGAGTGGCGCCGGCGACGTCTTTCTCCCTCTGTGAACCGGGGCCACCTGCCGGCGTGAATAGAAACTAAAAGCCTCCCTCCTCACTGTGTCAACTGGTGCCGCGTCGCCGGGGGAGGGACCCGGAGATGGGGACCAGAGGGAGGCCGGGGACCTGACAGACACGCCGTCCCTGTGTAGGCAACTGTGGGTGCTGAAGGTTAGACACAGCCAGAGAAAAAAGACGGGTCAAATAAATAAATCCCCGAGATAAAGGCAACCTACTCTTGAGCCCGACTGAAGTTTGTACAGTAACTTAACAGTAAAGTGGAATTTACACAGTGGGATTCATGTAGCTCAAAGGGTTCGAAAACTCATGAGGTTCTGTTCCTTGTTAGGGGTAAATGTCGCCAACAATTGCAGGGGGAAATATGTGTAAGGGTAATGGAACCCTAGAATTTAGGCAAAGAGATTGTGTTTGACTGCAGAATCTCACAGGTTATATCACAGCTTTCATCGTGTTAAGTGGACTTCACACAGTGGGATTCACGTACCTCACAGGGTATTAGTCTGAGACAAATCCTGCTGAAATTCTCTACTGGAACGCGATTCACTCGTCTGAATTGTAGGGTTCCATTTCCCTGAGACGAGTATTTTCTCGACTATTATCCCTAAGAAATTTTGATTTCACTTATAAGATGTATTGTGGCATTCTAGAAAACTTCACATGATGAATTTTATGTTCAAACGTTTTCATAATGATGCAATAATAGCATAATAGCAACAAGGTAACTCTGACAAGCCTTTGCTAATTCAACACACTGTATAGGTGGTAATTTATGGAACGGACAACCAGTCAGTAAGTAAGAAATACCCCAGACTTTGAAATATTTTAATCGCTAACCAAAAAAAAAGAGAAATTCAGAATTCTATATTGTGATTTGGATGCAATCAAATTCCGTTATTTATGTGGAGGAAAGTATTCAAACTCAATTTGAGAGTGAGATGAGAGAGAATAATTATATTGATGTTTCACAATGTATGGAATATGAACTTCCTGGCACAAGCTCAGATATTAAATGTACTTATACCAATTGAAGATTATTGGCAAGATCATGTGACATCATATTATTATGATTATAACTCGGTTAAACTGACTGACTTAATCTGTATCGGTAGGGGTAGATAATGTAAATCAGTCCTCGCGACTGGAGACTTTTTATTGAAGCTATGTACCAAATAATCTAGTATTGTATTGGTTTGATGATGAATGCTGACCAGTTTGACTACTTATTTCGTAATACGAAGTATGATGTACTCTATAACATGTAAAAAGAAATTTAAAGAAATTTTCTTATGAGATATATATGTACCCTTTGCTGAGTCTCCGGCGAAGTTCCAACCTAGCAAATAGGAAGCCAACAAGCATGATCACATGTTGTTCACATCCCTCACCTCAAAAGTCCCCGGGTGAGTGTTTAAGGCTTGTTCGCCCGTGACCGATCTACAGTCAGGAACCACCGACGGACTTTTGGCACTGTGGACCCAAAATGGAAACAGCAAGGCTCGTGAAATGACCCACGACCTTTTCTGCTTAGGTTATGCAATGTGGTACCACCGACCACTGAGTGAGAGCTTGGTCATTGAGTGAAAACTACTACCCTTCTATATAGACACACAGTTATTGGCGCCACCAGCAGACTTTCTGGGTAACTCAAAAAATCTGGTGTGACCTTCCATGTGAATCCACATCATAATTTTTTCCTTGCGACTGGGAAAAACTGGATATGGCACCTGGCCATGAAATATTTGCAGAAAAGGAGAATTGTCTAAGATTCGAGGAAATGTGTGAAGCACACCCGTCTCAGGTTAGTCTTTACGTGTGAATCCCGTTTAATGCGCAAGGGGTAATGCCTAACGCGGAGAGAGTGGGGGGGGGGGGGGGAGAATATTTGAATCTAATAGAGACTAATTGTAGAAAAGGATTACGACTGGTATTTGAGGGAGTAGTCTATTGTTCGCGGATCACTGTGTGATGAGCCCCACGACTGAAGGGAGAGAGGGAGTAATTATTGTTCCTGTAGTGTGGGAGGGTGGAAAGGTTTTACGTCCGTTAGTCCGTTGGAGAAAGTGGTAGAGAGTGAAGGTCAGTGAGGAGGGAGAGTGGGGGTGTGGGTGTGGGCGTGGTTGTAGGCGCACATTACAGCCATCCACAATGTACTTATGTTACAATAGAATGTCAAAGGGTCTATGTAACACATAGATCAGATGTTATCTTCATAGTGCCTGCCGACCTGTCGTGGACCTGGCCCTCCATACAAGGCAGGTTCCATAATCTGGGCCAAAACCCATAACACTTTGGTGCATGGTTGTAACTGAACTACAGCGTTGAGAATGCTACATCCTATAGTGAAAAACGAACCACCACTCGACCTATAGTACTATAGTACGCATCGTCCACGACCATGCCAAGGCTCATATGTGACTGCCGCTTTTGGTGGGATATTACTATTTTCTAAGGGGTAACGGGTTCTTTATTGTGTTCAGGCTTGTTCTGGATATAGACTCAAGATTGTCATATGGCGTGTTTCTTATGCTGGGGGGGAGGAGGGGGGGAGGGGAGGAGGAGGTGGAGAGGGGGACTCCAATGCATCATATTGTTTACGCTATTTGATACGACCCTTTCATAATCTGGTTTCTATACCTCTCTATAGTCCATAGGATTGTGTGTGCAATATGATATGATGCTCCCCTGAGCAGTCATCTCTCAGTTTGCGACCAAATGTGATTTTTCAGTATAAATACTGGCATGAGTTGTCTGAAGACCTATACAACTACTAGAAAATTCTTCAGATTATAAAATTCACCAAAAAAATCAAATTAGTAGAACACCAGGAACTCTGGTATCACCTCTAAAATATGATATTGATAAAACCTTTCCTATTGTCCTTTACTATGTATTCTTCTTCATGTGTATCTGATACATAGTACCTGTCGTAATGTTTGTGAACGTATCTGTGTTTTGATGTCTACGGATTATGTCGCATTCGTCATGTAAATACTCTAACATTGCACTATAAACGAAGGCTCAGGCTAAATGTATGTCTTTTTCTTTTATTATTGGTGCAAAAAGCCAGGGCCCTGTTTTTTAGTCAAGATTATCTTAGGCTAAGACCGTCTTAAGACAAAAGTGTGCTATAGACAAGATATCTTAGAGGATCTTTGATATATCTTGGGCTGAGACGACTTAGGGGCGTCATAGCTGTCTTTTAGTCAAGATTATCTTGAGATATCTTAGCTCAAATTGGCTCCAAAACGGTCTCACCCCAAGACAAGGTTGGAGGTGTCCTAGAGGTGTCTTAGAGGTATCTTATGGCCATGTGGCCACATGAGAACAAGAAAACGAGATGCTCCTGTTACTCAACAGTCCTCTGTCACTAGTCCGCACTCACCAGTCCACACTCAACAGTCCGCACTCAACAGTCCACGCCCGCACCACACCCACACGACACCTACAACCACGCCCACACCCACACCCACATCCACAACCACACCCACCCCTGCACCAACCCCCACACCCATCCCCACACCCACACCAACAACCACAACCACACCCACACCCACAACTACACCCACAACCACACCCATACCTACAACCACAGCCACAGTCACAGCCACAACCACACCCACAACCACAACCACAACCACGAACACAGCCACACCCACAACCACAACCACAAACACAGCCACACCCACAACCACACCCACAACTACAGCCACAACCACACCCACACCCACAACTACAGCCAGAACCACAACCACAACCACAACCACATCTACAGCCACAACCACAGCCACACCCACACCCACACCTACAACCACACCCACAACCATAGCCACAACCACAGCTACACCCACAACTACAACCACAACCACAACTACAGCCACAACCACAACCACATCTACAGCCAAAACCACAGCCACAACCACAACCACATCTACACCCACACCCACAACCACAACCACATCTACAGCCAAAACCACAGCCACAACCACAACCGCATCTACACCCACACCCACAACCACAACCACATCTACAGCCAAAACCACAGCCACAACCAGAACCACAACCACACCATAATAAATTTTTTCACCATTTCTGGGTGAAAATGATGTGCCAGCACCGGGTTTGAACACCCTACCTCCAACAGGATTGCGGATGCCTTACCTATGTCTCCACAGAGATGGGTGATGCAATACACTCCTAAAACCCCATTAAATGTTGATATGGCTGCACCAGTGCTGGAGCTGGTATCCGGCAGGAGTAGAATTATAGAACCTAAGATAGCTCTATATTGTCTCAAGATCTACCGTGGCGCACCAAGACCTTGTCTATAGGACAGCGGCCATCTTTTGTCTTGAAAAAAGGTCTTAGATTCTCTAGGATATCTTCGCAGATCTCAGCACAAGACTGTCTTGACTAAAAAACAGGGCCCAGGCGCCATCTGCTGTCGCAGGTAATCAACACCTCGACAACCACTTTACAAATGATCCAGGACATGAATAAGATTTTTTTCTTAAACTTTTTTGTGCGTGTTTGTTTGTTTGGTAGTTTAACGTCCAGTTTGTTTAAATAGACTTCTTAGACTGGTTTCCGTCCCTGCACTCTCACTCCTCCTCGCGGTGATACAGATACTTTGATTCCTGGCCTGTCAGGTGTTAGGTGAAGTCCACTTGTTGCATTAGTTTTATTTCTTAATAATGTCCATAATCAAAGACTTGAGCAAGTCTAGTCTTTTCCCTGAATAAAAAGGCGATAGATCTTACAGACCAATCTCAGACCAGAGCGCGACCACAAGCAGGGAAGGAATTGCTCATGGAAGCTGGGACTATGTTTAAGAGGCACTCAACCATCGGACCATTCCTTTACCCGCGCATTCAGACATTCTTATTAATAAAACACGCAACAACAGACAAACGTGGCGTGCATACCAGACATAGAGGCCGAGCACGACCACCTGCCCTGGTCTCTTACAGGGGAACTACTTCTCATATTGCTGTAAATAATTTTGTTGTAAGTCTCCCTTAAAAGACAGCATCAGCGCAATGGATTTTTCTTATCTTCTCATACTAGCGACCAATGTGAGTTCCCAACACACTACAACAGGTGTTCCAACATGCATCCGACGCAGAAGCACATTTTGTGTCGGTAGAGATGGGTGTATCGGATGTTTCTGACACAAGTGTATCGCAGTAGTGGACCCGGTGTTCCGACACAGCTTCCATCACACTCCGACATGTTTCTGACACAAGTTCCGTGTCGCAGGCCTTCTGACAAAATAGATCAAGATTGATTAAAGGGGGGCATCCACCATCCATGACAAGGTTACGACAAGCCCATTCTCCATTCTCTCTGTCGTGGGCCCTTGTTGTAGCGTGTCGGGGAGTGCACGCTCCACCAAATTATCCTATCGTAGACCTCTGCGACAAGCTCATGACGTACCAAGACAAAGGTCCAGTCGTGGCAAAAATCGAACATGTTCGATTTTGTCGTAACCTTGTCGGAAGGCCTCGACAAGCTTCCAGTCGCAGCCTGTCGTGGCCTTGTCGTAGACTCTTGTCAGGAACTAGGGTCCACCAACCATGAGAAGGCTATGACAAGCCTTCTAATCGTAGGCCTGTCGTGGACCTTGTCGGAAAGCCATTGTCGTAGCCTTGTCGTGGTTGGAGGACGCCCGCCTTTCTCGCATAGGCGATACCTTAATCGGGGCGTGTTTGTTGGGATGGATGAACCGGTATTGGTTTGCTGGTTTCGTTGTGGTACTGCTGTCACCTGTTTATTTCCCCAAACCCGTTCCAACGTTGTTTTCTTTTTCTAATGATGTTCATTCTTCATTCTGTTTACAAGTACAAACTATTCTTCCATGTGGAAATAAAGTTACAATAACAGAGTCAATACATCAATGTGGGTATAGCGAATGAATAAGATGATGTTTAACATGTGGGAAAAAGGGACACTTCAGACGATCAGACACTCGTCATGTATACACTTTCATTTAACTAATGTCTTGAAGATTTCCTTCGTCGAGGATTCTTTTACATGCGCCTCGAGTTTGTTTCAGGCAGCAATGCCACGATACAGAGGCAATTGCTTATAAGTCTGTCCTTTAAATTCCTTAAATTCTGCCCGGGCGTCTCCTCTCCTACCTCTGGCACGCTTGTCCAACATATCTTCATCCTTTGACATCTTATGCATGGCAGGTACCAATTGATCATTTCGACCGCCTTAGTATCTTCGTGGTAGTTTAGAGGACTCTCTAGTAGTACACCTAGGTATCTATAGGAGGCAACAAACGGAATCGGGATCTCACCATAGCTTAGTGCAATGGGGTGGAACCTACGCAAGCGTGGCTTGGTGCCAAACCACATGGTCATTGTCTTGGAAACATTAATGGTATTCCGACACACTCCGAAAGCCCCTCTGACAGGGCTACGATTTCTGTCATTTCGGAGTGTATACGAAGCATTATTTCACCCTAGATATTTTTCTCCATAGACTTAACATTGGGAACTCGTATCTAACGCCCATTAGATATTTAGGAAAAATATCTAATGGGGGATAATGTCACAAATGTTAGCCCATTAGTCAATATTAAAGGTGAGATAAATTCAGAAACCCATTCAAGTTTAGGGTCAGAGCTCGATCCCATCTCATTTGAATCACATAGTAATTCACGCGGCTTTCGCCTTGTGAATTACTACGTGATTCAAACTCGATTGGATACAGGCTCAGACCCTAAACTTTCATGGGTTTCCTCTATAGTACATCCCGTCTTTACAGAACACATAACCTACCTTATACATCCGTACTGATTAACTATCGTAATTACTGTATTTCCTACATATTACATGCAGAGGCACGCCAGTGAGTATTTGCTTTGGTTGATGCTCCAGCGATCCAAAGCCAATGTATTAATGCTCCTTTTACTATAACGAAAGGCCACATGAGATACAATATAAGATATTCCTATAAAGTATGCAGCAACATAGAGGATGGATCTCTAAGGCGGATGTGACAGACGGATGGTTATTTGAACTGCCATCTGAAAAGCATCTTTATGTAAAGTAAGACAATGAAGATATCTTAATAAAAGCCGAGGTATAAGAATCTATTCAGCAGCGAGGAAGTTATTTAGCTAGGAATGGTTTTATAGACCGTGACAATCGGCAGCCTGCCTCGCCTAGAGCCGCGTTGGCACGTTGTATGAATGAATAATGGAGCCTCATGTGTCAAATCTTGTCTAGTCTTCATTCCAACCACATGGATTATCTTACCCCTCATTTCAATCACCATAGACTTAACATGGTGTGCCTGTATGCCACAGTTATATCATAAAATATTTATATGCTATGCGTGACATATGAAGGTAATAACACATAACATGTTAGTATGAAATCCAGACATCACTCAATTTTATTCAATTGAAAACAAGAAAGAAATACCAACCTGTATTTCAACTTCAATTCTCTATCTTGGGTTGTGCCTTCCTTTACAACAATCACATTGAATTTTGTGATGTTCATTGATAGTCTTCATTTCAACCACATGGATTATTCTCAGCAGCGAATAACATTTCAAATAACATTTACTCTAGAGTAGACGACGGTCACTAACGTCATTATTTGAGTCGAGATAAAAAATACATTGAGTGGTTTACAGAGCCGCCTCTCCACGCAACCATCGTTTGTTCTATTTACTATCCATCATCTCAAGTAAATTGAACCCAGGATTTGCCATATTAAAGGGAATATCAATAGCGACTATTTGCTCATCAACACAAAGGGACTATTTTCCTATATTCAATGGCTTCGAGGTGGTGTATAATGGATTTGAATCCTTATACAACGGTTGTGATATTTGTCAGTTATGGTTTCTTGAGTTATGGTTTCTTGAGTTCCCATACATTTTCAACAGAGACTTTGTCGAAGATGGATAACTAAGAAAAAATGTTGCAGTGGAAATAGATGCTTTCAGAAGCCGACGTTATACGTTCAGACTCCAGGTCTTTACCTAACATTCACAACTAAAGTCTAACCTGACTGCAAAGCACTGTGTGTGAGTAAGTAACCCTATATGACAGATGTGTTATCATATCCATATTCACAATACAGTATCAGTCACGAAGGCGTACACTTTATATCCATATTAACATAGTATCGAATCTACCTGAATTTCCTTTCTCTTACTTAGGGAGCATTCAATAATTATGGCTGTAAGGGGGCACGGTTTTTAGGGTGGCTGGCAACTTTCTGTTTGGGTATTCCAAAGGGTGGGACCAGCTCTTTTTTCTATTTGCATGGAGGTGGGGGGGGGGGGGGCAACTTTTTTTACTACTTCTGCTGAGGGTCGACATTTTTAGCTTAACAAAAAGGCAGACTTCCATATTTAGGTTCATTAGCAAGGATTGATATTTGTAATGAAATGCATTTATATCATATTACTAGAATTCAGCTTAGTTGTACTATAGAGAAACAGGCTGACTGTCTCCGTAATCAGGCGATCAGATGAACCTCTGCCTCCGGCATCGGTTCATCTGATCGCCGATTTTACCGCGTATTTTATCCGTACGGAGACAGTCAGCCTGTTTCTCTCTTATTATATACCTTAAAATATCGAATTTTTAACTTTGCTACTGCGGGAATATTTGGATTTTGCCGCCGTACATGCCCCGTACGCTACATACATACCCCGTACGTCACCTAGGTGTCGTACGGGTATAAATACGACATGGGTAGGAGCGGGCAGTATGTGTAGGATATACTACCACAGGTATATAATAATATTATAGTAACAAAGTTGTATCACACCCTGGAGTTCAGTGTCTATTATAACAGTCCTATTTCACTACTGGCAGATGAGTATGGACCCTCCCACAGCCTGACTGACCGATGTGGAGGGAGACAACATTGGACAAACACTAGAACTTTTGCCCCACAGAATTAACGAAGTCTCGCAAAATCTAAGGTTTTTCTTAAACATTCACGAATCAGGTGCATTTTCTACAGCACGAAGTGCTACACAATGCCCCTGTTGCTGCTTATTTCAATAAGCTTGCCGTTTATGGAAGAGCACTGTGAGTAAGGAGAACTCTTTACTAAGTACTTGAAAGTGTTCTCCATTCAGAAAATGGGACTTTGTATTCCTTCTGTCGTGCCACATCATGGGTTGGTCCCCTCATACCCAGGATCCCATACACCATGCCAGACTACAACAAATAGCCAGAACGTCCTTATTTACATGTCAATGATACCCCTATCAGAAACAACGAAGGTCCTGGGGTTCGTTTAATAAATATTGTATGGTCCTATAAAAGATCTTACGATTATCCTCGCTACGTGAATTATTCCGCCGTCAGACTCGATGGAGTAAAGATCAAGTTATTTTCATCTCCTGGGTTCCCCTCTAAATCAAGGTCTTCGCTTGTAATTACTCGAGTGTGCACCCGGCGCCACAATGATGACACTGCTCACTCGTAATAGAAAGTAAGTTAATTAAGTTACACAAATATCCAGCGGATCCTAGTGGCTCAGATATGATAGATTATCCCGATCCCATCACGCAATCCGCTCTGATTTAACAATAAGGGCAGTGGCCGAGCCATCGTGGCGTCATATCGAGTGCAGGTTTGTGTTTTTTTTCTTGCTTCCTCGTTTGTAAAAGATAATTGTAAAATACATGAACAATAATCGATGGTTCAGTGGATGGGCAGCAATAAACCCAGGGAGGTTGACCTCTAGTAATATATGTGCTGTAGCGAGTGTATTACAACGTCAACCTCGAGTGGTTTACAGAGCTGACTGACCACAAAACCATTGTTTGTTGTTTTTATTAGAGTGTGCTCGCACGCCTTAAATACATTGCTTAAAGATTAGATTGGTCACATATAGACTTTCAGCGTGGTGCCAAAAAAATAAATCATTTACTATCTGCGTGCTATTCACTGCAATATTGGGAAAGGAGCAGAGTACCAGTGTCTCAGGGTCTTAGAGGCATGCCCAGTTGACCATGACCAATCACTCTAGACCAAAATAGCTCAAGACCCACTGGTGCTTGAAATGTTTGGATCCTAGACTCGGGCAGTTGCTGAAAGGGCAAGCTGACGGAGTGCAAGTTGGTTATGGAAACAATCCAGAGACTGAATGTAATTCAACCTTTTAAATGTTATTCATTTACGATTGCACGCTCATTTATAAATGATGAATTATCTGGTTATCCATCTTCTCGAATATACCAAACCCAGGTATTGGCATATCAGAGGGTATTTAAATAGGGATTACTTTTCGCTCTATAGCACAATAGGGACTATTTTCTGTATACAATGGTTTTGTGGCCATATACATTGGTTATGGCATTTGGCATTTTTCAAACAATGGGTTGTGCCTTTTCAATTGCTTTTTTGCCGACCAATATTCAAACTCCCACACCCCACCAGGATAGCGGAGTTTGACGGAGACGCAAAAAGCTTTTGCTATAGCTTTTTCAATAGCTTTTTCAATTGTGACTTCTTATACAATGAGCGATAAATATCTTTAATCTGCTCGAGACGTCCTGAATGTATGCCTGACAGTGGGTAATAATAGTCATATTGTAAATCAGTTTATGCTTTAATAAAATAATCTCTCTCTTCTAGCTTGGAAACGCAGTTATATATAATTGTTCTCATCCATAATAATTGCGACAAAAGCGTACACCTATTTGTATGCCATAACCAATGGAACGTGAAGAACAAAAACAGAAGAATCTTTGCATCTGTCTGGCACATAAACTTAAAACCTTGGGATGGCTTTCAGTTTCTAGCCATCTCTATTACTAGTTGTGTAGGGAGCGTTCCATGCATATACTGTAACAGTTCATCCTGCTATTTAGTGGCATTATGCTATACGGTCGTTTTAAAACACGACAGAGGCAGGACGGTAAAATATACATAAAGCTAGTGAAGTTTTCCATACAGTTTGTGGCAGATTTCCTTTGGTATTAAGAAGGAACTGCATCGGGATCCATGACACTGAAAATATGCCATGCTTGCGGATTTGGTTGCGGAGTAATCTCACGAGGCAAAGGTGGGTGAGATTACGTAGCAACCCAAAATGGCCTCAAAAGTCAATCGGTGGTGCCATATTGCAGAATGTTAGGAGAGAAATCGTTTACCCCTTTTGTTTCCATCTGACGATTTTTGCACAAAAAGTATCACATAATCGGTCGGCGCTGCTAAATGCCATAATCGGTAGTCAAAGTCGTCAGGTGGAAACGTTACAATAGATTTAGCAGGGACTCAGACGATCTCTGAGAGCAGAACCATACTGCCAAGGCAGGTGCCAGGTTCATTAATAAAACCTAGACTCAAAGTATAAAAACAATATCTAGCTGGAAACTAGAACAGTGATTAGAAAAACTGTCATGTATTATTTTGCCTTCTTGCATCACAAATCGGAGTCAAAATCTATGTCTCCAAAGTTTTCTTGTGCTTAGCGTTTGAAACTTGAATCCAGGTGAGAGACAATGTGACAGATGGACAAATGCAAAATCGGTGGAAGTTATCAAGTTCAGGTCGATAAAGGGGATTTTAAGTCGATTCTCAGATTTTCCTCGTACGCAAGATTCACTTTATAGAATGATAGTCTCTCTATCCTCTAAAACAGCACATACATGCCTGCTATGAAAAACCTACAAGAGGCAGATTACTGAATAATTGCAAAAGGCAATGACCTTCATTTCCACTTGGGACAGATGCAATATGCAAAAATGAACAGTATTTCTAACGAAATTCTGGAAAGTTATTTTAGGGTCTCACCTTGGGTCTCATGGTATTAACAAACGGTTTAAAAGAGCATTTATGGTGCTTTATCTTACCCCTGGTATTTTTGTCCCAGAACCTTTACATTAGTAACTCATTCCCCATGCCCCTTTAAGTATTGCAGTCCCTTCTCCACAGTCTATATCCTGTGTATCGTCCATTCCTTTAGTATGTACAGGGGTGAGATAAATACAGAAAGCAACTTGTATTGCTCAAAGACGTTTTTCTCTAACTTGTTTGAATGCTACGTGATATTCACTGTGCATAACTCTGCATCAAAATGGAGAACGGCGACTTTAACCAAAAACTTGGTTTCTTCTTTTAAAAAAAAATAATGCTCGTCCCTCAATCCTGCTAAGTACAAACTGTTCTGCCGTGGGAAATTTGGAGTACAATATCAAGTCTTATCGATCGGTGTGGTTTATAAATGATAAGGAATGGATATTATACAAATAGTTATCTAGATATCAAACATTTTAAGTTTAACGGAAAATTATGGAGTTATCTTCAGATTTTCCTTAGCGGTTTCTTAGATCGTTTTTTTTGTGCTGGTTCTTCAAGTTCTTTCCATAACGCCATACCGCGATACGTACATCGGCGATATCTAGCATGCTTGACCGTTATGCAGAAACACTTTAAATCTAATTTTGCTATCATCTAACATTGTTGTTAGGATGGTTGTGGGAACTAGCAATGTGAAATGATGGCTACTAAGGCCTGGCGTCCACCTACTACGATGGAAATTTAGACCTACCGATATGGCACCGATACAAAAAGGCACATATCGGAGACATATCGGGAGCGTGCAATATCATAGACATATGTCTAGACATGCCAATCCACCACACATTGTATGGGGTTTTTGTCGGTGTCTAATCGCAGAAACGTGGTCAACTGCCCCGATATTAGGTGACCTTCTGACGCGATTTTGATTTTTTATCGGGAGGTACATCGTAGACCATGTCGGAGCCATATCGTAGTAGGTGGACGCCGGGCCTTACAGACGGCTTTTCTAACGATATTACTCATTGAAAAGTCATCTGTTGGCTCGGGCAACTCATTACTAACATTCATAGTAAACATATTGTCTAAGGGTGGAGGAGGGAGGGAATGTACCCTCTAAGTGTTGGGGCTCTGAATAATGTCTGTATGTATCCTCGCGGACAGTGTAGAAGTACCCTAATTAAGGTACTGCGTAATGAGAAGTGACTTTTTAAAAAAAAAGAAATTTTGTTGTTGACGTGTTTATTACAATTTCTCCTGGAATCAGGAGTTCCTCAAATTGCAGTTTCCAGTTGTACATAGTTTTCCAATTCAGACGACAGTAAACAGGTGCACTAATGATGATGATGATGATAGTGAGAAGAGTTACTTACCTGACATCCAAATTTATATAGAACGTCCTGACCATGATGTACAAGCTACAAAACGAGATGATAATTTACGGTTCGTACGGAACGAGGTATTTACGCCGAGTTCCGGACAAACCGTAAATTATTATCGATTTTTGTGGCTTGTACAAGCATGGTAGGTCGTTATATATTTACTATATACCCGAAATAAAAAAAGACAAATTTATATCATTTGGCAACAACTAATATTTTTGTAAACCTTTAAGGAAGTGTTCCGTATTTTCCCGTACGGAACACTGTTCCGTGCAGTATTTTTACGTTATATGGCAAAACTGTGCGTATTTACAGTATATAATATATACGGCATGGGTATAAATTAATTTCCATGATAACCATAATAGCGAGTTGTACAACAGTAACTTCCTCACGGCCAGTTCTTGCTATATTCTTTCACCTTTGAAGTTTGAAGTCACAAATACGGTCTAGCTTTGCTTCCTCTGTGCTGCTTTCTTCTAAACCTAATGCGATTGTCACTGCGAGTATTACGTTGACTGTATCGGGATCCGTAGCCGCTCACATTATGCTGAGTTTTCGTCCCTGAGTAATCTCATCAAGCAAACCTGTGTGAGATTATGTAGCAAATCGAAATGAAGGATGTATTGTCAGCGGCAATGGACCGAGTGTATTTCAGATTTCATCCCACCCCTATCAATGACTAATTGGCTAACGTTTATGACATCATGGCCTATTGGGATTTTCTTTCTACAATACTCCGTGGGCGTTCAGTATGAGCTCCAAATGTTGAGTCTAAGGAAAGGAAATCCAGATGTGAGATGAAGAAACATCCCCTTACAGTGCCCAGCAAGCTTTTCATAGACAGGTAAGACACTTCACCATGCAGAGCCTACCAAATCGTCCCCTTCAAAGCCCGTTTCCATTGACGGACGAAAGTGGTGGAGATTCCTTTAGTTCTCCTGAAAGCCTATTTCCATTTTGCGTCAGCAGTGCTAAAGGTCTGTCAGTGGTTACTGACTGTAGATCGGTGATGGCCAATGGAAAGGGCTTTTAGATCTACAGTTTGGTGCACAGCTACTTCAAGATGAATCGATCGGTCAAGGACTTTCATAAATGCTATCGAGGAACTAGAAGGACGTAGGTACATTATACTGGCAAGAAATATATGTTCACTCTCTCGAAAGGCTTAGCTCCAAGATACTCGGTCTCGTTTTTGTGTTTCCTTTTAAATTTTCTTTATCCTCTCATCCATTTAAGATGTTTTTCACAGTTATATTCACACGATTATATACAGTAGATTTATACACATTTGGGTACTTTCCTGAAGAGTGTGTTCTTTTTTATTCTTTCATGATGTCTCATTCTTCTTATTCTTCATTCTTGTCTTCTTCTATTCTTTTCATCCTCTTTGGTCACGTATCTAAATGAAGTTGCTTCAGTTATATAGCCATTGTTCATATTTCTATTATCTCACATAATTCCAGTTGAGTCATGTTTTAGTTTTCCTTCTATACTATAATTCTCGTGGAACTAGAAGCGCTTCTTTAGAAGACACTTCTAGACACCCTCGCCCAAAAATACTCTAAATACCAACCTTGGCTGTCCAAGTGGTAGTTGCAACGTACCACCATACTGTGCCAGTATGGCGCCGTACCAGAATACTTTGAATACGCAATGTGATCGGTTAAGAAAAGAAACGTTGCGTCAAAGGCTCTGCTAGGCGAACTACGGATCGTCTGATTACATCAGATTACACGATTCGACACCACATGACGACTGTAGCAGACGCTCTGTCACTTTGTTTCTTTCAAATGTCGTTTGGTGTAAACGCTTTTATATATTTAAAATATTCTTGGGTCAACGACTTTTGAGGCCAATGTCGAGCTCCATCTATTGGCTTGACGGTCTACAGTCGTCACGTTTTTAGTCGTCTAGTATAAACGCCGAGTCACGCGATATTCAGATTTATTACCCACCTAATATGGAGTCTCCATACTCAGCCTATGGAGCCTACAGATCGCTACTGAGTAGTATACGGAAAGCCCTATTCTCTTAGAAGAATACAGCTTTTTCGGCCACCTGATGGGCATTATAGGAACTATTTCATATAACCATTGCACGGCGCTTGCATCGAAGTTCTAATTATTTACAAGATTTTTTCCCTCATAATTAGTCGAAAGGTGTGCAAAAAAAACAACATTACCATGATCACAATCTGTGTGGCCGTGTTCTCCTAGTAGTTGACACTTCGCAATACTCCGCGTCCCCTGCACGGAGAATATGACCACGCAGATCCAAATCATGGTAATGTTGTGTATGTATGCCGACGCCAGCGTCCCATCACGTGGTCACTCTCATCCCGGAAGTAGGGTTCTTACTCGTGCTGGTTCCCGACCTTTGTTCCCAGTTGTGGGATACATCTCTCAGGGAACCGGCGGAGATGTCACGTGGTGGTCACGTGGGGGTCATACCTGCCTGCCCCTATCACCATGACAACTTGACGTCATCAATAATGGACGCTGAAGACGGTCATGGGAGCCGTTGACCGTTACTTCCGGTATCCTCACTCAGGCTCAGTGCACCCGAGGGTCAGACGCACCTTGGTACCTGTTACATACACTCTCCATTCACATCACTGGGCGCAGCGCCAATGAAAGAGAAAGATGGCGAGTTTGGGTAGAATAAAATGTATCAGGTAGATAAATAATCAATTTGATTGATAATATTTGAATGGTAATGTTTGTGAGTATCATTAAAATATGCGAGATATCAGAAGGAACTGTATCGTGATCCATAGCCACTGAAAATATGCCATGAGTTTGGGTTTGGTAATCTCATAATTACATAGCCAACAAAAATGAATGGTTTTTTCCCCTCAGTATTTATGGATTGAGTGCAGTTCAGATTTTATCTCACACCTATCACTGACTAATTGACTACCGTTTGTGATATCAACGCCAATTGGGAACATTTTTGACAATACTCTATGAGTATTGAGTGCGAGTTCTAAATGTTCAATTCATGAAAGAAAAGAGTACCAGGGGTGATATAAAATATCATATAAAAGTAGAAAATCAAAGGAAAAAGGTATAGCAACACAGCATCTTAAATGAGATGGGGATCAGGAGACCAACACTTATACATATAGCAGCCCAGTACCTTATACTAGACTGACAACTCCAGTTGCCAGGGAAATACCGTAAAATCTAAGGGAAATTTTGTACAGTGTGTATCGCAGCCCAGTACCTTATACTAGACTAACATGAGAAGACAGATGTATAATAGCCGAGTACTTTGTACTAGACTGACATGAGAAGACAGACGTATAGCAGCCCAGTACATTATGCCCAGTTATATCAAATATGTTTGATATTTGGTATAGCGCTAGTCTGAGACTGGACGTACGATGTTGGGGTGGGTAGTTCAAGGCCAGTAAGACATGGAATGTCCGCTTGTTAACCAGTACCTCCAGTCTGAGACTGGAGGTACCGGCTTGCAAGCCATCCGAGTAGCAAAGTGTGAACCGTACTAGACTGATGAGAAGACAGACGTATCAAAGCCCAGTACCTTATACTCGATTGACATGAGAAAATAGATGGATCAAAGCCCAGTACCTTCTACTAGACTCACGTGAGATGACAGACATATAGAAGCCCAGTACCATATACTAGACTCACACGAGAAGACAGACGTATAGAAGCCCAGTACCTTAGACTAGACTCACGTGAGAAAACAGACGTATAGAAGCCCAGTACCTTAGACTAGACTCACAGACTGACCCCAGAAGACAGACGTCCATCCCCAGCCTCCTAACTCAGCGGCGTGCGTCGAGCAGCTCAGCTTTACAGTAGCCTCAGGTGCCTGAAGCTCGGCGTGTGGCTTTTAACGCAGCGGCAGGCCGAGTTAACCGGGCGGACGGGGCCAGGGAGGGGCCGAGTTAACCGGGCGGAGGGGGCCGGGGAGGGGCCCAGTTAACCGGGCGGACGGGGCCGGGGAGGGGCCGAGTTAACCGGGCGCACGGGGACGGTGAGGGGCCGAGTTAACCGGGCGGACGGGGAAGGGGAGGGGCCCAGTTAACCGGGCGGACGGGGACGGGGAGGGGCCGAGATAACCGGGCGGACGGGGCCGGGGAGGGGCCCAGTTAACCGAGCGGACGGTGACGGGGAGGGGCCCAGTTAACCGAGCGGACGGTGACGGGGAGGGGCCCAGTTAACCGGGCAGACGGGGATAGGGAGGGGCCGAGTTAACCGGGCGGACGGGGACGGGGAGGGGCCGAGATAACCGGGCGGACGGGGACGGGGAGGGGCCGAGTTAACCGAGCGGACGGGGACGGGGAGGGGCCGAGATAACCGGGCGGACGGGGACGGGGAGGGGCTGAGTTAACCGGGCGGACGGGGACGGGGAGGGGCCGAGTTAACCGGGCGGACGGGGACGGGGAGGGGCCGAGATAACCGGGCGGACGGGGACGGGGAGGGGCTGAGTTAACCGGGCGGACGGGGACGGGGAGGGGCCGAGTTAACCGGGCGGACGGGGACGGGGAGGGGCCGAGTTTACCGGGCGGACGGGGCCGGGGAGGGGCCGCGATGCCCCTCAGCACGCCGGGAGTCTCAGCGCCATCTATACGCCGGCCGGGGCGGCCATACATCGACCGGACCTGCGCCAAATGAAATTACCTGTTGCCGATAGATCGGCTCAAGTCGGGACAAAGACAGACGGCTTCCAACGGCGCAGAAAATATCGAGGCGCCCTTAATAAATTGGAGTTCCTTATGACCGAAAACGTTATTGAACGACTTGGAAAGTATCATTAGAATGTAGACATGTCCAAATGGCATTTTATCATTGTCAGGCCAACGCCTTTCCACGAAATGCGAGCAGGAAAAGAAGAATAAATCATGGTTTAAGGGTAATTTGAGGGTCTCTACCTTATAAGAGAGGAAATATTGGCGTAATATCCCCGCTGAACATTCCCTTTTCTGAAACAATCGGTCGATTTAAATGCTGTAAAAAGCACAGAAACACAATCTACACAGTTTATTTACTTACAAGCTAAATCCGCCGATGGTAAGAAAAACATCGCTTTCACGAAATTTCCAAAGTGCCGCCATCGCGTAAATTCTGCACATCCACTGAAAATATTGCGTATTAAAGCACGATCCAAATACACACGTTGTCGCGATCAGATCCTACAGTAAATATAGTGACGCATTGCCATGTTTTCAATACTCCATATAAAATGATAATAAAAAAGAGGAGACAATGAATGAAATGAAAGTATGAAACGTGGAGAATTGTTGTGAACGTGTGTGTATGGCGTGGTGAGGGAGAAGAAGGCATAAGTAAGGTAGTTGTGGAATTATGGGTGCTAAGTGTGGTGGTGAGAGGTGGAGGGGTGATAATAGTGTCGTGGGTAGACACTAGGTGGTGCAGGCGTAAAGAAACAGCATGGACTCAAAGTCATTGCCAATAATCAACTTTGGGTTAAATGAAAATCTCATCGACAATAAACTCCTCCTAGAAGTCAGGGAGATTTATTCAGCTTGCACAAACACCTGGGGTCTGTTGAATAATCTAGGATCGTACATAAATACCCTTTTCTGTACGTCAAGGAGACCCAGTGACAATATGGGTCAACTTTATTCAACACTATATATGGACGATCTTATGGACGGCTAAGACTGTCTTAGTGAACAAACCTAAATATCATTAACCCTTTAAGGACGCCCGCCTATGGCAGACCTACACACTTGGGGACGGCTACTAGAGACCTTATACTTCTAGGGGACGGGGGCATTGTCCTCTGAACTCAGAATTGGAAGGTTTATCACTTGATATAATTTGGTATCCTTAATATTTTTATTTCTATTATCTAGAATTATGAAATGTGATGTTATACCTACATTCTGTGCAAATTTTAAGTTTATTGGTAAAATATGAATATCCAACAAATGATGCCTTAAGGCATGATCGGACCCCGGCCGGGTGATGCCTTAAGGCATCATCCGCCCTTAAAGGGTTAAAGGATAACCCTTGTGCAGGTACAGAAAAGGGGTTACACTATTTGATCCTAGATTATTCACTGGGCTTGGAGGAGGACTCGGACTCTGGTGCCCGGGCCCCTGGTGCCTGGTGCCTGGTGCCTGGTGCTGACCGACTCGAGCGGCACCTGGCACCTGCTCGGAGCAGCTCCTGATCTGCTCACACCAGCTCAGCGACCCGCCAGGTACGGAGCAGCTCGCCAGCCCGCCCGGCGCCGCCTACAGGTGGGTGGTATAGGACGATCCTCCCCTTCTGCTCACCTATCAACACAGCAACTGGTGTCTTTGGCTTTGTCTGTTTTTTTCAGATTGCATATCACGACTTGGTAACGGCTGAACATTATCAATTGATCAATTAGATTGATTAATTCGCTTATATTCGTAGGGGATTTATTGCCATACAACTCATGTATATGTATATATCTATATATCTATATATATATATATATATATATATATATATAGAGAGAGAGAGAGAGAGAGAGAGACGAGAGAGCAGAGATGCAGAGAGAGGAGGGAGAGAGGAGAGAGAGAGAGGAGAGAGAGAGGAGAGAGATAAAGAGAGCAAGAGAGAAAGGGGAGAGGGGAAAAAGATAAATATAAATAGAGAGAGCAAGAGACAGAGGAAAGAGAGAGGAGAGAGAGAGAGAGAGAGAGAGAGAGAGAGAGGAGAATGAATAGAAAGATAGATAGAGATTATTATCAATTGATCAATTATATTGATTAATTCGCTTATATTCGTAGGGGATTTATTGCCATACAACTCATGTATATGTATATATCTATATAAACACACACACATATATATATATATATATATAGAGAGAGAGAGAGAGAGAGAGACAGAGAGAGGAGAGATAGAGAAAGCAAGAGAGAGAGGAGAGAGGCGAAAGAGATAAAGAGAAATAGAGAGAGCAAGAGACAGAGGAAAGAGACAGGAGAGAGAGAGAGAGAGAGAGAGAGAGAGAGAGAGAGAGAGAGAGAGAGCGAGAAAGGAGAGAATGAATACAAAGATAGATAGAGATAGAGTGATAGAATGAATATGTACATAGATACGAAATATTTCATCGATGGATTGTGTATTGACTTGGCATGCTCATTGGCAGACCAGGTGTAAAGAGGAGCAGGATATGCTCCGTGACCTTTGACCTTCTGTTTAGATATCTCGGACCTCACAGACCCGGTACAGATGGGGATTGACCTTTGACTTTCCTAGGATGAACTCTCTCCTACAGATCAACAGGCAGCTGCTTAGCTGCCGAAAGTCTTTGAAGGTGAGGCATTTATGACGTCCGAGGTAATTATCGTAAAAACCGTTTAGTATTGAATATATAATGACTGACATGTATAACCTGTCAATCCAACGCATAGCACCAGGATAAACATTTGCACACTTCTAATGTACCCCGGGTAAATATGATAAAATTACTCTTTATGTTTAAAATATTGAATAACAGAGGCTATGCCCGGGGATATCTATATGAGCAGTGTTATGAGGCGAATGTTTTTGTCTCAAAAAATATATTCAGAACGAGTTGAACGTTAAATGAATCACCTTTAAGGGATCAATAGCCAATCAGTGTCTTTTCAACCTGGATGACTTTTGTCAAGCGACACTTGAGTTGCGTTCGTCCTTTAGGATGTGAGGCAATATAACATGTAGCTGTTTGGATGTTACTCGTCAACGGCCTCCCACTTAACGACAGATTCCATCAGACTACGAGAATTCCGTTGGACTTACTGCATAAGGCCTGGCGTCCACCTACTACGACAGATATTTAGACCTACCGATATGGCACCGATACCAAAAGCAAATATCGGAGACATCGTAGACATATGTCTAGACATGCCAATCAACCACACACTGTATGGGGTTTTCATCGGTGTCTAATCACAGAAACGTGGTCAACTGCCCCGACATTAGGTGACCTTCCGCCGCGATTTTGATTTTTTATCGGGAAGTGCATCATAGACCATATCGGAGCCATATCGTAGTAGGTGGACGCCGGGCCTAACGGTGTTATGCATAAACGCACTTACTATGGGCGAATTAGTGTCCGTTCGTGGTCTTTTGACTCGGAAATACATCCTAATACAGGAAAAGGTACTATTAGGAAATGGATCTACTGTTGGCGAATTGGTGTCCGTTTGTGGTCTTATGGCCGAGTACTATCATTTATCATATCCCCATGCTGGTGAATAACATAGATACTAACCTCCGCTATTGGTAATGGTATCATTATCATAGCCCACAGTATGCTGATATGGAAACAAATGCACACATACTCTGAATACGCAATTGACGCTAGCGTGTAATAGTAGTGTATGGAACGAATACCAACACAGAAAAACATTAAATCTAACCGTGTAAAATGCATAGAAAATTATAGTAGAATATTATCACAATGTATAATAAGTAAATGAAAGTATTAGATATATTTTAATGTTTTGTAACAATCTAAACGTACACACGCATAAGAACAATGCGCACAGGTGTATAATATAGAAATTCATGGATCTCATGTATATAAGACAATTAGAAGGAAAAATCAGTGAATTGAGGTATCGAGCACAGGGCCTGTTAAACATTGAGGTTAGTATTACGTGAGAGGAGACAGTTCCAGCAAGACTTGGATGTTATACAGAAAACATGGATAGAGGAGAAGTCCTGGCATTTATACGAGAGACGGTCTTCTGATATAAGAGCCTCACTGTCAGACCTCACATGAGGAGATGCGACAGATCATACCTCTAGGCTCGAACTGCTGCCAGGGCGCTGCCCCCGCCACGTCAGTAACGCCATCTAGCGGGAGGGTATTCTCAGAGAATGCCTTGATAATCAGCTCCAATATAGACACAATATCATCATGATTCACCATGCAGTGTTACAATCTGAGATGGTAAGACTAATCTGACCGAAGCAAGTCCAAGATCATGTTCCCGTTACAAGCTTTAATGTTCGTGTTACTGCAATGAGGGCTACGCGCTGGTTGCAAATACATTGAGATGCTGTGCTATGAGAAAACGTGGTTACTGAGCCCGTACAGGTGGCCGTTCGAGGTCATTTGGTGAAAAGATACGGCCTGACGCCGTAGGCGGGAGGGCCATATTATTACATCAAATGACCGAGAACAGCGGGCTCAGTCACTACGTTTTCTTATTACTAAACACATCAGGAGTACTTGTTTAAACACCGTTTTATCAACTTTCCTGGTTCGTGATTCAATCCCCCCATTCCCGTACAAAACCACTGCCATTCACCACGGCCCGGTAGCAGAAAGCATCCGCAACAGTCAACGCAATGCAGTCTATGAATTGTGTGGCGGTAGGAACTAACCACAGCATGACGTTGGCAACGCATACCTTTCGGGTTTCGATATGAATAAGACTGAGTAATGACCAAATATCGAGCTATCGAGGTGTATAGTAATATATATTTACTAGTTTCTACGAATGGTGGTGACCTTATTGAGTGTTGCTAGGGGCTGCCCCTCATGGAGTGTTAGCGCGGGGTGAGCCTGGTCGGTTAGGCCAAGGGAAAGCTCATGCTCGTTTCTCAATAGAGAAATTGTAACATAACAATACCAAGTAATTGAATATGTATTCAAACTTCATGATCTCATCAAGACATTGGGAAACATGTTTCAGGTCCCATTCATTTCCATATTAGGATGATATTTTGGGGATGATGTAGACCTCTTAACATTCCGTGTATATTCTCAGACTGTGTCACAAACACCGACTAGCGTTTAATGGTTTGCGGACCGCTCAGTCTGCAGCATATTACATTTTATGTAATGAGATTACATACACTTGTCCGGGTTCCGTCCTGTGACAATTGTTTTCAAATAAGTAATTTTGCTGTTAATATGATCATGTGTACATGTGTGTTCATAACTCAAGGACATTGTCTATTTGAGTTAAGTTGTTTTAAGATGATTTTAACCGTATCTGATTATCTGTACAATACGAAAAGGGTAGGTCGATACATCAAAAATGAAATCAATAATAGGACTAAGCTTCCCGGCTTATTATCATATAACTGTGCACGAATGTCTTACATTTACTGACCAGGTGTATGGCACACTGTGCACGAACTAATAGTTTCAGTACTCCGTACCACATGAACTATTGTAAAATGGCGCTTTCAATGAATTCCAGGAATACGATAATTAAGCCTGGCGCCCACCTTCTGCTATCGAAACCTAAGACCTCCCGATGCACTATGATGCTGGGGTCCGTTTAATAATCTAGGCTCTTACATGTAGATTTTTTTTCTGTTTGCCATAGAAACCCAGGGACGATGTGCGTCAACTTTATTGTACACTTAAGGACGACTTTTTGGACGGCTAAGACATATACTTATACTTACATATTGATAAACAATAACCCTTATATGAGTTACAGAAAAGGGTCTTCATGCACGATTCCAGATTATTAAACGGGCCCCAGAATGTCAAAGGTCGTAGATGATCGGGAATCTCTTTATCGAAGACAAACGTCTAGACTAGAAAAAATCGGCGTGCATCGTAATCGGATTTTAGATACATCGTAAAGCCTACTTAGACGATTTGGAACCCGGTGGACGGCGCTCTTTAGACATATAGTGAGAGCGTCTAAATTACATTTGTCCCTTGTTGTTTTTAGGTAGAATATTTCCGACCAACTCGGAACAGATTCCATTCAGGCACACTGACCATGTCTCCCTATAATGCTAACCCCAGCGTGCTGCTTTATCACCGAGTCATTACAGAGCGGATCCAGGCGGAAATCGCAGTGTGTAAGGCCATGTATATCTCCGCCATTAATTTACTCGCGACGTCAGTTACACCTCAATGAATGAAAGCATGCCGGGAACGGGAGCAGATTGCGGGCCCGCACTTAATCACCGGCTCCGTTCTGATTGGCGGAAACAAGCAGTGGCGTAGCGGGCTAAATATCTATTTAATCGCTGATTGGTTGTGGGGGGCGCGGGGGAAGTGGGTGTCGCTAATAACGGCCGATGATGGATCACACTCAAGACGCCATTCTCATGGAGAGTGTGAGGTACGATGCCGTGAGGGATGCAGAACAAGGAATGGGGGGAGCGTTCGTTTTCCTCCCAAGTGTGAGGCATATTATTATATACCTGTGTGCGAATGTCTATGAAATACTGCCCGCTGCTAGGGGTGCAGTATTGATAATGATCGTGCCCGCTGTGAGTGTGACTTAATAAGTCATCAAAATGTGGTTTTTTTTATCGATTTAAGGTATAATAATAAGCAAACGTCCTCACTGTGGGCGAAACGTTTCATGTTCTCGGTCAGTCTTTGATTTCATACTGCCTGACGCCATAGGCTAACAGGAAACGTTTCGTCCACAGAAAGGACGTTTCCTAATAATACCCTGAGGGACGTGTAACAGGGAATGGGAGAAAATCCAGTTCGCATGGTTAACTCATATATAGTCAGTGTGGGGGTCGAGCGGTGGTTTATTTCTTCTTCAACAGAGGACGTGGCATGCCAGTCCCTGCCGTGCAGCAATAGATATGGACCCATGCATGGAAGTGCCACAGGTTCGTCGTTATTACGTAACTCACCAGATATATCAGACTGGATTGCAGATAGGTCTCTTGTTATGGTCCTTCTGTGAGAAAGGAACTGCTTAGAATTTCACTAGAGTGGGGTCTTCCACACTCTCTCAGTGGTGGAACATGGGATTTTTAACTTTGATTGATTGTGTCCAGTTCCCTGTGTCACTACCTAGTCATTCACTAGGGTACTGTTGCTTTTTTCGGGGATCGAGCTTCAGCTCTCCTGTTGAGAGGTGTACATAGAATGTAAGAAATGTAAATAAACATCTCAGTGTCTATCTCTTTGTGTTGAATCTCAGTAGGATTTGTCACTGACAAACACCCTGTGAAGTACATGAATCCCATCATGTGAATCCTATTTGAGAGGAAATTCTGTCAATTCTGTCAATTGAGCATCCTTTCAATAGAGTACAGTAATAGGTTAGCTGTCTCTAGATATCCAATACACAAGACACGATTCCTTTATGATAGTCAAGCAGTGTCAATCACAGAAAAATAATCGTCTGATGAAATGAGATTTCAGTGAGACGTGGCAGTGATCTGCATGACACAGTACTCCACGTAATATTCACCTGACGCCAGGAAGCAGAGCTTTCATTTTTTTTGTCTGATCCCTCCTTCTCCAATTATAAACTAAGTCGATTCAAATCATGGCAGGTCAGGTTCAGAAGAAGATTACCTTATAAACAAGGAGCAGAGAGGTCCTCCGTCGTAAACGGATAAGCGCAGCCAACCCTTCATCTGGCAATTCACCTGTTTCAAACCAGAATAAACATTATCTTTTAAAAAAACCACCTAAACGCTGATGAGCTCAGTCTCCAGTCGGAGTCTTTGTGAAACGTTCCACTATTCGGTAAGCTAATGTTTAACTACAGAAAAGTATTGGAATTTCTCAAGAACGTTTGATGGCATATCATCCCATATGTTACGCTACGTAAAATGTTTTTCGCACCTGGATATGATGCATTCTCACCTATAATGGCGAGTTAATCATTTAGGGACGGAGGCATATGGCTGGGCATTTGGCTACTATTAGGCCAAAGCAAACTTAGCGATAGGCTAGAACTTTGTTTTGGGTCTCGTTTGTTACTATTGAACTGAAGTGTACTACTTTCGTCTCTGAATAAGTCTCGAAGCTACGATGACAGTTGTTAAGTGTATCAAAAATATGGATTTAAAAGATTGGAGAATAACAGATATAATCTCGAACCTATACAGTCAAAGTACTAAGCACTTATCTCAAGTATTTTGTGAACGGATATCTGCGGTTTCATGGGTTCACTTTGGCCACTAATAAATACTGGGTGGTGGTTTACTGGGCCCCACACATTGTCAATGGGGACTTTTTAACCTATGGGTAAGACGATCCGTTCGCCGGGAAAAAGTCCATGCCTGTGTTGGACAATGTTAAGGATTTTACTGGTGTAAGGACCTCTTAGAGACCTATCAGAACACATTACCTGAGCAAATAGAAAATAATAGTTCAAATAGAGACCAGATGGGACCACGGAACGTGAAGCATGGCAGGGGGCTCTCCAAGGGCAAGGTCAACGAGGTCAGGATCAAGTGGGACCACCCCGAGTAGCCTGATCGCTGCTACGACCATGGAGGACAATAAGTCCCCGTTCCCCGTACAGACTCACCCACGCTCCTTACTCAACTTAGAAAACGTAGTTCCTGACAGGCTTAAAGCCATTTTCCACTGCCCGATTATTCACCACCGATCCTCAGTCGGGCGCCAGCCATCGATTTTAATGGTAGATAGACGCCAGGTCGGTGAATAGAAACAACCTGGTATTTGAAATAGTCAACGACTCTGTTGGTGAAGATTATGCAATGAGAATCATACTGGTCTAACATATCGAATAATATAATTTCCTATGAAGTCAATACAATATATTTTCTGCAAATACACTGTAGTAATATTGTCATTATGATCTATCAATAATGAAATATATCCCCTCTTAAACTACTTTTGAGATACAATGCATTTATTGTATTGTTATCTGTTTGTTGTGTGTACCTTTTTCTCTCCACACTGTGGCGTCTCTATTTGTTCTATGTCGGTCTAATGGAACCCTGAATGGAAGATCGTCAGGTAACTGATGAATTCTTGGTGTCAACAAACACACTTTCCAAAAAGGCAAAAGAAGAAGAAAAAGGCCACCGCCCTGAGAATTCCATTGATATGGACACATGAAATTCAGTTAAAACCAGTCAACCACTACATCAACCCCGACTATGAGATACCGATATGCAGTCTTTGGCATCACCGACAGACTTTAAGAGAACTCAATTAATCGGTGTCGTTTTCGTCGGCTAGTTGAAAATGGCTTTGACGATGACTACACCGAGATCACAAGAGACCGCACAGACAAGACATGCCCAGACGAACCCTGAGAGACTCGTAGGTTTAGTCCCTGCCTACACGTAAGACACCTGTCAACGCCTGATGGACCGCGCCATCCTTAACAGACCCCTGATGTAGAGTGTCGGGTTCACAGGGACATCCGCCCAGACACAAAGGCAGAGAGGGGAGATCCCCACCAGGCCAGTCTCTCGTGCGCCCTCTGTCTTCATCTGAGAATTTTGTGAAGTCCCGGTCTCTACAACCCTATCGTGATCAATTATATAGGTTCATGTAAGAAGAGATTGGTCATCTGGTCTGCCCATATTTATCAGTACTGCATTTCTCCATTTTGTAGGGGCTCCTCCCTGACGTAATGGTTACTGTAGACCAGCCATGTCATGAACGGCATGTTTACCCTAATTATCGCACACTCTAGTTCCCGGCCTGCACACATGGGGGCAGGGCGCTCTGACATGACACCTCAGTTGTCATTGACATAAGCGGCCCTCCTGGCATGTGCAACAGACTGGAACCAGATTGGCTGTTGCTTCAACCAACGAGTATAGACTCTATACTCGTTGTTTCAACAGCCAATCACAGCACAGAGCTTGCAAGCTCAACCTGCAGCAAGATGCCACCTGCTGTCCGTATATGACCCTAAGAATCTGTCATTAAAAATCAGTTAACTTCTTGATTCATAGTAGTTCCTAGTACATCTGGGTGGGATTTTTAAAACCTGCTTAATTACCGAAAACAGGGTTATTTAAGGCTAATGTTGTATAAACGTATCTCATCGATGTAAAAATGGCATTTTTTTGTGCATCTTTAGATGCTCTTTCATTCCAACATAGGGTTTTGTATAGCTCTGAGGAATTTTTTCTTCCGAAAATCAACAAAAACTGTGATTTTCTAGTGTTTTAATTTTTTTTCAAATTCTTGGAGGCACAATGTTGAGCCAATTGTTTCTAATAACTTGTTTAAAACATGTCATGAGAAGTGTAGATTATATGGTTTTGAAAATTGGTTAAAGTTTGAAAAAATATCATAATGGTCAAAACTATCCAGGACCTTTAAGTTTTCCAACTGAGAGCCCCATAGAGCATGTTGTCTGACACCCCAATTTTGAGAGGATTGTACTAATGAGATATACAATGAGAAATTATTTTGTCTTTATTGTAAAATGTTGACCAATATCCTGACTGTGAGACCTGAAAGTTTCAACACAATCAGATTATCCATTCTGATATTAAAACATTGTGATTCCATGATGATATTTTTTCCAAAAAATGGGGTGTTGAATAACACCCCTGTTAAAAGACGTCTAGAAGAAATAATAATCATAATAGAATAACAAATACCCCTGTATATGTTAAGTATTCCTACCACTTTTAAATACCCAGTTTACTTTCTTCCTGAATAAAAAAATGTACTTCTTGTGATTCAAAAACTGAAAACGTGTTGTCCGACACCCCGGGGTGTCGGACAACATGCTCTGATATAAATCCTGATTTTGGGGTTGTTTCTTATCAGTAATTGAGTGATTTTCTTTGAAAAACATAGCTTTCTATCATTTCATTAAGAATAAAAAGGATTATAGTTACTGATATTATTTTATTCATTGTTCTGAGCAGTTTTAAAAATGTGTTGTCCGACATCCTGCGTGTTGTCCGACACCCCTGCCTGGCCCAAACCCAAATATGGCTCAGAGCTTTTGTTTCAAATCTGATATATGATAGAGGTGTTTTGGGTCAAATATGACATATGTCACCATAAAATATTAGTTTTTCTCAAATTATAAGCTTTTATAACTTTTCTTGAAATTTCAAATATTTTAGGGTGGTGGACAACATGCAGTATTATACAGAACTTTAAAAGGCTCTCAAATCTGAACCATTTGTCTGATTTAGTTGGAATAATGTTTTTCTGGAAGGTATGCTGTAGGAGACTAATATGAAATGTAAAAAGAAGTAGTATTCTAAAATTATTTGTTGAGTGTCTGATCCCAGGAAGAAAGCGTAATTTAGCAGGTTTCAAAAATCCGACCCATCTGTGTTTGAGTTCCTTAATACTCCCCTACTCTCATGGTCTACACCTAGCTAGTCTAGGCCTCTAGGCTTTACAACTTGACACCCGTCTGTAATGACTTACTCGATCGCAGTCAAAATGAAGTATGCCAATTTATTATCATTTACCTGTGGTCGAACATAATCAAATACTACCTGCTTCTAGGAGTGCAGTATCAATTACGTTCGCACCCTTAGGCCATCTATCTGCATCATGGTTCATCGGGAGGTCCTCAATTTCTATCGAAGTGAGTGGAGTTTGGAGTAAACTGGTGCTTACTGGGGGTAATAAACGAGATCTCATCATGGCAGACGTTGCCTGAGCTTCGTAAATCTACGAACGAGACACAAACGCGGTTTCCATTCATCAGCCATCATTTTAGCTCCCAGCAGGAGCGGCTCTGGAGCAGCTCAGTGGTCGGGGAGAGCACGGCCTGGATCCGGCACCGCCAGCCGACCTGCGCCATGTCAATACCCACCATAACCCCTCCACCCCGCCGGAGTTATCACGCGCCAAGTGCCAGATAAACAGTTAAATTAGCAGTGTACAGTCTACAGTGTAGTCGTTTCAGGTCGATGGTGGGTTTCATACTTTGTGAGTCGTTATTGGCTCAAATCGTAAAATCATTATTTATAGTTTGGTATGATATCAGTAATATTTATGAAGAATTATATTTTTTTAGTCTAGGAAATTTAACTAGGTAACTATAGGAAAGTTTATAAAAAGGTAAGATTTGAATAACTTGGGTAACAGAATTGTGTTCGTTCTCTTCGAAAGGTCATTGTTTCCATGGTTGTGGGATGGATTAAAGTCATTTCTTTGGTGGGCGCCTCTTGGTGCGGTACATATATTCCATATCTATCAGGCCCTGCTTCATACAGTTTTGTTGAAAGTGATTGCAGCGTTTGTTTCCGAAGATTAATAGGTTTTATAGATATTACAAACATAATTCATGTTCTCATATGGCGAGACTTTATGTTATAGCTAGGATATATATACGTATATTTATTTCTCATCTAGCAGTCTAATACATTTTCTACGCTGATCATTTCTCTTAGCTTTTAGACTAATTTTGAATCTTACATGGAATTTTAATCTTTTATATTCTGTTGACAAGAGATACACACTGATAGGTCATCATCTTCAATGTGATTAGTATCTCTAGTCAGTATTCATTGGGGTGTGGAGTGTTATTACTAATTAAAATATTGACAAACATGGTATGAGAGTAACTGTAAGGGTCGGTAGTCTTGCTTTCTAGTCTTCATATCATATAATTAATTGTATCCATTGAATATTCAGTAGTGTGAGTACTATATTCAATGTACCTTGGCAAGAAGAAATCAACAATGGAAATGAAATAATAATTACAAGATGGTGGTATGAGTCTTACCCTAAAAGTAAGCAAGCTCGGTGGCTAAGTGACAGGGGTGCTTGCCATGATCATGGGAGGTTATAGGTTCAAATCCCAGTCGGGTCACACCAAAGACTTACACCAAAATGATACACATTGCCCATTCAGATTTAAGACCTACCATCCGAATGAGGAATTATAGCTAGGGTCTGAGTGGAAATACGGCTGTATCGCCTAACTCAGCGATTGTACACACAATATTCCCCTAATAAAGTGTTTTAAGATAGTAAAAAAAAACCAAGGTAAGTCTATAAGACACTGTCAACAACTTTTAGGGCCTTCTCTAGTGTGGTGGTTTTGTGGTGGTTCTTTTTAGGCATTTTATTCCAGATGTACACTACTCTGATATGAAAATATATGGTAATTTTACATACTGACTTGCGCAGAAATTAGTCCTCGTTTGTTTTTCGCATATATAAAATATTTAAAAGATTTTGAATAATTGCAAAAGATTAAAAAATGTACACGTATCTTTTGTAATTATTTACAATAAAACAATACTGCCAGCTCCATTTAAAAAAATGAAAATATAAGGAATTAGATTTTGTCGTAGCCCTATAAATAGCGATCATATGACGTCGGTTGGCACCATACTTTCTGCTACGGCTACGGGTTTGTACACTATAAAAGATATGTAGCAGGGCGTAACGTTGTCACTAATTTTGTCAATTTTTTTTCTATTAGAGTCAACAATTCGCCATAAGGGCGGTCTTCCATTGCATGGCTTGGTGTACAGTATTTTGCTGCGAGTAACAAATTGATTTTACCATATAACATGAAATGCAATATATAAACTGTGTTGAATTTATCACAAAACCAACAACACCGGCATTTATTTTTCAGTTTTCTTTTAATTCTTACTTAGGTTTCGTTGCATTTTATAACATTGACACTACGTTTCGGCTGTTGGGCCTTCGTCAGGTGCAATAAATATAATATGGTAAAATATTGAACAGAGCACTTCGTGTTCTGCAGTACACCTGTAACCGTAGACAAGGCACCAATGAAATGCATGCCATATTAAACACTGACCTGTTACAAACTAGGAGAGATATACAATTACTATCCCACATGTATAAATTAACTAGTAATGAGTCACTTCTTGAGTCCACAAAACGCATAACTAGATCAGCAAACAAGATACGCTTCAAAAGAGCAAGGGCTAGACTAACAACATATCAAAAGAGTCCAATGTACAGAGGATGTGTTCTGTGGGACAGCCTAGATGCGAGTGTCCAATGATCAACTAGCATCAAGGAATTTAAAACACGTGTCAAAGCCAAACTATCGGTCTACGAAAGAAATTGACTGAACCATTGCCAGTGAATGAACAGCATCATCATCATCCAATCATGAGTGTGCAACGTAAACATCTATATATCCAATGTATCTTTCGCAAATGTACAACAGTGGAAGACCTGCTATAAGCAGAACTGTGTAATAATTATGATAAATAAAAAAAAAACTATAAAAAAAACTACATATATGCCCTTCTCCAGAAACAAGGGCCACAAAAAGTGCAAAATTTAATGGAAATGAGTTGAGATGATATAATGATTTGCACTCTACATTCATCATATTGTGTTTTAGTCTTGCTTATGGACGCTAATTGAACGCCCGTTTTACCCTTCTCCACAATTTGCACTCCTCGAATGATGGCAAGAATCTTCTGGGGAGGAACCGGAAATAGCAACCATTACTTCTGCGCATGCGCCCATACACATTCTCCGGTCGAAGCGGACGGCTGGCTTTTTTCTGTGGATTAAATTCCGTTATCAAACAAAAGGCACCGCATGGTGGATGTCGCGGCCGATGTCAGTCAGTGCGGCCGAGCGGCACAGGAGGTGATCCACTGCTCTCTGCGGTCCGCGGAGTCCGCCGCTAAAACCAGCCGTGCCGACGATACTCTGTGTAATGACATGGACCACGGCCTGCGTAATGACATGAACCACGGCCCTGACAAACGGCACTCCTGTGAGCGGGTCCAGGGGGCTGTTTCTAAAACTAAGAACGATAAGATAATTGATCATATTGGGGTCTTTGTTGCATTCTCACTACCTAAAGTGATCCGTCTTATGGATGAAAATCTCACAAGATGATCAGGGAAATATCATTATTTTCAGTATTTTAACAGTTCACAAGTTTTATCAGAGCGTGCTCGCACGCGCTAAATACATCATTTAGAGTTTAGAGGGGTCCATATAGACTTTCAGGGTACTGCATACAAATTATCCCTTCACTATCTGTGTGCTTTTTACTGTGATATTAGAACAGAGCAGGGAGCCAGTGTCTCTTAGAGGCGTGACCAGCTGACCATGACCAATCACTCAAGACCAAAATACCTCAAGACTCACTGGTGCTTGATTTGTTTGGATCCTAGATAGGCAGTTGCAGAAATTGCAAGTTGAGTGGGTGCAATTGGGTTACAGAAAACTATCTATAGGCTAAATCTAACTTATACCTTTTAATTGTTATTCATTTATAATAGCACGCTCATTCATCTAGGATGAACATACTATTTTCTCCTAGTATTTTTTAGGTCCATTGCGAGATGGGTTCGATCCTTCATAACAAAACGTCTTCCATGAAGATTGTTTAAAGTAAAGAATAAAAAATGCAAACGATATCATGGAATTCTGGGAACTACATTGAAAAAACGGACTGACACTACGATTGTGGGCACTCTCGCCTGAGGTTAGTCCTAATCGTAATCGTTCAGCCAGTATCCTTCTTAGTTTCAAAAACACCTCCCTGGGCCCATTTAAAACGTTTTGGTCCGAGCAGAAGAATCCTCCTAGAATTACGCCAACAATCCAAGACCTATTATAGGAGAAAAGACCTTTACCGTTTAACAAGCGGTGTCCCCTGTCGGGAGGGAAATCCTGCATAATTAGTCTCCTGAGTGAATTCGGTCTTGGGCTAGGACAAAACAGGCCTTAAGACAGGTTATGCGGTCCTCGGGGAGGAGAGTTCCTCAGAACTACAGGTAGTGCCACACAGTGCGTGTTTTGGCAACTAATTTCATCATTTATAGTTATCAACGAATCTAACTAGATATTTAAGATATTTCCCCTCTAACAGTACTGTTTTGTATTGCATACCATAAAGTACACGTTTCCGCTAGTTATATTGATAAATGAGGCCATTCTTTGTGAATGCGAATCATCTAGAAGACCCCAGGAGGTGTCCCCCGCTAGGACGCTTAGAAGCGTCCATATATTCAGAATAATGCAGCTCTGAAAATATCTAAAATAGCAATAGAAATGCCTTTGATCGGCTTTCATCAAGACCTTCCATTACTGTATTGATCAAATAAAGATAATATAATGACCTTAGATGCTTGTTCGACGGTATATTTATATTGTAACTGTTGACATTTATCTGTTTTATGTACATGTATGTGGTACATGTCATTTTGAAGTGACTCTGGATTTTCAATGATGATGTAAAAGAAATTTTACTATCCGTAATATCCAATAAAGAAACTGAAACAAACAAAAAGACACCAACTACTCATGCGGCATTTCCTTCTGCTGATAATGGCCACCAATTATGGCATTTCTAACCACCAGCCGACTATGTGACAAGTTTAGTCCAATTATCATCAGGTGGAAACAGAAATGGTCAGCGATGTTTCTCCCCTGCCTTATGCAATATGGCAACACTGACCGACTTCTGCACCCAGCAATGAAATCAAAGCTCACTGAATCAATCAATGATGCATTTTACTACCAAATGTCAGTGAGCGTCCACAACATTTTTGCAGTGCAGGTCACCTATTATTTACCACCGATCTTTCACAAGGAGAACCACCCACCGACTTTTGTATACAGCGTAAAAATTATCGGAGTGTTTTTAGTCAGCAGGTGGAGACAGGGCCAACTTGACACAGAAATTGTAAACCAAGCATTACAATTTGTGTGTCAAGTTTTCCCCGGATTTAACCCCACTACACCTAACATGGTAAAGCTCTGGTTGCCTATACGCCCTCCAGAGGTTACTAAACTCCCTATTATCGCCCAGGGTAAGTACAAGTTCCGCTCACGATTGGCTGGGCACACTACGACCACATGCACCACAGTTTCCCCAATTATATTTGGAGAACCTGAATATAATTTCGGATTTCTATGTAGAAAAGGCTGAAATTTCTATTTCTGACATCGGATTTCCAATTTGAAGATTTATAAAAACCGTTTAACTGCAATAATTGTAAGTTACGGTTCAAGGGTCGATCACCATAGATCTCTATACTGGTTGGTATGGGTGAGGGCCCTAATATTCGTGATCACTCCGAAAAAAGGAAAACAATCACATGTGTTTAAAGTGAGAAGGAGCAGAGCCATACCTCCTAGCCATACCCGTTGGTATGGGCGAGGGGCCTTATATTCGTGGTCATTTCGAAAAAAGGGAAAACAATAACATGTGGTGAAGTGAGAAGGAGCAGAGTCCATGTTGTGTTTTAGTTTGTGGTCGGTGAATAACGCCCTCTGTTGACAGGTGGAGGGCGTGGAGCGTGTGTCGGGACACGTGGTCTTCAGGTTCCGTCAGGTGGCAGGCCAGTCGTAATGCCCCAGTCACACTTGCGTAAAATTTGGCGTTTCTTCTACGTATTTGAATTGTTGGAATCCAGGTATTAGCTACGGATTTGGAACGTGTTTGTTTGCTTTTCTTTAACGTTTTAGTACGCTTCTCAACGTTCATCAACGTTCATCAACGCTCATCTACGCTTCTGTACGCATTGTGGCGTTTTTCGGCGCATTCCGACTTTCCTTTACGCATCTCCGCGTATTGCAGCGTTTTGCGGCGAATTTTGAGATTCCAAAATGCGAAGAAGAACGTAGACGTGCGTACACGGAAAAACGCCGTTTTTTACGCCAGTGTGACTGGGGCATTACACTCAGAGCACGCAGGTTGATGTCGCTGACACGCCAACGTTTAAAAGTCACGTGAATATCGTTATCTCAGCAGGGTGGGAGGAGCTGGCGGGAATCAAAGTAAAATGAAATTCTTGGCAAATCCTGTTTCATGAAAACATAATACATGTACACAATATATTCATCAATGGTTTTTTAAGTAAAATGTATCATCAGCAGCTACAAATCACATAGACACATGAAGAGAGGTGAAATGTTATATGATGCGAAAAGGTATGGCAGGATTCCTGAATAGAAGGAGGTTGATCTTGTTCTGTACGGGGAACCTTTAAAGGCATATCCTACAATACTCTGTGGCGCCACCTGGTGACTTTTAAATAATATCAATTAACAGGCAAAACGGGATCCTTGTACTTAATTCTAATGTAAAATGAGTGAACTTTCGTCCAGTTTAACCAAACCAAATGGGTACAAATATGTCAATTCACGTTGGCTTGATTTACATATAACGTACTGAAAAAAAAATGGATTTCTTCGATTCTCTCAAAGCAGGTGTCGTGACCTATACTTTTAATATTTTAATACACAGTACTACCCATTTCTTACATTCTGTTTCTATACATTATATCATAATATTATCATAATAATTATCTCTAAATCAAAAACTAGCATGGTGACCTCCATTTCTAAATTTAGCTTTGTGATCTTTAACACTTGGAGATCATCATATTAGACATCCATGGAATGACATGGTTTTTAATGTTCAAGGTAAATTGTCCGATATGCCTTTAAGTTCAAAGTGAACGGTTTCCTTGGCCACTTCTCTCAGGACTCATTCCTGCTCTCTGAGCTGCTCTTTGATGACTGCAGCGCCTCTCCGCGGTGTGTCTCAATCCACTAATTTACCGAGTTTAGGTTCGGCCATGGCTTGAAGGATCTCTCTCCCTGCAATGTTTTACGAGAACAGCAGATTTACCTACCATAAAACCGTTGAATTCTGTCGGATCTGCTTGGAGTTCCTCCCGCACATAGAGACAGAGTGAACCTGACTGAGGATTAGAGATTTGCTCAAATCTTTGATTATGGATTTAGTTAAGAAATGAAAATACTTTGCAACATTTTGACTTGCCCTGGCACTTGGCAGGCTCAGGTATCCCGGCGGACAGGGGTCGGGTAGGTGAAGGGTTCGGGGTAGGCATAGGAGACAGGAACTGAAGCCGGTCTAGCTTGGAGACTGAAGTGCCACGAGGGTAAGATTCTAGTGCGGTGATAAATCAAAACCTACTGTTCTGTTTTCGTAGCTCTATACTCAGATATTCTTCTTTTACCATTGACTCAATAGAGATTTGGACCAACTGAATACGGCCCGAAAACCATTGTATACGGGGAAGTAGTCCCTTTGTACTATAGAGCAAGAATAGTCCCTATAGATATACCCTTTAGTATGGTAATTCCTGGGTATAATATATTCGAGAATATTGATAATAGATACAACAAACGATGGTTTTGTGGACAGGCTGCTCTGCGAAGTACCTGGGAAGGTAGTCTCTTTGACGACCGCTTGAGGCGCACGAGGCACGCTAGCTGCCTTGCGCGCCTCCAAGTGTCTGTGAAAGAGACTACTGAGAAGGTTGACATTGGGAGCCAAAGTGAACCCGCTGAAAGCACAGATACCCGTTTACAAAAGACCATTTCCGGATATAGGCGCTCAGTACTTTGACTATGTAGGTTCGAGATTATATGGGTCATTCTCCAATCTTTTAGATCCATATTTTTGATAAACTTAACAATTGTCATCCTAGCTTCGAGAAAGAGTTATTCAGAGACGATAGTAGTAAACTACACTTCAAAAGTAACAAACGAGACGAAAAACAAAATTCTAGCCTCAAACCCCCATAGGTTTAGCACTAAGCCTCGTTCTTACTGGCCACCGGAAATGGTGTTTTGAACACGGGTATCTGCCGTTTTAGCGGGTTCACTTTGGCTCCCTATTATAACACACTCACTACACTGCTCGTTTGTTATCACGCATCCACCTTTCACAGTTTGCGGCCGCCTGTCAACAAAATCATCCGTTATTCTTTGTATTTCATTTATATCTGTCATGAAACGCCTTCCTCAAAATTGAATTTCCTTATGGCAATTAGACAACATAATGGCATCGCCTTGACTTCCCTGACTTCCCACTCCTGCTGTGACCGGTCGCTCTGCGGTCCCCCCCCCCCCCCCCTTCCCCCTTCCCGCCGTCCCCCGCCCCGTCTGCCCACCTGCCGGGCCCGGAGACGGCGGCACCGGGCAGGACGGCCGCGGGGCCGCCCCCGGGCTTTCCCCGTCACGGCCCCTCGTCCCCCCCCCCCCCACCCCCGCCACTCCGCCTCCTTAAGGTTGTCTTCCATAGCGGCGGATTCAGCGTTTAGGGAGTGTTCATTTTATATATTTGTTTAAAACAATTTTTATTGGTGTAACAATCACCGAAATCGGCATGGGACCGGGCTTCCGTTCGGGCCCTATTTGGTCACTATACTACAAAGTAGTGACATCTAGTGATTATATTTTGATAGTATCCAGTGTCGCCATACTGCAAGTACACCAGTGGCACTTGACGCAACGTAGATTTGTCCAGCAAAAAACATGTTCATATCTGATTGCCGAAGAGCCGTTTGAAAATGGGAACTGTATGGACCCAAACGTTACTCCAGTATAAACAAAACCATTAAGGAACAACAAAAAGCCAATGAATCAGTAAAAGAAAAAGGGAATACCGAAATAAAGCCCGCCCCCCCCCCCCCCCCATGGAATACCGAAAAAAAATGAAGATGGCCCCCCTTTGAAATATCCCCCTCCCCCCTCCCCAAAAAAGGTCCTCCTCCCGTGAAATACCACCCAAATATGTTGCCCCCCCCCCCCCACACACACACACATGAAAATTACCCCCTCCCGTCTATAGTTGGTGAACGCTCCCTCACAGCGCCACTCCCCGTCCACCTCCCCGTCCCCCCCCCCGCCCCCCCCCGCGGCCCCGACAGTGCCGACGCAGACAGTCCGACGTCTGACAGCCAGTCACACACACGCGAGATCCGCCGAGAGAGCACGAGACTTTCCGGAAGCACGTGACAGAGACGCGGGAAACAGCGAGAGATTACGTGAGACGACGTCAGAATATATACACGAACTGTAAGTACGTGGGCACGTGACGTCGTGGGTGTCTGACGTCATGAGCTGGGCTGGTATTACATGGGGATACTGATATGGGCACGAGTTATGACGCCTATACAATATCTTGTATATTGAGTTGGTTACGATGCATTCGTTCATAACAAGTTTGTTGAGATTGAAAATATGTCATTCAAAGGATGCAATATGTCATTTAAAGGATGCAATATGTCATTTAAAGGATGCAATATGTCAATAAACAGGGTCAGCAGTACTAAGGATACACGGCGTAGCATGCAGTATGACTACAATGACTATACCCTTGGCAGCGGTGTGTATTTACACTGCGTTTCTGCATAGGTATATATAGGTAAAACGTTCACACCCTCATCTCCATTGAGGACAAGGCTGGTTACACTGGCATAGGTATTATGATATTATAGTCGGCTCTAGATGGCAGTGTGAGAGGTATGTGCTTCAGGAGTTTCATGCAGACGAGTAGTGGGTAGGATCACTGACATACTGACCCAATTTAAGGCGAGCCTTTGAGAGCAGCTCCTTTCAACAGTCACTGCTTGTTACGAGTGGAGGCCTGTTGGGTGGAGTGTTGTTTGAAAACGCAAAGAAAAACGTTGGGTCGGCGCGTAATGACGATCCCTGGTCCTTGAGGCATTCCATGCGTTTTTTTATAGCGTGGGCCACACGCTTATATACTCTGCCGAGGTTGGGAGAGAAGTGAAAGACTTCCATTGAGCGTGGGCCACACGCTCATATACGCTGCCTATGTTAGGGAGAAGTTTATGAAGACTTTCATTGAGCGTGGGCCACACGCTCATATATATGCTGCCTATGTTAGGGAAAGGTTGCATCAACGAGTATACTCGTTGGTTACATAGACTTTCAACGAGCTGCAAAAACTATCCTGCACTATCTGCATGTCAACTGTGTTATATTGGTAAGGGTGCAGAAGCCCAGTGTCTCAGTGTCTTAGAGGAATGCAGAGCTGACGATGACCAATCATTAAAGACCAAAAAACCTCATTGACCCACTGGTGATTGATATATTTGGACCCGAGACTCAGGCAGTTGTAGAAATGGCAAGTTTACTGGGTGCAAGTTGGTTACAGAAAATGATCCATAGGCTGCATAAAACGCAAATCTTTTCTTTTTAATAATTCCACTCATTCATCAATGATAAACATACCACTTGCTCCTAGTATACACCAGCATGATGCTTGATCTGAGGTCCACCTCTCCAGCTGTTCATATCTGGGACCTTCAATGTCGGCCTCCTATAGTCTATTCAGCACCAGCTGGCATCACATTTAAAAAGTTACCTCATCAAAGATGTAAAAACAGGTACCGGCATCGTTACCAGGGTTCTCTTAGATGGTTACTCTCTTAGATGATAGACAGTAATCTAAATGAAACAACTCCAAGACCACGTTCCAGTTACAAGCTTTATTGCCGGTGTTCCTGGGTGATAGCTAGCTGCTGACTAGTTGCTAATACATGAAGATGCCGCGCTATATTTATATATTTACTAGTGTTTACACATGGGGGTGACTTTATTGAATGTTACTGATTTTTGCTAATAAGCCCTCCAGAGGTTACTAAACTCTCTATTATCGCCCAGGGTAAATACATGCGAACACCGGAACTTGTAAACAGACTGAATTATGGGATACCTCGATAGGGCCTATGGCGGTCCTTTGTGGATCATTGCTGTGGAGTGAGCTTGTTCGGTTAGGCCGAGGGGAAGCTCACGCTCATATCTTGATATAAATTGGAATATAACAGGGTATCTTTATTTGCATCGAACATTTATTATTAATGCTCACTATAAGTGACGATAGTGGATACCCTCTCCCTCCTCCACCTTCCCTTTGACATGAGAGTAAAGCCCAATGCCCATCTACCGATTAAAGGTTCAGCGATTAGTTTGCAAATCGTATAGGAGTCGGCGAACTTGTCGCAGGCAAATTACGTAACCCAATCATGCCCCATGTACCAACGTTCCGTTGTCGGCGACTAGATTTATCAACATGTTGATGAACTTTTCACCACCGATTTTGGAACATCGAAACCACAACTTGTCGGCGTAAAAAGGACATCTGAAGGAGGTGGTTCACTAATCGGTGGCTGACCCTTGTCGAGCTGTCCTACATCTACCAACTACGGCCGACTCCGTTAGGATGCCTTGCCTCAGACAAATTCCGTTCGTTTGTCGCCGACACAGGTACATAAATGTTCCGGAATCGGTAGGTGGGCATCAGGCTTAATGTGAAGGTTTGATATTTCGCAGGCTTACGAAAAGGTTAAATTTATCAATATTTATCCAATATATTCAGCCTTTTACTGAGAGAGTTGCGGGGAACTTGCCCTAGTGCCAACCTTGATTGTACCCCCTTTCTACACAGTCTCTGCATTCCCCATCTCTAGGTGTGGGTATAATTCTGAACCAAACCCCTGTAAACAATGAATGAATGGAGATGTGAAGGTACTTTATTAGGGTTGACGCTTGGTCGTACTGGGGGACTTAACCCTCCTTTTATACTGTAACCCTATTCCTTTTACTGTATTGACTTCCTGAATGGTTTCATGAGATATTCCTTCGTCTAAAGGCCCATTTCCACTTGGCGACTCTAGCCCCCTGCAGTTCATGGCCCATAATAATTGAGGCTTGTACATTAAGACCCTTTTCTGTACGCCTAGGGACGATGTGGGTCAACTTTATTCAGCACTTATGGACGACCACATTGACGGCTAATGAACAGATTCTTTATATGAGTTACAGAAAAGGCTCTTCCTTAACGATCCTAGATTATTAAACGGGCCCCAGTGGTCACCGGGACATGCCAGTCGCACAGCAGGTGGGAGGGTGAGTAGTCTGCGACTATATCAGGAAAAAGTATCAAACGAAAAATTAACCCCAATGAGGCATTGATGCATATCCTACAATCGCCACCTGGCGATTTAAAAATTGTGTCAATTATGAGTCGAAATTGGTTTCTTGAGATTCATTTTAATGCTAAAGCCCAATGCCAATATTCCGATTCAGGATTGAACGATTAGTTTGTCTATCGTATAGGAGTCGGTGAACTTGTCGCAGGCAAATTACATAAGCCTTCGCTCTACCGGCGGACATCGAGGAGAGTGGTTGGTGGGTATTAGTATTAAGACATCTGAGGGAGGTTGTTCACTAATCGGTGGCTCACCCTTGCCTAACTGTCCTACATCTACTGATTTCGGTCAACTCCGTTAGGATGCCTTGGCTGAGACAAATTACGGTCCGTTTGTCGCCGACAAAGGTACATGAACGTTCAGAAATCGGTAGATGGGCATTGGGCTTAAATGAGTAAATTTAACGTTTTGTCCAGTTCATCCCATTCTAAAAGGTATAATAGGCTAATTTTGTTTGATTTACATAGGAAAAAAACCTGAAAATATGGTCAATAGGATTCACTGCTATGAGAAACCCATTCATTCCGACAGAAAATGTGATTCTGTGTCAGAAGTATGTCAGAACGCCTGTCGTAGTGTGTTGGAAGTGCAGTGAGCCTGGCTTTACTACGATTTCACGTTTCTTTCTGACAAGATATAATTTGTCAATAGGAACCTCTCCGATCTACCCCTGATGCTGAAAATGGTAGTAGGTGGACACCCAACCTATGCATTATAATGATCTCCTGATCAAAATATGCCTGCTGGCGAGTGTAATATGTCATACCTATATGTGCTTGACTAATTAAAAACAAATCATAGGCTGCACTACGATAGGGGCAATCTGCAGTAGAAGGACACCCCCTTACCATCCTACAGCAGGTTGAGGGTACAATGCGGACATTCACACCTCCCTGCGTATACCGCCGAACAACTGTCTCTGTTGTCAGATACATGGCGACGGGCTGGCATGGAGTCGGCGTGGCAGCAGCTCACAGGATGGCTTCACACGTGATTGGGCACCACCTACGCCTCGCTTCACACGTGATTGGGCACCACCTACGCCCTCCTCTGGAGTATCTTGGACCTCGTCCATGACCTCGGAGATTCATCTGAGGAGGGCGTTTGGAGCAGGAGGTCAGGCAGGATCAGTTATGGCGAGCCACTCTACAATATGGGGGGCCGTTCTGGACATAGTCCTACCCTCAATAATTTCATCATATAGTATCCATTTCGTCCACGAAATCGACCACGAAATCAATTTTTTTGACGAAATTAATTTCACGAAATATTTACGAAATATTCTATTTTCACGAAACCACTTTCGTCCACGAAAACGTTTCACGAAATATATTTCGTCCACGAAAACAATATACGATTTTTTTTCGGCACGAGATGACTTCAGGAAATGATTTTCGTGATTCACGAAATGACTTTCGTGATTCACGAAATGACGAAATTATTGACGGAAGGACTATGTCCAGAACGGCCCCCATAGTACAGCTCCTCAGTGGTACTCTTAACAATATTGCTTTAGGCCGGGCACCCACTGCTTGCGACATGGCTCCGCCATGGCTACGATATAACTCTGAATCAAAATTACTGCATCAAGGCCTTTATAGAATATTGAAAAGTTCGCTTTTATAGGGTGTCGTAGTACGAAACTGAATCATTGCATCTTTGCTGTGTTGGAATGTTGAAATATTGTGTGTCGTAGTGTGTCGGAAGGTTTGTTGTTGTTTGTAGGGAGTTCAGTGGGTTCCTGGCCTTACGTTCAATCAGTAGACACTAAACGAGAGTTAGCAGTGTTAGTTTTTTATGCCACGATGGTCAGGTTGTCTATAACTACGCGAGACGATAGCCGAACTTAGTGAGTAGCAGAACTCAGATGTCAGAATACTGACCTTGACGTAGTTAATTCACGCTAAATGTTTCTTCCTAACTTGAAGATTTTTTTTATGCATCCCAAACTCACATGACAATCGCACGACAGTTGCCACATTTTGTGCAACACCCCCTTCAAGGGTATACATTCGTGCACAGGTAAATAACGACATAAGAAACCCGACACTATCTTTACATATAGTTCTTATGTAAATTATGGAAAGATACATTTATTTATTACTGTATTTTCCACAACTATTACATAATTATTGATATCAAACAAGCTATATGCGCACGTCTATGTGGGCATAATTAGATATGCATGTATACGCGTCAAGCTCGGTGAGAAACACAACTTATCTGCGGGGATTGAGAAGAAACGCCTTGTACAGACTGTTACCGATTCATTCCACACAAATAGATTGCAGGTGTGGTGAATTGTCCGGTGAAGGTTACTTAGCTTTCAAGACGATAATTGGGAATTGGATCAATTAAGGAGGCCAGACTCTCGTTACCGGCGCCAGCCGCAAGGTGGCGGGTCAGTCTTATCTCGCGTTAATCTCGGCGTGTCACGTGGTACGCGCTGCTTGCTCTGAGCGCCGCTAGAGAGCGCCACGATGAATATTGGGTGGATTGCGGCCGTAAATTCAGGCAGTAGTTGTTGAAAAAGGTGCTGGGAAAATTTGCTAGAAGATATCCCTCCTGGTTCTCCCAGGAGGATAATCTGAATCGGAATACCCCTCATTTTTATCTTTACATCGCCATATTATTGAGAATAGGTAAAATGATATTTATATTGATATAAAGTGCCCTCAACCTAATTCATATTTCAAATATAGGTATTTTCCTGTATTCATAGGTATTGCCAAAGAGACCCAGGGATGATGTAGGTCAGCTTTATTCAACATTTACGGACGACCTTATTGACGGCTAATACTGTCATAGCTAACATAATTAGATATCATTAAATGATAACCCTTGTACGAGTTACAGAAAAGGGTCACCATATGCGACCATAGATTATTAAACGGGCCCCTGGTGGGTTCGGGGTTTAACGTTGCCCTTTCCACGTGGTTGAGTGTTGATAGTTTGTGCGGAGATTTATAACCTTTTAACAGGGTGATAGGTCGTCCTCCAATGGGTCTTTGAGCGCCGCCCTGGTGTGGAAAAACACAATCCTCCATTGTATGACACGGAGAGCGGCGGAACTCCATCCGCGCGGGATGTCACCTTTTTAGTGCTGACGTGATTAGATATGTGAGAAAACAGCTGTTGGCGAGGCCTGAGGGACAGGATTTCAACCTTGAAGTTTGCTGCCCACAGGCATGGGTTAGACTTGCTATAGTCTTTGATTATGAACATTCATTGAATCATCAAATTAAATCAATATGAGATGTAAAGCACCATGTAAGCTTCCTATGGATGGCTCTGTGTCGACTGTGAGGTGGAGGGTAAGGTCGTGGGGGAGGGAGGCAGTGGCGGCGGACAGGCAGTCAGAGGGGACTGAAACCATGGGTCTGAAAGGGAGTGTTCATTAAGTATGGCAGAGGGGCACACTTTTTGGATCACCGAATGGTCAAACGTTTTGGATTACAGTAAAAAAGTTAACCCCCTTGGAATACCCTAATTATAGGAATTCACGACCAGTTGGTGCGATAAGAATAATGTGTCCCCTCCGTATCAGACGTAGTTAAGCAAAAAAAACCACTTGTTTATAATTTCTGTCCCGGGGCACCTCGGGGAAGGCTCACGTGACCGCTATAGGGCCGTAAATCTGCTGCATTAAGTCCTTCCTCTCCTCCACTCTCTACTCTCTTTCATGGTCTCGTTTATTGTTTCAGAAATGTCTGTTCTTCGTTCGCTACACATAAGCACATCTCTTACATGCTGATTAATACTTATGTTGCACAGCTGATTTTTGGATCACTGAGAGAGACATGAGGATAATTTACTCTAGCTACTCGTTGTTGAACTTGTTCTCGCCAACATTTTCAGAACAGAGTTTGTAGAATATGATAAAGATCTGGACATGTGACCACAGACTTCTTTGAATAATGCGGTGGACTTTGGCTTTGTGTATGAATAATGTCTACACAATGCCATGCTTACCATGCAGTGTAATGGCTTTCTGCGTGGTTTGGCACTGGAACATAGAACAATACTCCAGGTGACAAAAATATAAAAGATAAAAAGAAAAGAAAGTAGAGAAGTAAGAGGAGAAGGACAGAAAACCAGCTCCAGGTTAGTATTAATGTTGACATTATGCATTGAATACTGTTTTGTTCCTGACTGGGAGTATGGGAATAGTTAATGTGAGTTTTTTTTACCAGGGCTGTTGGTTGCCTGGTTATCCTCTTATATGCATTTTCTCGCTGTACTTCGATTTGTTGATTGTTTCCACCGAACCACAATTCTCTGAATGTGGAATAACTCACCCACCCAACACTCTCTCGTCCTGACAAGAGACGGCTTGTCCGCGGACCGCTCTGTTTGTTCCCTTTGTGTTACTAATACCACAGTGATTGATGTGACGTTCCTATGACAGAAATCTTGTATTGAAAAATAGGTTTCTGAAGAGACGTGACTCGAAACTAATGGTTTCGATCAATTTGGTATTTTAACAGAAATGACAGTTATCCTATTTTCCAAGGAAATCCTTGTTTTCATTTTCAGTTTATTGTTTTTCTTCTTTTGAAAAATAAAAAGAGAATCAATTGGCCTTCTCTGACATAACAAAAACACTAGTTTAATCCTCCCCACATACCACACTCCATGTTTTTTTTATTGTTTTTTTGAGGCAGTAAATTCCACAATATATATATTTTTAATGACATAACATACACTACCCTGTTTATTTGCACAATAAAGGGTATGACGAGGGTCGGTTAAAGCACCCCCCTCCTTTCCACCACCGTGCTTACACCCTATCCAACCACGTCCTATACCACTCTAGGCTGGCCATGGTGATTCAAATCGTTCTCAGTTAAGACCTGAAATAGAAGATCGGTGATCACTGCAGCGGTGTATTCTGCTCACTAGAGACGGGGCTGCGTTGAGAGGTCTGGGCGGCGGGCGGCGGGCGGCGGGCGGCGGGCGGAGGGCGGCGGGCGGCGGGCGGTGTACGGCGGGCGGCGGGCGGCGGGCGGCGGGCGGTGTACGGCGGGCGGCGGGCGGCGGGCGGCGGGCGGCGGGCGGCGGGCGGCGGGCGGTGTACGGCGGGCGGCGGGCGGCGGGCGGCGGGCGGCGGGCGGCGGGCGGCGGGCGGCGGGCGGTGTACGGCGGGCGGCGGGCGGCGGGCGGCGGGCGGCGGGCGGCGGGCGGCGGGCGGCGGGCGGCGGGCGGCGGGCGGCGGGCGGCGGGCGGCGGGCGGCGGGCGGCGGGCGGCGGGCGGTGTACGGCGGGCGGCGGGCGGCGGGCGGAGGGCGGAGGGCGGAGGGCGGTGTACGGCGGGGTCAGGACCCACAGACTTGTCTACTCCCAGCCGCACGTTGATTGCTGATCAACAGTGGAGGGTTCGCCTTCATGACATTGAACTGGGGCCTGTTGAATAAGACTGGGACCATCTTAGCGAACAAGCTTGAATCTCATCAAACGTTAACTCTCGTGCGAGGTCTCCTCTTATCCTGTACTTTCATAGGCATACACTATTCAACAGACCCCTGGGGCCTTTTGAATAATTTAAATCATACATGAGCTTTTCTGTATGCCAGCCAACGAGACCCAGGGATGATGTGGGGCAACATTATACAACACTTTTAATTAACCTTCCATGAACTGCCTTAGCGAACAAGCTTGAATATTATCAAATGATGATCCTCAGTACAAGGTATCCCTTTATTATCCATCGTATACAAAGTCCCCATCGAAAATGTATGGGGACTCAGTAAACCACGACCCATTGTATGAAACCTCTCAGATACCATAACTGTGGTATACGGATTCTAACCTGTGGTATACAGCCTCAAAACCATGGTATACGGGAAAAATAGTACCTTTTGCTATAGAGCAAAGAAATAGTCCCTATTGTTAAACCCTTTAAAATGGCAATTACTAGGTTTGATTTATTCGAAAAGATGGATAATAAATGCAACAAACGATGATTTTGTGGACAGGCAGCTCTGTAAACCACTCGCGGTTGACCTTGTAATACACTCCCTGGCGCTCGTGTATTACGCGTCAACCTCTCGTGGTTTACGGCCGCCTGTCCACAAAACCATCGATTATTGTCTATGTACACTGTACTTTCATCGGCAAATTCAGTCAACAGGTCCCAGGGGGTCTGCTGAATAACTTATGCCTACGAAAGTGTAGGGTACAACGGGACCTTGGATCAGAGTTATCTTCTAATGATATTCAAACTTGTTCGCGAAGACAGTCCTAGCCGACAGGAGGTCGTCCATGAGTGTTGCATAAAGTTGCCCCACATTGTCGCTGGGTCTCGTTGGTCTTCATGTATGAGCCTAAATTATTCAACAGGTCCCAGTGTCCCTCGACTCCTCTGGAACTCAACCCTCTCTCCTCACCGCCACGCTTCTGGACAAATTGAGCAGTGGGAGTTGCATAGAACCTAATGAGAGGGTGAGGCATACGGACCCAAAACAACTTTTAGATTTACTGACAGACCCGTATTTATCTACCCCTGGTATTTTCTTCTCATACATTTAACATTGGGAACTCGTACTCAAACCCAATGGAGTATTGTAAAAAATAATCAATGGAGGATGAAATAAAAATATCAGCCAATTAGTCAGTGATAGGGGTGAGATAAAATCTGAACCGCACTCAATCCGCAGCCACTGATAATATGCCATTCATTTTGGTTTGCTACATAATCTCACTCGGCTTTGCATCGTGAGATAACGCCGCAACCAAAGATCATGGAGTATATTCACCAGCTATGGATCTCAATGCAGTTCCTTTTTAGTTCATCAAGTATTTAGAAGGAAACTCAGGGGATGAAAATAGCTTTGTCTGTGGTCCAACAAGTTTGACTGCAGAGTAATTCATGAATTTGAGTGAGTTATGTAGGGGTCAAATGACGTGGAGTGTGGATCAAGTTATTTGCCTCGAGTGTATTTCTGATCTTATCTCACCCTCTAAACATGATCAGGAACATTTTGAATTAATCAATAAAATAACTCACCCAATTAGATTTTGAGCATTGGGTACATTTCTTTCACGGCCATGGAGTATGAGTTCCCAATGTTAAACCTATGGAGAAAAATACCGTTTGAGATAGGTGAGCGTTAGACTTGCTTAAGTATTTGATTATAGGCATAATTAAGAAATAAAACTACTGTCAAACATTTGGATTTCCCCTAACGCCTTCCAGGCCCAGCGAGGAGGGGTGAGGTAGGTGGAGGGGTAGCCATAGGATGCAGAGACTGATGCCGGTCTAGGTGAACGTACACATATACGTTCATACGTTCATACGTCCATATCCGGTTCACCCAGGTGCGCTATTATAAAGACAGGAAAGCGTCAAACTTTCAGCTCATAGAGCGGGGAGAGAAAGCAGCGCGGCTGCTGATAACGTGACGCTCACGGCTCTGTGGCCTGGCCTCGGGCGTCTTATCAGGACCTCATTGACCCTGACCCTGAGTGACAGCGACCCGTGCGGCGGTGGCGGGAAGCAGGCAGTCCGTGAGAGCGCCCAGTGACCAGGTGGCCGTCCCGTAGACTGGTCACACCGGCCCGTAGACTGGACACACCGGCCCGCACTGAGACCCGGCCCGTGGTCGGACATCGCCGCAGGACCCTGCAAGGAGTACCACCAGCATCCCCGGTCGTCTACCACAACACACTGGAGATATTACCCGGAGGAGTTTACCTGAGACTGCACGGAGGGCCCCCACCTCCACACACCAGGCCCCGCGGCCCAGGACTTGCCTGGAGCCAGGGCTTGGGGCAGTGAATTGCCAGAGGTAAATGCTTAGTCATATTCTACACACAGAATCCAGCCCTGGGAATGTTGCGTCTTGGATTACAGATACTTTCTCATGTCGAATCCTCGATGTAGAACATCGTTATAAATTAGTTGTTAAATGTATCTAGTGGCAGCCCGGGTGGCGTTGGACGATATCCGAGGCACCGCTGTCACTGCTGGTGTGCCTCTCCGGCATGGCTCGTCTCAGACAGGCTCCATGTCAACACAGCTGACGGAGAGGGCTGTGAGTGGGCCTCCTCTCAGCTGCCACTCAATCAGCGTAACGCACATCGACGAGTTCAGATATATTTAGCTTCAGTGTTGAGAAGGGCTTTTGTTCTAACCGCCCACCAGTGAGAAGGTCGGTGGCTTGTGTTTGCTTATCTGTAGTTGAGATATGGTATTCACCCCCTGCCCCGTTCTGATACGGCTAAGCTGCCCGTGGGGTAGGTCTACTGTTGATATTCGCGGTTCATGATACCTGATAATTAGTAGAAACCGAACGAGAGTCAATGAACAACAGAACTTTTTTTCATAGTAGCTGACATCCTGCTCTCTGATTGGTCAATATTGTTATTACTCTAGTGGCATAAAAAACACTTTAAGTCACGGCCTGCCACATAAAATTTCCCTATGTTAAGTCTATGGCGGTTTTTTATTAGGGGTAGGATAATAGGTCAATTTCTTTGGTTTCCTTTAAAAAGCAGTTATATTTTCTCAGATCAAAGTACATCAAATATTCCTAGGCATCCGGTAAATACATATTTGTAACACATCGGAATAGCAGCAAGTTTCTATTAAGAACAATCCTTTTCTTTTTTGTTTAGTTTTAAAGTTGAGATTTGCATTAGAAGGGTAACCAGTATTATTATATTGTTATTTTGGCCTCGCGAAGGGCTCTTAAAATAGTGCGTATACCATGATCATATCAGCGGTTACATCTGTTGTTTTTGTTGTGTTTTTTCCCCAGCAAAATAACTAATTTCTCCATATCAAGTACAATTAATTCCTCTGTTGGCGTTTGTCGTCGATACACTTTCTTTAGTATAATAAGTATTGGCGTACATTCGTGGTTGAACATTGTATCTTGACCTAGTTGAATCTGTTTCATGACATTACCGTTTTAACTTCTTACATCACATATACTATTCCTATAGGGGACATAGCCATTGTTAGTTCATGAAACAGTCACTAGGTGGTCGGGGGACAGAACATGTACTGGCTATTTGTTCTCACCAAATTCAACTGCCTTTCAATGTTTTACCATGGTTCCCTTGATTCTGTACACCCATCCCAGAGCAGGAAGATATACTGATTAAACCCAGGACATGATGCTTTTCACATGAAACACTTTATATACATATGTGAGCAAGGCTAGAGTTGTGACATTTCCCAATTATCACTCACTTCTTTTGCATCTCCATTAGTGAAGAACACCTACTTTTTCACCTCCATTAGTGAAGAACACCTACTCGGGGGCGTCATGGCGGCGCCCATGGATCATAGGCTATATTCCTTATATGGCTTTCCCACACAAATTCCGTTGGATAGTGCACCAAGGTTTCTGCGTATAGTCCAAGTCCAAATCCTCGATCATACATATGATTGCGCCATTGAACAGCATGATAATTTTCATAATGAATTCCAGAGACAGATTTTTAAATTCTATAGTTGGAGGGAGAATAATACCACACAGCGCCTCTGTGTTCCCGTGAAATCGAACAGAAAATTAACATGTCCTTAGTCTTTAGGGAGAGGGGGCATCCATAAGATATGTACGCACTGAGGTCGGGTGGGAGTCATACAAATTTTACGTATGCTTCTTTGGAAATTCTGCGTAAAGCTTTATAGATTACTCCTGGCCATTCAGATCGTTCCTCACTCAAGTGACGACTGTAAAGAGCGCGGAAAAACGTAATGCAAATTAGGAGGGGAATATGCCCGACAAGCGTTTGATCATAAACAAAATGCCTCCACACAGCAATGCACCACTGAACTAATGGTATGTTCATCATTGATGAATGAGCTTAGAATTATGGATAAATGAATATTAAAAGGTTTTGGTTATATTCAGTCTGTGGATGATATTTTGTAACCCAGGAACCTTTTAAAGTTTTATGGCGTAAACATCATTAAACATGGCTAAACAATTAGAAGAAATCACCCTCGATATTCTCATCGACGACTATTTTTCCATTTTTAACTCAAAATTATTGTTTATTATCTCACCTCTGGTGCAAGATTAGCCTTAGTAATAGCATTAAAAATCAAACGCGGGATCACCCAGGTAAAGGGATACTACTACCACGCGGTCGTAGTGGACCGTTGGGAGGTGACTTAAGCGACTGGCCAATCAATGGATTTTGTCAAGAAATAAACCAGAATGGCGCTGTGTAGGAAGACATCAACATGGAGAAATAAACGTTTCTAACTAGATTTGCGTAAGTAATTTGAATTATCCTGATATTGCGATGTTTTTATAATGTCAGTGAAAGGGGTGAGATGAATCGAGAACCGCACTGGAATCGTAAAATAAACAATATTCCACTCATTTGTATGTGCTGTAATTGTCACTTGGCTCTGCCTCGATGATGATTACAGCCCATCCAAACTCGTAGAGTATTGTTTATCATCCCACCCCGGTATTTTTCTCTATAGGCTTAACGTTAGGAATTCATACTCCACGGCCTTGTGGGCATTGTACCCAATACTCAATGGCTAATTTGGTGATTTGTTTTATTAATTGATAATGTTGTACAGGGTGAGATAAAATCAGGAACTCACTAGATGAAAATAACTTGGTCTGCACTCCACCTCGTTTGACCGCTGCGTAATTTACTCAGCTTCGCTTTGTGAAGTATTCCGCTGTCAACCTCTGTGGTGAAGGGACCAACTTATGTTCATCAAGTGAGTTTCCTTCTAATCATTACGATTCTCGATCCAGTTCTATTGAAATAATGTCAGTGAAACATATTGCACTCGTTTCTATGGTAACTGTGCCTTGTAACGAGAGAACAGAGACCTGGATTAGTAATCAATGTCGTCAAACGTCACTGACAGATGTTAATTGTCACCAACTCCGTCCAAGTTAACAGGTGAGCAGCTCGCACCTGGCTCAGACAGAGCAGCTCCTGATAGAGTCCACGGAACGTGATGCACAAAACACATTTTATCTTCATTACGATGTTGACCGAAAGTACTCCTAAGAAAATGTCCTAAATGGAGACCGTTTGAGGAACTACTCTAACGGAAACAATAAACTCACTCTCCAAATCATCAGTTTTAAATCTTAATGGAAATCTAATGGGATGAGCATAAAACTCCACTAAATGGTTTCTTTCTGTAACTAGGTGGGGAAATAAATGGACGGGATACCGAAAAGTTTGCTCTTAATGCATAAATATGCTGCTGCAAAATCGCAGGCAGATTAATTAGAGACCTTAGTAATTAACAATAAATAGATCAAAGTGGTCCTGAATACATTTTTATATTTAATCAATTACGATATAAAAAAACAACAAATTAAAGACGAAATTAGAGAACACGGCTTCAGAGTAAACCATGGGAATTGATTCCTTATTTCTCATATAATCTGAGTAATTTTAATGTGTACCACTGACTACTTTGATCAATAATATGCTTAGCCTGGAAGCCTGGCCTATGTGTTCACTCACATAATAGGCCAGGTAACGCTCACCACTTTTGGGTGCATTATGGATAATGCTGCCATTTTTCTGGTGCATTGTGGGATTGCACCACCTTGGCAGATCACTAGTCTCTTTCACTGCCGCTTGAGGCGCACAGGGCACGTTCACACTTGAGCCGTGAACATGTCATCTGGTGAATGTTGGCCGAACTACAGGCTCACAGTTCAAGGCTGTTCACTAGCTTGGCGTTACCTTAGCCTGGCAGCCTGGCCTAGTTAGACTAAAGGCCAGGTAACGGGTTGCAGTTTCGTGGTGCATTATTGGTAACGCCTCCATTTTTCTGTTGCATTGTGGGATTGCACCAGATTGGCAGACCACCAGATACACTGGTTCCCGGGGTATCCACTAGGGGGCTCGGCGGAGATATATATGCGGAACCCATCCAAACCACTAGTCCACTAGTGCCCTGGCCCTAGTGACAACGGGACGTACTACAGTCTAGTTGAAGGTCGTAGGAACCCGTTACCTGTCCCTTATTCATATGGGCAGGGAACCGGTCTAGGCGTTACCTGTCCCATATTTCATTTGGGCAGGGAACCAGTCTGTAATACGCTGAGTCAGCATTAATCAGAGCTGAGTGTGAAGGGAGGTCACCGACAAGGTCATGTGATCAGACTCAGTTCAGCCAATCAGCACGCCGCTTTCTGTGTGCACCCGCAATAACAATGCGGCAGCAAACGTTGATACAGGCTGTCACTGCAGTGGAGTGCCACCGACGTGGCTGGGATTGGATTGCTGTGAATGTCGTATGTGGATTCCATCGAAGCAGGTGGCGGTATCCACCCTGATTAATTCTCCCAACCTTCATCGTGTCAATAATCTCTTCATGATTTCTACCTGATACTAGCCAAATTTAGTTATGGTTGACAACCTAATACTAGAGTATAGGGTGGCAATAGTCTGACTACCCAAATTAGACACAAACGACCTTAAGTGTAGTTATATGTGTACATAACTTGGTGTGACCCCATGCTTTATTATGGGGAAACGTACTTACTAAGGGCGAATAGATATCCGTTCATGGTCTTTGGTCTCAGAAATACATCCATATGCCGCAAGCAGAGGGCATATTTCTGGGACGAACGCTGAGAACAGCATCAATTCGCCGAAAGTAAATGTGCTTCCTTATAATTATATTCCAGAAAATCATTTTTAGAAAAACGTACCATATCGCCATTTCAATTATCTGCGTACTAGCAGCCATTCGGTGCGGCCTTAGGGCACGAACATTATCAATACTGGACCCATAGTAGCGGGTAGTATTTCATAGATATTAGACCATAGGTACTGAGGGAGAAACTGATGAGTGTTTGGTTTGTGTTCCCGTTCGTGATCGAGTTTGGAGCATGCAGTAATAGGAACGAGGCGATAGCTGAGTGAATATTTCAAAGTGCTCCAGATGTGATGGTGAACAGGGACTCAGACCAAACACGAATCTATAGGTTTCTGATTTTATCATAGCCTACAAATATTTATCTGCTTATCACCAATTGAGTATGATATACCGTACTCGCAAGCCTGTAGAGTACGAGTTGATAATGTTAAGATGTTTATGCCAGGCTAAGATATATAATAACATTAGAAGTATGGTTAAACAAGGTGTAAATGAGATGGTGCCCTGACATATAACCATAATATTAGGAAACGTCCTTACTGTGGACGAAATGGTTCCTATTCGAGATCACTCGTCGATTTCATACCGCCTGACGCCATAGGCGGAAGGCGGTATGACATCGACAACTGGCTGAGATCGGGAACCATTTTGTCCAGAGTAAAAACTTTTGCTTATTATTATATACCTCGAATCGCTTTAAAAAAACGCCATTTTATTTACTTATTAAGTACCAGTCACAGGGGGCACGAACTTTATTATTACTGCTCCCCTAGCAGCGGGCAGTATTTGATGAACATTCGCACCCAGGTATAATAATACAGGCCAAGGCAGATCACTGCTCTTTTGGCCTGAGTGATGGTATCAGAACCGAGTTCATCAAGGTCAGAGAACTCTCAGATGAAGGAGTGTCTCCTGCACTCTCCAACCCGAGTTCCCAGAAGTTCGTGGAATATAATGCCGTAGTCTGGCCCCCGCTCATCACCGCATCCTGGTCGTGTTGTCACTCAGACACGGCTGTGGTCGGGTGGGAGAGTTCTCCGAGCCAAGCTGGGACACTCCAACCTGGTCCTGCCAGAAATTATTTTTTTATCTTTTGTTTATTCCCGCCAGTTCTACCATGATGGGTAGTTCTTCCACCGAGGTTTCTTGACAACTTACAGAACACATAGTGACATCTATACACCATATTTCATTGGAAAAGAAGGTGGTAACAAAAGGAGATTTCTAAACGGGGAATATAGAAGGTCTCTTCTTTGTATCCCAATGTGTAGTCAATGTCCCCCGATCAGTGCTCGTCTAATGTGGCGTTTTCACCTGCCGACTGAAACGCGACGGATAATTTTCACGCTGTACAAAAATCGGTCGGTGGTTCTCCTTGTCAAAGGTCGGTGGTATATAATCAGTAGCCTGCACTGCGAAAATACGATGGATGCTGACCGACTTTTGGTAATAAATTGCAGACATACACTGATTAAATCAATTTGTTTTGATCCACACTAGATATATGACATCACAGACCATGGTAGAGAATGGACTGTAATACTTGTATTGGCATGGGGAATATTAAGCCTATAAAAAAAAGGGGTGAGATAAATGACTGGTGCAGACTAAGATAAGCAATTCCTGGTGCAGAATGTGCCAAACAAGCTGAGACTGGTGCAAACTGGACTGAGCAAGTTGTGACTGGGACAGAATGCACTAAACAAGTCCTGACTGGTGCAGAATGGAGCGCCTTACTCGTACTCGTTAATTCAAAGGGTAACTGGACCGATGGCACCACGGACCGATGGCACCTGGACTGATGGCATCTCTTTTCAGTGTTACCTGGACTGATGGCACCCGTGCCTGGACTGATGGCACCACTTGCCTAGACTGATGGCACCACCTCATTTTTACCTAGACATGGGAACCACTTGATAGATATAGTATTAATGTGCAAAAGTCATATAATAACAGTGTTTCCAGTTTAGTTTCAGGTGGGTTTTTTTTCTGATTTCTGAAAAAAACCTCATTGATTTCAGGAGAGCACCGCTGCTACTGTGGCCGGCACGGAGGCGGCCATGGCCGGCACCGAGTTGGCCGCAGCGGCATCGAGTTGGCCGAGGCCGCAGCTCTGGGGGAATCTAAATTAAGCGATATATACCATATAAACCTCTGTTCTTATAGGTATCTTCTTATAATACGATATCCACTCTAACTGTTAATGTTAAAGGTCTGGGGTAAGTCAGGGTTTGCCCGCCGTGTGGCCGGCCGGGAGTGCCGAGGGGCCCGGAGCCGGGTTTTTTTTTAGATTTTGTTTTTTAAATCATCAGGTAAATTGTTCTATATGCGAATATTATATACTAGGTAGTTGAAAAGTGGTGTACACAATATAATCTGGCAATAACCATCAGTCTAAGTGAGTGGTGCCATCAGTCTAGGTAGTGGTGCCATCGGTCTAGGAAAAATGTTGCCATCGGTCTGAAGAGGTGCCATCAGTCCAGGTGCCATCGGTCCATGGTGCCATCGGTCCATGGTGCCATCGGTCCAGTAATCATTCAAAGCTATATGTCCCCCGTCTACCTGCACCATGTGTCCTGCTATTTCTCTAACTATCAAACCCTATCAGTCTCACGCCGCCCCGGGCAGTCCACCTCAGCCACACATGGACCTGATTAAAGACTGGGCCTCGCCCGGTCTCATTCCTAATGACCCTCCCGTATGAGAGGAGTTAAAGACTGTCTCCTGATGAAAGAGTTTCGTGTGAGTCTAAAAACACTGCACCTCATCATGCTGTGGGAATGTACCCCGCAGGAGTTGTAGCCAGAGGCTCTGTAGGTAATTAGTGTCTGCTGGTGACCAGCAGGTGTTGATAACAAAATGAGAGTCTGTATTCCACATAATCACCTGATCAGATAAGGCTGTCTGTGGTAATGTTGAAATGCCACATAATCAGTAGGTTATTATTAGTATCATCACATCTCGGTTTTCCTTGTGCACCGTGGACGGGGCACCGTGGACGAAACATGAGGAACGGTAAAGCCCGGTTCCCGCTAAGCGATTCTGGGCCATTAATAGGGCAGCCGTTGCGGACTATCAACCAAAATTTCTAGGAATTTCATGAGTCGCCAAGTGGGAACACAAAATGAGGTGCTTGGAAGGCATCCATACCGTTGCTGATCGGAGCAGAGTGTAAATGCAGCAGAATCCGATTGAGACCAAATTAGCAAATCCGCAATAGCGCAATACATTCCAGGTCGCCAAGTGGGAACACAAAAAGACAAAATCGTTGGCGACAATTGCCCTACCCCACATTGTTCGGGCTTGAGTCGGCGACTGGATTCTCTCTTAAAAGGACACCCGTCTCTTGCGATTCAATTTCAAACATGTTTGAAATATATCGGGCTGAAACAGCAGCCGCACCACAGGTGGAATGGGTATAGTCGACGACTCAGTCTAGGTCACAGCAGGAGTGAAGTCCTATGCTCTGATATATTTCAAACATGTTTGAAATCGAATCGCAAGGGACTGGTGCTCTTTTCAGAAGAAATCCAGTTGCCGACTGAAGCCTGAACAACAGGGGGGAGGCAATAGTCCCCAACGATTTTGAACTTTTGTATTCCTTCTTGTGACTCGGCAAATTACTAGAAATTTTTAGCCGATAGTCGCCGACGGGAGCCCTCTGGATGCCCCAAAATCTCTAATGATAACCGGGCTTAAAACAATCTGGGAAGGGGATGGACAAATTTAATGGACCCTGATCACTGTGGTTGCCTTGGCACAATTTGAATCAATCAAAAAATTGGCCACAGAGTTAATGAGAATCGTTCTGGACTGCAGTGACACGGGATCAACGCCACATAACGGGACTGAACGTGACGGAACGCAATCAGCCGTACAGGGTAACATGGACAAAACGTGAGGGATGTGAGACAACTAAGGGGGATGGGATGGACAATGAGGTGCTTGAAAGGCATCCATACCGTTGCTGATCGGAGCAGAGTGTAAATGCAGCAGAATCCGATTGAGACCAAATTAGCAAATCCGCAATAGCGCGATACATTCCAGGTCACTGTGGCTTCTGTGGTTACTGTGACATAGTGTAAACCAATCATTAAGTTTAAGACATTGTTCAATACCAAAAATTGTAAAATCAGCTGCCATATTGGAGACATATACTAGGTCTCTGCACCCTTCCAATGTCACAGAATTGGTCACAGAAACTGAAGGGTGTAGTTTTTACAGCAATCTTGGAGTCCATGTAACCTCTCTAACCTTTAAGTTAATGCAGCGTATTTGTGCGTGAGTATCCCACGCTCAAAAATAGACCTATTTCAGTGACAAGAAACAGAAGTCTTCACTCTGACTAGTTTCTCTGCAGGCGTCGAGAACAATACTTCGGAAACGAAGCGGAAAATGACAAGCCCCATTGTTTGCTATGGGCCGTGATTCAGAAATATGAACTATACAGAAAATCACTCCAAGATGGTGACTCACCAAGCTAGCACCAGTTGGCTACGATATTCTCGTCTCGTCATCTAGAGATACTTCTTTCAAAGTTTTGAAATCCATTTTCGCCTAGGAATCCAGTTGTAAAGGGTATGCTACAAATCATACATTGCTATAGAATACTTGAACTTTCAACTATGAGTTCTGTGGCCAGAAATACATAATTGAGTGTAGTAATATATGGAGACAGGGTTAGGGTGCCTGAATGAAATCTGTTCCGTGTTGTTTTGGTTTGTTTGAACGTACCGGGTTCGAAGAACGATGTGCATCTGGACATATCAAAACAACGAAGAATAGCTGTAATTCAAACACCCTAACCCTGTCTCCTTATCATTATTATCATTATTGTTGTTTTTGTTATTATCATTATTATTACTGTTATTATCATTGTCATTATGATATACCTGATAATCATTTAAAAAAACACACGTGATTTTATTGGCTACAATTTTGGCTATCAACAAGTCACATTGTACAGAGGGACGAATTATATTTGTTCATCACTCAATCATGAATGGCACCCGCACAGCTGACTAGTAAGTGTGAGACAATCGTGCCGAGGTATATGTTATTATCACACATCTGTTGCCGTATGTCCTACCTATACCGCCCGCTCCTATCTATATCGTATTTATGACCGAACGTGGCGTATGGGGTATGTATGTGGTGTATGGGGTATGTACGACAGCGAAAGCCAACAAATCGTCCAAAGGAGAAAGTAAAAAAGTAAAGGTATATAATAATACGAAAACAGGCATACTGCATCTGTACGTGGTACATACTTTTACCGAGTATTTATCACATGCAGATACAATAACCCTGTTTCTGTATGATATGTCGCAGTTTTAATGGACACTCTACGATCTTTTGGGGTATGTCTTTAAACAAAACCATACAAGGCGCTTGGAAACTGACACTTGACCAGCAAAGGTCATATAGGACACATTACTTACATTTGTTTAGAGGGCCATGCCAAGGGCATATAAAAAACACTCACGGGTGACCTTTAAAAAATACCCGGTAACCATAGAACACTCCTCTGAGTGTAGAACATCTCATATTACACGATCAGGCGACAAAGAAATACAGGGAGAAATTCCTGGGCAATACAAAAACAATGAGCAGCGTTTTCCACGACACTGGTAAGAAGGATATTCTTGAGTTCCTTTAGGAAATAAAGAATATCGGAAAGAAATGAATAAAAGTCATCCCCTGGTATCTCCAGGTGACACCCTCACCTCTCAAGGGTTAAGCTAGAAATGCCAGAACCATCTGACTGAAGTCTGATAAATCTTAAATTCTATTATCGGATGTTAAATCAATCAAACCAAAACAGGAATATGCACTGGCAAAAGAGAAATCTTGACTTCTTAAGGGAATGTAAGTTTTTCGATAAGATATAACCGAGAAGAGTAAGATGCCTGGATCAACCAGGCAGCAAACCTTGTTATTCAAAGAGGACATTTTAGTAAAGGAAACCAATGTAAGTCTGATTGAACAAATTAGACGTTAAACTACCCAAACAAAGTTACCAAGGATCATAGTCTTAAAAGTGAGCAGACAACGGCAACAGAATCACCAGGACTTCCTCTTTTTGGCATTCTCGGAGAGGAGGTGACGAGTTCTTGTCTTTTTGTTATTACTGGGGTCCCTTACGTCACCTATGACCTTAGGCAGCCGGACTGAGATCATTATAACTTGGGTACCTTATGACCTTGGGTGGTGAGATCGCGGGGTCCGAGGATAGGGCTCGGTCGTGCCGCTGTATTTCCTACTTGTCTGGCATTCTACCTAGCCGTGGTGTTACCCTGGCTGTTGATGCGACGTAATTCAGCACCAAACAACGACCATTCTGACCTCTAAGTCACAGTAGATAATAAGTAGCCACTTATCTTATCTCTCTCCTGAACTGATGTCTAAAGCCCTCTGAGTAACCATTGTGCATGTCTACCATTACCCTAGTATTGCTCAAGTTTTTGGTTATGGATGTTATCAAAACAGAAACTAGTTTGCATGTGTCCCCGCGAGGAGGGGTGGTGCAGGTTGAGGAGTAGCCATAGGATGCAGGGACTGTAGCCAGTCTATTTTTAACTAACAGGTATTTCAAAACCTGGAATTGGTGGGTCAATATGAAATGACGCAGGTCCATTGTTTCTTGTTTTATTTGATTGAGCAGAATTTTTTATTTTATTGAAAACAAATGGTTCTCCCTTTTTTGTTTTGTTTATTTCAACCAGTTCTGTTCAATCAGACAGATCTTCCACTGGATGTTATATTTTATCACTTGGAAGTTGTTCATCCATTGGATGGATGCTATGAACCTTCATATTGGGTCTTTGTTTAGTGTCGCTCCCATTTCTTCTTAATGTTTTAGATATAAGAACTAGACCAGCTACAAACCCTCTAACATCTAACTGGCCCTTTCACTTATGTATTTTAAATTGCCACTCACGTATCTATCTTCATTAGTTATTCATGTTTTAAGTTCTTCATCCATATTTTTGTATTATTGAGATTGTATTTAATGGGTGTAATAGACAATAATCGAAGATTTTTTGGACGGGCCGTAAAGCACGAGGGGTAGACGCGTAGTAATACACGAGCGATGACGGTTCATAGAGACGACCGTCCAAGAACCATCGATTGTTTTATTTCTTAACCATGGTCATCAACAATAATCTATATTCCTAGAAAATTGAGAAAAAAACCACGAAAGAACTACATGTACTTGAATAGAAAAATAGATAGATTGTTGGTCATTCATGCAGTATATTCACGAACTGTTTTAGTCGTACTTGTTACATAGTACTTAATGCGAGTGCTTAAAGCAAATTGCTAAATTCATTGTGGATGTGGATTAATCTGCGTCCACCGACTATCATTGTGATTTCTGAATATTGAGTGCATAGATGTCCTGTATACTGATGACAATGATGTACTCCCATGAAGAAAGTAGATAGAGAACATAACTATAAACAGGTGAAAACGAAGCGTGCAAAATATCAACCACATCCAACAACGAACAACAAGATCTCAAGACGACTTTCTCTAGAATATTCTAGTAGACTGGAAATATAGATGGCCACCACTATTTCTATAGCACAGAATCTTTTCGAAAATCCTTTATTTATATGGTCACGCAGTAACTCAAATCAAATATCTCACTGAGATACATCAACCTACACAAGGTTTATGGTTGTCATGGACATTCGGTTAAAATGGCAACCAAATATATACAGAAAGGGGCTATTCTAGCTTTGCTTAAGATCTACGTTTCGTTTTATACTTTGTGATGTGGTAGCTCAGATTAAAGATCTCGTCTTTATAGCTGGTTTTGATCCTAGTCTAGAAATATTAATGGAAATAGAAAAGCGAATATCACATTTGAAAAAAAGGAGGTTTTGAAATACTAACCCCATCGACGATAAAGGGCTGATTCCACCAGGACATGCGATATATGCCGATCATGGCTGATTTTTTAACTCGCTACGTCGGGATGAAACGTGTGAGAATATCTGGTTGAATTGCTGCAGTGGAATAGGCCAATTTGAGCGATAATAGGTGCTCCACACACAGGGGTAATACTCTTACGAGATTTTTTTAAGATCAAGCAAGATGCAGCCAGATGCAGCAAGACACTACCCGGCCCTGCGAGGCAAAAAACATCGTGTCGGTGGAATCCACACTTAGAGGGTTAAAGATGACGGGGACCGTCTCTGATTAGAGGTGGGGAGGTTTATCTGGAGACCTGATACAGTACGTAAATGTCTGCACTCGTCCGTGATCAAGTGGCTGCTGGTAAATTGTATCTGCTTCTTCTTATCGCTACAATAGCGAACTGCGTCAGATAACGACATGACAGGGTCAGGTCTATCTCTCTGGGAATTGATCACAATGGAAAGTGTGACAGGGGGAATTCTAGATTTTCAAGGTTGTTAGTAAACCAGGTTTAACAGAAATAAACTTAATGTACATAAAAAACAGACACAACTTTTTTTTTAACATCATGATTCAAATTTCATCTTATTAACAAGAAATTGAGATTAAAAGTAGTGGACAACACAAAAACAGACACAGTGGATTACGTACAGTAGAGCCCCGCGTAAGCGGACATCTTCCGTTCCGGGCCCCAAAAAACATCATTAATTTCATTTAGCTTAACAAACAATACCTAATAAACGTGTGTGGCAAGGTGGTCCGTATTTTAGTGTACGGACCAGCGGTCCGTACAGAATTTTGACGTTATATGGCGAAACGGTGCGTAATTACAGTATATACGGCATGGGTATATAGTACACTGTGGTACGGAACCCTGCTTAGTATAGGACGAGGAAAAACGTGTCCCTCTGAGGAGTCCATTAACACGGGGGTAAATTGCTTTTCGTGCCGAAATAAATGTCTGTTAACGCGGAGTGTCCGTTAACGTGTGGTGTCCGTTAGGCGGGGTTATACTGTACTTCGTGTGACGTCACACATCTCATATCACACGTGCCTAATCATATCTAGTACCTTCTTTCTGAAGGCCTATTGTGTCCCTGATGATGTCACATTTCATCGATAACCATAACTTATGTGAATGTTCTCATCCTGTACAAGTCCCACATATATGTATTTGCGTAATCATAATGGAGATTGACCATCCATTAATAGTAGAAAATATCCCCAAACAAACTATCACATCGCATTATGGGAAATCCTTCCTTCACTTTGAAACATAGCTATACTAAAATAATTCCTTTTGTTGGAAATATATTTTTATAATTAAGTAGTGAGAAAGAAATAGTACAAGTAGTGAGAGAGAAATAGTTCAACCACATAAGTTTTTCTTTCTAATTGATGGCGTTTCATTATCAGGACCGACATTTCGACTATCATATAGTCCTTTTCAAGGTCATTTATTTTTACTATGAGGTTTGAAGTACGCCAAACGTCTTCTCGCCATTTTGATGTAAGTGAACTTATATACTAAGAAATCATGGCATCGAGGAAAATAGATTCGGGATGTAATTTCTTGAGGGATGGTCAGAACTCACTCCCTGATGGCAGTAGACCAAGACGTGTGGCACTAGAGTATCCTTCCCACGGCTTTGGCACGGTCTCCCTGGAGGTCATCCAGGGGTCACGCAGGGGTCACACAGGGGTCACCTGAGGTCATGTGGGTCATGCAGACCCCGGCCTTGTACTGGGCGTGTCGCTGTTCACTAACGAGCTTCTCTTGTGTTTTTGCAGGCGGTCGTTGAGTCGGTGGTGGACCTTGTCATAGTGAGCAGCTGGGAGAGCGACTCACAACCACTCACAGCAACTCGGAGGTGCTCGGTGGAGCTCGGAGGACGACTCGGAGGTACTCAGTACAGCTCGGAGGGTGACGCGGAGGTACTCGGTACAGCTCGCAGAACGACTCGGAGGTACTCCCTGTATTTCACAGAACGACTCAGAGGTACTCCCTGCAGCTCGCAGAACGACTTGGAGGTACTCGCTGCAGCTCGCAGAACGACCTGGAGGTATCCACTGCAGCTCGCAGAACGACTTGGAGGTACTCGCTGCATCTCGCAGAACGACCTGGAGGTATCCACTGCAGCTCGCAGAACGACTTGGAGGCACTCGCTGCAGCTCGCAGAACGACTTGGAGGTACTCGCTGCGGCTCGCAGAACGACTTGGAGGTACTCGCTGCAGCTTGCAGAACGACTCACCGCCACACACAGCAGCTTGGAGTACGACTCAGTGGAGACTCCGTAGACGTACATAGCGTCAGGCGTGGAGTAGAGCGCCGAGCAGAGTCCACCTGGATACGAGCCAGACTGCCTCCGGCGGATCATACGTCTCAGACCCGGAGTACGGATTACCAACAGGTGTCAGGAGTTAATGAGGATTAATCAGCGAGTGTCCACGGGGAGCGCGTGTGTTCAGTTAATCCGCGCCCTGAGGCTCGTCAATCAGTGTTAATCTCAATACGGATTAAACTCACACTGCCTTGTGCATATCACCAGTGTTTTAACACTCAATTGGCGACGTGTAGGATTACGTGAAACCTCAACAACGACTCCGTACTTTTACCACGTTGTACACTAAGTGTGGAGAGAGGAGACCCATAGGATCTGCTCGGAGAGTGAGGAGTACTGAAAGTGGTTGTGGATAAAACCTCAGGTGCCTTCCGGTTCCCAGCTGTTGTGTGGAGACGGTAGAGCGAGGGTTATTAGTGTGAGGGGTCACTGAGGGCGGTTCCTGTCAGCGTTACCGCTAGCCACCCCCTAGACACCCCCTAGACACCCCCCAACACCACCCGGAGTGGTATGAGTAAAGGCTCAAGGATACCTGCCGCCGCTCATCACTCGTCCCCATCTACCTCCCAGCAGCAGTCTCACCAGGCCACCACAGCCCCCGACTCCAAACCCAAGGTCAAACAGAAGGTCACCGAGGTCAAGCTCAAGGTCATTCACAGGAGCGCCTTGAAGCCGCCTGGTGTTGTCATCAGTCGAGGTCAGAGTGCGTCACATGCTCTCGTCAAACCCACCGCTGACGTCACGCCCGGAAATGACGTGACCCAGTTAGATGACGTCACTGTGACGTCAGTGAAGACGCGTCAGGAGAGCAAGGAAAGTAAGCCTAGCGGCCTAAGACGACCTCGCGCTCTTCTGAGTCCAACCAAGGTCAAGGTCGGTACAGCTAAACCCGGCAATAGTCCAAGTAAGGTCAGCACTGGTCCTGTCAAGGTCAACGGCAGTTCTACAGACACCAGTGGTAGTCCCAATAAAGTCAGTAGCAGTCCGGTCAAGGTCAACCATAGTCCGTCCAAGATCATAAAGGGATTTGGATTTCTCAAGTCGGGTAAGGGAGGCTCTGTGGAGCCGGTGAGTGTGCGGGGCGGGTTGAAGCGGGCTCAGAAGGCCAGCCACGCATCGACCAGCACCGACCCCGCCCCTGTACCCGTTGACCCCGCCAGCTGCCCGCCGCCCGACTCTCCCCCGCCCGAGGACGCGACGTGTCCCGTGCGCCGGACGGGGCCCGGTCCCGCCCTCATCACCTACACCGACCCGGCGCCCACCGACGGGCGCCCCCCGCAGCAGGAGGCCGACAGCCCGGTCGACGACACGCCCCGCACCCGGAGCGGACCTCCGCCGGCCCAGACCGGAAGTACACCGCCCCCCGCGAAGCCAGACGCCGGGATGGGACGCAACAAGGAGACGCAGAACGGGGGAGACCCCAGCCCGCCCGGCCCGCCGGAAGTGAAGAGCAGCAAGCCGACGTCGCGCCTCGTTGCCATGAAGAACCGGCTGCGGCAGCGCCGGAAGGACGATAAGAGCACCACCGGAACCGGAAGTGCCGGCGAGCGGAAGCCGGTGGAGGGCGCGGACAATGCGCCATTGCGTATCCGGGAACTGACGAGCAGCCCGACGGACCCGGGACGCGCGGGACGCCTGCCGCGGTCACGGACGCTGGACGGCGGCAGTCTGGGGCTGGGCGCGGGCGGGCGTCCGCTGCACGAGGCGGAGCGCGTCGTGTCGCGGCTCCCGCGCTCTCACACCATCAACACGACGATGGGCGACGACGCGGCCGGCTTCTGGGGCTCCTGCTCCGACAACATGATCTACGCGCGCCGCCCCGCCGCCTTCCCTGACGCCGCGCCCGCCGCCCGCAGCGCCTCCAGCAACGACCTCTACGGCACGGTGCGCGCCACCCGCATGACCCCTCAAGGTCAGGCCGCCACCCGGGGTCAAGGTCACGACCAGCCCATCCTCGACGCCGAGATGATCCACCCCAACCCGCGCGCGGCGCGAGGCGTCGGCATTTCCGGCGGCGGCGGCGCGACGCTACGGAGGTCGGCGACGCTGGGCGGCGGCGTCGGCGGCGGATATCCGGTGGGACAGTTTCCGGGATTACAGCAGATTCCGGAGAGCGGGCAGGCGCTGCCGGACGTGCACCGCGCCGTGCGGAGCGGGTCGACGGACCGCCTGCTGGACGAGCGCCGCCGCCAGGTGCGCGACGGGCACCTCAGCAGTGAGTACCTTCATACTGTGTATCACCCTAGTGGGCACTTTATTACCTTTATACTGTGTATCACCCACGTAGTTTATAACCTTTATACTTTACACTTCATCACCTTTATACTGTGTTTAACCTTTATACTGTGTATAACCTTTATACTGTGTATAATAACCCAAGTAGGCACTTCATCACCTTAGAGTCAAGAGTTCTTGTATCAAAACATGGATCAACCTTTGGGGTTTTCTTTTTCACGTGGATATAGATTAGGTATTTATTTTCGGAGATGACAGATTTCCACTTTTCCAAGCAAATCCACTTTTTACTTTCAGTATTCAAAATCATGTTTCATTGTGTAAAACAAAGGTGATATAAATCTAGCCCCATCCATGCCAACAGAAGTTGTTTTGAACCTCCACGTAGACGCTCAACCCCATGGCGTGACGGACACAGACTGGTTTTCCATGTTTTCTTGGTCTCTCTTAGGCAGCAAATCCCAGATGATATATATTTCCACTTATTTCTCTGATCCCAACTGAAATTCCTGGTACATAAAAAGAATGGCCTCCTAGTCAATCCTACATGGATATACACAATATTCGATGGTTTTGTGGACAACCGGCTGCAAACCACGAGGGATTGACGTGTATTAACTCACAAGCATTAGCGAGTGTATAACTATGAAATCAACCTCAAGTGGTTTACAGAGCCTCCTCTCCACAAAACCCCAAAAGGATTTTTTTTCTGTATACAATGCTTTTTTTGAGGCTGTATTCAAAATGCATTTGAATCGGTATACAATGGCTGTGGCCCTAGCAGGGACATTTTGTTGCTGCTCTTCATACACAACTTCAGTGTTCATAATGTAAACGAGGCATCCAAATAACTGTCGACGAGTGTAGGCTATTTTCCGTTTACCATGGATTTCGAAGCCGTAAAGCATGGGTGTAGTTTACGGCCACTAAATAAGTACTGGGATGTTGTTAACTGTGCACATGGCCCCATACATTTCAATGGGGACGTTGTAACCTATGGGTAAGGGAAAACTTTGGACAGAGAAGTTCTGTGATACGGGTCATGGATCATTGTCGTCATATGCTCTACAGTTATATATCATGCCCAGTCTCCTGTCGTAATCAGAGCATTATCTCATTCATACCCATCTGTCTATCAAGATTATCCTAATTGAACATAGCGAAGCAACGCTGTGACATGCAATGAAGATACGCAGAGACTATTTCATGTCTCTTGTAAGTGTGTTTCTAATGTTGTAAAAATATTTGAGCAATGCTAGTAGCAGTTTCTAAGCCATACAATGCACTCACAGATGTGTGCAGCAAGAAAACAGACTGAACATTTAATCTAATAATGGATACGAATCGTGCTGAACGTGGCGGCCTCGCGACTATCGAGTAAGTGACAGATCCTAATAATGGATACGAACTCACAGAATGGCAAATACTTGCCCCGACACAGTTAGGCGGGAGGATTCATATGTTTTAGATTAATGAGAAATTACAAGTAAATTCCAATTTGGGCACAAACAGCTGGCCCAGTCATGCTGATACACCTCCATACATTAATGTGCAGCCTCGCTTTCGTGTTAGTTATGGTGAGTGTCAAACTGGGCCGTACATACCACACTGGTCAGTACATCATATTTCTTACTACTTAGAAATATGATTTATTTACAATGCACTGAGCAGAGGCTAGTAACCATAAAACTGAAGAACACAGCTGTATAATTAAACATCATTACAGTACCGGTTTCCATCTATAGAATAAAATATGATTTTATAATCTAATCTTATTTAATCTTTTATGTTCATTACCAAAGTAGCATCTGCCTTACCTAAGAGATGTTTTTGCTACGTCTCATTAATCTAGAATAGAAATATACTAATGTGTAATCTCTTGTGGCTGACGAGATGAGGCACCTACAGACCTGACATAGTCATCAGCAGATCCCTACTTAAGAGGATCACGACCCAGTATAGCCCTGATTATACCCACTCTGGGACGTGGGTTAGGACAGACTATTGTGGATCAACTCCCTCCTATCCCTTCATCCCGGATCAGAATATTATCTTTACTCCTATATCGTGCTATTATTGATAGGCTTTTATATACTGGTTTTAATGTTAATCACTAATGAAGTGCAGGTAAAAGTCTTTATTATACACCTATGCACGTCAGTTCTATGCTTACTGACCTATGCTCAGTATATGATACACAATTGATATATCAGAGTGGTAACAATATATGATGGAAGGCCAATGTGACATGTGCGGCCCGCTTTGCCACTGTGTATCTGGACCAATCAAGCAATAGAGAATAGATAATAGATATGCAGAATTAAAAGTATAAGGTAACGACGCAAAATCTTCATGAATGTATTGACGGTATCAAAATGTTCAAAAACGGGGAGAAAAGAATACGAAACTAAATGAGGAACTACTCGTCTGCATTGGTGAAGCCATCCCTATTGCTCAATAAATACGTTTTAGCCTGAGTTCAAAAGGTATGGGCCTAAAATGTTCAGAATATTCATGTAGGTGCTATAACTGAGATATTGTGGTGTACCTTCAATAGTGAGGCATTTGAGGATATCATAGACCCCGCGGAACGTGAACATGTTATCACCATACGGCAGCACTAATCACTAGAACACTATCACCATCTAAGACATTACTGACAACTCTTAATGTGCCTTATCCTCAAAGAGCTTACATGTTACACTTTCTAAAGCTAACCCCTCCCAGCCAGGTCCATGTTTAAAATTCTCCATCCGACACTGACGTCTTATATTGAATTTCTATTCAGAGGATAAATAATTCTCTACAGACCACGGGCGGTGCACCTTCCTGCCTCGACAGACTAATAGAAAAAAAACTCTCCCAAACTGAGCTCGTCTCCAGCGGAAGCAGATAAAGACGCTGACGCATGCGCGTCTATGACCACCTCCATCCCCGGTGTGCGCCTCGTTCCCGACTTAAAGCGTCGCCTCTCATTACACGAGGAATTTCGTTCGGTCCTTGGGGGAATCTGTGTGCACTAGTGACGCTGACTGTATGTGGGAGAGGTTCTGGGGTCTCATACAAACTGCATGACACTGCACCCACACAGGTTTGTACTGAATATATGGATGACATTGGAATTGAAAGAAGTCGCATTGAAGATGCTTTTCTATGATGAATGATGTAGAATATGAAGGAACTGCATCGAGATCCGTATCCACTGAAAATACCCATGAGCTTTGATGGAGGAGTACAAAACAAGGCAGAGTGGTATTACATAGGATACCAAAATTAATTGCATTTTCTCATTGGCTATAGATCAATTGCGGTTCGTATTTCATCTCACCCCTATCACTGACGAATAAGTTAACATTTATGAAAGCATTCCCCAAGGAATAGCTTTTTTGACAATAATCATTGGGCGTTTCCCAACGTGAAGTATGGGGACAGCATCAGGGGTGAGATAATGGGTTATCCTGGCACAGCACTGCTTGATATCAGAAGGGAAAAGAGACGAAATACCAATCGGGGTTATTCTGCTTGTGTAATGAACCCAATATGGATTGAAAATGGACTCTAACCATCATACTTCGTAATGTTGAAGGCCAGACCACACAAGTGGCTATCTATGATTGACAAATATAGACTGGTCTTATCTCAACTAAGCACACGTGTGGTGAACGGATATAACCTTAGTATCCTATCTGAAGGCACAGGGCCTACCATATTATTATATCTCACCCCTGGTATTTTTGTCCCATAGGCTTAACATTCGTAACTCGTTCTCCATGCCCCTGTGAGTAGTACAGTCCGTTCCCATTGTCTATGATGTCATATATCTAGTGTGTCATCTGGTGTTTTTTAGTATTCACAAGGAAGAGATGAATGCAGAAGCGACTTGTTTCGGTCAAAGTCATCGTTCTTTAATTCATTTGAACGCTTTGCCTGGCTTTGCTCGTTCTTACCGCTCTCCACAAACTTTTGAAGAATGACGACTTTGACCAAAACATATTTGTTATATTTCTTTTCAATTCCACAGGGGTTTAGGGGGTTACGGTTTCTTTATTGAGTCGATCTAAAAGTAATGGCATCTATAAGCTTGCAAAAATAGCCGCCCCCCACAAAATAAACACAGAACTAGGCCTTAGGCAACATCTAGATGTATCGCTAGTCAGTCCACAGCCAGCTGTCACCACAGCAACGCCAGCAATATACTTTGTATAACGGGATGAAGTTTTAGAGTCAGACACATCATAGTAACACTGGTGGAGAACTCCCAAGATCCTTGGTACAATCTCGCGCAAGCACGCTAGCGAAAAACACTGCTGAAATCATCGTTCACGGCCACCCATGTCAAATTTACATTATTATATACAGTGATTGATGACGATAGACCATAACTAGAAATACGAGATGTAGAGAATGTTCTTACAATTCACGAGGCAGACAGGTTCGGGGAATACAGCATGGTTAGTCCTTAATAAATGAAACTGCTTCAAGGTGTGATAGTATTCTCCTTTTAGTCAATGATTTAAACCCCTTATAACTTTCAGTATTTCTAACACTAGAGGCGGTTGGGAGTTCCATACATTACAATCATAAAAATGGAGCGATTCCATATATGCAGCACAATTTGGTTTAAATCTTTGTAAAACCGGGTCATTATATACTCTGATTGGAAGAGGATTCTCAGCCACATAGTTAACAATTTTATAACGTAAATTTGTTTTCAACTGAAGCGGATTTTCTGTTAGTCTTTGACTACAAGATATGACACTAAGGAACCCTCGGCACTCTCTGTACGCTGACGGCTGTTGGTGAAACATGCGTAGAACCTGGAATAGGGGTGTGTCAATAAGCAGGGCTATATGGACCGGGAAAAATGTCATTAGCTGCTCAAGTAATATAAACCACCCGGTAAGAGATGGTAAATAAACAATATCCACCGTCTGCCTTGTACCCATCGGAGACCAGTGCCGTGTAGCTCAGAAGAAAACCCGCTGCGTTTTGGAAATCGTCAATTCAATAACTCCTTTACCAGAACGATTTATGTTGTGTTTTTTTGTGTTTTAAAAAAAATCATTATTTGATATTTATTCTGGAGTGATCACGACGCAGGGTGTTTAGCAGCCATATATTCAGTAGGCTCAAACACCAGTAGATTGATGGTTCAAATCTAAACATGTACATTAATTTAGATAACAATGAAAATTATGTGCATCTGCAGGTCTCCTGAACCTGTTACAACACACTACACGGCATGTTGGTCATTGTTTATAATTCCACATTCACTCATCAATCAAAACGTTTTGGTTATATTCAGTCTATGGGTCATTTTCTGTAACCCACTTGGCACCCAGTCAACCTGCCATTTGTAGGGTCCAAATACAGCAAGCACCGATGGATCAATGAGGTAGTCCGGTCTCTCGTAGTTGGTCATGGTCAGCTGAGCACGCCTCTCTGACACTGAGACACAGGGCCCCTGCACCTTTCCCAATGTCACAGTGTTGGCACGCAGATAGTGAAGGGAAAGTCCCTTATAAGCTAGGCAGCGTATATAAGCGTGTGGCCCACGCTCAAAAACAATGAGAAAAGATGATCTCATTACGCAGACAAAGATGCCTTGATTGTTTCTGCCAAAAGTCACCGTGTCGGTCGATATAATATATCTCGTTTCAAAATTTATTACTATCTTCAAAGAATGTTATTTCTATGTATAATGTCCAGGTAGGAAGTAGGGGGCGGGAACGCCGTTAGAGAGTGGGCGGACTACTACGATGTGAGGTGGACACGCGTTGCTATGGAAACTGTAAGTGAGCGATGATAGGGGACATGATGTGAATACCATGTGCTTGAAGAGTGATCAAAGAGCCACTCTCCTAGCATAGATCCTGCAAATTACTTGCTGCACAGCTCGTATCTCTGCATCGACCTGCCTTTTTTTCTGGCAAAATTTGTGTCATGCGCCAGTTTTTCAAATATTCTAAATTCTGAGCACTTTGGGGAATATTTTATGTTTTACTTGTGAAAACAGATACACACCTTTATATGTTATTGATAAACACTCATTTCTGTTATTCGTTATATCAAATCAGGGATAGACTGTGGGATCACTTTCTTCAGTGGAAAGTATCTCTTGTGATGTAGGGGTTTGTTTGTCAACATGACACATATATGTGCTCATTCAAAGGGGTAGTCTAATCAACTGTCACATTATACAGTGTCACATTATACAGTGGTTTATAGCTGAAGAAGGAAAAGCTTTGTTATTTGTGAAGCTCACTTAACAATTCCAGTATTTCCCAACTCCTAATATACGAGTTGTTTGAGTTTCATAACTTTTTTAATCCAAAATGTAGTTTCTCTATGTGACGTCACTGGGTCCAGGCAAAGCTCAGTCAACGCAAGCGGCACGAAAGATCTGCTGGGAGAGTGCACTATAGCTACGCCTGCCTCTACGGCCGCCCGTACAGCGGTGCTGGTCCCCGGATTAGATATGCGCTCCTCCAGTGCCTAGTTGGGTGTAATTAATGAACCGGCAGGTCTCGTCCTCACCCCACCATTATGCTGATTGGCAATTTCCTGCGTGAGAGTGGGGCGCGTACAGTGTACGTCTCACTCGACGGGAGAACTCGCGATCCATCACGATACATCCCAGTTATCTGTGGAGCTGAAATAACGCTGACCTGGTGTTGAGCTGCACATCACGCCAAAGTGGACTAGAATCTAAGGTAGCACTGTAAATGGGGTTAAGCGCATTGCATCCGATACTCTCAGCTTCTGGGTGGAATTGTCGGTGTTGTAGTGCTTGTTTTGGACGGAGCAAGCGAAGAAGACGACTTGTTTTGGTTTTTTAAGATTTTTATTACGCTTGAGGATTCCTGTATGGCTGAATATCGCCCATTTTCAACAGTCTCCAGTCTCTTATCTCTCTAACATCCACTTTGTCCAGTAGATGGACGTACACGTGGTTTGGGTACGATCAATAAAGATTATACAAGAAGCCCTAAGTACAATGAATATTGATAGGGGCAAGAGGGGCTGAGGGGTACTACATGGTCTGCACGACTAGCTTTTAGTATGCTACCACTGTGAGTGATGATTTTAGTTCAAATACCATGACAACGTCACAGTCAAACACCAAAATGAACAAACTGCAGATACCCATTCTCATAACAGCATTTCCGTAGACCTGCAAGAACGAAGGCTTAGTGCTAAAGCTATAGGTGTTTGAGGCTAGAGTTTTGTTTTCTATATCATTCGCTACTATTGAAATGAACTTTATTACAATTGTCTTCGAATAAGTTTGTCTCGAAGCTACGATGACAGTTGTTGAGTGTATTAGTTTATGCATTTCAAAGATTGGAGAACGAGACACATAAGAGAGAGAGACAGAGACAGACAGAGACAGAGACAGAGACACACACACAGACAGGGACAGAGACAGAGACAGAGCAACAAGGTGACAGCCGCCACTACGATCGTCGTCCAGCATACATCGATCAGAAATGACTCGATCGGAAGGCGTATTTTCAGTGGAACTGGATCTCAATGCAGTTCCTGCTTGTTACTCTCTTTTATTTTACCACTACTACAACAGAACTGGGTCATACGCTGGTCCAGGTTGGTGTGCACAAGTTGTACTTGGAATGACAATTACAGGTAATTTCTTAATACTTTAAATTTAATACATTTGAAGGTGTATGACAAGGGGAAAACACTCACTCATGGACACGAAAATACGCCCCTCACGCCTACTGGCGTCGGGGCAGGTATTTGCCGGTCCGCGTGTTCTAACAACTATCAGATGAAATGCCAAGTCAGTTTTCTCACTGTATCCTTTCTTATTCCACCATGACTACCACCAGACTTTATTTCCTGGCCGCCACGTGGCCCAGATGAAGTCGTTAGATTTGTCGTCTGGGTGAAAGCATGCAGATACATGCCTCGAGGCCCAAACTTCACTCCAATTTCAAACTGGAAAAAAGAGTCAAAAGAAAACGGTAATAAGCTGAGAAAAAAAACGACCCACCAAAGTTGAACACAAAACCCCACCCGTAGTCCATCCGGGTACCAGTCTCTCACAGCCCGTCTACCAACCAGGAACCAGCCTGCGTGAGGAGCCTACTGCTTCCGGTGATGAATAGCCTGAAGGTGGCGCTGCGAGCCGAGGAGCGTGAGCACGGGTTGGGTGGACCGGAAGTGGGTCCTGAAGGCGACGAGCGGACGCGCGTGTGCGTGTGTGTGTGTGTTGGTGTGTATGGGAGAGGGGTGTGAATGTTGAGGGGGGTGGAGTCTAAAACTGGGGTTTGATGTGGAGAACGGGGGTGAGTGGGGGAGATTCTTCACCTCCCCACGCCAGTGATGGGTAGCATCTGTGACATGTTGCCACCAGGTGGCAGCCTGATAGGTGAGGTGACACCCGCGTGGCAGCTCAGTACGCTAACGTCCTGACGGGGGACACTTTGATTAGATCGGCCGCCACCTCTGTCTACACTCTATTCCGACTTAGAGGTTGGTATGGTTAAACACTGTTCGTGTCCAAGAATTCTCACCCTCGGACCAAGGCAACTTTCTTTATCAGTGGATTCTGTGAGCTGAAATACTTATTGTATACATAGCCCTCAAAAATGATAAAGTCTACCTCTAAGGTTATCTTATCAAAAAGACACACAGAAGGAAATTTGAACAAGGAAAAATAGCTTAAAGAGTGAGAATTGACACATTCTCCAACCATAGGTCTAGGTCAGATCAAAGATTTGGATGGAGAGTAACAGACACTTATAGCTACTGGGTCAAGGTGCCACAGATTTATCCAAACCAGAACTAACACGGTGTAGCTCTGGTGGCCAGTGTACTCATTGATATCCTTCTGGTCTGCTTCCCTCAGTATATATCATCATATTACGTCTATGAAATACTACCAGCTAATAAGGGTGCAGTATCAATACTGTTCGGACTAAAAGCCTTAGTGAATGACTGCTAGCATATAAGTAATTGAAATGACAATTTTTGACGATTTTCAGGTATATGATAATAAGGAAACGTATTCACTGTGGGGGAATTATTGGCGTTCCGGTCTTTTGTCTCAGAAATGCGTCTCTGTGCCTGAAGTATCGGGATGTATTTCCAGGGCAAAAGACCGTAAGCATTTTTACTATGATTCTGGTAACATCCGCTTGGAGTTTCACCCGCACATAGAGCCAGAGTGAACCAGATCTAGGCTTGGAGACTGAAGACCCACGAGAGTGATATATACTTTAAAAAAACCTTTTCTCTATGTGTATAGTGTCGAGCCTTATACTAATGTGGAAGTTATGAATATTCATTGAAAGTAGTTCTTCTCACGACAAAAGTAGTTTCAATACATAACTCCAACCCTGCGTATGCCGCCTATTGATGCAGATCATTGTATTTTACCAGACGTCAGAGAGGGAAAGTTCCCCGTAAGATTAAGAGTTGCATTCCCCGATGACATATCACCGTTTAGATGCAGTCCTCACCGTTGGTGGGAATGATTTATCGATAATTGTATTTCCTGATCGGGCACTCCGTCACGCCTCAATAGACACGCGCGACTAGCGGCGCCTGGCGGCGTGGGGGGCACCATTCATCCATCTCACAGATGGCAATGTGTATGCCGCGCCCAGTGTTTGCAGATAAACATAGAAAATAATCGATGGTTTGGTGGATAAGTGGTCGTAAACCATGAGAAGTTGACGCGTAGTAACACACGAGTGTCACCGAGTGTATTATGACGAAAACCTCGAGTGGTTTACAGAGCCGCCTGTCCACAAAACCATCGTTTGTTATATTTATTATCGATCTTACTCATTAAAAAAACACATGACAAAACTGTAATGGAAGAAAGCACATAAAATGTATTACAATTCTCAACATGTGTCAATAAAAAAAGTGAGAGAATTTACTGGGCATTTAATCTATGATTTGTTACGAACTCATGGACTGGCTGATGCTTGATTCTATGCTGTTCGGTGGGAGGGGCGTATTTTCTAGTTCTCTGTGAGTAACAATTCACAGGTTAAACCCAAGGTTTATTTCCTCTTTATTGTACAAATTGAAATGTTTCAATTTCTTAAGAATGTACCTTAAATGGTCACCCAAATCTAATTTAGGCACGCAGAGCTGGTCCGTATAACGGCATACGGCACAGTAGGCCATACATGATTTTTAACATGTAGGGAGCAGAGGTCAGTAACTATAAAAACAATGTGCACAGGTGTGTAATAAACCCCTGTCTACAATGAGGAGGGAGATTTACAGGTGGCCTCTCCACGTGGTTGATTTATGGCGGCTCCACCACCCCTGGCCTCATGGCCTCATTTACCTCACATGGTCGGTAAGAGCGTCCCAACCCGCCAATCAGCGCCTCGCGTCTCGATCCCGCGTAATTTTACGACCAATCGGCTCGATGCTGGGCGCCGGCCCCCCGCGGCGCAGTCCGCAGGTCTACGTTCTGACAGGATGAGCTATAGACGGGAGCTGCTCCAGTACCGCCAGGCGCCCACAGAGGGCGTCTTGGTGGCGCCGTCTGGTGGGCTCTGAGGGAGACACTGATGACGGGTTGGAGTTGTTTATGGCTGCGGCGGAGGTTCATCGTTGGGTTCCTATGTTACCAGTCTAGGCACATTGTTCACTCGGTTTAGACAGACTGAGATTTTGGTAGTTGTAGACAATAATCGATGGTTTTGTAGACATGAGGCCGTAAACCACGATTGGTCGACGCGTAGTTATACTCAACCATTAGCGAGTGTATTATGAGTGGTTTACAGAGCTATCTGTCCGAAAAACCATCGTTTGTTTTATCTATTATCCACCTTCTATGGTAAGTTACACCCAGTAATTGACATATCAAAAGGGTACATCAATATGCACTATTTACTGGATGGTGATGTGGCTGGTACAGAAGGAAAACTGACTTGGCATTTAATTTGATAATTTGTTATGAACTCACTGACTGGCACATACTAGCGTCGGGGCGTATTTTCGTGTCCATGAGTGAGTAAGGCCACTTAAAAAAACAAACTTGTTTCTCATCACCGCGCGCGTCAGCAAAAACGTTTTTAGAAGATTTTTTTTTTTTTTTTTTTTTCATAGATGAGATGAAACATTGATAGAAATCATGAAAAATATGAGTATTTGGTATCAAATTAAAGCTCCTGATGTAAGGAATCAATCAATGTGGTTATATGGTTGGCAAAAGTGATGCATCAAGTGTCATGTAACCAATTAAGGGGGGCATCCACCAACCACTACAAGGCTACGACAATGGCTTTCCGACAACGTCCAAGGCAGCTCTACGATTGGAAGCCTTGTCGTAGCCTTGTCATGGTTGGTGGACCCCAATTACCGACAAGAGGCTACAACAAGGCCACGACAGGCTGCGACATGAAGCTTGTCGGGGGCCTTCCGGAGTTGGAGTGTTGTGGATTACTCGATATCACTGTCGTAGTGTGTCAGAACCATGGGCGCCTTTTTTATGGCTACCAGTAACGTCTATGACACGCCACCACACCACTGTTCCGACCCTGCTCTTCTCACGACAAGGCTGCGACAAGGCTGCGATTGGAACTTTCATGTCTGCACTGTCGTAGCCTCGTCGTGGTTGGTGGACGCCCCCCTTTGGAGTAAAACCCCACTCCTGGGACAGCCAACAAGCTTCCGACACGCCATGACGCGACTGTTTTGGTGGAGCCCAGTTCCCGACAAGAGGCTACAACAAGGCCATGACAGGCTGCGACATGTCAGGGGCCTTCCGACAAGGCTACGACAATATCGAACATGTTCGATTTTTGCTATGACTAGACCTTTGTCGTAGAGTGTTGTGGATTCCTCGATATCACTGTCGTAGTGTGTCGGAACCATGGGCGCCTTTTTAATGGCAACCAGCAATGTCTACGACACGCCAAGACACCGCTGTCCCGACCCTGCTCTTCTCATGACAAGGCTGTGACCAGGCTTCGATTGGAACTTTCATGTCGGCACTTGTCGTAGCCTTGTCGTGGTTGGTGGACGCCCCCCTTTGGAGTAAAACCCTGCTCCTGGGACACCCCACACGCTCCCGACACACCATGACACTGCTGTGTTGGTGGACCCCAGTTCCCGACAAGAGGCTACGACAAGGCCACGACAGGCTGCCACATGAAGCTTGTTGGGGGCCTTCCGACAAGGCTACGACAATATCGAACATGTTCAATTTTTGCCACGACTGGACCTTTGTCGTGGAGTGTTGTGGATCCCTCGATATCACTGTTGTAGTGTGTCAGAACCATGGGCGCCTTTTTTACGGCAACCAGGAACGTCTACGACACGCCCGCCATGCTGTCCCGACACTGCTCTTCTCACGACAAGGCTGCGACAAGGCTGCAATTGGAACTTTCATGTCGGCACTTGTTGTAGCCTTGTCGTGGTTGGTGGACGCCCCCCTTTAGAGCAAAACCCCGCTCCTGGGACAGCCCACACGCTCCTGATACGCCATGACACTCCACGACAAAGGTCCAGTTGTAGGAAAAATCGAACATGATTTTGTTGTAGCCTTGTCGGAAGGCCCCCGACAAGCTTCCCAGTCACAGCCTGTCATGGCCTTGTCGTAGACTCTTGTCGGGAACTGGGGTCCACCAACCATGACAAGACTACGACAAGTCCACCAATCGTAGGCCTGTCGTAGACCTTGTTGGAATGCCATTGTCATAGCCTTGTCGTGGTTGGTGGACGCCCGCCTTTAGCCCTTGTTGGAAGCCTGCCTCCACTAGTGCAGCATGCTACGATAGCCTTCTGACATGCTCCGACACACTCCAACATGTCGGAAGCCTCCCGACACACTCCAACAATTCCACCATATTGGAATTGTCGTAAGCATGTTGGGAGGCCTCCGACAGTCAGGTAGGTGTCTGTGGGTGTCTGTGTGGTTATAACAGTGTCTCTATGCCAGAGTATGGCCTGTATGAAGTAGCCTAACCATCGGGGGAACCATCCCGCTTAAGGGGACAGTTTGCTCGGAATAGAGACACTTCAAAAGCCATCTCTGACCCAGCAAAAAAAAAAAAAAAAAAAAGAAAAAAAAAAAGCGCCCTCGTCATATTTTTCATGGCGTGGTGATGAGAAACAATTTTTTTTTTTGAGTGGCCTAACCATTCACAGATTAAAGGCCAGCACAGGGAGCTGTTTCAAAACCATAGACTTCACTCGACTTTTGAAACAGCTCCCTGGTCTGTTCTCCCTTTATTATACTACTTAAAATATTTCAAAATGATGAATCACCTGTAACAGTGTAATCACCATTCGAAGTTTGGGCATGCCGTTCTGGCCTATACAACAGTGTTTGGCACACTGTGCTGTACATGATCTTCAGAATATAGGGAGCAGAGGTCAGTAAATATAAGAACAATGTGCAAAAGAGTATAATAAAGGTTCTTACTCTAACAGATGCTTCCATGAAATGGGAATCGTTTCCTAACTGTTGCCCTAACCATTGCGAAACACCGGTTATGACATAGCCGTCATATCTAGGTTAGTCACTTGGTAACAATGTCAATCAATAATGAGGGACATGTTACTGCACAAAAGGTCATCACTCGGTAACGATGGCATTTTTCTCTACGCCCCAGGAGAGGCTTGGTAATCCTTATGGGGTGAGAACAAGAAAAAGCTATGAAGGTTTCATGCAAAATAGGCGTATCAGGCACAGTTTTGTCTGTTCTAGGAGATTACATTGGATCACAATATTGTATGCGCATCTGGACAGGGATTGAATATTTACCTAGTGTGGCTTCAAGGTGACTGGGGAAACTCCAATACTTTAAGCGATTCTCTGTGTAAATCTAGCTTTATAAGTTATCAAAAAGCCAGTACCTGACCCAGGTTCCTATCTTCCTATGCAGCCACAGTCATAGTATTAATTCTGTTTAGACAGACTGAGATTGTGGCAGGTAAAGTGAGTGTAGAATCGCTGTAGAAAACCCCTGATGGCACGAGGTTACTTTGAAGATTGGAGTAGGCATTAAACGGTTTTCCGGAGGTGGGGAGTTAGCTCACTGGACTTGTAACCACAAGGTTGCAGGAGCTTTTGGGTTCGAGTCCCACCCCCACCAGTGGTAGATTTACTGCTATATCAAAGGCCAATCCGTCTCATACCATGCCTATGTGGTGTGGGAAGTAAAAGGACTCTCACCTCGGTAAATGTGTAGGGGTGAGATTTCTACCGGAATTCACCACATAGATTCGATCACCACCCTTGTGGTGTAAAAGGACCTTGAGAAAGTCTGGTAAGGACCTATAATGCTTGACTAGACGTTAAATCAAACCAAACAAACAAACAAACAAACAGAAACGGGAGGCCAAAATAGGAAGCATGTGGCTCGAGATTGTTCGAGTTTTTAGCGCAGAGTTATTGTAAGTGGTAACGATCAGTGTAGTGGACTCTCAGCGAGACTAACTGTCAGCAAAGCGTGTTTGATGATGTAGAACATCTGTCGGACTGTTGGCGGAACTTCTTTGACGGCCTAGAAACACCTGTTGGAATTGTGCAGTTATGGACCATATTAGTGTCAGATTTGATCTCACTTTATGCATCCACATAGACTGGCCTTAGTTCCTATGTCTTACCCACCGCTCCCTGCCAGTCTACCGCCAGCTTTAGCCCTCCTCCTCCATTCGCCCTAGTTGACTCCTAAGCTGCTAGGGGAAGCTTGCAGATTCAATGAATGTTCATAATCAAAGACTTGAGCAAGTCTAGTATCCATCCGACCCCCTCCTGGTGTCTTGTCGCCAACCCTCCTCACTGAACCCTGACCGATTACTCAATACCAGATGTGACACCCCTGAGATAGGGAAGATGCCAATGTGCAACATCTGAAACTTGCTAGAAAATGAACACAAATTTTCAGTTTCGCGAATAGCAAGACATTTCAGATTTCTGCGCTCTCCGTCTATGACAGAATTCTATCTGCCTCCTGTTATGAGTGGATGATTTAAAAAAAAAACCTGCAAATATGTGATCTATATTCAAATATTGACGACTGCCCAAATACCTAAATATAAGCATAATGAATAACCCGCTTCAAAACGTTTGTGTGGGCCTACTTTGTAGTCTGGTAAACGAAAATAAGCTATTAAGAAAACATGCGATTGCGGCCAAATATCAGAACAGGATCTAGATAAAGTGTTTCCCCCACCCCGAAAGGTATATCAGACAATTTGTCTTGAAAATTAAAAGACATGTCATTTTCCTGAATTTTTTTTCGGAACACATATCTAACTTTGGGGTCACCACATTAGTTTCTGTTTTAGAGGTTGATATTGTGATAATACTATACTGGAAGATATAGAAACTCCAAAAAGTTGTTTTTTATGTAGTAAAACCCATGTTATATAATTCAAGCAAATGAAAATGGGCCTATAAAATCTAAATATCACTTTGGGCATAGTTACGGCACAACTTAGGCATATACGAACCAATTGAAAGGAAAAAATGTGAATATTTAATAATCACAATAGGTGGCGCCACTGTGAACTGTATGCCTTTAAGAGGAGCCGTGCGTAGTTCCCGTAGTGGCGCTGTGTAAACACACATCGGGAGGCGGACGTTTACCCCGACACCGCCTCCCGAACGGCGCCGTGTTTCCATTGTGACGGATCAGAGACAGTAATTGGAGAGAAAGTGGTTTAAATTATAGCCTGACGACAGTTGTGTATACAGCGTGCCGTCAGCGTGGGGAGAGCGGATACAGGCCGCCGACATGTTACGGCCAGTCTGCTGTCTACCCGCCACTTTACACCGCCACCGATCAGTGTAGAGAACGTCTGGTAGATATTTGTGTAAAGCCCAATTCCCATCCACCGATTTCAGATGTACCTTTGTCAGCGACGAAGGAATGGTACTTTGTCTCAGGCGAGGCATCCTAACGGAGTCGGTCCTAAAGTTGGTAGAAGTGGGGCAGCAAGGCAAGGGTGACCATACGATTGTTTTAAAAAAAAATTTTTTAATAGATTTTATTTAGGGAATGCATTATACATTTTCACCGGGTTCGGCAGTATTGCCGTTCTTCCGCTTGGGCCCTCTTTCATCAACGGTACAATCCTATAACCAAGGTAGTGTAGTTATGTAGTATCTAATAGTATAACTTGATAGTACAATTCAGTGAATGCTTCCCTCCCCCCTTAAGATGTCTTTTGGTCGCCGATGAATTGTCGGTCGATATTTCTAAATCACTCGCCAATAGTTTATGTGTGGCTGTGAAGGAATGGTTGTGATGGGATAGAGGTGTTACTTTGAAGGTGTCGGGGTCTTATTGAGGTACGTGTCCGTAATTAATGGGTGATTGGTAGACCGAGCTGGTCGTTAGGTGATATGATATAAGACATCCCTAGATCATGCATGTTGAATACTCGTTTTCCCATATGTGGACATGAATTTGAAATATTATACTCAAGGAAACACTTACAACTTACAAATGGAAAACAGGGGTTGATGCAAAACTTCCTCAAAGATCTGAACCAAGGCTCTATTCATTAATGAAGTAGACTAGGAACAAAGAGTATGCTTTGGAATTTAAAAGAAATATCAATTATTTAAAAAAAAGTTTTGGGTTGACCCAGTGTCAGCTTGGCACGCCAATAATACACTGAGACACTGGCCCTCTGCACCTTTTCCAATGTCACAGAGTTGGCACGCAGATAGTGAAGGTATTGTTTTTGTAGCATACTGAAGGTCTATACATTTTGTATAACCTCTCACTAACATATGCAGGGACCTAAGAAATGGTTCCACTGGGACACGCTAGGTGGCGGCTCTGACTCTGTTCAATGAACCCAGGGGTAGAACTCATTCAGAGGGGTTTCTTACTAGCTTGGGCTAAAATAAAGGGCCGCAACGCAAAATAACCAGTCTTTTGATGATTCACCCAAATAAGGTGTGAATCGATCAGTAGTAAAAACATTTCAGAGAGAAGTGCGCGAAGATCTTATTTTGAATTTTTGAAAAAGGAGAAAAGTGCCACACATTATTGTACATTTGTGCGCAAATGTCTCACACTTACTGAACAGCTGTGGGGATTCTGTTCATGCACAGTGTGCAGAAATAATAGTTAGTGCACTCTGTACCACGTGACTCGCTTAAAATGTTGTTTTCAATCATTTTCAGGTATATGATAAGAAGAAATAGTAAGTGTGGCTGAATTATATCTGTTCTTCAAACTTGGTGAATATTTCTGAATCACAGCAACACAGAACAGATTGCATTTAGTCACACTAACTATGTCACTCTATATATGTTATGTATCATTTACTCCAGGAAATTATACCGAATTCACAAACTTACCGTACCTGTATATATTGAAGCGCTGAGTTCTATCATGTGCTAATGTATTCCCCTTGGAAGAAGAATAGTGAAGTCTCTCTTCAGTGGGGAAGTTTGTCACCGGTCACAAAAACATTTGTCAATTTTGTTTATTTTGTAGATTCCACTCAAGAGTTATGAGTTAAACAAGATATTTGCCATATACACCTACAGTAATACGAAGGAACTGCATCGAGGTCCATAGCCACTGAAAATATGACATAAGTTTTGGTTACGGAGTAATGTCATGAGGCAAAGCTCCAATATACTATTTAGCAAACCAAAATGAATGGCATATTTCCAGCAGCTGTGGTTCAGAATTTATCTCACTCCTATCACTGACTAATTCAAATTACAGACCAACAGTATTGTTGTCTCAGAGGAGATAACTGAATCAAAACATATGAACTCCTAAAGGAGATTTTGCCATTGGGAGTGTATTGAAGAGGTTCCCGATGAAAAACTATATTGCGTCGGAAAGAAACATGAAACGATAATAATGGATCAGGTTTTCCAGATGCAGTCTACAATGCACTTTTAACCTCCCAATAAAAAATGTCCATCGTAGGCTGCACTACGATATAGGCAATCTGCATTTTAGTGCATCTAGAGGTCTTCAAATCCTATCGCAGTAGGTTGGCACCCCCTTATGGGCCGATTAAAACCCTGTTGCAGGTGGTTGATTCTATGACCATACAAGGGACATGTACGGCACGGCTTGACTGTAAAGATGGAACGCTGTTTGTATACAGCTACGACAGAAGCCAGACGAGCCAACAGTGTGAATGACACCACCTGTGTGTAGATCGTCACGAGAAGTGAGACTGAAACCATATGTGTGTCTGAAACTGAGAATTGAAATTACGACTGTTAACAAATCTTGACGTCGAAGCCTTTTCTTATGAAAGTCTTTGTGCATTGGAATTTACACATCTCGTGCAACGGTACGAGTAATTTGCCAGTAATATTAGAGGCACAATAATGAATTAGATCTAAGATTCTTTGATGAAAAAAGAGACTAAAATCACTTCTGAGAATTGTTAGACAGAGGAGATTTGTCAATGTAATCTATAAGAATCGAGAAAAACTTTAACGGATTGAGATCTTTGAGGGAACTACTCGAACTAGCGAATAGACAATTTTATTATCCCAAAAGTTTTATTATTTATAAAACAAACAAAAACCAGGACGCCTTGTAACTACTCACCAAATTGGTTAGATTTATGTGTGTACGTTATCAACAAATTACCTTCACTTTTAAATACAGTTTAGATACGGAAGTTGGGGTGTTCAGTGACCTTCAGGTAGGCAGCCCGACAGCTGGAGAGTCGCCGCCGCTGATTGGCTGGAGCTGTCATCTCCCACACTCTGCTGTCACTCAGGGCGTGCGTGGACATGGCGGTAATGATCAGGTGTCTGAACGTGTCAGCACGACGTCCAACTCCCTACACTGTTTGGTCGTATCATTATGGACCAATTTACACTGCCGGGCGAGCCGGGTGGCGCCACCGCGCAGCAGAGGCGGAACTAGCCTGGTGGCGGGGACAGGAGACAGTTTGTGTGTTTTGTTATTTATTTAAACTGAACACAGCAAGAACCAGGTTTACTTGACCTCTCTGTACTCTATCATAAACACCACCCACGACTGGAGTCCACAGCCAACTGCTTTTTTTTATTATCATTTTTTTAATAGAAATTATCTTTTTATGTTCAGCTCCTTCAAAAATACAGGCAATTGGCATGCGGATTATGCATAGCAAGTTATCGCCCACAGCACAGCATTATGAATCTATTTATATGTATCATCTTAGCAGTACAGAGACAGGCTGGTAGAAATTAGTAGAAACTGAACTTGATTTAGTAGTGTTGGTATTTATCGCACGACGGGCAGGTCGCGATACTGCGGGAGGAGTTTGCCGAGCGCAGTGAGTAGCCATAAACACTAACACTGCTAGCTCTCATTTAGTTAAGTATTTATCATACCCTGTTTCTACGACTTTAAAATATTAATTAGCCATTTTAGTTCCTTCAAGTTAGGATTTGCAGGCTCAGGGCCTGGGGCAACCTGCTGGCGTTGTAGGTGGAAGTGTTGGGTGTGGGTGTAGGTGTAGGTGTGGAGTGTGGAGTGTGGGTGTGAGTGGGGAGTGATGTGGTGGGCGCTGGTAGAGGGGTGTAGGTGTGGGGTGTGGGTGTAGGTGTGGGATGTGGGTAAAGGTGTGGGGTGTGGGTGTACGTGTGGGTGTAGATGTGGGTGTAGGTGTGGGGTATGGGTGTGGGTGTACGTGTGGGTGTGAGTGTAGGGTGCGGGTGTTGGGTGTAGGTACAGGTGTGGGGTGTGAGTGTGTATGGTGGGTGTGGAGTGTGGGTGTGAGTGGAGAGTGATTTGGTAGGCAGGCGGTGGAGGGGTGTAAGTGTGGGGCGTGGGTGTAGGTGTGGGGTATGGGTGTGGGGTGTAGGTGTAGGTGTTGGGTGTAGGGTGTAGGGTGTAGGTGTAGGTGTGGGGTATGGGTGTAGGTGTAAGTGTTGGGTGTGGGTGTAGGTGTAGGTGTAGGTGTGGGGTGTGGGGTGTGGGTGTAGGTGGAGGGTGAATTAGTGGGCGGCGGTGGAGGGGTGTAGGTGTGGGGTATGGGTGTGGGGTGTAGGTGTAGGTGTTGGGTGTAGGGTGTAGGGTGTAGGGTGTAGGTGTGGGGTATGGGTGTGGGGTGTAGGTGTAGGTGTTGGGTGTAGGGTGTAGGGTGTAGGTGTAGGTGTGGGGTATGGGTGTAGGTGTAAGTGTGGGGTATGGGTGTAGGTGTAGGTGTGGGGTGTGGGTGGAGGGTGAATTAGTGGGCGGCGGTGGAAAGGCATAGGTGTGGGGGTGTGGGTGTAGGTGTGGGGTGTGGCGTGTAGGTGTAGGTGTGTGGGTGTAGGTGGAGGGTGAATTAGTGGGCGGCGGTGGAGGGGTGTAGGTGGCGGTGTGGATGTAGGTGTAAGTGTGGGGTGTAGGTGTGGGGTGTGGGTGTAGGTGTAGGTGTGGGGTGTGGGTGGAGGGTGAAGTAGTGGGCGGCGATAGAGGGGTGGCCGGGGAGAGTATGTTACAGATTAACTTTCACCCGCCTGATGAACCAACACAGCACACCTGTCACGAAACGCTAACACTAATGAAGGTATTTGTGGGTTTATTTCTGGTGCATCTGCCGCGGGCTGGGAGCTGGGGGCCACCTTTTATGACAGGTCATGTCTATTACCAGATAACGTAAATGTCCAGGTAGTTAAAAATAATACCAGCGCTATTCATAGCCGTTTATTGAACACCATTGCATTGTAGTCTGGACGATTGCTATTGATTGATCCAATTTAGAGCCGACATAAACTACTAGTACTAACCGTGAGGTATATACTATTACAGACATGATAAATCGGCGTATGGGGATTAATGCCATGAAGGTGCCTCTGTGCTGCCAGACTATGAAATATTAGCGCACTGTGAGAGAGATGCACAGTTGGTTGTTAAAGGATCTATGTTTAGTCTTCCACGAAATCCATGTCCCTGGCCAGCCACGTTAGTTCTCAAACAAACCACTGCAAGCAGCACTGGGCTGGAGCTGCTCATTGAGAGTAGTGGTGCCACCTGGCGAATTCCTGCTGCTCTATCTTTGCTTCTTGCCGGTTAGATTGGCCACCAACTCTCTCCCCTCTGTCCTACGGGGAAGTTGGTGTGGTTGGCCTTATCCATGAAAATCATTCCCGAACCAAGTAATCCTGTTTAATATAGGTTGTGAAAGCATATATTATTGGCTAAGTGCATTCGACCTGTTTATGTCTCTTTATATCATATATGTTACTGAGTATCTGGAAACTTATTTTGATGGTATGTCTATTCAGATTTGATTCTGAATAAGAACTTCGACTAATATATATGGTTGTCAAGATGTTTTATCGTTTAGACCACAAAAAAAACCTTGTTTCTCATCACTGCACACATAAGCAAAAACATTTTTAAAAGTTTTATTTTTGTCATGAGCCCTGATAGGAACAATCAAAAGTATGTGTATTTGGTATCAAATTAAAGGTCCTGATGTCAGGGATGCATTCAACGCGGTATTATGTGTATTTAGGTATTCCCAAACCGTGGTATTCATATCACTCTTCATACTGCATACACAACCAATAGTTCTGTGCTGCCATATATTGTCAAACTACGGTACTTGTCACAGCACTTGTACTTGTAACACCTTTCAATGTGCAGGTGTTTGCCATTTTTCACAGACCTTTTTCACTTCCTGCAGTTTAGAATGAGAGTGCAAGATAGACCTGAATAAGTATGTCTGAAACCCATTTTGTGACACTTCAAAAGCCATCTTTGATCCAGCAAGAAATAAAGACACAAAAAAACGCCCTCGTCTTATTTTTCATGGCTTGGTAATGGGAAACTAGTTTGTTTTTTGAGTAACCTTAGCTCCCTTGTTCAAATAATTAGTTTTGACTACGAGTCTGTTCCAGTCTGTCAGAAAGCTAGTAGTAGATCCTCTTGCCGTTTGGCCATATGATACTTCTCCAAACTGTACATTTCCTGTCCCAAAGTGACATATTCGTGCTTGGAGAGTAGTAGTCTGGCAGAAACTCGGGGGTGAGGGTGAGCTGCCCGGAAGCCGTAAAAACTGCCCGCATTCAGTTCCAGCGGACGCCGGGAGAGGGCCCGGTGTGTGTCGTTGTCGGGTTTCCCAGCAGGTGGCAGCACCGCTCACCAGCTCCGTCTGGCGGCCGTCGACGGTAGTTTACACGGCCGAGCATTCAGTCACTCCGGCACCTGCCACATTAGTGACATGCCTCTCTGTCTCCATATGGAAACAGCGGCCACCGATAACCAACATCCTATACACGACTTGTGATATGCCTCCATTTTCTCGTGTCATATATCACAACTGAAATACATTTTATCTGTAAAGACCATTACCCAATCTACGATTCTGGAACGTGGATGTACCTTTATCTGAGGCAAAGGTACTATGGAGAAACCAAACAAGAGTTAGTCGTGTTGTTGTTTATCGCACGATGGCAAGATCGTGTATTACTGTGCGAGGCGAAGCCGAGAGCAGTTATACACGATCTTGCCGGAGTGCGATGAACAATAACATGACTAACTCGAGTTTGGTTTAGAATTTATCCTACCCCGCCCATCTAAATTACTTCTACATTAACAAATGACGTCATTTGTCAAGTGTATCCCACTAGAGCGATATTTTTCATATTTCTGAACTCCAGACTGAATACAGTGACCCAATGTTAAGAGTTTTTTTTATTAGGGGTAGGATAAAGTCTTAAGACTCAGGTGAGGCATCGGTCCAGAATCGCCCCTTTTGATTGTAGCACCTTTGACAGTGTGCCATGAACTTAGGACCCAAATTGTAATATGATGATTTCCTGTCGTCTTTCTTATCTTTCTTTTAAAATAGAATCTCCAATAACATACTAGCTTTTGCAGCTGCATAAACTCTCCAAAACACCAAAAATCATGTCACTATCTATGGTCATCGTCAGCTAGACTGGCTCCAGTCCCTGCATTCTATGGCTACCCCTCCACCGACTTCACCCCTCCTCACTGGGCCTGTCAGGTGTTAGGGGAAGTCTACATGTTGCAAAGTAATCTTATTTCTTAATAATATCCATAATAAAATACTTGAGCGAGTCTAATCATCAGCATATGGCGTGACACATCCCTTTCGTGATCAATTATATTGGGATCTATGTGAAGAGAATATTAATCTAAATTGCCCATATATCTATTAGCCCCCCAAAGCTCTAATTGGCTCTATTTGTATGCTGCATTGAAAGCAACAAATAGTGTTTATTTGTTTTGCACCTCCCGCCTGTGTGTCTGTGTGAATCTGTGTGTATGTATGATGGGAATGATTTTTATAATGATATATGTAGAACGAATTTGTTATTTGATCCAATTCAATGACTTATGTAACACCAAAGGAACTATGTGAAAGTAAGGGGATGAAAATAATAGCTGCTAATGTGAGGAGTTTATATTCTAAAATTGGAGACTTTAAGTACAATTTCTGTAATTTAGATTTTATCTGTATAAGTGAGACTTGGCTTAATGATAGGTACACAAAAAACATGCTGGATTTGAATGATATGTCTTTATATAGAACGGACAGAAATTATACTAAAACGAAAATAGGTGGAGGGGTGGGATTATATGTGAATAAGAAATATGTAAATTACACAACATTAATAAATGACTATAGTATATCCAGTGAGGACATAGAGTGTGTAACTATAGAAGTTAAAGTACCTAATCATAAAAGGATGATCATTTGCTCAACATACAGACCACCTGGAGATAAAGTAAGTGGTTGCTTTGACTTCCTAACGCTCTTGCTGAATGATAAAAATTACAAAAAATGTGAGTTCTGGATAGCGGGGGATTTAAATATCAATGTAAATGCCAAACGATGCCCAAAATATAAAAGTATGAATAGCTTTCTACTAGAAAATCATTTAAACATTTTGAAAACTAGAGACACTTTTCTACATTCAGCTGGAACAAACAGAATTGACCATATATACACAAACTGTAATTTTGTTTATAACTCAGTTAACGTAAATTATTATCTTTCGGATCATGTGATTATTTTTGCCATTAGAAAAAAAGTTAAAGAAACTAAACTAGTTAAATTTATTAAATATAGAGATATTAAAAACCTAAAAGAGGAACAAGTTAAAGAATTATTAGAGGGAAGTTTAGACATCTATGATGGAACGGGTGACCCCTGTGAGAAATTTATAAACAATCTAAAAGGAGAATTGGATAAAATCTGCCCAGTAAAGAGTAGAGGGGTTCGTAGCAAAAATAATATGTTATTACCCAGAAGTATAAACATTAAAATCGAGAAGCGAAGAAAACTTCTAAAAAAATTGACTAAGAATATTCTGTCCAAAGGGGAAAGAGATGTACTACTAAAAAATATCAGAAAATTGCGAAGTGAAATAAGTAAAGGGATCAAAAGAGTCCAAGGAGAACAGATTCAGAAGAGTCTGACTGAAAATAAGAAATGTCCTAGGAAATTTTGGAGAACTTTAAACACTGTAAGGTGTGGAGAAAAAACAGATACTGTATACCTAGTTAATGATAATGAAAATATTAATGAAGTTGTAAACAACATGAATGAGCATTTCTGTACAATAGGAATTTTTGACAGAACAGAACTTGGGTGTGAGAGATATGGAAACAATGAAAATATATATGATAAACCTCAAGATCTTACTCAAATAGGAGATACTACGACTGATGATATAGTGACAATTTTGAAAACTTTAGATAATAATAAATCAAGTGGATTTAAATACGTAAAATCAGGGGTTCTAAAAAGGATTTTGATAAGTAAGCCAGAAATATTAACTAACCTAATAAACTATTGTATGAGACGAAATTATTTCCCAGATGTTCTTAAACATGGAGTAATAACACCCATACCTAAAGAAGGTGACCTTAGTAATTTTGGAAATTGGAGGCCCATAACGGTCCTTACCCTGATATCGAAGGTCTTTGAAAAAGTAATACATAGAAATGTTTTAGAGTATTTAAAGTTAAGTGATGTAATAGATAATAATCAGTTTGGGTTTCTCCATGAACGATCGACAGCACAAGCCATATTTGCTCTATTGGATGAATTAGTAAATAATCTAAATAAAAGGAAAATTACATTAATAGCTTTTTTAGACTTTAAAAAAGCATTTGATAGCGTAAACCATAGTATATTAATAGAAAAACTTAAAGAAATAAACTTAGATGGAGATTTAATATTATTATTAAAAGATTATTTAATGGAGAGAAGTTCTAAAACAAAGATAAATGGTGTTCTCTCTGAGAAACAGAAAATTATCTGTGGGGTCCCACAGGGATCAGTTTTAGGTCCTTTGTTATTTATAATTTTTATTAATTCTCTGAGTAAAGTACTAATGTATGGTAGGGCTATATTATATGCTGATGACTGTGTAATTTTAGTGTCAGGAACAGACCAAGAAGAAATTATACTACGAATGCAACATGATTTAGACTTAGTAAACCGATGGACAGATGAATTTAAGTTAAGAATAAGTTATAATAAAACTAAAATTATGTGGGTGGGAAATAAAAGAGCATTAGACAAGGAGATAGAGATAAAAATGGGGATTAATATATTAAAAGCTGTGCCCGTGTATAAATATTTAGGAGTTCATATTGATAATAAGTTAAGCTTTAATGTGCAAATAGACTATGTCTGTAGGGAAGTAAACCGGAGATTATTTAAATTCAGAAAGATTAGATACTTATTAAATTTGGATGCTAGTATTAAACTTGCTAAGCAGATGATACTACCAATTATAGAATACTCAGATTTCATATACTATTTAACCTCGATAAATAACAGGGATAGGCTACAGATACTGCTTAACAAAGCCTTGAGGGTTGCTATAGGGTTAAATAGAGCTAGAGATATGCACATTGATGATCTTTTAAACAAATGTAAAATAAGAAATTTGAAAGTGTGCAGAGCAGGTCATTTGTTGTCTCTTATGAAATGGTGGGCTAGTGATAGAGATCATATATTTGAAGATGAAGATAGAAGAACCAGAGGTGCTAAGAAAATTAAATTTAAATTATTAAAGCCAAATATTGAGAAATATCGGCACTCACCCATGTATATAGGTAATACATTTTGGAATGGGTTAAATGAAGGAACACAACGAACTAACTCTGGATTTGGATTTAAGAATAAGGTTAAAGGTGAATTGCACAATCTCATAGCAAATTTGTAATGTGGTATGGCCAACATGTTGAAACTTATTTAGAAATATGTTCTACTGTTATTCAAAAGATTTTGAGGGATGAAAGTTTGTGGTGTCATACAGTTGTTTGTCCTATTGTCTGTCAATTTGTCTGCTATAGTCCGCTGTAGGACTCTGTTACATGTTTTCATGTTTGTTAGACTATCGCGTGGAAGATCGCTAGGTGACTAGCGAACGTGTATCAGTCGTTAATCTTTACTGAATATAAAAAAAAAGAAAAAAGTATTGCATTAAGACTACAAATGTGTGGCAGCTACTCTCTGTCTTGATGTTTACGGTATGGCGGCCATGTAGTGAATGACATGTATACATATATCTTCATTATTGCTCATTTTAGTTCTCGGTCTGCCCACATAGGGGCAGGGCACGCTGACATTACACCTGAGTTGTCGGTGACATGAGCGGCCCTCCTGACGTAATCGTTCCTTGGCTTTGCCTCGATGATGATTGCAGCACATCCAAACTCGTGGGGTATTGTCTATTTATAAGATTCGCGATGCAGTTCTACATATGATTGATATACTCAATACCCTGCAACATGTTGCTACCACTGAGAGCTTTTACCGTCACATGAAAGCCTAGTCAAAGAAGAAAGACCTCGAGATATATTCAAGAAACATACACCAAGTGTGTAAACATAAATGCTCAGCTAAAACCAATTCATTTTCTTAGCGTGCAAACATATTTGTTTTACTTCAGCTTATAATGACATTGTCCAAGGTGTTATATTTCACGGAGTTTCATTTTGTCGCCTTGTAAGCCTCATAACTTATTCAGTGGTGTGGTCATTGCAGTTTCCTTTTTTTGTTTTCCTATCTATAGAATCTATCTATATTACTAGTTATTTACCTTCCCTGTCTGCTGATTTACCTCCTCTTACCTATTTCTATATTGAACTATTGCCACTTTTCTCCTTTTCCAACTGATTCATTTCAAGTAAGTAGAAAATAAGAAATTATGTCGCATACTGAGGTCTTAAGATTTCTTGAATCAGCTGCTGTTACAAATATACACACGTGTAAAACACGTAGTAGAATAGGAAGAATAGCCATACTACTGTGGCCGGTCTAGACCTCCCGGTTGATCTATACCTCCTATAACATCCCCAGTCAACCACAAATCGATAAGTCAAATCTTTCCCCAGAAAAAGAAACCAGGACGTTTACCCATACATATATATTCCAGGCATGGAAATAAACAAACGAGCTTTAGGAGCGGAGAGCGTGTATTTCGCGGTGGATATGATATGGCTGTGGTCTGTGCAGTTTACTGTCCAGACACTGTAGCATCCTTAGGTGGAGGGTAGTTCCGTGCCATAGTACGGCGGAGTCCTGGTAGATGGCGCTGCAGTACGACAAAAAGTGCTTCCCGTTATAAAGGATTATTCTCAGCGGCATACTCGTCATTTTCTGATGCAGTCGGGGCCCGCCAGCTTCGCCAAATCTGTCGATGCAGGCTAAAGCAGACAGCTAAAAATAAAAACATAAAAAAGACAAAAAATTATAAATGACAATATAATGTAGAGGCGAATGACCCCGAAGGCTTGCCGTGTAGCAGCATCGACGGGGAGTAAAGAGAACATATGACTTTATGTTTGCCTCGTTTTACACACGAGCATTTGAATTCCTGACTTGATATGTTTGAAATCTGAAAAAGTACATATATAGCAAGTAACTGATAGGCCTTTGTAGAGGTCTCGGACTTGAAACAGTTATCAACAGAACTCAGACCCTAGGGCCTCTTAAATGATTTAGGCTTGTATGCGAGACCCACGGACTAAGTGAGTCAACTTAATTCAAACACTTATGAATGACCTTCTGTCAGACAGGATTGTCTTATCCAACAAGCTTGAATATCATCTAACGATAACCCTCTCACTAGGTCTCCTTGTGCCCTGTACTTTCAGAGGCATGAGTTATTCAACAGACCCCTGGTCACTTGAAGGATATGAATGTGGGGCAGATAGCTATTGTGTTATGGAGGCGGCCATCTTGCATCAGATGCCAAACAATATACCAGGTGGATGGTCCAATTACTAATGGATTTTATCAAAAACGTTTTGTATGTTTACCATAGAGGGGTTTCAGCCTCGTCTCACGGTTATCTATAGATTATAACACACAAAGCATAGCATATATCAAATCTTTAAAGCTATGAAGTGAGTAGTAATCATTCTGTAAATCCTACTTAATTACAATAATGATAGAGGGGGGGGGGGTATTTTGGATTGACAATGTCTTAGGAAATTTATGAAATATATAAGATATCATGTGTGATATATGGCAAGAATGGGGGAAAAAAACTCGACTCGATATTGTGAAATAGGCAGGTTGTTTTTTGTCGGTCGGCTTTCAAGTCGGCGCCTGGTGGCGGGCTTTGTGTAAATCTCCCCACGCGGTCCCCAACTCGTGAATATTTCACCAGTCAATGTCACCCTCGGTTCACACAGTGCATAATGCACGATTGAGAGAGGACTTTTAATCAGGTTATTTAAAGCCCTCATTGATGGGGAGTGATAGGGATAATCTGCGACTCGGAGGCCGGGCCTGGCATGGCGATGAAGAAGGCAAACAAAGTGTGGTGAAGGTAATCCGCCGCAGAAGACCTGTCCTTGTGTCTGGTACCGTCATCGGCTAAGTGGCTCGGATCGATACCTTCACTGGCGACAACCACAGAGAGACTCGTCCACTTCTAGTCTAATCAGACGCTTGAACCTGCTCGGAGTCGCTCGGAGTTGATCGGAGTTGCTCAGAACTGCTCGGAGTTGCTCGGAGCTGCTCAGAATGGCTCAGACGTTTTGATAATGACTCAGATCTGCTCGTAGTGATTGGCCGTGGATGAGAGATTCCCAGTTCACAGGACCTCTGAAAGTCGGGGTGAAAGTAGACTGGCTTCAGTCCCTGTCTCCTCTACCTATCCCTTCACTTACCCTACCCCTCCTCACAGTGGTATTTGATTCCTGGGCCTGTTAGGGGAAGTCCGCATGTTGAAAGTAGTTTCATTTCTTAATGATGTTCATAATCAAAGACTTGAGCAAGTCTAAGGTGAAAGGTATTTACATTTTTGGAACGTCCTCTCTTACTTTCGTACTTTCAGTAAAGTGGAAAACAGACTGAACGATTCCTATCCCACCAATTAACTCCCTTTATCGTAGGCTAGTCTTAACGTGTCTAAGGTAAATTTGCGCAGGGCACCAACCATCACAGCGGGGTACCAGAAACGGGGTTGTAGGAGTTAGTCCTAAGCAATTCTGTCCACAATGTAAGATTATTACCATTTTCTGACCTACCGACTAATCGCTCGGATATTACTACGCGTCAACTACTTGGAGATTGCGACCACTCTAAACATAACCAGTCACTATTGAGTGTATGTGTATGACTTGCTCATGGTTCCTCAGAATCACTCTCAGACTTTTAAACTTGCTCAGAGGCTATGTGACTTTCCATTAGCTTTTCCAGCTTGCTCTCAACTTTTCAGAATTCCTCGCATTTCATCAGACTTACCGACAATCCATCAGACGTGCTCACAACCTAACTGAACCCAACCTAACTCACCAAACTGAACCGAAGTATCTGTGAACAATTCTAGCAAAGAGTACCTGACCTATCGATTTATAATTTGTTGATTCAACTACCTCAAGATAAACGAATCAGTATCAGTCATCCAACGGTAACTTCAATATGGACAAGGCCTAACTTTGAGCTTATGTAAGTCATTGTATCCTCATCATATATTCATAACTGTTTCTTCTTTATTGTTTTCATGTACTTCATTTACATGGTGAAGATCAGAGTTTAACACTGTGATGACGGAGCAGAATGTATGACCACCAACTATTGTGAATTCTGTTCAATTAATGAATGAGAAATTATTTTAAAAGTTGACCAGACGTATTAAAAGTCTAATGCTCGACGCCCAGACCCTCTCATATTTCCCAACATCTCCCAACATTTGTCATATTATTATCTCCTCACAGAACGCAATTTCTGCAATTCGTTATCACGATTTTCCACAGATTATATTTCAGACTCTAGCTAACTATTCATGTCTAATATATTAGGCGAGATGACCCGCTATTGGCTATTCATCCTATAATACATAACGTCGTCCATACTATGTACTAGATTATGTATAAACCTGACGCTACATTTCCAAACAGGTTAGGTCAATAATAAGTAATAGTACAACGGTTTACCACAGGCAAACCAGATTCGAACCTCTACAGTGTAAATGGCATAAAGGACTGTTCACACTGTACGACTTGAGGGGGGGGGGGGGTTGCAAATAGGTACTTTTAGTCTGAGACTAGAGATACTACGCTTGAAAGGTACGCCCAGTCGCTAGGTACATACTTCTGTGAACCACCCCCTCGCAACTGGAAAGCTTGCAACTGGAGGTACCTAGATCCGCCCAGTCTGAGACTAGTGGTACCAAATATCACACATGTCTGATATTCAAAGAATGCTTGCGGCTAGACGTACCAGGTACCTCCAGTTTCAGACTGGAGGTACCTGGTAAGCCAAGTCTCAGACTAGCGGGAAGCGTGCAGTTCACACTGTGCGTTTTGCCGCGCTATGCGCTCGCAGGTGCCTCCAGATCCTAGGTACCTCCAGTCGCACAGTGTGAACTGGGAATTAAGTTCCCATAACTGGGTTCACACAGACACCTGGTCCCGCGAACCCCCACCACCAGTCGCGTGATTTAATGTTTGTTCGCGTCAGCTGACACTTTCTAGACGAGCAACTCCCCATCTGCTCATATCGATTGGAAACCTTCATCGTCGGCCAAACGTAGCTCTTATCGATCCTCGTGCATAACAAGTGGTGACACAGCGGCTGTGGCATCTCTAAGTGGTCCATCATCTTCTCGCCGCCCGAGTCCGGGTCTCGTGGGAGTGAGCTGCTCGGAGCTGCTCGGAGCCGCTCCGGGCCGCTCGGAGCCGCTCGGAGCTGCTCAGCCGGAGAGGGAGGATGAGAGAACTGCATCGAGACCCATAGCCACTGAAAATATGCCATGAGTTTTGGTTGCAGGATCATCTCACGAGGCAAAATCGATGACGCAGCAAACCAAAATGAATGGTGTATTTTCAGTGGCTATGGATAGAGTTATCTCAGTCTCGCTCAGCCAGATAAAGGAAGAGCAGCTCATAGAGACCCGAGCATTCACCATGCAGAATATGAAGATCGACATCCATAGCCACTGAAAATATGCCAGGAGTTTTGGTTGCGGAGGCAATGTTGAGTGAGATTGTGTAGTAAACCAAAATGAATGGCGTATTTTCAGTGGCTATTGATCGAGTGTGGTTCAGATTTTATCTTATATCAATGACAAATTGGCTAATATCTATGACACCATCCCATTAAGTATAGTTTTACAATACTCCATAGGCATTGAGTACGAATTCCTATGTTGAGCAAACCTATAGGAACTTTGTATGGACATATCCAGCATATATACGAATATGTTGTATGCGCCGGGTTGCAATATGAAGTGCGCATATATAAAAATAATACGTAACGAAAAAAAAGTGCCTACCTAAAATGAACTAATATCGGCACACAAAATGTCAGGGAAAAGGTGGATGATAGATAAAATATAGACTGGTTTCAGATGAAAGCAGTCATATGCTCCTCGGAGTTGACTGCGCAATATCCTCACTTGCTACGGATCAACTTCTCGGAACAAACGGGCAATTGTATCTGAAACCAGTAAATGTTGTGTATATACTCAGTCTCAGAACAGACTTAACGGTGAATATCTGCACTGAACAGTTATAAGCGTGGCAGATTATGTAAATCCCCTTTTAGCTGTCACTGAGGTTGATGCGTGAGCTCTAAGGCAATGGTCTCTTAGGCACAGAACACCTTAAGGTAAAACTGTCAACAGGCTTTTAAGATTTTACTGGATTACGAATGTGTTATCATAGGCATAAAATATCGTTATTTGATTTTTCTAATCTTCAGATCCTACATTATAAGATTTCTCTAAAATATTAGAGTCTGTCTTATGTTTTAGCTCACTTTTTAGATGTGACAGCAGTTTTTGAGGTGCCCTGCCAGCAGCATTCAGGGTTTCCTTCGGAGATGCTCCGAGTAAATAAAATTCTCATCCGAAGTTGATTCTGAACGATGAAGTCATTGAATGAGATGAACTTGGTTTTGCCTTGTGGCAATCTACGTTTAGTGAAAGCTGAGATCGATATTTCCATCGGGACATTCCTCCTGTCTCATTTGAGAAACTAGCCCCTGGTCGCACGGCTACTCTGCCTCGACCCTCCAGGCTGGGGGCGGGGAGGGGGGGGGACGAGAGGGGCTGGGTGTAGATGAGGAGGGGTGAAGTGTGGCAGGGCAGGACGTCGAACACCAGGGACAGAAGGGGATTTCAGCATGGATTTTGTGTGGGGGAAGAGGCTGGGCCCGGTGTGACCTCCCAGAACCACAAATCCTACCGATATCTCCCGGGTGAGACTCGTCTAGAGTTTTGCCGTTCATCAACGTTGAAGTTTACTAGTATTGTGAATAATGATTGGTCCATTCCACACTACCCTACACATCGCTGTCTACCCTACATATATATGTTTATTTTAGTTTTTGTTAAATTTGTTTATTAAAACTTATTTAAAGGTTCATCGCATCATTCCATCAAACTCTGTACTTCTTTATTTCTATCCTACTTTTCACGTGCAATGAATATGATATGTGAAACCTTATTTTTGTAAATGTATAGAGATTATACTGAAAAACTCATGAATTTGAGATTGACAATGAAACTTTAAAAAAAAACAAAAAAACTACTAAGGCATCAGCTAACGCCGGTATGAGCGCCTTACAGCATTTGATATTCCCATTTAATTCAGTTTGAACTGTTTCTCAATAAATCATTATTTTATACACATATCGCTACAAATAATTCTGACATATATCATAGGAACAATCATCATGTTCCTCCGTATCTATATGAACTCAACATTAACATGAAATAAACCGATGATTTTTACCTATTTTCTCCAAGTCAGCTACGCACATTAGCGTACGACCATATACAGAAAATGTATCACAGTTTATGAAGACTGCCATTTCTCTCATGGCACAACTTTATATCATAGCAATCATTTTATAGACTTTTATCTGTTAATCCAGTCTTTCAATTTGTTTCACCAGCGCTCCCTCTCTGCACTGTGCAAGTAGAACCATGCATGAAGAGGCGGCCTTATCCAATACCAGACTTAATTTTTAAATTTTAATATCTCAGAGGAGTGGGATACATGTTCATATCTGAGAAAATGGTTATTCAATGGGAAATACAAATTTTGCAACAACAATAAAGAGGAAGCACAAAACAATGAGGGGACATCCAATTCCAGTCTTTCTATTTCTACTGCTCTTCGCAAAATACCACATGCAATGTTTGCTAGAAGCCATATTGGCCAATTCAAAGCGCCATTCTATGCTGAGAGGTCCTTCGAACAGGTTGTAAAATGTCAGTCACGCTAAGGGACATTGAATGATGAAATCGTCGCATTTCCTACGAACGTGGCACGGATCCCATGCACACTTTTTAGTTGAAACTGTAAACTAACAAAGAGAGCATAATATTTCATTCTTTTTGTAATATTCCATATTGAATCTGCTGTCTACTACTTGGTACACATATGTGCTGTAGCGGTTGCTGGCTATTTACACTTAGGCCCTTACTCAGATACGATCGTATAGATAATATCCAGTGGTTTAAGTGCTACCCTATGGATTAGATTATATTAAACACGTCGGTCGGTTTGTTCATAGTGCAGATCGGCTAAGCTGAAAGTCTTACCCATAGACAAGACAGAGTTTGTAGTTACAATAAAACAGAATTTATCATAAAACTGACACAGCTCTTCAGAAGAGACGAAGCTCAATCTCTTGCAGATGAAATGCCTCAATGCGAAAAATGGCACTTTTCCTATTTTCCATGGAAATCCTTGTTTTCAATGAACAGTGGTTCAAACCTTCCCGCATGCCACAGCCCTATTCCATGGCCAATAACGATGTATTTTCCATGTTTTCGCGGTCACTCTGAGGGGGAAATTCCGCATGATGAATATTTCCTGTTTCCACAGGACCCCAACTGACATCCTTGCAACGCAGGGAGTTGAGTAGCATAACAGTGGGGGTTGGTGTGGCCAACCAGGGTTAGCAGCCCATCTCCACCACTGAGACAGTGAGAACACAAGCTGGGAGAGGCTCGAAGCAGGTGCCTGCAGACCTGACAAGGACCCAGCCTTTTATACAAGGCAGGTTACGTAATCCGGGACAAACCTGTAGCACTTCCATGCATGGGTCCACCCAAATCACACAACAACAAGGGCAGGTCCACCACATTCTCTATATAGTGAAGAACAGATACACCACCACTTGACACCCGTGCCACTACATGTGTATCATTCTTTTGACTGGACAACCGGAGAGCGAAAGATGGAATAACGCTGAGCTAAATAGCATATACCAAAGGGTGGCAGGATCAATGGTTACCAACTGGCCTATTGTTCAGTTTTTGTGTCATTCCATCTTAACATCAAACAACAAGGACTAGAAAGGTGTACACAGCTTCAAATGGAAAACTATGCATGGAGAGTGGACACAGCGGCGTCTGCTGCGGCCTGCTTCAACACTGCGCATGTGCGAGGTCTAGCCGGAAGTAATGGGAGGGACCGGAAGTAAAGGCTCAAGGACGCTGGTCCATCAGAGGGTGAGCACACAGAGAGGGGAATATAAAACGGGAAGTGTTTTTATCGGTAAAGTGGACGCAGCCCGGCGTCTGCCTTTAACCAATAAGAAGGCGGCATAGTACAGAGGATGGGCGATGGAGAAGATGCGGCCTAGATTAGGCGGCATGGTGTCTAGGACGATCTGCTGATCAAGCCTAAGGCTTACAATATTGAGACTGGGCACTGGAGATAGTATCAGCCCAGATAAAGCAAGATCAAGACTTTGGTCCAGATATTGAGGTTAAAACCATGCCTCGCGGTGACCATGTGCTCTAGCCTCTTCATATCTAACAAGGATTTACTGGACCTCTTCATATCCAACTTCGTCCAACTTCATTTAGACCGCTTGGTATCCACCAATATTTAATGACAAAAATACAAACAGATGTGCGCGTATGGACTTCTCAGTCGTTACCTGAATATTGAAAACAGTGTTGCAGTTCAGAATTTTATGTCTGGTTAATATGTTCACTCATGAAATCAAACAGACTTATATAGAACTGCATCGAGAATTATATAAATAGACAATACACCACGAGTTGGGATGATCTGCAATCGTCATTGAAGCGTCATTGAGTGACGATTATGGTGCATCCAAACGAAAGGAGTATTGTTTATTTCACGATTTGAGATATGTTAGAAGAGCATCGTAATATCAGAATCATTTAAATTACTTCGCAAATCCAGTTTTGTCTCCACACTGATATCTTGTCTTTTCTATTAATTCCTGGCTGCTGATTGGTCAATCACATATACTGTCATCTCACATCACTCCACCCTGAGTTTTTTAAATGCTATTCCTATGGCTAAACTTGTAGCCTACCAGGGGTGGGATAAACTTGAAGTCACACTGCCCAGTTTGTATTGTGGTTGACATATGAGAATACCGTTTTGCTGACATTAACATGTTGTGTTTTTAGGACTGACTCAGTGAACCCTATATATATGAGACAAATATACTTATCTAATTTTGAGAAATGTTATATGTAAAAATCAATAATAAATGAGACATTGTAATCAAAAGAAGAACAAGAAAAAAAGCTCATAATAAGCAATCTCTAACCCTGCCAAAATCTGTAGCAAGAGAATTAGACAACTATACGAATAGACAATGGTGGCAATCTCTCTTTTTTCTCTCAAATTCTGTGTCTCATTGTCTGTTAGGTTTTAGCTTAGATTATGTTTTCTCCTCCCTGTCTTCTACTTAAAAAATGTCAAAATAATGAAAAATGGAGCATTGGGAAACGACCATATGAAATTCGAGTTAACTGTATGTATATACCTGTGTTCAGTGTGTACCATGTTCTTGATGTAACCCATGACAAGATCCCTTGTAATAACCTTGCTCAATAGAAAATAAAGAAAAGAAAAATAAAGTTGTCCAGAGATCAGAGACTGGCAACTCCTTTGAGACAAAGGAACTTGGGATGAGGGCTTCTCGTGGACGACACAGACCTCTGATTTATTAAATTTACCGACACAGCTCGGCACTCTGCATAAAAGGGGTCAGGGACAGAGGAGCACGATAAGGTCATGCGAGAATAATGCGTTACTAAATAATCCCACATCCGCCCACGTTACTGCTGCAGTATGCACACGTGTAGCGAGTCCTCTGACCGCCACAGATCTGAGCACGGGATGACGTGAGGCAAACGTGTAGCGAGTCCGCTGACCGACACAGATCTGAGCATGGGTTGACGTGAGGCAAACGTGTAGCGAGTCCTCTGACCGACACAGATCTGAGCACGGGTTGAAGTGAGGCAAACGTGTAGCGAGTCCTCTGACCGACACAGATCTGAGCACGGGTTGACGTGAGGCAAACGTGTAGCGAGTCCTCTGACCGACACAGATCTGAGCACGGGTTGACGTGAGGCAAACGTGTAGCGAGTCCTCTGACCGACACAGATCTGAGCACGGGTTGACGTGAGGCAAACGTGTAGCGAGTCCACTGACCGACACAGATCTGAGCACGGGATGACGCGAGGAAAACGTGTAGCGAGTCCGCTGACCGACACAGATCTGAGCACGGGAAGACGTGAGGAAAACGTGTAGCGAGTCCTCTGACCGACACAGATCTGAGCATGGGATGACGTGAGGAAAACGTGTAGCGAGTCCACTGACCGACACAGATCTGAGCACGGGATGACGTGAGGCAAACGTGTAGCGAGTCCTCTGACCGTCACAGATCTGAGCACGGGATGACGCGAGGAAAACGTGTAGCGAGTCCACTGACCGACACAGATCTGAGCACAGGATGACGTGAAGCAAACGTGTAGCGAGTCCTCTGACCGACACAGATCTGAGCATGGGATGACGCGAGGAAAATGTGTAGCGAGTCCACTGACCGACACAGATCTGAGCACGGGATGACGTGAGGCAAACGTGTAGTGAGTCCTCTGACCGTCACAGATCTGAGCACGGGATGACGTGAGGCAAACGTGTAGCGAGTCCTCTGACCGACACAGATCTGAGCACGGGATGACGTGAGGCAAACGTGTAGCGAGTCCTCTGACCGACACAGATCTGAGCACGGGTTTACGTGAGGCAAACGTGTAGCGAGTCCTCTGACCGACACAGATCTGAGCACGGGATGACGCGAGGAAAACGTGTAGCGAGTCCACTGACCGACACAGATCTGAGCACGGGATGACGTGAGGCAAACGTGTAGCAAGTCCTCTGACCGTCACAGATCTGAGCACGGGATGACGTGAGGCAAACGTGTAGCGAGTCCTCTGACCGACACAGATCTGAGCACGGGATGACGTGAGGCAAACGTGTAGCGAGTCCTCTGACCGACACAGATCTGAGCACGGGTTTACGTGAGGCAAACGTGTAGCGAGTCCTCTGACCGACACAGATCTGAGCACGGGATGACGTGAGGCAAACGTGTAGCGAGTCCTCTGACCGACACAGATCTGAGCACGGGATGACGTGAGGCAAACGTGTAGCGAGTCCTCTGACCGTCACAGATCTGAGCACGGGATGACGTGAGGCAAACGTGTAGCGAGTCCTCTGACCGTCACAGATCTGAGCAAGGGATGACGTGAGGAGATGAAACTGTAAGCCCAGGTATTCACTGAGCTCCAGACACACAACGACAAGCGGTCATACACACTACGACACAGAATTTGTTAATATTCCGACTCAGCGACGATGCAGTAATTTGGTTTCATACTCTGGCATTCTATAAAACCAAATGTCAACATTCTGAAAAGGCCATGATGAAGCAGGGTGTGTCCACCTACTATGATACAGTTTGAAGACTTCCCGATGCAAACAATCAAACAAATAAGAGAGAAGAGTCTGCAGTATCAACAACGAACTATAGAATTACTACGCGTCAACTACTCGGAGCTTGTATCTCAAACCAGTCAATATCGTGTATGTATACGCTGTCTAGGTTAGGAGAGGTTATATAGACTTTCAGCATGCTGCAAAAACTATCCCTTTACTGTCTGCGTGCTAACGTTGTGTCATTAGGAAAGGAGCAGAGGGCCAGTGTATCAGTGTCCAACTGACCATGCCCCATCACTAGAGTCCGAAATACCTCATTGCATTGACCAACTGGTGCAAATTGGTTACAGAAAATGACCCATAGATTGAATATAACCCAAACTTTCAATTGTTATGTATTTATCATTCCAAGCTCATTCGTTTATGATGAACATACCATTTGTTCCTAGTTATATACATGTTTACGAGCGCATCTACGTAATGAATTTTCTTGCCCCCGAAACCGCTCATTAAACCATCAGCAAAGCAGAAATAGCTGCATCTAAATGGAATTAGTCGCCGGCAGTCTTGCAGATAGATGAATCCATTGTACCCATGCATCATACTCTCACAAGACTTCACAATGTCTGCTACATAAAACCATTCTGTCATTGTCTTCACATTGGTATTGTTTGTGCTAGCTCTGCCTCAGCACGCCCCGCCTTATCAATTAGAACCGACTGAAGGCAATCAGGTCTGCCATGTTTCTCAACAAATATCACCCATCTTCATTTCCGATGACGAGCCCCAATATTCTCAGGCCACACCGTGAATTAGAGTCGACCATTTAGTCAGCTTACAGACACTGGTGCCTTGAGGGTAATGCAAATGGGTAACTCATGAGGGTTTCATCACTGCACTGCCTCAAGGGATAGACAGATGGATACTGCAATCATACAGAGACTATGAGGGACCGTTGAGACAATGTGAGTAATGAGAGAAAACAGGGTTACCGAGCACGTAGGGATGCGGTTCAAGGTCTTTGGTAACATAAACTATGTTTTGATGCCGGAGGCAGAGGGAGCGTAATATCCCTATGTTTACTTATCATATACCCAAATAAAATGAAAAAAATTCCATTTAATTTACTTATGAAGTCATTGATTCACAGGTTGTTGAACCAAAGATAGAGCTCATTCACTATGGGCATAGTGTGCCAGAATATTATTTATACTGCATCCCTTGTAGAGGGTAGCATTTCATAGACGTTCAGCCATAGGTCTACAATAATCACAAAATAAAAAAATTGAAAATGAAACTAAACCACACAGGTCTTTGTGATTCGGCTACTACATGAATTATATCTCTAATCATTGTATCTCGTGATTTCATTGTGATGTGTTTTAAGGTCGTGAAGCAATTGGTATTTGTTACAAAAGTGTATCAGGAATGAAGGGTCATTTTTCATACTCTGGTTCTATCAATCAGTTAAATGATATCTGATTATACTTGCATCTACAAGAGACGTAGGGGAATGTATTGACTATCTAGGTCTCACATACAAGCCACGTCCGCTGTGTATATTGTAGCGTATCTAATGTACTCTACCAGCCATAGATTCATAAAAAGGCATGGCATCGAACAATGTTGCGAGGAAAGATCAAAGAGATACTGAATAGTGTGAACTTAGTGCGAATTTGAATTCTCACTTTGTGGTGGAGTATGTGCCTCCGCACCGCTTCATATCCCTCCGCCAAGTAAAAGAGTGCAGTCAGCTTGACTCAACTTTCTGTATGAGTGCGCTGTCCATACAACTAGCCTACGTTCAGACGGTTAATGTCGTGCGGAATTTTAGCTAGGATTGGCGTGGATATATTCTAAATCATATTCCACAGAAGGGCACTATATTTCATCGACCTGTAAAACTAAACAAGCACACTGGATGAGTGAGAAACTGCATTTAATGGTCTATCCCATGTGTAAGTGTGTTGCATTTAGAAAATTGTATCGAGAAGAGGTTTTAGTCCTACCAAACCATAGGATCAATGATGGTCTTCTTGTTGTTAAATAGTAATAGAAAATGTAGTTGCTGAGTCCGTAGGGATGGCCAAGAACGCTATCACTAGAGATTCAGTCACTAATTATCATATATCTAAAACTGATGAAAAGGAGTAAACACCAGCTTTATCTGAGACCAGTCTATATAGTATTTATTATTCACCTTTTCCTTACAAGTGGGGTACTAATATTAGTTCATTTAGGTGTGCACTATTTTTTCATACGCACTATTTTTCCGTATGCGCCGCCTTTTGCAAACCAGAGCATACAACATCTGTATGCTCTGGGTATGTAGATACGCTGCCTCTTTGTTTTCTATGGACATAATGCATTAGGTGGATAATAATAGTTATACTGCATCCCTAGCAGCGGATGATATCACGGAGACATTTGGCCATAGGTATGTAATAATAACCAAAATAGCTACCAAAACCGTCTTCTGCCGAGCTGGTGGAAATACAGTCTGAAGTGATGTTTATTGACGAGCCAAAACTGTGAAATTACACATATCGTACGAAGCACCACTAAGGTCAAAATATCATCCACATAGCTCCTAGCACACCGTTCACCCCCCCCCCCCTCACCACACACAGACACATGCATACACGTAGCTCCCAGCAGACCACACAGCCCCTCACCCCCTCACCCCCCACATAGATCCTAGCACACCGTATACCCCCACACATCCTAAAGTGGGGATCGTGTACCTCACAGGGTGTTTTTCTGAGACAAATCCTGCATATATTCTGCACTCGAACACAATCTCTTCATCTAAATTGTACGGTATTGTATTTCCCTGAGACTTGGTTTTCCCCCTATAAATGTTGGCGACATTTACCCCTAAAAAGGAACAGGATCTCATGAGATTTTTAACCCTATAAGGTACATGAATCCCATCGTGTGAATCCCACTTAACATAGTTCCTAGAGGCACGCACCCCCCCCCCCCCTCCACCCACACACATAGCTGCTAGCAGACCACACAGACCCACACACCGACACAGAGGGGAATCAGAGTAGATTCGATTACCAGTTGAGCCCACGCTCTTCCATCGCGCGGCGACTATTTACCGGAACACGGCCTGGCTGATATCCGTCACTGCGCACTGCCGCGAAGACAAATGAGACACCGGACGAGACGAGACAGCGCGAGACAAGGCGAGACAACGCGAGAATGGCGTTCTTTATGTGGACACACGGCGAGGCGGGGTGGCGGGGAGAAGGGATGTGTTTGAGTGTGGGGCGGGCTGCGGGCGGCGTGTCTCATAATCACATTGTCAATAATGGAGGCCGGACGGGGGCAACAAGACCGGGGAAGGTCATGAGGATCAGAGGGGGCGCTAGAAGTTCACCAGGGGTTGAATACAGGAGGCTTGGGACTGAGGACGGGCATGAAGACTGTGAGAATCGTCACGTAGCCTGTGAACTGGGTCATGAAATTTCCGAAAGCTGTGAGATTGGTCATGGAAATTGACAGATTTATAAGAAGACCAACTGAATGATTTTGGTCCTGGAGCTTTTTATTTTTATCAGAACTAGCGATTCCTATTTGGCTAACAATTCCTAACTGCCATCATGCCCCCTAGTGGGTGAACGGGAAACCATCATTATAACGTGGTAATCATTTCGTATGACACAGGTGTTTGAGCTGGTCATCAGCGATCAGAACTATTTGGATTGACACCAGCGTAAGGTTGTTGTCTCGGAGGCTGAATTCAAAGCAAGGAGATTAGAAAACTACAGTTCTAAATAATGTTTTCAGTATGGCACGAAATGAATCGGAAGAATAGAAGTATATCTGGGTAGATTAATATAAAAAAGAATTCAGGATTCAGTTAAGTACTGCACGAGAATCTCACTCTCGTGGCCCTTCAGTCTCCAACCCTAGATCGGGTTCACTCTGTCTCTATGTGCGGGAGACACTCCAAGCGCATTCTACCAGAATCATAGTTTTTTAGATATAGTAGGTAACAAAGAAAAGGAGGTTCATATCACGGCGAAAACTAATCCTTGAAGTCAGGGTGTCAGGAACCTGATATTGCATAGCAGCTGAGATTGAACTGCGAGTCACACATAAAAAATCTTACACCCTACAATTACGCTAAGGCATTGGATTTGTAACCCCAAGGTTGTAGGAGTTTGTGGGTGCGAGTCCCATTGCAGCCACTCATCCCCCTCACCCCCAGCAGTGGTAGATTTAATGCTATATGAAAGGCCAGTTATTCTCACACCATTTCAGGGTGGGAATTGAATACCTCTCACTTCAATAAATGTGTTGGAGTGAGATTTCTACCCAAATTCGTCTCATAGATTACCTCACCATAAAAAAGTAAGGCTAGTAGAACATATTGGATGTTAAAGTACCCAAATAAACGAACCGCCCCTTGCGTGGGACGAGCAATGCAGTAAGCATACATTGAGCGTCAGTCTGTGGGGTGCACGATAAATAATATACACATGGATTGATGGAATTATATGTAGCACTGCTATAAGTATAAGGAGCTGAGTTGAATATACAAAATGAGTACGTCATATCGGGAGGACGCTAAGATGGACGCTGATCAACCAGTCAAAAGCGGCCGGGGAAGATGGGACTACCCCTCCCTCCTCTCTCCTCCCTCCCCCTAACTCCTCTCCCTTCCTCCTTTTCCCCCTCCATTCCCTCCCCGCCTCTTCCCTCCCTCCTATTCTCCCTCCCTTCCCTCCCCTCTTCCCTCCTTCCTCCCTCCCTCTCTCCCTTCTCCCTCCTCCCTCCCTCCTCGCTGCCTCGTCCCTCCCTCCCCCTACCTGCTCTGCCTTCCCCCTCTCTCTCTCCCTTCTCCCTCCTCCCTCCCTCCTCGCTGCCTCCCTCTCCCCCTCCCTTCCCCCTCCCCTCCTCCCTCCCTCTTCCCTCCCTCCTTTTCTCTCTCCCTCCCCTCCCTTTTCCCTCCCTCCCTCCTCGCTCCTCCCTCCCTGCCTCCCCTATCTCCCTCTCTCTCCCTTCTCCCTCCTCCCTCCCTTCCCTCCTCTCTCCCCTCCTTCCTTCCTTCCTCCCTTCCCCTCCCCTCTCTGCCTTCCCCTCCCTTTCTCCCTCTCTCTCCCTCCTCCCTCCCCTCCTCCCTCCTCCCTCCTTCCTTCCTCTCTTCCCCTCCCCTCTCTGCCTTCCCCTCCCTCCCTCCTCCCTCCCTCCCTCTCTCCTTCCTCCCTCCCTCCTCCCTCCCTCCTCCCTCCCTCCTCCCTCCCTCCTCTCTCCCTCTCTCTCTACACGTGCCTGCTAATCCTCGGCCTGTGCACATTGCGCCAATTTCACCCCTGACCTTGCTGCCGCTCGTTGTTGTCACGTGATTTGTAGAGCCGTGTCCAGGTCTTTGCTTCCTCAATTCAGGAAATTGGCAAACATTTCAAAGTTTCCAAATGTCAGGCACATGTGGTGGTGATGTTATTCGCGCTGTCAATATGCCCTCCGTTCTAGATGAAAAAGCCATTGTAGTAACAGCAAATTCCCGTCTCAGGGCGGACATATCACCATGAGGCTCTTTCCAGGGGTCTGCTTAATAACTTCGGCGTACACAGTACACGGTAAAAGGGAACCTTGTACGAGTGTTATCGTTAAATAACAATCAAACTCTTTGGCTAGGACTGTCCTACCTGACCAAAGGTCGTCCATAAGTGCTGAATGAAGTTGACCCGCATCGTCCCTGGGACCTGTTGGCGTACAGTAAAGGGTCTTCATGTATGAGCTTCAATTATAAGGCACAAAGCTATTGTGTTATAGAGGCGGCCATCTTGTCCCCCGATGCTAGGCAAAACACCAAGGTTGCTGGTCTAGTTATCAATGGATTTAATTTAAAATATAGTTTTTGGTTTGCTTAAAAGGTATTGATATTGATAAACCAAATGCTAAATTACCCAATTCAACCACAGCCCATGATCCCCCACTGACCCATGTAAAAACCCTCCATTGATTCCCCACTCTAATGCGTACATGTAATGTTTAAACCTTGTATTTTAATAAATAATATTTCAATGATTTTTCTTACCCAACTCGCAACACTGATCTTACAATTGCCTGCCTGATGATGGTGGAACTAGCAACCGCTCTGTGCCCCTGATTCAGAGAATGCCGACTCTGTTTCCCTCCGCCCGGAAAAACCCTCACTTTGCCTGCACTACTCACGTCTTCTTGCAGGCAGGATGTTAAAGGATTGTTGATTAGTTTATAATGGCTCTAATCTCATGAACACAGAGTCATCTCGTGGGGGTTTAATGTGCATCAAATCTACAAAAAAATCATTTAACCATATTAGGAAAGACAGAGAGAAGCTTTGCTTTATGTCGTATTTAGCAGAAGCAATGGGCTGCGTTAGTCCATTTCAGAGAATATTTCTTATAATATGACATTTGATTAAGCAAACTATTCAGATAAATAAATCCTACGTGTTGGTTAAAAGTATTAGTGTATGTACTATATGCAACCATGTAGTTTCTTACAGCACACCACATCTGTTGATAAGAGAAAACATAGATTGTGAGCCTGTAGCAATTGCTGTTTGAGGTCTCTTATCATATATTTGGCGGTGGACCATACTTATTGGACAAATGGCCAAGAATGAAATCGCTGCGGGTTCACTCACTATGTTTTCTAATTATCATATACCTGAATTTGATGAGAAAAAGCTATTTTATTCGCTTACTAAGTCGTCGATTCACAGTTGTCGACCGGATGCTTGTGGTCATTTTGTACGGCATGGTGCGCCCGAACATTATCAATACTACACCCATAGAAGCAGGCAGTATTCCATAGAAGCTCGTACAAAGGTATACTATGGAGGACACCTATGAAAATTTAGGGTCAGACCTCCTATCCCATCTAGTTTGAATTACGTAGTAATTCACAAGGCGAAGCTGCATGAATTACATAGCGATTCAAACGAGATGGGATCGAGCTCTGTCCCTGAACAGGAACTTGAATAAATAAAAATCTATCTCACCCTTCACATTGACTAATGGGCTAGCCTTTGTGACATAATCCCCCATTATGTATCTTTTTCCAAGTACTCAATGAGCGATGGATATGAGTTTCCGATGGTAAGTCTAAGGGGAAAAATGCCTGAGGTGAGATAAACTAATAGACACACCCTCTTGATGTATACATCCAGTGCTCACGACGCCTGGCCGACTGGTGTTGGAGATTCTCTGTACCGGCCTAATGCTCGCTGGGTGGGTCTGGGAGTCATCCTGAAGGAGCACGTCTATAGCCAGCAGTATGCGGGATTCCGAGCCGTGCCGAGCTATGATTAAGTCCGTGTCTGGAGCCTGCAGTGTGAAAGATACCTCGGTGATATACGACTGGCTGGAGTCGGTCCCAGCAGGCCCGACAGGAGGAAATAGCGCGCCCCGATAGGGAAATTAACTAAGCCATGCATCACCGTAACGATAGCGTACGTTAGGACACAGCACAACGCCCATGTGTACACGGTTTACACTATAGTCAGGGGTGGGGAGTTACCTCAGTGGTTAAGGCACTGGACTTGTAGTCCCAAGGTTCTAGTACTTTGTGGGTTCGAGTCTTACTGTAGTCACCTTTCTCCTTCACCCCTAGACTGGCTCCAGTCCCCACATCCTATTTCTATTTGATTCATAGGCCAGTAAGCGAAGGATACACACTTTAATGAACTTCATTCTGATTGTGATTAATCATTTAATGAATGTTAATAATCAAAAACTTGAGCAAGTCTACTTCACCCCCAGCAGGGGTAGATTTACAGCTATATCAATGGTCGGTCCTTCTCATACCATGTCTATGTGGTGTGGTGTGTAGCCACTCTTCTCCTTCATCCCCAGAAGTGGTAGACTTACTGTTATATCAAAGACCAGTCCTTCTCATGCTGTGTCGATGTAATGTGGTGTGCAGCCACTCTTCTCCTTCACCCCCAGCAGTGGTAGATTTACTGCTATATTTAAGGTCAGTCCCTCTCATACCATGTCTAGGTGGTGTAGGAACTAAACAAAACAAAATCTCACATCGGGAAATGTGCATGGGTTCTACCTAAATCTATCTCATAGATCCCATCACCACTTAACCAAAGTGTGTCTAACAGAATATATTGGACATTAAACTACCCAAAGAAACAAAAAAATTCACTATGCTCATGTAAGTGTGTTATATAAAGTGTGAAAGTAACATTGTATTCTCCTTTTTATTTGTAAACACGGTAAAAGTAAATGCTTTTCAATTTGTCGTGACAAAATACAACTGCGTTTGGAGAGAAAACTGTATGACAAGAGAAACATGCACTAGACTCAATAGAGAATGAAAAGATGGAGAGAGACAGAGAGAAGAAAGCTGTTGTCACTCATGTCGAAGATGCCATTTAGCTCAAAGATGATCTTGGTTTCAGTACAAGGAGTGTTGCACGCCGGAAGGGTGACTGCTCTGCGCTGACATTTTCCTGTCGACAATATTTACTCTATGAATAAATACGTAATAAGCCAATTTATCATCTACCTAAAACATAGTGTCCATAGAAAACACATGGGCAGAGGAGCACACATATATGTTGTATGCTCCGGGCTGCAAAACCCGGCTCATACGGGTAAATAGTGCGTATGAAAGAATAGTGCGTAACTGAAATGAGCTAATATGGGCACCCCACTTGTCAGGAATTGGTGGATAATAAATACAATATAGACTGGCTTCAGATAAAAGCGGTTGTATGCTCCTCCGAGTCACCACTGCGCAATATCCTCACATGCACTCAGATATTACTATGCATCAACTCCGCAGAGAATACGACCACTTGTATCTGAAACCAGTCAATATTGTGTATGTATGTACTCAGTGTGGGGAGTGGTTAAGAGCAGTGGACTTTTAATCCCAAGGTTGTATGAGGTTTGAGTCGCACTGCAGCCACCAGCAGTGGTAGATTTACTGCTATGATAAAGGCCAGTCGTTCCCATACAATGTCTACGTAGTATGGGAAGTAAAGAAACGTTCTCACCTCGGAAAAAGAGTGATAGTAACAAATAATAATCTCTAACCTACAAAACTGATTCATTCAAGGAATAACCTCTAGAAAGCCTACTGTCCCTGGAAATATACCCTCTATTGCCCTTCATTGTATAGTGCCTAAGCGTTTTGGCCACCAGTAAGTGACACAACACACACAGGAGGTCACGTAGAGGTCACTCAAGGTCACGGAGAGGTCGGTCAAGGTCATGTGGGCGGTCAGAGAGGATTGTGGGACAGCTAGGCCACCTAGACCTCGTGAAGTAAAGCAATAAGCACAGATCTAGGGCCCGGTCACTTCTGGTGCTTCTGGCTCAATCGGATTTTCTGATTGGAAAGTCTCGGGTCGGAAGTTGGCGCTTAGATCCTTCAGCATCGCGAGGAACGAGGTGCATCTAAAGGGGAAGTTGTCGCAGTTTTAGAATTCATGCTTTGATCATTGCTGAGTTTGACGTTCCAGAATTGAACCGAGTCTGTCTCTGTTTTGTGATTTGATACTGGGGGCTGCCGTTGCAGATATTGAAGGTCAAGGCCGTAATCCTTGTTGGTTATCAGGAATAGCTGCAGAGATTCTACAGGTTTTTATTGTCTACTAATAATGTCTTACGGAGATGTTTTTATCTCACTCCTTGTATTTGCATTTCTTTCCGATAGACTTAATACTGAGAACTTGTATTCAACGGCCATATAGTATTGTAAAGAATACTCAATGGGTCAAGACGTCACAAACATTACCCTTTTAGTCAGTTATAGGAATGAGATAGAATCTGAACCGCGCTCGATCCGTAGCCGCTGAAAATATGGCATGAGTATTGGTTTGCTTTGTAATCTCAGGGGCTTTGCCTCGTGAGACTACTCCGCAACCAAAACTCATGCCATATTTTCAGTGGCTACGGATCTCGATGCTGTTCCTTTCTAAACTCTAATCACCGTTGCCCGTATCCAATCCATGGACGACCCAGCCGACATTCTTTGAGTCATCTATCTGCTTCGCTACTACAGACACAGACAGCCTGATTACCTCACACAAAGCTTTAGAGTGCATTCAACTGCCGTCATCTTACTCTAATAGAACAATGTCTTATTTACGCGATTCCCGCCCTGTGCCATTATCTGGTAGCGGCAGACAGGAAACGTCTGCTGTTCTGTGACGTCATTGGAAAATGCCGCCACAGAGGGCGCCGCAGACTTATTTAGAACTGGATCGAGAATCGTATAAATACACAATACTCCACGAGTTTAGGTATGCCGCAATCATCATCAACGTGAAGCCAAGTGACTACTGCGGTGCATCCAAACAAGTGGAGTATTGTGTACTTACGATTCAAGTGCTGCTCTGGATTTATCTCGCCCGATTCATTGACATTAATTAGCATCACAATATCAGAATAATTCAAATTACTTTCCAAATCCAGTTGGTCAATAGCGTATGAGTATAGGCTAGTGGAAAATGTATTACAGGCATACGATGGGAATGAATCGACTCCCAACCATGTCTTACGCATAGAATCCCATTAGAAAGTCTTGGGTCAGAACTTTTTCGCGTCGCTATACCACTACGCGATCCGGACTTCTTTCTTTACGACACACCTGGGAGTATTTCTGAAAATTATTCCACGCCTCTCTAACGGCGGCGGGGTAACGGTCGTACGGGCGCGGCGTAGAGGAGGCCGTTAGCACGGGGAGAGCCGGGGGCAGGTGCCGGGAGGGGCATTAGAGCCCCCGCCTACAGTCTGAGTCGTCTGAGGGTGTTCCGTAACTGTCCCGTTCTACACAACGTGTGGAACTCACGTAAACGCGGAATGACGCAAGACACTTCTACCCAGGTTTATAGGATACTGAGCCTGAGGGCGAGCAGGGCAGGGGAAGAGGTACAGGGAAAGGAAGAGGAGGGGGGAGAAAGGGACAGAATTGGAGATGGGGAGTAGGAGACTGAGATAGGGACATGTAGGATGAGGGACTGCAAATGAAGGTACATGTATATAGATGGGACGGTATTTCATTTTATAGATCAGTTTATTTATCGTGGGAAAAGATGAGGTCAAGACAAAATAAATGGCATATTTTCAGTAGTTATGGATCGAGTGCAGTTCAGAATTTATCTCACCCCTATCGCTGACTGATTGGCTAATGTTTGTAATGTCATCACTCATGGTGGAATTTTGTTTTTACAATACTCCATGGACGTTGAGTATGATTTCCCAATGTTAAGTCTATGGGGTGGGGGGGGGGGGGGGGGGGGGGGGCAGGGGTGAGATAAACCAGTGATACCGGATTTTGCCGACTTAAACATCTAATAGTCCATAAAGGGAGAGTGTAATACCAGGGTGAAATAACGTTTGGAGAGTGTAAAGCTGATTCGATATTTCCAATTAAATGCACTCTGAGACTGTTTCAATAAAAAGGACGGAAACAAGTTAATGTTTTGATCAGGCAACTTATTTTAAGGAAGTCCATAGGGCTGTTTTAATCTCTGCACTAACACAGTAAAGACGTAAAGCTTTCGATCAAACTTTGGCTTAAGCTCTGTTTTCAGTTTGGCATTGGAGAAAAAAATCTGTTCTCTTTGAAGTGGGCTTTGAACTCTTGTCACGATCTCCCCGGCCCCTCCTTTTCCCCCTCCCTTCCCTCCCTTCTCCCCTCCCCTCTCCCTGCCCCTTCCTCCTCTCCTCCTCTATCTTCCATCCTCCCCTCCCCCTCCTTCTCCCCCTCCAAACCCATTCCTTCTCCCTCCCTGCCCCTTTCTTTTCCCCTCCCTGCCCCTTCTTTCTCCCCCTTCCTGCCCCTTCCTTCCTTCCTTCCCCCTCCCCTCCGCTTCCTTTCCCTCTCCCCTCCCCTTCCTCTCTTTCTTCCTTTCCTCCTCCCCACCCCACCCCTTCCGTTTCCTCCCCTCCCCTTCCTTCTCCCCCTCCCACCTCTTCCTTCTCCCCTCCTCTTCCTTCCCTCCTCCCCTTCCCCTCCTTCTCCCCTCCTTCTCTCTCCCCTTCCTTCTTCCCCTTCCCGCCCCTTTCTTCTCCACTCCCTGCCCCTTCCTTCCTCCTCGCCTTCCTTCTCCCCTTCCACCCCCTTCCCTCCCCTCCCCTTCCTTCTCTCCCTTCCTCTCCCTCCCTGCCCCTTCCTACCCCTCTCCCCTCGCCTTCCTTCTCCCCTCCCCTCCCCTCCTTTTACCCCACCCCTCGCCTCCCTACGCGTATCGGCCGGCCTCTTTGTGGTGGACCACTTGTATTACAACTCACCTATTTTCCCGCGCTCCCCGCAGGCAGGTCTCATTAATCTCGTCTGCCCGAAGCTGTATTACACAGAACCACCACCGGCTCACAGGGGGCGCCACCAGGCCATCCTTTCCGTTCTGACAAAACCACCGGAAGTAGAAGCTCAGACCGACATTAGGGAGAAACCACCAGCGTCCCCTTCACAAAACGTACTCCAATACCTCCCATCTCACCTGGTCTGAACTCCTGGACAGAAAAATAGGCAAAAGTAAAAATATGAATGCTTCTGTCAATCTGGCATTGCCTCCAGCCACCCCGCCTCCTCCAATACGCACAGCGCTCACCTCTGGCGCCTGGAGGGCTGCTATCTGATTGGCTGTCATTCTCGTGAAAAAAGGGCGGCGAGGGTGAAGGGCAAGGCGAGAAGCGCCACGGCCTGATTGGCGGGCGTAGGGCGTACTAATGTCGCTGGTGTCTTATCGGGCCCTCGTGTAATGACACTGACATGTGGTGATATCCCCCATTATCGCTCGATGGGGATAATTCCCGGTGAGATGACGTCACAATGGCGGTGCTGTCAGCAAGCCGCCTGATTAGAAAACTTTGTATGGATGTTCTCCGTGTAGCGGATTCCGCCCGATAAAAGGGGATTGATATTAATAATCAATACTCAGCCTCGATGTTTAATAAGGTTGCCGCTCGGAGCGCTGTTCTGTTTAATCAGACTAATAGTGATAGTTGTCGCTGTTTACTGGCGTGTCACCTGTCTAATACAGCAATCAGGTCGCTGCTGATGGGTTGGCCAGATGATACATGTGTTTAGCTCTGATACTGAACCTGCCCAGTTTATCAGGTTGTACCCGAGTCTCTATCAATGTAATATTGTATAATACAATATATTCCAAATTTGTAGGTCACTGGTAAATCCGTTTCCAGAGTATCTAATCTTTTTTCTCCTTTAACCCGGACTCTCCACACGCCCCGTCTCGCGATATTGTTTATATAAGCGGATTTTTGAAAGCTGAGATTAGCTACCTATACCCAGGACTCACTAGTTGAGAGTGAATGCTATGAATTTTGTGAGACCTCAACCGTGCGGCGTGTGGCCATGGGAGGGCTCCTGTACGTGGAAACTGTGCAGGCGGGATACTTGTACTGGAGAGATCTAATCTTGCCTGTGCACACTCCGCAACTTAAGGGAAGGCATAACCGCAGCATATATTACTGACTAAGTGTTCCATGAAAGACACAACATTATTATATACCTGTGGTTGAGCATCTATAAAATACTGCCCGCTGCTAGGGTTGCAGTAATAATAATGTTCGCGCCCTCGGGACGTAGTGAATGGCCGCTAGCATGTAAATAATAAGAATGGCGTCTTTTGCTGATTTTTAGGTATATATCAATAAGGAAACTGTAACTGTGACTGGGCTTGTAGCGAAGACGCTCTCGAGCTTTTATCCCTGAAAGGCAACTCTTAGCCTACCGCTTCAGGCCATATCTCATGGGACGTATATCGCTACGGACTCAGTAACCACGTTTCCTCGTATTACGGACCATCTCAATAGAGTACGTAGTCATGAAAAGTCTTTGGTCACGTACCTCTTTATGGCGACTAATTACTGGTTGATTACTGTGTGCAGGTAATTAGGCAATACGTCATTTCCGACAGGGAGCACTGATAAACCACCAATAGGGGCGCTCAGTCTGAAGACGTGACGTCACCAAACAGCGCCACCTATTTCCGTTTTCACATTTTCCTTTTGATTAAGCAAAATAAAGATAGGTGTGTTTTTGGTTCCCCCCCCCCCCTCCCCACTACCTAGCAAAACCTTACCCTATCTAGAAAAAGGTTGCTTCAAAAGAGCAAGTGACGCGCGATTCGGGTAGTGGCCGAGACAGGAGAAAAATGAAAAAAATAAAACTGGGCAAAATCTGTAGACCTTAGCTTTGAGGAATATTGTTGTTCGTTATAGCGGGAAGGAAAAACCTCCCTACCTAGGTTTTATAGGGTGGTAACCAGAAAGACACCTTTGGTTTTTGGGCGCCTTTATAGAGTGTTTTCCTTTTCGTATACATGTACATGCATCTTTGTGATATTAGTATTTTTCACTTTCATTCCTTCTACAAACCAGCCATGCAAATAAGTATAGATAAGCTTCAGACCAGCTTCACCCTCAGCCCTATTTATAAGTTATTGGAGTTGCTCATCATATCCGTTTTCACTACCATTAATTTGGTCTCATTCTGACTTCACCGGTTCACTGAAAATATGAGTCTCCACTTCATTTGACGTTGGCATATGTCTACGTCATATTTTCGACACATACACTTCATGAATTAACATCCACAAAAGTGTTTCTGCATATTTCTGCAAATAATATCCATGAAAGGGGTGAGATAAATACAGAACCGCACTCGAATTGCAAATAAACAAAACTCCATTTTTTTTTGTATTCACCGTAATCGTCACTTGGCTTTGCCTCGATGACGAGGATTGCACGTCCAAACTCGTGGAGTATTGTTTATTTATACGATTTTTGATCGAGTTCTATATAATTCTGTGATAGGGTGTTTTTGTATAAACACATATAGAATCTCTTAGTCCCTCACAATCAGGCTCTACCTTGTTAACGTTGATACTGGCAGCATGTCTTGTATAATGTTTGTAAATATGTTATGACGAAATGAGTAACATAATGTATTATGAATTACTTAAAATAGTTCCTGTCTTTACGCAGGACATTGTAAGTATCTTGTCTATTTTTCCTTAGCTTTTTCTATATGGCTGCATGGAAGAACGCCTAAACATGGCGAATGTAACTGTTGTTGAACCTGAATTTAAAAAGAGAAAAATGTGTGTTGCTTCTAAAACAGCTGCTCCAGGAACCGCCTACCTGCTATATAACATTCTATATTATGTGCTGAAGGGCAATTTAAAGGAAATTCGTAGTTTACGTGTGTGATAAAACGAGTCCCGCTGACGGAGACTAATCAAACACCTGACACTCCACCTGCTCATATTCTGCTCGCAATCTTCAGTCTCCTAAATTTCATACCTGACCACTCGATATAGTCTGGCAAAGTAATAAAAGGAAATAAGTAAGGAAGAAGTTGTAGAGCCATCATTTTGTACTTCCTTTGCCCGTTCTAACAATATTTCTTGGCGCTACTGATTGCGGGAAATCGTTCTTGGCAGCACAATTATCTGAGACACTAGAATTTACGGCCAGTGGCGGTAGTTGTTTCTACGTGCCCAATTGGATGTAATGAAATAAACCTAAGGCGGCCGTTACTCATGTTATAAGTGCGGTGTCCTCCTGGCATTTTGCTCTTAAAGTTGGATTATCCAGCGGGATTCGGGCATAGTGGCGCCCCCTAGATGTACAAACGATCCCATCATGGCGCTCGGAGTCGGCCACGTGACCCAGCCGTGTGTGACGTGTTTGTGAATACTCTGCGCCCATTGGTCATCGCCCGGTGGTAAGGTGAAGGTCATAGGGTGTCTGCAGGGCGTCCTGGAACAGACCCCGGATGTAGGAATGTTTGTGAGCTTGCTGGTACCTGACGGCCTGCTGTCATCTCCCGTCATATACCGGAACCAGCGGGCGTCGGCTCGTGACGTCAGGCGGGAAGCAGACGCCGAGATATATGCATTTATTTTGGTCGTTTTGTTGTTGCCGGGTATTTAGGTTTACGTATATTTCTTGATTTTATTTTGGTGTTGAACGAAGTCAGTCACGTGAGGCAGTGTTTATTCAACCTTTTTCTATCACATTCATCATACAACTTCCTTTGACATAATCGCCATCATGTATTTTTTCACTTTTATAATCTTTGTACCTTTGACGATGTGGTCAGTCATCATGCACCTTAATTTCTTTGTTTTTGTTATTTTGATGATTAGCAATCTACCTATCTAATTATCCGAACTGACTATTACCCCTAATACTTCGTGAGTTGATTTAAAATCATATTAACATGAATGGGCTAAAAAACACATGCAACAAAGCAAGAACAAATGCAGGTATAAAGTGCAGCATAGGCGGTGCATCACGCATTATCACAGCCAGACGGTTTATTCATAAACAGGGGTCTGTTGAATAACTTATGCCTACGAAAGAACAGGCCACAAGGAGACCTCGTACAAAGGTTATCTTTGAACGATATTAAAGCTCGTTCACTAAGACATTCCTGACTGACGGAAGGTCCTCCATAAGTGTTGAATAAAGTGGACCCACATCGTCCATCGTACAGAAAAGGGTCTTCATTTACGACCCTAAATTATTCATCAGGCCCCAGGCTGGTGAGTTCCAGCTATCACATTATTTTATGGCTTGTTTATATGGTATCTTAGGTTTTAAAGTTTACACTTTCGAGGTGACCCTGTCCCACAGGTTAATTCAATGTTAGATGGGGGAGCTTCCCAATGTTTGATAGAACATTGTTGAGTTCTATCACAAGCTACAACTCCCCTGTGATATCAATTTAATGTTACTTCTGATTGATTTAAGGTTTCAAAAGTTGTTTTATATATCTTGGTCGTTCGACCAATATTCATTGTGGCTGCATATTCCTTGGAGTTCTCAGACACAGTATATGATGCTCTGTATACTCAACCCACCACTGGACCGGGGCAGAATCGCCCAGTGTGGCATCCCCTCCTGAAATTCGTCTGAGACAAGCCCAGTAGCTACTTAATCCATGTAATGCCCTGTACTAGTTTGACTCTTATTTTTGTTTGATCTAGCACACATTGTATTGCTACAGTGTTATAAATATATAGAATGACATAAAAAGATCTAGAGTCATATGACCTAGAATCGTGTGATGATATCAACACTAGATTGTGCAGTTAAATTTCAGTATCTGAGGTACAGTATCGAAAAGACCATATTTTGCACATGTTTGTATTGTTGGATGTACAAGGAACTGTGTGGCGTAGGAAGTAAAAGAAATCTCATCTCGGTAAATGTGTAAGGAGGAGATTTCTTCCTAGATTCATTACATAGATTCAATCACCACCCTTGTGGTGTAAAAGAACCTTGAGAATGTCTGATGAGAACCTGCAATGGTTAACTGGACGTAAAATCCAACCAACAAACCAATCACACAAGGAAGAACGCCTAATAGCTGGCGAATGTATGTTAATTTTTTTTTTCAATTGAATAAAAAAAAACACAAAAAAAACCATTGGAAATATCTTTTCCGAAGGGTTGCGGTGACTGAGGCATCCTCATATTTAGCAGTACTCTGACACATCGTGCCCTCGTCTATACTAATATAGGTGTCTGCATGACTGACAAGTATTATATACATGTGATCCTGAGCCTTAGTCTTAGGTAAGATTAGGTCGGAACTTGTTTCTTGTGATAGTAGCTAGATTTCCTTAGCTCTTAATCTCTCGCTTACATTCAGTCTAAACCAGAGAAATGACCAGTGTCTCCCCTTGCCCCCCTCCCCCCCCCAATGTAATGAAAAATGCATTTACATAATACCATCCTTTATTTGTACAGGTCTTTGGTTTTGACTAAATTGATTCTCTCGTTTGTTGCACAGAGTCTAAGGTATGCACTTAATATCGTTCCCCGAATAACTAGAAGAGGCCACACAAATATGTATTTGGTGTATTTGCATAGTTTGATAGATTCATTTGAAGTAAAAGGCGAAATCTGGACCTGGTCTAAGAACATATGAATGCATACTGCAGGGTCTTGAGCTTAGTTTCTATTTCTTCTGACGATGGCATATGACTCTAAATCGAAAGTAGATATACCAATAGATTCAATTCCCCGATGGGTATGTTTATTTTGATGATGTGATGGAGGGGTGTTCGCCAATTTGTCGCCCCTCCGTCTTGCTCAGTAAACAAAATCCAGGTCTACCGTAAATCCTCCTTTATTTTTCTTTCCGTTCCTGAATATACGTGACAGGAATCGGTTCCTGTCGGAGAAGCGGTGCGGCGCAGTAGTAAAGTGGTCGAGCATTCATCCCACGGCTTGATTCCAAATCTCTCACCTCGTCACTCTCATCCCCATCCCGTATATTTAATCCCACCTTGGTATGACCCTGACACTTGTTGCGGCGTAAAACAGTAATAACCACACAGTAAATGAGCGAAAATGAGTGACCTCTCCTACTCCACCTCATCCTGCTGCCCTGCCCTGCCCTGCCCTGCCCTGCCCTGCCCTGCCCTGCCCTGCCCTGCCCTGCCCTGCCCTGCCCTGCCCTGCCCTGCCCTGCCCTGCCCCGCCCTGCCCTGCCCTACCCTGCCCCACTCTCCCTGCCCTGACCTGCCCCACCCCACCCACCCACCCTTGCCCTGCTCCACCCCAACCCCCCGCGACCTCCCCTGCCCTGCCCTGCTCCACCCCACTCCGCTGCGACCTGCCCAGCCCCTTCCAGTCAGCACCCGTCTGGCTTTAGCTCTTCACCTTCTCCGCTGGCCACCCCTTGTTAGTTGGCGCTGATGGCGTCAGGTGGCGCGCGAGTCGGCGGCGGCCGGAGCTGGGCGCCGGCGTGCACAGAGCTGCTCACTAACGACGTCCGCACTGCCGGGAGCTTGTCGGGTCCCAGCTAGCTGCTTCTGCCGCCCGCCACCACCACCAACAGGAGGAGGAGAGGAGGAGGAAAGAGGAGGAGGAGGAGCAGGGGGAGGGGCGGCTCCCGGTCACACCTCGGCCGTCCTCCGGGCAGCCGGGCGTCAACTACAACTACGTCTCCACTGGCTGGCACTTCAACTCTGACATCACGATCAACGCCCGGCGGACGCCGTACGGGTTAGTCACGTGATGCGCGACGCTGTGACGTGACCCGTGTGACGTCACGCCCGCCGTGACGTAGGTGTCACAAGCTGCGTCCCTCTGACCCAATAACCACGTGACTGGGGTCGTCACGTGACCACATCACCTGGTGAGACCACAGCGTCTGCCGCAATGCATCACGGGTAGCCATTAGCGGCACTTAGAGGAGCGTCGAGAGGAGAGCAGACGAACCCCTTGACTACTGATACTGCTACATTAGAGTCTACACCGAGCTCTCCCAGAGAAAAACCAACAGGAATACTCGTGTTGAACTGTTCAAAAACAGAGACTGCTGTGGCTATTACTGCTATTACTGCTGCTGCTACAATAGTGAGAACTACGACAACAACAGTATCAAAAGCTACTTTTAAAAAAATCATAATTAACATTATCATTACTATTATTATAACAACCAGTTCTGTGCAAAGGACAGATTTTCTACTGGAGTGACAATAATAACTATTGGTATTGCTACTATTACAACTTTTACGACAACTGCTACATCTGCAAATATCTCCTACTATAATATGTACTACTTTAATGTCACTACTACCTGCAAGAGGCAAACACCAGCTCTCCTCTGACGAGCACGCTCTCCAGACGTAGACTGCGGTATAGTTCTCACCCTGCCCGGGAACACACTCTACATACTGCCGACGTATGTCTGTACCTCAGCTGGAGATCAATCATGGTAATAGTGGACTGACAGCGCCCTGCCCGCGGCCATCAGCCGGCCTCTCCACGCCCGCTCCTGGAGGCGCCCACAGGAGGCCGCACACCCTGGATGCCAAATCGGTCAGCGCGGGGAGAATCTTTCTTTCCAGGCGTTGGACAAACACCTGAGAAAGAGGACACCAAAAAGGCGACTTAAGAAAGCACTGACAAGTGGCTGTCAGAATATGATGAATGCACGCTAAAAATGGAAAAGGAACTAGAATATCGCTGTAGTTTTACACCTGAGTAGAAGGAGGATGCGCTACAAACACGAGCCCACCTGGAGAGCCTGACACTGTGGCAGCTTCCAGCACGGCTCAGGTGTGTCCTGGGCGGGTCGGGGTGGGAGAGTGATGGTAATGATGTGCTGGGAGAACTCACAGGTCACCTGCGGCTCTTTCTCGTGTCACGTGACCAGATAAACTCGTTTTTATAATTTGATCGTGGCCTGAGCTGCTCGTGCTGTCAACTCGTGCTGTCAACTCGTGCTGTCAGGCCCTGCTGTCAGATCCTCATATTGAAGGCCCCTGGTATTTGACGTTCCTCACTGTACCTGTTGGTTGTACGATGTAAAAGTTGCCGTGCTAAAGGCGCTGTTGCTGGGCTTCAGATCTCCCTGCCAACGTGAGTAGCTCATCACACACAACTCTGTGCACACCTGCTCACCCCACCACAGGGCAGTTCAGAGATCTGTCTGTGAAGTGAACCGGACAACGAACAAGCAGTTCAGAGATGTGTATGTGAAGTGAACCAGACAACGAGCGACCAGTTCATAGATATGTCTGTGAAGTGAACATTACAACGAGTGAGCATTTCAGAGATCTGTTTGTGAAGTGAACCGGACAACGAGCGAGCAGTTCAAAGATCTGTATGTGAAGTGAACTGGAAAACGAGCGACCAGTTCATAGATCTGTCTGTGAAGTGAACATTACAACGAGTGAGCATTTCAGAGATCTGTTTGTGAAGTGAACCGGACAACGAGCGAACATTTCAGAGATCTGTATGTGAAGTGAACCAAACAACGAGCGAGCATTTCGAATATCTGTCTGTGAAGTGAACATTACAATGAGTGAGCAGTTCAGAGATCCGTCTGTGAAGTGAACCGGACACCGAGCGAACCTTTCAGACACCAATAGAGCAGTTCAAAGATATGTCTGTGAAGTGAACCGGAAAACAAGCAAGCATTTCAGAGATCTGTAAGTGAAGTGAACCGGACACTGAGCGAGCAGTTGAGAGGGGTCATCCACTCACCCCGTCAGATACCCGCCTCTGACGAGCAGCTCGCCGCCCTTTGGTGAACCCCACTAACAGTGACCCCTGACCCCACACACCCTGGTTTCGGGGGAACCGCCCACGTAGACCAGACCTCACACTGTGTGTTCCCTGCTCACACACCCCAGCCTAAAAACCCCGCCCTCTGAGCTGCTCCCGGCCCCGTGGTGAGCGGCTCGGGAGGCCGCGGGGCAGGCGGGGTGTTGTCGGGGCCGCTGACGTATTGCTCCCGGCGGAGGGCGCTCTGATGAGCCCCGGGCCCGGTCCCGCCCCCGGCCCGCCACCACCCGCCACCACCACCCGCACCGCTCCCAGCAGGAGCAGGGAGAATTATTAAAGAGATGTTCTGAGTAGATGGATGATAGCAATCGCTGTTCTGTCGGGTCGCAGACTGCGCCCCGGGGACGTGGGTGATGGTTAGGCTGAGTGTCAAGGTGAAGCGGTTATCGGCGGGGAGTGGGTCTCACAACGAGGTGTGGTCTGCTGTGTGCTCGGCGGAGATAGTTTAAGAGAGCACAGTGCCAGGGTTAGTCTGTATGTACGAGCCGCGGCTGTAGAATAGAGCCGGGGAGTCTGTCTAAATCAGCTCTAACGACTTGACGTCCGCGCAGGAGAAACCGTAAAGAATAACTTCATTTCTCAAACTGGTCCGGACTGAGGTAACTCCTGCCTCGTTTCATGTTTTATCACGGAGAAGACTTAGCAGTACAAATCGCAGTCGTAAATGATACGCCACGGAATCTTAGCTGCAAAAACCCGATTAGTATCATAATGGTTTGAGGCTGATCCTATGATATAATAGGGCACTTATGTCAAAATAATTAGGTCGTATGCCTATAACTCCAGGTACAGTGTTTCCTGATGTATTACGGAGACTAGGAACAAATGGTACACGTGCTCATCATTGATGAACTAGCCTGGAATTATAAAAGAATGAACAATTAAAAGTCTTGGGTTAAATTCAGTCTCCGGTTCATTTTCTGTAACCCACATGAACCCAGTCGACTTCTTATTTCCACATGTCTAGTACCCAAATACATCCAGCGTCAATGAGGTATTTCAGTCTCTAGTGATTGGTCATGGTCAGCTGGGCACGCCTCTAAGACACTGAGACACTGCCTTCTGCACTTTTCCCAGTGTCACAGAGTTGGCACACAGATGGTGAAGTGATAGTTTTTGTAGCACGCTGAAAGTCTATCTAACCTTTCCCAAATCTAGGCAGCATATACATGAGCAGATAACCTCTCTCTAGCCTAGGCAACGCATCTGAGCGTGTGGCCTACGCTCAAGATGGACGTTGGGGCAACGTTACGCGATGGAGAGGGGACTAACACTTAGGACGGAGCGTACGGTCGTGACCCACGTTCCCGTAATATATATGTGTGATGGACAGGAGGCACCTATGAATATAATTACAGGAATGATAGATGGGATCAACTGATGTTTGGTTCACACTAAGGAAACACGCCTCGAGGCTATGGACGCCGGGCCTTGCGTGACGTATGTGTGACGTCACATTTATCTAGCACTGACGTAGATAAACAGAGGCCGTGATGAAGGAGCCCCCCCCCTCCCTCCCCCACACACATACACAGCTGGTATAAGGCAGGACGGGAGACCGGAGGACATAGTTAGCGCCATCAATTCTCTCCCCACCCGGGCCTGACACCCTCCCCCAGCCCTGAACACACTCCTACTGGTATAAACACACACCAGATGCTCCTAGACTAATGACTGCATCACTATATGATAGCAAATTTCACCTTGCGAACTATTATTATCATTGCCGTGGTCCTTAACAACGTTAGTGCTGAATATCCATAATTACTGTACCACTGGATATTGTACATTGATATGGATAACATCAACATCTCCCCAGTGTATGTTGTTCTTTGGATCTTCCCTCATGCTCTAAATTGAAACAACTAAAAGCTCCACCTCCTAGTGTTCCCGTCACTGGGAACATTACAAACAGCTCGGTTACAGGGTTATTGGCGATGCACCAGTATCTGTGCCTCTTTAATCGTCTCAAACAGCCGGATGGATATTCATTCTTCAATTAAATGTCGGGACGGTGACAGGATCATTTCTCGCGAGTGTTCTCCATGAGTGATCAGATTCCTGGCCGTTTCTGAGCAGTTCCGAGCAGCTCTGAGCACTTCCGAACAGTTTCGAGCAGTCCCGAGCTTCTACGAGCAGCTCTGATCACACCCGAGCGGCTCCGAGCAGTTCCGAGCACATCCGAGCAGTTCAGAGCAACTTCGAGCAGTTCAGAGCACCTACGAGCGGTTTTGAGCAGTTCAGAGCGATTACGAGCAGCTCCGAGCAGCTCACAGCTGGCCTGCAGACGGGTGAGCAGGTCGGGCCGCTGACCCGCGCCTCTCCCCGTGACGGGGGCCGCTCCCCGCCCTCCTGGAGCCCGTTATCTGAGCCTCACAGCGCCGTCCTGCCCCTAGCGGGCGCCCTACGCACCACTGAGTAATCCCGCACGCATCACGTGACGGAAAACACAGACGCGGAATGACGTCACCCCGCCGCCACATCCGCCGCCAGTAAATTGAATTTTAATCTCCTCGTTTCACGTGACGATTGAGGAGCTACAGGAGCGTATGCCGCCAGGAAAACATCAACAAGCCTCTGAGTAAATCCGGGGAAAGGTCTACGGCTAGAGTAGCAGCGGGGACTCGGGATTAACAGTCACGCTTCAGTGGTTTCAGATTCAAGAAGACAAGGCATTGCTGTGGATTTCCGCACTTGGTCAGTCATGTTTCTGACCCGATAATCTGCTTCTGAACAATTAGAGTATTTTTGTTCTGCTCATTAAGTTGATGGGAACAGCGTTAGTATTCAGAAGTTGTGTTTGGGATGTGGAAGCTAAGACCACCTACATGTGTGTCCTCTGACGGCAACAGTGCCTGAGTTATACCCACAGTCCTATATACTACTCACTTGTCATACTAATACCCACAGTCCTATATACTACTCACTTGTCATACTAATACCCACAGTCCTATATACTACTCACTTGTCATACTAATACCCACAGTCCTATATACTACTCACTTGTCATACTAATACCCACAGTCCTATATACTACTCACTTGTCATACTAATACCCACAGTCCTATATACTACTCACGTGTCATACGTAATACCCACGATCCTATATACTACTCACTTGTCATACTACACTTATCGCAGAGATACTGGTCAAACGGGCTACAGCTGGAGATACACAGCGAACATACGTCAGAAACCACCCACTGTAGATTTACACGAGATCTTGTACCGCGGATATGAATATAGCAGCAATGACAATGTTAAGACAACTCTGACACCCAACAGAAACGACAGATTACTGTCTGTCATGAATGGAGCAATACTGAAGTACAGAAGATCTCAGAGTAGTTGTGCCTGAATCCCGACCTCACAGATACATTGACATACGTGAGACTCATCTACTGTTAAGTGTGATGTGGAACACTGGAGTGAGGGACACGAAGACACTATGACCGATTCTATGTAAGTCTGACTTGCCTGGTGTGCAGCCAACCGTGTCCATACTATGCTCACTGACACGTGACCAGCTGCTCCCTGTGCAGAGGGCCCGGTCAGTGTAGGGCAACATAACCCGAAGTAATGTAACATCTGGTACAAGAACACTCGAAGATCATTGACGGTTCTTAGTACACAGTCACATGAGAGGATGATTGTGGTCACAGTTCGTGTAGCAAATGTCGAGTGGCAACAGGTCTCATCGCCGTAACGTAGAGCTAACAAATCACACCGAGTCGAACAACTGCGGGAAACCTGATAAAGGATAATACAGTAATTGAGTAAAGGGTCATACAGAAAAGGACCATCCTGTGAATCTCCCGTCGTAAGGGGCATACAGTAAGGGGCCTACAGTAATACTTCCCATAGTAAAGGGTCATACAATAAGGGTTCCCATAGTAAAGGGTCATATAGTATGGGCTCCCATAGTAAAGGGTCATACAATAAGGGTTCCCATAGTAAAGGGTCATATAGTAGGGGCTCCCATAGTAAAGGCTCATACAGTAAGGGCTCCCATAGTAAAGGGTCATAAAGTAAGGGTTCCTATAGTAAAGGATCATACAGTAAGGGTCCCCAAAGTAAAGGCTCATAAAGTAATGGCTCCTATAGGAAAGGGGTATACAGTAAGGGACATACAGTAATACCTCCAATAGTATAATATCATACAGTAAGGGGCATACAGTAATAGTTACCATAGTAAAGGTCATAGTGGAGAGGTCCACGCCGAAACAGGTCCCACATACAGCAGCAGGGCGCACACTCCGGGGCTACAGGGCCCCTTGTGTGGTTGCGCATACACGGGCCGGCCCTGGAGGAATGAGAGGAGGACACAGGGCCCTGTTTACACTGGAGGACGTGAGTGTGGAGCGGGTCGCTGCCGTCTGAGCGGCGGTCGCCGTCTCAAGTGAGCCCCACGTGGTGTAGAGTGGAGAGAGGAGGACACTGGAGGAGTGAAGGACTCAGGAGGACGCCTCCAGGCATGGACGGGTACCACTGAGCACTCACTGTTAAAACAAAGCCTGGATACACGCTGCAGCCCACTGGTGCTTCATCTGTGTGCTTACCTTGACTGATTACTAAGCAATGTCTATTGGATTTAGTTAATCGTATACAGCAATGTGATAAGCTGATTTTATAAAGCTGATTTTAGCTCACTAGGCGAGATTGAATACTATGAATTCTGTATACAGCAGTGTTAGTTTTATACTCAGATATTAACATTTGCCGCTGGAATCTGACCAAACTTGTATTGCTGTATAAGACAACATTCTGCATGGTGCACTGTTACTTCAACTTGGTACTAAGCCCTACCCATGGACAACACATACAGCATCAAGTACCCTCCTTACGTTACCACACTGACCAGTATTCCCATGGGCGCATGATACATGCATATCTAAAGAGCGTAGACAAGGAGAGACATAGCTGTGAGTATCGGGACATCTGAGGGTCTCTCCACCCCCTTATCAGCAATTGCCATTAATTTAATCTCGATGCTATCTCTCACATCTCATACAACCCGTTTCAGGCTGGGATGGGGGATTTATGACAGTATTCGGTATATGCATGGAGTTGTCCCTATGCCTTCACTGCCATATAAGGAATACAGAAGGCATGGATTGGCCCAGCAGCCAATGACTGCATTCAGCTTAAACCACGACCTTCACTCTGACCTCCTTACATAGTGTTAATAGCGCCTTGGAATGGTTCTACAGTCTATAGTTGACCTGAATCTAGTGGGCCAAAACCAGTTGACGGTATACAGGGATTGGCCGAGAGAAGTTGGCATACTGCTGCCTGTAGTTTAACGAGACGGTCGCGGTACTGAGGCCGACTCGAGGCCGGTACATTGACGCGCGAGGCGGACGGATCGGTCGCATCGGTCACACCACTGGTTATCATATATTGATGCGCTTTGCACCACGAGGAGGGGTGATCAAGGCACCGGGGGGCTTATCGGAAAAGGCCAAGCTCTGCCTCCCACGACCCACCCACACATACTGCCCCACATCACCCGCCCCACCCCGACCCACCCCGCCACACCCCGCCACCTTATACCCATCAGTTTGACCATATTTGGTGAAGGGGTAGAGGTTGGAGGAAGCAACTGCCCGACTGCCCCCACAACCACACACCAACACAACGGGCCCTGTCTGCTCTCCCTCCAATACAACGCGTCCTGGACATTCGCTGCGGGCCTCAATACCCGGCGCCGACCACTCATATTGCTCGCTGGTCGCTGCTGCCTCCCCCCGACATGTACATCGTGACTCAGCAAGTTTCGTGCTGAGACGTCCACGTAATAAAAGAAACAATATCTGCTGGAGGCGGGAGGATTGCATCTATACGTCAGACTGATCCCTGGCGGTAGTAAAAGGAGTCGGTGACGCCATTGAGCGATATTAGAGGTGCTCTCCAAGCGGAGGTCGATGGAGAATCGTCTTGGAATACGCTTGTAGCTCAGATTCCCAATACAGATACTCGCCGAACACCAGTGGAACTCGACCAGCATTCATCATTTCCGTCGATGACGTCTGGTACATCTTCTCCCGTTTTCAATCAGTCAAGGCCAAGGTCATTGTAGAGGTCGTTCACAGCGCACAGAGGTCACGGGTCGAACGACAGCAGATTGCCGTTGAAGCAGGAAAAGATGGCGTCTTTGTTCCGACATGCGTCTGGAGATTAGATAGGAAGGAGAAGTGAATTCCGACACACCGCCCTCTAGTCGAGTGAGAAATATTCAGTTTTTCTGCTTCCCGCGCAAACCTGATTGTCGTCAGGACAACGAGAACCCGGATGAAAGAACAGCAGACGACAATTACAAGCGCTGTTCCCCGGCAGGTGGTGCCACCGGTTTGTTATCTGCCAAACTGACGCCTAACGAGACGCCAGTTCACCACGACGCCAGTTCATGACGTGCGTGCGTCAGACATGTTGTGACGTCACAAACACGTCACGTGCCGGCGTGAAAGGACGAGACTTTGCTGACGGTTCAGACGCCGGTCTTGTTAAAGCCTGTCGTGTAAAGGGCGGCTAAAAGGCCGCCGAGAAAAAATAAAAAGCCTTTGATTCCACAGAGGCCTGGAGCCGAGTCTGCGCACCACCGACTGCAGCTCCCCTGGTGGCGTGTGGGGCAGCCACCTTCCGCTCTCCTCACTGTCTTATCAACGTTGGTTTCGGTGACCTTGTACTCTGGTCTCAGTGACCTTGTAGGTTACCCTTGTGGGATTATTACGCTATTACGGTTTCGTGCCATAAACAAGTTTTTGAGAGTGTACCCTCTACGATTTACCCAAAATATGTAAACCTAGAGTGACTTTTATCATTCATGTCCGGATTAAAGCCTATCTGTGACGATTGTGGATCATAGGACGTGGATATAATACTGAGTGATAAGAGCTACTCTTTCAGTGTCGGTAAAATAAGGAGTTATTGAAGTCACTCTCTCAGAGGTTTTATAATACGGAGTGACGATTGGTGGATTGGCATTACTATCTCAGTGTTTACATAATACGGAGTGAGTGAATTGAAGTCCCCCTCTAAGTGGTGATATAACATAGAGTGAGTGGATTGGAGTTAACCTCCCAGTGGTGATATTATACGGAGTCGGTGGATGGGTGGATTTGAATTAATATCTCGGTGTTTATATAATACGGAGTTATTTTCTTATAATATGGAGTGAGTGGATTGAAACGACACTCAGTGTTATTATAATACGGAGTGAGTGGAGTCACTCTCCCAGTGGTATTATAATATAGAGTGAGTGCATTGGAATTACTATCACAGCGGTGATATAAAAAGTAGTGATTGAAGTCACTCTCTCAGTGGCATTATCACACGGAGTTGGTGGCTCCCCGTGAATGGCGTGAGACACTGTGAAGACCCTGTGAGGAGGACGAGCCATGGGGACGGTGAAGCAGTGGCTGGCGGACGTGTGTAGCTGGCTCTCCGTGGACGGGACCGAGGAACGTGAGTATGATAAACCTCCCCCGTCTCCGCCTCATCCCTTCTCTTCTTATGCTATGATCGTCAGCAGGATCTGATGTTTGCCCAAGGCGGATGTCGGATCCATATGTGGTCCATATGTAAGACCACTTAGGGCGAGGGTGGCCTCTGTGAGCTGCTCTCAGCAACAGACACAGCCTCGGAGATCTTAGAAATAGGGGTGGGGAGTTAGCTCAGTGGTTAAGGTACTGGACCTGGGTTCTCCTTCACCCCCCGCATTGCTATATCAGAGGCCAATCCTTCTTATACCATGTCTATGTGGTGAAGGAACTAAAAGAATTCCAAGCTTGGTAAATATGTAGTGGTGAGGTTTCTACCTAAATTCATCGCATAGATTCGATCACCTTCAAATCCAAAATAAGCCTGTTCAAATTTATTGGAAGTTAAACTACCCAAATAAAAGAAACAAATCTTAGAAATATTCTGAAACCGCTCAGAATAGTTCGGAATCACCAGTGTGGGTGGTTACCACTCGGTTTGAGATTAACCATAGCACTCTAAGGTAAAGTAAAGCTCGTGAAAAGTATCATGCAGCATTCTCCAATTATCTACATTTATCCATGAATCAGTTAAGCTAGGTTTTACTAAAAGCATATCAGAGCAATGAATCAGCATTGTCGCCTGAGATTATTCTGTAACCAAAACTCATGGCATATTTTCAGTGGCTGCGCATCTCGATGCAGTTCCTCCTTGATATTCATCTTTCCTTTTAATTTGAAACAGCACGTGATTACCTACTGCATCTCCTTTGGCTCAGGACCTGCATTCATCCGACAATTTGAAGGGTTCTGTCATTTTTCTTGAAGGAAAGTTGTTTGAATTTAAGCATAAGGCATGTACACATGTACATTGATCAGTGTTCCCATTCAGTCATCTCTTTATACTAATTGATACGGAAACTTTTGATGATCAATCTCTTCGCCTAGAAACCAGCCCAGTCGGTCACGATAAGGATATAGAGACTAGTACTTTACATCATGGCAGATAGAGAGAGACTTCAGCCAGTATAAGCTCAGCTATTTGGAGTGGTCCAACTGTAGTAGAGAATGGAATTCCTCATTTAGGACATGAGTATGGATGGGGTAGACTGACCCATGGTAGAGACTTCAGCTAGTCTAAGCACAGCTATTTGGGGTGGTCCAACTGTAGGAGAGACTGGAATTGCTCGTTTAGGACATGAGCGTGATCAGGGTAGAGTTACTCATAGTAGAGACTTCGGCCAGTCTTAGCAGCTATTTGGAGTGGTGCAGCTGCAGTAGGAACGGGCACGCTCGTTTCCGAACGGCTAAGAGGGGCGATAATAGAGGCAAGAACAACAGAATAATCAGCGGCCTGATCAGGTTTACGTTAGGCCTAACGTACACGGGACGCAGCTGTTACGTAAGGCGGAATAACGTAACGCAATCCTCCCTCCCCCAGTTGGCATGGCGGTCTGCTATGATGAGAGAAATCTCACAGGAGATGGCCTAGCCTTGCTCAAGTCGTTGATTACGAACTCTCACAGAATTATTCAGGATGAAACGCATTCCAATAGTTATGAAATATGTAGAAGATGTACCTGATGTGTATAGCCTGAAAGAAATGCTAAACATGTTGTAAGCCCGACATTGCACTAGGGTTAAGAAAGACAGGCCAAGAGCCTAGAACATTCCAGGATAAATAAATGAATAAAAAATATAGACAAACTCACCCCTGGTATTTTTCCCCATAGACTCAACATTGGGAATTCGTACTCAATGCCCATGGAGTATTTAGAAAAAATACTCAATGGGGGATCATGTCACAAATGTTAGCCAATTAGTCAATGTGAGGGGTGAGATGATTTGAGAACCATATTCAAGTTTACGGTCAAAGCTCGATTCCATCTTATTTCAATTGCTTTGCCATATGAATACTACGCTATTCAAACTCGATGGGATACGAGCTCTGACCGTAAACTTTCATAGGTTTCCCATATAGTACCATTTCTCTGGCATGGTGTCAATCAGGCTAAAGGGAGTGTAGTGGGATGGGGAAGGGTAGGGTGGTGGTGTGGTAGGACACTAGGGCTCATTGAATAATCTAGAATCCTACATGTAGACCCTTTTTCTGTAGACCCTTTTCTGCCAAGGAACCCAGGGACGATGTGGGTCAGCTTAATTCAACACTTACGGACGACCTTATGAACGGCTGTCCTAGTGAACAATCTTAGAAATTGTTCTATGAAAACTGTTGTCCGAGGTACAGGAAACGGTCTTTCTGTACGATCCTGGATTATTCTACGGAGCCCGGGACTGAGGCCAGTCCAGAGATGACCACACAGACAGCTCACTACTGACAGCCACTAACTCTGTGTGCTCTCATTGTGTTTCCCGTCTGCATACGCGTGCCGTGCTGGTTCCCTCTAGACTCTCCTATCAAATTACCGGATTGTTTTTACTCATCAATGTGCAGATTGGATTAGGAATCCTCATAAGGATTCCCAGATCCCACCTCAGAAGAACTCATAGTAGACTGGCCTCAGTCCCTGTGTCCCACCACCCCTCCGCCTGTGCTGCCACCACTTCCCTTACCCTAGACTTGCTCAAGTCTTTGATTATGAACATATTTTAAATGATTAAACACAATCAGACTAAAGTTCATTAAAGTATGTATCCTTCTCTGACTGCCCCATGAATCAAAGACTTGTCCACTCTGACCAGAATCTCCTGTTTATGACCCCAAGCCACTCTCTGTAACACTATACCTCCCTCTACCCCTCCCCCTCCCCTCCTCCAGTTCCCTGTCCGCCTGTATTGTCATAGCAATATATTTCGCCTACTCCTGACTATGTCTCGATTGAGATCAAAGTGAGAGGGTATCAATCTCCCAGCAGATATCCTGATCAGTAGCCAGACCTCTGCTTGGGGAGTGTGGTGCTACATCGCACCAGCCAACACGGCCGTTTACGGATTCTACCAGTCCCTGTATCAAGCGGGTGTAGGGATAGGGGCGGCGGTGGTACGGTGGTGCGATAGCGGTAAGATACAGGGACTGAGGCCAGTCTACCCTTACCCCTCCCCAAACACTCCATCTCAGTCACTGAACACATATGATTCCTGGACCTGTCAGACACTGGAGGATGCTACCTTGAAAGTGACAGTTAGCAATTTTGCTATAATATCTCCAGGAAGTTTATTGTTCTAGTTGACAACGAGCAAACCAACCATGGAAACAGATCATAGATCCGGTCCCCATTCTCCAAGCGCCTTTTTTTGGCGTGTGAGCGTAAACATGTTATGTTCTTCTTGTACGTAACCTAATAGAAAGAAAAAATAGAACTAGATTTTAACAAAGCTTATCATCATATCCTAAGGTTTATCTGCAGTCTCCAACATTTCTAACTAACAATCAATGTCTAAAGATGATCAAGATCGAGTAATTAACAAGTTCGATGGTTGATATTGGTATGTTGGCATAATGTCCGTAATCAAAGACTTGATCAAGTCTAGACCCATGGGCTCAGCTGGCACTGAGTCATTGCTGACAGGGGGAGTGGCGGGGATGATAGGTCAGTGCTGTCTGTAGACACGAGCTGTGCCGTAGTCTGTGGCAGGCGCTAATCGTCTAATAATACACATTCCGCTGTTCTTTTATCATTCCCAACCGGTTTAACCAGAATAGAAACTGTTTGATTGCCTGGAGTCCCATTCACTCATCGCCAGCGTGGAAGAAGCCCGCGCCCACACCGAGGCCAGAGGCCGAGCGGGGCCCTTAATTGGGACCGTGGTCACGTGATTTATCTGCGCCCATGGTAACGACGCTCTCTGAGTTTCCATGGAAACCGCAGCCCGTCTCGGGGGTCGGACATGCCCGGCACAAAGACGGAGGTGCGCCTTAACCCTTTGTCTCCGGTGTTTTTACCCTGGAGCAGTTCCTGCAAAGGAGACTTTGTAGGGACGGGGACGGACACCTGGAGGTTTAATGAAAACTGGTGGAGGAGACCCCTGACCACTGCACGCTACACCGCGAGGGATGTGACTTAATTAGTGAGAGGAATTAGTGATTTAATTAGCGGCAGTGTGGAGGGGAAGGTGTACAGGTAGCATTTGGGAATAAATTCTTGTGATACCTAATTGTCTCTAGTAACTGATGATATAGGAAATCAGGACTTCTTGTCAGGTTTATATTTTAGGGTCAGTTTCTGGCCTCAGGTAGGTAAAATGCAGGTTTTAAACAATATCCCCACCTGTGCGCGGGGAGGAGAGGGTTAAGTGAGAAATGGGCGGGAAATGGGCGGGAGGTGGGAATGCGGTGGGTGAGGACCACAATATGGTTAATTAACGTGAACATGTTGGTCAGGAGGCGGGCGGGAGGCCAGGGACGAGCCGCAGGCACCTTCTCAATGAACCACCATGAATTGTTAATACTCTTAACGTGAACCTGTTTCCGCTCATCCTTCCCGAGGATCAGTTTTTAACAGAAAGTGGTTGTGATTTAAGGAGAAAAATAACATGATAAAGATAGGCCCTAGGCTGTCTTCAGTCCCTGTCTCCTATGCCTACTCCTCCTACCCCTCCACCTACCCCACTCCTCCTCGCTGTAATACAGGCTCCACCTATTCCACCTATTCCACCTATCCCACCTATTCCACCTATTCCACCTATAACACCTATTCCACCTATTCCACCCCTCCTCACTGTAATACAGGCTTCAGTCCCTGTCTCCTATGCCTACTCCTCCTACCCCTCCACCTACACCACTCCTCCTCGCTGGAATCCTGTGCCTGTCAGGCGTTTGGGGGAAGTCTAAATGTTTCAAAATAGTTTTATTTCTTAATTGTGTCCATATCAAAGACTTGAGCAAGTCTAGGTAAGCCCCAACATATTATAGGTTGATATCGGTCAAAGACATACCGGCACGGATCGATAGTATTAAGTAAAAACATAGTTATGACGCTTATACTCGCATATCTAACATATATACCATCAGCTATGGTTGTGGAGTGATCTCACAAGGAAACCAAATGAGATTACGTAGCAAACCAACACAGATGGATTACTTTCAGTAGCTCAGATTCTATCTCACGCCTATGAATGACTGATTGGCTAACATTTGTGACACCATCGGTCGTTGAGTATTTTCTTTACAATACTCCATGGGCATTGAATAAAAGTTCCCTATTTTAAGTCTATGGGGAAAATATACAAGGGTTAATGTGAAAGCCACGTTTGCATAGGTAAAAGGATCTAATGCTAGAACTCTCAGGCTATTGGCCGTGGCCCTCCATTGTAGAAATAACAATTCTAATTTTATAAAAGTATGAAGTAGAACTGTGAATATTCTACAACATGATATTCTAGGGAGCCTATGTCTGGCAGATATCTAAATATGACAGATCGGCAGTTATCTAACTGCTGGAAATCTTGGCATCTCTCATACCAACATCTCATAAGACCGTGAAACGTCCGAGTCACTTATTAGTCTGTAATGGTAGTTGGCAGAGGTTGGCGGATAATGATGGAGTGGTTGACACATACGACCCTCCTCCTTACTACCAGAGCAGGCGGATTGGGGGATGAGGCTTCTATATGTACACATTAAAAAAAAATTGAAGTTTTTTTATTTTAACTGTTAGGGGCTGCCTGTCCCTATCTTCCACAGGCTCCAGTGTAACTTCAACTTGACGAAAATTGTCCATTTAATGGGCCTACAAACAATGGTGGGTTGTGTAATTTCAAACAATATCGACATGGGTATGTTATGTAAAGTTTTTATCCCGTTCACTTTAACGAGACATTGGGTATAAATATATGTAAATCATCCAGTTCCTTATTTGTTTCAATAGCTTTTTACAGTACGATCTAGCTCCAGGTATGGGTAAATAACATATAGGCATCACAACAAAACCGGTCAGGAATCATCTTACCACACACACTCCTCATACAGAAGGTTGATCGTACTTAACCCTAATTCCAGTGGAGGAATTGAAACAAACGTAGATTGTAAACATAGAAGGTTAAATGCTTAAGGGTGGGATTTTTAAATTGCTAAATTGGTCAAAACAGGCTTATTCAAGGCTGATGTTGTATAAACGTATCTCATCAATGTGAAAGTGACAGTTTTTGGGGCATATTATGATATCGTTCCAACATTGGTTTTGTATAGCTCAGAGGAATTTATCCTTCCGAAATTCAACAAAAACTAGTGTTTTTCATGATTTTCACTTTTTATTCCCAAAAACTGGAAGGGGCAATGTTGAGCCAATTGTTTCTATTAACTTGTTTAAAGTATATGTCTTGAGAAGTGTAAACCATATAGTTTTGAAAATTATTTAAAGTTTGAAAAAATATTAAAATGGTCAAAACTATCCAGGACCTTCAGATTTTCCAACATAGAGGCCCATACAGCATGTTGTCTGACACCCCGATTTTCAGAGGACAAAACTAGTGAAATATATGTGAGAAATCAATTTTCCTTTATCATAAAATGTTGACCCAACTCTTAACTGTGATACCTGAAAGTTTCAACACAATCGGGTTATCCATTCTGATATTAAAACGTTCTGATTCCATGATGATATTTTTCCAAAAATTCTTGTGTTGGACAACACACCTGTTAAAAGATTTCTAGAAGAAATAATAATCATAATAGAATAACAAATATCCCTTTATATGTTAAGTATCCCTATCTCTTATAAATACCCAGGTTGTTTTTTTCTAAATAAAGAAATATACTTTTTGTGATTCAAAAACTGAAAACGTGTTGTGCGACACCCCAGGATGTCAGACAACATGCTCTGATATAAGTCATAATTTTGGGGATTGTTTCTTATCAGTAAATGAGTGGTTTGCTTTGAAAAATGTAGATTTCTATCATTTGATTAAGAATATAAAGGATTAAAGTTACTGATATTATTTTATTCATTGTCCGACACCCCTGTGTGGCACACCCAAATATGGCTGAGAGCTTTTGTTTCAAATCTAATATGTGATAAAGTTGTTTAGGGTAAAATATAACATATGTCACCATATAATATTAGTTTTTCTCAAATTATAAGCTTTATTAACGTTTCTTGAAATTTCATATATTTTAGGGGGTTAGACAACATGCAGTATTGTACACAATTTCAAAAGGCTCTCAAATCCAAACCATTTGTCTGATTTTGTTGGAATAAAGTTTTTCTTGAAGGTACTTAGTCGGTCACTAATATAGGATATAAAAGGAAGTATTATTCTAAAATTATCTTTAGGGTAGCTGATCCCAGGATGAAAGCGCAATTTAGCAGGTTTTTAAAATCCGTAATTGGCAACGTTGGTTCTCAATTCGTGTTTTAGCAATGGTCTCCTAGCTTTCTCAGTTACTGACCTCTGCTTCATAAAACGTAAACCTCATATATGGCCTACTGTGCCATACACTGTTGTACGGCCCAGTTTGGAGTTCCGTCAATACTCTCTGAATGGCTATTTACGGTGATTTCTTGTTATTTCTCAACATTTGAAGGTGACATGGCATTTGTTTCTGAAAATGATATTCACTCCAGGACTCATAAATAAACTCCAACGCTGTTAGGTGGAAAGGGCAAGTATTTCTTTTGTATTGACATCCCAACATCTGATATATTATTAGTTTTTCTTGCTGAGATTTGTGGGTTTAACACGTACAATTTGTCGTGGAAGTTATTACAGTGCTTTTTTTGTCTATTGACCCATTGATTCACATCAAGTATGGTCTTTCATTTATGACAAATTATGGCTACAATAATAAGCGGTGTTCTCTGGACACAACCACATATTGTTGTTATTCTTAAATATGTAGCTGATATGATTATATAATATAACAAGTAATATAATACAGAACATAAGATGACCTACCACCAAATGGTTAAAATAAGAATGATACATGTAGAGGAAAGGTTTGGAGAGTGCTTATTACGAAGGTACAACAGGTCAATATGATACGTTGAGGCTCTCCTGGCTCGGGAGGCTGAAACAAGATAAGGACTGTGATTGAGAAGTCGCCTCATCCTCCTTCCTACACAACATACATTAGTCCGGAAACGAGAGGAGACAGACCCGTTCCTGAGTAAGGCTAAAAGGGGAAATTCATATTACTATAACGGAAAGGGTGACCGGGCCCGGCGGTGAACCGGATGTCACCGTCCCGGAAGTGGCTGGTGACGTCATAGGTCACGTGGCTCCTCTGTCAGCTGAAAGGGTTGTTTCCGGCAAGATGCAATATGAGGAAAACCAACTAGTTCTCGATGATAACAATGAGAAGGTCCCTGTGGCCACCAGCTGTCCAATAGCAGGGGCGTCAGATCATTTTGAGATGGAGGCTGGGGAAACTAAAAAAAATTGCTGATCTTTTTCTTACACTACTGTCAGGGCAGATTTATAGAAATAGTGACCATACAGCAGCTGCATAGCCAAGGGGTGGCAAAACCTGATACTTTTTACCTGTTACAGGCCAATCGTGTCAGCCATGCTTGGTGGAAGCCTGATGGCTTTCTTATTCCATTCAGTGGAATACACCCTTTATATGGTAAAAAGTCAGAATACATTATTATTACATACTGGTCTATGGCTTAGCCATTGTTCCACCCTAAAAGGTCAGATTTGGGCTTTGTTCCATGGTGAAAAGTCAAGGCTTAGCCATTATTACATCCTTAAAAGTCAGATATTGTCATTTTTCTATAGTGAGAAGCAGAGGCTTAGCCATGGTTCTAGCCTAAAAATTCAGACTTTGACATCTATCCATGGTGAAAAACCAAGACTCGATCACAGGTACTTGCTAAAAAGTCAGACTTTGACAGTCTGGAAGTTTACATTCTGAAAAAGTCACAACTCAACACATTCTCTTCTGGTTCTGTAGAACAGACTACTATAATCACACTTTGATGTTTCCAAATGTAAAAAGCTCAGTACTTTGAGTTGTGAATTCCACTATTTTTTTAACCCTTAATTGAGTCAAATTTGAAGCTGCTGACTTTTATTGGGGCCAGCAATAAAGTGTGTGTGTGTGTGTGTGGGGGGGGGGGGGGGGGGGGGTAGTCGCGCCTCCCCTGCCCGCCCACCATATTCTGACGCCACTGAATAGAGACTTTATCTTGTCCAAAAGAAACATATCGTCAAATGGGGAATTTGTTGTCCAGCGGAGAATCTGTTTGTCCCTTTGAGACTCTTGTCTTATCCAGCGTTGAGCCTGTCTTATTCAGGGATGGCACCATCTTATCCAATAAAGGCACCACCTTATCCAATGGTGGCACCATCTTGGTTAATGGTAGCTCCACTTTTTCCACTGGTTCAGAGCCTTATGAGGAAATCCACTAGAACACTAGAATGATGCATAGTTACACGGTCTAGAACAGATGATTTTAGTCACATGTAAATCATCCATTTATATACAAATAGGACAAAAAGAAAACCTGGCCTTACTGCGTAGACATTGACTTACTATTTGACCAATCAGAATACAGTACTATCTAACCAATGAATGCCTGAGGTCACATTCCAGTTCAGTAAACTTTATGATAGTTTATAATGTTGTCCATACACATATTTGATCACTATATAAGATATAATCATTTGATAGTGAAGACAAGGTCAGTGCATTACAACATGTTAGAGGGTTTTAGATATGCAATGGCTCTTTTTACCAGAAAGAAAGAAAACACTGAAAGCATTGTTGCTCGGCTTGTGTACGTACATGAGGGTCTCGGCCTTCACTTGAGGATCGCCTGACTTAAATCTATTTGTAGCCGCTCTCCGCAGTGCTATTTGTGAAAGCAGGGAAATCGACACCCATCAGTAGACCCTTCAGCTGTAACCAGGCAAAAGCTGCGCAGTTTGATGTGAGCATAGGGAAAGCCAAATGAGGCTGAGTGGCGCAGTGACAGTGATGAGACAAATATTAAGAAAAAACGTGTTTACTAAGCCAAAAGTGATGGTCATTCGAGGTCTGTTTGACATAAAGTATGTCCTCATGTTGGAGGCGAAGGGACATATTTAATGTTACAATAGGCCGAAAACGGCATCCCTGCGGGTTCAATCACTATTGTTTCTTATTATTGTATACCTAAAACTGATTAGAAAACGCCATTTTATTTACTTACTGAATCATCGATTCATGCTCATTCACCACAGGCAGAGTGTGCCTGAACATTATTTATACTGCACCCCTAGCAGCGAGTAGTGTTTCATAGACGTTCGTCCATAGGTATATAATAATGAACTGAGATCAAAGCTATTACATGACTGTCGAAAGGACATTGAAAAATGCTTCTCTCTGAGAAGAAAATTTAGCTCAGGGACATTCAAGAGGGCTTCTGCAATTGAACATTTTTTTCCTGATCATGATTTATACATACATACGTCAATCTAGTGGTTTTGTGGGGTTATAATATCGTACTGGATACGAATAAAACGCGGTAACCATGGCTATGTGATCATAAAATAGTGTAATTGTGATACAAATCCAATAATGAGGGAACTCTACACGACATAAAAGGAGAAATTCCCAGCGGGTGCGGGGGATATAGGATGCTGATATCTCACATGTATACAAAACATACTTACATACACAATATTACCATGATTTTGATATCAGTGGTCGCATTCTCCTTGTAGTTGACGCGTAGTAAAACTCCGAGTGATGAAGAGGAGTATTACGTAGTGTCAACTACAAAGAGAATACAACCACACAGATCAAAATCATTGTACTGTTGTATTCATTACTCACCTAGAAGAAAATCTTGTAAATGATTAGAAACTCGACGTATGCGCCGTGCATTGTTCATAAGGAATAGTTCATAAAGGGCCAGTGAGGTGGCGGAGAAGCCGTATTTTAATGAGGAGAATACGCCTTTCCGTATTCTACTCATTAGCGATCTGTAGGCTCCATAAGATTAGTATGAAGACTCCGCAATAGGTGAGTAATAAATTGACTGAATTGCATTATCAAAAGAACACCAGTTTAATACGAGGGCTGATCCTCGTGGGAAGTGGGAGGTGATATTCAGAGGATTGTATCCGAGCTTCGGTCAAACCGACCTGCCCTCTGGTAGCAGCATCAGAACTATAATTAAGGTATACAAATGTATGTCTAAACATGAGGTGATAGACTCAGTGATGCGGTCCCATGCCAAGATACGATCATTGAACAGATCAGCAACGCGAAAAGTAACAAACATTGGGCACTGGTTTTCATGTACTATGAAGAAATGTAGTTACCGAGCCCGTAGTGATGCACGTATCAAGTCATTGTTGTGCCATCAGACCATTCATGCATGGCTGCACATTGGCTTAGTGGTGCCTTTTCGGAGGAGCCCGTGTGAAGTCACCTGACCGTGACACGTGTCACGTGACCCATGTCACCTGTGGTTCCGCCTCATTGACTCACTGTTTCCTCTGGCGACCACCAGGTGACTCTGATCCCACAGTGACCAGTAGTTTGGCAACGAACCCCTGTCTACACTGAGCTACGACATAGGGGTTGGTCTGGTTAAATCACATTGTGTATCGCTTTGTGTCACTCTGTGTGCGCCTCACACCAAGTAGTTCTGTTCTGTGTAGGCTCTAAAAGCAGACATACTTTTAATTATGTTGAATTCCTAGTTTAACAAATTGACAATTAAACCTAGCTTCAATGTTCATTGTATTTGGAAATATACACGAAAGAAAATCATAAAATTGAAAATTGGCTTCGAGATTATGAAATAGCACACTCTCCAAGCAGTACAAATGATTTGGCAGGAGAGTAATAAACAGTTCCCGCTACTGGTTGAAGGTGGCCGCGGGTTTAACCCGACCAGAGCTAACGTAGTGTAGCTCAGGCGGCCAGTATAAGTGACTTGACGATACCTGCACGAGAAAGGTGGGAAGCTTGGACCGGTTTCTAAAACAGCCCTGCTGATTTATTCTGCAAGTCTCACGCTAAAATGTGTTCAAGGAAAATCCTGTTCTGAGAGGCGTGAGTGAGTGTGATTAGACGCCGTTTTCCTCGGGCTCTGTTCTCTCCCAAATCGTCCGGTTCTGCAGGAACTCGGCTGTTCTTGTCTGCCACAATCCTCACTGCTCCGCTCGTATTGCTGCAGTTACCCAGTGCGTCACGTACGCGTACATACTCCGTACGCCACCTGCGTGTTGTACGGCCATAAATACGACATGGGTAGGATCTACATACACAATATTGACTGGTTTCAGATACAACCGCTTTTATCTGAAACCAGTCAATATTTTATTTATTATCCACCATTTTCCTGGCAAATGCGGTGCTGATATTAGTTCATTTAGGTACGCACTATTTTTCCGTACGCACTGTTTTTCAGTACGCACTATTTTTCAGTTCGCACTATTTTTCCATTTGCGCCCCCGGAGCATACAACACATCTGTATGCGCCGGGTATGTCCATGTACACACTCTCTATGTGTTTTCTATGGAGACTTTGTATTAGATGGGTGATAAAACAATATTGACTGTAGCCGCATGTATACGAGAGAGCAGCTGTGGTTAGGCGCGTATGGATTTCTACATCTCATTTCCATAATCCAGGCACAGTTCAGCAGAGGCGCGATCTCCGAGATGCTAAACGCTTTACAATGGTCGAGTGGGGAAGAAAGAGACTGATTCTACTGTGATGTTGGAAATAGAAACGGGAAGAAACTGAAATTGCTATTTTCATTCAGGATTTCTCGAAATTGATTTTAGGAATCTTCGGTGTGAAAATTCATTTCGTGAGTGGTGCCCCGCGGGAGTTTGGGTACCGAAATAAAGAAAAACAGAAGTCGCTTGAAGATATTGCTTCATACATTGATTTGAAGGATAAACATCCAGTGTACGATATTACGTATTGTGAATGTGTTGGATTTCGTTGGCTTTATGCGTTATTCTAAAAGCCTGATGAATAGATAGTAGAAAGAATACCTTTAAAAATAACCGTGGTTCTCAACCATTACGAATGATAAAGGGCACGCATATTTTCAAGACATCGAAAGCATAATAAAAAAAATAAAAAAATAAAAACAAAAAAGAACCTGAAGATAACACAAAGGACTTTTTGATACGTTTCATCCGGAGTTTTTTCCGCAGGGGAAATGGAGTTCAGTTTTCTGATGTATTATTTTATGTTTAATTTCCGGCCATTATAGAAACAATGTCTGGAGGTGGTCAGAGGATGGGGGAGGAGAGTGCAGCGATGGGAGAATGAGAAACAGGAGAGTGGGCAACTTTATACCAGCTGCGAATATCGTTCCTCGCTTTCGATATCAGAGGGACGTTTAATATTTGGGGACAGTGAGAAGGATAAGCCCAGTGATAGGAGAGTTTGTTGGAGGACAATAACAAGGGTGGGAGAGTCACTGCGTTAAATAAGTGTTTCCATATTCTATTGTCCTTCTCCTGAACCCAATCCTTCGGAAGGACAGTTCATTATGCAAGCCATTCCGTGATTGGTTCCTCTATGTGTCCGTCCCGGGTGCTGGGGGGGGGGGGGGGTGCAGAGTTTTTTTTATTATACTGGAGGGCCCTGCTAGGTCTCTCTCGACCTATCTTCCACAGCATCCAAATCTAAAGTGGTAATCAGAAGGTCCAAGCCCAATCTTCTTCTTTTTTCAAAAAGATTTTATTCTTATCATCTAATGGCGAATGAATATATTATTTACTTTCAATCCTGAGAAAACTCTGAAGGATATTATTCAAGCGAGTATATTGGTTATGTAGTGTATAGTTAGGCTACTAGCTTCGGAAAGGACACCTATCGAGATGTCTTTTGGCTTGAAAAATGTTTTGATTTGCCATAGAGAAGTCTTAGAATCGTCTCATGATTATCTATAGATTATAACAACTGATAACAATGAATGTCCCTCGACTGCAGTGGCGTTATCTTATGACTTCCTGGCAGACGGTGAAAGAACTTGCAATCACTCTGTGCTCTATATAAGTACCCCCGCTCCTCTGCCTCCGTAGGGACGAGTGTAGGACGATGTATGGACAGTGTTAGAATGAAATGAATAAAGAGGGCTCATAATTACATGGAAAGTTGACCTGAGGTTAAAGGTGGTACGATCCAGAGGCGGCTACCTGCTGCTGGGGATGGGCGGGAGCTTCGGTCTGCATATTGACACGATCGAGGTTAACTGCGGTCTACGTTTATTCAATAGACAATGTTAAGCCTTGGCAGATGTTTTTTTGTTGTGTTTTTTTTTATTCAGTAAATATGCAGTTCTACCATTGGTATGTATCTTTCACCGCACTACAACATTGTCGGCAACATATGCCTACAATATGTGTACAGAGCAGCCATTCTACAAATTATATACATTTATACAGCAAATGATGGTGATGATGATGATTCGAAAACACAAGTGACTGCACCCTCATTATATTTTACCTTCATTCATATCGCGACAGTTTCATTTTGATTAGCCGCTTAAACTCTTTGACAGTCCCAGTGTGTTTTTCGGAGGCACTAAGCTTGTCCCCAAAATGGGAACCATATACAGAGGTGATTTCTGGTAAAATACGGTTTGTGCTCGTTTAGGCTTAAACAGCAATTTTGATGTACTCCGGGTTTCTCTACGAGTGGATGTCAGCCTTTCCGCATATTTGGACATGTTCGTGAGGGAATTTTTGGCATGGCACAACTGTTGTCCAGTGCTTAGGACGAACCGGGGTGAAATGTGGAGTGCAGGAACGTTAGGTGCATTGCATTATAGCATATACATTATTGCAAAAATACTGAGGTGGTAGCGTGAATTGTGGTTCACCGCATACAATAATGAATCCTTTTTAGGGTTGCCACCTGCGAACGACGGATGTGACGTCAGACGCGGCTGCCTAGACGGAAGTGACGTAGACAGGTGGGGAATGGTGGGAATTATTGATTTCTGCGGCAAGGCGAGGTTGTGGGGTTAAAGCTGGGTGTGAGGAGGGTATGGTGCTGTATTCAGCCAGCGTTAACCTGTGCCCGCCTTCCACCCATCGTCTAATGCGCTTTATTCCATTGTATTTTATTGATGAGTCACAATCAATATAAGCGACAAGGTAAAGTGTAAAAACTCCCATTTCGTAGGGCCCCCTCGGTGCTGTCCTAGTACAGGGGAAATGGAAATTGACGGCGGAGGATATAGCGGTTGATTCAACGTCAACTGCTTTTATGGGACTGTATTATCGTGTGGCAATATCAAAGGTTCTAAATCGTTCTTGTTGTGAGTCGTTCACGGTGAAGTATATCGTTGACTGTTTTGTCTTCGTATATCTTGTATGCGTATTATGTCTAAAAACTTGAGCGAATTATATCTATGCCTATGTTAGTCATAGTGTCTGTGTGCGATGCATGCAGTCCTATGTGGTTGTGTTGGCGGTCTATTAAGGGGGGCGTCCACCAACCACGACAAGGCTACGACAATGGCTTTCCGACAAGGTCCACGACAGGCCTACGATTGGAGACCTTGTCATAGCCTTGTCGTGGTTGGTGGACCCTAGTTCCCAACAAGAGGCTACGACAAGGCCATGACAGGCTGCGACATGAAGCTTGTCGGGGGCCTGTCTGGGGGCCTTCGGACAAGGTTACGACAAAATCGAACATGTTCGATTTTGGAGCCTTGTCATGGCGTATCGTGGCGTGTCGGGAGGTTGTCGCAGAGGTCTATGCTAGAACATTTAGGTGGAGCATGCAACCTACGACACGCCCCGACAACGCTGTCGCAGAGCTTCCCTTCTCACGACAAGGCTATGACAAGGCGCTGACGGGAACTTTCTTGTCGGGGCTTGTCGTAACATTGTCGTGGTTGGTGGACACCCCCCTTTATCCTCATTTCTGAATGCAAATTGTAGATGCTAATTCCGTCTACATGCCCGATGTACATGTATACATGTACATTCAAGTTATACGTATACTGCATATTAAGAAGGAACTACATCGAGATCTGTAGCCACTGAAAATATGCCATGGGTTTAGGTTTTGAAGTAATCTCAAGAGGCCGAGTGACATTGAGTCTATGGAAGAAAGATATCAGGGGTGAGATAGATGTCTGTTTTAGCTGTCTGTGTATATGCAGGCTCTGGTCCCATAGGCCAGTGTAATATGTTCATATACTGGAGAAAAGAGTCTGATAGGGGAGGAATCTTCATCGCATGTTCATGAAAAGTCATAAACGGCGGGCCGGGCCTTTACAGGTAGTTTTCTGTCTTAACATGCGCGGATCTAAGCTGTCAACAATATGGACTCCCATAAGGATGAAACAGGTGCAAAAATAACCAGAAACAGGACCGGCACCCGGCGCAAATGAGGACGGAAGAGGAAGTCTCCGTGTTTTTCGCGCATGCGGAGTTCTAAGTTTAGTAGAATTCAGTAACACACCATCGATTATGGAGGTTACCGAGCAAGGCTTACTTAAGGAAAAGAGGGATCGAGTAAAGATAACATAGAGACCGAAGTGAACTGGTAATAGTGATGGTACAGTAAAGGCATTTATGTGAGTCAACTTCATTTATACATCATAATATGAAGCCTCGTTTTACAAATGTTACCTGAAAGGTGTGAGATTTTCCTTTGATCATCAACTTTTCATTAGTCTTTAGGGTGCCCTTTTTATGATCCATGTAGGAAATGCTGATGGGTTATTGAAGCACCTCCATAGAAACCATTATAATTGTATACCTATGGCCGAATGTCTATGAAATACTATCCACAACTAGGTGTGCAGTATGAATAATGTTTGGGCGCACCATGGTGAATGATCACCAACATCAACAGGCTGTGAACTGATGACTTTGTAAGTAAATGAAATAACGTTTTTTCATGTTATCTAGGTATATATTAATAATGAACGTAGTGAGCCTGTAGGGATGCCATTCCCGATCTTTTGTAACTTAAATACATCCCTCCGCCTATGGTGCCAAGATGTATTTATGTTACAAAAGACCTCTGAAATCAAATCTTTTACCGCTGCCTAATATCCTTTTGGATGTACATTGTACATAATGAATGCTGAGGTATCGTTCGGATTTTTAAACTTTTGAGCCACGGCATATTCATGGATTATCTTACTTGTGCCTGTCATAAAAAGACGTGACATGGAGCCCGGAGGTCTGATCACTGTAGAATGCATTATAGTGTTGAGGAAAAAGCTAATATGTTTTAAATGAAGATTTGTTTTAAGTTGAATACTAATCAGAATAAACGAGAAGATGGCTGTAACAGCATTATCTTGATATATCCCAGTTAAATAGAACAGCTCTCTATATAGCAGTATAGCGTTTATTCTGCATAATCAAGCGGTGTCCCCTCACTATACTGATGCTATGTTCCATACAATCTTGTCAGCTTAGTCTCTTATCAGACCACAAATATATTGAAGGAAGGAAGGCTAGGCTCTATACATGTAGAAGGCGCGGGTGTCGAAATGCGGTTTGCTTACTCTTCACAAGAGAAAGTGGCAGTCTAGACTCCAGCACAGTCTGCCAGGGCCAGGGCGCACAGGCTCAAACTAAGACTGTCAGGGGGTGCGATTTTGAGGCAGGGATTCCTGCCTCCGCTGGGACTAAGCTGACCTGAGTTATTTGCCAGTAACTAGTGTATTTCTCTTTATACATAGGTCCTAAAATTAGAACAGCCAATCACGAAATTCCTTTCTCCCATCATCCAGAGGGAACTGGCAAATGGGAGCCGTGCTCTGTTAGACCCTTACAGACTGTAAGCCTAAGGCGGCGCGGTCTGTAAACGGACTAGTAGCAGTCCGGCCACTGTTGTTGGGTAGTCCAGCCAAACCCGTGCACAGAAGTGCTACGCGTTTGCCTCAGAATATGTAACCTGCCTTGTGTATAAGGCTGGGTCTGCAACAGGTTGGCAGGTCTCTTGCTACGGGTCTTCTGTGAAGAAGGAACGACTTGGGATCTCACATACATGGACTGTGGTCTTCCCTAAGGCCCGTTTCCATTGGCCGACGAAAACGGTGTAAATTTTTGGAGTTCTCCTAAAAGCCCACTTCAATCACCGATATACAGTCAGGGAGCACCGACGGACCCTTAACACTGCTGACGCAAAACGTAAATAGGCAATTCGGGGAATCTGCACCGTTTTCCAATAGAAACGGGCCTTTTCTATCTCAGTGGTTGAACCTGGGTCAATTAACTTCGTTTACACTGGTTCAGTTCCCCCGTGTGTGTTACATAGCGGTGAGTAAGCAAAAATTTGATTCATTGAAATACCCTGCCTTTGTCTTGTGTAAATAGGATGATCAGCCTAACGGGGTTACATTAGTCTCTAACTGACCTACGGGTCTGTTCAAGACATCCATAGGGTAATACTTAGCCGCCAGACATTATCAATATGATCATATTGGCCTAGGTACGACAGTTGGTGGCCGCTGCATAAATGATGCTCAAAAGAGCATCTCATTTAGTAGCTCATTAAAGGATCATCAGCATGATATGCAGTGCTCCAATACAGACACAAAAATTAAAAGAAGTGGGTTATATATCCCTGAACTTACATATACAAGTAGGCATATTCAGTTGACGACGGCATTAGCGTACCAATGCACAAAAAACCTATGTGAGATGGCCTGAATGCTAATCGTGAGACATCCTACAAGAGACCCTTGAAAAGCAGGTTATAAGATTAATCCGTAAACAAAAATAGTTACCTCACGGGAGACATATTTCTGACAGTATACTTTGGGGCATGTTCTTATGGGAATTTCGTGGAAGCAGCCAATGAGAGGCAGCTGAAAAGCGTACGAGATGGCCATTGAATAATCCACGAAGAATGCTCTGTGGGGAATACCCATGAAAATCATCCTATGCAATAACCACATTAGAGACTTAGGTAATAATCGATGGATTCGTGGATAGCCGGCGGTAATCCATGATAGGTTGACGCGTAGTAATTCACGTGAGTAGCAAGCATATTGCGACGTCAACATTGAATGCTTGACAGAGCCGCCTGTCTATAAAACCATCCTTTGTTGCATTGATTATTCATTATCTCGAATAAACTACCGAGGATATAGGATATATCACTGGAGAATATTTATTTCCTCTCCAGCAAAAAGGGCCTATTTCCCCGTATACAAAGGCTTTGAGGCTGTAATTAATGGGTTCAAAACCGGATACAATAGTTGTGGTATCTGATAACATAGGGACAATGAGTAGTGGGTTTCTGAGTTCCTATACATTTTCAATAGGGACATCGCAATCGATGGATAATCAATGTTAGATATAATGCCATGTTAAAATTCCCTATTAATTCCCTACAAATTCCCTACGAATTTCCAGCAAAAGCGCAATCTCCATAGGCGACCCTCGCTCCCTGTGAGGAACCTGCCATGTACATGAGACACCTGTGAGGTGATATCTCTGAGACACGCCTCGTGGCACACCCCTTTGAGACACCATATGAGACACCCCAATAAGGACACCTTCAGATGGCCGTTTCATCTCAGGGAAACACCACAGTGCAGAGACTCTGGTATCTCACGCCAGAGGGAGGCAGTGTGGACCGTGAGCTGCTCCGAGTGATGCAGTGTAGTAATCCCCAGACTTGCGATTTACTGCTTTATTAAAGGCCAATGGTGTGGGAAGTAAAAGAACTCACACCTCGGTAAATGTGTAGGGGTAAGATTTCTACCTACATTCATCTCATACATTCGATCACCTTTAGATTCGATCACCCTCAAACCCAAAATAGAGCATATTGGATGTTAAACTACCTAAACAACAACAACAACAACAACAACAACAACAACAACCTAGACTTGCTCAAGTCTTTGATCATGAACTTTTATTGAATGATTCAAGTTATTCAGGATGGGGCGCATCGCAAAATGTATGGTTCCTCTAACAGACTCAGGCATCATCCAGGCTAGTCCGTCGACGCACCACGCCGCCTTCGGGTTACATCCAGGCAGGGGGGAATGTGGGTGGAGGGGTAAGGATGGCGTACAGTGGCGGTAGGCAGGCAGGGAGAGGTGGAAGGACACAGGGACTGAGGCCAGTCTAAGTCTCCCCCTCCCCCGGTGATGAGTCTGTCTGTGACAAGTAACTCCGCTGTAGGGCATCGGGCAAATCCCTGACGCCTCCGCTGAGAGCTGCTCGTCTGTGAATGGAGTGCGCGGGACGAGCATCTCTTCTATGATTTCTCTCACCCCTGATACGTTTCCCCTTTAGACTTGACATTGGGAACTCATACTCAAGGGCCATGGAGTATTATACGCTGAAATACTCAAAGGGCGATGCCATCACAAACTTTAGTCAATCAGTCAGTGACAGGGGTGAGATAAAATCTGAATCGCACTTGATCCATAGCCGCTGAATATATGTCATTTACTTGGCCTGCTACATAGTCCCACTCGACTTTGCCTCATGAGATTACTCCTCAACCAAAACTCATAGCACATGTTTAGCAGCTACTGGGACCTGTTTCAGTAGTCTCGTGACATTAGGCCTAGACAGACATCAACAGCGGCACCAACAGTGCAAGCAACAGCGGAAAAAGACTAGCAAATATCCGAAGATCGAAGTGGCCAATCTTCTTCATATTTGGAACGATTATAGATTATATGTATCCCAATCTCATATTAAAGTGTCATTGCTTAATTCCTACGAGAAGTGAGTGAAACTCCTTGTGTCATCGACTGCAATCTTGTGATCTGTCCGTATGGTGTCACAGATGCCATCTAGACATGTCACGAAACTACTGAAACAGGTCCCAGATCTCGATGAAGTTCCTTCTTATTATATACCTGTGGTCGTATCCTACGTATACCGCCCACTCCTGCCTTTGTATTTTTATGGCTGTACAACACGTACGTGGCGCACGGGGTATGTATGTTGCTTACGGGGTATGTACGGCGGCGAAACCCAACAAATCGTCCAAAGGAGAAAGTAAAAGATGACAATCATATGGTATGCAATGATACGAAAACAGGGTTACTATATCTCTAAGTGATAAATATGCGGCAAAATTGACGATCAGATGAACCTCTGCATTCGGCATCGGTTCGACATCACATACAGATTCAATAACCGTGTTTCCGTATACTATTATTATTTTACTATGAGGATTCCTGAGGCCAGTCGCTCGTGGAACCCCTCCGAGACTCACCTCCCCGTCCTGGCACTGCCATGCCCCTAGTGGCCAGCGGCGGTATTTATCTGACCTTGACCCCAGGTTTGACCCTGGGAATAGTGCTTATACCCGAGCATGCGCACGATACCTGTATCCGCTTACAGGGAGGTGTATCCTGTTATTGAAGGTCACCTTGGTGTGCGTACCCGTATGATATCAACCCGATATCACATCCCTCTATTAATAGATAAAATATACACCAACTACCACAGAACGTTAGACTGGCTATATGAAGAAAATAAGTGCATTGACTCATTGTTTAGAATTAGTTGAACGCGAACGGTAACAAGTGTTGGTTTACCGTGGCTGGGACAGTTATCTCGTTCTGTTATGACGAGCGTGCTGTGTTTTGATTGGTCGACACGCTGTGGTCACGTGAGATGGGAGATAAACATGGCTGCTCCATGACACCTCCCCTGGACCACCCCAGAACCCTCCAGATCGGTGCTCGGACACTCTAACCGAGATTCCCGCTATTTAAAACACCACCCTCGCTGGGTCCGCACCTACCCCGTGATACCGTGCTCACAAACGTCCTGGCACCAGCAGCCGCACTTCTCGGTCACGTGATTTGGCGCGGGACTTGGCTCGTGACTCTGGTGGAACTTTCATCTCGGTCAATTTCGGAATCAGAATGGGAGTCAGGATCGATTGTGAGTGTAAGAAGTAGAGGTATCTATCACTGTGATCACGAATCTCCGAGGTGCAGCATAGAGCGCCAGTTCCATCGGATTAAGTTCTCATCGGAAAGTTTCTGGTCTCTTCGGAATATATTGAAGAATATCATATAGTGATACAAACCTTTACGATCTTTCGGACATGGTGAGTGGACATGGTGAGTAGCGCCCGAAAATATCTGAGCGCACATCTACTACCAGCTACGCTTATACGATTATTTCGGATTTTCTTACGATCCCGCCAGTTCTCCATTTCGGCAGGTATCGGCATAGATCAGTCGCTTGGTGGAATCCACGCTTAAGAAGCACGCTGAGTGTGTTATTCCCTGGATCTCTTGACGTGTGTGACCCTCAAATACCATGAATACGGCAAAGCGGAATCTTGACAGACGCGTCCTACGTCACCGGTCCTGGTGTGGACCTGTGACGTCACCAGACGCTGTGACGTCACATATAGGGCGGACCATGTCGTACACGGGGAGAGGTGTGACACCCAGACCTCGGTCTCAGGTGGTGGGGTTAAAACCAGACTGTAAACCTTCACCTGGTCTGCTTCTTACTGACCCTAAACAGAGCATCAGCGCCAAGTCAGATGCCGCCCCAGTCCAGCCTACGTCACTACATGAACAGGTGACGTCAGTCGGTATGTCACCGAAGACGTCTACGTCAGCGGAAGTTGTATCGAAATCAAATTCACGTCCAACTGTGACGTCAGAAAACGGTTTAAATTCCTCCCGATATGTCGGGAGAACTGCAGCAAACGTCACAGGGTCAGAAGTGACGTCATTAAAAGTAGGTCATACGTCAGTGGACGACGCAGGATGGCCAACGGATGTGACGTCACAGAGGCCCACGTCGGAGCACGTCACGAGGAAGTCGAATACTTTACCGCTCATGACGTCACAGAAGAGCTCGGTGGTGTGGGGAGAACGCCAGACGAGTTCCGGGAACTGGAAAAGGATTTGTAGCTACACACTCGAGGGTAAGAGACAAACCGCTGACTGTGCACCTTCTTACCAGGGTCGTAGCCATTGACCAGGGCAGTATCATGACGATACGTGCTTACTGTGGGCGAATTGGTGTCCGTTCGTGGTCTTTTGTCCAGGAACGAAAGACTGAGAATGGCAACAATTCCCCTACTGTAAATGTAAACGTTTCCTTAACATTTTATACCTACCTGAGAATGCCATTTTGATTACTTACGTGTAACGGTCATTTATTACGGCTCTAGGGTGCGATGATCATTAATACAGCAGCCCTAACAGCAGGTGGTATTTCATAGATGTTCGACGACAGGTATATGATAATGTTGTTATTGCTATCGTCAAACTGGAGAACTCTCCCAATTCACTATCAACCCTATGTAAGTAGGTCGACGCGTAGTTATACTCAACCATTAGCGAGTGTATTATGAGTGGTTTACAGAGACATCTCCACAAAACCATCGTTTATTTTATCAATTTTCTGCTCTGCATCGATATATAATAGAAGTACCCCTTTTATATTGCAATATAATTTATAAATCAAACTCTCTGTTTTTTTCTACAAGGGCAAAGTATTCACGCTCCCTCTGATACCTTGGTCATATCGTAAAAAGTGAATAGCAAAACTGTCATATTCAAGGTCATCACAGTCATACAGATCCAATGTCTTTTCCAACGCAAGAAATGATTTTTCTATAAAAAGGTTTCAGAGTGAAGGAAGAGTTTTCCACAACCAGGTCAATCTCTTCTTCTGAAGTCATTGTTTAAATGTCCTGAGTCATGCATGTACAACTGATCCAGTTCTTGACGGCTCAGATTCTAATAGTCATTCTTTAGACACCTTGATTTATTGATACAAATGGACAATATGTTTGTGTATCTCATCGATCGTAGTGTTCCTTGGCACCACAAAAACTCTCCATATCTCTCCAAAATTGATAAAATATCGAAAAGCTAAATTTACTCGTCTGAAATTATTTCAACTCATGCAGATAATAACTGCACTTACGAGATGAACAAAGGAGACCTTGGTGGTCCTTATCTGGTGTTACTGATCACACGGTGTCGTAGTTTGATTTAACCGGGCGTGTGGGGGGAGGAAATGACATGTGATTCATCATTTAATTCACTTACCGTACACGTTCCCAGGTCTGTAATTAATAGCTCGATTTAGAGTCTGGTTGAGCTAATTTTTCTATTATTTTTTTTTATTCTGTAAGAATGATTAGCATGTGGTCTAACCTTACAACATTATCTTGGGTTCAGATCCTTCTAAACTAACAGCCGTTTGTACCTTCCAGTTCTATCAAGAACAAACAAAACAAAACAACAAAACAACAAAACAAAAAGAATACTCGTTAGTGTATCCAGTTTCGGTCGTTGGGGTGGCTCTACAACTGGGATGTCAGAGATTAGGCACATTCCTGAATAGGCCTTTTTCCGTTGGCCGGTGTCGCACCTTATCTCCCTAGCTACGCCACGGCTGAAGCCAAACATTCACTTGGCAACGTATTCTATAGCATTGGATCTATCAGTATATGAGCGTAATACGTTCATAAGACCCATGTATCTCATTTTCAAAGAAATAACAACGATTTCATCGTATTCTATGGTATTCCAGCTACAATTTGATGTATCATACATGCATATCACCTCAATGATACTTTAGATATACCTTAGATAACACAGGGACACCAAAACTGCATACACACTAATACATTGGCAGGCCTAGCTATAATATGCTTATCTTTTTCCAAGTTAAAACTAAGATGATTATCAACTATAAAGTTTAGACAGCCCAGACTCGTTGATATAATACCCTAGTTTGCTCCAACAATCTAATCTGTCAAAAAACAACACTCCTGTAATCACACCCACCGTTCACACTTTAGGTGTGATACTGTGTGGCTCTACGGGCATGTGGCTGGAGTCGGCCGTGTTTGTCCGAGCGGCCGCGTTACTACACAGTGGGCCGTTAGGCGGCGCTGAACGGCAACACCTGTAATGCATAGCTAACACCAGGAACCAGCATCATAATACACCCTCCCATGGAGATAATTGGTATTACACCAATGAGGCATACGATAAAGGGCTCTGTTATCTCTCAGTTATCATCCTTTTTGATTTCTCAGTAAGCTGTGCATTGTAATTGGAGGGTAGACGGAGGGGTCATCGCTGCAAATGACTTCAGCGACTTCAGGGATATTCTTCAATCTTCAATCTGATCCCTGTCTTTACTCAATAACAAAATGAAAGTTAACAAATTAACCAAACTGTCATGGCAGTACTCATAACCATGTCCTTTCCTCTGCAATATAAAATCAAGTTGGAGTGGATACCTCCACTGTTCAGGGGATGGTTTCGGGTGACGGTTCTCCCATGTCTCGGCATACAGAATACAGCGGCAGGTGGTTGGCAGGTTAAGACACATAACGTGCCCGTGACAGGGTTGTGGTGGTGTGTAGTGTGGTAGGTGTCTGTTCAGGGGATGGTTTCGTTGACGGTTCTCGCATGTCTCGGCATACAGAATACAGCGGCAGGTGGTTGGCAGGTTAAGACACATAACGTGCCCGTGACAGGGTGGTGGTGGTGGTTTATCATGTTGTAGGTGTCTGTTCAGGGTTCTCTCGGGCTGTAACTTAATCCCTCCTCGTTGTCACACTCCATCAGCTGCTGTCTTCACGTCATTGTGGCGCCATCTGGTGAGTACTGACTGCTGTCAGCGCCACACAGTGGTCATAGACCGTAAACGATGGTTTTGTGTGCAGGTGATCGTACACCTGAGAGCTTAATGCGTAGTTATAGACGAGCGCTAGTATAATACGACGTCAACCTCGAGCGGTTTGCAGAGCCGCCTCTCCACAAAACCATCGTTTGTATTGGTATCCATCTTTTGTAATAAATCAAACCCAGTAATTGCCACATTAATGGCTATAGCAATAGGGACTATTTCTTTAACCTATTGCACAAAGGGACTATTTTCCCGTATACCATGGCTTTTAGGCCGTATACCACAGATTTGAATCCGAGGAAATATTACCTCTACGCCTTTTACGCCAGCGCCCAATACAGGTGTATATGTTACCAAGAAATATCATGAAATTTCCTATGATTCTTTATATGGCGTGAGTTGTCTTTAAGGAATGATTCCATGAAGTAGAGCTGAGTGATATCTGTAGCAAAAGACAACGAACACCATGTAAACAATCATATGAAATTGAGTGACGTTGAGATTTTATCCTAACCCGTTAGGTGTTTTTAACTTTATATGTCAAGGGCAGCGTATAGAAATGTTATGGTACAACCGAGACATACTGTCACACCATATCAAGTATATGGAGATTTTTATGATGGGTTGGATAAATAAAAGACATGAGGAAATGCGGCCCATGGTAGCATTTACAACACTGTGTAGATGGGAATAAAACTTTCGTCCTGTGCATAGTTCACGATACGAGGACGGGCCTGGGGTTAATGCATTGATCACCTTTGTTCTAAATGCAGTGGAGCCCTGGTTTAATTACCGCGTGCTCTGTAGTTACCCTGTTACCTGTCACCCACCTGACGCTTCAGGGTCCAGTGTCCGCCACCCCTCCTTGTTCTCTGATTCTCTCACCCCACACCCCGCTTAATGCATGGTGTACCACCCCATGCCCTACACTGGGGTCTGTTGAATAACCAATGTCTGCGAAATACAGGTACAAGGAGGTCCCTGGCTACACCATCTCCCAGTCTCAAAGACTCTTCTGCTAATCCATGGGTTTATGGCATAAACAGTCCAGGTGCAAAGGTGATTAAATGAACACCGAGTAATATATTGCGAGGAAACGTGGTTACTGAGCCTGTAGCGATATACGTTCGAGGCCTTTCCTCCTTGAAATGCGGCCCGACACTGTAGGCGGAGGGCCATATTTCCAGGATGAAAGACCGAGAACGTCCTCGCGACTGGCTCAGTTTTGCATGTGTTCTTTCTTTGTTCTATTCCGTACAAGATTGAGAACTGGGGGTCCAAAATTTCAGATTGATGGCCCCCTTCACATTTACAGGGTTGCCCAATAGCCCAGAATGTTGTTCTTCGCTAAAATGTCTCAAGTGAATAGGTGCCACTCCATGATGCCCTGTTCAGAGGGCCATATGGTTCAACGGTCGTAGAGTGTAAACTATATTTGTATACGGTAGAATTCAATAAATGATTACATCCTTTTTGTCCCCCGTCCGTGACATCCGACCTCCGCCCCGTCCAATGTGCAGTCAACTACACATGCGCACCTTCATGTTCCAGGCTCTCACTCTCCATGCAGATGCCCCACTCTGTAAGTGTATGAGAAGCAGGCACTAAACCTGTGTGTGGAGAGGCTGAGAGCGCGTCGCCATCTCCCCCCAGAGCCTGCTCAAGGTCACGACTTCAGGTCACTTCTCGTTAGCCTCTCCACCTCTCGCGTGGCTTCAGCGAGGCGCGAAGTCTTCATCACGGTCTTCTATTCGTGGGGGGTAGAGGGGTGATATTACCGGGGTGGACCTGCGGCTTAATTAAGCGTGACGCATGTGGTACTTGGTTGGGGGACAACCATGGAGTATGTGCGCAAATATTTCTGATAATTTCAAACTCCCTCTAAATCTTGTACGCATTAGAACAAAGAAGAAGCACACGCAAAATTTCAAAATAATTGCCCCCCCCCCCATCGGTGCGTGCGTACTTTAAAAGGGGTACCCCACTATCATGATTTGAGCCTCCTACACACTTAATTTTTTATCGGAAGGAACGGGTCTATCGTGAAAGCTAGACTCGTTCCTTCCGATAAAAATTTCATTTTTTTCATCGGAACGCTTGTCGTAAGGCTATCATAGTGTGTCGGAGGCTCAAATCGTGATAGTGGGATACGCCTTTTAAGGTGGCCCCTGGACATAGTTGTAGTGCCTATGCTTTGCTTATCTGAAAAGCTTTGTTGAGACTTAATATATCTGAAGTTGACTCTGACGCACATGTTTTCAAATGTCTTTATTGATCATCTTGCTCTTACAAAAATCTTCCAGCAGATAGGTCCGTACAAAGTGGCTATAGATAGGGACCTCAGTCCTGGCTCGACTGGTTTTAATGATCGGGCCACTGAGGATAGATGAAACAGTTGTAACAGTTGAACAAGTCTCAAGAAGGATAGTATCGAATCTGCTTATCTTAGGTCCAACCCATGCTTATATTCCAGCAGCCACACATGCTACAATCTCATTGGAGGATACTGTCACCTCTCAGTAGGCACCTGTCAATCACAACCTGCCTGAGCCGGTCAGGGCTGGCCGGCCACTCCCTCTTAATTACCAGATGGTTCCGCCTTAATCTTGGCTGGTTATTAGTCAATAGAGCATATCTGTAAACACAGAAACGTGATTGAATGATAACCGGTATTCAGTCAAACTCTCAAGATATTTAAGTACAAATACAGTATCAGCTAAATGAGAATAAAGTATAACATGAAAATCATACCAGTCCGTTGTTCCTGACCTATGAGTACAATATATGTACAATATTACCATGATTTTGATCTGCGTGGTCGTATTCCTCGCGTAGTTGACGGATAGTTATCATCATTCCAAATATAAGTAATCAAAGACAGAAAAAATCGCCGCTGATCTTCTCACGCACTACTTTGCATGCTGAGGACTTTTTCCCATGTTGAATTATCCAAGGAGTCTATAAGGTCTATGTCCTGGCACTCCTCTAGAGACAGTAATTTACACAAGTTACACACATATAGGCCTCTGCCATTCTATATATATATAAATTTTACGATAGATAACAAAAGCCTTTTATCTGTTTACTGAAGGTGAATAAGATGCACAGGTATATTGGTATGAAGAGTTCGACGTTTGTGTTCTCCATTACCAGCCAAAAGGGGTTAATGCTAATATCATTCAGATAGGCAATTTTATATTCATAAACAACTGTTACCAGTTTCATCAATCTATCAATTATAAGTCCGCGATTATCAGAACAAAAAATATCACAAAATATCACACATGCAAGGACACCTGTAATTTTTTTTTATTTGTTATCAGTTTCACCCCGTTTCAACTCTTGACACTGGTATTTTGAGTAGGTAAAATATGCCGAGTAACGTGCTACAACTGCTACTATTGGATGATACCAGAGTAATATTTATCTCGATGCATAAAGGGTCAGTCAGTGCACTATATAATCTAATAATTACCATCTGTGTCGGCAGAGACTTGTTTATAAACACGCCCTCTGTAATGGACACCCTTACCCTCGCCGTGCCGTATGGGAGGCCATGTGCTCGCGAACCCGGCTGTGAGGGAGGCGAGACAGGTTTTATTAGTAGAAACACCTGTGTCTTTTTGTTGGTGGAACTTATCACAGATAAGAAACACTCGGAGCTGATTCCGCGCCGCTGAGTCACACCTTGACCCGCGCGCATGCGTACCCGCGACGCGCACACCGTCACTCTCCCAGCAGATGTTTCGTGGCGCTAGCACTTACTAATCTCTGCCTCAACCCAACCCTGGTCCCATGGGTATCCACTAAAGACAGGGGGACTAGCCTACATTTCAGTTTTAAAACAGGAAAACTGTCAAGAGTTAAGAAACTCAAACAACTCATATCTCATGAGTTGGGAAATGCAGTAATTGTCAAATGAGCTTCACAGACAATCCAACTGTTTTCTTTTCAGCTCTAAGCCACTGTATAATGTGAATCCATAGTTCATTAGACTGCCCCTTCGAATGAGCACATGTGTCATGTTGACAAATAACATCCTGCAACACATGAGATTCTTTCCACTTAGGAAAGTAATCCGAGTCTATTCCCGATTTGACATCACAAATAACAGGAATGATTGTATAGTATTTACTATATAAATATGTACATCTCCATTTAGAAGTAGAACAAGTGCTAAGAGTTTATTGATATATTAAAAACTGGCATGTGGGGCAGATTTTGCCCCAAACAGGCAGGTCGGTCGGTGCAGAGATACAAGAAGGCCAGGAAGTAAGGCGCAGGGCCTATGCTAGGAGAGTGGCACACGGCCCCGGGCGATAAAGAGGGAGTTTTTGCCTCGCTGGTGATAAGATAACGCGGGCAGGTGTAAACTAGTCTCAAACTCACCGGGACCCAGTGGAGTCCACGTGAAGTCTCCAGACGTCAACAAAACGAATCTTTCACGTGAAGGGTGAGAATTCGTGTCACCTTCAGCCACCTCTCCGTGAGACATCTCAGCCCGGGACGCACGTTTCACCGCCAGTCCCCACCCCGCGATTTGACCTCTAGTTGACCTTTGACATGTGGGTTGTGTTGTGGTCGGTCGCATCGTGCCTGTCCGCAGTTTGGCGACGAGAGCCAAGGGAAGTGCCACGGAGTTACTACAACCTCCGGGAATTTCAACGGGGGATGCCACAGTCATACGCGAAATACCTCACGTGTTTTATTTTTTGGAATTACGGAGTAACCACAAGAATTTTCAATGGGCTTTATTCTCAGCTTTAAGTTACATCTTCTGTATTTGTGTCAGGTATTTCCTGATTTCGGATACAGTGTTGTGTGATAATGCCTGGCGTACAATATGTTACCTTGGAGAATAACACACCCTGGATACTAAAATCAGAAGTTGATATCCACTCTGGTACGTCTGAGTGTAGGTAGTTACGGAACTAAATACCTATGACTGGGGAATAATACCCCATCCCCAGAATGGTGACGTCAGGGACTTACTTACCCTGGAATCAGTGTCGTCACTGACTAAATCCGACGTCAGGATCTTATACCACTAGTGACGTCACGCATTTCTACACAGCGGAAATAGTTACGTCTTGTACACATCTTGTGACGTTTTGTACACGTATGTACAGACCACGAAAGGAGTGACATCACAGTCAGTGACCTCAGAAGGGGTCAATGTAGCCATTTGGGGATACGAGAATTTCTCTACCTGAGAATCTCACTCTTGTGACTCTGCACTCTTCATACCCTGGTCTAATATGTCTGTCTCTAGGTGGAGTGAAACTCCAAGCAGATCTGACAAAGGTGTACCGTTTTGTATATGGTAGGTAATGAAAGGACTAGACAAGACAGGACAGAAGATAACATAAGAAAGACTTATTGTTATCGAGTATAGATAGAGCCTCTCGTGAGTTTGGCTGGAGAGGGTGGTGATTTACTATATGATATATATACCATAAAAATCACGGCACTGAACAGGAGCCTCTTTTGTGACCGTTAACAACAGAAGTAATCCGTGCGGGGAGCGGCCAGCTGCTGCAGCTGTCATCACCGCCACCCAGGGCCCTGCTCCTACCACGTATTGTGGGTCCGGTGCCTGGAGCCTGGACCTCGGCCCCCCTCAGCCCAGTCTCTCTATCCTGACCCCAGCCTCCCCGTACCCCAACCCCGGCCTGCCATACCCCAACACTGGCCTCCCATACCCGGACATCGGCCTCCCGTACCCCGACACCGGCTTTCCGTACCCCAACACCAGCCTCCCGTACCCCAACCCCGGCCTCCCGTATCCCGACACTGGCCTACCGTACCCTGACACTGGCCTACCGTACCCCGACCCGGGCCTCCCGTACTCCGACACTGGCCTCCCGTACCCTGACCCCTGGCCTCTGAGGGAGGGGTGAGCGGCGACTGGACCTTACCAGGTACGAACCTCAACGTCTCCGTTCTGCTGCAGCCTCCCGGGAAGCAGGTCGGACATTCATCTCTCCGGTCTGACGGGGTGTTGTTGTTGTCGGCGGGAAGCCCCCCCCCCCCTCCCCGGGGCGGTCACGGGTGAGTGGGCACGCTGATGACGAGTCCGTTAGGATGCCCCCCCCCCCCCCCCCCCACAGTCAGCGTCACTCGACCGAGGTCCACTTTTTTTAAAAGCCTGCTCCACACTAAAAGGGATTACTCCTATTAGCTGACATCTCCATTCTAGTTTTTCCCCTCGGTTTAAAAGCCCAGCTCCATTTTTGGGGGTGTTTTTCTGTGTGGCGATTTCGGGGACAAAGATTCCCCGACAGAAAGCCTGCAGGAGCGTGCATAGTCTAGACGGTGCCCTCCCCGTGTGGAAGAACCGTGCCGCTGAGGTGGTGGTTGATGGTGCCTCAGGGACCGCCGTGTGACGTGAGGGGGTAACTAGAGACACGGGAAACCGTACATGTGTTCCCCGCACCCCTCTCACAGTGAGAACCGTGTACACCACCACCCTCCCACACCCCGGCCCGTGTACCCGCGCCAGCTGGGGCTGTGAGCGGCTTCACTCACCCCGTCACGGTTGAGTAGTCAGGCCGCACGGATTTCGCGGCTCGCGGCAGGCAAAAACAATAAGGACAATCGAGCACCACCAGAGGGGGACCAGAGTCCCGGTGAAACCAGCCGTGAAAGTGGCCCGAACGGACGCGAAATGTCGGCGCCGTGTCCAGGACTTTAACGTGGAGATACGCTCCGGTGAAGACGTGGATATCTCCAGTCATGCCCGGGAGTAGTAGCAGTTTCGTGCGCCGGACCATGAGCAATGTGGGTCCGAGCGATAACCGACCGACACCGCGATCCATCCGCGATCGCCGGAGTATCTGCGGGCCGGTGCCGGGTGACAGCAGACGTGACAGCCGGGCGGAGTACTATGGTGACAGCCGAGGAAGAGACCGGCTGTCAATGGCTTCTACCAGCTCCTATCGGGGGCAGGAAGCCAAGCCTAAGGCTGCCTACAGCACTGGCCCGGCCTCCCCGAACTGGGAGGTGTTGTGGTCGTTATATCAGAACAGAAGGAACAAAGGTAGGTTAGACATATTCTTAGGCTGTATACCTAGGGCCGTATGACCTTTTCACACTGTCAGTTGCTACCCATGACGTATACATGCCCGTACGTCACACTGTAACGTACAGGGTATGACATCACGTGACTACCTAACATTCCGCTATCTTTAGGTATATGATAATACAAAAACGGGCTCTCTTAGTACGTCAAAATACTTAGTGAGATTATTGATCAGATACATTCCTCTGCCTTCGACAATGGGAAGTATCTGATCAATGATTTTGCTACACATATTAAGTCTAATTGAACAAATTGAACATTAAACTACCAAAACAAACAAACTACACATATTTGTCATATGAAGACAGTAAGCAAGTTTCCGTATAATATGTGTAATAGTGCACTCATCTTACAGGTTTCAGTGGCTCCCTGGATTCCCATTGGATTATGTAGCAGGGTTCTTATCCCACCCCTGGTGTTTTCCCCATAGACTTAACAATGGAAAGTCGTACTCAACGCCCATTGAGTATTGTTTAAAAAAGATATACTCAAATGGTGATGACGTCACAAATGTTACAGGCGAGTGAGAAATATGTCACGAGTTTTGGTTGCGGATAATCTCACAAGGCAAAGCCGAGTGAGATTACGTAGCAAACCAACACTAATCTAGATCTCATGAAGGTATTATAAACATATGTCTCTTCGGATAAACTTTTCCAAATTAAACTGCATATTTATAACGGATATATATTGATCATAATGATAAATCCTCATCCAAGGTCATACAAGGGTTACCGTTATATGACATTCAAGCTCGTTCGCTAAGACTGTCTTACCTGACCAAAGGTCGTCCAAAAGTTTTGGATAAAGTTTACCCACATCGTCCCTGGGCTTCGTTAGCATACAGAAAAGGGTCTTCATGTACGATCCTAGATTATTCAAGAAGCCTCTGATTCCTTACCTAGTGTGGTAGTAGAGGATGAGTTACGAACTGCAAGGCAAGTTGCGGTCTTATTGAAACAATGGTAAATATTTAGACAGGTTTACAGATGGAAACAATCATAAGCAAGTCTACCCTCCGAGGGACTCCTTTTATAATCAGCTTAGTGATTTCAGCAAGTCGCGTGCGTGACTTTCTGAGACCAGAACAGAATAAAAAGAAGTATTCTTAAGTGATGAATGTTTCCAATATAAAGCCAATCTCAGCCCAGGGCATCACTAGGGAATATGTAGGTAATTCCCTACCATGTTATTGGGGGGGCCAGTAGATTGGTCTGTGGTCATACATCACAGATAATAGATGATTCTGAAATAAGTCCGCGGTGTACACTCTCATCTGAACTATCTGTACGCGCGACCATCTGTTAGACAAGTCGGTGAGTATCATGGATTATCTTACCCCCTCCATAGGCTCACCGTTAGGAACTCATACTCCACGGCCGTGAGGGTACTGTACCCAATACTCAATGGCTAATTGGGTGGTTTATTTTACCAATTGATAACATTATACAGGATGAGATAAAATCAGAAACCCCCTCGATGAAAAGAAATTTGCATTCGACGTTGTTTGATCACTACATAATTCACCCAGCTTTGCTTCGTAAATTACTCCACTGTCAAACTCTATGGAGTAGGGACCAAGTTATTTTCATCTCGAGAATGTCCTATGAATTGTTATATAACTGCGTGCCAATGTCTCGCACTTATGCGTCAGCTCTACGGTTTTCATTCTGCACACTGTGCATGAACTATTAGTACCACGTGACGTATTCTAAAATAGCATTATTAATGATTTCCAGGTATATGATATTAAGGAGACATAGTGAGTGTGACTGAATTGCATTTGTTCCTTGTTGTTTTGTATCATAAATACCAACCTCGTTCTTCAAACTCAGTGAATATCTCTGACACAAATCAACGCGGAACAGATTACATTCAGCCACACCAATTATTTTTCCCTATAATCCTCTTGCTGGTAATCCCCATTTATCCCTGCTCCTTCTGTCCACCCGTCTTCCAATCACCACCGTACCGTACACTAAAACGGCCACATCCCACCGGCTTATGACCCCACGTCTAGACGCTTGTTTGATTCTGTTACCATGACGACCGACACATGGCGTTCCTGTCTCGGCCTCGGCGACTGCAGCACCATCTGCTGGCGTCAGAGGCGACAGTTCATGTTGACGGTCCTAGTTTACAGCAATATGGCACAATATTGCTTTACCTTTGCCCTATACCATGGGAAAATGCGTAATTGGTTGCCCCCACCCTCTTTTAAAATATTTTTTGTCACTATACATACCAAGGTTGTTGATAAGATGTGTGATCATAAACTTCCCTGTATTGTGTACCTGACTATGGTCTACAAATGACCTCATTGACTATTTCAATAGCCCATACCTTTCATTGTTCATAAAAGCAATTTCTCTGTCCACTGATGTGATGGTGTACTACATTGGTTAGCACACCAACTCAGCCTTAAAGTAATAATTGACATGCAATTACACTGATATGAGATCGTCTACATCGTGTCCTGACAATGCCACTTCCCTCTCCGTATTTATATGTCCCCATCTGGTTCGATTTCTTCATATATTATCAATACACCATCATTCTTCACAACATAGCTCCTCTGTAATTCATATTTACGCATTCAACCTCTTGTTCTTTGGCTTATATTTACGCTGTGTTTACGCTGTGTGCGCCCCAGACAGAAAGAGTCATAGATGAAGGCATGATTACACAATATTTGCAGCAAAGTTGAACAGGGTCAGACAAAATCACTTGATCAGAGCCCATGACAAATCAATGTTGGTAATGATCACCAATTTACCAGCATTTCATGTAAATATAATTCACTCTATTGAGAAGTCGGCTTTCAGACAACTGCCACCCTGACTTCCGAAAATGGTAGAGATTATACTCAAAAATGATAATTTAAATATCCTACCATGGAACAATAACTGGTTCCCTAGGGCATATTGATATCTAGGACTTTGATTATTACCACTATTCTGAGATGACAGTGCAGTCTAGATGGTTGGCCTGTAGAACACTCTGGCCGAGATACAAGGCCGTGCACAGACTGACCTCAGTCCCTGTGCCTTTCCCACCTCTCCTAGACTTGCTCAAGTCTCTGGTTATGAACATTATTAAGAAATGAAACTACCTTGCAATATTTGGACTTCCCCTAAGGCCTGACAGGCCCAGCATCCCAGCAAGGAGGGGTGAGGTAGGTGGAGGGATAACCATAGGATGCAGGGACTGGACTCTAACCTCTCCCTGCCTACTGATACCACGCCATGCTTACCCCTCACCCTACACTCCCCCCTGCCTGGCTGATATTTGAGCCTGTCAGAGGAAGGGTATATAATGTAATGCATTTCATCCTGATTAATTTTGATCATTTAATAAAAGTTCATACTCGAAGACTTGAGCAAGTCTAGGCCTTGACTGGCCTCTGTCCCTGTATCCTACCCCTCCATCCCTTCTGCGTGACACAGGGCCAGTCAGAGAAGGACACATACTATAATGAATTGTATTCCGATTTTCTTTAATCATTTAATGAATGTTTATAATCAGAGACTTGAGCAAGTCTAGGCCGTGCATTGTATTGAAGGAGAAACCGCAATGCGGAATGCTGCCACTGTACCAAGCTGCTGGAGACGAACCAGCGCCCACCAGGTTCAGCACTACGCTCTGATCCCTCACCCCTTCAGCCCTCACCTGCATCCCCCAACCCTCCCCTCATAGTCCCCCATCCCAACCCCTCAACCTCATCCCTCGCACACATTAACCCTTACCTCTGACCCCTCATGTTTAACTTTCACACGCTCACACCTCACTCCTGACCACTAACCCTCAACTGCATACCCAAACCTGAACATTTGACCCAATACCACTTACTTTTACCCCTCAATTCACCCTTCCACTCTCAGCCCTTATACCTCACCCTCAGCCCCACATAGTTACCATTATCCCTCTGAATCCTAATCCTTCACCCATTCAACTCACTCTGGCACTCCCACCCTTCCCTTAACCCCTTAGCCCCACATAGTTACCATTTAACCCTCACTATGTAAATCCTAATCCTTCACTCCTTCATTCCCAACCCCATGCCCCCAATCTCGCCAACTCACACTGCTTCACTCACCCATTGTCCCTCATCCCTGAGCCCCTCATGTATATTTATCATTACCCCTCTCTATGTACATCCTGACCCTTCAGTCCCTCACCCCTTCCCTCCTGACCCCGATCTCCTCAACCCACCCTGCTCTCATCCAACATGAAGGTCATTTATCCAATGTCACGTGCTTTCACTTAACATAGCCAGACAAGATAAATGTTATCGCAGAGATTAATGTTTCACTCGCTATCAGCGAGAATTACTCGAGAGACGCTGTAGTATCTACGCAGCCTAAATGATGACGTCATTAACGACGTCACTAATGACGTCATTAGATCCTTCCCGCGTCCTACTCTTAGTTCTTTTCATCACCAGCAGGGCTGAAATGATTACTTGCAGCCCCTGCCCGTCTCCAATGGGACATTATATGGTAATACAATCTGACCGTATTAGCACGGTATCATTATTGAATTTATCTAATAACGCTAATGGTTACACATAATCAAAGACGGAGGAGGTATAACAAGGAGCTTTGAATCCCTCACGTGTTATGCAAGGAGAGTAGATGGGATTTAATCTAAATCCAGTGTGTAAATCGAATGAGGCATTGAAATATCCCTGAATTCTTTCTCAAAGAGGATACTAGACAGTCACAGTGCCTACCCCCCCCCCCCCCCCCCACCCGCCACTACACTCCCCTCAGCCTCACTGACACCTGCGCCTGTCAGAGGAGGGGTACATGTTGTAATGCAATTCATCCTGATTAATTCAAATCATTCAATTAAAGTTCATTATCCAAGAATAGGGCATACCTATGCATCCATAACCTGATGTTTTTCACATAAATGCCATAGAACTACACTTTAGACTCGGTGGTGCTCTCTTATGCAGACCTCAGAGGTCCTGCTATGTATCTTAAAGGCATATCTGAAGAGCCAGGAAGATAAGTACACATGGTACCTATGGTATTACTCCAGGGTAAATACAAGCTTTTTAAAAACATTAAAAAAATAATGCTACAATTCACAGTGTTGCCACCTGATATAACCCTTCAAATTGCTTCCTTCTGACGTATTCTAATTATGGATGAATGATATATGATATTTTGTCTAGTTTGTTTAAATAGTATGTAAAATAGGACTATTTACAGGAAATACACTGAAACAAACAGTTTTCTTCAATTCTCTCAAATTAACTTCGATGATTACAGCTGTCATTACTTACTAGGATTACTATATTCTCTGAGGGTTTGCAGAAAATGACATGGGTTTTACTGTGTGAAAACTAACTGTTTTAATTTTCTATAAACTGTATTATGATATCCTCATAATATTGATCTAGCCCTGTGACCGCCATTTTCAAATTAGCAATATGTTCTATAGCACTTGGAGGTCAGCATATTCAATTATCAAGAAATTGACATGGGTTTTACTATTGAAAGGTAAATTGTCCGATATACCTTTAACGTCGATATAACAGAGCATATCAAAACCAGATCAGCGATGACTTATGGAGCTATTGAATCACAAAACGCTTGATTCTGGGGAGCTTTTAACAGCCCTGTTGAAGTGTTGCCCCACACTGAATGCACCCTAAAGGTGAAGAGGCGAGGAATCACTGTACAGCGGCGGGTATTAACGATAAACAGAGCACATATGCGTCAGAGGTGTGGGTGGTTTGTACCATGGGACACTTAGCGTGGATCAATACACGCACATACCCGAGCAGTCCACCCAGCTGGCGAGTATTGAGGCAAGCCAGCGCCACCAGCTGTGCCCAGCCACCCCAAACCCCAATAAAACCACGTCAACAAAGGCGGGAAGTCAGCCGGGCTCACCTGCACCCTCTCTAGGCAGGTTAGATGCCTTACAAAAACATCCTCTGTTGCCGGAATTGGGGAGACGAAGTAAGGGTAATTGTTCACCACATATATACCTCGTTTCCATTGGCCGACGAAAACGGCGAAGATTTATTGAGTTACGGTAAAAATCTGTCGGTGGTGGCACTGATTGTATATCGGTATCATTTTATTGGTGAGGGTGCATTTTGTGCACTGATTCTGCTTTCTCGACATACGCACAGATTTTCTATGAGAAAATCTATCGGAATTGGTGTTTTTTACATAATCTATGCCAATTTAACATGTGAGAAGTCTCTGCAGGTCTCGTTTCCATTCCGATCTTCAGAATTACCAACCAATGGAAACGGGGTTATAAGGCCATTTTCCATTGGCCGACGAAAATGGCACCGATTATTTGAGTTCCCTATAAGTCTGTCGGTGGTGCCACCGACTGCAGGTCGGTATCAAAAAGTCGATGAGGGTACAATGTATATCATGTTTCTCCTGCATTCTACAGGTCTATGCCGGTTTTGAGTCTGTCGGTCGTTGAATAAGTCTGTCGGTGGTGCTCTCATTGTGTAACCCTTACCAAATAAATCGGGGAGAAAGTCAGACAGCAAGTCGTTGGTTGGTATACCAGAAAAGTCGATCAATAGTTCCCGACTGTAGATCGGTGCTGAATAATCGGCCAATGTAAAATGGCTGAAGGGGGAAGGTTGTTGGATAGCAATAAAGCTATTACCTTTTGACCAGTTGCAGTATAAATAATGATTAAATGGGGAGGGTATTAGCCGTGGGAATATAGCCGTTCATTTTCACATATCCAATGTGCATACACAAGAAACTTCGATGACATAATTGACCATAATCTAAAGAAACAAAATGGATATATTGAGGCATTCAGCAAATGACAAAATGATATTCCTATGAAAGAAGTTTAATGTTTTAGATTCCATGTATAGGTACCTCAAACCACTCCTGAGGATTGATTAAAATGTTTGACTCCTAGCCGTTTGTTGGCTATCATCGTCGGCTGTTAGTTCATACTGATTATCTAACACTGACTCTCTGACCACTTGAGTATCTATTGGTTGCACAGATTTTAGATTTACAAATGCCCATACAAACATAACTGACCCTCTCATCCCGCTCACAATTGCAGACTGCAGGCCTACCAGGGCTGCCAAGTATTACGGGTTTTTTTTTTAAATTTTACGAATTCCCACACTCTTCAGTGCCAGAATACAGATTACTGCAAGACCTATCCGTAATACGTATTTTCGATTTGGATGCGAATTCTTACTTGAATCATAGAATATCAACAAAGATGACAGATTTACACTTTTCCAAGGAAATTCAATTTTCATTTCTAGTATTTAGGATTCCTCTTCTTTGTGGAAAACAAAGATAATGTTAATTGACCCTCATTTACATCAATAGAACAGTGGTTTAAACCTCCCTACAGATCCTCAGCCCCATGGCATAGCCCATACAGATGTGATTTCCATGTTTTCATGGTTTCTCTTAGGCAGAAAATTCCACATGAAAAGCATTTCCACTCTTTCTTTTTCTTACCCTATCTCACATCCCTGTATTAATGTAAATGTGATGTTAGCATTGACAGAAACTGTGGGGTATTTGACTAAATTCACATTTTGTGTAAAAAGTAATACAGTAAACACGCCCAGTCAGTTTCAAATACAAGATATAAATTGGATTATATGTAGGAATCGTAGGCACTTAGAGAGGGAGGTAACGAGCGTAAGGTGCCATGTGAACACCTGTGACGAGTCACCGCGACACCTGGCGACTCACAGGATCAACTCACCGGCAGGTACCCCCTCCCCCCCTCCCACCCTCCCACCTGACCCCCGCTTACCTGGATTATCTGAGGTGACATGAGGCTAGAGGGGATTAAAGACTCATCCAGTTATACCCAATTTCCGAGCCTTTTATCTGTCGCTGTGTGGTAATATACCAGCCCCAGGTACTCCTACTCTTAATGATAGCCGTACAGTGTAGGAGGTACAAAATGTTATTAAGTTCTGATGCTCACATATAATCAGATTTCACTCTCTTGAATCGTAATTGTAATTTGCAATACAAATTTGCCAATTGCCTTTCAATAAATTTCAGCGAGTTTAACTGAATATAAACAATATAAATCCCCTTATTTTAATTGAAATTAAGTTTACAATTAGATCGGATTTAGAAATGTTCGTAACAGGTCATCATTAAACTGTAAATAAAGACAGCGAAGCATGAAAAGGATGTATAAAAAAAGACCCGACAACATGGGAAGTGTATGAATACTGTCATACGAAGATCTGACTTGATTTATGGCCCGTTATAAGAGTTATATAACCCTCTACCGTTGGTATCTATTTATCTCGACTGGGCACTCAGTGGTAGAGTATCTCTGTTTCTGACACTCATGAAGACGCCAATCAAGTAGATCTGACTGGCTTCGGCTTCTTGTTTCCCTGTAAACTGTACACCAAAAATCATGAAATGTGTTTCATGTAAAGTTGGAATTAAGCAGAAATGACGGCTTTTCACCTTTCCATGAAAATCCATGTTTTCATTTTCTGTATCTAATTTTATTTTTCCTTATATAGACAAAGATAATATGCATTGTGCCTTTCACACCAATGAAACTGGTTTGAATCTCCCCCTCAGCCTCACGCCATGGCCGACACTGATATGTTTGCCACGTTTTCTCTGTCTCCAGGAGGCAGCAATCTTCACATGAAAAATATTTCCACTTTTTGCTAACCCAATTGGCATCCCTAATTTAAGTGAGTCAATATTACAAATTCTCCTGGCGAGGTCTGATGATGCAGAAAATGTGACTGTCATCAGATGTTTGTGGGTTTGAGTACCTCTTTAAAGGTACTTTTTACAATTCATCTTTACTGCATCTCTCGTATTGCACGAGTTATTCTGACTGCTTGTGGGAGAGTTTATTCGATGGATGGGGCACGTAGCTATTGTGTTATGGAGGCCACTATCGTGATAAACAAGACACCCGGCGACAGGTCCAGTTATCAATGGATTTTATTTAAGATATTTTATTGGTTTCCTACAAATGGGTTTTAGCCTCATCTCACGATTATCTATAGATTACGACAACAGAAAACAGTGGTTGTCCTCTGACTTCAGTGGCGCTATGCTACAATTTCCTGGTGGATGATGGCAGAACTAGCAATCACTCTGTGCCCTTTAGGCCAATGTAGGAGAGCAGTTCTGTGTGTAGGGTCTTTTTTTAAATATTTTTTTTAAAATTTCACGTAGAGGATATACATAAGACATTCTGCTTTGGCAGGTATTGTGTGTCTTCTGAGATAGACTTACATAGTGCATACAACAACATCGGTCAGACAAATCCATAGGATCATCTTTCATTATGTACATGGTACATAATGGGTCTTGATTGTCCTTCCAGCAGATGTACAACTTGTTCATGAGTCATGTTTATGTGTAAGCAGGTACAGATGCAGACAGCTCAATATGTGTTCAAGTATATGAATGGGTCTAAGCACTGGTTCTAGTAGGTCTCATGTATAAGCGGGTGTTCCATTGGGCTGGCCATGAATCCGACGCATCGGGCTTCCAGTAAACATGCTTATAGTGTACAAACCCAAAGGGGTCATCCATAAAGTACGTACGCACCGAGAGGGGGGTCCAAAATTTCAGAAATTCTGCGTACGTACTTTATGGATGGCCCCAAGGAGATTTCAAAGGCCAATCTATTAGGTGTTATGGGCTTTCGCCTGTTACAATCCCAATGAGTTATATCAAAAACTACGATATTTAGATGAAACGGCATAAATGGAATACCATCCTTGAATGTGTGTGCCAATAAACAAAAAATTAAAAAAAATTAAACAATAGCCATTGTAAGAGGCCTCCTTGTACCCTGTACTTTAATAAACTTAAGTTATTCAACAGACCCCCGTCACGGTATGTTAGCCTGGCATTAAGACCAACAGATGAAAAGAATTGAAGAAAAAGACTCAATTCTACTATCTTTATTCAGTAATAGCGAACGTCCTGGGAAAAACCCAAACTACATAAAACAATTGTTATGGCTACGCTCTTGACATTTAGACTTACGCACATAGTTCTGTGCCAAAACTAAAGCTGGTGCTCCCATCACTCCCGTGGGAAAAGTCAGAATAACTTAGCTACATACCTAGTACAAGAAGGTGCTGTTAGTGTTCTAGATCCCAATTTTGTTATAGTTATTTATCTCTGAAAAAGGCATGTACGATTGTGACCCACTTACACCCAGTCAGCGTGTCAGTTCTTCACCTGCCTATTCTACGATCTAAATGTCTCACCACCTGTTGGTCAATGAGGTATTTCGGTCTCCGGTGACTGCTCATGGTCAGATGGACATGCCTCTAAGACACTGAGACACTGGCCCTCTGCATGTTTCCCAATGACAGAGAGTTGGCACGCAGATAGTTTTAACAGCACGCCCCTAGCTTTGGCAGTGTATATGAGCGTGTTTCCAACGATAAAAAAGGTAACCTCTGGACTGTTTGTCAAGTTTTAAATACCGAGTATGATTTTATCGCTTGACCTGACCAACTGAATGCAATATAGATTACCTTCGATATAAGCTTTGGCTCACTGTACCCATGAGGAGTTTCAATACAAATTGATCAAGGCACACTTAGATGTGGTTATCATTTAAAGCACCATTTACCCTCAACATGAGCACTCTGTATTTGGATTACGGAATGCCCTGTTCTGTGTATGGACAGCGCTCAGAAACTATATCATAAGTGCAAGATATTTGTCCAAGATGATAACGTATATTTTTTGTTCAGATAGTTGTGCTAGGCTCTTCACTTTCCACCATGTTACAACCTAGCAGTGCAGGCATACTTAGTACACTATATTATCATATAGCTATGGTCAAATATTTAGGAAATACTACATGCTTCTAGGGATGCAGGATTAATGATATTGATCGCACCCTGGGTCCAGCGTTAATGACTGCTGGTATGTATGTAAGTAATTAAAATGAAGTTTTTTTTATGCTTTCGGGTATCTGATAATTAGGAAACATATTTACTGCGGGGGGAATTGATGCCGTTCTCGGTCTTTTTTCCTGGAAATGTATCCTGATGCCACAGGTAGAAGGACGTATTTTATGGACATGAACAGATATCAATTCGCCCACAGTAAGCATATTTCCTCATAGTTGTGTTCCTTACAAACATCGCACCTCCCACTGCCCTCCCCTTCCCCGTGTAGATGGTTGGTGACGTCATCATACAGGTGGTTCCCCAGCCATGTTTGAGATCACATGCATCTATTGGTTGATACGTAATACACCTACATAACGTTACATGCACCCTGAGATGCGCCTGATATGGCTACACCAATATGAACATTTATTTACATAGCAGGGGTCATGTCCTTTCATTCAGGAGAGTTAGGCTGGCAGGTCAGGGCATGGCACCCAGGTTTGTCAAATGATGATCCTTGTCTAGACTTAAAGCAGTAGCGGCTTGTAATGAAACATACTAGAAGAAATACTGATTCAGGAAAAGATTCAGAAAATCTGGATAAAGGTTCAATTGAAATACCTAAATGTGCTTCATCCCCTTATGTTATATGCGGTTCTCTTTATACTCCGAATAGTATGTTATGCTTCTGATAAATGGTATACTTAATGAACATTCAAGAAACTTATTTCGAAGTACCCGATGATTTGACCTCATTATTGATGGGACTATTTTTCCGGAATCTCAGAATGGCGAATTCCAGGAGAATGCCTAATAGGGGTGGGGGCTGGTTAATAAAGTATATTAATTCCGCCCCTGACATTTCGAGACCTGGCGATATTTCGTGCAGCGGGGGAAATCGCTTAAATCCTCAGTTTATTAAAGTAGTGTCCTGGTGTAGATGACACTCTTTTCCCATGTCCGCAGTTCCCACCACAACCACCTGCCTAGATCACTCACCCCAACTCCTCACAACATTCTCCGGAATGTCAGTTCAGCATTCAAGAATGTGAGGTCACAGGTGTGAGACAGGCACTGAAGTATATCTGTTTGACATCTTTTTACTACAACACTTTATCTCACCCTCTGTGTCGTCCATTCCTTTAGTATTTACAATGGTGAGATGAATAGAGAAAGTAACTCAATTTGGTCAAAGTCCAACTCGTCTGAACACTACATGATAGTCCCTCGGCTTCGCCTCGTTCATTCCCCTGGAGCCTACTGAAAATATGATTGATTTAAATCCCAGTGGACTACTCCAGAATAAATAAAAATTAAAAGAATATATACATATATATATATATATATATATACATATATATATATATGTATATATATATATATATATATATATATATATATATATATATATATATCATGTCGCGTCAAACTCATGGAGAACAACAACGTTGACCAAAACTTGTTGGCTTCTTCTTTAGTCTTTTTCAATGTATGTAGAAAGAGTAGGCAATTGTAAAAAAGTGTAAAGAGTTTAAACAATATATTGAGACTGATTACCACTATAAAACTGGAAATAATTATCAATAACTCACCCATCCCACATCCGCAATCATTTTTCCATTCCCTCTTCCTATATTGCTCTGATACTATGTGTTGCTCCTATATCAAACAAAAGTGTACGCAACTGTTATACCTGGATTACACTGTCATTGATTACAGATTCAAATCCAATGTACACGACTTCAGGGCCATTGTATGCGGTAAAATAGTCCCTTTATGCTGTAGAGCAAAATAATGTCAGTCCCTACAGATATTTTCTTTGTTTGTTGAAAAGTTCCACATAAAACCAGACAAGCTGATTTAAGGTATTTTCTTTAAAATGGCAAGTCCTGGATTCAATTTACTCGAGACGATGGATACTATAAGGATACGTAGTCAGTGAGCCCGTAGAGATGGACGTTCGAGGTCCTTCAGTCGTAAATACGACGTCAACCTCTCGTGGTTAACGGCCGCCTGTCCACAAAACTCTCGCTTATTGTCTATGTACTGTCTCGCCATAAGGTCACCAGAACCATCAACAAGTGGCAGTGATGCACAGCGGCCAAATATCACAACTTTAAAGAGGAAACCTATGAAAGTTTAGGGTCTGAGCTCGTATCCCATCGAGTTTGAATCACGTAGTAATTCACAAGGCGAAGCCGCATGAATTGCCATGTGATTCAAATGAGATGGGATCGAGGTCTGACCCTAAACTTGAATGGGTTTCTGAATTTATCTCACCCTTAATATTGACTAATGGGCTAACATTTGTGACATTATCCCCCATTGGATATTTTTCCTAAATATCTAATGGGTGTTAGATACGAGTTTCCAATGTTAAGTCTATGGAGAAAAAATATCACTTACACACATTGATATTCCTCATTGATATTGGGATTCGGCAGCTTATTCTATAAACACTATTACCACAATTTCAATCTGCGTGGCCATATTCTCCACGTAGTGATATCCGAACGATAGCGATGAGTATTGCGTATTATTATCCACCTTATACCGAGTCTACATACTAAACCTATGGAGCCTACAAATCGCTACTAAGTAGAATACGACTTTCCGTATTCTACTAACCAGAATACGGCCTTTTCTGCCACCTCATCCTACTCAGTAGCGATCTGTAGGCTCTATAGGTTTAGTATGGAGACTTCGTATTAGGTGGATGATATGTTAATGAGAATTCTCCCGCAGCATCTGATACTCTCAATCTCCGTAACTTTTCACAGGGTAAATAACAGAATAATGGTCACTTCGTGTTTCCCTTTATATTCTATTTTCTTTTCCCACACGCCTCATCTCTAAAATGTTCCTCTTGTCACACGAACTCCAGCCCCTCTTTTTCATCCCATGAATATATCACAACTGTTCACCATGCCATCGTACTCTGCTTGTTTTGTCACACACAATGCCTGGTTGAAATGTCTTCTCACACTGCCCTCTCTCCCCCGCAGTGGTCTCCGGCGGACGACCGAACGGAGGAGGCCTGCGTCCCACCGACCCCAACGACGTTGCTAGGCAACAGCCACGCAATGGTGGTTCTTCTTCAGGCCGCCAGGGGGCCTCGCGGAGACACACGGTCACCATCGGCGGCATGGATCTGGAGGCGACACCTGGTAACGAGGTGAGCAACTAACCACTCCTTGTAGTGCAGTCTGTGTTGTAATATGCGGCCATTCATAAAGCACGTACACACTAAGGGGTGGGTTGGGGTGGTGTCAATATTTCGAAAATGTTACGTATGGTCCATCTTTGTTCAATTGCGTACAAGATTGCGACGGTTCGGGAGGAGTCAGAAATATCAGAAATTCTGCTTAAATACTTTATGGATGGCCGTGATTGGAAACTTTACATCACGATTTGTTAAGCCATGGAAAGTGTATTCTGTTGCGACATTGCCATTCTAACATTAACTTAGTGAGGCCTCATAGAGATTCATATTAGTATATACCTGTGGCTGTATGAACTACGTATACTGCCCGCCCCTACCCATGGCGTATATTATACCCGTACGCCACACTGTGACGTACGGGGTATGTGATCACGTGACCAGGTAAAATTCTGCCATTTTTAGGTATATAATAATACGAAAACAGGCTGACTGTCTTCGTACGTCAAAATACTTGGTAAAATTGTTGATCACATACATCCCTCTGCCCATGGCATCGGAATGTATGTGATCAACAATTTCACCAAGTATTTTTAACGTACGAAGACAGTAAGCTAGTTTCCGTAATTTATCATATACCTATGGTCGAACATTTATCAAATACTACCTGCTGCTATGGGTGTAGTATTAATAATGATCAGGCTCTATGGCCATAGTGAATGATCGCTAGCATGTAGGTAATTAAAACGACATAATTCATTTATTATTTTCAGGTATATAACAAATTACAATAGGGAAAAATAGTAACCGAGCCGCTAGTCATGCTGTTCTCGGCCTTTCATCCGTGAAATTCGATCCTTCGTCTACGGCGGCGGGCCATATATCAAGAAGGAAAGACCTTGAATGCCTATCGCTATGGGCTCAATAATCATGTTTCCTCATATTACGTGGGATCCTGGAGATTAAGCCATAGTTGGGGATGCTTAGGGGTATAGTTATAAGGAGGGGCGGGGGATATCTCAGGGGTATGGTCGAGCTGTGTAGGGAATGATCTCCTTGATGAAGGCCCATCTCCCTCCCCCACCATTACGGCCATGGGCGCGGAGTGTCCGGCCTTACATAGGGCTACAGCAAACTCATCTACTGCTATGTAGGGAATATATATAATTTTCTCATGCAGTATTTTGCATCAGGTATATTTCATATCTAACTGGATTATAATACCAAGGTTGTCAGACTTTATGGGTTTGAGTCCGACTTCAGCCACTCTTCTCCTTCACCCACAGCAGTGGTAGATTAACTGCTATATCAAAGGCCAAGTAAAAGGGAAGTGAAAGAACTCGCACCTCGGTGAATGTGTAGGGATGAGATTTCTACCTAAATTCATCCCAGAGATTCGGTCAAACCCAAAGTAAGTCTAATATTTGACGTTAAACTAACCAAACAAACAAACATCCCTAACGAAGAGAAAAGAAGACATTTCCTCAACGTCTCAGCTTTCCATATCTAAAGTTCTAATGGAAGCTGTTCCCTTGCTTTCTAGGTTAGATAACCAATTTAATTCAGGTAATACTGACCTGGATGCCAATAGGACATACCACGTTGCAAAGGTTGTGCAGGGAATTGCTTCTGTCATTCAATACCAATCATAAATGCCTACAATTCATCGTATTCATTAATAGCTGGCGTCAGTGTTACAATCATCTATTCACCGTTGACCAGCTCAGATTTTAAAATAGACTTTGCAAATATTATATTACATAGTGTTGACAGCATAGGTTCCTCTTTCATCATGTCCAATGTCCAGTGTCCATTGTTGACTATCATGCATTGCATTTCATGATTTATGCGTCGGCGATATCCGTGTGTTATCACTGGCCTGATATCATTAGATTGTTACTACGAACCGACGTATTGTAGAGTGGTACGATCAGCGTTGTACTTTTTTTCTGTGTTCGTGTACTTTTTGCGTTTTTTACTGTGTGTTTGTGCCTGTCATGACAAGATAGTTGAAAATCATATGCACCTACATGTGACCATTTTTCAAATTAGATAAAAGGTTGTATAGATTGATAATGCATTATGTTCTGCTGATTAAAAGCCTATCGACACTGCTGAAAAGGACAGACCGCTAATATGAATACCGTTGTGTCCCCCCCCCCCACACACACACGCACGTAACATATACCATTCACAATTACCATCTATTCATATTCTTATTCCCTTTGTTTTATATAGATATTTTGTGAAGGAGAGAAAACAACCATTGATTGAATGCCACTACATGCACGGATTAAATTGCCTGTTATTGAATAGATTTTAGAAAATAGGATTCTCTCATTTTGTAAACATGACAGGTGTGGATTAGATACAAGTAGATTATAAACATGTAGACTATATACATGTAGCTTCAGTAGCCGGTGCTTATGCATACATTTTGCTTACCAGGAGCTCAGGTTTTATTGCAGTAGATTCTGGTCATATCAAAATACTTTAGAATATTTTTAACCATGTAAATTTACATTATCTCACCCCTGAGACAATATATAGTATTCTAAAAAGTTGCCTTTTCACATAGTAAAACCCATGTAATTTTCTTCAATCTTTCTCGGAATGTAACTTATGTAGAGTGCTGCAGATTTATGTTTTAAAAATCATAAGTTACCATCCTTGTTTTTCATTGAATTGAAGAAAAATCTAAATCTTGGTACATTTCTAATATAAATTAATCAAATGTGAATTGGCTTGATTTACCTATTGGGTTAGGTCATACTCACTAATATGTTGTACTTTTCTCATTTGGTATTAGAATAACATGGTCGGAATCGATAATTTTCAGTATTTCAAAATCACCAGTTGGCAACACTGTGTGTTGTAGGATATGCCTTTTAACGATGGGTGGTGGTTTACTGAATCCCCATACATTCTCAATGTAGACGATGTACAATAAAGCACGGCTTGCCATAGCCTCATAATAGACTCTAGACGAAGCAGACACGTGTATCGTCTTAGCGGGGAGGGGTCTAAGGGGAAGCTGATCCACTAGTTCCTACTTATGGCGGGCCAGACGACCATAATGAAGTCTGTCGTGTTTACCCACGTTTTCTCTGTCTACTAAGACGTCTGCTGTGGCTGTGAGAGAAAACATATCACCATAACTAGATTCATCTCACAGGTGGTCTAAGGCGCAGGGCACCTGTGAGTGTACATCCGACCAGGAGTCGTTCTCCTCTCACTGAGACCAGGATGTGGACATTCATTACCGGAATTCTTTGTACTATTCTGGGAATTCCAAGAAGCGGAACTAATATTGTCTCTGCTAAGTAATCTGTTAATTGTTTTGTCCTTGCCGACTTACGTCGTAAGTAAGAGACAGTACTCTGAACACTCTGACTGATGAGAGTCGTGAATTTAAGGAGAATGTAGTGTACAGAGAGAGAGAGAGAGGGAAAGAGAGAGAGAGAAACAGGGACATGTAGAGCGACAGGGAGACAGCAGGAGCGAGACAGAGAGAGAGAGAGAGAGAGAGAGAGAGAGAGAGAGGGGGAGGGGGGGGGGGGAGAGACAGAGAGAGAGAGAGAGACAGAGGGAGGGAGACAGTCAGAGAAAGAGAGGGACAGAGAAACACAGAGAGAATTACAGATAGAGATACAGAGACAGAAAGAGAGAGACAGAGGAAGAGAGACCGAGAGAGCGAGAGAAATAGAGAGAAAGAGAGAGACAGAGACAGAGACAGACAGAGAGAGAGACAGACAGACAGAGAGAGAGCACGCACGCACAGACAGACAGAGACAGGAACACAGAGAAAAACAGAGACAGAATTTTGGCTAAGATTTATTCCCAATTTCTATACTAAATTACGGCTTAATTTTATTCTCCATCAAATTCCTAGTCGGAAGTAAGAGACAGTATACGTGTGTTTTTAAACAAATACATTTATATTACCTACGTCCACAATTTAATCTACCATAAATCAACCTTCATAACCATCGAATTTAAGCTAGATTTTCATCAATATTGGGCTCGATGATACAGATATCTACTCTAAGGAACACATCATATATTTTCTTGGTTGTAGGATGTTCTGTAAGAAGATGCAATGAGGTTCTAAAGGTAGCCCTAAATCCAGCCAGTCGCAGATTACGCCAGGATCAGAACCCAGATCCTGTGAGTTTAGACACAGATTACATATTCTGACTACATATGCTAATTGGTGTTACCCGACTGGACAGATGGAGTCTTGGACCCCGGCTGCTGTTACTACTGTGAGATAAGGGCAGGTGGTCAGAGGGTGGTCGCAGGTTGCATAGCTCCGGTAAGGTAGCTGCACCCAACTTTACCACATTCAACGATTTTATCGTGAAAACCTTTTGATGGAGAATTATCATCCATTTCACAGTTTTTGTTGCCCTCCTTTTACACCTGTTTTTCTGCCACCATGCTCTTTTTTCGTTCCTCGTCGGCGTAAAAATGATATTACAGTATCTTAACTATCCTGTTGATCCAAGAATGAGTAACAGTAAATATTGATACTCATAACGCTAGAATAAGGTATCATAACTTTGCAGTTTCCATTTATTTTGCTTTTCATTATAACTGAGATAAATACATTCATTTGAGACTATAATAAGCAGATCGGCACTACTTGACAAATAACCCAGACCCACAGCTAGGTGAAGAGTATGTCCCAGACCAGGTAGTGCAAGCTTTGTATTCCACCCTCTACCACCCTCTGCCTCTGCAGTAAGCACAGAACTTGTTCTTACCTCACCTCTTGTATTTTTGCTAATAGACTTACCTTTAGGAACTCATACCCAATGCCAATGGAGTATTGTAAAAAAAAAAGAGCTCAATGGGGGTGAGGTCACAAATGTTGGGCAATCAGTCAGTGATAGGACATAGGTAAATTCTGAACTGCAACCGATCTGTAGCCACGGAAAATGTGCCATTAGTTTGCTGCGTAATTGTGAAACCTCCCCTGTGCACCACCAGTCATATAAAACCACTGCCATGCGCCGAGTCTGAGTGTCTCCTACTGCTGCCCTCCTCCTATGTTCATTGCTTTCACACTCTGCCCTCCACCCTCTGTCCTCTCCACACTGCCCACCGCCCACCGCCCACCGCCCACCGCCCCATCTCACCAGCCTCCGTACAAAGCTGCCGACCACTGTGACGGCCCGCCCGCCCCTCCCAACCCGCCGCCCGCCGCCGTCTGCCCGCCGCTCGCCGCCCGCCGCCCGCCGCTCGCCGCCCGCCGCCCGCCGCCCGCCGCCCGCCGCCCGCCGCCCGGCTGTCGGCACTCGGCGCGGTGAGGTGGGACCGGGAGCGCGGCGTAATGCGGCGCCTGTCAGCGCGCCAGGAGCGGGCCGGGAGCGGGGCGGGGCCGGCATGACGCAGGTAAGACGTGTGTGGCCAGTGTCAGGTGTGTGTCAGGTGTGTCCCAGCCCCAGCCTCTCCCCGCCCTGCCCGGGGTGTGGCTGTCACCCCGTGTGGTCAGCACAAGGTCATTTATCACCCCGCAGACGGAGGGGCAGGCAATGACCCGGCACGAGGCAGTTCTAGAACCGGACGTCTGCGTCGGGGAGTCCGACACGGGACGGAGTCAGTTTACTCTGTACTCCAGGTACTGATAGGCCTGTGGACGAGGGGTGGAGTGTTCATGTGGAACTGGATCCAGAATCAAATAAATCAACAATACTCCACAAGTTTGGATGAGCTGCAATCGTCATTGAGGCGAAGCTGAATGACCATTACATTTACAGCACATCCAAAAGAGTGGAATACTGTTCGTTTTATGATTCGAGTTATGTTCTGGATTTATCTCACCCCTTTCCAGACATTAGAATAGCATCACAATATCAGAATAATTCAAATTACTTCGCAAGTCCAGTTAGGAATGTTTAAATCTCCATGTTGATGTCTTGCCTACCTTCGCAACTCCTGGCTGCTGATTATCCAGTCATTCATGACATCATATAGCATCACTGTGCCTCGACCATGGCATAGTATTGACACTTTACATTGGTGATCATTGTGTATATATTCTGATGTTATTCCTATGGCTAAACTTGTACTAGGGGGAGATAAACGGATGAATATACTGCTTCTGGTCACTGAGTGTATTTTACATAAATGTGTATCATGGTAGACTATTAAGAGAACACGTGGTTAATGAGCCCGTAGGGATGGCCGTTTCGGGTCTTTTGTTCCATAAAATACGTCCCAACGCCTGAGGTGGAGGGACATATTTATGGGATAGAAGGCTGAAAATGGCATTCCTATACTTTCAGTCACTATGTTTTCTTATTATTGTATACCTAAATAACCCCCCAAAAAACCGATTTTTTTCCCAATTACTTAGGCATCTATTCATAGCTCATTCACTACGTCTCATTGAGCCCAAACATTATTTATACTGCACCCCTGGCAGCGGGTAGTTTTTCATAGACGTTCAGCCATAGGTATATATATCCAGGGGCCCATTGGATAATCGAGGATCATACATGAATACCCTTTTCTGTACGCCAAGTAGACCCAGTGGACAATTTAGGTCAACTTAATTCAACACCTATGGATGACCTTATCAACGGCTAAGACTGTCTTAGTGAACGAATTTAAAATGCATTAAACGATAACCCTTGTACAAGGTACAGAAAAGGGTCTTGATGTATGATCCTAGGTTATTCAACAGGCCCCTAGATCTGCCTAAATCAACATGTCATCATCATGATCAGGGGTCTATAGTCGCAGTATGTGTGCCGGATGTTCCTTCCTCACCTTACAAAAGCCTTGTGCAATCATTTGTCATGCAGGTGGTTTTTATGCTGTATATTGATTTTCCCTTCATCCGATCATCTCACCGTTAAACATAACGCGGCGTGCTATACGCCGTCTGGTTCATAACAGGCATATCCTTAATCTAAATTCTTAATCATCGCCTCATCTGAGCCTCGATATTAGAGCGAGGCCTTCCAAGTGTGTACGCAAAATGTCTGCCTCCTCCAACCTCTCAATCTTGTACGCAATAGAACAGAGAATGAGAATACGCAAAGATTTCAAAATTGTTGACCCACACCCCCGCGCAGTGCGTACGTACTTTATGGATGAACCCGACTTACATAGAGTTCTCCTATACTTCCCCTTCAATTTCTTTTTTAAGGAAAGAATTAGGATTAACATTTTATGGTTTGTGTTATTGGAGATGTGCTGGTATATTGTCCTTGTGTAATCATCAAAAATCGTTTGAAATGAAGGTATATATAAAACATGACTTCGATGATAAAAGTTTAGAGTCTAATAAAGGTACAAGATATTCTATTGTCCAATGGTAACACATTATAAATGCAGCCTGTGAATATTGATCTACGAGGGAAAGGATATATACATACTCCTATCTTTAGAAATCCGGATAGAATCTCAATATATTTTTGCATGGACAGTACACTCTAGAGAACGCACTGTCCATGATATCAGCAATATTGGTGCAGATAATTAAAAGGAAAATGATAAAGGGGAACTGGTCCCGGGTGAAAGAATATAAAAGTTGCGAAGTAAGGACAAAAGAAATGGCCGAGTTAAGTAATTTTCCTTCGATCCCTACCGAATAATTTTGATATTATTTCTCCCGGTACTTATTTGCCTATTATTACATGTCTTTAAAAATTGATGGCAATTTGATGACCTTTTATCTCTGGGGAGGCTTTACCTGCCCTTATTGAGTGATTTCAACGTTTATGTTTTCTTCACGCCCCAAGCTTTGATCTGACTAGTCTAGAAGGCATCACGTGGTCAACTTAGGTATAAAAACGTCAGCCTTGGTATGAAAACTGTAGTTACTACACCCTCAGCAGTGGTATGGGTCCAAAAGTGTTCGGCCATAGCTATATAGTAATATCTAATATATTTTAAAAGGGGGCGCTTCGTTTGAATAATTATAATCATTTCAACAATATTACACGACATGTGTTATTACACAATAAAAAGGAACCGCATCGAGATTTGTAGCTGCTGATAATATGCCATGAGTTTTGGTTGCAGAGTGATTTTATGAGGTAAATCCGATTGAGATTACGTAGCAGACCGAAATGACATTCCTATCATACATCCATTAATCAATTCATTCCGTTCAATGGATTTCCAATGGATTGGAATAACTTTTAATCCATCAAATATATAAGAAAGAAGGTCCAAATGTATTTTTAACTTTTGATCCTCGCCATTATTTTCAATACTTTTGCTGAAGTCTGAGAGTCAAACACGTTGGGGTAAGGCTTAAGGAATCCAGTTTGAACCATCATCACATGTGTAGAAAGGATATTTGAATTTGATGGTTACAATGAGAACACAAAACGAGAAGAATACATAAACTATGTTGTATTATATAGACAGGTAGACTCTACTAGACAAGCAATGGCTACCTGGAGATATAAAGCAATTAGTAATACATGTATGTACATTTATCTCACCCCTGGTTTTTTCCCCCATAGACTTAACATCGGGAATTCATACTGGAGATTATGTCACAAATTGTTAGCCAATTAGTCAAATCCAGACACCTATTCAAGTTTACGGTCAGAGCTCGATCCCATCTCATTTGAATTGCTACGTGATAAACGCGGCTTCGCCTTGCGAATTACTACGCCATTTAAACTAGAAGTGATCCGAGCTCTGACCGTAAACTATCATAGGTTTCCCATGTAGTATATATATTGAGTATTAATATATGGATATTCAATGACACACCAGGAATGGGTGCTTTTGGATGAGAGTGAGGCACATTCAGCGGATCATGCGAGGAACTGAGTTTATGACTGCGTGATATAGATTTTATCTCACAACTAGTCATTTTCCCCATAGACTAAACATTGGGAACTCGAACTCAACACCCATGAAGTATTGTAAGAAAATACTCAACGGCTGATGATGTCACAAACGTTTGCCAAGTAGTCAGTACTAGGGCTGAAATAGAATCTGAACCACGCTCGATCTGTAGCCACTGAAAATATACCATTCATTTTGATATACTACGGTAATCTCACTCGGCTTTGCCTTATTGTACTCTACAAGCAAAACTTATGGTATATTTACAGCTTTATCTTGATGCAGTTCCTTATTAGTCCTCACCTTAGGAATAGAAGTACTCAATATATCTATGTGCAGGAGAAATATTTGATATCAAGTAAAAGCTATGATCACGTCTAATAGGTGATATGAGACAACACCCAGTCCTTTTTAAAGTCTCAACAGTCTTCCATTCTAGACTGGATATGAAGTAATTTGCGCCTTTGACAAGGCCCTCAATATCTGAAAGTGATATCAGAATATTGCTGACGGATTTGGTCTGACCTTGAGGAGTGTTTTGTTAATATTTGACCTCTAATTTTCTCCTCTAATTTCCCAGAGGGCGGAGAAGGAGAGACGCGCCTTTCTCGAGCATCTCGCCCGCAAGTTCCCCGAGCATGCGCACACCATCAAGTCGACGCAGACGATCAACGGACGTCCGGTGAGTACTGCTTGTTACCCGCGTGTCCTTCAGCTTAGCCTTATCAGGACGGACTGAGGCCAGCGAACCACCATTTTGTTTTTATTCAGTAATCTTAAAGACAACAGCAATCGCCTATTGTCAAGTGGACAAACAACTGACGCATACAAGACATAATGACCTGGTACAGACAAAAACTTTCACACACACTAGTATGAAGCCGCTTAGTTCATTTTGCAGACATGTCAGAGATAATATGATAGTAAATCCTCCCCATTAACACAGAAACACATGTATGATCTCACGATCAAAAACTTTTATATGATATTAAACATTAAATAAATCCAGTAGCTACTCTTTAACTCTTGCTTTAAAAAGTTCCGCTTTCGGTAGTTTTTACGTTTCAGTATTGAGGCTATTCCAGATTAGAGTCCCTCCATATAAGGGTGATCTCAGATATTTATTACCAGTCGGTTTCTTTACTTTTATTTTTACCTTCCCAGCAACTAGTCCTGGTTGTAGATTACTGCGGAACAGTGACCATATTCTGTGGACTTTTCTTGTCTTCTTTTATTTCTGTATATGACACTGTTCATTGGAGGTGTCCTTTGATACACGGAATTAGTTCTTACAATATAATAACACTTTTATTAATTTCGCATTGGTAATATGCATTGAGGCACCACCACACTAAAAACACACCCGAATTATGAGTTTTGGCGACTATGTTCTCGTCTTCTAGCGGTACTCACTCCCATCAGCATCCGTCCTTACAGGGTTAACCATTACAGAGGATTAGTCATGTGTAGCAGTGTCAGCCCTACCTGTGTACTTGCCATGACCAGCAGTGACCCGGATCGACCTACAGACACGCCCCCTGGTGGGCAGGTGGCAAACCTTCAACATCCGGGCGATAAAGAGGGATATTATACACCCAGCCTGGTTCACTCCTTTAATAAGGGAATCCCCGCGTCGGGGCGGCGGTGTGGTGTCCTACCGGGTACGTGGATGAATGTGACCTTGAGGTGTGTGGGGCTGCTGTATGGTGGTCTTAGAAGCGCAGTGGGCAGTGATTAGGACGTTGGAGGTGGTGATGTTTGTATGGACAGGCGTCATGGCTGACACTCAAAAGAGACTAATGATCATGTGAGGGGCGGGAGGGAGGTGGTGGTTGACAGGGAGGACACCTAATGAGGAACCCCGCGGAGACTTACCTCACCCCTCACCCACACACCCGTCATAATGTTAGTGTGTGAGGAGCGCCTCCACCGAAATGCGTCAAAGTCACTTAAAGTCTCTCTTTATTATTTCATCTCAGCCCTGGTACAAGTTTAGCCATAGGAATAACGTTAGAAAATAATACTCAACAATCACCCTGGTAAAGTGACAATACTACGCCACGGTCGTGGTGGAGTGAATATGAGATGACGTCATAAGCTATTCACCAACAGGATTTGCGAAGTACATGTAATTTGAATTATTCTGATATTATAGCGCTATTTAACGTCAACGAGAAGGGGTTATATATATCGAGAACTGCATTTGAATAGTAAAAAAACACAGTATTCCACTCGTTTGGATGGGCCGTAATCGTCGCTCGGCTTCGCCTCCATGACGATTGCAGACCATCCGATCTTGTGGAGTATTGTGTATTTATATGATTCTCGATGCAGTTCTGTATAGATATACCTATGTGCAAATATCTCACTTTTACTGACCAGGAGTATAGATTCCGTTTGTCATTGAGTGACGAAATTATATTCATACATCCCTCCGTACCACGTATCCACCTGTCATTTTCGATAGAGTGAGTTTTAAAATGGTGTTTTTAATTATTTCCAGGTTTATGATAATAAGGAGACATAATGAATGTACCTGAATTCCATCTGTTTCTCGATATCTCGATCGGAAATATTTCTGAACAGATTCCATTCGGGTACACTGACCATGTCTCCATATATTATACACCTGCGCACACCTGTCTTACGGTTACTTTCCTCTGTCCAGTGTATGTAGGTTAAGCATATCTCACAGTAGTGAAATAATATGATGTACGGCCCAGTGTGACGTGAACGGCCCACTTTACCTTAGTTCCGGTAATGATTGTCAGGGCAGGAAAAGGTAACAGAGTTGTGGAGGTGTGGGGTATGAATAGAGGTGTTAGAAATGGTATAGGTGGGAGGGGTGGAAGGAGGTGTTGGGTGTGAATAGAGGTGTTAGATGTACCCACTCTCCCAGCAGATCTTTTATGACGCTTGCGCTTACTAATCTCTGCCTCAAGCCAGTGACGTCACATAGATAAACTACATTTGGGATTTAAGTAAGTGTAATTGTCAAAAGTAATGAAACTCAAATAGCCCATACCTTATGAGTTTGGAAACACAGCAATTGTTAAATGAGCTTCATAGACAATAAAACTGTTTCTCACCAGCTTTAAACCACTTTATAATGTGGATCCAGAGTTGATCAGACTGCCCCTTCGAATGAGCATATATGTGTCATGTTAACAAACGAAATCCTACAACACATGAGATGCTTTCCATCAAAGAAAGTAATCCCACGGTCTTTTCATGATTGGACATCATAAATAGCGGGAGTGAGTTTATAAGATTTACCATATAAACATGTATATCTATATACAAGTAAAACACAAAATACTCCCTATAAAAATGCTCAGAATTTAGAGTATTTTAAGAACTGGTGGATGGGACAGATTTTTCCCCAAATGACAGGTCGGTGCAGAGATACACGCAGGGCAGGGAGTAAGGCGCAGGATGTGTGCTCGGAGAGTGAGATGTACCTGACTGTATGGAGGCGCGGGATGTGTGCCCGGAGAGTGAGATGTACCTGACTGTATGGAGGCGCGGGATGTGTGCTCGGAGAGTGAGATGTACCTGACTGGTTGAGGCAGCTCCAGGCAGTACAGAGTATGATGAATGCCCGGCTCACTGTACGGAATACGAGTCTGTCTGCCAGCGGCCCTCTCCGTATACACTGACCACTGACCGCCCGCCGCCAGCAACTCTTTGGGTTTTATTAGGCCTTTCACTAGGCTGCATAGCACCAAATACACACCCTGAAGTACGCTGTTGCAGAACCATTTTCACCCCTGTTATGTGCTGGTGCTGTTCACAATATCCACAGTGTCGTCATTATATCACACCTCCGTGGTAATTCAAAATAGTTAGAAAGTTATATAATAGTAATGATATTAACCATGATATAGTTTTACATAGTTTAGAAAAGTATTATAAAAATATTCTCATTATTTCACTAAAAAAATAGCAATTACTTAGATTTCGGAAGTGATGCCTCAGGGCATCATAGTGTACTACGCCCGGGAATGCTTCCAGGCATCACACTGTTCTATGCCTAGGAATGCCTCCAGGCATCATAGCGTAGCTAAAGGGTTAAACACCTATACAAAGTGTCCATAGGAAACACATAGGCAGCGTGTATCTACACACCCGGAGCATATCAATATGCTGTATGTTACTGGCTGCAAAACCAGGCGCATACGGATAAATAGTATGTATGCAAAAATAGTGTGTACTTTAAATGAACTAATTTGGGTACTTGTCGAGAAAAGGTGGATAATGAACACAATATAAACTGGTTTCAGGTAAAAGTGGTTTTATGCTCCTCCGAGTTACCTCTGCGCAATATCCTCGCATGCCCTCAGAAATTACAACGCGTCAACTCCTCGGAGCATACGACCACTAGTATCTGAAACCAGTCAATAATGTGAATGTACGCGCTTCATGTAGAGTAGATTGGCCGCCACCTCTGTGGCCACTCTGTTCTGATGAAGAGGTTGGTGTGGCTCAGTCCAGGCCTCGTCCATGAATTCTCAATCTCAGACCAAGCAATTTGGTTCTTCGTTGGTTCTGAGAGCTAAAAGATCTGCAGGAAGAGTGGCAGATACTTACAGCTTGTGGGTCAGGGTGACCGCAGATTTAACCCCACCAGGGCTGACCTAGTGTGCTCTGGTGGCCAGTGTATATGTAGAGGGCAAGAGGCTTCCCTCAATATACAAGGATCTTGTACTTAAACTAGAGTCTTCGTCGCTACCCTGTGTGCCTCAAAGTGTATATGAAAGAGATGGCCGTAGAGAATTTAGAAAAAAAACCCAGCTTTCTACAGCATTTCATCACGGACCTATACATGTATGTAAGCCCGGGATATGCCCTCGTGGCCAGTCTCCGCTGCTCTGTATCTCATTTCGTCATGCCCTCTATCGGATGCCCAGGGAACCTGCATATAGAATTATTTGGCGTAACCATAGAACTAGAACCCCTGGAAAGCCCACTCGCGGCCGTTCAGCGTTGTGCCTATGGGAAGAACTCGTTTTCAAGATACAGGGGAGGTGGACTTCCGGTCACCCATTCGACAGTGGCGTAGTATATTTCTGCCGTGACCTCTACCCTGGTAACCAACGTGCACTATTAGCAGATCTAGTCGGACATGATAAAAGCGTGTACTGGATGTTTTGCTCCCCTGTAGGACTCAGTGCATGCGCGCCACTAGTTCACAGGTAAGGGCTGTTCAGTGAGTGGGCTATCCAGGGGTTCTGGTTCTTTGGCGTAACACAGTGGCAATGCTCAGGATTTTGCCGTGAACCAGCGTAGTTCTGAACGGGCTATTATTTAGTCCATTTACATACCGCACCGCCTAAGGCTTACGGTCCGTAAGGGTCTAACAGAGTACGGCTCCCATTTGCCTGTTCCTTATGACTGTAGGGAGAAAGGAATTCCGTGATTGGCTGTTCTAATTTTACGACCTATGCATGGAGAGTAACACACTGGTTACTGGCAAATAATTCAGGCCAGCTTAGTACCAGCGGAGACAGGAATTCCTGCCTCAAAATGGCAGTGCATGACAGTCCTAGTTTGAGCCTGTGTGCCCTGGCCCTGGTGACAACAGAATGTACTAGAGTCTAGCTATTAATTGGCATGACACATGAACGAGCTGGTAACTGATCAACACACGTTTACGCACTGACACCAGCGTAAGGTCGTGTCTCAGATTATAAAAGACTCCAGCATTAAGTTTTGTTTTCCCCACATCAGGGTGAGGGTGGTTCTGGGAGGCTAAGGGTGGGGTGCAGAATGCGCGTATGTCGAGGGCTCAGGCCTGGGGTGGTGTGGACTATTCAGGAACCAGGCGGGGCAATTTGTATTCCTTAAGATCACGAGACGGCCAGTGGTAGGAGAAGAGAGAGTGTATGCATTCCTCCAGCAAAAACCGACATGGCCAACTTCTCCCAAAGTAATAAAAGGCTTTTTCATGAAATACCATCTCTCAGTAAAAGGCGATGATTAGTTTATTTTCTACAGGATGTTGAATTGTTGCTTAAAGGTATATCCTACAATACCCAGTGGCGCCACCTGGAGATCTTCAAATATTGACAATTATCCATTAATATCAGTTCCTTTGACTTACTCACAACTTTTTTGAATTCCTGTATATTCTTTTGTATTATCATAATAATATTGATCTATAAATCAAAAGCTAGCACGGTGACCCCCGATTTCTAACTTAGATATATATTCCACAACACATTCAGATCGTCACATTCAATAATCAGAAAACTGACATTGGTTTTACTTTTTAAGGTAAATTGTCCGATAAGCCTTAAACACCCCGGCTATCTTTACTATACAAAGTATACAATTGTCAGCTATCTGTTTTTTTCGCCAATTCTGTCACGGAGGCAGTTCTTCCACTGGGGATTCAGAAGAAAAAGAGATACATCGAGATTCGTCGTGGGTGTTTCTTCAATACAATTCACAATATAACTGAGTACCACGAAAAAGCCAGGTCAATGAACTTTTAGTCTAGAGAGGGTGGTTGATGGTAATATAGAGATGAGACGATAGAAATGATAGGTGGATTTTTCTTATTTCTCTAGTTTAACGTTGCCGTGCATAAACTGAGTACATCCCTTTGATTTAAATCTTAAAGTCTCGTTTTCTTATAAGCGAATAAATCTCCTTAGCTAAGTCGTTCCAGATTTTGACCTCGATAATATGGGCAACGCTTGAACGCACTGGTATTGATCTTTTCCACTTTCAATCTAATTTTATTGTCACTTCTGGTGCGGCGAACTCTTTCATCAAGATTGTCTTCATTTTTGCTTAACCCTTTCCCTGCAGCACCCAATTCATCAGCACAGCATAACACAGTAGGCATTGCCTGCAGAAAGAAAATAGCAATGTCGCGTGATTCTCCACATAGTTTTAACATTTTACTATGGTACCTGATGATATATTGTTATGCTGAATCAAAGTTCCATATATGCCCCTTTTTACTTTGTCAAAATAACTAAGAATTCAAACAATTTTTTCTCTATTCATCGAATTTTGTATGTATGTACAAGTATCGATGATGGCTGGAGGCATCATATGCTGCAGTTAAAAGGTTTATTTGAACATAATGGTTAACAGTTGCATATTTGTGGTTGTCCAAGCAAACATGAGCCTTCACACACAAGAACAAACGAAATACTCCAAATCATGATCAGGTAAAACAGAAAGAAAGGCAGTGCCCACAAATAAAACACTGCCATAACTAATTGGGAGACAGTCAGACAGACACACCCACCTACAATAACCAACACACTATCCAGCCACATCACAACAAAATCATGGTAGTGGCAAATAAATAATAATCACAGTGGGTAGAAAACACAATAAACCTACCCACTTGAGTCCGAAATGTATCTGAGGAGCCAGAGGATGGCGAAACTGCACATATTTCACTAAATCTTTAGGGTATGACCATGAAAAACAAACCACCATGACACTGGCAGGGGTCAAGGCCAACCGACAGGGTTCATATCCTGCCCCACAAGCAACCAAAATCCCTGAAAGACAGTGTATACATGTAACCACAGACAACGGCGTCCTCACCCAATCAGGGGGAGACAAAACCGGAAATGCGCAAATTTTTGCGCGAAATTCTGTGGTTCAAATCACCTACCTGATCATTAGTGCAGTCATACCCGGACCGCTCACACGCCTCGTCAAGCGATACGAAATACTCCAAATCAGTTTATGTTTTTGTATGATAAGCCTCGTTGCCCATCGTAGTTTCAGATACAAGCGGACTTATTCTCTGATTACTATACCCGTATCACGCACATCAAAATCATGTTAATATTGTATTTATTACCCACCTTCTGACTAATCAATAGAACAAAATCATATACAGTTGCCGCGATGATAGTGATGTACTATTTTCTATCAAGAAAGCCATATCCTAATGAGTAAGATTAAAGAAGAAATCTTACAAGTTTTGGGCAAAATCATCGTTCTCCACGAGTTTGATGCAGAGTGATATGAACGAAGCGAAGGCCAGTGAATATCACGTAGCATTCAAACGAGTTGGAGAAAGATGACTTTTGCCCAAACGAGTTGCTTTCTGTGTTTATCTCACCCTTGTACACACTAAAACAATTGAAAACACACAGGATATAGACCATGGAAAACGGACTGCAATACTCATAGGGGCAGGGAGAAAGAGTTTCAAATGTAAAGCCTATGGAACAAAAATAACAGGGATGAAATATATGGCTTTCTTGATCCTATTCATATGTTTGATATAGATACATCGTATAAGGTGAGTACTTTAAGTGACTTCCGTTATGTATGCCCCTCTGCCTTTATCATTCATACTTAGAATTTTATCAAAAAGTACCCTTTGTTGTCATATGAAAGTCAACTGTGGTATCATTATTGTTTTTTTTAACTTATAAAATGTATAGACTTACCATAGATAGGACGTGATCCTATTGATACACATGCAAACATCTATTACTGCCTGTGCAAATGGACATATCTTTGTTTTACTTGAATTGTATGAAACAAATAAAACTTCAACGTTAAATAGAAAAAACAACAAAAGAAGAGTAAATGGGGCGAGTGGAAGAAGACATGGGCGCCGACACCGCTTGTGTTTTAGGTGATTGGTGGGTTTCACGGCCCGCCAGGTCAGGTTAATAATTGATAAGACCCGGAGAGGGACGTCGGACGGGACCTGCTGGGAGGGAGACGGGGTGCGGGGTGCGGGGGGTGCGATGTCGGGGGGTTCCGGGGGAGAGAAGTGGTGTGCGGGGTGTGTGGTGTCGGGGGGTTCCGGGGGAGAGAAGTGGTGTGCGGGGTGTGTGGTGTCGGGGGTTCTCGGAGGTTCCGCAAGAAAAGGGGCTTTGTCAGCAGGCATGACGGGTAGACGCTGTGTGCATACGTCACACCGGAAGTAAACACAGACGCAGGGTGACTGGAGCAGCCCCTGGCGGCAGACAGGTGAGTCACTCGCTGACTGAGTCCGGGCCATTAGGAGGACACCACCTACCGGCTTTAAGGGCTGTTAATAACTTATAGTTGTTACCTGGAAGGCCTACCTCGCCCCACACAGACCTACCTTACTTCTCCACCCCACCCTACATGGAGCTACCCTACTTCTCCACCCCACGCCCTTACCTCCTTACCCCACGCGGTACTCCAACTCCATACACCCCTATTATGAAGAAGCGTCACTACCTGGCAGTTACCACGCACAGTGAATAGACTCGAGACCTGCCCCAGTGCAAGAATGCTAACCGTGCACTCAGCTGGTCTCTGCTTTTCCTTTTCTTTTGTGATTTCCGATGCTGTAAGCGGTCTGTGGGCCGCATGCTGCCTTCTACTCTGATGGCGCCAAATATAACCACAAGGAGTGCGTTGGGTTTAAGGGGGAATCCCTGACTTTTTGGTGTCGAGTGTTAAGCTGACTCTGCTGCGAGCAGTCGGGCCTGGATTGCTAAATATTCGTCGTATGCAGCCCCCTCCCTCCCCCCTCCTTCCCTCCCTCCCCCAGCCTCCTGCTGGCCAAGCATTGTTCTCCAGTCCGCCCCCCGCCCACCAGACGCCCACCCGACGCCCACCCGACGCTCGCCCGACGCCCGCCCGACGCTGACATTTTGGCCACGAGTTTAGTGCTGGTAAAGGACGGTAATTACGCCGTGTATGCTCCCCTCCTCCTCCTCCTCCTGCTTGCCCCCCCCCCCCCCCCCCTCTTGCCTCATCTCTCCCCGCGCGCCGGGAGGCAGTGTGAGTGGCCCTGAGCAGGTGTGAGTTGGTGTGAGTCGCAGGACTCAGTGTCAGGTGGGTCCTGGACTCTCCTCACTACCTCAACTCATCTCCTCCCCACACTCCCTCCCGCCCCCGGTCAACAACATCCCTACCACCAGGAGGAAGACAAGGGACCGTGGAGGACCAGGACTGCGGAACCAGGAGGTGGACGGAGGTGCGGGAACACTGGAGAAGTTCGTCGCGAGGGGAGAAGGAGGGGCGCTCTCCTCCAGGTGTTCTGGGCAGGTGAGAGAGCTGCTCCCACAGTGATAGTCAGAGACTCGGCTAGGAGAGCAGGCCGTTCCTCCTCTGTCGTCTCTAACTCCGGACGATAGTCGCCGGGACTTTGACATCTCTCTGTTTTACCGCAAGTTGGGAGACACTACTGAGCAACTGCCAATCTGCTCTTCGGCTCTTCAGTACGAGAAAGTAATCCGTAACCTGTTACTGAAGACGTCGACGCTGGATCGCCGGAACAAACAGTTCAGACTACAGGAGAATGTATAAGAATGTGTCAGAGGACTCACACGTACCGCCGTGTGGACGGACTGTTGGGGAGAGGGAAGGAAGCACCCTTTTTGGAGATCGCTGAGCAGTTTGATCTGTATCACTCAGTGAGCTGCTCACGGCACTGTATGACCACCTCCACATAGGTGTATAAAGCACAGAGTGATTGTCAGTTCCGCCATCATTCACCAGGACCACCTCCACATAGGTGTATATAGGGCACGGAGTGATTGCTAGTTCCGCCATCATCCACCGGGACAACTTCCACATAGGTGTAGGGCACAGAGTGATTGCTAGTTCATCATCCACCAGGAATGTGTTAGATAGCGTCACTGTAGTCGGGGGACAATCACTTTCTGCCGTCATAATCTATAGATAATCGTGAGACAATGCTAAAACCTTTTAATGGGAAACAAACCAAAATATTTTCGAAAACATCCTTGGTAACTGGACCCGCCAACTGGTGTTTTGCTTAGCGTCTGGGGAAAGATGGCCGTCTCCATATCACAATAGCTACATGCTCTATAGGACCTACTCGGCTCCTTTGAACGTGACGTTTCTGTGGCTTTCTTGAAGATGGACCTCAGCACAAATCTCGTGAGTCTCTGTGAATTGTGATGGTTACTTGTGGATCGCGAGCAGATGAAGTGAACACTGTACTCGATACAGACATTTCTATAACTTCAAATGAACCTGTTGGTGGTACATTTATATTACTGGAGTTGGATATTTTGTCTATAAGCTATCATAGGATGTGAAACTAGATGTGTCTCTCATATTATCCCATATTCTCGATGGACAGGTGACAGACACTCTATAGGTGCCCGCGCATTGGATAAAGATGATGCGTGCCTTGGACCCTTTCCAACTCTCCACCCCTCGGTTCAGCCCCTCTACCCTGACGATACCCCGCACACCCCCGACCCACCCCGACCCGGGACACACCTGACGGGCATTAGGGCAGTTAGCGGGGACGGAGAAGAGGGTGGGGTGGTGAGGGAGGGCGGGGTCACCCCTCCACCCCCTCCCCCGCGGGACGACCTGCCGGGGCCGCGGAGGGCGCGCACAGAGAGGCTTCTGAGGTTCACGGCGCGTACACGTCCACGTCCCGTCACCGCCACCCCCGTGACGCGGTCTCAGCACCCCCCGCCAGGCGCTACGACTGCCCTCACCGTCCGCTGAGATTCCACACCGGAGATCGTGTAGACAGAGACCAGGGTACGGCCTTAACCCTCCGACCTCCACCATCCGCCCCCCGAATACCGTCTTCATTTTCGCCCAGTGGTCAATACTGATTTCAGCCTTAACCCTTTTCGCCCAATAAGATATTTTTAACCCTGTCACTCCCTCCCCGGTGGAACAGAGACTAGACGGGGAGACGTAGGCGGATCATGGTCCACCTCCTGGAGGTGTTAGTGAACGTGCCCCACCCCGGACGGTACGTGGTCAGGCCGTGCCCCGCCGCCGCGCGCCGTGCCGTGCCGCAACGCGCCGCCCCGCACCGTGCCGCGCCGTACCCCGCCGCCCCGCGCCGTGCCGCGCCGTACCGCGCCGCCATGCCGCGCCCGACGACGTGGACGGCGGACGACGAGCGGCGTCACCGCGCCCCACAACAGCGGCGCCTGTCGCGCTACTCCGGACACCGCCGCGCCTTCAGCTACGGCGGCCACAGTCAGAAGAAACTGCTCAGTCTCGCCGAGGTCATCAACCGCCGCGCGGCCAGCGCCGACCGCGACTCGCACCGACGAGCGCCCAGTCCGCAGAGGTCGCTAGGTCAAGGTCATCACAGCAGGTCGGCCAGTCCTATAGGTCAAGGTCATTATGGACGCTCAGCCAGTCCTGTGGGTCAAGGTCATCATAGTAGATCAGCCAGCCCTCTAGGCTATGGTCATCATCATGCAAGGTCAAGCAGCCCAGTTGGTCAAGGTTATCATGCAAGGTCAGCCAGTCCTGTAGGTCATGGGCATCATGGGAGGTCAAGCAGCCCGGTGGCTCAAAGCTCATACTCGCGGTCGAGCAGTCCGATGGGGCACCATGCTCGCTCCACCAGTCCCGTGGGTCGCGGCCGCCACTCCCGGTCGCCCAGTCCGGTCGGCGGCGGCCATCACTCCCGGTCCCCGAGTCCGGGTCGGAGTCGACGGAACAGCACGTACGGCGGTCTGCGGCGCGCGCACCCCCCGGACGCCCCGCCGCCAGACGACTACCGCCTGCAGCGGAAGTGGAGTCAGCGCGCGAGGTCGGCCAGCACAGATGCAGCCTGCTACCGCCGCGCGGCGCCACTGGGCCCGGAACACCGGTCGTCGAGCGTCGACTACGACGGGTCTCTGAGCGCCGACGACGCCGCCGACCCCGGGGCCCGGCGCTGGTCGGACGTCGGGCTCGGCCGGGTCTACTTTGACGGCTATGACAAGGTCTACTACTACAACAGCGACGAGAACATCGTGGACTCGGATGACGGGCGGCGGTCGGACTACGACTCGGGCTGCGACTCGGGCGGCGGGGCGGGGTACATGCACAACCCGCGCCACCACAACTTCCCCGGCCACGGTTACGCCGCCGCCCGCGCCACGGGGTACTACTCCGACCCGGGCGGGAAGCGCGCGCCCGGCGCCAGTCCCAAGAAGGAGCGCTATATGGCGACGCTGGTGCAGCCGGTCATCAGCGGCGTGCAGCTGACGTCACCGGAGCGTCCGCGTCGTCTGCAGCGCGGTGACGTGCCCAAAATCTACATCACGTCGCCCAACTCCGGCAAGAGACGCATCTTCCTCGAGGACGGCTCCTACGAGTTCAGCCACCTGCGGTGTCTGCCCGCCAGACGCTTGGCCGGAAGTGGCGTCGGAGGTGGGACCGGAAGCGGAAGCGGAGGTGAATCGGGTCGCGGGCGCCCTCCGCCGTACGGACGCTGGGCGGCGTCGCGGAGCGGAGGGACGCTGACGCAGTACGGCGTCCCCTACAGCGTCCAGTGTGGCGTCTCCCCGGGCGTCTCATTTTCCGGAAGTGGAATGAGCGAGCAGGAACTGGTGACGCATGCGTACGCGATCAGCCCCGGTAAGAAGCACACGACGTTCGACAGCGAGCCGACGTCGCCGCGACGGTCCGCGACCCCCGCCGACGCCGCCAGCTGCGAGTTCGACCTCTCGCCGTCCTCCAAGCGGAAGCGCGTGTACTTTGACGAGACGGAGACGGTGTACGACATCGACGATGACGTGCTCATCCTGGAGACCTCCTCCGACTCGGCGCAGCCCGTCCTCCGCCTGCAGTGCAAACAGCCGCCGGGCATCCTCCGCAAGACCAGCAAGTACGCGTCGACGGAGGAGAGCATGGAGGAGGACGGCGAGATCACCACCGAGGACGACAACCCGCTCGACGACGACAACCGGAAGCGCAACTACGACGACCGGACGCGCGACTACGACGACCGGAAGCGGGAATACGACGACCGGAAGCGCGACTACGACGACCGGAACCGCGACTACGACGACCGGAACCGCGACTATGACGACCGGAAGCGCGACTACGACGACCGGAAGCGCGACTACGACGACGATGCGGACGACGACGATGAGGAGGAGGGGGAGGAGGAGGGGGAGACGACGGGGGGCGAGTCGGACGCGACCTCTGGCGGCGGCGGGGCGGGCGCGCTGACGGGCGGCGAGGAGTCGGACAAGTCCGGCGCCGAGGACGCCGACGACGCCGTTCTCTACAAGTCGCCATTCACCGAGGACGCATGCGCCAACCGCCAAGCGGAAGTGGACGACGATGACGATGATGACGACATCTTCTACGGGCCCGACTCTGACGTCGACCTGCTGGCTTCCGCTGAAGACAGCCATGACGATGACATGGCTCAGGTGAGTCACCCCGCGCTCTTCTCTCCCTTTACAATACTATCGTAAAACTGGATGAGTTTTAATCTTGGCCAACGTATGCCACGACTGGAGTTTGGCATAGTGATTTCATGAGGCAAAGCCGAGTGAAGTCACGAGCCCAAACTCCAGGAGTGGAATGCAGTGGCCACGATTAAAACGAATCAGGTTTTGATTTTACCCTACCCCGTCTCCTCTATTTGGAATATTTCATGATAAAAATTCTGTATGCCACTAGTGGCATATAAAACTCCGTATGCCAGGCAGCGTGGCATACGGAAACTCAATGTTAAGCCTATGGGATTTCATATTAGGGGTAGGATAATAAAAAGGAACTGCACCGAGGTCCGTAGCCACTGAAAATATGCCATCAGTTTTTGTTGTGGACTAATCGCATGAGGCAAAGCCCTGTGAGGTTATGCAGCAAACCAAAATGAATGGCGTATTTTCAGTAGCTTTTGATTGAGTGTGGTTCAGATTTTATCTCCCCCCTATCACTGACTAAATGACTGACCTTTGTCACTTCATTCCCCGTTGAGTTTTCTTTTTACAATACTCCATGGGCGTTCAGTATGAGTTCCCAATTTTAAGTCTATGGGAAAGAAATACCAGGGGTTAGATAAAGACACATGTATGTAATTGGCTATTCTGCAAGTCTGTATTTTTTCTATTGTCCATTTTCTAAAGTATGAAATAGATATAATTTTGCGGTATCTTAGGATAATTTCAATAGCTATTGCAAAATGAATACAAAACGAACTGTAATCCACAGAATATCTGATGGTGGGCGAATGTTTGCGTGTACACAACACTACCAAATAAACACCACTTAAACTAACAACCATTTACCACCAATACCCGAGTTTTTTACGGGCCGCCCCTGTTGTGCTGCTTCCTCCGACTATTTTAACACCTGGGCTTTAACAACTACCCGCACAACACAGCGGTCATGTGGGGCTCCATGCTGACAGTTGTGGTCATGTACAGGTCTAAAACCCGGAGAGGTTCCCGCCAATAGTGGCACGTGACCGGGCTGATTACCGTCTGCTCGCGCACCCGGCGCCCGCCCCGCGCCCTGTCGGCGTGTGGGGCGCGTGTGTGTAAATAATCATGTAAATAATGATGTAAGGACGGGGCGCTTTATAAATAGACTGAGGTGCTCGCGGGTTGACATTTCCGCGGGCACGAGGCTGGGGAGGACTGAGGACTTCCTCACCAACACAGGGGGTGGCGAGCAGGTCACGACGACGATTAATCATTAACAACAACAGCCTCAATCCCCAACACCACATTATACCACTAAACTGTGAGGGTGTGCTTTTTGTTTCACCTCTTCCCATATCATCCGCTTTTGAGTTTGGTGTGTTTAGATTCCTTTCCCGTCTCTCTTTTTAAGAGCAGTGTCTATTTCTTTCAGTTCTATTGTTACATACATCCAGACATGGTATGTAATTGTCAACTATGTCATGAAGATATATAACTCGCTACCTTCTCAGGTTTACATTTGGGTATTATCAGCAGCTAGAAAATCTCTAGGAAATGTTACTATTTGCTGTTCCATTTTGGTGACTTTTTTGAATTTTGACTTATAACTCAAATTTTCCAAATTTCCTAGAGGTTGGGCCCGAATACAATGAAAGAGCAGAAAAAACTATCCTAGAAATAATCCTCAAAAATCGGTAGGCGCAAAGTGATTATGGGACTGATGAAATGACCCCCTACTAACTAACGATATGGGGGGAATTAGGTAAATCTACTCAGGCCTTTCTTTGTTTATAATTCTTTTTCTTTTTTTTAAGATATAGAAACTTGGTTTAAACTGACATGAAGTTGTCATTAACAAGGTAGCATCGGCTTGTTTCAGCGGCACCTATTGTCACGTCTTTAATACTTTGTTAATAATTCACTATGGTGACAAATTGTTGACACTGCAGATTAAACGGCTTCCTATCACTCCATCCTCTATTAGCTCGTTATCTGGGAACCCGTTATCTCGAGTTCCTGCCTCGCGGGATGGCGAGGGTTGGAGTGGACTTCACACTTAAACTGAAATCAGTCTCACTCATTTGACATGTTGGCAGTTATTACAATTAGAAACATCAGGTTTTTATGAACATGCTCTATTTGCACATATTTTATCTCAATCAGTCCTGCGCCCTAGCAGTTGTACCGTGCACATGTTCTGAGCAAAGTCTATGGGGGGGGGGGGGGGGGTATCAGGGGTGAAATAATATATGAATACAGGGTTGGAGGTTCTGAATGAAATCTGTGAGTTTTGACGTACCTCGTTCTTCGAACTTGGTACATCTGAATACATTCAAATAATGGGGAATTAACTTCATTTAGTCATATTCGTAAATTTCGTTGCTTCATTTTATAAAGAAAATAGTTTGTGTTCTTTGAACGTAGTAACGATACTCTAACAGGTAGATGTATGATCACATCTGTTTGATGATGTTTATATGTATATCCATATAACAAACCAAACAAAGGAAAGAACAAATTCAATATTGCATAAAGTAGTAATAATCCAGGTTGTGAGAGTACATGTAGTCAGGCGGGTATTATTATCATATTAAGGTACTGTTATTACAATACATTGTTAATATTATACTTCAAGTTTCTTCACCATGCTAGACTAGTATGTTCACAGTGATACCTCTGATAGTTAGATAAACCCCAGCCTCCCCCCTGCCCAGAGCTGGTCTCCTGCCCCCCCCCCCCCCCCCCCCAACCCATCCCCCTGTCGGTGACCGTGTTAACAGGCCGCGTGTCCCAGTGCTGCCACCTGCAGGGCGTGTCCACGTGGTTCACGTATAGTTCTCGCCCCGTGCACCAGGCGGCGGGAGGGTCGTGGTCCGCCCGAGACACTGACTGCAGCACCCCCTGGTGTCATCAGAGTGAGCCCAGCCTCAGTGTGAATCGTCATCAAGGGTCGGTTATCTGCAGCGTTGCCTATGATGAAGTATCAGGTAAACTTACATATGCAAATGTGTACAGGTTTATTCATGGTACCATCCATAAATGACGTACGCACTAGGGGTATGAGGGGTGAGAGGGTGAGGGTGGGGGTCAATAATTTGCACAGGAAAGAGTGATCCCTCCATTCCGGTATACGCTTCGGGGCGGGGAGGGGGGGGGGGGGGTGTTTGATATTCTACGAGCGATAATAAGAAGGCTCTTATATATAATAAGGTTGGTCTCGTTTAATAAAGGTTCAAATCGTCCACCCAAGATTCCTTTAGGATACGAGAACCAGGATATGGCTACGTCTCATTCGATAAAAGCTAAGATCATCATTGGGTATGCTATCCTATCGTCCACCCTTCTGATCGTTCGTAGATTACTAAACAGACCCCAGGGGCCCGTTCAATAATCTAGGATGGTACATGGAGACCTTTTCCTGTACCTCGTACATGGGTTATTATTTGATGATATTTAAGTCTATCCACTAAGTCAGTATTAGCCATCCATGAGGTCGTCCATGAGTTTTGAATAAAGTTACCAACATCGTCCCTGGGTTTCTTTGGTGTGCAAAAAAGGCTCTCCATGTACGACCCTAAATTATCAAACAGACCCCAGGGTAGTAAGTAGTATATGAGTCGGTGTCCTCACAGTAGTACTTGTTTACCGCGCTAGATGGCAGCACGTGAAGGTCATGTATACATCGCGATGTGGAGTTACCATGAAAGGTACTTTGAAGGAAACTCACAAGATGAAAATAACTTGGTTCGTACTCCACCAAGTTAGATCATGGAATAATTCATGAAGCGAAACTGAGTGAATTACGTAGCAGCCAAACGAGGTGGAGTGCGGACCAAGGTATTTTAATCTTGTGAGTTCATTGAGTGGGTTTCTGATTTGACCCTACCCTGTATACATGATCAAGGATGATAGCATAAAGCGGAACTGAGTGATATCTGTAGCAGAAGACACCGAACACCCCTGGCAGCGGGTAGTATTTCACAGACGTTCAACCACAGGTATATGATAATGTATATAATCAGTATCGTCTGACGGGCGTATTTAGAGTCCGAGTTTTTAGATACACTGGGATCAGACATTTATCTGAAACCAGACCAATACCTGAAAATTTGGAAATAATATAATAATATAGAGCATGATCTATCGTTTAGTGTAATAAGCCATGGACTACATTTACGTTTGTCATAATGATAAACAACAACAAAAATATACAACGATTTAAAGAGCAAAACCCTCCTCCCACCATATATGTGAAAAATGATTTGAAAAAAGGGGCAGGAAGAATTAGTGAAGAGGGAAACTGTTTACTGAGGCTGGGTGGCTGGGTGATCTTTACGATGATGGAGTGAAGGTCTGGTTTGAACACGTGACACCGGGTTGGTGCTGTTTACTGTCGTCAAACATCCTGCCGCGTGTACAGCTCTGAGCAGACGACTCTATCATGACTAACCCCTAACCCCAGACAGCAGCGCCAGCCGGCCACCAGCTCCAGCTCACCTAGATATGACGTCACCGAGCTAATCTAGGTCACGATGGGAAGATTCCTAACGCCTCAGTGATCCCGAGTCGCGGGTGTTAGACGTGAGAAGGTCATGCTACAGAAGTCCGTGGCTGATAGGAACTGGTGCCATGATTAGAAAGAACTGGATCGAGAAAAGTATAAATATATAATACTCCACGAGATTGGATGCAGAGTAATCGTCATGGAGCTCTAGCTGAGTGACAATTACAGAGCAATCCAAACGAGTGGTGTATTTTATGTTCATACAATTCGAGTACGGTTCTGAATTTATCTCACCCCTTTCATGGACATTAAAGATCATCCCAATATCAGAATGACTCAAATTGCTTACGCAAATCCAGATATCGACATGAATCTCAATGATGATGTCTCTTTCAAATCCTGGCCGCTGACTTGTTAGTTGATTTTGATGTCATCTATGATTACGTAGGTTATCGTTGTATTTATGTTCTTCACTGTTATTCCTTTTACTAGGGGTGATGTAAATCATCTTTCAAACATCACTTGAAGTCATCTTATGCAATATTTATTACAGAAATCTCTAACATCAACGATATTCTTCATTATAGCTGTTACTGGAGTACCCTTTCTAAGAGTGATATGAGATGTAATCAATGATGTGGCCTTTTATACAAATACACCTCTACTAACGAATTCTCAGCAATGCCTGGGAGCGTCATTATATCTAAAATGGGTCAGAAATTCAATTTGAATCTTCAAACCAGTAAAAGAAATACAACAATTTATGGTCATCAGCAATAACGTGCAAGCAGAAACCGAGCACATGAGAATTAATTGCAGTGAAATCCTGCCTTCTCCGCCTCCAGTTGTGGAGAACTCTCAGGTTACGGGCCGCGCGGGTGGAAGAATGGGAGGGGGCGGGGAGAGGGGGAGGGGAGGAGGCCCAAGATAGATGACCTTTCTGACCAAGAGTTGTATTCACACCCCTTCTGTTTGGTCAAGTTCCCCTCTCCTCCCGCCCCGCCCCGCACCGCCCCCTCTCCGCCAGCTCGGCCAGTGACCCATCGGTCACGTGACTTATCGATCACGTGGGCAGTGCCTGGCGCCACCTGGTGATCGGCTGTGGAAGTAGGATCAGGGTGGGTAGTGGTGTGTGGTTGGTGTGTGGGGTGTGGAAGTAGGGACGGGATCGGGGTGGGTAGCGGTGTGTGGTTGGTGTGTGGGGTGTGGAGGTAGGGACGGGATTAGGGTGGGTAGTGGTGTGTGGTTGGTGTGTGGTGTATAGAGGTAGGGACGGGATCAGGGTGGGTAGTGGTGTGTGGTTGGTGTGTGGTGTATAGAGGTAGGGACGGGATCAGGGCGGGGAGTGGTGTGTGGTTGGTGTGTGGGGTGTGGAGGTAGGGACGGGATTAGGGTGGGTAGTGGTGTGTGGTTGGTGTGTGGTGTATAGAGGTAGGGACGGGATCAGGGTGGGTAGTGGTGTGTGGTTGGTGTGTGGGGTGTGGAGGTAGGGACGGGATTAGGGTGGGTAGTGGTGTGTGGTTGGTGTGTGGTGTATAGAGGTAGGGATGGGATCAGGGCGGGGAGTGGTGTGTGGTTGGTGTGTGGTGTATAGAGGTAGGGACGGGATCAGGGTGGGTAGTGGTGTGTGGTTGGTGTGTGGGGTGTGGAGGTAGGGACGGGATCAGGGTGGGTAGTGGTGTGTGGATGGTGTGTGGTGTATAGAGGTAGGGATGGGATCAGGGTGGGTAGTGGTGTGTGGATGGTGTGTGGTGTATAGAGGTAGGGACGGGATCAGGGTGGGTAGTGGTGTGTGGATGGTGTGTGGTGTATAGAGGTAGGGATGGGATCAGGGCGGGGAGTGGTGTGTGGTTGGTGTGTGGGGTGTGGAGGTAGGGACGGGATCAGGGTGGGTAGTGGTGTGTGGTTGGTGTGTGGGGTGTGGAGGTAGGGACGGGATCAGGGTGGGTAGTGGTGTGTGGTTGGTGTGGGGTGTGGAGGTAGGGACGGGATCGGGGTGGGTAGTGGTGTATGGTTGGTGTGTGGTTGGTGTGTGGGGTGTGGAAGTAGGGACGGGATCAGGGTGGGTAGCGGTGTGTGGTTGGTGTGTGGGGTGTGGAGGTAGGGACGGGATCAGGGTGGGTAGCGGTGTGGGGTGTGGAGGTAGGGACGGGATCAGGGTGGGTAGTGGTGTGTGGTTGGTGTGTGGTGTATAGAGGTAGGGACGGGATCAGGGTGGGTAGTGGTGTGTGGTTGGTGTGTGGTGTATAGAGGTAGGGACGGGATCAGGGCGGGGAGTGGTGTGTGGTTGGTGTGTGGGGTGTGGAGGTAGGGACGGGATCAGGGTGGGTAGTGGTGTGTGGTTGGTGTGTGGTGTATAGAGGTAGGGACGGGATCAGGGTGGGTAGTGGTGTGTGGTTGGTGTGTGGGGTGTGGAGGTAGGGACGGGATCAGGGTGGGTAGTGGTGTGTGGTTGGTGTGTGGTGTATAGAGGTAGGGACGGGATCAGGGTGGGTAGCGGTGTGTGGTTGGTGTGTGGTGTATAGAGGTAGGGACGGGATCAGGTTGGGTAGCGGTGTGTGGTTGGTGTGTGGGGTGTGGAGGTAGGGACGGGATCAGGGTGGGTAGTGGTGTGTGGTGTAGAGGTAGGGATGGGATCAGGTAGGGTAGTGGTGTGTGGTTGGTGTGTGGGGTGTGGAGGTAGGGACGGGATCAGGGTGGGTAGTGGTGTGTGGTGTAGAGGTAGGGACGGGATCAGGGTGGGTAGCGGTGTGTGGTTGGTGTGTGGGGTGTGGAGGTAGGGACGGGATCAGGGTGGGTAGCGGTGTGTGGTTGGTGTGTGATGTATAGAGGTAGGGACGGGATCAGGGCGGGGAGTGGTGTGTGGTTGGTGTGTGGGGTGTGGAGGTAGGGACGGGATCAGGGTGGGTAGTGGTGTGTGGTTGGTGTGTGGGGTGTGGAGGTAGGGACGGGATTAGGGTGGGTAGCGGTGTGTGGTTGGTGTGTGGGGTGTGGAGGTAGGGACGGGATTAGGGTGGGTAGCGGTGTGTGGTTGGTGTGTGGGGTGTGGAGGTAGGGACGGGATCAGGGTGGGTAGCGGTGTGTGGTTGGTGTGTGGTGTATAGAGGTAGGGACGGGATCAGGGTGGGTAGCGGTGTGTGGTTGGTGTGTGGGGTGTGGAGGTAGGGACGGGATCAGGGTGGGTAGCGGTGTGTGGTTGGTGTGTGGTGTATAGAGGTAGGGACGGGATCAGGGTGGGTAGCGGTGTGTGGTTGGTGTGTGGGGTGTGGAGGTAGGGACGGGATCAGGGTGGGTAGCGGTGTGTGGTTGGTGTGTGGTGTATAGAGGTAGGGACGGGATCAGGGTGGGTAGCGGTGTGTGGTTGGTGTGTGGTGTAGAGTTAGGGACGGGATCAGGTAGGGTAGTGGTGTGTGGTTGGTGTGTGGGGTGTGGAGGTAGGGACGGGATCAGGGTGGGTAGTGGTGTGTGGTGTAGAGGTAGGGACGGGATCAGGGTGGGTAGTGGTGTGGGGTGGGAGGTAGGGACGGGATCAGGGTGGGTAGTGGTGTGTGGTTGGTGTGTGGGGTGTGGAGGTAGGGACGGGATCAGGGTGGGTAGTGGTGTGTGGTTGGTGTGTGGTGTATAGAGGTAGGGACGGGATCAGGGTGGGTAGCGGTGTGTGGTTGGTGTGTGGGGTGTGGAGGTAGGGACGGGATCAGGGTGGGTAGTGGTGTGTGGTTGGTGTGTGGGGTGTAGAGGTAGGGACGGGATCAGGGTGGGTAGCAGTGTGTGGTTGGTGTGTGGTGTATAGAGGTAGGGACGGGATCAGGGTGGGTAGCAGTGTGTGGTTGGTGTGTGGTGTATAGAGGTAGGGACGGGATCAGGGTGGGTAGTGGTGTGGGGTGGGAGGTAGGGACGGGATCAGGGTGGGTAGTGGTGTGTGGTTGGTGTGTGGGGTGTGGAGGTAGGGACGGGATCAGGGTGGGTAGTGGTGTGTGGTTGGTGTGTGGTGTATAGAGGTAGGGACGGGATCAGGGTGGGTAGCGGTGTGTGGTTGGTGTGTGGGGTGTGGAGGTAGGGACGGGATCAGGGTGGGTAGTGGTGTGTGGATGGTGTGTGGTGTATAGAGGTAGGGACGGGATCGGGGTGGGTAGCGGTGTGTGGTTGGTGTGTGGTGTATAGAGGTAGGGACGGGATCAGGGTGGGTAGTGGTGTCTGGATGGTGTGTGGGGTGTGGAGGTAGGGACGGGATCAGGGTGGGTAGCGGTGTGTGGTTGGTGTGTGGGGTGTGGAGGTAGGGACGGGATCAGGGTGGGTAGTGGTGTGTGGTTGGTGTGTGGGGTGCGGAGGTAGGGACGGGATCAGGGTGGGTAGTGGTGTGTGGTTGGTGTGTGGTGTATAGAGGTAGGGACGGGATCAGGGTGGGTAGTGGTGTCTGGTTGGTGTGTGGGGTGTGGAGGTAGGGACGGGATCAGGGTGGGTAGTGGTGTGTGGTTGGTGTGTGGGGTGTGGAGGTAGGGACGGGATCGGGGTGGGTAGCGGTGTGTGGTTGGTGTGTGGTGTATAGAGGTAGGGATGGGATCAGGGTGGGTAGCGGTGTGTGGTTGGTGTGTGGGGTGTGGAGGTAGGGACGGGATCGGGGTGGGTAGCGGTGTGTGGTTGGTGTGTGGGGTGTGGAGGTAGGGACGGGATCAGGGTGGGTAGCGGTGTGTGGTTGGTGTGTGGTGTGTGGAGGTAGGGGCGGGATCAGGGTGGGTAGCGGTGTGTGGTTGGTGTGTGGTGTATAGAGGTAGGGACGGGATCAGGGTGGGTAGTGGTGTGTGGTTGGTGTGTGGGGTGTGGAGGTAGGGACGGGATCGGGGTGGGTAGCGGTGTGTGGTTGGTGTGTGGTGTATAGAGGTAGGGATGGGATCAGGGTGGGTAGCGGTGTGTGGTTGGTGTGTGGGGTGTGGAGGTAGGGACGGGATCAGGGTGGGTAGTGGTGTGTGGTTGGTGTGTGGTGTATAGAGGTAGGGACGGGATCAGGGTGGGTAGCGGTGTGTGGTTGGTGTGTGGGGTGTGGAGGTAGGGACGGGATCAGGGTGGGTAGTGGTGTGTGGTTGGTGTGTGGTGTATAGAGGTAGGGATGGGATCAGGGTGGGTAGTGGTGTCTGGTTGGTGTGTTGGGTGTGGAGGTAGGGACGGGATCAGGGTGGGTAGTGGTGTGTGGATGGTGTGTGGTGTATAGAGGTAGGGACGGGATCAGGGTGGGTAGTGGTGTCTGGTTGGTGTGTGGGGTGTGGAGGTAGGGACGGGATCAGGGTGGGTAGTGGTGTGTGGTTGGTGTGTGGGGTGTGGAGGTAGGGACGGGATCAGGGTGGGTAGTGGTGTGTGGTTGGTGTGTGGGGTGTGGAGGTAGGGACGGGATCAGGGTGGGTAGTGGTGTGTGGTTGGTGTGTGGGGTGTGGAGGTAGGGACGGGATCAGGGTGGGTAGTGGTGTGTGGTTGGTGTGTGGTGTATAGAGGTAGGGGCGGGATCAGGGTGTGTGGATGGTGTGTGGTGTGTGGAGGTAGGGACGGGATCAGGGTGGGTAGTGGTGTGTGGTTGGTGTGTGGGGTGTGGAGGTAGGGACGGGATCAGGGTGGGTAGCGGTGTGTGGTTGGTGTGTGGGGTGTGGAGGTAGGGACGGGATCAGGGTGGGTAGTGGTGTGTGGTTGGTGTGTGGTGTATAGAGGTAGGGACGGGATCAGGGTGGGTAGCGGTGTGTGGTTGGTGTGTGGGGTGTGGAGGTAGGGACGGGATCAGGGTGGGAAGTGGTGTGTGGTGTATAGAGGTAGGGACGGGATCAGGGTGGGTAGTGGTGTGTGGTTGGTGTGTGGGGTGTGGAGGTAGGGACGGGATCAGGGTGGGTAGTGGTGTGTGGTTGGTGTGTGGGGTGTAGAGGTAGGGACGGGATCAGGGTGGGTAGCAGTGTGTGGTTGGTGTGTGGTGTATAGAGGTAGGGACGGGATCAGGGTGGGTAGCGGTGTGTGGTTGGTGTGTGGGGTGTGGAGGTAGGGACGGGATCGGGGTGGGTAGTGGTGTGTGGTTGGTGTGTGGTGTATAGAGGTAGGGGCGGGATCAGGGTGGGTAGTGGTGTGTGGTTGGTGTGTGGGGTGTGGAGGTAGGGACGGGATCGGGGTGGGTAGTGGTGTGTGGTTGGTGTGTGGGGTGTAGAGGTAGGGACGGGATCAGGGTGGGTAGCGGTGTGTGGTTGGTGTGTTGGGTGTGGAGGTAGGGACGGGATCAGGGTGGGTAGCGGTGTGGGGTGTGGAGGTAGGGACGGGATCAGGGTGGGTAGTGGTGTGTGGTTGGTGTGTGGTGTATAGAGGTAGGGACGGGATCAGGGTGGGTAGCAGTGTGTGGTTGGTGTGTGGGGTGTGGAGGTAGGGACGGGATCAGGGTGGGTAGCGGTGTGTGGTTGGTGTGTGGTGTATAGAGGTAGGGATGGGATCAGGGTGGGTAGCGGTGTGTGGTTGGTGTGTGGTGTATAGAGGTAGGGACGGGATCAGGGTGGGTAGCGGTGTGTGGTTGGTGTGTGGGGTGTGGAGGTAGGGACGGGATCAGGGTGGGTAGTGGTGTCTGGATGGTGTGTGGGGTGTGGAGGTAGGGACGGGATCAGGGTGGGTAGTGGTGTGTGGTTGGTGTGTGGGGTGTGGAGGTAGGGACGGGATCAGGGTGGGTAGCGGTGTGTGGTTGGTGTGTGGGGTGTGGAGGTAGGGACGGGATCAGGGTGGGTAGTGGTGTGTGGTTGGTGTGTGGTGTATAGAGGTAGGGACGGGATCAGGGTGGGTAGTGGTGTGTGGTTGGTGTGTGGGGTGTGGAGGTAGGGGCGGGATCAGGGTGGGTAGCGGTGTGTGGTTGGTGTGTGGGGTGTGGAGGTAGGGACGGGATCAGGGTGGGTAGTGGTGTGTGGTTGGTGTGTGGTGTATAGAGGTAGGGACGGGATCAGGGTGGGTAGTGGTGTGTGGTTGGTGTGTGGGGTGTGGAGGTAGGGGCGGGATCAGGGTGGGTAGTGGTGTGTGGTTGGTGTGTGTGGTGTAGAGGTAGGGACGGGATCAGGGTGGGTAGTGGTGTGTGGTTGGTGTGTGGTGTATAGAGGTAGGGACGGGATCAGGGTGGGTAGCGGTGTGTGGTTGGTGTGTGGTGTATAGAGGTAGGGACGGGATCAGGGTGGGTAGTGGTGTGTGGTTGGTGTGTGGGGTGTGGAGGTAGGGACGGGATCAGGGTGGGTAGCGGTGTGTGGTTGGTGTGTGGGGTGTGGGATAGGGACGGGATCAGGGTGGGTAGTGGTGTGTGGTTGGTGTGTGGGGTGTGGAGGTAGGGACGGGATCAGGGTGGGTAGTGGTGTCTGGTTGGTGTGTTGGGTGTGGAGGTAGGGACGGGATCAGGGTGGGTAGTGGTGTGTGGTTGGTGTGTGGGGTGTGGGATAGGGACGGGATCAGGGTGGGTAGTGGTGTGTGGTTGGTGTGTGGGGTGTGGAGGTAGGGACGGGATCAGGGTGGGTAGTGGTGTGTGGTTGGTGTGTGGTGTATAGAGGTAGGGACGGGATCGGGGTGGGTAGCGGTGTGTGGTTGGTGTGTGGTGTATAGAGGTAGGGACGGGATCAGGGTGGGTAGCGGTGTGTGGTTGGTGTGTGGTGTATAGAGGTAGGGACGGGATCAGGGTGGGTAGCGGTGTGTGGTTGGTGTGTGGTGTATAGAGGTAGGGACGGGATCAGGGTGGGTAGTGGTGTGTGGTTGGTGTGTGGGGTGTGGAGGTAGGGACGGGATCAGGGTGGGTAGTGGTGTGTGGTTGGTGTGGGGTGTGGAGGTAGGGACGGGATCAGGGTGGGTAGTGGTGTGTGGTTGGTGTGTGGGGTGTAGAGGTAGGGACGGGATCAGGGTGGGTAGTGGTGTGTGGTTGGTGTGTGGGGTGTGGAGGTAGGGACGGGATCAGGGTGGGTAGTGGTGTGTGGTTGGTGTGTGTGGTGTGGAGGTAGGGACGGGATCAGGGTGGGTAGTGGTGTGTGGTTGGTGTGTGGTGTATAGAGGTAGGGACGGGATCAGGGTGGGTGGTGGTGTGTGGTTGGTGTGTGGTGTATAGAGGTAGGGACGGGATCAGGGTGGGTAGTGGTGTGTGGTTGGTGTGTGGGGTGTGGAGGTAGGGACGGGATCAGGGTGGGTAGTGGTGTGTGGTTGGTGTGTGGGGTGTGGAGGTAGGGACGGGATCAGGGTGGGTAGTGGTGTGTGGTTGGTGTGTGGGGTGTGGAGGTAGGGACGGGATCAGGGTGGGTAGTGGTGTGTGGTTGGTGTGTGGGGTGTGGAGGTAGGGGCGGGATCGGGTGGGTAGTGGTGTGTGGTTGGTGTGTGGTGTATAGAGGTAGGGACGGGATCAGGGTGGGTAGTGGTGTGTGGTTGGTGTGTGGGGTGTGGAGGTAGGGACGGGATCAGGGTGGGTAGTGGTGTGTGGTTGGTGTGTGGGGTGTGGAGGTAGGGACGGGATCAGGGTGGGTAGTGGTGTGTGGTTGGTGTGTGGGGTGCGGAGGTAGGGACGGGATCGGGGTGGGTAGTGGTGTGTGGTTGGTGTGTGGTGTATAGAGGTAGGGACGGGATCAGGGTGGGTAGCGGTGTGTGGTTGGTGTGTGGTGTATAGAGGTAGGGACGGGATCAGGGTGGGTAGTGGTGTGTGGATGGTGTGTGGTGTATAGAGGTAGGGACGGGATCAGGGTGGGTAGTGGTGTGTGGATGGTGTGTGGGGTGTGGAGGTAGGGACGGGATCAGGGTGGGTAGCGGTGTGTGGTTGGTGTGTGGTGTATAGAGGTAGGGATGGGATCAGGGTGGGTAGCGGTGTGTGGTTGGTGTGAGGGGTGTGGAGGTAGGGGCGGGATCAGGGTGGGTAGTGGTGTGTGGTTGGTGTGTGGTGTATAGAGGTAGGGACGGGATCAGGGTGGGTAGCGGTGTGTGGTTGGTGTGTGGGGTGTGGAGGTAGGGACGGGATCAGGGTGGGTAGTGGTGTGTGGTTGGTGTGAGGGGTGTGGAGGTAGGGGCGGGATCAGGGTGGGTAGTGGTGTGTGGTTGGTGTGTGGGGTGTGGAGGTAGGGGCGGGATCAGGGTGGGTAGTGGTGTGTGGTTGGTGTGTGGTGTATAGAGGTAGGGATGGGATCAGGGCGGGGAGCGGTGTGTGGTTGGTGTGTGGGGTGTGGAGGTAGGGACGGGATCAGGGTGGGTAGCGGTGTGTGGTTGGTGTGTGGTGTATAGAGGTAGGGACGGGATCAGGGTGGGTAGCGGTGTGTGGTTGGTGTGTGGGGTGTGGAGGTAGGGACGGGATCAGGGTGGGTAGTGGTGTGTGGTTGGTGTGAGGGGTGTGGAGGTAGGGGCGGGATCAGGGTGGGTAGTGGTGTGTGGTTGGTGTGTGGGGTGTGGAGGTAGGGGCGGGATCAGGGTGGGTAGTGGTGTGTGGTTGGTGTGTGGTGTATAGAGGTAGGGATGGGATCAGGGCGGGGAGCGGTGTGTGGTTGGTGTGTGGGGTGTGGAGGTAGGGACGGGATCAGGGTGGGTAGCGGTGTGTGGTTGGTGTGTGGTGTATAGAGGTAGGGACGGGATCAGGGTGGGTAGCGGTGTGTGGTTGGTGTGTGGTGTATAGAGGTAGGGACGGGATCAGGGTGGGTAGTGGTGTGTGGTTGGTGTGTGGTGTGTGGAGGTAGGGACGGGATCAGGGTGGGTAGCGGTGTGTGGTTGGTGTGTGGGGTGTGGAGGTAGGGAAGGGATCAGGGTGGGTAGTGGTGTGTGGTTGGTGTGTGGTGTGTGGAGGTAGGGACGGGATCAGGGTGGGTAGCGGTGTGTGGTTGGTGTGTGGGGTGTGGAGGTAGGGAAGGGATCAGGGTGGGTAGCGGTGTGTGGTTGGTGTGTTGGGTGTGGAGGTAGGGACGGGATCAGGGTGGGTAGTGGTGTGTGGTTGGTGTGTGGGGTGTGGAGGTAGGGACGGGATCAGGGTGGGTAGTGGTGTGTGGTTGGTGTGTGGGGTGTGGAGGTAGGGACGGGATCGGGGTGGGTAGCGGTGTGTGGTTGGTGTGTGGTGTATAGAGGTAGGGACGGGATCAGGGTGGGTAGTGGTGTGTGGTTGGTGTGTGGGGTGTGGAGGTAGGGACGGGATCAGGGTGGGTAGTGGTGTGTGGTTGGTGTGTGGGGTGTGGAGGTAGGGACGGGATCAGGGTGGGTAGCGGTGTGTGGTTGGTGTGTGGGGTGTGGAGGTAGGGACGGGATCAGGGTGGGTAGTGGTGTGTGGTTGGTGTGGGGTGTGGAGGTAGGGACGGGATCAGGGTGGGTAGCGGTGTGTGGTTGGTGTGTGGGGTGTGGAGGTAGGGACGGGATCAGGGTGGGTAGTGGTGTGTGGTTGGTGTGTGGTGTATAGAGGTAGGGGCGGGATCGGGTGGGTAGTGGTGTGTGGTTGGTGTGGGGTGTGGAGGTAGGGACGGGATCAGGGTGGGTAGCGGTGTGTGGTTGGTGTGTGGTGTATAGAGGTAGGGATGGGATCAGGGTGGGTAGCGGTGTGTGGTTGGTGTGTGGGGTGTGGAGGTAGGGACGGGATCAGGGTGGGGAGTGGTGTGTGGTTGGTGTGTGGGGTGTGGAGGTAGGGATGGGATCAGGGTGGGTAGCAGTGTGTGGTTGGTGTGTGGGGTGTGGAGGTAGGGATGGGATCAGGGTGGGTAGCGGTGTGTGGTTGGTGTGTGGTGTATAGAGGTAGGGACGGGATCAGGGTGGGTAGCGGTGTGTGGTTGGTGTGTGGTGTATAGAGGTAGGGACGGGATCAGGGTGGGTAGCGGTGTGTGGTTGGTGTGAGGGGTGTGGAGGTAGGGGCGGGATCAGGGTGGGTAGCGGTGTGTGGTTGGTGTGTGGGGTGTGGAGGTAGGGACGGGATCAGGGTGGGTAGTGGTGTGTGGTTGGTGTGTGGGGTGCGGAGGTAGGGACGGGATTAGGGTGGGTAGTGGTGTGTGGTTGGTGCGTTGGGCCTGGTTCTGTCTTCCTGTATACGGTTGTTTTGAGGCTGTATACCATGGATTTGAATCCGTATACAATGGTTATGATATCTGACAGTTTTTAAGCAATGGGGAGTGGTTTACTGAGTGTGCCTACGTTCTTAATTGGGACTTTGCATACCATGTATAATAGAGCTGCTGCCTTAGACTTTCTATGATGGACACACGCTCCCAATCGCTTAGCTGTTCATGTATGAAAGAACCCTGCCTGTCTTGTGAGCAATACTCCAAGCTTAAAGTAATCTTTGACTGGTGTAAATAATCCACCGTACCGGGTTATTGAAATCCTGAGATGCGAGCCTTTTGAGCTGGTACAAATAGTGTCTGCATAGTTGAATATTTAATCGGTGGATATAAAATCCGCTGTTATTGTGAGTCCATAAAGAACCAGAACATTATTGTTACATTCAGAAGGGGAGGGAGAGGCACTGGGGAGTGTTTTGGTGCGGGCCATGTTGGTGCGGTCTGCAGCCATTAAAAGGGTCACGTGTTGTTTTTCCCATACCACGTGACTATCCCTCCTGTCAGGGCAATCAGGATCAGCTAGGCGGCGCTGCGGTCGTCTGCTGAATGTGCCATTTACAGTCAAACCCCGCTTAAGGGGGCACCCTCCGTTTTGAGCAAACTGGTACCTTAAGCGGGGTTCTCAGTCTGCCGATAGTTATGCTCTGTAGTATATGATACTTAATACATGTGATACTGTGGCAGAGACACTGTTATAATCTTACAAACACCTAACAGACGTCTACCTGACGCCTACAGGAGCCTACGTAGGCCGTTGCCTGATGTTTTATTTTCCACCCGCCTAACGAACACACCATAAAGAAGGAATCGCGATAGTCTGGAGTTCTCGTCCTCACGCTTTCCCGTCAGATTTGATAAGGTATCCCTCCAAAGTGGCCCCTTAACTAAATACTTTCAGCGGGTTGTCCATTTAAGCAAGGTAAAAATAAACTCTTGATAGAGGGAAAAATTTCCTGATCAAGCAAATTGTTCCCTTAAGCGGGGTGTCTTGTAAGCGGGGTCTTACTGTATTCGTTTCCTAAAATAAATAACAAGTCTTTCAAGAAGAAGAACAGCGCTCGTTTTTCTATCCAAAAACCAAAATGAATTGAGCTGACGATTACAGTTATTGTCGACAACCTGGGCCATATGGTGTGCAGTTTGTAGGTGAGTCCAAATAGCTACAATGATAGCGAAAGACTTGAGCTTTTCATATAAATCGCCCATCTGGATCTTTTTTGTTTCATATGAGCTTTCATTTCCATTCGAATATTACATCTAGATATCCTCTGGAATTATTTCTTATACACGCATTGAGACGTTTAACTATAGAAAGTTGTTTCCCCTTTTTTTCCTTTCTTGTTGTTGTTAAACTACTCCAGAATTTCTTTTTGGTAAATACACTTATAATTCGGTATATGTTATAACAGAACGTGAAAGTACAGATACATCACAAAGGACAATAATAAAAAAAGTATATCACATGATACAGTGCCTAATGTTGACAATATACGATTCAGACCCACTGCTACGATATACTCTATTCCTTGTCCACATGAACCTTTGTTGGTATATGTCTTAGCTACGGTAGTCTCAAATGCATCTTCTTGATGTAGATTGATAAAGTCATGGAAGCTACACGATCAAGACAAGCAATCACCGCCACCTATCTAAATAATTCTTAGTCTGTACCATCAGCGAGGCAGATCTATTGCTGCTTTCATCCCATCGGAAATTCTGTATGACAGTATCAATTACGGTTTGATTTACTAATAAGGCATCCAAATGTGATTTACCATCGAGAGCCAAACGCCCATCGTCTGTTACTGCCCTTTGAAGGAGCGAACTGACGGCGCTATGGTCGTGACCGAGGTTTCCGTGTAAGTAGATACTTCATCTGCCGGCTACAAGCTTGTGACACATGGTAAAGCCCTGAACCCACTGTGCGATTCTTGTTCCTTTCTCTGCGTTAAGTGGCCCCTCCATCCCGAATCGGCAAGTGGGTTCTATCTTGCGATTCCCATCCCTATGATTCCGGTACCGCCCCTGCGAAGGGTGCAATTTGTCGGAAACAAATTGTACCTCGTAGGGGCCCGAAATCGCATGCAATAAAATTCAAACATGTCTGTCTTATTTTCCTGTGATTCTGTTCCTAGACCCCTGTACCCCTGTGGAGAGGATTGTCGGCCACCTGTGCCACCTGTGCCACCTACCCAAATCGCAGGGTAGCCCTGGCAAAAATGGGCTGTAAAGTGGAATTCACACGGTGGGATTCATGTACTTCACAGGGATTAAAATCTCATGAGATTATGTTCCTTTTTAGGGGTAAATGTCGCCAACAATTGCAGGGGGGAAATATTTCTCAGGGAAATGGAACTCTACAATTTTGTCGAAGAAATTGTGTTCGAGTACGGATTCTCAGCAGGATTTGTCTCAGACAAACACCCTGTGAGGTACATGAAACCCATCGTGTGAATCCCACTTAAGAACACACAGTGGACCCAAAATGTCGCATGTGATTCCTGTATCAGTCCCTGCTGTGCACACCACACTGTGGAGCTCGACGACCCTTGCGGTAAACTGCCTGCGAGTCCGGAGAAGCCGCATATCGCAGTGAGACGCATCGGCCAGTGGGTTGCGGCCTTAACGGGGTTATTGATGGTACGCTCGTTAAGATGTCGTACGCACACCGAGCTGAAAAACGCGGCAGCAAACCGCCCCGACTAATGGCGGTAATGCGGTAAGTGGCGCATGCGTGGTTACCATGGCAACGCGACAATAACTAACAGAGCGGGGTCGGCGTCGACCACGCCCTCTGGCGGGGTCCGGGGGAGGCTGCGGACCTGACTCACCCGGTCACATGACCAGCACTGAGTCACATGACCCCGGGTCAAGTGGGGTCAAGGCCGGTTTTACACGGGCTTAGACGGTCAAGGACGAAGGTCAGACTGAGGAGGGGAGGATGAGGAGGGAGCGGGGGAGGGAAGGAGGCAGGTCTGAGTGAGAACAGGGGGACGTGCTCCGAGTGGCGCAATTCACAATGAGACCAACAAAGATGGAGTGCGGCGCCTTTCTAGAGACGTGAACATGTTGAAAGGGTATTATACAGAAACAGGGTTACTGCGGATGTACGTGATGAATACGAGGTCAAATTGACCAAGTACTTATCACGTACAGACATAGTGTACATGATTTCGTGAAAGGCATATACCTTAAAATTTCCATTTTTTCCCTTAGCTTCTGGACTATTTGTTTGGTTTCACCGCCGTATATATACCCCGTACGCTACGTACATACCCCACTTACGTGTTGTACGGCAATAAAAACGATATGGGTAGGAACGGGCGGTATTCGGAGGACACAGTACATGGCACACTCCGACATGGCTACGGTATGGCTGCAGATCAAAATTCATGCAACGTAGCGGTGTCGGTAGCTAGGGAAATCCTGTATTGTCGTGTGTCAGAGTACGATACTAAATTCCAGCATTATAGCCGTGTCAGACGCTTGTCGTCGTGTGTCGGGAGCTCCGTGGGTTCAGGCCTTTAAAAGGATGGAATATGAATGAACCGTCTGTGGCACATGGGGCGTGGGACAGTTTGTCAATCTTTCGGAAATTTTACGTATGCTCCTTGTTCTATTGCGTACATACACAATATGGACTGGTTTCAGATACAAGCGGGCGTATGCTCCAAGGTGTTGACGCGTAGTAATATCTGAGCGTATGCGAGGATATTGCATAGAGTCTTCTCCGAGGAGCATACAACCGCTTTTATCTATATTGTATTTATTATCCACCTTTTTGACAAGTGGCATGTCGATATCAGTTTGTTTTAGTTATGCACTATTTTCCCATACGCACTATTTTTCCGTATGCGCCGCCCGGAGCATACAACATATCCGTATTCGCGGGGTATGTCCATACACACTCCCTATGTGTTTTCTATAGACACTTTGTATGAGGTGGATAATAAAAGATTGAGATTGGGGGTGGAGGTCAAGATGTTTGGATCTTTTGCTTACATACTTTATGGATGCCCCCTTACTATTTATCTTGTTCTCATTTCATGGAAAGAGATACGGGAAGAGCAAAGAGCTTCTTATTCATCACCATTGTTATTCAGCCAAATGTAAATTTAGATAACTTTGTAATTGATCTCAATCGGATGCAGTTTTTCACCTTGAGTCTTCAGGTCGATAGCACATGATTACCTCATTGTCTATGCTCGAAGGCCCAGGGACCTCGACCGGTTCTGATTGATACAAAAAACCAAGTCAAGAGATTCTCTAATCACATCTCTGAGGGCGATGGTGGCGCCTCACGGTGAGAGGAATGGGAGACAGGATGGGGCTCCCTTAAAGGCATATCAGACAATTTACCTCAACAACCAAAACCCATATCAAAGTCCTGGAAATTGAATATAATGATCTCTAAGTGTTATAGAACACATTGCTGATTTAAAAGATGAGGGTCACTGTACTAGTTTTTGATTTAGATATCAGTATTATGATGATATTATAATAGAATTCATAGAAATTCTAAAAAGTAGTTTTTAACAAAGTAAAACTCATTTCATTTTCGAAAATATAGAAAATATGTAGTACTGCACGTTTATGCTTAGAAATCATAGATCACCGTCCTTGTTTGTGAAAGAATTGAAAAAAAATTTGATTTTTCAATAAATTTCCTTTACCAATCAGTCAAATATATACTTGATATCATGTATACTTTACTGATATGGTATTAGAACAAGTCATGGGAACCTATTTAATTTGATAATTTCCAGTACATAGAAATTCACCCGTTGGCGCCACTGTATTGTAGGATACGCCTTTAAACTGACGTAACCGCTTCGCCTTTGGTGATTCTAATGGTAAAAGAAATCGGAGCAGATACCATTGGACGCCATCGGCGGCGCCAGTGTGCAGCCGGCATTGCGGAATGATACAGAAAGGATTGAATGGATTACCGCTCCCAGTCCCCGAGGCCCCACCCAACCATGCAGCTGTGAGGGCTTCATCCGATTCTTTGTCTTATTCCCTGCAGCTTCATTTGTTAAAACCACTGTGGAGAGGGTCCCAGTTCCATTAAGTTAAAATGTAAACGTACTTACGTGTAATCTTGATACAATGTCTTGATGGTGTGATTAAACTTCGGTGAATCTTAGATCGTCTTTTCTCACCCCTGGTATGTTTTTCTCCATAGACTTAACATTGGGAACTCGTATTCAACGCCCATGAAATATTTAGGAAAAATATCCAATGGGGGTTTATGTCACAAATGTTAGCCCATTTGTCGATGTGAAGGGGGAGATTCAGAAACCCATTTAAGTTTAGGATCTGAGAGTGCATGGACGGAATCTGAACAGCTTGTAAAGTCCTGGGATTATAATATCTTAGAGCGCTTAAGGTATAGTTACGAGGTCTAGAAAAGATTGTTTAATCACATTTAAATCATCCACTTTATACACAGATAGGAGGTGACGGCACAAACAGTAACCCTGGCTCTAGATTACTCGGTAAAGGGCTAGTTCCACTGGGCAGGCAGTATGGCCACACATGTTGGCGGACCACCGGAGCACTGCCATCACACCGCTGCCGTGCTGTGGCCATGTGAGCTCGCGTATGGACATCAGTGCAGTGGAGCAGGTCAGACACTCAACGGCTGCAGCGGTATTATGGTGGAATGATAAAACCTAATAAATCAGCTTTTGTCGGGCACCCACTGGCGACACCCACATGGCCAGCACCCGACAGCGGCCATAGAACGGGCCTGTGGGTTTATACACTAGAAGCATGTTTGGCAGATGCCTGATGGCGTCAAATTCGTTGGTAAACCCGGGTAATGGGCCTTTAAAGCCACAGCACCGTCAAGCATGGTGGTAATTCGGTGTAGACATACGCCAGTGATATAGTTAGCCATTTCCCTGTGCTTTCAGCATGCAAAACGTGTTATGACAGTGATTTCTGATGGTAACTGATTTTAGCATGATTTATTATAAATGATTAATATTGAATGAGCATCTGAGAAACTTATTTTGATGTACATGATACTTTGACATCATTATGGATGGGACTTCTTTCGGGAATCTCCGGGTAGCAATTCCAGGCGGCGCTCCATCCATACATTCCTATGGCGAATCTGTGATAGGTGGGTAATAAAAGGCCTGACCCTGCGCCTCGCTGGAGGCGTTCTGCTGTATGAGTGCTGCTGTGACACCCGCTCTCCTCCACACACAAACAAACACCGTTACTTCCCCCAGCACCCGCCCCGGGGGCCGCAGCCAGCCAGCGGGGCGCCCGGGAGAAAAAGTAAAGTGCTCCATTCATTTGACAGGCCGTAAATTGGGTGTGGCTCGGACGATTCTGCTCCGATGTGAGCCGGTTGGCGCTGGACTGGGGGCCGGGAGGAGGCACGGTCTTTGCCGGACTGAGGCGTTACAGGCCCGGCAGAGCGTGTACACGGGCGGCGGGTCCCTCCCCCGTCACCCCGCCACTCTCACCCCACCAGCCCCTCCTCCGGCCCGTGTCTAGTCGTGAGTCCGGCAGTCAGGAGGCAGTGGTCAGAGCGGCCCCGCGGTCACAGGGTCACCCTCAAGGTGGGTCCGGCCACAATGGCATTTGTTCTCGTTTTAACGGCCGCCTAGTGGACGCAGGATGGTTTTAGTGTAACCATCGGGGAACGTGTAGGTTATGTATGTGTCGCACCGAGCAGTATGACCGTCATGTTTGTGGTGGTACAAAACTGTCTTCGGGGGATGTTCCTTTGTAAGTTCTATATCCTACGTTTGGGTAGAAATACGAGTCCATGAATGAGCTTGGTCCGACTATTTCTATGTGATTTAAAGACGTCGGCCTTTGGAAATCGAAATCCATGCTTCATGTTTGAGTCTTCTAAATGAGTATTGAATGGCAGGAGACTGGGCAGCCTCTGAAAGTTCACTGTTATTGTAGCTATCACACTTTACTGCTACCTTGCCATCTGACACAATCTCACCCCTGGTATTTTCTCCCATATATTTACTATTGGGAACGCGTACTCAACGCCCATGGAATCTTGTACAAAAGTACTCAATGGGCGATGAGGTTACAAACGTTAGCGTATAGTCAGTGATAGGGGTGAGATAGAATCTGAGCAGCACTTGATCCGTAGCTATTGAAAATACGCCATTCATTTCGATTTGCCTCATAATCTCACACGGCTTTGCCTCGTGAGATTACTCACGGCATATTTTCGGTGGCCGCAGATCTTGATGCAGTTCGTTGTTAGTGACCGTCACAGATCCCATGTGACCAGTGATGCGGAACGCTGCAGTGCAGACAGACGCTGGCCGGGCGGGAGGCGCCTGGGTCCCCGTCGCCCTCCTCCACCCCGACACGCCGCCCTGACCCCTCTTAAATCCGCGCCTCTTTGCCGCCAGTCTCGGCGCGGCTTTAACACGGCGGGCACGGAAGGGGAGGGGAGAGGAGGGGGTGGCCAAGGGCATGATGTAGGGCAAGAAAGTGAAATGCTGTAGAAAGGACAGATAAGCGTTGTTTATAGATGTGTGATGTAAACGGTGTTGTAGAGGAAACCTATGAAAGTTAAGGGTCAGACTCATATTTCATCGAGTTTGAATCACACAGTAATTCACAAAGCGAAGCCACTTGAATTACAAAGCGATTCAGGAGATAGGATCGAGCTCTGACCGTAAACTAGAATAGGTTTCTGAATTCATCTCACCCTTCAAATTGACTAATATGCTAGCCTTTGTGACATCATCCCCATTTGAGTGTTTTTTCTAAATACTTCTGGGGCGTTGGATACGATTTCCTAATGTTAAGTCTATGGGGAAAAAATACCAGGGGTGAGATAATGGTGTAGATCCTTATGTAACAAATCTACCAATAGTGTGTGATTATGGGTTAAGTGATAATAGGGAACTGTCACAACTCGAGACTTTCTCACATCTATAGAGCCTTCCGTGTGAGAAAACTAATTTCCTGAATTTAATTCGTAAGTCATCCTACTCTGTAATAGGTGTAGGGAGACAAGGGAACCATGGTAAAATTGAAAGCCAATTCGATTTCGTAAGAACAAAGACCCAGAATGCAGGTTTTGTCCCCGGAATAGGAGCGACATCCGCCGATAATACTTTCTAAAATGAATCTTCTATTGTCAGAATATGACAAAATAAACAGTTCATACAGTCTTAATGCGGTATGTGTAGGTAGACAAGGCTTAGCAAAATAGAAAACACTCCTACCACCCACAGCTTAACAAAAATCCAACCATCGTATCCACCACACTGCCAATGGAACGAAAAAAATTCACTAAATTGATGCAGTATGTGTGTCCAAATAACATCATCGCATTTTACTTAATTGATGTGTTTGATAACTTACGTTTTTGAAAATCTCTTTGATATTGAAACCATAGATTAAACTAGAGTCCAAAACCATAACCTAGATATTTATAGCTAGTAATGTTCTGTAGTTCTACTCCTTCAATATACAGTGAAATATGTCCAATTGTTTTGCATTTCTATCCTGAGCCAAAAATGATGTACTTCTGTCGCCCATCTGGTGACTCCTTCATGAACTGACAATGGCACTGTGCCCTCTGAGATCGGGCTGATGGGAGGACGCAGGTCGGGGATGACATTATATTGAGTAAAGTGAAGAAAGGAGAGGCGGATTAGGGCAGGCGTGACACCAGATGGAGAGGGGCGAGTTGGAGCTGGTCACTAGTAGAGATAGGGGACATGTGAGACGAGGCAGGCAGTGTGCTGGAGAGACCTGAGAACTGCGGCTTCAAGTAGGCACTGTTAGAGATAGGACTGGGGTGAGGAGATGCCAGTCGAGGTCTGCATCCTATTGGATAGAACAGAGAGCAGAAAAAGGCTAAATCTGAAAGGGAGGGACACTGGAGGAATGCATACGGGAGCTATGTGAAGAACATCCTCGTGTGTCTGGGACAGAGGAGGCGTGTCTGGGGCAGAGGAGGGCGCTCAGAGGGGTGTCTGTAGTAATGGTCATTGAAACTCTCCCAGCAGAGCTTTCGTGGTACTTGCACTTACTAACCTCTGCCTCAACCCAGTGATGTCAGAGCGAAAGAGGAAGCGGGACCACTATCTGTGTCTGTTTTTAAACAGACTGCAGGTTTGAAAGGAGCTGTAACTCCGTTGAAGATATCTAAATTTGGCTGTTGTTCCTGCTTGGACACCTCCACCATGGAGTTGTCCCATTACACTTAGTCCATATAAGGAATAAAGTAGACCGAGTAGCCAATGACTGCATTCGCAGCAAACCCTGACCTTGACCCCGACCTCCTTACATGATATTTTCTAGCGCCTTGGGACGTAGACATCAGTCGAGAGTTGACCTACAATCTAATGGCCCACAACCACCCTCCATGTCCGGAAAGAGCTTATGAATTGTTTGTCCTTCAGTTGTACACCAGGATTGTGGGCTTCCAAAGTTGAAGCCACTGCATTCTCTAAAGAGCACATGTTGCCTTTGTTTACATTGTCAAAACACTCACATATGGTGTCCACCACACAGAATCATAGTCCTACATATCAAGCAGGATTTCAAGACAGAAAAAAAGTTATTAAATCCATGTTTGTACTTTGGTCACAGTCAAATAAACACAAACTATCACTCAAAGAGATCAGAAATAATTACCTACCACATATAAAACGTGTAATTTTCTGTACTATCCGTTTGGAGAGTCTCCCGCACATAGAGACAAAGTGAACTAGACCTAGGCATGGAGACTGAAGAGCCACGAGAGTGAGGATCTCGTGCAGGGGAAAAAATAGAATCTGTTCTTTAGTAGAATCGATGTTTAGTAGTGTAGTCTTCTTATCTACTTTTCTCGTGAGAAACCAATGAAATCTCAACTTTCGCTGGTAGCCCCTTCAAATCTTCGCCGATTGCCCCCACCCACCACCAGCCTAAATATTTGTCCTAACTAGAGCATCTGACGTTGTGGAGCATTCAGTAGGGTGTTTGCCTGGGAATGGGATTGTCGAGAGTTCGAGCCCCGCTATCGCCAGCCTGTTATTTCATTTTTCTATATTTTCCCCTCTAACTCGGACTCGACGAAGTCGCTAGTGATATATTAAAGCTTGTATATGGGGCAGATTTTGACCCAAAAAGGCGACCAATACAAGTGGCCGCAGGAAGTAGAGCACAGGGTCTATGCTAGGAGAGTGGGTCAATGGTAGCCGGGGCCGGTGGGGTCGGGGGGGGGGGAGGTCTACAGGAGGGGTGGGAGGGGGTGAAGGCGGGGTAGACAGTGGAGATGGAGGCGCACGGAGGGGGAGAGGGACGTGGCCGTCACTCGGGCCGGGGATGAGAGATGGTTGATATCATGTCTGGCCTCCACCGACCCCTCACCACGGGACATGGCGTCGCCCGCCACAGAGCGCCAACTCACTGTGCTACTTACAATCTGATATTATAACAGAGATGGCAGTTTTCCTCCTTTCCGAAGAAATCCTTGTTTTCATTTTCAGTTAATACTGTTTTTCTTGTTTAAAGCAAAGAGAAACATTGGCACCAATAATCAGTCGTTTGAACATCCCCACACACCCAAGCCCCATTCCATAGCAAATAAGAGGGTGCTTTCTATGCTTTCTCTGTCTCTCTGAGGCAGGTTATTCCACAAGAAAAATATCACTTATTTTCTTCATGACCCCAACTGACATCCCTGAATATACAGAGAGAGAGAGAAAAAGCTCTCCCATGTATATATATTTTTTTAATTTCATTGATTGAGACTGGTGTTATTTAGGCTCAGGGCCTGTCTTCACAGTACAATGGCAGGGTTATCTGAATAACCGGATTCAGTGGATAAATCGATAGATTCAATTTTAACAACATAAGGATAGAAGATTGCAGTTTGGATTACTGACATATCTATATATGACATTCCCTGGTTGTTTATATGTGCTTATATAAACTGCTAGATAGGCTCTATGTGATACTCCTTGATTATATATTCTATTTGTGTATGGTCGGTGGGTTAATGACAGTTTACGCCGCAGCAAATGCCAATTTCATGTCCCGGCGAGTTTATCTATATTTACATTGTAGCAAACAAGCAGATAGTACTGTTTTGTACCTCGCTTATTTGATCTTTGTTCAAATCTGGCTTATTAGGTCTTTCTTAATGAACTATTGTATGTACATGTGCATGTGATTTAATCACAGATCATATAATAATCTTCATTTACAAACATTTGGCCCACTCCGCGGTTTCATTTCCAGCCGTGATCCGATGCTACTAACACTGTCTATATCATTTCATTGGCTCCATGTCCTCGTAATATGACACTGGCGGTGCTGTAATACACATTTCTTTATACTACTTTTTGCCAACGACCCCCATTTTCATATACTACTGTTACTATCTGAGATGGTAAGACAGTAAACTGAATGAAGTGAGTCCAAGGCCACGTCCGTTACCAGTTTTATTACTGATGTTATAGCAATAACGGCTAGCTGCAGAGGACGTAGTGCATTGAGATGCCGTGCTATATGATTACTTGGCGTTTATGCATGGGGGGGACCGTATTGATGGTAACTAGAGGGCACCTCTTCTGGTATGGGGAGTGAACTTGGCAGGTTGGAACAAGGGAGAGTTCCCGCTCGTTTCTCAATAGAGATATTGGCACTAACCATTATGCATTCTACCATTACGCATTCTGAAACCCTTACCTCTGATTGAAACAGAGCTTCTTCCAATAACAGAGCTTCTCTAGAATCTCGGATCTGATCCCATAACGGAGGGATAGATCCATTGATTTAAACGGAAAAAAATACGTTTAAAAGGTCACGTTCTATATAAACAATACAAACCAACCTCCTGTAATGAGAACAACATTCCCGACCGGCCCCCATAGTTTTTTTTATTTATTGATCTACAATAAAGCGATGATCTGCTTATGCCCATAAATATTAAGTGTACAGCACCAGGGAACAAAATTAGGGTTGGTGTCGGGATACTTGTTTTGGTAAATGGTTCTCTCCTTGTTTTATCAGCGTGGAGGTTTCATTTGTCTCGTATCCTGACGCGGAACCCGTCCCTCACCTGACAGCGTCCCACCACCACTTCCGCTTCCGGTTTCACGCCACTTTTTTCGGCGCATGCGCGTGAAAGCGGTCACGTGATGGTACCCAGCCGTCACAATGATACTAATCGGTGAGCACCAGGAACCAGCTCAGCCGGACGCGGGCCCAGTTGCAAATTCCGCCTTAAAAAAAGCAGAATCTCTACTTTAGTTATTGATGCTGCGGATGTTAGCGTAGTAAACCCATATTGGGAATCATAGTCATGGTTATGGAACATATTATACATAGATTTGTTATCCACCGATACGGATTTAGTGTCTCCATACTAAAGCTATATGGAGTGTGTAATTCACGGGGTGGAGCTTACGGATGGTCGTAATCTCCGGCCTGCATAGAGCGGAGATTACGGTGGGGGGGGGGGGGGATTCCTTGTGTAAAAAAAATGTGTGTGTGAGGTAGGTGTTAATTTTGTCTTTTCTTTGATAATGTAAATTTTCAATGCTGAATGATAAATACAATATAAACCGGTTTCAGAGAAGAGCAGTCATAATCTCCCCGGACTAGACTCTATGTAGCATCCTCGCATTTGCTTCGAGATTACCACGAGTCCAATCCTCGGAGATTACGGCCGCTTGTAGCTGAAACCAGTCAATATTGTGTATGTAATCGTATATATGAGTATTTTTATTGAAGCATATCATATTTTGGACAGACATATACAAAGAAGTTGTTTGGTTCTGTTTTATAGTTATTCACAATGAGAAGAAAAACAAACATTGTTTTGTTTTCTGATACACAGAACCCGAGGACTATTTCATCCAACAAAATTTATCATTGTGCTTGATAAAGAACATTGGCTAACCCCACACTCTCTCCTGTAGTCACAGCGATCCCCAGGCTTTGGACATATATCTTCTCCTCCCGTTCATCTCGTTCTCAATTCCTCAAAGGTTTCCTATTTTCCTTCCAACCACCGCCCGACCTACTTCCGGTTCTCAATGCGCAGTCTCAGTCGATGTTTCCGCTTCCGCTGGTACAGATAACGGCCGCGAGGTCGCGCTGAGGACGTCGGGGTCACTGTGGCGCCCCCTGGCTGCAGAACTGACAGTTTGGGGGCAAGCTAGTTCCTGTGGCCGGTGCCCGAGTCGGGGGAGAGAAAATAGCTTATTTATAAGTGAGGCTGAGGTCGGGCAGGAGATTGGTCGCCACCTCTGTCTCCACTCTGTTTCCACTCAGAGGTTGGTATGGTTCAAACAAAGCTGTATTCACGAATTCCCACTCTCGTACCAAGCAATATATTTTATACATGGGTTCTGAAGGCAGAAATATTGATTGAGAAATATCCATAGCTCACAAACTTGATAATAAAGTCTACTTCTATGGTTGTTATATTCAAAGTACACACAAAGTGAAATATAAATATGGAAAAATAGCTTAAAGAGGAGGAAACAAGCTTAGGCCCAGGTCACACGAAAGAGCTGCGTTGAGAGGGCTAGACTCATACAGCTAAAGGTGGTTGTGATTTAACCCAACCACAGCTGACGTAGTGTAGCTCTGGTGGCCAGTGTAGGTCGGGCAGTGACAAGAAGCCTGTGTTATGCCGTATTCTGCCGTAAGAGGGCAGCACATCGCTTTGTGCTGTGTGCATAAGACGAGGGTACCTTAGTGTTGATATTTGTTCTCTTCGCTTTATATTGGGTCTACATTGGTCAGAACAAGACCTTGCTCTGCCATCATTGGGAATACTTTGTCATTTGTTGAAAATAAGAAGGAAACTGTTGCGAATTTTACACAATTATTAAATCAAATTACAGGATGAGGTAATGACAAGTAATGACAAGTGAACAAAATCAATGTCAACTTTGTATACGATGGATGATAGAGTATCGTGTGTATATCTTCCTCGTAGACAGAGTGTAGTCTGAGCACCCTGTGACGAGGGTAATCGCTGTAAAACCAGCTGGACATGACAGCGTATTCCGAGCAGCGCTCATTATGACATAACGAGGCCACTTTAAGGCCGTCAGGTTTTATCAAACACAGCAAGGTAGGAGCTCACTCAAAGCCAACTCCGAGACAATTTATTTATTTGACTTCACAAGTTTCACTCATCGGATATTGTCTCTCATACTAAACGGCAAAAATAGCTTCGGCAGGAATTGTAGGAGGCCACCTTGATCTCTGTCAAGGGTCTCAGCACGCGAACAGGTAGTCATCGCCACTCTCTGTTCAGGTCTCATCAAAGCTGGCAGGGTAGGAGTCTGGCTTTGTATTTATTGTACCTCTCCAACTTGGGGTGGGTGTTAGCTCAGTGGTTAGAGCACCGGACTTGTAACCCCAAGTTAGCTTAGTGGTTAGAGCACCGGACTTGTAACCCCAAGTTAGCTTAGTGGTTAGAGCACCGGACTTGTAACCCCAAGTTAGCTTAGTGGTTAGAGCACCGGACTTGTAACCCCAAGTTAGCTTAGTGGTTAGAGCACCGGACTTGTAACCCCAAGTTAGCTTAGTGGTCAGAGCACCGGACTTGTAACCCCAAGGTTGTAAGACTTTGTGGGTTCGAGTCCCACCCCTAGCAGTGGTAGAATTACTGCTATAACAAAGGCCATCCTTCTCATATGTCTATGTGGTGTGGGAAGTAAAAGAACTCTCACCTCGGTAAATGTGTAGGGGTGAGATTTCTACCTGAATGCATCACATAGATTCGATCACCACCCTAGTGGTGTAAAAGAACCTTGAGAAAGTCTGGAAAGGACCTATAATGGTTGACTAGACGTAAAATCAAAACCAAACAAACAAACAAACCTTTCCAACTTGCGGAAATCGATATTGGTGAAAGTTGTTATATCTTATGTCTTAGTTTAACTCCAGTTTAACTGTCGTATCCTAGTATTTACCACCTGGCAATTGACACCTCTGGCTGAAGATGATGCTACCTTGTTTATGACAACTTCCTCTCAGTTTAAACCAAGTTACCATAGAGTCTCTAGAACAACCTATTGTTCTGGATCAGATAACAGTCAATCCAACCTTATTATGAGTTGCTTATGTACATAGTCTAATACCTGTAACCTCGCAACGTAACCATTACGTCACATTAAGTCTAGTTATGTATCACCCGACTATTCTGTCGGCTATATTTGTATTTACATCTATGTATTCATGTAAACTGACTAGCATTGTGACTGGAGAGGAATGTACTTCTGCTAAACATTGGCATATAAAACCTGCAAACCAGCAGACTGCCTTTATAAGGAACTTCCTTGAATTATGAAAACAAAAACAGAAAAAAAGACAACCTTAGAAGCGGATCATGGATCCGGTTTGCACTCCCCAATTCTAGGTATTGATTGTGAAAAGTGAAACTCATATTTCTTGAGTTTATCCAATCACATTCGAAATGTCAGCCCAAAAGACTCTTTTCTGGACGTCAGGGACACCCAGGGACGATGTGGGTCAACTTTATCCAACACTTAAAGTTAACCTTATGGGCGGCTCAGATTGTCTTAATGAACCAACTTAAACATTATTAAAGGATAACCCTTGTATGAGGTTGTAAGGGTCTTCATGTACAAGACTAGATTATTCAACGGGCCCCAGGACTGGATCAGTCACACGCATTACCGCCTGAGCTACTCCCCCCCCCCCCCCCCCCCCACACCTCACTTCCCTTTGCAGTGATAGTTTCCTAGTCATCAGTCGTTATTTATGGGATTGGTATACAGTAGAGAGTCTTCATGTACGAGCCTAGATTATTCATCAGGCCCCAGGCCTCTGTGTGACATTTCCTGCAACCACTTCCAATTCATGGTCTAGCAGTTGCTGCATTATTCACTCCAAACTATTCTGTGTAGCTATTGATTTTTGACTGTCCATTTTGTCACCATTGTGTGGTGAATGTTGTTGATTCAGTGCCGACTATGTTATTAGATCAGGTGTGCTAAAATACGAAGTCTGAACCTATTTCGGTTGATTCTCTATAGTACCTGAACCCCAAAACAAATTACAGCGTTATGCGGGGTAAGTTACCTCAGGCAGTGTAGATGGCAATCTAAGTTAGATCCAAAGCTAAAGTACAAGCTTGGCAACTATCAACTTTGGATAACTTCACTACTATACCACAATAAAGAAATTTTATTTAAGGAGCAACAGCAATACCACACAGTTGGTTTAAAATCAATAGGACATTGAAGATAGGGATCTGCTTGGAGAGCACAGATTGTAGTACTAGTCCTACTCACAAGGGGACTCCGTTCTCATCGTTTTTGAGTTCCCAGTAAGCTTGTTCATTGCAGTCTGATGGAGGGCGGGGGACTCCAGCAAATAACCTCAGGGATTTTTCTTTTAAGGGCTACTGACATCCCTGCATAAAAAGATGAGTTAATTTCTGTAAGCTTATATGTATAGAATTGATTGCTAATAAAAAGACATTTTAAAAATACCGTGTTGGTAACCAATGTTATCATCCCACCACAAATAGGGGCCATACATGTAATCTATAGTGACTCATCTAATTTATTTGGATTTTTTTGTTGATAAATTACAATATATGAAAAGTGTGATGTGATTGAAATTTCCATATATCTAATTATGTTAAGAAATTTCTATGTCGTCATTGCCAGAAAAAATCTTAACCGAAGTAGTGTTGAATTTAGAATAAATGTCATTTGATATATACCAACTGAACAAATTCTATCTTGTTAGGATGTGTTGCTGTAGCGTAGCTCAACATGAGAACCTACACGTCTGTCAAACGAGTTCTGTAAAACAAACCTACGGGACTCATGTCTGCTGTCACTCTCCTCGTTTGAGAAGCAGGTTGTTTTGCTCAGGAATTGACTGTGAAGAAGCAGTGGGAGCAATATCTGCTCGGAGAGTGGTAAAACCAGGCCGAGCAGCTGCCTGACAGCTCCGAGCAGCTCCGAGCAGCTCCGACATGAAGCAGTTCTCTCGAGTGGCTCACTGTCAGCAACTGAAACCCGTCCCTAGCTAGCCGACGGTTTACATTACTAATCAGATATTCGGTAATTCTGATGCCAGGTCCTCCAGCTATGGATTTATACCTGATCATAAATGCAACACAACCAGAGATCTCTCACCTCGGTAAATGTGTAGTAGTGAGATTTCTACCTGAATTCATCTCATAGATTCGGTCAAACCCAAAGTAAGTCTGATTGAACATATTGGACGTTGAACTACACAAACAAACAAAACCAAGGGTTTGTTGAATAACTTGTGCCTATGAAAGTACAGGGTATAAAGAGACCTCATACAATGGTTATCGTTCAAAGATGTTCAAGCTTGTGCGCTAAGACAGGCCTAACTCATGAAAGGTTGTCCATGAGTGTTGAATAAAGTTGACCAAGATAGTCACATGTGATGACATTTTCCTAGGGTAGAAAGTCTTAGTATCTAATATTTATTAGAGCGTGCTCGCACATGCTATATACATGTACAGTGTCTAAAGGTTAGAGTGGTCACAGAGACTTTCAGCTTGCTGCAGAAAACTATCCCTTTACCATCTGCATGGTAATCATTGTGATTTTGGGAAAGGAGTAGAATACCAGTGTCTGAGGGTCATAGAGGCATGCCCAGCTGACCATGACCAATCACTAGAGACCGAAATACCTTATTGACCCACTGGTGCTTGATATATCTGGAACTTAGACTGGGGCAGTTGCAAAAAGCCTAATTTTAAGTTGACTTTGTGCAAGATGATTACAGAAAATTATCCATAGACTAGATATATCCAAGACCTTTTAACTTTTATTTATTTATAATTCCATGATCATTCATCAAAGATGGACATACTATTTGCCATAGTGTACTTTGATGTGATCTTAGTAGAATATTGAATGTATGCCAGAACTACAAAGCTAGGTTTCTTGTGTTACCAGATAGGTCGCCCTTAGATCTGTGTATCCTTTAGAAGGTGTTCCTGTCAGCTGTCTACAGGCTCAAGCCGAAGCCGGTCTGAAGTATTCATACGTGACAACAATGAAGATGAACATAAGTTGACATTAACGTTCTATGCTTCTCTGCAAAACTGAACATAGAATACTATACAGAGTAACCGAAAAGAATCGAGAAAACCACACAATTTATGTAGGAAACATTTAGAAAAATCCATCCTTTTCCATACACGCGTCATGTACTAGTTGTCATGTGTCATGCTTTTATTAACGCCATGTAAATCCTATTTTTATATAGCTGTGGCTGAACGTCTATGTGGGGTGCAGTATGAATAATGTTCAGGGGCACTGTGCCCATAGAGAATGAGAGCTAACATTGGGTCAACAGGCTGTGAATTGACGACTTCATATGAAAATAAATTGGCATTTTATCACGATATTTAGATATTATATTATCATGAAGTAAGCTGAGTGACTGTGTGACTGAGCCTATAAAGATGCTGTTCTCAGCCATTAGTAACACAAATAACCACCCACCCCCTGCGATCTCTGGCGTCGGGACTTATTTTATGGTACAAAAAACCTCAATTGGCCATCCCTACAAGCTCAGTAAGCCCTCCTAATACTGTAGGGAATCCTGGTAGCACTAATATATGTCTTAAAACAAATATTGGTATTTCGGTCTGGTGAGTGTCGCGTTGTCCAGCGGAAATCACTGCCCGGAAATACACCATGGCACTTATGATAGCTCAGAGCAGACATATAGCTTAATAACGACCAGCTTAAAGGCATATCCTACAACACAGTGGCGCCACCTGGCGATCTTCTAATACTGACAATTATAAATTCTATCCAAATCCTGTGACTAATACCAAATGAGTGAAATATGAAATATCATCGAGTTTGACTTAATCTAATAGGTAAATTAAGCTAATTTACATTTGATTGATTAATATAGAAAATTTATTGAAAAATGTAAATTCAATTCTTTCAAAAACAATGACGGTGACCTATGATTTTTAAAACTTAAATGGGTCGTACTTCACATTTGCTATATTCTCTGAAAGTTTGAAGAAAATGACATGGGTTTTACAATGTGAAAAATAACTTTTAAGAATGTCTCTTTATTCCTTTATACTATAATCATCATTTTAATCCCTAAATCAAAAAGTTGCATGGTGCCAACCTTTTTTTGTTAAGTGAGACATGTGTTATACAATACCTTGACATCACCATATCCAACTTTCAGGGAAATGACATGTGTTATAATTTTCCAGGTGAATTGTCGTATATGCCTTTAAATCTCTATAGAGCTGTGTGCAGAGCCTACACTGAGTGAATCCGCCACCAGCGGGTCAGGAACCTCCCGATTCTAACACCAGGCGGCAAACACTGCTTGTACTCAGAGATACGACAGTCACTCGTCACGGCTGTGTGCCCTCACGCCGGCAATAAGCGGCTCGGCGACGCCACCGCCTCCTCGCGGCGCCGGCCGGTATTAAGCTGACGAGCCTGGTGTGTTTTTGTGCGTTGTTTTTACGTGTGCTATCTGGGGTGGGGTGGGAGGGGGTGATGGAGAGAGAGTTCGCCGAACGACACACTCAGGGCGAGCTCATTAGACGGCCAGAAATGGCGTTGTGCTGTTTTCCTTGTTTTCCCTCGGACGTTTAAGATCTAAGCCTGGGGCTACATGGAGATCCAGGGACTTTCCCCATCTCCTGGATATCGTCCTAAAACATTGATTGCCCTTCTGTCATAGCAGATAGTTTCATTGATCCATTGACGTGAAGAAAATAGAGCATTGTCTAAAACACAGATAAATCTTTTTAACAACAGAACCTTGTATGAACTTGGAAATACGATTTAAATGATGAAACTTCAGTCGGAGGATAAAGGTTTATTACACTTATAAGGCACGCTCCGAATGTTGTTACATTACAATAATGAGGCTAACCAGATACATATAACTAATGCAAATGTAATGAGATTAATCGGAGCACCCAGATATATACTATCGTAAAACTGGATGAGTTTTAATCTTGGCCAACGTATGCCACGACTGGAGTTTGACATTGTGATTTCATGAGGCGAAGCAGAGGGAAGTCCGGAGCCAAAACTCCAGGAGTGGCTTGCTGTGGTCAAGATTAAAACGAATTAGGTTTTGATTTTATCCAACCCTTCTCCTCAATTTTTTAATATTACGTGATAACCATTCTGCGTGGCATACGGAAACTCCATGTTAAACCTATGGGATTTTATATTAGGGGTAGGTTAAATAGCTAACACGCATATGAAGCACAAAGCTCTAGCGCTGTTATCAGTGTGTGATGATCCTTCTTAGCAGGTAAAAAGTCCATTTGGTGGTGGGGAGGGGGGACTGAAGCGTGTGTGTCGCGGGCCCGTGCAGGCAAGTGGCTGGTCTTCGTGGCTGGAGAACACCGGGGAACGGGCCTTGACCAGGGTGAGTGGTCGACCACTGCGCCACCTCCCGTTCCCCATTTAAACCTGTATATATATTATATAACTCCAAATCTGAAATACATACTCAGAGTAAATAGATGCCACCCTAATGAACATCGTCAGGAGAGCATTTTCTATAATTTCTGTTTAAATGAATCAAACCTCTTTCTTTTCTGTGCTTAGCAAAATTATCTATATTGTGTACAGGTAAACTCCAAAGTATCACAGAATTGGAGACATCCTAGTGTGTTATATCATTATCAAAGCTTATAATATTGTTAAACTGAATATATGAAGGAACTGCATTGAGATCTGTAGCCACTGAAAATATGCCATAAGATTAAGTTGCAGAGTAATCTCACGAAACAAAACCGACTGAGATCCTGTAGCAAACCAAAATGAATGGTAATGGATCGAGTGCAGTTCATATTTTATCTCACCCCTATTATTGATTAATTAGCTGACATTTGTGACCCCATCTCCATTGAGTATCCTTTTTACAATACTCCATGGGCGTTGAGTACGAGTTCCCAATGATAAGTCTATGGCAGATATTTACTGGAAGGGAGAGAGATGGCGGGCTAGGTGCAGTGAACCTCCTGCCACATACAGCAAGTCTCTGTGTCATGCTATGAAGATATCCAATGGCAGATGAAGGGAATTATGATACGGGTCATTCATAAAGTACGTACGCAGAATCTCTGGATTTTTGTACCCTCACCCCCTCCCAATTTTGTACACAATAGAACAAAGAAGGGGTATATGCAAAATGTCCTAATTTTTTTTTACCTTCCCCCTTAGTGTATACATACTACAATGTATATGGATGGTCCCTAATCCATTTTATAATAACAAATAAATGACTGGCTGCCAATGTATAGATAAAAGCTTGGAGGACTTTTTGTGGACTGCAGGCCTGATGGGCGTGTGCAGACTTGGAGGCATCGGCGTTGTACATTTTAAGCGCGTCTTGTAAATGAGTGTTATTATCCATCAGCGCGGGGCGTGGATGTTCCCGTTCGTGGACAGCTAATGGGGCCTGACTGCACAGTGCTGTCTGTACGAGCACTTAATGGCTGTCTCTGTATGTACAGAACAGCTGTGTGTCAGTGTGTGAAGAGTGCAGTGTGCTGTCTGCGGGTATTTGATATAGGGGACACAGCCATAGTTGGTTTATAAAGCAGTCATCAGGTGGCCGACAGTATGGACCCCCATTCAGAGGACAAAACCTGTATTCTTGCTCCTTGTTCTTACTACATTCAATTGTCTTTCAAAGTTTTGCTATGACACCTTTGTCTCTCTATGCTCGTTTCAGAGTAGAGTGACTTAAGGATTAGACAGAGGACATGTTTTTCCCCACATGAAAGGCTCTATATACATATGTGAGGGAGGCCACAGTAGTAGGGATAAGGGCACTGTGGAGGTGCGGACGCCTGGGAGAAGGGGTCGAGGTGCCTGTGGCAGGCAACTTGTCGAGACCACAGAGTAGTGTGGAGGAGTTAGCTCAGTGGTTAAGGCACTGGACTTGTAATCCCAAGGTTGTGGGTTCGAGTCCCACTGCAGGCACTCCTATCCTTCATTCCCAGCAGTGGTAGATTTACTGCTATATTAAAGGCCAATCCTTCTCATACCATGTCTCTGTAGTGTGGTGTGGGAAGTAAAAAAACTCTCACCTCGGTAAATGTGTAGGGGTGAGATGTCTGCCTAAATTCATCACATAGATTTGATCACCACCCTTGTGGTGTAAAAGAACCTTGAGAAAGTCTGGTAAGAACCTCTAATGGTTAACTGGACGTAAAATCAAACACACCAAAGCAGTGTGGAGGTACAGACGCCAGGGGGAAGGAGTGGAGGCCCTGCAGTAGGACCCGCGTAGAGACCACAGGGTGGTGTGGAGGTAAAGATGCCTGGGAGGAGAGGAGGCTTGCAACAGGGGTAATGCCCCAGTCACACTGGCGTAATTTTTGGTGTTTCTTCTACGTATTTGAAAGGATGCGAGTACCGCGTATTTACTACGCAAATACAACGCTTTTATATTTTAGTACGCAATCCAGTCACACTGGCGTAAATTCTGGCGTTTATACTACGTATTTGAGATGGTAGGGACCATGTATCGGCTACGGATTGGGAACTTATCTGTTTGCTTTGCTTTAACGTTTTAGTACGTATCTCAGCGTTTCTCAACGCTTTTCTACGCTTCTGTACGCATTGTGGCGTCTTACCGCATTCCTTTACGCATCAAATTTGCGTAGATATAAGTTTAAAATCTTTGAAAGTATTTCTAACACTCCGTTTTTTTCTGCGTTTTGTTTACGTTCGTTTACGCATTCCGACTTATATCTACGCAACTCCGCGTTTTCCCGCGCATCGCCGCACATCTGTAGATTTCAAAATGCGTAGAAGAACGTAGACGTGTGTTCACGGGAAAACACCGTTTTTACGCCAGTGTGACTGGGGCATTAGAGAGACCAGAGGGCGATGTGGGGGCACAGGCGCCTGTGAGAGGTGGGGAGGGTGGGGCTCGGCGCCTCTCCATAGATCGTCAGTGAGGCGCACGGGCTGATTGTTGGACCGGGAGAAGCTGAATGTAAATGTCGTCTGATAGCCAGATAACGTAATAAATATTGCCTGATAGGACAGTGGGCCTGTAACTCCGCCATGATACCGGGGACTGCCGCGTGCTCGGATAGGTCAGGGTTCGCAAAAATAGGACGTGACGGAGAGCATTAATTACTGCTTCTGTAGAATGAGAAAAGGTAATACTCTATCGGAATGTTTAGGCAGAACGTGGGTTTTATTATACATTATTGGTACCATGTAAAATACAGTGCCATGAAACAAATATATCAGTATCGCGAAAAAAAAATAATTTGTTGTGGTCTTTAGGCGCTCATTTATCTCAAATGACGCACATACATACACACATATGTATATGCACAGGACGCTCATAGAAATCAAAATGTAAAGGAAAGGCGATTAGAAAGTAATATGAGTAAACTTAGTTACTGATGCATGAGCCCGTAGAATGGATGTTTCGAGGTCTTTTGATTCAGAAATATGGCCCGAGGCAGCATTCAGTGCGGCGTGATATTCAAAGAATGTCTTGGTCTAATCATGCAAACATGACATACATATTTCAAAGACATTTATTCACACCGACCTTAGCTCTATATTGACTTTAAGTCAATCTTGGGTCTTCTATGAGTTTAAGCCAAAATCCGCCAAGAGAATGTGAAGCAAGGAGTTGGTTTGTTGAGTCGTCTTATCTCGTACATAATGCCAAAGAAGTCGGTGACAAAAAGAAGGTAAATTTGGAAAACTGACTGAGCGTTTAATCTGTGAATTGTTACAAACTCACGGATCGGCAAATACTTGCCCCGATGCTGTTAAGTGGGAGTCATATATTTTTAAGTCTGTGAGTGAGTAACAATTCACAGATTAAAACCTTGGTCTGTTTTCCCTTTGCTATATGTAAGATAGAATGGGGCTGTCTTACACACCTTGAAATATTCCAAACAAGAATTTACCTTTAATCGCCAATCAGAGTCTAATTTAGGCACACAGAGTTGGTCCGTATAACAGTATGCGGCATATTTTTTACACATAGGGAGCAGAGGTCAGTAAGTATAAGAACAATGTGCACAGGTGTATAATAGATATATCAGTCTATGTGCGCCATAGAGCTAAATACCAGAGGTCACCCCGCCACTGTAAATACAGGCCAATCTCCTGATGATTAACAACAAACCATGACCACAATAAGCAGTTTAGCGGATCACGGTAATTGCAATGTGTGTTTTATACGTGAGGCAATCACACCAGGCTTATTGCAGGCCATTATTCCGTCACAGTCACGTTTTTGGATCGATAATTTGTATATGATGCTATTAACCTTAAAGACATTCAGTGTCTTCTATATGACAACTTTAACTAGGTTAAATGAGGACTGGTTAGAACGTCAATTGCAGCCAATGTTGAATAAAAACAAATATACACACAAAATATTTATTCTAAAAGATATTTTGCCGCATTGAACAGATTTCTGAATTGATTTCAAGACATCATATGGAAAAGGGAAGAACATATGAAAGAAAGTGTATATTACTTTCAAATAGGAATATTGCTAAGCTTGCCATACTGTATGTGATAGAGTAGGCAATTGGCGGTCGGCGGACTGGCGGGCGGGCGGGTAGTAGCGGGTGGTGGCGGCCTATAGAAATATGTACGTGTATACAGATACTCCCACAGCAGGCGGCGGGCGGCGGCGGGCGGCGGGCGGGTGTCGGGTGGCGGGTGGCGGCGGGCGGCGGGCGGCGGGCTGTGGCGGGCGGTGTATGGCGGCGGGCGGCCGGGCGGGTGGGTGGGCGGGCGGGCAGTGGTTAGGGCCCGGAGGTACCTGCTCTAAGAGCTCATGGCTTAGTGAGACGAGAGGCGGCCGGGAGGGGAGAGAGGCTTTCACTGAGGAGACGGTTCTCCAGTGTAACGCCTGGATGTGGCGACCTCCAGTATGCAGCGCAGTGTGTACAGCCACCTCTTTGTGTCACGGAGATTTATTATTTTACTAGACTCGCGAAATTCCATCCACGCCACAAAAGCTGGTTTAGTGCTGAAATATGTGTACCGTGCGCAGTATAGAACCAGACGTGAATACATTCATTAGAACGAGCATGTATTTTATACATAAAAATGTATGTTTTATTGATAATCATATTGTAACAGAGAAATGATATTCAAGAATATAGTTGTCGGTATAATGCAATGGATACCTTTAGTAACTTCATTAATAGCATCCACGTATGATTGGCATTCACAGAACGAGAGAGAGAAATTTCGCAATATCCTGAAAAAAATATGTGTGTTTACTATAAAAGTCCTGACTGTATTTATGTGCGCGCACAAAAATATCTTATCATATAAGTATAGGACAGTTCTTAAAAGACATACATCTCTCACATATTTACATCTCTTCTATATTTACAATAGATCAGAAAGCCATAGCCTCTTGAGAAATATCCCTTTCTATGATCATATGATATCCAATAACAGTTCCTTTCCTTCAAGAATTTTTTTTCTTAAATACCCTGTAATGTACATCGGTATTTGACCAGTCTGGTTTGTACCTACCGTGGTACACATGAAATCCCTCAGCATTTCATCTCCTTTTGTACAGGCTTTGCTCATATGATTTCACACCTCGGTACAAGTCCCACGTATGGCCTTACGTATAAACATATAAATATCATAACAACTGCGCCTCATAGTCAGAGCCGTGAGAGACAGCGGCCTTTCAATCAGGGAGTCACGATAAGAGTCGTTATACAGTCTCCACCTGCCACTCCACGATCTCCAGGCCCGCCCTGGACCCTGCCTCGACCCTACCAGGTCCCTCCCCGTCACACCTCACTCCAGGGGGAGACCTTTACCTGCCTACAAATGTCCCACAACTACAAAACTAACCTGTCTACCTTCTCGCGATGGATCAAACAAAAGTCCAAAGTGAGTATGATTGTAATATATGGAGACGTGGTTAGTGTGGATGAATGAGATCTGTTTCGAGTTGTTCTGGTCGAAAATATTCACCGAGTTTGAAGAGCGAGTTGAATATTTCCGACCTAAACGACAAGGAATTGATGTAATTCACACTCACTATATCTCCTGATCCTGATATACCTGGAAATAATTAAAAACGGCATTTTAAAACAAGTCAACTGGTACGGAGTGCCCGAACTATTAGTTTGTGCAGTGTGCAGAATGAAATCTGTACACCTGGCCAGTAAGTGTGACACATTCGTGCACAGGTATGTAATGATACAAGAACATAGATAACACGTCGTGGTGATTGACAAAGTGGTGTGGAGATGAAATCAATCACGGTGATTCATTGTGTAGAACTTTATCATCTGCCCGACCCACACTTTAGACACTGCATATAAAAACTGATAACATGACATTTGTTCTGTCCTCATGATTTATTAGTGTGAGCATTTCTATCAGCGTGATCTAAGGCAGAGCTTAAATTATGAAAAAGAGAGGCATCGTAGCGAATAACAAAGTGTCCATGAACATCCATGTGACCCATTAAGGTAGAATAGAGAGAGAGGACAGTGACGAGACTTTCAATTGTCATAAAACTATGACAGTGACAGATTCCATACCAAAACCTCCCCTGTGTGTCCAACGATCTATTTATACAACAGATTGATTAGCTTTCTAGTATGTAACAGGAAAACACCCGATGAGTGTTCTGGAGTTAATTACCTCAGACAAGTCCTAGCTAACTCTACCTTGAAACTGCGGGATTCTGGCGCCCGAACAGAGTTTCCCTCTGTTTCACCACGGCATTGTATGAACATATTTTCCAATCTTTCCCCTCTATAATTAGAATTAGTTCTTATTATATTCAGGCGCATCCCAAGCGACCACATTGGCACTTTCATCATCTTTTGTAATCCATTCAGCTATTTGTGTGGAGTACATCATAATCGTACAAATAGGTATCCAGAAAAAGAAAATAGTCGATTATACACTTCATACCCGAGAGACTACTGCTAGCTGTTCGAGACACACAAAACACAACCAAACCCCGCCGATTAGATCAGGCTCATTAATATTGCACGGCGCATTGCGGCGTGGCGGACGAGCTGGTTGATAGAATACTCGACCTAACAGCGTTATTGCAGATTATGAAAGTGGCTGGCGGCCTAATTTACCACTCTGCATGCAGCCTGTTGGGGTCTGAGTGACCTAACGATATACGCACTTTTTACCACTGAGGTGCGGCATACACCAAGAAGCGCTGACTCAGCATCCTTGATGACTCATTATCTAGCATTATACAGGGTCAGGGTCTCCTGCGGCCATTAGGTGGATTAGAACCCAGTAAGGCGGAGCTGGCAGGTGATAATGGACCGCCTCGGCCAGACAGCCTCCGATAGCATCTGGAAATTATGATTGTAATCGAAGCTGCTCGACTGGCCATTCATTAGAGTATAAAAAAAGCTCCGGTCCCATCTCTGGATATTGTTCCCCTGCTACGAGTACTAAGTGTGTTTTTAGATCTGATTACTGTCTGCGTTGATCAATTTATAATACACTCCAGTTACTACCACGTTTTTTAGTGATACCGGTAATGATATGTTAGGAAACTGATGGCTGATGCACAGACCATTTAATGTAGGCGTAATCGAGCGAGTATAACAAACTATAGCCCACATAGATATTGTGCTATGGATGCAGCCATCTTTCCTTATGCGTTAAACAAAACACCAGTTAGTGGGCCCAGATATCAGTGGATTTTATCAAAAATATTTTAGGGTTTTACGATGAAAGGGTTTGAGCCTCGTCTCACGATTATCTACAGATTTTGAAAGCAGAAAATAGTGGTTGTCCACCAACTACAGCGGTGCTGTCTAAAAATGTCCTGTCCACAATTCAACGATGTAATGTGATGCAATTAATCACAGTCCACGCATCACTTTCGGTTTCGTCAGGCGCCATTATATGATGGCGATAGTGCGAGAGAGTAATATTAAAGATAGGTTCATAACTGTATTCTCAAAAGTTCTTTGTACAGTAGAACCCCGCCTAACGGACACCCCGCGTAAGCGGACACCCCGTGTAAGCGGGCACTTTTGCTCGGGACGGAAATTTTCCCCTCTATTAGATGTTTAATTTAACCCCGCGTAAGCGGACACCTCGCGTAAGCGGACAGTTATTTCGGTACAAAAAGGCCTAAAAACCCCGTGTAAGCGGACACTTCCGACGGACAACCTACCAAAAATTGATCAATCTGTGTTTTTATAAGCGTGTCTCAGTATATTTAATAGAAAATACATTTACAATTCAAAGTTGAATAACTTCAGATCCAATTAAGATATTGCAAAATGGATTTCAGATTTACCATCCCCTCTGTCTCCCCTACATATCGGTATATAACACTTCAATATTGGTCCGGGAGAAACTTGAAAACCCCGCGTAAGCGGACACCCCGCGTAAGCGGACACCCCGCGTAAGCGGACACCCCGCGTAAGCGGACACTTTAGCCCGGAACGGAGGGTGTCCGCTTACGCGGGGTTTTACTGTATATATCCTATGTCTGCATTTTGTCATCAACTTAAAATAATGTTTTGAATTCCCTGTCCAATTAGAAATATATAGCTTCATAGTGCAGAAGTTATTAGCATATACCTATGCATGAATGTCACACACTTACTGGATAGCTGTACGGATTTCATTCTGCACACTGTGCACGAACTGATAGTTTGTGCACTCCGTACCACATACTTGTTTAGAAACGGCGTTCTTCATGATTTCCAGTTATATAATAATATGGAGACATAGCCTGTTCCTTGTTGTTTTGGTCGGAAATAACCACCTCGTTCTTCTACCTCGGTAAAAACTTTCGAGCAAAACAGTACGGATCAAATTTTATTTAGGTACGCTAACCATGTCTCCATATGATACTATATGATGTTATAGGTGTTGTCTTTGGTATAGATTCACTAAGCAGAATGTGACAGAAGTTCACGACCCCGTTTACTGACAGCCGACGCTTACTGACAGCCGACCCTTACTGACACGCCCTGGCTGACACTGACTGACACTTTAACCCGGAAGCAGTCTGAATAATCACTTCCGCTCGCACGGGTCTCTGGCCCATTTGATATCCGGCGTGCCGGTAGGTCGTCAATAGAGGGCGTGGTGGTCGCAGGGCGTCAGGTAATGCCGAATACGGATCTCACGGGGGACGCATTATGCTGGGGGTGTACTTTCAGCAGGGCTTCTGCGTATTGACAATATTGCACAACGCTATGGTCCCAGTGAGAACAAGAAACCCATCAGGCATAGTGCACAGTGCCAAGTTTATATCTATTCCCAGACACATGATTATTGATACTACGAGAATGTAAGCAAACCATGTAGTCTAGACCCAGTCGAGGGAGCTGATTGTGGTACTCAGTGTTAGTAATCATTACTTCGATAAGACACTGGGGCCATCCTTAAGGTACATACGCACTGAGGGATGTGGTGGTAGGTTAAAAGAATTTTGGAGAATTTGCATATATGCTCCTTCTCTGTTCTTTTGCGTACAAGATCGGGAGGGAGGGGGGTCAAAAACTTTGGAAATTCTGTTTACATACTTCATGGCCCCACAGATTTCTGTTAGGTCTACCCCTTATCGACTACTATGTATAAAATGCGTTAGGTTTGATTCAAGGGAAGACTGTATTGTCCCCCAATCCCTTTTATGATAAGAGAAAACGTGGTTACTTAGCCTGTAGGGAAGGCTGTAAGAGGTATATTGTAAAATATATACATCCGACGATAGAGGCGGAGGGACATATCAATGTTACAAAAGGCCGAGAATGGTATCCCTACAGGCTCACTATGTTTATTGCTGTTTACCAAATAATATGAAAAAAACCGCCATTTTTCTTACTTAGCAAGTGGTCAATTCGCAGCCCGTTGACCCGATATTCGTGGTCAATCGTACCGGCACAGTGAGCCCGAATATTATTCGTACCGCACCCCTAGCAGCGGGTAGTATTCCATCGACGTTCGGTCATAGGTATATAATAATACAGTGGATGAAGTTGTTCATCAGTACAGGTCACGGACGTTCTAGATTCTGTCACATTACTTAGTGTCGGCACACGCCGGAAACTGGCCGTTCCTTCTAAACGGCATCGATTTCCCGCCTGTTCCCGCAGGACGGGTTTGTAGGCGTGTTTATCAGTCCCATCACACACCGCGCGAGGGCGCTGCTCCGGGACGCCGCGCCAATTAATGACAAGTCTCCGGCCCGAGTCTTTGCGCGCAGTCTTCGCTCTCCTGCCCGACCATTCGTCACCAGCGTCTCCTCTAACAAGCTCAGCGTCTGCGTCCGCCCGGTAACATTCCACGCAGGCGCAGAAGCGTTACCGGAAGCCTGAAAACCTCGCCAGGTGGCGCCAGGTGCATCCCGCCGATAGAGGACGCTCGCGATCTTCAATCCACATCCGGGTGTCGCCGTGTGACCTGCGCACTGAATGATGGCCTTCGCCACTTCCGCTTAGCCTCGATATGGTCAAGATTTAGGGCCCGCAGGATCCAAGTCTTATACTTGGGATGGTCTTGTTCCAAGGTCATATTGTATCAATATCTTTGTGTGAGGAAACAAACTTACAGGGGGCGAATTGATGTCCGTTCACGGCGTGCAGCATCGGGACACATTTCTGTTTCCGGGATAAAAACCGAGAATGGCATCTATTCCCCCACAGTAAACATATTACCTTATAAGTTATTATATACCTTTTAATCATATAATACCGACATTTTAATGACTTACATGCTTGCGGGATTTCAATTCGGCTCAAGGTCGTCAACGTTATTTATGCTGTAATTATTTCAGAGATGTTAAACCATAGGAACATGTATATCAAAATGCTCAGTGTCACATTTAATACACTTCACTGACACTGGTCTTGATGACTTAAGGACGGGGGACTTTTAGCATTTCGTTTCACTTGATATTTGCAATAAAACTATTAAGTAAACCCCCGATTCCAGTACACCCTACGTAAAGTGACAATTTGAAACGGAAATTGTTCCCTCTATCAAGAGATTATTTCAACGCCGATTAAGGGAAAACGTAGGGGGGAGCCTTTGTCAAGAAACAATTATTTTGGTTTAAGGTACTATTTTAATAACGTTGGTAGTACCTACAGACCAGGTGGTTGTAAGCGTATGATTTAATATGTATCTCAGACATTATTATATACATGTGTACCTATATTTACTACACACTGATATCTATGCAATAAGATACTGCGCATATGTGCTATTTACCATTGTGTGTCCAAATCAAATGGCCCATTAGGCTAAAAATAAGGTGATTTTGCTAATGTATACTTGGTTTCGTAGTCTCCCCATGCTTCACTCGTTCACCGGAAGTTTAGAACTCAGTGTGAACACCTCGTCTTAAACATCCGGAGAAGATTACTCCACAGAAATACAGTTTTCACATATTACACCCATTGCATCTCACTGAGATAAAGCACAACAATGATAACATCCACACGAAAAAATTCCCGAGGGAAAACAGAGACCAATGAATTGTCACAATCCAGCTGTACATATACATATTCCATGGCCGCATATCACAGCACAGAGGCTTCTGTGAAATATCGCTTAACCAATAATGGATCAATAGACTGTGTTTGTGGCAGCTGTGGCCATCAGAACTAACAGAGGCAGATCTTGTGCTGTTATTTATTGTGATTTTTCTGCTTATTTCCAGATTCCGGTACGTATAGGTTTGCACTCTCCACTTTGAAACGCCACAGGTGAGCCTTCTATATAGTAGTGTTTGATAAGCTCGATGTATGAACATAAAGAGTTTCAGCTGCCCAATCTATTGTAGTTTGACATTATAGTATTGCAAGGTTTTCCTGAGTATCTCAAGTGTGAATTCTCACATTACATTAAAAGGCAATATATTTCTTGAGCTATATGACATCTAGGTATACGTCACAGAGAGGGCATTTTTCCTATTTTCCAAGGAAATCCTCGTTTTCTCATTTCCAGTTTATATATTTTTTTCTTTTTCTTGTGTAAAACAAAGAGAGAACGAATTGGCCTCATCCACACCGGGGAACAGCAGGTTACACCTTCCTATACATCCCAGCCCCTTTCCATGGCCAATAATACTGTTTCGTATGTTTTCTCCGTCTCTCTGAGGCAGGCATTTCCTTGAAAAATATATACATTTACTCTCCTTTTTCATGAACCCAACTGAAATCTCTTTTTTCTGTACCGATCCGTTATTTAAAGTGGCAGCATAGTGCAACACAGTCACTTACTTCGCTAGCTCCGTCCAAAATCAACTTAAACCCCTGGTGTATATTGATAGGAAGATTCGGAACTTGGGATAATGTTTTCTTGATTAAGAAGCATAGATAGATTAAAAAGAAAATGTCGATGGGCGTCGTGCCAGAGGATGTAGTTTGTCAGAGGACATTTCTATTATGCATCTGGTAGGAAACTGATACAAATAAGTTCACCATTAATGAACACTGTTAGGACGATACTACGACCTGGTCCTAGTCATCGACCTGCGGAAGGCTGCTATGTCAGAAATACAATAACCTGGATGGTTGTCCTGAGATGATTTGTTAATGCAGGAAGGCTTTCTATAAAAGTCGGTAGTGTATCAATCCATGTTCTCATGGGATATTGGAAGCGATATCTAAGTAGAGTAAAACCCCGCCCCCGGGACACCCCGCCTTTAAGTGAATTGACTAAATGTACTGAATTGACCTGTTCACAGTGATAAGAAATATTCACAAACATAGGAACAGAGTTTACCAGATCATGGACATTGTACTCAAGAACACACTGTCCATGACCAGATCTCGGCTTGGAGACTGAAGGGTAACGAGAGTGAGATTTTCGTGTAGTGATGAACTCAAACATAGTCTTTTTGTAACTCTACACTCAGCTGTTCTTCTTATCTTATGATTTATGTCTGGCCATAGCCATGCCTCTGAGACCACGACGTACACTTGTTTCATTGTGTTAATGTTTGAGTATGCCATATATCTGGGTCCGCGCATGCTAAGTAACGGTGGCGGGTGACTGGAACCATGGTACTAGTAGTTCCCTGCCCAAATGAACAATAGGACAAGTAACGCACGATATCAAGCGACCTTGAACTTATGCTGGTTTCCCAATCATTCGCAGTGGCAGCGGAAACCAGCACAACTTCTCTACAACAAGAGATTCCCCAAATAACTTATTTATATTTGTTCATAATGGACGAAAATACTGAATAAAGTAAAAGCAACCTTTCACAAGATAAAAGATAACTTATTAGAATGCTTCTCTAAAAAACTGCCAAATTTCGCCACGCCCTCTAGTGGAGAACCAACATAAAAGCCAACAAGCATCAGTCAGGTAGCAGCTAGCAATATGGCGGCCGGTACATAGTCTAATATATGAGGAGGACATAGCTCCTAGACTGGTTCTCTGCCCCATAAAATCGCCCTTAAACCTTTCCTGGTTCCCTGCTGATATGCAGTGGCATATCCTCTCTGCATCATGAGATTTCTCATATAACTTATCTACACTAATTTGAAATGCACGGAAATATATGATAAAGGAATGGCAACGTTTCTAAAGATAGACGAATAATTATTAGAATGTTTAAAAAATAATATATAACAGATTTCGCCACGCCCTCTCGCAGTAAACCAGCATAAAAACGGCGGGTGTTATCCATAAAGCACCAGAAAATGGCGGGTGTTACCTGGCCTTATATGTGAGTAAGACATAGCCCAGGCTTCCGGACAAATGTCGTCTGGTTTCGCTGGTACCCGTTCTGACCATACCACGGCTGCGTTCACGCAGTCAAGGAGCACGCCAGGTACCAGGTTAAACCGCATCCGGCTTGCATCTGACGTCCGTTCCATCGATCCCATGATCCACTGCGGTAAGAGGCACTTCCGGTGAATACTACCTGAGCTGGTTTCCGGCGAAAGACCGTCCCCGCCTCCCTGAGAGGCCGTAACCAGCACCGAGACTTTATTAGTTTATAGACGCTGGTTACGGAACGCAGGCGACTCCCCGGAAATGGAGCGACGGGAATTATGGGAAGAGTGATGGATCAGGGAGGTGATATGGATGAGAAAATCGCGATGTCTGAACTGCTGTGAGAATCTGAATAGAATATTGGAGACGAGATTGGGACTTGTTGGACAGTCGGTGGGTGGTTAGCTCACTGGTTAAATACACTGGACTGCAAGCTCAGTGGTTAAAAGCATCGGACTGTAATCCCAAGGTTGCAGGACTTGTGGGTTTGAGTCCCACTGCAGCCACTTTTCTCCTTCACTGCCAGCAGTGGTAGACTTGCATCTGACGTCCGTCATACTGCGGGTCCGCAGTGCAGTATCAAACCAGTGCAGTATCAAAGACTACTCTTTCTCATACTATGTCGATGTGGTGTGGTCTGCAGCCACCTTTCTCCTTCATCCCTTGCAGTGGTTGATTTCAAAGGCCAGTCCTTCTCATACCATGTCTCTGAGGAGTGGGAAGTTAAAGAACTCTCACCTCGGTAAATGTGTAGGGGTGGGAAGTACTGTGGGATTTCTACCTGAATTCATCACATATTCAATCAATACCCCTGGGGTGTAAGATAACCTTGAGAAAGTCTGGAAAAGACGAGTTGGAGGACAACTTCTTTGATTAAAACGAGTTATTTTCTGTATTTATCTCACCCCTGTACATACTATAAGAATGGACGACACACAGGATATACACCATGGAGAACGGACTGCAATACTCGTAGGAGCTTGGAGAACGAGATCCAATTTTAAGCTTATTGGACAAAAATACCAGGGCTGAGATAATATCATGAAACCTCACGAAATTTCATATGATTGTTTATATGGCGTGAGTTGTCTTAGCGGAATGATATCACGAAGCGGAGCTAAGTGGAGCTGAGTGATATCTGTAGTGGAAGACAATGAATGCCATGTAAACAATTATATGAAATTAAGTGATGTTGAGATTTTATTCAACCCTGTCACATGTTTTAAACTTCATATGTCACCAGTGGCATATATATAGTCTATGGCGTAACCGTGGCATACAGTCATACCAGGTTAGGTCTATGGAGATTTCTATGAGGGGTAGGACAATACGTTATATTAGCCGTGTATGTGTTTGGTGCGGCAGCAGGCGATACTCCCCGGTAATGGTATGTCAGAAACGATTCTCTTTATAAACGAGAGCAGAACGGGGGCATCGTGCCGAGTCCCTGTGGCGCCGGATGACGTCCTACAAGTGGCAAATGCGTCATTCTCAATTGCAGTTGCCATCTGCCTATTAGACGAGTATAGCATTCCGTCGGAAAGAAACCAATTTCCGTCGATAAGGCACTCGCCGCTCGTCTTAACAGTCACTGGCAGATTGCGAATGATCTCAGAAAAAGAAATTCCCGGAGGTGCTTTTTGGTGACAGTCGGAAGCTGAGTAGACTAGATAAGCGCATGCGCCGTAACGTGTCAGACAGATAAGGATTGTTTACTGGTTACTATAGAGATCGCCATTTTGAAAATTGGCTGAACAATGTTGTTTTGTAGAAATGAGACTGGCAACGCTGTGTTTGGAATACAATTACTTTCCATATCTCAGTAAATCCTAAGGAATAGTGTAATAGTGTTTCAGCCTATAGTTCTATACATAAGGCTTTACTCCTATGTTCTGTAACATCCTGGTGCAAACCCATTATCAGATAATTGATGGACTGAGCTGGTCTCCAGAAACCCATTCTGCAGTGACAGGCTCTGTTACCGGAGAAAGGCAGTGGACAACATCCGTGAACCGGTGTGATTCATGGTGAGACGGCATTACCGAGAACCAGGTGTCGGGTAACCGGGACCATTACACACAGTGAGGATACAATAACCGTTAACGGTGAAAGATCGTGCTATTTTGAAGATAATTTTTCTCATGGCTTCCTGTCGTCAATAATAGAAATGATAGCATTTATGCACTCAGTATGCAATAATTTAAAGAGCGAAATACTTGATTAGATCATCTTAAACAAGGCAACCGTGAGATGAAGAGATGGATTTCCACCTGCCTTCTCACTACACACTAATACAATAATACACTAATATTATCATGAAACATCACGGAATTTCATATGATTGTTTATATGGCATGAGTTGTCTTCGCGGCATGATATCACGAAGCGGAGCTGATTGATATCTGTAGCGGAAGGCAATGAATGCCATATAAACAATTATATGAAATTGAGTGATGTTTGATTTTATCCTCCCCTGTTCCATGTTTTTAACTTCATTATATCACCAGTGGCATATAAATATTCTATGCCATAACCGTGGCATACAGTCACACCATGTTAAGTCTATGGAGATTTATATGAGGGATAGGATAAAAGTAATACAGTCTACACGTAGTGATAACACGAGATAGCACAATGGAGGTGTTTTTTAAACTAAGAACAATAGTGTCTAGAAGATTATCACCAGAACCAACCTCAGGCGATAGTGACCACCATCGGAGTGTCGGTGCTTTTTTTAAATGTGGTTCTCGAAATTCCAGGATATCTTTTGCCGTTTATATAGTTTTCTTTTCTCCTTTCTTAATGGAAGACGTTTTGTTATGAATGATCGAACCCACCTAGTAACGGAATTAAAATAGAGGGTTAAAATTGTTACCTTTTCAAAACGCAAAATAAAGATATTTCCCTGATCGTCTTGTAAGACCTTCCTCCATAGAGGCGGATCACTTTAGGTCACAAGAATGCAATAAAAATCACTATAAGATCAATAACTTTATCCTTCTCAATTTTAAAAACACCTTCCAGTACCAATATACGTCACACGTCACACAGGTTTGATGTCTTACTCCGCCTACCGTGTCGCCACCTGTTGGCACTACTGTTAGCTACCATCCTGGGGCCTGTTGAATAACTTAGGCTCGTACATGAAGACCCCTTTCTGTACGCCAACCAGACCCAAGGACCATGTGGGTCAGCCTTACTCGAAACTCATGGCCAAACTTTGGTCAGGTAGGAAAGTCTTAGCGCAAAGAGAGCTTGAATATTGTTAAGCGATTACCTTCGTACCAGGTCTCATTGTACACGATCCTTTCGCTGGCATTAGTTATTAAACTGACCCCTGGGGCCCGTTTCCTTTTCTACAACAACGAGAGATTATTCAAAGTACCGTGAAGAAGGAGAATTGTAGCCAACAATCCACGAGCTTTGGCCCATTCACGTTTTACTATGAATTGTCTGGCCAGGATACCTCATCCATAGCCTTCTTCACCTCTCCTGGCAGGCGACACCCTGTAGATAGGCGGATGATTCAAAATAATACATTAAAGATTATCTATTGAATTAAACTTGCGGAAATATGTTTATTATTATTTGAATACAAACAGGAGGTGTTAGATGGGGAATTACTCATGAATATATTCATAAATGATGAAACTGGTTCCCAAAATACCACGATGTGGCACCACTTGCAACCATTACAAACCTTCGTTTAAGTATCCTCAGGCCGATTTTGTCCTCGGGTCCTCTCAAATACGACTAAGAACAAGGATTTCGCTCTCTATGGACGACACACGGAATCAAAAGCGATTGACGAGCTCTCGTCGAATGTGTCGTACGTGGACGAAAAACCCCTGGTTTCACGGCGGTCCCTCTAGCGGCCACCTGCAGCCCATTCCGCGGTACCAGTGTACGATCTCAGACTGGTCCCTCGTCTCTCACCCACACAATCCCCGGGTCCCCCGCCTTTCTCCTCCCCAGCGTGTAAAGCGTTTACGACGCCATTTTGCTTGTTACCATAGCGACGCCTGATTGTGATTCATGGCGACCCCTGGTGGAAGGGTTGGTTATTAGAAAGGCGGGAGCTTAAGGCGTCACGTGATCGTGTCGTACGTCACGGGTTTAATACGGGGAATTACTGCACGCCTGTGGGGATATTGTATTCACAGGCAGTGTGTTTAGGCAAGCGATAGACACACTGTCCGTGCTAGAGGCAGGATGTGCAGGGAGAAGGCACAGCTTCAAGGTCAAGGGACCAGTTGAATAGTGAGAGAGTGAGTACAGGGAGAGTGTAGTCATAGAAGTACGTTAAAGTACACAAAATATGTATACATGTCCATCTTAGGTAGAGATATAGGGCACATAGCTATTGTGTTTTGGAAGTAGCCATATTGCCCCTGATGCTAAACTAAACGCCAGGGGGCAGATCCAGTTGTCAATGGATTTTATTTGGTTTGCCATCAAAGGGATTTAGCCTCGTCTCATGACTATCTATAGATGATGACAGCAGAAAATAGTGGTCGTCCCCCGACTGCAGTGGCGCAATATTACAATTTCCTGGTGGATGATGGCAGAACTAGAAACCACTCTGTGCCGTAAACATGTATGATTAAATACCAATATTCGGACATAGGGACAAACATAGAAACAGACACAGACAGAAGGAGACATGCAGAGAGAGATATAGCAAGAGACTAAGAAGAGAGCCTATGTTTAGATAATTAGGTACTGTACATCTCTAAAATCGGGTCATAGTCATATGTAGTGTAGAAATGATGTTCAGATATGTTGGTAAAAGATGGTGGTAATATGTTACAGAGACCTTGTTTACAAATATATTGGTAACTCGTACATAACACCCATGGAGTGATGTAAATAATATACTCAATGGGCAATGATGTCACAAATGATTGCCAATATCATCACATTCACTCGGGTATTACTACGCGTCTAGTCCTTGGAGATTACGGCCGCACATATCTGAAACCAGTTAAGGCCACTCAAAAGAAAAAACTTGTTTCTCATCACCGCGCGCATCAGAAAAACGTTTTTAGAAGATTTTTTGATTTTTTTAAATAAATGAACCTTGATAGAAATTAAGATAGGTATGTGTATTTAGTATTAAATTAAAGCTCCTGATGTCAGGGATGCATTAAATGTATAGCCAGTAAAAATCTGGAAACCCCGCGTAAGCGGCCGCTTTGGCCCGGATCGGAGGGTGTCCGCTTATGCAGGGTTTTACTGTATGTCTGAAGCCCATTTTATGACACTTCAAAAGCCATCTTTGATATAGCTAAGCGCCTCGTCATATTTTTCATGGCTTGGTGATGAGAAACAAGTTTGCTTTTTTTGAGTGGCCTAATATTGTGTATTTGTGGTACATGTATTTGTTATAGAGTACATAGGTTTTAACAATGAAAGATAACTAGAAAAAAAATCGAACTGAAAATGAATGATGCCATTCTTGTTTTAAACTACGGGGGGAAATCCAAAGCTTTCATTCATAATCTCTGGATATTTCCATCAGTCTTCCCATGTTTTGTGTTGTTGACCGAATTAATTTTCGACACGCCACACCAGATCCTCGCAACCCTCACAGAAGAGGAACACGATTGGTCATTTCATGTTCTCGTGTTTTCAACGAATGAGTTTCAAACACTGAAAATAGGAGAAAGGGAGTATATTTTGTCTTTTCACTTTTACTTCTCGGATCCTTTGGTTACATTCGAATCGGGAGGCCATCCATTTTCTCCTGGAAGAAAACGAAAACAGTCCCTCACGTGCAAAGTGTTACGTGAGAGGATCGGCGGCTATTTCGTATTTGCTTTGATGAATTGTATTTATTATTCAGAATTTAAATACTACATTACCATGATTTTGGATTACATGGTCGTATTCTCCTCATAGTTGAGTCTATGTAATATCCTCGTATTCTCTCGGATATTACTACATGTCAACTACGTGAGGAATACGACCATGCAGATCAAAATCATAGCAATATTGTGCATGTCTTATATTTACTGCTGTAAATATAAAAATTTGTCAGTGGGAGAAAGGAATAGTGAGCTTTGTCTGTAGAAAAAGCTCAATCACCTATCATCTCCTTCCCTCATTCCATGGAACACCTTGAATACTTCCTAAATTAAGTCAGGTTTCAACAGAGATTCTCTGACTTACCTGTTCTAGGCAATAACACTTCTTTTTCTTTATTAGCTGAGTCTCTCAAAAGGGTGATTTTTTCAGCCACAAGCATTCGAATCAATTACAACAGGAATAGTTATATATTACATCGAGGTAGATAGGAATTAAGGAAGAAGTGAAAACATGCTTGGGAGACTATTAAATTCTGATGGTTTAAGATGTGAACGGTACAATTAACTCCTGATCTTGTCAGTAAAAATGCAAATTTTGCAACGGCTGGTGTGGTTTTAGGAACTGGTTTTCAGTGACGTTCTTAAGTTGCATGGATTTGTTGCGGCAGAAAAACACCAGGTTTTAGTTTTACAACTTGTGGGGAGGCCAGGATGAGGACGTGTTTACCGGGAGCCTGATGGGTGTGGGGTTGGCGGGGTCAGTGTCGGGGTGAGCGGAGGGATTGTTAGGCGGGGTTGACACGGAGAGGGTCAGGCGTAAGTGTGACCCCCCTACACCCGCCCTCTCATCTCGGGGTTAAAGGTCAATCATTACCACCACCAAACACGATAAAAAGTCCGCCTGTAGACAAACCGACCAGCCCCGCTTTACACGTGCTCTGCATTCCGCGCGACCGGTCGTAAATAACACCACCTGGTATGGTTATCACCGTCCTGGGGCCTGTTGAATAATCAAGACCATTTTCTTTACACCAAGATGATCCGGGGACAACTTTGTTCAACACTTGTGGACGACCATCTGTCGGCTAGGAATGTCTTAGCGAAAGAGCTTGAATACTGTTGAACGATAACCCTTGTGCAAGGTCTCCTTCTACCCTTTAATTTTGTCGGCATAAGTTATACAACAGACCCCTGGGTGTCTCTGGATATCTCTGAAAGACGTCGTCTTGTGCTTTGTACCCATCTGATGAGGTACTCGTACATATTTTTAGTATCCATCATGTGAAGAGCCGTCATTGAGAATGCATGGAGACTTAGTAAAACCACAAATCATTGTTTAAAAATTGTCAGATATCATCACCAATGTATATACATGTAGATTCAAATCGACTGTATAGGGCCTCAAAGGCATCGTATATGGGAAAGTAGTCCCTTTGTGCTACAGAGCAAGAAAATAGCCCCTATTGATATACCTATTAATATGGCAATTCCTGGGTTAAATTCATTGGAGAAGATGGAAGATAGGCACAACACACGATTTTCATGTTGACAGGAGGCTCTGAAAACCACTCGATGTTGACGTATAATAATACACTTGCTAGCACTTGTGTATTACTCTAATCTGAAGTGGTTTGCGACCGCCTATCCACAAAACCAAGAAAACCATTGATCATTTTATGCCTGTGGTCGCATGTCCTACTTATACCGCCCACTCCTACCTATGTCCTTTTATGGCCGTACGACATGTACGTGGCGTATGGGGTATGTATGTGGCGTATGGGGTATGTATGTGGCGTATGGGGTATGTATGTGGTGTATGGGGTATGTATGTATGTGGCGTATGGGGTATGCATGGTGGCAAAACCAAACAAATCGTCCAAATTCGAAGTAGAAAATGACAATTTTAAGGTATATTATATTATGAAAACAACCATACTGTACCTGTACATGATGGATACTTGGTCAAATTGACGCGTTTCATTTGTCGTCAATTTTACCGCTTATTTATCACGTACAGGTACGGTAGCCCCGTTTTTGTATATTATTGTCTGTAAACGCGCAGTTCATCACAGCGCAGCCTCAGAGAGACATCAAGCGCTGCAGTATGCCTGTCTCTGCTCCCTGTCCACTCAGTATCCCCGCCCAGCCGCTGTCCTCTACATCTCCATCTGTCAGTGCACCGCGGCATTGTCCCCGGTCTACTGATACTACTCGAGTATTGAACAAAAACATGCAGGTGACCCACTTATGTAATGTTATGTGGCCTTATTATCATGTAAGTGCATTACAGGGACAGTTATACGTAGAAATGTCATTTCGGTGTCAATAGATTGCGCAGTTGGCAAATAACAATCCATAAGAGGTGTGTACATGCCAACTAGCGGGGCATGTTTACATAGGGGTATACAGATCAGGTGTATTGGATTCGGGTTGAGAGGACTTTTCATTATATGAACGTGAATGTGACTACTGTGTAAAACTAACCCATATCTCAACACATCAATTCCTGTATTTTCAGTAGGTCTATTTCCTAATTCATATGCCATATACACCCAATACATGCATCATTTCTGCTCCATCTACCCACACATGACCCACACTAAAGAAAAGTGTTTAAGGTGATGACGGTTTGACATGAGTTTGCATGAGATAAGGATGAGCTCATTAGGGAGCCCAAGAAAGGCGGGTGGGGCATAAAAAGAATTCCGTGTTTTTCTTTGGGCCTGATCTGTTCAAGCTCTTTCGCAGTGACAGGTATCTCAACAACTAGGAACAAATGGTACGGTCACCATTGATGAATGAGTGTGGAATTATGGACAAATGACAATTAAAAGTTTGGCTCATAGTCAGTCTATGAGACATTCTCTGTAACCCACTTTCACCATTGCCACTTTGCCATTTTCATAACTGCCTTTCACGGAACCAAATATATCAAGCACTTATGGATCAAATGGGGTATTTCGGTCTCTTGTAACTGGTCATAGTCAGCTGGACACGTCTCTAAGACACTGGGACATTGGCACCCTGTACCTTTCATAATGCCACAGAGTTGGCACGCATATAATGAGGGAATAGGTTTTTGTAGCATGCTAAAAGTCTACATAGCCTCCCCCATACCTAGGCAGCGTATATGAGCGTGTGGCCCATGCTCAATAATACGTTCAGTAGCTTATTAAATCCTGATAGATATTGTCCATAGATTCCTTCATGGCCATTCTTAACAGTAGGATTGTGAATATTCGATTTTTTTTTATTCGGCTCAGATATGTAGTTAAATGCGTTGCAACCTCAAGGTCAAATTGTCAACGCGTCAATGGATGCATGGTGCCATTTTTGTATGGTAATGACGTGTAATTATACTTCCATTTATTACATTTGTTTATATTCCAGACCAGTAGGAACCTGGTACAGTTGACACTTGGAATAGTCGCCTATTTCGGATTTCCGCTTTATATATAAAGTAGTATTCACCACAGAAGGACTGAATGACCTTATGCTCATTCTGAGATCTTCATGTTGTTGTCACGCGGTCCGTGGTGTTAGTTGAGAAAGAGTCGTCAGAATCGCCGAAGTGAGGGTGTTCGGATATTGACCCAGTTCTATATGTGTGTATTGCTGATGTGAGGGTGTTCGGATATTGACTCAGTTCTATGTGTGTGTATTGCTGATCTGAGGGTGTTCGGATATTAACCCAGTTCTATATGTGTGTATTGCCGATGTGAGGGTGTTCGGACATTGACCCAGTTCTATATGTGTGTATTGTCGATGTGAGGGTGTTCGGATATTGACCCAGTTCTATATGTGTGTATTGCCGATGTGAGGGTGTTCGGGTATTGACCCAGTTCTATGTGTAATGCCGATGTGAGCGCGTTCGGGTATTAACTCAGTTCTATGTGTGTGTAATGCTGATGTGAGGGTGTTCGGATATTGACCCAGTTTTATATGTGTGTATTGCCGATGTGAGGGTGTTCGGGTATTGACCCAGTTCTATGTGTAATGCCGATGTGAGCGCGTTCGGGTATTAACTCAGTTCTATGTGTGTGTAATGCTGATGTGAGGGTGTTCGGGTATTGACCCAGTTCTATGTGTAATGCCGATGTGAGCGTGTTCGGGTATTAACTCAGTTCTATGTGTGTGTAATGCCGATGTGAAGGTGTTCGGATATTGACCCAGTTCTATATGTGTGTATTGCCGATCTGAGGGTGTTCGGATATTGACCCAGTTCTATATGTATGAATTTCCGATGTGACGGTGTTCGGATATTGACCCAGTTCTATATGTGTGTATTGCTGATGTGAGGGTGTTCGGACATTGACCCAGTTCTATATGTGTGTATTGCTGATGTGAGGGTGTTCGGGTATTGACCCAGTTCTATGTGTGTGTATTGCCGATCTGAGGGTGTTCGGGTATTGACCCAGTTCTATGTGTGTGTATTGCCGATCTGAGGGTGTTCGGGTATTGACCGACTCGTGCACTCCCCGCCGGCGCGTGCTGGGGTTGTTATCACTGGAGGATCGCCTGTTGACGCGGGGGGCCTTTGACAAGCGCGTGTAACGATGTTATCGTTGCACGTATCGCCCGGCATAGCGATATCCCAGCAAGACGCCCCTACTGCCTCAATGTTATCGCCGTTTGCCGTGTAGGTGGCGCTGTGAAGTAAACGAGGGACGGACAAATTTCCCATTGATCCTTCACAGAGCATGCACACCCCGACCAGCACAGCTATAAATAACCTGGTTGACAGCACGGGAGAGGGATTCGGAGGAAATGGCCGAGAGAATGGGATCGGCGGGAGAGGAGGGGGGGGGTGGGTATTGATTGGTGGCGACTGTTCACAACAACATTAACCGGCTGAGCTGTCCCACATTACGTGCTGAAGGAATCTATAAGCTGATTGTCATACGAGAATAATCACACTGATGAATGCGAGTACAGTAATAGATATACGTGTTACTTAACCTTGTCAAACCATTCCCATCCACATCATATCATCATACAATTTTGTACAGTTTATATTAGCTTCCCGTTCGCCATAAGATATAACATGATATGCATAAGATGTAACATATCATAACACTCTGTATTCAACAATACCTAGGACCTATATTTGTTTCGTATTTATACATACATTGGCAATTTCTACAATTGTATGGAACGCGGGCTGATATTGTATTACAATCCATGTATTGGTTGACCGCCCATGTGGCGGAATATTGGATGAATAATAATTTAAAAAAAACATCCTCCAAGCTGTGTTCTCAGTCAGTGATGTTAATCATCATAACAGTTACCAAACCATTATGTAGAGCGCCCCCAGCCTACAGAGGTCGAGATCTGTCACGAGTTAATGAGTGGCTCATTTTGTACCTTCATTAGACGTGGGTTAGAGACTAACGAGCGTTTATATCACGTCCAGTGATCAGCATGGAGATGGTGGTACCAGACCCCACCCGGCCCTGATCTCAAACATCTCCGCCGGCCTGGCACCTCTCCTCAGCCCTCACTCTCTTCTGTTTTATACAGCGTGCTTGCAGGCGCTATATACAATGCCTAGAGGTTCGAGTGGACACATATAAACTTCCAGCGTACAGCATAAAGACCACCCCTTCACTATATGCGTGCTATTCACTGTGTTATTGAGAAAGAGGCAGGGTGCCAGTGTCATGGTCTCAGAGGCATGCCCAGCTGACCATGACCAATCACTCAAGACTGAAATACCTCATTGACCTACTGGTGCTTGGTATATTTGTATCTTAGACTCAGTTATTTCCAATAGTTTCTACCTGTGAAAGTCCAAAGCAATGTTATATCCTTTCCACAACATGTGATTTAATTCAGCACAGAGCAAGTATATTTCAAGTATATTCCTTAGCTTAAAATCTTTGCTAAACCCACAATGAACAGATCATAGTATCCAAAATAGAGATATTCTTTTACACTCTTTCCCTTAAGGCTAATGTGGGAAGAGTTGAATAAGGACAAAAAACTTGCAAATATACAGGCAAGTTCGCTTACAAATGTCGTAGTCTTCCACACACCTTGTTGGGTTATATAGCTGTAGGCATAAACATTTTGGATACTTAAATTGTCGTTGTCACACTATGTAGGTATTTTTTTTACTAAGCAAATAGTAACACGTAACACATAAATATACTACAAAAATAACATCTAGAGGATATGATGATTATGTCAACAATTCGAAGAAGAGGTATATAGCATGATATGGTACAATGCCACAAATTGACATCATACGGATATATTATACATGAATAATTAATAAATGCTATAACACAAACACGAAACTAACTACTGAGGCATATATGTATACACATGAAACATCCTCAAAGATTCGTCGGCGTCTTGCAGTTTGGTGTTTTGGTTACCCAACACCTTTAGAACGTGTTATAATTTATCTAATCCACGAGAAGTTGACCTGCAGTAATATAAGAGCGTTAGCGAGTATATTACGACGTCAACATGGAGTGGTTTACACATGTGTCTTTATCTCACCCCTGGTGTTTTTGTCCCATAGGCCTTACATTAGGAACTCGTTCTCCATGCCCTATCCCTATCCGTTCTTTTAGTGCATACAGGGGTGAGATAAATACAAAAGCAACTCGTTTTGGTCAAAATCGTTGTTCTCCAACTCGTTTAAATGCTGTGATATTCCCTCGCCTGTTACCTCGTTCATATTACCCTACATCAAACTCGTTGAGAATGACACCATTATCAAAGCTACTGCTGGCCTTACCACAGGTCTCAGCGTACCTCAGACTGGTGGAAACGTCCAAAAGGCTGTCACCATCGTTCAATGAATGTTTCATCAACACCGTTTCCCTTTCGCCGGGACACGACATGGACGTTGTGCAGGGAAGCCCGCAAAACACACCAATAATAACCCACAACAAGCGCCCGCCGCAATTGGCTTGTCCCCGCCGCCACGCATTAGGCCGTGTGACCGGCGACGGATACCAGCGTCATTGTGGCCCACTTCCGGTGCCGGTAGAGGGCGCCATTGTGGTGGCGGCGTGGGGGCTGACCATTTCCTGTTATGGCGATGGTGGCCGGAGTGATTAGATCCCGAGTCGTTCTCTGTGTCCTAGACTCACTCTCACACACACGAACCTGCACGGCTTTGTGCCTTGTCTACGATACAGCCCCCAGCCGATCCAGTTACCATGACAACATCTCATTTAGGGTAAAACTGTAGGACACAGAGTGATCGATGGTTCTGCCATCATCCGCCAGGAAAGTGTAACTGGAAGTCGGAGGACAATCACTATTATCGGCTGATATAATCAGTAGATAATCGTGAACCCCACTATGACCAGCCTAAAGAATTTTTTTTGATAAAAACCATTGATAACTGGACCCGCCATATGGTGTTTTGTTTAGCGTAGCTTCCATAACACGAAAGCTATGTGTCATATAGAAGTGGCTCAATAGAATATGAGTAGGGGGAATGTATGCTTCGTAATACCGTACAGGGTTTATCAAATACTGACTATATTATCAATACAAATCGGTCCCTTCGACTAATTCTAAAACCAAATCAGTGAATTGTGCAATTGAAAGACCTTTTCCTAACAAGAAAAATTTATGCCAAACACTTCAAATGAAGAAAAACATTACATTTTATCAAGTTTGACCTGACCTAATAGGTAAATAAGGCCAATTTACATGACTGATTTGTACCGGAAATGTACTGCGAAATATAGTTTTCTTTAATTCTTTCAAAAACAAGGATGGTGCCCTATGGTTTTAAAAACTTAAACGTGTAGTATTCCACATTTGCAATATTTTTTAACGATTGAAGAAAACGACATGGGCTTTACTATTTGAAAAACAAGTTTTTAGAATTTCTTTATGTTCTGTAATAATATCATCATAGTATATTGATCTCTAAATCAAAAACCTGCACTGGTGACCCCCTTTTCTTAAATTAGCAATGCACTTAGAGATCCTCCTCTTCGATTTCCAGGAAATTGACATTGATTTTAATTTGCAAGGTAAATTGTCCGATAAGCCATTAAATACCTAATACATGTTGATAAAAGTTAGAATCAGTAGAATCATGGAGTTCATTATTTTCAGAAGTCCAGTTATGAATCTCTGCGAAAGATTTTTTATAAATACTTTATATATCATACCATATCCATCATCCAGTAGATAAACTGTATCCATGATTCACGCTGATCACTTATTAATGAGTGACATTACCTTCAACTCTATAACTAACTCTTTATAATTAAGACTACCAACGACCGCGTTGACCCAATTGACCTTGTTGCACTTACGCAGAGCCCCTGAGGGACATCTGGTGGTCAGAATTAACATCGTCTTCACGGATCACTGACCCTGTGTTTGACCTGTGAACTGTGACTTTCATATGACCTCTAGTCACCAAGAACAGCGTGTTGCGAAACCCTAGATAGAAGTAACTGACAGTGTTCGAAAGAATCCTTAAACCTCTGGCAGAACGGTGTGAAAACTAACTGGCCATTTAACCTGTGAAGTGTTACGAACTCACGGACCTGCAAATACTCCCCCCCCCCCCACCCCCACCCCCGTTAGCCAGCAGGAGCATATATTTTCGAGTCTGTGAGTGAGTAATAATTTATAGATTAAATGCACGGTCTGTTTTCCATTTATTACACAAATTGAAGCATTTCAAATTCATAAGAATTTACCTTTAATCGCATTTCGAAGTCTAAGTTGGGCACACAGAGCTGGTCCGCAGAACTGCATATGACACAGTAGACCGTGCATGATTTTTACGATATAGGGAGCAGAGGTCAGTAAGTTTAAGAACAATGTGCACAGGTGTATGATAAAGCTACAGTGGTCACCAAGCCTGTATTCTACGGGGGCACCATTGCGGTGAGAGGGGGCGGGGTCACGCGGTGCGTCTTAGTGATAGGGAGACGGTGTAATTATTTGGGGTAATGGGGCGCATGCGTTGTGTTGCCAATGACAACGCCGGCTCAAGAATGGCGTTTTCTTGTGGTACTGCATAATGTGATGTAAACAGAGTCATATTCCCCATCCGTGCTATACAACACTCCATATGTATGGCCGGAATACGTCATGCTGTCTCAGACGTAAAGAAATGTTTGATATATTTCTTTACATCTCTTTACAACCTTATCCCCTTTCTCAGAAATTAGGTCTATCTAATCTACCATATACTTCTGTGGAGGCATATGGTAGATTTAAGGTGGTAAGCTTCGGGCCTATATCAGCAATATCTACAATGACTTACCATACCTATCTCTATATTAAGAGAAAACGTAGTTAATGAGGCCAAAGCGATTGCGGTTCAAGGTGTTTTGTCCTCCGGCATCGGACCAGTAGTTCTAGGACAAAAACGCTGAGAACGATATTGCTACCGGCTTACTCACTACGTTTTCTAATTATCAAATATCTCAAATTGCTGAGGAAATGCTGGTTAATTTACTTAATAAGTCGTCGATTCACAGCCTGTTGACCTGATGCTATTAATCATTCACTACGTCACAATGCACCTGAACATTATTTATACTGCACCTCTAGCAGCTGGTAGTATGTCATAGACGTTCGGCCATAGCTGCATAATAATTATGTGGGTTTGGTCCTCTGGATTGATATGTAGTCATGCTTATATTTATAGTTTAATTACCATGATGTATAAATAATGTGACTGTCCTACATCTATCAGTTTGTAGTTATTGTAATCATTTTATGCGTCTGAAAATCAATACCCGTGATCAAAATAATCTCCGCGAAATCTATTATTAAAACATTATTAGCCTTGATAAAGTCAATGTAGTGGAAGAACCGTCGGTTCCTGATAAACGCCAATTAATAATCAAATTTACTTGATGGTTATAATGTTATCTATTATCCAACAATATTATTAGAACAACTTGGAATAAATTTGAATTAGGTCCTACTTAAACGTCTAGACCAGATAAAGCATGGTCTCTCAGCCCAGCAACGCCGTCTATAAATAGCCGCCGCCGCGCATGCGTCACCCGCCCACGATTATAACCAATCAAATACGATTTGTTCTCGGTAGAAGTAGATAATTACTTGGTGGCATAACTTGGAGACCTTTGATTTGAGATTTGGTGATATTCTAATTGGGTAGTTGTCGGTGTTGGCTCGGCGCGTCGTGGGAGGCAGTGGAAAGCATCGTTTCCATCGGCCGATTATTTGGCACCGATCTGCAGTCTGGAACCACTGATGGATTTTTTGGGTATACCGACGCCAGATCGGTTAAAGGAAGCGAGACTTGCAGACAATACTCACAGACAAACTTTGTCTAGATCACATGTATGTAACTAGGCCACCACTAACAAATTTCCCCACAGAAAAGTATGTATACCTTGAATATACAATAGAAACAGTGTATTTTGACCGATAAATTGATACCGACATATATTCAGTGGTACCACCGACAGACTTTTCTGGTACCTCGAAAAATCTCCACCATTTTTGGTCGGCCAATGGAAACGAGGTTTTGCCAATAAATTGATACAGACATACAGTCGGTCGCACCACCAACAGATTTTTAGAGTACCTAAAATAATCTCTGCCATTTTCGTCTGCCAATTGAAACGAGGTTATAAGTGTAGCTTCTCCTGGTCTCTGTTTACCGCCGACGATAAAAGCAGGCAGTTCGAGGCACTTTGAGCCTCAAAGACGGCACACACTAGCGTAATTAGTCCCTGTTTGTGTGGGATCCTAGGCCTGGGATTGTTACCATTGAAAAACGTGTCTGTCTCACTTAGTTCTTATCTCACCATTCATTTCCAGCTGAAATCTAAGCTAATTCCTGCAGTCTGAATCCTGTATTGATTCCAAGCAAAACTCGTAGCTAATTCAGATTGATAAATATGTGTAGCGGCGGCTGGGTTAGGTTATTTATATAGCTAAAATGACAAGCTAATCTGACGTCGGTTAAAGCTATCCCGTGACTTAACCGAACCACAGGTTCTTTCGGGGCTGGAACAGGCAGATAGCCGGGAATCTTACTTCCAAATTAGACTTTGAATTTTGATTAAAGGTCAATCATTATGAATCTTAGATATTTTATGATGTATCCTTTTTCCTTCATTACACCTCTTACACCATCAAACATTAGGAGCATTGCCTTATTTCTATATTACGCATAGATCATCGCAACATAGAGATCTTCAAGGCCTACCATTATACTATAACAACCATAGGACGACCATAACAGGGAACTATCGCACTTTGTTTTCTATCCTCTTTTCAATGAATGTATCCCACACGGTCACGGTCGGTTGCGCACGGGGCGCTACTGGTTCATAAATAGTGAGACCATCATCTGGTAGGCGCTGCGCACTGAGGCGTGGTCATCCGGGGGTGGTCACTGGGTGCGGAGGTCACTCAGACGCAACGACACAAGGTCAAATGTCCACACTGACCGCAGACACCGCCGTCTTCAGTGTTAAAGTCACGGGATCCTTAACACTGAACGACCAACGGAAAACCACCTCCCAACGCCTGCCATTTGTGAAGGTCACGCCCACCTCCGATGAAGGTCAGGTAATGGTCTGGTGAAGGTCATGTGAAGGATTCACCAAGGTCACGTATAGGTCGCGAAAGGAGGCGTGTATTTATAGGGGATCCGCTGGCTGCGGTGTTAGGCTAATCTCCGTAATCTGCAGGTTGAACTTTGAGTGACCTTCACCCTGGGAAACGATGCATCTCGGACTGTGTGCTAAATGTGTCTTATTGGAAACTGAGAAATTGGGTCAGACCAGGTGTGAGCTGCCGTTAGCTTCTCCTTACCTCGCTGCACCCCATCCCCACCCCCGCAGCCCCACCCTCACCCAGCAGCCTTCTCCCGACAGGGGGCGTGGCGACAGCAGCGCCAGCGGCGGCCGTCAGTCGACTGAGGCCGCCGCTGGTTGCCGGCTGCTCGCATTAACACGCAGGCGTTCAGCGGCCGCACACCGGGAACTAGCAGCAGTTGGTATGGACGCAGGACGCTGAGGGGACGCCGCGCGTTCCTAGCGCGTCTCCCTGTGACAAGGACGGCGTCCACTGGGCGTGTTTACAAATAGGGTGAAGGCGAGCCGTTCAGTAGTGGACAGGATTACTTATAGGGGGAAGGAGAGACGTGGATTTGTTTACATATAGGGTGAAGGAGAGACGTATGGTCATGGAAATGTTTACCTATAGGGTGAAGGAGAGTCGTTGACTTGTTTACATATAGGATGAAGGAGAGTCTACAGTCCTGGATGTGTTTACATATAGGGTGAAGCAGAATTGTGGATGTGTTTACATATAGGGTGAGGGAGAGTTGTATGTCATAGACGTGCTTACTTATAGGGTAAAGGAGAATCTTGGACATGCTTATTTAAGGGTGAAGGAGAATCACACGGTCGTGGACATGCTTACATATAGTGTGTAGTGTAGAACAGCCGTGGAGTGGTACCGTAAATACGGTCGTGGAGTCGTACCGTATCTACTGTGGTACCGTATTTACGGTCGTGCAGTCGTACCGTATTTACGGTCGTGCAGTCGTACCGTATTTACGTGGTGCGCGGCCGGCCGCCCGTGACAGACCGCCGCCTTACACTCAACCAATACTCTGAGACTGCCGCCGCTGGCCCGTGCGCCGTCGCTGCCAGCACCAGTCGAGCCAGCAGCAGGGAGGGCAGCAGTGTGCGGCTGCGGCGGGCGTACTGCAGTGCTCGCGAGGCGCAGTCTCTCGGAGGCGTCGGACGCCGCATGGACACGGACGCCCATCTTTGTGCGGACCCTGGAACGCGGCGGGCCGCCATGGACGCTGGTAGCGCGTTCCTCTGACGTCAGGAGGCACTGAGCCCGGCCTGTTGTTGTTATTGTTGTTATTCGGGGAGAATCTCGCGTTACGTGCGTGCGCGTGCGGGCGTGCATCGTGGACGCGCAGGGAACGCCGGGCGTCGGTCTCACGCAGTGCGGGCGTCTCGACCGACGCCGTGACAGACGCCGTGACAGACGCTAACACCACCCGCGCCTTGTTGTACGCCGCATCCGGCGCCCGAGTGAGTACAGCACACCACGATCACTGCCACGACGGAGGGAGAGTGTACAATACGGGACAATCTCCGACCCTCGTCCTCACCCACCTCCCCGTACCTGCCTCCCTCCCCCCGCCGCCCGCCCCGTGCCGCAGGAGGCTGGCCTGGAGCGTCACATCCCCCACACACACACCCCTCATGACGAGCTGCAGCAGGCCGACCCTGGATAGCGCCTGTGAGCTGCTCGTAATCTACTCGTGATCTACTCGTGATCTACTCGTGGGGATGAGGAGCTGTACGCGGAGGACGAGACCCGGATCTACGTCGTAATAACGAGGCACCGAGTCACGAGAGACAGTGACGGCCATGTCGAAGTCTGACGTCACGTAGTACGTCACTGACGTCAGGGGTGCGCGTGGAGTTGTGACGTGGGAGTGACGTGAGTGGCGTAAACAAAATCAACATTTAGAATTACACGCGTGCTCATCAGGTTTGTTATGTTATCAATACACGAACCAATTGCTGTCACCCGTAACTGTCAATTATCAAATCGTATGCTGTCAATATGAGAAGGAGCCTGTTTGTGTGACCTGTCAATCAAAACTACCGTATGAAAGCCAAGAGCTGGAGTAAAGTTCGTGTCATGTGTTAGGCGGTCAGCTGTCAGTGGGTGAGGTGAGAGGGTGACACGTACCCTGTCACTGACCGCAGATCTAAACGAGCAGCTCGGGGTAGGAGCGAGTTGCTCGGGCAGCAGTAGCCCTCGGGCTGCACGCCTCTTACCCTGAACCACCAGCACCAGAACAGCCACTGCTGCCTCCACCGCCACCAACACCACCACCATCCACACCAGCACCAGCGCCTGGAGGTAGGAGGTAGGAGGGAGACAGGAGGCGGCGGCGGCCACACCAGCACTGGCCGTACGCCGGTGGTCGCGCCCGGCTGGTAGCGGCATGCTGGTAGGCGGGAGGAGGCCCAAGCCGAGCTGGTGGGGAGCAGTAGGAAGAGGAGCAGGAGGAGAAGAGGGGGAGGAGGAGCTGAGAAAAGATCCATGTCCAGCGGAGATACTCCAGCCACTAGCCCGGGATATCTACAGGCGCCCTACACTGGAGGAAGGCTGCTCAGTAGGGACTGGAGGAGCAACCAGGGAGAGGACACTGAGACAGCTGGAGGAGTCCTAACCGGATCTGAGGGCGGGTCCCACCACCACCATCACCTCCCTAAGTCTACTACATGTATGCAAATATATGAAAACGTTCACAGTGCCATGGTCGTGAATGGAGACCGCTGTCGTAGCGTCACACGCGCATAGAACGAGGACTGCGGTGGAGATGGTGAGAGAGGACGTCCCGCGACGCGCTGTGATTGTTGTTGGGCGTGTGACAGCGGTCTCGGGTGGTGATTGAGGAGCGTGGCGCGTACGTTAACCCGCCCCCCACCCCCGGCCCCCCGCCGCCTGCCCGTCCCCTCCGCCAGATTCCCCGAGTCGATGCGACCATAGAGGGCAGTGCAGTACCCCGCGTGCAGGCGTGTGTGTGTGAGTGTGAGTGAGCTATCACAGAACGGCGCCTACAGGCAGGGCCCGGCTCAACAAACACCTGCTGTGAAGCCTCTCTCTGTCCAGGCTCTGAGGCCATCCACTGTCGTTAGTGAAGCCACTTGAGAAGCCATACGGAAGCCATTCAGAGCTCTGGGGTTGAATCCAAGTGGAAGCTATTGCAAATACCGCCACGTCAGGAAAGTCAGTTTTAAAGCTGATTTTTAATCCTGTGTGTATTTTTTTTAATGTTTTTGTTTGTCCGAGAAGCCACTTGATCCCCGTGTGTGAAGCCAAGGCGGTGAGAATGATACCAGGTCTGTGATTGAAGGGAGTGAGGCTCAGTATGCAAGGCCCAGTGGAAGGGCTCAGCTGTGTGTCGGCGGCTCCGCTGTGATATTAAATCGATGAGGTCCATGTCACTTCACTGTCTGCCCTGCAGCCGCCACGGAGATTGAGGGCCTCTTGAAACGTGATCCTGAATAAGCTATTAAAAAAGTCTGTGGCCTGTGAGTGAAGCAAACAGGATCCAGCGATAGTTTCACTGGTGGAGAACCCCCACGGGTTATTGTTGTGATACAAAGGGAGTAAAGCAGCATCGTTAAACATGCCTCTTAAGAAGTCCAAGGATAAGAAGGATAAGGAGGCCAAGGCCAAGGAGAAGAGTAAGGAGTCGAAGAAGGACACTAAGAAAGATGGGAAGAAGTCGGATAAAAGTGGGTCAAAGAGCAAAGGTCAGCCGCCCACAGCCCAGCAGATGGCGGTGCTGCAGCAGATGGAGCGAGAAGCAGCCCGCCAGAGGGCGTGCCACTCGGAGCCGCCCCCGGATGTGACGCTGCAGATGCAGAAGGTGCGCGTCCTGCCCGCCATCCCCCCGGAGTGCACGTGCGGCCGCCATGACAGTCACCAGCATGTCCGGACGGCGCGGCCGACGCGCGACTCGCGAGACGCGCGCGGCACGGCGTCGTCAACGTCACAGACGCTGCAGCAACGTCACGCCGACGGCACCTACTCCACGGTGCAGCAGGTACGACGCGCGGCCGCCTACGGCACGGTGCAGCAGGTCCGGGGCGGCGGCGGCGGTACCTACGCCACGGTACAGGAAGTACGGGGTACCCTGGGCACCGGGACCTACGCCACCGTCAAGGAGGCGCTGACGGCGGGAAGCCAGCCGGCCTCCAACACCTACGCCACGGTGCAGGAGGTGCAGCTGGCCGCCGCGTCGTCCGCCGCCGCCTCGGTCCCCGCCGCCAACCCGACCTACGCCACGGTGCAGGAAAGCCGTGCGGGCGACTACGGCACGGTCAAGGCCCGGCCGCCGCGCTCCGAGCACGTGTACGGCACGGCGGCCCACCGCACGCTCAGCGGCGGGTCCGGCCACGACCCGCTCTACTCCACGGTCCAGCGCCCGCTGCCCGCGCCGGACTACGCCACCGTGCAGGAAGCCAAGGCCGGGCTCACCCCCGCGCCCGTCACGTCACAGAACGAGAACTACGTCACCATGCAGCAGCCCGCGCGGTCCGCGGCCCTCAGTAACACCACGTACGCGTCTGCGCAGCAGGTCCGCGCAGCCAAGAACGCCAAGACCCAGGAGCAGTCACGTGTGAGCGCCGGGGGCGGAGGAACTACGGTGTCCACCAATCAGGGCGCAGCAGAGAACGGCAGGTCGACTAATGGGAACGGGCGAGGTCCACCCACACTCCAACCACTGTCCCAGGTGAGCTACTGTTTCGGGGCTATCCATAAAGTATGTGCGCACACTTACCGAATACCCTCCTGATATTTGTACGAAATCCGTTTTCCATTTTTTCGTGGAAAATCCACATTATCATATTCAGTGTATGTAATTGTTTTTCCTTGCGTCGAACGAAGCTGATATTGATGTAGCCTCATGTACTCCAAAAAAAACGGTACTTTGGACTCAGCCCCTCAGCCTCATGTCATGGCCGACAAGGACATGTTATCCAAGTTTTTCCGGGTTTCTCGGAGGCAGGGAAATCCCCGTGAAAATTATTTCTACTTTTTTCCCTTTCTTACTCAACTTACATCCCTGCGCAATATAACAAGAAAAGAACATACGCAATATGTCCTTAATATTTGACACCCCTTCAGCGCTTGCATACATTTTTGTACTTTATTAATGGCCCTTACTCACGGTGTCTCCAGGTACACTCTGTTCATTGATACGTCTATTAGCATAGCGGGTTTCTACGAGGTTTACATGTAGTAAACCTTTTAGATGACAGCACACCTAGAATAAGCTTCTAATGGAGATTATCTACCTAAAAGGGGGTGGGGAGTTAGCCAGTGGTTAAGGAACTGCACTTGTAACCCCAAGGTTTTAGGACTTTGTGGCTTCTGCTTTACCCCTAGCAGTGTTAGATTTACTGCTATATCACCATGTCTATGTGGTGTGGGAACTAAAGGAACTCTTACCTCGGTAAATGTGTAGGGATGTGATTTCTACCTAAACTCATCTCATAGATTCAATCACCATCACACGCAAAGTAAGTCTAATAGAACATATTAGACGTTGATCTACCCAATCAATCAACCAACCTTCTTCACATATTTATAAAGTGCACCTTCGGACTGAGTCTCCCTAACATCTGTACTATGATGCCATCGTTTTTTATCCTTCAAAGTCCCTCCTACATGAGATTTATGAAAGAGAACGCCCCTCCCGTTTTGGTTTGATGTTCGACTTGGCTCCCTTCATATTAGACTTGAGAAGGAGTGGTCGCTTTAAATGTGAAGCTTATTAGCCCCAGACCTCTATAAAAAAACCAAAACATCGATGATCGCGTTACCGCGTTGTGAGAACCGAACATCAACATGTTGCCATGGGAACGTGTTGCCGGGTACACGTGTACTGAGGCGTCCCCTGGTGACGTGAGTGGTAACCATGCCGACTTTGATGAGGCTTATCAGGTCAAACTGTACCTCGTGTAATCACATCTCACCACGCTCCAGTGTGCAGCCACGTCCCCAGGGACCACACCCACCTTAAGGAGGCCGCCCACATGCAGGCGTGGTTCTGTGGTAGGACTAAGGAGGAACTGTATCAAGATCTGTACCCGCTGAAAATATGCCATGAGTACTGGGTGTGGAATAATCTCACGAGGCTTTGCACCCCGTGAGATAACGTAGCAAACCAAAATAAATGGCGTATTTTCAGTAGCTATGGATCAAGTGCGGTTCAGATTTTATCTCATCCCTATCACAGACTGATTGGCTAAGGTTAGCGACACCATTCGCCCATCGAACATTTTCTGACAATACTCCATGGGCGTTGAGTACGAGTTCGCAATGTTAAGTCTATAGGGAAAAATACCAGAGGTGAAATGAATGAGAGTAGGCAATCGCTACTGGACAAGATACACATGAAGTCAATCTCATATGCCCTCTTTTGCCTTCTCTCTAGAAAAATAGGTCATGGAATGAGGCCAGCATGGTTGTCTCGCAATTGCAGTGAAAACTCCCAATGAGATTTCTCATTATTACACATGTCAAAAAGACGCCCTTCTTCAAAGACCACACAACGAGGCTTCAGAAATACCACACACAGATCACCTACAAATACCACCCGCAGGCACTGCTGCAAAAACACAGGCGCCAACTCCTAAAAATAAACCTCACAAAAACCAGCATAAAACCGAGTTGAAAAAGCACGCTTCTTTGGTCAGTATTTTCCTCGTTCCTTGAAATCGTCCTGAGTGAGAGATGCCAAATATAAACTTGCCTTTATTGTTCGGGTTTCTGAAGCTGTACAAGGAGGTGGGAATCAAACGGCTCATATAGGCTCACATCAGATCCCAATTCACCACTTTCTTCGCTGGGAGAAAGGACAAGACAGGAAAAATAGTATGTCCAATATATACCGAGAGCAGCTCGAGGTCCTTTACTCAAATGTAGTCAGTGATTCATCGCTGTGTCAAAAAAGAGCAGATCTATGCAGTTTGTATCTGCATGCATATATACAAAGTGTCCATAGTAAACCTATAGGGACTATGTATGGACGTATCCGGCGCATACGGATATGTTGTATGCTCCGGGCTGCAAAAATAGTGCATAATATAAGAGACCAGCACGCCACTAGTTGGATAAATGTCGATAATGAATACATTATTATATAGACTGGTTTCAGATAAAAGCGGTTGTATGCTCCTCGGAGTTGACCCTAGGTAATATCCTTGCATGCAGTGCTCGTGTAATATTCTGTCGAAGTAAACGCAGTACGAGAGGACGTCCCCACAAGATGAACCCGTTTCACTGCAGTATCACGCGGAGTGAGTTGTGTTGTTGCCGAGTCGTGACCTGTGGTGTCGGCGCGTCTGTACACCCCCCCCGGGACTCGTCCGTCCACTCCACCTACAGTCTGTGTGTCACTAATAATCCATTTGAGGATGAGAGCGCGGTTTAGAGCGGCCATGAGTCACAGATGTCCTGTCTTTATCTGACATCAGTCCCAGCGGAACTGGACGAGCAAAGCTGGACCGACACGAAGCTGCACAATCACGTACCTCCCCTCGGACTATACGTCTTTTTCATGTGTGCGCCATCACGTAACTAGTCGACTGGAGACTAATGTATCATACGGAAACCGGTTTATTGTCTTTGTATGTCAGAAATACGCGGTAAAGTGGTATAAATATCATATCATTTTACCAAGTATTTTGGCGTATGAATACAGTCAGCCAATTTTCGTACATACCTAAAAATGGTGAAATTTTGCCTAGTCATGTGATGTCATACCCTGGACGTCTCTGTGGTGTACGGCCATAAATGCATCAGGGGTAGATGTAGGCAGTATGTGTAGGTGACACGTCATTAGGTATATACAGGAATGATAGAGTTTAGGGAAATCTCTGAAATCAGGGATTATCTTAAGCACAGAAATATTGTCCTCAGTATGTAAAAACCTTCATAGAACCCCATATGTCAACCCTATATGTCAACCCCATATTATCTTTAGGATGCCATAAACCTGACTTCCCTGCAAATATGTGCATTATTACATCCATGATCTTCAGGGTTTTTCCTGACAAGCTTCCAATAGATAATGCATGGATGAAAATCCCTGAAATCCGTGAAACCGTTCACTGGGCAATTACCATACAAAGCACTCTGAATACTGAAACACAAGGAACCAGCTTCATGCTACGCTCTCCCATGCAGATATTCGGGCAGCAGCAGCATGAGGGTTCTGGTTGGAGAGCATATATGCACTGTAGTACCAGTCTTACTCACCAGCAGACACAGTTATCATAGTTTCTATTCTATTTCCTAGTAAACTTGTTCATTGTAGTCCGGGAGCAGGGTAGAGTGGGTGTCGTTGCTGCAAATGCATTCAGAGATTTTCTTCAAGTGTTGATAACATCACTGCGTATTACAGAGGAAACCCACGGAAATTTATGACCGGGCTCATATCCCATTGAGTTTCAATCGCGTAGTAATTCAAAAGGCAAAACCGCTGGAATTACGTCGTGATTCAAATGACATATAGTATCGAGCTCTGACCGTCAATTTGGATAGGTTTCTGAATTTATCTCACCCTTCACATTGATTAATGGGCATTTCTCACATTTGTGACATGACCCATTGAGTATTTTCTCCAAATACTCCACGGGCATTGAGTATACGAGTTTTTAATACTAAGCCGCTGAGGGGGAAATTCCAGGGGTGAGATAAACACTGATCCGCTGTGGCGTGTGATGTCGACGGCGTGGCAGGGTACCCTCCTGGTGTTCCACAGACACCCTCATCTATTATAACAGACAGGATGAAGACGGGATTTAGTGAAATAGCCATACATAGATATGCTGTTACTGACTCTATAAATGTATGACCTGACCCCTAACTTCAACTGCTGAATCAAATTCTCAGTGTCGAGCTCCTGACACACAATAGTAGGGGCTGAAGTGGTTCCTTACAACACAAGTATTGGCTTATGAATATTTAGTACCTAGTTATCAATGAGTTACTCATCCATACACTGAGAACCAGCAGTTTAGCACCTCTCTCCATTCTGATAGCGACTGTTACATCTGTCACTGGCGCCACATCAACAAAATGTCACTACAGTGGACTCACTGAACGATTTCACTCTCAATATAAAAACCTTAATGATATAATTCGATTATTGGCAGTATGAGATGGTATGGAAAATGGCTCTTTTTAAATATCCTACTGAGAGAATTATTTTTGGATGGGCCGTTCCCTGATATTATGAGATTAACATATGTATATTAATACAGCAGATGGTGCTTGGTTATTATTCAGCCGTACAGATTTCATTCTGCACACTGTGCACAAACTAATAGTTCATGTACTTCATACCACGTTATTATCTGGTATATAATAACAAGGAGACGTGGTGAGTGTGCCTGAATTACATCTATTCCTTGTGGTTTCGCCTCATTCTTTGAACGAGTTTGATATTTTCGTCCAAAACAATTCAAAAGAGATTTCATTCCAGCACACTAAGCAAGTCTCCATATATTGTGTATACCTAGGTGCTGTGTATAGATTCACAGGTCATAGTTTGCCTATAGTATAAGGAGGTCACGACCCCGCCGACTGACATCCACCACTCACTGACACGCCCTTCCTCCCGTGTGTACGCTGAACATGTCTCGTATCGACAGCCGTACGTCACACGTCCACCCCCGGACACAGAAAACCCCGCCCCACCGTTATACATTATACTCCAGCCCCGTCTAACCCCGACCTGCCGCGGCCACACCTGCCCCGGCCCCGAAACCTGAATAATGCATGAGGCTGGGCGTCAATAGCAGTGGTGTGTGTGGGTGGAGGGGTGAGTGTGTGTGTGTGGGGGGGGGGGGGGGTGTATAAGATGAGGTCGTGGTGAGAGTAGAGATGGGGTTTGGTGGGAGTTGATGAGATGGCACGGTGAATGACCGCGCCTGCCCTGAGACCAGGCTCTAGTATTGTACTCTACAAGAGGGGGACTGATTACTAGTTTTGAATCTGTAGATGTAGATTGGCCACCACCTCTGTCTCCGACCTGTCCTTACTACCAGGTTAGTGTGGTTGGGTCCAGGCCTTGTCCATGAACATCAATCTCAAACCAAGTGATTCTGGTCTATTTCGGTTCTAAATGATACACTCTGCAAATGGTACAAAAGATCTGCAGGGGGAGTGGTAGACACTTACAGCTTGTGGGTCAAGGTGGCCGCAGATTTAACCCCATGAGAGCTGACATAGTGTAGCTCTGGTGTCCAGTGTACTGTAGATGCCGCCTTTACCGAAGTTCACTGATGCCCCACGGGGAGGCGCTCTGATTGGCGGTAATTGCGTGGGTCAAAGGTCACTGACGGGAATCAGGCGGTAGAAGTTTGTCCGTTCAATCTCAGGCGAGAATTGTCCTTTATAACAAATGAGTGGTCTGAGAATAATAGTCGTGGAAGGCTTTTGATTACAGTGACTAAATGAGTTATAAGCCCCAGGTTTGGCCATTGGAGATTTTAAAGAATAGTTGATGTGCCTATTTCAGATACTTCATATATCTTATTTAGATAACACAGTAATACCACAAACAGCTATACAGGAACACATTGGCGGGCATGGGCATTATATACTTATCTAGAAAAAAAAATAGAGACAGTTATCAACTATCTAGTTCAGACAGCCCAGGTTAGTTATTATCATATACCTATGGCCGAATATCTATGGAATACTGCTCGCTGCTAAGGGTGCAGTATAAATTATGTTCGGGCTAACTGTGACGTAGCGAATCAGCTGAAGCGATGACTTTGTAAGTGAATAGAATTGCTTTCTCAGAAAGTTTAGCTATATAATAATAGGAAAATGTAGTGACCGAGTCCATGGGAATGCCATTCTCAGCTTTTTGGACTATACTTTCATCCGCCTGCGGCGTCAGGACGTATTTAATGTGGTACAAAAGACCTCGAAAGACCATATCTACGGGCTCAATAACTACGTTTACTCTCCCTACAACGCCCTGCTTTATGTTAGCAATCATATCTTGTGAAGAACAACAACCATGCGCTCACACTCACCGTTGACACTCTAAGTGTGAAAGCATGGCATTGCGAGGCGCTTCACTGACCAGTTTTTGACCGGGCGACGACCTGCTTAAGCTACCCACCGCTAGGCCGCGCTGATCGGTAAAGCACCGATTCTCAGAGCCGCACCTGGGGAGTTGTGAGTAGTATAGAGCAACATGGAAATGTCACAGGCAGCGGAAACACCCCCAGCATCAACTCTCAAGGGATACAAACATAGACAAGAATCGATGGTTTTGTGGACGAATGGTTGACGCGTTGTAATCCACAAGCGTCAGCGTGTGTATTACGCCGTCAGCCTCTTGTGGATTACAAAGCCGCCTGTCTACAAAACCATCGTTTGTTGTATTCATTATCCATCTTCTCCAATAAATTAATCCCAGGAATTGTCATATCAAAGGTTACATCAATAGGGACATCCTTCTGCTCTATAGCTCAAAGGATTTATTTTCCCGTATACAGTGGCTTTGAGGCTGTATGCCTGAATCCATATACCATGGTTATAGTATCTGACAGTTTTTAAACAATGCGAAGTGGTTTACTGAGTCTCCATACATTCTCATTGGACGCGTTGTATACGATGGCTAATAAAGTAAAGGGGCCTGTGCTAATACAGATATAATACAAAACGCAAATCCATCTATATGAGGGCCACTTACAGATAACTGGCCTGGGAGCCCTACTCTGACCCGATTTTCCCTCGTAAGCACACTCGAGCCTAAGTTAGCATTAATGAGCCAGATTCCTCTGATGGCCGCCCACACAGCGTGGTCCTAGTTACTCACCTCTGAGCCGCTCTACGCGAGCCGCTCACGTCGATAAATCCCGCCGTGTTTGCCTTCCCGGCAGCGTGCATCATTGGGTCGGATCGGTCAGATGGTCAGTGTGCGGGCAGGTGGAGTGGGCGGGGGTTGTGATTGAGACTGCTTCGCTCCACCTCAGACATGAGCATGCCATGTTACCATCCGTCAGCATTAAGCAGTCCCCGCTAAATTACACCCTGCAAAATGCATCAGGCCCCACTTAGAGAGACCACTCCCCGCCTTTACCGCCCCTCGTCGAGTAGCGGCCACCACGAACACGACTTAGTTCTACGAGGACTCTACATCCATCCTCTCATACTTTTTAAAAGTTCCCATAGCTATGTCTCTTTTTTCACCAACAACCCCCACTCACTGCCGTATGAGAGTGAGATTGATTCCATGCCTTGCTCTGATGCCAGTATGTATGGGAATTTATTGTTCTGCTATAGCGGTATTGGCAGGAAGCCATTTTGTTTCTTTAAGGCATATATGGTACTATACCTCTGCCGCTATTCTCCTTTGTTATGTGCCATATAGGGCACAGAGTGATTGCTAGCTCTGCCATTATCTGCCAGGAAATTGTAATATAGAGCCACTGTAGTCAGGGGACAAATACTATTTTCTGCTGTCATAATCTGTAGATCATCGGGAGAGGAGGCTAAAACCCTTTTATGGCAACCCCAACAGATATTTTTAATAAAATCCATTGATAACTGGACCCGCCACCTGTTGTTTTGTTTGGCATTTTGGAGCAAGGTGGCTACCTCCATAACACAATAGCAGTGTTCCCTATATAAAAAGGCCCGATTTTAATAGGATCTGTTTGGAGCTGGTCCCCCACATAGAGACAGGCAGAACTAAACCTGTCTATGGAGACAGAAATGATAGTTAGCTTATCATGTACAGCTAAAACATTGTCCTGTCATGCGCAATCAGCTAAGCTAGACTGAACCATTTAGTATGGTACGCGTCAAAACACCCCATTGTGTCAGCTATGCCTAGTCTCTTCTGACTATGCACCTTAACATGTACAGGTGTTCTGTTGGCATACTAGGGCGTATACCAATATGAAATACTGATATACAAGGCTTGAAGTTTCATTAATTTGCCATTGTGTAAGACTGGGTGTAAAGCCCACAATAAGATAATTTCCATATATATTTCATCTTTGTATCCGAGTGAGGGTCGAATAATATAAATGTTACCTTTTGATAGAAGTGTAGAAGATATGTGCTCTTCAGTTGTAAGCTATATTAATGAATCTTAAATGTTGAAAGCAGTTCTAAAATGCCAGTTCCTATTTTAGGTAGTAGTAGAGTATAGAACTACCCATCGTATTGTATCACTTTATATCCCAATGAGAAGCAGGTAATGCGAATCAGGCCTCTCTCAATATCGGGGCACGGAAATTGCCTGAGCCTGGGTAAAATCGACCAGATATTGAACTTGCAATCTTCCCATTGACTGCCTCCGACTCATTTCTGTCTCTCCCGGTGTAGAAATCTGTTCTCGGAATTCATTTCCGCGATATAGGCAAACGATCGTTTTTAACGTGGCGTTTCCTGGTCTGGCCCTAGAACGGAAATAGCTTTGACTTGCTGGTCAGTGGCAGTCATTATTTACTCTCTCTCACACTGGTTTAAACCGCCTCTTTGGGCCGGACTCACCGGGAAGCTCAGCTCAATTGCGTTTAATTGGATCCGGGAAAAAAGTTCTATTAAGCCAATCAGAGCAAGGAGACCCATTTGCCGACATTTGCTGCGGTCCTGTGACGGGACGGTGGCTGGGCGCCGCCATCTTGTTGTGGCTTCTGAGACGACGCTGGTGGCTGGCGGGGATTGGCCTCAGTAGTCAGCTGCTGTGCTGTGATGAGAGGCTGGTGTGCTGGTCTGGGTCTGTCAGCTACCTTAGGGATGAGGGACTCGCTCCGGGACTTGACTCGTGTTCGCCACTGGGAGAATAGTCTACTCCAGGGTCCGCACAGCACCGCTTTATATACCTATGACAGAACATCTATGAAACACTACCTGCTGCTAAGGGTGCAGTATTATGAGAAAACGTGGTTACTGAGCCCGTACAGGTGGCCGTTCGAGGTCATTTGATGACAAAAATACGGCCCGACGCCGTAGGCGGGAGGGCCGTATTTTTTTATCAAATGACCAAGAGCGGACACTGTACGGGCTCAGTCACTACGTTTTCTTATTACTATATAACTCCTACTTGTTTAAAATGCCGTTTTATCAATTATATAAAGCCTGTGCCATTCACTACGGCCCGCTGTCACGGCGGGCGCGAACATTATTTATACTACACCCCTAGCAGCGGGTAGTATTTCATAGACGTTCGCTCACAGGTATATAGTAATAATAATGTTCGGGTGTACTGGAGGGTGGTTTTGGCCCAAGAAATTCAGGTCAACTATAGACTGCAGAACCGTCCCAAGGCGCTTTTAACACTATGTAAGGAGGTCAGGCTGAAGGTTGTGGTTTGCTCTGAATGCAGTCATTGGCTGCAGGGTCATTTCATGTCTTCTATATTCCTTATGTGTCAGTAAAGGCAAAGGGACAACTCCATGCAGCACTGTGCCCGTAGTGAATGAGCACCAACATTGGGTTAACACACTGTGAATCAACGGCTTCATAAGTAAATCGGTGAGGTATCCCAATTCTGTGCATTGATTTCACCACGAATATACCGCAAAGTCCTTTATTTTATGTAGATACTACCATGCAACTGAAACTGGTGTTGACAAACCTTAAAAACTCTCGAAAACTGCTGTTGATAAAGATCCTTGTTCTCATTTACTTAGTCATGCAAATTCTCATGCTCTGCCATACTACACATGACCGCACATCATATGGTTCATGTTCTGTTAGTTTATCTGAGGCAGTAAATTCCACATAAAAAATATTTCCTAGTATTGTCATGACCCGACATCCCTGTGCATTACAGTCACGGTTGTGGTACTCTAAGTGTAGATACCATCTCAGCCCGTTTCTCGTTCAGAGTTGGCCGCCTCGTGGACACGGGGATATTACTGGAGGTTCACGCCGCGGTCACGTGTGTTGAGGTTGGAATTCCTGCCAGCAGAGGGCGCGCAGGGCGGGGTCTCGCTGACAATTTCACGCCCCACTGACTGGCGTCACTGAGCCGTGTTCGAGCCCCTCTCTCTCCGCTTTGAGCTCCTCTTTTGCTCAGCACTTCGGCGCTCGTGTGGCCTCCTGCCGTACAGGCGCCGCGCTGGTAGGGCGGACACGGGGGGAGAGTGAGAGGGAGAGTGACGAATAGTGAGAGGGAGAGTGACGAGTAGTGTAGAGGGAGAGTGACGAGTAGTGGAGAGTGTAGAGGGAGAGGAATGAGTAGTGGAGAGTGTAGAGGGAGAGTGACGAGTAGTGTAGAGGGAGAGTGACGAGTAGTGGAGAGTGGAGAGGGAGAGTGGAGAGTAGTGGAGAGTGGAGAGGGAGAGTGGCGAGTAGTGGAGAGTGTAGAGGGAGAGTGACAAGTAGTGGAGATGTAGAGGGAGAGTGGCGAGTAGTGGAGAGTATAGAGGGAGAGTGACGAGTAGTGTAGAGTGTAGAGTGTAGAGGGAGAGTAGTGAGTAGTGGAGGGTGTAGAGGGAGAGGAATGAGTAGTGGAGAGTGTAGAGGGAGAGTGACGAGTAGTGTAGAGGGAGAGTGACGAGTAGTGGAGAGTGGAGAGGGAGAGTGGAGAGTAGTGGAGAGTGGAGAGGGAGAGTGGCGAGTAGTGGAGAGTGTAGAGGGAGAGTGACAAGTAGTGGAGATGTAGAGGGAGAGTGGCGAGTAGTGGAGAGTATAGAGGGAGAGTGACGAGTAGTGTAGAGTGTAGAGTGTAGAGGGAGAGTAGTGAGTAGTGGAGGGTGTAGAGGGAGAGTGACGAGTAGTGAGAGTAGAACAGAGTGACGGGTAGTGGAGAGTGTAGATGGAATAGTAGTCTGTGTAAAATCATATTTGTCCACGCTAGAGAATTAAAAAGATATATATATATATATATATTCTTTATTCTACCCTCACAGCAGAGAAACTGTGATAGGTCAACTACACTACAATTAGTTGGCTACACTCCAAAGTGATGTACTCTGAATCATATATAAAGGGTTTTTTTGTTCAGTTCAATTTGTACCCCTATTGATTTGTTTTATTCATAACTCTCTTTTGTCAACGAAGAGACATTTATTCGCCATGGAACTTGTCTTACATGCCCCAACTGTCAAATTTATGCCACAACATGTGAACTGATCCCTGCTGTGGCTTCTTGATGGCCCTACTTTCCATCGCCTAATGAACATGGATGCCCTTTTCCACACAGACATTCAAGACATGTTTATTTTCCTGTCGAAACCTACCGGACAGGGCCTTTTGGTTTAGAAATGATCTTATCAAGCCTTGATCACATCATTCCTAACCACAGTGCAGCCTCTTCAGATGAGACCATCTCATTTGGTTGTTGTTGTCACCCTTTTGAAGAAACCCAGACAATCCTATCGCCTCTGCTGTCAACAACTTGACACCAAGCAAATTACAAATGATTTGCGTGGTGTCACTATGGTCGTGATGTGACAAACAAATGTGTGACGCCGCTTTCAGGCTCACTCAAGCGGTAGCTGCCAACGAATCAACATATCAGCCACATCCACAACATATCTAAAGGATATTTTAGATAATAGAAACGATAATTCGGGGAAAAGAACAATTCCATTTAGTCAATAGCTTACAATTTATTACCCACCTCATACGCAGTCTCTATACTAAACCTATGGAGTATACAGATCGCTACTGAGTAGATTCCAGAAAGCCGGAATCTACTCAGTAGAATACGGCTTTTTCTGCCACATGACGGGCACTATAGGAACTATTTCATATAAACAATTTCTAATTATTTAAAAGAATTTTTTCCTAATAATTACTCGACAGGTGAGTACAACATTACCATGATTTTGATCTGTGTGGGCGTATTCTCCTTGTAGTTGTCACTTCCCAATACTCTTCGCTATCGCTCGGAGTTTACCAATTGTAAACTACGCAGAGTATACGGCCACTCAGAGGGAACTGATATTATTGTGTGTTTACCCCCGCGCCGTGTGAGTCAGAGCGGGCCGGCCGGGGGAGTGTGAGTAGACGGAGCCGTGGACCGGGTGACCCAGATACCAGCCGCCTCCAGCTGCCTGTCAGCGGAACATGTCTGGGGATCGATCTGTTGACATGTCACATCAATACTACGAGCATGGAGCAACGCCGAGGTGCATACCTCTCGTCCCTGCCCTCCCAGGGACACACCTATACACTACACACGTGTAGGCAGTATCCAGCAGAATACAAAGTGTCCGTGGAAAACATATGTATGGACATACCCGGTGCATACAGATATATCCACTTAATGCAAAGTGTCCATAGGAAACACATAGGGAGTGTGTATCACCGTATCCGTTTCATATGGATATAGCTAACTGATAGAAAATGTTCATTCGAAACACATATCACTATATCCGGAGCATACACATTTGCTGTATGCACTGGGTTGCGATGAAGCATGTATACAGGGAAATACTGCATACTGAATGATAGCGCGTACCTAAAATAGTAAAATGAACTAAAATCGGTACGCCACTTGTCAGGAAAAGGTGGATCATAGATTCAATATAAACTGGTTTCAGATAAATACACATGTACACAATATTACCATGATTTTGATCTGCAGGGTCGTATTCTCCGCATAGTTGACGCGTATTAATGTGAGGATATTGCGTAGTGTCAACTCCAAGGAGAATACAATTATGAAGATCAAAATCATGGTAATGTTTATTTATTATTCAGCATTCCGAATACGAGTTATCAAAAGAAACACGAAATCGCCGCCGATATTCTCACGCACTACTTTGCACGCGAGGGATATTTTACGTATTCTACTCAGGAGAATACGACTTTCCATCTCCGTATTAGCTGAATAATAAAAGCTCGTATCCCCCCGGATAATACATCTTATCAACACCTCGGAATAGTCTTTGTATCTGAAACCAGTCAATTGCATGTATGTACACTCAATATGTATCACCATATATGTGTATGTATACATGTTAATAACACATGGCGACCAGATAGGTTTGATGTCAGTTGCACTCATTGACCCTCCTACATCACTCAGCGTGATTAGGGCCGTTCAGAGCGGCGCGGCCAGTCAGACGGAGCGGGGACGACACGAGTCGCTGAGCCTCGCGTGAGGCGCTCTCATTGACGGCGAGCTGCTCGAAATGACGCCACAAAAAACGGCGACAAACAAGGCGGCCCTGCAGGCGGCGGCCGGGCGGGGTCGGGCGGGGGCAGGGCGGGGACAGGCGGGGGCAGGGCGGGGGCAGGGCGGGGGCAGGGTGGGGTCGGAGTCGGGGTCGGGGCGTCGGCGACTGACAGGCAGGACCCTCGAGCCTCAGATAGTGCCTCGGAGAAGGCAGTTTTCCACTTTTCTGTAGAAATCCACGTGTAACTTTCAGAATACAATTGATTTTTCTTGTTCAAAACAAAGAACACATCAATTCTTTTCCATGCAAGTATCATAGTGGTCTGGACATACCCACAGATCCTCAGCCCCATTCTGTAACCAACCTACACCAACATCATTTTCAAGTTTTCACGGTCTCTCAGAGGCAGATGATTCCACATTATAATATTTCCCTGGTGTCTCACAGACAGATGAGAGTAGAAATGAGCGTTAGTAACTGCAGGTGGGGAGTAATATTCACAAGTAGCAGATTAACTAAGAGCTGCAACGAGGTCCACTGAAAATACGCCATGAGTCTTCGTTGCAGAGTAATCTCACGAGGCAATGCCGAGCAGGATTATATAACAAACCAAAAGGAATCAGGTTCTGTCTTCACTCTGCTACCGCCTCGTGAAGATCACTACGCACACAGGTCTTGCTGGATAAATCCGTAATGACTCTCACCTACGACCTATCTACTAAGTAGCCCCACCCCACGCCTGCTCCCACTCTCCCACTCACATACTCACATGTAGTATAGAGGCATGTAATTCACCTCCACATCCGCTCCTTGTTGTATCCTGAGGCGGTGAGACGAGGTCCCATCACCAGGTGGTGCTGTGGTGGAATCGTCATGATTATCGCCCATTAAATGAAGCCCTCTGTGTCATGAAACAACCACGGTCCCTACAAAACCACAACCACCATTGTCTTTGAAGGCCGCTCGTGTCGTGTTAAACTTATTCCCACTAGCAGGGGCGGTGGGACGTCGTGGGTTCGAGCCCCGCATCAGCCACCTTTCTCCTTCACCCCAGCAGTGGTAGATTTACTGCTATATCAAAGACCAGTGCTCCTCATACCATGTCTATTTGGTGTGGTGTACAGCCACCTTTCTCCTTCCTCCCCAGCAGTGGTAGATTTATTACTGTATCAAAGGCCAGTCCTTCTCATACCATGTGGTGTGGGAAGCATTTAATACACTACCTACCACCCATGCTGCCCACACCATCCATACTGCATTTACTACCACACCTACAACTCATACTGCCCACACCACACATACTGCCCACACCACACATATTGCGTTTACTACCACACCTACAACCGATACTGCCCACACCACCCATACTTTCATGTCCTGCAATGCCTACAGTCCATACTGCCCACACCATCCATACTGCCCACACCATCCATACTGCCTTTACTATAGCACCTACAACCCATACTGCCCACACCATCCATACTGCATTTACTACCTCGCCCCTCCGCCTTTGCTCACATTCTCGAGAGGTCCGCCGCCCTGAAGTAGTCTCTTTGTGGATCGATACGTGCCCGGGTGTAGGAGGGTGCCCGGGGAGGGTGCGGGGTGCGGGCGGGGTGCGAGGCGGGGTGTGGGGCAGTGCGGGGGGACACGGCAGGCAGGCAGGCTGCGGGGGCGGGGATGGCGGGGTGTGGGCACGTGGAGGCAGCCAGGTCTGCCATGTAGGCTCAGGTGTGCTCGTTTAACCCCCTCCTTGAAGGTCTAACTGTGGACGGTGGAGGAGATTGCTGACCTGGCAGTGGAGATTTATTTCTACAGTTTATGATTCAGTTTAATATCTCCCCGGACCAAGTGCCCACAGGTCAGGGACAATAATGTTAGCTTGACCTTTCTCTAGGCCGACCCTAGCTGACTTAACCTTAACAGGGGCAGAGTGTGGACCTGAATCCAGTCCATGGAGTATCACACAGTGCAGTGGTTAGTTCTCAGACTCAGCCTTGAGCCTCATTCAGTGACTCCACTTCATACATAGAAGCCTGCTCTGAATATTCTTGATAGTGCAGATAGAAACCTTTGAATCCTAGGAATCGTTCTCGGAAAACATATTTCGGGAACTAACATTCTTCGGCAAGGTAGTTAAGGCACTGGAGTTGTAAACCCAAGGTTGTAGGACTTTGTGGGTTCGAGTCCCATTGCAGCCACTCTTCTCCTTCACCCCCAGCAGTGGTAGATTTACTGCTATATTAAAGACCAGTCCTTCTCATACCATGTCTATGTGGTGTGGTGGGCAGCCACCTTTCTCCTTCATCCCCAGCAGTGGTAGATCTACTGCTATATCAAAGGCCAATCATTCTCATACTATGCCTAAGAAGTGTGGGAACTAAAAAACTCTCACCTCAGTACATGTGCAGGGGTGTGATTTCTACCTAAATTCATCTCATATCGAGATTCGATCACCATCAAACCTTAAGTAAGTCTAATAGAACATATTGGACGTTAATCTACCAGATCAACCACTGGCCGAGCAAGGATACCAGTTTTGTATAAAACTGAGCTTTTCCAGTATAAATAAAAAGTGTTAAAAAATAAACAACAAAAAAACATCGGGTCGGCAGGCTGTGAATCGACGACTTAGTAAGCGAAGAAAATGGCATTTTCTCATTAATTGGAGGTATATAATAACAAGAAAACGCAATAGGACAAAATACCTTGAACGGCAATCGCTACGGGCAAACTAACTACGTTTTCTTTTGATATTATCTAGCTGTGAAAAGCTTCCTTACTAAATACATTGTGGTAAATGAGTCATCTCTTTTACTAAAAGCCAGCAGATCCTTACTCTCCACACTTTGCCATATAGACACCTAAAACCATCCATGGTACGTAAAAACAAGCTGGCATCCCAGCTGACGATGCACTAAATAGGGATATTTCTGGCCTTGTGCCGATCCTCTCATACCGACATGTACTAAGAAGACTTTGATCCCTAACACGAAAAAGAAACAAGAATCGATTTTTCTGTCCATTAATGACGGCATCGATTAGAACATGTTAGCTACAGGCTGTGCCCCTAACATGCTGAATACCGACAGGTTTCTTAAGTACCTGCACTTATCGTGATAGTTCCCAGGCCCTGGAGACATGGAAAACACCAGCAGGTTTACCTTTGTAGTTAATGCAGGTGTTCAAGATAACATCTGAGAACCAAGCGTCTCACCATAGTCAAGGAAAGTCGTGTTTATTTCCATTATTTCTATCGATTTGATTTTACCTTTAAAGATACTGTAGGACATATGACTAGATTACTTAGATATTACAGGAAACATACCCAGCTATCTTAAAGAATAGAGAACGAATTGGATTATGTTAGGAATCTGTATTGTGCTCATTCCTTTGAATAGATTATATCAATAACAAGGCTATTACGTATGGAGATTACGGGAAAAAATGTCCATTGCATACAAATGTCCTTTGCATACAAATGGAGCGGAGAAGATAGGCGGTCATTTTTCTTTTCTTTGATAAACTGGTTCCAGATCGAAGCGGACTAGACATTTCGTAATATCCTCGTATTCGCACGGATGTTATCTACGGGTCTAATCCTCGCAGATTCCGGCCGCTTGTATCTGGAACCTTCTCCGCTCCATTTGTATGCAATGGACATTTTTTCCCGTAATCTCCACTTTGTGTAGGGCGGAGATTACGAGCACCCGTAATCCCCGCCTGGTGGATTACACACTCCTTGTAGGTCTGGCATGGGGAGTCCGTATTAGATGGCTATATAATGATCGCTGGAACTGATTGCAGGAGGCAATATTATACAGCATGAGGCTATGACGACCCCATGAGACAGAATAATTCAGATTGGGAATGAGATAAGGTTAGACTGGCGAGTAAAACAAGTTGAAGCCCAGTTGAGCAGATCCTTTTGGCAGACGCTTATCTGCATGCCGAAAAGGGTCATGGGAGATGTTGACCTAGATTCTCTGCTACGGGTTCTGGCGCTGGGCGGCCGAGATGCGCTGGGAGAGTGAGACATCAAACTGGGGCAGGGCTTGGAGGTTCAGGCTATACCTCGAGATCCGGGACTCCCGGGGAGCATTAGTCAGCAGTCGAGGTCCAATGGAATGGCGTTTGCTGGCATCAGGGGAATGCTGTGTTCTTGTACCAGACCCCAGCAATCTCATATCGTGGCTAGTGTTTATACAGAACGACCTGACCATGCTGTACAAGCTACACAACGAGATGATTTAATTTACGGTTTCTACGGAACGAGGCTTTTACGCCGAGTTTTATGAAGGATAAAATATCACCGAGTTTTGTAGCTTGTTCAAGCATGGGAGATCGTTCTATGTTTATCATATGCCCCAAATTGATTTATAAAGAATAATGCCAGAACAACTAATATTTCAGTTGACACACGTGTCCGGAACATTGTTCCGTTTTAGTTTTTTTGTTTCCGTACGGAAGCCTTTTCCGTGCGGTATTTTTACGTTGTGTGGCGAGTCTGTATATATATACAGTATATACATCATGAGTTTATCTCTAGAAAGTATGCAGCATATTCGTGGAGGATAATGAGGATACGACAGAGAGACTTTGATTAATAGAGGCAGCACTAATCACACCCGGGAAGCTCCCACGGCGTATGCCACAGGTCAGATAGAAGTCAGCTCAATTTACATGTAATTCTGGGTCCATAGCTCATCAGCTCATACCATATTAAGGAAAAGTCGTTAAATAAGAAGGAACTGCATCGAGATCCAGAGCTGCTGAAAATATCCCATGAATCTTTGTGAACAGACAGGCATTTTATTAAACAATAACCCTTGTACGATGTACAGAAAAGGGTCTTCATGTAGAATCCTAGATTATTAAACAGGCCCCCGAACGTACAGCAGCTGGCAGGAGGCGACCCTCCTTGGAGGGGTCACTGTCCGCAGTGATTTGATTAGCAGGTGTTAATTGCACATACACTATCCAGCTGTCAAATGCCATTTGGCAAGGATTGCATTTGCATATTAGTCTACGTTAGTGGTTATGTAACCTCGCCCGCGTTGGTGCAGTGGATGGTCTATGGCTTGAGTAACAGTGGCTTGGGTAACTGCTGTTTACAATAACCAGCCCTGAGTAGTGCATGGAAAGTGGCCCATGGGAATGGCGACTTTGTCTAGACACTGGATATCAATTATAAACATGAGAGCCGGCCCCGACCGTGTATTTTAATTATGAAGTATGTCTAAAATAGTTCGTCATGGAGGCCCTGATTGTGTATATCAATTAGAAACCACAATACATGGAGGTCAGAGCGAAAACACGCATGTTGTATGAATACCAGTGCTGTATAAAATGAATCAGCAACTGATGTTAGACAATAAGAGGTCAGTGTATTGGACAGACCTACATGCCGTTGTTTGTGTTTCATTAGAATAGTATTGTTAAAGTGGGAGAACTGAATGCGCTTTTAATCTTTGAATTGTTACGAACTCACAGGCTGGCATATACTTGCCCTAATGCCGTTGACAGGAGGGGCGTATATTTTCGAGTTCGTAAGTTAGTAACAATTCACAGGTTAAATGTTTGGTCCTTTTTCCCTTTATCATACACCTTGAAATATTTCGCATTACTAAATCGCCATTCGAAGTCTAATTTGGGCATTCAGAAGTTGGATTTGTGTATCTGAACATATATATATGCTTTGCTTGGATGGACGATTGTTATGATCGAAGGCGAAATAAAAAAAAAAAGAGCCATATGATGAGGCTATGTAGCAGACAGCAGTGGTGGAGGCCGGATATCGGCAGGGATCTCCATTCTCATGGGACTAGGAAGGAGCAGGAAGGAAAGAGTGATTTGGTGGCAAGGGGATTTCAGGTAGCTTGTACTGATTACGAATTTATCACAAGGCAGGGAGGTATACTCAATGTCTATTAGTCGTCCCATCCCTCGTTAGATTTAAATTAAACACGGTACATGGCTAGAAGCTCATGCAGAGGAATTAGTCAGGTTAAACAATAAGAGACCGATATGATGAGCAGATGTATGGTGAGTAGGTCATAGCGAGCATACATCATATAGACAGAAAGAGGCAATGGTAAAATAAGATTGAGGGCATGTATTTTATTATCCATCTTTAATAAAGTCCCAATTGTTTAAAAACTGTCAGATACCTTAACCATTGTACACTGATTCAAACCCATTGTATTCGGCCTCAAGGCCATTAAATACGAGAAAAAAGTTCCTTTGTGCTAGAGAGCAGAAAAATAGTCCCTATTGATACATCCTTTAGTTTGACAATTCCTGGGTTTAATCTATTGGAGGAGAGGGATAATAAATTTAACAAACAGTGATTTTGTGGACAGGCGGTTCTGTAAACCACTCGAAGTTGATGTCGTAAGACACTTGTTAACGCTCGCGTATTACTACGCATCAACCACTCGTGGTTCACGGCCGCCTGTCCACAAAACCATCGATGATTGTCTACATGCGGCAGCACAAATATAGGTCAGACAGTAGTTCGTGCATATACGCAGGGAGCACATCAAATGTAATAATACGCAGGCTGCAGCGTCCACCATATTGGCCAGGTCGTGCATGATGAGCAGGTCAGCCATGTGAGCGGCTCACACGAGGAGCAGGTCACACAGAGGGCAGGATGTACACGGTGATCGGCCGCGCATACAGACCCCTCTAACCCACCCCTCTCACCACCCCTCTCACCCACCCCTCTCACCCACCCCTCTCACCCACCCCTCTCACACACCCCTCTCACCCACCCCTCTCACCACCCCTCTCACACACCCCTCTCACCACCCCTCTAACCCACCCCTCTAACCCACCCCTCTAACCCACCCCTCTCACCACCCCTCTCACCACCCCTCTAACCCACCCCTCTAACCCACCCCTCTCACCACCCCTCTCAACCACCCCTCTCAACCACCCCTCTCACCACCCCTCTAACCCACCCCTCTAACCCACCCCTCTCACCACCCCTCTCACCCACCTCTCACACACCCCTCTCACCCACCTCTCTCACCCACCCCTCTCACCCACCTCTCTCACCACCCCTCTCACCCACCCCTCTCACCACCCATCTCACCACCCCTCTAACCCACCCCTCTCACACACCCCTCTCACCCACCCCTCTCACCCACCCCTCTCACCCACCCCTCTCACCCACCCCTCTCACCCACCCCTCTCACCCACCCTCTCACCCAACCCTCTCACCCACCCTCTCACCCAACCCTCTCACCCACCCTCTCACCTCCCCACCCCTCTCACACACCCCTCTCACCCACCCCTCTCACCACCCCACCCCTCTCACACACCCCTCTCACACACCCCTCTCACACACCCTTTCACCACCCCTCTCACCTACCCCTCTCACCCACCCCTCTCACCACCCCTCTCACACACCCCTCTCACCCACCCCTCTCACCCACCCCTCTCACCACCCATCTCACCACCCCTCTAACCCACCCCTCTCACCACCCCACCCCTCTCACACACCCCTCTCACCCACCCCTCTCACCACCCCACCCCTCTCACACACCCCTCTCACACACCCCTCTCACACACCCCTCTCACACACCCCTTTCACACACCCCTCTCACCTACCCCTCTCACCCACCCCTCTCACCACCCCTCTCCCCCACCCCTCTCACCCACCCCTCTCACCCACCCCTCTCACCACCCCTCTCACCCACCCCTCTCACACACCACTCTCACCCACCCGTCTCACACACCCCTCTCACATACCCCTCTCACCACCCCTCTCACCCACCCCTCTCACCCACCCCTCTCACCACCCCTCTCACCCACCCCTCTCACCCACCCCTCTCACCACCCCTCTCACCACCCCTCTCACACACCCCTCTCACCACCCCTCTCACCCTCTCACCCACCCCTCTCACCACCCCTCTCACACACCCGCCCCTCTCACCCTCCCCTCTCACCCACCCCTCTCACCACCCCTCTCACCCACCCCTCTCACCCACCCCTCTCACCACCCCTCTCACCACCCCTCTCACCCACCCCTCTCACCCACCCCTCTCACCACCCCTCTCACCACCCCCTCTCACCCACCCCTCTCACACACCCCTCACACAGCCCTCTCACCACCCCTCTCACCCACCCCTCACACACCCCTCTCACCACCCCTCTCACCACCCCTCTCACCCACCCCTCTCACCCACCCCTCTCACCACCCCTCTCACCACCCCTCTCACCCACCCCTCTCACCCACCCCTCTCACCACCCCTCTCACCACCCCCTCTCACCCACCCCTCTCACACACCCCTCACACAGCCCTCTCACCACCCCTCTCACCCACCCCTCACACACCCCTCTCACACACCCCTCTCACCACCCCTCTCCCCACCCCTCTCACCACCCCTCTCACCACCCCTCTCACCCACCCCTCTCACCCACCCCTCTCACCACCCCTCTCACCCACCCCTCTCACCCACCCCTCTCACCCACCCCTCTCACACACCCCTCTCACACACCCCTCTCACCACCTCTCTCACCCAACCCTCTCACCCACCCCTCTCACACCACCCCTCTCACCACCCCTCTCACACACCCCTCTCCCCACCCCTCTCACCACCCCTCTCACCCACCCCTCTCACCACCTCTCACACACCCCTCTCACCCACCCCTCTCACCCACCACTCTCACCCACCACTCTCACCCACCCCTCTCATACACCCCCTCCATGGCACCTCTACACCCGGGTTCGTGTTCCCTCCATGGGGGGCGCTGCTGGCCAATTTGTCGGGCTTCCCAGCTGAATGCGCACGCACCGCGATCCGCCTCCCTCCAGGGCCAGAGAGGGGCCGTCCCAGGGGCCGGGCGGGGGCCGGGCGGGGGCCGGGCGTGGGGCCGGGCGTGGGGGCGGACATGTTGGCTGTAGGCCTGGGGTATGTCGGGTGACGCCCCGTGTGGGGTGTTATTGTGCTGGGTCTGGATGGGAGCGGGTGGATGGAGCCCCACTATCAGTATCCTACTCCCCATACAACGAGTTGCTCGCCACAGCCTGATGCAATAAGAAGGAACTGCATCGAGATACATAGATACTGGAAATATGCCATGGGTTTTGGTTGTGGAGAAATCTCATGAGGTAAAGCCGAGTGATATTATGTAGCAAATATGAATGGCATATTTTCAGTGACTATGGATCGAGTTTGGTTCAGATTTGATCTCACCTCTATCACTGACTAATTGGCGTTTTTTATATTATCCCCAATGAGTATTTTTTTACAATACTCAATGGGCGTTGAGTATATGTTCCCAATGTTAAGTCTATGGTTGGGGGGGGGGATACCAGGGGTGAGATAAATCTGCTCGCGGCCCATTAAACTCCATTAGAGGCGGACAAGAGGGCTTGTATCATCGCTCAGTCAGAGACACTCTCACCCGGGACCCATGAGCTGCATTGCTGTATATGATCACTATAGAGTGGCGCCTTGTAGTGTCATTTAACCTTCCAGATAGCGTACTTTTAAAGCAGCTGTCTACGTCACAATGATTGGTTTCAGATACAAGCGGTCGAAATCCCTGAGAACTAGAGACGTAGTAATATCCAAGCGCATGTGACGGTGTTATACATAGTATCTAGTCCCAGGAGATTGCTACAGTTTCCATCTATCACATAGAGACCCATAGCAACCACACCTATAGAGTATGAACAGTTGGTGTGATAGCTGAAGCGTTGTTTAAAAAAATATAAGGTTGCTGGAATAACCCAGGGCATTATATCAATGAGTCTAGTCTGTATAAACTTTAGAACCTATAACTGTCTTAGGTTTTTCCATGGACAAAGAAAGGCATATATGTTAGTCAGGCCCGCCAATGTACTATTGTACTGTCTGTGGTGTGATATCTAAATCATACCTAAAGTAATAACTTGGGCAATATTCATGTGTTATCCACCAAATTGGGGTTGGAATACCATAGAATACGATGCAAGCGCTGCACCTTCTCTGGAAATAATCTAAACTGGTATTATGAACGTATTAAGCTAACACACTCAGTCATCCAATGCTAAAGAATACGCTGCCAGGCGTTTGTTTGTCTGCAAGCATTGTGTAACCAGGCAGATAAGGTGCGTAACCAGCCTATGGGAAAAGGTCTATTATAGCATGCTTGGATGACAGCACGGAGGCACATCAAAGTCTGAATGTAAGGCATTGTTACTGGATCTGGCCCTTGTGATGATATATTGTCCTTTATGATGTAGAGAAACAATACCGTATACACCACTTCCGGGGGTACTTGGGCTGAAGCAGTATGACATTCTGCTGAAGACACTGCCCCTCTCAGACACACTCTACGCATGCGTACTGCATGGAGATGACTGCCATAACGAGGCTGCACTCGATGACCCCAGCCGCAGAGTCCCTCACCGTAAAGCCTGTAAATAGCGCGCAGTGTACTCGCGACAACCTGGCTGACCAATGTGTTGTGGTCTGAAACCTTTTATTTTTTATTGTTATTATTATTATTATTATTATTATTATTATTATTATTATTATTATTATTATTATTCAACAGTACGAATATTTCCCCCACAAGTTTAGCGTTCTTCCTTCCAAATGCCTACAAAGAAATGGACAAGGACTATACAGGACAATACAAGAAGACTAATATCTGATGATGAGTTCCTTGGACTCTTATGAACATTCATTTATGTGTTGTTAACCTGAGTGGTATCAGTTCATTTTGATTCCATGGCTGATACCTTGTTGTTCCAGGGGTATATTACCAGTGTCATAATATTTGTATACAATATGTGAAAAGAAGGAGTGATAATCTTCTAGGGTTTACGGTACAGCAGGGGCTCACATTACCAGTGTATTAATCACCAGACAGATCCGGGGGCTAGAGGGGGCCAGCCGAACCCCCAGGGGCCCCCAAAAATTAGGTCAGGGACCGCCGAGGCCCCAGACGTGAGGCGAGGCAGTTGGGAGGCGGGGGGGGGGGGGGGGTGACCGTGCTTTGTTGCTCCGGTATGACTGTGGTTAAAACCTAGTGCTGCCATCTGGCGATGCCTTCAGTGCACCACATAGCATCACAGAGGATCAATGGACGTCTGTGTGTTAGTGCCTTCTCTCTGTTCTGTAGTGCTGACACTCTGCACTAGTGTTTTATAAGTGATATTGTCTCATGTATACTTACTGTATTTCATCTCACCCCTGGTGTTTCTGTCCTATAGGCTTAAGATTGGGAACTAGTTCTCTATGAGTATTGCAGTCCGTTCTCCATTGTCTTTAGCTTGTGTATCGTCCATTATCTTAGTGTGTACAAGGTGAGATACATACAGAAAGAAAATAGTTTGAATTCTATGTGATATTCACTCCGCATCAAACTTGTGGAGAATGACGACTTTGACCAAAACTTGTAGGTTCCTTCTTCAGTATGTAATATATGCTTCTCGTGTGTGGGTCCTTCCGTCTGTGCTCTACAATGTACTTCCAATTCCAAAGTAGATTGGAGATGCTTGAAATGCTTGCTAGATCATAAAGTAAGTGCATTTCTTGTCTCAGGGATTGCCCTAAATGTAAAGAGGATATTAGATTGGAAAAGTGGCCATCTTTCTCCAGAGGATTTTTGTTCCTCAAGCATTAGACCTTGTTTAAGAGACACTTTAGATGAGGTTAAAATCAACTTATGAAGGGGATGATAATATTGACAATGCAAAGTGTGATTCTACCCAAGGGCCGTTATTTGCCATCGGGAGAACTACTTAAAGTATCAAACCAATAAAAAAACTGTATTCCCAAATAGACCACGTAAAGGCGACGCAATCTACCATACTGTCAAAATGTTCAATAGGAACTATATTTCCAATTGTGAAAACTGTTAAAGAGAGACTACATCGACCAAGGTGACAGCCTGTTAAAGTGGCACTATTTACTGTGGTATGAGGCTATTATAGGGAGGCTACATTGAGAAAGGTGACAGCCTGTTACAGTGGCACTAGCTATCATGGTATGAGCCTGTTAAGTAGAGACTACATTGACCAGGGCCTGTTAGAGGGAGAGTGTGAACTGAAACGTCAGCCCGTCTCTGCTCGGCGCTGCCCCTCCCCTGCTCTGAGAGGTAGTCACCATGACAACGTAACCCCCCTCAGGGACGTAGCCATCAGATGACCTTCAAGGACCATGCTAATCACCTTGACCTAGTTCGGCGTGACCTCGGCGCTGAGAGGCCCGTCGTCACGTGATGGATTGGTCACGTGACTAAGGTATTGTTAGTGAGAGTGGTTGGTCACATGGTCTAGAGTTTCATAGGCAGAGTGAGGGTTCTAGCTGCCACACCCCTATACCTGCACTTACATCAGATTCACATAGACAATATGACTTGTTGCAGATACAAGCGGTCGTATACTCCGGGAATTTGACACGTAGTGATATCCAAGCACATGCGAGGATATAGCGCAGAGTCAACTCCGAGGAGCATACAACCGCTTTTGAAATCACACAATTGAAACACAGCAATGCCCTCTGAAACCGGTCTATGTTGTAATCATTATCCACCTTTTCGTGACAAGTACAGTACCGATATTAGTTCATTTAGGTACGCGTTATTTTTTCATACACACTTTTCTTTTGTATGCACCGCGTTTCGCAGCCCGGAGTATGAAACATCATATCTGTATTCTCCGGGCACGGCTGTGCACACTCCTTATGTGTTTTTCTATGGACACTATGTATTAGATGGATAGAACCGCCCGAAACGGAGCCATGCCAGGCCAGGTTCCATCTGCAGTGTCCTTAGTGAATTGCTGCATCTACTTTCCATTAGCGATGATCTTACAGCCTTGGAGTCTCTTTTCTGAGTTATTATCTATACTGGAGTATCCACTAAGGAGTAGGATATCTTGTATTCGGTAGACTCCCGTGGCTATATGCTGTAGACATCCTGCCCAGATTTGTCTCCGTTATTATCTTCATTGAATCAATTTACTGTCAGGCTGGAGCGAAAGCAACATATCTCGGAATCATAATTCTATAGAAAGGATACATCGTATGATCTTTGAAAGCTTGTGTTATGTACTCCACCGTTTCGAGAGAAGTACCAATGTATTACATATATACCACCACAAGAATTATGGCTAGAATGAAATCTTCTCAAAGTGCATTAGCTGACCAATACGAAAAACAAACATCAAGATGAAATGGTGGGACCCCTATGGCTTTTTTTTAGATTCACTAATGCTAAAGATTTCCAAGGCTGGTTGGTCATTGTCATCGAGAGAAATAAAAAAACAAGACCCCCTGAGGCTGGTTGTGGTATTAAGTACGTGTCCCCCGCCCCCCCCCCCCCCCCACCCCGCCCTAGTGTTGGTATATCTCCCTGCACCTGAGTTCACCACACCTGCCTGAGGGCTGCAGGCCGCGTTAATGGAGGGGTGGAACTGACTGGACGCCCGGACACCACCACCACCCCCTGTGTCACCCTGACTCACACACCCCGATACTGCCATAACACAGAACCTCTGACATGGACAGCCAAATGTCCCCCCCCCTCCCCCCCCGGCTCATCTCGCTCAACAGACCTTGCGACCTCGGCAAACACTGTTGACCATCCACACCTGTCGGTATATCACGAGGGTAATGGTAGTTAGTACATGCTATAAATACTCAGGGGAATGTGGTTACTGAACCTGTAGGGTTGGCCATTCAAGGTTTTCTGCAGCCTAACGGCTGAGAATGGCATCCCTATGTGCTCATTCACTATGTTTACTTATAACCTAATTAACAAGAAAAAAGCCATTTTATTTACTGACGAAGTCGTCAATGGACAGCCTGGTGCCCCCCATGTTGGCGCTCATTCATTACGTCACAGTGCGCCCGAACGTTATTCATACTGCACCCCTAGTAGCGGATAGACATTCGGACATAAGTGTTATCACCTTCGTTGTATTTAAGGATAATATAGGTACTATTTCAGAACATACATTTTCTAGATTGGCAGAGTAAATGATCCCATATGAAAAGATTCGGCTTCCTGTAGGTTATCGACATTGCACCTATAGACATCCTAAAAATATTAATTTTTATTAGATAGAAATGGAATGGGCCGTTTGTCGTGGAGATATAAACATAGAATAGTCTCCACCACTTGTACATTTGAAACCGCGCAATGTGTTCAATTTGTATTATCATCCATCGTATACAAAGTCCCCATTGAGGTTGTATTGGGAATCAGTAAACCACTACCCATTATTCAAAAATTGTCAGATACCATAATCACTGTATACATACGGATTCATATCCATTGTATATGAGAAGAAAATAGTCCCTTTGTGCTATAAAGCTAAAATATAGTACCCATTTATATTCCCGGGATTAATTTATTCAAGAAGATGGATAATAAATACAACAAACGATGGTTTTGTGGACAGGCGGCTTTGTAAGCCACTTGAGTTTGACGTCGTAACACACATCAACCTCTCGTAGTGGTTCACGGCCGCCTGTCCACAAAACCATCGATTATTGTCTACGTTTACGTCCGACACATTGATATCCCCATCTCACTCCCCGATACCACGACACATGTACCACGTGACCGACACGCCGACACGGTTCTCACGACACGCCGCCCACGCCGCGCCAATCAGTGTGGTCACTGGAGCGTGGCCACGCATTGTTGTGTTTTAATTGTGTGATTGTGTGAGTTCGTGACCTATGCCTCGACACCCACACCCCAGACTCAGACTCCATAACTCTCTGTGGGACCGACTCACTGCCTCCTCATACCACCTAGACATGCGCATACAGTCTGGGGTAGTTTTGCTACATTACCCTTGCTATTCTGCAATGAGCTGAGGAATCAAACCCCAGCAATAGCGTTTACTATCAATCACGTTTTTGTAGTTGTTTTTCTTTCTATCGTCCTTCCTTTTTGAGTGGATCCAGAAAGATACGGAGTGGGATATAGCTTCCACCCACTCATTCACTCCAAATGCGGAGATCAACTTTCCAACCTATAGAGCCTCCAGATCACTATTGAGTAAATGCGGAAAGAAGCCCCTAGTGCGCAAAGCAGTGCGTGAGGAGATCGGTGGCTATTTCGTCTTTCCTTTGATAACTTATATTTGGAATGCCAGCACGCAATATCCTTGCATTCGCTCGGACATTACTACGCGTCAACTACGCGGAGAATACACCATGCAGATCAAAACCATGTTTCAATTGTGTATGTATCAAACACATCGTACTGAAATTTTTCATCAATTTTTTTTGGTAGAAATTGTAATTTAGATGGCCTACGGTGGCGCCGTGTGGTGGGAGAGTGTACCATGATCTCTGTGTATTGGGCGTCTCCCTTGACCCCGTGACCCCCCGGGCGGGCGGGCTGCTCGGTGATGCGTGGCGGCTCCACGGGGGTCACGGAGGGTCACCATCTGATGGGTCTGACAACAGAAACGTCCTCCCCATTAAGACTGGTCTGTAATTTCAGGTGAGTTATGGACTTTGTGGCCACTGCGTTTTGCCGGCCACCATATACATGACAGTCATTAAGAATAATTAGGGCTGAGCAATGGAGTCTGTTTTCTGTTAATAATTAAGCCACCCTCATCATTAGTAGACCGCTATGTTTGTGTGTGTCTGTGTTTTGTGTCGTCCACCTCTGTCATGTCGACACAGATACAGAGGGCTGCGTGTAGGATTAATAATCGGGACAGGTGTAGGGAGGATGACAAATGCGCAACTCATATGGAACCGAAATCTGTCATCAGCTTCTACTACACTTAGAAGAATGTGCGGCAGTTCGCAATTACATTCTGAAAATGAGTTATTTCTTATCGAGGATATATATCATGATATGTTTCTATATCCCATTATGTCTATATCTATCTGCAATCTCACATTGAATTGTTATATTATAAGTACTGATACATATGATAAATACAGCGGGTCATATAATTCTATTCTATTAACTCAGGCTAGCTGTTTCATACAGTATAGAGCTTACAATATATATGCCACTGTTTACAGCAATGCAAACAAATACTCACAAAACGAAGTACAAGTAAATACAAATAACACCTTCTACAGTAAAAAAAAACCTAAGAAAACAACAACAAATGTAGATACGAACATAATATATAATACATGTGTGCTTAGTAATAGCGTTTCGTCAGCAAACTCTTCTTAAAATTGACTGATGCTAAAGACAATTTCTTTCTTGTCAGATTTCAAGAGAGTAACGAGCTGGTACATGCTGGGTCCTTTCACATAGTTTTTGAGGTAGTCCTTGCGAAGTTGCACACATTGATAGCTTTCGTTATCCATGTTCCGGCATCCGTTAAAGATCATTAAGCCCGTTCTGATTAATCATGTCCTTGTGTCGGTAATAAACAGTGAAGTGAGTTACATGCGTTCAACTAAAAAGGGAGCGGCTTTTAAATAATGCGTAGTTGCCATCAGACGTGGGGGATCCTCTGAGACGACTGCACGTCCGCCTGTGAAGAAATCACCTCTCCGAGCTGCAATATTGAGCAGTATTTTCCGGATAATGGCGGCTAACGGGATCTTTGCACTTTAATGGGACTTGTTATGAAGCCTTCAAACTCGAAAGTGCCCCTTCACACTCAGCACATCTCTAATGGGGTCTTCCATGGCAGTGACACGCAAATTAAGAGGCAATTCTTGTTACTGTAAGGTACAAACATGTCAGACAGGTTCTTAGACCATCGGTAGAGTATTAAGAGAAAATGTAGTTACTGATCTTGTAGGGATGGCCGTTAGACGTCTTTTTGTAATATAAATATGTCCCACCACCTATGGCATTGGGACATATTTATGTTTAAAAAGGCCTAGAATGGCATCCCTACGGATTCAGTTACTTCATATACTTATCACTACATTCCTAAATAACATGGAAAAAATCCTTTTTATTTACTTTCAAAGTTGCTGATTTACAGCCTGTTCACCCGATGTTGGTGCTCATTCACTACGGGCACAGGTTGCCCGAACATTATTCATACTGCACACCTAGCAGCGGTTAATACTGCATAGACGTTCGGCCAGGTATATAACCAGGAGCAAATGGCATGTTTATCATTGATGAATGAGCATCCAGTGAGTCTTGAGGTATTTCAGTCTAAAGTGATTGGTCGTAGTCAGCTGGGCATGGCTCTAAGACCCTGACACACTGGCACCCTGCTCTTTTTCCTAAATCACAGTGCATAGCACGCAGATAGTGAAGGGATAGTTTTTGCAGCATACTGGAAGTCTATATGTGACCACTCTAACCTTTAGGTAATGTCTAATAATAACAATTAAGTATGCGGACTGAAATAGGAATACACAGCAAAGACATGGACATGTAGCCAAACGTATGAATTCATACTGGTTGACAATACTGGAGAAATGTACAGGGAGCTATGAGAGTCCGTCAAAAGTGGATAATTACTAGATCACAATCTTACGACAGGTTATTCGTCATACATCTCCACATGAGTAAATCTCGAAGAGAACCTCGTTTTTATACCTCAGTCGGCAGATTTAAGAAAAACACACTTGGTGGGTTTTTGTGGGGGTTTTTGTCCAAGCGGGCTTTGCAGCTGTCGTTTTCAGATTAATAGAGTAACATTGGTAAAACATTTAGACGTCTTTAATTCACCGACCGAGGCAGTGTTATATAGAACCGTCACACCTGCCTTGTGAGATCAATGTCGAGTTGACCTTTGACCTGCCCTCTGACCTTGCCCTTGAGGTAAACTCGTGACAAGACATGAGGATCAAACTAGAAAGGTCGACAAAAACTCGCCTTGTCATTCCACGTCCACAGTTTTTCGGCATCCACTTTTCCCTCTTATGCTTTAAATGTTTCATTTCTTTTTGGCTGTCAGGAAGTGCCATTTCATTTCGTTGTTATTAACGAAGAAATAAATTCCCTTTAAGTTTATTTTGCTAACCTGCTAACCTTCGATTGAGCTCTAAAACCACAGGATCCCCCTTATACTAGGTCAATAATCTTATCAGAATTCTCTTTCTTGACTGACAGCCTGTAGAAAGGAGTATCAAAGAAAGTGTCTCTCTGCCTAAATGCAACAATAGATAAGATAAGATTGATATGCAATTTCTGATAACAGATGAAAAGGTTTGACACTTACGTGGGAATATGTAGTGAGGGCATCTACTAATAAGAGGCGCATCTCCTTATTTGATACAGGCCGACTTGCTGTGTTTTTGCCTACTGTGTCATTATGATTTTTGCATATTGCATTATAACCCGAAAAACCTAGGATATAAATCTGCCACAGCCCTTTGGACTAATCAAGATAGATACACAAGTATTATATGCCCTTATACAAAAAGGGAAGAACTCTTCGACCTACCATAAAACGTGGCTTTGTAAATATAGCCTGATATAACAACAAGACTTTCATGTATATATTACCATAAAGCCACTACCACTCTGTATGCTAAGATAAACCAGATATGTTAATAGTTAGAAGCATTGGAGCACTGATCATGATATAGATAAAATGCTATGTATCAATTTCGAAATAAAGGCTGCTTAAACAAATCAACAGCAAAAATAAGACGAATAACTGCATTAGTAGAAATCTATATGGATACAGTCAAATGTAAGAGAGTTCTAATTTCAGTGACCAAGAACCAAAATGTCGCAAAACATTTTCTTTCAAGTGACCATCGTGTTTAGACGTAAAGTCAATAAATTCTCCATTTTCCCATTTCAAGCGCAACAATAGACATTATAATACACTTGGCCTTGTCTTACCTTGTTCTCTTTTTATCAGACCATATAAGGCGGCTACCATATAAGGCGGCTCAATAATCAACATGTATTCATCCAGGTACCTTTTATGTTGCTCTGAACACGAAAACGACCTGCCTTAAGCAATAATAGTTAGTCACTGCAGTCGGCATTTCAAACTCAAGTCGTATCTGACGCTGTGCCGAGTGGAGCCCAATTAGTCAACTCCCTATTCTCATTCTAAGGGCTGATTCCACCAGCACCATTCTCTTTAGCCTTGGAAGGTCAGACTATGTCTTGTAGCACGTTGCTGCATCTTGATGAATCGCGATAAATCTTTGAAGATCTGGTCATGCACTTAACCCTGCGTGTGTAGCCCCTATTATCGCTCAAAGCGGGCTATTCCACTTCAGTGATTTAACCAGATATTCTCACACGACTCATCCCGACATGGTGAGTCAACACATCGGCCCTGATCGTCATATATCGCACGTGTCGGTGGAATCTCCCCCTTAAGGCTCCCCATTGATATGGACATGCTGGGGAGACCTGCTATTGACCGGATATTGGCAATACCTGGGCGTTATCTGGGTTCGCACCTGTCCCCAGGCGCCTCCTTTGATCTTCCCGCCCTCCTTACCTGTGTGCGGTGCCAGGGGGCTGGATCACGCACCTGCCATTTAAAGGCATATCCCGCAATGCACGGTGGCGCCATCTGGTGATTTTGAAATATTGTCAATTATTAATCAAAACTGGTTTCTTGGGTTTCATTCCAATTCAAAATGAGTAAATTTAACGTTTTGTTCAGTTTATCCAATTTTAATAGGTAAAATAGGCCAATTTTACATTTGTTTCATTTACATAGGAAATTTGTTCAAAAATAAGGGCGATAACCTATGATTCTTAAAACCTATTAAAATGAGTAATGTTATATATGTATTATATTCTGCGAAAATTTGAAGAAAATGACATGGGTTTTACCATGTGAAAAATTAGAATTTCTATATATTCTATAAAAAAAAAGGATCATAATATTGATTTCTAAATCGAAAACTAGCACACGATAGCCCCCGATGTTTAAGTCAGATATGTGCTCTACCATACTTAGGGATCATCATAGTCAATCTTCAGGAGAATGAGATGAGTTTTGATTTTCAGGCCAAATTGTCAGATATGCCTTTAATGTAAGCCTTGCCAAGGTCAACTTACCTCCCCTGTCACGCAGACTCATGTCACTGTCACTTATTACGACAGGCATTGTTCACCATGACAAGGCTTCCCACCACTCACCGGCCTTGTCATAAGAGAAAACGTGATCTTTGAGTCCGTAGGGAAGGCTGTTCGAGGTTTTGCGTAACATAAAATTATGTGTCCCGACGCTGAAGGTGAAGGGATGAATTTATGGCACAAAACGCCGAGATCGGCATCCCTTCGGGCTCGGTCTTTACATTTACTTATTATCATGTACCTAAATAACATGAAATAACTCCATTTTATTTACTTACGAAGTTGTTCACTATGGACACAGTGCACCCGAACATTATTTTTACTTCACCCCTAGTATTTCATGGACATTCAGCCATAGTAATAAAGTGATGGATGACATAGATATCGTGGCATTTGCATTTTTGGATCTGCAAAGTTTAGAAGGCTATTCGTCATAGATATATCCTGTGTAGTATCTGGACTTTATCCACACAATGTGCCCTGTCAAGCTGGCGATTTGGGACAGTTAATCGATGGTGTTTCCGCACTAGCTACATTCATATTGACATCACGGAGATTGGGGAAAGTAGGCCTACCTTGTTACTATCTTAACATGTCAGTATATTATATTCATATATTGTATCCATCTGGAATCGATGCGTATCGGAAACAGACGGCACAGATACAGATTAATCACGTCCTGGTAATCGCAAGTGTCATGTTTGACATGTGAGAGTCAATGTAGATCAATCTGTGACACACGTCAGTCGCGTCGTCAAATTTATCTCACCCCTGGTATATTTCCCCATAAACTTAACATTGGGAATTCGTGCTCAACGCCCATGGAGTATTGTAAAAGGAAAGAGCTCAACGGGCGATGATGTCACAAATTAGACAGTGATAGCGGTGAAATTAAACCTAGGCCCCGTTGAATAATATAGGGTCCTAATTGTATACCCTTTTCTGTATACCATACAGACCCAGGGACGATGTTGGTCACTTTTATTCAACATTTATGGACGACTTTATGGATGGCTAATACTGTCTTAGCGAACAGACTTAAATATTATTGAACGATACACCACGGATAGAATGGGGTATTTATGTACGATCCTAGATAATCAAACGGGCCCCTGTTTCGCAATTGAGCCATAACTACTGAAATACACTTTGGTTTGCTACGCAATCTCACTCGACTTTGTCTCATGAGATTACTCCGCAACTAAAACCCATGGCGTATTTTCGGTGGCTATGGATCTCGATGCAGTTCCTTCTTAGAACAGCACCTGATGTGTGTCGCATGAGGGTGCATTCACCTTGTATGTCAGGTCTTTATTGTGTCATATTTGTACCATCATTCATGTATCCATGTTGGCATATGCCCAAATCTGAACTACTCATGACAGATGTGACATTACTGTTGCGTCATAACAATGAACTGACCTATCATCATGATATACGCATTTACGGAAATGACGTCACGGGGTCAGGTCAAATGGAGGTCACGGAGGTCAGGGGAGAAGGTCAGATAAACAAGGTGAGACTGGTGGCTGAGCGGGGGTCGTGAGACAAGGATTTAGGGGGGAGAGTGTCACGCGTCAGTCTACGTCAAGACGCTACGTCACAGATCACGTGACTGTGACAAGACGCCGGGGACGCGGCACTGGACGACGACGTGCGGAACGCCCGGTACCGGACGCTCGGTACGGGACGCTCGGTACCGGACGCCCGGTACCAGACACCGGGGGAGGGGAGGAGGACGAGGCACCACTCTGAGACACACAGACAGACACTGAGGTGTACACGTGGCGGCCCGCACCTTATCTTAGCGAACTGATAATCCGGGAGCGACGACGGTGAGACGGACATCATTGTCTCGTCCAGACATCGCGGAGTGTGCGGCACACCTTGAGACACGGCGGAGTGTACTGCACACCTCTAGACACGGCGGAGTGTACGGCGGAGTGTAGGGCACCCCTCTAGGTACGGCGGAGTGTACGGCACACCTCTAGACACGGCGGAGTGTACGGCACACCTCTAGACACGGCGGAGTGTACGGCACACCTCTAGACACGGCGGAGTGTACGGCACACCTCTAGACACGGCGGAGTGTACGGCGGAGTGTACGGCAGATCTCCAGATACGGCGGAGTGTACGGCACACCTCTAGGCACGGCGGAGTGTACGGCACACCTCCAGATACGGTCGGTCCCGCTGTCTCGTCATGAAGGTACTCAGACGGTTCAGGGTAAGTCTTCAGCTCCTTCTCCACACACAGACCCTGGAGTGTGGTGTGCCCGGCCCTGTCGATAGAGGGCGTATCAGGGGGTGGCGGTGTCGTAAGGGGGCGGTCCCGACAACCAGTCCTCACAGTAGTCTCCACTCAATCTCAGACCTAGCTCACACTATATTGTTATAAAAGTATAAACATGGGTGGGAGGTACTTGAAATCTGGCAAATGTCTAACTTTTCAGGTAATTTACCTTTATTCTGGGCCTTAACATTCCATGATTGGAATAACAGAAGTGATTATTTTGCATTATCATAGAAAGGTTGTTTTTTATATATTGATTGTAGGTAGTGGACTGAGGTAGGATCAGGTGAAATCAGGACCTGGTTACACGGGGTCAGCTTATCGCTCTTGTCTCCCGTCTGGTAGATACACAGGTGACTCTGCGGGCGGGGGACGCGTCTAATCTCTACGTGTTCCTGGTACCCAGGTCCACTTCCTGTTTAGAAGGAACACGCCACTTAACGACCTCAATTCAATGGTCCTTGTGTTTCGATGAATGGAATTTCACCGACTCTGAGCTTATCTAAAGTGTGTCTATGTCGATGGCAGTTTTCCTATCTTCCAAGGAAATCCATGGTTTTGATTTCCAGTTGATAAATTGTTTTTCTCGTGTAAAACAAAGAGAGAATAAATTGGACCTCATTTACATAAATAAACAGTGGCCCGATCCTCCCCACACATCCCAGCTTCATTCCATGGCCAATAACGATGAGTTTTCCATGTTTTATCCGCTTCCCTGAGGCAGTAAATTACACATAAAAATATTTCCTCTTTTTTCATGACCTCAACTGGCATCCCTGTAATCATGTTTGCATGCTGCAGTGTGTATTGTCGGCGATCCCCCACCAGAGTACTAGACAGGTATGACCTCTAGTCATCGGAGGCCGGAGAGTTCATTTAGCGCTCCAGGCATCCTCCTCATGTGAAGGTGGGAGACGTTGGCGCCTCATGCAATATCACAATTTTAAATTAAACCCTACAGGGCGGGAGGGAGATGCGAAGTCATGCGAATATCAAGATTCAGGCGTCATATATATATAAGTTCTGCAAAAGATATATAAATCTAAGTTAAAGAAATATGTATCATAATAAATTCACATGGAAGGGAAATCCTTAAGAAGTATGTTGTGTATGTGATTGGTAGACATTCTGAAAACTATTGCAAAATTTCACTGCTTCATGGCTACCACCAGTATTGTCAATATGTATGAAGATATGCATGAAATAAGTATCTTATGATGCAGTGATAAGATTCTCATTGTTATTTTTGCAAATGATGCATGGACAAATAGATTAGGGGATTAGAGTAGTTGATTGTGGGCGCCTCTTTACATCCGCCAAGATGAGTCTGTCATCTTGGAAATAGTTGTAACTGAACTGCTCTGTAAACCATTCGCGGCGTATCATAGGCATAGCCATAAGCCACTCGAGGGTGACGGCGTTATACACTCGCTACCATTCGTGTTTTACTACGCGTCAACCTATCGTGGTTTACGGCTGCCTGTCCACAAAACCATCGATTATTGTCTATAATCAATTGCTTTGTGTACAGGTGGCCGTAAACCACGAGATGTTGATGCAGAGTAATACACGAACACCAACCTCGAGTGGTTTACAGAGCCACCTATTCAAGAATCATCGTTTGTTGTATTTATAATTCATCTTCCCGAATAAAAAAAAACCGATGAACTGCCATACTTAGGTTTCTATCAATAGGGACTAAATCGTTGCTCTATAGCATAAAGGGACTGTTTTCCCATATACAGTGCCTTTAAGGCTGCATGTATACAATGGAATTTGAATCCGCATACGATGGTTATGGTATCTGACAAGTGTTAAACAATGTGTGGTGGTTTACTGAGTCTCCATACATTCTCCATGGAGATTTTATATACCATGGATGATACTGTCTGCTCCTACCACAGAAACTATCCACCTTGTGCCTCACAACCCCCGCCACCTCCGCCATCAGAACCCCATTTGGCAGCACGACCTTCAGTGAGTCACTGCTCAGTGGTTGAGGGCACAGATCAGTGCAGATCAGAGTCGGGTGATGTCGCTACATGCAGTGACTCAGATGGACACAGTGAGGACGTATGTCCCCAGCACACGCCCAACGCGGTGACGCTTGCACTGTGGTAGACAACCACTACAGTAACGGGCCGCATAACGGGTACCTGTATCAGCGAACACCCCGCGTTAATAGACAGTGATTTCAATACGGAATGCCTTTTGACCCCGTGCAAGGGGAGGGGCGGGGAGGGAAGGGGTGGGGAGTTAGCTCAGTGGTTAAGGCTCTGGACTTGTTACCCTGAGGTTGTAGTACTTCGTGGATTTGAGTCACTCCCCTCCTTCTCCCCCAGCAGTGGTAGACTTACTGCTATATCAAGGGCCAATCCTTCTCATACCATGTCTATGTGGTGTGGAAAAAAAGAGAGCTCTCACCTCGGTAAATGTGTACGGTGAGATTTGCACCTAAATTCATCTCATGGATTCGATCACCACCAACAAACAAACAGAGTGTATGGGGGCACTTTTGAAGGAGAGTGTGAAAGATCAGATGTTTTTCAACATCTCATCACTAAGAATACATCATTACAAACATAAAACATTGAATATCATATGGTTCTAAGTAGACTTGCTCAAGTCTTTGATTATGAACATTCATTAAATGATTTAAGAAAATCCGAATACAATTCATTATAGCATGTGTCCTTCTCTGACTGGCCCATGAATGAAAGACTTGTCCACTCCGACCAGAATCTCCTGTTTATGACCCCAAGCCACTCCCTGTAACCCTATACCTCCCTCTACGTTCCCCCCTCCCCTCCTACAGTTCCCTGGCCGCCTGTGTTGTCATAGCAATATATTTCGCCTACTCCTGACTATGTCTCGATTGAGATCAAAGTGAGAGGGTATCAATCTCCCAGCAGATATCCTGACCAGTAGCCAGAACTCTGCTTGGGAAGTGTGGCGCAAAATCGCATCGGTCTACACGGTCGATTAAGGATGAGACCAGTGCCTGTGTCACTCAGAAGGGGTGGAGGGGTAGGATACAGGGACTGAGGCCAGTCTAGGTTATAAGTAAAATTGTGTCATTCCAAAAAGTCCTTCAAACTCATTTTCTGTTACCATCTCCTCTCTCAGTGGTTCACTCTGTTAACCAGCAAAAATTCCGACCATGGACGATGCACCCCTCTCATAAGATCTCACACTCTCTAAGTCGTATTCTGTACTCTCACTACGCTCTATGGAGAAGAATTCTTAACGAACTAGGCTTAGAGCCTTGAGAATCTACTGACCTGCCTCCCGTGCTAAATACGTACATCAATGCAACCAAAGATTCCACCTATTGATGCCACGCAGTGAGAACCTTGTACAGTTTACGACTTAGAGAGTGTGAGATCTTATAAGAGGGGTGCGACAAACATATGGTCTCTTTGGTGAGAGTAAATTCTAAATACGTTGTCGTTAGGCGAGGCGGTCGCAATAGCGAGATGGTCGAACATCAATAGAGGGGACAAGTTTGGTACTGACCCAAAATGTCCGTAGTCGCGGCTTGGTCGTATTAGCGAGCTGGTCGTTATTTGAGAGTCTACTATTTACGGTAAATACGTGTTGTATACGTTATGTAGTCAGGTTTACGCTGACTTCGTTTCTAGCCGTATACACGGTTTTGTCAATGAAGCAGTCCCTGAAATCATGAGCAACGGGACATCTGTGGTCGTCGCATGAACAAAAACCATGTTTTAAAGTAATTCCATCCATTTGTAAAACAGAACATTTCTGTTAACATTGTCTCAAAACACGCAGCAAAAAATGTAAACATGATTCTTCTTTGTGCTTGTTGCCTGCAGTCAAAGCCAGGAATCCACTTAGATCTTCGTGAAGTCATCTCTAAAAATCCGCCACTGAGCTGAGGCGTAATTTGTTTGTCCTTGTTTTATCTGAACATTTTAAGCATTGAATTATTTAACATCTGGAGTAGGTCTTCACTCGACAGGATGGGAAAACGGGAGTACACCTTTTTATGAGTTAGCGCTTGTTTTTATCGAGTATTTATATTTTCAGATCCAACAGTTTGTCAAATTGTTGCCACCATTCATGGTTCACATGATAACATTGAAGCATAATGAAGCACTAGGCCGCTTCAGACCAAGAGTCTATTTACTAAAGTACAGCGAAACTAAAGGCGGTTTTACTGTAGAGGAAACCCATGAAAGTTTAGGGTCAGAGCTCGTATCTCATCAGTTTGAAGCACGTAGGCGAATCTGCGTGAATTATTTAGCAATTCAAACGAGATGGGAACGAGCTCTGACCCTAAACGGTGCACCCTGAATAGGTATCTGAATTTATCTCACCCTTCACATCAACTAATGGGCTGACCTTTGAGACATAATCCCCTATTGAGTATTTTTCCTAAATATCTCATGGGCATTGGATACGAGTTCTCAATGTAACGTCTATGGAGAAAAATACGAAGGGTGAGATAATAATATTTATGGAATGATGGCCTGTTTTCGGAATGATTTCATGAGGCTTTAGTGGAGTGAACTCAGAAGCATAACAGGCCCAGCTTTTCCCATTGTAGATTTAAATTCTCATCCTTATTCACTTCATACTATATAGCCTCGTTATGCTATATGAAATTTAACTTCTCATTCTGATGTACCACGTGATTATGTAACATTTCAGTGGAAGACCTGCTCAATGCTGAATTATTATGAAAATAAATAATTTTAGAAAAAAACCATTTCCTTTCAAAGTGCACCAACTATCTGATCTGTGGCCAATCCCAATGAGTTGTAGCTCCATTATCCAAGGCTTTTTCTGTACTGGACTTATAACTTACCATAAGGCTACGCAATGGATGTAGACCAAAGGCATTTTGTATGAAAGTTACTCCGGCGGGGTCTGAGCCCGCGCGTGGTGTACAGAGTGTGGTGCCTGGAACACGCGATGTGGTGATACGTCAGTGCTGGTTTACTCTGACCACGTCTCGGCCGTACACAGCACTGATCTCAGACTACAGCACACCACCACCCACAGACTTGCTCAAGTCTTTGATTATGAACATTCATTAAATGATTAAAGAAAATACAATTCATTATAGCATGTGTCCTTCTCTGACTGGCCCATGAATCAAAGGCTTGTCCACTATGAACAGAATCTCCTGTTTATGGCCCCAAAACGCTCCCTGTAACCCTATACCTCCTCCTGCCCCTGCCCCTGCCCTCCTCCAGTTTCCTTGCCGCCTGTGTTGTCTTAGCAATAAATTTCGCCTGCTCATGACTGTGACCTAATTGAGATAAAAGAGAAAAGGTATCAATCGCACAGCAGATATCTCACCAATAGCCAGACCTCTGCTTGGGGAGTGTGGCGCAAAATCTAGTCTACACGGCCGATTACGGATGAGACCAGTCCCTGTGTCACTCAGAATGGGTGGAGGGGTAGGATACAGGGACTGAGGCCAGTCTACACCACCCGCAGACTGGCCTCGGTCCCCGTGCCCTACCCCCCACCTCTGCCTCTCTCACCCCCACCTCCTACACTCCACCCCGTCACCGGATACATGATTCCTGGGCCTGTCAGAGCAGAGGTACATGTTGTATTGTATTATATCCTGATTTAGTTTGATTATATACTGAATGTTCATGATTAAAGACTTGAGCAAATCTACACCACTCCCACTCATATCACTGCCGACATCCCCCCCCCCCCTCCCACCCTCACTCACCCCTGGAGGCCTGCCTCTCCACGGTATGCCCAACTCCCTGCTGACTGCTCGCTCAGATCGCCCCAAGTCCGTCTACAAAGACCAGGCGGACACAATGTCCCTGGTACATCCTAATTGTACTTTTAGAGGGGGTGTCCACCAACTACGATTCTGCTACGATTAACGCGCCCGCGAGCTCTGCGACATACAAATCAGAATCGTGTTGCAATCATAGAGCTTGGCATCAATTAGTCAGGTTTTGTGGCCAAGCTCTACGCTGCAAAATTCAAACATCAGTTCAGCACTCTATGGTGTTACTTTATACTCACTGACTCTGCTGTGTAAAGTCCAGCTGTGTTTGTATTATCAGCACAGACACACCCCGGCTAAGCGGGCAATATACGGTATCATTGTTTGTAGTGTGAATGGTGTAGGTGGCATAACGAAATTGGCCTGGTCACGTGACACGAGTTGTACCCTGATTGGCTGACGCAAGTTTTTGTGCACAGATTCCAAATGGTAATGGTTATGCCCAATCAATACGGAAAAGATCGCCAATTCATAGATGTCCCTTTAATTAGTACCTAAAAGGTTTGGTGTACAGTTATCAAGTAATATAGAGGAAACCCATTCCTGTTTGCGGTTAGAGCCCATATCCCATCGGCTTTGAAAAGCATAGTAATTCACAAGCCGCGTGATTCACAAGCTATTCAAACGAGATGACATGGAGCTCTGACCCTAAACTTGAATAGGTTTCTGAATTGTTCTCACCCTTTATATTGAATGATTGGCTAACATTTGTGACATAATCCCCAATTTAGTATTTTTTCTAAATACTCAATGGGCATTGATTACGAGTTCCCAATGTTAAGTCCATGGGGGAAATACCAGGGGTGAGATAAAGCCTGTTACCTAAAATATCATAATTAACTATTTACTGTGGGGGGGGGGGGGGGGGAATACCAGAGGTGAGGTAAGGCCTGTTACCTAAAATATCATAAATAACGATATAAGAATAAGGGAGTCTAAGAGTTAGGATATCTTTGCAATATGTTCTCTTAACAACTCCAGCTCTATTATGACCTCAGTCTGGCTGCACCCTAGTGCTAGTAGTTTATGGAACAAGGCGCCCGACCCAGTCGTTGTACGGGGAGGTGCCACGGTTGAGCGAGCACGACAGAGGTGGATGCTTATCTCCTGTGAACATTCCACCCCGCCTGTACGTCACACGTGACAGGGCCACACACCAGGACGTGCGTGTGATGTATGACCACTGGAGAGCTTTATCTGGTCGTAACGACACGCCGCCGCATACAAACGAGGCGCGGTGGGCACTGGACAGAGGGACCCACAGAGAGTGCGACACCTTGCATGTGAATGTCTACACATGTTGTTTTTTTTTGCAGAATCAGGTTTCACAACACACTATGTGATGTCTGTATTCATGTGTGATTTGTACTATGTCCACTCTCTTATTATTTTTGTTATCATTGGAAAGTGTTATCGATACAGATAGTTCACATGTGCTATATCAGAGATCTGTGTCTATATGGTGTGGTGTACAACCACCTTTCTCCTTCATTCTCATCAGTGGTAGAAAGACTGCTATATCAAAGACCAGTCCTTCTAATACCGTGACTATTTGGTGTGGTGTTCAGCCACCCTTCTCCTTCACCCCCAGCAGCGGTAGACTTACTGCTTTATCAAAGACCAGTCCTTCTCATACCATGTCGATATGGTGTGGTGTGCAGTCACATCTCTCCTTCATCCCCTTCAGTGATAGATTTACTGTTACATCAAGACCTGTCCTTCTTATGCCATGTCTATGCGGTATGGGAAGTAAAAGAACTCGCACCTCTAAATATATATGTAGGGCTGGGGTATCTACCAAAAGTTATCTCATATATTCGATCATTGACCAAAGAAAATCAAATAGGATATATTGGACGTTGAATTGCCTAAACAAACAAACAAACATAAAGAATCTCTATGATAATTCGCTGGAGAATTCGGGGCATGCATGTGTCACTCACTTTCACAGAGCTCTATGGTTTCTGTATTTGTACTTTGTTTAGACTTTAGTTTGGCACTTAGCCTAAGATAAACATGCATGTTTCAGGTTATGCAGATATAGAAGTGATTCACATTATATCTTTGCTTCGTATTTTGTATCTGTAGCATGTAATAACTGATAGCTGTGATAGAGAAACATCAAACTTGTAATGATAACACAAAATGGTGCTATCAACTGTCATAAACTTTATCCATTTCCTAATATGGTTTAAAGTAACGCCAAGGCATTTACATGTTATTTTAGACAAACAGCTTAGCTAGTTCCCATCAGATTTACAGCCAAATCAAAATGTAAATCCCGAAGCATGAAAATGCTGGTATTGTTAGAAAATATGCATAATAAAGAAGAAACCAATAACTTTTGGTCAAAGTCGTCGTTCTCTAAGAGTTTGATGCGGAGTGATATGAACGAGGCAACAGCCGAGTTTATATTATGTAGTATTCAAATGAGTTGGAGAACAACCACTTTCACCCAAACGAGCTGCTTTCTGTAATTATCTCACCCCTCTGCACACTAAAAGAATGGACGATGCACATGATATAGACCATGGAGAACGGACTGCAATACTCGTAGGGGCATGGAGAACGAGTCCCTAATGTTAAGCCTATGGAACAAAAATACCAGGGGCGGGATGAATTTGCCTTTCAAACGCCAGGTTAAATACAGTGATTTGATCAAAAAAGATTTTGTGGAGGTCTGGTGACACTGCAGGTGTGACAGGTAGCGGGCAGGGAGAGCTGGGACGTCTATAATCACTCACCTGGACGGCGTCAGGTAGATTGAGTAACTCCAGGGCGTATTGACGAGCTACTTATCCATGGTACACGTGTTAATGACACTGAGTGTTTCATTGTGATGTGATTATAACCTCCCGAGTGGTCCACATTCTCTGTATGAATTACACCGGGTTGTGACACGGTCCTGGTTGAATAGACACATGAAGCAATCGTTAAGTTTTACGATTCCTACCTTATTCTGTATCAAGAGGATAAGTAATGAAAATAAATTAATTAGCGATTTTTATCAAACTGTCCTCACCACGGCTGTGCTGTGAGATTAAAATATCAAAATAAATTTGATGCATTTTCTTTAATTAATCTGCTCTTGTAATGTGAAGATCTATTGGCCATTTTATTCATTTAAGTTGGATCTGATAACATTAATTAATTCCGTGAGACCACGTGTTTTAGCAACAAGGTTTGCTAATTACTCTAAATAATTACCATAACGTGGCACGTATTCTGACAAGGTACATATAAACACTGTATCTGCATTTATCTGTAGCGCTCTCCGGGTTAAGACTGTTTTACCTCGGATGATCGTATAGATTGTTCTGGCGATTAGATAAGCTACCCTGACAGGTTGGTTCGCTTTCGGAATAAACAGGGTGATCCTGTAACCCCTAATCACAGAAAACCAGACAAGAGAAACTTGAATAAAACGAAGTTTTATTATCAGTTCCTATTAAAGAACCTCTAAGATGGCAGATCTGAAGCGCGATCCCAGATCTATGTTCTTGAGCCCCAGGTGCTAGGTAGTTAAATAGCCTGAACTCAACCACTGAGAGGGTATAGAAGATCGCACCACATATGAAACCCCAACCAATTCCTTCCTCACGGAAGAAAACACAGCAAGTGACCTGTCTACCTGTTGTGGACCTCACCTGATATTCAAGGCAGGTTACGTGATCTGAGTGAACCGATGGTACTTCCATGTATGGGCTCAACCAAATCACCACACAACAGAGACTGGCACTCCGCATCCTCTAGTGTAGAAGGAACAAACCATCACTCAATGCCCACGACCTTTACAACTCCAAGGAATAGCCTGTGTCCTTCCAGTTGACAATATGAATCTAATTGTGCCTTGTTCCACGTTGAATAATTTTTAATGACAATCTTAAGAAATGCTTATATCCATAATGCAAACCAAGCTTTTCCTCCTGGAATTTAAAGATTATACAAATCTTTATTGTATTTATCGTATACAAAGTTCCCATTGAAAATGTGTGGGGATTCTGTAAACCACTACCCATTGGTGAAGATCAATACAAGCATTGTATACAGACTCAAATGCATTGTATATGGCCTCAGAGCTGTTGTATACTGGAAAATAGTTTCAAATAAAATAAATCCTCCCTATTGATATACCCTTTAATATGGCAATTAAGGCTAACGCAAGTATTCATGCACAGATTCCAAATGACAAAGGTTATGTCTCAATGAAAATACCAAAGAGATTAGTTACCGTATTACTACGCGTCTACCTCTCCCGATTTAGTATCGCCTGTCCATAAAACCATTGATTTTATTTAAAGTATTTTTGTTGGCTGGCAATAGATGGGTTTTATCCTTGTTTTACGATTATCTATAGAACATAACACCAGAAAATAATGGTTGTCGCAAACTGCAGTGGCGCTATCTTACAATTTCCTGGCTGATGATGGCAGAACTATCAATCACTCTGTGCCCTGCATATATTTCATGACTTGAGGATAAATTTAGTCTCTTTATTGTACCATAGTATTGCTTAATGCTACACACAGTTCGGGATTATCAGCTAAGTGCAGGTGATAGTTGAAATGAGCGTGGTAATTAGCTTCTGTCAATAACTCGTTAAATTCGCTTCAGCACATTTATCATGCAGTAATTGTACGCTAATCATATCTCCATATGTTATGTAATATATTACGTGTTCTAATTCAAGTTTCTCTTTCTGTCTTTTCAGGTAAGTGTTACGTCAGTGAAGCAGTGACGTCAGCGTAGCAGCTGGTCTGGTCAGTATGTGACGTCATCGTAGGGCTCTGTATCTATTCCTCTGGTGCTGAATTACAATAAGTCAAGTCGTGTTTATAGCTTTGATAAGTCTAAAAGAAAACGTTATTAGCCATATAGCATTCAAACCGTATTCATCGATGGATACAAAATAATGTTATAATGTGAATGAACCAACATTGTTTTATAGGGTTTGTGGGTGGGAAAAGAAATTTCTGTACTTATGAAGTTAGGATTCATAAGTGAGAAGGCGCGGGAAATAGGTTCTTATCTATATGCTTGTGTCGCGCACACATATACAAAAACTCTTACCTCCAAATTACCAGAAAATTCATATCTTAATATTTCTAAAACAGTAGGTTATTATTTCATACTAGCTTTATGACTAAACAAGCTTAACTTTTTGGGGGAGAAATTCTGAGAAAATGGATTACATAGGATATCTGTGTCTATAATGGCGTCTTGGAATAATGAGGAATTTATCCTGAGAAAATGTTTAATTGCTCAAGGGTGTGTTCCATTGGGCTGACACCATGACCACAAAAGGGGACCATACAGCAACTGCACAGTGATCACAAGCAGCCATTTGACAGGTGGTTATAACAAACGGTGTAGTGGAGGAGGCTGCACGCTCATCAGAAGTGGCCACATTGCGGTGTAATGGGCAATGGCTCATAAACCTAATATATTAGCTTTTATCGGATGCTTACAAACATAGCCCACACATTGACGTTGGTCTTTGAACTCCCCTGTGGGTTTTTACACTATAAGTATGCTTGGCGGTCGGGTTCACCGACTGCCCAGTGGAACACCCCTTTGATTATGGACCCCGGTAATGTGTAAGTAACGTCTTCTGTGGAGGCCATCACATGGAAGGACTCTAGTAATCTACGCCTGAGGGTTACTCTCACTGAGCAGTCACACGTATTAACGCATGATCAATTCACACCAGGAATCGAAGAAGTTGGTTGGCATAGCAACAGAACGAGCTCTGTATGTCACACAGTAGTCCTACCCCCTACCCTCCCACCCGGGCGTCCCTAGATTGGCTCCAGTCCCTGCATCCAATGGCACCCCTCCAACCTACCTCACCCCTCCTCGCCAGTCAGAGTAGGATACATACTATAATGAATTTTATTCTGATTGTGTTTAACAGGGTTCGTACAGAGCCTGAAAAACCTTGAAAATCCTGGAATTATGCTTTTGGGTTTTCCAGGCCCGGAAAAGCCTGGAATTCTCAGAGAGAGCCTGGAAAAACCTGGAACAGCCTGGAAAATTTAGTTTTGCATAAAATGATGAATCAGACATGGTTTTAAAAACAGTGACCAGATATGATATGCACCCCGCAGAAAAGAAACAATGACTGTTTTCATTCACTAGCAAGATGGTGTTGATTCACAACCTAACATTATTAGGTACCTGGAAAAAAGATATTAGAACCTGGAAAAGCCTGGAAAAAGCCTGGAATTCTATTAGGCTGTCTATGTACGAACCCTGGTTTAATCATTTAGCGATAGTTCATAATCAAAGACTTGAGCAAGTCTAGGGCATCCCTAGCCCCTTTATAGACACGCCATCTGGTGACAGAAATCAGCGACGTCTAATGTGAGGGAGACGCCGGCTTAGTGAGCACCGCTGCCGCCAGGTGGTGTGGTAACTTCCGGTGTCGCGATGAAGTAATCTCCCGTACGGCATTGAGTTAGAAGGCCGGAGCGTTGTGCTTACATTGATTAGTTCCCCGCTTTAACGTGCTCATTGTCACCATCAAGAAGAGTTCTGCTTCATCTCCAGGTGTCTCTGATTGAAGACAGAATCCATACAGAGGTCTGAACTCTAGTCGTTAAAGGTGTATTACCTTCAGGTCTGAGTAAGGTTATCCATACGTAATGAATACTGGAGACCTCTTGTGGGGTGTTTGAGCAGAGATAGGTGGATGTTAAATGGAGGGAATTCGCAAACATGATCTTTAGTGTAGCTTCGTTCTTGCTTTATTCACTTCAGATGTCTATCTTAATTCGATCACCACCCAAGCGAGTAAAAGAACCTTGAGAAAGTCTGGTAAGAAGCTTTAATGGTTAGCTGGACGTAAAATCAAACCAACCAACTGTAGTACGCAGACATCACAAATACCTCGACTGGAGGTCGGTTTGGTCCAATCTGTGCCAATCCATGGATATCAATCTCGAACCAAGTAGTTTTTTCTATGTAGGATCTGAGAGCCGAAATACTTATTAAGAATTAATCATAGCTCACAAAAATGATGAATAAGTGTAGCTTTATGGTCATTTTATTCAAAATACACAGAAAAGGCAATAAGTACATTGAGAAATAGCTTCAAGAGTATGACATGAGACAACGCCGAATCATAGGTCCAGGCGGTACAAAAGATCTGCATGGAGAGTGGTAGACGATTACAGCTTGTGGATCAAGGCAGCTGTAGATTTGACCCCACCAGATCTAACTAGTGTAGCAAGCATTTACCCTGGTGGTCAATGCAAGAAATACCGAGCATGTAGGGAGTGTGGACATTAAGAGAACTATATTTCGTGCGGAGTGATAACAACGTCTCATGAGAGAGTGATGCGGCTAAGAAAGACAATAGACATTTGACCTTGAGGGACATCGGGCAGTAGATGTAGTAGAACGTGGGAAGGAAAGGCTCCAGACATGAACAGAACCACGAGGCGACACCTGTACTCCAGGGCCTTGCCTGTACTCTGTTATGATAGTCGGGGCCTTCTACTAATGTTGGCTACGATCTGACTTTCTTGTATCCACAAGCACGATGACCCCTGATTCTTGAGTTAGATATGTGTTTCACAACACTTGGAAATCGTCATATTGCATTTTCAGGATATTGACATGGGTTTTAATTTCTAAGCCAAATTGTCCGATATGCCTTTAAGATATTCATTTTCACGATCCCACGGTGAGAGAGACTTGGGTGACGAGGGATGTATGAAGACTCGGTTATCGGATATCCGGTGTACATTGAACGGGTATACGGTCTACATTGAACGGATATCCGGTGTACATTGAACAGGTATCCGGTGTACATTGAATGGGTATCCGGTGTACATTGAACGGGTATACGGTGTACATTGAACGGGTATACGGTGTACATTGAACGGGTATCCGGTGTACATTGAACGGGTATACGGTGTACATTGAACGGGTATACGGTGTACATTGAACGGGTATCCGGTGTACATTGAACGGGTATACGGTGTACATTGAACGGGTATACGGTGTACATTAAATGTGTATCATCATCCCACTTGTACCTGAGACCAGGGGTCGGTAAAATAACTTATGTCGACGAAAGTACATGGTACATCGTTTGTTTTAATCCCGTGTAAGCGGCACCCCGCGTTAGCGGACACTTTGGCCCGGAACAGAGGGTGTTCGCTTAAGCTTGTGTTTGTAGGCGGAGTTCTACTGTATTAATATTTAAGCTCGTTTGTTAAGACCTTCCTGACCAAAGGTCATCCATAAGTGATTATTCAACAGGCCCCTGGATATCAGGTGCAATCACCATATCACGTTACCTGACATGTTATTATACTAGGAGCAGGTGCGATGTTCATTTATAATGTAAGATGCCTGTAAATCTGTCTGTCTGGTAAACAGGTATATTACTGATGTCTCGGGAACACTGAGGCAAGAACTTAAAATTCTCTATGAAGTCTGGGTGAGTCAAGTGAGTGGGCTGGGACGGGGTTTCTGCACTCAGAGCTGGGAGGCAGGCATGTGAATCCCCCGAACTGCCACTTGACACTCACTGACCAACCCTTGGACTCTTCAAGCAGAGAGACAAGTTTCTCCGCTTCATGTGATGACGTCAGTGGTAGTGTCATCCAAAACGGCGAGACTTGTGCTCTGTGCCATCCATTACGAAGCATTGTAAGGGGGAACACAGGCTTACCCCTTGGAAGTACGACAATGCACCGGAATGGAGCGAAGAACCACCTAAAGACGGCATCAGTGATGAACCAGTCTTAAATACTAAGAAAGAGCTGCATCGAGATCCGTATCCACTTAACATACGCCATGAGTTTTTTGTTGCGGAGTAATCTCAAATGCAATGCAAAGCGAGATAACGTATCAAACCAAAATGAATGGTGTATTTTCAGTGGCTATGGATCAAGTGCGGTTCAGATTCTATCTCACCCCTATCACTGACTGATTTTCTAACGTTTGTGACATCGTACCCCATTGAGTATTATTTTGCAATACAGTACTCCATGGGCGTTGAGTACGAGTTTCCAATGTTAAGTCAATGAAGGAAAATTCCAGGGTTGCGATACACAAGCATGTGGCTTATGTTTTTCTCACGAATGGCTACATATAAGCTTCACCTGTCACCTTCCCACATTGCCACGGCGCCAGTGTAGGTGAACAACAATACCCCGTCAGCCCTGGCTCCTTATTAAGTACCTGGACTAATTACCTACACACAGAGCCCCCCTTGTTTGGCCTTGTGTTTGTAGGCACATAGAACAATACCCGTTACAGTACCACGCTCACATGTACTTAGTACTACACGCTGGTGTGATGTTTGCAGCCTCGTGCTCCTCATTGATTGTATGACGTCACTTCCGTCACAGAACCTCATCGATCGTAGCGCCCTCTAGCGGGTGGGCGATAATCGGGGTATCGAGCCGTACAAACACCCCCGAACTGCGCGCTGGTTGCTGGCAACCCGCCGTACCCCCTCCTCAGGCCTGGCTATCGATAAGGCGGCGTTTAATGAATGTTTTATCAGGCTACACCCCTGTGAAGTGTCGTTTATAAGTAGATAAGTGGTGGCCGGGGGAATCATCTCGCTCGGCGGTTGGAGAACTGGGTTGGGTTTACAGGAGTCGCGGTAAAAAAGCAAACTCAGCGCCGCTCCTCAAATCAAATCTTTATAGCCCTAAATTTAACGGACACATTTGATTGCGAAGATTTATTTAACAAATCTGTACCGGGTAAGGTGTTTTTTTTGCTGCGATGAAGTCCTGAATGGCGCATAAGGTGGCCCTGCTGAAATAGCTCTCCTTGAGATACGTAATAGTGAGTCCGGGACATGGTAACATATTTCTGTATGTGCTATCATGCATAGAATTATATTTCAATGTTGATGATTATCAAAAATTACCTGTCCACTCATAAACTTAAGGAAAAAGTCGGTATCACTTGTTATCCTATTACCTGTGACCGAACGTCTATGAAATACTACCCGCTGCTCGGGGTGCAGTATTAATAATGTTCGCTACCCAGGGCCATTCTCGGTCTTTTCTCTTGGAAATGCATGCTTCTCCCTGCGGCATCGAGGTTTATTTTCTGAGGATAACTCGAACTCCATGTTCACGGCCTTATTCCTGGTCCTATGTTTTGGATTTTTTTTCGTTCATCCGGAATTACCAGATTTTGGGGAACAAAATTATATACTTATTCCTGGTCCTAACGTCTATTACAGTGGATAGAATCTGTTGACTTTGTCATACTAACGCCACGCACAAGTGTGACCCGTATACATGTATATACAATAATAAATAGTTTTGTGGACAGGCTGCCGTAAACCACGAGAGGTTGGCGTTGTAATACACGAGCGTTAGCGTCATGGGTGACTGTTCACAAAACCAGCATTTGTTATATCTAACATCCATCTTCACAAATAAGTTTAAAGCAGGAATTGCCATATTGTAGTGTCATTCAGTAGGGGTAAACCATTTGCTCTCCATGCACAAAGAGGATACACATCTGTTTTTGAGTGTATTTCCCTGTAATCAATGGCTTTGAGGCCAGTAATCAATGGATTTCAAATCCGTAATTCTTCTGACAGCTTACAAATAATCGGTGATGTTTTTACTTTGTGTGTTTTTAACAAGCCGTTTATTGACCATAAAGTGAGACTGACACGATGGGATTCATGTACAGGGTGTCTGATACAAATCCTTCTCAGATTCTGCGCTCAAACACAATCTCTTCGTTTAAATTGTAGGGTTCCAATTCCCTGAGACATATTTTTCCCCTGCAATTGTTGTTGACATTTACCCATAAAAAGGAATAGAATCTCATGGGATTTTGAACCCTGTGAGATACATGAATCCCACCATGTGAAATCCACTTTAGGATTCATTAGATTTACTGTGGACCCATACATTTTCAATTGGGGAATTGTTAATGGATGGATAATATTATTCTGTTCTCCACTGTACTGTGCTTCCACTACATTGGAATCAAATCTCATCCACTCCTAGGAGACGGGTCAGCTTGGGTTCTCACTTGTATGAACTTCCTTACTGTCTTTATGGTTAATACTGGGCCGCTAACTTTGGTTAGTCAGACTTAATCTTGTAACATTACTCTACGCCCGCGTTAAGGGGTGGGGAGTTAGCTCAGTGGTTAGAGCACCAGACTTGAAACCCCAAGGTTGTAAGACTTTGTGGGTTAGAGTCCCACCCCCAGCAGTGGTAGATTTACTGCTATAACAAAGGCCATCCTTCTCATACCAAGTCTATGTGGTGTGGGAAGTAAAAGAACTCTCACCTTGGTAAATGTGTAGGAGTGAGAATTCTATGGGTCTGAGATAATCTAATCCGTAGGGTAGCACCTAATCCGCTGGGTATTATCTACAAGATCTTATCTGAATCGTGGTCTTCGTGTGAATAGCCAGCCACCGCTGAACAAACTACAAGATGGCCGCCACGCACACTGCGCTATTTGGTATTTAACCTGCATCGTGTCAGAGATACAGTCTTACAGATTTATGCGCGTAAATGTTTTCGAACTATGGAGTTTCTCGTAAACCCCTATGGAACGAAGAAATTACCACAAATACACATAGGATGTTCACCTATTTGGCCTAAGTGGAGAAGATCTCTCAATACAAAACGATCCTATTGCCGAGCCTGTTTTTCAGGCGCCACACTGTTGCCCTTCCCGTCTCCCTCCGACCTTCAGTTAAAGACGCTCATTGGTAACGACCACTCTGTACTGTCCCCGCTCCCCGCCAGTCGTCCCTCGCGCCGTGTAGGAACCGGGTTTTACGTCTAATCGTTTGTGATTCTTTTAGTATTGACTCGACGCTCGCCATTCTCCGTTTTTTGGTATCAATACAATCAACTCAGTGGAGCGCGCCCAGGGTTGGAAACCTGTTCCGATACAACTCCCTGGAAGCAGCCTGAGATGGGCGGAGTGTGGGGAGGAGGGGCCAGAGTGTGGGGGGCCGGAGGAGGAGGGGTCGGAGTGTGGGGAGGAGGGGCCAGAGTGTGGGGGGCCGGATGAGGAGGGGTCGGAGTGTGGGGAGGAGGGGCCAGAGGAGGAGGGGCCAGAGTAGGGGGGGGGGCGGAGTGTGGAGGGCCGGAGGAGGAGGGGTCGGAGTGTGTGTGGGGGGGGGGGGCGGAGGAGGAGGGGCCAGAGGAGGAGGGGCCGGAGGAGGAGGGGCCGGAGGAGTAGGGGCCGGAGGAGGAGGGACCGGAGGAGGAGGGGCCGGAGGAGGAGGGGCCTGAGGAGGAGGGGCCTGAGGAGGAGGGGCCGGAGTAGAGGGGGTGGAGTGTGGAGGGCCGGAGGAGGAGGGGCGGAGGAGGAGGGCCGGAGGAGGAGGGGCGGAGGAGGCGGTCAGACGGGGCTCGCAGTCTCAGGCCTGAGTTATTAATCTAAGCGCCGTCCCATGATGCATCACGGGGCACGTGGGGCCTGGAATAGATCGCTCGTGCCCGGCTGATCAATACATGACCAATACCACGTCCCCAGCACGTGGTAAGGAGGCCACGCCTGAGCGACCACTGAGGGCGATCACTGAGGGCGATCACTGAGGGCGATCACTGAGGGCGATCACTGAGGGCGATCACTGAGTGTGATTACTGAGGGCAAGAAGTGAGGGCGACCACTGGTGGCATTCAATGAGGGCCATCACTGAGGGCCCTCACTGAGAGCCATCACTGAGGGCCATCAATGAGGGTAATAACTGTGGGCAATCACTGAGGGCCATCACTGAGGGCAATCACTGAGGGCCATCACTGAGGGCAATCACTGAGGGCAATCACTGAGGGCAATCACTGAGGGCAATCACTGAGGGTAATAACTGAGGGCAATCACTGAGGGCCATCAATGAGGGCCATCAATGAGTGCAATCAATGAAGGCCATCACTGAGGGCTATCACTGAGGGCCATCACTGAGGGCAATAAGTGAGGACGATCATTGATGGCATTCAGTGAGGGCCATCACTGAGGGCCATCACTGCAGGTGATCACTGAGGGTGATCACTGAGGGCGAACACTGAGGGCCATCACTGAGGGCCATCACTGAGGCCATCACTGAGGGCATCACTGAGGGCCATCACTGAGGGCCATCACTGAGGGCCATCACTGAGGGCCATCACTGAGGGCCATCACTGAGGGCCATCACTGAGGGCCATCACTGAGGGCCATCACTGAGGGCCATCACTGAGGGCCATCACTGAGGGCCATCACTGAGGGCCATCAATGAGGGCCATCACTGAGGGCCATCACTGAGGGCCATCACTGAGGGCCATCACTGAGGGCCATCACTGAGGGCCATCACTGAGGGCCATCACTGAGGGCCATCAATGAGGGCCATCACTGAGGGCCATCACTGAGGGCCATCACTGAGGGCCATCACTGAGGGCCATCACTGAGGGCCATCACTGAGGGCCATCAATGAGGGCCATCACTGAGGGCCATCACTGAGGGCCATCACTGAGGGCCATCAATGAGGGCCATCACTGAGGGCCATCAATGAGGGCCATCACTGAGGGCCATCAATGAGGGCCATCACTGAGGGCCATCACTGAGGGCCATCACTGAGGGCCATCAATGAGGGCCATCACTGAGGGCCATCACTGAGGGCCATCACTGAGGGTGAATACTGAGGGCGACCACTGAGGGCCCACACAGAGAGTAACATTGCCTGAAGAGAACTGGTTGAGAGCACTGATGCGACCAGTGGCTGAGGGTAATGGGTAATGGTTGGGGGCACTAAGGATAACTACTAAGGGCACTCAGTTAGAGCAGTGGTGAAGGCCGTTAAGGCATTGGCAGAGAACAATGATTATGGGTAATGGGTAAGTGCACCATGTTCGAGAAATGACTGAGTGCACGGTGTAAGGGCAGTGGCTGGGGACATTAAGGCCAAAAGCTGACGGAACTAAATAGAGCAGCGGCTGACAGCACTGAGTGAGAGGAAGGACTGGGGGCATTCAAACGGAAAAACAGTGGCTGAGAGCAAAAAGATTGGCAGATGTGAGATTACGTAGCAAACCAAAGTGAATGGTGTCTTTACAGTGGCTACAGATCAAGTGTGGTTCAGACTTTATCTCACTCCTATCACTGACTGATTGGCCAACATTTGTGACCTCATCCCCTATGAGTATTTTTTACAATACTCCATGGGCATTGAGTACGAGTTCCCAATGTAGTTAAGCACAGAGTTATAGCAGTCAGAGAGTACTCTAATAGCCTGCAGTAGAGTTGAGTAGCGCCTTAGGAATATCAACATTGTCCATGGAGGCAGGACACGAGGTGAGCTCATCGGCTTGGAGCAGTATTTGGTAGATAGCGATGTCTCTCGGTGAAGGTGCAGCTGCAGGCAGGGATAAGGTGTTTAGGTGATAACATTTATCACCTTAGCCTGGTATAAACGTCCATAGGATTAACATTAGGAACTCATGTTCAACAGGCTTACAATACGATAACTCATACTCAATGGGCGGTAAACAGATATATATTTCTGACCTAAGATAAAATCAGAAACGTATATTCGTGCTAGGTCTGAGTGCCCTCTCCTTCCTTCTCTACATCCATCCAGCAGTAGACCAGAGGCTGCTACCCGCTCCTTTATTCCCCACATCCCTCCAGCCAGCAGGAGCCTAGAGCCCGCTGCCCTCTGCTAGAGGCCCTTGTGGTCCTACGATCATTTAGAGCCTCCTTTTTGGGTGCAGGATGGATTGCCCGTGAAGTAAAAAGCGCAGTCTGAGTAGCACTGCGGTGGAGAATGTGCAGGAAGCAGATTGGCGGCGCAGTAAAGCCCTGGTGCTGTGGTGGGGAGTGTTTGTGAGGGGGAGTCTACAGTAGCACGTCGGTCCATGTGACCGGGTGCTACTACCTGCTTTATCAGCGCTGTATTGATACTGATATCAGAGAGATGCTTGTTGAAAGCTATCTTGTATTATCCAGGGTACCGGACAGTATGACTGTATACACGTAGAGTATATTGCCATTTAGGATATATACACGGTACCCCTCAGGTTTTCAAGAAATCATTTTTTAATTTTTTTTTTTTTTTACAAAATATTATTGTATACCTGTGGTCGAACATATGTGAAATACTACCCACTGCAAGGGGTGTAGTATTGTAAAGGAAATGGATTGAGGGATAGATAGCTGCTGAAAATTCGCATGAGATTGGGTTGCAGAGTAATCTTATAAGGTGAAGCCGAGTCAGATTACGTAGAAGTCCAAGACAAATATCGTATTTCCAGCGGCCATGGATCGAGTGTGGTTTTATTTCCCGCCTTCTCATCACTGCCTGATTGGCTAACGTTTGTAACGTCATCTCAAGGTTTTTTTTTCACAATACTCCATGGATGTTGAGTTGAAAAAAATACCAGGGGGGAGATAATGATAATGTTTGCGATCTAGTGAATGACTCCTAGTATTTAAGTAATCAAAATGGTGGATATAAAATATTATATATCAGGTATATGATAATAAGGAAACGCACTTACTGTGGACAACGAGTATGGGAGTTTAAACCATTTTCAGTCTTTTGTCCGGGATATATACGTCCCATTGCCTGCGGCATTGGGACTCTGGACAAAGGACTACTAATGGAAATTAATTCCCACCCAGTAAGTATGTTTCCTCATATTACTGACACTGATTTAAGTGCTACTACTACCTATCTCCTTAGTACTACTACTATCTATTCATCAGACACTATTTACTCTGCTATAGCATAAACACTTATTCGGAAGTCCTTCACTCCAACCTTCCTATCCCATACTGCATCCCATTCCTTATCTACATCCCATCCCATAATATTGCACAACTATTATGGGATGAGGACCGGAAGCGGAAGTCATTGCGGAGTTGGAGGTTACTGGTTGGAATCCTTATCTGTGTTTAGGGGGTGCGGGGATAGGAGGGGCGGTGGTCAGGGGTGAGCGCGATAAGGGTGGAGGGGGTGGAGCTAACAGGAGGACGGGTGCGGGGTGCGGGTGGCCGTCTGACTGACCCCCCGGAGGAGGACAGGGGTGGGTGGAGTCTGGAGGTGATCTGTCAGTGCGTAATCTCCATAGTTTAGACCCAGAAAACACCCTTAGACAGGAACGGTGTCTGGAGACTTGAAAGTGTCCGTGTTTTTTCCTGGGTACATGACCGATATCCTGGCCCAGTGGAGATGCAACTGGTTTACAGAGATGGCAGTTTCCACTTATCCAATGAAATCCTTGTTTTCATTTCTGGTTTATGAAATATTTTTCTCTTGTATAATACAAAGATAGACTGGTTCCCTATCCCAATGAAGTATGGGACTGGTAATGCCTTCCTACGTAATACTAGCCACGACCTTGAACTGTCTGTCACACCAGCTCTCGCGATAACAGCCCACACTGCAGCGCTGAGTGGTGCAGTGTACGGCGTTACAAAGAGCGTTATCCATAATGCACCAAAAAGTATTTGGCGTTACCTGGCCTATGATGTGAGTGAGCAAATAGGCCAGGCTTCCAGGCTAATAACAAAGATAGCAATACAATTGGCTTCGCCCTCCCTACATACCCTTAGCCCCATTCCATGGCCAACACTGATGTTGGTTTTTTAAAATGTTTTTTCAGTCTTTCTGAGGCAGTAAATTCCACATGACAAATATTTCCTATTTTTATCATGACCCCAATCTGACATGTCTGTTTACTTGATTTAGAACAAAGAAAAATCGGTGAGAAAGGACACCGTGATTTGAGACTTGAAAGTGTCCGTGTCTTTTTTTCCGGAGCAGATGACTGACATCTTGGTCCGGCTCAGAAGCAACTAGTTTAAGGAGCGATAGAAATGGAGTGCCCGCCGAAAAGCAACTTGACTGGCAGCTCTTAGCGCTAGTAACAGTGGCAATGTAAGGTTTCTTAAACCTACGTCGAAAAATAATTCACGCCATTACGTCAGCTATGTCCCAACACTACAGGGATAACAGAGATAGCAGTTCTTCCTTTTGTCTAAGGAAATCCTTGTTTATATTTTCCGCTCATTACATGTTCTCGTGTATAACAAAGCGAGAGAATAAATTGGGCCTCATTCACACAAACAAACAGTGGATCAATCCTCCCCACATCCCAGTCCCATTCCATGGCCAATAACCATGTGTTTCTATGTTTCCTGAGTCTCTCTCAGAGGCAGTATTTTCCACATGAGAAATATTTCCTATGTACAAGAAACTTGCTGCTCTAAGAATATAAGATGCAGTATTATCCAAATATCATTATTTTCGTGTACCTCTAACATGTCTCACCCTGTCCTTACCGAACTCTAGATCGCGTGTGAGAGCGGAATTGAACAGACTGACTCTAGTCTTCGTAGGATACAGATTGAAATCACCGCCTTTCGTGTTCTTTGATGGGATGGACAGGGCAGAATAAGTCAATTGGCCAGACTTCTCAGGCCCTATATTGTTATACACCGCATCATCAATAATAGAGGGTTCTTTGATAGGTTAAATGAGCCGATCGCCTGAACGGGCTGGTGGGAGCCGACTCTATTCTGTGGGCTTTATACCTCAACCTTTGACTCTAGAACCACAAGACAAAACATGGAGTGTCCCGATATATAATTTTGGCGTAATCATGGCCACGCAGCATATACATGTCATCCAACGCAATTAAAACCAGCCACATCCACTCGTGGCTGATGCCTGATAGCCTCTTTATTGACACATGTGAAGTAGAAAATTCCCTGTAAAGGATGAACGTGTTATGAAGTAGCTGTCAATAAAGAAATGATTTATTTTTTAAACAAAAAAAACCGTATTGCTTCTCATATATACGTCAGTTTCTGCATATGATACACTGTATCCGCCATCTGGAAATGTGAACATAACGCCATGCATATGCATGAGGGCAATATATGGGCGTATCTATAGAAAACAATCATAAAACGTGGTCTATAATGGTAAATACGCCACGATGGGCACATTCAATGAACTTAAGCATTTCCTCAACTTATCCATGGTTTTATATGTCAATGAGCTTCCGACCAAACCACGCCTCACATTAATTGGCCAGCTGTACGGATTCCGTTCTGCACACTGTGCACGAACGAAGAGTTTGAGCATCCCATACCAAGTAACTTGTCATAAAATGGCGTTTTATTATTTCCAGGTGTATAATGATTAGGAGACATGGTTAGTGTGTCTGAATGGAATTTGGTCCTTATTGTTATGATCAGAAATATTCCCAAACTCCCGAATATTTCCGACCAAAACAATTCCATTCAGACACACTAACCATCCGCCATATAGTAGGCTGTAAGCCCGGTAGATGTCAGCAGGGTTCACGTAGAGGTATAAAATGGCGGCGGGCAGTGAGCGGGCGAGTTGTAGACGATCACAAACACAGCGACTCAGTCAGAGATCACGTGTTCTGAGCGGGCTTGTTGACTCGATACTGAGCAAATACTGGGGGCGTACAAACAGCTCGGAGCAGCTCAGCCACAACTACCATCGTAACACTCGTAACCACGTCTACCGTATTGGCTACTTGTTGTATAACACCGACATTAATCAATCTGAATAGCCCGAAGATTGTAGACCTTACCTACTTGATTATTTGGCTATTCAGTCGCTATAGGGTATAACCACAAAGGTTATCTTGCGATACATAATCATATAGAATTATAAGGAATAATTAGATTGAATTAAGAAAGCTAAAAATCCTATAGAATAAAGAATGGGTTTTTCTTTCTTTTTCTAAATTCTGTATTTATCTCACCCCTTTCAGAGGTATTAGTATAGCAACACAATATCAGACTAATTCATATTACTTTCACAAATCGAGTTTCAGACGTGTATAAATCTAAAGTAAAAAAGAAAGAAATCAAGCAGTAACTCCCCTTTTAGCTCCAGTCTAATGCTGCTGATGATTTATCAGGGAATTATGTCACTAGAAGTCTTAGAGTAGTTGACTTTGATATGAAATAACGCCTGTCTTAGTTGTAGAGCCCTGATAACACAAGCAGGCGCACACATTAGAGCTTTTATCTCCAGCACTACTGCTGGCTATAAAAAGACTCCACCATTCAGACCCTTAATCTCGTGCATCAATTAGTCCGCAGGGAGCGGTTCCTACCCGCTGCTCCTAGAGCCGGTGATTTAGAAAGGAGGGATATTCGGCGGCGGCGGGCTGCGGAGAGAGGCAGGGGAGGGACGTCAAAGACAAACGGTCTCATCAGAAGGCAGCTGTGTAGGAGCAGCAGCAAGGAACGCGCGGCCCGCGTCTCTCAGCCAGCTTCTCCTCACCGCCGCCAGGCGTCGCGCCGAGCTGTCAGCCTCACGCATGCGCAGAAGCCTGTGACCTTTACGCACGTCCCCCTGGCGGGATATGACTGCAGAATGCCCCCACCTCCTCCCGGATGTCCTCCGTGCCGAGTTAGACAGAACTAGATCGAGAAAAGTATAAATATAGAATACACCGGAATCGTCATCGAGGCGTTGCCGGGTGACGATTACTGCGCATTCATATGGGTTGAGTGTTTTTTTATTTGTATGATTCGAGTACGGTTCTGTTTTTATCTCACCCCAGCAGTGGTAGATTTACTGCTATAACAAAGGTCATCCTTCTCATACCATGTCTATGTGGTGTGGAAAGTAAAAGAACTCTCACCTCGGTAAATATGTAGGGGTGAGATTTCTACCTGAATTCATCACATAGATTCGATCACCACCCTAGTGGTGTAAAAGAACCTTGAGAAAGTCTGGAAAGGACCTATAATGGTTGACTGGACGTAAAATGAAACCAAACTAACATTTATCTCACCCCTTTCACAGAAGAGAATCTCACTATCAAATTACTTTCGCAAATCCAGTTTCAATCGTGTATAAATCTCCAAATCTACTTTGTCAAATCCTGGCCCCTGATTGGCCTGTTGAATTTGATGTAATCTCACATCATTCCATCACGACCATGGCGTAGGATTGTAACTTTACTTGGGTGATCATTGCGTATAATTCTTTTATATTATTCCAATGGCTAACCAAATACCATGGGTGAGATAGATAGAAAATATTGACTGAATTCAGATACAAGCAGCCGTATGCTCCGAGGAGTTGACGTGTAGCATTATCCGAGCGCAGGCGAGGATATTGTACATTGAGAAGAAAGATTTGGGGGCGGGATATTGTACTTATATAAATTCAGAAGTATCAAATTCATTCAAAAGTATCAATATGCTGGCGCTAACGGGTTTAAACAGAGCCATAGGGATGTGCACTGTGTTATAGTTCAGTTCACTACTCGCGATGTATAAGACGGTGTATTGTTGACATGCGGCGCGGCATACCTAAGACCCTCCATCCCTCATACATATGACATTCAGAACGTAATGCTGACCTAGAATGCATCTCACGGCTCACGTATGGCACGGCATATTAACGGCGTCGGGCGTGACTTTCTGCTGACAACGCCAGCGGAAAGGCCCGCTTTATCTGTACTACTTAGACAGGCCACCGCCACATGCCGCTACTCTAAGGACATCTGTACAGGGGCGGGCAGGTGGGAGCGGAGAGGGCTGAGCGAAGTGAGCGTAGGTAGTCCAGAGTGGATGTGAGGGGAGGTCGGGTTAGATGGGAAGGGAGGTAAGTGAATGTAGGTAGTCAGTAGTGGATGTGTGAAGGGAGGTCGGGTTAGCTGGGAAGGGAGCTGAGTGAATGTAGGTAGTCAGTAGTGGATGTGTGAGGGGAGGTCGGGTTAGCTGGGGAAGGGAGCTGAGTGAATGTAGGTAGTCAGTAGTGGATGTGTGAGGGGAGGTCGGGTTAGCTGGGAAGGGAGATGTGTGAATGTAGGTAGTCAGTAGTGGATGTGAGAGGGGAGGTCGGGTTAGCTGGGAAGGGAGGTCAGTGAATGTAGGTAGTCAGTAGCGGATGTGTGAGGGGAGGTCGGGTTAGCAGGGAAAGGAGGTATGTGAATGTAGGTAGTCAGTAGTGGATGTGTGAGGGGAGGGCGGGTTAGCTGGGAAGGGAGGTCAGTGAATGTAGGTAGTCAGTAGTGGATGTGTGAGGGGAGGTCGGGTTAGCGGGGAAAGGAGGTATGTGAATGTAGGTAGTCAGTAGTGGATGTGTGAGGGGAGGTCGGGTTAGCTGGGAAGGGAGGTCAGTGAATGTAGGTAGTCAGTAGTGGATGTGTGAGGGGAGGTCGGGTTAGCTGGGAAGGGAGGTAGGTGAATGTAGGTAGTCAGTAGTGGATGTGTGAGGGGAGGTCGGATTAGCTGGGAAGGGAGGTCAGTGAATGTAGGTAGTCAGTAGTGGATGTGTGAGGGGAGGTCGGGTTAGCTGGTAAGGGAGGTCAGTGAATGTAGGTAGTCAGTAGTGGATGTGTGAGGGGAGGTCGGGTTAACTGGGGAAAAACATATGAGCAAATCAGCACAGGAATATCAAGAGAAAACGTGATTACTGTAAGGATGGCTGTCTGAGATCTTTTGCAACATTTAATCATGCCATGAAGCTGCAGGGGGATGTATATATTTTACAAAAGGTCAAGAACGACGGCCCTTTCGCCTCAGTCACTACATTTACTTATTATTGTATACCTACCTAATATGAAATAACGCTGTTTTTTTACTTATGAAGTCGTCGGTCCACAGCCTGTTGCCCTGATGTTGGTGCTCATATACTACAGGCACAATGCACTGAAACATTATTTATACTGCACCCCTAGCAGTGGGTAGTATTTCATAGACGTTCAGCCATAGGTATATAATAATACAGCTGTTATGGTTTCTTACTCTACCATTGCACAACCTATTAACCGATTAAAATGTCAACTAGTTGTCAATAACAGTTATCAACTTGCTAGTCTTTTAACATATTGCCGCTGTATTAATGACAATAATTAAATGTCCTACTAACACCATTTTTCTTCTCTCTTCCCCGCCCTGTCTCTGTCCGTTCTGTCACTCCCTACTCGTCTGTCTCCCCGACCCTTCCTCCCCGCACCTCCTCCGCCCCACCCACCCCTCCCTCCTGTCCTGTTATCTACGCATCGCAGTGGGCCGAGTTCGAGGTATGGTAACATTTCCTTCCCTGATATTCATTTTTTTCCTGATATTCAGTCAATATGTATCTTTTTACGAGTTCTTTCCCTGTTTGGTGCATTTCGTGGTGACGTCACTAGATGAGACGTGACGTCATACAGCGGTCAGCGTCCCGTTGGCATGTTGCCTGTTTTTGCATTTTAGATTTGTCGTGCTGAATTTCTACCTTATAGGGTGAGGACGATGGACCTTTAGACAGGGTGTATACTGTAGCATGGGCAGGATGTGATCTCTTCAATATATTTCATTTTTTTCATAGCACGAATATTTTTTTCTATTTAAATGTTAATCGTACAAAACTATGGAAATTGTCCTTAGATCTCACTCGAGATACAGTGTCTTCTGTGTTTAAGTAGATTTGATCTCTTTTTTTTCTCGCTCTTGGTGTGATTTACGTAGAAGATTCTAGTTGTGTATTTCATAGAGTGTGACGTAGAGAGAGAGAGACGCTGTGACGTATGGAGGTCACACCTCGTAGATCCCGATCCAGGTGTCAACCATGAACGAGTGGGTGTAACCATGGAAACATGTCGCACCCTATCACCCACCCTCGGCACCAGGCTGAGGTTCCTTTTTTAGATTGTTGCCATGGAAACCAGTAATACCGGCTAACAGTAATGGCAGAGGGTGATGCATTATGGGTAGAAAGGTCGTCAAGCCACGTGCCTGCACATAAAGAAGCCGGCTTGTGATTGGTTGATTTAAGGTGGGCCCGTGTAGTGGCAGTGCGGGTGGTCGGCGTCCAAATGGCCGATATTCCGGTGGCCATAAGTTGCGGGGCTGTTCTGATCCGGAGTCTGTTGTATGAGGGACTGGACCCTGACAGGCTACAGGCCATAGACTGTGCGCCTAACCGACTGGACATCGTAAACTAGACACCGACTCACGTCTTTATCTCACCCTAGTATCTTTTCCCCATAGATTTAACAGTGGGAACTCGTATCTAACGCCTGTGGAGTATTTAGGAAAAATATCCAATGGGGGATTGTGTCATAAATGTTAGCCAATTAGTCAATGTGATGGATGAGATAAATTCAGAAACCCATTGAATTTTAGGGTCAGAGCTCAATCCCATCGAATCATAGCCATTATGTTCCAAATTCCAAATTTCTATTGTTTTCCTCCATCCCGGCATACATCTATTCAACTCACCCAATTTTCAACTGTAAACTAAAACTTGATCACACCTATATCACAGACTACACACCTTTACATATCTACGCCATAGATAATACACGTAGTCAATTCCATATTGCAATTTATCCATCATACATTATGCACCTAGTCAAGTCTATATCTAAACCATTCACTTAACAACTACTATACTTCACGACTTCTACATCAGAAACTGACCGTAATCTATTCACTTAGCTATAACGTAAACTATCGTTGACCAACTATACACCATAAAATGTACACCTAGCTGAACTCTACATCTTATTATTCATCGTATACAAAGTCCTCATTGAGAATGTATTGGGTCTCAGTAACTGCTCATTGTTCAAAAACTGCCAGATACCATAACCATGGTATACAGATTCAAATCCGTGGTATGCGGCCTCCTCGCTATGGTATACGGGAAAACAGTTCCGTATGCTGTATAGCTAAAAATTAGTCAGTTTTGATATATCCTTTAATATGGCATATTATAGGTTTAATTCAACCGAGAAGATGGATAATAAAAACAACAAATGACAATGATAAATACAGGCAAAACCAGGTGGGGCTTTTTTTTTTTTTTTTTTTTTAAAGAGAATTGATAACAAAACATTCAATACTGATTAGGTGAAGCTCTATCAGGTAGTGTCAATATAGCAATCATGCTTGTGTCGAGATTACATAGCTTATCAAACAAATTGAATATTTTCAGCGGCTATGCACAGAGTGTGGTTCAGATTTGATCTCATCCCTATCAGTGACTAATTGGCTGACATTTGTGACATTATAACTAATTCTGTATTTTTTACAATACTCCTTGGGCGTTGAGTACGAGTTCCCAATATTAAATCTATACGGAAGAAATACCAGGGGTGAGATAGAAACAGTTAGGGGGAACTATCAACAGGCAGGAGACGGCGGGTGAATCTCGCGAGGAACCGCTGGACACGAGACACCACGAGACACACGAGAACGAGGCGGACACCAGCAATAGACACCAGGGGGCGGGAGGAGCGGGGAGGTGGTGGCGTGACGTCACAGGGCCAGTCAATAGGACCTGTCCCTCGCCGGGAAACACCGGGGTGGGGCGCGGGCACGCCACTTCGACCGGAATGTAATTCGCACGCCTCCCAATTCCCAAACCTGGTCGCCGGCCCACGCAACAGGATGACACCACACCCGCCGGTACCAAGCAGCACCAGCTGTAGTAACCATGGCAACAAGTAATTTCCTGAATTGGCAAAGCTTGGTCGTCTTGGTGACGGTCGTCGCGTGCGGTTCGGGGGAGCGGGGGAGCGGGGGAGGCTGCCTTGTGCGTTATGGGATGCTGCTGGAGAGGCCACTGAGAGACTGTCTGTTAAACCCTTTAAGGACGGGTGCGTGCGGCCGAGCTACCCCCACTAACGGACGGGCACATAGTGGCCAAAACTCGAGTGTCTAATCACATCATGCGATACGTATTCCTAAATATTTTATTTCTTTTGAATAAAAATACTAAATATCATGTCATACCTACATTTTGCGAAGATTTAATCAATGTTACTCTAGCATTTCCTTGTTAAAGCAATTTTGTAGATATTGAGAAATGATGCCTCAAGGCGTCATGCATCAATAGCACAGTGATGCCTGGGGGGTGTTGCTCCACGTTTTGCGGATGGCAGAATAGCGACCTGTGGTCGGAAACGTTGCTCCAGATGCCTTGTGAATCACATCATAACTATATCGCCATCTATATTCAATTGAAAAGCTGATGACCCTTTCACTTAAGTCACTGAAAATGTGGTGTTGTAAAAAGTAGTGATACAATGTGAAAATGACAATACCGCATGACACAATATTACAGGAGCGACGCTTTTCCCACATTTCTAGGAGCAACGAACCTCTGGAGGTATAATGCATCCTGAAAGGGTTAAGCCGCACTCCGTGCCCCCAGTGGACCCCGTGACACAGACAGGCAGCGACACTCTGAGTGCAGGCGGGCAGGTTGGCACCGTGGTGGGTGGGGACTGGTGTACCATCCAGAATGCCGAGGAGTGTAGTCTGATGTTGCAAGGGTCCTTGTCAAGGATCCAAGTGCAAATGGCTGTCTGCAATATGCAGGCAGAAGACTGGGGAACAGCCATAGTAAGCCTGCTACTGTGAAAGAAATCTATGAAAGTTTACTATTAGAGTAAGACATAGTAATTCCCAAGGCGAAGCAGCGTAAATTACTTAGCATTTCAAACGAGATGGGTTTGAGCTCTGACAGTAAACTTGAATAGATTTCTGAATTTATCTCACCCCTTACACTGACTAATAGGCCAACAATTGTGACATAATCCCCCATTGAGTATTTTTTGTTAATATTCCATGGGCATTGAGTACGAGTTCCCAGTGTTAAGTCTAAGGGGGGAAAATACCAGGGGTGAGATAAAACGGTCTAACCACAGTCACCTACAACAGTCCCACACATCAGTGACAAACAAGTCCCATTTAACAGTCTCCTACTGTAATATCTTATAACAGTTTCATGCACCTGTCTCTTACAACACCTTCTTGCAGTCTCCTCCAATAATCTCTTGCAGTTATGTCATACAACAGCATCTTACAATATTCTCATACAACAGTCTTCAACACGACTGCCATACAACCGCAGTTTATGCAAGCTATCAATTCTACATCTTTCAATATACACCTGTGCACTTAGGCCACTACTCAGATAAGATTGTATAGATAGTACCCGGCAGTTAAAGTGCTGTATTCAGATTAAGGGTTTGTGGATAGCGGAAGTCAGCTAAGCCAAGGGCGCTACTCTCAGACAAAATGGAGTATGAAGATAGCATAAAACAGAATTTAATTACATAATCGACACACCTCTCCAGGAGAGCCGAAGCTCAAACTTGGGCAGATACAATACATTAATGCTGCGCTTTCAATATTGGTACACCAAGGGACTGGCTAACCAAGGTTAGTGGCTCAGTCTCAACCAATGAGACAGTACAGAAGTTCATAAAAGTGAGAACTCCAGCTGATCTGTCTCCTCAGCGAGGCTCGAAGCAAGTGTGTGGTGACCTGTCAAGGACCCAGCCTTTTATTCAAGGCACGTTACGTAATCACTCACATATAAGGCCAGGTAACACCCGCCATTTTTTGTTGCATCATGGGTAACGCCCACCATTTTTCTGGTGCACTGTGGGATTGCGCCACCTTGGCAGACCTAGACTGCAGTACATCCCCTTGCCAGGGCTATGCTGCTTCCCTAGGTATCCGCTAGAGGGCACGGTGACAATATGCTAGTACAACCACGTTCACAGGTGGAAACTAGCCAAGAGAGCTCATAACTGACAGTTCAAGGTCGTCCACTACCTAGGCGTTACCTGTCTATGTTTTGAGATAGTGGAGGGTGAACGGGATCAACATGAATAGGTTCAATGTTATGACGTTGGAATAATCTTGATTTTCAAATGGTAGCAGATACCTTTGGTAAACAGTAGGCTGAGTGTGGAATAGCGGACGACCGAACTGGTGAACGGTACTTTCTCAGGTTTTTTTTTTTATCGCTTTTCTATTAGTCATAATTCAAATATGTAGGAGTCAGGGGCCCGTTTAATAATCTAGGCTCCTACATGAAGACCCTTTTCTGTACCTCGTTTAATGATATTTAAGTCTGTTCGCTTAGATAGTATTAGCCGTCCATAAGATTGTCCATAGGTGTTGAATAGAATTGGGCTACATCGCCCCTGGGTCTGTATGGCATACAGAAAAGGATCTACATGAACGATCCTAGATTATTAAACGAGCCCCTGATGTGGACCCCTCCCCCGCCACTCACCCCCACAGACCTAATTCAGCGGAACACCTCCCCTGAGACATGCGCGTCTCCATGAACTCTGTGACAACCGGAAGTCCACCGCCTTCCGGAAGTGATGTGTTCCCGCACTTACAGCGCCAGCTGTCACCGCGAGGTGGCGCGGCGATCAGTTACAGCTCTCCCCAGTCGGATTCTCATTCAGGTTTTTGTATCTCTTCTCTTTCTTGCCACATCTCCATCTTTCCCGGAGCTGTAACCTTTCCTGTTCTCAAACCGTACAACCCCGATCTGAGTTCCCACGCCACGCCGTGCTCACGACACCGCCGCCACCCGCAAATCCTGCCGTCCCCAAAACGGAGATGTCAGAGTCCCAGGAAATCCCTGAAATCAGGGTGGTTTTTTTGTGGTTTAAAAAAAAAAAATCCAGAAATATTGTCCTCAGTCCATGTATTTGAAAGCCTTAATGGGACCCGTGTATGTCAACCCAATATTATTTCTAGAGCCCCATACACCTGGCTCCCCTGTGAATGCCCATAGATAATGCATGGATGAGAATCCCTGAAACCGTTCATTGGGCAATTACCATACAAATCAATTTGAATGCATAGGTAACACCAAGAACCAGCTCCATACTACAATCTCCCATGCACATTTTTGGTTTAACATAAATAGGATATAAAAGGTAGTGCTCTGCTCAGACTTTAGTCCTAGTCCTACCCACCAAGGGACACAGTTTTCATTGTCTCTTTAGTTCCCAGTAAACTTGTTCATTATAGTCCAAGAGGGGCGGGGGTTGTTGATGCAGTAAATGACTTCAGGGATTTTCTTCAGGGGTTGCTGACATCCCTGCAATAAAGGCCTGGAGCTGCTTCATAAATATCAGTCTTGACGGGTTTTTCAGCTCTAGAAGTCAATAACTGGACCTTACTTTGAGCAATGACATTCCTGTCAGTTTTTAGGAATTCTGAATGTAAAATTCAGAGATGGCAGTTTTCCTATTGTTCAATGAAATCTTAGTTTTCATTTTCATTTTATGAAAGATTCTTGTGTAAAATAAAGAGAGAATAAAATCATTCACACCAATAAACAATACTTAAAACCTCCCCACACACCTCAGCCCCATTCCATGGCCAATAACGATGTGTTCTTCATGTTTTATCAGTCTCTCTGAGGCAGTAAATTCCACATGATAAATATTTCCTCTCCTTTTCATGACCCCAACCGACATCTCCGAATAATAAGACTGCCTGCATATAGCCCTCATTCCGATCAGTGGAAAGACAAGCTACTGCAATGCTGAGAGCACTCTCGATTTCGTGAGACAGATTTTAGAAACTGGGCCCACGAAGGTCTTCCTTCGTTCCAGTAGAGTTTAAGAGGAGAGTTCTTTTTACTTCGACACAGCAGGACATCTTGCCAGTCATTAAGAACTGAGAAGGGACTGAATCGAGATCCGTGGCCACTGAAAATATGCCATGAGTTTTGGTTGTAGAGTAATCTCACGAGGCAAAGCCGAATGAGATTATATAGCAAACCAAAATGAATGTACTATTTTCAGTAGTTATGGAGTGTGGCCCAGATTTGATCTCACTCATGTTACTGACTGATTGGCTAACGATTGTGATATCATCTTCCATTGAATATTTTTTACAGTACTCCATGGGCATTGAGTACAAGTTCCCAATGTTAAGTCTATGGGGGAAATAGCAGGGTTGAGGTAATACTTTACATTGCACAACGTTCTTCTATATGTGTGTGTATCTTAGCATAGATTAGGTATTTCGTAGCTCATTCGTTTCTGTCATTCCTATTTCTTATTCCATATTCTCGTATTCATAGGTAAAGAATTGTTGCCACAAAGGCATATAGGCCCTTTAGGTAGTTGGTTCTTATTGCATGTATTTTCATCCTTTGTGGAGTGTCAAGCGCATTTTTTATATATGGAGGACTACAATAGTTCGAAGTACAATAAGTGAATATAGACAATTAAGTCTATGTTTAGAGTAACTGAATTCCGAGGCTGACATTGATAGTGACACATACATGTATAAGCACTAAGGCTATCGTAGGCTAACTCTTTTTCTGCAGCCTTTATTGAATCTACAAATTGTCACTTAAAGTCAAATAAGTATTGTCAGATTCTAAGACTAGAATCTGAAATGAGCATTCTTATATTCCTATAGATTGTGTAAATTGTATACAGAGAATTAGTTCTGCTGATCACAACACAGTGATTAATAACATAATTGCAGGTACATGAATGGAGCATGATGAAGACATGCATATTTTTGTGTGGGATGGTAACCAATTGTAGGCTAGCTCTGGCCCAAATACCTATAAAGAATTGGATTGAAAATCGTATGAATAAACACTCTCCACAAGTTTGGATGCGCCATAGTCATCATCGAGCTGAGGCAGAGTGACGATTATGGCACATCCTAATGAGTTGAGTATTGTCTATTTTATCATTTGGGTGCGGAGCTTGATTTATCTAACCCACTTTTTCAGACATTAGAATAGCATTATATTATCAGAATAATTCAAATAACTTTGCTAATCAGGATAAGAATGTTTGAATCTCCATGTTGATGCCTTGTCTGTTCTCTGACATCCTGGCCAGCCTCGTTAGCCCTGACACAGACGGTTCTGCTATTTATAGAATTGGAACTAGTGATAATACTGTTAAGTAAAGACAAGAATGATCATAACAAATGTTCTTTTTGTAGTTTTTAAAAATTCATTCATTCAAGATAGCATCACTGTTGGCATTAGGTATAATTTCAAGCCATAACGTTGGTTCTGAGAGCCACTTTGAGGCTGGCCCCATTTTTTCTTTCATGTCTTTTATTTATCCTGGAGATTAGGTTAACTTACACCTGCTCCAACCCCATATACTTTTATAGATTTATTTATATATGCATATATATATATATATATATATATATATATATATATATATATATATATATATAATAGATATAGATATAGATATAGATATAATGCATACACCGATGATCAATAGTGCCAGAAGTATGATGGCAGATCTCGATGTATCCCTCCGAATTTGAGAATAACACTAATGAGGTGCATGAAGCATAAGACAGGTATGATAGTAGACTGCCTCGTATTGTTACGAGCAATACATTACCTGTATAAACAAACTATAAACAATCCCTGTGCACAGCTTGCTAACCTGGACCTGGACCTTTCAGCGGCGTACGGAGGAGCAGAAGACGAAGCCCGGCGGGGGCGGCGCGTACGAGGGGTCGGAGGCGGGCCCGGGGTCGGAGGACGAGCTGCTCTGCGGCGCCGACGACATGGGAGACGGGGGCTTCCAGCGAGGGGGGCGGCTACGATCCAGCTTGCCCGTCGTTAGAAGCCCTAACAAGACACTGGAAAAGCCGCTAGGTGAGTTATTTAAGATTTATTTTCGCAACCTGGGTTGCTTTGCTCCATGTTTTGCTTGTAGCAGAATAGTGACCCACGGTTGAAAACGTTGCTCCAGATTCTTTGCGGATCGTATCATAAGTATGTGGTCATCTTTATTCAAGTGAAAATCTAAAGACTATCCACCTATGTCAGTGAAAATAAATGAGTTGCTCAATAAAAAGAAAAAAAAGTAACCAATTTACTTCCAACTATCAGGAATTACTTTAAATAGAATCTGCAGAGAAATATACCAATGTATGGCTCTCAAGGAACAACAGATGGAATAGTTTTGTTGGCTTTGGGGGCTCTACTGGTGGGAGGGATTTTAGACTTAGTATTCAATGTCCAGATGAATTACCAGGCGTGAGATAAATTCTACTTCTTTCAGCTTTCCATGTTCATATATTCTAACTAATTGAATGCGGATGAGGCGTTTATGTTCTTTCCCCCCACACCAGCTGTGCATGATATTGTTTGATGGAACTAAGGCTGCTGTTTATGAGTACAAAAATGTATTATTGGATACGAGCTGTGAAGCTGAATAGCAATCTGGATGCGAGCTCCCGTTCCTAATTAGGATTAGACAAAATCCATCGACTCTTCTATAACTCTCCAACAGCATCCTGCCTGTTGCGCAGTTTAGTCCATGCAGAGTACAGTAGAATATGTTTCGCTGCATTATAACGATGGTTTACCTGAGCCGAATTGATGCCTAACTGTTGTCCAAAAAGGAATGGAGAAAAATAGCAAGATAAGACTTTGCAATATCTTTTTCCCTAAGAGTGAACCAACATATATATATATATATATATATATATATATATATATATATATATATATATATATATATTCTCAACCTTCGACTCTGAAATAAAACATTTTAAATGAAGTTATGCTGGGTGTTGCAAAAAACCATGCTAAAAAACCAATTACCTGAATTTGCTGACTGCAGAATATATGCGGTAGTGCCAGACAATACCAAGGGATTTCGGCCGGACCAAACTAATTGCGTAAAAATCAGTCGCACGCCTTTTGGATTCCCGCTGAAGCGAAGCAAGATATTGTTTTAGGTAGCCATTAGACGGTTCTACAGTAAACGCTTTTTGTACTGGTCCCTCGTGATTGGACACTAAGTAATTACAACGGAGAGTTTCACGCGAACCTGCTATACGTTACTGTCGACCGCAGTCGCCTGCAGACGGCGCTACCAGTTCACGTTGTCTGGAGGGGGGAGAATTCCTGCTCATATTACAGTGTCCTTTAGTGTACCGTGCAGTAACTGAAGCCGACTGGAGAGTGCAGCTGTTGATCGTATATGGCCAATTAGAAACGAGCTTGTGTCTCTTGAAGCACTCACCAAGAATGTTACTAACTTATAAGACCGTCCTATGTACTTATCCTATTCTGAGAAAGGGAAATTAGAATATCATTATGCCCGAATGTCTCACACCTACCAGCCAGCTGTACGGATTTCATTCTGCACACTGTGCATGAACTAATAGTTCATCCACTCCGCACCGTGTGACTTATTTTAAAATGGCGTCTTTAATGATTTCCATGTATATAATAATAAGGAGACATAGTGAGTGTATCTGAAATACATCTGTTCCTTGTTGTTTTGGTCGGTGAAGGTACTTCGAACTCGGTGAATATTTTTGACCAATACAACTCGGAACAGATTTCATTCTGGCACACTAAGCATGTCTCCATATGATACCCTAAGTGGTGTACATGTTCATAGACTAATGCAAAATGATGTGAACCAATTAAATAAGGAAATTTTGAGTTGGAGAGAATACTAGTTTATTACTAACAAGTAAGGCGCGCGCAGCGCATGTTGAGTTTACACAAAACATAAATCGGTAGATATGGTCTAATGCTATCAGTAACATGTCACTTGCATAATATATTTAAGCAATTATAACAGTCTGTGTTTTAGCTGGTTGAAAGAATTTTCACTTAGTTAGGCGGGGAGGGAGGTGGTAAGTCAGACAAAGTAATACCTCGATGTATACATAGACAATACTCTATGGTTTTGTAGACAGGCGGCCGTAAACTATGGGAGGTTTGACGCGTAGTAATACACGAGCATCAGTGAGTATATTACAACGTCAACTTCGAGTGGTTTACAGAACCACCTGTCTACAAAACCATCGTTTGTTATATGTATTATTCATTCGTTTAATTATTCAACAAATTAAACCGAGGAATTGTCATATCAAAGGTTACATCAATAGGGACTTGTGTTCTGCTCAATAGCACAAAGAGACTTTTTTCAATTTACAATGGCTTTTAGGCTGTATACCACAGATTCTAATATGTATGACATGGTTATAGTATCTGGCAGTTTTTAGACATTTGGAAGTGGTTTACCCACATACTCTCAATGGGACTCTGTATACCATGGATAATAAACAATGGTTAGTGGTTTACTGGGATCCCATACATTCTCAAGGGGGACTTTATATTCACAGATAACAAAACTGTAGATACCTCAAAGAGAGTGTATTCTGAAGGACCCGTTTGTGTTTCACGTAAACCCGGTTGAACCCGCAATAACTGCTCTCTCTGCCTCATTCCTGCTGGTAATGGCTGCTCCCTGGGCCACCAGCGTCATTAAGACGGGTGATGTGATTGGCTGATGTGTGGGCGGCTGTGAGGGGCTGCGCGCTGGTCTGGTCGGAGCGGCCGCATCGCGTGTGGCGGGCTCCCGACTGGCGGCCACCTGATCAATATTCATCAACATAGATAATACACAGGGAAGGAAGTTCGACCTCGGGCAGGCCTTGCCTTAATCACTCTTGTATTTCTAATCCAAATCCGAGATCAGACTCGATCCATCAGGCTTGATAGACCACTGTCACACGATTTCGTAGTGACTGGCGGATTTCATGTCGGCACCGTTTGGTGTTTCCTCACAGACAACGATTTCTGTGTCTACTCAAAGCCTCCTCGGCTTGTCACTGAACTAAGATGAGAAAACTGAAGCTTCCTCAACCACAATGGCAAAGGTCATGACCCTAGCGGAAGTGCTGTCACTCGGCAGTTGTTTTCCATTATTAGCAGCCTTGCTACATAGGTTGCTGGGAACCCGCTGCTGTTTTACCTTTTCTATTACCAGAGATGGTACATTTCAGTGCGGTTTCCAACAGCATGATTTTTTTGCATGCTAGGGTCGGGCTACGTCTTGCAGTACCTTGCTACATCTTGCTAGATCGTACTACATCTTGCACGATCTGCTTGACTCATTACCCCTGTGCGTAGTGCCCCTATTATCGCTCACAGGGGGCTCTTCCACCAGAGCTATCTTCGCGGCAAAACTGCAGGCGATGACTCTATACCTAGAAAGACTTACCAAGTCCACCAAATCATGACAAATGTTGCTATGTCTTGTGTGCTGGTGGAACAGCCCCTTTTCATGGACGAAGGTAGTAGCGGAAAGTGGGAGAGGTGAATAGAATCTCATAGGGGAAGTCAGGATGGCCAGGTAGGATTATATAATGATCTGCCTAATTGTTGATTGCTTGTGTTCTTAATTGCTTAATTGCCTAATTGTTAATTGCTGGTGTGGAGAACTCTGGGGGCCCTCACCTTTCCATATCCCAATGCGGTTCTGAATTCGAGTCTGAAATGGTGTAGGAAAGTGGTGTAAAAACAGTTACTTTAGGAAAATATTGCCATGGTCTTAGTAGAAAATATTCTCAAGAAAAGGCTATAATCAGTTTTTTACTGATCGTATTCGTACAACATGCAACTATTATGACCAGACTCATGGATTCATTCATAGGCCTCTTAGATATTCTAGGCTCGTATATGAAGACCCTTTTCTGTAAGTCAATGATGCAGAGGAATGGTAGAAGTAAACTTGATCTAACACTTATGGACGACCTTCCATCAGCTAGGACTGTCTTAGCAAACGAGCTTAACATATCATTAAACGGTAATGCTCATACGAGGTCTCCTTGTACCATGGACTTTCATAGTTATCCAACAGACCCCTGGCCTTACTTCTCGAACCGTGAATGATCATTGGACGCCCACAGACCGAGACACTTCAGGCCCTTAAAGAACGATGGAGTGATAGATTGTACACTGGTCCTCTTAAGCACTGACCTCTCTGTAACAGCGGCCCTGGTTGGTCAGGAATCACCATGGCAACGCAGATCAAAGTGAGCGATGTGTCTGGATCGTAGTCTTTATAGATTCTTCTCCAAGCAGAGGCTCTATCTCCACCAGTTACACAATCCTTTAGTCTCCAGTCAGATTCACTCTACCGTTTGTTTATTGCTTTAAGTTTGTGGGAATTTGAATTCTATGGTGGGATTTGTATTGAGTTTAACTTCGTCAAACGGGGATAAAGACCGTTTAGATTCTTTGAGTGATGTTCATGGCTCACTGTGGACATGAGTGCACATTGGCGTTCAGCTTCACATTTGTCGTTACACTTAAAATATTCTAAACCAGAATTTAGATAGGCAGTGGTTCCTATCAGTATTGACTTTAGGGCATGTAGACAGACACCCACAACCTGCACAGGCAGGGTAGAAGCACAGGGAGTCGAGAATATAAACCCTCTAAAAGACATTTAGGCCAATTTGATTGTATGTGATCTATGGCTGCATAGAATCCTCACATAAAAATCTATATTTTTGCCATAGTCCCTTAAAGGGGGCTGTCCACCTACCATGATAAAAATTGAAGACCTCGCGATGTATGTACATGTGTACTACGATGCAGATTGGCCATATCGACTGCAGCCTACGATGCGTCTTTTTTATCGGAAGGTCATCATAGTGCATTGCTGTACATTGTAGACCACATCGAGAAAACCTGACTCATTACTGTGATTTCATTTTTCTTTCTGGCACGATATAGTTCTTCTTCAGGATCCACTACAATACGCTCCCGATACCAAAATCGTAGTAGGTGGACACCCCCTTACGCTTTCATCAAGGCTGGTTACCATGTGATCCTTTGCTCATTGCATTTTTCCTTGTATCACTAATTGTTTACATGCTCATTCCGGCATCTTTGTAACTGGTAGATTTCCAATAATTTAAGTATGGTAATAGCAATGACTTAAATCGACGTCTTGGATTAAATCTATCCCTGACACAGTATTCTCCTCTTTGTTATTATCCATTATAGTGCACATTATCTGTGAACATATTTCACATTTCATAAGGAACATGGCTATTGTGTTATGTGGGCAGCCATCTTGCCCCTGACGCCAAACAAAACACCAAGGGGCGGGCGCAGTTATCAATGGATTTTATTTATAGTATTTTTCTTTGCTCACTTTGCTTAGGGCTATCTATAGATTATAACAGCAGATAATAGTGGTTGTCCCCCGACTACAGTGGCTCTATCTTACTGTTTGCTGGTGAATGATGGCGTAACTAGCAATCACTCTGTGCCCTATATCATTGTTCATGTTTCCTTTAAAAGGAAGTTCTTTGGCTTTTTAGAAAAAGTGTGACGAACTCCGGAAACTGCCGCCACAGAGTCTCCGTCACCCTTGTTTTACGTACGGGCTTTGTAGTAAGTTCTACTAAAGAACGCAAAAACAAGGGAAACGCGTACATTCTTTCTCTTCACGAGCAAACTTACAACTAAAACAGAAAAAAGTTTCCTGTGGCAGACGACAATGACGGCCGCAGGGACGCGCGGCTTGTTCCTGGCACGCCTGGCGTTGTGCTGAAGCAGGACTCAAGTAATCAGCCCTGGACCACTTCCGGTTGGCGTTTGGTGGCGGTCCTTGCGTGTCTGATAGGTGTAGACATACAACACGACGGGAACCAGCAGCAGTGTGTAATTACACGCTGGTTGCTGGTAGTACCAGGTTTGAGGGATACTGTTCAGATAAGCGCTACTCAAAGTGCCAAGGTCATGCTATTGTCTGCAGAGGTCATCTGAGTTGGCTTGATCTATGTGATCTTCCGGCTTAAGTATCACTGTTGGAGAGGATCAAAACCCGAGATTAACCTGATTTGGGTGAAGGTCATGTAACTCAAGGTCAAGGTTCAAGGTCAAGGTGACCTGTGAGAAGTGAGGTGGAGGGTTACGTTAATGGGAAGCGTGAGAGAATGCCTTTTCCGCGGATGTGGTGGTGAGAAATTAAAAAAATGAAAACGAAGCAGAAACAGATGGACGGCGACCGAGCAGAGATGGGTGGGTTATTAGTGATGCTTTGGGTGAGAGTCTTGGCGTATTGTGGACGTTCTTTGCCGACGACGTTCAACTGTTGTGCGCGTTCTGACACGTCAAATCAGACGCGGCCCCGTGGAATATCAATACGGCCGCCAGCCGGCGCTGTGACCGTATAGACGGGGCGTCCCCTGGCGGAAAACGCCCCCAACCCCGGCCCGATCAATGGCTGCCCTCCCCTCATCCGGTTACCATGGTTACCGGTAAAAAGACAGATACTTTTAGCCAGGCTGAAAAGAAATGCCGTAGTTGGCCGCCGCCGTCCCTTCATGCCCCCTCCGGTCTCCTCCCTGCCGCCATTCTCTCCCTGCACGACTCTGTACCGCCATTACTGAGACTTTACCTTTCCTTCCTCGCCCTTTTTATTCTCATTGCATCCTTATACTTGTGCCTTATTGATTTGATCCCCTAGCCTTCCTCCTCCTGTCCCTTCCTTTTCCACTTCTTCTCCTCGCCCTCCCATTCCTTCTCTTTGCTTTTCTCAATCTTCCTTTTTATTATATACCTGTGGTCGGACATCTAAGTAATACTACACAATGCTAGGGGTGCGGTATAAATAATATCACACCCTAGTTCCGCAGTAAATGATGGCATGTAAGTAATTAAAAATGGCGTTTTCCTCAACGACCTGACTGTTGACAAAAAAGTCTCCGCTCTCGGTCCGTCATCAAGTCTATGTGGACCTCCACCTCTGGTGTCGGTCTGTATTGAATTGAAAAGAGACCAAGAACGGAGACCATTTCATCAACAGTAAGGTCGTTTCCTCATAATACATAACTCTCCTTCCTGCCCTTCCTTTCTCCCTGTTCACTTCCTGTCACATTGCCTTCCAATGCTTCTCTTTTCTCCTTCCCCACCTCTCCTCTCCCCCGCCTCCGCCCGCCATTCCTCCAATCATGCATACGCCCTCCAGACGTTACTAAACTCCCTAATATCACCCCGGGTAAGTAAAGGATCCGCTCCCGACTCGCTGGCCGCATCACAGCACGCTCTCCCCGGATGAACCACCATTTTCGGCTTTCTAAATGGAGAAACTGAATATAATTTGGCATGTACATGTAGAAATATCTGAAATTTCCATTTCCATATCGGATTTCTAATTTGAAGATTTATAAAAACCGTGTAACTGGAATAATTGTGGAATATTGGCCAAGGGTTATAACTATATATGGGATACCTCAATATGTTGTATTGCCTTCTCCTTCCTACCCTTCCTTTCTCCCAGTTCTCTCCCTGTCACATTGCCTTCCAAACTCCTCTCATTTCTCCCTTCCCACCTCTCTTCTCCCCACCTCCGCCCGCCGTTCCTCCAATCACACATTGCCTTTTTCTCACAGCACAGTGCCTTCTGCGCCTGACCTCTCCCCCGATCTGACCTTGGCATTTCCCCTGCTTCCGTTTGAGGACATCTCCATGTAATCCTGACTCAAATGCCTGTGTGTAACCTTCTGAATATGACTCAGAAGTTCAATACAAGGTACACCGCCCTCCCACACCTCCCCGCCGTTTCTTTCACTCCCGGGTCCTGTTTTTAACGCGCTCATGGCCGTCCTGACCCCGGGTCTCCCCGCGCGTTACCACGCATGCGCAGTCGTCGTCACGTGCTTCCGGCGCCAGTTGTCTTGTCTTGAGGTCGCGGAGAGGTCATGACCTCTGAGAGCCCAGACTGCTCGGACAAAGTGGCTGTCTGTCCAGTGGCATATTCTGTCTGCGATGTTTTCTACGGTCTTGGAGCCTATTCCCGATTTGCATGTACAAGTGTTTGCATCCTGCGTAGTGGATATGGGGTCCCTGTTATAACAGTGATGTGCCTATTCAATATTACTGATTTCTGGAATTACTAAGAAGGTAATACATCAATATCATACAAATATGCCTCGAGTTTTGTTGGCGGAGTAATCTCATGAAGCAAAGCCGAGTGAGATTACGTAGCAATCTGAGATGAATGTATTTTCAATGGTGATGGATTGAGTGCGGTTTAGATTTATCTCACCCCTATCACTGACTAATTGACTGATATTTGTGACATCATCGCCCATTGAGTATTTCTTCACAATACTCCATGGGTATTGAGTATAAGTTCCCAATGTGTAACTCATGCCATATTTTCAGTGGCTACTGACCTCGATGCAGTTCCTTCTTAGTATGAGGCTCTGAGTTTGATTCTTCTGGAAAGATAAACCATTTAAATCCTGTATGTTTCTGGTCCCGTCAGATACTTACTATCTAGACAGCTGTTATAGTGGCATTCAGTCCTTCAAAGATATTCCTCTACAAAACAAAACAAAAGTCTAATGAATACAAGACAATGTCCTTTTACAGATAACCAGATGAAATGTTCTTCCTATTGCCCATAAACTCTGCACATACTATAAGAGGCATTGTTAGTTTGTCAAACTCTGCGAATATTCCCAAAACAGAACAACAAGGAGCAGATGTGATTCAGACTCACTCACTATGTCCCATTATTATCATATACCTGAAATCATCTAAACGCCATTTTACTACTAGTCAAATGGTCCAGAGTGCAAGACCTGCACAGTGTGCAGAACGGAATCCATACAGCTGGCCAGTAAGTGTGAGACATTCATTCACACGCCATAGTAGACAGTGATATGACTGAAATCCACAGCCTCCTCTTGCCCTTCATAAGCCTACTCAGCATGTGGCGACCGTTGCGTTATTGACTTGTACATAGAAGGTTAATTAACACTCTCTGGCGTGTAGTTATTGAGGAATAGCGTATTTTCAGTGGCTATAGATCGCGTGCGGTCAGATTTTATCTCATCCCTATCAATGTATCACCGACTAATTGGCTTGACATTTCTGACATCATCCCCATTGAGTCTTTTTTACAATACTCCATGGGAGTTGAGTACGAGTTCCCAATGTTAAGTCTATGTGAAAGAAATACACGGGGTGAGATAATTATATAGAATAACCTGACCATACTGTAGAAGCTACAAATGAGATGATGATTTAAGGTTTGTGCAGAACGAGGTATTTAAGCCGAGTTCCTATTAAACAGTGAATTATCATCAAGTTTTAGAGCTTGTTCTTGAAATTGGTAAAAGAAATACTTTAATAACGGTGCATATTCATATGATATGCGTCATGGGTAACGAAAGGGCTAAAAATCCATATCCTCCTATTACCTTTCATAAGTCTACTTAGCCTGTAGGCGACCGTTGAGATATTGACTTGAACATAGAAGTTTAATTACCTCTCTGGAGTGTAGTTATTTAGAAAAGGGTTCTCCCAGATTAATCACCATGCTGTACTCTAGAGTTTTAATCCGAGCACGCACAGATTCCGACACACTCCAACATGCCGACGACTTGGCCAGAATTTTTTTTTTTAATTAATTCACCGTAGCAGTCTCAGAAGGTTGGAAAATTGTGTGTCGTAGTGTGTCAGAGTACGACACTAAATTACCGCAATGCACCCGCGTCAAAAGTTTGAAAGTTCGGTGTCGTAGTGTGTCGGAAGCATGTCGGAGTGCATGTCGTAGTGTGTCGGGAGCTCAGTGGCTTCAGGCCTACATGGTTGTATATCAGTCGGATGGTGCATAAAGGGGGGCGTCCACCAACCACGACAAGGCTACGACAATGGCTTTCCGACAAGGTCCACGACAGCTCTACGATTGAAAGCCTTGTCGACAGGCACGACAGGCTGCGACATGAAGCTTGTCGGGGGCCTGTCGGGGGCCTTCCAACAAAGCTACGACAATATCGAACATGTTCGATTTTTGCTACGACTGGACCTTTGTCATGGAGTGTTGTGGTTTCCTCGATATCACTGTCGTAGTGTGTCGGAACCATGGGCGCCTTTTTTACGGCAACCAGCAACGTCTACGACACGCCCCGACACCGCTGTTCCGACACTGCTCTTCTCACGACAAGGCTGCGACAAGGCTGCGATTGGAACTTTCATGTCGGCACTTGTTGTAGCCTTGTCGTGGTTGGTGGACGCCCCCCCCCCCCCCCCTTTAAGCTGCAACTCACTCTGCGATTATTTAGTTGGGTTTGCTCGCCTTTCATTAGTGACTTGCTCGAATTTCTATGCAATAGATTGCTTGATTCAGAAGCCTCAGAACCTGTAGTTATGGCAACCAATGTCTTGCAGCAATTTATTGCAGCAGTTGGGCATAGCGTTGCTTGTGATTAGGATCTAGCCACGGACCTCGAGAACCTTGCCGTCTTGATATGAGTAGTGTGTGATCTTTCCCCAAGAAGCCACATGAAGGAGAGTGGGTGTTGGCCTTTAATACAGCATTCTGCACATACTGCATGCTGACAAACCTCAGATCTCGCTACCTCTCAGTCCAAATGCCACGCACACCGCACAGTCTCACCGTAAGTAGATCTCCATTAACGGTAAAAGCCATATAGGCCACAGAGTGATGGCCAGATCTGCCATCATCCGCCAGGAAATTATAAGATAGCGCTACTGTGAGACAACTGTCGAGAGACAACTACTATTATTGCTGTCATAATGTGTAGATGATAGTGAGACAAGGCTAAAACCCTTTTATGGCAAACCAAAAATAATTGTTGAATAAATCCATTGATAACTTGGCTGCCACCAGGTGTTTTGTTTAGCATCGGGGGGTAAGATGGCGACCTCCATAACGCAATAGCTATGTGCCCTATAAAATACCATATATATATATATAATACTGAGCAGGCGTGTCATAAGACCTTTGTATCTAATCCATGACTTTAGAGTATGTCAATACAACATGTAAATTGATGTCTCTTATAGAACTATAAGGTTCAAGGTCTTTCGTCCCATAACTATCGCTGGATGCCAGACATGGAGGGTCATAGTTATAGGAAAAAGACCGAGATAAGCAACTGCTACGGGTTCACTCACGACGTTTACCTATAATTATATACCTAAAGAACGTCATTTTACTCACTTACGAAGTCGTTGATTCGCAGCCGGTTGACCTGATGTTTTGTGCTCATTCACGTTCATGGTGTTCTTCCATACAACTTGAAGCATGGATCTCGATGCAGTTCCTTCTTAGTAAACAAAGGTCACCCCCACTCCTGGAGAAGGAGAGGTCCACGCACGGCAGTCGTTGCCCCAGCTCCTCCCCCGCCGTCGCCCCGCCTCACCACGCGCTGTTTAACTTTAATCTGAATAATGGCATTTAACCTTAGAAGTTGCTCTGTCGGGAAGAGGGCCGTTCATGCCTGCTCCGCCCAGTCTCAACGTGTCCATAATTAATCCCGTCTAGGACGTAGTGACTCAGACGTGCAGGTGGATGGTCAGACGAGCAGCTCGGGGGCCAGTCGCTAAGCAGTTCAGTCCCAGAGGCCAGAATAGTCTCAGAGTGATTTTTTTAGTTGAACGAAACGTTTTTATTTGTACAGTAGAACCCCGCCTAACGGACACCACGCATAAGCAGGCACCCCACGTTAACAGACAGTTTTCCTCGGAACGGGAATTTTCTCATATATTTGATGTTTATTTGAACCTCGAGTAAGCGGACACCCCGCGTAAGAGGTCACTCATATACGACATAGCCTAACCATAGACAGACTGAAAACCCCGTGTAAACCCCGTGTAAGGGTGCACCCATGTAAGCAGACATTGGCCCGGAATGGAGGATGTCCGCTTATGCGGAGTTCTACTGTACTGAATTCATTGAGAATTACCAAATTGCATGAGACTTTCCCGCGTTGTCGATCTACTTTTGCTGTCCATATGGGTTAATTGTATGAGAAGATCATGATATTGTAAAAGCGTGGCTGGCGGTAGAAGCGCGCCTGAGTATTTGTTCTGATAGTTTTCGGCGCTACTTACCATGTCCACTCTCTATGTTAGAAAGATTCGTAAAGATTCGTTATCACTATACAATATTCTTCAATATATTCCGAAGAGACTTTCTGATGAACCCTTAGTCCGGTGGAACAAGCGCTTTAATGCATTGACCGGTTCCCTGACCCATTCTCCATCATATTCCAGAGGTGGCAGTTTTTTTCTATTCTAAGATAATCCTTGTTCTCATAGTCAGTATGGCATGGAGCTTGGAATGGAGATGCGTGTGGGTATTCATATAGAACGACCTGACCATGCTGTACAAGCTATAAAACGAGGTGATAATTTACGGTTAGTACGGAACGGGGGGTTCACGCCGAGTTCAGTACTAAACATTAAGTATCATCGAGTTTTGTAACTTGTACAAGCATGATAGGTTCTTCTATATCTATCATACAGCCGAAATTGATAATTAAAAAAAAATTACCTCAATTTAGCCTAAAAGCTATCAAATGGATGTATATGTATAGTCAAAATAGTATAATAGATGTGGGGATATTTGGTCCTGGTATTGGTCCTCTATAAAGCATACCCCTAAAGTAAACAAGTGCGTGCTTCAGACTCCAGATTCGTGTCTCATTCAAGGACTTCTGAAGGGCTTTCAGGCCTGACCGCCGCTCGGCCGTCTACACCCTTCGGCCCCTCGGAAATAATCCAGGAATCTCTTTCCACAACTCACACCGGGGATTCCGAGCGGCCTTTGATGTTTACACCCTCCTAGAAGTGTTTAACGACCTTCTAGGAATCTATTTATAGCCCCCTTAGTGAATCGCCCCGCATTCAGGTCAAAGCGATCCGTGTCAATAAATCGCGTGACGTCAGAGTGAAGCTGACGTGGTGCGTTTTATGACGTCATTAGAAACACATATCGCGGATCTCCACTTCGTTAGATAAATGTTATTTACTATCACTGAAACACAGCATAACTTCCCATACATGTCACTTAAATATGTGTCACTACAGTAAGCTATGGGAGGCGCATGCTCGCTACTAGACTTGCTCAAGTCTTTGATTATGAATATTCAGTAAATTATTCAAAATAAACTTTTTCCTGACTGGTCCAGGAATCAATGGGAAACCTGTATCGAGTAGAGGATGATTGGGGTCGGTGGATGGGTACATGGAATGGGGCCAGTCTAGTGAGATTACTACAAAACCAAACCTCATGGCATATTTTTAGTGGCTATGGATCTCGGTGCAGTCCCTATCTTAATTTATTGGGATAGAAGGAATGACACTCTATAAACATAATTGCTCAATTGAGAAAGAATCAAAGAAACAGAAATTAAATACATTTAGAAGAGACATCAATATAAGCCATCCATTGATATCGTATCTGTTCGATTTGAAAAGAAATACAGAATACCACAGAACATGAAAGCAAATATAAATACATCAAATAAAGATGATAAAGCACATATCGTAACTGCATATCATACAGCATATGGCAGAATGCAAAGACATATGACATTACATATAGTAACAGCACATATGAGTACCACAGATGACACCAGAATACAGCAGCATATAAAATCGCATATCGTAACCGCAAATGCCAGTACTGCAGATGGCACGAGAATGCAACCACATGTAAAATCATGCATTATAAACGTACATGTCAGTATCATGAATAACACCAGAATGTAGCAGCATATATAACCACATATCACAACAGCACACTCGGGTACCACAGATAACAACAGAATGTAGCAGCATATCTAACCACATATCATAACAGCACACTCGGGTACCACAGTTAACAACAGAATGTAGCAGCATATATAACCACATATCATAACAGCACACTCGGGTACCACAGTTAACAACAGAATGTAGCAGCATATATAACCACATATCATAACAGCACACTCGGGTACCACAGTTAACAACAGAATGTAGCAGCATATATAACCACATATCATAACAGCACACTCGGGTACCACAGATAACACCAGAATGTAGCAGCATATATAACCCCATATCACAACAGCACACTCGGGTACCACAGATAGCACCAGAATGTAGCAGCATATATATAACCACACATCATAACAGCACACTCTGGTACCACAGATAACACCAGAATGTAGCAGCATATATAACCACATATCATAACAGCACACTCGGGTACCACAGATAACAACAGAATGTAGCAGCATATATATAACCACACATCATAACAGCACACTCGGGTACCACAGGTAGCACCAGAATGTAGCAGCATATTTATATAGAACTGCATAGAGAATCGTATAAATACACAATACTCCACGAGTTTGGATGGGCCATAATCGTCATCGAGGCGAAGCCGAGTGACGATTATGGCCCATTCAGACGAGTGGAGCATTGACTATTTATACAATTCGAGTGTGGTTCTGGATTTATCTCCCCCCTTTTACTGTTAGGGACATTTAAATCTCTTGTTTTGTCTTGTCTTTTCTCTGAAATCCTGGCCCCTGATTGGTCAATCGCCTATGACGTCATCTCGTATTCACTACTCCACGACCGTGGCGTAGTATTGTCACTCTACCGGGGTGATCGTTGAGTATTTTTTTCTAACGTTATTCCTATAGCTAATCTTGTACCAGGGGTGAGATAAATAACCACATATCATAACAGCACACTCGGGTGCCACAGATAACAACAGAATGTAGCAGCATATATAACCACATATCATAACAGCACACTCGGGTACCACAGTTAACAACAGAATGTAGCAGCATATATAACCACATATCATAACAGCACACTCGGGTACCACAGATAACAACAGAATGTAGCAGCATATATAACCACATATGATAACAGCACACTCGGGTACCACAGATAACAGAATGTAGCAGCATATATAACCACATATCATAACAGCACACTCGGGTACCACAGATAACAACAGAATGTAGCAGCATATATAACCACATATGATAACAGCACACTCGGGTACCACAGATAACAACAGAATGTAGCAGCATATATAACCACATATGATAACAGCACACTCGGCTACCACAGATAACACCAGCGCCACGTGTCGCTGGGAACCGGAGCCGAGTGATGCTCGCACATTGACCTCGTTTCCACAGATGGCCGTCCCTGCGCTCCCCGCAGTTCAGGGTTTTATGGAAAAGGCTTTCCGTCTAATTTACCCGTGTGAAATGAGGCTTGGCGCATGCGCGTCGGTTAGAAGGCGCACAGTGAGACGCCGCCCGCCATTACCAATCGTTACCATGGTTATCGGGTCTGTTTTCCCCCGCGCGGCGGAAACAAGCGGCCGCGGGAAACCGAGCTGGTGGCGCCATCTGGTGGAGATACTGAGAACGACATCTGATGGTGGACCGGGAGAGATCGGCCTCCACCTCTGTCGACACTGTGTTCCGACTAAGAGTCGGTATGGTTAAACATGAATTCTCACCCTCAGGCCAAGTTCGTATTTTTTTAATGTGGGTTCTGAGAGCATAAATACTTATCAAGAAATATTCACAACTCACCAAATTGATAATAGAGTCTACCTTTTGGCGATTTTCTTCAAAATATACACAAAAGATATTAAGAATATGTAAAAATGGCTGCACTAGTCAGAAATATCACATTCTCCAAACATAGGTCCAGGTCACATCTGCTGAGAGTGTAAAGGACACATACAGGTAGTGAGTGGTTCAAGGTGCCACCGATTAAACCGAACCAGAGCTAACGTGGTGTAGCTCTGGCGGCCAGTGTAAGACCGGGAGTGAAAAGGGGGAAGCTGGTCTCGCTGTCTGTGCGCGGGTCACCCGTTTATTATTAGTCGGCTGTAGGTTGGGCGCCATAGAATCAGCGAAGGTTAATCGTGTGGAGATGTGAGTTGAGGTGACACTCAGTATCATATGTTATTCATACTATTTCTGTATTTGTGTATATTTCCGGATGAACTGAACCCCGAAGCTGCAAGGGCAGCTCATACCAGCCGTTGTAGCTAATGTTCTTACTGGGGAAAGAAATAGAATTATTTAAAAAAATTTAACTTAGATAAACTCAGCCAAACAAGCCTGAATGATAATCTGAGCCCTGGTTTTGCCTTAAAAACCCATGCAACCCATTTCCTAAACATTGTATGTGATGATCTCTATGTTTCGTAAAACCTATATGTAAGTTTAGAGAAGAATATATAGACATTATAAAAGGTTGCTTTTCACATCTAAAAACCCATGTCATTTTATTCAAACCTTTCCAGAACATAGCAAAGAAATAGTCCTATTTATATACACCGTTCGTGTCTTTGGAAGAATTGAAGAAAGCTCTATTTTTCAATACATTTCCCATATAAATCAATGTAAATGTATATAGGCCTATATACATATTTGAATAGGTCAAATTCGACAAAATATCATATTTCACTCATTTTGTTCTAGTATAGTCCCCAAGGAACCTATATGACAATTATCAGTACCAGAAAACCACCAGGTGGCGCCACTGCGGATTGCAGGATATGCCTTTTAGTGGCGGGACTGAATGTAAGGGGAGAGGGGCGTGTCAGTGTGAGGTGTTTGTAGCTGTCACTGCTGTTTACTAGACGAGGCATGAATGGTGTTGGTGGAGAGTTGGCCACGCACTATCCTGATGACTGGTCTGTCAGGGCTAATTAGTCTAACTGTGGATCCCATCTACCACGCTGAATGTATCACACTGTTGCAGAATGATTCATTCCTGATGGGATATATATATATATATGACCAGCTGAATATAAACACACTGCTTATATATATATACATACATACATATATACGCAGTGTGTTTATATTCGGCTGGCCACCTAACCCAAACGTATATATAACTGCCGACGCGTTCTATGGTAGAAAAACTATTGCCGACTATGTCGAGTCTGACTGTCGGTGTTAGTGGAATACTCTTTTTGCTTGTTTATATTTTCCTGACAACAAACATCGGCCCTATCATTTACTATAGACTACAGCTATGCTTATGTTTCGCGAATCGTTTATTGTAATAAATGCTAAAAATTACCTGAGTCTGTTGTAGGTGCTCAGCTGAAGCAGTCTATAGTCATTAGCTTGACACGAAGCCATGCCATTTATTATAGACCAGATAGATAATGTTCCATGGGCGCTGCCATTTTGCACCCCCATGTAGGAGTTCTTCACTGGTGGAGGTGAAAACATTGGGGTTTTTTCATTACTGGAGGTGCAAACGTGAGTGAGTGATAATAGGGCACTGTCACAACTCTAGCTTTGCTCACTTATGTGTATAGAGGTTTTCATGTGAGAAAAATCATGTCCTGGATTTAACCTTCAAGCCATCCCACTTTGGAATGGGTGTAGATAGACAAGGGAACCATGGTAAGACTTTGAAAGTCAGTTGATTTTCGTAAAAACAAAGAGCTAGAAAACAGGCTCTGTCCCCTGAATTGTGGCGCCATACTGTGGGCCATCTGGTGACTGCTTCATGAACTAACAGTGGTTCTGTCCCCTATACACCTGTGCACATTGTTCTTGTACTGTCTGACCTCTGCGCCCTATATTGTAAAAATCATGTTTGGCCTACTGTGCCATATACTGTTATATGAACCGGCTCTGCGTGACCAATATAGACTTCAGATGGCTATTTAAGCTAGATAGGCCAGGCTAGGCGTTACCTGGTCTAATATGTGAATACCTTGGCCAGGCTTCCAAGGCAGTAATTACCTGGCCTGATTTGTGAGCACATAGGCCAGGCTACACGGTTAGGCGTTACCTGGCCTAATATGTGAATACTAAGGCCAGGCTTCCGGGCCAGTAGTTACCTGGCCTAATATGCAATTACTATGTATACGGAAACTGGCTTACTGTCTTCGTACGTCAAAAATACGCGGTAAAATTATTGATCACATACATCCCGATGCCGAAGGCAGAGGGATGTATCTGATTGATAATTTTACCAAGTATTTTAGCGTACAAAGACAGTCAGCCCGTTTTCGTATTATTATAAACCTAAAAATGGCGACAGTTTAGCTAGTCACGTGATCACATACCCCGTACGTCACAGTGTGACGTACGGCTATAAAAACGTCATGGGTAGCAGCGGGCTGTATGTGTGGGTCATACGGCCATAGGTATATAATAATAAGGCCAGACTTCCAGACTAGGAGTTACCTGGCCAATATGTGAGTACATAGGCCAGACTTCCAGGTTAGTAGTGTATCCTGCACACTGCGCCTCTCAGTGTTTCCTCGGCTCGTCCAGCAATGCGTTTCCGCGTTGCAGTGTGTTCATGCTGAAGCTCCTGCCCCATGTTTCCAGAGGTGTCAGATTGCAAACTACTACTACTGGTATTATCTCTTCTGCCTTGTGCCTCATATACAGGTGCCTGGACACATGTGGTTTTGTCATTGTGCTATGGTGAGGATGAATTCTAGGCTTATTTCTTATATTACTAATTATACCGCATCAAGGAGAAGTCATTTAAAGAGAAACTGAACCTCTGACTGACAGAGAGAGAGAGATGAGAACCGTTAGGAGGCACGACATAAACACATTGGTGAGAAAGGATAGACAGTTCAACTCCAGCAGTGAAGAACACAGGTCTACTCGGGGGGGGGGGGGGGGGATGGCGGCGCCCAGGAAACCTTACCCATCTGCCCTATACCTCCAGGACCTACTCATCACCTCCAGGCATGGCGCCTGCCACCCCCACCGGCACCTCGTCCCCATTCCCTACTATTGCACGTGCCCCTTTGACATGCCATTCACAAGATACTGACTGATCTGGTGGTACAGACACAATGTTACCATGATTTATATCTGAATGGTCGTATTCTCCGCGTAGTTGACACATAATAAAACTCCAAGCGAGAGCGAGAGTATTGCGTAGTGTAAACTACAAGGAGAATACAGCTACACATATCAAAATCATGGTAATGTTGTATTTTTACCATGATAGTTAGGTATTTTACCATGATTTTGAATGAGTGGCCGTATTCTCATAGTAAAACTCCGAGCGATAGCTAGGATATTGCATACTATTAACTACAAGGCGAATACGACCACGCAGATCAAAATCATGGTAATGTTGTATTTATTATTCACCTTTCGACTAATTATTAGAAAAGAAATCTTGTACATGATTAGAAACTCTACGCTAGCGCCGTGCATTGTTTTTACATGTATATAAAATAGTTCCTAAAGTGCCCGTGAGGAGGTTCTACCGAGTAAGAATACAGCTTTCCGTATTCTACTCAGTAGCGACCTGTAGGCTATATAGGTTTAGTATGGAGACTCCGTGTTAGGTGGGTAATAAAGTTTGAGGTGTACAGTAAAGCGACGACGAGAGACGTGATATCTGTGCGGCCCGTCGCTCAGAATCCACCTCACATCCCCGTATACGTCCTGGACTCTTGTTGCGGTTGCGTCTAATCAATGCGTGTCCGGAATGCCCGCGTGTGGTCAGCTTTACGTATCCGTCACTCCCAGCTCCGTCACAACGTCACAACGCGAGGTACGCACGCGAGGTACGTACGCGAGATAGTACCGAGGAAGCCTATGACAGTTTAGGGTCCGAGAGCATATCCCATTGAGTTTGAATCGCGTAGAAATTTTTCAGTTTGACTCGCGTAGAAATTCACATGGTGAAGCAGCCATTCAAACGAGATGGGATCGAGCTCTGACCATAAACTCGTATAGGTTTCTGAATTTATGTCACCCTTCACATTGACTAATGGGCCAACATTTCTGACATATTCCTCCATTGGATATTTTTACTAAATATCTAATGGGCGTTGGACACAAGTTCCTAATGTTAAGTCTATGGGACAAAATACCAGGGTTGACATGAATACACGAGGTCCGTCCACAAGGTCCGAGGTCTGCACCCGAGGTCCAAATGCGAGATCAGCACACAAGGTCTGTACACAAGATACGTAGGCGAAGTACGTACACAAGGTCCTTATACGAGGTCCTTACGTGAAGTCCCTGCATGAGGTACGTACGCAAGGTACGTAAATAATGTCCGTACATATCGTCCGTCCGCAACGTCCGAGCACCACACCTGTGGCTTCACTGCGCAGGCGTATACGTCTAGGTGATCTGTATCCACGTGACTACTGACTTACTTTCCCACCACCAGAGGGCACGTGTGGTGGAAGTGGCGACCCCTGTCGGCGGGGCAGTACGGGTGGGGGCAGGTGAGGGTGAGGGTGAGACGCATACCCTATGGCTCTAGGCGGGGCGGGGTGATGGGGATGCGGGGTGGTAGGGAGGTGTAGCAGACAGGTGCTGCACACACACGAGCATCTCCTTGACCAGGGTCACGTGGTCCGAGCAGCTCAGGTGCCTGGTTTCCTTAGTAACGCTTGCGGGGGTGGGTCTGGGGCAGGTTGCGGGGTGGTTGCGGGTGAGGAGGAGGGGGAGGAAGGTGTATACGCCGAGTCCGGGCTGAGGGGGCGGCGCACACGGCAGGGGAGACCCGGTGGGAAGCCGGGCACGGCGGTGGGGTGGCGGGGATGTGAGTAGGGCGAGGAGGGAGTGCAGGGAGGATGGAGGTGAGTAAAGCCAAGTTCACACTGTGCGACCGGGGACTGGCAAGCGCGGCAAAGCGCACATGTATTGTGAACTGTACGCTTCCCACTTGTCTGAGACTTCCCATCGCGACTAGAAAGCTTGCAACTGGAGGTACCTCAGTTATACCCAACCGCAATCATTTTGAATATCAAATCTATTTCATATTTTGTACCGCTAGTCGCCGATTGGGTCCTTCCGTGGTACCTCCAGTCGCAAACTTTCTAGTCGCAAGGGGTGTTTCACACACCTCTTTGAGCGTACCTTGCGATTGGGCGTACCTGCAGTCAGTGACTAGAAGTACCCGCTCACAAGCCCCCCGTCGCACAGTGTGAGCAGGCCTCAAGGAGAGATGTGGCTCCACCACACAGACGGGATCTGAGTCCGGGGTCCCGCCAAGGCGAGGAGCTGCTCCCAGACCCGCGCTCAGTACACGAGGAGCAGCTCGCAGGCGTCGTGCAGACACCGAGACGGCGGCGTGCGATGAGAGCGTGCCGGAGCTGCTCACCCACGGGCCGTCAACTCTCCCCCGCCTCCCCGTCCTCCTCCTCCTCCTCCTCATGGGGGCCTGCTACAGCCGCCACAGCCACAAGGCCCGGCGACCCCGCGGTGAAGAACGAGGTAAAGGGACAGCCGTATGTGTGTGTGAGCGTGTTTTTATACGGAGGCTACTTTGTGTCCGCTGGGAGTATGAGCAGCTCAGAGACCACCAAGTCTCGGGACGGAGGGGGATACTCAGCACACTCAGGGCAAGTGAGGAGACCTGGACACGGACGGTACGCGGGGGACAGGGAGACAGGTAGACAGGGGCAGGTAGACAGGGGCAAGTAGACAGGTAGGGACAGGTAGACAGGGGACAGGTATATAGACAAAGATGGACAGGTAGACAGGGAGGGACAGGGAGACAGTGGACAGGGAGGCAGGGGCAAGTAGACAGGTAGGGACAGGTAGACAGGGAGGGACAGGTAGAAAGGGGCAGGTAGACAGGGATACACAGGTAGACAGGGGCAGGTAGACAGGGAGGGACAGGTAGACAGGGACAGGTAGACACGGAGGCACAGGTAGACAGGCAGGGACAAATAGACAGGGAGGCACAGGTAGACAGAGGTGGATAGGTAGACAGGGAGGGACAGGGAGACGGGGGACAGGGAGGCAGGGAGGGACAGGTATACAGGGGACAGGGAGGTAGGGAGGGACAGGTAGGCGGGGAGGGACAGGGAGACAGGTAGACAGAGAAGGACAAGTGGACAGGGAGGGACAGGTAGACAGGGAAGGACAGGTAGACAGGGAGAGATAGGTAGACAGGGAAGGACAGGTAGACAGGGAAGGACAGGTAGACAGGGAACATGGAGACAGGGAGGGACAGGTATATAGACAGAGGTGTACAGGTAGACAGGGCGGGACAGGGAGACAGGGGACAGGTAGGCGGGGAGGGACAGGGAGACAGGTAGACCGGGAGGGACAAGTGGACAGGGAGAGACAGGTAGACAGGGAGGGACAGGAAGACAGGGACAGGAAGACAGGGACAGGTAGACAGGGACAGGTAGACAGGGGGGATAGCTGGACAGGGAGGGACAGAGGCTCACACATGCTTTAGCAACTTATAACACGAGATGGGCATTTAGTTAAATTAACACTGACTATTGTCTTCTAGTCGATGCACGCATTAACCATGGACCACTGTCAAGGGTTCAACCCTGCATTGTATAGCATTATTCTGCACCACCGACACTGCAGAGAGTCAATTTACATGTATATGATAAGGCCGCATTTAGAAGTTATTCAGCGGTTTAGAACGCCACTGATATACCTGTACTGGTGCACTGATATAGACCGTACTGATATATATATATATATGTACTGATATTTACTTGTACTGATATATCTGTAGGGATATACCCGTACTGAGTGTACTAAGTGTACCTGTGATGATTGTACCTGTACTGATGTACCTGTACATTTATACCCTACAGATGTACCTGTAAATTTATACCCTACTGATATACCTGTACATGTATACCCTACAGATATACCTGTACATGTATACCCGTACTGATATACCTGTACTTATAAACCTTTCAGCACTAAAGCAGACCCAGCTGTAGAAATCAGTGCCTAATGCCAAAGGAGCATTTAGTCTTATTTCATTGTCGCATGGTTAGGGGTGTTACATTCTGGAATAGTAAGATGATAAAATATGGGATGGTAATACAGTAAACTGAATGAAGTGAGTCCGGGCTAAGTTCCCATGACAAGTTTTATTGCTGATGTTACTGCAATGCTGGCTAGCTGCGGACCAACTAGTACATCGAGACGCTTCGCTATATAATTACTTGGTGTTTATACATGGACGTGACCGTGTTGATTGTAACTATTGGACGCCCCTTGTAGAGTGTTACCCAGAGGGAACTTTAGGCCAAGGGAACGTTCATGCCCGTTTCTCAATAGAGAAACTGGAACAACAAGGCATTTACCTCCTGATAGCACTGGGCTAATGAGTGACTGCAACATGAAAAGAGCTATCCTGCTTGCAGTACTAACTGTTGGACATATGTACTGTGAAACGGTATGGGGCCATCCATAAAATATGTTCGCACTGAGGGGGGTCAAACATTTTGGAAATTTTGCATATTCCCCTTCTTAGTTCTATTTCGTACAAGATTGGGAGGGGTTGGGAGTTTCTCAGAAGCTCTGCGTACATACTTTATGGATGGCCCCCATCTTCCTCGTTATTGGGCATTGTTTTATTACTCATACAGTGTGAGATACTGAGCAGGCTCTTTGAGTTTACATGGTTATTTGTGGCTGTGTGTACATGGACAGATGTGGAGTTCTTTACAGATTGACAGATGGACCTAGAATATAAAATGTCAGCAGGCTGGTGTATCCAAGAGGAAAGTGCTTGTAACAAGATGTATGGCTCGGTACAACTTCTCTATTTCTGCCTTGTAACGCCAGGAAAACTGTACACAGAATACAGAGAGAAGAATGCCAGTAATAATCACACAGAGACACATGCAAAATCACCTACAAGTATGGACACACAGTCAGGCAGTAAAGTGGAATTCATACACAGGGACTAATGTACCTGAGATGGGTGTACTTCACACATTTCCACTAGTGTCAGACTATCCTCCTATGGTATAAAATTCTCATGGCGAGGTGCATTTACAAGTTTCAAGGGGAAATGGCGAATTCGATTCACACGGCAGGACACATCTTTTAGTCTCCGATATGGTCCTCACCCTGGGACTTAAGTACCCTTGAGGTGAATGTTTCACCAAAAAGGTGATCCTGCTTCCTGGCCTCCTATTGGCTAGGTCTAGTCTGTGACTTAACAGTGGGTTCATTTGTCTCACCAAAATGCCCCTGTAGATCTTAAGTGGAATTCACAGGATGGGATTCATGTACTTCACAGGGTGTTTGTCTGAGACAAATACTTCTGAGATTCTGTACTAGAACACAATCTCCTCGTCTGAGTTGTACGATTCCATTACCCTGAGACAAGTAGTCCCCTTGCAGTCGTCGGCGACGATTACCCCTTATGAGGAACAGAACCCTATGATATTTAGATTTTAAACATGTTTAAAATTTACAGGGGCATTTTCATGAGACAATTCTATGTCTGTAATGCATGTGTACTAATTACCACAGCATATAATTCGGAAATTAGTCTTGGACATTCTGGGCTGGGTGCTAGAGAAGCCGGGGAATGTGTGAGAATCTTCGTCTGCGTGTTTCTAGGACGGAAGGTCGTCTGCGTGGCCTCTACGTCATAACAGACGCGCATGCGTACTCCAGACAGTAGACTGGCTTCAGTCTCTGAACCCTACTCCTAATAAAAAACGCCATAAGCTTTACATTGGGGGTCACTTTATTCGGGTGAGCATGCAATAAAATGTTATCTATTGCACGAGGGTAATAAAAAAAATTGACCAATCAGCGGCCAGAACGTGAGCGACATCACTGTAAAACAATGCGGTTTATGAAATGTTGATGACCTTAGCCTTACTTAGCAATACGACAGCTGCAAATTTCACTCGCTCGAGCAACTTGGAGGAACTAAAATGGCTGATTATTATTCTATAGTTGTGGAGATGAGGTAGGATGAATACTAAACTGAACTCGAGTTAGTAGTGTTAGTGTTTACCACACTCCGTTCAGGTCGGCTACCCAGTCGGCTACCCAGCTGGGCTAACGCCTTGCGTCGTAAGGCGACCGGCCCGTCGTGCAGTACACAATAACACTACTCACTCTCGTTCAGTTTCTACTAAGTATCCTACCACTCCACCTACCCCTCCACCTACCCACTCCTCATCGCTGGGATCCCTAGGGCTGTCAGACGATGGGGGAAGTGAACGTTCTTAAAAGTAGTTTGTATTCTTCATGAATGTCTATCATCAAAGACTTGAGCAGGTTTATCCAGACAGGCACGCCATGCTCGACAAGTACGCAGACCCGCGTGCAGGTGGCGCCACGTGTGGTCTGCTCGAGCCCGGTGTTTGATGGCGGTCCCCCCCTCCGCTCTCACTGAGTACCGGCCACCCACTCTGACACCTAGCGCCGAGGGGATACACAGAGTTTGCCATACATGGTCATATGCAAAATGGTTTGGCACTTGAAACAGGAGCGTGAATAAACTTATAAGTATACCTGATTAAAAATTGGTAAGTCCATTAGCACAGCAATGGCAGGTGGAGGGGTACAGTGACTGAAGCCTGTATCATGGCGTGGAGGGGTGGGGTAGGTGGAGGGGTACAGGGACTGAAGCCTGTATCACGGTGAGGACGGGTGGGGTAGGTGGAGGGGTACAGGGACTGAAGCCTGTATCACGGTGAGGAGGGGTGGGGTAGGTGGAGGGGTACAGTGACTGAAGCCTGTATCACGGTGAGGAGGGGTGGGGTAGGTGGAGGGGTACAGGGACTGAAGCCTGTATCACGGTGAGGAGGGGTCGGGTAGGTGGAGGGGTACAGGGACTGAAGCCTGTATCATGGTGAGGAGGGGTGGGGTAGGTGGAGGGGTACAGGGACTGAAGCCTGTATCACGGTGAGGAGGGGTGGGGTAGGTGGAGGGGTACAGGGACTGAAGCCTGTATCACGGTGAGGAGGGGTGGGGTAGGTGGAGGAGTACAGGGACTGAAACCTGTATCACGGTGAGGAGGGGTGGGGTAGGTGGAGGGGTACAGGGACTGAAGCCTGTATCACGGTGAGGAGGGGTGGGGTAGGTGGAGGGGTACAGGGACTGAAGCCTGTATCACGGTGAGGAGGGGTGGGGTAGGTGGAGGGGTATAGGGACTGAAGCCTGTATCACGGTGAGGAGGGGTGGGGTAGGTGGAGGGGTACAGGGACTGAAGCCTGTATCACGGTGAGGAGGGGTGGGGTAGGTGGAGGGGTGGGGTAAGTGGAGGGGTACAGGGACTGAAGCCTGTATCACAGTGAGGAGGGGTGGGGTAGGTGGAGGGGTACAGGGACTGAAGCCTGTATCATGGGGAGGAGGAGTGGGGTAGGTTGAGGGATACAGGGACTGAAGCCTGTATCACGGTGAGGAGGGGTGGGGTAGGTGGAGGGGTGGGGTAAGTGGAGGGGTACAGGGACTGAAGCCTGTATCATGGTGAGGAGGAGTGGGGTAGGTGGAGGGGTGGGGTAGGTAGAAGGCTACAGGGACTGAAGCCTGTATCATGGTGTGGAGGGGTGGGGTAGGTGGAGGGGTGGGGTAAGTGGAGGGGTACAGGGACTGAAGCCTGTTTCACAGTGAGGAGGGGTGGGGTAGGTGGAGGGGTACAGGGATTGAAGCCTGTTTCACGGTGAGGAGGGGTGGGGTAGGTGGAGGGGTACAGGGACTGGAGCCTGTATCATGGTGGGGAGGGGTGGGGTAGGTGGAGGGGTACAGGGACTGAAGCCTGTATCACGGTGAGGACGGGTGGGGTAGGCGGAGGGGTACAGGGACTGGAGCCTGTATCATGGTGAGGAGGGGTGGGGTAGGTGGAGGGGTACAGGGACTGGAGCCTGTATCATGGTGGGGATGGGTGGGGTAGGTGGAGGGGTACAGGGACTGGAGCCTGTATCACAGTGAGGAGGGGTGGGGTAGGTGGAGGGGTACAGGGTCTGAAGCCTGTCTTGCCCCTAAGATAACGCCTCTGACCACCTCCCCATGATTAGTACTAGGTTTACCTGCGCTCATTCATGTACAGCCTCTTAACTCGACCTTTCTCCTCCCTCCGGCACTTAGCGTCGTCCGGCCGGTGAACTCCCTCCCCCTCACCACGTACCGGCCACCACTGCCACCCACACCCCACCACCCAGCGATCTCCAGTCGCTGATCCCTAATGACCCCGCATAGCTGACCACCGACACCTGCCCGCCTTTGTCCTCCACGGCCGATATAGGCCAGATGGGTAATCCCCCCCCCCCCCCAGTAGGAGGTGAGAAAGTGGGTGTTCTTCACTACTGGAGGTGCAAAAGTTAGTGAGTGATAATAGGGAACAGTCACAACTCTAGCCTTTCTCACATAGTGTATAGTGCCTCTCATGCTTAACTGTGAGAACAAACATATGCCCTGGTTTCATCCTATTAAGGGTTTTTTTTTATTTATCTATTTTTATTCACTTAAACAAAACACGTACTGTCGTCCTGGGATGTTCTTCCCAGTTATGGCAATGTTATGTCAAGAGAGTCAGGGAAACCATGGTAAAACTTTGAAAGTTATTGATGTTTACATAATTTCCAAGAATTAATTGAATTCTTTTTAGAATTACTCGGACTCAAAGCTATCCGTTCTACATGTCGGTCGAGGTAATTTCCCCCTGATGTTGTGTATGTAAAGCTAATTATCTGTATAGATATGTTGGGTAGACGATCGATCTGCTTGAACGACTGCTGGTATAGCTGGTATATGGTAATTATCTGTATAGCGACGAAAACCCTTGCCTGCTCTCCGCCTCCTCCGTGCCTACTGTCCGCCTACCCAAGCCTACTGTCCGCCTACCCAAGCCTACTGTCAGCCTACCCAAGCCTACTGTCAGCCTACCCAAGCCTACTGTCAGCCTACCCAAGCCTACTGTCAGCCTACCCAAGCCTACTATCCATCTACCCTTGCCTACTCTCCACCTACGCACGCTTATTCTCCACATACCCACGCCTACTCTCCGCCTATCCGCGCCTACTCCCCACCTACCCAAGCCTACACTCCGCCTATTCGAGCCTACCGCTGCCTACTGTGCGCCTACTCGCGCCTACCGCCGCCTAGCCCTCCCTTCCATCTGTCAGGTCTAATTCCACCTCAGGCCTATTATACACGCCCCCCCTCCACACACACACACCTCAATCCTGCACCCGGTTTCTGCTCTCAGCACCTCGCCTCATAACACGTGGAGCCGAGACTCGAGTCTGAACGTTTTATCAGCCCGTCTCGTCTCAACGTTTACTTCTCTTTTTATCACACAAAACCGGGTTGTGTACCGCATGCCGGGTACGCGGGTACACCGGGTGGGGGCGTTTGTGTGGGAAGGGGTGGGAGGTCGGTAGATGTCTGTCTGCTTCTCAGGTAGACTATATGGAGACATGGTTAGTATGCCTGAATGAAATCTGTTCCGAGTTGTTTTTGTCGGAAAAACTCACCACCTTCTTCAACAAGGAAGAAATGTAATCCAGAGATACTCACTTTGTCTCTTATCATTATAGTAGTACAGAGTGCACAAATTATTAGTTCGTGCAGAGTGCGCAGAACGGAATCCGCACAGCTTACCAGTAAGTGTGAGATGTTCACGCACAGGTATATAACAATATTCTCTATTCCTTTCCTTTTTCCCGATACTACATCATCTGATATAGTCGCATATGGATATTTATAACTAACAAATTTAAGCTAACAAGACCTAAATCCAATGAGTCCTTTTCTTAATCAAAGACTATAGCATGTCTAGTGTTCTTGGTACCACAAGAAAATTGTGCTGAGCACATTCAGTGCTTTTTGTCTCCTACTGTAAATCATGTAATACGGTTATTATATCGCGCAGCCGAAGTTCTGATTCTAATGAAGATGATCTGTGATAGGGGTGAGATAAAATCTAAACCATACTCGATCCATAGCTGTTGAAAAGACGTCATTCCTTTTTGGTCTGCGATGTAATATCACTCAGCTTTGTCTCATGAAGTTACTTCATAACAAGAACTCATATTTTCAGCAGCTACGGATCTTAATGGAGTTACTTCTTAGTGTGCAAAATGTGCTTCAAAACAGCCGAGTCACGGAATATGTTTGTGTCCTGTGACTTGTCTACGTGGCGAGCTATGCTGTTGCTTTACCTCACCTCTTTAGTGTGAACAGAGTACGGGTGAGCTTCTTGCAGCGGACTAGGGCCATGTCCAGTTTGGCGGGCAGCATTTGTAGGTACCTGGTGACTTAGAAATAAGCAGCGAGCTGCCCATCAACTAGACTACATCAGCAGCTACAGATCTCGATGCAGTTCCTTACTTAGAGGTCGCTACAACTGTCTTCCACAACCACTGCAGTCCTTCACTTTGTGAAAGTGTTTCTGGCAGACTCATAGTACTCTATAGAGCACAGAGTGATTGCTAGTTCAGTCAACATCCACCAAAGAATTGCAAGATAGTGCCACTGTAGTCGGGGGACAACTACTACTTTCTGCTCTCATAATCTATGGATAAGCGTAAGACAAGGCTAAAACCCTTTTATGGCAAACCATATATAAACTTTGATACATCCATTGAAAACTGGACCTGCCACCTGGTGTTTTGTATAGTGTCGGGTGGGGCGGGGCAGATGGCTGCCAACATAACAAAATAGCTATGTGAGCTATATGCCTCCGAGCCGCTCACGTCGACTCAGCGAGCAGCTCATGGCATGCGGCCTACAGCCGAGCCCAGCAAACCCTATCTCTGTTTAATACTCACTATCACTAACCGCACCAGCTCCTAAACAGCGTGCGGCAGGCACTCGGCGGCGGGCGGCGTGCCGAGTGCCCGGTCCTCAGATCCTATCAGGAAGTCAATACACACCCACACCGTCTGCGCTCACCGCGGCGGGCGCGGCTTGTTGGTGTGTTTGCACCTCCCTGCCGGGGTGTTTGGGGGTCTTCAGCGTTCCACGTTAAGTATGTTTGTTTCTCTCCGTTGCCCTACATACACGCCGCCTCAGGTCAAGCCTAACTTAGGCTGTCCGCTAGGCGGGAGACGTCCCCCTGACATATCCTGGCTATGTCCTCTGTAATGGACCTCCTGACGTGTCTCACCAGGTGGCGCGCTGGTGGCCGCTAGGCGGCGCCGCGGTCTCCACCAGGGGGCGGGTCGACGTGCGTGTTTGGCGCGCGTTCCGTTGGGGGCGCTGGGGTGGCGGCTCTCGACACGAGCATTTAGTTTCCATCGTATACAAAGTCCCCATTGGAAATGTATGGGAGTTAGTAAACCATTACTCATTGTTAAATAACTGTCAGATACCATAACCATGGTATGTACGGATTCCAAATCCGTGATATACAGCCTCAAAGTCATTGTATACTGGGAAATAGTCCCTTTATGGTATAGAGCAAAAACAATCCCTATTGCTGTACCATTTAACAGGCAATTCCTGGGTTTAATCTATTTGAGGAGGTGGATAATGAATACCAAAAAAACATGGTTTTGTCGACAGGCAGCTCTGTGATTCACTACGCGTCAACCACTCGTGGTCTACGGCCGCACCTCTACAAAAACATCGACTATTGTCTATTTATTGGCTGGTGCTAAACCCTGTTTCAGGACAGGTATACATGGTGTATTCACACACCATCAGGGCGAGGGTCAAGTGGTGATTCAATCAACCGTAACTTTGTGACTTCATTCAGAGAAACCTACCTGATACTGTTACATCAGGAAGAATGAATACCTTGGCAATGTAAATACTGGATAAGGCTGAATAGTGTATCAGTGACTCGCAGGTGCATCAGTGTCAACAGGTAGCTCCTCACCTTGCGTCATAAACTACCTCTCGTAGCAGTTATATCGCGATATTACATTTATTAAAGTCTCGAGACGTAGTTCAATGAGAAGAAAATGAAAAGTTTTAATTGTTACATCAGACACATACACTGCGCGATATATCCATACACACACATATTTAGTTTTTATGTCACTAAGTAAATTTCAAACCTATATAGATATATTTACATAAATTATCATTTGAATATTATCTCATAACTGTGCGCGAATGTCTCGCACTTACTGCACACTGTGCACGAACTAATAGGTTGTGCACTCCGTACCACGTAACATGTTAAAAATCGCGTTTTTAATGATTTCCAGATGTGTGATAAAAAGGAGACAGAGTGAGTGTGTTTGAATTACACCTGCTCCTTGTTATTTTTGGTCGGAAATATTCTTCGAACTCATTAAATATTTCTGACCAAAACAACTCGGAACAGATTTCATTCAGGCAGAGAACCTATGTCTCCATTTATTACCAGACAGAAGCAACTAATAGGAGGGCCTGGAAGATGCTGAAGGGTGGCACTATTATACCTGTAAGGGGAGCCACATGGCTTCCTTTTTGCCCGGGTGTTTGCTAATCCCGAGTATCGGTAGAGAGAGGCACTTAGGATGAAAGGACGTGAAGAGGTAGTTGTAGATGGCACCGTGTGATCTGTAAACGGCTGGCGAGGGTAATCCTGGTGAAGTAGAGACTGCCGCGGGAGTGAGTTCACGTGAGGTACGAAGAGGCAACTAGCATTTAGTATCCATAAAGTACCCATGGAGGATGCATGGGGACTTAGTAAACCACTACCCATCGTTTAAAAACTGTCATAATCATGGTATATGGAATCAGATCTGTGGTCTCAAAGCGATTATATACGGGAAAATAGTCCTTTTGTGCTAAAGATCTAAAACATAGTTCCTTGTGATATACCCTTTAATTTGACAATCATTGTGTTCAATCTATTGGAGAAGATAGATAATGAATACAACAAACGATTATTTTGTTGACAGGCGGCTTTGTAAACCACTCGAGGTTGACGTCCTATTACACTCGCTTGAGTCTCCATACTTAACATATAGAGCTCACAGATATACAGTATAATATGGAAACCCTGAGAATATGTGGAGAGATTTTATCTCACCCCTATCACTGACTAATTAGCTAATATTTGTGACATCATCCCCTACTGAATATTTTTCTACAATACTCCATGGGCGTTGAGTGCGAGATCTTAATGTTAAGTCCATGGGGGGAAATACCAGATGTGAGATAATATGATAATCCGTATGTGGCATATAGAGTGGAAGAGGAGAGACTGCTCATGAGATTGTCGAACATACCAGATGACAGGTGATCACAGAAAATTGTATTCGGAGGGTGGAGGCGGGGGTTGCTTGCCTCTTATCCATCACAACACGAAGGTTAATGTTTCTGTCTTGATGCCCCCCCCCCCCCCGCCACATATACACACACACCAATAGGGTCTGCTAGCTCCCCCACCCCCGGCTCACAGGGCCTGGTAGCGGCCAGTCGCTCAGTGCACACATCACACTGATCAGAGGCTGAGCGGCAATGAGGGGGCAGGGGCCGGGACAGAGACCCGGCAGGGACCCGAGCCAGGGCCGCACCCTAATGGTATTGGCAGGAGGCAGAGCGCGGGTGTCACCCGTCTCTGTGTACAGAGTCTGACGTGATGGGGCCGGCCCCGCCCGACGATGAACCCCGCGAGCAGCTCAGAGCGGCTCAGAGACTCACAGAGCAGCTCACAGGGCGGCTCAGTCGGCAGACACCGCCGCCGCGGGCGGGCGGCAGGGCGGGGCACGGGACGGTCGGCCGGGAATCTACACAGACCACAAAGAGTCACAGACCTCATTCACAGACCTCAGAGTCATATACCTCATTTACAGACCTCAAAGAGTGACACACCTCATTTACAGACCACAAAGAGTTACAGACTCCATATACAGACCACAGAGACAGGGTCAAGAACCATAACTGCAAATGTGGTCATAATTTCGGGAAGAGTATTGCTGAAGGGGTCATAGACCATAAAGGCCTATCTGTCACAGATGTGAGGACCTTGTGGTAAGGAGCTGCAGGGTTACAGATCACAGCTGGGAAAAAGTCACGGGACAAATTGACGTGGACTTAACATCGGTATATTAAACACTGACAAGGACTTCACACCTGAAAAGAGGAAAATTTCACATTGACACAGACTTACTGATATTTCACCCTGACGGAATTTATTTTGACGAAAACCTTGAGCTGACAGAAGACTTTGAATTGACACAGTGGTGTTGAGATAATCTTAAAAATAAGGTCAGGTGTTCGGAAGGACATTACACCAACAACTATACTTGTTGATTACACTTACCCACATACCTTGTGGACACATTTTTCAAACATCATCTCATACAGACCTCACACTAAACTGAGAAGTTTTCGTCTTGCACAAAAATCACCTCAAGACGAACTCTGTCACCATATAAACTTCAGAGTGGCAGATTTTATATGCTCCACACTTACACAAGCTCATAACCTATCACTTACTCTTCTGTATGACAGATCTTTACACATTGACATTAACACAGACTTAATAGACCCAGGACTGACTATAGACTTGATACTGAAGCAGACTTGACAGTGACTGTGAACTCGTCCACACGGAGGTGTCTGTGGACTGTTTCGTGGTGACCCTCCTCTGAGGTGAGGCACCAGAATGCGGCGCTCCTGGAGAAGCATGTTTACTCTGCGGAGGAAGCGGGCAGGTCAGTTTCTCGTTCTGTGATGCAAGTTTGTAGGAATTTGACTACATGTAGGATTTACATTTTAGTCTAAGGGAAATGAAAATTTCGAGAAATTGTATATGTTTTGAGTACTTAGATTGGCCTCAGTCCCCATGTAGGATTTTTTCCTGACCCCAACTGGCATCTCTGCTCGTAGTTCTCCCGACTAAACTGGGAAAACTGACTGGGCATATGCATTTAATCCCTGAATTGTTACAACACTCAAGGACCAGCAAATACCTGCCACGACACTAATATTTTAGATTAATGAGAATTTACTTTTAATCGGCATTTGAAGTGTAATTTGGACACGCAGAGCTGGTCCGTATAGCAGTGTGTGGCACAATGTGCCTCACATGATTTTTATGATGCCCATAAGGAGTAGAAGTCAGTAAGTATAAGAACAATGTGCACAGGTGTCTAGTCAACTGGACAGTCTATCATTCTCTGTTATCCTGTTAAGCTCTGATTACACTGACCGACCAAAACCTGTCAAAATGGAGATCAGGTGGGATCGGGGGAAATCTGGGAGATCGTAAAAGCATGGCTGGTGGGTAATTTCAGGTGCTAATACGATTTATTGCCTGAGTACATTCACCCATGTAAAGATATTCTTTGATACATACCAAAGGGCTCAAAAACTATCAACTTGAAAAGTATTACACAAATATGATCACAAGATACGCAATAAACGATGGTTCAAAAGAATCAATCAAAGGCGGCAATTCTCAAAATCTAGAGTAACTCATCTGATAATGGGTATGTGAGATACTTTACGTCTGTAGAAATTCATTCATTTATCGCACAGCTGTGTATATTGGTCTTATACTTACTGACCTCTGCTCCCTAATCGTAAAAAGGACGTATGACACAGTGTGCAGTACTTAGAAGGAAACCATCGAGATGAAAATAGTTTGGTCCGAGTTTGACTGCACAGTAATTCACGAAGGGAAGCTGCGTGAAGTACTCAAACTCGGTGGAGTACAGACCAAGTTATTTTCATCGAGTGGGTCTCTGATTTTATCTCACCCCGTATAACATTAATTATTGATGAAATAAATCACCCAATTAGCCATTGAGTATTGGGTACACGAACCTCACGGCCGTGGAGTACGAGTTCCTAATGTTAAGCCTATGGAGAAAAATACCGGGGTGAGATAAACTGTTCTACAGCACAGCCCTGTATGTCCGAATTTTACTGCAAATGGCGATTACAGGTGATTTCTTATCAATCCAGAATGTTTGAAGGTGCATAATAAAGGTAAAGCCGACTTGGCAATATTGTGATAATCATTACTAACTCCAGGATTCGTGAAATACGCCCCTCCCGCCTAACGGCGTCGCGGCAAGTAATTGTCGATCGGGAGTTTGTAACAATTATCAGATTAGATGCCTAGTCAGTTTCCCAACTTTACTACCCCGTGTTGGAGATGATCACGGCCGTTTTAGGAGATCATTCTGCAGGGTCGTGGGGTGCTGAAGGTGGCGAGTTAAAATGCACGTATAAATTGTTGCTAGGTAATGGCGGAGGCCATCAGTTTGTAGATATGTGATACGCTGACTCTAACACTGAACCCACCAGTTGTGTACATAGATGATAAGTGTGTTAACGTGCATGTTGTAAATGAGAGGCTGACGCTGTCGTACACAAACTCTCCAGTTTACCAAACTGCGCACAGATGTATCCACACAACCCTCACAAAAACCAGCATTGGCACGATTGAAATGTCGTCTGCTCCCAACTGCTTTGGCGCCTCTCAGTGTAAAGACATTAAGTTAAGTGTTAACCCTTTCCTGGCAGCAATGCCATGTGGTATTCCCATAGATACCGCCAGAGAATGCCATATGACATCTCCATAGATACCACCGGAGAATGTTATATGGCATTGCCATAGATAAGGCCAAAGAATACCATATGGCATTCCCGTAGACATGGCCAGAGAATAGGTAATTATCCGATTACTTACCTTGGTAGAAGTATGAAGGAGAATTAAGGTTCTTGTGAGACTAGGGACACTAATTGCATTCCAGTAGGCATGGCCAGAGAATGCCATATGGCACTTCCGGAGATATGACCAGAGAATCTCATATGACATTCTCATGGATACGGCCAGGAAACGCCATGTTATATTCTCGTAGATACGACTGGGGAATCTCATATGGCATTCCCGTAGACATGGCTGGAGAATGCCATATGGCATTCACGTATATATATATATTCGTAATTGACTCCGTTTCCTTTTTTTTTTAAAGCCAGGTTTTATAACTATAATTATACAGATGATGATAAACATAGGTACCCGGGTTCCACTGGGATATTCACGACAGAGTCGTTGTACTGTATCAATGAGTTCGTCTTGCATGTCCCTCCTTTAGAAATGGTGACATAAATATAGTATCTCAATAAATAGAGAAGTGCTGTGTAAGAATATTGCTCATAACATGGACAGTGAATCTCTAAAGTACAATGTCCATGCTCATAATTAGTGTCTTTTAACATTTAAGAAATCGACATATTACGTGTTTTACTGAAACGTTGAATGAAAGGTAGAGGGTAAAGGCGGATAATAGATCTGTTTTAAAAACTGTTTGCTCGTTCCGTGGAATATTAATTCCTCGTACGAATATTCTTCTATTTTTTCTTACATTGTTTCTGTTATCAGCACGGGTGTATAAGCGGCAATGGCTTGTTGTACAGACCACGAAGTAGCCTGGTGCCCACTTGTTTGACGTCGTTGTGTGTTGGCAGGAAAGTGACGGCCGACAATAGAGAGACCCCCGCTCCCCCGCTCCCCCGCTCCCCCGCTCCCCCGCTCCCCCGCTCCCCCAGCATCACACGCCGCCAACAGGGGCGGTGAATGAGGGGCAGGGAGGGGTAATGGCGTAATCACACCTCCATGTGTTTACTGTGGTGTATCAGCAGCCCTTCTTTGTTTATCTCACTTATTATTCGTCCTAGTTCCGTGGACACTCATAGATGGCGCCGCGGAGAGTCCCAGCGTCCACTCTGGATCCAATAGCCAATCAAATGGCATATCAGAGACGCTTGTTTGACCGACGAGAATGATTACTGCGACTGCGAATACATGTACGTGTGTTGTGTATGAAAATCAGATATTCTGCTTGCTTCTGTGGGATTTGACCCTGGTGTTATCCTGCGTAGTTCATGGTATCCAATGTATACGGAAGTAGAGGGGAAAATAGGCCTATATAGATAAGATAATGGATGGAGAGGAAAGTGGGAGTAGGATTACAGCAGGATATAGGCACTCATAAAGAAGGTCATCAACTCGGCAGACTGCTGAACAATTCTAGGAGTAGATATAAACCCATTTTCCATTCGCCACCAATCTATAGTCGGGAACCACCGACGCCAGGCGTAGAATGGAAACAAACATGCAGACATTCATATATTAATTGTGCATAGATTATGTAGTTAGGCCACTATCAACTGACTTGGTCAACGACCGACCAGATCAAAGGGGTTTAAAGTCGTTGGTGATGGTCGTTGTGTTTGAAATTGTGTGAAATCTGAACCTCTTCACAGTAGCAGTTGATAGAATCTGACACAATTACTCAATACCAGGGCTGGAGTTATTACAGTTTATTCTCCGTACCCTCAGACAACGATATGACCTTGTCTCTTATGGGGCTTGTGTTATTATAATCTAATTCTCCTTCCGTACCCTCAGTCTACCATATGACCATTTCTCTTACAGGATTGTTATCATAATTTAATTCTCCTTACCCTCAGTCTAAGATGTAGCCGTTTCTTATACAGGCCTCATTTTATCATAATCTAATTCTCCATACCCTCAGTCTACCATATGCCCGTTTCTTTTAGAGGGTTATTGTTATCATTATCTAATTCTCCTTACCCTCAGTCTAAGATATCACAGTTTCTTTTACAGGCCTCGTGTTATCATGATCTAATTCTCCTTACCCTCAGTCTAAGATATCACCGTTTCTTTTACAGGCCTCGTGTTATTATGATCTAATTCTCCTTACCCTCAGTCTACCATGTGCCCGTTTCTCTTACAGGGCTATTGTTATTATAATCTGATTCTCTATACCCTTAGTTTACCATATGCCCGTTTGTCTTGCAGGGCTGGTGTTCCTCATCTTCCGCAATGAGACTAAACGAGCCCTGCTGCCCAACGAGGTGACGTCCATCGACACGGTGCGTGCACTCTTCGTGCGCTCCTTCCCCGAGCAGCTCTCCATGGCCTACTTCGAGTCGCCCAAGAAGAAGGTCTACGTGCTCGACCAGGCCACCAATGTCTACTACGAGCTGGAGGATCTCAAGTGAGTCCCTGCATGATTACTTCCATAATTAATTAATTATATCATCATCATCATCATCATCATCATCATCATTATTATTATTATTATTATTATTATTATTATTGTTATTATTGTCATTATTATCATTATTATTGTTTTTATATACATAAGGCTGTATCAACTACGGAGTATAATGCCTGCTCATACTCATGGCGTATTTATACCCATACGCCACACTGTGACGTACGGTGTATGTGATCACGTGACTAGGTAAAATTTCGCCATTTTTAGGTGTATGATTATACGAAAAGAGGCTGACTCTCTTCGTACGTCAATATACTTGGACAAATCATTTCACCAATTTGGTCAATAATGTCACCGCGTATTTTTGATATACAAAGACAGTAGGTCAGTTTCCATATATTACACCCCTGGTGCTACTTTATGGTACAAGGTGTAGGAGAGATAGCACAAGCTGAGGTGAACAGTCATTAGAGCAAGGACACAGCTGGTAGTTTTTTGTTAGGAAAGTAATCCCCAAACCCACAATAATGTCACCCAAAGGTAGGTAATCCAGGTAGTCCTTTATTATCCATTGTATACAGAGTCCCTATTGAAAATGTATGGGGACCCAGTGAACCACTACCCACTATCAGATTACCATTACCATTGTATACGTATTCAAAGCCATCGTATACATACATAGTATTGATTGGTATCAGATACAAGCGGTCGTATGTTACATATAAATACATATTTTCTGAAAAGGTGTGTCATTCTACTATTTCACAAATCATGAGCATATACTGCAACATTCAACTGGCGCCAGATCCCAAGGCTAGGGAATGTCTTATTGACATTATTATTAAGGAGAGGGCTAAGACAGGGTCTACCAGGGAGACACCACCTATCAATGTAACCATAAGGATGTTGCCCTTTGAAATCTAACGTATTTCTCATATTTTGAGTCACTATTAATGTCCCTATTCTTTCATGACATGCACTCAGGACCAATTTGTCGGAGAAGCTACAGATACAAAAACCAATGGCGGCGGTTTATGTCCGGCCTGGCACAGTTATGAGCGCTTTGAGCAGCTCCGCGCCACTCCATGTTAATCAGGGTTTTTATAACAAGCCCCGCGTTGACTCCTTCAGCTCTCAGCCATGGCCGTCAAGCTCCTGAATCACCAAAACCCTCATCTCACTCTCCCCGTTACGACCCTTCTGTAAAAGTGCCCGAGGCAGATTAGCGAAAAATGGCTTTTAAATCATGGCCATTGGCTACTTTTATATTTGTTGGAAAGGCGAATCAGGGAGAGCGCCTTATCTACTTGGTTACGCCACGCGTTCGGCCAAACAACTTCATAGCAACGTATTCTTTATCATTAGATTACTGAGTGTTCGAGCGTGATACGTTTATAATACCTGTTCAGATTATTAAAAACATACAGTCTTTATCCATGGGAAAAGCAAGACGGCTATTAAGGCCGGGAACTCTCTGAACTTCCGACACGCTACGAGCATTCTGACACTCTACGACAAGCATTCTGACACACTACGACAAGCATTCTACGACTACGACACAGAATTTTTCCACATTCCGACACTGTGACATTTCGGAAATTTAGTTTCGTTATTTTATGAAACCGAATTTTTCTGACAAGGTATAATGCAGAGACTTTGATTCATAGCCATGTCGGTGCCACGTCGTAAGCAGCAGGTGCCCGGTTTAACTCTCAAGTGTAGACAGCCTGGACCTGTTACAATACCCTACGTTGTCCCAACATTCATATCTTGTGGGAAAACAACAACCATGCGCTCATACCCACCGTTCGCATTCTAGATGTGAACGCATTTAAGTGACATAGGAGCGAGGCCACACTGACCAGTGTTTGACCGAGCGACTCTCTAACTAAGCCACGCACCGCTAGACCGCGCTGATCGGTAAAACTACAATTCGATGCATCGTAGGACTACAGGTTGACCTATAAAGTAATTTTCCACTGACCGATTATTCGCTACCAATTTGCAGTCGGGAACCACCGATCGATTTGTTTAGATATAGCGACACCAGATCGGTGAATGGAGACAAGTGTTCACCGATTGATTTTGCATAAAGTATGGAATGAGGCGACCACCGAACAACTTAGTTAACGTCTGACAGAAATAAAGGTGGGTGAAATCGTTGTTGATGGTCATTCTGTTTGGAGGACAGTTCTCTCGGTATGGACTTCAAATGCAGCAGAAACAAGGCATACACAGTAACCTCACCGATTTTTCGATACCGATGTGAAGCCTTTGGCCACCACCGACCGACTATTGGGAGAACTCAAGTAATCGGTGCCGTTTTCGTTGGCCACTGTAAAATAACTTAAACTATAACTGTTTGTCTGTTATCGGTGGATGGTTGGTCCTGCTTCTGTTAAATTAGGGATTTTCATTTCCAATTTTGCGATGATATCAAATCACTTTTCATTTCAGTTAAAGTCTTATTTCCATGGTCGTTAATAATCGCCATCATTATTAAACACTGCCCAACCTCGTTGAAATAAAGAACGAGAAATTATTGATGAACTCTATTGTCTGAGACATCTTATATTAATTTCATCAAATGAGATTAAATGTTGAATTGATAGTACAACATATCTATTAAATGATGCAAGAAAAGCGAGACATTAAATGACAGACAACTGCTGACTGATGGAATAAAATTCCTGTAAAGATAGAAAATATGATCAATTTCTTACTCTTAAAACTATCATTCAGTAAGCTGTTGTGCTTTATACATCCGCAGTTCCACCTACACTCTTTGCTTTGACTGGGGCTGGAGATCAGACCGTGCCAAGCCTTAAACAGCCTAGACAGGGGGTGGTGGCCAATCTAGGTGGAGGGATGAAATTAGTGAAGTGGGTAGAGACTAGGTGGTGCAGGCGTAATGAAATAGCGCGGACTCAAAGTCAATGCCAAACCACTAGTCTGTAATCCGTTATGCCACTTTGCCCCCCTCCATCTTACATTTCTCTCAATCGCTGGTTCCTGAGGATCCTTCTCTGACCGCCAGTAACAGCCTGGCTGGCTGGCAGTACGCCTGTGGTGTCTCCGTTAACCACTGCTGTGGTAATAACAGAAGGCGATGTGTGCCAGTGTAGCGGCGCCTGGAGGCTGAATGAGACTAGTGTGGTTCGTCATTCTATCACTAGGGGGCAGTGTCGTGTTAACATGGCGGTGGCGCCGCCTGCTGTTTGGATAAGGAAGCTGCGTGTGTGAAGGAGCGGAATGATAGATCTGCACGGTGTCATCAAAGCCTGGTGTTGGGTTGCACTGCCTAGGGCGGAACGTTTGTAAATATAATCTGTACCATAGAGTATTGCACCTACAGCCTGCATGCTACCTTTTCATCTTCAAAATGGGAATAAACACATTAGGCATGGTATAAACCCTTAATCACAGAGCATTAATTTTTCATTATTCCCCATGGATGGACATATATGTACCTGATGTATCATATGTTTGTAGATTTATGCGTTTCCCAGTTTAGTAGTCTCCGTTACGATTTTTTTTTTTTTTTTTTTTGTAGATCTTTATTCTGGATGCACTACTAGGGTTGTAGAAAACCCTATTTTCGGTAGGCTCCAGGGCCAAATTCTTTCCGTTTTCGTTATATTTTTATAGTAAAGAGTAACATATATACAATATAAGAAAAAAGGCTGAGCCTTTCCTACATTATATAGGTAAGTTAGATGATATTTATTACTAATATACAATGATATTTACAATGAGTTATCAGTATGTCATCATGCTTGACTATTCAACCTTTGTGGGTGGTGGCTGATTGGTTGGAGATCCCCATAGAGTGTGACCAGATACTTTTATACTAATATATTAGACGTTGGGCAAGGAGCCCTTCCTTGGTGTATGTCTTAAAGTCATCATACTCTTCTAACTCCCGAATGTTCATCGGTAGTTGATTCCAGGTATGCGCTGTTTTGTAGTCTATGCTTCGTCTATATGCTTCGATTCTAAAGTCTTTGATCAGTAACCTTGGGCCTTGGCCCGCTCTAGTTATTCGTTCAGTTTTGTCTAACCGTTCCTCATCCTTGCTCAGTTTAAAGGCATAATTTGCAATGTGTGCCTCTCTTCTCTCGTTTAACTTATTTATGTTGCAGTTTTTATGTATTAGGTTCGTATTTGTCCTCATAGGTAGTTTTAGACATGTTTTAAGTGCTCTATTTTGTATAGTCTGTAGTTTCCTCACAAGTTCTGTGTTACAGTGGTGTGTGACTATATACCTGTTCATGTATTTCTATGAAATACTGCCAGCTGCTTGGGGTGCAGTATCAATAATGTTCGGGCACACTGTGCCGTAGTGAATGACCATCAACATTCAGTCAACAGGCTGTGAATTCATGACTCAGTAAGTGGATAAAATGGCGTTTTCTCATCAATTTGAGGTATATAAGAAGACATAGTGAGTGAACTCATAGTGAGGCCAATGTTGTCATAGCTAGAGAAACCTTTTATAGCACCATTTTTTTCTCGGCACTCCCTGAGAGAGCTTCAGTAAAACCCTAGTAGAGGGTAATCAAATAGGAGTTAATTGAGAATTGTATAAATATGAAATACTACACGAGTTTGGATGTGGAGTATGGTGGATATGGCTGAGTAACGATTATGGAGCAATCCAAACGAGTGGTGTATTTCATATTTATACAATTCGAGTATGTTTCTGAATTCACCTCACCCCTTTCACGGATATTAAATATCATCACAATATCAGAATTATTCAAATTGCTTACGCAAATCCAGATATCAACCTAGATCTCCAAGTTGATGTCTACTTTAGATCCTGGTCGCTGATAGGCCAGTCGATTTTGGCGTCATCTACAATTACTGCGCCATGATCAAGGCATAGTATTGTCACTTTATGTGGGTGATCGTTGCATATATTTATTATTCCTATGGCAAAACCTGTACCAGGGGTGAGATAACTCAGGAGAGATGATTTCCCCTCCTTTCATATCTGGTACCTCTCTGTGTACCACGGACATACCACCACCATGCCTGTCCACCTTCCCGCACGAGCAAAGAAAGCTCTGCACTGTGCAGGCGCACGAACTGCTTATCAACCAACCAAATATCAGGTCACATCTAGCCCACGGGCTGCGCTAAACCAATCAGGTGTCGCCATCGTATTGGGTCGACGCTACGCGCCGTGGGGACTTCAAAAGACGCTTTTTTATTGGCTCAGAGATGCAGCAGAACGCAGCGTTCGTGTCGTCGGTACACTTTAAAGGCATCAGGGGGCGCTCGGTGCGGAGACGCGAGATGGCGTGGCGAGCGCCCAAGGCTCTTAAAGCCGCCATTTTGTTATCATCCGTACCAGAGCCGTCTGTGTCGTACGAGGCTGATATTTAACAATTTCATGCTCAGGGTTCTGGAAGGAAAGTAGGGTAGATATACTACAAGGAGACATAGTTAGTGTGGCTGAACGGAATTGGCTGTTCCGTGTTGTTTTGTGTCAGAATATGTTTGACCAAAACAACAAGCAACATATATTTCAGACACAATCACTATGTGTCCTTATTATTATATTCCTGGTCATCATTAAAAACACCATTTCACAACAAATCACGTGGTACGGACTGCACAGTCTACTTCTTCGTGCAAAGTGTGCAGAACGAAATCTGTACAGCTTGCCAGTAAGTGTGGGACATTCGTGCACAGGTATAATAATGATTAATACGTATATCGGTACACAGCATGGCGTTTATTGCTCCAATTATAGAAATGTGGCATCTGTTCTAAAGATGTTCAAAAGTGATTAGTCGTCGCCCTGTAAGTGTTACAGTCACAGTCCTTGTCACTGTCGTTGTAAGTAGTACAGGCAGAGTGACCACTCACTCAGGTACAGGGGAGTGCTTCCCCTGGACGCAACCCAGTTGTAAAGCCTAGAGGCCTAGACTAGCTAGGTGTATACCTTAACAGTGAGGGAGTAACAATTCAAACGCAGATATGCTTGTTATTACTATGAGTCAAGAACTTGATTGATTTTACTGACGGATTCATCAGCTTATATATAGACATCAGGTGGCATCTTGCTGCAGGTTGAGCTTTCAGGCTCTGTACTGTGATTGGCTGTTGAACCAACAGCCAATGAGGATTGTCCAGTTTCCTTTGGGTTTGTCACACATACCAGAGGTCCACTCATGTCACCAACAACTCAGGTGTCATGTCAGTATGCCTTGCTCCCATATGGGCAGACTTGGAACTAGAATGAGCGATAATGAGGGTAAACTTGCCATTCACTACGTGGCTGCTGTACACTACACGTCAAGACAGGGAAGAGCTGCTACGAAATGGTGACTGTCTTCATGCAGTCATTTTGGTCTATATGCAATTGAGTAGAAAAGAGTCCCTATAGATATATCCTTTAATGTGGTTGTTTCTGGGATCAATTTATTCGAGAAGATGAATGATAAATACAATATGCGATGGTTTTGTGGACAGGCGGCTCTATGAACCACTCATGGTTGACTTCATAATACACTCGCTAACACTTGTATATTACTACTATCTCTTCCCTATTCATATATCCTTTAATGTGGTCATTTCTGGGATCAATTCATTCAAGAAGATGGATGATAAATACAACAATTCTATAACATCCATTGAAAACTGGACCAGCCACCTGTTGTTTTTGTTTAAAATTGGAGATCAAGATGGCCACCTCAGTAACACAATAGCTATGTGCCCTATATCTATAGCAGCGCCATTGCTGTGCGCGGTAAGTAGTGTAGACAGAGGGTTTCCGGTTCCTGGTGTCACTGTCATGGCCGGTCAGGGATGTGGTGTAGTTCATAATACGTCCGCGCCCGGCGCGTCGGTCACTTATTCAGCGCACGTCACATGTCCATAAAGCTGACCCCGGTCTGACCACTCTGAGCAGGCTCACGTGTGGTGAGATGATGGGGACAGAGGCCTGCCTCCGGGTGGTTTTACATGACCACTCTGAGCAGGCTGACGTGTGGTGAGATGATGGGGACAGAGGCCTGCCTCCGGTGGTTTTACATGACCACTCTGAGCAGGCTCACGTGTGGTGAGATGATGGGGACAGAGGCCTGCCTCCGGGTGGTTTTACATGACCACTCTGAGCAGGCTCACGTGTGGTGAGATGATGGGGACAGAGGCCTGCCTCCGGTGGTTTTACATCACAGACATCAGTGTTGGACCTCCCTTCAGCATGATGGATGTGGATGTTAATCACGTGGGTGTTCCATGAAATGCTCTAGGGTTCTATCTGTACACAATCTATTTTTTTATATATATATACAGCATTTCTGGAATCAGAAGGTACTTCCCATCACACCTATACACATCCAGTTTTGTAGTAATAGGAAAATGAGTGGCTGTGGCTCAGATAGAGTGGTGAAACTGACTTGGCCTTTACTCTTTGAATTGTTATGAACTCACCGCAGTCAAATACTTGCCCCGATGCTATTAGGCGAGAGGGTGTATTTTCGAGTCCATGAGTGAGTGACAATTCACAGATTAAAGTCCTGGTCTGTTATCCCTGTAATATACATCTTGAAATATCTTGAATTCATAATCGTTTACCTTTAAACGCCAATCTGAGTCTAATTTGGGTGCACGGAGCTGGTCCGTATAACAGCGTACGGCACAGTAGGCTGTACATGATTTTTACGATATAGGAAGCAGAGGTCAGTAAGTATAAAAACAATATGCACAGGTGTATGATAAATACGATATAGGGAGTAGATGTCAGTAAGTAAAAGTACAATATGCACAGGTGTATGATAAATACGATATAGGGAGTAGATGTCAGTAAGTATAAGTACAATATGCACAGGTGTATGATAAATACGATATAGGAAGCAGAGGTCAGTAAGTATAAGAACGATATGCACAGGTGTATGATAAATACGGTATAGGGCGCAGAGGTCAGTAAGTATAAGAACGATATACACAGGTGTATAATCCTCAAGGGACCCTCTCACCACCAACCTGTGCATTCAGATGATTGGATGAGCTAACGAGATGGCATGCAAACCGCTTATTGATGGGGGACTCCCGCCTGTACACGCTCCCTCTCCGGCCATATTGAATCCCATGTGGAGATTTTCTTTCACTGAACCAATTACCGCTGTCGCTGGTTCCTGTCCAGTACAGGGACGTAGCCCTCTGACGCACGAAACCCCAGCGGCAAGCACCACTTCCGGATACAGATGAGTGGCGGAGGAGACGGTGGAGGAGCGGGAAGTGAAGGGAAGCGGGACGGAATGAGGAGGAGGTGGGGGATTCGTAGGAGCGACATGGTCGTGATACGGTGTGTGTTGATGGTGAGGGGCAGGGTCTGAGTTGGGCAAATGCAAAGATTGAACCAAGTGGACGTGAGGAGAATTGGGTGCCTTGCCCTACGCAACCCATACGCCGCCCGTATGCCACCTTCCACCACCCAGATACCAACTGCCTGCCACCCGCCTTCCACTTGTACACTTTCCCCTGCCACCTGCCTGCCACTCTTACACCATCTGCCTGTCACATGTATGCCACCCATACATTGCCCGTCCTTTGTCCATATGCCACCCATACGCCGCCCACCTGCTTACTGCCTGCCACCCACCTCCCACTTGTATGCCATCGTGTATGCCTATCACACATATGCCATCATATGCTGGCTGTCTGCCATCCACCTGCCACCCACTCGCTCCTTGTATAATATCCACCTGCCACCCACCTGCCACTTGTATGCCATCTGACTGCCATGCGTATGTCTCCCATACATTGCCCGTCCGTCGCCGTCAGCCTGCCACCTGCCTACTGCCTGCTAACCACCTGCCACCCATATGCCACCCGCCTGTCACCCACCTTCAATGTGTAAACCATGCATATGCCATGCCTGCCACCCACCTGTATGGCACCTGTATGCTCATACTCCCCTATCTGCTGTCGTCTGCCACCTGTACACCATCCATCAGCCACGAATACCCACCTGTTCACCACCCACCTACCCCCCATACACTGCTCATATGCCACCCATCTGCTTCCCGCCTGCCACCCATCCACCACCTATACGCTATCCACCTGCCACCCATACACCGTCCACCTGTCGCCCATATGCCACCCTTTAGCCACCCGTACCCCACTCGTACACCCTCCACCCGCAACCCATATGCCACCCGTAAGCCAACGGTACGCCGCCCGTACGCCGAGGTACGCCACCGTACGCCGCCCATCCGCCGTCCATCCCCAGCTCTGTCGCCATCATTGATTCCTGGAGACTGCTGGTTGCCAGCACCAGCTGTAGGCCGATTCCCATGTGGACGTGGGGTACCAGCCAAAAGACGCTGATGGCAGCGGGACGCTCACTGATGCGCTCTCCCGTCACTCTCCAAGCAGAGGCGGGCCACCCGCAGCAGCGTCCGGCGCGCACTGCGCAGGTCAGTGGAGCCGTGACGCAGGCGGCGGGCGGACGCGCGCGCGGGGGTTGCCGGGAAGCAGGGGACGCGGCGCAGGCTGGTGCCGTCCTCTACGTCCTTCACACAACCCCAGCGCCAGAGACCAGCGCCGTATTCCACTGGTGACCGGCGAGAGGCGTGATTTGAAGACGAGGCTTGACCTCGGGACGCTGTCATGGAGGAGGGACGCCGCCCGCACGCCCACCGGAAGTCGGACGGCGGCGACAGGATGTTACCCAAGATCACCCTCTACCGCAGGTACACACCTTCATATAGCGGCGCGGGCCCCTCTCGAGTTCACTGCCAATATGGTCTGAAATAGAGACCGCTATGATCTGGGCTACCGGGCTACCGTATATTTTTAACCGTGTCAAATGGCTTAACATATTCGTTGACCTCCGTCCTAATAGCGTGTCCGCTCTCGTGAGGCAGTTGTAGCTTAGGCTTGAATATAGATTCACTTCTGCCATGGTGAGGGTTCACCCTCTCGTGCAGTTAGACATTTTCAGAGAGAAACTGACCATCTAGTGTCTCTGTTAAATTGGCGCTGTGGTTTATAATACAGACCGCCCTCCAACGGAGGGGACGTGGTCGGATCTCAGCTCTGCCTTCTGTCACAGTTATGCTTTACTCCATATAAGGATTCATATCTAGAGGTGTTAATGCACTGCATTGGCTACTATACCCTCTGTCATATTTAGGTATTAGTATGTATAATAGCCTGTACCGAAGATATATATATATATATATATATATATATATATATACACACAGTTTTACTATGATTCTGATCTGCATGGTCGCATACGCTCGGATATTACTACGCCTCAACTACGAGGGTAATACGACCATGCAGATCAAAATCATGGCAATATTGTATTTATTATTCAAGATTCCATATGTAAGTTATCACAGGAAAGACAAAATAACTTTCCACGTTAGGGACTTTTCTTCTGTATTCTCCTCGAAAAATACGGCTTTCCGTATTCTACTCAGTAGCGACCTGTAGGCTCTATAGTATGAAGGCTTCGCATTAGGAGGATGATAAATACATGGTACATGGTGGATAATAAATACATGTCCGTCTACCTTTTATAATTCATAGGATCTACCCTGCCGATAGCCTCCTGGCATATACATGGGCTCAATCTCATCCCTGGTACTTTTCCCACAGACCTAACATTCAGAGCTCCTACTCAGCGCCCATGGAGTATTGTAAAAGATACTCGATGGGGGATGACGTTACAAACATTAGTCAATAAGTCAGTGATAGGGGTGAGATATAATCTTATCCACACTCGACCCATAGCCACCGAAAATATGCCAATTGTTTTGGTTTGCTACATATTTCACTCGCTTTGCCTCGTGAGATTACTCCAGAACCAAAACACATGTCATATTTTCAGTGGCTGTGGATTTCGCTACTGTTCCTTCTCAGTATTAAGGGCACACCAGCTCTTTGTTACAACTCTATATTACACAGATTTCTGAGTGGACTTTATATAGGAGGACATCCTTCTATAACATATCTATATAGATTTACGAGTGTTTTCTGGTCTACCATACATGTATTAGTGTACCTACCATATATAGTATATATAAAGTATCGCACATACATAACATACTAAGTCTATGATATTGCTTTGTGCCTTCCATCAAAGCCTCTGAATTGTTGACTGTTTCCCACAAGGTGAGTGGTTGAGGTTCTCGGCCGTAGTCCCTCACAGATAACGAGTATAGGTCCCCCTCAGGACGTTAAGGAGTCGCTGAGAGAGCGCCCTCGCTGTGTGGGCGCAGTGCCTCTAGTAGGCTGGACCACCTAAATCCACAGGTAAAGAGGATGAGCACGGGAAGCCCCCTCATCTACATGATCTACACTGCTGGCGAATATCCACTCATGGACACGGAGCATTGTACAGCATGGTGGAGCATTGTGGATCGTTGTGCCTCCCCCGCCCTCTGACACGCTCCGCTCCCGCCTCTCGCCAACTCTCGCCAGCTCTCGTGGCGTCACGTGATGTCATTAATGGGGCTGCCGGTAGAGGGCTGTGTGGCTGCAGTGCGGCCGCCTGGTGGCCGGTCCGATCTACACGCTATACAGGTCGTGGCGGGCCGAGTTCTGGGTCGCCTTCATAATTCACTCTCGTCCATCACTGAGCGGCCAGCCGTGGACTCTGGTTTCCCGCGAGGACGACGGAAGTCTTGTCAGTGGCGCGTTATTAGCGCCTGATGCTGAGTTGTGTAAGGCACGATCAATACCAATACAAGTTTCTATGCCGTGCGCGCGGCGCGGGCTGAGAGGCCCGGACGGAAGGCCACAACGCCGGGCAGGGACAGGGGAGGAGGACAAGGCCGGGCAGGGACAGGGGAGGAGGACAAGGCCGGGCAGGGACAGGGGAGTAGGACAAGGCCGGGCAGGGACCAGAGGAGTAGGACAAGGCCGGGCAGGACAGCGGGCAGCAGGATAAGGCCGGGCAGGGACAGGGGAGGAGGACAAGGCCGGGCAGGGACAGGGGAGGAGGACAAGGCCGGGCAGGGACAGGGGAGGAGGACAAGGCCGGGCAGGAACAGGGGAGGAGGACAAGGCCGGGCAGGGACAGGGGAGTAGGACAAGGCCGGGCAGGACAGCGGGCAGCAGGATAAGGCCGGGCAGGACAGCGGGCAGCAGGATAAGGCCTGGCAGGACAAGGGCAGGCAGGATAAGGCCTGGCAGGACAAGGGCAGGCAGGACAGTGGGAAGTAGGACAAGGCCGGGCAGGGACAGGGGAGTAGGACAAGGCCGGGAAGGACAGCGGGCAGCAGGATAAGGCCAGGCAGGACAGCGGGCAGCAGGATAAGGCCAGGCAGGACAGCGGGCAGCAGGATAAGGCTAGGCAGGAACAGGGGAGGAGGACAAGGCCGGGCAGGGACCAGAGGAGTAGGACAAGGCCGGGCAGGACAAGGGCAGGCAGGACAGTGGGAAGTAGGACAAGGCCGGGCAGGACAGCGGGCAGCAGGATAAGGCCAGGCAGGACAAGTGCAGCAGGAAAAATCCAGGCAGGAAATGGGCAGTAGGACAAGGGCAGGCAGGATAGTGGGGAGTAGGACAAGGCCGGGCAGGAACAGGGAACAGGACAAGGCCGAGTAGGATAACCGGAAGCAGGACAAGGCTGGGCAGGACACTGAGGGGTGGGGGTAGGACAAGGCTGAGTATGTCAGCGGGCAGCAGGACATTGGGGACCAGATCAAGGGCAGGCAAGACAGCGGGGTACAGGACAAGGGCAGGCAAGACAGTGGGGAATAGGACAAGGCCGGGCAGGACAGTTGGGAATAGGACAAGGCTGGACAGGATAGCGGGGAACAGGAAAAGGCTGGACAGGACAGTGGGGAATAGGACAAGGCCAGGCAGGACAGTGGGGAATAGGACAAGGCCAGGCAGGAACAGGGGAGTAGGACAAGGCCAGGCAGGAACAGGGGAGTAGGACAAGGCCAAGCAGGAACAGGGGAGTAGGACAAGGCCAGGCAGGAACAGGGGAGTAGGACAAGGCCAGGCAGGAACAGGGGAGTAGGACAAGGCTCGGCAGGACAGCGTGAAACAGGACGAGGCGGGGCAGTAGGTAGCATGCCAAGGCCGAGCAGATTCGTGACTGGCAAGGCTTTGAAGTGGGATGGGGAAGGACGAAACGTGGGGTAGGATGCGATGTGGTTAAAGGCGAAAGGGAATGGCACACTATAGGATATACATGTACTTATATAAAATGAGATATGCTCAAAGGGAGTACTATAGAATAGGGCATATTTAAAGAAATGAAGAAGGAACTGCATCGCGATCCGTTTTAAGGGGAAATTGGTTGGATGGGACATGTTTTAAAGGGATGGGGTAGAAGCTTCATATCGTTGGAGAACATTGCCATAAAAAGCAAGTGAGGACATGCGTAAAGGTATAGGAAATGACAGTATTGAGTTAAAAGAGATGATTTATGATGGGGTATGTTAAAGGGGGATGGAGTAGTATGTGGCTGGAATGAAGGGGATGGTACAGGACAGGACATACTGGGAAGGTGTGGGTTAGAAGATGAGATTGTCTGCTGGGGTAGACTTTAATCGAATGGGCCTGCCGGCTAACAGGTACAGCTTACAGGACTCAGGGATAAGATCGCCTCAGACAGGGCGGAGTGGGGTTCTGGCAGGTCGCATACGGTCGAGGGAGACTGGAGAGATTGTGGAGTGGCGGATAGGACGGAATAGAACGGGCTTACACGGTATAGGCGCCATCCACCCTTTTAGACAATAATCGATGGTTTTGTGGACAGGCGGCTGTAAACCACCAACAGTTGACGCGTAATTATATACAAAAATTAGCTAGTTTATTATGACGTCAACCTCGAATTGTTTACAGAGCCACCTGCCCAGAATACCATCGGTTGTTGTATTTATCATCTATCTTTTCGAATAAATTAAACCCAGGTTGGAATATATATAGGGACTCTTTTATGTACATGTATTTCTATAGCACGAAGGGACTATTTTCCCATATACACTAGCTTTGAGCCTGTATGCCATGGATCTGAATCTGTGTACAATGGTTATTGTATCTGATAGTTTTTGAATAATGAGTAGTCCCCATACCTTCACACTGTGGATTTTTAGATAATGGGTAGTCCCCATACCTTCACACTGTGGATTTTTAGATAATGGGTAGTCCCCATAACTTCTCACTGTGGGATTTTAGATAATGGGTAGTCCCCATACCTTCTCACTGTGGGTTTTTAGATAATGGGTAGTCCCCATACCTTCTCACTGTGGATTTTTAGATAATGGGTAGTCCCCATAACTTCACACTGTGGATTTTTAGATAATGGGTAGTCCCCATAACTTCTCACTGTGGGATTTTAGATAATGGGTAGTCCCCATACCTTCTCACTGTGGGTTTTTAGATAATGGGTAGTCCCCATACCTTCTCACTGTGGGTTTTTAGATAATGGGTAGTCCCCATACCTTCTCACTGTGGGTTTTTAGATAATGGGTAGTCCCCATACCTTCTCACTGTGGGTTTTTAGATAATGGGTAGTCCCCATACCTTCTCACTGTGGACTGGAGCTTGGAGGGGTTGGGGCGACAGTTGGGGCTGATAGGGCCAGGGCTGGACGAGATGGAGAAGGGGCAGATCGACTGAGGGAGCGGCAGAGGGCGGGATCGAGCCGCCGGGAACGCGGTGTGAATGCCGCGGGTAACGACGAGGCTGAATACGTCCCCGCGCGGTATTGACGCGTATTGAGAGGGGCACGTGGACTATACCACGTGAATATGTCTACACAGTGGGCAGTCACGCTGTATATATAGACTCTTCCATATAGAACCAGCCCCAGCCTCCACCAGGTCGGCATGCTAATCACACCGTCCACTCACACACAGTCTAAACACCAGAGATGACGGTTTCCCTCTGGTCTTGTTGTTTTCATTTTCAGCTCATAAAATTCCCTGTTCTTGTGTATAACAAAGTGAGAATAACTCAGTCAAAGTGAGAGTCATTCAGCTTGTCTAGAACACGATTGCAATACTACCAAACTCATGGAGTATTGTTTATTCATACGATTCTCGATCTAGTTGTATATCGGTATATTGCAAAGACCAATTTCACCCTCTCTCACACCTAGCACCTGTTAGCTTTTACACACTCTGACACGTAGCGCCCCATACCTTGCATTGCGTGTTTGGGTCTCGTTCGGTGTTGTTAGAATCCGGATTTGTACACAGAGCATTCTCCTCATGCCCCGCGTCCACACCCCGGCCACCAGGCGTCGCGTCGAGCGCCACCCGCCTGCCGTCCCCGATGACCAGACGCAGACTCCGACACCCCCGAGTCGCGGCATAACTTAACACAGACCGACACCCCGAGTCGCGTCATAACTTGACACAGACCGACACCCCGAGTCGCGTCATAACTTGACACAGACCGACACCCGAGTCGCGGCATAACTTGACAGACTCCAACACCCCAGAGTCACGGCATAACTTGACAGATTCCGACACCCCCGAGTCGCGGCATAACTTAACACGGACCAACACCCCCGAGTCGAGGCATAACTTAACACAGACCGACACCCCCCGAGTCGCGGTATAACTTGACAGATTCTGACACCCCAGAGTCACGGCATAACTTGACAGACTCCAACACCCCCAAGTCACAGCATAACTTGACACAGACCGACACCCCTGAGTCGAGGCATAACTTGACAGATTCCGACACCCCAGAGTCACGGCATAACTTGGCACAGATCAACACCCCGAATCGCGGCATAACTTGACATGGAGCAACACCCCCCGAGTCACGGCATAACTTGACACAGACCGACACCCCTTAGTCACGGCATAACTTGACACAGACCGACACCCCTGAGTCACGGCATAACTTGACACGGACCGACATCCCCGAATCGCGGCATAACTTGACACAGACCGACACCCCCGAATACGGAAGGGTTCAACATGATTATTATTGAAGATATCTTAAGACATTCTCAATTTCAATTTCAATCTCAATTTCTTATAAGATTGGGTGTATTTGTAATTTTCTATGGAATCTTACCATGACCTTTGACCTCAATGTCACTTAATGATGCATGATGGGAAGACAATTGTGAGGTACTGTTATCATTTTTAGAAATATGTTATGCAAGTTAAATTACAGGTATTTTAAGTCAATTTATAGAAACTACTACAATTTCTAACTGAATATTTGGTCAAATTTTGGAGAAAACATTCCTTTTAGTGACCTTGACCTTGGGAAAAATGTTTGATTGTTGTAGAATCCCAGAGTACCATGGAATATCAATCTTTGTGTGAAATATCTAAGAGATCGGTGAAATATTCTTCAAGATATGACGAAATATGTTTCAACATCAGAGGCCTATATATGAACAGATACCATGACCTTTGACCTCACTGTGGCTTACTAGTGCATGATGGGAAGACTTGCTTTAGAACATTGCTAGGGCATGGTGCCGGGTATTCAAATATATTATTCAAGTTGAAATATAGCTATATTAGAACAAGTTATAGAAACTATTGTAAATCCTTATAGGAAATATTGTGAAATTTTGGAAGGAAACATTCCATTTGGTGACCTTGACCGTGATGAAAATCAAGATGGTGACACAGGCTGATAGCTCTATGGTGTCCCAATAATTTTGCTAAATATCTAAGAAATCCACCAAATACTTTTTGAGATATGAAAAAATATGTCTCAATTTCAGTGGCCTATGTTGGTCTTTTGTATGAACATATATGTTGACCTTTGACCTTGCTGTGGCTTAATGGTGCATGATGGGAATTCTATCTTTAGGGCTTTACTAGGATATGGTGTCAGGTATCTAGATATATCATTCAAGTTGAAATACAGGCATATTAGAATAAGTTACAGAAACTATTGCAAGTCCTTATAGGAAATTGGGTGAATTCTGGGTGGAAACATTCCATTTGGTGACCTTGACCTTGATCAAAATCAAGATGGTGACAAAAGCTGATGACTCTATTGTGTCTCAATATATTTACCAAATATCTAAGAAATCAACTTAATACTCTTGGAGAAAAGACAAAATATGTCTCAATTTCAAAACCCTCTTAAATTTGATGACCTTTGACCTTTGACCTCTAATAAAAGGTCAAATGGACACATTTTCAGAAAAATGGCTACCAGATCTGGAATGGCCAAAGTCTTAGCTTTCATTTGATACAATAAAAAATGCTGCTATACTTCCATGGAACGAAAAGCCACTTTTTCGGGGGCTGGCCCCCTGACTAAGACACGCACACACACACTGACACACCCAGACACACCCACACACACTGACACCCAGACACACCCACACACACACTGACACCCACCCACACCCACACACACTGACAAAGCGTCCCCTGGTGGCTGACTCGTAACGAGGTCCATTTCGAGGCGAGCTGCAAATGGAGGTTTATTGAGAGGAGAGACTCTGTACAGGAAGCCGCTAACCAGGAAATGCCATTACCACGATCTGCCCAGATCCCCATCAGACCATGCCGGCCAGGGTGCTGCCCAACAACAGTCTGAACAACACTCACAGTCCACCACTCACAGACCACCACTCACAGACTGCCACTCACAGACTCCTACTCCCAGACTGCCACTCACAGACTCCTACTCCCAGACCGCCACTCACAGCCTGCCACTCACAGACTGACACTCACAGACCACCACTCACAGACTGCCACTCACAGCCTCCTACTCCCAGACCGCCACTCACAGCCTGCCACTCACAGACCGCCACTCACAGACTGCCACTCACAGCCTGCCACTCACAGACTGCCACTCACAGACCGCCACTCACAGACTGCCACTCACAGCCTGCCACTCACAGACTGCCACTCACAGACCGCCACTCACAGACTGCCACTCACAGACCGCCACACACAGACCCCTACTCCCAGACTGCCACTCACAGACCCCTACTCCCAGACTGCCACTCCCAGACTGCCACTCCCAGACTGCCACTCCCAGACTGCCACTCACAGACCGCCACTCACAGACTGCCACTCAAAGACCGCCACTCACAGACTGCCACTCACAGACTGCCACTCAAAGACTGCCACTCACAGACTGCCACTCACAGACCGCCACTCACAGACTGCCACTCACAGACCGCCACTCACAGACTGCCACTCACAGACCGCCACACACAGACTGCCACTCACAGACTGTCACTCAAAGACCGCCACTCACAGACTGCCACTCACAGACTGCCACTCACAGACTGCCACTCAAAGACCGCCACTCACAGACTGCCACTCACAGACCCCTACTCCCAGACTGCCACTCACAGACCCCTACTCCTAGACTGCCACTCACAGACCCCTACTCCTAGACTGCCACCCACAGACTGACACTCACAGACCCCTACTCACAGACTGCCACTCACATACCCCCACTCACAGACACCACTCACAGACCCCTACGCCCAGACTGCCACTCACAGACTGCCACTCACAGACCACCACTCACAGACTGACACTCACAGACACCACTCACAGACACCACTCACAGACACCACTCACAGACCCCTACTCACACACTGCCACTCACAGACCCCTACTCCTAGATTGCCACCCACAGACTGACACTTGCAGACCACCACTCACAGACACCACTCACAAACCCTACTCCATATCGACTACCAGTCACGCCCCACCTCACCTAGACCACGTTGACTACCGGTCCTGCCCCACCTCACCTAGACCACGTTGACTACCAGTCCCGCCCCACCTCACCTAGACCACGTTGACTACCAGTCCCGCCCCACCTCACCTAAACCACGTTGACTACCGGTCCCACCCCACCTCACCTAAACCACACTGACTACCGGTCCCGCCCCACCTCACCTAGACCACACTGACTACCGGTCCCGCCCCACCTCACCTAAACCATACTGACTACCAGTCCCGCCCCACCTCACCTAAACCATACTGACTACCAGTCCCGCCCCACCTCACCTAGACCACACTGACTACCAGTCCCGCCCCACCTCACCTAGACCACACTGACTACCGGTCCCGCCCCACCTCACCTAAACCACACTGACTACCGGTCCCGCCCCACCTCACCTAGACCACACTGACTACCGGTCCCGCCCCACCTCACCTAAACCACACTGACTACCGGTCCCGCCCCACCTCACCTAAACCACACTGACTACCAGTCCCGCCCCACCTCACCTAGACCATGTTGACTACCAGTCCCGCCCCACCTCACCTAGATCATACTGACTACCAGTCCCGCCCCACCTCACCTAAACCAAGTTGACTACCTGTCCCGCCCCACCTCACCTAGACCACGTTGACTACCAGTCCCGCCCCACCTCACCTAGACCACGTTGACTACCAGTCCCACCCCACCTCACCTAGACCACATTGACTACCAGTCCCACCCCACCTCACCTAGACCACGTTGACTGCCGGTCCCGCCCCACCTCACCTAGACCACGTTGACTGCCGGTCCCGCCCCACCTCACCTAGACCACATCGACTACCGGTCTCACCCCACCTCACCTAGACTACCCTGACTGCCGGTCTCACCCCACCTCACCTAGACCACATCGACTACCGGTCCCGCCCCACCTCACCTAGATCATACTGACTACCAGTCTCACCCCACCTCACCTAGAGCACATCGACTACCGGTCCCGCCCCACCTCACCTAGATCATATCGACTACCAGTCCCGCCCCACCTCACCTGGACCACGTTGACTACCGGTCCCGCCCCACCTCACCTAGACCACGTTGACGACCAGTCCCGATCCACGTCACCTAGACCACGTTGACAACCAGTCCCGATCCACGTCACCTAGACCACGTTGACTACCGGTCCCGCCCCACCTCACCTAGACCACGTTGACTACCAGTCCCGCCCCACCTCACCTAGACCACGTTGACTACCAGTCCCGCCCCACCTCACCTAGACCACGTTGACTACCAGTCCCGCCCCACCTCACCTAGACCACGTTGACTACTGGTCCTGCCCCACCTCACCTAGACCACGTTGACTACCGGTCCTGCCCCACCTCACCTAGACCACGTTGACTACCAGTCCCGCCCCACCTCACCTAGACCACGTTGACTACCAGTCCCGCCCCACCTCACCTAGACCACGTTGACTACCGGTCCCGCCCCACCTCACCTAGACCACGTTGACTACCAGTCCCGATCCACGTCACCTAAACCACACTGACTACCGGTCCCAGTCCAACATCAAACACCACCTTCCTTATTCCAACAGCATTGCTCCGAAGAAAAATAGATCCTGCCGATAACCTGTTTCCATGGCAACTTCAACAGTTGGCTTCAGCCGGGAGGAGACACAGGAGCAGTGTCAGATGAGACTGGCGGAGGGGGAGGGGGTGGGCAGAGTGGAGGGGGGGAGTGGTGGATGGCAGCGAGCAGTTATCAGCTCAACAAACCAAATTACTGTTCTAATCTCAAAATGGATTCACTAAAAACACGAGATCAGTTTTGAAAGTAATTCAAAGAGAAATGCTAACTGGGCCTGGTTTATGTAGTCATAGACGCCTGGTAGGACACCATCGATAATCCTCTGTCCTCCCCAACAATAGACAGCCCTGACCTCAAACTGGTCTCTCTGACGTAAACCACTACAGCCACCAACGTCCACTTTGCAGATTAGAAGTGTCCTTTCAGAGTGACTCCATGCCTCAGAGCAGAATGCCCGCTGGCTCTGTGTGTTTTCGCCGAATACTTCTAGACGTGTATTTTAATACATTAAATATTCTTTGTGCTCTTTGGTTCGGCCACTTGCATAAGAAAAGGTTATTTGGTTATTCTTTTATGGGGGAAGGTGGTTTCATTTTCCAAATCATTGTAAAACGTCCATGTTGTTTTTGGATCATTACGATCTCTCTTCCTATATAAACAGTCCATGTTATGACTTCTGATATTTTAGTCCAAACAGTGAGGCTGGTGATTAGAGAGCAAGGAAGTGTTTTCGCGACCTTCACTCAGTGTGTGGGTTTGATCATGACCGACTTTATCATATACCTTGTAGTAACAATGTATTATGCTGTTTACAGCAGTGCTTTGTGTTGTAATTGCCATATTGCCATATAGAGTTTTTTCCCGTAAAAACGTATACAATGGATTGGAATCCGTCTACAATGGTTCTGGTATCTGACAGTTTTTAAACGATTGGTACAGGTTTACCATACAATTTAAATGGTGACTTTGTATACGATGGATAATGACAAAACAGATATAAAGTTGTGCAGGTAATAGTTTAGTGTGCAATTAAAAAATAAGAAATACTAACAACTAGCTCTATTATTAGATTTCATTTAAAAAATGGATAAAACACCGAGGGACAACTTATGGATGTCCACAATTGTATCTAAGATATCTGACATCCTGCTAATGTCACTAATCAAAATATGAATGTCACACTGACCGTCCTCTCTTTCTCTCCGTGTCCACACGGACGTGATTTCCACCTCACACATCACACTGACCACCCTCTCTTTCTCTCCGTGTCACAGGGATGTGATTTCCACCTCACACATCACATTGACCACCCTCTCTTTCTCTCCGTGTCACAGGGATGTGATTTCCACCTCACACATCACACTGACCACCCTCTCTTTCTCTCCGTGTCACAGGGATGTGATTTCCACCTCACACATCACATTGACCACCCTCTCTTTCTCTCCGTGTCACAGGGATGTGATTTCCACCTCACACATCACATTGACCACCCTCTCTTTCTCTCCGTGTCACAGGGATGTGATTTCCACCTCACACATCACACTGACCACCCTCTCTTTCTCTCCGTGTCACAGGGATGTGATTTCCACCTCACACATCACACTGACCACCCTCTCTTTCTCTCCGTGTCACAGGGATGTGATTTCCACCTCACACATCACATTGACCACCCTCTCTTTCTCTCCGTGTCACAGGGATGTGATTTCCACCTCACACATCACATTGACCACCCTCTCTTTCTCTCCGTGTCACAGGGATGTGATTTCCACCTCACACATCACACTGACCACCCTCTCTTTCTCTCCGTGTCACAGGGATGTGATTTCCACCTCACACATCACATTGACCACCCTCTCTTTCTCTCCGTGTCACAGGGATGTGATTTCCACCTCACACATCACATTGACCACCCTCTCTTTCTCTCCGTGTCACAGGGATGTGATTTCCACCTCACACATCACACTGACCACCCTCTCTTTCTCTCCGTGTCACAGGGATGTGATTTCCACCTCACACATCACATTGACCACCCTCTCTTTCTCTCCGTGTCACAGGGACGTGACTTCCACTTCATACATCACTCTGACCTCCCTCTCTTTCTCTCTCACAGGGACGTGAAGGACCGAGCCGTCCTCAAGATTTACGAGACAGTGGCTCCGCCGGGCGGACTCCGCAGCCCCTCGCGCAGCCCCAAGACGGCGCGCGGCGGCCCCTACTACGCGACCGGCAGCCCCGCGGCGGCGGCAGCGGCGGCGGCGGCGGCGGGCGGCGGGCAGGACGGCTCCGGCCCCCACTCGCCCGCCCACCACGGCGCGCCCACCAACAGGCCTTTCGCAGACCCGGTAAGATGAGACTCGGTAGAGTCTGATAATGTTGATTATTTCTACTTTATTGTTATCGTGATTTGTTTTCAGATAAGTTTCTAAAGAGGGAGGGAGTGTGGTGGAGAGTTGCTTAGTCTGATAATATTGATTATTTGTACTTTATTATTTTCGTGATTTGTTTTCAGATAATTCTCTTAGAAGGGAAGGGGGTGGTGGAGAGTTGCTTCCATTGGAAGTACTTTTATTCGTTATTTGTTGCTTATATTTGTATCTTGATGTGTTGAATAGACACAGTGCAATACAAGGAACAAAGAGTATTTCATCATTGATGAGAGGAAAATTATAACAAAATAACATTTTCTGTAACTCACTTGGTACTCAATTAAAATGCCATTTCTACTACTGCCTTTCTAGGATCCAAATATATCGAGTCTATGTAACTTCTCCAACCTGTCTAATCTTTATGCAGCGTATCTGAGCGTGACTATCCCACGCTCAACAAAGCTCACTAATTGCTGCACAGTCTGTCTGGTTGCCAGAGCTAAGTCGTCAATCACACTGGTGGAGAACCCGAGTAGCCTGCCGTCTGGCGGTGATAAAAGGCACTACTCACTACATCCCATCCTACCTTGCACCCAGTCTGTATAGCCTGGCAGCCTGGCCTAGTTAGACTATAGGCCAGGTAACGGGTTCCAGTTTCGTGGTGCATTATTGGTAACGCCTCCATTTTTCTGTTGCATTGTGGGATTGCACCAGATTGGCAGACCACCAGATACACTGGTTCCCGGGGTATCCACTAGGGGGCTCGGCGGAGATATATATGCGGAACCCAGCCAAACCACTAGTCCACTAGTGCCCTGGCCCTAGCAACAACGGGACGTACTACAGTCTAGTTGAAGAACGTAGGAACCCGTTACCTGTCCCTTATTTCATTAGGGCAGGGAACCAGTCCACCAGTCTGTACCCCTTCCTTCAAAATAGATCTGAATCAAGGTCGAAATCTATCGCTTGCAGATTATATATGCAGATAATTCATAAAATGATATCATGACCTAGAAATTGCAGCCCATGCATGGTTTCAATTTTCTGTCAGGTGGAACTTTTTAGAATATGCCTCCTAGAAGGGATGCTACGTTTGGCGGGTGATGATTCCAATGGCGTTGGGTGTCTGTCAAACATGCTTATAGCATAAATATCCACATGGGAGTTTGAAGCCCCACGTCGCACTGTGACCGTGTGAACTATGTTTGTTGGCATCCGACATTCTAGTAGGTTTTATGAGCCATCGCTCATTACATATCTGTTCATAATTAAGACTTCTGATGATTAATAGCAGGAAACATACTTACTTCTGGTCTTTTGAACTGAAAATACATCCTGATGCCGGAGGCAAAGGGACATATTTCCGGAACAAAAGACCAAGAACGGCATCACTTCTCCCACAGTAAATATGTTCCCAAATCATTATAAACCTGAAAGAATCGTCAAAAACGCCATTTTGATTATTTATATGCCAGTGGTCATTCACTACGACCCGAGGTCACAAATATTATCATTACTGCACCCCGAGCTGCAGGTAGTATTTCATAGATGTTTGACTACAGGTATATAATATCATTATATACCTATAGTCGAATGTCTTACTTGTACTGACCAGGAGAACAAATTCCTCGATATTTTGGTCAGAAATACTCACTTCGGTCTTCGAACTCGTGATTATTTCTGACCAAAATATCTTTGAACAGATTCCATTCAGTTACACTAATTATGTCTCCATATAATACGCAGCTATGGGTGGTCGGGTGTTATCAGTATGAAGCCTACGTTCCTTTCGTCATATACTCTCGTGACCATGGTATTTCGCATGTACCCAACACGATCAACAAGTTGGCCATCCCACTGTCGTTATGGGCAGTTTTAAAGATAGGGAGTATGTTTGTGTTTCCCTTCACATTAAAATCAAGTACTGATATTCTTATATCATCTAGGCCTTTGTGACCATAGGTGCTGAAATATCTACCAATAAAAAGAAATTAAGTTTTCTGCAAGCTTGCGCGTTTTCTCGTTTTCAGTTTCCTACGGTATATTGTGTATACCACCACTTAATTACTTCTTTGACGGTCACAGCTGTCATCCTGGTACTTTTGTGATGTTTAATAACTGATTTCTCCTGAGGATAAGAGTTATCAATAACAACAGAATTAATAATTACATTCACTTCAGCACCTTCTGTGTTTTTGTCAGCTCAGTGTGGTGGCTACTAATGAACGAGTTGCTTTTTTACGTAGACATCAGCTGCAGTGAAAAACTGACACTGATATTGTTACCCATTGGTCGTTAGAGTAAGCATATTTTACTGAAATATTTTTTTGTGATGAAGTGGTGTTTTCAAGTGAGCATAACCAGAACTATTAAAAGATGGTCAAATAATGTTGCTGCAATAGTGTCAAACAGTGGGATCAAGTAAACTGTCTTTACAACCATGAGGAAACATGATTATTGAGCCTGTAGCGATAGACATTGAAGGTCTTTCATCTTTGAAATACGGCCTGACGCCATAGGCAAAGGGCCATATTTCAAGGGTGAAAGAGCGAGAAGGTCATAGCTCAGTTACTACGTTTCCTTATTATTAAATACCTGGAAATCTTTGGGGAAAAAACTCCATTTTCATGACTTACTAACTAGCCATCATTTACTACGGCCCTAGGTCATATACATCATTAATACTGCACCCCTAGCAGTACGTAGTGTTTCATAGATGTTCGACCACAGGTTTACAATAATATATATGACAATAAGATGACTGATGTGACTATCACAGAAACTGATTGAATTTAACATATCCAGGCATGAACAGAGATTGTGAGGTAGTCTTAGTTCTTCCGTAAGCTGTTAGAGGGCACACTAGGAGTTCCAGTCTCCAAGCAGATCGGCTTTTTGGAAGTCACATGCCACCAAACAACTGTGAGGAGAGTGAGTGAGTTCCAGCATAACCTGTGAAGATGGCGCAGTTATTCGGGGACAGAGTCTGTTCTCAGGGTCTATTGAGATCCATTGCACCCACAGCCTGGTGTTTGTCTTGACATTGGGGGGCAAAAGGCCTCTCTTGTATATTACTGCAGCATAGAGTAGATTTTCACTATCTGGTGAGTGCCGACTAAGTAAGAGAAATTGAGAACTTGATTTCGGCCAAATATATACTGAGAAAACCGTGTTGCTACCAATCAAAGTTACTAAAACCACTTATAAATCAACTTGCATTGGAAACACCTTCAGGCTACAAGACAGGAGTGGTTACAATATACAATATTCAATGGTTTTGTGGGCAGGGAGTTGTAAACAATGAGTGGTTGACGTGTAATAATACCCAAACGTTAGTGAGTATATTACGATGCCACCCGTGAGTGGTTTACAGACCCTGTCCATAAACCATCAATTGCTGTATTCATTTATCCATCTTCTCCAATAAATCAAATCCAGGAATTGCCATAATGAAGGTTTTATCAATAGGGAATTACCTTTTGGCTCTATATCACAAAGGGACTATTTTCGCGTAATCAATGGCTTTGAGGCCGTATACAGTGGGTTTGAATCTGTGTACAATGGCTATGGTATCTGACAGGTCTTGAATAATGGGTAGCGGTTTACAGACTCCCCTTACATTTTCAATGGGGATTTCGTATACGATGGATAATAAGATGGATAATGTTCACAAAACTATAGCTGGATGATAAACAGTAAACAGAATATGCTGCTACTTTCTGGTTTCCCCTTCTGAAGGCCTCTGTTATCGACCCGAGACTCATCCTCTGATACTCCCCTGTTTTGGGTTATTGACTCTCGTCCACTTGTTGTGAATGTGGGGGAGTGTGTCGGTGAGCGAGGCAGTGGGCGTACTGAGCATACTCCGAGTGGCGCAGCCGCAATAAACAGCTCTGATTGCCGCAGAGCCTTCTCATTATATCCGTGAATTACAAACATGTGACCGGAGACTGCTGTAAGTAGGAGGGACAGGATACCAGGCCTTAGTAGTCGGCGAATCATATTCCATTGACGTTTCTACCGTAAAAACGACCATTCAGTGAAAATCTCAAAAAAATAATTTCAATCACATGGCCAACGATTTCCTATTAAACTAGTCATGCGGAATACAAGCCCTCGTGTGTATTATTGAATTAGTATTATGAAGGAACTGCATCGAGATTGGTAACTGCTGAAAATATGCCATGAGTTTTGGTGAAGTAATCTCACGAGGTAAAGCTGAGTGAGATGACATAGCAGATCAAAACTTATGGCATATTTTCTATGACTATGGATTGAGGGCGGCTCAGATTTTATCTCACCCCTATCACTGACTGGTTGACTAACATTTGGGATATTACTCATTGGGGTCTTTTTTACAATACTCCATGGATGTTGAGTATGATTTCCCAATGTTATGTCTCTGGAAAAAACACACCAGGGGTGAGATAATTAGAGTTAATATAAAGGGTCAATCTGTCACTGCATTGTTGACTGTATTTACTCTCTTATTTGATAGTGTTTCCATGTTATCTATAATCATTACCAATACAGTATATTCTGTTGGAATGCTTTCTAAATCCACCATTTTAGATATACTAATTTACATTTTGGGAATCCTTAACTGTTCCGGATTTTCTGGAAACCCTAGCAATGAGGCGAACCCCGGAGGCGCATGTCTGACGAGTACACAGTACCGTTATTTTGATCTGCGTTGTCGTATTCTCCGCATAGCTGAGGAGAATATGACCATACAGATCAAAACCAACGAAATTTTGTATCTATTATTAAGCATTCCAAATATAACTTAACTAAGGAAAGACAAAATAGCGGCCGATCTTCTCACGCACTATTTTGCACCCTGGGGACTTTTTTCTGAATTATATCCTAGGAGAAAACGGCTTTCCGTATTCTATCGAGTATTAATCTGAATGCTCCATGGGGCACATAGTAATTGCTAGTTCCGCCATCATCCGCCAGTATATTGTAAGATAGCGCCACTGTAGTCGGGGGTCAACCACTATTTTCTGTTGTCATAATCTATAGATACTTGTGAGATGAGGCTAAAACCCTTTTATGGCAAACCAGGAAAAAGGTTTTTATTAAAATTTATTATTAACTGGACCCGCCAACTGGTATTTTGTTTAGCGTTGGAGGGGGGGGGGCACGATGGCCACGTCCATAACACAATAGCTATGCAGCCATAGATTTATTATGGAGACTTCGTATAAGGTGGATGATAGAACTAGGAGCAAAAGGTATGCATATCAGGGATGAGATAATTAAAGATCTATTACTGCATTGTTCGCTCTATTTACTCTATATCAAGTAGTGTGTCTCCATGTTATACATTACCAATGCAGTATATTCTGGGTAGACTTTCAGGGAAACCCAGTTTACTACTGGCAAACCTTGCAATAAGGTGAACCTGCACGGCCGTGCATATCTAACAGAGTAATATGAAATCTACGGCATCACCCGATCCCCTCATCTCCGTAATAATTCACCAGGCGTCTTCCCACAGTCGACCAGGGCTCCTACAGATGATTGCTTCATCCCGAAGAATTAGACGGTAGATTCAATATCAGTCGTCTGCCACAGTAACCAGGCGAGACAGCCTCTGTTTCCCCCATAGACTTAACATTGGGAACCTGTACTCAACGCCCATGCAGTATTGTAACAAAACACTCAATGGGGGATGAAACGCTAGCCCATGAGTCAGTGATAGAGGTGAGATCAAATCTGAACCACATTAAATCTGTAGCCATTGGTAATACACCATTCATTTGGTCTGCTACGTAATAATACCCTGCTTTGCCTAGTGAGATTACTCTGCCATCAAAACATAGCAAATTTTCAAAGGCTACAGATCTCGATAGAGTTCTTTCTTAGTTCCACTGGTAGTCACGTTGGTGTCCTGATATGGATTTGATACTGGAGACAGACGCACGGACGCTGGATCTCCTTCCTCGTGTCCAGCATCTTGACGCTTTCATCGCAAAGCTTCCTCCTCGTTAACTGGAAATCTCTCCTCAGTTCCTTAAATCACTCTCAAATCTCCCCTGAATCTAAACTTCATTCACACAAATCCCGGCCACGCGATTGGCTATTGGGCGGATCACGTGCAGATGGGCGTCCCAGTCTGTGAGTGTCAAGGTCGTGTCAAGGACGCCGCAGATAATGCGTGCTGTTAATAGAAAAGTGGGGCAAGAACAGGATCTGTTTGGAGAAAATACTCGAGATGTCAGGTTCAATTTAAAGATTACGACAGGATGAAATGGACCTGCTCTTAGAGAAGTGGTGAAAAAGATCAGAATACGAGGGAGCCTGAAGCTGCCTTCTAAATAGAAACGGTCTTAAAGGCCTTAAAGTTGTGGTAGATTTGCTTTGAGCTTCCCGCCATAACAAAAGTGTATGGATCCTAATGTGTTCTGTAAACACAGATGTAGTATTAGGCAACCTTCATAAAAATGTGGATTCCACTGGTCTTAGGGGTTCATTGGATAGTCTCTGGCCTCTCCGGAATATATCGAAGAACATCGTATAGTGACACGTATCTTTCAGACATGGTGAGTAGCACCAGAAACTATCAGAAATATTTGGACGCAGTTCCACTGCCAGATATGTTTCTGTTTTCTTGAGTATATTTTCAGAGGTTGATATAAGGCTATCCTGATATTGAACGTTAAGTCGCAAGACGTTCACCTATAATACCCATTGAATAGTGTATGACTATTAATCCGGCCAAATATGATCAATAGATTTTTAAATGTCATCAATAGACTCAAAGCTTACAGATAAAGCCAGGGTAGTATCGATGTGTAATTATGATAAGATTAAACTCTAGCAAATCTACGCACAGCACAAAGAATGCGTCAGTAATAGGAATATGAAAAGCTCTGTGGAGAATCTCCGTCCTTTATTCTATGCTCTCGGAGTTGTCACAGAAGGAAGTCTTTGGTTTTGAGCTGATTGTCGTCTGCTGACGTGCTAATGGCGCGCTGCGACGCCGCCGCCAGAACACATCTGTATTTACGTTCATTTGTCGTCTGCTCATTATTGTCTGCAGACTGCAGCGCCTCCAGACCTCAACGTCTGGGACATCAGCAATGCCCTCTACCAGGTCAGTCCCCGGCCTGCCGCCATGTTCTCTTAACAGTCACCGGCAACCAGCAATTGGTATTCCGGTTCCGGTGTCCTGCTTAATGAACCCTCGACTCGTGACCTTCTTTGGTCGTTCGTTAACCAGCACTAGATTGCGCCTGGACTGAAAAACTAATATCGAATGGTTTCCTGTTTGTATTTCTGTTGTTATTGACGTTTGACTTGCATACTTTTGCCTGCGTCTCATATTAAACGATTTCTCTTTCAGTAATTATCATAAAATCAATATTCTACATACGGACATCGGTGACCTATTTTCTTGAACATTTGCCATGTTTCAGACAGCACGAAGTTAACACTGAATATATATGTATAGGACCGTTAAAAGGAAGAGATTATGATAAATGGCATATGTCGTCGATGGTCTTCAAAGATCTTCTGCCCCTTGCTCGTAGACATCGATGCGGAATTCTTTCTTTTCTGCATCCTCTTTGTTACTCTTGGTTGTCTTTAAGTCATGGGACTAACTCTAACCCCAATACTAAGTGGGACAGGCTATCCTGAGCACATTTTATGCTCAGAATTTTCTAATCTTTTTTTTTTTTTTTTAATAATTACGATAAGAGGTTCCACTGGGCATGAATTAACAGACATCCAATCATAGAGACTCCCATATCTGGCAATCGTAATGGTATTCGGCGGCCGTAGATTTGTTTAATCGTTGAAGGCTCAGCAATTAACTGACATGGGTGGAGTTGAGGAGAGATTATGGATGCTAAATAGGCGGCGTCTAGCCCATTGATATTTATCTCACTCCTGGTATTTTTCCCCATATACTTAATACTAGTTACTCATACTCAACAACCATGGAGTATTGTAAGAAGATGTGTGATGATGTCACACATACTAGCCAATTAGTCAGTGATAGGGGTGAGATAGAATCTGATTCTGTACTTAATCTGTAGCCACTGAAAAGACGCCATTCATTTTGGTTTGCTAGTAATCCCAATCGACTTTGCTTCCTGAGATTACTTCGCAACCACTAGTCATGTCATATTGTCAGTGGCTATGGATCTCGATGTAGCTCCTTCTTATTATTCCAAAGGCAGTCCCCTTCTGTTTGATTTTAAAGGATCATTTCACACTGGTCAGCATCCTCATTTAAGACATGAAAATGTCCTTTCTCTTTACCAGAGACCTCTCGATCTGCGACTCTGCCTTTGTCTACACCACTTGATATATATCAGAATTGTAGTGGTATTCATTAAGACACCAATTTCTTTACAAAATTTGGGCTATTAGGCATCGTGAATTTATGACTGTTGAGCTAAATCAGAAATGTGGTTAGATTTTGATCTATTCTTTTTAATAGAGCAAGAAATAGAAGGTATTCCTATACTCTTATGAATGATATGTGCGCTGTCTGTTAAACACATCATATGACTACTCTTGGAATTTGAAGAAATCATATTAGGTTTTATTTCTTGTTCGTTCTGATCACAGTTTGCTTATCATTAATGATGTTGATTAATGTGTGAACTTCTTTTGTGCCTATTGACGAAATACTTGTTTTACTTGTACATAACATTCCTGATTGTGCAAGGATCGTGCACGATCTGAAATTTAAGTACCTGCATTTTCACCTGTTTCATTACATACTTTTTATCAGACTTCTTTTCCCTTCCACATATGAAAATGTCAAATCGTATCATCTCGAATACATTTTGACTTCACATGTTATTTTGGTGGCCATAACTATACCTTTTCTTGCGTCAAAGGAGAATCAGTATGTTTTACCAAAAACAACCACACGCATTCAAACACCAAAGTAACATTTAATCTCGTCAGGCATTCATAAGATATGTCCAATAATCAAAACATAATCAAGATTTCTTCTAACTTTTATAGTAGGGGTTGGGGAGTTAGCTCAGTGGTTAAGGTACTGGACTTGGGATTCCAGTCCCACTGCAGCCACTCCTCTCCTTCATCTCCAGCAGTGGTAGGTTTGCTGCTATATCAAAGGCCAATCCCTCTCATACCATGTCTATGTGGTGTGGGAAGTAAACGATCTCTCATATCGGTAATTTTGTAGGGATGAGATTTCTCATAGATTCGATCACTACCCTTATGTTGTAAAAGAACGTTGAGAAAGTCTGGAAAGGACCTGTAATGGTTGACTGACCACTCTAGTGGTGAAAACCCAGCGAGAAAAGCTGAACCGTGAGGTAGTCGCTACATACCCTCAGGGTCCCTTGGGACGTTAAATAAACAAACCAATTGCCCTTGTTTCTTTTTAGATCTGATTAATGAACGTTACTCACGCTGATGTTTCTCTCCTGCAGGCCAAGGCTGCGTCACTTCCGGCGGCCGGTAACTTCCTGTACCAGCAGGAGATGTCGCAGTACGGCACGGCGCCCTTCACGACCTCTGGCGGCGGCCAGCCGCTGTCGCCCTCACACCAGGTCTACAAGATCCCGTCAAACCAGAGTTCGCCGTCCCGCGCCCACCCGCTGCCCCAGAGTGAGTCCCCACCTCTCATCTCACACCAGGGAGCTGTTTCAAAACGTGGGTTAAGTCTATGGTTTTGAAACAGCTCCCTGGCGTTTATTCCCCATAGACCTAACATTGGGAACTCGTATTCAACGCCCATGGAGTATTTGAAAAAAATACTCAATGGGAAATGATGTCACATATGTTAGCCAAATAGTCAGTGATAGGGGTGATGAGATAAAATCTAAACCACACTTGATCTTTAGCCACTGAAAACATGCTATGAGTTAGCATATTTTCAGTATCTATGGATCTCGATGCCGTTCCTTATCATTATAAGACCACTTTACTGTGTCACGCAAACTCTCATAACCAAGAGTTCACTCACTACGGATTCATCCTTGAAATACGGCCCAAAATACGGCCCAAAATACTTATGACACAAGCTTTGGATATTCAAACAATTAATGACTGTGGCTATCTACAGACAGTATGCCATGGTGTGTAGTTACATATGAATTAGGTCAATTAGTTCTGTTACTAGAAAGACTAAGTTTATGACAGTTTGCAGATGCCTGACCGAAAATCTATGGTAACATAGATTTTTATGTAACGATACAAATTAAAATAATTAGCGACTTCCCTTACCTTGCAAGCTAATCATATTTCTCAGCTTTTTGTCAATCTCAACTTGCTTCTGGTCTTTGAACGCTTTGCAATAGGTTCTATTTTATGGACTTGTTGGCTCTGTCAAACAAGCTCCAGCATAATAGATGGTGTCTAACTGACTCTTAAGCGCTCTGACTGTGCCTATGCCGATCAGCTTAGCATTGTGTTGGGCCTGGACACTAACTTATTTGATGAACTGTACTCTTCTATTGTATTCTATTCACCAGATTAACTTTCGGCAACTTTTACTCACATGTTACATGTGTTTATCCTCGTAACTACACTAACTGTAAATGGAGCAAACATTAATAATTACTAAGCAATACAAAATCAGTTAACCCTATCGGGCATGATTGTGCCTATAGGAGAACAAAATATCAATTTGTAAGTAGTATTTGGAAAATAAATTTCAATTTGTAAGTAGTATATGGGAAAAAACATAAATGTGTAAGTAGTATATGGAAAAACAGATATCAATTTATAAGTAGTATATGGAAAGTAACACCAGCCATACCAAACCCCAAATATTGTGCAGTCTTGAGGAAAATTATGCACTGTACAAGTTTCAGCACATATGTGCTAAACTGTGGATTCCACCGTGCGAGTGATCTATGATGAAATGGAGAACGGGTGGGCTCAGTAAAAAATGTACAAGCATAGCTGGTGATGAAAGCACCCACTTTTGTTCTGATGATTTTTGGCACTAATTTGATTTATTATGCGAATACATTCACCATGTAAAGATGTTACACGATATTCTTCTATATATTCCGATGAGACCAGAATCTTTCCTATGAAACCTTAGTCTGGTGGAGTCAGCAGTGTATATTACACTGACGACAGACTAACATCATTGTCATCAAGGCCCAGATTAATGCAGTAAAGCTCATGTCGACTTGAAGAAGTGACCTCCACTCATGACAACACTCTCGCCTGCTTCAGTTCCTCTTGGCTGTCTTTAAGTCATGTCTTTTTGTGTTGCGTTCACATCCTTCTGTAGATTCACCAACCCACCGTGCCTACGTCATCAACCATGACGTCATATACCCCCCGCCGGCCTCACCCTCCAGGGTCACGCCCCTAGCGACGTGTGAGTAAACTAAACGCCGCTGGCGTCGCCGTGACCTCGCAGTGCTGACGTCACTGTGACGTCACAGTAAGCTGGCCGAGAGGACACGACCACAGTCACGAGTAGTTAGCGAGTTTCCCACCAGTGGCGTTGCCGTCATCACCAACCTTGGCTCATTCTTGATTCTTACTTTGTTCTCTCTAAGTTCTAATTCACTCAGGGTCAAAACACAGCAAGCCTTCCTCTATCATCTCTATCAATATGTTCATTGTGTACTATTTTATGATAGACAATCAAGTCAAATCTTTCAAAACCTAGTCATTATCCATACCCTGGAGTTTAATTCATTTTCTTTTTGTATAAAGAATTCTGACATCACTTCCCCAGCAGAATTATTTCTATTCAATGAAAAAATTCTATTCCCTTCTTATCTTTTTGGAACCATTTTCATCCTGTTCTAGTTTATCAGGGTTTTGACTTTATCTGTGAGAGGCGAAACTTTAGATTATTAATCACAGACACTTTTCCTTATCAGTTTCAGAAGTTGTCTCCTCAGTCCAGTATCTAATATTTAGAAAACGAGGCGAAAGCACTTCTATACTCAACCAAAAAAAAAAAATCAGTCCAGTATCTGGGCGCCGCTGTTCCCTTCTCTTTTCTTCTAACCAGGTGTGAGAACCTCACCTGTCTTAGATATGCCTCCAACCTACTATGACGGACTGCGACACGCTACGATAGACCTCCCGACGTGCTACGATGTCGGCGACACGCTGTCACCATAGCACATCACTGAGCTCTGCGATAGGCCTCTGATAGGGCCACGAAGCGCTATGAAATTCAAACATGTTTGAATTTCGTAGACACCCTACGATTCAGAATTATTTTCGTCATAGCACGTCACCATGTATCATAGAGCACGGCAACAAAACCTGACTAATTGATGCCGAGCTCTAGGATTGTGTCACAATTTTGATTTGTGTGTCACAGAGCTCTCTGGTGCGTTAATCGTAGAGTGTCGGGATGAGAATCGCAGTAGGTGGACACCCCTGTCTGAATCACACCTCACTCCTCTCATGGAGTTACTCGGGACTGTGGTCGCTGCCTCCCGCCTGTACATACTACCTAACACAGTATCCTAGGGTCAAGGTCGTTCCTCGTGACGTTATGTAGAAGTCTGACGTCATATTGTGACGTCACGTCTATGTCTGATGGCGTGTGGTGGTGCACAAGGCTTTGTTGGCTGCATCATGAGAGTTTTTATTTGCTCCACACATTCTTTATTCTTTCTGCATACTCAGTAAAGCATCTTTTATACTTTTCTTACCAATGCTTGCTTACTGTATCTTTAATTTCAAATAAGTTTCCTGTTATTAATTATTCTTATGCCCCGAGAATGTTAACGATTGCTAATTCAGCTATATTATTTGTGCAGTTACATCAATTTATGTCTTGTCTTTATGTATACATTATTTGTTTAACTTTGTATGTGTTTTGACATTGTGGTTTATGTATATACATCACATTAGTATTTGTAGTTAAGTGTTTTCCGGCATCCATCTACCATTATCGAAACGGGACCTGTGCTGAAGCCCAGTAATAAGAGAGAACATGGTTACTGCGGCTATAGGGATGGCTGTTTTAGGTCTTTTGTAACATATATACATCCTACCGCCATAGCCAGACAGATGTATATATGTTACAATCGGCAACTACTTTTACTTATTATCATATACCTAAATAACATGAAAAAAACGCCATTTTATTTACTTACCAAGTTGCTTATTCACTGCCTGTTGTTGGTGCTCAGTAACTACGGGTACAGTGCGCCCGAACATTATCTATACTGCACCCCTTGCAGCAGGTGGTATTTCTCAGGCGTTTTTCCATAGGTATATAGTAATCATCACAAAGTTTAGAAGGGGTCTAAACTTCAGCATTGGACTGTTTGTTCTACTCAAAGAATGTGCATTTACTGCCGTGTTTAATTCCATTATAGGAGTGAATTATTGCATTATGGGAGCTTCTTGCCGATTTATTGTAGAGAACTGTCTTCGCTGTACAAAGTATATATGTTGTTGGTTACGTGAGTCAACTATAGAACTAAAGTATATATACTTTTGGTATTTTAGCTTCCAAATTTATCATATCTTTTTTGCATGGACTATGAAGGGTCTCAGTATGTTGCTTTGAAATGATGTTTACTAAGGCTGGTATGAGAAGGATATTGCTTCGTAGTAGAGTTGCGTCCATACTCCTATTCATTCATGGACTGAATCTGTGACAATGGTTGAACATTTTGTGAATTTCTCTATGGCTTTTTCAACATTTGAAGCCAAGAAAATGAACATTGTACCCACTGACCTTGACTTTGACCTTGACCTTATAGTGGGCATGATCCCCAACCAGCGGCACTCGGTGGCCTATTTACCGGACGGAAGTGCAGGATTCCCACCGGATTCGCGCATGCCTCAGAGTCGTAGTTACCATGACTACTACGAGGGGTCATCGCGGTCAGGCAGTGCTACGCCGACGGCGAGCGACCAAGAAACCACGTGAGTAGCGACACGGCCTGCTTCCATTGACGTGCGATTACCATTCATGAGCAAACCCTAGAAGGAAGCAATCTTAAATTATTTTTAAATTTATGTCTTATACCTCTCACCTAGAGTTTTTCAGGTACATATCGAATACATAAGTATACGCGTTCACGTCCACGATGGACAATCTTGCTCAATCATCATTCAAAGAAATATTACAAAAATAACATGAAAGGATTATACAATATGTATTATATCTTCACACGTATATTTAACCCTTGAATTGCCATGTTAAAGACTATATCAAAGGGGGTTTGCTGAGTCCCCATACGCTGTCAATGGGGTTTTGGTATACTATGGATAATAAGGGCTATATGTCTGTCGTTTGTTGTATTAAACTTGCGCTCGGAACCTTTATTGGCGTTACTTACACAGAACGTCCTGACCATGCTGTACAAGCTACAAAATGAGATGATAATTTATGGTTCATGCGAAACGAGGAATTTACGCTGAGTTCTGTACGAACCGTAAATTATTATTGAGTTTTGTGGCTTGTACAAGCATAGTAGGTTGTTCTATATTTGTTATATACCAGAAATTAATAAAAATGATTAATTCAATTTTGCCCAACAACTAATATTTTAGTTAACGCATACGGAACGGAGTCCCGTATTCTGTTCCGTACAGTATTTTTACGTTCTATAGTGAAACAGTGCGTGTTTAAGTATATACGGCATGGGTATATAATAAAATATGTATGTGGACATTTGGCATTGCAGTCACCGGATGGACAAGATGGAGGCCCAACTTGCCAACCTGGCCGCCTGGGTTCAGACAGCAGTTGTCCAGCGAGACGGAAGTAGGCCCGGAAGTGCGCGAAGCGACGCCAGCCTCACCTCCGATACTTCCGCCAGAAGCAGTAAGTAGTCCGCCACCAAAAGTAGTCCCTGCGGGGTGGGTTCACCTGGGATGTATTACTACCTGTCAGGGGAGTCGGGGGGTGTTAGGTGTTGGGAGTCAGCTGTCAGTAAGTAGTAATGTAATGAGTTAGTGACGCTGTCACCATCGACTTCTTGACCTCCTGAATCAATGCAATGCTTCTCAGTCAATTATGGTGCATTAACAAACAAGTAGCTATCCCTAGGTAAGGTCACGTAAATAGTTATTATGTACTCTCTGTGTTATCTCATCTCGACGAGGGCTAGTGGCTCTATCAATAGCCTTGAGGTTCTGTCAGCTGCTAGCATGATTTTTTTCTTTTTCGTGGAACCTGTTTTGACCTGCTGTAAGATTCCAATAAACAAGATCATCCATTGACAGTTTGTTTGTATCAAACCTTTACTACAGGCAGTTGATAGAAACATTTGGGATCTTGGTATAATTTGGTGTGTGAAGTTTAAGAAACATGAGAATTGCAAATGGCACATTAGATGGCATCACATTCGGCAATTACAGGTTGGTACCTTTGGTGGCCGTCAGGCGGCTTACAATCGGTACTGTTGGTAGTTATTAGTCTCTGGGAGTAGCTGTTTGATACTGTATGTAATTGACCGAACTGGTCGGTAGTAAGGGTGTATTCCACCAGACTGTATTCCACCAGACCGGTAGTATGGCATGAAAAAAGCACAACGCGGCAGCCGCATGGCAACCGTTTTTGCTCAAGTATAGAGACTGGGGCGGTGGAGCAGGTACATGCCCACCGGTGGAAACCACACGGCAATGAACGGGCAAAACCTAGTAAACTAGGTTTCGCCGTCTACCATTCAGTTACTGGCCAGGGTAAAACTGCAGATCCGTGGTCCCTATCTTATAACATAGGAAATGTCAGTCAACCTACCTTCTTCATTTACCATAATACATGTTTTCGCCGGCCCATCCACACTAAGGTGATCAAACATTCTGGATTATATTATACTTCTTTTACTTTGAAGTTATGGAAGTGATATTCTTCTGCTCTGAAATACGTACTTAGAAGCTATCAAATCTGTCGAGTTTCGCGCGATGTTTTGTATGCACTCATACTATTGACATACAGGTACTGGGGACCATGGATCTGCAGTTTTACCCTGGCCAGTTACCAGCTGGTGGCTGGCGGCAGTGGATTTGTACATATTATAAGCAGCTGCCATGCAGCGCTCTTTTGATGCCAGACTGCCGGCTCAGTGGAACACCCCCTTAAATGGATTGTGTCATTATCTGACGGGCACTGTAATGAGCTACTTGACGATATTGCCAGTAAGTGGGTGGAACTAAGAGTATCCTTTGAGCAGCTTAGAAAGTCAGGGTAATCTGTTCCTTGACACTGTCAATAGTTGGATATCACTGTCAGTGACGAGTAGACACTGTCAGTATGTGGTTATCACTGTCAGTGACGAGTATATACTATCAGTAACTGGTTCCTACTCTCAATGTCTTGTACATATTCTGTTAATATCTGAAACGTTTCATATGTTTACGGTCCAGGTTAGGTATCGTTTTAAAGTGGATTAACGTGGGTGATTAGGTTAATGATTCTGGGGTTATTATTGGCCGGATGAAGGGGACCAACACGAACTATTTGACCGTTACCCACTTTTATCTTATAGTTCATTCTTTTGTTCTCACCACTATAATCGTACCCTGATATCTTAAACCAGCAACTAAAATAAGCATTGTTCCAACGAATGAATATATTCGAATCAATAAAATAGATAAAAAAAATAAAATATTGAATAATATCCCTTATGCTCATACTTACACTTGTTTATTATCTAAACCCTATTGTTGATTTTGTATGTTAAACCTCTCCTTGTCCGTTTCCCTTTGCACAGCTCATTTGGAAGTCCCCATTCCTTCCCAATATGCAAAGCCAGGTAGAATCGGATATGATAACCACCTTGCTACCTCCTACTCTGCAGCCATACCAACTTGTAACAATAATAACAAACTCAAATGCAACCAAACTCTGCCCTAACAGTTGGTCCCCTGCAAGGCCTTCTCTGATTGGACAATAAGAACGCTTTGTTCTCCATTGCTTTAAAGGCCTTCTCTGATTGGACGATAAGGACGTTTTGTTCTCCATTGCTCTACCTTAATTAGCGTCCCTCACCCAGCACAAAATTACAGATATTGTTCTCTTCATGTAAATTAGGACTTGCCAGAATGAAGACAGTTTGCGGGGAATGCATAGTGTCGTTGGAAAGGCTGCAGGGTAACCAAGGTATTCCTTACCACCTTGTGACCAACAAAATAATCCCAGTGTCAGAGTGATTATTTTGCATTAAAAGCCAAGCTGTCTTTTCCAAGTCCTACTAACACAATAGACTATCTTTTATCGTAAGTGTTTTTTATACAGAGGCATGAAGTTAACTAACACTACTAGCTGTTTGTAGTGAATGCGATAAAATAAGGAGAGTAAAATCCTAGGATTTCAAGAGCAGTCGAGTATGATTATATTCTATAAGTTTGTTTTCTTAAAGACCTGTCTCTGAATAAGTTTATACTTTTAAAGATCTGTCCTTGTTTAGCCTCTTTAGTAGAAATAACTGCACAGCGCACAATTTAACAGTTATTTTAATGGTGCACATAGCCGCAACCCGTTTACCATTTGTCCTCCAAAGAGAATTGAGCAGACCTGGTTCTATAAGTATTGAATTACTGGTAGGCTGTATCTGTGACAATTTATCATTATTTATCATTCGGCGACAGTTATACAGATTTAACGATAGATGGTGATGCATCTTGGATAGTCTGTTTTTATTTATTTATTTAGTTGTTTTTGAAATTAGGATAAAGTATCTCTCCGGTGTAGGTGTCACACACAAGTATATATGACAGAGCTAGCAGGCTGACAATAACACAGGCCATAAGTCAATGAAAAAGGGAATATTAACATCGGAAATTCAGAAGCATTGGTTTAGGAAAGGTTTGTTTGTTATTGACTAATGATAATACATGTATCAGAAAAATAAAATCGCCCTACATAAACCAGAAATAAAGAATAGATCAAGAATTAAATTAAGACAGGATATGGCCCACTATTGTTTAATGGACATCGGGGATATTATATGGATACATGGTTGGTGTGCCTGAATGAAGTCTGCTCCTTGTTTTTGTCAGAAATATTCCCCGAGTTTGAAGAATATTTCCGACCAAAACAACAAGGAACAGATGTATTCTAGACACACTCACTATGCCTCCTTATTATCATATACCTGGAAACCAGTTTTTTAAAACACTGCCATTTCAAAACATGCCACGTGGTAGACAGTGCACTATTATTTCGTGCACAGTGTGCAGAGCGTAATCCATACTGCAGGGCAGTAAGTGAGACATTCGCGCACTTGTATATGATATTCTAGTACAATGGGTTCTCACAGAGAATATTCTAAATTTCCTCTTATTAGTCAATAGTAATGTCCCTAACACGGCTAATAGAAATGTCAGAAGATGATGGTTGCAGGTTGTTGATTGGTTGACAGCTGACGTCATCTCTGACGTCATTGTATACAAACCCTGCTGTGACGTCCGTCGTGGCGCGTCTCCCCAGCGTCCGTTCCGTTACACCGTGCCGTAACACCGTACCGTAACACCGTGCCGTATGAACCCTGTGCTGTCCTTGTGGTGCCCCCATGCGGCTTGTCGTAGACCGCGCCAGGACGTAGACACACGGGATGGCTTTCATCGTCCTCCACCCTAGTCTATTTTACATAGTGCTCAGAGCAGTGTCCTGCACAACATTCAGTAGTCGGGGTCGTATGCTGCACCGATTTTTTGCTCGTTTGATATTATCCACAAGTTAAATATAAGACCTTTCCAGAATTAGAATAACGACCTTTTAACTTCAGCATTTGCATACTACTTTTAGTTTGCCTTTGTTTGTTAGCAGAGAAACGGTTTGAAACCGCCGAGTAAGAGATGATTCTGTGTAATGTTTGGCCTGCTCATACTTATGTAAGAATAGCCATTTTGCTGCCATTGTTGAAGCATTAAAGGCCCCATGCTTGCTCTCTGATTGGAGGGCCCTTTTAACTTTGGCCGCCGTTTGTTTTCAGAGAGTGAGAATGCGACACCCGTCCGATCACCTTCCACGCCCCCAATCACAGGTATACTGCCGCATGACGCCCCGCGTGCTCTCTGTGACGTCACTGTGGCATGACGTGTGACGCGTGGCTTGTGACGTGTGGCGTCTCCGAGTTGCTCAGTTTATTCTCACGCCACCCGACGAGTACAGACTTGGCATTGTATTCCCGAACCATGTTCATCTCACCCCTGGTATTTTTCCCCGTAGCCTCAACGTTGGCAATTTGTACTCAACGCCCATGGAGTATTGTAGAAAAATACTCTGTGGGGGATGATGTCATAGTCATTAGCCAAATAAGTAATAAGAGGGGAGATATAATCTGAACTGCACTCGAGCCAAAGCCACTGAAAATACAACATTCATTTTGGTTTGCAACATAATCTCACTTGGCTTTGCCTCGTGAGAATACTTTGCAGCCATAGCTCATGGTATATCTTAAGTGGCTTCAGGTCTCATTGCAGTTCTCTATTAATGATTGACTACGTTCATGCTATGATGATGAATTCCCAAGGAATCACCGCAAATCACTTTCGAACCTTTGAGAGATCCTTTTCATCACAAACCCAATTCATATTAGACATCCTCTCTCGTTTGTAACAACATATCACTTATTAAGAGTCATGGTAACTTGGTATCCTTTTAGGGTCATTTTCCGATTTAAATGTAGTTTTTTATGGAGTTATGTCAAGGCATTCAGCTTGACAAGCATACAATCTAACATGTAAATGCCAAGTCTGTACCTCGTAGGCCAACGTTGGTTTTCCTTTAGCTTCTCCATTACCGCTGCTGTTGCTACTACCGCGCCCCCTATTGAGCTGCATACCAGTCACGTTTTGTCGCCACCTACCGTGGTTTTTCTCAGTTATTTCTGTTCAGTTTAAATAATATTTATCATTACCTTGTACACAGGAAAGCGACCTCTTCTCTACAGTTGGTGTCTTATTTTTTTAGCAGTAATCAGAAAGTGTATCCCTCCGGCAGATGTGCCGAGTAGTCTTCCCTACTCCCTAGGCAATTTCTGTTCACCTAGCAAGAAGAAAAGTGGAGGAAAATGGTCATTTTAGAGTCTTAACGTGACCATTTTTACATATTGTCTGTTTTGTTAGGGTGGGCAGCTTTTCTTGTGACACCGATGTGGTAGCGTCTTTTGGTCTGTAGGTGGCGTCACCTTCCGCCTGTGACGTCATCAGCTGAGCACTGCCAAAACTGTTACTATAGCAACCTGAGCAAACCTTACAAACTCGCAGACCTTGGCCACTATCGTCACATCTATATATCCTTATTTTTGTCATCCTTTGCTAACCCATCCTCTGTGGTGCTAGTGTCTTACCGTATTTCTGTACTGAACAGTGGGTGTTTCCCCAGAGCGTGTGTGACTTTACGGTAGCCATGCACTCTCTGGACTCTCTGCGGTCTCATGGTGTGCATGGCCCCCCTGCCACCGGCCCTCCATTCACCGCTCACCACTCTTCCATTGCAGCTAACTACGTTTTGACCTGCATGAACTACCCGTGCTGGGATTTGGGTGGTCATGATTTTATGTGTAAGTGCGTGTGTGGAAGCATACCGCCTGAAAAAAACATGTAGAGCTACTCAGCAGTAGCTTAGGCCTTGGTCAGCCTAACTCACAGTCTAACACAGGATGAGTAGGTAATTGTGTGAAATAGATCAGGATGTTGCCTTGTACCTTTTCTTGTTCGAGAAAAGAGAGGTCGATAATTACGCGATGGTCTTTGATTATCTCACGTCACGTGGTATTAGGATCCTGGGTGTCTTCTAATGTGATAAATATAATCAATCACCTCTGATGTGAGATTTTAGAAATATTTCAAGGTTTGGAACTGGAATGAAGAGGAGCACAACTGCTTCCTTGAGCATGTGTGTTGCTAATACTTTCTAACAAGTAGCATCTTGGTTACTCTGTACGGTAAATTGACAAGCGAGTTATTTGATGCTGCACCGTAAACAGGGATGAATGCAATACAGGCAATACAGACTGCATGACATACAGGATACAATCAAATCTAGATACGCATCTCACCTGAAAGTTAAGACAAAGCATGCGGGTTATTTCACAGAACAATAAACATCTAAAAGGGAAATGATATATCTACTTCTTGTTACTGGTCGGTCGGAGGCCAATAGACATGTTGATCTCTGGGTACCAGTAGTGGCTCCCTCTCGGTAAAACCACTCGGCAGTGACTTATTTCAGTCCCGTTTTGAGAATCAAATCCAGGAGGATTTTACGATTTGAGAAGCAAGTTCGTAGTTTCCCCTAATAATTATTAAAATACCAACTGCTCTTTAAGATAGTCCATGTTAAATCGTAGCTCGTACAGTAAAATGCACGTCTGCTATTGCCACTCGAGCATCGAGAAGTAACCGTAGAACAATGTCTGTTTAGACATTTCTTATTCATCTAAATGGAAAATACCTCATTTTCATCAGTGGAGTATTCGCCACATACCTCATAGTAGGGGGTTCTTTTCCATTTTTGGCGGCCATTTTGAATTTTGGCTTATAACGCAAATTTCCCATGTATGCTTCCCCGTGGTTGGGCCCAGATAGAGTGAAAGAGCAGGAAAAAAACTGTCCAAGGGACAATTCTCAATAATTAGTACCCCCAAGATGATCATGGGTCTGATGGAATAATTCTTACCATAATGGATTAAATAAGACACTAAACCGTCATTACTATATACATATATATGTTATGCGGTTATGTAGAAAATCTAATTATTGTAATTGATATAATCGTCTTGACAATCAACAGTTTATAAAGAGATTCAGCATACATGGAGTATACCATGCAGACTGGTTCGTTAGAGTGTCCTATTTAATGAGGCTCTATTAAGGCATCCATTGAGGGCGGACGAGTGGGTATTGTAGCTAACCGAGACGACATGCCACATGCGTCATAAACCATTCTGTATCTTACCGAGAGGACATGCCACATGCGTCACAAACCAGTCTGGGAATTGTAAAGACCAATTAGAGCTAAAGAGAGAATAGGACGTCTTGTCATTGGTCAGCGCACAGAAACCCAGAAGAGGTTCACAGATAAGACAGAGGTCTCGGCAGATTTAACCTAAGATCCCAGGAAGGGTTTATCTTTTTATACAAAATAACGACTCTTTATCGATTTGCAGCTCCAGGGTTTAAGTAATTCTGTGTGCTACTAACTGTATGCGCATTGCAACTCATCCTAACAGAATTATTTTGAATGCCACTAAACACAGACATAACATAACATGGTGGATTCTAAATATCGACACATCCCTTTCGAGAAATCTTGGAGACATGTGATTGAAAGGCAGATTTCCGTATCACTGCAAACTAAGATTATATCTTATAATTGGCAGACTTACAAGTGATAATTTATGAGGAATTTTCTTATTGATATCTCAGAGTAGTTTATGTAATAACAGAATGTTCTTTTACGGATATATCATCTATTCAAAGAAAGTAAAGTAATAATCTACCATCCCATGGATTGTTAAAACCAAACTGTGATTGTCACATCAGGGATAGTGAGAAGTTGCTGGATGCCACGCTGGTTCCTGCGCTATCTACGTGCCTAGGATTATCGCAGTTATAGTACTCTGTGGTGCAGGCCGAAGGGTCAAGGTCAGCTTATAGATCTGTACCTGCGCTAATCGTACGACACGAGAGAGGCGCAGGAACCAGCGTGGCCGGCTCTAGGCAGATAACTGTAACAAACATTGATGGCGATGATGTATGACGTGAGGTATGACGTGATGTGACGTTGCAGGCCTGTCGGACGTGTCCTCGGCCACCCCCACGCCGCAGTCGGTGATGACGGCCGACGTGCACACCTCCATACGCACCCTCAACACGCGCGCCAAGGAGCTCAAGGCCGAGCTGCGCACACTGCGCCGCTTACAGCTCGCTAACGCCGAGTGTATGCGCGAGACACTGCACACCACGTTCGCCACCATCAAAGCAAGTCTTTATATTCTCATCCAACTAACACAGAGTCTCCATACTAAACCTATAGAGCCTACTGATCGCTCATGAGTAGAACACGGAAAGCTGTATTCTCTTAGGAGTACTGGGGGAAAAAGTCCATAGCGTCCAAAGTAGTGCATGAGAAGATCGTTGGCCTTAAGTACGTCCGTAAAATCTCTGAAGAAAATTCCCCAACCCCTCTCCAACTTGTATACAATGAATTAAAGAATGAATATTTCCAAAATGTTGTAACCTTAGCCCCCTTTAGATGTGTACGTACCTTATGAATGGCCCCTATCTTAATTTGACAGGAAAGTAAACCATTCAGAACAGCATATAAAAATAAACTAATCTTTTCTATTGAGATCAATCTAAGAATTACCTATCCCATAGTCTGTATTCCGGAGTTGAGCCTGGTTTTGGACTGTAGGTTTAACGACATTGTGGTAAACATGCTTTGTCATTGTGATGTCACACAGGAAGTGCTGTCGACGGTGCCCGGTGCGCAGGACGCGCCTGTTCGGGTGGCGAGGGTCAAGGTCAACCGTCAGCTGAAGAGTTACCAGGACGACAACCGCCGCGTCGACCAGGACCTCGCGTGAGTCTCCTCTCCGCTCTAAAGTAGCTGTAAACTACGCGCACGAACAACGGGGGATTCCCTGCTGATATCACAGATGAAAGTTTACACATCTCCCAAGGAAATCCTTGTTTTCAATTTCAATTTATGAAAAGAGCCTTATTGCATGTATATCATAGTTACCGAGTCACGGGTATCGTCATTCTGCGATGCTACATCAGAACAAATACAGACAGTATGCTACTTCAAACCCTCTTCTAAATTTACTTCTCACAAAGTATCATAGAGGCTATTTACATAATATTTTTATTTATAGTCTGTAGTTGATATGAACTATAAACAAACTAGAGATCTTCTCCTGTCCATACATATAGGTTTCAATAAAGTATGGACAATACCATTTGTGTCATATCGTATACAAGCTTCAGAACGTATGGATAATTTTTGATATTTGCTTAAGTAAAATTGTGATTACTCTGTGAGTAGGTGTCCCGGGGAAATCGGGATAATTTTTCTGGGTGGGTTCCTCAGTAGTCTGACGAATGTTGATCATTCTCCAAGCACCTCACTCATCTCTCACTCTCCGTACAGCGACCTGGAGGCGGCCGTGGAGGACCTGCGCAGTGACGTCCTCAACAAACGGTGCCGTGTGCAAAGCGGCGAGGTGGAGTCCATGGCGCTGGCGCTCAGTAACGTCAGCAAAGCACTCGCCGACCTCAAGGGTAAGGCTCGTGCTCGCTGTGACTGCAGGCTGTGTTCTGCCTGAACTGTGATTATATAGAACCACCTGACCATGCTGTACAAGCTACAAAACGAGATGACCATTTACGGTTCGTACGGAACGAGTCGTTTACACCGAGTTCCGTACGAACTGTAAATTACCATCGAGTTTGTAGCTTGTACAAGAATGGTGGGTCGTTTTATATCTATTATATACCCAAAATTGATAGAATAATTCACTTAATTTGGCCTAACAACTGATGTTTTAGTTGACATGGACAGAACATACCATGTGAATCAGCACTGTGAATCAAAACTCTATTAGCAATATGTCTGGTTTGTTCCAAATAATTAGTTTTTACATTTTCTTCTGTATTCATAATAATACAGTTCATAGTTCCTAATAATCTTCTGCTTGTATGAAGTAATAGAATACCTCTTATACATTTTTGCCGAATGCCTATTCCATGATTAATTCTAGTAATGGTTTAAATGGCATTCATGAAGTTTTCTCATTCTAGTTCCTTCTCACACTGAAGTGTTCATTCCTTGAATTGTGGACTAATTAGGGAAGACTAATGTCTAATGATTCCTTTTCAGGGAAGTACCCCACACTGTCGGACGAGATGAAGACAGTCATGGCTGGGGAAATGGAGGTGGTTGTGAAGGAGGAGAAGTAAGTGATGGTGTCCTTCTCACTGCTTTGTCACGCCTTCATAACATCACTAAATGTTCACAGCTCGCTCCCTCACTGCTGTTGTACCACTTAACACGAACAAATGCTCCTAAATCTCCAAAATCACCGTCAAATATGCACACCAACCTTGTGTGGCAGCTACATGTTTCTAAACTGACCCTGACAAGGCATTTGTTCGCACTAAGTTTGTGTAATTGGTCTTGTGTAACCCTTTCATTATCTCACCCCTGTAGAGTGGTCATTATTAACGTCATACTTTACTTAATATGATTTCTGTTAATTTGGTAATTCTTAATACACCTAATATTGTCAGTATTTGTGTTTTTGTAACATATCCTCAGTTTCCATCATTGTCTCACAGGTATTTTGAGTAATTATTGTGCCATCCAACCTCACAACCACTTCCTAACCTGACCCTAAACCTGTCCCTTCGCTTCGCATTTTAACCCTTGGTTACCAACGTGGAGGTGATCTGCTCAGGCTGAGGCGCTCAGCATGGGGTCTGACCATGCAGGGTTAAGGAGTGTGTCTAGTTGATGAGCAGCCCGCTGCTTATTTCTATGTCACCAGGTACCTACAAATGCTGCCCGCCAAACTGGACACGGCCCTAGTCCGCTGCAAGAAGCTCACCCGTACTCTGTTCACACTAAAGAGGTGAGGTAAAGCAACAGCATAGCTCGCCACGTAGACAAGTCACAGGACACAAACATATTCCGCGACTCGGCTGTTTTGTAGTACATGAACCGCACGTTTTGCACACTAAGAAGGAACTGCATCGAGATCCATAGCTGCTGAAAGTATGCCATGAGTTTTGGTTATGGAATAATCTCATGAGGTAAAGCTGAATGAGATAATATCATGAGGCAAAGCCAAATGAGATAATATGCCATGAGTTTTGATTGTTGAGTAATCTCACAAGGCATAGCTGAATGAGATAATGTAGCAAATCAAAATGAATGGCATATTTTCAGTGGTTATGGATCGAGTGTGGTTCCTATTTTATCTCACCCCCTATCACTGACTATTTGGCTAACGTTGGTGACATCATCCCCCATTGAGTATTTTTCTACAATACTCCATGGGCTTTGAGTAAAGTTCCCAATGTTAAGTCTTTGGGAAAAATACTAGTGGTGAGATAAATTAACAGTCACCACCATCTCTCTACACTAACATAACAACCTCAATTAGTTGATCTACCTTCAAGATAATTACTGATTGTCTGAGATGTTTCCCAAACCTAATTATCAAACCAACAGAGGATGATTTAATTGCACTAATAGTTTAATAATGATGTATGATCTATCTATATATAGATCTTTTGGTAATACTCCTGTATCAAGGAGATAATAATGATGTCACGTCCTACACTCCACGAAATGTTTTTGTATTGGTAATCTGCAAAGAAATTTCGAGTGATTTAGACATTTCAGACATTTTGGGTAATTCTTCTCACCATTTATCAAACCGCACAGTTCCTACTCTTAAAATCATATCATAGTTGAGAAGTAGTTTGATGTTGAGATGAATGTTAAACGGGAAAACTGACTGGGCGCGTAATCTGTAAATTGTTACGAACTCACGGACTGGCAAATATTTACCTCAACACTGTTGGGCAGGATGGGCATATTTTCGAGTCTGTGAGCGAGTAAAGATTCACAGATTAAACGCTTGGTCTGTTTTCCCTTTATCATACACCTTGAAATATCTAGAATTCATAAGAATTTACCATTAATTGCCATTCAAAGTGTAATTTGGGCAAGCAGAGTTGGTCTGTATAACAGCATACGGCACAGTAGGCTGTACATGATTTTTACAATATAGGGAGCAGAGATCAATAAGTATAAGAACAATGTGCACTGGTGTATAATAAATAGTAAAATATAGTCGTGAGCATCGATTGATAAATTTTACAAATTATGCCTGAGGCAACGAAATACCACATATATATACTTTTTTAAAGATTCTTGTTGTTTGTCTAGGATGTCCTTTCTCAGTCATAAAACCCTCTGTTTCTATAGAGCCAGCGAACCCATCACTCCGTCACCAAAGCTAATCGGTGGTCAATACTGGTAATTATTGGATCATCTGAGAGTGATGATATATTCCCTAAGAGGCGATAGGCCTTCTGTAGATATCCCCAAGCCTCAAACAGCGCATAAGTTCCATATATGCTTTGCAATTGTGTCGGAGCTTTTCTGATAAACTCTTCTCACTATGTGAGAAATACAGTTGATAAATTTTAAGAAAGATTTTTTTAAAGATTAAGAATTCTTCTATTATATGAAGTAAAGTGGGTGATAGGTCATTAAATACTTCTTTTTTTGTTGATGGTATGACCTCTATTTCCTATTCAAATGAGAGTCTCCGTAATTTCGTTAATTCGGGCTATTTTCTTATTAAAAGTTGCATTTTTATATATTTCGTTCCGAAAATGACCATTTTAAATGAAGTGTTAAATTACACCATACACCAAGATACTTTTTAATATAGCGTTGATCCACTGCTCAGAGCACATTCAAAGCACATAGTCCATCATTTGTGGTCATAACACACGGCCCGCCAGCTTGCAGCCCCGACATTGTGCTTGCAATACGCATTTCAAGTAGTGGAAGTAGAAGGAAACCACTTGCTTTTCTGCTTGAATGTGATTTATAGTATAAAAGATTCCCTAAAATGAATAAACTCTTCTTATATCAGTGAGAGGAGACATAGATATTTCAGGAGAAATGATAGGTTTTGTATTGATAATTATCATGTTAAAGGCATATCCTACAAGTCACATTGACGCTATCAGGTGATTATAAATTAACCCTATTATCAGTCAAAACTGGTTCTTTGTGGTCGATTCAATGTCAAATGGGTAAATTTAACATTTTGTTCAATTTATCCAATCCAAATAGGTAGGATAAGCCAACCAATATTTGCTTAATTTACATAGGAAATGTTCTGCAAAATATGGTTTTCTTCAATTCTCTCAAAAACAGGCGAGATGACCTATAATTCTTATTGCTGAAATGTGTTGTACTACACAATTACCATATTTTGTGAAAGTTTGAAGAAAACGACATGGATTTTACTATGTGAAAAACAACTTTTTAAAATTTCTGTAAAATCTTTTATAGTTTTTTTTATTATATTAATCTCTAAATCTAAAACTAGCACGGTGACCCCAAATTTTTAAAGTATATACGTCTTCTATAACACTTGGAGATCATCATATTCAATTTTCAGGATATTGACATGGGTTTTAATTTGCAAGGCAAATTGTCCGATTTGCCTTTAAGACAGATAAGTAGATATAAAGGGGGGATAATCTGATGTAGATGTCCGTCCTTCGTCACGCAGAATATCGATGAGACATTACAAAAAAAGTTTAAAATTATAAAGGTTTAACACGATAATACTGAAACATCTTCTTCGCTAAAATAAAAGGTTCACTGTTGTTCTGTACTTTGAAGGTTTCATATCCATAGAAAAAATCCTGTATCTTGATTCTGTTGAGCTTAAAATGTATGCAGTTCCAATAAGAGAGCATGCGATACCCTGACAGTAATAGAACGGCATGTCTATTAATATAGGTGAGAAGTTCCTACAAACCGCCTTTCCATTAACTGTTTACCTAGACCTAAGTGACTATTCCCCAGTCAATGAAGGATAATGGTGAATGTGCATTGGTGTGTGTGTCGGGAGGTGGGGGTATGAATTAGACGAGGGAATACATTTTTTATTCTTTTTTAAGCCTTTATTTCACTTCTGTTTGGAAGAGTTCTTCCAGTGGAAAAAGGAGGCATATATTATATCATCACATGCATAGGTTGGCATAGATTGTGAGTGTGAGGGAAATATTTACACGAGGAAATGAGGAAGAAACTGATGAGGGTTTGGTCTGTTTTCCCATTCGCCATTGAGTATGAAGCGCGCAGTAATATGAATGAGGCGATAGTCGAGTAGATATTACAAAGCGCTCCAAACGAGATGGTGAACGGGGACTCAGACCAAACATGAATATGTTTCTGATTCTATCTTAGCCTGGATATATATGCATCTGTTTATCGCCAATTGAGCAAGAGTACGCAAAAGCCTGTTGAGTACGAGTTCCTAATGTTACGCCTATGGGCGTTTATACCAGGCTAAGATAAGATATGGGAATGACACCTTTTAAACATACCTACTGTCGGTTGCCATGTGCAGCGTAATACATGAATTTAAGCAATCATGTTTTGCTTTATCAACGGGCAAACCTCTCACTTGAAAGTTATTTTACACTCAGCTTTCTGAACTGTGGCTTTCAGAGCATTCCACGTCTTTAAACCCCTGGATCTGAATCTAAGGAGAATATTTTCCCACAAAAATGAATCTAAAGAGGAATTTGATATTGTGAAGACATTTGGACGCCATTTCTATCTCGATTGATTTTCTATTTCGTTGCTGTGCAGAGATGGTGCAAAAGAAGAAAATACAACCCTCAAATAATACTTTTATGATATTATACATCCTTCTTTTGCCATACCAATTTCCAACCAAAAAATAAAAAATGAATAATCATACCAATTTTCGAAAGCGGATCTATTCTACCAGAACTCCAGAAACGATAATTGGACGTGATTCCTGAAAAGGGTGTTTTTTCTCGGGTATTGCAGGTTTTTTTTGTTTTTTATAATGTAATGTAGTTAATAAGTACTAAGTGGTTACATATATCGCGTTTCTATTTGCGCCTTTTGGCCGGATCTCCTGTTCATGGAGATAACCTGGTGTTGGGTTCTGTAAGTTGAATATGATTAAGTCCTGGTTCAATCTTCTCATTTTCAGGTAAGATAGATATCAAACGGTATTGTCCGAATAGTATTCACATATTTGGTGATTCTTGTATATTGCCCAATTGTTCCGTAGTTGTTACAGGTTTCCTTAGTTTATGTTCAGTCCTGGTTCGCAACAGAGATCAAAGTAATGTTTAAGGGTTAAACTCACTATTTCTGTTGCTTTTGTATAAACTGGCAGTCTATTGGTAGAATCTCTTGAGATATTACGTAACTCTATGGAGTACATCTAATAAACAAAATTTTGGAATTAATTGATTTAAATGTAGAGGTTCAATGATTCAACGTATTACAGCCCTGGCTATTGCTATCGTATAAAACGTTGAAAGCAACATCAACCAGATTTTTATGTAATATAATGTCATCATTTAGATGAAGATATAGCTTTTTAAGGGTTTTTTTTCTCAATGATTCTAGTATATTGTCTCGTTTAATGTGTGTGTATGATTGTTTTGGTCTTTGTTTCCAGGCTCGCCTCTGTCCAGGAGGAGCAGAGCCCCCAGCGGATGACGGTGGCGGTGGTGACGCAGCCTGACACGGCCGACAAGCGGGCCATCCTCCAGAACATCCAGGCCATGGTGCCCGACCACCAGGCCCGCCTCAACAGTCTGCAGGTAACCCGCCCCGTCCCGCATCACCAGATAAACTCCATGTATATCATCATATACCTGTGGCCGAAACACTACCCACTGCTAAGGGTGCAGTATTATCCATCGTATACATAGACCCCATTCAAAATGTATGGGGACTCAGTAAACCACGACCCATTGTTTAAAACCTGTCAAATACCATAACTGTGGTATACGGATTCAAACCTGCGGTATACGGCCTTAAAGCCATGGTATATAGGAAAAACAGTCCCTTTCTGCTATAGAGCATTAAAATAGTCCCTATTGTCATACCCTTTAATATGGCAATTACTGGGTTTAATTTCTTCGGGAAGATGGATAATAGATACAACAAACGATGGTTTTGTAGACAGGCCGCTCTGTAAATCACTCAAGGTTGACGGCGTGATACACTCGCTAACGCTCGTGTATTACTACGGGTCAACCTCTCGTGATTTACCGCCGTCCATCTACAAAACCATCGTTTATTGTCCATGTTTTGATAATGTTCACGCCCTGGGTCCATCGTATATGACCGCTAGCATGAAGGTAATTGAAACGGCGTTTTTTCATGGTTTTTTTTCTGGTATATAATGATAAGGAAACTACCTGACTTTTATCGAAACGGTCACTGTTCGTGGTCTGGCGTCAAGTCTATACCCACCTCTGCCTACTCCGTCAGTCTTTATAGACAGATGACAGACCACGAACGGAGACCGTTTCGTCAACAGTCAGGTCATTTCCTCATAGTACGGACTCCTTAATAAGAATGCTTTTTCAGGAAAATTTTCATTTCATGTGACTTTTTCCTTCTATTGTATCAGAAGGTACATACATTATGTATGCATACAGCAGTCAATTTAGCATCTTTATAATATTGATTAAAATGTATCCAGTTGCCTAAGAATTCAAGGATCATTGATAGAAGGCAATCATCTTAGTCTGGTATGAACTCATACCCAACAGGCTTGCAAGTACGGTAGCCCATACTCAATAGCCGATAAACACATATATTTGTCCAGGTTGAGATAAAATCAAAAACCTATTCGTGTTTGGTCTGTGTCCCTGTTTGCCATCTCGTTTGGTGCGCTGTGGAATATTCACTCGGATATCGCCTCGTTCAAATTCCTGCACGCTCCGAACTCAATGGCGAACGCGGATACAGACCGAACACTCATCAATTTCTTTCATAACACTTATCACATGACAGAAAGTCATCATTGTGAAGAAAACCTTATTCAAAAGACCTTGTATGAACAATAAAATGAAACACTGTGTCCTGTTATCTTTACCAGAGTGCCGAGTCTCTGAGGGAGATGAAGAAACGAATCGTCAACAACCAGGAGGCAATGCGCTTTGAGAAGTCTCTGGAGCTGGCTCAGAAACAGTTGCGGGAGACGAACAATATGGAGGTAGTGGAGCAGCGGCAGGAGAAGATGTTAAACGGGCTGATTAAGTCCGAGTTGGGGGAGGGCCGAGAGCCCCTCATCCCGCTCACAGACACCACCAAGCGGCTTAGCAGCAACATGTCTGCCACCAAACCTGATACTGCTACAGAGGTCAAGGACAACAAGGACAAAGTTTCGCAAGGTGAACCTCACCCGAACAATCAAGGTCATAAAGATCAGAACGGAACGAAAACGCTCCTCCCAGGTCAGAGTCCGCCGATGAAACCTCCAAGGACTATGCTGCATGAGCAGGGAAAGGGTCCACAAAGTAATGGTCAGTCTGAGGTTAGAACACCGGCCACCTCCAGTGAGGGTAGTCATTATGCTGTTAGTCCCGCGATCACCACACAACCGACCACGTCGGCCATGTCTTCGTTCTCCACCCCCACCTCCCGTACGGCGGGAGACTCGCCGCCTCACCGGACCCCGGAGGTGGGCGGGACGGGCAAGCTGCCCATGCCGCCGCCCACGTGCACGTCCACCCCCAACAACGGCGGCACCAAGAACGTCACCTTCAGCCCCTCGGTGACGGAGATCACCGACGTCAGCCCCGAGAAAACCAAGAAGATGCCGCCGCCGCCGCCTCCCCGCCGCAGCAGCCGAAGTTCTTTGCGAGTGCAGTCTCCTCAGGGTACCCCCGTGCGCCGCGGGGTGTCGCCACCAGCGTATGAGAACATTGAGAATTTCCCGGCAAAGACTGAGGCTGACGGCCCTTCCCCTGGAGGAGTCCCTCCGGGCATGGTGATGGTGAACAGGGGCGATCCTGGCGGCACGACGGGCCGGCCCGGTCGTCCCCTGAACAAGTTCCAGCAGGAGCTGGCAGAAGGCATCTACGCCAACCTGAACCGGCCCGACCTGCAGAACCAGCACGTCAACGCTGTCAGGGTGCTCCACGACCCCGACGTCAAGGAGGAGTCCAAACTCCGCCTCGAGCTCAGTGGGGGGAGCGATAATGAGAGCACCGCCAGCAGCGCTGACTCGCAGTCCGGCACCATCCGCCGCAACCCCAAGTGTGGCGCCACCAGCACCAACAAAGATGGCGTCACCATGAGAGAGGGCAAGAAGATGCCACCCCCGCCTCCGATCCGCCGCAGCAGCCACTTATCAAAGGCTCCTGCCGTGGAACCAGTGAAGGAGGAATCGGAGCGGCCCAAATCCGTGCATGAGATCCAGCAGCAGTTCATTCAGCTCGAGCAGGCCAACAAGTTACAGAGACTGCAGCAGGCGAACACCCCCGTCACCGCCAACAACAGCGCCACCACCACCACCACCGCCGCCGCCGCCGCCGCCGCCGCCGCCACCACCACCACCACCAGCGCCACCGTGTGGCAGAAACAGAACACCGTCAACGGCGGCGTCCACAAACAGAAAATGCCGCTGCCCGCGCCACCTAGCGGCACGACCGGCCAGAAACCAGCGACGGCGCAACAACCGCTGGCGCCATCTACGAACGGAGACGTGCACTCGGACTCGGACAGCTCGCTGTCTGTTCAGAGCATTGTGACCAAGTTCAGCACCACTCAGACGCTCAACTCGCAGACGTCCAAGGTCGTCATCCAGCGGCAGTCCGTCAAGAAGTGCGAGGAGACGGAGATCTTCTGAAAGACTTAACGACGAGCAGTTCTCGTTTGTCTGCGCTACCCTTGTGAGAAGGAGGAGAAGGCTGAGTGATTGTGAACTGATTGAGTGATACGTTTGTGACGGTTGCCTCTTTTACCATCAACGGTGTCTGTGACACTGTGTTCTTTTCGATAGAAGCTGTGCTCAGTTGTTTTGGACACAACTGGGGACTAAGCTGCCCTTTGTTGTCACTAATCTAAGGGAAGAGAGAGGGTCAGGGAGACGAGACCATTCAGCAGGAACTGACCTTTGACCTCTGCCTGCTGACATTTCTTACCGACATCTGAGCAGAGCCAATTTGGCTGAGGATTTAAATGTCTTAAAACATTGCTATTTCACGGTATAGCCTCAGTGCATCACTGATACCTGCTTTAACATACCAAGCCATAACCCACAAGGTGTACTGTAGATCGTCTCGCATATTTAATACTAATAATAATAACTCGATATTGTATTTGTAAACAGCAGTTAATGACATCAGTGTATTAGGTCCACGGTATGGTATGTTTAACTGCTGTCCTAGAACCGTTCCCTCATTTCTCATATATAAATATATATATGTGTTGTAGATGAGAAGTAAGGTCTGATATTAAAAGGGAAATTCTATCCTGGACCATTTTTACTGTACCTAGTCCCCTGTTCTGTATGAAAAGGATGAAATGGTTGAGGATGAAGTCCCTGCCGAGGAGTGTGGCTGGGTGGAGTGGTGAGTTACGAGGTGGGTAGGACTTAGTCCCTGCTCACACCACCTCACACCCAGGTACAGCAGTCAGGCAGTTATTGGTGCTGATCTCACAGGAACAAAGCTTTGTAACAGGCCAAGACCTGGTGGCTCCAATAGCACAGGGCCACGAGAAGGTGTACATTGAATTTACATATATATATATAGTGAGCCAGTGAGTACTTTACCGTGTATTTACCATACCAAAGACTATGCCAGCGCCTGTTACCTTTCGTCCCATTAGAGGCTAGACTGCCATTGATGTCTCTAGGCCCCCCCTACCTTAGTGGTCGGACTTAGTACCATAGCTCTGCACTCATCAGGAGCTTTATAACCCTGTTGCTGAGGTGATGTTGTTTTTTCTACTCCTGTTGATATTCTTGATAGTGATAGGTTTGACCCCCACAAGGTCAGCCCCCCCCCCCCCCCATGATTTATCAAGTGGCTGCCATCATCATGGCACTTAACGTGAAGGGACTCACTGCTGTGTTGTCAACAATATGAAGACGTCACCTTTGTTCCTAGACTAGTCCTGGTTAACGTTACTGGTGACCTTGTGACCTTGACCCGTGCGCGCCAGTCGTCCTCCTGTCAGTACACCCTCCCCTCCTCCCGGGCGGTGCGTGGACGCGGCCGGCACAGTGTGCAGGACGGTGGGCTAGTGACGGCAGTCTCCTTCTGTTTGCCTGTGTTATTGGGGGTTTCCATAGTTACCATGACTTAAATTTGTTCTCACGGGGCGACCCTTGTCAAAAAAGGGGTTTTCCTTGTCGTTCGGCGCTACCAACATTCACCGAATTCACTTGCCATCCCAGGTCCGCCATTGCTGTCAAGGGTTATCCCAATTTTCAGGAATTGACCTTGCCAGCAGGGTCCACCTTATTTCCAGAAGATACCCTTGTGGTCAAGGGTATCTTTGTTGCTAGGGCCTACCTTTACTGGCACAATACCCATCGTTAAGTCCTTGGGTTGCCCTTGTTATCAAGGGTCACCCCTTTTTTCAGGACTGGTATTCCTTTCGTCAAAGGTCATCCTTGAGTTCAAGGATTACCGATATTTTCATGGGTAATCTTTCTTGCCAAGGTCGTACCTTTTAATTGCCAAGGTCCCACCAAGGCTGCCTTGGTTGCTAAAGGTTGCACCTGCTGTAAAGGTTTTCCCCATTCAGCTAACAGGCAACAGAGGATGGGTTGATGCCATCTGCGGTCTTCCCTTGGATTGCCACAACCTTCGGGGAAAGACCTGTGGAAGTTTTCACTGGAATAATTGTAAAGAAGATAAATGAAGTTATGTAAGTTGATTTGACTGGAAGCTTAAGTTTTAGAAATGTAAACATGCATTACAATGCCTATGATTTCTTGTGACGTTTTTGATATGATATTTTGCTGATGATAAGGTTAAGTCTATGCAAATGGTATCTTTTATGTGTGTGGCTTAAGAGAAAAAGGCGATATGATTGCGACCATTGGAGATTATCATTGGTCATGCCTCCACCTTTGGTAGCCGGAGTACGGGGCCCTCTGCCACCTCTCACATGAACATCTCAGGCACAACAAACGATTTGTATAAATTTCCTCATCAAAGTTACTGCCATAAAATGTTTTGCTTTGCATTGTAAGTTCTAATTATCATTTGATCTGCAGGGATATTTTGTATAGTAGTTCTATTGTACTTGTAAATCTTCAAAATAAATTGTTTTAATAGATCATCGCATCCTTGTCAAGGATTTATGTGTCCTCGGTTTGCATTTACTTTTGGTACTTCAGACTTTAGTGTGACAGAAATAATATACCAAATAACAATATTTTTCTAATGGAGTTACTTGTGAGGTGAGCTGTTAAAATGATAACAAATAAAAGCACAAAGTCGTTGATGACCCTGACTCGGCAGAGATTTACCAGGCCTTGTCCGCGCACAAATAAAATCAGAAAGCTATCACATCCCCGTGCTGTCTGAAAGTGGGTCGCATGCCCAAGTCTGTTCCCAAATGTTTCTGGCCAGGTTTGCTAGAAACGCATTACTTGTGTGTGTAGGCCTTTGTGTTCCCTGTTTTGCACGCCGTGCATAGTGGATTAGCAGGTCCTCTATGTTGCATCTACAGTCTGTACTTTGATTATGTCATATCTATAAGGAAAAATAAAAGTCAGATTCGTCAAAAGAATCACAAAACCAAGTCGATTTTCTCTTTACAAAACTACCATAGAGAGTGCCTTCATTCCCCAACTTTACTTATTTTGTATCAATACATAGTCTCGAAAGTCATTATTTTCCATTACGTTATTCCATCTAGATACTTTCTAAATTCTTTCTTTGTTATAGACATTTGGACATTTGCAGACAAGTTATTTCAAACTCTAAGATACGGACTAGTAAGCACAAAGTTATTTTAGTATGAGATATTATTAATGATATCTTGTCAACAGATCTTGTGGCTTTCCTAATAGTATCAACCTATTGTTTCTTATACCTATTTTTATACATTATACAAGCTAGTTGTACACCACGTCTTTTATACAAAGATCTTAAATTACACTGGTTTCCCATTCTTTTGATCGAGACTCTTTTACCACTTATTTCTAAGGCTGTGCGCATTCCGTGGTTATGTATAAGTTCCAACCCTTTTATATCAGATTTTACAACTATCAATTAGGAAAGGACAATATTCTATGATAGGTTAAATACTGGTGATACACATTTGTAAAGCCGTATCCCTAGTAAGGCAGTAATGTAGTTTCCCAAACTTGAATAATCTAGCTCCTGCATTCTTCACTATTTTATTTATAAACTGCTTCCAGGTTAGGCTGCTGTCAATATTGATTCCAAGATAATTATAGTGTTCATACTGGTTGATTCTTTCATCAGTTATAATGGATTCCTGTGGATGCAGTTTTGTAAATATCTGTTTACTGGCAAACCACATAGTTTTTGTTTTTTAACATTAATTGTTACTCCATTTCTATCTACTACACTAGTTCCCTAAGTTATCTAGGTATATCAACATTTTTGGTTACTTTAAGATTCAGTGTTTCCTTCAATAAATATCACCAGGTCATCAGCATATTTTGTGAAATGACATTTTTGAAAACAAATACCTAAATCATCTAGGAAGATAATGAGCATCAAGGGCCCTAAAACATACCCCTGTGTTACACCAAACTGTACTGTGGCATATTCTGACAAATTCCCATCTAATAAATCTCTGTTTTAGCTGATATAAATAACTTGTTAGCCAAGTTAACATATTCTTTGGCATTTTATACAATTTTTGTAGTTTTAATAAAAGTGAATCATGATAAACACAGTCAAATGAAGCACGCAGAGACAAATAATCCTTTATTCTTAGCTTCAATAACATCTTTTGTAAAGGTAGAAATACCCTGCTGGCCAACCATCTGAATAATAGAACTCAGCAATTTGACGGCCCTAGATTCAAAATTGAGAAACCGAGCATTCAAAGGAGATGCCCCGTACAAATAACGACCCGCCATAAAACTTCAAGTCATCTCGCTTGGATTCCTTTTCTTTCCTCGAAACTTATGACGAACAGGTTAAGACTTAAGATGTAGAAAGTTTACAACTATTTTTTACTTGGGTGTATTATCAGATTGACTATTACTTTGTATATCAAATATTTTACAGTACCTAGTACATATTCGATTACGATTGGTTGCACTTAACACTGAAGTACGTAAATTTAAAAAGAAATAGCTATCATACGGACTAAAAATTCAACCGGAAATTTCAAAATGATATAATGATAGGAAATAATGCAGAGGTTTTGAACATGTCGTGAGTGATGTCCACCCAGCACACTTTGAAGAGCAATTCGATGTCAACCATTTTGGTTGTTATTTAAGTGATTATTGATATTTATAGGTATAATATAAGCCTGTTTTTCAATATAATATGATGTTTGATGTTTTTATCAAGAGACACGCGGTATGAGAGAACGTCTCAACAAGGTGAATATGTTTCATTAAAGTATTTCGAGAATGGAACATAATGCTGTGTAAAGGATGTGATATACGGCACCTATTACCCTGATTGAAACAGATTGCTGTCCACAATAGCTTTACCTCGCCTAATGCATCTATCTCCCGGCGTCTACACGAGCCGACTTTTGGCGGCGATCTTGTATGTATCACCGCTTGACGACTTTTTGCAGTAAAAGGCTCTAAATGATCTGGTGTAAACGCTAATTGCGTGGCAACTGGAGATCGTCTGGTTACATCAGATTTCGCAATTAGGCACCACCTGATGACTATTGGACACGCTCTGACACTGGCGACTATTTCAAACCGGTTTGAATTAGTCGTCTCGACAGCTGGGGATTCTGTAAAACGATGCCTAGGGTAAACGCTCGGGGAAACTCTTGCGTCGATGATTATTGCGATATTGCATAATCGAGCACCAGCTGACGAGTATTGGCAAGACGATCTACGTTTCTAGTCGTCTAGTATAGCATACTTTCAATAAATTGCCAGTTGGATCTCAGTCATTTGTGACTCGTTTTAATGATCCTGCAAGACCAATGATAGTTTCGTCCTTTTAAATATATAACATAATATTTGTTGTGACACCTTGTCCTCACTTCAAGGTTCAATTTGAGGATGATAAGAAAGTTTGAGTGTTTAAATATGTGTCATATCATTTCATGCCGTCTTAATCGATTTGATCTTGCAACGAATTATGTAAATACCTCGCTATGGGTAATAATTTAAGGGCTTTGGTTGTGATATTCCGGACACTATGTAGGTTAATATGATGTGACACTGTTCTGTATAGAGTATGATTGGCTAGTGTATGATAGCTGCATAATAGTAAACCTTAAAGTCGAATTTCAAGTCAAAATGGAATTTGAGACTATCATTATAATCACCAATGCATGAAGATGACCGAGCTATTGTAACCAGCAACCAGCAACTTGTATCGGAAGAACTCACTATGGTGAGAGATGCATTATTAATATATTGTATACATATAAAGATACCAGGTCACAAAAGGTTTTATCAAGGACGCCTGAAAGAATCCAGCAGCAGGCCGGTCCATTGCCGACAGGAGGCCACCTTTATTGGTAATAAATATTGTCACATCTACCTTTATATACTAATCGCAACTTCTAACACTTTGTATAGGGGAAAGTGCTATTGTAAGTTCACGAAGCAGACACTAGGTGGTCGGGGGACAAACCTGTATTCTGGCTCTTTGTTCTTACGAAATTCAACTGCCTATCAATAATTTACCATGGTTCTCTTGACTCTTTACACCCACCCCAGAGCAGGATGACATAATGATTAAACCCAAGACACGATATTTTCCATATGGAACGCTTTATATAAATATGTGAGCAAGGCTAAAGTTGTTACAATTCCCAATTATCACTCACTTCTTTTCCACCTCTTTTAGTGAAGAACACCTACTTTTTCACCTCCATTAGTGAAGAACACCTACTCGGGGGGCGTCATGGCAGCCCCCATGGATCATAGGCTATATGCCGTATAGGCCACATAGCTAATAGGATATTGGGGGCTGCCATCTTGCTCCCCGACGTAAATAAAACATCAGGTGGCAGCTCCAGTTATCAATGGATCTTATCAAAAATATTTGTTTTGTCTCTCACAAAGGTTTTAGCCTCGTCTCATTATTATCTATAGTCTATGATAGCAGAAAATAATGGTTGTCCCCCGATTACAGTGGTGTTATCTTACAATGTCCTGGCGAATGATGGCGGAACTAGCAATCACTCTTTGCCCTATACCAATAGAGGAATTTGAGCCCCCAAAACATAACATGGCAGAGATAAGCACCGTGAGGCCTACCTCACTAGGGACAGTTACCTGTGAACATCCTTAACGTTGTCAATCAGTCTTTATCAGTCTACTCCAGGCCCTCAGATACCAGCACCGCGTGCCTGCACGTTGCCATGGTGACAACAGACACGCGTCTCCAGCAGACCAGCGTCCCTCCCTGCGCGCGCAGCCGGAAGTGCAGCGCCGCCAGTGGCGAGCAGCTGAACCCTGGTACGGAGAGAGAGCGCGCCATCCCATAATATTCCGGTGGCGCATTAACATCGCGGGCGAAGTGAGGCTCGGCGGGCGTGCGGCGGGCGGCGGGCGGCGGGCGGCAGGCGGCGGTGAGAGGGGAGCTGGAGGCGGCAGCGGGCGGACGACGGCGGCACGCTGAGGGGTGGAGAGGCGAGGAGCACGAGGCACCGGGCACTGGAGGAGCGGAGAGAGACACAGGAGGCAGGACGGGGTGGCGACAGGACGCTCTGAACAGGTGAGGAGCAGGAGGAGGAGGATGCAGCCACGAACCTCGCGCTATGTTCATCGGGATGAGGGAACCGCGGCAGAGGACGGACCCTGCTCGGCCCGGTTTGTTAACAAACACATCTGGTGAACGGCGGGGGCGGCGGGCGGCGGACGGCGGGGGGCGGGCAGTGTATGGCGGGCGGCGGGAGGCGGGCGGCGGGCGGCGGGCGGCAGGCAGTGTAAGGCGGGCGGCGGTGCGGGGGCGGGCAGCAGGCAGCAGGCAGGCTGGCCGGCTGCTGGTGGGTGCAGCTCCCGCCATAGAAGTGCCAGGATCCACCGTCGATCTTTAGGCACCACTGAGCGGGCGGGGGCGGCCCGACGAGCTGCCTGCAGGAGGCCGACCCTGGCGCCGCTCGGCTACAAATCAGGGACGAGAGCCGAGGTCAGAAGCGTGTGGTGAGCAGATAATAAGGTGTGGGAGGTGGGGCAGGGGTGAGGGGGGGGGGGCAGAGATGGCACGGAGACACCGCAGGTAGCCAGGGTAGACAGGGCGCGCAGGGCGCGGGCAAACGGCCAAAGGATGCCTCGAGGGGGGAGAACACCGACATATGTTGTGCACTGCCCGGGGGTTGTAGAGACCAGGCACCTGCTTGTCTCAGCCCCAGTCGCCAACACATCGTCAGAAAATGGTCCATATATTCACCCTGCAGCTTCTCTCTGAGTCGGGATGGGAGGTCTATCCTTGAATCCCAATGACACCCATTATGTGGCTCTATACTTAAGCATGGAGCATATATGTGTTGTGATGTGTAAACGTTTAGATGCATCTTCATGCATAGAATCAACGCTGATATGTGGTCATTATGTACGCCATTATGAAATGAAATAAGTAAATAATGACCTCGTTTTGTAACCAACGTATACGTGGTGTTAGTACCCTAATTCTCTGACGGGAGCGTTGTATAAACCTTGATCTCCCTCGATACTGGATGCTCCAGTAAACAAACTGATAGGATTATTGTAATACTTGTAGGGAGGGAGGCTCATACTCTGTTTCGTGTAGATGTCATCCCTTACTGGATGAGCCACAGACAGGACACACAGCCACACGAAAGCCATCCTTGGCCGTGATATTCATTCGTGGATGTAGAGACATTGAGGACACTGCAGCCATTGTCCTATGATCGCCTGCCTTTGGTTTATTTTGAGAAGCATCGATCGAAGATGGTGGCAGACATGTATCTCACGTAAAGGACGTCGTGCATCTGACCAACATGGGAGTCTTTACTGACAAAGGCATGGACAATGTACTCGACGTCTGGCATGTAGAGGCAGGCTGGTGGGACCCAGTTTAACGTGCCTTCATTGGTCATAGATAAGAGAGAAGTACACCCACAGCAGCCAACGGCGCATCTAAAGATAGTAACAGACCTTTATCTCAATTCTAGTATTGCTTTCCCATAGACTAAAGACTGGGAACTCGTACTCAATACCCATGGAGTATTGTGAATAATACTCAATGAGGGATGATGTCAAACATGCTTGCCAATCAGTTAGTGGCAGGAGTGAGATATAATCTGAACTGCGCTCGATCCATGGCTACTGGAAATATGCTATTGATTTTGGTTTGCTAATCTCACTTGGCTTTTCCACATAGGATTACTCCGGAACCAGAACTCATGGCATATTTTCAGTGGCTGTGGATCTTGATGCAGTTCCTTCTGAGCATTATCAACAGCATTTTGTGTATTGGAAAAATGTAAATTCATCTGTTCATTCCTTCTTCCTGACTTCTCTCTTAATGTAAATGTTATTCCCATATACTGATAGGCGAACAATGTTTACCACATACTGCTGTTAGGGGTGCAGTAATCTTGAGTTATGTACCGAGGCTGACATCCCAGGCTGACGTTTTCTTACTACTTAGATGCGACTATGACGTCGCCGTGATGTTGTCGCTTAATAACATGCAATACTCATAGTTCGTATGAAACCGGCAGGACGAAAACATAGCAGTTGGAGTTACTCGATAAGGGCGGGCATGGCTTCTTGGACTATCACAGGTAAAGAAATCTCCATTTTTATCGATATTTGGTAGTATATATAGGAACAGGGAAGTCCCAGATATGTCAAAGTTATGAGGTGAGGATAGAAAATATCACTTTCGATCCTCACCGAGTAACATTGACACATTTTGTATTCCTACATACCTGTCGTGGGACATCTATGAAATACCACCTGCTGCTAGGGGTGCGCCCTAGGCCTTAATATAGACTCTACTGCTTTTGTATTGCTCACTGTTTACATAAGCATATAGATCAAGCTAACCTACCCAGTCATTTGATGCTAAAGAATACGTTGCCAGGTGTTTGTTTGGCTACAGGTATTGCATAACCAAGGTACATAAGGTGGGAGACGAGCCTGTGGAAAAAGGTCACCGTGCAGATAGCGCCGTTTAGATAGACCAGCGAGCTGCTCGGGGCGCGCGGTAGAACTGGGTCTCTGTGTGTCTGTGTGTCTGTGTGAGGGAGAGGGAGGCGTTGCAGGGGGAGGGCGGGAGGGGAGGGGAGGGGAGGGGAGCGACTGGGGTTGTTTACATCGCCGGGGAGCGCCGGGCAACCTCCTCTGCGATCTGCCAGGAACACCATATGACTGAGGCACAGGGCGCCCGGTCTCAGGTGAGCAGGTAGACGTGCTCAGGTCTTTGATGATGAACATCGATGTGTATTGGCTCAGGAATCAACCAGGTCAAGGGGAGGGTAAGGGGAGGGGTGAGGGCGGTGTGCGGTGGCAGCAGGCAGGGAGGTGGAGGCGGGTAGCACACACTCAGGGACTGAGGCCAGTCTAGGGAGCAAGATAAAACAGGAAGGCTGTGCCCACTGCAAAGCCCGCGACTGAATAATGGGACTTGGTAGTGCAAGACGAAGTCATATTCTATTCACTATACCTAATTAAGTCATGGGAATGGTGTTCTTGTCCTACTGTGGTAAATGTATGCCAATATCGTGGAGTGAGTTTGCATTCATCGCCTTGTGATATTCAACTAGAGACTTACCATACTGCACAGTAGTCAAAAAGGGTATCTCATATGGTCTATCATATGGATGTTAAGTTGATTATTTATGCACTGCTAGAGTATAATCAAAGGGAACGTTAAAGTATAGATGCTAAGATGATGCGATTGAAATGAGTGCGGTATATATTAGCATGGTTACAATGAATGTAAAAAAGTCGTGAATATTTTACCATATAAATTATGCTTACAGCATAATATCGGAGAATGTTATGGCTCTCGTATTATACCAGTCCGATCCTATATTATTGGAAGACTGATGAGGTGTTTAATCTGTCAATTGTTATGAGGTCACGGACTGGCAATTACCCACCCAGGTGCCGTTTTATTTTCAAGTCTGTGAGTGAGTGACAATTCACACATTGAATGTCCAGTCTCTTTTCCATTTATCATACACCTTGAAATATTCATAAGAATTTACCTTTAATCGCAATTGAAAGTCTAATTCAGGCATGCAGAGTTGGGCTGTCAATGCTGATGCGTCTCCATACATTAACATTCAGCCTCATTTTCGTATTATTTACGGGGAATGTTAAAGCGGGCCGTACATGTCACACTGGGCCGTACATGATATTTCTTTCACGACTGTGAAACATGAATTGTTAACTATATACTGGGTATAGGTCAGTAAGCATACCACTGTGAAATATAGTTTACTTACGATACACTGAGCAGAGGTCAATGACCGTTAGACAGGTGTGTACAGGTGTATAATAAACAAAGTCACAGTGTGGATATCTCTGGGCGGCCGGCCATATGTCAAGTATTTACCTGTTGTCTGTGGGGAATCCATGGACATGACATCCACGCCAGTCACACTCTACGATACCGCGTATTCTACTACATACCTCTGTACGTCAGTCCTATATAGTATATAGTAAACAATTCATATTTCACAGTGGTTAATAAAATATCACGTACGGCTTATTGTGATATATACGGCCCGCTTTGCCACTGCGTATCTGGACTAACAAGCAAAGAACCACAGAAATCAAATGAATATGCAGGACTGAATTATACTGGTAATGATGCAATACTTTCTAGAGTACATTTACGTTATCAAAAATCTAATAAAAAGACGAGGAGAAAAAAAATACGAAACTTAAGGAAAGACTACTTGCCTGCATGAACATAGCAGGGCTATATCAGCATGGCTAGACCAGCTCTGTGTGCCCAAATTTGACTTCGAATGGTAAATCATTATGAATTTGAAATATTTCAAGGTGTATAACAAAGGGAAATTAGGCCAGGCATTTAATCTGTGAATGCATATTCACTCACGGACTCGAAAATACGTATTTGCCGAGTATGTGAGTTCGTATTCATTCACAGATCAAATGCCAGTTAAATTTTCCCGCTGTAGTGCTCCTTTTATACTCCTCTGTCAGGGTTGACATCACCACACTGACACTAATATAAACGAGTAAATAGAAGTCAATACCTTATTGCCTATTAATTATTACCCAAAGTAATTAAATGATTAAAGCTCTGGACATAAAAGAGACCGGTATTAATCAATACACAGCACACCTGTCAAAGGTAAGGTCATGATGCTGGGGTCTAACAACGTTATATGCACTCTATTACACTAACCCCCCTAAGTGCACCAAAACACCATTCCGGTGACCGTTCCTATCGGGTTGGCCTACATTCAAATCGTACAACATTGATTCCAGCCTCTGTGGTTCCGCTTAGTAAATAAGGTACACTGTGAGTCATTAAAAGGCTAACATATCGAGTAGCACTTCACTGACGCTTAATGTATGAGACTGATTCGTTAATGCATATCACTACCGACGGCCTATCTTTCTAGGCGGATATTTCACAGTACATGTAACATGTACTTCCTTTAATGGATTAGGTTCATTTGGTGCCTGATACAAATCCGCATTTCCCTGCGTGTGGATGCTACTTACTCCATATAGCCTGTGGAAAATGCTCATTTTCTACTACTACTCAATCTGTGTCCGTTATGTGGCCTCAGGAGATTTGTAGTGCCTTCACTTCAAAGCGGCATATCCATGCCCTGATACATACACAATATTGACTGGGTTTTAGATAAAAGCCGCCTCATGCTCCGATGCGTTGTCGTGTAGTAATATTCAAGCGCATACTAGGATATTGCGTAGGGTCAAATCCGAGGAGCATAAGGATTTTGTCCATATTGTATCTATTATCCACCTTTATCCAACTGTTGGCGTGCCAATTTTAGTTCATTTTGGTATGTACTATATTTTCATGCCCATTATATTTCTGTACGCGCCGTTTTTTGCACCCTGGAGCATACAATATATCCATATGCGCCCTGTATGACCATACAGGGTTCATATAGGTTTACTATGGACAATCTTTATGTATAAATTTGCATGTTAGTCCTGCGATATGTACCTCGGTTTTGTTTTGGTTGGTTCATGGTATCCGGATCTCAAACAGTATTCTGATATGACGGACTCTGATTCTACCTGTCAGCTGCCCCCTACACCTGTCACACCATATGGCGGCTCTGTGACGTCATAGCCTCATTATTTAGATTATTAATTGAAGAAGAAGGTAAGTTGTTTCCCTGTCATGTCAGAACTAATATCCTTCCTCTATTCTTTGTTTCTCTGCTTCTTGGTCAGTATACTATTGTTATTTCACACGGCAGGTCATCCAATGAGTATTTGGTTATACATGTAATGGCCCTTATCATGGACCAACTTGTACACATTGTATTAGTTTTTTAACAAACAATTGTCTAAGCTAGAAATGAGGTATTGGTATAATGTAAATTATAAGACGGAGCTACATCGAGAGCCGTAGCCCCTGGAAATATGCCATAAGTTTTGGTTAAATTTGAGAGAGAAAAGAATGAAAGCGAAAAAAACAAAAAGAAAGCGGAAGAATTATCAAATACAAAGAAGGTTTAATACACGGGAGAGAGAAATAATTAGATACATCGTAGTGCTGGTTTGATGATGATAGAGTGCTGAGGCGTTGGACAAACATCCCACGCGCAGGCTTATAAATTAATAATCTCCGTCATAGCAGCAGTTTTAATACACTTTGTGTCTTCGACCTTGAGGACAAAGACATCCCACTTGCTGGCGAAACTCGAAGGGAGGCTGCGAAGAAACTGCTGCTATACAGGCATCTGTTTCGGTTCTCTCACTGCAATGTAAAACAATGTAAACGAGGGAACCTCCAGGTGTTCATTGATGCCCTCCCTGGGTCCGGATGACGCCCAACACGCTCACATCTCACCAGGCTTCTTATAGGCCATTTCCCCGCGCCGACGAAAACGGCACCGATTAATTGAGTTCTCCTAAAAGTAGGTGAGTGGTGGCCAACAACTGCACGTCGGTATCAAGTATCGGTGAGGGTGCTGTGTATGCCTTGTTTTTAGCACATTTGACAGGTTCATACCAAGGAAACTGTCCGCAAGACAGAATGACCATCACCGACGATTTCATATACTTTTGGTTCTGTCGGTCGTTGACCAAGTCAGTCGGGGGTGGCCTCATTGCATAATATATGCACAAGTAATCGGTGAGTATTTCTCTACAAGCCTGTTCACTATTCACCGACCTGGCATTCATATAACCTAAACATCGATCGGTGGTTCCAGACTGTAGGTCGATGGTGAATAGTCGGCCAGTGGAAAATGGCTTTATACCTTATTTCTGCCCCATTTAGCTGTCCATACTGACCGAATTTTCCTCCAAACAAAATGACCATCACCAAAGATTTCAAACCCCTTTGATTCTGTCGGAGGGTGAAGAAGTCATTCGGTGGTGGCCTTATTGCATAATCTACGCAACACTCCTCTGCGTGTCTGTTTCCATTCACCGATCTGGTATATCAAAAGATTGATCGGTGGTTCGCGACTGCAGATCGGCGGCGAATAGTCGGCCAGTGGAAAATGGCCATAAATCTTCAAAGGATAGGGGTATAATTGACAAATACAGGTCACTAACACCCGCGCCACAATCACCCGGTCACGTTCTCCCCTCGGCGCTACACCGACTCGGGGTAGCTTTTTTCGGCCGCGCCCCTGGCCCCGGCCGCGTGTGTGTGGGTACAAGCGGGCGGGTAGACCGACTCTGGGATCTGTTTTACCCGCTTGTACCAACATATAAGCGGCCAGTAAAAGTGCAGATATGCTATTAATCATAACTGAATTGCATTAATGTTGTACTATCTATATGATAGTAAAATTGCAATACAAATGTTTGGAGAATTGTCTTTAATACTTGCTCAAATACAAAACAGATTCTAAACTTGTTGCAGATTTCACTTTATTTTCAACAATATATGTTACAGTAAAATACCCGGCCGGACTGCTACTGACTCGCTACCAGGCTTTTACACGGGCCATTGACACCTCACGCATGCCGCCTGCGGACGGGTATAGGCGGCCGAGCTTCGAGGAGGGAGAACGTGACCGGGTGATTGTGGGGCGGGTGATAGTGACGCGGATCCTAATTGACGCTGAGATATCCAAATCATTGGCTTCTCACGAAATTAATACATAGATGTATGCAACCAAAATCCATGGCATATTTTCAGTGGCAGTAGATCTCGATGCAGTTCATCCGAGTCCCACTATCTCTGTCTTTATATTCAATTGTCTTTCTCTTGAGAAATCTGTTCTCCTTCTCCGTATTTTTGCTGACGTTCTGTCTCCAATAGTGTCAAGTCCCAGGCGTGTGATCTGCTTCCTATTGATTTAATCAGGCCAATGGAAGGCCACTCAAGTGATGACATAACATCATTTCGATAAGTTGTGCCTTTAAGGTCGATAACTATAGACTGTGTGACCTTCTAATATGAGGAAACGTCCTTACTATAGGCGAGTTGGTGTCCGTTTGTGGTCTTTTGTCCCGGAAATACGTCCCGATGCCGGGGTAAATTCGTTTTCATATCCCATTAGCAGCGGGTGATCCCAAACAGGATCTGCTGATGCCTCATTTAAAATGTATATATGGAAATGAAAAATGATATCAAGTATCATATCATCACACCATCAAATTATCATAATGAGCTTAAAAACAGATTATGATCCTAGATAATCCGGAGTGTTTTCTCCACACGGATCAGTCATATTTAACAGGTGTGTCCGTCTGAGGTGTCCGCTAACACGGGGTTTGGGATATTTCCGTACCGAGATAACTGTCCGTTGACGCGGGGTTAAGATAAACATCCAATAGAGGGGAAACTTTCCGTTCCGAGCAAAAGGGTCACCTTACGCGGGGTGTTCGTCAGGCGGGGTTCTACTGTACGTCCCTCCACCCCCAGTGTCGGGCCGTATTTTATAACTGTTTGATATTCTTCTGTTCTATTCTCCTGTTATTGGGGAAGAAATTGTTTGTGTCGGTACTCTGTGTTGGAGGTATATTTGACTCCACGTTCATCATTTCGTATTTTACAACTGCATATATGTTTATGACTATCGTATGGAAGAACGCCTTTAGGAGAATATGACTTCTTTTTTTCTCTTATGTGATTGGACAAAAAAGGGACACAAGACTTCAAACGCCCATCCCTACGAGTTGGGTAACGACGTTTTCTCTTAATACCACACGTGGTAAGTGATTGATCTGCGGAAAGGCAGGGCTGATAGTTAGATCGCTGCGTACTGTCATAACGATGTGTGGTCACGTAACAGACGTTAGTGGGTAATTAGATGAAGCGGCAGAGGGCGATAATTGAGGCGGGGTTAGTGGGCGTTATGCAAGCTACGGCTTGCCATAACCACCCTCAGTCTATCTTAACTGTGGAGCTGATATTTGGAGAGTTGCGTATAAAAGAATCAATAGATTTGTGAACATGCAGCCGTAAACTACGAGCCGTTGACGTGTGGTAATACACGAAAGTGTATTACGATGTCAACCTTGGGTGGTTTACAGAGTCCATAAAACTATCGTTTGTTGTATTTATCATCCCTCTTCTCAAGTAAATTAATCGAGTATATTTTTTTCGTTAAGATGTTTATTGTCCTCTTTCCATATAGAAGTTTTTCTGGGCAATAAGCTGAGTTCAGGTAAAAAATCAATCGTTCAAATAACATAAATATAATTGGTACATCTAGGTTAAGGTAACAAGTGGAGATAGGTGAAAAGATAAGCATGGATGAAGGATGGCGATGAGGGATAATGGCTATACCATGTTTTTGAAATATTCTATATGTTGAAGCCTATATACCAATAGGGACTATTCCGTTGCTCCATAGCACAAAGGGAGTATTTTTCGGTAATGCAATGACTTTGAGATCGTATACAATGGGTTTGAAATCCGTTTACAATGGTTATGGTATCTGGCAGTTTTTAAACAATGTGTATCGGTCTTGTGAGTCCCCATACATTTACAATGAGGACTTTGTATACGATGGATAATAAAGTATTGTAGATTATTAGCGGATATACTGGTCTGAGTACAACTATATCATATCCTATTCAAGTGAGACCAAACACTCCCTGGCTACACAGGAAAAAAGGCCAACTTACTCTTTATTGATTCAGTTTTGCGATTACATAACCGTAGATATTCCCAGTAATAAAAACATATAATTTTCAGATTGTTATCCTGATAGTATATCGAAATAAAGGGAAGGAAATCGGTCGCACCGGTGGTTGGTATGTTACTCCAAACAGGGATTCAAATGAAAGTCAATTCCTGTTTATATAAAGCATACATTTCAACAAAAGACTTAACTTATCCTGGGACGGTCATATGGTAGTCCTAGGACTGTCATAGGAAGGACTGTTAAATACACATGGATTATCCTTACAATGGACAGGGAAAAGGATGGAAACTTGAAATGTCCTTTCAGGATGTTTAATAACCCTAATATTCTCCTTTTGGAAGGACATCTCAATAGGTTTCCTTTCAGACACTGGTAGCCTAACCGACCACAATATACTCATTTTTCACGTTTCAGAACTCCTAACAATTTTATGTAAATAATACATGTATTCTCCATTGAATAATAAGAATAGACATTTTTTAAGTGGAAAAATAGCAGAATTGGTCTTGTCCGGGGTTTAAACCAACAACCTTCTGATTTTTCATGATTTTTCATGATTTTTCTTAATTGATCCAATTGTGTTTGACAATAATCACTGACTATAACAGGGCACTCTCAGAGCGCCAGGGAGAGACACACAGAACAACCAATCACGGGATGGCTTTTATCCTGAACTGCCCTTCTGAAGGATTGAGGTCAGGAGAAGGACAATAACATACGGACAACACTTATTTAACGCAATGACTCTCCCAGCCTGGACATTGTCCTCCCAGGAACTCTTCTATCATTATCCTTACCATTCTCACTGTCCCCAGATATTTAACGGCACGTACTACAGTTTACCCACCGAGTAGAATACGATTTTCCGTATTCTACTGGGTAGCGACCTGAAGGTTTAGCATGGAGACCCCGTATTAGGTGGGATAGAATACAATAATGCAGTACAGACTCTTCAGACCTCCCCGAGCTTGTTAATCCTTTCCCACATCCCGGATTATCTGGGCCGTATCGGGGCTAAGCAGGGCTGATCAATGCAAGCTGAGGGTAGACTGTGATTAGGGCAGGCTGGAGTACCAGTCGCTCATTAATCAATAGACTGGGCTCTCTATCCGGGAGGAATATTCACAGTCATGGAGTTGTGCCCCGGGACAATGCAAACCATAACCATAGCAGGTCAAACATGTTCTTGGCTGATTGTAAACGGTTTGTTATTATAAAACTGTACGCGAATGTCTCGCACCTCTGCGTCAGCTGTATAGATCCTATTCTGTATACTGTGTGTGAACTAATAATTCGTGCACTCCATACCATTTGAATTGTTTAAGATTTGAAACGGAAATACTGCACCCAACACCCCCATCAAGGAACACGGCGTGGTACATCCAATATGAATTTCATCTGTTCCTTGCAGTATTTGATCGGAAATATTCACCTCGTTCTTCGATCTCGGTGAGTATTTCCGACCAAAACAACTCGGAATATTATTGATCCCATACATCCCGATGCCGTAGGCAGAGGGATGTATGGGACCAATAATTTCACCGCGTATTTTTGACGTACGAAGACAGTAAGCCAGTTTCCGTATAGTATTCAGTCACGTACATACTATGGTTTTAAGTACAATCCCAGCAAACATACATCACTCAATTTCATATGGTTGTTTACATGGTTTCGTTTTCTTCTGCTACAGATATCACTCAGCTCTGCTTCGTAAGATCATTCAGCGACGACAACTCGATCCATATAAACAATCATATGAAATTTCGAGACGTTTCTTGATAATCTATCCACCTGATATATAACATGAATTCTCTATTTTCAGGTCGCTGGGAGCTGTGATATCACCGACTGAGGATCCACACATTCAATTCCAACACCAACAGCAACAAGTATGGCCAAAAAGGAGTCGAGGAGACCGAACTTAATTCTGCCGATTGCCATCGTCATCGTCATCATTCTCATGGTGGTGGGCATCGTGATTCGCGGACGCACGTCACGTGGTCTCTGCACGTACGACCACGTGTACCGCAAGGTCACCTGCAAGGTCAAACAGCTGCGCGCCATGCCGACGGACATCACGGAGGGCGCTCTGACGCTGCACATGGGCACCAAGCTGGACAAGCAGGAGAACTACTTCACCGTTCTCACTCCCGGCAACTTCTCCAAGTTCCTGCAGCTCCAGGAGCTGAGGCTCATCAAGTGCGGCATCGAGGAGATCAAACCGGAAACCTTCCGACCGCTGGCCGCACTGCGCAGGCTCGACCTCAGGTACAACCGGATCCAGGTCATCACGGAGGACACCTTCCGGGGGCTCAGCTCGCTCGAGTACCTGTATCTCTCAAATAACCCCATTCAGAAGTTCGACGATTATATTTTCCGCGGACTCCGTATTGAGAATCTTGTGCTTGCAAACAATCCTGACTTTAGTGAGATTTCCAGTAAGGCATTTGCTGGTGCAATAATCAAATCCATCGTAATCAACCGCTGCAATATCATGGTGATGCCGGTAGATACTCTGAACTATATCGGAGATAGCCTTCAGGAGTTGTATATAACCCATAACCTCCAGCCACTCACTCTACCCACAGGCATTTTCAGGGGTCTCAAATTAAAGAAACTTGTCTTATCTAACAGTGGTCTGGAGGACGAGGACTTCCTACAAGGGCTGACCGTGGAGGAGATCAGTCTCAATGACAACCCTCTGGAGGAGTTTGATTGCATTGACTGCCCGCACTTAAAGGACACCAAGCGAATATTCCTGAGCAAAACGAAACTGACCAAAATCTCAAAGGAGAACTTTCTGACGATGACTGGGTTGGAGGAGTTGGACTTGGACGGGAATGAACTGACAGTTCTAAACGCCACTGTCTTCGAGCATATGGAAACCTTGGCTGTCTTGGATTTATCCGAGAATAAAATCGAGGACTGGAACGGAAACTACAGCTCGAGTTTACCCAAACTCAAATCGTTGTTCCTGCATGGAAACAACATCGAAACCTTACCCAGTGGCCTGGAACCGTTATTCTCTCACATCATGAACCTCACCCTGCATGACAACCCTTTACATTGTAACTGTGAGGTGCACTGGTTCGCCAAGTGGATGGAGAAGGAGAACCACAGACAGATCCTGCAGAATCTGGACGCAGTGAGTTGTGAGACTCCAGAGAACAGGAACTTTACGCACATCTCAGACTACGGCTTCCAGTGCCGCCCGCCCACCATCTTCAACGCCACCATCGACACGGACGGCATCAGCCTGCTGTGCACGGCGGCCGGCGACCCCGCCCCGAGGGTCGTCTGGGTGTCTCCGGACGGCAAGCAGAAGGCCAAGGAGCCGGCGCGCTCCGACCGCGACGTGTTCCAGACCCAGAGCTCGCTGACCATCACCAAGAAGGGGAACTACACGTGCATCGCGCAGAACATCGCGGGCGAGGACCGCATCTCCGTGAACACGCGCAACATGCCCAGCAGCGGCATCAAGTACCACGTCGAGTCCAACGAGATCGAGATCCTGCAGAACCCGTACGGACTGGGACTGACCATGTCGCTCATCGCCCTGCTCGGCTACATCCTCCGCGTGGACTCCATGTATGACAAGTACGGGCAGAAGAGAGAGGGCTTCTAATACTGCCGTATACTGTAGAAACATTTATTATAATTATATGGTGGCCGAACGTCGATGAGATACCACCCGCTGCTAGGGGTGTAGTATAGATACAGTTCGGGCTCACTGAGACGTAGTGAATGTTCGGGTGCACTATACCCATAGTGCAAGTGCATAAAATGACATTTTCCCCTGTTTTTAGGTGTATAATAATAAGAAAACGTAGTGAGTGAACCCATAGCAATTCTGTCCTAGGTGTATGGTCCCATTATATATGTCCCTCCGTCTTTGGTATCGGGACGTATTTTATGGGGCAAAACACCTCAAATGGCAATCGTAACGGGCTCACTAACTACGCTTTCATTGTTTTATGCTTACTGACCTCTGCTCCCTATATCGTAAACAAATATATAGGTCTGCTGTGCCATACGCTGTTATACGGACCAGTTCTGCATGCCCAAATTACACTTTGAACGGTGTTTAAAGATAAATCCTTATGAAATAAAAATATTGCAAGGTGCATTACAAAGGAAAAACTGACTGGGTGTCTAATCTGTGGATTGTTATCCACTCACAGTCTCGAAAATGCACCCTCCCACAGAATGGCGTCGGGGCAAGTATTTGGCGGTCCGTGAGTTCGTAACAATTCACAGTTTTCCCAGTATACCACATCATTCAAAACATTGGTCGAACATCTATGAAATACCACCCGCTGCAAGGGGTGCAGTATTAATAAAGTTCATAGTGAATGACCGCGAGCATGTAAGTCATTAAAATGGTATTTTTTTCATGATTTCAGGTGTATAATAATAAGGACACGATCTGACTGTTTATGAAACGGTCTTCACTCTCAGTCTATAAACTCGACCATGCACAACTGACTGAAACTGTTTCATCAACAGTAAGGTCGTTTCATCATATTACCAGCACAATTGCCTCGCCTCCTTCCTTATTCGTTTCTCAAACAGTTCCGATATTCTGTACTTCCATGCGGTTAGGTTGATGTTGCCCACTTATTGAGGGAATTATACGATCGATGCCGGAGAGGCAGACTATTATTACAAACATCTTTTAGGATAACATATCCATTAAACCTTATGTCGAAAGGTTAAAGAGTTGGAGTCAAATACAGTTTACACCTCCTAGCATTTCTGTATTAGACCTGAAATCTAGGCTTAGTATAGTGTAGAGTTATATTAGTATTATGACATAAACAACAACAACAACGACCTAGTAATATATTGTATATTATATGGAGACATAGTAAGTTTGCCTGAATGAGTTCTGTTCCGAGTTGTTTTGATCGAAAATATTCACCGAATTCGAAGAACGAGCTGAATATTTCCGACCAAAACAACTAGGAACAGATGAAATTTAGACTAATATCTCTTTATTATATATTTGGAACTCATTAAATACGCCAATATAAAACAGCCTACGTGGTACGGAGTGCACGAGCTATTAGTTCATACACAGTGTGCAGAATGACATCCATACAGCTGGCCAGTAAGTGTGAGACATTCTTGCACTGGTATATAATGATATACTTTACTCAAAAGTAGCTAAAACTAACCTTTCATTTGATAAAACAGGAAACCCTTTATGAAACCCTTTATGAGAAAATGTGTGCATCCAATGCATAACTGTGGAAAATGGTTGACTGACACAACTCCCACCAGAAATGTTATGGTCTTCCTTCTATTTACTATCATTATTATCCTTCCATCATCAATCAATTACAATGGAGTTAACAAAGAGATATGCCTAACTTAGTACCGGATATACAATATGAGAAACGAGTACGTCAAGGCCAACAAACCAATCTTATATCACGATTACATCAACAACATTTATTTTTGTTGGATTGTAGCCATGTGCATTGTAAGGAAAATGTACTCAACTGTTGGTATCAGTAAATGATGGGTAGAATTCTTAGTCTGTTAACCTACAATGATCTAAAGGAAAATAGAATATGTTGCTAAACTGTACAGCATTGAACATAACTCCACAAAGACGGATGTACTTTGCACATAATGCAGATTATCTTCTTAATCTTGATTTTTCTCTCGCCAGCGCATCGCGAGGTATTATTGACTGCGTTGTTTGAAGGTGCTCTGCACAATCCTTCTTCGTTTATAAATGTAGGGTTTTATAATTAACATACACAGTATGTTATTCGCTCATGCACATTTGATACAAGTAGAAGTGTCGGTATGACAAACTATGCTAGGTGTGTGTGGTATCAAAGAAGAACCAAAAAGTTTTGGTCAAAGTCATCATTCTCCACAAATTGGAGGACTACGACTTTAACCAAAACGAGTTGTTTTCTGTATTTATCTCACCCCTGTACATACTAAAATAATGGATGACACACATGATATAGACAATGGAGAACGGACTGCAATACCTGTAGGGGCATGGAGAACGAGTTACCAATGTTAAGCTTATGGGACAGAAATAACAGGGGTGAGATAAATTTCCATTCTAAGGGTAACCAGGTTTACCAGGTTTTTTTCCTTTTAAACAAAACAGTATCTCAAACATGCATAAGATAAGGCACTATGGTATATGTTGTCATATGGCAGGGAGCAATGTTCCTGTATTGTGAACATACGTATGGGATGCGCGTTACACAAATATCGTTACTGCAAGAAACCAATGTACTTCAGGAATAGACCAGCAGGGCTACAATAATGTCCAGGAAACGTCTATTTGTCATTTAAACCTCCTACTGTTGATGTTGTGTGGAGTTAATATCTCGTTTAAATCTTATGATATATAGAGGATTCCTAGAAAAAAACTGATTGCCGATGTTTGTCTCAGTAGTGGAGTTTCAGGGTCACATATTGTAGCATGTCCGTAGACTATGAAGTATGGAAGTTGTATATGATGGTGACTTCTAGAGAAACTAGTGTCTCATTTCCAGTGGATTATTCCGATTCCTAGAATCACCAAATTGTGTTCACCAATCCTTCCTTAGAGTTTCTCTTTTGTATTATTTATGTTTAGGTATTAACGTGTCTGCGCAAGATTATCTGTCACGGTTGTGAGTGAAATGACTCATAGCACAAGTATTGGAACACTCAATGAACTAGACTGATGAAGCACAAAGGACTACATTGCTGTGTAGATTGGTATTTTGTGTCAACTTGTATACGCGACTGTCTGGTCACTCAAAACCAGCTGACGATCAGGCAATGTAAATAACGATAAATAGAAATAATTAAAAATCCTCCTGTTGATATCACTAGGTGTCAGCCAGCTTCCAATGTCTGAAAGTAACGTTGTTTGAATGGAAGACGTTGTTTCTGTTTTTAATAAACGTGGACTTAGTCTATGTGAAAGATAACAAATTTGTTTTTTTAAGATGACAAGATTTTGAGCAGAGATACTTACTTGATGTATCAAAATATGCACTTTAGGATGCTATCTAATGGAGCGAAGGCTCTGTACACAGATGAAATAAAGATGGAATTATAAATGCATAAAATAAGGATATCTCGATATACTAAATACATTCTGCCAATAAAAAAAACACTTTAAGATGCTGATGTTATCTAAATTGTGTATTTTAAAACAGGGCTAGTTTTGTCAGCAATTGCTAAATGCCAGATGAGAATGATGATAATGATCTCTTGTATGTGCGCCATCGCTAAACCAATACATGTTATAAATAATGGAAAAACAAGTCTTCAATGTGACAGATTTATGATATGTCTCTGTATATCTTTGAATAATCAAATAAACAAAGTTTATCGTATATTTCACAAAATGATGTTAATTGTGTTATGTCAAATGCGTCTGAGAAGCCTGCCCTGTATTCACCATTGCTAACATCATGCACCTTTCATTTGTCGTGTAAATTTGGGAGTTCATTAATTAGCAACTTAGCCAGAGAGAAAGTCTACACTAAAGAGCAATGAGAGAGAAGTTACTCTATAAATAGGTAGTAACAATCTTTATCTCACCTGGGTATTTTTCTCCATAGGCTTAACATTAGGAACTCATGCTCCACGGCCGTGAAAGTAGTGTACCCAATACTCAATGGCTAATTGGATGATTACTTTCATTGATTAATAATGTTCCTGATCATATATACAGGCTGAGATAAAATCAGAAACCCACTCGATAAAAATAACTTGGTCTGCACTCGTTTGACCGCTGAGTAATTCACTCAGCTTTGCTTTATGCATTACTCCGCTGTAAAACTCGGTGGAGTACAGACCAAGTTATTTTCATCTCATGAGTTTCCTTCTGAATATGCTCTCGTCATCTGTATCTGGAAATTTTGTTTAGAGTCAGGCATTCCGCAAATAGAACCTACATAGATTGTGATAAAATGTCATGATTGATGATAACTGATACAACGCAACTATGATTCACAAGATTCTTTTATTTCAATATTCCGAGGGAAAGATGAAAATATATATTTCCTCTTAGCTTAGGACTATATTATATTTGCCTAGCATATGCATGGATATTATTCTATAGAAGGTGAATGCCGGTGAAATGGAAATGTTAAAATGTATTAGGAAGTCTCAGTCATCAATAAGTTATATCCTGTTTAGAAATTATCAATTCAAACCGGTTCCTTTGAGTCATTCTAATACCAAATGAATGAATTATAACATGTTATCGAGTTAGATCTACATCTATATAGGTTTGGGATTATATGCGTCATTCTCCAAACTTTTAAACGCATATTTTTGATGTACTTAACAACTGTTATCATAGCTTCAGGACAAACTTATTCAGAGACGATTATAGTAAACTACATTTCAATAGTAGCAAACAAAACCAAAAAGAAATTCTAGCCTCTAACCCCAATAGCTTGAGCGCTAAGCCTCGTTCTTACTGGCCTCCGGAAATGCAGTTTTGAGCAGGGTATCTGTTTTAGCGGGGCCACTTTGGATCCTTATAGAGTTGGATGAATGTGACACATACACAAATGATGGTACTACAAAAAGATTCCTGGTGATCGTGGTTCGGTGTTGGGAGTCAAATTCATCAGCGTTTTAATACCCACTTAGTGTTTAGTGTAACTGTGTTGAATAATTCCCTCTTGAAAGGGCAAATACGTTATGTATCATCCAATTGTGAATTAAATTATTTAAACAAGTTTCATATTGTACCTTGAGATACGATATTTCAAGGACATGTAGGTGGCTTACAGTCTTCTACACCCTACGTTTGCATTTCTAAGATTCAAAATATGTCATCTGGATACGAATAAAAACCAAACCAAACAGGAGCCCTATGTGAAATCATCTGTAATCATAATCCTATCACAAGGAAAGAAAGATACATGACAAAATAGAAGAGAATGTGATTAAATAGGAGTGGTACTTGTTCTCTTGTAGTTGGCAATTGAGGATATTCTTAATTAAAATACATAGTGAATTCATGTGCAAGGAAATAATGCTTGGTACACAACAGAAATGGGTAATTTGCATTCCACCTGATGAGATTATCGATAGGGCGAAACCACAAGTCAGTCCTTGTAAATAGTATACCTGGATTCCCATGGAAGAACTGTATGTAACATGACAGAATGGTGAAATAAACATTATTAAAAAAAGAGTTTGCCCACTCAGTCCAAAACCTGAGTGCCACAGGAGGTGGATGTGTGTCAAACAATCAGATACCTAATCCAACACTAGGGGGCAGCACCACATAATACAATAAGTATACCAGGAGGGGCTCAGTCAACAGCCGAATACTCGTATGTGCCATAAACCCCTGATGGAAGAATCGCCAATGTGAAGTGGACGATGAAACTTGCAATGTCTCTGGGCCCGAAATCCAAACGCTCCATTAGTCCCATTTATTTGTGATTGCAAGCAATAGGATGCCGAGCCCGCAAAATGGTTATCAGAGTTTATTTTGATTCTAGGGACTCCACTTTTTAGTTTGGGTGCTCTCAGCTTGTAGATCTTCCAGCTTCAATATTCCATCAAAGGTCACGGACTAAAATTGATCTATCATTTTTTTTCAGATATATGTGCTCCATACTCTGAGACAGTATCATGTAAGAGGAAACATATAAAAATACATCAATGTTGGCCATGGAATAGGGTTGAGAGTGAGTGGGGATGTTCTAATTACTGTCTAATTGGTGGGAAAGAGGTTCAATTCATACTATCTCTGTTTAAAAAAAAGATAATTGATAAGAACTGGAAATAAAAACAAGGATTTCCATGGAAAAGTGGAAACTGACATCCCTGGTTTATAAATCCCGAGCAAAATGAATATTTACCAGTCCAAAATGGTGGTACAGCATACTGATAGGAGCATTGACGTAGAGTGATAGTTGATAAGGGAACTTTGTGTCTCTCCAGTCTTTCCTGACTACCACCCTCCAAATATCTCCTTTCAGTTTTATTCCCAAATTGATCCACTCCCCTTTCTACCAATAGCCTTTTTGAACAGATCCCCTACCAGGGGTCTGTTGAATAACTTACGCATAAGAAAGTAGAGTACTCCCAGACCCTCCTGTCTCCACAATCTCTCCCGTCTCTTAGCCCTGGAATTTTCCCTTCGTAGACTTGACATTAGGAACTCGTACTCAACACCCATATTGTATTTAAAAGAAAAACTCAATTGGGACGATATCACAAATGTTAGCCAATTAGTGAATGATAGGGGTGAGATAAAATCTGTACCGCACTCAATCAACAGCCACTGAAAATATGCCATTCATTTTGGTTTGCTACGTAATTTCACTCGGCTTTGTCTCATGAGATTACTCCGCGACTAAAACTAATGACATAATTTCAGAATCTATGAATCTCGATGCAGTTACCTCACTCCTGCTCTTCCTAAATCCTGAAACCAAGTCTCAGACAATTCCATCACACGAAAAACAGAGGCAAATGTTCATGTTTTATGCTATCATAATTTATTACACTTTAAATCAAATGTTGTACGGTATTATGTACAGTGGCAACATTACTGTCATAAAATAGAATTCTCACCACCAGGTGGCACACGGGATCCAGACTCCAGTGCCACTTCCGGTTTATTTACAGCAGACTCCACCTAGTGGCATGCAGAGTAATTACATGACAATTGCACGGTTTCCTCGTCACGTTTGCTGCTTCAGGTTTTTCGTTTTGTATTTTTTTTGTGTATTATATTTATATATATAGTGTGTGTATTTATGTACAGACGTAACTGGTTCCATCATATAGATACATTTTACAGATCCACACTCATCTTTTCCACATTCAACCTACTAATTTTACAATCTGTAGTGGTCTATGTACACAAACAGATACCCATTATGTAGAAAAAGAAACAATATTTTTTGTCTTTTTTTATATCCTTTTCGTATGTATAATAATAACTATCTAAAATGATAGCACAAATAGAAACAAAGGTCAATGCCTTTGCATTGGGCAGCTGAAGGGACCCTGTGACGTCATCATTTCATCATCCATACATTTTACATCATGTATCTATAGCAACGGATATTACCCAATATACACCGCGCGGACGTAGCCTGGGTCTCCCGATACAAGCGACTGATTACACCTTACTATAAACACGGTTGACCGTCGGGTCTATGGTGACCTGGCAAGGTCAGACGAAGGTCACAGACCTTGACACTGACCAAGGGTTGCTCTGTAAAATTGAGTAGATATGTGTGACACAAGCAACAGACGACGTCGTCGCGGGGCAGAGAACGGAGGAGAAGTGGTGGCGGGCCGGTTCTAACCACGTCTCGCCGCCCGGACTTCAACACGAGCATCCCGTGAAGGAGGAGTCCCGCCCGGAGAGGTGCTCAGCCGGGGCGAGGCGCTCCGAGCCCGGGCGTGGTGCTGGTGAGGGCGGGAGGTGGAGGGAGCCCGGGGCGTGGTGTTGGAGAGGGTGTGGGTGAGGTGGGAGGCGGAGGGAGCCCGGGGCGTGGTGTGGGTGAGGGCGGGAGGTGGAGGGAGACCGGGGCGTGGTGTTGGTGAGGGCGGGAGGCGGAGGGAGACCGGGGCGTGGTGCTGGTGAGGGCGGGAGGCGGAGGGAGACCGGGGCGTGGTGTTGGTGAGGGCGGGAGGCGGAGGGAGACCGGGGCGTGGTGTTGGTGAGGGCGGGAGGCGGAGGGAGACCGGGGCGTGGTGTTGGTGAGGGCGGGAGGCGGAGGGAGACCGGGGCGTGGTGCTGGTGAGGGCGGGAGGCGGAGGGAGACCGGGGCGTGGTGTTGGTGAGGGCGGGAGGCGGAGGGAGACCTGGGCGTGGTGCTGGTGAGGGCGGGAGGCGGAGGGAGACCGGGGCGTGGTGCTGGTGAGGGCGGGAGGCGGAGGGAGACCGGGGCGTGGTGTTGGTGAGGGCGGGAGGCGGAGGGAGACCTGGGCGTGGTGCTGGTGGGGGCGGGAGGTGGGAGACCAGGGCGTGGTGTTGGTGAGGGCGGGAGGCGGAGGGGGCCCAAGGCGTGGTGTTGGTGAGGGCGGAAGGCGGAGGGAGACCGGGGCGTGGTGTTGGTGAGGGTGTGGGTGAGGTGGGAGGCGGAGGGAGCCCGGGGCGTGGTGTGGGTGAGGGCGGGAGGTGGAGGGAGACCGGGGCGTGGTGTTGGTGAGGGCGGGAGGCGGAGGGAGACCGGGGCGTGGTGCTGGTGAGGGCGGGAGGCGGAGGGAGACCGGGGCGTGGTGTTGGTGAGGGCGGGAGGCGGAGGGAGACCGGGGCGTGGTGTTGGTGAGGGCGGGAGGCGGAGGGAGACCGGGGCGTGGTGTTGGTGAGGGCGGGAGGCGGAGGGAGACCGGGGCGTGGTGCTGGTGAGGGCGGGAGGCGGAGGGAGACCGGGGCGTGGTGTTGGTGAGGGCGGGAGGCGGAGGGAGACCTGGGCGTGGTGCTGGTGGGGGCGGGAGGTGGGAGACCAGGGCGTGGTGTTGGTGAGGGCGGGAGGCGGAGGGGGCCCAAGGCGTGGTGTTGGTGAGGGCGGAAGGCGGAGGGAGACCGGGGCGTGGTGTTGGTGAGGGTGTGGGTGAGGTGGGAGGCGGAGGGAGCCCGGGGCGTGGTGTGGGTGAGGGCGGGAGGTGGAGGGAGACCGGGGCGTGGTGTTGGTGAGGGCGGGAGGTGGAGGGAGACCGGGGCGTGGTATTGGAGAGGGTGTGGGTGAGGTGGGAGGTGGAGGGAGCCCGGGGCGTGGTGTGGGTGAGGGCGGGAGGTGGAGGGAGACCGGGGCGTGGTGTTGGTGAGGGCGGGAGGCGGAGGGAGACCGGGGCGTGGTGTTGGTGAGGGCGGGAGGTGGAGGGAGACCGGGGCGTGGTGTTGGTGAGGGCGGGAGGTGGAGGGAGACCGGGGCGTGGTGTTGGTGAGGGCGGGAGGCGGAGGGGGCGCGAGGCGTGGTTAAAGCCGGCCGCGGCGAGTCCCCGACCCGCAGACACCAGACAGGCTGGGCGCGGGCCGCGTACGCCGTCAGTATTATGCATACGTTCTCTCTACACGTGGAGAGCGTGTCCTCACCGAAGCGAAATACAAAAAGAGAACAAGGAAAAACAAACAGTCTAGGTGTAGTCTCACTACGAATACAGTGGCACTTATTATAATAATAATAACCCTTTTCCGAGGCCTGTGTTCAGTGTTGTCACCCTCACCCCCCTCCAACAGCCTCCCATAATAAGAACAGCACGATGTCGTGCAACTGACCATCGACACATACACAGGCTAGAAAGATGAAGCACGGCGCACGTGTCGGGCTTTATTTGGGTCGGGGTTGACACGTGACACTACGAGTCACGTGTACGTAGTCACGTGGTACAAAAATATCATCGGCGTCGTTACCAGGCAACGACGAATATTGTTATTTTTCAATTTGTCTTTCAGGAAACCTTATCAACACTTTCTGTATAGAGTGGAATATTTTGTCGTTTTGTTGCCACATACCGTCTCGGAATTGATACTCATAGACACACACACACTGAACATATTCTTTCACTCGCGCTTTCTTCCTTAGACTTTCCTTGATAGAAAACCTTCCATTTTTATAACTTTTTCTTTTAAAGAAGTCCCTCATGAATGTCAATTGTTATACCACAGCAAAATATAAGGCCCGAGGTGAACCGCCTACTCTACTCGCTCCTATACCTGAACAAGTAAGTCACAAAAATACCTGGAAACTTTGCTAAACTTTACATGGTTCTTTTCTCCAGAAAAATAATTTTTCTTTTGCAGTGAATATTTAATTTCCAGTGTTTTCTTTTTATGGGATGCAATTGGTTGACATGCGAACTCTTTCCAGTCCATAACACGGAACAGAGTGGCGTCAAATACTTTACATGGAAAATGTAGTTACAAAAGAACAAATGGTCTCCAGTCGGGGAAATAGGTTCCTTGATTGAAAGCAACTTGACGTCGCTATCGTAAAAAGGCTCAAGTTTTATTTGGTGGTACATATGTACATACACAACCCCCACCCACCTACCCACCCACCCCCAGTTAGGAAAGAGTGCCATGGTACCTGACATATGCCACTGCAATATATAATCACTTCCAGAAGAATAGAATCAATTGGATATGGTTAAATTAACACAAATCTCACCCGGCCACGGTTTGTTAGGCTCGACGAGAATTTGAAAGAAATAAGTTGTGGATAGATGCGATGGACCACAGAAATGAGCCCCCAGTCTGCACCAGCTCTCCCAATCCACGCTGGACTCAACCCCGACATTAACTATGTACATGCTGAGCGCCGGAGTGGTTTGCGTCAATGTGTTGCCCAGAAAGACCTGGTTCCTTTCTTTGAGGAAGTGTATATCTTTTTTTAATTGGGAAAGGCTTCTTTATTTAAGCTGTTCTGGCTAGATTGTGAAAGACAACTTCCATGAACAAGAAGGTGTGACATGTGGCATGATTCTCACACCTCTCATACTGACTGGGAAGGAGTGGGGGCCTTTTAGCGCGGGGAAGTTTCAAGCTCAACCCCACCTCACTGCTACCATCTGGCACTTTAAACATACTTTCAAATATGGCAAGGAACATTTTGGGTCTCTGACCGAACAAGTAACAACAGATTTACAAAATATCAGTTTAACTTTGATACAATATCATACTACAATATGAAGTTATTCTGGAAAGATCTTGTACAGGGAAGACCCAACATACTATACAGCATACTTCAACTCTCCAACCCGGGATACAGAAGGAAAAAGTCAACCTTTCTCTTATTGGCTTGGATCAAGTACCATTAATTCTTTGTCAACATTGCAATGGGCATTTTGTCAATAATGAAGATAACTTCCAAACGGGACCCCCTATTTCGAAGAACATTTACTGACTTAAATATTCACTATGTTTAATCAGGAACCATTGTAATGATAGTCACTGGTAATAAAAAGTGTAACCTATTACAATGATCAACTGAAATGTTGGCATATTGGAATAAGTGTAGATCGCATGAATTTGTTTCTTTGTGATAAGATTTCAACAAATCCCAAGGATGCCGAGTTTCCATACGTGACTACACACAACGCAAGAACTGTTTGAGACCGGACTGTGCTTATTTTCCACATTCACTATTCAAGGATTGCCTAACGCATAAGCCTGAGACAACATAACCCACAAATGATTCGTCGCCTAATGGCTTTACACTCAAGTTTTTGCATACAACTTTTTCAGACCCCCCCCCCCCCCCCCCCCTACCCCTTCACACATTTTTGGGATGAACATAACCTTTTCAGTTGTCACCTGAGAAGCGGGCTGAAAAGCGGTGCATCGGGAAGAAGATATGGATTTTCTACTGGCAAGACCCCCAACCATTGGTCCATGTAGGACTTCATATATCTACCGGTTCCGTTTAGGAGCGCCACATGACCTTTACAATTCACCACGGATTATTATATACCCGTGATGTATACACTGTAAACACGCACAGTTTCGCCATATAATTTTGAAATACTGTAATCATTTATTTTTTTCCAAAAATTTATTTCGGGTATATAATAAATATAGAACAACCTACCATGCTTGAAGATGCTACAAACGACATGGTAATTTATGGTTAGTATGGAATATACTGACCTTAACTTATCATCTCGTTTTGTAGCTCGTACAGCATGGTCAGGCCGTTCTATATGAATACTTCCTGAAACAATGCTCTAATTGGGTATTCCCCTGCTCCGTTCTGATTGAACATCTGTGCTGTGCCCCCCCCCCCATCCCCTCTCCCCGCACCCCACCCCCGCCTTGCCTCTCGGTAACATACAAAATAACATGCGCTAATCACTAACACTTGGTCGCTCGCGACTAAGGCAAATGCAGCAGGAATTGGTTTTCTGGGTTATGTGGGATTAGCGGGAAAGAATTCATTACAGCCATGCTGTACACAGAACCTAAGCCCCAGAGACGGCGGGGAATTGACGCGCCTCTCGACGAGCTATGTACAGAGTATTCTAGGTGCAATCGTCAGCTTTCTACATTCGTTGGTGGGAATCTTCAGGCACTGAGAACCAGTCTGCAGTCAGTGCTCGGCCTCGCGCGCTCACTTGGTGTATTTCGCTCAGGAAGGGACACTTCAATCTCACCACCACCACCCCCTGCGTATACCAGACCAATCCTTTGTTTGCTTTAACAGCCGTGTGTGTGGGTTTTTATCTCAGGGGATGGCGTATTCTCGGCGTCATAGAGTAACAGCACGCTGGCTACGTAATGCCCCGAACGTCAAAATGATTCAACAAGGGAATAACAATGCAGGACATAGATGCATGGGTCAACATTAAATCAACTGTGTAACGAGAACAGGCTTGGGAGCTGCTATGACCGGGTTCAATTTGCCCACCTGACCAACTGTCTACAACGTGTGATCCAAACAAAACACGGGAGTTTCGCTCTAGGGATATTTAGCCTATTCATAGTGAACTATCGCACATAGAGAAAAGAAATCAAATGAAGAACACTACTACATTATTCACATACATGTACTTGTAACTATTAAAACAAAAGAGAGTCAGAATTTGAAATATTTGTGCGACATATCCCTACAGGTGGTCAACAAATGATTGTACGTCGTAAAATTGCATGGATTCGTCATTTGGGTACAAGAGCCGCAAATAATGATAATTAAGCCTAAGTACATGGTCTGGAGCTGTGTCAATGGGTAAAGGAGTCTGTTTGGTACACGTGCCCATGTTTTGTGTTGGGTCTCATCTCTGTCAGTATTTGAGTATTTTAACAAAGTGGACTTTGAAAGTCTGTCTACTTATCAATCACCCTTTATGTTGTTCAAATGAGACATCCATCTAAAATAAACACAAGGTATTAGTTTCCATGTTACTTTACACTTTGGTGAACTCGAGAAAACAGGTTTCTCAATTTTCTGTGGGTGCAAAATGTAGCCCAAAAGGTTTGTGTGTGAAATGCGTATACAGGTTGATCAAAGGTCCCCAGAACTGTGTGACTTTAACGTGTAGCTGAACCAGCTCTGTGACTTTCTCCAGAATTCAATATTAGGTAGCAGGGTAGGGACAATTCATCAGGGTCATTCGATGTTAATTTTGGATAGCATTTTGCCAGTGGTATGATTATTGATATCGTAATAAAGGACCACACAAAGTGACAAACGTTCAACGCAATGTACTCAAGTGTTCAATGTATCGCTTGAAATACCATCCAAAATAGCACATGAACCGAATGTAAAAACGATCCGGTCTGGAAAAGTATTTCAATAACCCCTTAATAAATAGTCCAAGCTTTTGGGATGAGTTTCCGATCAAATGAGTACACTTACACTAGCACCAAATGTACAAAAGTCCCTGTAAATGGCAAATGATAAAAAAATCAGGATGTAATCATTGTGACAATAAAATAAGTGCTACATGAATTAGATACAATGATAGCGGCGAAAATGGGATGCCACTTTCGCCTATGGTACTCTGTAAATCACTTGTCATAACTTCAACTGTCAGTGGTTTCTCTTATAAATATTTCCTGTTTTTCCAATATTTAATTACAAAACAGACAAGTAGCGGTAAAGGTGAGTCATGACCTTGTAATCGTTTCAGAGCATGTAGAATAAGTTATTCATCAACTGGTGACTAATTTGGTGATCATTGTGACACGGGTTTCTGAGCAGAACTTCTGTAGCACATACCATCCAAACAATATGGGACACAACCCAAACCAGACAGCAAAGAGAATGTAAATACTGAATCGGAACCTTCGACATAATCGTATTCCAAATCTCTAAGGTGACTCAGAAAACTGAGTGTTTTCATTCCATGAATAAAAACTACTGTAAATTTGAGAGCAAACCTTTCGAACACCTTTTAAATTGTGAATTTCGATTGGAGCTGAGATTGACATGCAATAAATAAAGAATTCTGAATTAATTGTCAAGATTCAATTAGATTCTGTCCAATAAATTTACACTATTTTCACTTAAGTAATCTGAGAAAAGCTTGGCTTGTACGTCTGGGGGCCCGACTATGGTAGATATGTGGTTACAGTCGCAGAGTAGGAGACATTTCCATGACCGATGCGACACAAATGCATTATGACATAATTATCTTTCGCATTGGCATATTTCATTTTGGGCAAACGCTTCTTGCACTTTCTTCTCTGATATAACACCACAAAAAGCAACCTACTAGTACGAGAGACCAGCTTACAAATGATTGACTGATGACAAGGGTGCAACAATGTCTGGTGCATTGTTACAAAACTAATAACTCATGGATCGTTGAATTGTATCTAGATTGGAACAGGAGAAGAGCACAACAGAAGGACACGGCACTATCTGTGGACATGGAAGTGTGGACTATAGAGTGATGGCGGCGTCCATTAGATCATCGTCAATGTCGTAGGTGGGGTGGTGCTGGGCCGACATGGGCGAGTTGCGTGGCATCATTGGCGACTTGGCATTCGGGGAGGGCGCGGGCGACTTGGAGACGACGGCCTTGCGCGTTGAAGGTGACCTTGGCGATTTGGTGATGATGGAGACGGGGGAGCGGCACTGACTGTCGAGCGCCCCGCTGCCCGGGCCGCCCGGGGAGCGCGCGTTGGGCGAGGGCTTGTCGCGGGCTTTGGGCGTGGGCGACCTGACGCTGCCCGGCGTGCCCGGACAGTCGATGATGAGACCGTCCTCCGGGCTGCTCACGTCGCTGCGCGGGCTGAACACGCTCTCACGACGCGCCTTGCCCTCGTAGCGCTCATTCACATCACAACCGTCATTGTTTTTAACGCCCTTCGGGGTAGGCGCCTTGAACATCTTCTCGTCCTCCTTGTTCTCCTTGTCCTCCGAGCCCGCGGCGTCCGAGTTAAGCACCAGGTGTCGGTTCTCCAGCCGGCCCGTACATGGCGCGGCGGGCTCACTGGGCAGGGCGTTGCTGAAGTTGCCACTGGCGGCGCCACTGCTGCTGCTGTGGTTCATGGTTGCGCCGCCAGTGGAGTTACACTGCACCGCACCCATACTATTGCTACTGGTGGAGGGTGCCGCCTTGGAGCCGACACTAGCAGCACCTGTCCCACTGCCTATGGACATAGACGCTGAAGACAAGGTCCCATTGACCAGCTCCGCCCCCTGAGGTACCCGACAGCTGTCTGGCTTCGCCGGGTTGCCGCCCGCGTCCTCCTTGTAGAGGCGCGGGTCCACCGGCCGACCGTCATAGGCCCGGCTACTGTGGTTACTGATCTGTCCGTTAGGTTTTGATTTCTCGGCGGTGGTATTGGAGGAACTGCCCGAGCCCCCTCCCCGGTCCGCGGTCTGGCTCTCGTTACGTGGTTGCTCAGTCCGCGCGCTGTCGCTGCCACGACAACTATCACTGTTCCCACGCGCAGCCTCACTGTTGGCTCGCGAGCCAGCCTTCCGCTCCCCATCCTTGTGCGGAGCCGACGAAGAGCCGGTCGAGTGGTCAATTTTAGTAACAGCATCAAGAAAATGTCTCGACTGCGTCCGGTCACAATGATCTTCCAGCTTTGTCTTGTTGGAGCGCGACTTGTCCGCGGAGGAGGAGGAGGAGGAGGAGGAGGAGGTGGAGGAGGAGGTGGAGGAGGTGGAGGAGGAGGTGGAAGCTGGAGTAAGGCTTGATTCTTTGGCAGTGTCTTTAATATATGACGCAACTGAAGATGTTGTTAACTGATTGTTATTTGATGAGGCTGATGTTGATGTCAACGATGAAGATGAAGATGAAGATGATGATGATGATGAGGATTGTGAAGCTGGTCCTATATTTGATGGTAATGAGTATGTTTGCAATGTAGATGAAGGTGTGGACGAATAGGACGAACACGAAGTGTCCTTCTGTGAGTCCTTACTTGTGTAACCATCCTTATGGCTGCTCTCTTTCGAGTAAGAGTCTCGGTATATGTCTTTGTGAGAATACACATTATGGCTATCCTTTGAGTGCGACTCTCCATGAGAGTCCTTGTTGTGGAAACCAGAGTCACGTTTTGCTGTGTCCGAACTGTCTGAGCGACTGTTCACGGAGTGAGACTGGCTGTGGTGACCTTGACTCGTTAACGACGAGGTCGTAGACGATGATTTAGATTTACCCCCACTGTCTGTGTTTGACAACGCGTTGGATGAAGACAGGGACGATGTGCTTTTTGAATTGGATGAGTTTGTGGATGAGGATGAGTTGGATGACGATGAAGATGATGTTGTGGATGACGATGACGATGACAATGCCGAGGAGTCTTTAGATGACAACGATGATGATGAAGGCGTCTTTGACGAACCATCTCCAGAATTACTGGACTGGTTGTTGCTACTGCTGCCACTGCTACTGCTGTTTTTAGATGAACCAAGTTTGGATGCACTGTTACTTGGTATTTTCAAAGACCCTGTTTTCTGGAGGGAGTTGCTGCTTTGGAGGCTGGAGCGGTTTAGGAGATCACTTTTCCGGTCGCTCTTATCAAGGCTAAAACTGGACTGGTCTTTTCTTTGACTAGACTTAAACATTTCCTTTGTTGGCGTGCTTGGTTTGTTTCCAGCACGAATGATCTCCTTCCGAATGGCCTCCAATTTGTTTTTCTCAGCAATCGGGTCTTTGGGCGTGTCCCTGCGGGCCGGCCCCAGACCACCACCCCCACCACCGGATGGCATCTGCGGTTTAGTCAATTTATCTATTACAGCAATCAGGCTTTTCCGCGATTTATTCTGCTGTTTATTCTTGGCGAGTGCAGCGGCCATAGGGTCGGAGGAGTTGCGTGAGACAGGAGCAGTGGATGCAGATTTGGTGTTGGTGACGGTCACAGTTGTACTGCTGCCGGGAATCACCAATGGTTTTAACTTGATGGTTGGAGTCCGGTTTAGTTTGGAATCACCCATTTTCATGGCTTGCGATTCAGACTTGGACCTCATGATAGCTTTGCCACTTAACGACCGACCTGGCTTGGAACTCTTATCACTCGAATGCATTTTCAACAAGTTGGCGGAGGAGCGACTGGACTGCGTGACCAGCGACGATTTGCCCGTCGAGCGCCCCGGGGACGTCGGCTTCGAGCTGCTCGTACCCAACTTACTGCTCGAAGATGTGATCTTAATGGTCGTAGGTCCTTTCTCCATAGAGTATTTCAGACTGCTCATGCTTTTACTGTCACTGAACTCGGACGACCCGTCGTAAATCCGCCTCCGTTTCCCACTGCTCTTGTCCTTCTTGCCGTCCTCCTTTTTCCGCTTGCCCATGTCCCCGGGGTCCCCGTGTTTTGAACTTTTCCGTTTCTTGTCGCTACTACTGCCGTCAGGTCGGATTTTCTTGATGCGGATTGACGGCGAGCCGGGCTTCCCGTCCGTGGCCACCAGCATTGTGCGGGTCACGTTGGGATTGGTCGGCGAGTCATCAACAAGGTCATACACCCTGGCAGGGCTTGCCTTCACGCCCTTGGAGTCCTTGGATGACTTTGAGGAGGAGGAGCTGCTCTCCTTACTCGAGCTCCGCCCCGAGTCTCCGTCCTGTGTGTGGTGTGGGGAGTCTCTGCTTGGAGAGGCCTTCACGATGGTCGTCGCTGTTAAATCCTTAATGTTCAGCTTCATGGTGATACCAGGTTTCTCCACGTCCTCCTTGGACCTCTCCCTCTTGTTCTTCTCTTTGATAATCACCTTATCTTCCCACAAACTTGTTCGATCTGGAGACTTTTTCTCCACGCTTGACGATGATTTGTTGAGCACAGCGCTACTGGACTGCCCCGCGTTGTTGGGTGTGGTGTTGGTGGTGCTTTGCGAGCTGCGTCGGGGTGCCTCGCTCTCCGCCTTCTCCGGCCAATCAGAAATCATCTTGGCAAGAAGACTGCTGGAGGCGGCGTCCCGAGACCCGCTCTCACTACTGTGCTCAAACGAATCGTTTTTTGACAAGGACGATTTTCGACTCGATGAAGATGAGGAGGAGGACGAGGAGGAGGATTTAGAAGTGCTCAGTTGAGTGGTCTGGCCCGAAGAGGTGGCGTTCTGCGCAGTACCTCCAGGGGCCAGCATGCTGTTTTTTGGACTGCTGGTGAGTCGGTTGGGCGCAGTCCGATTACTGTGACCTGTGAGCTGGTTGGTCACCACACTGTTGGGAGGACTCATCTTGCCGGACGAGCGCTCGTCAGGAGAATCATTCAGCAGCGCTGCTAGACTGCTCTGCATCACCTTGTGTGAGTGTGTCGACCCACCCGCGGATGTTTCTAGTTTAACCGTCACTCCCTCACCCCCACTTTCTTCCTTGATCCGCTTCACAGTGTCTTTCATGTCGATGTCATTCGTAAATGCTGGTCCCGTTTCCAACAGGACCTGGGGGTGAGAGGCTGGGTAGTTTTTTGTCTCCGCCTTTATAATGTTATCTAGAGTCGACGCAAGGCGTGAAACGTGCGACTCCTGCACGCCAAAATCCTCATTCGACGTTTGATTGCCCCGTCCGGCATTCGCTGCTTGCTGTTGTTGCTGCGGCTGCTGCGTACTGGAGCCATCTGAGGCCTCCGAATCCCCCGTAGATGGGAAGTCACGGTTGAACTCGTCCTCGTTAATCTTACGCTTCGGACTCTTGCCGGTGCTTGGGCTTTTCGCATCGAGCGTGCTGCGACGCTTGCGTGGCTTCTTCTTGTGAACTGCATTTGGCTGCGGAGAGTCTACGAGTAAGGCGGAGAGCATGGAAGGCGGGGGCGCCTCGGGGCTCTCAGAGTCTTGGTCAAGGAGATTTGCAAGAATGGGCGTCTTGGAGATCTGGTCTGCGGCCTTGTAGGGGTCGAAGACCTCAGCCTGGATGTTGTTGGGGTGCCTGAAACCATGGTCCAGGGGGTCCATGCTTTCCTGCAGAGACTTGGGGATGTAGATGGGTGGCGCGAACTGGGCGTCGCGCTGCGCGTGGGTGTTGAGGAAGGCGGCCCGCCGCTCCTGACCCAGCTTCGACCGGTTGGCCTGGGTTTGAGCCATCGCTGCTTGTAACTGGAGTTCCTGGTCAATGTCGCCCGTCGCCTTCTGGAGAATGGACCTCATCGTCACGGGTAGAGACAAGCTCCTGCGAAAAGACAGAAAACAAGCTTTAGGTCGGGTCAAGTCGAGCAGTGGCAGTTGAATCGTATAAGGGGCCATCCATAAAGTATGCACGCAGAATTTCTGAAATGTTAGACCCCCTCACCCCATTCCAATCTTGTACGGAATAGAACAGAGAAGGACCATAAGCAAAATCTTACCCCCAACCCATCCCACCCCTCCTAATGCTTATGTACTCTATGAATGACCCCCAGTGGTTATCGGTGTACTTTTGAGTAGAGTGGAAAAAATGTACCCTATCGACTATGGCTTCGTCTTGCACCGAAACTTTTATATACAGGTTTGTTATAGAAAATGGAAGTTACCTACACTCATATCATTATCATAGATGTCAAGTCATCAACAAAAGTATGAATTTAAATGTCTTTAGAATGGTTTTACATGATAGATGAGGCCAAGCAGTTGCTCCGATAATGGAAAAGAGAATTAAAAAAAAATGGAAAAGAGTTTACCAAAACTATAAACTTTCTGGATAACTACCAAAGTCAGCTTCAAGTAATATTAAATGTTCCCCTCACGAATAATGCAGCAGATCATCGAGGTCAAAAGGAAAGGGATATCATATTCTTGTAGAATCATGTTAGCAGAGATATTTGAGTGAAATAATGCTTGTAAAAAACAACGTAGAGTGCGTAAAGCAATAAAAGACGCTTACAGTGAGACACTGTGAACAACAATGTCCACACGACACGGAAGTCAGTTGTGTTCATTCTGCCATGTTACCGACTTAATACCGTCCATTTTAACAGAATTCTACCTGGTCCAGTTCATTGACGGACCAGCAGCACTCCTAATATATCAAATCAATTAGGAGGTGGCTACATCTAGATCTGCATCAGTGTACGGCAACCGCGGTATGGTTGACCCGTTTGAACTATCACGCCTTTTATAGTTCTGTACCATGTGACCCTGACAACCAATCACAGCGCTGTCCGTCTCAGGGTGACAGCGCGGTGTTTATTTTGTGGATAGGGTTTTGAATCTCTGCTGGCATAGTGTCAACAATTTGTCTGTGTCCCTACTTTTTAGATAATCCCAGTGGGGAGGGGGGGGGGGGGGGGGGTGTTGGTGGCTATCAGTATGAAACGGTTTCATTTCGAGAATAACAATAACAATAAGAGCAAATATTGTTTATAGTGGAATTTACTGCCTCAGAGAGACTGATAAAACATGCAAAACACATAGTTATTGGCCATGGAATGGTACTGGGGTGTGTGGGAAGGTTTGAACCAATGTTTATTGGTGTGATTGGGGCCCAATTTGTTATCTCTTTGTTTTGCATAAGAAAAAAAATCATGAACCGGAAATGATTCCTTGGAAAATAGGAAATTTGTTATCTATGTGTGCCGGGGATAGGGCTGTTTTCAGGGTGTTACTTTTCGTAATGTAACATTTCTCGCACTGACCTTTGGACGACCTTGCATGCATATTCGTCCGTGCAGATATTCTCCTCCTCCGAGCTGCAGATTCGACATCGGACGTTGGTCGGGTCCGTCAGATCAAACTCAGCTGAAACAGGCGGGAAATCAAATGCATCCAATCAGAAATCAACCACATGTTGGAAACATCAATCAATGGTAAAGAAAAAAACAACCTTTATATCACTGTTTATACTGCAAATGCGTCGGTTGTTACCCAATATGAGCGGCATTTACAATATCTTCTTTACATAGCCCATATATCTTGAAACAACTTGAATTACTATTCGAGAGTACCTAATTATATGGCTGTTAATCATCTGACCACTGGTATTTTTGTCCCATAGGGTTAACATTGGTAACTCGTTCTCCATGCCCCTGCGATTATTACAGTCTGTTCTCCATAGTCTATGACGTCATATATCCAGTGTGTTGTCCTTTCTTTAAGTGTGTTCAAGGGTGAGATAAATACATAAAGTGACTGATTTTGACCAAAGTTGGCGTATTCCAACTCATTTGAACCCTACACTATATTCACTCGGCTTCACCTCGCTCATATCGCTCCACATCTAACTTGTGGAGAACGACAACTTTGGCCCAAACCTGTTGATTTCTTCTTTACTACTCAATCTGTTTTTAGACTGAAGATCATTCAAATGTAAATTGGCTTAATTTCACTATTGGGCTTGGTCAGACATAACAAAATGTTATATTTCACTCATTTGGTATTACAATAAGTCAAAGGGACTGGTTTGAGTTGATAATTGTCAGTATCTGAAAATCACCAGGTGGCGCCATTGTATATTGTAGGATATGACTTTGATTATTTCTTGAATGCATACACAATATCACCATGTATTTGGTCTGCATGGTCATATTCTCTGCATAGTTGATGCGTAGTAATATCTTAGCGATATCGAGGATATTGTGCAGTGTTAATTACAACGAGAATACGATCATGCAGATCAAAAGCATGGCAATGTTTATTTATCATCCAGCATTCCAAATACAAGTTATCAAAGGAAACACAAAATAGCTGCCGATATTCTCACGCACTACTTTGCACACTGAGACTTTTTTTCCTGTATTCTAATGACTAAAATACAGCTTTCTGTATTCTAGTCAGGAGTGATCTATAGGCTCTATAGCTTTAGTATGGAGACTCGTAATTTGGTGGATGATACACACTCCCTATAGGTTCATTATGGAGACTCCGTATTAGGTAGATAATACACTCCCTATAGCTTTAGTATGGAGACTCGTAATTAGATGGATAATACACGCTCCCTATAGGTTCAGTATGAAGACACTTGTTGAGTATAGATATTGATATGTTCAGTTAGTGCGGAGATACTGGGTGGATACTATGAGAAAACGTGGTTACTGAGCCCGTACAGGTGGCTGTTCGAGGTCATTTGATGAAAAAATACGTCCCGATGCCGCAGGCTAGAGGGCCGTATTTTTTCATCAAATGACCGAGAACGGACACCGTACGGGCTCAGTCACTACGTTTTCTTATTACTATACACCTCCTACTCGTTGAAAAATATGTTTTATTAACTTTTCTGCACCTCAAAAAGCCACTGCTATTTACTATGGCCCGCTGCCACAGCGGGCGCGAACATTATTTATACTACACCCCCAGTAGCGGGCAGTATTTCATACATGTTCGACCATAGGTGTATAGTAATACACACTCCCTATAAGTTCAGTATGGAGGCTCTGCATAAGGTGGATAATACACACTCCCTATAGGTTTAGTATGGAGACTCCGTATCGGGTGGATAATACACACTCCCTATAGCTTTAGTACGGAGACTCCGTATTGGGTGGATAATGAATAGATATATAAAATTAGAGTGAGGACTTACCTGTAGCCATAGATTCTCTCACAGGGTGCTCAAACGTCACAGACACGTGTTGGGGAGAGATAGGAGTCACCTCAAATATCAGAGAGTTCTCTAAATCTGAAATTCAAATGAAAGAAATAAGTAATAAAACAGGGTTAAACAGGATCATGAGCTATCGAAATACAACGTTGTTTTACGGGGAGTTTCTGACCTACTCCGTTGCAAAGATGTGAAAAGGTAATACCACTGACGTGCAGCCATACGGGCTGAGTACGGGCCACTCTGAACAAGTCTTCATCTTTTCAGAAGACTAAATTATTTTTTAATAGATCGAGGCTCACAATATTTTGTACCTGACTGGAGCCTGACTGTTAACCCCATCATTCCGGGGAATGACTGGAGGTATTCTCCTACTGAGTCCTGACCATGCCTCTTAACATTTTGGGGTATTTAAGAAAAGAATTATTTCAAGGAGAAATCATATACAGTAGAACCCCATCTGACGGATACCCCGCGTTAACGGATACCTCGCGTTAACAGACACCTTTCCTCGGAACGGATCACTCTATTAGATGTTTATTTTAAGCGGACACCCCGTGTAAGCGGACACTTTGGCCCGGAACGGGGTTCTACTGTAGTTTTATGATTTTTCGACCAGGATATATAGGAAACCATACTATCATTCTAATCAAAGCGGGGTTATAAAAGCATAAGCAAGGAAATTGGGGGTACCATTATGGTATTTGCTGAGTGCATACATATATAGTCGTATGCACGCTTCTAGCACGTCACTTTAGGATCATACACAGGACTTGTGCATGATACAACTGCTGGGGTGCAGGACTGATTGAGTTAAAGTTAAAATACCAAATGGACTACAGTTACCGTACTTCACTGACCAACAAGTATCATGATCGATTGTTGATAGAACTTCCCATTCGCGGCGGGTGATGCCATATGGCATCAACTGTGCTGGAGCGGGTGATGCCATATGGTATCAACTGTGCTGGGGCGGGTGATACCAAAAGGCGTCATTTTCTTAGATTTTCAAAATTTCGTTTTTATGGAATAAAATTTGAAATATTTGATATATAATCCTGAAATTTTCACAGATTATAGCTACAGCGCCCAGGTAAAGATTTAATTAATGATTGAATATTCTAATACGTCCTAAAGGTAAATAATCATTATAATTGGTTTGAGATTTCCCGCCCCCTGGCGGTTTAATTTAGTACAAGTACCCGCCCTTACCCACATACTATTGCCACAGGTACCCGCCCTTAAAGGGTTGACATACAACGATCGCATCCATTAACTCATCGCATCAGTCCCCATCATCATTAAGATATCGAGACCTTGTACTCTATTACCTGTAGTTATCATATATGTATACTATATTACGCATATAAACTGTATCACTCAAGAGGCCCTGAACGGAAGACCGGCTCTAAGCCGAGTTCAGAGATTTGCATGCAAATTTAACCTTAATAAAATCCATTAAAGAAGGTGGTAGTCTGTGAATGAGAGGTCACCTTTGTTGGGGTTGGCGCGCATGCAGCTGCCGATGAAGGAGTTGAAGAGGACTTGGTGGCGGAGCTGGATGAGGATCTTGGGCACCTCACAGGGGTGTGTGAAGGGGATGGACTTGACCATGAGCCCGGCCAGCTCGGCCGTGCCGTTCACGCCGTTCAGGAAGTAGCAGTGCTGCTGGTCCGACAACGTCTGAAACACAGGTGGGAAAATAAATGATGTTGGTTGTTTGGGTAGTTTAATGTCCAATATGTTCTATTAGACTTACTTAGGGTTTGAAGGTAATCAAATCTATGAGATGAATTTAGGCAGAAATCTCACCCCTATACATTTACCGAGGTGAGAATTTTTTTTAGTTCTCATACCACATAGACATGGTATGAGAAGGATTGGCCTCAAAAGTAATGTATCTAACATAAGTAATAATTTTGTAATAGGTGTTATGGGAACTAACAGAAATAATATATGCTGGGCAGTAACCTTAGCAGAGTGTGTTTTCTTGGGGACAGCGAGGGAGTGAGTAGAAAGGTGTGTTTAACTTACGACAAAGAGGCCCTTCTCTTTGTTGAAGGAGTCCTGCTTGCCTCGCGTCATCTGAGAGAGGATTAACGACAGCAGGGGGCGCGTCTGACTGAGGTCTGCAAACTCCACGTCTGTGAAGAGTACAATACGGGTTAGACACAGTCCTAGTACAACACGGGGTTAGACACAGTCCTAATATAACACAGGGTTAGACACACTCCTAGCACAACACGGGGTTAGACAGTCCTAACACAACATGGGTTAGACACAGTCCTAGTATAACACAGGGTTAGACACAGTACTAGTACAACATGGGTTAGACACAGTCCTAGCACAACACTGGGTTAGACACAGTCCTAACACAACACAGGTTGGACAGTCCTAGTGCAACACGGGTTAGACAGTCCTAGTACAACATGGGTTAGACACAGTCCTAGTACAACATGGGTTAGACACAGTCCTAGTGCAACACGGATTAGACACAGTCCTAGTGCAACACAGCTTAGACACAGTCCTAGTACAACACGGCTTAGACAGTCCTAGTACAACACAGGGTTAGACACAGTCCTAGTACAACACAGGGTTAGACACAGTCCTAGTACAACACAGGGTTAGACACAGTCCTAGTACAGGACGACCCTGTAGAGCCCGTGTCAGGTCGACCAGCCGAACCCACATCCTACCCGGGTTCTCCACCAGTGTTACTATCTGAGATGGTAAACTCATCTGAATGAAGCAATTCCTGCTTCATTGCTGGTGTTACTGCAATGACATCTCACTTTGGGCTGGTTGCGAGATGCCGCGCTATATATTTACTGGTGTTTACATATCGGGGCGACACTGATTATTGTCAAGGGTCACCCTTTATGTAGTATTAGCGCAGAGCGTATTGGCCATTTAGGCCATAGAAACCTCATGCTTCTTTCTCAATAGAGTTATTGGAATATAACACTATTTACGATATATCCATGCTTGGTGGTTTATTTGGGTAGATTAACGTCCAATATGCACCGTTTTGCCCTCCCCTCCTGCACACATATCTAATTTTCACAACATACTATGGTCACTCATCCTTTGGGTATTAATCCACTAATGGAGCATTCCTTCGTTGAGTATAGATATTGATATGTTCAGAAAATATTAAATCTAAATATACATATTTATATCCAAGAATACATTATCAAAAAATTGTGCAGGTCTAAACCTAGACTGAACTATGTCGGACACACCGAAATAGACCTAATAATGACTCTTTATATTTCCATTGAGACACACATACATGATTCGGGGGATTATTTGAATTACTACATTATTAAGATATAGCGTGTACTTACTGGTAATGTTCTGTATTTTTCGTACAACAGAGAGTGACAGAGGCACGGGTCGGTGAAGGTGGAGCACAAAGACTGCGGGCAGACTGCAGCTGTTAGCGTGCGTCAACCCCGAGAAGGAGGGAAGCCTGCAACACAATAAATACACGTCAGCAATACCCAAGACGTTCGACACCGTTTTTAAATCCTTTTTACTTTTCAGTTTTTGGACACTCTCACTCTGCACATTCCATAATGATTCCCCTCTGTATCATCGCCATTTGAGATATTGGTTGCCATCGATCAGACTAGTTTTGAATTTGATTTTTGAATCGCTATTAGTTATCGGTGTACATATATGAACATTCAGCAAAGAATAAAATTGCCATCTCATGATAACGTTTCAATGAGATGAGAACGCGTCAATAAGGTAAGAATGTGGCGTAAGTAGGAACAGTGGCAAGTGTAAGGTTCAAACCCTTCACCTTACAATTCGCAGGCGTACTACCGAATTATCTTTATGTCTCTTCATGCGAATTTATCTTTTTTTTTAATATTCATTGACAGAATTGTATCACCATAGATATGATATTTTTCATACAACTGTCACAATCAATACAAATCATCTTATTTCAGAGCTCTAGTCAATATAACCATTGATAATTCTAGAAATTGAAGTTCTTAATATGATCAGGAGGACATTCTTGGCGACTTACGTTTTGCCATCAACCGTCTGGACCGTCATGACAGGCACGTGCTGGAGTTTGTGAGGTGTCGATCCCTCCATGGCGATAGTGGCACTGTAACCCAGCTGGTGTTTGGTCACCTCTGTAACACACACACGGCATTCAAGTGTGTAATGACCAGATACCAACAGAACTCTACAGGTACTACTGTAGAGATGACAGTTGGGGTCAGATATATGACATATTTTCCATTGCAATACAGGGTTTACGCATTACATACGCATTACATTGGGGAATCAAAGGATTAAGGGAAAACTCAAGTTTTTACACAGGAAAGTTGGGCGGTTCAGTTGCCCCGGGATCATGGGATGTGATTGAATTGGGTAATTTAGTAGTTGGTATGTCAATATTATACAAAGAAAATCAAATTTTTTATACTGAAGATGAAAACATGGATTTCAATGGAAACATTGAAAACTGACATCTCTGGTCCAGGTCAGTCAATGAACAAGAATATGATTCATAAACACTAATACGAGTCAATTAACAGAAGCTGACTAAATCAACACTAATATATAGATGAGAGTCGGGACTGAGTAAAACATCGGAAATTTAAAATGCTTATGAAAAGGAATCATCTATAGCAGTATTTTCTTTGTATTTTAATCATTAGAATATTAGGGAGATTCTCTACATGTGGTACAGTCAACACGTCACAACCTACCTTCCACTGTCAGCTGATGGCTTGTTCCTGTTTTCTCATCTAGCAAGTCATAGGGGCCCACAAAGTAGGTGAGGCGCATAGGTTTACCTGTAAGCACGGATTGTGGAACATTTATAATCAGATACCTGTGACTGACCGTCTATGAAATACAATCCGCCTCTATAGGCGCAGTATAAATAGTGTTTGGGCACTGTGCTTGTAGTGAATGAGCAACAACATGTCAACAAGCTGTGAATTGACGGCTTCGTGAGTAAATAAAATGACATTCTTTTCAAGATATTTAGATGAATAATAATAAGATATAGTGACTGAGCCTGTAGAGATGCTGTCCTCGGGCTTTTGTAACATAAACACGTCCCAATGCCGTAGGAGGTATTTATGTTACAAAATACCTTGAACGGTCATCCCTATGGGCTCAATAACCATGTTATTTCTTAGTAAACCCAACCTACCCATCTCTAAACGGGGAATACTTATTTTAAATTATCAACCCTAAATATGAAATCTAATTGTATCTATTATCTAACAGCCTTCAATACAAGAAAACAGAGCAAAAACCAAAGAGGAAAGAATACATAGAGAAATGTTGATATATGACATTGATATGTGACATCAAATAAGGTAAAAATGATTTGCGTCGATTCGGGCGTCTCCGCGTTCCCGGTGGGGTGTGGGTGACTGTATGGATCGGGCAAAAAATTTTCAGCAGTCGCTCGCCGATTACACGTCTATTTCACACTTGATATGTGACATCACTTAAAACCTTGAACTCTAATGTTCAATTGTATCGTAAATTTCCAAGTAGCAGGAAGATTTTTACGTTCCCAAGATAACCAAGATTGTGAAAGAAAACTCTTGGTTGTAATTTGAAAACACTGGAGTATTTTTTCTATGTAATAGGTCATAACTTACCTCCCACTCTGGGTTGTAGAATACCCAGAGGAGACCGATGTATGTAATTTGAGACTCCACTAATATAACTGTAATAGAGAAACACAAGTAAAATTAGGTGAGCCACTAATAACCTCTTATGACATCTGAACATGCACCAGATCAAAATGACCGATTATTTCAAGTGACACAAAACAAGTTTATCTACAGACCAAAGCGAATTACGCGGGGTTAAAATGAACATCTGTCAGAGCGAAAAACTTCCGTTTCGAGCAAATGTGTCTGTTAGGCAGGGTTCGGCTGTACTGACAAACACTTTCATATCAAATTATAACCGATAGCATAAAAATACGAGAAAATTCGCGACTAAAAAAGATGTTCACCTTTGAGACAATTGATATAACTGTTGAAGATCGGTCTCCAATGCTTGGAGTGTGTGTAGTAACTTTGTCCTCTGTTTTCTGTAATGGAGAATACAAGATATGAGTTACCTGAGCTTTCTAGATGTTTATTCACAGATATGTTTATTCTTTGTAGTAAAGTTTACATATTTTTACCAAAGAAAATTCTTATGAGAATACCCGATTAACAACTCTCCACTAGCAGTGAAGTCAAATTGATCTCTTTTCTGATAAGAAGAAAATAATCAACTAAGTATCTATTCGATAGTCAGAACAGAAAAGAGCACTCTTCAAAGAGGCAACTTCATCTAATTAAAGGGCTTCTAAATTAGTGATGAAAACAAAGGTATAACACTATGACACTTTACATTAAGCCATAAGTCAAAGTTTATCATCCTATGACCAGAACAGCATTCTAAACCAATAGAGAATGACAGAGCAGAGAAGAGTGCCACTAATTATATCAGGAATGTCAGTTGGGGTCATGAAAAATAAACAAGGAGACATTTTTCATGTAGAATTCACCACTTTAGAAACACTACATGGAAACCACATCGTTATTGGCATTGAAATGGGGCTAGGTATGTTGGGAGGTTTGAACCACTGTCTATCAAGGTCGAATTAACTGTCTCTTTCATAGAAAAAAAAAATTGTAAACTGAAAATGAAAACAAGGATTTCCTTGGAAAAAATGAAAACTGATGGAGGCGGAAAATACACTCAATGGAAGTTGGGGTTTGGGCATCACTGAGGAAGTTCGGGATGGAAGTGGGGGGCATGAAAACAAGAGGAAATATTCTAAATGTGGAATATACTGCCTCACAGAGACTGGAAATATATATATAAAACACATCGGTACTGATCATGGTAGGGGGCTGGGGTGTGTTGGGTGGTGTGAATGAGGCCCAATTCATTCTCTCTTTGTTTTACACAAGAACAAATAAATTGTATAAACTAAGAATGAAAACAACGATATTGTAAAATAAGAAAAGTGCTATCTCTGGGAAGTTAGTAAGGACCTGGACACTTACTTGTCGCCGTTAATTTGGTAAATAGACAAGAGGCCCTCTAAGTGCGCGTGCACCTCGTCAAAGTCACTCCGGCTGCAAGAACACAATCGTCTCATTCAAAAATGGATATTCAGAAAACTGTATTAACGTCAAAATTACACAAATCAGAAAGGATGTAATAGTTATCGAGCATATGTGGTTTAATGTAGTGCTTACAACTAAGGCTCCTTTACACAGCAACCAGAAATTTCAAACGCTTAAGGTTAATGTTTACGTAGAAAGTCGAGCAGTCTTCATCTTAACCTAATTACAAACATACAATGACAATTAAGATTCAAGAAATTAGAAATGCATTTTTGGGAGTAAAAATCGTTCTGAAAAGAACAAAGTAATATCTGTTTAAGTGATATCAAAGAAATGATGATGAAACTCACCTTAATGCATCCACAAGCTCTGGACAACTCTGAAATGAGAAAGAACATATATAAAATATAATCATAAAAATATCACTCACGAAAAGATACCAATCTAAGAATGGCTGGACTTATATAGAATGATGTGATATCAACCATACGTGTATTATAAGTATGAATAAAATTTGCTACCAACAAAAACAAACTATATATATTTATATAGAATGACCTGACCATGCCGTACAAGCTGCAAAAAGATGTGAATTTAGATCTGTGGGGAATGAGGCGTTTGGCCAAGTTCAATACGAACCAAAAATTCTCATCGAGTTTTGCAGCATGGTAGGTTGCTCTATATTCATTATATGCCCGAAATTAACGAACACTTTACAGTTATTTTGCATAACAATAATACTTTAGAACAGGGTTCTGTATTTTGTGGTATGTAACCCCGTTCCGTACGGTACATTCTTTGGTGTAATGGTGCCTATTTATGGTACATACGTCATGGGTATATAATAATATATAAGAAATGGGATGATTAAGATCATTAAAATCTGTTTTAAAAAAGCGCAACTTGCTATGCCTGAGTTCAAAGTTGTAACCCATATTTTCTATGAGACCGTTGTTGAATTTTCCTTTATCTGGTATTACTTTCCCTCTTGACTGGTGTCATGCCAAATTGGAGAAAAAAAGAGTTTTAAAAATTCCAGATGATTGTGCTACTAACTGCGCTGTCCTGATGGTATAAGGTAAAATGCCATATATGAAAGTGAAACTATGTGTAGGTCGTAGCATGATTTGTGAAGTAGATACCCGATGTGAGTATTGGTAAGGAGATTGGGTAATATGTGAAAGTGACATTCTGTGCCACAGGGTTACTGTATCTGATCGTCAGTCAGCCTCTTTTTCATCATTATTATATATCTAAAATGGTGAAGGCTTACCTAGTCATATGATCACATACACTATACGTCACAGTGTGAGATACAGGTATAAATATGCCATGGGTGGGAGCGGGCAATATACGTAGTTGATACAGCCGTAGGCATATGATAATGATATAAGGAAATTGGCTTACTGTCGCCATTCATAAAAAAATATGCGTTGAAGTTATCTATCAGATATATCCCGATACCGAGGGCAGAGAAACATACCTGATCAATGATTTTACCAAGTATTTTTATGCACAAAGACAGTCAGGCTTTTTCCGTATTATCATACACCGAAAGGCGCCTAAATTCTATCTAGTCACGTGATCACATACCCCGTACGTTACACTGTGACGTATGGCCATAAATTCGTCATGGGTAGCAGTGGGCAGTATATGTAGGTATATAATAATATGGTACAAGCCACGTGTGGCGGATATGCCTGGTGTGGGTATCAATAAGATTCGCCTATATGTGAAAGTGACATTTCGTGTACGTAGCTTGCAGAGATGAACGTTATCGGAATAATCTAATAAACAACTTCAATGCATGTTTTTGACGTACAACTACTGTCACCCTATTTTCGTATCATATGGTGCGTGCGCTATGTGACTGACACTTTGTGTATGACGTGTGGTTCACAGAAGTCAGCCAGGTCTCTCGTCACACGTATGGTAGAGAAGTAAGAAGGAACTGCATCGAGATCAGCAGCCGCTGAAAATAGGCCATGAGTTTGGGTTGCAGAGTAATCTCACGAGGCAAAGCCGAGTTAGATTACAAAACAAACCAAGACCAATGGCTATTTCAGGGGTTATGGATTGAGTGCGGTGCAGATTTTTTCCCCTATCGTTGATTCATGGGTTAATGTATGTGTGATGTTCTTGCCCATGAGTATTCTCTTACAATACTCCATGGGCGTAGAGTATGAATTCCTAAGGTTAAGTGTATGGGGAAAAAAATACCAGGGGTGAGATAAATACAGGGATGCCAGTTGGCGTAAAAAAAATCCTTTGAATTATTTTTGATTGCAATACAGGGTTTACACATTACAGTGGGGAATTAAGGGAAAGCTCAAATTTTTACATGGGTCATTGGGGAAGTTCAGTGGGGATCATGGACTGTGGTTGAATTGGGTAATTTAGCAGTTGATATATCAATATTACATGAGGAATTATTTCTTTAATTCTGAAAATGAAAACATGAATTTCAATGGAAATATTGAACACTGGCATCCCAGAATTATGCCTGGCTCAGATGGTGATGAGGATTGGGGCTTGGGTTTGTGGGTTGGATTTAACGTCCAGTTAACCATTGCAGGTTCTCACCAGACTTTCTCGAGGTTCTTTTACACCACAAGGGTGGTGATCGAATCTATGAAATGAATTTAGGAAGAAACCTCACCCCTACACATTTACCGAGGTGAGAGTTCTTTTACTTCCCACACCACATAGACATGGTATGAGAAGGATTGGCCTTTGATATAGCAGTAACTCTTACCCGCGTGGTGGCATCGCCGCTGTGAGAGATGGTGGCTTCTTTGACGAGCGCCGTGGCGTCGAGGCACACCTGGACACAGAACATGTCCGAGCTGAGCAGAATGTCCGACCCTCCCGGCGCCACGCTGAACTTGAGGTTGACGGTGCGCGCCACGGACTGCAGCCGCTCCACCATCGACCCCACGCTGGTCACTGCAAGAAAAAGCCGTTTTTTCGTTAAAAAATGATTTTTACATTGTTGAAAAACCTCCCTTAGACCTCCCTCCAAAGTTTCAGAAAATAAAGAAATAAATGTTACTTTTAATTAGGCAAAGTTTAATCTAAAGCAGTTACTCAGAAACTAATCTACAAACACAACATATAATCGATTCTTCCAGAGGTGTTAGAATTACAGGGCTTAGTCTGTAACATAATTGTTCCCATGGATTTCCTGACCATCCATCAACTGACTTCAATGTATGTGGCAGGATCAATGAATTTTTCATGAACATTCAGCAAAGTGACGATCAGGTTGATTGAATACTACAACACGACAAGACCCTGGGCGACATTGTCTTTAAACCATGCAGGCTCGATGTGGGATCGGGACAAACCTGTGTAATAAAGACCTCAGGTTTCCTTTGCCTACGGCTATGAGCCAGATCTGACCTCATTAATTTTGCATAAGGTAACAGCACCAACACTTAACAGCAGATCTTTTTAAACCTCTACACCAGGGAGACAAGTGGAACTGGGAAGATCCCATAACAGGACCTGAGAAGCCAGTGATCAATTTCCCGCAGGCCTGCATGTATGCAAGTCTAGGTATACCATGATGTATCGCTTCCTTTAACTAAAACCGTATCCTTTAAAAACTTTTAAAAAAATATCCGGGTAAATCCAGTGCCCGTTGTACACCGCATTATTTTACAATCAACATCCAAATATAAATCGGTACAATTCTATCTATTTCATCTTGAGAGAGGTTGCAAAGAACAAAATGTCATTCCTATTTCCTAATATGAAAAAATACCTTTTTTTGCCGCTGGTTAAGCCAAAATATAATTTTTAAGAAAGTATTTATGACCTAGTGAAGCTCAGAGTCTTGTATTCTAGTAAAAGTGAAGTAGATGAATACACCATAAGGTGAATAGAAATATGATACGGGTGTCGTAAGCATGGCTAACAGGGAGGCCGAGAATAGATACAAAAACAGATGTTTGCGCCCCCCCCCCCCCCCTGCAGTCAGGAGTTTTTGTCGCTCCCATAACTGTGCTCTCGCAAATTGAGCCTTGGTTGTCAAAATGCACGTCAACTCGAGGCATACCACCATGTGATGCACAGTCAGGGCTTTATACAGGGATGTCAGTTGTGGTCATAACCAAAGATAGAGGAGATCTTTTTCATGTGGTGCTAACCGCCTCAGAGAAAACATGGAAAACACATCGTTATCGCCCATGAAATGATGCTGGGGTGTGTGGAGGTTTGAACTAATGTTTATTGGTGTGAATGAGGCCCAATCTATTCACTCTTTGTATTTACACAAGAAGAACTAATTTTATGAATCGACATTTGTATTTGTATTCTGGTATCAGGTTATCAACATCAAACGAAGAAATGTTGTTTAATGAACATTGAGGTTTCATGGCACTCATCACGAGAGACCGGATTATTTTATGAGACTGGCCTCAACTACACCTGTGTATGTTGGACAATAAAGAAGAAACCAACAAGTTTTGGTCAAAGTCCTCGTTCTCCACGAGTTTGACACAGAGCAATATGAACGAGGCGAAGCAAAGTGCATACATGTACTGTGAAGCGTTCAAACGAGTTGGAGAATGCTGACTTTGACCTGGACAAGTCCTTTTCTGTATTTATCACACCCCTGTATACACTAAAAGAACAGACAACACGCTGGATATATGAAGGGAGTTTGACCACAAACCACATGTCAAGCCGAATACTTAGTCCAGACATTGATTAATTAATAAACCGTTTGTACATCAACCAAATTGTTTCATGTTTTGTTGGTCACTCCATTTTTGCCTACGTTTCGACCTGATGCGGCCTTCGTCAGGGCTTGAACATTAATCATAGACCATGGGGAACGGAGTGTAATACTCCTAGGGGCATGGGGAATAAGTGACCAATGTTAAGCCTATGGGACAAAAATTCGAGGGGTGAGATAAAAAAAAAAGCTAAACAACAACCAAAGATTATGTCTTGTGCAAGATGACATTTTTGTTCACGGAAATGTTTCTATAGGCGGTTGCAGTTGCTGGTATAGAATTACTTTCTACTTCCTTCTCATTCATCAGGCCACTTAACAGGAGTTTGTCTTGAGTATTGATTCTGACGAATGACCGATCTATGCCAAAACCTCCCAAAATGGAGATCAGGCTGGATTGGGGAAAAAAATCAAAAATCATATGAGCAAAACTGGTGGTGGAAGCATCTTTTTTTCTCTTTAAGTTTGGGGCATTGATTTGATTTATTGCACGCATATATTCACCATGTAAAGACATTGCACAATATTCTTTGATATATTCCAAAGTGACCAGAAAGTTTCTGGTGGAATCAGCACTATATTGTCACTTGGTGACTACTTAATTCATTTTCATACAATTTGATTATTTCTGATAAAATTCTGAGTGACTTACCTTTGAAAGCTTTCTGCAATATTTCCAGGTGCTGTTGGAGTACCGGCTTTTCTTGCAGCTCCGTGGGCTGCCTCTTGTCCTAAAAAAAATCACAATTATTTCACTGTGGTAGGTGCAAAACACAGAAGAGGAAATATAAAATACCATGAGAAAACTTATTTAACTTCATACTGTCAAATACCGGCAAAACAACCTGCAATTTCTTTTAGATATTACAAAAACAAAACAAAAAACAAAAAAATGATTCCCTACTAAATGGATGGAAACACTGTGGAATCAGAAACATATGAGAACAATTTCATGAATTAACTTGAAAGTGCAGCAACTGTCGTCATACATACGCTGTCATTGTATGATAATTCAAACTAATACCAGAGCAAGTCAAGGTGTAAGGGTTAGTTATTGCTCTAAAGTTTGGGGGATTCTTTCTATTTCTAGAACAATGAGTTGACTTCTACGATGACGGAATATAATTTCTTTCCCCTCACTTTTCCTTGGTTATGTAGTACGCGCAGCATCCTAAACGGGCACTTCATACAGGTGCGATGTCTACTGGTAATATCACACTACGACATGTTTTTGAACTTTGCTTTGGAAATCTCACCATTTCCAATATTTACTCTCGGCAATAAATAAATGTGCAGCGTGGAGCAGAGCACAGTCACCAGAAATACCCAGCCGGGTCCACGGGCTGACTTAGAGTTCACTCTCTTCTCAGAATTGCCATTCACTGAAGATCCTAAGTTCACCCTCCATTGGTTAACCGAGTGTTGTTTTTTTGTTGTATTTTGTTTTTAGGGGGGTTGACTCCTTCTTTAATACATGGCTACGGTGGTTAATTACAATTCTGCACACTTCGTTCCATGTGACTCGTTTTAAAAAGGCGTTTTTAACTATTTCCAGGTATACAATAATAAGGAGACAATTACATCACTTCCTTGTTGTAATGGTCTTCGAACTCGGTGATTATTTTCGACCAAAACACCTTGGAACACATTTCATTCAGGCAGATTAACCTGGTCTCCATATACTACCTGTACCAGCATTGAGAGTTACTGTCTTTGCATTCTTAGAGGGATGCAATATCATAATCTAGCAACATCTAAAACGCCTTTGTGAATAGCTAAGACATTATTTATCTTACCAACTAAATCCACTTCCATCAATTGGAATATGTAACTAATATCCAAGCATATACACCATAATACCTAGTAAAATATTGAACAAATATCATTGATTTAGTCATATTTCTATCAGAGTACTTGTTCAGGAATTCACCAGTTCATCTTTAAGACTCCTTTAGGAAGTGTTGACTCCTGCTGGAAGACATAAACTTATCGTGAATTTAAACTTAGCAAAAGAATCCTGGAAACGCTGCATGGTATACAGTTGGCAATACGCAGCTAGGCCGATCCTTTCTCCGCAAAAAACCCCCCATAAAATAAAAATAAATAGATCTATAAAAAAAATAATTTCATGGTATAACGTTTTCCATACACATTAAATAAATCAAACATGATTACTACTAAGAAACTGGCACAGAACTCCCCTTTTATTTTACATGCACCATTACAGATCATTTTATGACGTATTTTTGAGCGTGAATGATGCGCTCATATATTCTGCCTACGTTAGGGAGAGGTTATACAGACTTTGACTGTGCTGTAAAATTATCCCTCCACTATCTGTGTGCCAACTCTGTGACATTGGGAAAGGTGCATGGACCCAGGGTGATAGCGCCTTCAAGGCGTGTTCAGCTAACCATGACCTTTGTTTTTGTTTGGTAGATTTGATGTCCAATGATAACATGACCACTCACTAAAGACCGAACTGATTTATAATATCACGCTCATTCATCAATGGTGAACATCCCCTTGCTCCTAGTATCACTGTACTCACCATCAGCGAGACGCGCATGACCTTGGAGGTGTGGTCCCAGGAACGCTGCGCGCGCGACCTGAGTCGTTCCATCAACGCCTCCATCCTACGTCCACTGTCTGCGTCTGCGCAAAGAAATTAGCGAACATGTCAAACACCCACACACGCAAACAGGTCTGCAAGTCAGGAATATAAAAACATATAATATCTTCAGTACTCAGAGCTATGCGATGTGTGTATATGGATCGGTTGAGGAGATTCTTTCCCTTTCAGAAAATCAAAAAGTCAGCACGTTCTTAACCTGCCTTGGATAAACAAGCGGCAGATAGAACGCCGTCCTAGACGACCAAGGGCATAATTATCAACTGAACCTTTCCTGACTGCAGACGGGGAGGCGACTCCAGACAGGGATGTCCGCAGCACTTGAAGAAAACCCCAGAATTAATTTGCAGTGACGATCCCCTCCCCCACCACCGGCCACACCACGATGAACAAATTTACTGGGAACTAAAAACCAATGTCCCTTATTGATGTTATTAATGTGCATGGCAGAGTGTAACATAAGCTGGTTCCTGTTATTGTTATGCATTCAAACTGGTTTGTATAGTAACAACCCAGCGGTTTCAGGGATTTCCATCCCTGCATTCATGGCTGTAACAATGCACACATTTACAGGAAAGTCAGGTATAAGTTGTTCAAGAAATAATATGGGGTTTACATACACAATAATGACTGGTTATGTGTACGAGTGGCCGTAATCTCAGAGTAGTTGACGCATAGTAATTTCCAAGAGATTGGCGAGGATATTGCGTCGTCAACTACCAGGAGATTACGGTTATTCGTATACAAAACAAGTCGTTATTGTATTTATTACCCACCTACAAGATTAATAACAAATCTATTGCAATTAAAACGTTTCTGTAAGCCATTTAGTTCCAGACACCACAGTACTGTCAAGCATGGCAATAGTTCGGTGTAGACTTACAACAATAATATAGTTCGCAATTAACCTGTGATTTTAGCATGCCAAGTATGTTATGACAGTGATTTCTGATGGTAAATGAGATTATTATGATTGATTCTAAAAAATTGTCATCGAATGAACATTCGAGAAACTTATTTAAAAGTATATGATGATTCGACCTGATTATGGTCTGACTATTTTTCCAGAATCTCCTGCAGGAGATTCTGATATGCCAGAATCTTTGGGTAGCTGTTTCCAGGTGCCCTATGCATTTCTATGGAGACTCTGTAATAGGAGGGTAATAAAGACAGGGGGTTCTATTGAGTCTTTTAAATACTGAGGACAATATTTCTGTGCTTTATAAAAAATATGACGTCCCTGATCAGATACGCCGCAGTGGACATTCAGAATGCAATTCTATGCTAGAAACGAGGGTGGGGGAGTCTTCTGAAGAAATACTGGACGCTACGCTCAGTAGCCAGCACGCTTTGGACGCTACGCTTTGTTTTCAGGAGGCGAAGTTCCCGCATTTGCGGCGAACTGCATAACAAACAACGGCAAATTATCATATGTTGCCTATCATGAAGCCAAATATAAATTTGCCAACTGTTTCCGCATAGTTTTAGCTATCTGCTGATCTTTATCTGAAGTTCCTACATCGGAAAAAGCGTAGTGTCCATCAGTCATCCACTGAAAACCGAAGCGTGCTGGCCACTGAGTGTGGTGTCCAGATACCTTCAGGATCTACGATAGTCTGTCTGCTGCGGCTCAAGTGCTGCTGCGGAATGGCTGGGGTGCTGCCGGGATGCCGCTGGGATACGGCTCGGATAGGGCCAGCTCTTACAATATAGAAAAGAGTCCAGACATTGTTGTCATAGCAATTCAGTATTGGTAGTGAAGAATTATTGAAATAGACTAATGATAACTCGCAATTATTGCCGAGTCATGTTAGGTTTCTGATAGGAAAGAATCAATTTATGGCAGGAAGTCAATCCTGGTTTTATAGGTATTTATTAGTAATTATGTATAGATCTGACAGGCTCATTCTCAAAAACCTAGAAATAACCCTAACAGGATAATCGTCACAGGGGTATCAGGGGGTCTCACAGTCACATGACTGTCATGGTATTGTTACATTCTAATTTACCTATTGAGAAATTAGTGTGGACTTTGCTCCGAGTAACACTCCGCGACCCTCAATACAGTCACCCCCACATGTAAACACCAAGTAATTATAAAGTGCAGCATCTCGATGTACGAGTTAGTCTTCAATCAGCCAGCACATAACATCAGCAATAAAGCTTGTAACAGGACCCTGGCCTTCGACTCACTTCATTTAGTTTACTTCTTTTTTGTGTGTACAGGGGTAGGATTTCCTGTTTTCATTTAGTTTACTGTCTTTCTAAGGACTAGTTATATAACTAAAAGTGGCCAGAGTCAGAGGTTTAGGAACAAATATCTACCCGGAGAGGAAGTATGGAAAGAGAAATGCACTAACATGGCCCAGGAAGTTGGAACAGATTACTGACCCAACAGAATGAAGTCACGTCTCTGAATGTAAGGGACTTCTTGTTTGATGTTAAAAAAAAGTTAAACCTACAGTGTAGACCTCAATCCCAACGATTGTCTTAGTCTTTTTTGAAAGTGAGATTATGGTTTCACAATATTCCCAGTGTTTTTTAGTCAACTAGTTGATTTCTATTCAAATCCACTTGTCAACTCGTTTATGCATCTCCCATTCGATCGGTCGTTGGTTGAGATGTGAATTTTATGTGCATTGTTTAAGCTTGTTTTGTAGGATTCCGATGAATACATTTCTATGCTATCTGGTACTTCCACAATTCCCTACGACCATTCCCAGACTTCGAGTCCTATGTTAGAAATATACATGTACTTTAATTTAGTTCAGGTCCCCATGTCATCATTTGGAAATCATCAGAAAGTGAGAACTCGTAAAAGGTGTCAAACAGTGGTAGCTCTTGTTAAGGCGTGAAGACCCATTATACAAATATACACTGTACATGAATCTTCCTTCACAGTATATCACTATATCATACACCTTCTTCGTCTGAGAAGACGCCGAAATATATCAAATACATCCATTTATATATTTCCATAATTATTTGAAAATCTCACAAATATATTTCATAATGTTGAAAAAATTCACAAACCACACAAGGACCCACTGGATGTTCAGGCTAATTCTAATAAATTGTCCTTTCAAGTACATGAACCATTTGTAGTTGTTCCTGATTTATGTCTACGTTTCAGACAAGAACTGGCCTTCTTCTATACTTCATGATATACATGTATACAGTACTTAGCAAAAATTAATGAATGGACCTAGTTCCTGGGCTATTCTTTGACTAAGTAGTCGTTTTTATGGTACTATGGTGTACCTAACAGTGTAAGGTGTACCTACCAGTGGCCATTTTGGATATCTGGTCGAGTGAATCAATCAAGAACACGTATAGTCCATATCACTAGCATTGTCCTGCAACAAAAAGAATCGATCATTAGTAAAAATAGCCTATGTAAATAGTACATTATTCGAACAATATTGTGCAAACAAATAAACTGTGAACAACGGCGGTACATAATCACTATATAAGCAGAGCTGAGTTTCCCAGTAAAATAGCCACAATAGGTTCCGATTGTGAAACCAGTGAACTAAGCTTGGCCAATTATAAATCCATTCTGACAGTACCACAGCTTGAATTGGTTCTCCTTAATGTGACTTCAAACGAAACAAACATAACACATGGTTCCATATATAGAAGTTTAGATGGAACTAATTGTAAGATTCCATGTAGCAGGGATGTCAGTTGGGGTCATGAGAAATATTGTTCATGTGGAATTTACTGCCTCAGAGAAACTATGAAAACATGGAAAACACATCCTTCATGACCATGGAATGGGGCTGGGGTGTGTGGTTTGAACCACTGTTTATTGATGTGAATGAGGCTCAACTCATGTGTTTTTGTTATACACAAGAAAATGAGTTTAAAAAAATGAAAATAAGGATTTCCTTGGAAGAGTGGAAAACTGCCATATCTGACATTATAGAATTATGAGCACAAGCTTGACCAAAAACATCGCTAATATATTACATATTTATTTTGATACGGTGTACTGGGCATGTGTTTACTGATGTGCTCGCAGTGGTCTAACAGGCAGCACACGGGATAGGCGTGTTCAAGTCTCTGATTATGAACTTTTACTGAATGATTCAAATGAAATGCAGGAATCAGGGGAGTGTAGGGGGACGGCGCGCTGTGGCAGCAGGCAGGGAGGCAGGGGTGTGTAGGACACAGGGACTGAGGCCAGTATACACAGGGGTCTGTGGTTCAAATCCCATCTGAGATCTGGGGAGTGTGTAGGTAGCACCCCATGGGTAATTTGTTTGTTTGTTTTGGTAGTTTAACTTCCATTATGTTCTATTAGACTTACTTTGGGGGTGTGGGCTGATGATCGAATCTATGAGATGAATTTAGGTAGAAATCACACCCCTACACATTTGCTGAGATGAGTTCTCTTAGTTCAAACACCACATAGACATGGTATGAGAGGGACTGGCCTTTGATATAGCAATAAGTGTACCACTGCTGGGGACAAAAGAGAAAGACGGCTGCACACCACACCACATAGACATGGTGTGATAAGGATTTTCCTTTGATAAAGCAATAAGTCAACCACTGCTGGATATAAAGGAGAAAGGTGGCTGCACACCACAGAGACATGGTATGAGAAGGACTGGCCTTTGATATAACGGTAAGTCTACCACTGCTGGGGATGAAGGAGAAAATGGCTTCTTTGGGATTCGAACCCACAAGTCCTACAACTTTGAGATTAGAAGTGCAGCGCTGTTAACCACTGAGCCAACTGCCAACCAGTAGAGTCTATGACTGGGTAAGGCTGTGGTGATCGATGTGGTGCCTGTTTATGCGTGCACACAGCACGGGGAGATGGGTGTGGCTGGTGGGAGGCGGGGGAGAGGATTGTGTGTACAGATATTGAGCACCACTTCATCACACAGTGTAAGCTCACACTGTTAAAATACCACACAGACAATACTCCACTGGCCCTGCTGCCATTTGGTGATATTCTTAGCCCTGACCACAGCAAGTACAGAGACGATTTTCATTTAGAAACTACGGTTAGAGTATGGCTGTGCCTGGATTTGCCGCCCCTTTCGTGGTACAGGAGTGGGGTTGTCTTTTTACCCAACCCCGGTATTTTTCTCCATAAGTTTAACATTAGAAACTCATACTCCATTGCCGTGAAAGTAGTGTAACCAATACTCAATGGCTAGTTGGAGTAGTTATTTCACTGATTAATAATGTTCCTTAACATGTATACGGGGTGAGAAAAATTCGGAATTCTAATTTCGGAATTACAAATCCACACGGATGTCAGCTGCAGTCATGAGAATATTAAGAAGAAATGTTTTTCATTTAGAGACTCAGAAAACATGGAAAACACGTCGTTATTCTCCAGGGAATGGGAATGGGTTGTGTGGGGAGGTCTGAATCCCTCTTTAATGGTGTGAATGAGGCCCCTTTCATTCTCTTTACCTTACTCTAGGAAAAAATATTTTATAAACTGAAAACGAAAATAAGGATTTCCTCGTAAAATAAGAAAACTGCCATCTCTGTATCTAACAAGGGAGAGCCTATCCATGTTTACACAGGTCGCCAGGACAGTGTAGAAGCCCCAATGACATTTGTCTATTGAATAGTTAATAACCCAGGTACTTACCTAGCACTGAAGGGGAATTCATGTTCCTACGAGACTAGGGTATAGTAATGCCATATCAATATAGATCTGATTAAAAGAATAGCACACAGGCGTTCTGGAGTCTTCTTCCTTTTACCCCCCCCCCCCCCCCCACCCATTGAGGAATACAACATTAGTTTTGGATTATTATCATTTGGGGGGGGGGGGGGTGGAATTACGATCAATTCTAGTTCAGTGGTGATATTATTCAGTATTATGTGCTTCCTGTTCTTATTTTGTGTTTTGGCTTAGACTGAATGGTATCACGACCAGTGTGTGGGATGTAAACCCCAATACTACGCCAAGTGTGGGAAGCCAACTCCAATGCTACGCCAAGATTGGGAAGCAAACTCCAATGCTACCCCAAGTGTGCTACGCCCCACTACGATGGGTGAGGTTCAAGGCTTCATGGATTCAACCTAATGCTTACTGACTTTTAATCACCAAGTTTCTGAAGTGTCCACTCTGTGAATAGTCCTACCTACATGTAGTTGAATTTAGGTCTGGTGTATTCTAGGACACGATATCATGTAACTGAATTATAACAAGAAAAATGGAATCTGTGTAACTTTTGTGAGGTGAAACCATTTCCCATGCCCGAGATCTACGGCACACACGCCAGTAAGTAAGGGGTCCTTCGCTGGCGGCAGTATTGACACGATCAATAATGACAAGGGACATGTGCCAGAACCCCAAAAAGCACGCGTAATCGAAACGTCACACGCGAAACTACAAAGAGTCCGGTTTTACAAGGAATCACTGTGATATACCCCTCATAAATCCACCATGGCCTAATTACATGGTCAAGAACATGTACAACTACAATATGCCTTCTTTCACTGGGAAAATCGTGTTTCAAACTTAGGCTTGATTATATTTTTCAAGTGTATTCACAAGGAACCCATACATTCAAAACAAACTTAGATGTTGGCAACGCTGGGGGATGTAAGACTAAGCCAGCAGTGGATGTCAGCAAAACCCGTGAGACACACGAGGTTCAACAAGCGTTCACCTTTAAAGGCATATCCTATAAGTTGCAGTGGCCCCACCTGGTGATTTTTTTAATACTCAGATATATCCATTTAAATTGGTTCTTTGTGGCATGGTCCAAAACAAATGTCTACCTATTCCATCATATGATTTAGTGTAGATGTGACTATGTAGTTAAATTCCATTATAACATCATTGTAATATTAATCTCTAATCTAAAACTAGCATACTGACCCCCGATTTTTAAGTTATACATGTGTTCCATAACACTTTGAGATCATCGTTTTCAATTTTCAGGAAAATGGCATGGGTTTGAATTTTTAAGAAATATTGTCTGGTATGCCCTTAAATCAAAATCAATCTAACCTGAAGAGTTATGTATGACCTACACAGATGGGAATCAAAATCTAAGACTGCGGAAATACAAGTTTGCCAATTTTGTGCATGGAAAGACAAAGTTTTATTCTAAACCCTAAATACCCTAACAAAAGGAAACAAATGAAGGATCTGAAAATGTCTTGTCACTGACTTTGATAATGTGATTGCTATATTTGTGGAGTATCCTAGAATCCTAGGACTTTCTCCCCATCTAAACAATATGAGTATTGTCAAAAACAGCTCTGTTTTCTTAAAGTGTTTATACTTACTAAAACATATATATCGAGGTAGATTAACATAGGGTGCAATAGTTTTCAACTGCAATAATCATATGTATTGTAGATAAATTAAGCTAGGGTCATATTAGAATCCTTGCTGGGATAGTGGATAATACACACAAAACTAGCAGTGAGTTCATTTGATGTAAGGCGTGTTAAAAATATTTCCTGTGCAAAATCTACCGAAAGCTTAAATCATAAAAGACTACCCATTAAATTTACATGTATATGAATTTTGGACATAATTAGATTACATATTTTCTTTACTTGGTACTCACACATCTTCAAAGTAGACACAACCTCATGAACAGAATTCGAAAAGTGCAACCTCACTGAAGCCACTCTCACAGGTAAGAGTTAAAATATTTACTAGGCACTGAAAATACCGACCAGTTTGCTCTGAAATTAACTGTAGTTGCCATTGCTATCTGGTTGCACCTAAGATAATATAAGCGTAAAACGACTTCTGATAACCATAAGGTTAATTACACGTTTACATTAATAGATAATATATTAATATCAGAATGAACAAATTGTTTTAAAACGTTTGCAATGCTGTAATACTTATGCGAATCATTTCAGCGTTTGATTAAAAAAAATCATCCAGTCAAGAAGCTGATGTACGGTGGCCTGTGCAAGTACAGAAAAGTGGAGTGATCATTACATCACGTCTATTCATATTCATAAATATCCTTAAACTCAAATAATATTGAGTCCGAGAAACCTTGTAAATAAGGATTGCAACTCTATATTTAACTGAAAAGCACTGCTTCTCGAGTAAAATAAGACAAAATATAAAAACTATAACGTGCGATTTGATGTATGAAGCCAATAACAATAATGATAAGTAATTATGATCGATATCCAATTAACTATACATCAGGGAAGTTGGGGTAAGAAAAAAGAAGTAGCCATATTTTCCATATTAAATTTGCTGCACCAGCGATCTAGAAAACGTGGAAAACAAGTCGGTGTGAGCCACAGTGTGGAACTGAGGGTCTATGGGGTAGTTCAAAACACTGTTTTACTAACAGTATCTGTGCTTTATACAAGGTAAAAAGAATTACAAAGCTACTGAAAATCAAAACATAGGTTTCTATGGGAAATTGGAAACTGCCATCTCTGACTTGTAAACTTTGTTGTGGCAAATTAATGCATCTCTAAAATCGTATGTGAAAGAAATGCACAAGGAAAAGTGTATACTAACAAGCTCATAATAAGTAAACCTCCAACGAGCATTAATACCAAGAGACCGTACCAATAATTTTATAGTAACCCCAATGCAATGTATAACGCCAAGAGATGCCTGGCTCAACTGTCCTTAGAACCAATGGTATTGTTGGATATGAATTTCTATATCTATATCATATTCTCGTGAGAAACAACACTAAAAATTGTCCATACACTACTGACCCAATTATATCCGTGCTTCCACAACATCATGTACACGGTCAGAAAATGGGGCAGGGACCGACAACCCGGCTGTCCTATATTCAGGGAGCCTACGATTGTTTCCGGACAAAATCACAGATACTGGCATATAAAACAGACATGATATACCAGAATATCACAGTGACTGACTACCCGAGTTGCAGATTACAAGGTTTTGATCACTGGTAGTGGATTCGTGTCTTGGCCTGTCCGTGGAAAGAGACAGCATCGACAGCTGTCACTGAACCAATGGTTGTTCAAGTCACACGCTCCGGGAGTCGGTGACAGCGTCAAATCGGATTATAATGCACATCCTCGCTCACACAGCCGTGGGTCAATATGGACAAAAAGATACTTCGACACAAGGACATGCAATATATGAAAGTCGATAAACCCACATTTGAGAGAACCAATCATGCTGAGATAAACAGATGTTGAGCAAGTGATGGAGAAAATCCCTCTTGCCCAACCCCCCAAGCCGAAGCTTGACCGAAGAGCCTCGATTTGCGGGTCCCCTGCAGGCGAGTGAAGAAATACATGATGCTACAGTACTAATTCCGTCAAAATCAGAAATATTGTATGCAATATACCATTTGTGATGCGTATCTATCCCATGAATTTGCTTCATAATAAAACAAGGGGTAAAAATCTGTCCAAATTTTCCACAGTGGAAAGCGCAGTCAGCACCCCCAACCAAGCCTTTACGCTGCCCTGGGCCAGTCATTTGCAATGAAAACAAAAACGATGGAAAATCACCAGCTCTCCTTCGATAAATTTCAGTCCATGGCGGTCAAATTATCCATTCAATACGTTCCCTAAAATCTCTTGCTCCTGTTCCACGTAAATTGGCTCCAATCACTTTCACCTACCTCGATTTTCAGCGTCGAAAGATTTGCCACTGGTCTGGTAAAACTCAGACCTGTCGGCCATCTTGATCATTCTGAGAAGCCAAACATCGACTCCTAGCGGCGACCTTTCACATTAATCCAGATGTATACAAAGTCCATTTCTCTCTATTCTCCACTAAAGACGGTCAGGATGTTCGTGATTCCGTAAAAATGAAGATATTTTCATTATTTCAAGACTAGGATTTTTCAATTACAAGGATAAAATTGATATCCTTTGCATGTTCATTATCTGGGTCAAGGGTCAAGGATGTTTAAAGTAGGTCAAGGTAAGGCCACATTACCCATGATGCCCTCCGATAAACTCCGCCATTTTAGATTTGGGTGGGTCGAAAGGAAGTAGATTCCGAGTCCGCGGATTTTCCAACTGATTTACTGCTTAATGCGACACTGGATTAATTTCATTCACACGTCAAAGGTACTCTAGGTATGTAACTTTTGTCCCTTGAGTTACAACGTCCTTTATTCATTTATCTGTTGGAGTTCAACTTAGTTTACAAGCGTAGGAGAGCAGAACCGGGTGACAGATCACCTTACGACCGAGAGTGTCGGCTGGAGTCCGAGTGTCGGGAAGTAGGAAGTCTGTAGCTAGTGTGCCTTCAGACCTGGCACCTCAGAGAGTTTCAGAACGTTACTGCAATTGAAACAGGTCTCAGACAATCTGGGACATAATTATTGTGCCTTTAGGGCGTTTACACTCACATGGAAATGCATTGATATTCATGTAGATCACATTTGTCCGTCACGCAAGTCGCCGGTAAGCGACTCGTTGACTTGAAAATGTATATCTTTTTTTAATCCGAAGAGGCAGAGGCGGTATCCTCCCTGAAACCTCCTCCGTGACTGACAGTTGCTAAACTAGATGAAATACTTTACGCCCAACGGCTTACGATATTCAACAAGAGTCTGAACAAGGTGTTGTCATTGAGTCAAGTTATCTATTAACTTTGTATCGGTATGACCGTGGATCTGTTTTGTGACAGGGTCCGGGATGGAATTCCTGGCCAGGATTCATTCGTTAGTACAACTACAAGTGGACTGAAGCTCGAGATCTCAGGGTGTTTTCTCAGATATTTCCATTTGATTCTCTGTGTTGTCATCCTGTGAAATCGTAGACAGTATTATCTCGAGCTACATGTGATTACTGTCCAACTTCAGAATCACCACGATAGCTCTAGTGATCACCGGAAACCGACAACTAGAGACTAGTACTAGATCTAGTATGATCCAAGATATTTATATCATAGGATTAGGCCCACTTTACTTTTGCAAGGCGAGGTTGTCTTATTTTATAATTATCTCATTTAAGCAGCTGTTTTGATCAATATGGCAACACTTTGTCTTTTGAAATTGCGAACGGAGTCTATTCTATTTAGATTTCTAGACCGATTTAAGATGTGTATCTTTTAATATTGAATCTTTAGGCGAGCAGATATAAAGCAGGCACAAGTTGCTTTATTTCTCCTCCTTATACCATATCTTGATGGCTGAATAGAGGTTGAATATTCACCCACTCATCCCCATTGATGTGGACTGGGCTGGTCACACTGGCTAGGCTGAATACAGCTCTATCGCTCTATCGGTTGTATTTGCGGGAAGGGCGGTCGCCCAGCGGCTGATGAGCTCATTGTTTTACGTGCACATCACACCACCAGATACCTGGGCCCGTCTCGGGGATGGTATTCATGCATTCTCGCCCATGAGTCATACTCATATATTAGGTGGGACTCGAGCTGTAGTTGCTTTCCTGACACAGTGATTCATTTAGCACAGCGTTCCACCCAGTCAGTTGCACAAACTTGTGTGTGAGACATCACTTGAGACTTGCTGTGGAACTGAACAGCAGAAAAAACACATTTTCTGTATCTCACTTGGATTTGTGCTGTAAACGACAGATCGTTGTTCCCGATTTCTAGAGGAAAGATATCAGATGAAGGATTTTAAATGGTAATTGTATAGATTCTGTGGATGAGCATCGTTAGGTATCATCGTTACCCTATTTATCTTGGAATATTACTGAGTGCCATAGTCTGTGCACCGATACAGGAGTGGATTGCGCTCGAGGTGTAATGTTTGTGTAATCCACATTCCCGTCACTTTCAGAGACGACTTTTCGTCACCCTTTTCGATCACCTTCACCTACATAGCTACCACCGTCTGTAGATAGCTTTTCCCCAACCCACTTGGACCTATCTACATTTCTACTAACACACTCTTCTTCCTCACCTGCACCACTTAACAAGTTCTCCGCTAAATTCTCCTGTTACTACTCTGGAAGAAACCCATCGTGCTAGAGATCATCCTCCACTGACAGTTACCCCCTGGATCCTGGCTTTTAGGATACTCTATAACACATAGGGCAACCACCACCGCCCCAACCTTTACCGTAGTAGTGGCTATCCCCCACTCTCCAGCCACACCCTCTGAGATCAAGTGACTGACTAACGTTTCTTGGCCATGAACAGTTGCTGGAGCCGGATTGGGCGGACAGAGAGGTTGGGCCAGTGGGAGGACGATAAGACAGGCAGCATGTCCAAGCCCGGCAAGGCACAGCAACCCGCCGTGATCCATAAAGTGATCATGGTGGGCAGTGGAGGCGTCGGCAAGTCGGCGCTCACACTTCAGTTCATGTATGATGAGGTAAGTCCAGATTGTTTCTAATCATTCCTCATTATGAGGGTTTCCTGGTGTTATTATAACCTGTGTACATCGTTCGTATACTCAATCACCACTGCTCCCTATATCGTAAAAACCATGTATGGTCTACTGTGCCGTACACTGTTAAGTGGACCGCCTCTGGCTGCCCAAATTTTGAATGGCAATTAGAGGTAAATTCATATATATTTAGAATATTGTCTAGATGTGTAATAGAGGGAAAACAGACCAGGCATTTAATCTGTGAATTGATACTTACTCATGCACTCGAAAATACTCCCCTCACGCCTAATGGTGTCGGGGCAAGTATTTGGCTGTCCATGAGTTTGTAACGATTCAGACATTAAACGCCCAGTCAGTTTTCCCACTGTTTTCCTTACATGTAGACCTTATCTTCCCTGTGACTCCAATCCACTCACGTAGTGGTTTGATCAACAATTCCCATTAGATCTTCCACTAAAGAGTAGGTCAGCAGGGTCGTGACATGTTAAGTGTATACATCACTATTAAAGGGACTTAGATCTTTATGTGATAGTGCTTTCTTCAATGTTGCGTTCATTCATTAGTAAAGAAGCAAAACGGATAGCGATCCAATACATCTTATACAAGTATGTTAAAATGTTGTCCAATCCATGGTACATATACCATATTCTGTTCCTCCACATTACTCGAAGGTAAAATCACATTGCGTTGTTTATAGAATCAAAGGGAAAAAATGTTTTAAAGAAGTGAATGAATAAACCTACATCGCAATGTCGTTTCCGGCCTTTGTCATACAAACCTATTACGTTAAAATGGTAGAGAACTCAAAAACGTTTTCAAACTAACAATTAAGATAATATCAGTGGGGCTTGGTATCCACGGTATGGATGACATAGCATGAAGTAATGTAGAATCGGTATCATTTACATTCAACTATAGTCTTAGTATTTTGTCTTTTTTGTTCCCATTTGCTGAGCCAGTACTTTTGACATGCAACCTCATTGTATGTATACATTGTTTGTAAGTGCATTTGAGCGAGGGAAAGCTCTTTGCCGAGTGTAATTGCAACTGAAACGTAGAGAAGCTAGTATGCTAAACGCATATACAACATGTATATCATATCTATCTCCCCTTCTCTGGAATTGGAAGATCTCCTGGCCTTAGACTAGATACATCACTATTTTTTTAGGTTGGTTTTTCATAGCATAGAGGTGGAGTGATTCAAAAAGTGGAAGGAAGGTAAACAAAAGGTAGATCTTAAAGAAGAACAAAGGTAAAGTATAGCAATATAGAAGAAACTATTTGTGGTACCAAATCCCCCCATTTCAAAATATTGAGAAGGTGCATCAGAGGTTACACCATTCGGGAACGCCAGAATATGACATCACATAGCAAAAGCGACTATTATTTGACAATAGGGTAATAGCATTTTTCTCTCAGTGTCTCAACTATTAAGAAGAATCTGATGAGTGTTTGGTTTGTGTCCCCATTCTCCATCAAGTTTGGAGTGCGCAGGGATATGATCGAGGTGATAGTCGAGTGAATATTCCGAAGCACTCCAAAATATGATGATGAATGGGGACTCAGACCAAACATGAATATGTTTCTAATTTTATCTGTTTACCGCCTATTGAGTAAGAGTTACTATACTTGCAAGCCTGTTTAGTATAAGTTCCTAATGCTGAGCATATGAAACTTTATACCAGGCTATGACCAAATCATGAATTGTTTCAAGTTATTTTATACTCTTTCATCTTTATTCATCAAATGTTGTTCTAAAAGACCTGTTGCCACTGAAAATTAGGTAAGGGAATTTACAAGGTGACGAAAACACCTCTATACAAAGCCGATGCTACCTTGATTATGGTAACTTCCTGTGCAAGTAACTCTTTTTTTTCTTTTATTTTACTGATAATAAGATCAGATATCTGGAAAATGAATATTGATGGGAATCCTGTGTATTTAGAGATGTGGATATATTAATGAACATATTAATCATTAACAGAAAAAGAAGTAGTTCAAATAAACCTTTCCCATTTGTGTAATGGGTGGCACTGTTATCCAGCTCCATCGGTCTATTTCTAATGTATAGAGTCTATCTCACTCTCCAACGTCGGCTTAATTAACTACACTCTCCTCCGCATACGTAATTATTGGCTCTAATTGCACCATTTGTTAGTATTTTATGCTGACTAGCAGGCGCTCTGCCAACTTGCACTGTAATTGTCTGAGAACTGGTCGGCAGTGACCCTGTAACCGACCCAAATAGAGATAAACCTCATCACCGTGATGTGAAGGTTGTCTCCTCTGAAATGAGTATATTAACATGCCTTTTTAAAATCAATCAAATAATCCATTGTGGACATAAAGGAAACTAGTTACTTTTATTATTGAAATTATTGGTCTTTGTAATAATCATGGAAAAATTTGCATGTTAAAATGAACCAACAATTTTAAAAGTTTAAATGGAATTTTTTTTTAAACTTCTTTTTTTTTAATTGAAAAACATAAAAAGAAAACAAATTTTAAGAGAAGACTTTCGTCTACGACTTTGCCTCAACCTAGCTTCAGTAGGTCAGATATAGAACTTTCATTCTCCAGGTCCACAAAGCGAGCAAATTGATTTTAATGTGCGTACGGAAATGACGCTAAGGTTCACAGAGGGCCGTTAAATAATTACCTCAGGCCTCATCATGCGCCTTCAGGGTTGCCAAGCCACCTCGTTAATTATGCAGATGAGTTAGATTTACGGACGGCCATTTGTAGGTGATATTTCCCGACTATTTTAAACACTTCTTAATATTGACATGGTTGGTGATCTGAGGGATAATCTGCACGGCTTAAAGTGACACACAGAAAAGGGTTCGCGCGGAAAGGATGGGTTTGGGAGAGTGTACCAGCGTCGTTCATCTTAATGACACCAGGGGGCGGGACCTGGTGGAGTGTACCCCGAGGGTATTCCGAAATAAGAAGTTGTGCATTCTCTGACATGTGTCCACCCGCAGATAGGGTTTTATACTCACCGTCCTTAATAGAAATATGGTGGGTGAGGTAAGTGGGGTACTAACGGGTGAGATCTGATATTAAAAACATGAGCGGATAATTCCCAGCTTAACGTGCTCTTTAAGACCTGGGTGTCACAACACACCCAGGCACCTTAAATCTAGGTCTAAATAGATCCTTATTTTTGATCTGGTCATGCCCTTTTTTTACTTTTTTTTATGATGCCTGATGAGCCTCTACTGGCGAAACCATGACTCCTTACAAAGTAGATCCTTACAATCACCAAAATTTAATATTCTAGGTCTCTACTACTCTGTTTGTGTTCTTGATCGTGTTGGTGGGTAACAAATATAATAACGATCGGTTTTGCATAAGAATGACCGTAATCTCCTCGTAGTTGACGACGTAATATCCTCGCTTTCGCTCGGATATTACTACGCGTCACCTACTCGGAGATTACGGCCACTCGTACAAAAAAGTCATTATTGTGATCTAACTTCATATATATATTATGTCTGTGTTTTCGTCTTCCTCCAAATCTACCGTCAAGCCTCTGAATGTTTTATTTTTTCTAATGGGTATGCATAGTTTAATTTCCGTGCTATTTTTCTCTATACGTGCCTCTGTTTGTGATCTGGACGAGGGCCGTCAGTGTCCTCCCCGCCTTCCGAGTCTCTCACATGGCGTCCACGCAGTAAAACACATTGTAAGCGGTTGTGTCCATATCCGCGACACATGTCGCAGTTTGTGTATAATCACATATTTATTTTGATGCTGTGTCTGCACACAAACACTTATCTAGGCATAATAATCCTATTTGATAGTCACAGAATAAACCACTGTTCTATACCTTTTGAAACGGTGATATGTTTGAGTAATGTTGGTTAGACTTTTAAGATTGCTTTAAGTATAGTCATCCTGACTATACTGCCATTACATCATCTATTGTACTGTTTCACTGAATATTAGATTTGTACAAGCTTTCCAAGTTCAGGTAGAAATTGGTCGTACAAATGGCAGATCATTCTTTCTTTAACTTGATTTTTATCGAATTATGTGAAATATTGAGTTTAAGATAGCTGCATGAGGGATATATAACGGAAATACATGGGTTATTACATGTATATACATGTAATGGTGTGGAAGATGCCCACACCTAAATGTAACCTATCTATAAAATCGTGTCACAGGTATCATTTATAACCAGGTGAGATATGTTCACATGAAACTCATGTTATTTTGAATATAGAAGTTCTTAGGGTCCATACAGATGTATGTATATCTTATACCTAGATACACTAAACACGCTTAAGGGGACACCTTCCGTTACAAGCAAAGTGAGTCCTTCAGCAGGGTGTCTCATTATGCGGGGTTTTCAGTCTGTAGATGGATATGCTATCGATGTGAATACTGGTGACACTTGGGTATAGAAACATTGATGTAACCATACAGATAGCCGACAGACGCCCACCTATTAATTCAAAGTGTTTTTTTAATCAAAATAATCAAAAGTAGAGGCTTGGAATACAAGGTTTCATCCAGTTCGGACTCATCAGGCATCTTAGGATTTGGCTACAACAAGGCGTGTGACTTTTGTCACGTTTTGATGTTCAGAACGTTTGTTCTTAGCCAAACCAATTCATTAAATGATAAAAAAGAAATAAAAGAGACTCAGACAACAACCATCCAAGTTGATTTAGTCAAGAGAGATGGCTATCCCCTCCTCTCCTCTCCTCCTACTTTCCAGGTGTTTTCCCAACAAGTTGTAGGAGAGTGTTAGGAGTGAAGTAGAGAAAGAAGTAGAAGTGATGGTCGAGATCCGGTAGATTTTTTTTTTTTTTAAGTGAATAAATGTTAGTGCCATGTTGAAGTGTCTCTGATGGAAATAATCCTAGTTTCCATATAAAAGTGGGGCGGATCAGATAGAGAGCGTTTCTTTTTCGTAAGTCATCGCTACTAAACAGAAACTAGTTAGTCTTTACATACGGTGGCATACGGATGTGGCGAAACAGCGTGGGTAGGATAACGCCATTCATGAATATTGCATGGGAAAACTAGCGTCGTGTGATGTTGCCACTCGCTGTACATACCGACCCCCGCATTGAGCCCGCTGGGGATGATGGACATCAATGATAATGCAGTCTCTTGTGAGGCCAGCAAAGCTGTCATATGACTCTATCTGTACTCTACATAGATTGGGGCCATCCATAAAGTATGTACGCAGAATTTCTGAAATTTTGGACCCCCCCACCCCCTCTCCCAATCTTGTATGCAATAGAACAATGAGGGAGCATACGCAAAATTTCTGAAATTTTTTACTCCACCCCCCCCCCCCCCTTAGTGCGTACGTACTTTATGGATGACCCCATAGGGGTTGTAAAGAAAATATAAAAAGGACGATTAGAAGGAAAATATTCCCACTAACTCGGGGATGGGTTGGATCCGTCCTTTTTAAGTCATATATCGATTATAAGACATGCTTTTACCGACTTGTTTACCGACATTGAATGTAAGATATCATACAAGATTATTTTTTATATATATTATTTTTTATTTTTATATTAACTATATTTGTCGATTATTTATATTCGCTATATTTGTCGATGGTATAAAGTTTGTGTTCTGATATTCAATCTGAATTGTTCTTAGGGAGTCATGATTTTGTTTAAATACCCAAAAGGAGATTGACTTCTGGCTTACTTATGTTTGGCTCCCGAGTCTCCAAACTGAAGAAGTAAGCGGAATACCAGACACACCAGCTGCCTTGTCTATTTGAGAATGAATTATAAGTAACAGTTGCATCACCACAGCATGCCCCATTGACACACAAATAGGAGTAAATACGAGACAATGATGTGAAAGGGTAAAAATACACTGAAAATTTAACAAAGAAGCTGAGAAAGTTGCTGACATTTTTTTTTTTTATTAATTAGTAAAAATTGGGAACACAAGACTACATTTTGGATATTCTTTGGTTAGCGGCTTCAACACCAACAACGTCTATTATTTTATTTATTCATCCACTTTTATTTTGCCTATTCGCCACTATTGTCTGCAATTGTTCTGAATCGTGCTGAACGTATATTCGCCGTAGAGAAGTGTGAATCATGATATGTTTTTGTTATGTTGACAATATATGCATCAAGCAGTAAAACCTAATGAAACTGTTTGTAATAAGGGACATTCGTAGACCATTGTGAATATTGCGAACTGACCAAATTTATAAAAAAAAAAGACAAATAAAAAATCCATAAAGTTTTGGAACCCCCACCCCCGCCCAATCTTGTACGCAATAGAACAAAGAAATAGCATACGCAAAATTTCCAAAATGTGTTACCCTCCCCCCTCAGTTCGTACATACTTTATGGATGGCCCCAAATTCGCACGTATCTTCTCTCCAGTGTGAACTTGGTAAACGCTCAGCCGCAAGAATTTCAGATGTCAGAGTTAAGTCCGATAGGTGGGCAAAGGGCGGTAGTGGGAGGCGGAGGCGGAGTGGGTCGGGCTGGCCGGGGAGAGAGGGCGAGGGGGGGGGGGGGGGGCCGCGAGAAAAAGTAGGAGGAGAAAAAGGCCGGCCTCCCCCTGACATCTCACGGCAGGTGCAGCGCGAGGGTGGGGGGGGGGGGGGCAGTGTATCTCACGGAAGTCCAGGTGGGGGGGGGGGGGGGGGTGAATCGCGCATGCGCATCTTATCACAGGTGTTCCGGCTCATTCGCCACGTAAATTACCGTAAATTACCTGTCAGAGGGTTGTGAGTAGACTGACCTCAGTCCCTGTGTCCTATCTCTTCACCTCAGCCTGGGCCTGCCAGAGCAAGGGTATTTATATAGAGCAAGCGGACCATGCTGTGCATGCTACAAAACGAGATGGGGAATTTATGTTTTTTACAGGAAGAGGCCCCTGGCCGAGTTCCGTGAATAACATCAATTCCTCTGATTTCGTTTAACTATTTTCTGAATGTTCATAATCAAAGACTTGTGCAAGTCTAGGTGCCGAGATCACTGCCGGCTGTGCGACCCAACTCTGTGTTACCTGCTGGGTCAGGGCCGCTGGGTCAGAGATGCTGGGTGGAGGGGACTGTAGACTGGCTTTAGTCCCTGCATCCTCTGGCTTCCCCTCCGCCTACCTCACCCCTCCTCTTTTGATTCCTGGGCCTGTTAGGCGTTAGGGGAAGACCAACTATTTCAAAGTAGTTTTATTCCTTGATCATTATGTCCACAATCAAAGACATGAGCAAGTCTAGGGGGGGGGGGGGGGAGGAGCGAAGGGTTGTATTAGACTTGCTCAAGTATCTGATTCAGATTACGAACATTCATTGAACACTCAGTCCTGTGGCTGAGGTGGAGTGTACAGGGCGGGGTAAAGGGGAGGCGGTGGCGGAGGGGATGGCACGGGGACTGAGGCCAGTCTAGGTCTGTTTGTGTCTGTTATCAGGGTGAGGAGGCAGTGGATACACTATCAGCGTCCAGTGGGAAACGTGCATTAGTCTGACAACATCTGTTAATCCCAATCCAGTGTCAACAGGCAGGAGAGGTAGATGAGGTGTAGGACCAGAAAGACAGGAATTTACTAATAGAGCCCCCAGAGGTTACTAAACTCCCGATCATCGCTCAGGGTAAGGCAAAGTTCCGCTCCCGATTGACTAGCCACACTACGACAACATGAACCACAGTTTTCTGATTTATAATCAGAGAAACTGAATTTAATTTCGGATTTCCGTGTAGAAATAGCTGAAATTTCCATTTCTGGCATCAGAATTTCAATTTGAAGATTTCTGAAAACCGCTCAATTGCATTAATTCTGGGTTATGGGTAAAGGGTCTATCACCATACAACGTCGGTAACCAGCGAAAACTGGAACTTGTGAACAGACTGAATTATGGGATACCTCACTAGGCTCTATACATTTACATTTCTCTATACTCGTTGATTCGAGCGTCGCGCGCACCTTGTTGTGATGAAATGACGTAACGCCAGACGCTCTTAGACCGTGACGTAACAGCCGGAAGTGACATAAGCAGCTTAGGGCGTTGTTGAGTGCGCGCAGACGGAGGTCAGTGCATGAGGCGCTAGACCGCCTAACTCCTAATCTGTTGACCCAGTTGTTAACATTACTTTAATGCCAGATAAACAATACCTTCAGAGATGGCAGTGTTCCACTTCTCTATGGGAATCATTGTTTTCTTTTCCAGTTTATACAATTATTGGTTCTTGTGAAACAAAAATGGTGTAAATTTAGTCTTATTTACACCAATGAAATAGTGGTTTGAACCTCCCCATACACCCTCAGCCCTATTTCATGGACAACTATTGTATTCTCAAGTTTCTCAATTCTCTCTCGCGCATGACAAATATTTCTGACCCTAACTGGCAACCCTGATACCTTTATTCATGGAGAAGTCATTCCCAAAGGTTTGGATTTAATAAAGGCAGCAGGTCTATGTAACTTCACTCATAGATGAAAATGTAGGAAACCTGGAGAAATAGGTGAAGCCTGATATATACCGCAGCTGTAAAATACAGTACCCGGAATAGTAAGCTACAATTTTTATTAATTTTTTTGTATTCAAGGTAGCATCGGCTTGTCATAGAGGTATTAATCTAGTTAGCCCACGTTTCAAGGGATGGATGTGCTACAGGTATCCTAAAGTTAGTATAAAAGAAAAGAGTAGCGTTTGTAGTATCTTCATCTCACCTCCAAGAACAGGAAGTCTACTATATAGTATTGGTAGGAAACCAAAGATGTACCACAGTGGAACAAATCTCCTAATGTGCAACAAGAAAAAAAAATTCATTAGAACTCGCATAACACACCCCATTCGGGTTATATTGGTTCAGGGCATCAGGGAATGCACCTGCCATGTTAAATAGCCCTAATATGGCGGTATGCTGGTTTACAAGAGCCTATCGTCGATCTGAGTGTGTGGGTGACGCATCCTGATACTGCACGGACCTGGTCAGGTCAGTCGTTACGCCATAAATAGGGCCGTGATTTCACAACGTCACCGGCATCAGCTATTTAACAGAGATGGCGGGTTTCCACTTTTCCACAATGAAAAAGAAAACCTAGATTTTATTTTAAAAGTGGAATTTGTTTGTTAAACCACAAACAAACAAATTCCACTTCCCAATGAAAATCTCGGTCTTCATTTTCAGCGTATAAAATTATTTGTTGTTGTGTAAAACAAATATATGTATCTTTTTAATATTCTTTTTGTCAAAGATGATATTTAATGAGTTCGTACATTCGTATATTTCAAATCTATATTATAAAACAAATATATATGATAAAAAAGAAATGATGAAGTGAATCTATATGAATTGAGGAGAAATGTAGATATAGAAGAAAAAGTTAGAAGAGAGTACTTTAAACCGCTTCACAGATCCGTTTTCTCAGTCTCTCTGAGGCAGTAAATTTCACATGAAAAAATATTTCCTCTTTTTTCATGACCCCTACTGACATCCCTGTTCTGGAATTTGCCCTGGTTTCTGAATATTAAAAGGGAAATCATGCAGATGGTCGAGGTTTGGGTTCGAGTCGTCATCACAAAGTGAGCCAGGCGTGGTAAGGTCGACACTCAACCCGGTCTGACTGTTTCCTGTCAGAGTAATTAAATAATACTTCCCCAGCTTGTAGCACCCCTGGTATTTTCTCCATAGACTTAGCATTGGGAATTCGTACGCACTGCCCATGGAGTATTTCGAAACAACATTTTATATGCGATTATGTCACAAATATTAGCCAATTAGTCAATGTGAGGGGTGAGATGAATTCAGAAAGTTATTCAAGTTTATGGTTTAAGCTCGATCCTGTCTCACGTGAATCGCTACATAATTCAGACTTGACGAGATACAAGCTCTGACCGTAAACTTTCATGTTTCGTCTATAGTATTAACCAGACGAACGGATTAATTATACAAACGAGTATAGACTCGTTGCTTATACCAACACATCAGCCACACACCTTTGAGTGTCTGTTTGTCATAAAGAAGGCAAACAAACCGTGCCCATTATAAACAGTCTAACTAAGGTAAGAAGTGGAGCCAGCAAACATAGCATTCTAAAGCGCTTACAACGGAGCCAGTCTCAGGCCACTGTGGTGGGAGATTGTCAAAAATTACGTTGATTTTAGGTCAAATCAATGTTGACGTTTGGTGAATGCGGTCACAGATGATACTGGGTTAACGTGTGGGCGGGTGTGAGGGGGGGGGGGGGGGGCTGTTAGCGGGTCAGAGGTCACGGGGTCAGGGGTCACACAGGTGGGGTGAGGGACTACACTCAGTACGCGTGCACCTGACACTTAGTAATTATATAGGACGACCTGACCATGCTGTACGAACTATACAACGAGATGGGATTTAGGTTCGTGCAACCCCCATCCGAGTTTTGTAGCTCGTCCAGCATGGTCAGGTCGTTCTATGATTATCATATATACGACATTGATAAAATCTTACCGTAATTTGGCTTTACAGCTAATCTGCCCTGTGATATGGACACTGTTATTACAGAATATTTATCAAATTGCCAGTATAATACTCAATTACAAAATATTATATTCCTATTACATATATTTCATTGTTGATGTTACCACTGTTCCTAGAATAACAAGTAAGAACACAATGAACATTTCATAGAAGACTACTGTATTCTGATCGAAGCCTTCGATATTAAACTACGTCAAGGAGTATAAATACCCTTACATTTCTGGTTTCTATGTATTGTTGCCCTGAAGAAGACCTATGCAGAGTCGAAAATTCGGCCAGAAATCCAATACTGCAGGCCATCATGGGCGTCTAAACTGTTTTCCAGTCTTCATTCTTGATTCCGAGTTGGGGGGTTTCTCAATTTATCAACTTATATTTCAGTCAATGCATACAGAACCCCTGTTCCGTATTCTGCCGTATGGACCAGGGTGTTTATGATATATAGCGAAACGGAACTTTTACCAGTAGGAGATTACGGGCCTCTACGGAGACTTGGTAATCGGTGGTGAATGAATGCTTGGGCTCTTGCATGTCCCGCATACACCAGCTCACCGTGGGCCGTAGGTAGCCGTAGGTGGCCGTCCTTACGTGAATCTCAGAGCAGCTCTGAGCAGTTAGAACAGCCAGCAAGATGTTACCATGAATAATACTAAGTGCTGGCAGGCGACCAATGCGTGCTATACGCGGTCAGCGACGCTGCCGCGTACCTCGGCTTGATCCGCGGCCAACATATACAGTCGGGATATTGGTCTCTTTCCAGGAGCGGCAGGGAAATTGGAAGTGAACTGCAATGATTTATGAAAGTATTGTTGCGTAGATGCCAAGGTGCCCAGTGTAGAATAATGAGACTAGGCCAGAAGGTGCTCATTGTAGTGAAATTCAGACCAGGGTTCCGGGATCGCTTTTATTATCCACCGTATACAAAGTGTCCTTAGAAAATACATAAGGAGTATGTATCACCACACCTGGAACATACAGTAATAAAACGATGTTCCTGTAAACGTAAAAATTTCGATTCGATTTCGATTTACACCGAGTTGTAAACGTGCTACTCGGGCCCTAGCACGTTTACAACGAGGTGTTTACACCGAGTTGTAAACGTGCTAGGGGCCCGAGTGAGGATCGCAATTTTTACGTTTACAAGTACAACATTTTATCTTTACTATATGCCTCCAAAACATTCATATTCTTACCTTATTTAAGTTGTAAGAGCCATTTTAAATCCAATTCGGGCACAGAACGATCAATGTGAACCCTAGCTTTCGCTTTGATCGTGGAATGCGGATGTGACATTGTCGCATAGCAACACACATAGCAACCTGCATAGCAACACTTGTTGTCACCAGCGGGGAACCAGCGGGAAAACGTCGGGAAGAAAACATAGCAGTTGTTCTCTCATTGCACTCCTGTTTTTAAGGTTTCTACCATGTTTATTCAGGTTTTTATTACTGTACTTCGAAGTTTTTCTGTAATTCATTCATGTATTTTTGATTTCACAGTATTTCAATAAGTCTTCTTTATGTACTCTAACGTTAACGTTACCGATGTCGAAGCGTAGACACTGGTGGCCATTTTTAAACATCAACGTCGTAATCATATCCGTTGCGACCGTGAGATGAACCCTAACTTACTGCACAGCTGTGGAGAACGTTGTGGGGAGCAGCGTGTAGTAATCACGATAGTTACGGCAGTAGGTATATAGTAAAGATATATCCACTTAATACAAAGTGTCCATGGAAAGCTTATAGGGAGTGTGTATCACCATACCCGGAGCATACAGATATCATGTATGCTCCAAGTTCTGATAAAGGGTACATGCGGGGAAATAGTGGATACTGAAAAATAGTGCGTAACTTAAGGAACTAATATCAGTAGGCCATTTGTCAGGAAGAGGTGGGTGATAAATACCACATAGATTGGTTTCAGATAAAAGCTGTTGGATCTGAAACCAGTCAATATTGACTGGCTTTGTGTTCGAGTGGCTGTAATCTCTGAGTAGTTGACACATAGTAATTTCCGAGCGACAGCGAGGATTTTGTCAGCAACTACTCAGAAATTATGACTGAAACTTTCTTTTATTGAAAACGAATTTTGATAAAACGTACATATTTGTAGATTTGGTTCAGTGCGATTATCATAAAACAAATGATCTTCATGGTCAAGGTGCTGAAAGCCAGTTCTGACCTGCCTGTCAAGGTAGCACCAGCCTAGGGTTCAGACGTTTTCAATAAAAGAAAACTTCAGTCATGCTGCATCAGATAAAGTGGCGATTTATCCTATAAGTCAGCACTTGGACCCGCATAGCTGAGTAATAAATCTGTGCCAGCTCCGCGGTGTGTCGCTTGGTGCCCCATGGGTTAAGTCACTGCAGTACTCGTGGAATCTGGGGCTCGCGACGCCCACACACCGGGGCCTTACGCACTGTATGGTCAAGCGGTGCGGTGTGCACGGCCTGCAGCCCGGGGGTGAAGGCGGCACGCGCCGGGGTAGTCGGGCCTCAGTCCCGGTGTCCTACCCACTGCCTCTAACCCCTTGTTCACCTGCCACACCCCTCCCGCTACACCCCACCTCAGTCCCGGTGTCCTCCGCTCTTACCTCCCTGTCCGCCTCCCTCACCCCAACCCCTCCCCCTACACCCCACCTCAACCACCTTGGCCTGTCAGGAATTTAAGGAAGTTCACAGAGTAGTTCTAGGATATAACCCATGGAGAACAGACTGAAATACTAGTATGGGCATGGAGAACGAGTTCCCAATGTTAATGCTAAAGAAATACCAGGGGTGAGTTAAAGGGACTGAAGCCAGTCTAGGGTCTGTATAAGACGGTGTACTGAAGCCAGTCTAGGGTCCGTATAACAGTAGGTACAGGGACTGATGTCAGTCTAGGTTAGGGATAACACAGGATACAGGGACTGAAGCCAGTCTAGGGTCAGCATAATGCAGGATTCAGGGACTGAAGCCAGTCTAGGGTCAGCATAATACAGGATTCAGGGACTGAAGCCAGTCTAGAGTCAGCATAATACAGGATACAGGGACTGAAGCCAGTCGAGGTTCAGCATTATACAGGGTACAGGGACTAAAGCCAGTCGAGGGTCAGCATTATACAGGATAAAGGGACTGAAGCCAGTCGAGGGTCAGCATTATACAGGGTACAGGGACTGAAGCCAGTCGAGGGTCAGCATTATACAGGATAAAGGGACTGAAGCCAGTCGAGGGTCAGCATTATACAGGGTACAGGGACTGAAGCCAGTCTAGGGTCAGCATAATACAGGATACAGGGACTGAAGCCAGTCGAGGGTCAGCATTATACAGGATTCAGGGACTGAAGCCAGTCGAGGGTCAGCATTATACAGGGTACAGGGACTGAAGCCAGTCTAGGGTCAGCATAATACAGGATACAGGGACTGAAGGCAGTCTAGAGTCAGCATAATACAGGATACAGGGACTGAAGCCAGTCGATGTTCAGCATTATACAGGGTACAGGGACTGAAGCCAGTCGAGGGTCAGCATTATACAGGATTCAGGGACTGAAGCCAGTCGAGGGTCAGCATTATACAGGGTACAGGGACTGAAGCCAGTCTAGGGTCAGCATAATACAGGATACAGGGACTGAAGCCAGTCTAGAGTCAGCATAATACAGGATACAGGGACTGAAGCCAGTCTAGAGTCTGTATAAGACGGGATACAGGTACTGAAGTCAGTCTAGAGTCACCATAATACAGGGTACAGGGACTGAAGCCAGTCTAGAGTCACCATAATACAGGATACAGGGACTGAAGCCATTCTAAATCCGGTATAAGAGAGGATACAGGGACTGAAGCCAGTCTAGAGTCACCATAATACAGGGTACAGGGACTGAAGCCAGTCTAGAGTCTGTATAAGACGGGATACAGGTACTGAAGTCAGTCTAGAGTCACCATAATACAGGGTACAGGGACTGAAGCCAGTCTAGAGTCAGCATAATACAGGATACAGGGACTGAAGCCATTCTAAATTCGGTATAAGAGAGGATACAGGGACTGAAGCCATTCTAGAGTCAGCATAATACAGGATACAGGGACTGAAGCCATTCTAAATTCGGTATAAGAGAGGATACAGGGACTGAAGCCAGTCTAGAGTCACCATAATACAGGATACAGGGACTGAAGCCATTCTAAATTCGGTATAAGAGAGGATACAGGGACTGAAGCCAGTCTAGGGTCGGTAAAACACAGGATACAGGGACTGAAGTCAGTCTAACTGGCGGCCGGAATGCGGGTTGTGGCCGCCCCCACTCCCCTCCTCCTCTCCTGACGGCGGCGTGTTTACGTTTTACCGGGAGATGTCTACGGGCTGGAGACGGCGGGGTCACGTCCATGTCGAGTGTGTGTTGGCGGGGGCATCAGTCAACACGGAATCCTCCTTACTTACTTCCCCGGCAGGATTTATCAGAAAGCCGCCACACTGTGTCTCCTCCCGCCTGCTCCGCCCGTCGTCGTCTGCCCGTCGACATAGTGTCCCACTCCACCATGTCGTGGTCTTCTAGTTGTAGCAACGAGTATAAAGAAACTCTCTATACTCGTTGGTTGTAGCCAGTATCATTCATCACAGCTCATATTTTTGTTAGTACTACATCCGGGGGATTAATCATCTTTTACACTGTATGGTGTACTTTATAATATATATATATATATATATATATATATATATATAGATGTACAGTGGATGATGGATATCATTACCAAAGAGAAACAAAGTGTCCCATCCCTGAGCATCACTTTCACTATTCATAAGACAATATATAAAGACCTGTCATCATTTATTTCATGTATTTATTGGATATATATGTGGCAGTAATATCCATTGGCATGATATACATATATGTTCCCCTTGCCTGTAAGATGGAATAAATGATATATACCCCTTTTAACGTGAGGTACATGGTATTGCAATTTAAAAATACTCTACCATAGGATGTAGTAAAGTCCCTATGGAGTCAACCCCAAACCATCGGGAAATGTTGCATTTACATAAACCATATGGCCCTACAACACAACATAAAAATATTTAGAGACATACTTCTCACACAAAAAATAAAATAAAGGGACGATAAGACGGTGGTGGAGAGTAGAGAAGTAGGCTGCTGATATTTGTCGAGACAATCGTCGTGGCGGGGGGGGGGGGGGTGTAGTGGGAGGGTGGGCAGTGAGAACCAGGGGGCTGTTGTATACATAGCGATCGAAATAAAGACCACGACCGCTCAAACCACAGACAAGCTGAAAAGGCTTTCCAACCTGTATATTAATTATTTAGTGGTTTCTTTGGCGACCCGGTTCGGTCAGGACACCTCTAGAGGTCTCCTACATAGGGAGGGTATATCGCGGCTTTAGGGCTGAGGGGGTGTCTAAGCCGCCCCCCCCCCCCCCCCGACCGGTGACCGCCCGGCAGGCAGTCTGCGGTCTGTGTCTGTGAGACTCCTGCGGTTTACTCCATCGCCGACGTAGTACGACCACGGCCAGCAGGGGGCAGGTCGGCGCGTAACGAGACATGCAGGTTGTGGTCGCCACCTCCACCGCCGCCCATCAATCCAGCCTCAGCCACGTTTCGCCTAAACGTAAGGCACCGTTGCAGATGGTCACGGAGCCATATCCGCCAGCTTCCGTTTAGGGACGTTTTATCCACGGTTCGCTGTTACGGCTGGTCACATCCCTCACGTTTGGTCCACGGTTCCCTGTTCTGTCACCTAAGTTCCCACACGTTCAGTCACGTTGTGTAGCGGTCGCCACATCTCAGTACAACTCCATGGCCACCCAGGCAAATCTTTTGCTGATTCAAAATTCTTCCACGGTGGCCAGTGTGTGTCACATTTGTCCCCCTGAGTTGTGTCACGTCCCTCACGTTTGTGTCCACGGGGCTCCACGGAGCACTGAGACGTGGCCGCTGTGGCCGTTACCGCCGGTGTAAACCTGGCTTAACAAGACATGCAGGTAGTGGTCACTACCGCTACAGTCCATCCACTAGAGAATGCGAGAGAGAACATATATAGAGATTGCGTTTTGACAGATTTAGTTCTTTAAGTACCTCTTTATCTTATGCTAGATATGGCTAATCTATGATATCAATAGGTAATGACGTTTATAGGGGTTTAATGTATAGATAATAACCGATGGTTTTGTGGACAGGTGCCCTTAAACCATGAGTGGTTGACACATAGTTATACACGAGCTTCAACCTCGAGTTGTTTACAAAGCCAACAATCATTGACATAACAAATAACACAAATGACTGCATATTATTTACCTTATAAACATGTGCATCCCTATTTACAAGTAAAACACTCCTCTAAGTGTTCAGAATAAGAATTAAGATATATGAAAAACTGGTGTATGGGGCAGATTTTGCCCCCATAAATGCAGGTCGATGCAGAGATACAATCGGCCGCAGGAAGTAGAGCGCAGGATCTCTGCTAGGAGAGTGGTTCCCCTCAGCTGGCGCCATCTGGTGAGAGTGAGCGCGACATATCTCATAGAGACTGTCCACAGGCATTAGAATGAGACCAACCACGCCATCTTAACCCCAAACCTTTACATATATCCCATTAAGAGGATCTGATATATTTCCCATGAGATTCTTGCGGTAAACGCCACTTTAGGCAACAGTAACAGGTTAGTCACCAATCAGCCTGTATGTGATGTGTGATCCTCCGGGATACGCACGGAGACCTGAGTGAGTCACAACTCAGTGACTATTGTGAAGCTTCGCACCCTCCCGGCGGTTCCCGGTCGCCAGGGTATGCTACGGTCTCTCACGGTATCTCCCGCTGTCGTCCTACATCTTTCCCGTTTTGTCCCCGGTGCTCCTCTACATGGGCGCCAAAACTGTCGGGGACATTGTGTGAACGTAGCTTTAGTAAAGGGAGTAGTCTTGGAAACCAGCATAATTGACGATGAAGAATAGCAGTGTGGGCTTGTACACAAAGAGACTATAATTCGGATAGGGGTAATGTTTGGGGAGTTTTTATGAAGTGCAGAACCCAGTAATGGGGACTGCGCCCAGCTGACCTACTCCGCAAAGCACCAGACCACCACCCGCCTACTGCCGCGTCTCGTGGAACGCCGCGTCTGTGAGGTCTGATCATCATCATCAACCACCACTAGGGGGCCAGCCTCGCTCTGACCCCCGTGATCGGCGGCGCCCCCGTGTGGCCGTGTGTGGAGGCGTGGGGAGGTACCCTCACCACAGATCGGCCACCACCTCTGGTTCCACTCTGTTACGACTGAGAGGTTGGTGTGGTCCAATCCAGGCCTTGTCCGTGAATTCTTACTCACGGCCCAAGCAATTACGTGCTACGTGGGTTCTGAGAGCCGAAATACTAAGTGGGAAATAGAAAGAAAGTCTAGCTGTATGGTCAGTTTATTCAAAATACACACAACAGGAAATAAGACATGGAGAAATGGCAACTTTTCATGCAAAGGTCCAGGTCATACGAAATATCTTCAGGGAGAGTGAAGAGCACTTACAGCTATAGTAGTTCAAAATCCCTTCTTTTTTCATCAATAGTAGTTCAAGGAGGCCACGGACTTAACCCCACTAGAGCTTACGTAGTATAGCTCTGGTGGCCAGTGTACCCTGCCCGCACCAAGCAGCCGGCGTCGTGCAGTATGAGCGGTGCCGGTAGCGGTGCCGGTAGCGGTGCCGGTAGCGGTGCCTGTGGTGATAGTCCATGGATGTCAGAGTTCAGAGAAGTCCCGGAAATCAGGGGGTGTCTTTAATAAGCACAGAACGGTTGTAGTTGTGCCCTGAACAAGACCTGGGACCTGTTTAATAATCCAGGATCGTACACGTAGACCCTTTTCTGTATACCATAGAGACCCAAGTACGATGCGGGTCAATATTGTTCAACGAAAACCCTTGTAAGGGTTACAGAAAAAGGTCATCAGGTAGGATCCTAGATTATTAAACGGGTCCCTGGTTAGGGTCGAAACGGCCAACCTTCAACACAGCAGTCCACATTCGGCGTCCCAAACCGTTATTTACAGGCTTTTTATCTTTCTTTGGAGTTGAGGGGGTACTATTTACTACATCTAAATATTTAAAAGCCTTAATAGAACCTGTCAATCCCATATTACTCCTAAAACCCCATATACCTGACTTCCCTGTAAATGTGTGTATTATTACTTCCCTGACAAGCTGCCAATAGATAAGGCATTGATGATGATCCCTGAAACTAATAGGCAGTTAAAATACAAACCACTTGTTCATTGTATCCAGGGAGGGTGCTTTGTCACCACAAATAACTTCAGTGTTTTTTTCTTCACGGTTTGCTGACATCCAGTAATATGTGGTGGGGGCGTTGTACCATGAGAATAACGTATTGTTTTCCTTGGGGTGGTTGTTGTGGAGTGATCTCGACGTGTCCACAGACATTCTGCCCTCCATTCCCCACTTAAAGCCATGTCTCCGTTCAACACCTTTAAGATCTTACAAGCCCCACGGCATCATTCCAACCCAGTCAGTGTGTTTCTGAATCCCCAAGGCTTCAGCGTTACTTCTGCAAGGCAGCTTTGACATACATTCACAGTAAACTATCCACACACTTCCCTACAGAAATCAGTGGTTAAAGCACTGGACTTGTAATCCCAAGGTTGTGGTTTCAAATCCCACTGCAGCCACTCTTCTCCTTCATCCCCAGCAGTAGTAGATTTACTGCTATATCAAAGGCCAATTCTTCTCATACCATGTCTATGTGGTGTGGGATGTAAAAGAACTCTTACCTCAGTAAATGTGTAGGAGTGAGATTTCTACCTAAATTCATCACATAGATTCCATCACTACCCTAGTGTAAAAGAACCTTGAGAAAGTCTGGTAAAAACCTGTAACGGTTAACTGGACGTTAAATCAAACCAACCAACCAACCTACAGAAATCCAATCCATCCTCCCGAAATATCCACTGCAAGAATTACTTTACAGAAACGGAAAGGTTGATAACTCCAATGAGCAAATGATGCCACTACCACTACCACCAGAAAGAAAGAGGAAAAATGAAGGGAAAAATACCTACTGTCGATGACAAAAAAAACCGGCAACAATATAATATGCCTGCCTCAATCCTCCCGTGGCTTTAGCCACTTACTGAGCACCCGACCACAAGGGACATTGTATCTAAGGTCAGCCGATGACCTTCCAGTTGACCTGGCTAATGACCTTGAGGTTGACCTCTCCCGTGACCTGTCGAAAGGCCTGATGTGAATGGACCACGCCCAGGTCGCCTGGTGGCCACTTAGCTAACTAAGGCACTTTGGGCGTTCTCTGTCTGTGCAGATGCCTGTGTGGAGGGATGTGTGGAGGGATGTTTGGAGGGATGTGCAGATGCCTGTGTGGAGGGATGTGTGGATGGTTGTGTGGAGGGATGTGTGGGGGAACGTGTGGAGGGATCTGTGGGTGGACGTGTGGAGGGATGTGTGGAGGGATGTGTGGATGGCTGTGAGGAGGGATGTGTGGAGGGACGTGAGGAGGGCTGTGTAGAGGGACGTGTGGAGGGATGTGTGGAGGGATGTGTAGAGGGACGTGAGGAGGGATGTGTGGAGGGGTGTGTGGAGGGACGTGTGGAGGGATGTGTAGAGGGACGTGTAGAGGGACGTGTGGAGGGGTGTGTGGAGGGACGTGTGGAGGGATGTGTAGAGGGACGTGTGGAGGGATGTGTGGAGGGGTGTGTGGATGGCTGTGTGGAGGGATGTGTGGATGGCTGTGTGGAGGGATGTGTGGAGGGATGTGTGAAGGGATGTGTGGATGGCTGTGTGGGTGGGTGGCTGTGCAGATGGTTGTGTGGAGGGATGTGTGGAGGGATGTGTGAAGGGATGTGTGGATGGCTGTGTGGGTGGGTGGCTGTGCAGATGGCTGTGTGGAGGGATGTGTGGAGGGACGTGTGGAGGGATGTGTAGAGGGATGTGTGGAGGGGTGTGTGGATGGCTGTGTGGAGGGATGTGTGGATGGCTGTGTGGAGGGATGTGTGGATGGCTGTGTGGAGGGGTGTGTGAGTGGCTGTGTGGAGGGCTGTGTGTGGATGGCTGTGTGGGTGGGTGGCTGTGCAGATGGCTGTGTGGAGGGATGTGTGGAGGGATGGCATCGCTCTATGCCTCTGCAGATAGCTGTCCTGGCCCTGTGTAGTGTAGTTTGAGTAGAGTCGCTTTTCACCCATGGCATTCAGATCCCGACAGCAGTTTGTCATAGAGAACCCGCGTTTGAATTCTCCACATGCGGACACAAAATGTCACATTTTGATTCTTCTTCCTGTAGGTTCACAAGACCTTGGGACGGTTACTTGCCACAACTTTAATTTATTCCAGACATGGTTTCCTCTGACCATCCGCTGTTGTAAAGATCAATTTATTTTTAAACAATGGTAAATGAATGGACATTTTAGAGAAATCTCCAGAGGAATTATCATGAAAGGGATTTAAATGACAGAAACTTGAACAAATCCTAGTAAATAAGGGAAATGGAGGTTATATGCCATTGACCACTCTTCCAGCAGATCTTTCGAGGTTGTTGCTCGTACTGATCTCTGCCTCAACCCAGTGGTGTCACATAGAGAAACTACATCTCGGATTCAAATAAGTGTAACTGTCAAAAATGTTATGAAACTCAAACAACTCATATATTTTGAGTTGGGAAATTCAATTAAATGAGCTTCTCAGATGATAAAGCTATTTTCTTCAGCTTTAAACCACTATATATGTTCTATGCTAGGAGAGTGGTCATTGACTATATATAGTAGACGATAGGGTGACTTGATAAAAGCAGTGACGTCAGGTACATTGATTAACCACAAGGTCAGAGTGAGAGGTCAGGTTCTGGGTCAAGGTCAAGGTCAGGAAAATGCAACAACAAATTATTAAATGTGAATAAGTAATCCTGAATGGATAGGATTTTGTCGTGAAGAAATGATGAGGAATAGGACACTTGTGAGCCTGGATCAAGGTCATCTCAAGGTTATGTCATGGTCACGTGCAGGTCACTGCTGTGGTCGCAGATGTTCCGCTCTGTATGAGTAATGGCTATTGGTAACCATGGAAACCAGTTACGACATGTATATTTGACAGCGTTGTTAGGGTCCGTTTAACGTTAAATCAAGCCTGAATCAATAATCCATGGCCGTGCAAAGCGTAGCTAGATACGGAGGTTGATCGACATCATTACAGCGCCTATGATATATTTGCTACGTCTAAATATGTCCGTGGCGTATGGCAGCGTGTGTGAACGTCAAATAAACCTGTCCAGCTGGGAGCGTCTGTTTGACGACAGGCGGGACGCCGGGAGGTGTGGTCACGTGGTCACGGGCGCCAAGATGGCCGCGTCTCGCGTGAATTGACGGAATCTCGCGCATGTGAGCGTCGATGACGGAGGGCCGGGTATGGGGCGCCAACAGCGATGTCCACACGTCGTAAATCAGCCGGGCGCTATGGCGCGCCCACTGCGTCAATACTCTCACTATGACGTGCCCGAGTCATAATGCACCCACTGAGACATGGAGCGCCTATTTTAACCCGTTCAGTCCTGATAATACCTGGAGGCATTCCCCTGGTGAATACTGCAGATGCGTCCAAGCATTCCCCTGGTGAGTCCTGCAGTTGCCTCCAGGAAGTTTTTGGGCGTTTAAAAAACACCGATGTGTTTTCCATGTTTTCTAAATTTCTATGGGGCCGTAAATTCCACATGGAAATTATTTCTTCTCTCTATTTTTTTTCATGACCACAACCGACATCCCTGAGTCATACATAACTTATGTAGTCATTTTCCCCCAACGTGCCAGCAGTAGTGGGTAGGTTAGAGTACTGAGATGGACAGGGCCCCCTCCCACCCCCGCCCCCCGCCCCCAGACGGTGCTGGGGCGGCATGCATCTTTTAGTGGCGGAGATCCAGGGCTCGGGACAGCGGCGAGGTGGCCGCGTCTAGGGTTCCCCGCGCGCACTCCTCTCTCCCTCCCTCTCTGTCTTTTTAATTGAGATTAATGAAATATGGCAATTACACTGTCTTCGTTCCCTCCACTCAGCTAGCTCGGTGTTTTTACACCCTATGCTGGTGCTTCTATTTTTCTATTCTCCACATTTTCTTGTGTGGTTTTGGTTTTTCAGTTGGTTTAAAAAAAAAAAAAATTATTCTAGTTAACAAGAAGCATTGTTGGTTACTCGCCCGTCTGAGGCATCACTCACTTTGCGTTTCTCGTGTTAACGTATATCCATCACAGAATGGGATCGTCCTATATTTCTACCAAGGTCGTTTAAGGTCACCAATCAGTGATTGATACGTTACGCCCGATAGACTGTGACCTATTGATGCAACAACAAATGCATAGCTTACAAACCTGCCATTTTCACAACATAGAAATAAATCAATTCTATGATTTTACTCATAGAAGGGATTAGGATATACATGTACCTATTTTTTATTGTTTAAATCATTATGAACTCATGCGCGTCGGCGTTATACTTACTTACCTCTGCTTCATAAAACGTAAAAATCATGTACGGCCTACTGTGCCGTACACTATTATACGACTCAGTTTGGTGTTCCCGGAATACTCTTCAAATGGCTATTTACGCTAATTATATCTTTTTATTAATTATTGTTGGAAAACAGACATGGTATTTTTTTCTGAAAATAAGTACTCACCCGCTGACTTGTAAATATTTGATGGTCTGAGAGTTCATATTTATTTTCAGATGCAACGCCCAGTCAGTTTTCCTAATATATAGCATGATTCCTACACTTAACTTGGAATCAAGCCCAAGAAATGTAGCTGATACTTGTGTTCACTGATGGGTGACTTTGTTGATTTGTGTAGAAATGAGTCCCTTCCATCGTGGATCTCTTTAAGTCTCATTACGTGTTAACCCGGCCTCCGTCACCTATATATAGCACCGTGTAGGTTCTAGCCGCGCCGTCCGGATGTGGAAGTTCAGTCGGTCTGAATGAATAAATCACGATGGTTATTTCATCGGTTGTAACCAGTCAGCAAGCCTTGTGAATCTTTAACACCACCACTTTAACCCACCCTCCCACCCACTGGCGCGTGAGGTGGGAGAGAGAGGCAGTGTGTGTGTGTGGGGGGGGGGGGGGAGGGGGAGGGCGTTTACACACAAACCGGAAACGGAAATCGATTTGTGGCGATCCGTCACCACGCCCTCTGTCGGCAGTGCCCGCGCGGGTCGGGGCGTCACTCCCGCGTTCACAGCGCGTTTCTACGTGTGTAAATAATAACTCGTGTATTTTTAGTTGCCTTACCCTTCAGTCTGTATTTACAACGTTTAAACGGCGAGGTGTGAACGGGATTTTAAATGATATTCTTTTTTAATGATAGACAGAGGTATGGTCATACGTTACGTTTATAACGCTCATTGGTGAGGTGACTTTTGATATACACTAATTGAGTTTCACGTTTGGGAGTTGTGAGTCAGTAAGTTGGATCACAATGATGTCAGGTCTTAAGGCAGCACATTGTATCAGGGTGTAGAGACCCTCCATTCTCCCCTCTGTAACTCCCCTTTTCTTTAACCTGTACAAGGGTTATCGTTTGATAACATTTAATTAATTTTTCTGAGAAACGAGGCGAAAACACTTCTGAGGTCAACCTTGAAAAAAAAGAAAAATTAGTAATATTCAAGTCTGTTTGCTAAGGCAATAGTAGCCGTCCATGTGGTCAGCCATAAGTGTTGACCCACATCGTCCCTGGGTCACTATGGCATACAGAAAAGGGTCTACGTGTAGGATCCTTGATTATTAAACAGGCCCCTGACTTGGTAGTTCGTGTCTGTTCAACTTATTCCAACATCTGCCCTGTCTAGTAGAGCGTGGGCTACAGCTCCTAAACGCTGCCTAGGTTAGGGAGAGGCTATATAGATTATCAGCGTGCTGCAAAAACTTCCCTTTACTACCTGCGTGTCAACTCTGTGACAGTTGGAAAGGTGCAGAGGGCCAGTATCTCTTAGAGTTGTCTTAGAGTTGCGCTCAGCTGAATATAACTAATCTCTAGCAACCGAAATACCTCCTTGACCCACTAATGATTGATATATTTGGGTCTTAGAAAGGTAGTTGAAGAAGTGGCAAGTTGACTGAGCGCAAAGTAGGCTACAGAAAATGAACCATAGACTGAATATAACCCAAACAGTTGTTATATATAAGTCAACGCTCATTTATCAATGATGAACATACCCTTTGCTCCTAGTTTCGTTGTCCGGATAACGATTAGCACTCACACTTCTCGGGTCATTAAGGTCTTGACGCAGCGAAAAATGGTATAGCGAAGAAATGAGGGGGTCAGAGAATAAGAACTAGTATATGTATATCAAGTTGTGAGTTATATCTGCGCTTGTCTCTTCCCGCTTAAACATGGCACACAGAGACTGAACTGTTTATGACTGATATAATGACATTGAATCTCTGGCAGTGGTGTTTATCATACCTTATCTACAAATTCCAGCGACTACGCCAAGTGAAAGCGACCTCTGTGCGCCCGGTGAGAGGAAATCGATATGAAATCAGTCGCAGCCTACCTGGGCCACTAAATGCCTAACAACGTGAGGCTGGCGAGGTGTACGTTTTTAAGCAGACGACAAAAAACGAGCAGCCAATAGAAGGGCTGCGTTTCTGCTCGTGTGGGCGGGGTTCTCGTCGACCACGGATTGCCGCCCCAGGCCCGTCCCCTCACACCGCCAGGAGTCACCGTGTTCACGGGTCAAGTAGTCCCGTCAGTTACGGGTTTCTGAACACACATGTTCAGTTATGATTATCTAAGTTTTGATACCAGCAACTGGTTCCCACTTGGCCATAGACTGACAGGCCACCGACAGGCCGCTGACAGGTGACCAACAGGCCACCACAGGCCATACACACGCCACATACACGCCACACACACGCCACACACACACCACTCACACACCACACACACGCCACCGACAGGCCGCTGACGGGTGACCAACAGGCCACCACAGGCCACACACAGGCCATACACACACCAACCACACACCACCCACAGGCCGCCTACAGGCCACACACACGCCACACACACACCATACACACACCACACACACACCACACACAGGCCGCCTACAGGCCTCCCACAGGCCACACACACGCTACACACAGGCCACACACACGCTAATCACATGCCATACACACAGGCCACACACACACACACACCACACAAGGCTGCCTACCTGCCACACACATTCCACCAACACCATCATCAACAAGCCATCAACAGGCCACACATAGGCTACCTAAAGGCTACCCACAAGTCACCAACAGGCTGTCTACAGGTCTTCAGGTCTTCAGCAGGCTATCAACAGGCCATCAACAGGCCACACATAGGCAAGGCCACCCACAAGTCACCTACAGGCCACATGCAAGTCACACATAGGCTACCTAAAGGCCACCCACAAGTCACCTATAGGCCACATACAAGTCACACATAGGCTACCTAAAGGCCACCCACAAGTCACCTGCAGGTCATTCAAAGGTTACCTACACACCACCCACAGGCTGCCAAAAGGTGACCACGAGGCCACCAAATGTTTCCGACTTTTTGATTTCCGGAAAGCGAATGAGTTTTTTTATTTACTAATGGACAATACAGTGATTTTGCCTCTCCAGGTTACTTGCGATGTTTGTTTTCCACCCCGGCCTCCCTGTGTCACGGTGATCAGGACGGCGTTTTCTGAGCAGCTCATCACAGCGCACACTCAGAATGGTGCCCGGAGATGCACAGTATGGGGCAGATTGTGTCGCGTATCTCAGTGGCACGAAAAACAGTTACTTTGATATCACCGAAAACTCGCGGAAAAACCAAAGGCTTGTTAACAAATACACAATGACAAATTAAATCAATATACATAGATTGGGTGTCGATGTATCAATTCGACATTACAATAGTTAAATTAGCCTCGTTCGCTTAAAAGATTAGGATTTCTGTGTAAGCTACTGATTACCTCATTTAATTCTAGACTGAGTTAGGACTACCGTGGGAAATAATAAGAATTTAGGTAAATAATCACATCCTACTTTACCCGACGCCTCTACACAAAGCTATGTATATTAAAGCCTTGTCTATACACCAGTAAATACACAATATTGACCGGTTTCAGATACAAGAGGACTTGGAAATCATTAAAAACGTGCTCCGATGAGTTGACGTGTAGTAATATCCGAGCGCATGCGAGGTTATTGCCTAGATCCAACTCCGAGGAGCATTCGCTGCTTTTATCTGAAACCAGTCTATATTGTATTTATTACCCACCTTTTCTGGACATGTTGGGTGTCGATATCATTTCGTTTTAGTTATGCACTATTTTTCTGTTCGCACTACTTTCCGTATGCGCCCCCCATAGCATACAACATATCCGTATGCGCCTTATATGCCCACACACACTCTCTATGTGTTTTCTGTGGACACTGTATCAGGTGGATAATCAATACGTAGTCATCCTCTACGGTTCACCGAACTGATGGCATTGTTAATCAAGTGGTGAAGTGCATTATTGCATCATGTCTCAGCCAGGTATTGATTCCGCGGTGGTTTTATGCGGGCTGCGATCTGGCTGCAACGACGGAGACACGCCATTCTGACGATAACATATGTTCATGTACTTTAATAGAAGAGAGAGACCTCAGTAGCTATATACGAGTAGTATAAGGAGACTTACTTAGTGGGGATGAATGGAATCTGCTCCCTGTGGTTTTGTGTCATCGAGTTTGAAGAACGAAGTAAATATTTTTGACCAAAACAACGAGAAACATATGTAATTCAGAAACACTAACTATGTCTCATTATCATTATATACCTGGAAATCATTAAAAAACTTAATTTTACAACAAGTCACGTGGTATGGAGTGCACGAACTGATAGCCCGTGCACAGTGTGCAGAACGGAATCCGTACTGCTGGCCAGTAAGTGTGATACATTCATGCACAGGTATGCCTTCAACCATCACAAAAAAGTAATAACACAACCTCTCTATTGATGTATAGTTTTATACGGCTTTGCAGAATCGCCAAATGGAAGCTACTATTAGTGAATAATTTCCAAATCGCTCCTTTGTTGTGACATTTAATAATAATAATATTATTCTTCGATCATGTAAAAGGTCATTTCTCCTATTATTTGCCTGTTAAAACTATTCCTTCATACCTATATCATTCACAACACTAAGTCCTAATTGTCAGGTGACAACACCGTTGTACGGCTCGGCATAGGGCCCCATATATATTCATTAGACACTGACAGGGATGTTGAGATCAGCCTTATTATATACACACGGCGTAAAGTCCCAAGTGGCCTGTTAACAACACTGTATATTGATTTGTCTATTCTGGCACCATGCCGTAGGCTGGAAGCGTCATACTGCATTGTAGCGTACCTCGTCAGTCGGCCATACGAAGAAACCCGACAGGTGCAAATGTCGGTTAATATAGCGGGAAAACGGACTAGGCATTTAATCTGGTAATTGTTATGAACTCACGGCCGGTAAATACTTGCCCCAAAGATATTAGTTGAGAGGGGTATATTTCCTTATCTGTGAGTGAGTAACAGTTATCAAATTAAACGCCTAGTCTGTTTTCCATTTATTATACTCCTTCAAATGTCTTAAATCAATGAGATATCACCTGTAATTGCCATTTGAGGTACAATTTGGACACGCTGACCTGGGCCGCATAACAGCGTACGGTACAGTAGACTGTACATGGTTTTTACGATATAGAGAGCAGAGGTCAGTAACTAAGAAGTACGAACGAAGTCCACGGGTGTATGATAAAAGAAGTATACAGACACTGGCTTACTGTCTTCGTACTTCGAAAACACGCGGTAGAATTATTGATCAGATACATCCCGATGCAGAAGGCAGAGGGATGTATCTGGTCAATAATGTCTAACAGTGAGATGGGTCACGAGTGTATTCAGCATTAACGCCGTTTAATTGAGGATTAGTGAAAATTTGATCTGAAAAAAGAGGGGAATAGTATGGCGAATGGAAAATATTCACACCTACACTGACGAATATTATATAGGTATCATCCTGAGTGCTTGGATGTATAATGGTGGGTAGCTGTGACAGTGACCAGACCGTTGTTAGTTTTTCTTTTGTGTTTTTCATTCAACAAATAGTTCTTTCCTCGGGAAGCTCTTCCAGTCTAAGGTATAATGGAACAGTCCTATTGTTATTGTTATACATCGAGATATATGAAATGCTTTAATTAAGTAAATTCACAAAGTTTACTACATATACTTTCGTGTTTAGAAAGGAACCATGTTCACAAACAATTGAAGAAAAATATGTACTAAGGAGGAACTGCATCGAGATCCATAGCCACTGAAAATATGCTATGAGTTTTGGTTGCGAAGTTAGTAGCAAACCAAAATGAATAGAGTATTTTCAGTGACTATGGATCGAGTGCGGCTCATATTTCATCTCACCCCTATCTCTGACTAATTGGCTAACATTTGTGACATAATCCCCTATTAAGTTTTATTTTTGCAATACTCCATGAGCGTTGAGTACGAGTTCCAATGTTAAGTCTATGGGGGGAAAGTTAACGGGTGAGATAATATCAAGAAACTTCACAAAATTTCATATGATTGTTTATATGGCGTGAGTCTTCACGGAATATCACAAAGCAGAGCTGAGTGATATCTGTATTTGAAGACAATGAACATCATGTGAAAAATTATATGAAATTGAGTAATGTTTAGACTTTATCCTCTTCCGTCATTATTAACTTTTTATATCAATCGTGGGATATAAATATTTGATTGCATAACCGTGGCATAAAGTTTGTTTGTTTGTGGTTTAACGTAGTAGAGGGGAACCCGAGGGTATATATAGGGACTGTCAAGTGGCATACAGTCTCACCATGTTAAGTCTGTGGAGATCTGTTTGAGGGGCAGGATATTAAATATAGGGACTGTCAAGTGGCATACAGTCTCACCATGTTAAGTCTGTATGAGGGGTAGGATATTAAATATAGGGACTGTCAAGTGGCATACAGTCTCACCATGTTAAGTCTGTATGAGGGGCAGGATATTAAATATAGGGACTGTCAAGTGGCATACAGTCTCACCATGTTAAGTCTGTGGAGATCTGTTTGAGGGGCAGGATATTAAATATAGGGACTGTCAAGTGGCATACAGTCTCACCATGTTAAGTCTGTGGAGATCTGTTTAAGGGGCAGGATATTAAATATAGGGACTGTCAAGTGGCATACAGTCTCACAATGTTAAGTCTGTGGAGATCTGTATGAGGGGCAGGATATTAAATATAGGGACTGTCAAGTGGCATACAGTCTCACCATGTTAAGTCTGTATGAGGGGCAGGATATTAAATATAGGGACTGTCAAGTGGCATACAGTCTCACCATGTTAAGTCTGTATGAGGGGCAGGATATTAAATATAGGGACTGTCAAGTGGCATACAGTCTCACCATGTTAAGTCTGTATGAGGGGTAGGATATTAAATATAGGGACTGTCAAGTGGCATACAGTCTCACCATGTTATGTCTGTATGAGGGGCAGTATAAACGTGACTATGACCTGGTGGGTTGTGTCCGTGTTAACTGCCGCCGCGTGGTGAACCACAGCCACTGGCGATAAGCCGCAAATGGCCGTCTTCAGAGCTCACTCATTATTCACCCTGGTGTGAAGCGATACGAGCCTCTGAGGCTGGGAGCGTGTCTCCACCTCCCGCCGACTCCTCACCCTCCCCGTGTTCACACAGAGTTAACAGTAGTCTCAGCTGCATCATAATAGTCCGACAACATAGCGTTATTGTTTACTATTTACACACGCAAAACAAATAAAACTAGCTGTCTCATCAATAGAATTCTGCCAACTCTCTATATTAGGAAGAGTCGCCAAATACGTAGGTCAACATGGATAAGGAAGTTGTATATTTGCCGCGCCCATGTATGTATTTATATATACATGTATGCAGAGTGTAATGGCACGGCCCTAGTCCACCATCTACATGGTATATATATACCCACTGATGGCAGTACTCCAATGACAAATTGAGCCTCATTCAAACCAATGAAGCAGTGGTGGTAACCTTCCCCACACACCTCAGCCCTATTCAGTGGCTCACACTGATGTGTTTTCCTTGTTTATTCAGTCTCTCCGAGGCAATAATTCAATATTAAAGATATTTTCATATTTTCTGTCCTGACCCAAACTGACATCCCTGTTCACCAGAAACATAAACAATGGACGTGTTTCTATAGGTTTCTATAGAAGTTTTTGTCCTTGTACTTTATCTCACTTCCATATATATGTGAACACTGTTTGTCTGCCAACCAGTGGTGTACAGAACTGGGGATTTTGTTCTTTCCTCACAGATGTCTGGGCCATACGGTGGCTGTCCGTTTGTTATCCGTGCAGTGTTAGGAGAGAGTAGCTTCGCTGCTGCCCTCACAGCCCACACCTCCACACACCCCTCCCCGTGTGTGGGGGTGAGTGTGGCGTGTATTTATAGTAACCGCCCCCGCGCCCTGCCCGCCGCCCGTCTCTGCAGCGCTCAGCCGTGTGTGTCCATCGTCTTGGCTCGCGGCTCCAGATCGCGGCATTTCTCTAGAGACTCACTGTTTGCAAACCGCCGTGACTAGAAAAAACACACTGGACCATATGGTGGTAGCGGTGTGTTGGGACGATACCTTTCTGGGGGCGGTTTGGTAAATAGACAATAATCAATGGTTTTGTGGACAGGTGGCTGTAAACCACGAGGGGTTGAAGCGTAGTAATACGCGAGCGTCAGTGAGTGTATAACGAGGTCTAACTCGTGTGGTTTACAGAGCCACCTGCCCACAAAAAACATCGTTTGTTGTATTTATTTTCATATAATTACCATATAAAAAGGGCATATCAATAGGGACTAATGACTTTGAGGGGGATTGAAATAAATATATAGTGTGGTTATGGTATCTGAGAGTTTTTAAGCGATGGGAAGTGGTTTACCGAGTCCCCATACATTCTCAATTGGGACTTCGTATACGATGAATGATAATCCAGGCTCTTACATAAGACTGTACGCCAACGAGACCCAGGGGCGATGCAGGTCAACTCTATCCAACACTTATAGACGAGCTTATGGACGGCTAAGCCTGTCTCAGCGACCAGACTTAAATATTGTCAAACGATAACTCTTGTAGGAGGTACAATACAGGGTCTTCATGTATGAGCCTAGATTATTAAACAAGCCCCTGGTCATCACAGAGATAGCTAGATAGCAGTATTATTAACCCTGTATTATAACCCTGTATCTCCGTTGACTCTTGCAGTTCGTGGAGTACTGTAAGACGTATATAATTATAAGTAATGCTCCCCACTGGAAACACTCTGTATTATAACTCTGTCTCTCCGTTGACTGGTTGTAGTTCGTGGAGTATTGTAAGACGTATATAAGTAATATCTACCACTGAAAACCCTCCGTGACTTAACCCTGTCTCTCCGTTGACTGGTTGTAGTTCGTGGAGTATTGTAAGACGTATATAAGTAATATCTACCACTGAAAACCCTCCGTGACTTAACCCTGTCTCTCCATTGACTGGTTGTAGTTCGTGGAGTATTGTAAGACGTATATAAGTAATATCTACCACTGAAAACCCTCCGTGACTTAACCCTGTCTCTCCGTTGACTGGTTGCATTTCGTGGAGGGCTGTAAGACGTATATAAGTAATATCTACCACTGAAAACCCTCCATGACTTAACCCTGTCTCTCCATTGACTGGTTGTAGTTCGTGGAGTATTGTAAGACGTATATAAGTAATATCTACCACTGAAAACCCTCCATGACTTAACCCTGTCTCTCCATTGACTGGTTGTAGTTCGTGGAGTATTGTAAGACCTATATAATTAATATCTACCACTGAAAACACTCCGTGACTTAACCCTGTCTCTCTGTTGACTCGTTGTAGTTCGTGGAGGACTACGAGCCGACCAAGGCGGACTCGTACCGGAAGAAGGTGGTGCTGGACGGGGAGGAGGTGCAGATCGACATCCTCGACACGGCGGGCCAGGAGGACTACGCCGCCATCAGAGACAACTACTTCCGCTCCGGGGAGGGCTTCCTCTGCGTCTTCTCCATCACCGAGCAGGAGTCATTCCAGGCCACGGCAGACTTCAGGTGCGTGCCCCAAGTAACGTGCCCCAAGTAACGTGCCCCAAGTAACGTGCCCCGTCTAACGTGCCCCGTCTGACGTGCCCCGTCTGACGTGCCCCGTCTAACGTGCCCCAAGTAACGTCCCCTGTGTAACATGCCCCATCTAACTTGCCCCACGTGCCCCATGTTGTTTGAAATTATTCCATAAAAAGATATCATCATGTTTTTGAAAGAGACAAATCTGTTTGATTGTGTATGAAATATTTGAAAACATTGAAAAGAACACTTAAGCCCGGAATGGAGGGTGTCCGCTTACACAGGGTTCTACTGTATAGCAATTTGTGGATGTGGCCAGAGCATAGACCTACACTGGATAACAGCTACCGCGAAGTGAGAAGCAATTCACACAGTGAACAAGGGTGGGCATCTCTTTTTTACTTTTGTAATATGGCCAACAGTGCCTCCCCTGCTGCCCCACCTCCTATGAGATGCTCAGAGTCCCCCCCCCCCCCCCTCCTTCTCATGGAGATTGGTTAAATCACGACCCAATAATCAACATTTAATTCCGTAGTAAAACAAACCCAGGGTCGGCTTCCCCGTAGACATACCCGTACTAATGTCTGGACGTACGATAAGCGGGTGGTTTACGGTGTGAATTAAGTGTGTGTACACCGCGTGCGACCCTCGTGTTCGACATGTTACCAGTATTTATAAACAACATGAACATGCGCCGCTGAGAACCATCGCCTCCTGACCCGCCTCGTGTAGGTATCGGAGCAGAATCGGCCTCGCCTCCTGACCCGCTTCGTGTCGGTATCGGAGCGGAATCGGCCTCGCCTCCTGACCCGCCTCGTGTTGGTATCAGAGGGGACTCGGCCTCGCCTCCTGACCCGCCTCGTGTCGGTATCGGAGCGGACTCGGCCTCGCCTTCTGACCCGCCTCGTGTAGGTATCGGAGCGGACTCGGCCTCGCCTCCTGACCTGCCTCGTGTAGGTATCGGAGCGGACTCAGCCTCGCCTCCTGACCCGCCTCGTGTAGGTATCGGAGCGGACTCGGCCTCGCCTCCTGACCTGCCTCGTGTAGGTATCGGAGCGGACTCGGCCTCGCCTCCTGACCCGCCTTGTGTAGGTATCGGAGCGGACTCTGCCTCGCCTCCTGACCCGCCTCGTGTCGGTATTGGAGCGGACTCGGCCTCGCCTCCTGAACGCCTCGTGTAGGTATCGGAGCGGACTCGGCCTCGCCTCCTGAACGCCTCGTGTAGGTATCGGAGCGGACTCGGCCTCGTGTAGGTATCGGAGCGGACTCGGCCTCGCCTCCTGACCCACCTAGTGTCGGTATCGGAGCGGACTCGGCCTCGCCTCCTGACCCGCCTCGTGTCGGTATCGGAGCGGACTCGGCCTCGCCTTCTGACCCGCCTCTTGTCGGTATCAGACCTGACACGGCCTCGGCTCATTCCCCTCTCAGCGTGCGGCCCCGTCTTAATCCCCAGTCTTGGTGAGTGAGTCGTGTTCAGACCCTGATTCACTGAGCTCAGACGATGCTGGTCACTGATAATCGTCCACTTAAAGTGATTGAAGTGCTGTGTGGCGCACGTCGAGGCAGGGAGGGGTGAAATAAGGTGACTTGTACTGACATGGATCCAACTAGGTTAATCAATATACCGCAATGGATATTCGAACTTCATTTTCATTTCCCGTTTATAGAATTAGTTTTTCATCTTATCTGCGTGGTTACGCAATGCCTGCAGCCAAACAAAGACATGGCAACGTACGTTTATTCTATAACATTGTGTAAAGTCCTGGGGCTATGATAGTCAGGGAAAGAACCACAAGAAACCTTAATAAATCAACTAGACTGATATCTCCAACACACACCAATAACGCAGATCGCTGTTTCTGTTGTCAGATTTATGACATGACCAGTGGGAAAGTCAAATAAAGCGTCCTGTGTCTTGTCCATCCACGATATCCTCGGGAGGTTAGACTAGTTCCAGTCCTACCCACCGTGCGGCGCTGCTGTGCGGGAGGTTGGTGTTACAGTGGCGCCACCTGCAGGCGTAAAGTACAAGAGAGTTAGTTCAGTTTGTAGACTCTAGGTGTCTCTAGTGATACACCATTCTGAAAGTGAACACGGGTGGGGCCTTTTTCTTATTTCATTCCAGACCTTACTGGTATCTCTGGTAGGAAATCAATGATATCAGAAGGTCAGGTATCGTTTGAATCTATAGCCAAGAAACAAATAAGAAAAAAAAAGAAGTTTAGAATACGAGGCGTGAGCACTTCTGACCACAGCCGAAATACAAATCGATACAATGTAATAATTGGAAGTGTTGAATACCCATAAACTCCCAATAAAGAGTCAACAAACATATAAACAGTTCGGTACGCCCACTTCCAGCTTCTGTATTTGTCTGAATGCCTACGTTTCAGATATGTATGTATCAGTACATAAATACTATAACAGGGATGCCAGTTGTCAGTGAATTTCCGGTTTCCCAGTTTTTATTCAACTTTAAACATGTCCATGAATTCCTCTGAGATATATTGTGTGGGCGGCTGGTAGTAAGGGACCGGGACCGGGTACCAGGGTCCCGGTGCCCTGTGACCCGGTGGCAGTCACTCTGCAGCGCTCACTGACAGACCAGCGGCGTCCTGTGTGTCTCAGGGCCGTGCAGGGTCAGGGGCATCCCCTGAACACACCCTGCCTCCATGGTACACTGCCACAGGGTATCAGAAACTCCCTGAAACCCCGGAAAACACTCTAATTATGTTGAAGATAGTCCTGATTTGGCTGAGTGACTTGGTGGCTGCTAAAAATAGTCCCAGGTCAGAGTGAGTGAGCTGATGTTGACCGGGATACCAACCAGCGTAGTGTCACCTCTCTGTGATACCGAAGAGATCAGAATATGTGGTGTGGACATTTCCCGGGTTTTTTAATTCAGAATTAGCTTGTATGTTTGGGAAGTATAACTTCCAATTTGTTGAATCAGACTTACCACCTCACTGACATGCTTGTATATAGTAGTGGATGCAGCTCTGACATGTGATAACTGCTCACCTCCCGGCTCTGACTCGGCTGCGGTCTCGTTGTGACAGGGAGCAGATCCTGCGGGTGAAGAACGATGAGAACATTCCCTTCTTGTTAGTGGGTAACAAGGCGGACCTGGAGGCGCGGCGTCACGTCACCATAGAGGAGGCCCAGACGCGCGCCCAGCAGTGGAAGGTGCCCTACGTGGAGACGTCGGCCAAGACGCGCGCCAACGTCGACAAGGTGAGCCCCCGTCACGCCCCCCGTCACGCCCCCCGTCACGCCCCCCGTCACACGGTCACGGTCTGCTCGTTCTCTGTGCGCACTGCAGGCCAACGGGAACACGGGCTCCTTTCTGTGGGGGCTTTGTTCATGGGATCCAGGAAATGTGGAAATGTCACGGGTACATCTTTGGCAATTATTCATGTTGATTTTTTTTTTTCTAAGAATATTTTTAAAATTTGGAAATTATTTATGGCGATTAAACAAATTGATAATTTGAAAAAATAAAGAATTAAATAAAAAATCACTTTGATACTCTTCTACAGGCTACGTAGCTATTGTATTATGGAGGCGGCCATCTTGCCCCCCAATGCTAAACAAAGCACCAGGTGGCGTGTCTAATTACCAATGGATTTTATCTTGAAATTTTTTTGGGGAGAGGGGGGTTTGCCATAAAAGGGTTTTAGCCTCATCTCATGATTATCTAAAGATTACGACAGCAGAAAATAGTGGTTGTCCCCCGACTACAGTGGCGCTATCTGAAAATTTGCCGGTGGATGATGGCGGAATTAGCGATAACTCTGTGCCCTCTAGCGGCCCACATACATCACCGCCCGTGTCCGTCGTGTCCCGGCGGCCTCCACAGCGCACAGAGAAGCGTCTCGCATGCACAGGGTGAATGGAGTTCACACTCACCTCTCTTGCAGCACCATCTCAAACTTTCCTGTGTTTTCTTTTACAGATTGTTAGCAGTTGCTAAAACAATTTATTCCAGGTTTCCCTCTAGATTAGGTTTGTTGAAGACGGCAGTGACGACGACGACTACCTTCTGTGAACATGAGAAATGTGAGTTGGGGAGATTCTCGTGTGTCTCTCCTGTGGAATTACTGGTGGTGGCACTACAGGGAGATGTATTTATATATAGGTAGACAGTGGATGCAAAGATGGCGACAAACAACATTGCTATAAGTAAGTGCAGTCCCCGTATAATAAGAACTATTTATCTCGGAAAAAGATCTCCCAGGCCGAGTAGATTTGAAGGTGAGTTATTTGAATACAATGCCCAGTATTGCCAGTGGCAGTATCAGAAGTTCTGTGTCAATCTCTGGTCAGAGTCATGTAAATCAAATGTTTAGAATATTTTTTTGAAAATCAAAAAATAGAATTATAGTCTTGGTGTTTATATGCTCTGATTTCAAACCACGACAAAATACACAATATGCCCCCCCCCCCCCCCCCAACCAAAAAAACCCACAAAGAATCCATAATCAACTGAGACGACAAAATTCCTATTTATTAGAGCAATTTTAAAAATTAAAAAATAAACATATCAGAGGACACAGAATGAGACCCGTCGACAATACAAGTGGCATTTTCTGGTACATATAAATGTAGTGTGTTTCATGCAGGTATGATCTGGTTTTTATTAGTGCACGTTCCCCACTCAATTAGCTTGACAATTCCTGTCATCTCAAAGCCCAGATGCACGTTCAGTTGTGTTCATTCTGCACCTGTTGACTATGTTAGTACAAACACAATGGAGTGTCCAGTAGTTTTACCTTCCCTCTCTACCTGTCCGCTTACTGGACGTGTTCTAGACGTGATATATCTGTGTGTGCATGCATCACGGGTGGCATTTTGGTAGGCGCCTGTCTTAGTGTCGTTGTGCTGTATGGTGGAGCTGATACGTGATAAGTCGGGAATCACTGAGCGAGTTGACACAGCTGAGGCCAGGTGGGACGGACTGAGGCCACCACTGCATGGATCCACCCCATGTTTTCACCTGCTACACAAATGGTGGGTTTCCAGGGATGCGAGTACATTCAAAATTATCAAAACAAGACGGGGAAAAATACATTCAAAAGTATGTCAGAACTGTTATTACCAGAGAATGTCTGAAGAAATTCCAAACAAAGATTTTTTTTTAAATGAAATTTTATTTTTTTTAAAGTATGCCGATAAATTAGGGATATTCATGTAAAATGATAAAAATTCTGCAATATCCTCAAGCCGGCCGCTTCTGTCCATATCCCATTAGCACCAGTCCCTCGTAAGGTCACCAATCTGTTGCTGAAATATGCTGACTTTTTTATTTTCTGAAAGTGAGTGAAACTTTTCATCTCGACACAGGCTAGTTATTTCCCTTTAGATTTCTTTTTTCCTTACCATGACTTGCATCCCTGGGTTTTGATTGGAATGTTGAAGTTTTCTCCCAATGAACCACGTTGAGTTATTCCTATGTTATTATTGAATGGTGAAGAGTTTCACTATTTGCACCAGATTAATATGTTTAATTTGTGCAGCATACTAGCTCGCCTCGTAGCCTTGTTGTAAACTGTAGTAAGAGAAAACATAGTTAGTGAGCCTGTAGCTATTGCCGTTCGAGGTCTTTTGTCCTACAACTATGGCTCAGCGCCGGAGGTGGAGGGCCACAGTTATTGGACAAAAGGCTGAGAACAGCATCGCAATGGGCTCACTCACTAAGTTTCCCTATTATTATATACCTCAAATTGATAAGAAAGAACATTTTATTTCACTTACTAAGTCATCAATTCACAGCCTGTTGACCTGTTGTTGGTTGTCATTCACTACGGGCACAGTGCGCCTGAACATTATTCATACTGCACCCCTAGCAGCGGGCAGTATTTCATAGACGTTCGGCCATAGGTATATAATAATAAAGATTAAACAATTTTGTTTCATAAACTCTTCAGTTTTGTTTAAGATGCGGGAACGTTTATGCTTCTACGTCACCATTTTTTCGCTTAAAAATCCCCAGCCTGTAACTCGTTGGCGTCTGTATGCGGGCGTGTGTAGTGGAGCCGACCTGGTGAAGCTCCGATTGACTGAATGTTCAGCTCTCTGCATGATTCACCTATTTCAGTGTGCGCCATTTCCTTTCCCTTGCAGCATCGTACGACGTTGTGTTGTTCGTTATTATTGTGATGCATATTGTGTTTCATCTGCTGTGTTTATGTTATGATTATTTTCACGGGGATGAGTATGATGAGAATTGAAATGAATAGTTTGATGATAAAGAAAATAATCAGTAATTTTCTTTGAATTAAAAAAATTTCAGTTTATTGGACTTTTATTAGGGTCAAATGTGTAATACATTAATTGTCACTTTTTATAAGTGTATCTTTTTTTTTCATAAATTTTTTTTTTTTTAGCCAAGTCTGATATACATTTCTGTCACTGACTGAGCTGTCATAGCCATCCCCTGAACTCTTGTATTTTGTCGTGTGTCGCATGTGTTTTGTTAGTTTTGATTCCGCACGCGATCGCCACATTCGCAAGTCTCGTTTACTCCGACACTGAGTTTGTTAGCTCCCTTTGAGTAAAGATTAAGTTGATTATGAACCATCCTTAGCTCTATTTATTGTTACTGCATGGTTCTGTGTACTGCTCATTAGATATTAGCCACGTATTATGAGATAGTAAAGATTGTTATCACTATTAAATCCCGGTAAGATGTAAACGTTAGACTGTAGGAGACTCTGTACGATCGAGGCTTCACCACTCTGGTATGTACGCCACCCCGATACTGTACACCCACCCCCAGAGAGACCGCATACTGCTCACAATCACCTCACACAGTCTGAGGAAATTCAAAAAATTAATCTGCTTCTCTATTCTTAAAAAAACCAAATTCCTTTGATTTTAATGTCTTGTTCTTTTGCTGTACTTTAAGCATCGTTCAATACAAAACAAATATGATATTTATATAAAAAGAGAAAAAAAAAAAGATATTTGTTAACATCCAATGTTCTCAAGATGCTACACTATGAGTAGCGTAGAGAAGCGCACACAGATTGTGAGGAGCAGTGGTCGGTCTGGGGGCACGGGTTTGAGAATGCTGCATGGACTGAACCGTTTGCACCTTTTGGTTTACAGGTGTTTTATGACCTTATGCGGCAAATTCGATCCAATAAGTCAACAACGGCGCCCACGAGCAACAGCAAGAAGCAAGGAGGCCATGCCCCGGGCAAAGAGAAACGGGGCAAGAGAAAATGCACAATCTTATAGACTGAGCAAGTCCTAGGTCGCTCCCAGCACAACGGAGTCGAGTGGGAAGTTATTAACAAGACTTGAGGGACCAGCTTAAATGTTGTTTCAAATACTGCTGAGTTTAAAAGAGCAGTTGCCCATTAAAAGAAAAGGTCACTGATTCTATATCGCTTATTCAACCCCCCAAAAAAATATCATTTCGAACAATTTTTTTCAGTGACGTGGGGGTATATCTGATGAGCTTGAAACCAAATTGTCTGCGAATAGAAAGTCAGTTGGTGTGGTCTCCAGTCATGGCATGAGAATAAGGTTTTGTGTTGTCATAATAGAAGATTACTGAAGTTGTGGACCCCGCGCACCGGGGTCCTACGAACATGGAGATGGTATTTATTGAATCCTTTACTTTTTATAACCCAAATCGGTCAAGTGGAATGCGTTACATATCTGATATTGAAAACATTGTTTTAACGGCCGTTTGTTTCCATTGGTTTGATTCATATTCTGTTAAAGACTACGAACTCGGGACAGTATGAAAAGACTTATGAATGTCAGGCCACGCTGCTTATTTATACGTGTATCATGATGTTGACTGATAGTGCTGCTCGGCAATTAAAAAATATTAATAAAAAAAGACGCAAACAAAAAAAAGTATGAAAATTGTGATCGTGGCAAATCCATTTTAACTGGCGGGAAGGGGGGGGGGTGGCTAGTTTAAAGTGAGTCTAGCATTAAGATTAGTCGAAGCGGTAAAGACAACCATCCAGTATTCTTTTCGGGAGAAATCGAGCACATTGAAATTAGAAGAACATTGTATCATTCGGAGTTATTGTCTTCTGTGCCAGGTTTATTTGTAAGCTCAGTCCACATGGAACTATTCCAGTAGAAACATGTTAGCATTCATTTGATATCGTGCTGATAAATTCAGTTTTGCGTTGATATGGATTCCACATTAAAAGGTCTACATTGTTTTGCATCTTCCTGCACATATTTTAATATGAATTAACAGGAAAAAAAACACAGAAAGGCACATCGTTGAATTAATATGTTTGTGCAATAAGTGTTTTAATTGCTTTGTGTTGGCATGTGAGAATTTATTAGATAAACAGTTGTATAAAATTAAGCAATTGCAAATGTTACCATTATCATTAGATTGGAAGCCGTATAAGCTGTGGACATTCTGTAAAATACACACGCTCTTCTCAGTTGCTCTTATTTTAATTGACTTACTTTTACCCTGGTTTTAGACGTAGACATTGTACGAGTATCTCCGACCACTGGTTGTACGAGGAACATCCTCTTCGTATTTTGTATAGCTGTAGCATTCATAGATAAATCTGAACCAAATAAAATTGTCCGTTTTTGAGGAGTCTAGGTGATGTAAGGGTTCCATGACAGGAGATATGTTATTATTATTATATGCACCACCAAAGCCTTATCATTTCTGAAAAAAAGGAAACTCTAAACTCTGGGGGAAAATCTACACAAAAATCCATTTTCTTGTTCCCCCAATGAGTCTTCATCTAAGATAGCAATATCATTTAACCATACCTTGTGTTAAGATATAATTTCTCCTTCGGCATTTATGTAATTTTGTTTTCCTGTTTTGTTATGATGATTGGCTCACAAGCTTTTACCAGTAGTCCTTGAGAGTTCGGGGAGTAAGTGGCGGGAACGAGGCCAATCTGCAGTGTTCCAGTGTTGTCCGCACTTCTTCACACGCACGTGTTCTACAACCATGTCTGTATATGTGATAGCATTCCTTTAACATATATTCAATTATCCTTATTACTCTAGGCTGCAGAGAAGATAGAGTTAAAGTAGACCTGTGAGAGATCGTCAGAGGGTGCCCCTCCATATGTTTTCTCAGTCATAGCCCTTTGTAGAATAAGCGCCCTAGATATCTATAGGTTGTATATAAGATGAATAAAACCTTTCGCCAATATGCTTCATTTCTTATGATTTTTTTTCTGTGGACTTACCTATGACCTTACATTTTGACGATATATCCGTGCGATTTTCTAAATTCCATCGATTTTGAATGAGACGAAAAACATGAAAGAAATACCACACACAACCTATTTCATTTTTTTTTTAAATCAAGACTACCACAGTAACAATATTATCTAGTTTAGATGCGTAAGCACATATGTCACGAATAAAAACGTTTCTTCAATAGTAATCATATCCAGAAAAAACACTGTTTCTGAGCCTGTAGAGATTGCAGTTCACGGTCTTTTGTAACTTAGATATGTCTCGATGTCACGGGCGGAGTGTCATGTTCATGTTAAAAAAGGCCCAGTATGGCATCCCTACAGGGTCAGTCACTACGTTCACTTATTATCATATATACCGAAATAATATAGAAAGCGCAATTATATTTACTTACAAAGTGGTCGATTCGCACCCTGTTTGCCTGATGTTGCTCATTCACTACAGGCACAGTGCGCCCGAAACATCATTCATACTGCACCCCTAGCAGCGGGTAGTATTTCGTAGACATTCAGCCATAGGTTTATATAGTTAATTAGAGTGATGATGTAGGATTTAAGGGGTAATATGTGTTCAGTTATCATGATCACTATTGTATAGCTTTGATATGACAACAGATCTTCAGTTCGATAGCTAAGTCAATGCTGCTTCTATAAATTCACTTTATCTCAGCTTGTTCAAGTGTTAGAATGCGCCTCATTTCTCTTAATTCTCTTCTATAATCTTTTATAAATTCATATAATTTTTTTCACCTTAAGTCGCCCTTTTCTTCTAATTCAGGAAATGAAGGCGCCTTTGACACGGCCAGACAAGGTACTCCGTATTGTGCCTTGTCCTTGAGAATCTGGCAGATGAATGAAGTGTGTAGGGGTCGAGTGTATAAATAGATCTTAGTTTAGTATTTAGTCCAGGTTTTCGTTTTGTAAATGTAAAACTACCTGAGACACATGAAGTCAAATGGTGTTGCATTTTTTCTCTCGTAAAGAAAGACTAATTGGAACATTGACCAACCAGATTGCTTTTATTCAATCTTACATCGTTTTTATAGATCGATGGTCAGTGTTTAGCAATTAAGTATGCAAATTTATTTTCAGTCTCCACACTGCACGTGATTTGATGTTAGTTCTTAGGAACAAGAATAAGTTTAAATGTCTATGCAATTCTTGTTATACATTTATGCTTTTGTTTTTGGTTTGTTTAAGTTTTTTATGTATATTTTATATAAAGATGGAACTTTCATAATGCTCTCATGAAAATGTGACCACAGACAAAAATGTCTGAACGAATAAACTACTATAGAGGAAAGCTGTTAATGGTCATAGCTCGTATCCCATCGAGTTTGAATAGCGTAGTAATTCACAAGGCGAAGCTGCATAAATTACGTAGCGATTCAAATGAGATAGGATCGAGCTCTGACCATAAACTTGAATAGGTATCTGAATTTATCTCACCCCTTACATTGACTAATTGGCTAACATTTGTGACATAATCCCCTTGTGATTATCTTTTCTAAATACTCAATTGAGTACGAGTTCCTAATGCTAAGTCTATGGGGGAAAATACCAGGGGTGAGATAATGGTGAAATACATTTAGGCTAGGTATATTGTATATACCATGGGCTGATATCAGTGTATCTTTACAATTAGAGTGCCCGATGGTAGACCTGAAAAAGCTCAGTATAGCACTAGCTATGTATCTCTGGGCAGTTTGAGGGTTGGAGAAAGTAAGCAGTTCTGAACCAAGAACATAATTATTGCTTTCATTTTAGGATGATTATTTATGACATTTCTTATATTTACTGCAGGCTGATATGGGATAGTGACAGAATAGGCAGCCAAAGTGGCCATGCTAAAACCGTAGATACCCATGCTCAAAACAGCATTTCCGGAGGCCAGTAAGAACGAGGCTTAGTGCTAAAGCTATGGAAGTTTGAGGCTAGAATCTCATATTGGTCTTGTTTGCTACTATTGAAGTGTACTTCACTGCAATCGTCTCTGAATAAGTTTGTCTCTAAGCTTTGATGACAGTTGTTGAGTGTATCAAAAATATGTATTCAAAAGATTGGAGAATGACATGCAGTCACTGTACTTAGCGTCTATCTCTGAAAACGGTGTTTTGTGAATGGGTATCTGCGGTTTCAGTGGCTCGGGCCATAAGGAGCCAACAAGCTCGTAGAGGGAGTTTAATATTTGTATTAAAAAATCCTGGTATGAGAGGATGTCCCAACAAGATAGATTCATTTAACTTGATTTATATATCTATGATTAGTTAAATATTTACGAAAACACGACAACGTCGAACTGCTATTCAAAGTTTTCTGGGAGGGCACTCCACAGTGTCACCGTTATATATGTTAGTTATATATGAAAAGTAGAATTCTTCCAAATCTTCCAGGTTTTTTTCTCCATTTTTGATACTAATGATGTTATTTTAAAATTATCGCTATAAATTTTGAGTCCTATCATATCTTTACATGACGTAAGGACCACTACGTCATCACTAAGTCAGTCTTTTTCTAAGCCAATCAGAATGCGTATGCAAAGTATTCTGATATTTGTCCATACCAGCACAGAATGCCGGTATGGATGAAGTACCAAAACTACATCAGAGCTTGATGCCCCGGTATCTTCAGTATGTTCGTACTTTGGTATATCTATATAGAACGACCTGACCATGATGTAGACGCTACAAAACGAGATAACAATTTATGGTTCGTACGGAGCAAGCCGTTTACGCTGAGCTACGTATGAACTGCAAAATATCATCGAGTTTCGTAGCTTGAACAAGCATGGTAGGTCGTTAAATATTTACCATATACCAGATTTCTTTTTAAAAAATATTACCTTAATTTGCACTAACAATTAATATTTTAGGCGACACGTATTCAGACTCCATACGGTATTATTACGTTATGTGGCGAAACTGTTCGTATTTACAGTTTTTATGACATGGTTATATAATGAAATATAAGCACTGAGTCTTCTCTTCACGTCTCCAGGGCTGCTCTATCTCAATGCAGAACGAGTTGTCAGTGCAGCGGGTTTTCTGTTACCTTCTTTTCATATGGAAATAACAAAACAAAATGAGACCAAAGAATCGATGAATGTTACATAATCGCTTACCACTATTAAGATGCCATCCACTGCCAAATCAAACTATATACAGCTTTTACAAAATTATTTCTACAACTTCTTAAGAATCAAGAGGAGATGTGATTAAAATATAATTTAGTTTGTAAACTATCGCAAGAACAAGATACATGCTTGATGGAAAGGTTTGTATTGAGACTTCAGGGGTTGAATGCATCGATGATAACTACATTTTTTATTTATGGTTGATAATCGATTTAATGGTAGGGCATGCTGTTAATGAATGTTCATATGTAAATTCTATAAAAATGTACCTGCCCAATATCAAAGTAAGTAATGTCGTTATGCACCAACAATATTGGGAGAATTATTTTATTCTTACGGATTATTATCCGTTTATTTACTTTATTCCTATTACAAAATGAGCTGAAAACGATACGCAGCGATATACAAGAAAATCGCGAAAGTATTGAGCACATTAAAGGATCATTTTATTCTTTGGGAAGATGCTGAGTGATTCTATGTTTCATTCATAATCTTCAGACAGATATTCACCATTTTATATGAAGTGAATACGGCTGTATAAATCTTTTAATCAGTAATGACTCTGTTTTCAGGTATTTTTCGACCTCATGCGGGATATTCGATCAAGGAAAGTGGAAGCCAGCAAACAAACAAACGGAAAAGGCAAGAAGAAAAAGGACAAGAAGAAGAAGTGTATTATTTTGTAAAAGATAGATTGTGCTATTTTAGTGTAGATTAGTTTGAAATACTCTAGAGAATGTCAGCCTTGGTGGTGGGCGCCCTGGTTAAGACAGTGATGTTATGCACTCCTCCATGTAAACCAAGAGACTAGTGAGAAAATGGACTTCTATAGGGAGCCAAAGTGAACTCACTAAAACTGTAGATACCCATGCTCAAAACAGCAGTTTCGGAGGCCAGGAAGAACAAGGCTTACTGCTAAAACTATGGATGTTCGAAACTAGAATTTCGTTTTTTGTCTCGTTTGCTACTATTGAAGTGTAGTTTACTACTATTATCCCTGAATGCGTCTGTCTCGAAGCTAGGATGACGGTTATTAAGTTTATCAAACAAAAATATGCATTTAAAAGATAAGCGAATGATTTAATCTCAAACCTATATAGTCAAAGTACTAAGCATTTATCTCAGGAAATGGTGTTTTGTGAACGGGTATCAGCAGTTTCAGCGGGTCCACTTTGGCTCCCTATGTCGTCAGTGTAAGAGATAGCCTTGGACAACTCAGATTATTGTTGACATGAGGATTTATCTTTGGGTGTATTTCCAGATTCTGTCCGGTTACATTGACATTTTGTGCAGGTTTCTCAAATAAGTTACACTCAATCGAAATTATATTAATGCCCAAAGAGCTTGGAATCAAACGAATATACATGGACTGTTGTAGCCTTTTGTCATACTCCCAGAAGTTCTGATTCACTTATGAGTTAATTAAGAAGAAAATCCTCTGCTACCAGAACATTGGGATTTGTGGTTGGTAATAATAGCATGTAACACGATACTAGCAAATATTGTACAAACGTTTTAGTTGTTCACTATAGTTTCCATATCAGTTTGACGATACAGATTTAGTCAGAGGCCATCAATCACAATCCAGATGGATATCTTTTCTATGAATGAGTTTAATGATGAAAGCAAACATTACACTTTAATACACCACGACAGTATTTGGCAATATAAATATTGGCGGCTTCCCCACTCAAAAAGACGTAATTCATCCACTTGTATCGTATTCCTAGTCCTTTGTATATTACACTGTTTTCAACAATTTAATTATTATACAGATAAGATTAAAATAAACTATATTCCCTTAAAAGGGTTTCTTTGAAAAGCTGAGAATTAATTTTCCAGATGACGCAGATCAAGAGGACATTACATGAAATGGTGTCAAGTGTAATGAGTCCTTCTTTCTTCGTGGATGAGTAAAGAGTGGACCTCTACACAGTATACTGACTGTAAGTCCCCGTTAGACGTTTGAGATGCAATATGATATTATTATATACTTGTGGTCAAACATCTATAAAGTACTACCCTCTGTTAGGGGTTCAGTATGAATAATGTTCACGCCCTTGGGCCGTAGTGAATGACCACTAGCATGAAAGTCATTAAAATTACGTTTTTTTAAATGATTTTCAGGTATATGATAATAAGGAAACGTAGTAACTGAGCCCGCAGCTATGACCTTCTCTGTCTTTCATCCTTGAAATACGGCCCTTCCCCTATGGTATCAGACTGCATTTCTAGGATGAAAGACCATGAACGGCTATAACTACGAGCTCAGGAACCACGTTTACCCATAGTACTCTAGGATTGTCTAATATATAACTATAATATGCGGTCCTAGTATTATACGAGGCATAAACCTGGTAGATGACATTGAATATGCGTGGATGGTTTTCCCTCTTTCCTATTTAAAAATGAAGAGATATTGACGAGTTTGTGAAAATCATATTTTAGGTTGTGCAAAGGTTGAAAGAATCCATTTTATATGTGAAATGACAAGTTCTTACTTTCAGCTTAGGGGAGCTCAGACAACCTCATAAAATGTGCTTTGGGTGTTTCTCGATACTGAGGCTACAAATCAATGTGGTAAAAATCGTTACTGCATATTGTCAGGAGCATACACCGTGGATTCATTGATTATGGAGTGATATAGTTACATCTTATAGAATGTCCCCTTGTAATAATTGTACATATTCCATAGCTAGCAGATATTTCATCATGAATGGCGAGGAATTGGGCCCTCGGATGGCACTGATGATTTTGTCGACTTGAAAATAGTTTGTTTATCAAATGAACCCTTAAATTTCCAAAATTATGCTGAGATGTAACATAGCTTCCCGAAGTTTACACAGCTTTATTTCAAGGTGTAGCTTACGACAGTGGCTTGCTCTGTTTCGATGAGAATCTCCGTTTATTATATACCTGTGGTCGAACATCTATGAAATACTACCCACTGCTAGGGGTGCAGTATTATTAATGTTCGCGACCTAGGGCCGAAATAAATGATCGCTATGTAATCGAAACGACGTTTTTTGGGGGACAATTTTCAGGTATATGATACTAAGGAAACATATTTACTGTGGGGAACTGATGCCGTTTCGGTCTTTTCTCATGGAAATACGTCCCCCTGCCTACTGCATCGGGACAATTTTGGGACAAAATACCACGAATGGACATCGATTTCCCCACAGTAAGTATATTTCCTCATAGTATCCAACCAGAGTGTTGCGGCTTATCTTCACATCCATCATCCATAAATATATTTTATAACACACTTTGGAGGTGTTCATTTATCAAAGTAATGGGCGAGACATCCACCCAGCCGGGAATATCATGTGTCACTCCCATCTGCGCCTCATTTACCAAACTTACATATTGATTACTTTGTAATATTAATTACTTTGTAAATATTTACCCATGCGCGCCAGTATGAAGATATTTGTATTAGCTAATTCTAAAAATATATTAGTGGATAGATGGAAAAGTTGTCAATGGGTCTATAGTTCTGGTTGGTGATAAATAGCAGTTGCTGCATGGTTTAATTTGGTATTTTTCCGGGAAACAACCAACTTTAATGAGGTAATTAATCAGGAAATGGATATTATGAGGCCAAAATATATTACATTATTATCTCACCCCTGGTATTCTTTCCGCATAGACTTAAAATTGGGGACTCGTACTCAACACCCATGGAGTATTGTAAGAAACTACTCAATGGGGGATGATGTCACAAATCTTAGCCATTCAGTTAGTGATAAGGGCGAGATAAAATGTAAACCCCACCCGATCTATAGCCACTGAAGATATGTCATTCATTTTGGTTTACAGTTCCTTCTTACTATGCCGTTTTCACCTGGTCATAGCAGATGAAAGTACCTCTACTTCAAAAGTTCAAACCACGTACTTATATGAAACTATGATTTTTTTAAATAATAGAAACAATAGTATTTATAAACACCTATGCATAATGAGAAAGAAGAGGACAACCACACCTCTCCGCCTTTTCGAAGTGCATGTTATACCGACCAATACTGAGCAGGCGTGTGGGCGCTAGGAATAACATGTGAGTGATCACCATGAACATTATGATGCAGATAAGGTTTTCCTCCCTAAATTTGGATATGAATAACATGTGAACTGTCATGTACAATAATCATACGGATGGACGCAAGGCCCCGCTCTGTGTGCTTCATGGGTTTCGAGCTTCGTAGCAAATTTCTGGACGCTAATGGACATTTTTTATGGTTAGCGAAGAGGTTTTGTCGCCAGGGTCGGAAAATTCTTGGCTTCTGAACAGATTTATTTTTCGTAAGACAATGTTCACTCCATTATCCACTCTCACTATGTCTCTTGAGATCATCTTGTGTCTCACACTAGGTGGATTGTTGGTATGATAGATTATTGGCTTTGACGGAGGCTTGATTTTGTTAGTGTCAATCACCTTTGTAAATAGAGATTTGTGAAAAGAGAACCGGGAAAGCCTCTCAGAGGATGAGTTGAGAGAGTAACTGTATTTTGTCAGTGAGGTGGATTTCAAGTGCACTTGTAAATGACCTGGTATCCCCGATTGTACCTGCCACCACTGTACATGTCTTTCCTACACATCTATAATTAGAAGGAAAGTCGTAGTAATGCTGATGAAGAACACTATTCGTATTACAAAGCACTAGATATATCAAGATCTATTGTTGAAATGTTTCAATTATGACGATAAAGTAAAGCACCGTTATAGTGCACAAATCTCAAAAATGTACATTCAGCTTTTGGATTGGCCGTTACTGATGAGAAGAATAGGCATAGAAATACCTAATCATGTTATAAGCCTGTCAGTTACATCAAACTTCCATTACCACAATGGCAGATGTATGACCATGTTCTAGTCACACGATTAACCTGTTCTTCGATCCCTCACAAAGTCACAAGCCATCGTTCTTCTTTGGAAGTTTTTAATATAGTTTCCAAATATATCTACGATTACAAATATATCTTGTCCATGGTATGCAGGTATATTACACATATGGTAATGTGCAATTATCACGTGGTAACTGGAATGTATTTTCTTTTCTCGCGGGATTTACATAGACACAGAAAATGCAATGATAAGCCAGAGAAACTAGAATTGCCTGATGTGCCCCACTATAATCTATTTCTAACTGGTAGCTGAAATGCCAGTTCGTCTTTTGTAGCTTTCCTAATGATTATTTCTAAGATTTTGGTGAGTTGTCTGTCCATGGCATCTCTTACTTTTAATACTAGAGACTTTCATCATGATTGCCGGGGACATTGAGAAGGTATTTTTCGTATCACTTCAGCAGCGTCTGAGACAAGTCACTGGGTATTTGCTGTGAGAAAATGTAAGTATGAATGTGGAATCGCTGAGTATGGTTGTATGAGTAGTTGTAATCGTGTATCTGCTGGCCCTGTGGGCATGCCTCTATATGGGCACACTCCCTGGACATAGTACCAAGAAACGTCACGAAATCCCATATGATTGTTTATATGGCATGAGTTGTCTTTGCAGAATGACATCACGAAGCAGAGCTGAGTGATATCTGTAGCAAATGACAACGAAAGCCATGTAAACAATCATATGGAATTGTGTGATGTTTCGATTTTATCCTACCTCGTAACATGTTTTTAACTTCATATGTCACCAGTGGCATATAAATATTTTATGGCATAACCGTGGCGAACAGTCACACCATGTTAAGTCTATGGAGATTTATATGCGGGGTAGGGTAAATCGACTGGCGCCCTTCTGTTTGCTGTGTCCTTGATACATAGGCTTTATATTTGTGGCATGTTTGGGGCGCGGATTAACGTGCAAAACGTCCTGTATGTGATGAGGTGAAGCTGTTGCCTGTTGTCTTGCCCTCGGTTCTGGAGACCTCAGGTCCAGCTTGCCGGCACCTCACCTGTGTCTCCGTTTCCGTATCAATGACATTTATCATCGCCAGTTTTTATCCAATAAGGCTACATGCAGGTACTTTAAAAACCTTTTGCGTCATCGTAAATACAATCGCCTCAAGACTAATGCACACTGAATGGTATCGAGACTGTTGTAAACCAGCTTTTTGATAAAAGTATAGAGGGTTATCTGAGAACCCAAGCTTGGACTGTATCAGCCATAGTATAGCCTCTGATAGCTTTTTTAAGGTATGAAAGAAGTATTAACATATCCCATAACTCATTCTATTACCTAATGATTGAAGCAGATTACAATTTGTCCTCATCAATGTATCGCCTCCTCTCTACTAAATCTGGCACTTCTGATACACAATGTGGAAAACTCAAAAGGCATTTTGCTAGTTTAATGTAAGCCTTCCCTGGTCGCAAATCGTTGCCTTGACAACGGACACTAAGTAACCATCTGTGCTACGATAACACTACTCCTGTTTAAACGTCTTTCATTTTGTATAGGGTGCTCCTATATGATCATCACCGTGTGTGTCCAATGGTAGCTCCGTAAACGTGTTAGGGCAGGAGGCAGAGGAGTACTTTGAAACTCGGGCCTCGTGCTTGTTGGGGAGAGTGTTGGTGATTGTAGTATTAGCCTTAATCATGATAAAATGTTTATCAACCACTTCATTACTGCCGCAAGCAAATGTACGCTCTTCATTTCAGAGTTGCAACCTTTGCGAATAAACACACCACTGTATTTGATAAAGAAAGGACTTCTGTTTATTCAATATACAAATAATTTCTCCCCTATGTCTCAGGCTGCAGACCTATGATGATTCAGTTTTATGAATTGTTTTGGGTAGTTCGCTTGCATTTCAGGAAAAGTAATAACATCATCCTTGAAAACTATTCAGAATACGAGTTCAGGCCTTCATAGTTCTCCCGAACTAGGGAAGTCATAAGTTTCTGAATACAGACATGGGGTTTTTCTGGCTTAGTTTTATATACCAAGGGTCATTCTTGAGATCAATGTATATAGGAGAACTTTTTTATCTTTAATATCAGGAGGAGTAGAGTAGGGCCTACAAGGCAGTCTGCAATTAGCAGGTTTTGTGTGCCTTTCGGCAGTCGAATTTTGGACAGGTCAGGATTCAACAGAAGTTTTTAAATGGTGACTGGACTCTCTTCACACTTAACGCTCACCCCGATACACTTTGGGAAATTTTATATAAAAACTTACAAAATGCCCTTGATACAATAGCTCCAATTAAGAGAATCTACATTTCTAATAACAAGCCAATTTGGATAGATAACAAGGTCCTAGCTTTCATGAAATCCCGTGATTACTTTTACAGAAAGGCCAGAAACAGTAACAACACTGACGACTGGCGTATCGCCAAATTTCATAGAAACTGTACCCAACAGTTGATAAAGGACACCAAGTGCAATAACATAACCACATTACTAGAGAACCAAAAAGGCAATCCCAAGAAATTCTGGCAAGGCATCAGGAAACTAATCCCTAAGGAGCAATCCCCCCCCCCCTAATTCAAATGGTAGACCATAGGACTAACCAACCAGTACCAAGACCTAAAATACCCAACTTTATAAACAATTTTTTTGCAAACATAGGACAAGACCTAGCCAGTCACTTCCCCCAACCGCAAATAAGGAATTTACCTTTTGACCCCAACCCGACTAATACAAACATCCTTGGAGATGTAATTGAAGTTGCAGAGGTTATCAAATATATAAAAAAAATTGACATTAAAAAATCATCAGCTATACCAGACATACGATCTTCTACCCTAAAAACAATTTTTCTAGCAGCACCAGACAAACTAACCCTTATTTACAACTCCTCCATTAATCATGGTATCTTTCCCAAACAATGGAAGGAGGCGATAATTACACCTATTCCAAAAAAAGGCAGCTCGAAACTTGTAAATAACCTAAGACCCATAAGTCTTCTACCCCTCCCTGGCAAAATACTTGAAAGAATTATTAACAAAAGACTAAAAGAATACCTTGAAAACAATAGATTACTTACAATAAATCAATTTGGCTTCCGTTCAAACCGCTCTACAACCTCTGCTATTACTAAATTTCTACGCTTTATTTTGAACCGACTAAATAATAATCTACCTTCGTACTCCCTTTTCCTTGATTTCAGAAAAGCCTTTGACACTGTCTCTCACCCCCTTTTAATAGATAAATTAAATAAAATTGGTCTTAACAACGATACCTGTAAATGGTTCCATAGTTACCTTGCGTCACGAACCCAAAGAGTTAATCTTAACAATTGCTTATATAACACTGCACTAGTATCTTATGGAGTCCCCCAAGGGTCTATTTTGGGCCCGACCCTGTTTTTGGTATACATCAACGACTTATCTGACTCACTTCTCAACTTTGAAACAACCCTTTATGCCAACGATACGGTGATAACCGCTGAATCTGCTGATAAGTTGTCTGAAGCGATCCAGATAACAGAAACATGGTGTAAACAAAATCTACTCACTATAAATGAATCTAAGACCTACTGGATGTCCTTTAATGATTACAACCAAACACCTGATAACACATTTACTATGAATAATAAGAATCCGGAAAGAGTAGAGTCATTTAACTATCTTGGAATTACAATTGATACAGGCCTTAAGTTTTCTGAACATGTCAATAATATATGTAAGAAAGTCTCAGACAAAATCTACTTATTATCTAAAATACGGTACCTAATTGATATCGAAACAGCCATTACAATCTATAAAACTACCATCTTGCCATATATGGATTACTGTGACCTTATTTATGATAATCAATCAAACAAAATTTCATACGAACTACAACTGCTCCAAAATGAAGCCTTACGTATATGCTATAACATCCGCCTAGGCCCGGATCAAGCCCTTAATACAAATGAACTACACACCTTTTCACGAACAATGTTATTAAAAAATCGTAGGCAAATTCATTCTCTGTTTTACTCTTATATGCTGACGAGTGAGCCTGACCTAGTTGACAATCGCAATTTACCGACGAGAAAACAAAATGGACTCCGATTAATTATCCCACCTCTAAAAGGTCTTGCTTTTGAAAAAAGCTTCCTCGTAGTGGGCATTGAAAACTGGAATAATTTAAAGCCCAGTTACACCCTAATAGAAGATAAGAATTCTTTTAAAATTGCAATTAAAAAATCCTATCCGAACTGCCTCTCGACTTAGCTTGTGGTTGCAACTGGTCCCCAGCAGTTCCAAAAACCGTGCTAAATTGCGATTGCCATAACCAACCGTAACAAATAATTTCGTTCAAATCTCAGCTTGTGGTTGCAACTGAGAACTTTTCTTGAATTATTTAATTTTTCTCGACACTTTACTGTAAACTGATATGATGCCTATCCTAATTGTGCTTGCAACGGGATGTGGTGAGGTGACACTTTTTATGTTCTATGTCTTATGTTTTGTATCTTATGCTTCATGTCTTATGTCTGATAATGTTTAGGAGGTCCTAAGATCCCAAGCATGTTATACAACTCTGTACTACTATACCTATATTTCTCACTATCAGAGTTCTAGGAGTTATAAAACCAACTCCATCAGTGGTGTTATTATACCCAACATTTTAGACAACCCAGATACTATCTTATTGTAATAATTCCTTAGACTGAGGACAACCTTACCATCTTACTATTCTATTCCCTAAGTACTCTATCATTGTGGTGTGCAGGAACCAAAACAAAAATGGTGAAATCAATGTTATCAATGGCTTACTATCTTGTTGCTGTACTTGCATATATTGTTATTTGAGTACCAAGCGGGACCTGGCGGAAGAACGGCCTCGCCGAGCCAGGAATATTTGTACCAAATTGCACCCGAATAAAAGTGTCAAAAAAAAAAAGAAAAAAAAAAGAAGTAGAGCGATATTTGGGCATTTTGCCTCTCAGCCGAGGCCAGTAATCCAATCTTAGAATAGTTTTAAGTGCAGAAGCTTCTGGGGCACTGTTCCTGGACCCCGTTTGGGGCCACTACTTTTGTAAGCAATCACTGAGCAATAGCCATCTAGCCTCTTGCTGCAAACGGTTCTACAAAGGTGTATGCGCAACCTTTCCAATGTTCACAATTCCCACCAATTCCTGCCAATTTCCATCGATTACTTACTATATTTCTACCTTTTACCAGCCAATGGTTTATCAGTCCTCACCATTTTAAACACATTTCAGCGTTCTCTACTTTCCCCAGTCATAAGTTAGTCTGCCCCTACAGTTGGCACACCCCACCACTCCGTCGGTTTCGCCCACGTTACCCTCCCGGCCTCCACGGATGACCTTCACGTTATCTGATCAGTTTCCTTCCTGCTCCCGTACAAAATGTCACCCTCCAGTCCAGCTTCCTCCTCGCCTCCCGCCCTCTTATTACCTGTACACGAATGTCTCACACGTACTGGCCAGCTGTACGGATTCCGTTCTGCACACTGTGCACGAACTAATAGTTCGTGCACTCTTTACCACGTGACTTATTCTAAAATGGTGTCTTTAATGATTTACAAGTATATGATGATAATGAGACATGCATAGTGAGTGTGTCTGAATTACATCTATTCATTGTTGTTTTGGTCGGAAAGATTCGCAGTCCTTCGAAACCGGTGAATATTTTTGACGCAAAACAACATGGAACAGATTCCCACTAATTACCTTAATCCAATTACCCCCACACCTGTTATCCTCCCTTCCTCACCCTCTTATCAATTTCCCTCCTGCTCCTTCCACGACCTATTATGCTTCCATATTTTCCCTTTAATGTATCTTCCCCCCCCCCCCCCACAAGTTATCCTTCCTTCCCTTCCCTCTAATCAATACCCTCCTGCCCCCTCTCCACATGCTATCCTCCCTTACTCTAATTAATACCCTCCTGCCCCCTCTCCACATGCTATCCTCCCTTACTCTAATCAATACCCTCCTACCCCCTCTCCACATGCTATCCTCCCTTCCCTCTAATTAATAACCTGTCCCCTCTCCACATCCTATCCTCCCTTTCTTTCCCTCTAATCAACACCCTCCTGCCCCCTCTCCACATGCTATCCTCCCTTTCTTTCCCTCTAATCAATACCCTCCTGCCCCCTCTCCACATGTTATCCTCCCTTACTCTAATTAATACCCTTCTATCCCCTCTCAACATGCTATCCTCCCTTAATCTAATTAATACCCCCCTGCCCCCTCTCCACATGCTATCCTCCCTTACTCTAATTAATACCCTTCTATCCCCTCTCAACATGCTATCCTCCCTTACTCTAATTAATACCCTTCTATCCCCTCTCAACATGCTATCCTCCCTTACTCTAATTAATACCCTCCTATCCCCTCTCAACATGCTATCCTCCCTTACTCTAATCAATACCCTCCTGCCCCCTCTCCACATGCTATCCCCCCTTCCCTCTAATTAATAACCTGTCCCCTCTCCACATCCTATCCTCCCTTTCTTTCCCTCTAATCAACACCCTCCTGTCCCCTCTCCACATGCTATCCTCCCTTACTTTTCCTCTAATCAACACCCTCCTGCCCCCTCTCCACATGCTATCCTCCCTTACTCTAATTAATACCCCCCTGCCCCCTCTCCACATGCTATCCTCCCTTACTCTAATTAATACCCTTCTATCCCCTCTCAACATGCTATCCTTCCTTACCTTAATTAATACCCCCTGCCCCCTCTCCACATGCTATCCTCCCTTACTCTAATTAATACCCTTCTATACCCTCTCAACATGCTATCCTCCCTTACTCTAATTAATACCCCCCTGCCCCCTCTCCACATGCTATCCTCCCTTACTCTAATTAATACCCTCCTGCCCCCTCTCCACATACTATCCTCCCTTACTCTATTTAATACCCTCCTGTCCCCACTCAACATGCTATCCCCCCTACCCTCTAATTAATACCCTCCTGCCCCCTGTCCACATGCTATCCTCCCTTACTCTAATCAATACCCTCCTGCCCCCTCTCAACATGCTATCCTCCCTTAATCTAATTAATACCCTCCTGCCCCCTGTCCACATGCTATCCTCCCTTACTCTAATCAATACCCTCCTGCCCCCTCTCAACATGCTATCCTCCCTTACTCTAATTAATACCCCCCTGCCCCCTCTCCACATGCTATCCTCCCTTACTCTAATTAATACCCTCCTGCCCCCTCTCCACATGCTATCCTCCCTTACTCTAATCAATCCTCCTGTCCCCACTCAACATGTTATCCCCCTTCCCTCTAATTAATACCCCCCTGCCCCCTCTCCACATGCTATCCTCCCTTACTCTAATTAATACCCCCCTGCCCCCTCTCCACATGCTATCCTCCCTTACTCTATTTAATACCCTCCTGTCCCCACTCAACATGCTATCCCCCCTTCCCTCTAATTAATACCCTCCTGCCCCCTCTCCACATGCTATCCTCCCTACTCTAATTAATACCACCCCTGCCCCCTCTCCACATGCTATCCTCCCTTACTCTAATTAATACCCTCCTGTCCCCACTCAACATGCTATCCCCCCTTCCCTCTAATTAATACCCTCCTGTCCCCTTTCCACATGCTATCCTCCCTTACTCTAATTAATACCCTCCTGCCCCCTCTCCACATACTATCCTCCCTTACTCTAATTAATACCCTCCTGCCCCCTCTCCACATACTATCCCCCCTTACTCTAATCAATACCCTCCTGCCCCCTCTCCACATGCTATCCTCCCTTACTCTGATTAATACCCTCCTGTCCCCTCTCCACATGCTATCCTCCCTTACTCTAATTAATACCCTCCTGTCCCCACTCAACATGCTATCCCCCCTTCCCTCTAATCAATACCCTCCTGCCCCCTCTCCACATGCTATCCTCCCTTACTCTAATCAATACCCCCCTGCCCCCTCTCCACATGCAATCCTCCCTTACTCTCATCAATACCCTCCTGTCCCCACTCAACATGCTATCCCCCCTTCCCTCTAATTAATACCCTCATGCCCCCTCTCCACATGCTATCCTCCCTTACTCTAATTAATACCCCCCTGCCCCCTCTCCACATGCTATCCCCCCTTCCCTCTAATTAATACCCTCCTGTCCCCTCTCCACATGCTATCCCCCCTTCCCTCTAATTAATACCCCCCTGCCCCCTCTCCACATGCTATCCTCCCTTACTCTAATTAATACCCTCCTGCCCCCTCTCCACATGCTATCCTCCCTTACTCTATTTAATACCCTCCTGTCCCCACTCAACATGCTATCCCCCCTTCCCTCTAATTAATACCCTCCTGCCCCCTCTCCACATGCTATCCTCCCTTACTCTAATTAATACCCTCCTGTCCCCACTCAACATGCTATCCCCCCTTCCCTCTAATTAATACCCTCCTGCCCCCTCTCCACACGCTATCCTCCCTTACTCTAATTAATACCCTCCTGCCCCCTCTCCACATGCTATCCTCCTAACTCTAATTAATACCCTCCTGCCCCCTCTCCACACGCTATCCTCCCTTACTCTAATTAATACCCTCCTGCCCCCTCTCCACATGCTATCCTCCTTACTCTAATTAATACCCTCCTGCCCCCTCTCCACACGCTATCCTCCCTTACTCTAATTAATACCCTCCTGCCCCCTCTCCACACGCTATCCTCCCTTACTCTAATTAATACCCTCTTGTCCCCTCTCCACACGCTATCCTCCCTTACTCTAATTAATACCCTCCTGCCCCCTCTCCACACGCTATCCTCCCTTACTCTAATTAATACCCTCTTGTCCCCTCTCCACACGCTATCCTCCCTTACTCTAATTAATACCCTCTTGTCCCCTCTCCACATGCTATCCTCCCTTACTCTAATTAATACCCTCCTGTCCCCTCTCCACATGCTATCCTCCCTTACTCTAATTAATACCCTCTTGTCTCCTCTCCACATGCTATCCTCAGCCGAATCCCAGCCTTCAGCCAGGACCAGGCCGCTCCTCCATCAGGTAACCTTCCTCTCCTATCGCCTCTCCTCCTCTACCTCCATCGGTTTCCCTTCTACCCTCCCTCAAATCCCTGTCCTCCTGGCCCAGCGGAGTTTCTTCTCCCCCTCCATTTCCCCCAGTCAACTAGTTCCCTCCCTTCCCCCAGACCGCTAACCGTCTGGCCCTGTGTTCCATGAGAGCCCCGCCCCTCCCAACATACGTTTTAAACCACTAACTGTTGCTCACCCAGTCATCAGTTACCCTGTGGTAACGTTAAATGGGGCCCGTTTAATAATCTAGAATCGTACAGGACGACAAGGGTTATCGATTAATGATGTTTATAGCCGTTCCTAAGGTCGTCCAAAAGTGTTGAATTAAGTTGATCCACATCGTCCTTGGGTCTCTATGGCTTCACAGTGCCGCCTGTCCACAAAATCATTGTGTTTTCTTTATTATCGAATAAATTAAACCCATGATTTGTCATATTAAAAGGGTATTTCATATGGACTATTTTTGCTCTATAGCACAAATAGACTTTTCCCGCGTATACGATGAGTTTAAGACCGTATACAATCTGACAATTCTTAAACAATGTGTATTGGTATACTGGGTCGCCATGCATTTTCATCTTCCTCTTCAAAGGTCGCCAGAATCGAAACAAACAACACATATACCATCGTGATGAAAACCAGCTTTTAACTAGCTAACACGCAAGGTATCTTAAACAAAAATATCTAAAAAGATGGCTGACTGAACATACCTTCTGATTGTGTTTAATATGTAGAACGCTGTGACCGTCTAACGCCATATTGTCAAACACAAAGCAAGACCACCTTTTCTATTCTATGAAAATCCTTCTGAAAGACAAAGATGAAAGAAACACTCTCAGATTCTTGATGCGTGGTTTATTGAACATCAATTAGTTCATCCCGACAGAAGAACTGTATTATTACATTACACAAAGAGTCTGCCGTATTCTGAACCTGAAAAGGTGCAACTTGATTCCTTTCTCCCTGTTCAAATTGTAGCACTTTGGGAGATTGCAGAACTTGATGCTCGTATTTTCTTTCTGAATGCTGGCAAATGTACATCCGCGTCATCCATGAAGTACGTACGTAAAATCTCGGAACATTTTGATCCCCTCTCCATCGTGTAGGCAATAGAACAAAGAAGGAGCACACGCAGAATTTCCTAATCCCTCTTATTGTGTAGGTACTTAATGGATGACCGCATAATGATCTGGAGAAACGATAACGGGACACAGTTCTCTCTCTGTGTTCATCACCAGCCACACTCCCAATCTTACCCTAGCTGTGGTGAAATTATCACTCTTTGAGCACTCGGAGCAAACATTTACAATTACACAAGACATTTCATGCCTAGAAACAAAGATGATTTGCAGGCATCAGGAGGAGGAGGAGGAGGAGTCATGACAACGGATCGTCTCAGGATATCTGAAGTTATCTTTCTCGATACAGAGAAACACACCACAACACGTTTTGTCACAACTTCATGTATAAACCTTCTACTTTGGTCAAAGGTGCATATGACCAGCACTAATAACAAGATACACTAATATTTATCCTGTACATAACAGCATTCATTTTCAGATGAAACTCAGGTTAAATGGTGATCCCTGATAATTACTTTTCGATCATTCCTCGCAAAGACATATCTAAAAGCACAGGTAGATTGTCAGTAATCAACGTTCTTATCCTGGTTGAAACTGGATGACAAAAATTGAATCTATCTTGAAACAAAAGCAGATGAGAGAAAGCAACATTTAACATCAAACTAATCCGATAAATATAAATAAATGACATAAATAAGACGTATGAATAGCAAATATCCATAGACTATAATACCAATATGGATTGTGTCAAGACTAGGTCATCATTTACAGCATGTTTTCGAAATGAAACTCTGATGCAGTTGGGTAATTCATCTACTTAACAGTAAGCTTCTATACGGAGCCAAAGTGGACCCGCTGAAACCGCAGATACCCGTTCACAAAACACCATTTCCGGAGATAGATGCTCAGTACTTTGACTATATAGGTTCGAGATTATGTGTCATTCTCTGATCTTTTAAATGCATATTTTTGATACACTTACCAACTGTCACTGTAGCTTCGAGACAGACGTTTTCAGAGAGGATAGTAAACTACACTCAAATAGTAACAAACGAGACCCAAAACAAAATTCTAGCCTTGAGCCCCCATAGCTTTAGCACTAAGCCTTGTTCTTACTCGCCTCCGGAAATTCTGTTTTCAGCAGGGGTTTCTGTGGGGTTTTTTTGCTCCTTATATCCTCCCAGGCCCCGGCTTGGTGTATCCCTCACATTGAGTCACTCATTAAGGGAGCAGCTCACAGGAGGTAGCATTGTAAGGACAGTTCTATCAAGTTGACTATTGTATAAATTATGGATTTTCAACATTTTTGGAATGTTGTTACCATTTCCCGAGGGAGAACAACATCCCCAAAACTTAACTTAAGTTCAAATTTAAAATCTTTAAAGTGGCAAACGTGAATGTAGTTCAGGTCTCGCACATATTATCTTGGTATTTACATTATGCACCGATAAAAACTCCTCAGTGGAGACCTCTGGCGACACCGACACGGTTCAGCGCGCGTCACATCGTAACGCGTCAGTGTCCGGACTCCGCTACATCCAATAAATAACGAACCAGAAAACAGCCTCCTCTGTAAACACAATGTCCGTATTCCCAGGTCAGCACGATTCTCAAAGTAGCTGGCACACAACCAAAAATAGATTTCGATAAAAATGCTGGAGCCGTCGCACCATCTAGCGGTGAGGTGGAGAACTAGTCGCTGTCACTTCCTGATTCACTCAACCGGAGATCCTCGCCTGCAAGAGGAAGGGATGTATTATAGTGCATCATTCAATATGAAATGATGTATTACAGTGCATCATTCAATATGAAATGATGTATCACAGTGTAGTATTCAATATGAAATGATGTATTACAGTGCATCATTCAATATGAAATGATGTATCACAATATAGTATTCAATATGAAATGATGTATTACAGTGTAGTATTCAATATGAAATGACGTATTATAGTGCATCATTCAATATGAAATGATGTATTACAGTGTAGTATTCAATATGAAATGATGTATTATAGTGCATCATTCAATATGAAATGATGTATCACAATATAGTATTCAATATGAAACAAGGATTAAAAGTTGGCATGGCATTGCCATGATTTCGGTTTCAACAGGTAATAAGGGAGGGAGGGAGGGAGGGGAGGGAGGGAGGTGGAAGCCTGTTGCAATATATAAAAATACACTACTGTAACATAAATATCAAAGATGAATGCACCACCGTATTTGGAGGCAGAGTCTTGACCAATGTCTTGAGCTAGAGGGAGGGAGGGAGGGAGGGAGGTGGAAGCCTTTTGCAATATATATAAATACACTGAACCACAAGAGGTGCCTATACAATATATAAAAATACACTACAGTCGCTGGGTACGGACCCGGTATTGAGGGAGGGAGGGAGGGAGGGAGGGAGGGAGGGAGGGAGGGAGGGAGGGAGGGAGGGAGGGAGGGAGGGAGGGATTCATTGAACCGCAACGGGTGTGCTTGTGACCTATTTGACCTAGGCCCTGTTTCATAAGCAGCGCTTGTAATAATGTACAGGGTTCGTACATAGACAGCTCAATAAAATTCCAGGCTTTTTCCAGGCTTTTCCAGGCTCTAATATTGTTTTTTCCAGGCACATCTGGTCACTGTTTTTAAAACCATGTCTGATTCATCACCAAATTTAGTCTTCCTTACTACCTAGGGGTTTTATGCAAAATTATGAAACAGGGCCCTGATTCCATCCAACGCGTCTGGTATCGGCGCCCGCGGGACCCACCCGCTAGGGAGGGAGGGAGGGAGGGAAGGAGGGAGGGAAGGAGGGAGGGAGGTGGAAGCCTGTTGCAATATATATAAATACACTGAACTGCAACGGGTGCCTATACAATATATAAAAATACACTGCTGTCGCTGCCCGCGCCCGGTATCGGCGGTATCGAAGCTGTAATTATTCAGAATACATTACTGTAATGTATTATAATGTAAGCCGCAAAAACTGTTCCCCGTCTCCCCTAATATATTTCGGTCTTGACCTACAGGTCAAACCGAAATAATGATGTATTATAGTGCATCATCCAATATGAAATGATTTATCACAATATAGTATTCAATATGAAATGATGTATTATAGTGCATCATTCAATATGAAATGATGTATTACAATATAGTATTCAATATGAAATGATGTATTATAGTGCATCATCCAATATGAAATGATTTATCACAATATAGTATTCAATATGAAATGATGTATTATAGTGCATCATTCAATATGAAATGATGTATTACAATGTATTATTCAATATGAAATGATATATCAAACAGGGATGTCAGTTTGGGTAATAAAAAAGAGGAAATATTTTTCATGTGGAATTTATTGTGGTGAAAACAATGTAATTACATCGGTTTTAGCCAGGGAATAGAGGTGGAGTGTGAAAAGAGGTTTGGACCACTCTTTATTGGTGTGAATAAGACCCAATTTATTCTTTCCTTTTTCACACAAGAAAAATAGATTTTATAAACTGAAAATAAAAACCAGGATTTCCTTGGAAAACAGGAAAACTGTCATCTCTAACTACAGGCCATCATTCAATAGGAAATAATATATTAGAGTGCATCATGCATTATGCGTTTTATTATCACACCGTGTTTGTGTCACGTTTTATCAAAACATTATAAAACTCTTTGTGCTTTTTGAAAACTGATAATTCCTTTTATCATTTTTAAACTCGAAAGTAAGACAGGGTTGCCAGTCTGGGTCGGAAAAAGGCTGTGAAATATTTTGTATTGCAATACAGGGTTTACGCATTACATACGCATTACAGTGGGGAATCAAGGAAAAGCTTAAATTTTTACATGGGTCAGTGGAGAGGTACAGTGGGGATCATGGGCTGTGGCTGAATTGGGTAATTTAGCAGTTGGTATATCAATAATTCAGTCGGAATAATTTTTTTCATCCTTGACTAAGAGGCAATTGCATAAAACTCACTATTAACAGTAATGTGGAGAAAACCTTTTTTTTTTTTTGGGGTGTTTCGGGGTTGTATTTTTTTGTCGGGAGGGCAGAGGTGGGCGGTGCTGTGCTAGGAGTGCATTCTAACCTCATCGATTTAATCAAATGAGAGTAAAACCAAGGACAATATTTCAAATAGTTGTTATATTCAGTAAAAATAAACAAGAGGATGTATACATCATACATATCTGTTTCAATTTTACCTGTGTTTGTTTGTTTGTTTGTTTGATTGATTTTACGTCCGGTCAACCGTTGCAGGTCCTTTCCAGACTTCCTCACTGTTTACAATCATGGATTCCTCCAATGATTTTCAAGTTTGTTTGTTTGTTTGTATACTAACTCAACTTTGGTCTGCTTGTAGCAGTGGGACCCTATGCCCGTTTTATAGTGCTGCCTCACTGAAGGGCTGTGCCGCAGACCATTGACACAACACTCCTGTGTAAACTGAGTCGGAAATAAAGATATTGAATAGAATTGAATACGAGTATCATACGGACGTTTAAAACCTAATCTCCTTTGTCACATGGCTGTTGTTGTATTCTCAGGCACCACTCATAAACCATCTGTACACTCCACCTTGGTTCCCACAGCTTTGGGGTTCTGAACAACATCCCGATAACACAGCAGTCAGCAGACTGAGAGCTCTAAAAGTGCCAGTGGTGAGGTCGTTGTGAGCAGTCGGCCTGTTTACTAAGAGTTAATTAAGAAACCTGAGCAAACTCCTGCACACCACACACTGAGTGTTTGTGACGCCAGCCAGCTTTATTTGTGGGTTCCTCCTTAAAACAATTTTATTCAACAAGCCCCAGGTTCTTACTTGAGCTATTACAATCAATCATATATTATCTTACACTTCTATTTCCACCTCTAAACATTTGTAACAGTAGTCATTCATCTGTTTCTCCTCTTCTCGTCGGAACAGAAATTCTTATTTAGTTCATTCTAACCCCACTTAAGGGGTCACCCCGCTAAAGGGGACACTTTGCTCGGAATGGAGGGTGTCCCTTTAAGTTGAGCTCATATCCCATCGAGTTCGAAACGACGTGAATTACATAGATTAATATTGTATTTACATGTATCATCCACCTTTTTCTGACAAGTAGGGCATTGATATTAGTTCATTTACATACCAACTCCCTTTTCATACATAATGATTTACCTATGTGCCAACTTTTGCTACCGGGATCATACCACATGTTTGTATTCTCTGGGTCTGTAGATCATCTTAAACTGGGATGGACATAGGGATACAAAGGGGGCATTGTTAAACTTTGAAAGTCAGTTGAATTTCAGAAGGACAAAGAGCCACAGTAAGCCACAGTTTTTTGTTTCTTTGTGTTGTTTTATGTCTTGGTCGGCTGGTTACGTCCTTTTGAGACTGACTCATTGGTTGACCTATGTGGTTATCGAAAGGTATACTAACTCAACTTTGGTCTGCTTGTAGCAGTGGGACCCTATGCCTGTGTTATAGTGCTGCCTCACTGAAGGGCTGTGCTGCATACCATTGACACAACACTCCGTATTATACTGACAACGGCAAACCAGTCGCTGCACAAAACCAATTGGGTCAGCATGCTGATGAGTATGAAGCTACTCCCTGTAATTGACTACAGGTCAAGCCAGCTGACAGTACCAGACTGCTTTGGTCACATGAGTTCTCCATTGTTCTTTTCTATAGCTTTTCGAAAACTTTCGTTTCCTAAAGAAACTTCACAATTTCTTTCTTTCCAGTGTGGCTGAATACACTGGTCATGGATGTTCACATTGAATGTACTTATCCCTGCTTTTCTTTGTTGCTTCGTTACAGTGCCATACTGTCGGCCACCTGTTGACTGCTTCATGAACAGACAATGGCTCTGTACCCTACATCTTCGGGCGTCAGTTCTTTTCCCAGTATCTTGTGTTTCCCTCACTCCTCGAGCCGCCTTATTCAGAAACTCCACCTTCAACAATACCTCCGATTACAGCGGAGGTTGGTACGGCATGACTCGGTCGTCAAATTAGTTGTACAGTTTTTTGTCTGTATCACTTAGCGTCCGCTAATTCGACTCCTATCGACTGGATAACGAAGAGCTGTAATGGACCTAATACATGGTATTTCACTCCCAGCCTGATAAACCAACTGGAAACGGTCGAGAGCCTCGAGGGTGGAGTCCGCGGAAACCACGATAGCTCAGTTTGAACGCGTCAGATACCGCAGTCGTGAAAGCTTAGTGAGTTGACCACACCGATATGAATCTTTTTTCAATGTTTTTAAAACTCCTGAAAGCTTAGTGAGTTTACCATACCGATATGAAACTTTTTTAAACTCAGTAGGTGGCAGCAGGAGACTCTCAGGCGAGGACAGAAATAAAAACCTCGTATGACAAGTAGAGAGGTTATTACGCTCTATTCTGCAGAACAACATCACGGAAACAGACACAGTGTTGTGAACGGGTATCTGTGGTTTCAGCGGGTCCACTTAGGCTCCGTATTCCAATTATTAAACTTTAAAATGAACCAAACAATTATAATAACCAACCAATTGTTTCCTAGGAACCACCATATTCATAACAAATACGATCACAACAAAGTACTCAATGGACCACAAATAGAAAAGAAATCACCAATAAACTGCATGAAGAACGAACAGTTGCAACATAAGCAAATATCCCCCCTTCTGCCTATCTCGATGTCCAACTAAACCCCTAATACAGTATATAAAGACAATCTTCAAACCTTTAGGGCTATCTTACATATTGTGTTGGGACAAAATGGACAAAATGTTATATTTCCTTCGTTTGACTTTGAATGTGTCAAAAATTCAGTTTGAATTGATAAATTATCAATATCAATAAATCACCAGGTTGCGCCACTGTGATTTGTAGCACATGCCTTTAATGGCCCATAATGTCATCAGATGCTATTGGATTAATGCAGCTATTTATTTGTATAAGTCTGTTATCTATCAATAATAATTTGTTTCCACTTCTGTTCTTCTGAAATTTTTGGTATCTGTGGTAGTTGTTTGTGATATCAGGAAAAGTGATATGTTTGTTTTTTTATTTTTCCGGCTGTGTGTTTCACCTGTGATCTTTCTATTTCTATCAATTTCATTTACGGTAGAGTGAAGTGGCCTCCTGTTCCTGTGAGTAGGGTGCTACACGTGCGTCCTCAACTTGTATTCCGTGTCTGCCAGCTATTGAGTGTGTCATCTGGAGGAGGTGTTGGTGTTGGACTGGGTGGTGTGTTATTACTGCTGCGTCATCTACCCTTAGTTACTGTCGGTGTAGTGTAGGTGTTTCTTGACTCGTGAGGAAAGTGAGGTGGTAGTGGCGGTATAGAGTGTACGAGTGGTAGATATAGGAGTTGGTGCTGATGTTCACAATGGCCGAGTGCTGTCTTTCGTAGTGTAGAGAGTGAAGGTGTTGGTGTTTATAGTGATGTTGGTGTTGACGTATATATTGAAAGTGTTGGTGTATATTCAAGTTGTTGATGTATACATTGAAGGTGTTGGTGTATATATTGAAGGTGTTGGTGTATATATTGAAGGTGTTGGTGTATATATTGAAGGTGTTGGTGTATATATTGAGGGTGTTGGCGTATATATTGAAGGTGTTGGTGTATATATTGAAGGTGTTGGTGTATATATTGAGGGTGTTGGTGTATATATTGAAGGTGTTGGTGTATATATTGAAGGTGTTGGTGTATATATTGAAGGTGTTGGTGTATATATTGAAGGTGTTGGTGTATATATTGAATGTGTTGGTGTATATATTGAAGGTGTTGGTGTATATATTGAAGGTGTTGGTGTATATATTGAGGGTGTTGGTGTATATATTGAAGGTGTTGGTGTATATATTGAAGGTGTTGGTGTATATATTGAAGGTGTTGGTGTATATATTGAAGGTGTTGGTGTATATATTGAAGGTATCAGTGTATATATTGAAGGTATCAGTGTATATAGTGATGTTGGCATTGGTGATGTAGACAGCAAAGGTGTTAGTGTAGATAGTATTGCTCATGTTACTATAGCTTGTGGTGTTGGTGTTAGTGTGGATAGTGGTGTTAGTGTAGATCGTGGTGTTAATGTTGGTGTACATAGCCTTGTCAGTGTTAGTGAAGATAGTGCTGTTAGTGCAGATAGAGGTGCTAGTGTTTGTGTAGATAGTAATGTTAGTGTTAGAGGTGTTGGTGGTGCTTCGTTTACTGGTGGCGTAGATAGTGCTGTTAGTGTTAGAGGTGTTGGTGGTGTTACGTTTACTGGTGGCGTAGATAGTGGTGTTAGTGTTAGAGGTGTTACGTTTACTGGTGGCGTAGATAGTGGTGTTGGTGTTAGAGGTGTTGGTGGTGTTATGTTTACTGGTGGCGTAGATAGTGGTGTTGGTGTTAGAGGTGTCGGTGGTGTTACGTTTACTGGTGGCGTAGATAGTGGTGTTGGTGTTAGAGGTGTTGGTGGTGTTATGTTTACTGGTGGCGTAGATAGTGGTGTTAGAGGTGTTGGTGGTGTTACGTTTACTGGTGGCGTAGATAGTGGTGTTAGTGTTAGTGGTGTTGGTGGTGTTACGTTTACTGGTGGCGTAGATAGTGGTGTTAGTGTTAGAGGTGTTGGTGGTGTTACGTTTACTGGTGGCGTAGATAGTGGTGTTAGTGTTAGAGGTGTTGGTGGTGTTACGTTTACTGGTGGCGTAGATAGTGGTGTTAGTGTTAGTGGTGTTGGTGGTGTTACGTTTACTGGTGGCGTAGATAGTGGTGTTAGTGTTAGAGGTGTTGGTGGTGTTACGTTTACTGGTGGCGTAGATAGTGGTGTTAGTGTTAGTGGTGTTGGTGGTGTTACGTTTACTGGTGGCGTAGATAGTGGTGTTAGTGTTAGAGGTGTTGGTGGTGTTACGTTTACTGGTGGCGTAGATAGTGGTGTTGGTGTTAGAGGTGTTGGTGGTGTTATGTTTACTGGTGGCGTAGATAGTGGTGTTAGTGTTAGAGGTGTTGGTGGTGTTATGTTTACTGGTGGCGTAGATAGTGGTGTTAGTGTTAGTGGTGTTACGTTTACTGGTGGCGTAGATAGTGGTGTTAGTGTTAGAGGTGTTGGTGGTGTTACGTTTACTGGTGGCGTAGATAGTGGTGTTAGTGTTAGAGGTGTTACGTTTACTGGTGGCGTAGATAGTGGTGTTAGTGTTAGAGGTGTTGGTGGTGTTACGTTTACTGGTGGCGTAGATAGTGGTGTTGGTGTTAGAGGTGTTGGTGGTGTTATGTTTACTGGTGGCGTAGATAGTGGTGTTAGTGTTAGTGGTGTTACGTTTACTGGTGGCGTAGATAGTGGTGTTAGTGTTAGAGGTGTTGGTGGTGTTACGTTTACTGGTGGCGTAGATAGTGGTGTTAGTGTTAGTGGTGTTACGTTTACTGGTGGCGTAGATAGTGTTGTTAGTGTTAGAGGTGTTACGTTTACTGGTGGCGTAGATAGTAATGTTAGTGTTAGAGGTGTCGGTGGTGTTACGTTTACTCGTGGCGTAGATAGTGGTGTTAGTGTTAGTGGTGTTACGTTTACTGGTGGCGTAGATAGTGGTGTTAGTGTTAGAGGTGTTGGTGGTGTTACGTTTACTGGTGGCGTAGATAGTGGTGTTAGTGTTAGTGGTGTTACGTTTACTGGTGGCGTAGATAGTGTTGTTAGTGTTAGAGGTGTTATGTTTACTGGTGGCGTAGATAGTGGTGTTAGTGTTAGAGGTGTTGGTGGTGTTATGTTTACTGGTGGCGTAGATAGTGGTGTTAGTGTTAGAGGTGTTACGTTTACTGGTGGCGTAGATAGTGGTGTTAGTGTTAGAGGTGTTGGTGGTGTTACGTTTACTGGTGGCGTAGATAGTGGTGTTGGTGTTAGAGGTGTTGGTGGTGTTACGTTTACTGGTGGCGTAGATAGTGGTGTTAGTGTTAGAGGTGTTGGTGGTGTTATGTTTACTGGTGGCGTAGATAGAGGTATTGGTGTAGATAGAGGTGCTAGTGTTTGTGTAGATAGTGTTGTTAGTGTTAGTGTTGGTGTTACGTTTACTGGTGATGTAGATAGCGGTGTTGGGCTTCATCCAGGAGAATCATTACAGATCTCCACTCTCACCTTATCTTCCTACTCCCGAGTCGTTCAAGTCCATCAGCTTATCTGTAGCAGTAGCGCTAAATTACACCGACCAGCGCCACTGTCCGTGCACGCACACAGAGCAACTCCTGGGGCCCGTTCAATAATCTAAGATCGTAGATGAAGCCCCTTTTCTGTACCTCCTACAAGGGTCATCGTTTGATAATATTTAAGTCTGTTCACTAAGACACTATTAGCCGTCTATAAGGTCGTCCATAATTATCTCGCATCGTCCCTGGGTCTCTCTGGCATACAGAAAAGGGTCTACGTGTACGATCCTAGATCCCGTAGGATACCACTATACACAGCTGTGTAAACAATGGGATGTACTGGTGTACAGGCATGGAAACCAACCTAATGTAAAGATCTGGTCTATACATCCTTATATCATGACCAATTATATTGGTTTCTATGCGAAGAGATCAATCGTCAAAATTGCCCATACATGTGTTTATTAGTAAACAAAATGATTGAATTGGAACAGTCACCATTTCGTAGAAGCTCCCAACTGCCCTGATGTTTACAGTATGGCAGCCATGTAGTGAATGGCATATTTACTCTCATTATTGCTTGCTCTAGTTCCTTACCTGCTCACATGGTGGCAGGGCACTCTAATGATGACACTCTTGAGTTGTTGGTGTCAGGAGCACCCTGTGTGGCAAACCAGAACGAGACTGGTCATATCTTATTGGCTGTTGGTTCAACAACCAATCAAGATACAGAGCACACAACCTAAAGGTTGGATTCCATTTGGCTGAATTTTGTGCCAATCACTGCTCGGGCTCTAATTGGATGTATCATGCTTTAACCCAGATCTGAATACGGACAGAACATTCAGGTAAATGTAATTAAGCCTTAAACCTGCAATACACTGTCCCCCGTAGATTGTATCTAAGCTCCTTCAGTCTGTCAGCATATCTCATAGCTGTACCCCATACTCCTGTGTCTGAATTCTGACTCAATTACTCTTAAGGTCTATACTCTACTCTATACTCTAGGTCTATACAGCTAGTAGGTACCTGGACCTTACACCATATGATTGAAGCTTCTACCATCTTTAATGATGTGTATTAAGGAAATAAAGAGTATCTAAATATGTTAAACAAACTGAAAAAAATGGGAATAAATACTTTTAAACTGAAGCATTAAAAAAGAAGATACACGACTAGGTTACCCTTCATGCTCTACAATGCACAAATGCATTGAATTGAATGCGTGTCAGGTGCATAGGAAGGTCTGATACAAGCAGCCATAATCTCTAAGGACTAGACGCGTAGTAATACCCGAGCAAATGCGAGGATATTACGTAGAGCCTAATCCGAGGTAATTATGGCCGCTTTCATCTGAAACCAGTATTTATTATTCAGCTTTGCAAATTTAAATCATCAAAGAAAAGACAAAATGGCCGCCGATCTCCCCATGCACTGTTTTGGGTCTATTTTGTACATAAGAGACTATTTTTCCCGTAATCTCCGCATTGCGAATTACAGTTCCTATGTTTAGTATGGAGACTCCGTAGTCGGTGGATGATAAATCAGCAGATTAGCCTCTTTCCATTGACGACGAGCGACGAACGTCTCGAAACAAACTGTCGTCTCACGAGATATCGCGATACAAATACTGCGGAGATGTAGCCTCAAGTCACCTCACTCTCCAAGCAGATTCTTGACGGTAGTCCTTCTGACAGCGATGCGCGCGCACGATGTGAACCTCTCTGAGAATGCCGCCTCGTCCAGCCCCTGTCTGTCTGAGTGAGTGTGTGTGCGGGGGGCGGGGGGCGGGGGGAACATCTAGGTGAGGCGCGTGGAGGAGGTGTCAGGTCACGTGGCCTACTCACGTGACCTGCGGGAGCGGGTGTCGGGGGTGAAGAGGTACGTCCGTCTCCATCACAGTCTCTCCACTAACTGAATGCTGTCCCGGGGTGGGTTCGCGTCAAGTATCGGCCACATAGGTAATATTCCCTGCCGGCCGCCATTTTGCCCCCAAGTAGGTGTTCTTTGCCATATAAATATGTGCATCTTTATTTACAAGAAGAACACAAAATACCCCCAGAGTACTCAGAATTTATGATATTTGAAAAATTGGCAGATGGGGCAGATTTTGTCCCAAACAGGCAGGTCGATGCAGAGATATAAGCAGGCGCAGGAAGCAAAGAGCAGGATCTATGCTAGGAGAGTGCTATTATCGGCCAACTAGTGACAACTTCATGGACTAACAATGGCTCTGGACCTTTTAGGGCACAGGGTGATTGCTAGTTCCGCCATCATCCGTCAAGGAAATTGTAAGATAAAGCCACTTTAGTCATGGGGACAACCTTTATTATCTGCTGTTATAGTCTACAAATACTTATGAGACGAGCTTAAAACCCCTCAGTGGCAAGCCAAGAAAAATATTTAAATCCATTGATAACTGGACCTGCTACCTGATGTTTTACTTGGTGTCAGGAGGCAAGATGGCCGCCTCCATAAGACAATGGCTAGGTGCGCTATATACGGCACAGCACAGTCCCGCGGCACACTCCAGTACATCAAGCCCTCTGAACACGCCCTCTCCCCCGTTCCCCGACCCAAGGCCACTTCTAGGTGTGTTTATCTTGAGATGCTATGTATTTAGGTCGACGGATCAGAACAAACAATGAAGGAGCAACACAATATGCGGCGCGTTTACATTTGATTCCCTACACTAACATCTACAATTACCAGTCCGTGTACGAACGGCAGTGGGCCGTGTGATTACAAAACCAAAGAGATCCGTATACAAAAAGAAATATTGTAAATGAATATAAAAGAATAGTATACAATAGAGATATCAAATAGCAATGCCAAATAAATTACAAAAAACTCAAAATCGTAAGTACTAAAAACAATAAGTACTCTATATACTCGTTGTTATGTACAAGCTTTGGACCATCGTAGAATTTATTTATCATTGTCAAATTACAAAATTGCTGCGAAAATGGGAAGGACTCACGTAAACTCATGTACTCATTACTTTAATCAGATGATTGGTCTAATGACAAAAATAACCAAATCTCTACTTTGATTCTCTCAATTGAGACTCTTAAGATATATCATACAAAAAAAGTGATAAGTATTCCAGTAAAACGGATTCAACTTGTTTGGACATCTTCTTGTATCACTTTTTTATATATAAATAACAAACGAGCACATAGAGCGATTTTAATATTTTCATCAAAAGAAACAAGGTATGAGAGGACGTAACAACAAGGTGAATATGTTTTACTTTTATTATATACCTTCAAATTGAAATAAATGTTGAAATATTTAGGAAAAATATGACATCAAGCCATATCCAGAAGTCACTAAGGATGTATGTTAAGATTCTTACAAAAAATAGAACATATTTACTATTCTAATTTTTGTAATATATGTTCTGGTAATATTTAACTATAATTTTATGTTTATTAACACTGTTATACTTGCCGGCGTCGATTGCATATTCAGAGTATGTGTGTATTTATTTCCATACCAGCATACTGTGTGGTATGGCAATACTACCTTTACCCTAGCAGAGGTTGCTATCTGTGTGACTTACCAGCGTAGGTATATGGTATGGTTTTAATTTCCTTAAAAAAAAGCCTCTAAGATATATCATGCGAAAAAAGTGATAAGTAATGTATTCTCTGAACTTGGAAAAAAAAATGGGACAGAGTTGATAATGTTCCAGTTTGGTCATCGTATTTGGCGGCCGATATCGAGCACGGCAGGTATGCGGAGCACGTCAGTTACCGACCCCTCCCCCCCCCCCCCCCTCACACACACACACCTCACAACCTCCCCCCACAGTCTACGGCCCGCGGCGGCCCTCCACTCTCCGCCCGGCGAAGCTGTGTACATTTCCTGGATTCCTGGAACACGCGGCGCGGCCGTGCCGGGAGTTGGCGGGTACGCGCGTACCGCGTGTGGCGGGTCGCCCGAGGAGGCCCCCCGCCGAGGTGAGAGCGGCGCGCGGAATGCCCGGCACCGCAGGCGGCGGACAAACGGTGATCTCAGAGAATGACCGCCGCTAATCACCGGCCACGTGATATATGGCAGGCGCATGTGATTTCAAATTCTACGGTCTACTTATACATGACAAGGTGTGCGCTACTCTCACAAAGACATCACGGATGGAGTAATGTAGGGAAACAGGCTTACCGCGGCTGTACGTGATTAATAATCATTAAAACTGACCATTCGATGAAGCGATCCCGACAGGGATGCCAATTGGGGGTCAGAAAAAAAAGTGGATTTTTTTTTGTAATGGAAATATAGGGTCAACAATGTGCACCAAAAGCCATGAACTATTCTATAAACAAGTATCAATATCTTGGCTCGAAATCTAAGCCTAATATACAAACAAACAAAATTTTTTTTCAGCCGATCCCAAACAATCGGCTCATTCAAGCGGTAGCTGCCATACAATAAACACCTAGCCTCGTACAGAACAAACAACTAATATACAAAATTTAGAAAAAATTCCTTTCTGTCCTTTACTACTTTGCTTAGGCTTGGGAAAGACTCGGAGGCGGGTAGGGGGGGGGGGGTAGTCTAACTTCCTCCACTCTCCCCTAACAAAAAGGAACTGACTTAGTGTGGAAATCAGGCCGGTGTCTGACCCAACATTTGGCCAGGGAGACTAGCCCCAGTCCCTGTGCCCTACGTCTTACCCCTGCCGCCACCGCCTCCCTTACCCAGGGATGAAAGTCGGGACTGATGATAAAGTCGGAAAGAAAAAAAAACAAAAAAAACTGGGGCGTATTCGGGGGGGGGGGGACGCCACCCCCCCCCCCCCCCCCCGTGCCGTCAAACAAAATTTCTGCAATTGACGGAACTCTGACGGCAGTGTCAACGGCCCTTGGCGCGTTTAACTGCCGCCAAAGTACTGACAAATCTAACGGCCCATGGAGGTTTATACGCCGTTGGTGAGAGCCTGCTGCCAGAAATATCTGTAACTTCTTGGAATTTAGTTTTATTTTATGATTTTCATACTTTGTTAATGGTCATATTTCAAGATGCAGAAATTTCTGATTTCCGTCAATTGTCGGCGAACTTGCATCCCTGCTTACCCCCACCCTACTCTCCAGCTCACAGATGACACATACATATTGATTTATTCTAGAAATTCACTGAATGCTCATAATCAAAGACTTGAGCAATTCTAGTGGCCAGGGGTCTGTGGGTATATTCACGGGCTGTGATCCTGGCCTATGGTGGACCTGTTCCGTGTTTTAATAACTCTGATAACTCAGCAGATATGATGTTAAATGTAAACTACTATATTATTTGCAATAATGAAGTTCAAATAACAGAATTTCATAAAATGACCTTTGATATATCAGTAAGTCTACCACTGCCGGGGATGAAGGAGAAAGGTGGCTACAGACCACACAATATAGACATGGTATGAGAAGGACTGCCCTTTGACATAGCAGTAAATCTACCACTTTCGGGGACGAAGGAGAAGGTTGGCTGTACACCGCACCACATAGATATGGTATGAGAAGGACTGGCCTTTGATATAGTAGTAAATTTACCACTGCTGGCGGTGAAGGAGAAAGATAACTGGAGTGAGACTCGAACCCAAGTCCCACAACCTTGAGATTACGAGCCAGTGCTCTTAACTAGTGAGCTAACTCCCCACCACATACGCCCTTCTTTTTCTATGATAGAGAATGCGAGAACGAGTGTTTCTGTACATTTGCTTTCCACTAATTGATATAACAGCAAAGTAAACACATTCCAGCATGCCTTTCCCAACGAACAAACTGCTTTTCAGAGATTGACTAGGCTCTAAGAACACCAACCAGATGTACAGTGAGAATTCTATCCAGGAAATCTATTGACCACCCACTCTTATCTATCTACCAGCCCATTTGAAGTTATCTGAACTTAAAACCTCTCTAAACGAATTCGTTATGAATTTTATCAGTTTACGAAATCATGAATCTTGACATTATTTGATATGTTATATAACAGTATAAATATCTTTGTATCAAAGGGTATATATAGTATGTTTTGTTTATAAAACTCACCCATGATTCAGCGTACTACTGCTACCAGGGCAGGGCCAAGTCATGAAAATCAACTTTCTATAGTTGACACTTAAGCCCCCTTCATTGTTTCCGAATATCATATGTATTATTCAACGACCCAAGAAAATTGTATCATATTTTGGATAACAATAAAGAAATGATTGAAAAAAAACCTGTAAAAGGAATACACTGGGCCATCATTTCGTGAGAATTTAAATAAGCGGGTTTAGCTACACGGGAATAAAGACGAAGGATTTCTCGATGTACAATGAAAAGCAATCTAAGCTTCAAAATGGAAAAGCAATGCATCTACCCATTTGAAGTTATATACAATATTCACAGATCGTGTATAATAAGGCGAAGATGCATTGAAAGTGACGGTTTTCAGTAAAATCTAGAAACCTATGAGACATCGACACGCCGACTCTGCCCGATCACACCGTCTCCCGACCAATCCGTCGGGTCGGTGAGAATCGGTGATCTATTTGTTGATGTACTTCACTGACCCGATCACACCGCTTTCCGATGATAACTGGGCATTTCTAGAACCCATAAGACAGCGACATCTACCACCGATTCTCACCGATCCGATCGACGACGAGAATCGGGTACAAGAATGTCGATCTCTTAAACCTATAAGACAGCGACACACCGATTCTTCCCGATTACACCATTGCCCGATAGATCCGTCGGGTTGGTCAGAATCGATGAAGTTTATGTCATTGTATACACTTCACAAACCCGATTATAATCGGGTCGGGCATTACAAGCATGGGGGTAATGACCGACTCCGCCCGACCATAATGCCCATAAGACAGCGACATCTACCACCGATTCTCACCGATCCGATCGACGCTAATGATCGGAAACAATAATGTCGTTGTCTTATACACTAATACATCGGCAAACGGATTCTCCGATCACACCTATTACTTTGATAAACTCCTAAAACAACCCTATCGAGAACAAATCTATAGAGTGGCCGGGAGCCAAGAATTCAATCAGGTTACGAGAGAGATGTTCTCATCAAGCCCTCTAAATCTAAATTAAATCAAAAGTGATCGTTCCCTGAGAGAAACCCAAGTCAATAACACCTGGAAAAAATGGACGCAAAGACCTCGAACTATGGAATGGAATTTTGATTTGGTCAGGATGTCTTGATGAAGCCGGGCAGTAATATCGGACTGATATTACTTTCCGCTGGTAATAGGAGCGGGGAGCAGACATTCCGGGAGGTTGGCCCGCAGTGTCAGTCGCTCGGCCCGCTGCTCGCTTACAGACGCTACACTCGGTGAACTTGGTTAATTTGACGGCTCGCTCCCCGCCCTGCCACCAGTCGGCGCTGTTGACAGAGCATGTGGGATCAATCGTCCAAGTCCGTGTTCCCCTCCACAGAGCGGTCCGTGCTCCCTCTACACAGAGCGGTCCGTGTTCACTCTCTACAGAGCGGTCCGTGCTCCCTCTACACAGAGCGGGCTGCCTCTCGGGATGCCTGGATCCCCTACACCCCCCCCCCCCCCCCCCCACACACACAGACATACAGCTCCAGGGGCCCGTTTAATAATCTAGGATCGTACCTGAAGATCCTATTCTGTACCTCGTACTAGGGTTATCGTTTAATGATATTTAAGTCTCTTCAGTAAGACAATATTAGCCGTCCATAAGGTCGTCCACAAATGTTGAATAAAGTTGATCAAGAAGTGTTGAATAAGGTTGACCCACATCGTTCCATGATCTCTATGGCGTACATGTAGGATCCTAGATTATCAAACGGGCCAAAGGCCCCTCGCGGTTACTTGCTCTGTCCGACACCTCAGTCGCGCTCAACCAGACCGATTCAAAAGAACAAGTATTTATAAAGAACGACCTGACCATGCTGTACAAGATGATAATTTACGGTTCGTATGGAACGAGGCATTTACGCAGAATTCCCTACGAACCGTAAATCATAATTGAGTTTGTCGCATGTGCAAGCATGGTGGGTTGTTCTATTTTAACTATATACCCGAAATTAATAAAATAATTAACTCAATCTAGCCTAACAACTAATGGTTTAGTCTACGCAAACGGAAGAGAGTTCCGTAGGGTATTTTTACGTTACATGGCGAAACGGTGCATATTTATATACGGCATGGGTATATAGTAAATTATTATACATCTTTGGTCGTACATCTACAAAATACTACCAGCTTTCATCATCCACCTGATACAAGAATAATACAGAGTCGCTGTACTAAACCTATAGAGTCTACAGATTGCTGCTGACTAGAATACGGAAACAACGTCCTAGCGTGCAAAGTGGTGCGTGAGAAGATCGGCGGCTATTTTGTCTTTCCTTTGATAACTTATATTTGCAATGCTGAATAATGAATACACGTACATTACCATGATTTTGAGCTGCATGATCGTATTCCCCTTACAGCCGACATTAGTCAATATCCTCGCATTCGCTTAGATATCACTATGCGTCAACTACACGGAGAATACGATTATGTAGATCAAAATCATGGTGAAACTTTGTATGTATCAAATCATTATCTAATTTGCTACATTTAACTAGGACGCATTTCAACACTTGCTCAGTAGTCGCTGCCAACGCAAAATCCAACAAAACATATTTATGGAGTGTATGCAAAATACAATGAAGGTATCTCACATGGTCGGCTGTTGATTTCCTGGTGTCCTTTTCTGTATTTAATTAGGATTTATCAATAAGTATAAGGAGTAACCAACAAGTTTAGGTCGAAGTCATCATTCTCCACGAGTTTGATGCAGAGCGATACGAATAAGGTGAAGCCGAGTGATTATCATGTAGCTTTCAAATGAGTTGGAGAAGAACGACTTTGACCAAAACGAGTTGCTCTCGGTATACATGTACACTCTAAAAGAATGGATGACACACAGGACATAGATCATAGAGAATGAACTGCGATACTCGTCGGGGCATGGAGAATGAGTTCCCAATGTTGAGCCTATGGGACAAACCTACTCGGAGTGAGATGATGAATAATCTTGGGTCTGTAACTCCAAATCTTTTGCCCCATATCTAATGCATTTGCCGTGACATCTCTACAGATATAGCCGCACAATTAGCCTCCGCCTGTCACGTCTACTTGACATGTCCCCGACAGCGTGTATTGATACAAATAACCCCAGTCACCCTCGTGAAGTGTGGTCCTCCAGTCACCTTGGCCTGTTGGGCGGAGGTCCCCGCACGCCTCCACACGCCTCGGGTAGGCTGAGGGCATGTCTCTCACGTGTGTGGTGGGTATTCTTTGATCTCCAGGTGTCTCTGTGAGAATTATTACACGTGCATTACACCTGTATTACCGACCTCACCCGACCTTACCCGACCTCACCCGAGCCGTGGATGGCACAAAGACACCACTGACCCACTGCCTCGCAGCGCCCCACAGCGGGCAGCGGGAGAATTCCGCTCAGATAACGAGGCACACAATCAAACTACTTCTCAGAATAACACAACTCCAGTGAGCTACATGCGCAGGACTCTCAATAAATGGTACAATGGATGAGCGTAGGATTCCAAACGTAAACAGTTTTCGGTTTTATCCAGTCAGTGGGTCAATTGCTGCAACCCACTTGGCAGTAACCCAAGCCTACATCTGCCTAGAAAGAGTCCAACTATGTCAAGTATGAGTGGGTCAATGAGGTAATTTGGCCTTTAGTGATTGTCATGGTCAGCTGGGCACTCCTCCGAAGGCAGGGATGTCAGTAGCACTTGAAGAAAATCCCTGAAGGCATCTGCAGTGCCGACCCCCCCCCCCCCCCCCAACCACCACTGACTACAATCAACAAGCTTCCTATGAACTCTAAAACGATGGTAACTGTAACTGAGTAGATCTGGTTGTACAGTGTTTGTGCTCTCCGTGAGAACCCGATCTCTCATACTCTATTGATATCGTACCAAATATCTGCATGTGAGAGTGTAGTATGAAGCTGGTTCCTGGGCCCTGTTTTTCAGTTGGGACGATCTTAAGTTGAGACCGTTTGAGGGCCAAAGTGTTTTTCAGTTGAGATGATATTAGGGGATCTCAAGTTGAGACTAAGATAAGACCGTTTGGGGTGCTTTGGGTGTTTTTCAATTGAGACGATCCCAGGTGATCTCAGGGGATCTCAAGTGAAAGGATCGCAACTTCGGTCTCAACTTGAGACCAGTTGATACTTGTCATAACTTTTTTATCCGGTGGTAAAACTCATCAAAATTAAAAGATATTTAGAGCAATGTGTATTAATAACCTGGCAAACCTATATTCCAAATTTCATAGTTTTATTGTGGTTATTATGACCATGAGAAACAATTGATAAGCAACATAAAAACGGAGATACTGCACCAGCTAGTTTATGCTGAACCTACTGTGATGCTCAAACTTGAGATGGGTCTCAACTTGAGATGGGTCTCAACTTGAGATGGGTCTCAACTTGAGATCGGTCTCAACTTGAGATCGGTCTCAACTTGAAATTAGTTCACAAAAGGTATCGCGAAGGACTTTACAGAACGGTTTGGGGCTAATGATAGGCGATTTAGAGGCTCCAGTTCACTTAAGCTAGTTAACTGCTGGAAGATCACTATAGAACTTGAGATCACTCTACACAAAGGGCTAGGGATCTCAACTTGAGATCCTTAGAGTTGAGATCCCCTAAGATCGGCTGTGTAGACTTGAGACAACGTCTGAAAAACACTTTCTGCCATTGATCTCAAAGTCGGTCTCAGGATCTCGGATCGATCTTAGCGAATGTCAAGTTGAGATCCTCTCGACTGAAAAACACACCCCTGGTGTTAGCTCTGCATTCAATGTGGTTTGTATGGTAACTCCCCAATGGCTTTAGGGATCTTCAGTAATAATGCACATATTTACAGTGCAGTGTTCTAGAAGTAAGATGGGATTGACACACAGAGGTTGTATTATGGCTTTTAAATACTGAGGACAATATGTCTGTGTTTTATGAAAATCCCTGATATCAGGGATTCGCTGAACTCTGCACCTTATCAATGCTAGTGAAGTGTTATGTAGGATTCACATGTAAGGACAAATGGACCTGAGGCGGGTGTACTTCACACCTTTTCACCAGTCGCCGACTATTTTCTACTGGGTACAAAGTTTCACAGATTGGAATATTCTACAGTCTCAGGTAAACATGTCGGATTCAATTCACATGGGGAGACTTACCAGGTACATAGTCTCACCCCTACACCCCTACACAGGGTACAAAGGGAACACAGGGTACACAGTCGCCGACTCAGGATGCTTCCCCATGTGAATAAGTTTTATTTGTGACCACTGAGACTCACAGATTGGGGGAGAATGTGTGAAATACATTTGTCTCACCAAAATACCCCTCTGAATTTTAAACCTGTTTAAAGTCAAAATCTCATGAGATTATGTTCCTCGTTGGAGGTAATTGTAGCCGACAATTGTCAGGGAAAAATAATTGTATCAGCAAAATGGAACCATACAATTCAGACGAGGAGGTTGCGTTCCAGTACCAAATCTCAGCAGGATTTGTCTCAGACAAACGCTCTGTGAGGTACAGGAATCCCATCGTGTGAATCCCACTTTAGTGTGTGCAGCACATTGAACGTCTCTATACTCCCTTCATGAAGGGGGTGTTCCACTGGGCTGGCCGTAAATCTGACATGCCGGGCATACACAAAGTACTGAGATATCGACTACTATTATATACATGTGGCCGTATGTCCCACATATACCGCCCGCTCCTACCCATGTCATATTCATGGATGTACAACACGAACGTGGCGTACGTCGTATGTCGCAAGGCGTGCGGAATACTTGCAGGGATCTGCTTCCATACGTATGTACGGCAGAGAAACCCAACAAACCATCTTAAAGCAATTGTAAAAAAATACTATTTTATGGTATTTGATGATATAAAAACATGCATCCTGTATAAAATTTACGATCAGATGAACCTCTGCCTTTCGCATCGGTTCATCTGATCGTCAATGTTACCGCGTATTTATCACGTACAGACACAGTGACCCTGTTTCCGTATAATACCACGGACCTCGTAGTCCTTGTAATTACAGATGCCCGTAAACTCTAACCCTCTTATCACCAATATGAGCGGGGTTAGCGGTCCACCGACATCCATCACCTCAGGTATGCGCGTATCTCCAATAGCGGTGTATGTGTAGGTCAGTATGGCACCCTGTGTACGTATGTTTCTCTAATAGCGGTGTATGTGTAGGTCAGTATGGCACCCTGTGTACGTACGTTTCTCCAATAGCGGTGTATGTGTAGGTCAGTATTACACCCTGTGTACGTACGTTTCTCCAATAGCGGTGTATGTGTAGGTCAGTATTACACCCTGTGTACGTACGTATCTCTAATAGCGGTGTATGTGTAGGTCAGTATTACACCCTGTGTACGTACATATCTCTAATAGCGGTGTACGTGTAGGTCAGTATTACACCCTGTGTACGTACGTTTCTCTAATAGCGGTGTATGTGTAGGTCAGTATTACACCCTGTGTACGTACGTTTCTCTAATAGCGGTGTACGTGTAGGTCAGTATTACACCCTGTGTACGTACGTATCTCTAATAGCGGTGTACGTGTAGGTCAGTATTACACCCTGTGTACGTACGTTTCTCTAATAGCAGCGTATGTGAAGGTAAGACCCATTACCATACCCCTGGTATTTTTTCTCCATAGACTTAACATTGGGAAGTCGTATCCAACGCCCATGATATATTTAGGAAAGTATCAAATAGGGGATTATGTCACAAGTGTTAACCCATTAGTGAATGTGAAGGGTGAGATCAATTCAGAAACCTATTCAAGTTTACGTTCAGACCCCGATCCCATCTCGTTTGAATCGCTATGTAAATCACGTAGCTTCGCCTTCTGAATTACTACACGATTCAAACTCGATGGGATACGAGCTCTGTCATCCCTCTATAGCATATATATGCGCGTATCTGTGTTTACATACAACCAACTCCTGCATTAATTGGAAATTCATCTATTGCATATGCTCTCAATAATAAATTAAAAAACAAACTCTAAAACCAAGATCCACAAGCGCTACTACATATCGGTTTCTGCCTGTTCGATTAGGATGAAGCATAAAAAGTCGATACGTTCAGATTGTACCGCGCCGCCCGATTCCCTGCTAAGAAACCGCGGACATAAATACGGGGGAATTCCTCGGATAGTTGCTTGTGGCGGAGGTGGAAATCTGACCGAGAATTGGTGGTAATCTGTGACGGGGGCGTGTGGCGGGGGGAGCGGGCTGAGGGGCGGCGGGCTGACCGGGCTGACGGCCCGACACCTGCCGCGGGCCCGGCCCGAGACGGGCGGGAAGCAGGCCCTGCTGGACCGGTTGTGTCAGGAGAAGAATGAACACTTAAAGGCATTTGGAACAATGTATCTCGAAAAGTTAAAGAAAGGTGTCTGGAAAGTGATTTTTTTAAATTCAAGGAACAAAACATACAATTCACCCTGGGGTGGGCGTTTTTTCAATGTAGTCGACGAATTTTTAAATCCATGTCTCCTTTCTTTTTTTGAGAGAGAATTGAAGAAAACCAAATTTTTTCAGTACAATTCCTATGTAAAGCAAGCAAAGGTAAACTGGCCTATTTTACCTATTACGATTGGACAAATTGGACAAAATGCTAAATTTTCTCATTTAGAATGAGAATTAATAGGAAAGTACATGTTCTGACTAATAATTGACAATATCTAAAAATCACAAGGTGGCGCCACTGTGAATTATAGGATATGTCTTTAAGGCGTCTTACCCCAGGTAACCCCGACCCCCCGCATCCCTCAACGCCCTCATCATATGTAGTTTGATCCGACCATCCACCATGGAGCAGAGTTCCGCTAATCAAACCAGAAAGGTGACCAGTGTTAAACCGACACTTACCCCACTGAGCTCTACAGTGAATGACATTGATGTGACCTTGGGCGATGGAAGAGCAACAGCTCGGATGAAGTAGCAGGTTTAAGACATGGGGTACAGACTGAGAGGTGTCATTCGGCAGGGAAGTCAGTTATGACCAGGAGAAAAGTGGAAATATCTTCCAATTGGAATTTACTGCCTCAGAGAGACAAAGAAAACATGTTATGGAAGATCGCCAACTAGTGAGGGCGAATAACGTTGTCGTTAATTATGTTTCTTGAATAAAAAAAAAAGGGAAAAAAAGGGGAAATATATCGTTGTTGACCAAGGAATGGGAGTGAAGGTGTATGGGGGTAGATTTGAATCATTGTTTATTGGTGTGAATGAGGCCCAATTCATGAATATGTTTTATACACACACAAAATCATAAACAGAAAATTAAAAAAAAAAAAAAAAAGGATCCCCTTGAAAAAGAGGAAAACTGCCATCATTGCTTCAGTAACTACCGCTGTATATTCTGAGTATTTTCTAGATTTTTTTTCTTTTCTTTAGTTGCTACTAGCTTCAGTCCATGTACCCCCCCCCCCCCCCCCCCCCACACACCTACCCCTCCTGAACTCTGACATCCCTAAGCTTCGATTTCCCGCTAGCGATATAAACGATAATCTGAAATAAAAGAGCTCACGAGATTTACCAGACGTAGACATAGACGTATCTATTTGACACGCTAACTTTCTCAATTCATTGGTATTGCGAAGGTACAAATCCCTTCCCTGAGTGCAATGTCTTACCTCCACCCACCAATATACAATAAGACCGCACTTGAGGGGAACCCTCCGTTACGAGCTAATTGTCCGCTTACGCGGGGTGTCCCCTGACACGGGGTTTTTAAGCCACCGCCTCTTGCCTCATCACGTAGGTGTCTGTGTGGTAGGGCTGTCGATGTATATAGCGGTTCCTCTATGGTGGAAACAGTGGGCAATGATGAGAATCACTAATATCCCTGGAACCGTTAGATACTCAATAGAGGGCAGTATTTCCATTTAAGCAAATTGTCCACTAACGTGGGGTGTCCTATTACGCTGGATTACCCTTACGCGGGGTTTTACTGTACTTTGAATGACATGGCAAGGATTTTTTTCCAGTTTTTATTTAGTCTGGAGTTGTCAACTAAGATTTAAATACCATCCCCTTTTCAACAGGCTTGAGAGCCAGAGTATAATAGATATGATGCTTCCATAAAATTGTATAGACGATAGTAACAGGTATATGACAGTTGTAGTTTTTGATATATGGGTTTTCAATAGTTTGACGTGCAGACATAACCGTTTTTATTGAAAAAGGTGTAATATCAACAATGTTGATATTAACCTTGATAAAGGGCAACATGTACCCCGAAACGTCGGTTTACTAATAAAACGCCACTAAAGCCAACTTGACTGTCTCTTGGTTGTACTGTCCAACTCCTCCATAGTCGGTATTAATGATTTCTCTGTCCATTTTGGGTATATTGTTAGGGTTGAGGTGGATGGCAGAATGATGTACCTTCTAGTACGTTAGCGCACTGAGCCTGAAACGTGGTTTAGAGCAGAGATAGGCGGGTGGCGGCGCACAGCACATGGCCAGGCCGGGATATCAGCGTGAGATAATAGATACTCCGGCCGCACCCCGTCTTATCGTCCACCTCACAGCACAAGTTTACCCCTGCCGTTTACTCTCAGTCCTGACCCGGGCACAACCGGCAGGGAATGTCCATCGTCAGGATGGAGTCAAGTTAATACGAGGACTGCAGTTATCGCCCTGTGGGATTAACTAAGCGTCAATACGCACCAATAATCACAGGGAGAGAAATGCTGGTTCCCACGGTTTATACCCGACCAAAGATGTCACAAATGTTGTAATAAGAAATTGATGAGTGTTTGGTCTGTGTCCCAATTCGCCATCGAGCTTGGAGTGTACAGTAATATGAACGAGGCGATAGCCGTGTAGATATTCCAAAGTGTTCCAAACAAGATGGTGAATGTGGACTTCTTGTGTTTTGGATTTTATCTCAGCCTGGAAATATATATATATATATCTCCCATTCAGTATGAATTACCGTACTCGCAAGCCTGTTGAGTATGAGTTCCTAATGTTTGGTTTAGTTTGGTTGATTTAACGTCCAATAATCATATTTAACTGTTATCAGACTGCTGTGGTTAATACTTTTCTAAGTAGTTCTTAGTGCCTATGGACGTTTGTATCAGGCTAAGACTATGAAGGAACAGTACTAGGAACTGCATCGTGATCGGAAGCCACTGAAAATATACCATGAGATTCGGTTGCGGGGTAATCTCACGAGGCAAAGCCAAGTGAGATTATGTAGTACAGTAAAACCCCGCTTAAGGTGTGGTTCATATTTTATCTCACCCCTATGACTGATTGATTGGCTAATGTTTGTGACATCATCACCCATGGAGTATTTTATCACAATACTCCACGGGCATTGAGCATGAGTTCCCAATGTCAAGTCTATGGGGAAAAAATACCAGGGGTGAGATAAATTACAATGCCCTTGTAAATACCAGGAGTAATTGGCAGGTCACATTTAAACATGCTTCTTGTAATGTGGAGATAGTTAAGTAACTATGTGACGTATGCTGAGTGAGAAATCTTTGAACAGTGGGATATTTTCTTTTCATGTTTTTTGCTATGCTTGACTAAAATTCTGATTCCACATTATTATAATGCTAAATGAATGAGTGGAGTGCTAAGAGAATGCGTGGAGAAAATGTTTAAGCAGGCTGAAATAATTATCTCACCTAGTCACAACCAGAACAAAAAATCCAAGAGATACTAGTGAAAGCTTACTAATAGACATTTTGATACGTAACTGCTATTCAACGTAAACAATTTTTAGAGGCTTTGGGAGTTGCTGATATACAAAGGAACAGGTCAGACAGGTTTGGGAAATAACTGAAACATACTTTTGGAACTTATGCAAGAACTTGCCGATCATACCGATAGAAATTCAACAAAAAAGGTATGGTGATAGGTTCAAAGCCAATATAAAGTAATATAATTATCAGAATATATATCATATTAGGAGTACGTGTTGTATTGTCTTCTCCTGTCCAGGCCTGTACCTTATAACACTAACATACATTCTTGTTAATACAGTTTGTGCGGCAGTTGTACGGAGGATCGTCTACTATGAGACGAGAACGCTTGCCTTTTTCTTCATAAACACTTCCTGATAAAAGAAAATACAATGACAAAAATCGCCGCGTTCTACTATAGATTTTTCTTCTTTTGGAAAGGGGACCGCTCTTGCCTTCTGTATGTGCAGACTAGACTATGCGGTGCTATCTTTTCGTTTTTATAAACCTGCTGTTGTTTTAATCGCACTATATACACAATGTACTTCTTCTGCCTCTGTCTCCTCAGCTCACAGGGATATACAGGAATACAAGAATATTCAAGATATATACATTTGCGCATATATATCATAAGATTTCAAGGGATGTTTCCTTACTCAGTTCTGTTTGCATGTTAAGCGTACATAGATCTCGTCTTTCAAGAGTCTGTGTTAGATCCTCTGGCTGCTGAGAACAGACATCGTCGCCGTTCTCGGAAATACTCAAGAATTATAATTCCACTTGATTTTCTCTTACATGTACGTTCAGCATATTGTTGATGATAACCTCGCTGAGATGAACTGAGCCCCTGCTTCTTTACATTACACCCGGCCACAGCCTCACGATGCCGACGTAAAGAGAGCTTCCCTACAGGTCTCCTGTACACTGTAAACAGGGTTTAAACAACCCTCACAGAGTCAGGCCAGCCGAGCCCTCCGCCCTGTACCTCGATAGACAGGCAGGAAATTGAGCTTCCGTCTTTCAAAAAAAAGAGAGAAAGAAAGAGGACTAAACAGCAGCAGAGCACGGCCTCCCTGGGTGTGTTTAGTGACTGTATTATCGCTCACTCGCGACTCACTCGTCCCGGGGAGGATGCCGACTGATCAAACCTTTAGAGTCCAACACGAAACTAATAGTAAAACCAAAATCCCAGCTCATCGAGGTGCTAAATGGTGGAATGGTTTAACATCAGAGGTCCAGTCAATCCCCACTAAGAAAGCTTTCAACTACACAATAAGGAATGACTTAGTCTCGCTTTAGCCAGGTGGAAATGCTCTGAATAGTTAGCTTGGTGAATGGTTTTGTGGACGGTCTGTGTAAGATGCAATACCCTCATTCATCACCCTATCGTCTAGAACTGCTTTCCGTAAATCATGTTACCGTGAGCGCGAAGTGGAACCCCATTCATGGAAGATCTGTCAATTGACAGAATGAATGTCTGTTCAAGGAAAAATCATAAAAGAAAAACCCTACCACAGCCTTCCCGGAAGTCTCTGACTCAGCATCGACAAACTCAGGTCACATTGAATTAACACAGTTGAGATCAGCGCCCAGCACACCAACACAGACGTTAAGATCAGCGCCCAACACACTACCACAGACGTTAAGATCAGCGTCCAACACACCACCACAGACATAGATCAGTGTCCAACACACTACCACAGACATTGAGATCAGCGCCCAACACACCACCACAGACATTGAGATCAGCGCCCAACACACCACCACAGACATTGAAATCTGCGGCCAACACACCACCACAGACATTGAAATCTGCGGCCAACACACCATGACAGAGGCTGATATCAGCGCCCAACACACCACCACAGACGTTAAGATCATCGTCCAACACACCACCACAGACATTGAGATCCGAGCCCAACACACCACCACAGATATTAAGATCAGCGCCCAACACACCACCACAGACATTAAGATCAGCGCCCAACACACCACCACAGACATTGAGATCCGCGCCCAACACACCACTACAGACATTGAGATCCGCGCCCAACACACCACTACAGACATTGAGATCCGCACCCAACACACCACCACAGACATTGAGATCCGCGACGAACACACCACCACAGACATTGAGATCCGCGCCCAACACACCACCACAGACATTGAGATCCGCGCCCAACACACCACCACAGACATTGAGATCCGCGACGAACACACCACCACAGATGCTGATATCAGCGCCCAACACACCACCACAGACGTTAAGATCAGTGCCCGCCACACCACCACAGATGTTAAGATCAGCGCCCAACACACCACCACAGACATTAAGATCAGCGCCCAACACACCACCACAGACGTTAAGATCAGTGCTCAACACACCACCACAGAAATTAAGATCAGCGCTCAACACACCACCACAGACATTGAGATCAGCGCCCAACACACCACCACAGACATTAAGATCAGTGCCCAACACACCACCACAGACGTTAAGATCAGCGCCCAACACACTACCACAGACGTTAAGATCAGCGCCCAACACACTACCACAGACATTAAGATCAGCGCTCAACACACCACCACAGAAATTAAGATCAGCGCTCAACACACCACCACAGACATTGAGATCAGCGCCCAACACACCACCACAGACATTGAGATCAGCGCCCAACACACCACCACAGACATTTAGATCCGCGCCCAACACACCACCACAGACGTTAAGATCAGCGCTCAACACACCACCACAGAAATTAAGATCAGCGCTCAACACACCACCACAGAAATTAAGATCAGCGCTCAACACACCACCACAGACATTGAGATCAGCGCCCAACACACCACCACAGACATTGAGATCAGCACCCAACACACCACCACAGACGTTAAGATCAGCGCCCAACACACTACCACAGACGTTAAGATCAGCGCCCAACACACTACCACAGACATTAAGATCAGCGCTCAACACACCACCACAGAAATTAAGATCAGCGCTCAACACACCACCACAGACATTGAGATCAGCGCCCAACACACCACCACAGACATTGAGATCAGCGCCCAACACACCACCACAGACATTTAGATCCGCGCCCAACACACCACCACAGACGTTAAGATCAGCGCTCAACACACCACCACAGAAATTAAGATCAGCGCTCAACACACCACCACAGAAATTAAGATCAGCGCTCAACACACCACCACAGACATTGAGATCAGCGCCCAACACACCACCACAGACATTGAGATCAGCGCCCAACACACCATGACAGACGTTGAGATCAGTTCCTCCACAGTGAGGAGGAACTCTCTCGGTTCGCGGAATGGGGAAGGTCTACACTGACCGGCCATGCAGTCTGGCGAGGTTTGACATAATTAGGGAAACTTTGCAACTCACAGCTGTTCAAACAGCTCCCCTTCCCCTACCCAGGAGAAGTCAGGATCCAGGTGTGTAGATCTGTATGACGAGCCATTTCACCCTCACATGACAGATTCAGAAAGAAACTGATGAGTGTTTGGTCTGTGCCCCCGTTTGGAGCTCACAGGGATATGAACGAGGCGATAGCCGAGTGAATACATGTTTTCTGAAGCGCTTCAAATGATATGGCTATCTTCTTTCTTTTTTTTAAAGGTTTTTATTTAGACTGGAGGGATCAGCTTGGGTTAGAAAAAAACCTATCTTCCGCTGGCTCCAGTATCAAGATCCGCGAACTGCCTCCCAATATCCTATTTAGGACTTACATGAGGTCTTGCAGTGGGTATGCACAAAGAGTGGATACAAGCTATTATGACAGTAATGAAACCGAATTATATAATTAGAACAAGATAAGTTATATAGCAACAAAACGGAACAATACATCAGAACCAGTATATACTATACTTTTGGTTGAGTTATCGGTACAAAGTGAGCGCTACATTGGCGCGAAATTAATCAAATAAGAATATGTGGCACCTTAATATATGGAGTGCGATTCTAGGTGTGTATCACCAAGGTATACCGTGGTCAAATAACCCTATATATACATGAGTAGTCATCTAGTCGGGGGGGGGGGGGTATCCTGACTCATCCTAATTGAGTTTGTAGAAGTCGTTTCCTCGACGCCTTAAAGGTGGCGAGATCAACTATCCTTCGAACTGCGGGATTTATCGGGACACAGACTAAACACGAATATCTTTCTTATTCTATCTTAGCCTGCAAATATTCATCTTTTTATCACCCATTGAGTACGAGTTTCCGTACTCACATGCCTGTTGAGTACGAGGTCTTAATGTTAAGCCTATGGACATTTATATCAGGTTAAGATAAACAGCAGAACCCCGCCTAACGGACACCCCGCGTAATACTGCATGTATGTACATGTGTCTGGTGAACGGCTTGTGATACACCGGGGCAGGTGTGGCGTGGGGCGGGGAGGCACTTTGCCGTCTCCATACATCACTCTGTTGTCATACACTTCGTAAAACCCATGTTGAGATAAGCGCGTGGTGTATACCCCGACACTGCATTGGCGAGGGGCGCTTTTTTCTTCTGAATCTATTAGTTCACTGGTTTTGACCTGTTCGTGGAAGAACGCTCATTGCAATGAGTGAGTCTCTTTACCTAAATTTTTTTTTTTTAAATCAAAAGCTGGTTTAATGGGTTTTCCTAACAAAATGGATAACTTAAGGTTGCCATAACTTAAAAATCTTCAGCAATTTTTCTTCAGTTTCAAATGTTCATATCTCATTGGCAGTTTATTCCATCCACGATGGATATGAGAAAATCCAGCTAAATCGTATAATGAATGGAGCCTGATGAACGGGACGGTGGATCAAATAATGTTGTGAGCATGAGTTGACAAAACATACCTCACGATTCCCTCAGATAAGAAATAGACTGTAGTAGACTGACTGTAATGCTAATTCACACACACAAATAAAGTACGACATTTAATAGCGTCATAACGGTAAGCGTCTGGCCAGCAAGAAATCCCGATATTCATCTTAATAATCTACATCCTGGTCAGGCCACATTTTCTTAATTTTCCTCTCAATTGTGCAATTGGTGCCCTCCCTGTGTCAATGCCTTCACTTCCTGCTTCACTTCCGGGTTTCACGGCCACTAGGGGGCGCAGGAGCTGGTCCCTGGTGAGCGGCGATAGGTGGGTACATACAGCAGCCCGGTAACCAGCCGGGGTGAGGAGATAGGCTCGCTCTCCGTACATATATTCTGTACACAAGCGGAGTGGGTGAGTGGGTGAGTATCTGCTCGGAGCTGGGAGAGTTTGGGTGGTTCATATAACGGCGGTGGCCACTGGGTTAATTCGGTGAAGGAAAGCCAAGGAGCGGCCATTTTATATGCTAACTATATATGAGGAGAATATCAACAGTAATATCAAGAGATATCCGGACCTTACACGAAGCCGCCTTGTACTACATGTACATATATAATGATAAAAGTCACACACTCTTGGATATCTATAAGAAAACTTACGAGAGGAAAATAACTTGGTCCGCACTCCACCGAGTTTGACCGCGGAGTAATTCACGAAGCGAAGGAGTGCAGACCAAGTAATTTTCATCAAGTGGGTTTCTGATTTTATCCCACCCCATATAAAATTATATCAATTGATAAAATTGATAAAAAATCACCCAAATAACCATTGAGTATTGGGTAAACTGCCTTCACGGCCGTGAAGTTCCTAACGCTAAGCCTATGGAGGAGAATTCCGGGGTGAGATAATGCTCACGCTCAGCCCCCCGCACAGATACCTAATGGCCGTGGTGCGGTCGGTGTTGGGGGGGGGGGGAGTCGGGGGAGTACAGGAGCCCCAGTTGGCAGCCTCACACGCCCGGTGAGAGACGCCCGGGCACTCACTCAGACGCCCGCAGCGAACGCGGCGTCTGACGCCCGCGCCCGCCAGACGACATTTGGCGTTCCCGCCAGCTGTAACCTTGAAGACAACCTGGAGACGGCAGAAATATTGCCAATAACTGATTTACGGATTTACCGCGCTCTGTAAACCTGTCAGTGTCAAATGGAAACTAGTGAGATTTGAGAGACGGATGCTGAAATCGGGCTCCTTCCTGTCAGAGGTAATGACTGACCTACTAAATACCGGACACATCAACACGATCATCACGAGCAGACGACAATAAGCCCGTTCCCGCCGTTTTTTATCTGTTACGGCTGACGGAGGCGGACTTTGGCGGCGGTTTATTACATCCACTTGATGACCAGTGACGGCGCACTCGGGATCACGTTGTCACTGCGCTCCTGGTCATCGAGGGTCTGCTGGACCTGAGTGTGCTGCCCTCAGTTTGACCACACACATTCATCTGGTGATACGCGCCCACTACTTCAGGACGGCGATATCATTCTGTCATTTAGGTGAAGAGTGAGGTTCACACGGTTAAAAACCGCTTTCTTTATAATCTAATAGTGAAATCTTATATTGAGAGCGAAACACTGTGGATATTCATAACTTGGCACGTCGGCAACATCTTCAACATCGATCAGTGTGAATCAACACCACAACATCACCACAACATCACCACAACATCAACAGTGCAGACCTGCAGGGCACCAACCATGCTGGTTCCCTCGTTATCTTCGTGGCTATGATTAGCAAAGGCACAGTGCTGTATGGTGCAGGCCATAAGGTCAAGGTCAGCTTGTAGATCAGTGGTGCGTGCGAAACAACGTGCAACAGTCACGACTGCACACACATTCAACCCGTTACAACGCGCCTCAAAATTCCTCAAAACTCTCACTGTACCTGCGCTAACCGTACGGGACGGGAGAGGTACAGGAACCAGCGGGAACCAACCACCAGCAGATCACAATCACTCCCCCACCCGCCACCAGGGGGCTACACCAGGGGGCGCCACACACACGGACCAGGAAGTGGGGGCGGCTACAGGTATGTAGCCCGCCACCTGGTGCCGTGCGCGGTAAACACCTGAGTCAGGGCGTCCCCTGGCGGCGAGCGGGGCAGGTCCCTTCCCGTGGGCGCGTCCTGTGGCACACTGAGTCACTCGCTCACCTCGCGGGACTTACTCAGCACCTGAGAGACTGCTCGTGACTGTGAGCGGGCCCGGGAATGCGGCCAGGATCCGGGAGGCTCACTCAGCGCCGTCTGTCCGGGCGCCGGGCCGGGGCGGGCCGCCACACGCCGGTCTGAGCCGCGAGCCCACCGCCGGGAAGCTACACGCGGGAGTGTACGCCCGCCGCCCGCACCCACCTGCCCGCGCCGGCACGGCCCGACTCACAGGGAACTTGTTTTTTTAACATTCACAAGCTGGTATCGGCTTTATCCGGAGGTGTCTATTGCCAGGTCTCAAATACTGGATTCACAGGGAAGTCAACTCTCCAGGGGGACTTATATCGTGGGCTGAGGATTGGACACATCGGCGCCATCATTTTATTTAAACATTTATTTACCTTGGTGCTTAGGCTGAGGCTACGTTGTATCTCTTAGGCAGCTAAACAAGTATTTACTCTGTGTAAAGGCACTTAGACCGAAGGCTGGTTTCTAAGTGCGCCCATGTAGATGGAGAACAATTCTTGCCGATTGAGACTGATCTAGTGGTTCTGAGAGTGGATTAAAAGTTCTCCGGTCGTCAACTCGGCGGATAAAGACACGCAATCCGCTTAAAAAGAGCCCGATAAAGAACTGACCATTTCCTTGGACACAGTCAATACACACGGAGCTGCTGCGAGTGAGGGATCTATGACCGGTGGGCGGTGTTCTGAGAGGGTGTGTTTCCGGGATACGCTCAAGTTGAGTTGATTAACGAGGAATTTATTTTTTGATTAATAAGGAAACTGTTTTATACTGTTGAGACATTACACTCCGTGGTTACTTGCTTCTTGCTACAACAACAACAACAACAACAACAACAACAACAACAACAACAACAACAACAACAACAACATGGAGACCACGGAGGCCCTCTTGACGATGACGCTGACGGACGTGACGCCGCACGTGACGTCAGAGCGTGCAGACGACGCGCCGCTGTCGACGGGCGTGATGGTGACGATGGTGATCGAGGCGGTGCTGATGGTCATCATCCTGGTGGACAACGGGCTGGTGATCTTCGTGTTCGCGCGGAACCGCCACCTGCACCGCAACATCACCAACTACTACATCCTGCAGCTGGCCATCTCCGACTTCGTGACGGGCGTCTTCACCGGCTTCCACATGGCCGCCCAGGTGCTGCCCAGCCTCCTCAACAACCACTACGCCTGTTTGGCGCGCTTTTGTACCATGATGATCGTCTGCTCCATCTCCATGCTCTCCATCCTGCTCATCACCTACGACCGCTTCGTGGCCATCGTCATGCCCTTCTACTACCGCAGCAGTGTGAGTAAGAAGCGCGTGCTCCTCAAGTGCCTCATTATCGACGCCATCCCCATCCTCCTGTGCTTGGTGATCCCGCTGGTGTGGAAGAAACCCTTCACGTCCGGAGAGCGCTGTCTCATGGTGACTATCTTCCCGCGCGCTTACCTCGCCGTCATCATCATTCCCACCTTCTTCTTGACCATCCTCACTAAGGTCGTCATGTACGCTATTATTTTCTACAAAATGTCCAAACGGCTGGACCGGGCCAAGAAGATGATGCAGAATCGTTCAAATCAGTGCCACCAGCAGCTGGAGCGCATCTCTAAGAGTAACATCGCCCTGACCAAGACGGGCGCCATCGTGCTGGTGAGCTTCACGATATGCTGGACGCCGTTCATCGTCCACCTCATTATCCAGCTGAGCGGGATGACCGAGTTTGAGTTCGCCAACACCATGAGTCTGGCCACCTTCATGCTCATCCTCCTCAACTCGGCGCTCAACCCCGTCATCTACGTCCTCAGACTCTCCTACTTCCGCCGCGAGCTCCGCCGAGCCTTCGGTTCGGCAAACTCCGGCGACACGAACGACGGCAGCTTTAACGGCGGAAACCGCAGCAACAACAGCTCGTTAATGTCCGGCCGCGGCGGCGTCTACTACATCCAATCACAGAGCTTGTTACAGCGAGGCCGCCGCGCCAATCGGCTTCACGATAACAGGCGGCAGTCCGGGGAGACGCTCATCTCCTACCGGAAGCGGTCAGAGGACAGCGTCGACTCGAGCTGCGCCCTCTGGCGGCAGTTGATGGAGCGACAGAGCGCCACCGACGAGACGCTGAAGGTGAAGAGGAGCGCGAGTTGCCCGTACCCGCACCAGCACGAGGCGGTGAGCAGCTTCACCGTCACGGGCTACGGCGACCTGCTCAACAGGGGCAGGGCCAAGGACGCTCAGTCTGTAGAAACTATACTATCATCATCCTGAACTTTACCACATCTACAAGGTGGTATACCAAAACAGGAGGACTATATGAGTGCAAATGTGATATTAACCAGAACCTGCCCGGCCCAGAAGGTTTGGTGTATAAAATACTTGTTGGACAGCTCTGGGAATTCTTTTTTTTTAATTTTCCCCCAGTTCTGGGATCTATTTAAGATTTGATACTGGTACGTCAGGGTGAGATCTGCCACGATTATTGAAGTGATTCTCTGACGTTTGTATATTCTTTTCAAAGTAATTTGTGTTTCAATCGCTCGAAAGAGGAAGGAAAAAAACACTATGACATTTATGCCTTGTTCACGTGTCTAAGACATAAACTACAACCTCAGGAGAAACAGGAGCACGAACAATGGGTGGGTTTCTACAAGAATACTTGTCTCATTTCTATGAAAGCAATTCACATTCCTTGAACATATATACTTACTTTATACTAGAGGTCCCTGTTACTATAAGGTACAGAGGTATTGTTAGTTATTTCATAAGCTGTTAGATGCCTCACTGGGAGTTTCAGTCTCCAAGCAGATATGTAGCCCTTTTTGGAAGCCACATGCCACCAAAGAACTGTGAGGAGAGTGGGTGAGTTTCATCAAGACCTGTGAAGATGGCGCAGTTATTCGGGGGCAGAGTCTGTAACCAGGGTCTATTGAGATCCATTGTAAACTCCACCTACAGCCTGGTGTTGGTTTTGACAAAGCACATTGGCAGAACCCAGGTGATAATACCTCTTTACCTTATAGATGGTGAGCTAAATAATTACAGGTGATTCTTTGTGTATGTCATCGCCCGGTATGTTCAGTACTACTAGTCCCAATATCAATCTCTTATTTAATATGGATGTTTCATCAACCTAATTTGAGGACATCGGTGTTGGAAACTTAAGCCATGGGGGAATTTAATCAGCCAGAAACAAAAAATATGGTGAAGAATGTTGGTTGATCACATTTCCATCTTAACAGTGGGATTTAAACCCAGGCTTGATCCAACAGCCTTCAACTTCTTTGATATTTAAGTAATTTCTCGGTGTATTCCCTATTCTACAAATATTTACATCTTACCAGAGAAAGAAAAGTATAAATATAAAGTTGATAACTCGTTGGATGAATCAAATCATGGGCTGTTACTTCCACTGATGGACAATATAAATACGTTTTGTTAAACACTGATGACGTGAAAATTTACATTTTCGAAATAAATATATTAAAACATATTGTTGACTTGGTTTCAATAGTACAACCAGACTAAACAGGACCCAGGGACGATGTGGGTCAACTTTATTCAACACTTATTGACAACCATCTGTCGGTTAGGACTGTCTTAGTGAACGAGCTTAAATATCATTAAATGATAAAGGTCTCCTTGTACCCTGTACTGTTGTAGGCATGCACTATTCAACAGGCCCTAAGTTCCTTATTCGTTGAAAATATGAATAAGCTGGCGATGGTATTAGGGCTATCACAGAGTGGAGTGATTATCATGTGACACACTAAAGGTACATAGACTATACTTATGCAGACTAACCTAGTCGTATATCTTCCTTATTAATGCTCCAGTTTAAAAGTATTTGTTTCCAATATCTTCTCTTTTTTTTACAATTTGTTTACTTCAATTACCTTATTTTGCATACCCTGTACTTCCTTAATACACATCATTAAGGCTGATAGAAGCTGCAATCATGTCATCTTATGAAGCAGCTAGAACCTGAAGACAAAATCGTGCAGGTGTCGCTGGCTGTAAGGTCGTCCGAGGGGCTTACATTGTCCACAGTGTTATACCCCGACATCAGCTTTACTTATGTTATGAACAAGCTTGAATATCATCATCTCCGTTCATAGAAGCGCACTTTAAATACGCATTTAGCATTATTTCCCGACAAGTACATCTGTAAATATACCACCACGTGCATCTTTTGTCCATTCTTGCTGGCAGCACTAAGTCCCCATACAGTAATTAAAGTATGGATGTATTGCAAAGCGTCATGCAAAACTCTTCATTTAATCAAAATAATGAAAGCTTTTAACAATAGATATCTGTCTTTATCTCCTGGTGCACAATACGACTACGTTAAGACGGAAAATGATATAGTAAAGTGCCCGATCCCCGGCAGTATTCATTGTATTGACTTTGGTTGAACACATAGTGAACAAAGCCTGAGACATTCTATAAGGAGGATGTAGACGACAACGTCAAGTTCTTTGTGTCATCAGACATATCCAAACGAGACATCCTAAGAATCTTAAGGCGAGTTTTGAGTCGTTTCTCTGCCGAAGTTCAACATCTAATAACATATCAGCAACACTTAAATGTATCCATAGATGCCATTTTCGGCATGAAATCCATGAAATCTCTTCAATATTGTAAGCAGTTTCAGTTTATTTACAAATGGACGAGCCAACCGCAACACAGGTAAGTCCTACTATTATAGGTCTTTTGTCGAACACCTGTGAAATACTACGTGCTGCTCGGGGTGCAGTATTAAAGATGTTCTCGCCCTAGAGCCCTAGTGAATGAAGTAGTCAAAATGGCATTTTTCTTAAATGATTTCAAGTACATGTGTATATGATATTAAAAAGTGAAACGTATTTACTGTAGGGGAATTGATGTTAGTCTTGGTCTTTTGTCACGGATATACGTCCCTCTACCTGCGGCATTAGGACGTATTTCCTGGACAAAAGACCATGAACGGCCATCACTTCGCCCACAGTGAGTATGTTTCCTGACAGTAGCTGACACGGAGACGTATGTGGGAGGAGGGTACTCACTCAGCATGCTCGCGTAGCGGTTCCGACCCTGGGCGTGTTGACGCTGGTGACTCGGCGGGTTGACGGGAGGCTGGCCGAACATGGACGGCATGCTCAGCGGCATGCTCAGCGGGGCCTCCTTCACCGGGCCTGCGTGCCGAGAGAAGTCAGTGAGAGTACATCACACGCAGCACAAGATACACTCCTTATCTCACCCCTAATAAAAAACTCCATAGGCTTAACATTGGGTCACTGTATTCGGTCTGGGGTTCAGAAAAATGAAAAATATCGCTCTAGTGGGATACACTTGACAAATGACGTTATTTGTTAATGTAGAAGTAATTTAGACGGGTGGGGTAGGATAAATTCTAAACCAAACTCGAGTTAGACGTGTTATTGTTCATCGCACTCCGGCAAGATCGCGTATTACTGCTTTCGGCTTCGCCTCGCACAGAAATATGCGATCTTGCCTTCGTGTGATAAACAACAACACAACTAACTCTTGTTTGGTTTCTCCATATTATCTCACCCCTAATAAAAAACTCCATAGGCTTAACATTGGCCGGCTGTATTCTGGCGAGCGTGCAGTAAAGTGTTATTTATTGCACGTGGGTAACAAATGAATCATTGGAGACGGGGTAGGATAAATACTAAACTGAACTTGAGTTAGAAGTCAGACTCAGGTCTGCTTCTCACTACGCTCAGCTAATACCTCGCGCAGTAATTCGCAACCTGCCCATTGTGCGATAAACATTAACAATACTAACTCTCGTTCAGTTTCTACTAATTATCTCACCCCTGGTATTTTTTCCCCATAGACTTAACATTGAGAACTCGTATCCAACACCCATGGAGTATTTGGAAAAAATACTCAATAGGGGATTATGTCACAAAGGTTAACCCATTAGTCGAGGGGTGAGATAAATCCAGAAACCTATTCAAGTTTAGGGCCAGAGCTTGATCCCATCTCATTTGAATCACTACTTAATTCATGCAGCTTCGCCTTGTGAATTAGTATGTGTAAACAAGTTTTCCTTTTTTTCGTTGTGGTTCTTTTGTTTACACAATAATTCTCGATTACTTGGGAAAACATTTTATTCGGCTTGTGAATTACTACGCGATTCAAAATCGATGAGATACGAGCTCTGACCCTAAACGTTGATAGGTTTCCACTATAATCTCTGATATGCTATCAGTATCTATCATCCAACTTATACGGAGACTCCATACTAAACTTAATAGAACTGTACTTCAAAGGACTGAGATTATGGGAGAAAAATGACAACATTACCCCCTAATACTGCCTTTGTTTCTCTTTATCTCAACCCTGGTATTTTTCTTAATCTATAACATAGGAAACTTGTATCCAACGCTCTTTTGAGTATCGTAAAAAGACGGACACTGGGTATAATGACATCTTCTCTCTTTTTTTTTTTAAATATATCTTGATGACACTCTTTATTAGAATTCAGGAGTGAGATAAAATCTGAATCCAATTCGGGTGGTTAGGTCTGGCCATTGTGCCTTTCGTCTGAAAGCTACATAATTTCCCTCAGCTTCACCTCATTAAATCACTTCGTGATCAACCAAATGGCGTATGTGCTACACCTGACAACCCTCATTAGTTTCCTGGATATACCATAAAATACACGCGACCAGGAAATGGCCTACTTTCCGCTATAACAAACTCCTGCTCGTCAAGCAGCAACAGAACTGAAAATAGTGCTGCGTGACCTTTGGGTGTCAGAGCCTCACAGCGGCAGGCTTCAGGGAGTCAGAGGGTGCTCAGTACAGTCTCATATTTACACTAGAGTCAGAGGGTGCCCAGTACAGTCTCATATCTACACTACAGAGTCAGAGGGTGCCCAGTACAGTCTCATATTTACACTAGAGTCAGAGGGTGCCCAGTACAGTCTCATATCTACACTACAGAGTCAGAGGGTGCCGAGTACAGTCTCATATCTACACTACAGAGTCAGAGGGTGTTCAGTACAGTCTCATATCTACACTACAGAGTCAGAGGGTGCCCAGTACAGTCTCATATCTACACTACAGAGTCAGAGGGTGCCGAGTACAGTCTCATATCTACACTGCAGAGTCAGAGGGTGCCCAGTACAGTCTCATATTTACACTAGAGTCAGAGGGTGCCCAGTACAGTCTCATATCTACACTAGAGTCAGAGGGTGCCCAGTAGTCTCATATCTACACTACAGAGTCAGAGGGTGCCGAGTACAGTCTCATATCTACACTACAGAGTCAGAGGGTGCCCAGTACAGTCTCATATCTACACTAGAGTCAGAGGGTGCCCAGTACAGTCTCATATCTACACTAGAGTCAGAGGGTGCCCAGTACAGTCTCATATCTACACTACAGAGTCAGAGGGTGCCGAGTACAGTCTCATATCTACACTACAGAGTCAGAGGGTGCCCAGTACAGTCTCATATTTACACTAGAGTCAGAGGGTGCCCAGTACAGTCTCATAACTACACTAGAGTCAGAGGGTGCTCAGTACAGTCTCATATTTACACTAGAGTCAGAGGGTGCCCAGTACAGTCTCATATTTACACTACAGAGTCAGAGGGTGCCGAGTACAGTCTCATATCTACACTACAGAGTCAGAGGGTGCCCAGTACAGTCTCATATCTACACTAGAGTCAGAGGGTGCCCAGTACAGTCTCATAACTACACTAGAGTCAGAGGGTGCTCAGTACAGTCTCATATTTACACTAGAGTCAGAGGGTGCCCAGTACAGTCTCATATTTACACTACAGAGTCAGAGGGTGCCCAGTACAGTCTCATATCTACACTACAGAGTCAGAGGGTGCCCAGTACAGTCTCATATCTACACTAGAGTCAGAGGGTGCCCAGTACAGTCTCATAACTACACTAGAGTCAGAGGGTGCTCAGTACAGTCTCATATTTACACTAGAGTCAGAGGGTGCCCAGTACAGTCTCATATCTACACTACAGAGTCAGAGGGTGCCCAGTACAGTCTCATATCTACACTACAGAGTCAGAGGGTGCCGAGTACAGTCTCATATCTACACTACAGAGTCAGAGGGTGTCGAGTACAGTCTCATATCTACACTAGAGTCAGAGGGTGCCGAGTACAGTCTCATATCTACACTACAGAGTCAGAGGGTGCCGAGTACAGTCTCATATCTACACTAGAGTCAGAGGGTGCCCAGTACAGTCTCATATCTACACTACAGAGTCAGAGGGTGTCCAGGACAGTCTCATATCTACACTACAGAGTCAGAGGGTGCCCAGGACAGTCTCATATCTACACTACAGAGTCAGAGGGTGCCCAGGACAGTCTCATATCTACACTACAGAGTCAGAGGGTGTTCAGTATAGTCTCATATCTACACTACAGAGTCAGAGGGTGTTCAGTACAGTCTCATATCTACACTAGAGTCAGAGGGTGCCCAGTACAGTCTCATATCTACACTACAGAGTCAGAGGGTGTTCAGTATAGTCTCATATCTACACTAGAGAGTCAGAGGGTGTTCAGTATAGTCTCATATCTACACTACAGAGTCAGAGGGTGTTCAGTACAGTCTCATATCTACACTACAGAGTCAGAGGGTGCCCAGGACAGTCTCATAACTACACTACAGAGTCAGAGGGTGCCCAGGACAGTCTCATAACTACACTACAGAGTCAGAGGGTGCCCAGTACAGTCTCATATCTACACTACAGAGTCAGAGGGTGCTCAGTACAGTCTCATATCTACACTACAGAGTCAGAGGGTGCTCAGTACAGTCTCATATCTACACTAGAGTCAGAGGGTGCCCAGTACAGTCTCATATCTACACTACAGAGTCAGAGGGTGCCGAGTACAGTCTCATATCTACACTAGAGTCAGAGGGTGCCCAATACAGTCTCATATCTACACTGCAGAGTCAGAGGGTGCCCAGTACAGTCTCAGGGTGCCCAGGACAGTCTCATATCTACACTACAGAGTCAGAGGGTTCCCAGTAGTCTCATATCTACACTACAGAGTCAGAGGGTGCCCAGTGCAGTCTCATATCTACACTACAGAGTCAGAGGGTGCCGAGTACAGTCTCATATCTACACTAGAGTCAGAGGGTGCCCAATACAGTCTCATATCTACACTGCAGAGTCAGAGGGTGCCCAGTACAGTCTCAGGGTGCCCAGGACAGTCTCATATCTACACTACAGAGTCAGAGGGTTCCCAGTAGTCTCATATCTACACTACAGAGTCAGAGGGTGCCCAGTGCAGTCTCATATCTACACTACAGAGTCAGAGGGTGCTAAGTACTATCGTAAAACTAGATGAGTTTTAATCTTGGCCACCGTATGCCACGACTGGAGTTTGGCAAAGTGACTTCATGAGGTGAAGCCGAGTGAAGTCTGGAGGCAAAACTTCAGGAGTGGAATGCGGTGGCCAAGATTAAAACAAATCAAGTTTTGATTTTATCCTACCCAGTCTCCTCGATTTTGGAATATTACGTGATAACAATTCTGTATGCCACTAGTGGCATATAAAACTCCGTATGCCAGTCAGCGTGGCATACGGAAACTCAATGTTAAGCCTATGGGATTTTATATTAGGGGTAGGATAAAGTCTCATATCTACACTGCAGAGTCAGAGGGTGCTTAATACATTCTCCTATCTACACTACCATTACTTACTGGACTTTGGTGGCGGCTCGTCATCACTCGAGTCACTTGATGCCTCGCCGCTTTCTGATTCACTCATCATGGGAACGGGTGGAGCTGGGATGGTGAAATGACACAAATTTATCATGAAATTAATAGAAACAATAAAAAAATCATGGTAATGATCAAGAATATTGTGTTGGCACAGCCTTATAACGCAACAACCCGCACTGATGTCAGTTCTCGACTAAAGGAACAGTGATACACTAAGAAATCTTTGGATTATTTATCCGGGTAAAGGACTTCAGTATCTATAGATACAGGAGGTTTTTTTTCAATCTTTAGACTTTAATTTTTGCTGGCGGAGTCCTTGGGGATTACGCCAGCTTGTATATGAAACCAGTTGGTATTGTGTATTTATTATATACACAATACAATACAATAGTAATGCAGTTTAATATATACCCATGCCATTTATACTCTAAATATGCACTGTTTCGCCATATACCGTAAAAATACTGTACGGACCACAATATTTGATAATTATGTACTACTGCTCCTTATGCAGTATATATTGTATACTAAACCCTGTGCAGTACACTGTAATACTGAACACTTGAAACATCAGCAGTGTGTGGGCTTTGGCATCGACATGTCTTGTATGCCAATATATGATAAGATATTATTAATTTTGGGTATATAAAAGATATATAACGATCTACCATGCTTGTACATGCTACAAAACTCGATGGAGTTGATGTTAGTTACGGAACTTATCAAGTCGTTCTATATATATACAGAGCGGCACTCACATTCTAACGCCTGTGGCGGGGGCGCTACGGGCGCTTCCCGCTTCTGTGATGTGGGCTGTGACGTGGGCTGTGACGTGGGCTGTGACGTGGGCTGTGACGTGGGCTGTGACGTGGGCTGTGACGACGACTGCTGCTGAGACTTTTTGGACTTTTTGCTGGGAGAGGACTTCATCTGTTTCATCTGCTCGGAGGGGGTGAGCGGGCGCGTGGCCTGCTGACTCGCCTTACTGCTCCCCTCGATCCTGTCAACAGAAACGGTCCAGATCACACTCAGTTCACACGATTCGGCTACGGGCAAAATCCAATAAAACTAATAAATGTTGTGTCAATAACGACTCATTAGTACTCACATTACTGGTATTGCGAGGTGTGTCGAACACTAAGAGATCTATCGGGTATAAGAAGACATGACAACTCGCTAAATGTGCATATATGTAACATGGATATCAGTTAGGGTCAGGAAAAAGGTGGACATAGTTTACATGTGGAACTTGGTGCCTCAGTGAGACTAAGAAAAACATGTAGCTGTCGGCCACGGCACGGGGTGAGGTTCTTTAGGGAGGCTTTAATTCATTGGGAAGGATGAGGTTCAATCAAAATCACCGTGATAGAAAGGAACAGGTATACGCATGGGCAAGTCACACAGTTAATGCATAACGAAACACAGTTTCTTTGTTTGGGAAGTCTAACGTCCAATTTGTTCAATTAGACTAGGACACAGAGACTGGCTTCAGTCCCGTCCCCTGTGCACTTCACCGACCCCACCCGTCTCCTCCGGGATACACGGCCTGGGCATCTCAGGCGTTGGGAAGTCCAAACGTTTCAAATTTCTCAATAATGTTCATAATCAAAGACTCAAGCAAGTCGAGATGACCCACAAGGTGGTCATAAGAAATCCTCTTTTGCATAGATTTTATAAATATTTGAATCTATCATAAAACTTTGGACACACTGTGACACAACTATCTAAATATTTGCCCTTGAGGTATTTAATGATATGATAGCTCCACAGAGAGTGACCTTCTGTGTTTGTTCTACTGGCAGATCAGTTATCTAACAGTGCTTTAGGACTTAGTATTCATGTGAAAATAACATCCATGGAGAATTTTTACTATGAGATATATATTCTCCTTCTACCTTGTTGTATTTACTTTTAAAGTATATTATAGATGAGGCTGCATTCATTTTAAAATTTTGTATAATACGAATCAATGATAATCACTATGAGGCTGCATGACGTTATCGTGACGTCATCAACTACTATCACCATCATAGACCACACTACTGTGACGTCATTCTACTCGCCGAGGTGAAGCTTTGCCAAACTAGCAACAAAAAAATGACCAGGTAGAAGAACGGTATCAAACTGGCATCATGTCTGATTAGACCCGAATAACCGTATATAATTACTTATCTAGGATTCTACTCTATAATCTCACTCCTGGTATTTTTGTCCCATAGGCGTAACATCGTTCTCCATGCCCCTACAAATATTGTAGTCCGTTCCCCATGGTCTATATCTTGTGTGTTGTTCATTCTTTTGCTGTGGCAATTATGGACAATTCTATGTATCCTGTTAAATGTTTTAAATTATCTTGATCATCATAATAAGACCACCAAAACTATTATGGCCATCACTCTAGGTTATTGTTCCGGAGCACCCAATTTTGAGGCTCATATTTTCACATTTCTATTTGGGTCACCCCATTGAGATTACTACAATTTTAGTATTTAATGAGTTTATTGTTATCAACCACCTTCACAATCACTGTTACTGTCCTGAAGAAGGCATACCCTGCCGAAACGTCAACTAAATGGAATAAAGTGTTTACTGTCCAAATTATGGAGTGGATATCCATCGTTACAGTGTCTAAGAGATAGACAGGACTTCACATCACATTTGATTCTTTTACTGTGTACAGGGGCGAGATAAATACAGAAAGCAACGCGTTTTGGTCATTTTTTCCCCAACTTGTTTCAACGCTATGAGATATTCACTTGACTGTCGCCTCGTTTAGATCAGTCAACATCAAACTCATCGAGAACGATGAGTTTGACCAAAACTTGTTGATTTCTTCTGTTTCTCCATAAGGTTTCTTCTGCTCCGACAGCCACTTCTCTGTTTTGTCGTTACATATATTCCTGTATTTTTCTGTTATGAGAAAACAGGTAAAAGTAGTGCATGAAAATATCCTGCCTGGAGCACTTTAGAAATAGGCAATATTTGTACCTGCATTACCTCCAAAATAGGAAATTAATCTTAAGGTGAAAAAAAAACGAAACTCATAATTTGTAAACTAATCGGATGCTGTCAAGATTGCTTCCTATAAATTAAAACACGAATATAATGCTATCCGTCGCTGCTCTCGCCACCATCATTAAGCAGCGCACTGCCCAGCAGCGACAACACACACAGCTCCGTGCGACCTGCGGCGAGTTGATCAGCGAATTTATTACCGATAAACGGGAACCCACATCCCCGTGACACCTGCTGCTGGCGGAGCGCGGGCCGCCACACACGACGACGAATGGTGTCGGCGATAACTCGACCATGTATGCGCCGCCATTACCGGTCTCACAACGCTCAATCAGGCGGCGGACGGAGATTTATTGCCGGTCAACATTCAGGTGCTCCGGGTTGGGTGGCGGGTGCGGGGATGTTGTCTCAGGGTACGGGAGGAGAGCGGCTCTGATAAGGGGCACATCCATCACGTTTAACGTGCGTCATCGAGACCCGATGCCCATTGAGCAGATACTAGTTTCATAGACAACAGTCGATGGTTTTGTGGACAGGCCGCCGTAAACCATGAGAGGTTGTCACAGAGTAATACACAACCTCGAGTTGTTTACAGAGCCACCTGTTCACAAAACAATCGATTGTTGTATTCATCAGCCATCTTCTCCAATAAATCATACCCAGAAATTGCCATTTTATACGGAAACAGGGTTACTGTGGCTGTATGTGATAAATACGCAGTAAAAGTGACGAACCGATGCCGCAGGCAGAGGTTTGTTTTATCATCACTTTTACCAAGTATTTATCACGTACAGACACAGTATGCTTGTTCTTGTATTATTATAGACCTTAAAATATCCAAATTTTAACTTTGCCTCTGAGCGAGTTTTTGGATTTCGCTGCCATACATGCCCCGTACGCCACATACATACCCCGTATGTCACCTAGGTGTCGTACGGATATAAATATGACATGGGTAGGAGCAGGCTGTATGTGTAGGATATACTAACACAGGTATATAATAATATGGGTATATCACTAGGGGTATTTTTTTTGCTTGATAGCACAAAGGTATTTTTTCCCATATACCATGACTATGGTATCTGACAGTCTTTAAACAATGGGTAGTGGTTTACTGAGTCTCCATACATTATCAATGCGGACTTTCTATATGATGTATGATAAATAAAGTGAATAAACAAGTGCTTGAGAGACAACTGTTGAGGCATGTTACCGTTTTACCACCAAATTTTATGAGACCAAATTGAAATGTTCTATGGGACAAGATTATAGGGATGTCAGCAGCCCCTGTAGAAAATCCCTGAAGTTATTTGTGGCAATGACCCCTCCCCCCACCCCTGACTACAATAAACAAGCTTATTGGGGACTCAAAAACAATGATCACTGTGCCTCCTGGTGAGTAGGATTGGAACTACAGTGAATGTGCTCTCCAACCACAACCCTATCTCTTATGCACTATTGATGTTATACCAAATAACTGCATGGTTCCTGCTGTTACCTATGCATTTGAAGTGGTACTCGATAGTTTCAGGGATTTCAGGGATTCTCATCCATGCTTTATCTATGGACATCTTGTCAGGAAAAACCCTGAAGATCATGGAAGTAATGCACATATTTACAGGGAGGTCAGGTTTATGGGGTTCTAGATATAATATGGGGTTGACAGACACAGGTTCTATTGAGGATTTAAAAACTGAGGACAGAATTCTTGAGCTATAAGAAAACTCATTTTGTTCTACGGCCGAGGCATTAACTATTTGACAAAACCAATATTTTGGTAAAGCAAGACGAGAAAATAAAACACACATTCTATTAATTTTTCAATGATATTCATAGAGAGAAGTCTGATAAAATATTTTATTGATTTCTGAAACAGCCCATCCAAGAGACTCCCCTTCTCAGCACTAGATTCTGATATACCCGTTTTGATAGTGCTTACACATGGACTTTTATATTAAGGCTACTGGCAACATAACAGAGTAAGCGGATAACACGATGTTACACAAGTTAACCAGACTTAATGTACATCTAAATAACATCCAAAACAAGTATTGCACCCTGTCTTAAGTCAGTTTATCGAGATCTTAGTAATAAAAAATGTGGCAAAATCATATTTCCTGGTTGTATATTGACCCAGTATTTACCATCAGAATTATATACATATAAAAAGCATTATAAAAAGTTGACTGCAAGGATCACCGTCTGGAGACTGGGTTTGAAGCTTTCAACGAACCAGGAGCATTCCCCCAGGTGTACACGAACCTGCACAGGCCATTTTGGTCTTTGATTGTTGCATCTCTTATAGCAAAGGCACTTTATTGAACAATGATCATGAATTTAAGATGGGAAATGAATATATCTGTACGTCTTGATGTATTATGTATCATGGCTACATTTTATATGTCATGGTGTTGTCAATACAATTTATAAGTATTCATTCCATCAACAAGCTGAAAGATTTTCATAGTATTGCACATATGGTGAAATAACAACGGACTTACAATTATATACTTGAGGCAATAGTAAGAGTACACGTAGTTAGTGAGCCCAGTGATTGCTGTTTGAGCTATTTTGTCATTTAACTACGCCCCAACACCAAAGGAAAAAGGCTGAGAACGGCATCACTACAGGTTCACTCACTACGTTTACTTATTATTATATACCTGAAATCAATGAGAAAGCACCAGATCATTCACTTACTAAGTCGTCGATTCACAGTCTGTTGGCCTGATGTTGGTGCGCATTCACTATTCACAGTGCGCCCAAACTTTATTAATACTGTACCCCTATCAGCGTGGAGTATTTCATAGACGTTCGGCCACAGGTGTGTAATAATGGGGAATCATAACCTCTCATCTAACAGACATAACTGTTAAGTACAGATAACCTGTCATTCATCCTTCCTTAACTCAATAAGATTTGGCGTGAATTGGGGACAGGGGGTCGGGCTTATCAAAGATTGATTTATCACTTGGTCAGAGTTTTTGTACTTTATCTCAACCCTGGTATTTTTTCCTGATAGACTTGACATTGGCAATTCATACTCAATGCCCATGGAGTATTTAGAAAAAATACTCAATGGGGGACTATGTGACAAATATTAGCCAATTAGTCAATGTGAGGGGTGAGATAAATTCAGAAACCTATTCAAGTTCACAGTCAGAGCTTGATACCATTTCATTTGAATTGCTACTTTCAATTTTGTATTAAATTTCATAGATTTCTTCTATGACATCATTCTAGCATTAATAACATCATACTCTTTATTCAATAAATCAGTGTTTAAATTACCTCGTCTGGAAGTCCTAAGGAGAATCAAATTGACCTTATTATACCCTAATTAGCGGATAGTCCTAGTTAATGTTAAAATTAACACGAGACTTGTACCAAAAATCTTATAGCGACTCAACTTTATATATTTGAATTATAGTAACCATATCTAACTCTCCTTTACACTTAAACTGTCAAATGGACAAGGCGTCTTGTTTTGGCAAAATATTTCTTTGTCCACAAAAACATCGCCAGGAAAATGATAAGGCATCTATATTCAACCGTAATATATTCTAGAGTAATATATTCTGAAAGACCAAGCAGTTACAGAAGGGTGATTTAATGTATGTATACTTTCATGAATATAGAACTAAGGTTAGTCCCGCCATGAGCCTTCTAGTGGGGTATAAAATCCGATATGAAGGTACAAATGAGGAAACAGCTAAAACATATTAATTCACAGCATTACCTGAGTTTGTAATTCCGAAGATGTACCGATATGACGGTTATACAACCTATACTGATTGAACCTGTGTTCCTCTGTACTTAACACACAGTCATGGTAAGGTACACCGGGACTGCCTGTCTAGGCGTCCTAACACTCAACTATTACCACCATTTACCTCCTACCCATGTATCGTTATTCTAACCAGTGCCATCTGCAACTGTATATACCCATTGTCATTATTTGCCTCTATCTGTACATGTGTTCGGTTATGCATTTGGATCAACATTGTGTGGAAGAACAATGTACAACATTAAATACAATAAAGATCATAAAAAAATAATATATATATATTATATTTATGTGGGTGTGATGGCACTCATACAGGGTTAAGTTACAGTATAAATAAAACGAGATTTTTAAAAAATATCACCGTTATATTAATATCACGAGTTTCAGGTCATGGTACTGTAGAAAAGTATTAAAATGCATTTTGAACATGTTTACCCTTCTCTCTTATGAAACCTAGATTTATATTTTATATACCGTGGGTTCCAATAAGATATACCATCATAGGGTAGATGATGTACATATTTCTGACAGTCGTTACTTTAAGGTCAAACTGCATCGAGTTCTAGAGCCTCTGAAAATATGGCAGGACAGAACATAGCAGACCGAAACGAATGGCATATTTTCAGCGGCTGTGGACCGAGTGCGGTTCAGATTTTATCTCACCCCTATCATTGATTAATTATGACATCATCGTCCACTATGGTTTTTTTAAACAATACTTCATTGGCGTTGAGTCAAAGTTTCCAATGTTAAGTCTATGGGGAAAAAATCCCAGGGGTGAGATTAATAAAAGTAATGCATTGCCTTTTACATCTACCATGAAAATATCGGTTTATCAGCGTCTTTATGTGGATTTATCTTTGGAAGCACCTGGTGTGTGGTGTCATTGATCTACCAATATCAAAGGTGATCAGGCACCCAGTAAATAAGGCATGGGGTACAGATTCTCAAACTTCTAACCCTCGCAGAACTCCTCACCAGATGAAGGCTACTTTCTCAACCAGCTCTAAGATGCTACCACCTAGTGGGTAAACTGCGCAATACAATGGGGTGTCAGCAATTTGCCACCAGGGGCAATTCTGACTCAAGGACATGGCCAAAGATAGAAAGAATCTCACAGCTTAGACACCTCTGAGAACCTCTAAACGAAAAGGTTTAAAGTCGGGAAAACGTTATGAGAAGGGTGAGGCTAAAAGAATAGGGGGCCATCTACCGAGTAAATGCGCAGCGACGGTGAGGGGGAGGGGGTCTAACAAATTTCAGAAATTTTGCGTATGCTCCTTCTTTGTTCTATTGCATACAAGATTGAGAGTGGGGGTGGGGGGGGGATTACCGATTACTCTACATGTATAGCGGACACTTCTAACCTAAGCTCTCCTTGAAATCTGATCATTTACAAATGATTTTGTTGAGCCCAGCTCATAAAACGTATGGTGTTATGTTTCACAGAGTTTTTCTTACACCAACAGTGCAAGGTATAAAACATTCATAAATGTCATTCATTGCATGGTTCAATTTAAAAGATCTTTGTGAATCATATTGGTGAAATCGACTCAAAGCATCAATATTTCTCAGTTGCCATAAGGTGCGCAACACACTGGAGGTGTCTCCATCTCCTACAGTTGGCGCAGGTGCAGTGCTCTGGGAGTTTGAGGGACTTTGAGGGGCGTTGTAATGTCAGACTGTTAGACGAGTAAGTCCCAGGGTCAGCACAACTCTCAATACAAAGAGTGATGGGCTGGTATCCACTAGCCGAGCCTGCTAGTAGATCACTGGGGAACTGGCATACACGACCTTGTGTCTAGGGCCTGTGCCACCAAAGCACTACCTGCGCTAGTCACATAGATAGCGAGGGAACCAGCATGGATACACAAAGTCAGTCTAGTGCTCTTTATGGTCACCAGATGTCTGTCACGTTTCCATTCTTAAGATGATGAAGTCACTCATATCCTCAAGTTGCTGACGTGACCTAAAAGCTTGTTAGAGCTAACCAGGTGGTCACAGTCACTGACGTGACCTAAAAGCTGATTGGAGCGCAAAAGGTTGTCGCAATACTCATGACAGAAGAAGCTGATCGTTACGTTTAGCATCTCCTCTGGGATGTCCGTCATGTTTCCATTCTGGAGATGATGAAGTCACACACATCCTCAAGATGCTGCACATGACCTAAGAGCTGGTCAGAGGTCACCAGGTGGTCGCGGTGCTCACGACACAGGAAGCTGATCAGTTTGTTCAGCGTCTCTTCCGGGACGAATGTCAAGTTTCCATTCAGGAGATGATGAAGTCACAGACATCCCTGATACACATCCTTAAGTCGTTGTATGTGATGGTCAGCTTGTTAGAGGTCACCAGATGGTCGCAGTACTCACAACACAGGAAGCTAATAAGCTTGTTGAGCGTCTTCTCCGGGATGTCCGTCACGTTTCCATTCTTAAGATGATGAAGTCACTCATATCCTCAAGTTGCTGTACATGACCTAAAACTGGTTGGAGCTCACCAGCTGGTTGTGGTACTCATCAGACAGGAAGCTCATCAGTTTGTTCAGTGTCTCGTTTGTTCAGATGCCCGTCACTTTTCCATTCTGGAGATGATGAAGTCACAGACATCCCTGACACACATCCTTAAGTCGCTGTATGTGATCTAAAAGCTGGTCTTAGCTCAAAGAGTGGTTGCAGTACTCATGACAGAGGAAGCTGATCATTATGTTCAGCATCTCCTCCGGGATGCCTGTCACGTTTCCATTCTTGAGATGATGAAGTCACACACATCCTCAAGTCGCTGAACGTGACCTAAAAGCTGGTTGGAGCTCACCAGGTGGTCGCGGTACTCAAGACACAGGAAGCTGATGAGCTCGTTGAGCGTCTCCTCCGGCATGGCTGTGCGTTTCCGTGCGCGGTCGTACAATGCCCGGTGGTCCTTCTTGAACTCTGACAAACTACAGGTGGCGCTGACGTAGGGACGGCGTACCACGTCCAGGTCATGGCTCTGCAAAAACACCAAGATATCCTCCTTGATAGTTTTGGCGAATTCTAAGATATCCAAAGGTTTCTCTGAAACAGACTTTTCTTTTCGCTGTTTCTTTCGAGTAGTTGAAACTTTCTGTCTATGTTTGTTCGCCTTGAAGTTGAAACTACTGTTCTGCAGGCTGACATCGGCATAGGTTTCCTTAGGTTTGGTGATAACTTTGTGGTCGACTGACAGACTGCACACCTTCAATGATCCTTTAATCTTCATGTTTTTGTTAATACAGTTGTTTTCTTCCTCAGAAGTTGGGTCTGTGAGTAATGAACGATGGAGGTTCTTCTTTTGAGCAGTCGACAAAGGCCTGCTTTGGTTGCCCAATGTGTCGCCAATCCGCTCACCGATTTGCTTGTGACCATCTTTTATATTTGGAAGTCCATAATCGTATTCTATATCTCTCAACAGTTCCGGATACTTTGAACTTTCTTTAAACGTTTCCCTTTTCTTAGAGTGTATTTCAGTCTCTTTCTTTTGCCGTTTTTTCTTAGTTTTGCTTTTGCTGGTTTGCTTTTGCTGTGTAGATGAGAGACCACAAGAGTGAGACTCATCTTTATGATTAACTGTTTTGGTAAAGAACTCATCTTGTTCCAGACTTTCTGTTGAACGTATAAAAGTTTGTTTAGCTTTTAATGGGGATTGAGGAATATTACATTTCCTTTTCTTCAATTTCACTGGTCTGGAGCCTGTTTTTTGAGGAGATGAAGTGTTGGGAGCAATGGAGGCTTCTCTCATGTCCTCATCTAAATCTTTAGGACTGATACAGGTTTTGTAGGCATCTTCAACACTTCCATTACAAGGATATGAGACAGGGCTGGGTTGACTCTCTAATGCTGATTTTTCTTTTGACTGATGCTTCCTTTTACAGTGTCTCACACTCTCGTCCCTCTTCTCAGTGATAGACATACTTTTGTGCAAACCATTCGTCACATTCGCAACATGTGGAGGTCCATCTGTCGCTGCAAATGGGGGAATTTTTAATTTCTTATCCCTGCACTTTACTGATATGGATCTTTTTCTTTTCCGGGAAAAAGTTTCTGATTCAGTGCAAACTCCACCAATATTTGGTAACTCATCTGAACTAGATTGACTGATATCTTCACTAATTCCACTACAAAAATCTGGAGTATGACGGGGCTTGGTCTCAAATGTTGATTTTTCTTTTGAACAATGCTTCTTCTTATGGCATGTTACACTATCTTCTATTTTCTCCGTAACAGAGACATTTTTGTTCTTACAATTTGTTGCATTTACAAAAGAAGATGGTTCAACTGTTGCTTGAGACTGGGGAATCTTAAATTTCTTATTTTTGCACTTCAATGATATGGATCTTTTTCTTTTCCTGGAAGAAGTGTCTAACTCAGTGCCAACTCCACCAATATCTGGTAACTCATCTGAACTATCACTCCTCAGATAAGAATGGCAGACAGCTTCAAAACTTCCATTATCTGGAGGGAAGTCGAGGTTTGAGGACAATGTGAATTTTCCATCCTTGTGTTCACAAAGTGGCTTTACTGAAGGGAAATCCTCACAAGAACCAATTTGTGCACCGGGAGATTCACCAATTTGTTGTTCAATGCTCAAATGCTGCTTGATCTTCTCTTTTGAGCGACTCTTCTTCTTAGCGCCTCTACTTTTCTTGTTCGTATGTACATTGTTTTCAAACTTGCCATTACTTCTGTGCCCGTTCACACACTTGGGATTGGCTTTCCTTTCACATTTTTCATTTTTCAAGTTTTTGCTGCAGGTAATATTTTGTTCTAGATTATTTGTTTCACTTACAGAAGAGGTTCGATCAAATGTTGGTTCAGACTGAGAAATATTAAATTGTGTCTCCTTTAATTCTTTTTTCACTGGCCAGACAGTGTTTGATTGAGTAGAGTCTTCACTGATGTCTGGAAGCTCCTCCAGATCCTCCAGACGTACGTCGGGTCTGCCAACAACTCCCACCTCGTCACTGAGTAGATCTGCAGGAGGGGTGAGTTTGGGATCCAACGATGACATCGCAGAAATTTGTTCACGAAAGGAAATTTCTGTCGAAATAACTTCATTCGGACCAACTTCTATATCAGGAAGTCCATCCGAATCATCACTCATCAAAATACTTGTTACCCTTTCAAGTCGAAAACAACAATTGCTGTTTTTGACTGGACTATCTTCTTTCTTAATATGCTTATCTTTCCCATTTATTTTCCTTCGTTGGGACCAGTATTCCTCGGTTGGTTCTGCTGACCCCTTTCTACATTGCGATACTTCATTGTTTGTATTCATATATGTTGCAATTCTCCGCTCAAATGCTGAGATCGCTTGTGAATCCAAAGACTCTTGCATAAGGAGTCCTCTTGAACCAACATCACTGCACTTCTTTTCTAAAGCGCTCAGGAGTCTGAAAAATAAGGCAACATATACTAAACAACTTTGGCAAACTGATCTCAATTGAACGAAACTAAGCAATTTGAAAAAAAGCATAAATGTATACATTACTCGAGAAAGATTTATCTATAACCAGAATGTAATTTTGAATACTGTGAACCGTCCAACAATCTAGATTTTAAGATAGATCATAAAAATGTTTGGAAGAATTACTACACACCAAACCAACGATGGTGTAATGAGATAGGTATATATAGTCAGATCACCATGCGGGTAATTCCAATATCATTTAGATTTTTCCAATGTTAGTTGGAACTTCATTAATATTTCTAGAAATTAATCAAACTTCTTTTTATTCTAAATTGCCAAACATAGGAGGTATAGAAGCTGAGATCATGTTTGTCCAATGGTGTTTAGTTATACTGCCTTATGTAGTAGGTGTATAAAATTACCGAGACATATATAATTATTACCTCACCCCAGTATGTTTTTTCCCATAGACTTAACATTGGGAAATCATACGCCCATGGAGTATTGTAAAAAAATATCAGAGATGTTCGCCAATTAGTCGGTCATAGGGGTGAAGTCAAATCTGAAACACACCCGATTCATCGCCACCGAACATGTACCATTCATTTTGATTTGCTACATAACCTCACTCAACTATGCCTCGTGAAATTATGTAGCAAACTAAAATGAATGGTATATCTTTAGTAGCTACGGATGTTGATGCAGTTCCTTCCTACTACACATATTCTAAAATTGTTGGGATTACGACCACAAAGCCAAGCATTATATCAGACATGTAAGCACGACCCACCCTTAGTTTGGTAAAAAAAAAAAAAGGCAACGGATGCAGGTTATGTATAAAACCACAGCCTATCCGGATTGGCTTGACCAAAGAGATGGGAAAACATGTTGTAGAGCAAAAGTCAGATTTAAACTACAATGTCCCAAATCAGAATCGGTTACGAAAGAGCCCTTCTGGAGAGGGTAGAAGCATGGGACAGGCTCCCAGTGGATACGAGTGATTGAATGTTTCGGGGAGATCACCCATACTGATTATGGTATCCTAGAAACCTGCCAGGGGCCCTTTGAATAATCTAGGCTTGTACATGTAGAACCCTTTCTGTACACCAAGGTGACACAGGGACAAAGTGGATCAACTTTATTCAACACTTATGGGCCACCTTATGGACGGTTAAGACTGTCTTAGAAAATGGAATTTAAATATGATTGTTGTACATCATTAATCATTTACAATATTAGGTGTGTCCAAGGGGTGCCAAAGTTTAGTTTCCGGAAGGCTGACCTGGTCACAGTAGAAAAACTGAAGACAAGGGGGCTCAGAATATTGCTGAATTTCAATAATATTGTGGGGCTGTCAAGCCAAATGTTATACCAGAAATGCAAGTTTGACCCACCCTCAGCACACCTACAATACGTAGTCATACTGCACTCTAGTGCATTAATGCATTCATAACAAATAGCTGTAGGGCCACTCTTTTACAATCTGTTGCATGTTGGTTAATGCTTCATATTTTCCTGTTAATATTCTTTAATTAATAGCACATAGTTCAAGATATAATAAATTCTTGTTATTAAGGTTTGCTTCCTCTGAAATTTGGTAAATTTTGGGCATGGGAGAGTGTAGTATGAAGCTTGTTTCTGCTGTTAGCTATGCATTCAAAGTGGTTTGTATGGTAACAGCCTATGGTTTCAGGGATTTCAGGGATTCTCATCCATGCAATTTCTATTGGCAGCTTGTCATAGAAAACCCTGAAGATCATAGACATTTCTGGGTACTTTAAGATTCCCTGATTTCAGGGATTTCCATGAACTCTGACACCCTTCAATAATAGTCAGCTATTTTGAGCCGACTACCGGAAAGCGAGAGGCAGACATTGCTATTACAGAATTGCATTACGACTATGTCTGGACTAGTCTCCCGAACCCCCAGATTAGAGATTACAAGAAAACGATTTGAGAGAATCTGAAAATTGACATACCTCGTCTTTTTTAGTTGAATGGTGTTTGAGAGTTTTTCCAACGTGATTTCTCCAGTTTGGTGGTCGATTATGAGCACACACTCCTTTTGAATAGGGCGTTTATTGCCTTTGTAGACGGTGTGAGTTGTTCCGGAGCCCTGTTCAGAGTAACACAGACTTACATTATAGATACACGGGAACACAAATAGACAGAAATTGTGGTAAATAATGTGAAAGAACATTATATATGGAAGTATTAATAAATGTAACATAGTCTCCTAATCCCCCTTCATAACACTCTCCTAGCATAGATCCTGTGCCTTATTTCCAGCAGCCGCTTTTATCTCTGCACCAACCTGCCTATTGGGGGCAAAATCTGCCCGACATACCAGTTTTTGAAATATCCTAAATTTGTAGCGCTTTTGGGGGTACTTTTTAGTTCTACTTGTAAATAGAGATACATGAAAAAGTAAATATTTTTCAGGTCGGATTTCCTGCCTTAGAGAGACTGAGAAAACATGGAAAACACATCGTTATCAGCCATGGAATGGGGCTATAGAGTGTGTGAAGGTTTGAACCACTGTTTATTGGTGTGGACGAGCCTCAATTCAGACTTAGTTTTACACAAGAAAAAATATTTTGATAACTCCAAATCAAAACAAGGATTCCCATGGAAAAAAGTAAAACTGCCATCTCTGTTTAATGCTTATAAATACGATAACCAGCTTTGTATAAACCTGACGATACTTACCTCTATGTGTGGGACAGTAACCGACACAGATTTCCCTTCTTCTATATTAAGCGAAGCCATCCTTTTCGTATCCACAGAAGCAGGTTTGAAGTCATCTAGACACATTTAAAGAAAGAATTCATCATCATTGACTTTATTAAGAACTGTTTTACAGTATTATAAGACGGGTTTCGTGACTTAGGTGTAGAGCATCTCCCCTATGACTCAACAAGTGGATAGTGTGTCTGAGCTCTCTCCTGTATTAGGAAGGTGCTGCTTTGTCATCTATAAGAATACAGGTGACTATGTGTCTAAAATGAAATTATTGTAACGGGGGGGGGGGGGGGGGGGACAGATGACTTTCAAGGTTTCGCCAAGGTTTCAAGGTTTTACTACCATCACCCATTATCCATCTCATCAGCTTTTGCCTGTTCTCATCTTTTATCCTCAATTTATTGAATTTAATTGAACTGGTCAGAGTCTGATTTTGTGTGGCTAAACCCTTCATACATCTTTCTTTAAGTTGTTGATTCAACAAAATCGTAATCAATTAAAAGTGTTTTAATCAATCTTTAGAGACAGTACAAGGTTACAGGTCTTCCCTAACGGGAAGGCCGATCTTAAAAATTATTTGACAAACAGGGTTCACATCAGTTTTGTGGGGCATTAATGAAAATGTTAACGAGGCAAATCAATAACATTCTTGCAGGGCTGACCCTTTAGCAGGATGTCTAATGATTAGTAGATTGGAGTATCTATCAAATTTGTCCGCTCAAGTATTTGAGTTCAGAGACGAAGTTTCCAGGGGTTTTTTCAATTTTGTTTCTTAGTGATTGTGCCCTGACTGACGGCCGCTGCGCATGTGAAACCAACAATATGTATTTCTATGTCATCCAAACCACTGTGTTCATGGGTTGATTTGTGTACCACACTTTTTACAAGTAATACAATTAACTGAATTTGAACTCTGGCAATTGATGTCCTTTTCCGATATGTATGACCTTTTTGTGGTGGTGGCTTGTATTCTGCCATTGATATTGAGTCTGGTGCAATATCTGCAATTTTATTTTTCACACTGTTTGTATGTCCGGCCACTGGATCCCCTCAGAAAATTAAAAATATGTTATGGTCATCTGCAACGTCAAATACCTCCATACACACTTGTTACACACTCTTTGTCACTACGGGAAGTTTTAAAGCATCTCATAATGCCTGAATTAGTACCTGTCATTACTTATATTCCATATCATTTGTGGAAATCGCGTAATTTGTGCCATTTTTCGTGCTAAAAGTCTATGCTCCCAATATTAACAAGGATATTGAACATTGACCACTTTTGCAAAAATAGGTGGGCCCTAATGTCTACCTCCTCTATTTCTCCAGGCGCGGCCGGGGGAGAGGTGGGAGTGTGACTTTCAGCTGGCGGACCCTAACGTCTCGCAATCACACCCGGTGTCACCAGATCTACACTAAGTTTGCAGATATAACCAGCCCTAACAGGGCTGACTGAGCACTGGAAAACGTCGATACTAGTTCTTGTAAACACTTTACAAGTTTAAAACAATCCATAATAAATATAAGAATACCAATTGTGTTTACGCCGATAACACTACTACTAGTACTAGACAATATAGCCTTACTTTATAACTTTGTATTTAGACTAAATTAGATGTAGTTTTCCAGTGGAGCTTTCCTCATTCTCAAGGGTGACTGGTCAACTCGTCCCTTAGTCAACTCGTGCTTTTTTGGTCAACTCGTCCTTTTCCCTAGTCAACTCGTCCTTTTTGTTTTCCAATTGTCTTACACCTATATATAACTGAATTATATAATAGATAACAACTATATGATGTTAGATAGCAATTGTTTACCTGAATTTGATATTAGTATGAGTACATTCCATTTTCATTTCATAAGCATATGAGTACATTCCAATTTCAATTCATAAATTTCAATCATGAAAATACATTTGCACCTGAGTCTTTTATCACAGTGTGTCACATATTGTACAATACACAATAGTAGGGAACAATACACATAGTATCTCATCACAGTACAATTCACATTTCTCTTGGCCTCTTACTCCTGGTCCATATCCTCCACATGATCAGACAGGGCAGCTCATCGTCGCAGGTACTCAGTCTCAGAGGTTGAGATTCTCCTGTTGGGACTCTCATACTCCTGCCACAGGATCTCAAGGGAGGCTTGTTTGGTACGAGCAGCTTTCCCCTGGTGACGGTAAAAGCTTTATTTGTGTTCAGCGCATGTTTCCGAACATTTTGATGTATATACAATACATCCAGGATTACTCCATGTTGAACGAAAAAGGACGAGTTGACCAGAAAAAGGACGAAAAACCCGAATTGACTAAGGCACAAGTTGACTGGCATTCCTTCTCAAGTCCAGCCATTTTGTCCATTCTTTTTTGCTGGTTCTCTAACTGCACAGTATATATTGTAACAGCTGTTCACCCCTGATGATGAGGGGTGAATACTAGGGAACCTAGACTTAAGTTCAACAATCACAACTCACAATGGTATAATTCATAAAACAGAAACAGTAAAATAATACAATATATACTTATATTTACATAGTTTCGATCATGTAATGCGGAAATACTTGGCTTACTATGCTAAGCCGGAATAGGGAAGTAAAAATAAACTTCTAGTCTCAAGCAGGCACGTTGCACAACTGGATCTAGAATAGAAACGGGAACTCACATCGGATGGAGTGAAATCCGACCCCACTGCCTTGGTCAAAGCTGCTGCCCAGCTTGAGTTCATGCTCTCCACTTCCGATGCCCAGTGGATCTACCATTTTGAGGCCTCTCAGCAGCTTCTTATCATCTATACTGATTTTCCTTAATAAATATTCCCGACGCCAACTCGTTCACGTAGCACATATGTTTCTCAGATGGATCATCCCTATGAAACGGAAGTGTATGGCAAAACAGCCAGCAGCCAACCCGTTGCATCCAAATCTGTACGATGGTTCCTCAATCATCCGCTAGGAGAATTTGCCGCAATCCCTCGCGAATAACCGGAGAACTAGCGTACAGACATTACAATGTCAATGTAAATGTGTTTGAGCATTCAATATTATAGGAAATTTTGTAGTTACTTTAGGTTCTGTTGCCCGTTTAGTATCAAAATCTATGAAACTACTCTTGCGCCACTGACCTGCATAACATACTGTGGATCATGGACAGTATATATCTTTAGACTTCGAGTAATATATTGCTCATTGGTGAATTTACCACTTATTTGAACAAGTTAGGCCAGGAAGGCATATTAGGGACTTTGGTGGGATCAAATACTGTTCAAGTTCAAATACTGTTTTCCTAAAAAAAATCTTATAGGTTGACTTATGCTGCATGGCTAATTAGTTTAAGTAAGCATTTATTTGTAAATGATAACTAAAGGAAAACATTCTCTGAAAATACGATATAAAAACATCACATCATTTCCAAGTAAGCCTTTCTTCTCCATTTCCTGCCTACCGTGACAATGCTTTGACATGTGGCAGATATCACAAAAAGGGGTTTTTTGCTACTTTTCTATTTTGATAACAAAACAGTCCATTTTAATTTCTAATGTGAGTACAACAAAAGTTAAGGTATCAAAATGATCATACAAGAAATCTCTACTTTATTAAACTGGGTTTTGATTTTGCTTCCATATGGAATTCTATGGAATCTTCACTCACATTTTGCCCAACTTTCAACATGATTTCTGAGAAAATATGTCAAAAATTAAAACAGAGAGTTTATCTAAATAATTTGATGTTATATATGACAATAAAGCCCATAATCTCTGGTTTAATATGACCAAGTACCTTTTGCAAACCTGTATATTTTGTACAGTCTATGTTATGAAAGATTGTGTATATCAAGTCAAAAATAGCTAGTTTTCAGTCCCCAATATGATTGCACGGCCTATAGTAATGGCATTATTTAATCCATTTACAAGAGACCCAAAAGACACCCAATGAAATGTTCTAATCCAATATCAATACACGTTTAAAGCGTGGGAGGTGTATTCTCTAAGTCCATGTTTAAAATCAAAGTAAGGCACAAGTGTATTTGAAAACAATCGGCATCAACACCAGCGACAATGTTATTTTAAAATCTCTTTTTATTCTACATTCACTATACTTAATTAACAAAAAAACATAGGACGATAAGTTTTGGTAATTGTTTCATTTCGTGGGTTGAATTATTGCTTAGCGGAAAAGAAAGTAGAGTACTTTTTAATGACTTTGTCAAATCTTTGTTTTGTTAATTATCATTGCTGGATATTTATGAAATTGTTTTTAAAAAGGAAATATCTTAACAATAAACTTGAAATTTGCACAGAATGTAGGTGTAGCATCATATTTTTTTAATTTTCAGATAAAAGACATAAAAATATCAAAGATAACATAGGCCTATTACACACCTTATGTGATAATCCTTCAAATTCTAAGTTCAAACGACAATACCCCCATCCCCTAGATGAGTGCATATTCACGAGTAGACATCCCCAAGTGTTTAGGTCTGCCATAGGCATCCATCCTAATTGGGTTAAAGCCCAACGCACACTGTGCGAATTTTTTCCTTGAGATATGCTTGAGACTTTCTAGCGAAAATATCACAAGGGGGTGCAGTAAACGCAGCAGGGGTCGGGGAAAGTCACCGACAAATTCTCCTCGGGCATCGATCCCCCCAGCAGGAGGTACCGAAATCTCTAGGCCTATCCATGCACACCTTGAGACTTTTCTTGAGACACGGATGCGAGTGGCAGACTGCAAGTTTACATTCTGGAATCTTCAGTGGTCACCTTTTATGAAAAGGAAGGCATTTTCCTTGACAACGATGATTTTTAGCTTTCCTCTATTCACACATATAGGAACCCTGCCTGTTTGTCGATTTGAAATGTATACATATCTGTAGCTTAGGGAGCAATTATCTTCAGGTTTCTCTGTGAAATAGAAATTGTGTTCCCGTACCAAGGAAGTACATGCTAAAGCAGTCGTCAGCTGGGAATGTTCTGTTACGGGATCCATGATTATGCACAAGGATAAATCCCCAAATGCCACCAACTGCCAACTTTTGTATATTATCCATTTCTTAGGCAGGTTGAAACACTACAAGGTGAGCTCATAAAATATGGCCCAAATTGTGTGACATCATTTATGGACGGCCGTAAAAAGGGGGTCAGGCTCCATCCCATGACTCCTTAGACTGGACAAGATACCCATTACCAATACTAACTGTCTCATGTATACCAAATTAATGTCAGAAACTGTGTTTGTTGGGACATAGGCAAGGCGCTTGAGTTTTGAAATGGTCACCAAACAAGTTTCATATGCCAAGAAGTTTCTTGTCCACCAAAATGAAATAAACTTTTGAATAGTCTTTCTCAAGTGTATACCTACACGTTACAATCAAAGTTATTTCACTTTTAGCCCCTTGTAGTAGCTAAAGTTGGAAACCAACCACTGTCGCTATGGCTTCCCCTGGTGGCAAAACAAGGAACTGGGGAACAATGGCGAGGCATAGCGAGGGAGACCAGCAGGACGGTGTTTCCAGTCCAGGTAGATCAATCAAGTCTGTGTGTCTCGTAAATATCGGTATACGTACGCTACATTAGCTAACAGGGCAGACGCTCGCTATTTTGATAGTGGGAACAAAGTGGAAACAGGATCGGCAGCCAATCACTGTAAACTATACGCCTTCCAGCCTGTAGTGCGTCCAAGTCTCACCAGATAGCGTGTTCGTGCTTCAATGTCAGTCTGCCCTGTGCGCCTCCAAGTGTCTGTGAAAGAGACTACGATGAAACGAGGCACTGAATGACCCATATAACGGGTCTTTACCATTATATAGTTCAGGGGAGTATTATTAACGTTAGTTTCCAGTGCAGTTTTCAGATAACGGTGGACTTTAAACTTCAACTACTTCAAAAAGTGATATAACATGTTTCAGTCGCATCAGAGATGCCGTATATTTGATACGCAAGTACATAGCATATGTTTCGGACCAACCTACGACCCCCGGAAATAATAAAAATGGACTCGTTCACGACTTGCACTTGCGCAGTGGACTTCCCTGTCAACGACACGGGAGACTGGTGACAGTTGCCCACTTCTAAGATCGAAGTTACTAGAAAAAGACACTGCAATTGGACTAATACTTTGCATTCAGGGGAATATTAAGGTAAGGCTACATTTTGACAGGTGTTATACAGTTCCAGACAACTTAGATATGACACACTGACAGGTCATTACTTGTGATTAACATCAGGGCGTCGAATTTTACAGCACCTCGATCTAGTTCCCGTTGCAAGTTCACCAAACAAACTCGACTGTCATTCAACATTTAACTTGTGCATCGAGCTGTCACTGTGTCAGAAATGAAAACAAATCAAGGCACCATTTGAAACGATGATAGTTGAACACAGATATTGTCTCTGGTTGAGTTCAATTGAGGTATATATGAATTTCGCTTGTGAAATACAAAATCGGAAAGTGAATGCACTCTGTCCGGGGGCGGTGTTTACAAATTACAATCCCGATGTTTGACGCTATAAAATCAACACTACTTTCCCTGTGAGCTGATCCGAGTGTTCGCAAATACAATAACACGGACGAGGATAATACCGGACCACAACCATCTCTAGACAGGCTTGACTGGCTGCCCTTGACTCAAGACAGGCCAGTGTCTGTCGGGGACAGATAAAAGCAATCACTCATCCCGTAGCATACTAGTATTAGTAATCTTTGAGTTTGACTGAGTGCAAATTATTGTACTTTGTAGAGTGTAACGAACTGTAAGTGTAAGCCTCAGGAGGAACCTAACCTACCTCATATCTGAGTGAAAATGAAATAAGTCAAACATTTCATCTAGGATCTGAGTTGTAAGCTTTTTATAAGGAAAACCATAGAATCTATGGTTTATGTATTTTCATATATTTGCATATTTATTGTACCGTAGTTTTATATTGTACATCAATTACTGTCATCACTATGTTCCTAGCTGTATGTGACCTAGTCGGACTCAAAACTGTTTTACATATCTTAGACTGAGAGTATAGAGTCTAGTGATGACAATGAATTCAAAACAATTCATAGCAGAACTACAATACAATATACAATGCAAATGCAATATACAGTAAGACCTGCTTCCGGGACACTCCGTTTAAAAGAACACCCCACTGAAACGGGCAATTTGCTTGGAATGGAAATTTTTCATATTTCATATTAAGAGTTTATTTTAACCCCATTTGAGGGATCACCCCACTTAAGTTAAGGGGACACCCCACCTAAAGAGACAGTTATTTCAGTATGGAATGCTTCCTAACCCCTATTAAGGGGACACTTTGGAGGGACACCTTATCAAATCTGAGGGGGGAGTGTGGGGACAACCCTCAAGATTATGTTGATTGATTGTTTATGGTGTGTACATGAGGCGGGTAGACTGGGGTCTAGACAATCAGACACCAGGCAACAGTCTGCATACGCTCTTGCAGGCATCAGATAGGCATCTGTGGGGTGTCTGTGAGGTCATAACAGTGTATTTCTTCCATAGTATCACCTGTATGAAATATTATATACTACCTAGCTTAACCATTGACAGACTGAAAACCCTGGTTAATGTGACACCCTGCTTAAGGGGGAACTTTGCTCGGAACAGAGGGTGTCCCCTTAAGCAGGGTTTTACTGTACACTGCTATATACAGATACATAAAAATGCAGTACATATTATATTCTCCAGTTGTAAGTTACAACTCAGATCTTAAATGAGACATTTGACCTACAATAGGGACATTGGCCTCCTGAGCAACTGGCTTTTACACTAAATCTGAGGGAATGGTAACTGAAACATTCAGGTTCACGTGAAGAAACATTTGATTGATTCATGCATTTATTATTCAAGATAAAAGTACAAATATGGCGATTGTATGGGCCATGCAGTTTAAACACGGACCTATATCTGTCATCCAAGTCCTTGGTTTAAAGAAGGACAGATGTGAAAAGACTTCGTGAGATGAATATCAATTATGTTCTCCACTTCCTATTCTAGACGTTTTTCTGCCCTACCTTGTGCTGAACGTGATATGTCTCCCGTGCGTAGGTGGATAAATACACAATATCACCATGATTTTGATCCACCTGGTCGTATTCTCCACGTCAACTACGAGGAGAATACGACCATGCAGGTCTAAATCATGGAAATGGTGGATCTATTATTCAGCATTCCAAATATTAGTTACCAAAGGAAAAACGAGATAGTTGCCGATATTCTCACGCAAATCTAGATAGCATAACAAATGTGCACTGAACACAGAGAGGTTGTGACAATGTACATTAATATAAAACAGTTTAAATCACTTAAATATGGTAAATGATTCGATAACAACAAGATGACATACTCCAATACGCAGCGATGGCCACAGAGACAGACTGAAAGTCACTGTAAGGGAAGGTTAAAAAAAAAGATATATGTATTAATGATGATACGCAAACAGTCATACGTGACAAATATTCGGTAAAATTGACGATCAGATGAACCTCTGCCTTTTACCGCATATCTATCAGGTACAGACTCACTAACCCTGTTTCCGTGTATTACGGAACTGCGATGTGGTCTAGACTCACGTGTAGGGATTAATTACACGGATGAAGAATGCACTTTTCCAGGGGTCAGGTATTCAGGTCATTGGGATTTTACCTTCTTAGCTTTTTGTGCTCCCAGGCACGCAAGTCCACCCGACGACAAGTCAAAAGTTTTCTTTTTTTAAAAAACAAGTTGAAAGATATCGTGAAACGAGTCAGACTCCACTGTACCCCTTTGTTGCTGCTGTAAGATTAATTTCTCACAATTAAAGGACGTATACATACTGATCTAGCACTTGCCCTCCAATAGGACCTCTGTTGAGGGAGGCACGTTTCCTTCTCAAATCTATTACACACTTGTGGAAATCGTACTTATGCTTACTTGCGTATATCATTAATATTTATCATTGGGAAGTGTATAATAAAAGGAAAACAGACATGGTGTTTATATCTCGAAACGAATATTCACTGCCATACTAGTGAGGGACTTGTATTTGACTGTCCGGGAGTTCGTATAAATTTATTTCCAGATGCAACGCCCAGTCAGTTTTCCTAATGTACCTTCCAGTAGATAACACTAATGGAGTTGAGGAGTAGTATGTCCGCGTCCTAAACGAACCATCCCAACCGCTATAAAAGGTCCCACACTTGTTTATCTCTGTGATGCAGCACCCTACCCTGGGATCCCAATGCCACCCCCTGCCATAGATTATCTGAATCCTATATGGCCTCTTAGAAATATACAAAAAAGTTTTAGAAGACGTGGCAAAAATACCTCTATGGCAAGCCAAAAAACAGAAAAGGATTCTTGGCATTTGTGACCCTCGTAAATCCGGGGCAGATTTAGAGGGGTATAGATCCCCCTCCCCCCCCCCCCCCCCCCCACACCCGACCTGCAGTCCACACACAGGTGTGCATGATGAGTCGGGCGGGGGGGGGGGGGGGGGCGTGTGTGTGTAGGGGGGGGGGGGGGGTCCCTCACATCTATGGAGATACCCCACGGATCCGACCACTTCTTTAGAAATAGTCACTCACGATCTGCACTACACCACCTCAGGCCATCGTGTACAAATAATCATTTTTTTTCTACCAATGCCTGCCTCAAATAGGTATAGGAGAGTGTAACTTCAATGCCACTTCACCGTGGTTAAAGGTAGTTGCTAGATGCTCAATTACATTGAGCGTCGGTTAGGCCATTAAGACAAGCCTAATAAAAAGGCTGAGACCTCTACCACTTTGTTGAGCATATTTGCCAAATGTGAGATATGTCATGACTGTATAACTTGGCTCAATTAAGAAATTAAAAAAAAAAAAATACCGAGACGACATAGTAACAATTTGGATCTGACTGGAAAGAGTCAAATTCAATGTAGCATCGTTTGTGTGTAAAAGTGTATTTCGCCACATCTCATATTGTACGAATAATCAAAATAGTACAGTAGGAAGATAATTCATAAAAGGAAATTTTTATATATCAGAAAAGCCTACAATTTCTTTGTCCACGTAAGATTGATGAGAGAAAGAGTCCTAAATATACTGGGGGAAAAAGAAGGAAACTGAATCTTCATACGCTGTTTCAGCTGTTTATCGTAGAGCTACTATTACATCGTATATCGACTGACCTGGGCTTGTATACGTACAATTGTGAAGAAAACTAACGGTTTTTAAAAGAGGCAAATACGTATATTCAGTCATATGTAAATACCCCTTGACATCCCTGAAATTACTAGTTTTGAGATGTCCAGCGAAGCGTAGTTGGACATGTACATCATGAACACTCTCCTTTGTGTCATATAACACAGAGTTGGCAGTTTTCCATTCTTCCATAGAAATTCACTTTTTCTTATGTCGTTTATAAAATCTCTTTTCCAATAGCGAAACAAATATGATATCAATTGAGCCTTTCACGCCAATAAAATAGTGGTTATAACCTCTACAAACTCCCAGCTGTGGCTAACACTGATGTGTTTTCCACATTTTCACAATCTTTCTGAGGCAGCAAATTCCACTGGGACAATCATTCCACCCTTTTCCGACATCAAATGACATCCCCGATAACAAAAAATATGTGCTATTATCATTCGAAAATCCACCATCTGATATAGACAAAACACTTTAAAAAAAAGAATTTTCTGTGAGAACCTAGTTGAAATACTTGTATACATGACAAGCGAACTTCTCAGGTGGCTGTGACATACCTTGTGAATGTTACCAAAAGGCACGACTCCCAAGGGCGCATTTTCTGCACATCTCATGCCCGACACCTGTGCATACTTGATACGTGAATACGTGGTATTCTGACACACCTGAGTCGTGCTAACTGTACACCTAGGAATGTATTCCCCGCACGCACACACGGTGTAGCCGGAGTCCAGCCCTCCTCAGGTACAGGCAGACCGCACCATAACGGGATTACACACCGCAGCATGTATTTACCACCTGGCAAAGACACCTCTGGCTGAAGATGACGCTACATTGTTAATGAAAACTTCCTCCCAGTTTGAACCATGTTACTATAGAGTCTCTTAGGCGACCTATTGTTCTGGATCAGACAACAGTGGATCCAACTTTGGAAACGCATCATAGATCAGGGTCGCACTCTCCAATCCTAGGTATTGATTGGGAAAAGTAAAACCCAGCCTATTTCGTGGGTTTATCCTTTAGAAACCTTTACGTGAGGTTGGAAAGTCTAGGTTTCATCCCCCTGTTTGGACTCATAAGGCATCTCAAAGTTTGGCTTTTGTAAGGCGCGTGACTTTTGAGGAGGTCAAATCAAATCACCACTTTCCCCAGGCCGGCACAGAACGGAATTCGGATTAGATGTGTGTTTGTGTGTCTGTGTCTTTTATTGGTGAGACGAGGGAATGTAGCTCGAGGACCCCTTTGTGAGTGACATAAGCGGCCTGGGGACACTACTCAAGGAGGAGCGCTCCAAAAAGACTCCTTACAAATCACGTCAAGCATGCGCAAAGAGGTGTAAATCCCGCAGTCCTTTCAGGATAAACATAACGGTGAAGAATGTCACTGTTTGATGAAAAAGACATGAAATAAAACCATTGCCCCTCCCCAGGTGGATTTTTGCTTTATATGCACTAAGTCATGGCCATCAAATTTATGCTAATTATATTGCCAGATCAGCGAAGAAATAACTTTTCCCCAGTTTGTTCTCACCTAATAGGTAAGATATTGGCTCACGTTATATCTGAAATGTAGTTATTATTTCATTTAAAAAAAGACAAGGATAACGACTTCAGTTTTAGTACTTAAGTATGTAAGATAAGACCGGTATGTTCTCTCCAACTTTACAGACGATATATTAGTATTATTTCTAAAAAATTCTAACCCTATCGATTATAGGTGTTATCTCCATTCACACCTTGTGGGGTGTTTTTAGGGAGAAATTATATTTTTTCGAAAGGGAAATTTTTTTTATATTAGTGTATATTAGTATTATATTATTAATCTCGAGGTAAAACTCTATTACACTAGAGACTCTCATATTCAACTTACAGAAAGATCACTTGGCTTTTACGTTTTAAGGTGGATGGTATGATATGCTTTTAAGGGCAAAGCTTTTTGATTCATCACTCACCAGATCCATGTGGATTTGACGTTTTGATCTATTCACACTTTTTTTTGTTTTGTTTTGTTTATTTGCCGAATAGCATCTGTTACAACAGAAATTCCCGTACTCAGGAGGATATCTAGGTTCTTTATTTTTTTGCAGAATATTGAGATTTCCAGTAGATCTCATCCCTGTTTTTTCCTCCCGTAGACTTAACATTGGAAACTCCTACCCAACACCTGTGGAGTACTTAAGCAGAACTGTCTTTAGAAACGTATTTTGAAAGCGGTTCTGTTTTTATCTCACCCCCAACACGGACCTTACAGTCGATTGTAAGCAATAATATAATCATGTATTGAATTGTTCAAACAATGGCGTCGGAACTATTGTTGCTGCAGCTGCGGTTCAAACAATGGCGCCGGCACTATTTTTTTTAACAAGACGTTCATTGGTTGCTACGTTCTCTGCCACCACCATGGCGTAGTACTGTAACTTTACGTAGGTGAGCGTTGCGTATTTTATTTCAATGTTAACTCAATGGCACAACCTGTACCAGGGGTGGGATAATATAAAACAATACTCAGTGAGTGAAAACCACACAAACATTAGCCCAGCAGTCGGTGATAGGAGTGAGGTAAAATCTGAACCGCACTCGCTCCATAGCCGCTGAAAATATGCCATTCGTTTTGGTATGCTACTTCATTTTACCCGGCTTTGCCTCGTGAGATTTCTCCGCCACCAAATCTCATAGCATAGATCTCGATGCAGTTCCTTATCAAAAAAGAAATTTATGACTGTTATGTCTGTGTCCCTGTCTGTCAACGAGTTTGAAGCGTGCAGTCATAGGAACGAGGAGACAGCCAAGTGAATATTTTGAAGTGCTCCAAACAAGATGATGAACAATGATTCAGACCAAACACGAATATGTTTCTGATTTTATCTTAGCCTGCAAATATTTATGTTTATCACCTGTTGAGTATGAGTTATCATACTCTCAAGCCTGTTGAGAATTTTTTCCCAAAGTTAAGCCTATGGATGTTTATACCAGGGTTAGATAATAATTGAAATAAATGATTAGTGAACTAACTGGTACATCATTGGTTATTTCGACGACCCTGAGATAAACCCTTCTGTAGTCTGTACACGTGCACCCCGCCCCCCCCCCCCCCCCCCCCCGCCCCCGCCTCCCCCCTCCACCACTCCGTCAACATCTCGCTACCAGCCTCAGTGACTCCGCTGTGCGCCTCAGACGTCGCGTGGCCACGTCAGGTGGACTGAACGTGCTCCGGAGTGTCAGGCCACATTTAGAGAACGGATGGGGCGTGGAAAGTTCTGTACTATTTGGTTCACCTAGAAACACTCCACCCACCCAAACAAACCCAAGTCAATCCTCCTCAGGTCCTGCTGGTGTGTCGTCACTACGTTTACACCTCGTCCTTCAGCACCTGTGTTTTTTTTATTTAGTTTATTGCACCTCTCAACTCAAGTACATTTTCAGTTTTTCTGATACAACGAGGAATAAAAATAGAAAGTACATTACAAAAACATCACAGCATCATGCATTATTTCCTTTATTTTCCTTTGATTTCTAGATACTGACCTACCGTTCATTGAATAGTAGATTTTATTATGCTCTGAAAATGAATCGATTATTTTTCTTTAAAAATAAAAATACTTGAAAAAAACCTCTCCTACGCAAACACACCCGAAACTCATTGAAATCAGCTGTAGGGACTTGTAAAATGCCGTTTTCTGAATAATGATGATCATTGGGTGGTATTCCGATTGCTGAGCACCAACACAGACCACTTATGCCTGCATAGAACAGTAAGCACGTATAGCCATGTCGGCCGTCCACAGAATCGTGCCCGCGCAGGCCGGGGTGAGAGGGTTAAACTCGCCTAGACTGGCCCCAGTCCCGTATCCCTTTACCTACCCTACCCCTCCTCTCCTCGATCCTTGATTACTGGACCAGTCACACTACAACATACTTTTGATTATTTTCATAATCAAAGACTTGAGCAAGTCTAAAACTCGCCCTGTGGAGGTACAGACTCCTCAATCTGTGCTCTGCCATGGAGGCTCCAGGGCACAGAGTGATTGCTAGTTCTGCCATCATCCACCACAACATTTTGATATAGCGCCACTGTTGTCGGGGGACAGCCACTAGTTTCTGCTGTCATAATCCATATATAATCGTGAAACGAGGCTAAAACTCTTTTATGGCAAACCCCCAAAAATATTTCTGATAAAACCATCGATAACTGGACCCGCCACCTGGTGTTTTGTATAACGTCAGCGGGTACGATGACTGCCTCAATAACAGAATAGCTATGTGCCTAGGTAGATGTGTGATTTAGGTCAGAGAATCCTTCAGTCAGACACTATGCCAGGTGGATAGATGAAGCCCATTATTGTGATCCATACCTGTGTTATCAAACTGTGCTGCCACTACCAGGTGTGGTGATCAATCTGTTCCATTGGCGTCCATAAATCTGACGGAATTAGTCACAACGTCAGGCGATGCTACACATGTTTATAGTACATGTATACAAACCCACAGTCTACAAGAAATATAGTGCCAAATGACGTTGTATGGTCGACGTTTGTAGGGATCCGATAAAATCTAATCTAATCTACTTCTGAGTCTTTAGTACATTTATCACGTTCATTAAAATTACGCAAAAATAGATGAATAAAAAAAAAGTTTTATTAGGTACGGCAGTTTTCGAGGTCAGACCACAGGCGCAGTAACTCCCGGCAATTTTCACATGGGAACCAACTCTTTTATCCACTGCGGTTTGGTAAATGTCCCGCCCACACACAGTTAATAAGACGGTGCTTGAGACACATCAAAAGAGACGATTATCTAAAGTCAGTTGTCGGTGGAGCAGCCATGCAGAAGAAGGAAGGGGACGGTAATTATTTACGGCGGGGGGGGGGGGGGGGCTATTAGAGGGAGGGGCGGTTGATATGAGGATATTTACCTGTTGGCATCTGTGATGGGGGGGGGGGGGGGTTATCATTGTGGGGTATTCCTGAGGGGGGGGGGGGGCTTTATTTTCAACGATCTGCCGAGCATATAGGACCCCCCTCCGCCATAAATAATGGACGCTCCCTAAAAGGCTGGTTCCACCAAGACGATGGATTTGCCATGGAATATCTTGTTATATCTAGTGTCCCTGAAAAAAGATAGGAACCGATTTACCTGAAAGAGAACAATATAGGCAACGTATGAATTATTAAGGAAGAATCAAATATGTGGGATGAACTCCGTAGTAACATTCAGAAAGTAGTCGATAGATCAGGATAGCTATATACTTGTAGACTTTCTTATTAGAAAAACAGCCATAGATTTAATTAAATGAATAGATAGTAACTTCAAACCTTCGGTTATTCTTCCCGACTAACTTTACGTCCTCTGTTTTATTTCACCCCTGGTATTTTTTCTCCATTGACTTAGCATTTGGTAACCTCGTACTCAATGCCCATGGCGTAATGTAAACAACTCAATGTGCAATGACTCCAGAAACGAGGGATGAGGAGGGGTGGGGGGGGGGGGGGGGCGATCACCTAATTCTCGTTCCAGGTTCGACAAAGTAGGACAACAATGTGAACACCCAGAAATATAGTTATCTCATCCCTCGTATATTTTACCCATAGACTATACATTGGGAGCTCGTTCTCAACGCCCATTGAGTATTGTTAAGAAATGCTCAATGGGCGATGATGACACAAAAATTAGCCAATTAGTTAGTGATAGGGGTGAGATAAAATCTGAACCGCACTCGATGCATAGCCACTGAAAATATACCATACATTTTGGTTAGCTATGTAATCACACTTGGCTTTGCCTCGTGAGATTACTCTGCAACCAGAAATACTGGCATATTTTCAGTGGTTATCGATCTCTATGCAGTTCCTCCCTCATCTCTTCACTGTACCTCAGAGTAGCATGTGCTACAACCGTCTTGCCGATGTATATGTTAGCGCCTTGTTATTTCAATCTATCAAACCCGGGATAGAGGGAAACTGGGTCCTGGTGAAAGAATATCAAAATTACGTGGTGAGGATAACAAAATTTACATTAAGAGGCCTTGGTCGAGTGAAGCAAGTTTTTCAATCCTTACCACGTGACTTTGTTATTTTTCTCCCGGGACTGGTTTCCCTTTTTTTTATATACCTTCAAATATCAATAAAATTGCCGATTTGATTACCGCCGATCAAAAATGAAGCAATGTCCAACCTTATCGATTAACTTCCATAGCGACTATTGAGTGTTGCCATGTGTTTTGCTATTGGACAATATCATGGCCGCATTGAGTATAGTATGTTTATATTTTACAGGTTTCGACATCACAGCCATTGCACATAGTTCAAGCTTTATAAACCAATTTATGTTAATCTGCAATGCCAAATACCTCCATGTGTAGTGGTTACACACTCTTTGCTATCTCAGGGAGCTTTTAAAACATCTCGGAAGATCCGAATCGATACCGTCTGCCATTTTGAAATTTACCGATGGTAACTTTTGGTTATGTGTGAGCGTAGGTAAGAAATTATCAACCTTGGTAAGAAAACGTCAGCCTTGGTAAGAGAACGCAAGTTACTTCCCCCCAGCAGCGTTATGTATATATAGTGTGTTCACCCAGAGGTATAGAAGAGCAAGTTGCCCCACCGTTGTAGGAAGGCATGTAAAAACGCCCGCACAAGGGTGAATGTACGTCTTCTTCTTGAATTAAAAAAATAACCCGAAGATTTTTATTTGCATCCGACACTACGAGAGCTCCCTCTCAGTTTACAAGGGTCAGTGGTCTGAGTTCACTGTTTGACTTGTGATCCGAGTTTCCGCTGTGCTGGAGTTATCAAACCAACGGCGGTTGCTTTTAAAAGGACCTTGGTTTTTATTGGTATCTTCATTTTATTTATTTCGATTAACCGCCGCTACAACTCTCCAACTAACGTGTAAACCTGATGTTAGAGGAGATTAATTGCTAACTATTAAGTTCTGTTTTAGATTAGGATTATTATATCGGCGCTGTTTTGTACAACTACATGACCTTGGATGGGTGTAAAAAGTCGTCTGCTGCGACTAAACGGCGCGAATTCTCACAATGTTCTTTTTGAAAGAAATTGCGAGGTACACTGGCTTTAGTCCCTGGGACCTATTAAATAACTTAGGCTCGCACATAAAGACCATTTCCTGTACGCCAACGAGATCCAGGGACAATGTGGGTCAACGTATGGACGACCTTTGGTCAGACAGGACAGTCATGGTGAACGAGATCGAATATTACCAAATGATAACCCGCATACGAGGTCTCCTTGTACCCTGCACTTCACTTTCTGCAAATGTAAACTGCAATACTTCTGTAGACCATGATTTATGAAACATCATTTAATTCCCGTGCCTTCTCTTCAATAAAACCACACTCTTGTCACAACAAAGACAAATCCTGATCACATCTCACAGAGAACCCGACCGTGTTCTACACCGAACAGAACTGGGGCTTGTCAGAGGAACCTGGGGCCCGTTGAATAATCTAGGCTCGTACATGAAAAACCTTTTCTGTATGCCAAGGTGACCCAGGGACGATGTGGGTCAACTTTAGTCAACATGTATGGACGATTTTATGGCCGGTTAAGTCTATCGTAGCGAATTAATTATCGTAGCGTATCAACATTATTAAACGATAACCCTTGTACAAGGTACAGAAAAGGGTCTTCATGTCCTGGGCCCCTTTTAATAATCTAGGATCGTATACGGCATATAGCCTATGATCCATGGGCGCCGCCATGACGCCCCCCGAGTAGGTGTTCTTAACTAAAGGAGGTGAAAAAGTAGGTGTTCTTCACTAAAGGAGGTGGAAAAGAAGTGAGTGATAATTGGGAAATGACACAACTTTAGCCTTGCTCACATACTTATATAAAGTGTTCCATATGGGAAATATCATGTCTTGGGTTTAGTTATTATGTCATCCTACTTTGGGATGGGTGTAGAGAGTCAAGGGAACCATGGTAAAATATTGAAAGGAAGTTGAATTTTGTAAGAACAAAGAGCCAGAATACAGGTTTGTCCCCCGACCACCTAGTGACTGCTTCGGGAACTAACAATGGCTCTGTCCCCTATATGTAGACCCTTTTCTGTATCCCCTGTTACCCTAGGGACACTCAGAGGTGTCCCTAGGTTTGTAAGAACCTTAATTTTCCTTCATACCAAGGTAAGTAATCGGATATTTACCTATTAACTTTATTCAACACTTATGGATGACCTTATGGATGGTTAAGACTGTCTTAGCGAACAGACTTGAATATCATTAAACGTTAACCCTTGTACGAGGTACAGAAAGGCGTCTTCATGTACGATCCTAGATTATTCAACGGGCCCCTGGGTTATTCAACGGACCCCAGAGATCTTGATCGATCCTTGTCCCATGCCAAGTGAGTCGTTTACCCACTAAACACACAGCCCTGTGTTTGAGAGCCAATTATGTTCATAACCAACAAGATTCCGGCCATGATGCCAACTGGTTCACGTTCTGCAGGGTGTTGTTGAGCAGTGGTCAACAGCGATCAGTGAGCGTGTTAACCAGCAGGACGTGTGGGGGATGAGGTGAGGAGAGCGTTTCCACACCTGCCATGTCAGGGGCCCGCCACATAGTCGCTGTAGGGTCGGCTCACATGCTGTCACTGCTCTATGATGTTTCGGGGCGATTATTGATAAAGCCTATAAGACATCGACACGCCGACGTTACCCGATCCCACCATTACTGACATACGGCCATAAATACAACATGGGTAGGAGCGGTCGGTATACGCATAATATACGGCCAGAGGTTTATAATGATATAGGGAGACATAGACATGTTGTTCTGTGTCAGAAATATTCACAGAGATCGAAGAACGAGGTGAATATTTCACGGTAGATATTCACCCACTTCTCCGAACTCAGTGAATATTTCTGACACTTAGCAACACTGAACAGCCTCCATTCAGCCACATTAACTTTGTCTACCTATAGTAGTAAACAGGGCAGGGAGACATAAATAGATACTAGACAGGAGGTGGAACTACTGCCCTGCTTATTCAACGTGTGGCATCTCGGGAAGTGCGTATGGATACTGCCACAGAACTATAAAACCCAGTGGCGTGGCTTGAGATGGATGGGTTTGGGTGGAGATATCAATTGTGATAAAGATCGCCAAGAACTTGGACGAGAACACAGACCGCGTATAGGATGGCTTAAATTTAGGAAGAAATAGAATATCTATATTGAATGAAATATCGTGGTCCACATTGGTGATGACTTCGGGAACTTGAGTTACTGAAGCCCTTGAGGATTCCCTGTAACCAACTGTATGCAGTTTTTGTTGTGATTTTACGAATGTTGACACTCTTCAGCGCCATAATACGGATTGCGGCAAGACCCATCCGTAATACACATGGAATTTAAATTCTAACCTTAATCAAGTAAAGTCTGACTGTCAAAAGCATGAGACACCAGGATTGTTTAGTTCGAGCATGATATCAGTGTGAAAGTAATGTTTACCTTTGAAGAAATTGTGGGACATTTGACTAAATAAATTCAATGTGACAGGAAACATACCTAGCTACTTTAAAAAATAGTAAATACATTGGATTGTTTGTTAAGAATATGTCTTGTGCATATTCTTTTGAACAGATTATGTCAATAGCAAGGCTATTTAAAGATTTTATTCAAAAATCATCACTTCAGATTCTATATTACAGATTTCAGTCCCAGCCAATACTAATTTTGAAGGCAAATTACAGTTTTGGGGAAGACCAAATACTAATATAGACTAGTCAGGGTTGGCAGCTCTGGGATTCCTGTAAAGTTTAAGAGGGCAGTGACTAGATAACCAGAGATGTCAGTTATCCACTTTTCCATTGGAATTTATGTTTTCATTTTCAGTATAAAATTCTCTTTTATTGTGTAAAACAAACAAAATATTAATTCAGACTCATTCACAGTTATTTGAACCTCTCCACAGACACTCAGTCCTATACCAAGCTGGCACTGCCTTATATTCCATGTTTTCTTGGTGTCTCTCGGATTTCAAATTCCCACATGAAAAATAGTTTCCACTTTTTCTTTTGACCCCAACTGACATCTCTTGATAAGAGGTCATGTGAGGTTCATAAGTTGGTTATTCCAACGCGTATAGAGAAAGTTTCTCCCTACTCGTTGGTAATTCGGAGGACACGTTGTCCGGGGTTCGCGCGGCCCCTGATGGGATACAGGGGTCGTGTAGGGCTAATGAGGATGATGGGTTAATTCACGGGTCAGCTAAGGTCTATACTCACAGATGCGGGCTAATAGAATCTGGATAATAACCTCATGAGAAGATCGTAAAGACAGAAAGTAGTGGTGGTGGAACCGGAGACGTCGGAGTGGTTCGCATCTGCGACGACTCCCGCCAGACTGTGTTTATTTGTATAGAAATAAACCAAGCAGAAGAAACGCACACACGCAGACAGAGAAAAGAAGTGTGAACCCGGCCCCGAACTCGCCACCCCCCACCTACACACACCACCTCACAGCCCCCCACCTACACACACCACCACCTCACAGCCCCCCACCTACACACACCACCACCTCACAGCCCCCCACCTACACACACCACCACCTCACAGCCCTCCACCTACACACACCACCACCTCACAGCCCCCCACCTACACACACCACCACCTCACAGCCCCCCACCTACAGACCCCACCTCACAGCCCTCCACCTACACACACCACCACCTCACAGCCCCCCACCTACACACACCACCACCTCACAGCCCCCCACCTACAGACACCACCACCTCACAGCCCCCCACCTACAGACCCCACCTCACAGCCCTCCACCTACACACACCACCACCTCACAGCCCCCCACCTACACACACCACCACCTCACAGCCCCCAACCTACAGACCCCACCTCACAGCCCTCCACCTGCACACACCACCCCCCCCCCCCTCCAGGTGCCACTCACCCGCCACTGCCCGCCACAGGTGTGGAGAGCGGGGAGTAGATCGGCCAGGTAGATAATAATAGAGTTACTCGTCCCGTGAGCAGCTCCGAGTCTGTGTGAGCTGCTCGCCGTGCACGCTGTACACGCGCAGTGCACGTCGCTGTACCATCCATCGTCTACTAAATGACCACTGAGAACGTATGGCACTCAGCAAACCACGACCCATTATGTGAACCCTGTCAGATACCGTAACTGTGGTATACGGATCAAAATCCATAGGACACGACCCTCAAAACCATGGATACCGAAAAATAGTCCTTTTGTGCTACAATGCAAAGATATGATTCAATATGTCATCACAACGTCCAGTATTCCTTGACTTGAAAGATGTACAAACCGAAATTCGGAATACCTCGGATACGAGGGCTTAATCTGAGGCAAAATGGATCGTTATAAGTCCTCGGTTTTATTTCTACAACTACTTCCAGCATTGCCAGTTCGCGCGACCAATGTAACCTGAAATACAACCCAACAAGTCGGGAACGACAGAGAAGGGACGTGCTGTAATCGACTCGGCAGTGTATGTTTCTGTTAGGTGAGGTAGCAGGAAAAACAGTCGTGTTTGGAACAAGTCCAACTAGGGAGTCAGAAATTGTAGACTCGGGCCTCGGGCCCTACTGTGTTGACCGCAGAACTCAATGTTCCTCCTGCCATGGCATCTCAAGTCATATAGCGTAGGGGTGAGTGTTCCTATAGGGCACATAGCTATTGTGTTATTGAGGACCCATCTTGCCCCCTATGCTAAACAAAAGACCAGGTGGCGGGTCCAGTTATCAATGGATTTGGTTAAGAAATCTTTTATTTTTTCATTTGCCCTAAAGGGTTTTAGCCTTGTATCACAATTATCTATAGATTACGGCAGCAGAGAATAGTGGTTGTCCCCCGACTACAGTGACTATCTAACAATTTTCTGGCGGATGATGGCAGAACTAGCAATCACTCTGTGCTTTATTAAATCATCACAGGCACTTGCCATGGTTAGAAGAGAGTCCTGGAGATGACAGTTTCCCTAATTTTCCAAGGAAATACTTGTTTAATTTCCAGTTTAGAAACCTGTTTCTCTTGTGTAAAATAAAGATGGTGGATTTATCCTCATCCGCACCAATAAACAGTGGTTTGAACATCTCCACCCACACTCAGTCCTATTAAATGGCCAGCATTGATGTACTTTCCATGTTTTCTTAGTCTCCCTGGCGCAGTAAACTCCACATGAAAAAATAGTTCCTCTTTCATTGATGACCCTAACTGACATCCCTGATAGTTCGTTTGCCTGTTTAGAAATAAGGGAAGTTAAGTGTTCATCCCAATTTGCCCATCTTCGTTTTTACTTGTCCTACTGATCCGATTTCCCATCACCCACCCTCAACACACAATCCCCTAATAAATCATCCGAACATTAAAAAGAAGTGTCACTCTCCTATTCCCAGAGGTTAGATCATATCGCCGAAATTGAGACGGGCTGACAAACGAGACCTGTCCGATGGTTCCACTCGACCCATTAAGATCAGTTGACATTTGTTCTCTTTCTTGTGTTCTGTGTGATCTTCTTTTAGTCTTTTTGTTTCATGGAGACTTGGAGTGTGGTGGAGGAAGTGAGACAGTGGGTCAGTGTGTTCACGCCGACACAAAGCCTTCATCAGCGGGTAATATCACCTGGCCGTTCACCACCCCTCCCGACGCCGAGAATTGGGTCTTGGTGGTTTGTTGATAAACAGACTGAGCTGGTACGAAGAGAGGCACGCCTTTTAGCCAGCTCTCACTCAGCTCGGCTCCACGAGGCTCTCTCTCCAACAGTCACTACTGGTTAAGTGTGGATTTCACCGGATTAAGGGTTCATCGGAAGGTTTCCAGTCTCTTCGCAATATATCAAAGAATATCATATAGTAACACAAATCTTTCGGACATCGTGAGTGGACATGGAGAGTAGTGCCCAAAACTATCAAATAAGATGTGGGCGCGGTTCCATTGTCAGCTACACATATATAATTTGTTTTTTAGATTTTTTTTACAACCCCGCCAGTTCTCTATTTCAGCAGGTTTCGGCATAGATCAGTCGCCCGGAGGAATCCACGCTGCTCTCCAGTTTTCTCCACTCTTCTACCAACCCCAACTTTCATGTCCCTCGGTTTACCTTTCCGTCGTTTTCTGTCACCCCATCACCCCATGCTTCATTCCTATGGGGTGGCCTCCACTACCTGATACCCTGTTCTCTATCCAGCCCTCCCCTGCATTCCTGTCCAAGAACTCGCCCTGAATACCGTGTGATTCTCTTTCCAGCTCATTCCATGTTCCGTCCACCCTGCTCTGCATAATTTACAGCTACATCTTTGTGTACGCTGCTTAACACTGACTTTCCTTGTTCCACCAATCCATTCATTTCTTGTTTTATCCCATATTATTATATCCCTACGGCTGAAGAATCCTTAGTTACATATCGCTGCTAGGGGTGTATAAACTATGTTTCGTATTCAGGATGCTTGTTTCCTATTTTTACCAATAAGATGCCGTGGTGGGAAATCTCGTCTAGTTTAGGTAAAAGAGATGATCTTTGTGTTAGTTTTGATTATCTTTTAACACAGTCTCTAAATTCTACGCCGACATAGAGCACCTCGAAAATAGTCGGGTAAACACTCCTTTGAATAGTCCTGTTTTTGTTAATGTAGCACCTTAATCGAGAATCGACCAGTCTAAACTCTCTCGTTCTGAAGTATACAGGAAGCTCCCGGGCCAAAATCAGACGAAAAAATTTACACAAAATGCAAAGGAAATCGCTTCCAGGCACAAGGCTCGCTGTTGTGAGTAGCTCAAATACTATGTAGGGTCACTGGGGGCGATTCACACTGCACTGCTCGACTACGACCGAAACTGGTGAGTGTGGAGCGGTGCAGGGTAGCCTGGGGTAGTGTGTCAGTGTTCCACGGTGTGCGATATGCCCAGAATGGGTTAGGTGGTAGGCAGTGTGCGCTATGCCCAGAGTGTGTCAGGTGGTGTGTGCTATGCCTGGAGTGTGTCAGGCAGTGTGTGCTATGCCTGGAGTGTGTTAGGTGCTGTGCGCTATGCCTGGATAGGGTCGGGTGGTATGCGCTATGCCCTGATTGGTTCTGGTACTGTGCGCTATGTCTGGATTGGGTCGGGTGGTGTGTTCTATGCCCGGGTGGTGGGCAGTGTGTACTATGCCCGACATGGGTTCGGTGGTAGGTGCTATGGGCTATGCTCAGAGTGGGCTAGGTGGTGTGCTGTGAGCGCTATGCCCGGAGTGGGTCAGGTGGTAGGCCGTGTGCGCTATGCCCGGAGTGGGTCAGGCGGTGTGCAGTGTGCGCTATGCCAGGAGTGGGTCAGGCGGTAGGCCGTGTGCGCTATGGCAGGAGTGGGTCAGGTGGTAGGCCGTGTGCACTATGCCTGAAGCGGGTCAGGTCGTGTGCAGTGAGCGCTATGCCCGGAGTGGGTCAGGCGGTACGCCGTGTGCGCTATGCTGGGAGTGGGTCAGGTGGTAGGCCGTGTGTGCTATCCCCGAAGTGGGTCAGGCGGTAGGCCGTGTGCGCCATACCCGGAGTGGGTCAGGTGGTAGGCCGTGTGCGCTATGCCTGGAGTGGGTCAGGTGGTAGGCTGTGTGCGCTATGCCCGGAGTGGGTCAGGTGGTAGGCCGTGTGCGCTATGCCCGGAGTGGGTCAGGTGGTAGGCCGTGTGCGCTATGCCCGGAGTGGGTCAGGCGGTAGGCCGTGTGCGCTATGCCCGGAGTGGGTCAGGTGGTAGGCCGTGTGCGCTATGCCCGGAGTGGGTCAGGTGGTAGGCCGTGTGCGCTATGCCCGGAGTGGGTCAGGCGGTGGGCCGTGTGCGCTATGCCCGCGGGCTCCATGCTTATCGCGAGTCTCTGGTGATTGGCGTCAATTAGCGTTAATCAACTTGCGGACAGGCGCCTGGTGAGGCTGTGTGTGTGTAGCGGAGGAGGAGGCGCGCCCAGCACACAGAACACGCTGTCCTTGTGTCTTCACTTCACAGAGGCTCATATTCTGTAAACCACAAGGTCGTCCACAGAGAGTGCTCGATATGATGTGGGAGTTATTAATTAATTGGTGATAAATTGACTTTGGCGACACGCTCCCTAACATTATGATCTTTGTCTCTCGGTAAGTGGCTCCAAACATGCACATACTATAAAGCGTTGGCAAAATGAAAATAACGAGTGGGTGCGAGCAGACAGTTAATTGCAGGCCTCCCCTGTCATCTGACTGGTGCCGCCGGTCGGTGGGATCCAAACGAGGCAGGCTCACCAATGAACAAGTCAGCTTTGATGTTATAGAGCTTAAAGTAGAGGAACAGATTCACTGATAAAATAGTTCCCATATCACCAAGATTGTTAATGTGTTCTTTCAAGTACGCAGAACAGTTCCACTGACAAAGCCAACCGAGCGATACTATATGGAGACATGGTTAGTGTGCCTGAATTCATTTCGTATTTTTAATACACCAAACTCTCTATGACGCCTTATTATTTTCTAATGAAGAACAGTCTAGATCGGTTTAGAGGGAATATCTTGTCGAGTTAATTATTCGTATATTTAAACTGAATCAAAAGTGTATCACGTGAATGCCTTACGTTATGAATATAAAATCACGACTTATGGAAATGGCCCACAATATTGATTTTATACAGGGATCATTTTCTCTGCCAACACACAATATTATAATACCCCTCCAAGATCAGTGTGCTGTGTATCGTGGAGACTAAGCTGAAAGCTTCTGCTTGGTCCTGGTGTCTAGCTCCAGCCCTGGAGTCTGCCCTGGAGAGAGTGCCGCGTGCCTAGACCACGTTATAAGTGTGCGGCGGATTGTGGCTGAGCGGTGGAGCGAGCTGCTCGCCCGCACTCGTATCAGCATTATCTGCTCGCCCGGGAACCTGCCGCCACCCGCGCTCAGCTGTAGAGATCCGCCAGACTGGCTTCAGTCCCTGTACGGTGTACCCCTCCAGCATCCCACCCCTCATCGCCGGGATACAGGTTTGATTCCTGAGCCAGTCAGGCGAAGCTTTATCCTGTTTATGTTGAATCATACGATGAATGATCATAATCAAAGACACGAGCAAGTCTATAGATCCGCAAAAAATCTTTTTTCAACAAACGGCTTTTCCATAAAAACAGTTACGAGAACAAATTTCAACCACTACAGATGGGCATATGCCTGTTTCAGCGCTCTGTCCATGAAGCGAGTCATGGGGAAAATACCTAGAAGCACCAGGCTTGATACCCCTGGTACAAGTCTAGCCATATGAATAACGTTAGAAAAAATACTCAACGATCACCCCGGTAAAGTGACAATACTACGCCACGGTCGTGGCGGAGTGAATATGGGATGACGTCATATGCTATCAACCAACCGGATGTATGAAGTAATTTGAATTATTCTGGTATTGTGATGCTATTTAATGTCAGTGAAAGGAGCAAGATAAATCCAGAACCGCAGTCGAGTTGTAAAATACACTCGTTTGGATGCACTGTAATCGTCAATCGGTTTCGCCTCGATGACGATTGCGCCCCAGCCAAACTCGTGGAGTATTGTGTATTTATACGATTCTCGATGCAGTTCTATGTAAGTATCAAAGCGGGATGTCCTGTGAGTGCACAGCTGTACCGTAACCTCCATGAGCTACTCTCAGCTTCATATAGCACTCAGTACAGAAAGTAATACTAAGTTAAGCGTGGATTCCACCGAGGGACCAATCTTTGTCGGAACTGCAGAAATAGAGATCGTAAAAATCAAAATGGAAATCATATAAGCGTAGCTGGCAGTGAAAGGACCCCCAATTCTTTCTGATAGTTTGAGGCGCCCCTCACCGTGTCCACTCACCATGTCTGAAAGATTCGTAATGATTCATATCACTGTACGATATTCTTCTATCGATCCCGAAGAGACGAGAAACTTTACGATGAACCCTTCGCCCGGTGGAACTTGCGCTATCCGCACACATTGTATTCGTAGGCAATAGAAAGTGCTGCTTGTTATTTAGGACAACAGAAAACTGTGGAAACATTTTTACTTATGCTCTCTGTATTTGTTGTATCATAATGATGCAAGTCTTGATAACAGTTTAGGATGATCATGCTGTAGATATTGATACCCGAATATAAGAAAATGTTACATTAATAAGTGAATTCTTCTTTGAATTCCTATCTTATTCAGTTATTGATATCGTTGTCATTTTGATAATTACAATTAATATCCAGAATATATTTTATCCTAAGTGTAAATACGTACTTATCCGTAGTCTGTCGCAGGGAGGAGAGTTCGTACATTTTCCCTTAGCATTAAAGAAAGACTAGTCTCTGATAAGGAGAAGAGAATGAAAGGCAGACCTGTCGTCCGTCCCTCACTGAGATATCGCAGTTAACGGCCAACTGAGATATTGCTGTAAGTAGCTCTCCAGACGTAGAAACACGACGTTACGCCGTTAGAGCGATGTGGCCTGAGTCGATGTAACTGAAGGCAATCCAGTTATTGATGGAGGCTGAAGCAGAGGTGTTCTTTTTACACTGAGGCCCATGTCGTCTTCTGCGTGATAGAGATGCGAGATTCCTATCATTTCATTCTCCCCATTTCTGTATAGATTCACAAAGTAGCGCGAGAGGCTCCAATCTCACTATAAACCAGTGATGGCAGTTTTTCACTTTTCCAAGGAAATTCTTGTTTCATTTTCAATTCATATTTCATCTTTAGTAGAAACAAAGAGGGAATAGATTGGGCTTCATTCACACCAATACACAATGGTTCAAACCTCCCCACCCACCCCAGTACCATTCCATGGCCATTAACAATGCGGAAGATCTAACCCAGTGTTAAGACTTTGTACTAAATTAAAAAAAAAAAAAAAAAATTAAAAAACCCGATGTGTTTTCCATGATATCTCAGTCTCTCTGAGGGAATAAATTCCACATGAAAAATATTTCCTCCTTCTTTTACATGACCCCAAATGACATCCATTAAAGATCAGCCGTGACATTGACATTTGTAGCATATCAAATATAAGGAAGAGAACTGCACAGATGGCCTTCTATTGGTTCTCATTAACTTGGTATTCATATCTATCTGCTAGTGGGACACAGAACACAGACAGTTGTGTGGGATGCGTTGGACATCTCGTGACATGTTCAGTGTGTTTTTACGTCGCGCCAGTTCGCTAAGCGTACCGCGGAGTGGCGACGTGATGCCCGCCGTGGAGTGGACTAATGATACACCACGGGCAACTTAGCATGTGGCTGACCTGACGGGGTCAGGGGTCAGAGGTCAGCGAGCGCTGGCCCTGAACAGTACCGCGCCAGTCAGCAAACACTGTCCTGTAGAAACCCACTGTGATGTAGGCTGGACACACACCAGTATCTGTATAACCAGTCGAGTCCATTGACCGGGTGTAACGTGATGTTGGGATGTATATACTTAATGATCATAGTTGAAATGAGGTAACCCGATGATACTATTATGTCTATGTGTTGTCTGTAATGTTGGTAGGGTCCTGCTCTATTGATCCTTATATGCATGTATGTACTATGATTTTTTTTTTTCTGCTTGTGGAAAATCGACGATAATCAAACAAATAAGAGAAAAGAGACTGTAGTATTGACAGTGGACTGTAGGATACAATAGTCATATGACCGGCTACAAAGAACTGTATCATCATCTTAGCATATTGATAGAACAAATACTTATCGACTAGTTTATCCTCATTGCATGTATCTGTCAAGTTTGTTTCTGTTTGAGCAAGTACAAGGACAAACGTATCTAGGAAGAAGCGAATGTCCACCGTCTGTATCTTTTTCTTGAATATAAAAAATAACAACACACCAAACCAGATTCGGGATGTGCAGTGACAGTACACCCACCTTCTGGAACTGTGCCTGGATTGTAGACACAATCAATGGAGCGATCACGTGGAGAACTGCAGCGCCAACCTTCAGTCACATCTCATCTCTATCATTATCTAAAAGAGATGCTTTAATTGTAAGCGATTCTTGATAGACTCTTCAGGGGTTATCTCAATGAATCGTGTAGATCTCTTTGTACATCGTTAGTGAAACATGTTTTTCCGATTAATTCAACTTATAAAAAAACCATTACTTTTAATAGGAATATAGCTTACATAATTTACCTTTCTGAAATCACAAACTATGTGTGTACATATGCAATTAACATTATACCAGAGATAATAGCTTTCTACTTTTCGATGGAAATCCACTCTTTCAATCTCAGCATGTATCATCATTTCCCCTTGTTTAAGACAAAGATGATATTAATTGAGCCTCATTCACGCCCAAAACACACTACTTTGAACTCCCCCCCCCCCCCCCCACACACACACACATACACACCCTCAGCCACATTCCATGACTGACACCGACTTGTTTCCCATGTTTTCACATCCCCTCTGAGGCATGAAAAATGAAAATCCACATGAAAAACATTCCCACTTTTTTTCTGTTCATAACTGACGTCATCCCTGTTATACGATATAAATCACAGAACATTTCATTGCCAGTAAAAAACATGTAGATTGGAAGACGTGTGCAGGGAGAGCACTATTTGGACGGAAACCGGGCAGTGGCAGTATCGTGATGTCGATAAATTACGACACGACATTGTCACTTATCTTCATGACTCTCTGGTGAAGGAGGCGGGAAAAGCGCACGGCTTTGGCACCACTGCTGGTATCTCGTCACCTCGCAGATAAAAAGTCGCACACTCGGCATGAGTTTTCTCTGTTATCTCATCTCTACATAGTGACAAGCTCCGACTTTTTCCGTTCACGCCATGATTTCTTTCTCGGATCTCGTCTGTGCGTCATGATGCGTGGGTCTGCAGTATTATAGGAAAACCCACTGGGCACTTAATCTGATTATTTATCAGAACTCCTTGAGCCTGCTCAATAATCTAGGCTCGTACATGAAGACTCTTTTCTGTACGCCAAGGAGACCCACGGACGATTTGGGTCAACTTTATTCAACACTTTTTATGAACGACCTTATGGACGGCTAAGACTGACTTAGCGAACTAACTCAAATACTAGTCAACGATTTACCTTCTAGGAGGTACAGAAAATGGTCTTCATGCCCGAGCCTAGATTATTCAACAGGCCCCTGGATCGGCCAATACTTACCCCAACACTGTGGGAGGGACGTATTTATTAATCCATTTTGCCCCTGAGTATGTGTTCACATTGGAGGTGAAAAGAATAGAGATGATCGTCACCACGGGAGGTGAAAGGGATGTGTTCTTCACTACTGGAGGTGTCAAAAGTAAGTGAGTGATAATAGGCCAACGTCAACGTCAACGCCAACGCCATTTTGGAGAATCACCCACGCAATGCTAAGCCTATGGGACCGTTCGGACGTCCATTCATGATACTATTTAATGTGCGAGGATGTTTTTAATATTTCTGAAGCATTCTCTTGGTCACAATTACACTTCCCTGACAATTTCAGACCAAATGATTATGTCGTAACCCCAGTTTCGACTATAAACGCAATGTCAACAAATCGTCGAAACAAGCGATTTTCTTCGAGTTGGCACATTTATATTATGTCTGAATAATGCAAATAATCCCATTTTAACTATTACATGTACAGAATACACAGGAGAAGGTCGATTAATACAGTTTTCGCCATTTTAGACTCTGACAGCGCTTTGTATTCACCAGGCAAGATGGCGGATCGATCCGTTGTCAGGTTAATTTGCAGGTATTTTGAACCGGAAGTGTCCAGTCGGATCGGAGAATGTGTAGAGAGCCTCCCATGTCATGACGGCATGTCCTGGGCATCCTCTTATAGTCATCTTAACCTTGGATGGGTGTTAAGAGATGAAGGAGTCACGGGAATTGTTTTAGAATCTACTGAGATTCGTTAGCACAAAGACCCAGCGTCCTAGGAGTTTCACTGATACGAGCCAGCCGCCTGGTGACTACTTGATGAACTAACATCAGCTCTGTCCCCTATTAGTTGAGGACAGAGAATTAGTTCGAAGCCGATACTGCAACAACTACCCCATAGTGCCACAAAAAACGATGGAAAAGTGTTTGCTCATACCATTTACCATTGACAATGCACTGGTGAATTATACCTCCTGTGATATCGTTTTGTTTTGTCTGCCGCAAGGAGAGGGCTTCGTTTTTGGATAAGGTCACATGTCAATGCCCCGAGTGATGTAGACCTCTATTTAGAAATAAGGCCAGGAACCCAGCGGCGCTCGTAACGTTCACAGAACGTAGTATGACAATTGCCCAATCACTCACCGCATGCCATGAATTATCTTTATTTTTATTCAAATTTCGTACAAAAAGACGTTACAATCACCCTGTCGCGGGCGTTTTTCCTCGTGTAGCCAGGAACGTATCTACAGACAAGTACAGGACAGGTACAATGCAATAGGAGATATACATTACACATAGGTATTGCGTCTGGAACTGGGGTACCGCTGTGGCAATGGAAATGATCAGGTTGGTTAGATCTTATCTTTGTGGTTTACAGTAGAGGTGTCGCACATAATGGGGCTGTGGTCATGATGTAAGTAGTTTACTCTAAAGTGTATACTGTGGTCGCCTATCTACAAATAAAATAACATATGAGCTAGCGCCAGGGTTACGAAAGATACTTCTACGTGTTAATCTGTATATACCATTAGGATTATATGACACCTATGAGTTAGATAGTGATTGAATGAATACAAGTTTTTGCAAAGAAGATAAAAGGTGTATTTTCTTGTATCATCCTGCTTTGTATTTTTTTCCAGAGAGCTCCGTATTATGTCTTTTTCTTTAAACTGCCAAGTGAACGTGATTTGATACAAATCATTATGAGGACGATCCGCCGAGCGATGTTGATGATTCTAGGTTTATGAATGCTCAGTGTTGTGGATCGTCCCGTGGTCCGGGACCCACTGACATGTCACTGCAGCCCCACTGCTCACCAGGCACGCCCCAGCTGTGCTCAGTAACCGCGAGAAATCACGAGAAGTCACGAGAACCACTCGTGAAAGTACGAGACACGAGGCCGTGACTGGAGACGGCGCCTAACGGAGTGTCCAGCACTCCAGTGTGACGACCTCGGACATGGCGAGATTTAACTGGACACCACTCCGTGTACCACCTCCCGCCACTCACCTGCCCAGGTGACCACCTACTGCCTGATGCATGGTATGCCATGTACAACCTAAGTTTATCCTACCTAATAAAAAAAAATCCATAGGCTTTACATTGGGTCACTGTATTCGGGCGAGCGTGCAGTAAAGTGTTATTTTTTGTACGAGGGCAGTTAAAAAGAATTGACCAATCAGTGGACAGAACGTGAACGATGTTACACTAATGCAGTCAGTGAAATGTTGACGAACTATGGTCTTACTTGGCACTGCTACAGTCGCAAACTTCACTCGCTCGAGCAACTTGGAGAAACTAACGCCTAGCGCCTGGCGTAGTAATCCGCAACCTGCCCGTCATGGCATACAACCGACAAGGACATCTTGTTCAGTTTCTACTAATTATCTCAACCCTGGTATGTTTTTCACTTAACATTGGGAACTCGTACTCAACGCCCATGGAGTGTTGTTTGTGTGACAAATTTTAGCCAATCAATCAGTGATAGTGGTGAGATCAAATCTGAACTGCACTCGATCCATAGCCACTGAAAATCTGCCATTCGTTATGATTTGCGACGTAATCTCACTCGGCTTTGTCTCCTGCGATAACTACGCAACGAAAACCTATGGCATCATTTCAATGGCTACAGATCTCGATGCAGTTCCTTCTTAGTAATCCCGAAATCTTAATTTCGGTGTATCAGGTATCTATGGTCAGTGTCAGACTGAGACCTGGGACCTGCCTCAGACCTCATCCTCAGTCTCCATCTTCTCAGGCAGTGGTGATGTGACTCGTCACTGACACCCTTCATTGTGGTGTTACTATTGGCACGACTCCAGAACTGCTTTATACACATTACAGGGCTGGCCCTCATCCCTACTCCGCCCCGTCTAGGTGAAGGGCTCTACCCTTCTTTGTGAAGGTCAGCTGTACCAAAGAGGGTAGAATGGTTTAATTTACCAAACTCCCTGTCATTGGAGACGGACATGTCTTCATTACTCAACACGAAATCTGTCTCATGCGAGAGAAATAGCTATGGTAATTGTCCGAGGAATCATTTAAAACCTGATCCAGAGACATTGATTAGAGACGATTAGCCGATTACCGAAATAACTGTGATTTAGTAATCCCAAAATGAAAATGTACACAGCTCATAATAGATAAGGGCATCCAGCCACATCAAGCTGAGTTCCGCATTCTGCCAAGTACATTACTGTTCAAAGCATGATATTGTTATGTTCCAATTTCTCTATTTAGAAATGAATGTGAGCTTTCCCTTGGCCGAACCGCCCAACCTTGCTCTGCGTAATACTCCATGTGGGGTATGTGATCGGCCCCACACATAAACACTGGTAATGATATAGCATGGCATCTAGGTGTATCACCAGTCAGTTCGCAGCTATTGGTCATTGCCGTAAAGTCAGCTTTAAAGCTTGTAACGGGAATGTGGTCTTGGACTCCTCATTCAGTTAACTGTCTTACTATCCCGGATAGTAACACTGGTGGAGACCATCTCAGATCGTATTACAACATGAAGACTTATTTCAACAACCTGTCCCGTTTCCTCCAGTGAAGACGGTCCGGGTCCGGGGCGGTACGGGGACCGGGCCGTACTTCACCTGGAGGACGTCTCCTCCATTCAGGTCACATGTCTACGGGTCAGAGGTCAAGGCCATGGCCCTGACCTCCCTGACCTTGGTGCATGTTGGTGGTGTCAGGCCGGGCCTGGGTCGACAGGTGGGCGGCGGTGTCTGCTCGTCGGGGATGACGGGGAGGGGCGGGGGGCGCTACGTCCATCTATGTAGAACATCCATGTCTGATGGAGTGGAGTTTGGGGAGTGGACGAACCACTGTTACCACAGTATACTGTTGTAGGTTCAACATGTTTCAGTGAACACGAGTGCTACTTTTTTTCATTTCGGGTTCAAAACCATGGTTTTGATAGACAATGATCGATGGTTGTGTGGACAGGTGACCGTAAGCCATGAGTGGTTGAGGGGTAGTAATATACGAGCGTTAGCCTTGAGTGGTTTACAAAGCCACCTGTGCACAAAACCATCGTTTGTTGTATTTATCATTAACCATCTTCTCGAATAAATGTAACCCATAAATTGCGATATCAAAGGGTATATCACTGGGGCCTGGTTTTCTTATTTATAGCGAAGGGACTTTTTCCGTAACCAATGGCTTTGAAGCCATGATCAATGGTTTCAAATCTGTATTCAATGGTTATGGAGTCTTACTACAATATGCAGTGGTTTACTATGGCTCTCATGCATTTCAATGGGGACATTTTATAGGATGGATGGTAAAGTACGGACTCGCAGGATGAGAAGACCTATTTGTCGGTGTCTTTCTTTTTGTTTTTTATTTTAGAAGAATCAGTCTTTCACAAGCGGGTCTTCCACTGCTATCATATTACATTTCATATACAGAACAAATGTCGTCGACATGTTTTACAGATTATAATACAATATTTGCAGTATTTACAGCGTGGTTAGAGGGGAGAACCCTTGCTGGAAACCCTTCTCCAATAGCGCCTTGTGAGCGTCATTCCAGTACAGCATTGTCTGATGTCAGCATTTATACAAACAAGTGGCTGGCATCGTGGTTGTGGTAGAAGTCCGGGCGCTGCCAACCTCCACCTCCCAGCAGGGCAACTTGCCCTTCGTGCACCGAGGGCCCTGTGTAAATATTTGTAGCGCGAAGTTTTGAGTCAGCTTTGAGGTGCCCTAGCGACTGTCAGCCCATGTTCCTCAGATATAACGTATTCTGTCAAACGTCAACTGCCGCTGGTCTATGAACACATTTCCATCTCTGTAGTTCTCTGTGCCCCTACATATACCTGCCCTGCCCTGCCCTGCCCTGCCCTGCCCTGCCCTGCCCTGCCCTGCCCTGCCCTGCCCTGCCCTGCCCTGCCCTGCCCTGCCCTACATTTCTATTAAGTTACACTCACAATCTGATTACTACCACAGCTTGTTTGTGAGTGCGGGCAATACGCTCATATACGCTGCCTCGGTTTTGGACAGCTTATATAGACTTTCTGCGTGCTGCAAAAACTAACCCTTCACCATCTGCGTGCCAACTCTGTGTCATTGTGAAATTCGCAGAGGACCAGTGTCTCATTGTATTAGAGGCATTCCCAGCTGACCAATCACTAGAGACAGAAATACCCTATTGACCCACTGGTGCTTGATATATTATCCTAAGGTAGTTGTAGAAATGACAAGTTGACTGGAAGCAAGTGGGTTACAGGAAATGACCCATAGACTGAATATAACCCAAACCTTTTAATGGTTATTTTTCTATAATTTCACGCTCATTCAACAATGATGAACATACCATTTTCTCCTAGTTTTTCCCATATACTAACCCTACACTGGTGCTCACGGTTAGCCCTGGCAGCATGCGATACCTCTGACACGAGCAGTGGTCTAAGTTAGCCTGGGTTAACACCTAGTCATAGGAGATGGAGTTTTTTCTCAGGTGAACACTTGCGCTAAAGCCGGCATGAGTTGTGCCATGTTCTTAGTATTACTGCCGGTTTTTTTCTCACCAGTCTACACAGCTGTTTGATACCCTTCCAAGGGATGCATCATTATCTGTAGTGTGGCAAGCCCACCAACATGATATGAACTGGAAAAAAGGAAAGCATAACCCATACTGAAAATGTTAGCGGCTGTGTAATTCTACCTCAAGATGAAATCATCTTTACATAAACGCTTAAGGCTAAAAAAAGGCTAAACAAGTTAAACGCTAAAGGTGTTTTCATTCAACGATTGTTATAAGGCATTGCTAGGTGCAATGGCAGAGTAAAACTGTGTGAGTGTGATTTACAGGGGTGAGGGAGTGTTGTTGGTGGTTATACGTCTGTCTGGGTTTAGTTATGGTGGATAAACAGCAAACAGAGTATACATCATGATACCCAACACTCATGTTATTTGTTGTTATCAATAACATAGCAGTGTTCCATTTTTCAATGGAAATCCAATTTTTCTTTTCCAGTATGTACTATTCTATTTCTTTGTGTAAAACAGAGATAATGTTGATTCAGTCTCACCAATAAAACTTGTTTTAACCTTTCCAATATCCCTCAATTCTATCCTGTTGCCGACATGATGTGTTTTTTTCGTTTTCTCGGCAGAATAGGCAGAATTTTTCACATCAAATATATTTCCACTTGTATTTCTGATCTCAACCCACATTCCTGTATTAAAGACATAACTGTAATTCTAGGTATATCCTGTAATTCTTTGATCTTCTGACAAAGAGAAAAAGTAAAGGGTGAATCATGTATGATTGATGCTTAAGGGAATATTTTATCAATAATATCAGTAATTCAAATTACTTGCATGCTGATGTCTTTTTGCATGTTGATGTCTTGTTTGTTCTCTGAAATCCTGGCCGCTGATTGGCCAGTCGATTATGATGTCATCTCATATCACTCTGCCACGACCATGGCATAGTATTTATTGTCACTTTACATGGATTGTTGTTGTGTATAATCTTTTGATATTATTGCTATGGCTAAACTTGTATCAGAGATAAATATTCTATATGGCACATAGCTGTTGTGCTATGGACGTGGCCATCTTGCCCCCCGACGCCATCTAAAAAACCAGGTGGCGGGACCAAATATCAATGGATTATAACAGAAATAATTTTTTGTGCTTCCCCTGGAGGGAATTCAACCTCGTCTCAATATTATCTATAAGTTACTACAGTAGAAAAAGTGCCCCCCACCCGACTTCTATGGCGCTATCTCACAGTTTCCCGGCGGATGATGGCAGAATTTGGAATCACTCTGTGCCCTATAAGTAGCTTTCTCCCAGGCCAAAGAGAGTGACTCAAACTGGGTAGATACGAGATACCACTCCGAGTTGCTCCATTGTTCTATTAATAGAAGGACGGCATGGAGTGCTGGACGTCTGATCAGTATTATCACCACGCCCGTCATTAGCCGCACTGAGCTGCTCGCCATACCGTCCTGATTAGACGAGCAGGTGTGAGCAATTCACTGCGCCTCTCGCTTACTTATACTGCAGCTACATCATGTATCATATCGTAACTACTGCTAGTTCGTACTCCCGCTTGCATGGAGCTTTGTGCGATGTATTATGATATACCGGGGTCGACCATCTATGAAATACTACCAGCTGCTAAGGGTGCAGTTTTAATAATGTTTGCGGCCCACGTCCGTATTGAATGAAGGCTAGCATCTTCTGTCAAAAATGGCTTTCTTTCATGATTTCAGTTATATAGTAATCAGGAAACAACCTGACTGTTGACAAAAGAGTCTCCATTCTCTGTCTGTCGTCAAGTCTATAAGACCTCTTGACGACTAGACCTCGAACGAAGACTGTTTCGTAAATATATATGTTTTTCATATTATGTTGTCTAGATCATTGGTATTGGGATTGAGCTTGTTGCAGATTATGATATGCATTAAAGATATAGTTTGTAAAATATATCGATGTCAATAATAGAAGTCGTCTATTCACATCTTCGTGACCTGATTTGGTGCTCATTCACAAAGGGCATAGTGCGCCTGAACATTATCTATATTGCACCCCTAGCAGTAAGTAGTATTTAATAGACGTTCGGCCATTAGTATATAACAGTATGATGGAAGGACATTCATAAATGACCCATCTACTATGAAGTATAAGTGACTACCATCACTTGCATGCAATAGTCTACTGATAGAAAACATGAGCAATTGTGGATACTTAGTCTCGCCCTTTTGGGTAATTCTTCTGCTGTTTTCATTATATATTACATTGACACTGGTATCCCTCGTATACAACAGAGCGAAATCCATTTCCGACCATCAGCAGTTATAGTAAAAAGATACTTAATGTGAACACGTGATGTGAAGAGCTTTGTGAGTTTTACAATGAGTGACAGCATTAATCAATACTCTGTATGAGGACAGGTCAAGAGATCACAGCAGGAAAGGCATTACTCCATTTAGTCAGTCCATCACATGACGGTGCCATTTTCATCTCACCCCTGGTTATTTTTTGTTATCTAGTTTTCCCTATAGACTCAACATTGAAAACTTGAACTTTTGTAAAAAGATACTCAAGGGGGGATGTGATCCCTGTTATCCTAGAGCACTTGAAAAAGTACTCTAGGCTCGTAGGAACATCAATTCCCCTTCAGTAATAGGTAAGTACCTCGGATAATTAGCTATCATAAATGAGAGCCAATCAGTCAGTGATAGCTATGGATTCATAGCTATGATATGAAATCTGAACCATACTCGATCCATAGCCGCTGAAAACACACCATTCGTTTTGGTTTGCTTTGTAATCTCACTCGTTTTGCCTCGTGAGATCACTCCGCAACCAAAACTCATTGCATAATTCCAGTGGCTATGGATCTTGATGCAGTTCCATCTTCATGCATTTACAACCCGTAAAACCAGTAACCCATGTAAAGACTTCATATCCTGGTGAAAACCCTCACATCCCAGTGAAAACCTCACGTCCCCGTGAGGACCTCACATCCCTGTTAAAACCTCACATCCCCGTTAAGGCCTTACATCCCCGTGAGGACCTCACATCCCCGTGAGGACCTCACATCCCCGTTAAGACCTCACATCCCCGTTAAGACCTCACATCCCCGTTAAGACTTCACATCCCCGTTAAAAACTCACATCCCCGTTAAAAACTCACATCCCCGTTCAAACCTCACATCCCCGTTCAAACCTCACATCCCCGTTAAGACCTCACATCCCCGTTAAGACCTCACATCCCCGTTAAGACCTCACTTCCCCGTTAAGACCTCACATCCCTGTTAAAACCTCACATCCCCGTTAAGGCCTCACATCCCCGTGAGGACCTCACATCCACGTAAAACCTCACATCCCCGTTAAGACCTCACATCCCCGTTAAGACCTCACATCCCCGTTAAGACCTCACATCCCCGTTAAGACCTCACGTCCCCGTTAAGACCTCACACCCCCGTTAAGACCTCACATCCCCGTTAAGACCTCACATCCCCGTTAAGACCTCACGTCCCCGTTAAGACCTCAGATCCCCGTTAATACCTCACGTTCCCGTTAAGACCTCACATCCCCGTTAAGACCTCACATCCCTGTTAAGACCCCCGTTAAGACCTCACATCTTCATTAAGACCTCACATCCCCGTTAAGACCTCACATCCCCGTTAAGACCTCACATCCCCGTTAAGACCTCACATCCCCGTTAATACCTCACATCCCCGTTAAGACCTCACATCCCCGTTAAGACCTCACACCCCCGTTAAGACCTCACATCCCCGTGAGGACGTTCACCTGAGGGCGGCACATTCCCCGCCGTCCGGGTCTGTACAACGCCTGCACCGCGGGAACCTCTGTTGCCATGGCAGCTTGTGGCGGTAGGGAGGGGTGCCCACCTGGCCGCTTACCTTACGGTTAGTCACCCACTGGAGATGTGCTCACCTGTGGAGTCGGTGGTTTGTGTGTTTGTGTCTGGTGGGGGGGGGGGGGGGGGTGTTCATACCCTGCCCGCGTCTTCTGTCTACACGGGACGAGATAATGCTCTTATGTTGCAGCTCGTGGGTTCTGTACTAAATCTCTGGTCCTCAAGGCATACAGGGTGTTGTATAGTCTCAAGACTTTCCTCCGGTGTGGCCCTGATCCAGAAGACATAGTCTAGTGATTGCAAATATTACTAGTTCATGAATATTACAATTCAAAACGAAGTTTGCATGCAAATTTTGCAGAATTATTCCGGATTATACTGAACATTCTTTAGTCTATGCTGGCTATATATGCGTACCTATTAAAGTGGCGTAGATATGAAATCAATGAATAAGATCGGGTAGGAACGGTAACTTATTCATTAGGTTATTGACAGGAATGTAGGACAATTGGCAGCCCCTCGCTTGCTTCCCATATCGATTCTGGAGCATATATGTGCTAGATGAAACATATAATCAAGGAAAACAGAAACTAAGTAAACCTGTGATAGACAGAGATGGCATTTTTCTATTGTGCAAGGAAATTCTTGTTTTTATTTTCAGTTAAACAAATTCTTTGTCTTGTGTAAAACAAAGAGAGAACAACTTTGGCCTCAATCACACCAATATACAGCAGTTCAAACCTCCCCACACACCCTCCATGGCCATGGCTAATAACAATTTGCTTTCCATGTTCTCAATCTGAAAAATAATTGATTTTGCACAGATGGTGTGAGTGCATAGATTCTATCATTAAATCGTATTAGCTTCATGGAATGAGATGAATAGGAAATCTAGCTAGCTCGTTATCATTTTGATTAACTAACCACTTAGCCTATTTCATAATAACTACTGGCTGATGTGTGGCTCTGAAAAAGGGTCGTGACCTTTGAATGAGAATCTAGGTGAATTACCCGGAGATGTTCCCTCTCACTGTGTTCTGAGTCCTGTGACCAGACAATCAGGTTCACAGCTAAAAGGTGGTGTGCTGCAAGACTGCTGTAGCTGTGGTACACCTGGCATTACGGGATGAGGAGAAAGGTATACTCAGGCACCGGAGCGTTCTTGTCTTCTGTTACTGTCTGAGATGGTAAGACAGTAAACTGAATGGAGTGAGTCCACGGCCACGTCCCGTTACGAGCTTTATTACTGTTGTTACTGCGATGACGGCTAGCTGAGGACTAACTAGTGCAAGGTGCCATACGATTTATTTTTTGTTGGTGTTTACACGTGGGGGGTGACCGTATTGATTGTACCTAAGGGGCGCCCCTAGCGGAGTGTTATTTTGAGCGAGAGTGGTCGGTTAGGTCAAGGGAAAGGTCATGCCCGTTTTTCAATAGAGAAATTGGAGCAAATATTAGGTCTTCACACAGTGAGTGATATTGGCTATATCAGGCGGCACTGTTAGAATACTCAGGTGTTCTATTTAGATGAGAGTAACCACATTCAGTCAATAAGGAAAAACACATGAATTAAATACTTAGTAGAGGAATTTGGCGATTACAGATGGTATACAGTAGGACTGCTGAAAACCGGTGATTTGTAGAATACTAGAGTAGTAGTTTTCCAGGGCAGAAAACCATGCATAACAGAAAAGGGAAACTGAAAAACCGACCAAGAGGATATAACCACATTCTATGGACTGACAGGATGTGTGATTAGGTCAGTGGTTATAGCTGTTTATCATCCACCTAATACAATGTGTCCATAGTTAATCTATAGGAACATGACCGGCGTATACGGACACGTTGTATGCGCCGCGTTTCAATAAAGCGCTCATAAGGAAAAATATGGAATATGGAAAAATAGTGCATACCTCAAGTGAACTGATAACAGCATACCACATGTCAGGAAAAGATTGATGATTAATGAAATATAGACTGGTTCAATATATTGAAAGCAGTTGTATCCTCCTCGGAGTAAACCCCATGCAATATCCTCGCATACGCTCGGATATTACTACGCATCCTCATAGCATACGGCCGCTTGTATCTGAAACCAGTCAATATTGTGGATGTATCCCACTCACAGTTTGACTGAGAATCATAATCTGTTATACAGGAGTGGCATTTCGTAAATAGGTACTGTACAGTCATTGAAAAGTAATGTGCATGATTGATGTCATTAGTGAAGGAACCCAACTGTGTGGTTTCCAATGTGCTACACGAGATAGCAGCAGTATGATAACTTTACTGAGTCCTCTATGTATCTCCCAAAATATAGGTTATGTGTCCAGGGGTGTGTCTACAAAAGCAACAGCATAGAAATGCATCATGATCATGGGATTGTGATATTTAGACACTTCCCCTCCCAGCATCCAATGAGAATGCTTGGCGTCGTGAACCTACATTGACCTCCGTGTAGTGGTGCCTTCTGGGACGCAAATCGAACTAAGAGGATGGAATCCTCTGAGCTACCGATCTATGCCGAAACCTGCCGAGAACTGGCGGGATCGTAAAAAAACTGGTAAAATCGTATAAGAGCAGCTGGCGGTGGAAGCGGCCCAAATTGTTTGTGATAGTTTTGGGCGCTAATGCGATTTATCATGCGGGTCCACTACTACTCGTATCCTAGACTTGCTCAAGTCTTTGATTATGAACATTCATTAGATGATTAAATACAATAAGAATCAAGTTCATTAAAGTCTCCTTCTCTGACTGGCCCATGAATCGAAGACTTGTCCACATTGAACCAAATCTCCTGTTTATGGCCCGAAGCCACTCCTTGTAACCCTATACCTCCCTCTACCCCTCCCCCTCCCCTCCTCCAGTTCCCTGGCCACCTGTGTTGTCGTAGCAATAAATTTCGCCTGCTGCTGACTGTGACTGATTAAGATCAAAGTGAGAGGGTCTTAATCTCCCAGCAGATATCCTGACCAGTAGCCAGGATATCGGTATGGAGAGTGTTGGGAATGCTGGAGCTAAACAGCGCCAGAAATCCAACACCATTACCGATTGTACCAGTCCCTGTATCCCAACGAGGAGGGTAGCCATAGGATGCAGGGACTGGGGCCAGTCTACTCGTATCCAAGAGACCCCCAAATATTTGTTTCACTATACGATATTCTCATATATATCCCGAAAAGACCATAAACTTCCCGATGAACCCTGAGTCCTATGGAACACGTGCTTTAGTTAGGTACGGAGTGATCACGTGAGTGAGGCGTACCTGCCCTATTATCACTCAGTACGATGGGGCTCCGATGACGGTATATATAAATACCACTTCATTGCTGCGACTCCCCAGTTATGCATGACCACTTTCCCTGTACCCCCGGGAGCCCGGTATTTATGTGCCTGGTTATGGGGGCCTGGAGGACCAACCTGGACGGGGAGGCACAAGGCAGCACTGTATTCAGGTGTATTTATTCAGATACACTCTGTGTGGATATTACCTCCCTACCACAAGGAGGAGACATGAGTGGACTCGAGTCAACGTGAAACGAAACAGACATCTACTCGATAAGAATGGTCTCCAGCCACCCCTCCCACAATACACCGGGCCGCCCCAGACTGCAGGAAACACGTGACGTACGCCACTGAGTAATGACGTCAGTGGTTATCAGACAGGGACACGGACGCAGCGAGACGGGGGTGGTAGGGCACGGCCATTATATATGGCAGGGGTGTGTGTGTTTTCAGCAGCGACTTCATGAAAATGAAGCCTTCCCCCACAGCCTCAGGAATACCTCAAAATTAAATGCCCCCGACACCCTCATACCACCTCCTTCCCTCTAACACCCCCCCCCCCCCCGTGGTAAATAATGAACGCTCCCTCCGTACAGGAGAAGCCGGGATTACGCGCCAGACGATGAGGATGAGAGAGGCCCCTGTCTCAGTTAGACCATAGATATAGAGAAAGTCCCCTATATATCTATGGTTAGAGTGTCAGCAGCTCGTACCCAGGGGCACCCCGAGGGGCACCCCGAGGGGCACCCCCGCACACCCCGGGACACCCCCGGAACACCCCCGGACACCCCCGGGACACCCCCGGGTGATCCCTCCCGCCCCGGTCCCCGCCTCGCCCCGGGCACTCCAGGGTCATTGAATACAAGCAGAGAGGCGAGGAGACACGAGATTATCGGGCGGCGAGATTAAACAGCCTCGTTCTGGATGTGATCCAGACGGAGGCCCGCGTCTGGGTTACGTGGTGTATGGCGAGGCCAGCAGGGGTCGCCCCAGGTTGTATGTATCGGCCACCAGGGGGCTTTGTCTTGAGTGACAGCTCAGTGATGGCGTAATTCTCGTTCTAGGTTCGGCCGTGTAGAACAACAACATGAAGACGCAGACATATATTTATCTCACCCCTGGGTATTTTTCCCCATAGACTTAACATTGGGAACTCGGAGTACTCAACGCCCATTGAAAATTGTTAAAAGAAATTCAATGGGTGATGGTAGCCAATTCTACCCTCTTATCTTAGGGCACTTGTCAGCGCTCTAGGCTCGCCAGAACCTTAATCCCCCGTCCTACTTTTACCAGGGTAAGTACTCGGGTAATTACCAATTAGTCAGTGATAGGGGTGAGATAAAATCTGAATCGAATTTGATCCATATCCACTGAAAATATGCCAATCATTTTGGTTTATCCAGTCTGAGAATGTCTGAAAAAATATTGAAGACTCACTTATGGTTTGTGGTACGCTCTTCAACAATTCGTTTATGTGTTTAAGCGGCCTGACTCCGCGGCAGAGGCTGTGACACCACACCAGCTGTCAGTCCGACACCGAGGTGTCACCCGTCTCGCATGTGTTACTGTAATTATCACAGCTAATGACGAGAATAAAGGAAGGATCGGCTGATCTTTTTTAATGTCAGAGTGTCAAAAACATGGCACACTAGCGGCATGAAACGGTAACCCTGTTTTGATTCCGAAATGTATGCTGGTTCCCCCTGGTTTTAGTGGATACCTTGGGAACCTGTGTTGGGTTGAGGCAGAGATTTAATAGTAAGCGTTAGCGCTGCGAAAGATCTGCTGGGAGAGTGCCGGCTATGGTTAGGAGTGTTGGAGCTTATTCCTAGAACTACATGGCTCTAGCTGCAGTCGGGAGGGAGCCCTGCAGCATGCCGAGGTCGACGAGTATAGAGATATGTTTTTTTAAATTTTGTTTTTATAGAGATTATAGAGATATAATAACAAGTAGATAATTACATGAGTAATGAACGATAAGGGATAAACAATTTATAATTTCTTTTTTATCATGCACTCAAGCGTTAGCTGTCTCAGTGATTACACCTAGCCACGTCCTCAATACAGATAATTGCTAGTAATCCCCATAAAATGACAATAATCACAGGTAACTAATAGAAAGTAAGAGGACATGTGTATCTGTAACCATTGTTATCAGTAAGGTGGAAATAACATTAAATCCACCAGGTCAATGTCTTGACAGGGCTATTAGATTTGTGGTTCTGAAGTAATGGCTAATATAATTTGAAAATGTTATTCATTATATATTTTTGCGGAACAAACACATTCAGACGTAATTTTATGATATATAATATGAAATTTGATCTAGATTTAGTCTGATTATAAACTAGGTACTTGCACCATAAGATACACTAGTACTACTTTGCCCCTTCTACGCTTTGAAGTCTACTTTATGCAGATTATATATGTGTTACCTCCTGAGAACTTCTAAAATAGACACGGTAATAGTTAACAGGGTTTAAGGAAATGCTTGATTTTTTTTGGGTATAAATAGCGAATATATATTTTTTTCATTAGAATCATAAAAATCGAAAACATGGAGAGCAATTACAGGCACCATGCATGATTGAATATCTCTGTAATGGAAATGAACTAACATAACTATGTTGAAGTACTGCAAAGTATCAGAAACCTAGGTATATAAGGGAAAAGATAAATAAATGGTCATCCGTAAAGAACGTACGCACTCGGGGGGATGGTCAAGAACTTTGAAAATTGTGCGTATGCTCCTTCTTTGTTATATTGCATACAATATTGGGAGAGGATGGGTAAAAAATTCCGAATTTCTTAGTACATACTTTATGGATGGCCTCCAAGTTTGTTTTTTAAAAAAAGTGGAGAGTAAGGTAGTCAAATGTACAGTCTTCATATCATTACATATGTTATGAAGTAACTCTACAGTAACAGCTAAGTAAGCTGAATACATTTACAATCTGCGTCAAGTAAGTGTACAGCTCGTCAGTATGGCTACTTCAGTCAATGAAGATGCTGTAGTCTTTTTGAGAAATATCGCGTCTGGTTTGGGTAAGATAGATTTAAACAATGCCGCCGTGTACTCGCTGTGTATGCCGGGAGTGGAGAGTAAACCAATACTGGAAACACAACTTGTCAAATATTCCGCCCAGACGCCAAACCCGATGCTAACCTAGATCTACTTCTCAGGGGAAAAATATATACTTCTCAGGCTACGCTGCTCCGACCGTAAAACACCTGTATTTTAACACAATATGTATCGATTTAACGGTGTTTGTACTCGACCTTTTACTACTCCCCTGACGGAGTCTCTATAATACTAGACATAGAGCCTACAGATCGCTTGGATTTCACCGAGTAACTAATCTATGCCCAAACCTGCTGAAATGGAGAACTGGAGAACTGGCGGGATCGTAAAAAAAAAAATTAAAAAAATTGTATAAACGTAGCTGGCAGTGGAAGTGCGTCCACAATATGTTTGATAGTTTTGGGCGCTACTCACCATGTCCACTCACCATGTCCCAAAGATTCGTGAAGATTCGTATCACTATACGATATTCTCTAATATATTTCGAAGAGACGGGAAATTTGCCGATGGTACATATAATATAGTTATGTTTAATAACTTATCAAATGTTGCATAATGTTATGTAACAACAAAGGACAGATGATGATATGCCCTGTCATCATATTATGACAAACCCTGGAACTTGCGCTTTACATTTAACATAAAACTTCAATTTGGTTCAATATCAATTACCCTACTACACTGTACTCCCCTGACGGTTCTGTGTGATGTGAAACGAGCAGGTCTGCTGGCGCGGCCTGGTGAATGATGCTGGTGTCCGTGTGGCCACACGAGAACGGTCCCGGTCGATATTCATATAATAAAGATTGATGAGCCCTGCTCAGACGGCCTGCAGTAAATAGCCAATCACACGTTGTCTCCCTCTTCTCGTTGTAGGTAAGCAGCAGAGCCGCGCGCCTTTATACCTCTGTGTGGGGATTACCGGGCCACTTGTAAAGGTGAGAAACATATCCGACAGAGAGCACCTCAATTTACCACCAATAGAGATTCAAAAATGTTCTTTTTTAATTGTTTGTTGTTGCGTACAAAAGTGTTTAACCCCGTATTTTGAATCTTTGATTTTTTTAATTGGGAAACAACTTCACGACAAGAATGTTCTCCACATTGCACACGATCATCTTCCATATTGATGTCAGAATGAGCAGGACAATACAAGCTCACATCACAGGACAATACCTATCTACATTTTCTTGATCAAAATAGAATAAAAAGATCTCCTGTCCCACCGCTGTTATATTGATGGTGTTGCACATGAAAAAATCACCCATAAGCATCATACTCTATTGTTTCTATAGAACCTCTTCAGCCTTATGTAAAGTCTAGAGCCCCCACTTAAAACCAACTTAATTGGGTTGATATCTGTCCTCTTTATTGGTCTAATACTATTTGGAATACGAAATGATAAATTTGAAACGATACGTAGCCCTGAATGAATACCAATAAAGAAATGATAACAAAAAAGCCAGGTTAGGCCTTAATAAGGAGTAAGGGAGTGAAAACTCAGTACGTGTACTACTATGAGTCAAGACCTTAACTGATTTATTGACAGGATGTTTTTATACACACTTTAGGGGGTTGACATGGCAGGCTTGGCATCTTTCAGCTTTGTGGTCTCACTGGCTGTTATGACAACACCCAATAGGGTATAATCAAATTATTCCGGTTGAGCACCCGTTCCGATTTATCGCACATTTTATCATTTTCAGTTTATGAAATAGTTTTTTTCTTGTGTGAAACAAGGAGAGAAAAAATCGTCGTCAGTTTAGTGCCCTCTGTCTGGGACGTCATCAGCAACGTATATTTTAGGGAGGGTTCATTATTTATGGCCGGGGGGGGGGGGGGGTGCAGTTTTCATGGAGGAAGGGGGGGGGGACTTAATTTTTTATTCCGAGGGCGAGGGGTAACTCCATTGTGGGAGGGGGGCATTGTTTCTTGACCGATTGATATTGCAAAAACTTTGTCTCACCCCCATATATAATGAACGCTCCCTTCCCCATAAATAGACCCACGAGCAGACGGACACCTCTCGACAAGCCCGGGACAAGCCCGCCTCAGTACCACCACCGCCACACTGTGGTCGGCCTGTGTTGTGATTGGTGTTTGCATGTTGTTGTTGTTTGTGGCGGGGTCGGGGGGTCACTGGGGGTCACTGGGGGTCGCGGGGGTCACGGGGGTCACGGGGGTGTGGCGGGGCGGGGCGCGGCGGCTTATCGCGCTGCTTTACGAGGTGAGAGCAGATCGGAGCAGACCCCGCGAGCCGCTCTTCCCGGGCGGCCCGCGGAGTCTGGCCGGGATGCTGCTTACGTCGGTGTGCTCCAGTTTGCCTCTGACCTCCACACCCAACACCCACAGAGGTAATGCTATTCTTATAAATCACGCTCTATTTACAATGTATATATCCACATTATTATATACGTGTGTGCGAATGTCTATGAAATACTGCCCGCTTCTAGGTGTGCAGTATTGATAATGTTCGTGCGGATGTGAGTGTGACTTAATAAGTCATTAAAATGGCGTTTTTTCATCGATTTGAGGTATGTAATAATAACGAATATATACTCGTTGGTAATAGTAAGCAAACGTCCTCACTCTGGACGAAAGGGTTCTCGTTCTCAGTCAGTCGTCGATTTCATAGTGCCTTCCGCCTTTGACGTCAGGCAGTATCAAATCGACAACTGACCTTGAATGGGAACTGTTTCGGCCATAGTAAGGACGTTTTCTAATATTATTTTAGGCGCCGCTTTTTAGAGCTGCACATATTGGTGTCGATCTGGAAGTTTGGGGGGGGGGGGGGGGGGGGAGGTAGGCTTCAGCATAGACGTCTATGGGAGTTACGGAATGCTGTTCAGGTTTCCTGAAGAGGCGGCTTTTTGTCTGCCATAGGTGGATAAGGTCAGGACTCCCCTACCCCTCCTCTACCCCGTCCCCGGCTTGTCCCCCGTCCACTGCTCTGCGTGAACAGGCGGACATCATGTCTGGTGTCTGTTAGCTGCGCTTATCCGTTTACGACGTGGGATCTAACTGCTCCTTGTTTTCTACTACTTAGAGTTATTGTGACAGACAGAGCTATTGGTTTGTGTCCATTTTGCATCATATTTCGAGCTGTTTGCCATTTACCATGTCATTTATACAAAAAGCAGTTTATCCATTGCAGCCAGATTGATTTATATCTCAAACAGGGGTGACAGATTTCCACTTTTCCAAGGAAATCATTGTTTCCATCTTCCATGGCCAACATTGATATGTTTTCCATGTTATCTCAGTCTCTCTGAGATAGTAAATTCCACATGCAAAATATTTGCACTTTATTTTCCTGACCCCATCTTTCATCCCTGCATTTATGACAGGTCACAGCAATCCATAGTTAAACAATATTAACGTGAATTTTTGATACTTCTCTAGTCCCATTACAGTGACAGTACCTGGGTTGCAAGCTAGCTCTCTATTTTTTTTGCGGTGTATTTCATTGGTAAATACATGACGAAAGACATTACTATTGTTGGATGCAACAAAACCAAGTTAGATATGTACATGATCGGAGTAGAAACAGATTTTGATATATAGAGCCATAGACCCACACCCCACTCCCGGAACTCCATATTGTAGACGAGCAATGTCGGCCGTAATGAGGTACTCGGAGCAGCTCAAACAGCCTCCGTCACCTTCCGCTCCCTCCCACGGTTAACCCGGTGACGGAGATGTAAATCACAGTCAGATTACTACAGTCCTCCCGTGACCACGGGCAGTGCGTATCTACTCGTACAGAACAGGGGCTGCCATTGTGTGTATATTCCGCAGTATCTATTCCGCAGTTTTGTACTCGCTCCAAGTTTTCTTTTCTATAAGCTTTTATTTTTATAATATTTAACATTTATTTTTCCTGAAGGTGTAGCTGTTTTTGTTTGCTAAACCAGATAGATCTTATCACCACGATTATAGATATGAAATATCATATCTGGACCTAGCCGTCAGTATTTTAAGCTTCTCTTTATTCAATTCAAAGTTGGATGATGATAAAAGTACATAACAGGAACACTATTATGAAAACTTCTTACGCTTTTTCACATGGCATGAACAGCTCTTCTTACATGGCCCTCCCCTTTGGCCCTTTGATAACTCAGAATATCCCATATTGCTATTCCAACATTAAAACTTGTTCCATATCTCCATATTGCTGAGATACAGCGAAGAGATAATGAAAGCTTGTATCACTCTAAATAAGATACTTGCTAGTCTTAGCTGCAACCTTATCGTAAAGTTGGCATACACATATAAACTGAAGGCTTGTAGCCCGGCGCCTGTCACTTGTCACTCGGCACATCCGCAAGCTTCTCCATCCCTGTGATCTGACCCTCATTGTTTCTGCCATGTGAAACCCCAAAACAGCATTGCGCTGTCCTAATACGACGTTTATACGACGTTCCCCAGCCACCACGATGGCCCTGTTTCACCGAAAGGAAACATAAGGGAGTGTTCCATTGACCCGACGAAATTTCATCATCCTCGGGTGTGTGCTATACATGGTGATAGTGTATAAACCAACAGCTTACTAAAAAAAATACAGTGCCAACCAACATCCTGTGATCGCTGGGTGCTGGAATCCGACAAATCCAATTCATTAGATATTCAATCCAAAATGTTGAATCCAAATAATCACAAAATCTAGTCATATATTCACCTAGCTTCTTGGAATTACTTACTATCTTTCAGAATCTTCATATATTTGAGAAACAAAATCTTTTGTGCAAGGATTAATTTAAAATTGCAACGTCATTAGAGTGTATGGTTAGGCTGCGCATGAATAAAGTGGGCGATACCGACATCAGATGGTCGCCGCCAGCTTCCGAAAACGCTGCTCCACTGACACTATCTATACCTGGCTGAGTGGCCGATGTCGGGCCATGTCGTGTCGCTCTCACAACTCGTCTTTTTGACGCTTCCACCGTCTTGATGGAATACCCGCTTTAGACGACGCCTCCACTCCTCCCGATCCCGCCTACCCCCCGACACGCCCTAGGCGTTAGGCCTGCGCCTATCTGCTAGGCCCCATTCAGCGGGCTGGGCTCGTGAGGCCGGCGCCGTGGGCGGGTGGTGGGGGGAGGAGGCGGTATTCTGGAGATGCCACTTATCCAGGTTGACTTAGCGGAGGGCTGGCGGAGGAGGGGCAGCTCGCAGGAGGAGCGTGCTCCAGACACCGGCTCATGTAGGGTCCCTCTCCGGGAGCGGGCGTGATGGGAGAACGAGTCCACGCTGCAGCCAGGCCACCGTGTACTGAGCACTCAGATAATTAGGGCAAATGTTTCATTTGGGATATTTCACAAAAAGGATGACAGTTTTCATTGAAATTCATGTTTTCATTTTCAAATGAAACAATTATTCCTAGCGTAATATTGATATACCAAATTACCCAATTCAGCCATGGCTCATTATCGCCCACTGAACCTCCCCTCAATTTACCACTGTAATGCATATGTAATGCGTAAACTCTGTATTGTAATAAAAAAAAAAAATTCAATTCCAACTGGCAACCCTGGCAGCTAGGTTGTATTTAACACAGCTATTTAGAGCTTTTAGGCAAATATTTCATTGGGATATCCAGTCCATACCCGAATTACTGGGAATATTTTAGTTCTTAACTAATCTCTTCATATAGATATGTATACACAGAAAAAAATGTATAAGGGTACTTTTTATATAATATCATGATTATATAGTATACCTTAGATATATTCACCCCAAACATCCAGACGTATTCCTTTCCCTGTGTGGCTATGCTTAAAATAGCAGTGTTGATAGGTGTGCAGTGATATGTTTTACTCACTAGGAGCGTGTACCAAGTCAATGGAGTAACCCTCCCCGACCCCGTGACCCGCGCACAGAAGTGGGATCAGAAAACAACCAGCCCCGCGTTAACCCTCTCACATTGGCCACACCCCGGCGGGGAGGCGACTTTTTTAAATTTTTACTTTTAACTTTTCTTTTATATATAGCATCGGTTGTTACAAGAAGGGCCTAGCCTCGTACTTTCACAACTCCTCTTTTATTTGTGTGTTTGTGGGGCGGGAATCCTGGTTTCATGCCAGTGAAGTGAGCGGGGCAGTGTACACAGTAGTGAGCTCTGGGTATGACCGTATAACATTACGGCTGGATCTCGCGCTGCTACTAACTGGGCTTTTAACACAATGGGCACATCATAGTGCCCATGGCTCGTAGGAACATCAGTTCACCTTCACCACTATAGGATAGTATCTCGGGCAATTAACTATTAGTTTCACACGGAAATTTCATTTTCCGAGATGACAGATTCCACTTTTCCAAGGCTGTTCACTTTTTTTCCCACCGAAAAATAACGCCAAAAGGTCATCCCACAGTGAATTGATCAGCGACCTGATCAAACCACACACCAGGAGAAAAATGTAACACAAGTTCACTTTTTCATTTTCTGTATATAAAATTCTTTTTCTTTGTGGAAAATAAAGATAATATTGACCTCATATTCCCGCCAATAGGTCAGTGGTTTGAATCTCCCTACAGCTCCCCTCCCCATGTCATTGCTGACACAGATGTGTTTTCCATGTTTTCTCAGTTTCTCATAGACAGCACATGAAAAACATTTAAACTTTTTTCCTGACCCCAATCGAGATCCCTGCATTTTTGTATACGGAGTTTGATGTATGAAGTGTCATTATCGTAATGCAAATTGACGACGCGCATTTCGTAGTCAAACACTCTGAACTGAATCAGGGGAACCCAGATTTTCTTTAAATCTTTTTTTTATTCAGATTCATCAACAGTTACATTCGCCAACATGTAGGCGTTCTTCCATGTAGCCTAGGGGAAAAAGAAAAGAAAAAAAAGGAGTATGGAAATACAGTTTGAACTTTCAGCAACCCGCATTTTGCTAGGGTAGCTTTGTTTTAACCCTTATTACAATAAAAACACATTTCAATACAACATATATACAAGTATTATATATAACATAGCAAGTTATGCAAAAAAGGTTGTGGGATGGTATAGATTATATTAACTTATAATTTTATTAAATATAGACAGCACCTGTTTTAGAAGGAGAGAGGTATGATGTTATTTTACGAGAAGAACTTCCAGCGTCATATGACTGCATGTACTTTACGTTTATATATCGTAATTTATGTTACTTAGTTTCTTGATATGATTTTTAAAAGTGTCTGTATTTTCTATTAGTTGAATCTCTCTAGGGAGTTGGTTCCATATAACCATTCCTTTATATAATGGCGATCTTTTATACTTTTCGGTGCGAGGTCTCTTGATTTTCAGAACAATTCTCGTATCTTGTCTAGTTCTTTCATTACTAACGACTAAATTCTCACTGCTTTTACTCCATCGATGTATGATTTTCAACATATGTTGTCCTCTCCTTATGATTAGTGGATTGATATTGCACTGTTCGTATAAGTCCTCTAAGGTTATATCTCTTGCGGTTCTGACTCCGATTGCTACTTGTAAGCATTGGTTCAATATTACTTGTAAGTCGTTTTGCTTATTTTTAGTAAGACATACTTGTATGATATCGCCATATTCAATTTTTGCTTTACTATTTTTATTGCCGTCTGCTTTGGTATTAAGTATTGTATATATCGTAGTTGGTACATTTTTGTTCGCGCCACTGCTATAATTTGATTTACATGCTTATCAAATCGTAATTTATCATCTATGTTTATGCCTAAGTAGTTGTAATGTGATACCACTTCTAGTCTTTCATTGGATATCGTGCAGGTCTCTGTTGCTCTTGTATTGTTATTGCTATTCACCCACATTATTTTTGATTTCTTGATGTTAACTGTTAGCTTTTTTGTCTCTAACCATCTTTCCAGTCTATTTAGATCTTCTTGCAAAAGGTTTTTCATTTTTTCTTGATTATTTCCTGTGATTATCAGAACCATATCATCTGCATACATGATCGTCTCACAATTATCAAAGATGTCAAACACTTGGATTAAATCTGGGGGTCTGAATAAAAATCGTCACAATTTTAGAGTTTGATGTAACGTGAAAATAATCCTCAACTCCATAGAAATTTAAACTTCTGAAAATGGTTTGGGCTGGGGTATAGTATTCCTTAACAGTCATCTAACTTGTCGATTTAGTGTATTGATAGTATTCACTGTCAGTTCATGGTGATAGATGGCGATGGCCGTCACAGCTTTACGGCACTCTCCTACGCTCGTCCTGAAGCAGGCGCTTTGTGTGTTCAGATGACTGCCTTCACGAGTAAAGACTCGGGTGGCATGTACCTGAAGAAATTAACGTCCAGGGAGAATTTAAGAGTAGAATTTAAGTACTGCTAAAGCGATGTTTTGAATCAGAGGCGGACGTGGAGTTGCCATTAAACGTACAGAGTGATACTGGATTAGGAGTAGACTGGCTCAAGTCCTTGTACCCCTCCACCTACCCCACCCTTTGAGGCACAGCTGAGTGAGATTAGGTAGCAAACCAATGTGAATGGTGTACTTTCAGTGGTTTTGGGTCAAGTGCAGTTCAGATTTGATCTCACCCCTATCACTGACTAATTAGCTAACGACTGTGACATAATCGTATTTTTTCACAATACTCCATGGGTGTTGAGTATGAGTACCCAATGTTAAGTCTATGGGAAACAAATACCAGGGGTACAATATGACATATTAAGAGTAGTAATGGGTTATTAGGAGTTCAGGCTTCAGTCCCTGTACCCCGCCACCTACCCCACCCCTCCTGGTGATTCCTGGACCAGTCAGAGGAAGGTTTGTCCCAATGCTGTTTAATCATTTAATGAATATTCATAATCAAAGACTCGAGCAAGTCTAGGTCAGGAAGTAAATGATCCGATATGCAGTATGAGAAACTCGGTCACAAAAAAAGAACATATTGCCCACTCTCAAGCACTCGTTCACATCGCCTATGTCCGTGGTACAGATGAAGCAGGTAGTTCAGAGACGGACATAAAAGGCCGTCATTACAGGTGACGTCGTAAAGCGGTAATCGCCGACCAGGATGTGGTCCTCCAGCTACTACAGAGGAAACCTAGGAAAGTTTACAGTCAGAGCTTGAATCCCATCGAGGTTGAATCGCGTAATAATTCACAAGGTGAAGTCGCGTGGATTAAGTACCGATTCAAACGAGGGTACACCAGTCTCAAGTGCATGATTGTGTCCGTGTGAATCCTGCTTAACGCAAGCTTTATTTCACCCATAAGTAGCCTTGGTTACATTATAGTCCTTCATTTTTCTTGGGATCTTGGATGTATATGACAACACATGTAAGGCACGTGTTTACAATTTCATTGAGGTGGTTGTATTCCTTTTCCCTCCCTTTTCTGTGCCAGTTTTGTCAAGAGCACACGATCAATTAGGTTTCTCCACTATTTTGTAACAGTTGACACAAGAAGATTTTGTTATGCGTGTTTATACACCTAGAAATGGCATTTTTCCATGGAAATCCTTGTTTTCAATTTCAGCTTTCATTTGTCATTAGAACAATGATGGTAATCTATGAAGACATGGTTTGTGTGCCTGAATGCTATCTGTTCCGAGTAGTTTTGGTCGAAAATATTAGAAGAACGAAGTGTATTATATGTCCCAACAAAAACAACAAGGAACAGATGTAATTCAGATACATTCGCTGTATCTCCTTATTATCATATACCTGAAAATGATCCAAAACGATATTCTATAACAAGTCACGTGGTACAGAGTGCACAAACTGACAGTTCGTGTACAGTGTGTAATTGGAATCCGTACAGTTGGCCAGTAGTGTGAGACATTCGTGCAGAGGCATATGATAACATTTGAGCCTCATTTATGCTAATCAAATAGTGTTTAAAGATCTAAAGTCGTCTTAATTCATTTAGTGTCTTTTACCCACTGGAAACGCAGCAATATGTTATATTGATAATTCTGTTCAACCCTGACGTGATGGTTCCGCATCCAAGTAGCCGCAGTCGGCTCTTAACCTCCACCCTGTCCACTTCAAAGTCTACTTGTCTCCCTGATTATTACACAACAACTTCCCACTCTTAACGTGATGAGGTACAGGGAGGAGAATCAGGAACGCCACCAGATAGCAAACTATGAGCCTGTACCTCCAAGCATCATGAGTGGTTTTTATTGTATAATAATCATTGAGAGTGTATATCTACCACGCTGACAAAGAAGCGATATATTCATTCCTGTTCTGATCTTGTACCTACATTACCTCTACGTTTCATTTATTAACGTAGAAATGGACCCGTTGGGTGGAATTTACGAGATGAAATATTTAGAGGAGCAGTGAGGATCGTTACAAGTGGTTTGAACCTCCCCAACACTGCTAGTATATGGTGAATTAGTAGTATAAGAAAAGTAATTCAGTCAATTTGATGAGCACACAGAAATGATTCATTGACACATATCCCCATAAAAGTCTATGTACATTACATTCTGAAGCTGATGTTCTTTATATTCATGAAGCTGTATGTTATTAGACCTAGGTGTTAAAGGATATACTCCAGGTCCTGGTTCATGTTTGGTTCCAAGCGCATTAACCACCTGGTACCTCCCCCCCCCCCCCCCCCACCCGCTCCGTTATTTGTCAGTGCTTAGCTCTGCGTTTAGGCTTCGTTTCAGGCCTGCTTCCTGTGGTTTACGCATTCAGACATTATTCAGTATCACTAAAGCCTTGCGTCTTAGGCGCGTCTCGACATGCGCAGTCCTGGGTTGGTGATGGTCGTGAAAATTGTAACAACTAAGTTTGATGATGTATACTGTATGTTAAACTACACAAACAAATATACTGTAACAACTAAGTCTAATTAGAGCATATTGTACGTTAAACTACCCAAACTAATTGTAACAACTAAGTTTAAGAAGAGCATATCGGAAATTAAACTACCGAACACACAAATTGTAATAACTAAGTTTAACAGAGCATATCGGAAATTAAACTACCCAAATACACAAATTGTAATAACTAAGTTTAACAGAGCATATCGGAAATTAAACTGATTAAGCACACAAATTGTAAGAACTAAGTTTAACAGAGCATATCGGAAATCAAACTAATTAAACACACACATTTTTACAACTAAGTCTAACCAAACTCATTGGAGTTAACCCCTTCCCTGTCATATTGCATTCCCGTAGATACAGCCAGGGAAAGCCATATGCCATTCCCGTACATACGGCCGGAGAATAACATCTGCCATACCCGTAAATACGAGCAGGGAATGCCATCTGACATTCCTGTAGATACCTCATAGAGGCCTGCTCATAGAGTGTACACCTGGACTCGGAGACAACTCGGTGCTGTTGACAGGATATCTCCGTTCTCATGGTGTCCTCTATTTCCACCCGACATGGGGCGGTGTTTACACGAGGATCCTCGAGTGTCCATCCTCATGCTGGTCTATCAATAGATGGTGGTCGCTACTGACCGAGTCGCTGACCTCTGCGCACTTTAATTAGCTCCAATTTTTGCTTATTTATTCATGGATTCTCCTAAATTCCAATAGGGTGCACCTATACAATGAATGTGTTTAGGTCATATTCAGTCTGTTTAGGTCGTGTTCAGGCTGTGCTAAGGCCGTGTTCAGAGGCCGTGTTCAGGCAGTGTTCAGAGGCCATGTTCAGGCTGCGTTCAGGCCATGTTTAGGTCGTGTTCAGGCTGCGTTCAGGCCATGTTCAGGCCATATGCAGGCTGTGTTCAGACCATATTCATAGGCCGTGTTCAGGCCATGTTTAGGCCTTGTTTAGGCTGTGTTCAGAGGCTGTGTTTAGGCTGTGTTTAGGCCGTGTGTAGGCCGTGTTCAGAGGCCGTGTTTAGGCCGTGTTCAGGCTGTGTTTAGGCCGTGTTCAGGCCATGTTTAGGCTGTGTTCAGAGGCCGTGTTTAGGCCGTGTTTAGGCCGTGTTCAGGCAATGTTTAGGCCGTGTTCAGAGGCCGTGTTTAGGCTGTGTTCAGGCTGTGTTTAGGCCGTGTTCAGGCCATGTTTAAGCCGTGTTCAGAGGCCGTCTATAGGCCGTGTTCAGGCTGTGTTTAGGCCATGTTTAGGTCGTGTTTAAGTCGTGTTCAGGCTGTGTTCAGGCCGTGTTCGGGCTGTATTCAGGCCATGTTGTGTATCCGGACAGTATCAGATAATACCTGAGATATCCTCCCGCCCCCACCCACCCCGCGCCACCCTCCTCAGACCTCACCTTCTTACGCGCACACACATATATACACACGTACCCTTTCCCAGGTACAGGGAACAGGGCACTGAAACAGGTGGTTCACAAAAGAGACATTCTTATAGCCATGTTGCCCGTGTATTGATACATTGACAAGTCACAATTTGCATGACTTCCCTTTTATGTCATTAGTAAAGACGAGTAACGACCCTCTCCCCCTCCCCTCCCCGTACGCCGTATGGAGTCACCTGATTTATGTAAAACACTGCGCGACAGGTGGCCAGCAGTGGGGCGTACCCGGATGAGAACCCCCAGGAAAACAGTGGACAGCTGAGGGGAGTGTATTATGTATGACATCAGCACGGACTTGGAGGGGGTTCGTGACATCAGTAAACACAAATAAAATCCCCAGAGGAATCCAGATAATCTATGATCCTCATGTGTACTGATGACTGGATTTATTTGACATGGCAGTGACGTTTTCTGAGGTCTGCACTGTGGTTTCTCTGTTCTCTTTTTATGTGACAGTTGGTCATAAATGTTTGCCCTCAAAGTCTGCGTGGTTGTAGTATCCGCTCTATGTGCGTACCTATGGGGTGCCGTTTTTCATCTTTCGTCAACGAAATGCACTGATGTTTAGTCCATATGTACTAAGTCGAAAGTACACATGATTTCTTCTACGAAATCACAGCAACATTTGATTTTGTCTTCAAAAGCAAAAACACATATTATTTCGTCTACCAAATCAGTGACACATCTCATTTCTTAGACGAAAGTGATATCACATATGATTCATTTTTAACTTATGTCTACGCATTTCTAGTGCGTAAATGAAGGCGGTTAAACGCAACAATGCGTACGTAAGCGTAAACAAGCGTTGATGAACGTTAAGAAGCATAAAAGAACGTAAAAGAAAATAAACAGAAACGTAGAGGATACGTAGCTATTACGTAGTGTTCACCTTCTTGAAGTTATTCTGATGCGTAGGGAATAAGCGGAATTTAACGCCAGTGTGACTGGATTGTGTATCGAGAGATAAAAGCGTTAGATTTGCGTAGTAAATACGCGGAACTCGTGTCCTTTGAAATACGCAGAAGAAACACCAAATCTTACGCCAGTGTGACTGGGGCATGATCTCATGGACGAAATCAGTTGTGACGCTGACAAAGACGAATGATACAAAATAGTTACCAAATGGGGATGTTACAAGCGGCACCCCATACCTACGCTCCATGAAGTGATCAGGGAAGTGATGATAGCACTTCCCTTTTCTAGAACTTCGATACAAATGTGCCTAGATCGAGTCATGCAGTTTACATAGACAATTAATCGATGGTTTTCTAGTCAGGCGGCTGTAAACCACGTAATACACGGCCGTCAGCGAGTGTAAATGACTACAATCTATTGTAGTTTAAAGAGCCACCAGTCCACAAAACCATCGTTTGTTATCCATTTTTCTCGAGTAAATAAATCAAGAAATTGCCAAAAATAAAGGTTATATTAACAGGGACTATTTCCTACTCTCCAGCTGAAAGGGACTATGTTCCTTTTGAGGCCGTATATAGTGGATTTTAGTCTGTATACAATTGTTGTGGTAGCTGGCATTTTTTAAAGAATGAATAGTGGTTTACTGAGTCCCCATACATTTCCAATGGGGGACTTTATCTACGATGGATAATAAACCCTAATAAGACTAGAGAAATGTGAAAATATCGGCTGTCGTGGAAGGACAGGGCCACGTCTTCCTAAAAGTAGATCCATACCCACATCACGTACTGATCTCTGACGCCACACGCTGTGTCATATCATCTATTTATGCGGCTTGCCTTTTGTCGACCAATCAGAAAGCGGCTTACTTGAGGAAAGTCCCACGCTGAAACTCACGTGGCCAAGTGTTGTCAAGTGTGCACTTCCGTCCGGGAGGTGTTCAGTCAGAGGGAGACACGCCAACAGACAGGTGGTGGGACGGGATTTTACACATTGATCATCTTGAGATCCACTTCACTGAAAGAGAAACATTCCAGATCCCATCAGGTAACATGTACTTTCATATATTGAAATGAGTTCACAGTATCAAGGTGTATACATGTGACAATTCAGGGCTCACGTGTGAATAGGTACGCGCGAGTATTAGCTTGTTCGATCGTGTAATTACATAGAGTTTTTACATACGATTATAAATTCGTACCTAGTAGCTGTCGGCATAAGAGTAAATGGTACAGTAACATTGGATTTTAGTCCAATGTATGTCCATTGAAAATTATCAGTTATCCTATGCTGCTGTGTTACTACAAAGTTCACATAATAAGCAAGAAAATGACTTAAGCATAGACCAAAACTAATCCATGACCTGCCTCATAAATAATCCTATATTGCAGTATATGTAATCGATGGTTTTGTAGACAGACGGCCGTAAACCACGATAGGTTGACGGGCAGTAATACACGAGCACCAGCTGCCTCAGTGCCTGTCTTCAAAACCATCGTTTGTTGTATTTATTATCTTCTACAATAAATCAAACCAAGGAATTGTCATATTCAAGAGTATATCAACTGGGACTATGTTGTTCGCTTTATAGCAGAAATGGACTATTTTCCCGTATACCATAGCTTGGAGGCCGTATACCACAGATTTGAATCTGTATGACATGGTTATGGTATCTGACAGTTGTTAAATGATGGATAGTGGTTTATTGAGCCCCCATACATTCTCAATGGGGACTTTGTATAGAATGGATAATCAAGAAATATATTCATGGATATAAAAATACTGCCATGTTGACAGCAGTGCAGTTGTCTCCAGATTTAAGAGGTTAGAACTGCGTGTTTACGTCTCCTACAATTGAATTGTCTATTGATACCGTGCTCGTGGTGGCTGATCGAACCTTCTGACTGGTCCCCCGCCTACTGTCTGCGCAGAAGGTGAATATCGATACCGCGCTCCTGGTGGCAGATCGAACCTTCTGGCCGGTCCCCCGCCTACTGTCTGCGCAGAAGGTGAATATTGATACCGTTCTCCTGGTGGCTGATCGAACCTTCTGACTGGTCCCCCGCCTACTGTCTGTGCAGAAGGTGAATATCGATACCGCGCTCCTGGTGGCTGATCGAACCTTCTGACCGGTCCCCCGCCTACTGTCTGCGCAGAAGGTGAATATCGATACCGTGCTCCTGGTGGCTGATCGAACCTTCTGACTGGTCCCCCGCCTACTGTCTGCGCAGAAGGTGAATATCGATACCGTTCTCCTGGTGGCTGATCGAACCTTCTGACTGGTCCCCCGCCTACTGTCTGCGCAGAAGGTGAATATCGATACCGTGCTCCTGGTGGCTGATCGAACCTTCTGACTGGTCCCCCGCCTACTGTCTGCGCAGAAGGTGAATATCGATACCGCGCTCCTGGTGGCTGATCGAACCTTCTGACTGGTCCCCCGCCTACTGTCTGCGCAGAAGGTGAATATCGATACCGTGCTCCTGGTGGCTGATCGAACCTTCTGACTGGTCCCCCGCCTACTGTCTGCGCAGAAGGTGAATATCGATACCGTGCTCGTGGTGGCTGATCGAACCTTCTGACTGGTCCCCCGCCTACACGCTACACAGTGGATCAGGACACGCTTAATACTCAGCTGTTTATGCTGTTAGGCAACACGCGATGACGACTTTGGTAATATATGAAGACAGGCTTAGGGTAGCTTAATCAAATCTGTTCTGAGTTGTAGTGTTGTGTTCAGACGGACCGAGTTCGAGGAACACTAAAACAACCAGAAATAAATTCCATATAAAATACGGCATTTTATTATATACACTTTTATTGAAAGCAGGTCATGTGGTAGTGTTGGACAAACTATATTTATTCGTCACTCACTGAAGAACAAAATCCGTACAACTGATCAGTAAGTGTGAGACATTCACGCACAGGTGTATAATATTATTATACACTTATGAACGAACGTCTATGAAATATCACCCGCTGCTAGGAGTGTAGTATAAATAATGTTCAGGCTCAATGAGACGTAGTGAATATTCGGGCGCACCGTGCCAGAAGTGTTCTTTGCAAGTGAATAAAATGGCGTTTTCTAATGATATTTAGGTATGTAATAATAATAAAACAATGACAGAGCTGTAGGGATTCCTTTCTCAGCATTTTGTCCCGTTTAATGTGTCCCGTATTCTGTTGGACAAACGACCTCGAACGGCCATCCGTACGGGCTTGGTAACCACATTCTCTCTTATTATGAATGAATTACCCTTTACACATACCATGTGCTTCGTACATTCAGCTGTATTTCTAATATAAACATGATGTGGATTTACCATGAGCGTGTGACACATGTAACGAGGATGTCATACGAGAACTAAGTGTGCTTTACATTAATAAGACCTAATTAGTGTTAGTTAGCCTTCCTGTCAGTAATTAAAACAGTAATTGTGTCAGACGATTATTAGAATATTGGAGATGTCATTCAGGGATGTACATGTGCTACAATTCAAATGTGATATAGCTTCCAATTCTTATCTGTCAAATCGTTTTTTCTTTAGGTAGTCAATAATTCAGCCTGGTGTAGCGTGCTAAGGTACATCGCATCTTTGTATGTTGTAATTTGTATAGAGGAATTTAGACATTTCGAGGCCGAAGTTTGCGTTGGTACAGAGGTTATAATCTGTGTCTGCAATGTGTAGACTTTACATACAACCATGTAAGCACGAGTCCAGTATTTTCCACCCCAGGATAGAAATTATAAATTACAGTATCCACTGTTAGACTGGCTTAAAGGCATATCCTACAATACACAATAGTGCCATCTGCTGATTTTCAAATACTGACAATCATCAAGTAACTGATTATTTGACTTGTTCTTACACCAAGTAAGTGTAATATAACATATTATCGAGTTGGACCTAACCTAACAGGTAAATTAGGCCAATTTACATTTGACCGATTTATATAGGACATGTACCGAAAAATATAGTTTTCCTCAATTCTCTCAAAAACAGGACGGTGACCTATAATTTTTACAACTTAAATCTGTTTTTTAAATCAACATTTTAGAATTTCTATATATTCTATTATAATCTTATCATAATATTCATCTGTAAATCAAAAACAAGCATGGTGACCCCCATTTTTTAGATTAGCAATGTGTTCTATAACATGTGGAGATCATCAAATTCAATTTCCAGAATATTGACAATGGTTTTAATTTTCAAGTTAGATTGTCTGACATGCCTTTAATCATGGCTCACATTGGTTCGGGTTGGTACTGAGTGAAAACGAAGTTACTGAGCCCATGGGGAATTTTACTCTCTTTTTATTTACACGTGAATTCGAGGTCTTTTGTTAAATAAATACTTCCAGACGCCGTAGGCAGATGGATGTACTTTTGTTACACTAGGCTGAGAACGGTATACCTACAGGCCCAGTCTCTACGTTTACTCATTGTCTACCTAGATAACATGAAAAAAACGCCATTTTATTTACTTAGGAACCGTCGATTCACGGCCTGTTGACCTGTTGTTGGTGCTCATTCACTACAGGCACAGTGCACCCAAACACCATTCATACGGCACCCCTAGCAGCGGGTAGTATTACCTAGACGCTCGGTCATAGGTATATAATAATGTGCAATACATTGCCCACATTACAGTATGAGGACGCCGTCGTTTGATGATCTCACTGTGTGAAGCGCAGGGCAGCGCATTACGGGCAGTGGAGTGGTTCCCACAGTGTAGGCGTGCATCTCATGATGAGATTTGTCACTGATGACCACCGTCAGGAGATGGATAAACGCCTGTCACTATATAAAACCTCCTCGACAACTCACACGGTGTTATATATCCCGGTGTAAGGTGGTGCAGTAGATGGATTATTCACCTAATACGGAGGCTCCATACTAAACCTATAGGGAGTGCTAATTCACCGGGCGGAGATTACGGGTGTTCGGAATCCCCGTCCTACACAGAGCGGAGATAACGGGAAAAAGTCCCTTGTGTACAAAATAGTGCGTGAGAAGATCGGCGGTCATTTTGTCTTTTTTTAATAGCTTAGATTTGTAATACTGAATAATAAATGAAATATAAACTGGTTCCAGATAAAAGTAACCATAATCCCTCTAGGATTACACTATGCAGTATCCTCGCATTCGCTCGGATATTACTACGCGTCTAATTCTCGGAGATTACGGCCGCTTGTATCAGAAACCAATCAATATTGTGTATATAAACTCCGATAAAGTAGAGTACCAATGCCCAGTATATGCGGAGTTTGACAAGAGCTTTGCCATTTTCACAGAACTTTTGATGTATTCGAGCAATACTGGGGAAATGTTTTATATCTACATTTTTGTATTCTCTAATACGTGCAGGCGACACAAACACGTGCCGACACCGATAAGCAAGCTGGAGCTCATTCCGCTAGATCGAGTTTAGTAATGTACAAGCGTTAGCGAGTGTATTACTCTGCATCAACTTTGAGTGGTTTACAGAGTCAGCTCTCCACAAAACCATCATTTGTTGTATGTTTTATCCATCTTCTCGAGTAAATTAAACCTATGGATCGTCATATTACAGGGATGCCAGTTCTCAGGGAATCTCAGGTTTTCGGGTATTTTTCTTAACTCTAAAACATAACCATTCATTCTTATGAAATGTAGTGTATCTCTATATAGGCGGCCAGTGGTGGGAGCCATGCCCGCTGGCTGGGGTCAGGTCTTCAGCAAATAGAAAATGAAAAAAAGGCATGTCACCATGTTAATTTTTATGGGAAGGCCATCTGAAAATGTAAGTGCTTAACTATTGGTGCCTATGGGAAAATGCAATATTTTGACATTGTTGCTAAATTACACTGATGTTCTATTGCTATCTTCAATTAATTCTGGATTATGGTAGTTTGAAACATGTACAAAAAAGAAATGCTAAAAGAAATACTATGTCACCATGCTAATTTCTATGGGAAGGCCATCTGAAGAATGTTAGCGCTTATCTATTGGTGTCTATAGGAAACCAAATGGCAGCACCAGTGTTAAACAGGGGGCGCTGCGATACCTACCCGCATTTGTCTTTAAACACGTTCACCGTATCTTCACTTTCATGATTAAAATAGCAGAGTGATGATGTGAGTGTCACTGACACTGTCAGACCAGACAGAAGGCGGCAGACCACGGACACCGTTCAGCATCTGCTACTCGCCTTCTCCTCACATTTACAGCATGAAAAAGGCGCGGAGCATTGATCGAGCGGCCAGCCGTCGCATGCGCTTTTCAGCACGGGATGCTCTCCGTAAGCTCAGTGGTGATCAATGTCGAGCGGCCGAGTTTTCAGTCCTCACAAAGCACCCGACCAGAATTCACAGGGCTTTTCCACTGAGCCCTGCATTTATTTTTGTGGTCTGTTACCTTTCCCAATAGCTTTATACAAGTCAATATCTATTTATAGCTGTGGAGACATTTTGCTGCCGGATTTTATCCCATTGATTTAAAAAAAGAACACCCGTATTGATCACGGCATTCTCCTGAGAGATGAACGATTGTAGAACATGAGGAGGGGTGCGGGAGAGAGTGGTCGACATCGTGCGGCCTGACTACAGGGATGTGAGAGTTCAGGGAAATCCATGAAATCATGGGGATTTATAAAATACAGATATATTGTCCTCACTATTTAAAAGTCTCAACAGAACCTGTGTATGTCAATCCCATGTTGTTTTAGGAACCACATATACCCGATTTCCCCATAAATGTGTGCATTGTTACATCCATGATTTTCAGGGTTTCCCTGGCAAGCTTCCCACAGATAATGCAGGGATGGAAATCTCGGAAATCCCTGAAACCCTTGCACCGCTGTGAATGCATAGCTAACACCAGGAACCAGCAACATACTACAATCTCCCATGCATATATTTGGTTTAACATCAATAGGACATTGAAGGTAGAGCCTTGCTTGGAGAGAACAGATTGTATTACCAGCCCGACTCACCAGGAGGCACAGTTGTCATCGTTTTTTTTTAAAGTTCCCAGTGAGCTTGTAGTCCAGTGTGTGTGCAGGGCCCTGGTGTGTGTGTGTGTGGGGGGGGGGGGGGGGGGGAGGGTTGTCCCAGACCTTAACGAGTTTCTTCAAGGGCTGCTGAGATCTCTGAACTAGGAGCAAATGGCATGTTCATCATTGATGAATGAGCGTAGAATTGTAAAATATCAATTAAAGGGTTTGGGCAATATTCAGTCTATGGGCTATTTTCTGTAACCCACTTACACCCAGTCAACTTGCTATTCCTCCTATTTGATAGAACCCAAAAGATAATTAGAGTTTTTTGACATGTCTATAATTCATACCGGTAATCAATCTCTGTGTTCCCAGGGTGGTGCAAGGCGCTCTAGGTTAGTAGGAACATCAATTCCCCTTCAGTACTTGGTAATACCTCGAGTAATTACCTATTTACTCCCAATGACCAGTCTAAGCGCGCAACATGGTGCAGACAGCCCCATAGTTGTATACTGTTTAGTGCGTATTTAATCCCAAACACAGACGGGGGAGCGGTATATGCTAATCCTGTGTTCAAATCACGTGTAAAAAGGGTCGAGCCTGGCGGCTGTAGTAATGGTGTGGTCGTTTTTAAGCGGCCCTGGTCGGAACACACAATTAGCCAGTGGGAATCAGTGAGGTAGCCCGGAGTCGGCAGTTTGGTGTTGTTTTTCATTTCGTTATGGTTTTATTTGACACATTGTACAGATAATGGTCGACGCTTCATCCATTTTACATGTTTTCTGAATTATTGATGTTTCCTTGCAGTGGCTATTCAGGTTACCAATACTCTCACTCATAAACTGCTTTTCACTAGTGAGGCGTACTGTAATGTATTTCAACAAAGAATAGTCTTTTTATAGAGTAATTATTAGATTATAATAATTTAGCGACAGACAAAAAATGCCATAAGTTGGGCACTGCTAATGAAGCTTTAAGTATGCAAAACTTCCATTGACTTTTATTACCTAATACGGAGACTCAATACTAAACCACAAACCAATAGAGCCTACGGATCGCTACGAGTAGAATACGGAAAGCCGTAAATTCTCCGCGTAGTTAACGCGTAGTAATATCCGAGCGAATGCGATGATATTGCATAGTGTCAACTACAAGGAGGATGCTACTATGCAGATCAAAATCATGGTAATGTTGTATCCATTGTTCAGCATTCCAAATATAAGTTATCAAAGGAAAGACAAAATAGCTGCTGATTTTCTCACACACTACTTTGCACACTAGGGGTTTTTGTGTGTGTCTTTCCGTATTCTACTCTATAGCGATCTGTAGACTTCATATGTTGAGTATAGAGACCCCGTGTTAGGTGGATAATAAAGTGTATGTAATCTGCCCTCTTTGTGTGTCTACTCTGACAAACTGTATCTGCTGCTCACACTGCGTCAACGTTCACAAGGCTCGTACTTTGACCGCCCTCTGGATCCCTCACAGTAGTGGCTCCACCCAATACAGTAATCCCAGCAGTTGAACCCCAACCCCACTCCTCACTTATGTTAACTATTCTCTGTTGGGTGTCAACACTTATTAGAGCTGTGTTATATCCTCTTTGTGTTTCCCCACTCACTGTGATTCACTACATTCACATTCACATCCATAAGATCCTGGGGCCTGTTGAATAATTCAAACTCTTACATGAAAACCCCTTTTTGTATGGCAACGAGACGCAGGGACGATCTGGGTCAACTTTTTAAACTCTTACAGATGAGCTTCTATTGCCTAGGACTGTCTTAGTGAACGAGGTGGATATTTTCAAGCGATGACCCTCCTACAAGGTCTCCTTGTATCCTATACCTTCGTAGGCGGAAGTTCTTCATCAGACTTCTGCCTTCATTTTGGGGAAATAGTTAGATGGCCTATTCTCCAGCCGCATCTCAGATGGAGTGTAAATCCTCCTGAACATGCCACTCAGAGGGACTAAACCCAGGCATGGGATGATCCCTGGATTTATATTGAATTCCAGACTTATGATGTTCTTTGAGACGAACATAAATCCTAAGAGATTATAAATTGATTTTTTATAAACAGCCTATTTTAGCTCCTAGCTAACGCAAAAACTTCCCTAGGAATAGCTGAAAATGCAGACCCCTGAAGCCTTGGTACCTCTATCCAGATTGTTCATTTACAGATTTGATGCCAGTATACCGCAGCCTTTATATGCTTCCCAGACGGAGAATAAACTACCCTCTAACATGCTGCCCAGATGGATCATGAACCACCCTTTAACATGCTGCACAGATGGATCATGAACCACCCTTTGACATGCTGCACGGATTGACCATAAACCACCCTTTGACATGCTGCCCAGATGGATCATGAACCACCCTTTGACATGCTGCCCAGATGGATCATGAACCACCCTTTAACATGCTGCCCAGATGGATCATGAACCACCCTTTAACATGCTGCCCAGATGGATCATGAACCACCCTTTGACATGCTGCACGGATTGACCGTAAACCACCCTTTAACATGCTGCACAGACGGATCATGAACCACCCTTTAACATGCTGCACAGATTGACCATAAACCATCTTTTAACGAGCTGCACAGATGGACTATGCTCGTTCCTTTAATAACATGCTACTACCATGGTCTGTCTGCCATAATTGATATGTCTCTAGACTCGTTGCACTTACCCTGCATCCCCTTTCCATGACAGGGATGGGATTAGTATAATTCCAAAAGTGAGTATTACCAGTACTGGTAACAATGCAGAGTCTATCACAGGGATATGACGGAGAAGGCACACGTTTGTAGGCATCTGACAAAAGCTAATTCATTAGGCTTCATGAACCATCGCCTGTTACACCGCCGTGTGGCCACTGCCGATGAGCGTGTTGCTCCTCCACTACACGACAGCTATAACCACCTGCTATTAAACTGGCTGCAGTGTGATCGTGGTGTGGCGCTCTTTTGTGTTCGTGGAGTCTGCCCAATGGAACACCTACTGATATTGGACTTTTAAAATGCAATGCTTTAATGTTTCTTGGTGTCGTGTGGCGCTGCATCGCTCTGATACCTCTGTCAGCATCTAGAAACAGATCCACTGTCCTTATATCCCCCTCCTGGACCACGGCCGATATTTTGGACATTCTCACACATCATGACCAACTTGCTCTCATAGTCTGTACCACTACATCCCTCCATCATCCACAAACCACCCCCAGCTATGACAGGCAGGGCGTATGTTTTGTTGCTAGTTGAGTGGCCCGGTTTGGGTTGATGGTGGCAGTGTGGGTGAGGCAGTGTAAGGAGGGGATGGGGGGGGGGGGGGGGTACACGCCCTCCAGACGTTACTAAACTCCTAGGTATACTCCCTGATATCGCCCTGGGTACATAAAGATCCACTCCCCACTCGCTGCCCTGTCCCCCGATGAACCACCGTTTTCCTATTTCCGACTACGGCCACTTTTCTTCTTCACCCCCAGCAGTGGTAGATTTACTGCTATATCAAAAGCCAATCCTTCTCATACCATGTCCATGTGGTGTGGTAAGTAAAAGAACTCTCGCCTAGGTAAATGTGTAGGGGTGGGATTTCTACCTACAGTCGTCTCATAGATTTGGTCAAATCCAAAGTAAGTCTAATTGAACAAATTGGACGTTAAACTACCCAAACAAACAAACAAACCAAACAAACTATGGAAACTGGATATAATTTACATGTAAATGTAGAAATACCTGAAATTTCCATTTATGGCATCGGATTTCCATTTTGAAGGGATATGGCGACCATTTAACCGCAATGATTAAGGGATATTGGTGAAGGGTCTATTACCGTACAACGGCGAGAAACACCGGACCCTGTAGCAGCACGGAATCATGGGATACCTCAATATTCGCCGATCCGGCCGCTGACTTCCTGTTCAAAATACCCTCCAAATTATGCAATTTCACCTGACAACGGATCTATCCGTCATCTTTGCTGGTGAATACAAAGCGCTGTCAGAGTCTAAAATGGTGAAAAACTATATTAATTTACCTTCTCCTGTGCACTCTGTACAAGTAATAATTGAAATGGGATTATTTACATTATTTCGACATAATTTAAATGTGCCAACTCAAAGAAAACCGGGTGTTTCGACAATTTGTTGACAATGCATTTATAGCCTTTACTGGTGCTACCAGATAATCATTTGATCTGAAATTACCAGGGAAGTCTGATTTTGTCTGGGGAAATGCTTCAGAATTACTTAAAACATCCTCACACATTAAAAAGTATCATAAATGGACGTCCGAACGGTTCCATAGGTTTAGCATTGCGGAGGTGCTTCTCCAAAATGGCCGCCCCTCGGGTTCGTAGCGCCACCTACTTCCTGGCCGGATCGGAGAATGGTGTATTGTGAGAGGACAGAGGAGGCACCCAGTCTCGAGTCGCAGTTACTGTCACCGTGCACTCACTCACACCGAACTAAAAAGGCTGATTTGTGGAGCTGTTTAGTAAATACAAGTACACCGGTTCACCCCGTGCTCACTAGAGGGCTCTCCACTGGGGTGGTGCAGCGGACGCAGGTCGGAGTTGATGTGTCGCCATCACCGGAAACGAGCTCTGACCATCTTCCGGTATGCCCGGTGGCCCGTGACCATTGTGGCCAGATGGCGCTGCAGTCTTGGGTCACGTGGTGTGGGTGATGTGTGTGGTAAGAATCCTGACGACTTTGTGGTCGTACCTCAGTGGACCTCCGACGTCCTCTCAACTCCTCCCAGTCACACTCAAGAGCTACTCCTCTGTGTGTTTAGACTTCCAGCGTGCTGCAAAAACACTATCCCTTTACATATCTGCGTGCACTTTACTGTGATCTTGTAAAAGAGGCAGGGTTCCAGTGTCTTTGAGGCATTTGAGGTTTTTGAGAAATGCCCAGCTGACCATGACCAATCACCTGAGACCGAAATACCTCATTGTGGAAAGGGCAAGTTGACTTGGTGCAAGTGGGTTACAGAAAAAGATTCATAGACTAAATAAATCCAAAACCATTTGATTATTATTCATTTATGATTGAACGCTCATTCGTCAATGATGAACATACCATTTGCTCCTAGTTTTAAGTGGGGGCAGTTAGTAATTACTCACCAGTACGCCACAGTCATGGCGTACGTTCTCCTCGTCCACCATAATGGTACTGAGCTGGTCTGAACCAGACTTGTATTTGTTAATGAATACAAAGTTAAAGACAGTCAAATACTTCACGATCTTGGAGTCTGTATTCATTAACAGATACAATGCCCAGTCTGTTATCCTTTTTGTTATACACCTTCAAATAAGTCAAATTCATAGGAATTTACCTATATTCGCCATACAAAGTCTAATTTGGTACACAGAGCTGGTCCATCCATGCTGATGGGTCTCCCTGCATTAACGTTCAGCCTCGCGTTGTATTAGTATTAGATACACTGCTGAGCAGAGGTCAGTAACCGACAGATGTTCACAGTTGTATAATAAATCCACAGAACAGTTCGTGATACCGCTAGAAACGTTATCGGGGTGTCTGGATGATAACCTACATGTTTACATAAACCTCCTGTTATTCATAGATTCCTGCTCACTGTGTTACAGGATGTACTAACCAATAAATACTGGACTAGGTCTATGTTGTAATATCAAAGTAAACTTAACTGATTTCAGTGTTATTTGAGTGTGATAAATTTGATTACCATGTGTCTATTTTATAGGCTACATGTATCTCTTATGAAATTGATCACCTTTAGAAGCTCACTACCATCTTAGTGGTTAATGTGGTTTACCGCAATCTCTCCTTAGGCCTCACCATGTCTCAATGCCCGACGCTAGGCCGGCGCCTGAGGCCTGATTCTAGGAAGTGCTCGTGGATGCACTCGGCCCGATCACTCGTGGTGGTTTTGTGCTCGGGAAGTGCACGGTGAGGTTAGTTAATGTGTGAGGACGTCTCCTTGTCTGCCTGACGCCAAATAAGGGAGGTAGAGCTAGAACTGCACCGTTATTATCTATTGTATAGCAAACTGCTACCCAGGACGTATTTATTGGCATACTGCACACTGTGACGTGCAAGAAGTGTGACCACGTAACTAGGTAAAATATCGTCATTGTTAAGTAAATAATAATACGAAAACAGGCTGACTGTCTTTGTACGTCAAAATACTTGGTAGAATTATCAATCAGATTTATTCCTCTACCTTCGCATGGGGAATTATCTGATCAGTAATTTCACCACATGTTTTTGATGTACGGAGACAATCAACCAGTTTCCGTATAGTTAACAACTCAGGTGTTCTTCATTGTGAGTAATGCTACATTTACACCAAAATGTGGGGGACCGTTGCAGATGGCATGGCAGCATGAATAGATGCATTTACACCATGATCTTGGCAACTCCCAGCAAACTCTGTTTTGAGGACGTTCAAGGACCCCTTTTCGTCCACAGTGCCATGTACGGCCGCCTAGTGTTGCCTATAGTCTCTCATGTCCATCACATTCTGTCCATGGTTCCCTGCACGGCCACCCACGGTCATCACGTCCAGTTACGATTCTCATTAATACCATGGAACACCCTGGCTGCCGAGACAAAAGTTTTTGCTGGAGGTGGCCAGGGTATGCTACGGACTCTCGACGGTTCCCTGTCCTGTCTCCTGCCGTCGTCCTACGTCCTTCTCGTTTCGTACCCAGGGCGTGCCCCGTGCTCCTCTACTTGGCTTTAACGGGGCACCGGGGCTGTTTGGGACATGATGTAAACGTAGCACCAGGGGTTAAGTCTCGGCTGTAGCGCTATTTCCCTCCTAACCTAATTCCCTCGTCTCCTAGATTCTCGGCTTCGTCTCCCCTGGCAACGGTTATGGGTGAAAACACCAGCGGAAGCCAACACAAACTCAGGGCGCACCGCCGTGTGGTCGGCGCTGGAGGTGTGGGGTCGGGCTCGTAGAGGTCAGCGGGGACACCGGTCATTGTGTGCCGTATTATCACAGCCTGCACACCCTGCACGCCTCCTGGTGGCGGTGTGGGAGAATCTCTACCCGTCAGTGTTTAAAGGCGTATCCTACAATTCACGGTGGTACCACCTGGTGATTTTTAGATATTGTCTATTACCAGTCAAAATTATACTTTTTAGTGCTTAAGTATGTAGTACTACGCATTTACTATATCCGGTGAAAGTTTGAAGAAAAGGACTTGGGTTTTACTGTTGGAAAACGACTCTTTAGAATTCCTATATATTCTATTACTAATTTATTTCCAAATAAAAAACTAGCACGGTGAACCCCAATTCTTAAATTAGCAATGTGTTCTATAACACTTGTAGATCACCATATTCAATTTCCAGGAAATTGACCTGGGTTTTACTTTTCAAGGTAAACTGCCCGCTATGCCTTTAACAGCTGGCCAGGTCCGGGATAGGATGGTGCCAAGGGGCCTCCCCCAGTACCCACGGACAGGTGAGCAAAGGGAAACCACCCTACCGCTACCCGTGTCGTGTTAGTCAATAGCGTCATTAACATTCACATGCATAAACTATATACAGGACACCAGCTGGTGTTACAGTTATATAGTGTTCTCTTTTTTTAGAGTGCGATCCCGTCAGATACACACCAGCCAGCTTCCAGGAAATATATCCTTACCCTGACCTCTTTATTGAGCGTGGACCGCACGCCCAGATATGCGGCGTAGCTTAGGAGAGGTTATATAGACTTTCAGCGTGCTGCAAAAACTACCTCCTTAATATCTGCATGCTAACTCTGTGATATGGGGAAAGATGCAGAGGGCCAGTGGATAGGAGGCGTGCCCAGTTCAGCATAACCAATTGCCGAGACAGAAATACTCATTGACCCACTTGTGATTGAAACATTTGGATCCGAGAAAGGCTGTTGTAGGAACAGCGAGTTGACTGGGTACAAGTGGGTTACAGAAAGTGACCCATATTCCCGTTAATCCATCAGTGATGGACACATTATTTGTTCTGGGCCATCCATAAAATGCGTACGCCCTGAGTGGGGGGGGGGGGGGGGATTAGGAAATTCTGTTTACAAACTTTATGGACGGGCCCCATCCTAGTTAACACGTAGTTACAGTCTTGAGAAGATAAAGGTGTGTGATAGATGTCACCGTCTCGATGCTTATCAACGCTCATTATCATACACGGATACTTGGGACGTTTAGAATGCACAGCCATTGTTATTCTGACATATTAATCATTAAGAAGACGTGGTAATAACACCTCTGTGGAAAAAGAACAAGAAACAAAATGTTCTGACATATTGGTATATCATAGGGCTACTAGACTTGCTCAAGTCTTTGACTATGAACATTTGTTTAATGATTAAAAGCTTCCCCTGGCAGATTCAGGAATCAGGCCAGGGGGAATGTAAGGGGAGGGGTAAGGGCGGTGCGCGGTGGCTGTGGAGGTGGGTAGGACACGGGGACTGAGCCCAGTCTATAGTCTGCCTGTTCTGCCTTGTCACGACAACACCGATAACAATGTGGGGTCCATGCGTTACCTGAATCTGGTTCAGCAGTCACACCCTCCTCTCCCCGACTGACTCACCCTGCCGGAGTTCACCTCGTCGTACCAACCCCACTCCGGGGGCTTTCTGAGATGTGCATGCACCTGACTGCCTTCTCAGCCAATCACCATGCTTTAACATGGTTGACCATGCTTTATCAGCAATGGTATACAAAGTCTCTATTGAGAATGTATGGGGACTCAGTAAATCATTACCCATTGTTTGAAAACTGTCAGGTACCATAACTGTGGTATATGGATTCCCACTCATTTAAATCCGTGGTATACGGCTTCAATACCATGGTATACGGGAAAATATTCCCTTTGTGCTATAGACAAAAATCGTCCTTATTGATATACTCTTTGATATGGAACTTCCTGGGTTTGATTCCTGGATAATAGATAAAAACGAATTCGTGGACAGGCGGCTCTGTAAACCACTCGAGGTTGATGTCATAATGCACTCACTGGCACTCGTGTATTACTACGCGCAACCACTCGTGGTTTACGGTCACCTGTCCACAAAACCATGGATTACTGTGTATAAGAAAGCCGTGTACGGACACCCGTATGGCACCTGTCAGTCCGTGAAGCTCACCCCGATGATCCACTGAGCCCGTGCACCTCAGTGCTACTCCCAGGTCCTGTCTTATCTGTGCTGGTCCGACTTAGCCCCGATGTGACGGCCGACCGACTAACCTCCGTCATACACACATTATTAACACAGATATCCCAGGCTGTGAGTGTAAAAGCCGACATCTTATTATTCACTCAGTTCAATGGATGTTTGAAGGGCACGTACCGTGACATCCGTATCACACACTCCGACCCGCAGAATTACTTGTGTGGTTTCTCTATAAAGGAAACCTACTCTACCCATTAACCCTTTCACCACACTTACTCATGGCCTTTTCCTCTACCCTGCTACCATCTATTGGAATCTCGAAGTCTCAGGTTTGGTGAAACCTAATTGATATGAAGCAAAATAAAATGAATCACATCTAATTTTTAATTTTCTTTATTCGTTTATTCATACTGACAGTTCTAGGCTCCATTGCCTGTCCTACTAATAATCAGTTTCCTAGGCTGGTCAGTCCTTGTTGACAATCTTGCGATCCGTTTCAGACAAATGACATGATTATCTAGGCCTACATAGCTAAGTCTTAGATTCCAGGTTGATTTGATGATACTTAGCTACTGATGGGTATGTTGATGGGGTGATGTTGTTTTATTTGGATCTCTTTAATAGGTATCTCTGTTTATTGGATGTTGTTCTAGTCTTACTGGTTTATTTAGCTTCCGTTTAGACTAAATCTGTCCCTCAGTTATCTCATGTAGTTGACAAAATGAGATAACTGAGAATCAGATTTAGTCCTCGACCATAGGTAGGGTTTTGCAGCACGCTGAAAGTCTATATAATCTATCCTAGGCTAGAGCCTGCGGCCCACGCCCAATAAAGAGGTCAGGGTCAGGAAATATTTACTGGAAGATGGCTTCTTGCACGTGCGGCCGTACTACAGTGAATAGACACACGACGGTAGTGTAGGACCCCCACCTGCCTGTTGATACTGTGTGCGTCCCCAGAAACAGGATGTCAACAACCCGCAGGCACCGGCCCGCTGACCAGAATGTGGATGTGTAGATGAGGAGTGCACACAGATAGAGAGCCCAGCCGTCTGAGGCACCAGACGGATCATAGGAGGTGGTGGGATGCAGGCTGATATCTTTTCCCCCCATATATTTAACATTGGGAACTCGTACTGAACGCCCATGGAGTATTGTATAAAAAAACCCCACAAAAAAACTCAATGGGCGATGGTGTTACAAATGTAAACCATTTAGTCATTGATAAGAGTGAGATAAAATCTGAACCGCACTCAACCCATAGCCACTGAAAATAGGCCATTCATGATGGCACACACATCCACACTAACCTCCGCCTTACCCTACACACCCGTACACACACAGAGTCCCCGCGTAGGACGTCAAAGCGTGCTTTATACGCTCACCGTGTATGTTGCCAAAAAGTAAGCGGACCGACAAACAATCTCCCGGGCCTCCTTTCACCCGCGCCGCAGGAAGTAGGGGCCGCCACCGTCCCGTACCCGTTACAAGGTCAGTGTTACGACCACCGGCCGCCAGGGGAGGGGTGGCCAGGTAAATAAGTGTCAGACTCTGAGTAAACCTCACATGGAGCTGAGACACTACACGCTCCACGAGAGGCGCGAGCTCTGTGGATGTTCACGGCGGAGACGAGGGTTGACACACAAGGAGGGAGTTTAGTTGGATGAGAGAGTAAACTACATGCACAGGTAAGGTGTAAACCATATTAACACATACTACTATCATCATATACCCCTGACCGAACGTCTTTGACATACTGCCTGCTGCAGTATACATTATGTTCAGGAGCACATGACCATTTGATATCTTCCAAGTTTTTTGGGTCACTCTGAGGCAGAAGAATACATATGAAAATATTTCCATCTTTTTCCCCTGACCCCAACTGAGATCCCTGTATGGTGGATGAGACCTGGCTACTGCTGAAACAGGAGAAATACGAGGAATAACAAATGTGCAATGTGTCCCCCGAGAGTATGTAGCCCGTCCCTGTAAGTGTCAACACTAGGGAGACATTGCTGTTACTTACGCCGATAGGAAAGTTAAAAGAGGAAACTTTTTAAAATCAGCTCTTCTATTTTCAGAATGAATACAATGTAGTGCATTTGTTTACACCCAAGTTAGTGTCTTTGTGTTTTGAATGAACATTATCTTCAACATCATCCAAAGCATCAATCTCTTCTTGTCAAGTTAAATTCTTGGCATCCTCTTTGGCATCCTCATTCAATTCTTGAAATATTTGTTCTTTTTGTTGTGATGGTCTATACCTGTTTCATCGTTATACATACACTGAAGTCCGCTCCCAGGCCCACTTTATCTGAATCTCTGTATGGCCGCACAACACTAAAAGAGGAGCACATTGTATTCTCTGTTATGAGCTGATTCTGGAAAGCTGAGTTTAGCTACTTATACCCGGGACTCACTATGCAGAGAGTGAATGCTATGAATTTTGTGAGCCCTCGACCGTGCAGCGGTTGGCAGCGGGAGAGCTCCCGTTCACGGAAACTGTGCAGGCGGGACACTTGTACTGGACATATAGACCTGCCGCATGGCAGTGATCAATGTTCCGATGTGTCACCAGAACACACGCTTCCGTAAAAAGAAAGAAGGATAACTATGTTTAATATAGGTTAAACGCCTCAAACAATACTAGAATACAGTAAACTGACTACGTGTATGCAGAGAATGTAACAATCATATACAAAAAACTAGGTATACGTTGTATGTTGAATTGCACAAAAATAACCATCCTTCATGAAAGAAAAACACTTGCCGAAAGACATTCGCCACTTTTGAAAGGTGCTATGAATATGATGACTATATTAGTCTTAATATCAATATTATCTCACATTATCCATGGGGTTCCTAACATTTTACACGTTTGACCTGTTTGCTAGTAGAGAGATCCCTTAAAGTCTGGTCGTTTTGGTCAACACTGAGCCGCTATGAATACCTGGCGGTTAGGAACACAAACTCTGGGCCTTGTAACGGTTAAGTGTCATTAGCGGCCTTAACCTTGGACGTCAGTCGGCCGTCTGAGAGAGTACACTGGCCACCAGAGCAAACACTCGCTACGCACGTTAGACCTGGTGGGGTTAGATCTGTGGCCTCCTTGACCCACATGATGCTCAAGTCTGTCATTGTTTCTACTTTATCAATATGCACCACTCTGCCATAACGAGATGATACAGATACGTGGCTTGTGTGTCGATGTCTGCTCTTAATGTCACCCTGGTATTACTTCCCCTTAGACTTACCATTGGGAACTCGTACTCAACGCCCATGGAGTATTGTAAAAAAAAAAAATACCACAATGGGTGATAATGTCACAAATGTTAGCCAATCAATCAGTGATAGGGGTGAGATAAAGTCTGAACCGCACTTGATCCATAGCCACCGACAATACACCATTTATTTTCATCTCAGTTGGCTTTGCCTCGTGAGAATACTTCGGAACCCAAACTCATGACATTCTCAGCTGCTATGGATCTAGCTGAAGTTCCTTTTTAGTATCTGGTTCATGTGAAGCATATCTCTATCCAGATACGGGTACCGCATGTGATAAGGGTGATACCTCCAGGCACGCATACGGCGCCCTGTATCAGGTGAAGAGTGTTTTTGATATTATTGACAGTACGTAATGTTACTACCGACCGACTTGATCAACGATTGATATAAAAGAAATCAAGCTTTATGCTCATTATATTTTAAAAAAAATACACACAAAAGGAAATGAAAAATGGAAAATTGGCTTCGAGGTTATGAAATAATACACTCGCCAAGCAGTACAAAAGGTCTGGCAGGAGAGTAATACCGGTGACACACCAAGCGAGTCAAGGTGGCGATCTCCACAATCGCCAACACAAAATAGCATATCTGTGAGATATTATTTCATAGGGATATCTCTCACTGATAGTTTAGCATATTACAAGCAATAATCAGGTATAACATGAAATAATAGCTCACATATAGGGCATTTTGTGTTATCGATTCCGGAAATCGCTGCATTACTTGCTTGGTGTGTCTCCAGCTTTACAGACATGTCCCTGTAGTGGGTCAAGGCTACGACGGACTTAACTCCACTAGAGCCAACGTAGTGCAGCTCTGGTGGCCAGTGTAATGAAAAATGGACTAAAGTGCCTGCCACCAGAGGGCGTGGGCGTCGACAGTGGTCAGTATGAGGGCGTCGACCACCAGGGGTCGGGGCGGGCTGTGACATGGTGCTGGGCGACCACAGTCTGCTCTTTGTGGAGGAAAAACCGCAGACAATTCTCTGTCTCCACTTTAAAAAGAGAAAAGAAGAGAATTAAGTCAATAAACCTAAAATGTCTGGTGACTCAACTCTTGTCTCCAGCATGGATCGTCAACTCGGTATCTTTGTGAACATTTCAGTTTGGAGCAGGGTCCTTTTACTGTTCTCATAGGATTATGGAAAATAACATAGAAGAAAATGTGGAACACTTGATCCAATACTATTTAACTTTTCAAATATAGGTCCGCTAAATGTGACATAAGTCAGTTCGATCTACAAGTGGCGGCACCTGCTGGAGACTTTTTACATCTGACACACACGTCCTTTTTTTAAAATCTTTTTTTCTGAGAGTCAATGTTTATCTTGTGTGTCATTGCAGAGGTGGCGGTAAAATTTGAGAATGCCAACTGTAAATATAAAGACAGAAACCGAACCTGTTGGCGCTTTGTATAAAACGGGAAATAAGTGACAGGCATTGGTGTAAGTCTCCTACTTTTTGACCCCAGATTATCACTGTTCACGAGTTCGTGCTATATACCGTTAATCTTCCACGTTGAGGCCTCCTTTATTGTCAGCATGCCTTTAACCCATTGCAAATTCCCAAACATACCTACATGGAATAGTATTTCACTGCTTTACAGTCATTTCATGTTAGGCAATCATAACAATAACAACAATCATTACCACATAAGAAAAAAAAGAAGTTACCCCTCGTTACCCCTCTCCATACGAGGTTTAGTTTGTATCTCTCTTGATGTGCATATGTTGGGAGATGTTGGGAGAGTGAGCCGTGGTGTTATTCGCTGGTACCAGCACGTTAAACACGAGTGATCTCAGAAGGCCGGGTACGCCTACAGTACCGACGGAGGCATGCGAGCCTGTCCTCTGTGTCATGGCTGGTTGTTGAGTGATTTTATAGAGGCACTTGTGGTAGTTTCTGGGTGGTATTTCTCTTTGTTCTAACCACCAATTTGATCGCTACATTCTTTTTAAGCGTGGACCACACGCCCATATACGCTGCCTAGATGTTTAGATTGGTCACAAAGACTTTGCTGCAAAAAAACATCCCTTCACCACGGACTTGGATAAAAGGTCTGTGTCTTCGCTATCTCCGTGCCAACTGTAGGGATTGGAGTGATTGCTAGCTCCGCCATCATCCGCCAGGAAATTGTAAGATAGCGCCACTGAAGTCGAGGGCAAGAACTCTTATCAGTTGTTATAATCTATAGATATTGAGACGAGGCTAAAATCCCTCTATGCCAATCCCCATTTTTTTTTTTTTTAAATCCATTGATAATTGATCCTGCCACCTGGTATTGCAGAACCACTGTTAGTAGTTATGTCCAGCAGTGACACCTCACCTCGCCACGTCCGCAAACTAAACCAGCTCCAACAGCTTGCTAATGATCATCAACAACAAAAAGCTGTTCAGAGACAAACTGTGCCTCAAATACCGCTAAATGGAGTCAATGGAGAGGCCCGGGAGGCTGTGCCGTGTGGAGGACGCGTTACCTGCAGGTAGACCCTCCTACACTGTAGGCCCCAGGATAGAGCGACCGGCATTGTCTCAGTACAGGAAAAGTAGGCTAGCCACCCAAACCTGCCTTCAACTGGTTAATTTTTTTTTTTTTAATTTTGCAAAATTCTCCTGCTGTTCTCCTTCATATCGCCTGTAGGTGGAAGGTTTTCGCCCTGTTCACCTAGGGCACTCAGAAGAGTCCCTAGGCTCGCAAGAACCTTAATTCTCCTTCATACTTTTACCAAAGGTAAGTAATCGGATAATTACCTATTCCATGATTTTAGTAAGAAAGGAGTGATTTTAATTTTTTTTTTGGGGGGGGGGGGGGATAAAATAACTCACAAAAAAAACAACCCCGCAGGGTACATAGAACCCAGTCAAAGTCTAATTTAGCAAAGTGGGCGTTAAACTGCCTAAACAAACAATTTCCCAGTTGGCGCTAGTTTTTGTCGTCAAACTGAAAATCGGCTTGATTCGCGTCAATTAGACGATCAAAGTTCCAGCAGTGCGGCTGCCAATAGGACTTGAGTTGATATCATGTGACAGGCGCATGTTTAGGTTTAGTTTGACAACATGAGGGTCCCATTAGACTGTGCTGACAGGTCCAGTATTGGCAACTGTGTCTAATGACGGACATCATGTCAACAACCAGTGCAAAGTGCAGTGATTAGCATCAACTCAACTCACACACCAACCCGAAACATTCTCACTGATGTTTTTGTAAGGCGCTCAATGTAGTTCATCTTATAAAACGTCTTGGTTAAATGTCATGATAAAGCTAAATTTTGTCCAAGGAATAAACACTTTTGGAAAAATAAAAGCCGTTTCAACAGGGAAAGAAAAAAATTGATATAGAATAAAGGTCAGGAATGAAGTTCATGAAATGTATTGTAATTCATGAAAGTTTGATAGGAAAAGAAAATCAGTAAACTAAGCTAATAATGAGCAGGTCGCTGTACCAATGTATCATGATTTAAACCTTAATTCTATATGTACTTGCTGAAATTCTCTCCTTTATACCAAAGTTAGACAAATCACCAACAATAGAATATTGCCTCCTGGATTTTGTCAACATTTTCTGGAGAAAAATGTACGCATCTCAGCCTCTGCCTGCGACCGATGGATCGAAGTACAGTTAGCACTGAAGGAAGACAGGCATGTGATTTCGTCTTTCCTGACACATTGTCCAAATAAAGAATGAAACTATTCACCGTAAAAACAACTGAATACTGTCATCACTCCATCAAAAAACCTCCTGTTTGTGCACAAAATGAAGATTGCTCTGTTAAACTTTAGATATTCGATAAGGTAATCTAGGGCAGTAAGACCTTCGCATCATGGATATAAGAAAACTTATACCACTACGTAATAATCTGCTCGATCAGACTTATTGTAGTAAGTACGACATTCGTACTGGATGTAAGGAAGGCAGCCGCCCGAGCCTAACGCATCTTCCAGTATAGAAAAATGAAATTTAAAAGGAAAATAAGAAAAAAACATATTTGTGGATAAGTTTATGGTGATCCCTTTTTGGTACTTTTTAAAAGCTTTTATTCACTTTTGAAATCAGTTGTTATTGTTCCAATGACATAGTAGTGTGTTTTGTGTAGACTGACCTAATTCCCCGTCTCCTATGTCTACCCCTCCACCTTCTACACCCCTCCATGCTGGATTCCTGGATTGGGAGCCTGGATGGGGAAGTCTAAATGTTTCAAAGTAGTTCTTAATTATGTGCAGAATGAAAGACTTGAACAAGTCTATATTTTGTATTACGCCGTATCCACAGTCAGGATGTAGCAAGGGAGAGGAGACCCCCTCGGAAACATAAACATGCTACTAATGTCTATGGAGGAAGTTTATATATTATGACAGTGAAAATTGCTAGTGTTTTTACAAAGCCTGACTTGCCTTCCAGTGTCATCCCCAGGCCAGACCAATTTAAGGGGGAGAAAGTGAAATCAAATATCATTTAAGTCTGCAGTACAATGTACAGTGAAACACCTATTAACCTGTGTACAGAAAGCGTACTTTGATCTTCCCAGACTCTTAGAGGATCATAAAAAGTGCCCTTAGTTTCTCTCCCGGTGTACTTAAGAATGCTGTGCCAAGTAATTACGTCTTTCTCATGCAGTACCAAGGCATTATAGTATTAGAGGGAAACTGGCCCTGGGTGAAAGAATATCGAAGTTACGAGGTAAGGATCTAAAGAAAATTACTTAACGAGGCCTGGGCTGAATTAGGTAATTTCTTAGATCCTTCTGTCTGGTTATAATATATCTCTTTGCCATAGTGCCACTTGCCAAAAGGTACAATATTCATTTTGATTTGTTACATTTTGATTTGCTACATAATCTTACTCAGTATTGGCTCGTGAGATTACTCCTCAGCCGTAAATCATGGCATATTTTCAATGACTACAGATCTTCATGCAGTTTCTTCTTAATATCCTCTCCCTGGTGTTTTACTCTGTATGGTGTTATGGCCAGTTCACACTTTGCGACTGGTGGTGGTGGGGGGTGGGGGGGGGGAGGGGGGGGGGGGGCTTGCAAGCAGGTACCTCCAGTAGGTAACATGCTTTAAATTGAAGTTACTCCCAAGCGCAAGGTACGTGCATGTATATATGTGTATGAACCACCCCCCTTGCGACTAGAACTCTTACGATTGGAGGTACATTGTTACGCCCAGACTCAGACTAGAGGTACCAAATATCAAACATGTTTGATTTTCAAAAATACCTGCAACTGGGTGTAACTTATGCACCTCCCGGTACGCCCAGTCTCAGGCTAGCGGGAAACTTGCAGTTCACAATGTGCGTTTTGAGGTTCCCAGTTTGGGCGTATCTATGTACCTGAAAACGCACAGTGTGAACTGGCCAGTATAGTAAGCAGGCAGGACAACGTCGATCATGGCACCAGCCGGCAAATAACCTGTCATTTGTAAACAGCGGGGCGCGACCTCCCTGAGGCCCTCCTCTCTAAAATACAGGGCTCTTTTAATAAGGGATGACTTTTTTATAATCTCTCCTTTGATCTTTCAAGTGTATTATCATCGACCCACATCAGCAGGGGGAATAGTTCTCCTCAAGTAGACTTTTCTTTTATATATTGCTATATTTATTCTTATTTGATGTATTTGGTTATTTTGGTAGGAGAGGAAATGGGAAGGGCCAAAGGCACTCTCTCCTAAAGTGACGTATCCCCTCTCGTTTTATTGTTATTGTTATCTGGTCCTTTGTATATCGCCCAGCCTGAGGGTGTGACCAAGTGAACCATTTATCGCCCACGACAAATGTCGTCTGCGCGTGGAGCATTGGTGCGTCTCAGTGTCAAGTTTTTTTGGGGAGAAAAAGTCTTTTCAATATTCCGAAATCCCATCTCTTGGTTGACAATTGTGAGGGTCGGGGGGGGGGGGGGGGAGTAGGCCCCATGAAGATGGGTGTTCCTCCCCCAAATGGGAATTATGAAAAAAAAGAAGATAAAGAGTTCGGTATCGAGTGTCATTGGAGTGTGCACTTGACACAGATCTGACAATAAAAAGAACACCCAGATCGCCATGCGGGGTTAACCAACAAGTATCCCACCAGCGCCAACAACCAACCAACGGCGACGTGGAAAGTCGAACAGGACGCAGCTTACCAATGTCAACAACTGTTGTTGTGGTAACACAATGGTCGTTACCATGGAGACAGGCAACGAGACTATCCCACTCTTTGTTTGACAGCTCTCGGCGCAGTGGGGTTTGACTCATCTTTGAGGTGAAGCTGAAGGAGGTGTGGTGGTGAGGTGAGGCGGGGTGGTGGTGAGGTGAGGCGGGGTGGTGGTGAGGTGAGGCGGGGTGGTGGTGAGGTGAGGCGGGGTGGTGAGGTGAGGCGGGGTGGTGGTGAGGTGAGGCGGGGTGGTGGTGAGGTGAGGTGAGGCGGTGGTGGTGAGGTGAGGCGGGGTGGAGGTGAGGTGAGGCGGGGTGGTGAGGTGAGGCGGGGTGGTGAGGTGAGGCTGGGTGGTGGTGAGGTGAGGCTGGGTGGAGGTGAGGTGAGGCGGGGTGGTGGTGAGGTGAGGCGGGGTGGTGGTGAGGTGAGGCGGGGTGGTGAGGTGAGGCGGGGTGGAGGTGAGGTGAGGCGGGTTGGTGGTGAGGTGAGGCGGGGTGGTGGTGAGGTGAGGCGGGTTGGTGGTGAGGTGAGGCGGGGTGGTGGTGAGGTGAGGCGGGGTGGTGAGGTGAGGCGGGGTGGTGGTGAGGTGAGGCAGGGTGGTGGTGAGGTGAGGCGGGGTGGTGAGGTGAGGCGGGTTGGTGGTGAGGTGAGGCGGGGTGGTGGTGAGGTGAGGCTGGGTGGTGGTAAGGTGAGGCTGGGTGGTGGTGAGGTGAGGCGGGGTGGTGGTGAGGTGAGGCGGGGTGGTGAGGTGAGGCGGGTTGGTGGTGAGGTGAGGCGGGGTGGTGGTGAGGTGAGGCTGGGTGGTGGTAAGGTGAGGCGGGGTGGTGGTGAGGTGAGGCGGTGGTGGTGAGGTGAGGCGGGGTGGAGGTGAGGTGAGGCGGGTTGGTGGTGAGGTGAGGCTGGGTGGTGGTGAGGTGAGGCGGGGTGGTGAGGTGAGGCGGTGGTGGTGAGGTGAGGCGGTGGTGGTGAGGTGAGGCGGGGTGGTGGTGAGGTGAGGCAGGGTGGTGGTGAGGTGAGGCGGGTTGGTGGTGAGGTGAGGCGGGGTGGTGGTGAGGTGAGGCTGGGTGGTGGTAAGGTGAGGCGGGGTGGTGGTGAGGTGAGGCGGGGTGGTGAGGTGAGGCGGTGGTGGTGAGGTGAGGCGGTGGTGGTGAGGTGAGGCGGGGTGGTGGTGAGGTGAGGCGGTGGTGGTGAGGTGAGGCGGGGTGGAGGTGAGGTGAGGCGGGTTGGTGGTGAGGTGAGGCGGGGTGGTGGTGAGGTGAGGCAGGGTGGTGGTGAGGTGAGGTGGGGTGGTGGTCGACCCTCTCGTGGCTTGAAGTTCTCTCTGTGACAACTGTCAGTCTGAACACAAGAGGTACATGTAGGAGTGGCTCGAGGCAACTCAACCATAGTTCCTCCAGGACATGCTGGTTGCGATATGGGAGTGGTGTATGAGGGTGTTCCATTGGGCTGGTATTCTTATATACCTATGACTGATCGTCTATGAAATACTACCCACTGCTGGGGGTGCAGTATAAATGATGTTCAGGCATTCTGTGCCCTTAGTGAATGAGCATAAATCAATGACTTAAGAAGTGAATGAAATTGAGTTTTTTCATCAATATTATGTATGTAATAACAAGAAAACGCAGTAACTGAGCCTGTAGGGGTACTGTTCTGAGCCTTTTGTACCATAGATATGTCCCTCCACCTCCAGCGTCGTGACGTGTTGATTCCACAAAAGACATGTAACAGCCCTCCCGATGGACTCAGTGACCACGTTTTCTGTCAGTACAGCTGGGAGTGGTGATGGAGTGGTGATCTTGTCTGCAGACATCTGACTTCTTGTGTGCAGACCTCTGGGAGCCCCAGAGGGAGGTGGACGGAGTATACTGTTTGTGGTTTGTGGGTGACTCGTGAGACCAGCTCATGTTGAGAGCAGCTCGTGGTGGAGTGGGGCAGACTGAGCCATACGTCCAACGTGTGTCAGGACACAGGGCGGGGACATGTCAGAGACTCATACACGGAGATCACAGGTATGTGGCAGAAATAGCAATTTTCCACTTGTCCATGGAAATCCTTGTTTTGATTTCCAGGCGACACCGCCACCGATGTCTTTGGTCTGTAGCTGTAGGAGCTGGTATAAGACAGCTAGGTGTAAAACACTGTGTAGGTGTGAGTGTGAAACATGTGGTTATAGGTGTGAAACGTGCAGGTGTGGCCGTGAACCGCTGTGTAGGTATAGGTGTGAAAACCCGTGTGCGGTGGAGATCTATGGACTGGCATCAGGCTTGTAACGCGGTGGGAGTTGTGGTTGAGGTGATGTATGTGTGAGAAGTGAGTGCGGACTGGGTGAGTTGTGAGGTGAGGTGTTTGTGTGACTGCGGGCCGTGTGACCTGTGGTCGGGGAGGCGAGGTGAAGCCGGGGTGACATAACTGGGCCGAGGAGTAGCTCGCACCTGTTAGAGCCGTAACTCCCAGAGCAGCTCACAGAGAGTAACTGACAGAGCAGCTCACAGAGCAGCTCACAGAGCAGCTCACAGAGCAGCTCACAGAGCAGCTCACAGAGAGTAACTCACAGAGCAGCTCACAGAGAGTAACTCACAGAGCAGCTCACAGAGCAGCTCACAGAGCAGCTCAGAGAGCAGCTCAGAGAGCAGCTCACAGAGAGTAACTCACAGAGCAGCTCACAGAGTGTAACTCACAGAGCAGCTCACAGAGCCGCTCACAGGGCAGCTCGCAGAGCAGCTCACAGAGCAGCTCACAGAGCAGCTCACAGAGAGTAACTCACAGAGCAGCTCACAGAGTGTAACTCACAGAGCAGCTCACAGAGTGTAACTCACAGAGCCGCTCACAGAGCCGCTCACAGGGCAGCTCACAGAGCAGCTCACAGAGCAGCTCACAGAGCAGCTCACAGAGCAGCTCACAGAGCAGCTCACAGAGCAGCTCACAGAGCAGCTCACAGAGCAGCTCACAGAGCAGCTCACAGAGACAACAACTTCACCGGAGCCATTCTAGGAACGAGACATTGGCAATCATTATTGTACACCAATGGGTGAACGTCTGTGAAGTACTGCCCGCTGCTAGGCTGTAGTATAGATAATATTCGGGCGCACTGACACGTAGTGAATATTCGGGACATTTCCCCCCCTCTATTTAGGTGTATGATAATAAGAAAACGTAGTGAGTGAACCCTTAGCGATTCTGTTCTATGTATTTTGTCCCATTAAATACACCCCTCCGCCTCTGGCATCAGGACATATTTTGTGGGACAAAAGACCTTGAACGGCAATCGCTACAGGCTCATTAACTACGTTTTCTCTATAGTATCCGCATGGTGGCAGAAGTTTAAGCATTTGAAGGTTATTCGGACAGGGCAGTTTTCCTATTTTCCAATGAATCCTTCTTTTCATTTTCAGTCTTTTTTATATGATATATTTTACAGATTTCAGTATTTTAGAAGGCAAAACTGCAATAATCATTAATCGTTACCAAAATCTTCATTTAATGCTGGAGATTTATTTCAATTCGTTAATACATCGTGTACATAATAGGAATCATATCACCAGGGATGGCAGCTGTCTGATTTTCCATGGAAATCCATTTCGCCTTTTTCAGTATGTAACAATCATTTACCTTGTATAAAACAAATAAGATTCATTGAGCCTCATTCACGCCAATAAAATAGTGGTTTGAACCTCCTCACAGACCTTCAGCCTCGTGGCATGTCATTTTTCGAACTCGGTGCCCATTTCCGACCAAAACAACTCGGAACAGATTTCATTCAGACACACTAACTATGTCGCCACATAGTCCTTCCTCTTTGAGCAATGGGTGTACAACAAAAACGTGTTTCCGTCTGTCTCTGCAGGCCTTGTGTTGTGACACAGCTGGTGTGTTAATCACACCTAACAATGCTTTGCGTTTACTTATTTTATTCTGTGTTTTTCGCTCGTGTAACGCTCATTAACAATACGCAGAGAAGGGACGCTGGCGTCTGTCCTCAAGGCAGACGAACCTTGTTCGCTGATCCCCGCAGGGATGATGAATAATCAAAGATACACATACAGGTACCAGCTGCAGTGGCCTGTCGTGACGCCCTCTAGCGCCAACCTGTCCCACAGAGACAAGGGGGGCACTGGACGTCCGGTGGGAGGGTTTGCTCTCCAAGCAGAGTCTGTGATCTCTACAGCCATATATGACTCCAGTGAGAACAGGTGGTGGTGGACTGGAGGTAGAAATATTCCCCTTCTTTTCATTTCTTTATTCGTACTGGAAACAAAATAGGCTTGAAGCATGTTCTTACTCGTGCTAGGGACTACTTTCTTCGTAGCCCTAGTGCAACCGGGAAACACAAGAACGTGGGGTTTCGTCATGTCTGTCATCAGTCCTGTTACATCCTGTTGTAGTATCTTTGTGCCAGCATCAGATATATACATGAAATCCAAACAATCAGAAATTTTAGGTTATTTCTAGGCATCTACAGAATTATTTGATTCCCGTTCCAATTAGGCGGGCTTACTGCCCATTATTACAAAGGGATTTAATGGTTCATTTTAGTGTGGATGCATTGAGTATTTTATTGCACAATCTGGTGAAAAGTTCACTTTCCCCTTTCATCTTGGATATATACTCTGGCGTGTGAGTGGTGAGAGAGGATTGTTCTAGGCACTTCGCGCACGTTCAGTGGTCGTAGTGGGGCAGCTGGCGTGTATACGTTGTGGCAGTGGTGTATTGGTAACCCGCCTGACAGAAACATTGAATCTGGCTATTATAGAATTATAATAAAAATTTATGAAAATTTTTAGGTATATGATAATAAGAAAACGTACTTACTGTTGGGGAATTAATGCCGTTTTTGATCTTTTGTCCTGAAAATATGTTCTTCTGCCTGCGGCATCGGGGTGTATTTACAGGACAAAAGACCTTGACCGGACATCAATTCGTCTACAGTATGTGCGTTTCCTCACAGTGCAGCGCAGACCCTGGTTCACCGTACGGCGACTTGACCGATACGCAGCTCCCTGCCCGCTGCTCTGTACCAGGTGAAGCACACTGAAGTGTCAGCATAAAGGGGGAGACAGGGCTGATGAGACTTGCTCAGGTCTTTGATTATAAACATTCATTAAATAACAACCAAATCAGTATAAAGTATGTTGTGGTCCAGAAATCGAATCCTCGGCGAGGAGGGGTGGGTAGATGGAGGGTTACAGGGACTGAAGCCAGTCTAGAGGCTGGTGTAATTTACTTACAGCCATCACTCAATGATTGCAGAGACTTGGTCAGTGGTTGGCATTTCCCTCTGCTTGCCCTCCCACTGACAATATGCCATTATTTCTCTTTTTAATTAATTTTTTTTCCTGGTTGAGATTAAAAGTGTTTTTTTGTTGCCTCGTACAGATATTTAAATGACCTTTTTGAACTCGCCGCTCTCTGTATTATCTTTGCGCTCTGAGCCCTATCGTTTACCCTTCCTATCTCTTTCTTTTCATGGCCACACTCTCTTATACTACCCTTCCCTGAACTATTTCTTTAATCCCCCTCCTTTCTCCTTTCTCTCTAACTTGTTTCGTTCGCCGTTCCCTTTTCTGAACCCACCATTGTCCCTATCCTGTGATTCACGCACTTGTAGTCCCAGTCTAGGGTGGGCATAGACTTGCATAAATCCTTATACATGTATATATATATATATATATATCTTTATATATCATTATATATGTTTTCTATCTTTAGCAACATGGTTTAAACTGACATGAAGTTGTCCTTTTCAAGGCAGCATCGGCTTGAGTGACATGTGTTCTGTCATGTCTAGTACATTCAAAACTTTCATTACAGACATTCGTGAAGAAGACAAACTACTTTTAAGTATGCTCACTTCCCTCAAGGCTTGACAGGCCCAGGAATCCAGTGTAGCTGAGGTGGAATGTAGAGGGAGGGGTGAAGCGGGAGTCACACCTAGAGGTGTACTCAGCGATTATTATACCGGAGTATAATCGCTAGGTGTGCCACCCTCTCTTTTTTAAAATTTAACTTCCCTGTGATCATGTTGCACCGCGCGGTGAGGGGAAGTGGTCGCCTCCATGTAGTGTCCAGCGCTCATCCAGTCACCCGCACACACACAGTGTTAGAATAACGATATTAATCATGTATAGGAATCAATCGAAGGCGTGTGCACATCTTATATTATTGACTTGGTAGACACATATATACGTGTATGCAGCTGTACAATATGGTCAACCCCTATAGTTGGGCACAATCCTTATGATTCAAGTTGATGCTATATAGATTTAAAGTATATCTGAAGGATACATGATGTTATATACATGATACTACAGACTGTGCGAGGTGGTCGCGGAAGACAATGAAGCAGAGGCGGACACAGGGACTTGGAACAGTCCGGGGTAGAGGAGGAGGTGCAGGCCGGTGTACACACTTTGTGACACACTTTGTGACACACTTTGTGACACACTTTGTGACACACTTGGGACCTGTTTAATAATCTAGGATCGTACAGGTCAAACTTTCGCTCTCCAGCGCGATATTAATACAAATTCATTCCAATATAAAGCCTCAACCTGCTTTTACCATATGGTGTAGATTTGTGCCTTTTCTCCTCTAGACACAAGATTGCGTTTTGTGTCTCTGGTTTTCTCTGAGACGCATATTGATGAATACATAACGGTATATTTATTGTGAGAGTGATGATGAGTGTATAGGTGCTGTAGACGTTCTCTGTTGTAGGCGGTTTGAGGTGGTTATATAGCGGTACACCTGTTTGCTCTCATGTCTAGACACCCACCCCCACACATCCCGCCTTCTCCAGACGTGTTAGCCCAGAACCAGGCCCAGTCCATAACTCCAGCCTCCGACAGTGGCCGGCGAGTTGTACTCCGCTACACTAATACTGCACAACTCGACTCAAAACGAACTGGAACTGTAAAAAAAACCTGACTCAGGAGATATTCGTGCCCGTTAGAAGAACTTGACCCATAACAAACTTGACCTGTTAGAAGAACTTGATCCGTAATAAACTCAACCTTTTTTAACTCAAGTATCTTATCAATACAATTGTGGATAAATACTATACTTAGCAGTAAGTATATTATCGTGGCTTCAAATTGGGTCTTCTCTGGATAAGAAAACAAACAGAAAACCCTTCCCCTATTACATAGCCCTTACCCTAACCTTAACCCTAACCTTAACCCTAAACCTAACTGGACTTGTTTCCTAGATCTGCTGGTTTATTTGTCTAAAAGTTAACTAGTCAGACCTTTCCTTTCAAATGGAACTATCTGGACTTTGTGGGTCAAGTTCTCCAAAATGGGTCGAGTTTTCCTGACGACTCTGGGTCGAGTTCTGCAGTAACTCGCCACATGGTGCCACCAGCTCGTTCCACTCCGGCCTGCAAATAAGAAACAAAGTACATACCATTCACTCAACTGTGAATGGGAAGAGAAACTGTGGGGGATTAAGTCGTAGTGAACAGGTGAAGTTCACCCACCTGAAAATAGGTCACTCCAGACTTACACACAAATATCTCCTGAAAGGGGAAAATCCCCCAATATGCCAAGCATGCAATGTACCCATCACTGTGGAGCATATCCTGCTGAACTGTAAAAGGGTACAGGAGAATAGAAGAAACATTTGAAAAACAGTAACAACATGAAAATGTTGTTCAAAACTATTCAAAAGAAAGATATCATCATGTTTTTGAAAGAGACAAATCTCTTTGATTTTATGGAAAATATTTGAAAATATTTGAAACATTGAAAAGAATTATCTGAAATAAGTCTATGAAAGTGAAAATTTAAATCATTGATGGTCCCTATATACCCTCAGAGTCCCCTGGGACGTTTAACCACAAACAAACAAACAAACAAACAAACAAACGCCGGCCTGCCTCCCCTGGACTGTGTCTTCAGTGTCTGACATGATTCCGTTTCGTTTTCCTCACAGGTGTGATCGAGGGTTCCGCCTCTGTGACCCCGCGGTGAGCTCGACCTTGACCTGACCTTGACCTGTGACGTCACACCATGTCGGAGCCCGACTACTACAAAGCGCTGGACATCAGCCGCGATGCCACGCAGAGCGACATCAAGAAGGCGTACGTAGCCAGAGTCTTCACCACTCATGAAAACTATCCTTAAAGGCATATCCTACAAGTCACGGTGGCACCACCTGGTGATTTGAATTTTTTGTCAATTATCAATCAAAATTGGATCCTTTTGTTTCATTCCCATGCCAAATGAGTAAATTTAACTTTTTTCCAATTTATCCGAATCCTATGAAATAAATCAATTTAAATTTGCCTGATTTTAATACATAGGAAATTTACTGAAAAATATGGTTTCATAAATTTTCTGAAAAAAAGAAGAAGAATACGGTGACCTGTCCTTTTTGGTATTCAAAAGTGAGTTACTGTACATTTACTAAATTCCTTGAAAGTTTGAAGAAACTTTTTATAATTTCTATATATTCCATTATGATATTATCATAATATTAATCTTTAATCGGAAACCAGGATGGTGACCCCTATATTTAAATTAGAAATGTATTTTACAATACTTGGAGACCATCATGGTCAACTTCCAGGAAATTGACATGGGATTTAATTTCAAAGGTAAATTGTCCGATATGCCTTTAAAACTGTCAGTGGTCTTTCTGAATCGTTTCTATTTCACACATTAGTCCACAACTATCTAATGTCTTCGCGGTCTTAGATGAGGTCTTCAACACGTCCGACATTTCAGAGCTCCATACCACTGGGCATTAACAGCTGATGGTGTGTGTGCTAAGATTCCCTGAATACGTGAGAGGTTACGGCGTTAACGGGCCTTCTGAGAACAGATGCTGCCGTGACATGGGGACACGTTCTGCACCAACTGTAACCATGGAGGGCCAGAGGCAATGACCTCACAGGTGTCCCTGCCCGAGGTACTCGCCCAGTAACAATGTCAACAAGTTTCTCCACACGTCATATGAGGCACAGTAGTCCTCAGAACTGGTCTCTATTTATTAGTACATACATATTATTAAGGGTTGCCGTATGTCAGGTAAATATCATAGAAATCTTTCTTTTTCAAAGTTCAGCGAATTGCAAGGGAATTGGGGCATTTCTTAGGGAAATTTCGAATTTTGAAAGGAATCTGGGAAGGATTTGTCAGGGAAGAGCATATCAAAATATACCAAAGCCTTAAGAACTGGCCAATTCAAATACCATTGAAATCTGTGCAAATTTAAGGAAAATAAGTATTCCAGATATTTTGAACGTTATGGATATTCGTATGATCCAGTACCATCACCTTGGTCACAGAACTGGCCACAGATTCATGGTATTGTGTTTCGAAAGTCTGGTCCGAAAATCACAAAATATATTCATAGAAAATAACCTATTTTTATCTATCAATGAAAAACCAAGTTTGTCAGGGAATTTCGATAAATTGGGCCTCATTCACACCAATAAACAGTGTTTTACCCCCCCCCCCCCCCCCCATACACACCAGCCCCACTCCATGTCCAATAACCATATGTTCTCCATATTTTCTCAGTCTCTCTGAGACAGTGAATTCCACATGAAAGATCTACCAGATCAGAATAAAATGTCAATCCTGCTTCTTTAGATACCGAAAGATGGCGCTACGATGGCATCCGGACAAAAATCCAGAAAACAAAGAAGAGGCTGAAAAGCGATTTAAAGAGATCTCCGAGGCGTATGAAGTCCTGTCCGACAGTGAGTACCGTCTTGTGCTTGTCTTTATTTAAAAAAGCTAAGTACCTTTATTTCATTACATGATACATCCAAGTATCCATATTCGCATCATGATGATGCAGTAAGTTCGATATAATCTAAAGTAATCTGAACAAGTACAGAATCCTTCACAGTCTCGAGGACCCGTTGTGATACAGAGGCAAGTACGTTAGCAGTACGTTATCACAGAAGTTGCACTTTTTTGGTATTTTCTGTTTGTTTTTCTGTTGGTTTCTATTTGATGGAATTAAAAGTCCTTATCATGATGGCAAGTAGAAAACAATGAAAGGATTTGAGAGAATGAAATGGAAATCATAGAATTAGTATGTCTTGTCTCTTAGACTTCACATTTTGATTCTTAAGAATAGTCTTATCGTCTTGTAAGTCAGGGTAAAACCCTTCACATGTATTTAATGATTAGTACCATTCTAAAGATAAACCCTGATAAGTGGATTAACGTAAAATGTTCTTTAAAGGCATATCTGACAATTTACTTTGAAAATTAAGACCCATGTAATCTTTCTGAGAATTGAAAATGATGATTTCAAAGTAGTGTAGGAAAGGTACCTAATTCATCTCAAATCTAGTTTTCACATGATAATCTGACTTGCTAATTTCCACAGAGGACAAGCGCTACACGTACGACAAATACGGCAAGGCCGGGCTGAGTGGTAACGACGGAAACGACTTCGACTTCGGCGGCGACTTCGACTACGGTCACTTCACATTCCGGAATCCCGAGGACGTGTTCCGGGAGTTCTTCGGCGGCCGCGACCCGTTCGCCGAGTTCCTCGGGGGAGGCCCAGGTTCGTGTTACGTCTTCTTTTTTTTCTCTTTTTTTTTTTATCTCATTGGGGGCAGACCTTGATCCTTCGTATTAGAAAACATTCGTGTTATACAGGGTTTGTGCAGAGCCTGGGAAAAGCCTGAAATTTTTCTGGGCTGTATATGTACCAACCCTGGTTATATCATTGCCAGCTTCAAGTGAAATAGAAGTGGATATTGACAATAATCGATGGTTTTGTAGACAGGCGGCCGTAAACCACGAGAGGTTGACGCATAGGGTAGTTGTACTCGAGCGTTAGCGAGTGTGGCCAGCTTTCCTAAATAAGTATTAGTGTCCATCTTTCCTAATTACTTTTTAGACCTATTTGATCTCGCCAAACCACTTTTGGATGTCCTGGTGTGGGGGACAGAGCCATTGCTTGTTCATAAAAGAGTATCGGCGGATGGTGCTCCCACTCGGGGGACAGAACCTGCAGTCTGGCTCTTTGTTCTTACAACATTTAACTGACTTTAAAAGTTTTACCATGGTTCCCTTGTCTCTCTACACCCATCCTAGAGCAAGATGATTTAAAGATGGAAACCAGGACATGCTTTTTCCCACGTGGAAGGCTCTGTACACACATATGAGAAAGGCTAGAGTTGTGACAGTGGCCTATTGTCAATCACTTACTTTTGCACCTCCATAAGTGAAGAATAACTACCTTTTCACATCCGACAGTAAAGAACAGCTAGTCAGGGGAAACATGGCGGCGCCCAGGGAAATCACTTATCTGTCTGGTTCCATAATTACACCTTATGGTCTGGCATTGATAACACTATTGATATTTACAATGCATGGATGCATTTGATGAATATCTAACTTATAGAAACCAAAGGAAGGGTAGCCCTGAACTAAAGCAGATAGAAAAGATTTTCTGTTTTGAATCCAACTTTATACAATGTCCATGTACCAACAAGGACTAAAGAAGAAACCAACAACTTTTGGTCAAAGTCATCATTCACCACGAGTTAGATGTGGAGCGATATGAACAAGGCAAAGCAGAGTGAATATCACATAGTGCTCAAATGAGTTGGAGAATAATAACTTTGACCAAAACAAGTTCCTTTCTGTATTTATCTTACCCCTGTACACACTAAAATAATAGACAACATACATGATATAGATCATGGAGAACAGGCTGCAATACTCATAGAGGCATGGCGAACGACTTCCCAATGTTAAGCCTATGGGACACAAATACCAGGGATGAGATACAGTTTGTATCTCGAGTTGATTATTCACCCATGCAGTATATCTGATAATTACGTACTGCTGCCCCCTGTGCAGTACACTGTTATACTGCAGTGTGTGAGGTTTCACGTAGACATGTCTTCTATGCCGATGTATGGTAAGATTTTATTAATTTCGGGTAAATAATAAATATAGCACGACCTACCATCTTGTACATGCTAAAAAAAACTCGATGGGAATTAATGTTATTTACAGAACTGAGCCTGGGGCCTCGTTCTATAAAAAACAACAATTCCCCATTTCGTTTTGTAGCATGTAGAGCATGGTCAAGTCGTTCTATATGAATACTGTCCATGGTACCAACCTTTCATGAGGAATGATAATGAACAGAGCCGTGCTCACTTGTCAAATGTGTTTTTCTGTGTTCAGGTTTTGGGTTTAACATGTCGCCCTTCGCAGACCCGTTCGGCGGCGGCGGCGGGATGGATCCCTTCGCCGACATGTTCGGCGGACGAGCAGGCTCAGGGTGAGTTCTCCTCGACCCCTTACTCTCCTGTTGAAGATATAGATTATATATATATCACAGCCACGAGTATTCAATCTATAATGCCAATTTATAGGAAGTGGGGAAAGGAATTCTGAAACATGGTTTTCTGTTTATAATATTTTGTCTCAGGGCTATTCTGAATCACAGGCGAAAGTAACAATTGTTTTTATTTTTATATGTAAAAATTTACCATTGGATTCAAAATATTAATATATCATGTCATAAGTTTCAGATAGTGTCTATTGTTTTCAAGAGTTAGGGTGTTATGTGCCCTGCATAGCTAGGTAAATTATTATTATGTAAATCAAAAAGTAAATCGATGAACACTTTTTTTAAAACTTTTTTTTTTCAAATATTTTAAATGGATGAGCACTGTCTGTACCTTGTCCTCCACAACACTTTCTCCCAGACGCGCATTTGTAACTAAGGATCACTCCTGTTCTCCCTTTATATCCATTTCCTTGCCATGTATGTGATAACATTTCCAATCTAGTGGTCTAACAAGGTTAGAAAACCTTAACCTGTTGAAGACTCTCTCCCTGCCCGGTCCTTGACTTGTTATTCACATGCATGAATGTTTTACTGAATGGTTATCTGTGTTCCTGCATCAAACCATGGGCAGTGTATGTCCATGATCAGACTCGTTCGGTTTGACGGTGTTTGATAATGTCGTTGGTTTTGTAAACGTTTTTTTTGCCGATTAAACGTATGTGGTGGGTGCTGTTGGCATGGTGTCTCAGGATCACAGTCAACACCCCCAGTGGTGATAGATGGACTCCCCCACTGTTTATCTTTTGTATTTCTAACTAGTCAAAACTATATTAGATTTCTCTAACCAGTCAAAGAATGATTAGCACCCATCTCTGGATACTGACATGACTTCACAGTGGCCCTGTAACCTGCATTATCTTACACCCGTGACGTATATACTGTGAATATGCACCGTTTCACCATATAACGTGAAAATGTCGTACGGAACAGGACTATGGAATATGGTTGTTAGGTCAAAATACGGTAGATTAAAAGCAATAACTTTTAGGTATTTATTAAATATAGAACAACTTACCATACTTGTACAAGTTACAAAACTAATTGGGAATTTATGGATCGCATAGAACTTGGCTAAACGCCTAGTTCTATACAGACCTAAATTCCCATCTAGTTGTATAGCTTGTACAGCACGGTCAGGTCGTTCTATATAATTATTGAACAGCTTTGATGGTAAACCTCCTTGCTAATTTACGAATGTTGTTTGTAAGGTGCAAAGCAGTCCAGGTGCAAAGCCCGAGATGCAAAGCATGTTAGAACTATATGATATAATTGTACGCTTCCTTGGTAAACCTTGCTAATTTACGGATGTTGTTCATAAGGTGCAAAGCAGTCGGGTGCAAAGCCTGAGGTGCAAAGCACGTTAGATCTATACAACATAATTATAGAAAGTCATCATTCGGTCAGTCACTAGTTGTCAGGTATGCCATGCACAGTTCGACCTCCGGGTGACCTCTGGGTGACCTCTGGGTGACCTCTGGGTGACCTCTGGGTGACCTCTGGGTGACCTTGGCAGTGGCAGGTAGCTGACCTGTGACACTGAGGGTGGTAACGCGGGACTAGACCCATGTGTAGAGTGTGGCCAGCCACTGGCGGCTCTTAAGTTCAACATGCAATAGAGAAATGACACACCATTGTGTTGTTAGCCTCTCAGTGATGGATGTTTTCCCAGAAATTAACCTCACAGGGGCAGGTTCCCAGATCAAGGCACAAACTTACCTCATACTCAGAGATGGCGGTTTTCCGCTTTTCCAAGGAGATCCTAGTCTTCATTTTCAGTTTATAAAACTTTATATTCTTGTTTGAAAACAAAGAGAGAATAGATTTGGCCTTAGTCAAGTCTCCGCTGACACCCCAGTTCAATTCCATGACCATTAACGATGTGTTTTCTCTGTTTTCTCAGTCTCTCTGAGTCAGTAAATTCCACGTTAAAGATATTTCCTTTTTTCATGACCCCAACTGACGTTTCTGATTATTCAGTGGGTACCTACTGTCCTGTGGTTTAGCTAAGATGTGATATTATATCAATAGACGGCTGTCTACCTACTTGGCGGATATAGTATACCCTGTGAGACAGCAAACATGTGGCGAGGCATGTGAATAGCATTCATGAGTCACCATACAGTGAATTTATTCTCTATTACATGCACCACCATACAGTACCAAATGTGATCTACTACACTGATGAACATTAGAAAGATCCCAACCAGTGATTCTCCTGTTAAAGATGCCATTAGGCTCCTTGAAGTGCATTGGATTCCGATACTAGCTACAATAAAGGGGGTGTTCCATTAGGATGACTGCACGACTAAAAAGAGCATTGGGTGGACTCCACACGGCCACCGTTTGTCGGGCAGTTATAAGTTGCAATCGAGCAGGTCACACTCAATTAAGGGCCTTTTCACAAGACACATGCTTCAGATCATCCTTGAGAATAATCCAGTTGCCCGGGGTGTAGTCAGCTTTAACCTACTGTTAGTTTAATTTGCTGTTAGGCCTGTTGACGCTAGTAGAAATAACACGAAGGCTGCAGTAGGCGACCATATGCTTCTATTGCTGGCACTACTCACGAAGGATGTCCACTATTATTATATACCTGTGCACGAATGTCTCACACTTATGTGTCGGATGTACAGATTTCAAATCTATTCTATATTTGACATGGATGGATCCAAATGGAACTTGGTAAAGGGGTGTGTTCCATTGGGCTGACTACGAAAGAGCACCATACGGCGACTGCACAGTGATCACAAGGCAGACATTTGACAGGTGGTTATAACAAACGGTGTAGTGGAGGAGGCTGCACGCTCATCAGAAGTGGCCATGTAGCGGTGTAATGGGCAATGCCCATAAACCTAATATATTAGCTTTTATCAGATGCCTACAAACATAGCCCAGGCGGTCTCCATGCAACTTTGAACTCCCTTGTGAGTTTTTACATTATAAGCATGTTTTGCAGATATTTACAGAAATGTGATTGCAAAATTAAAACACTGAATGAGCACATGTGCAATCCCTACACTTAATAAAGAGAGGTAAGCTTATTTATGAAAAAATGGCATGTTTGGTAGATGACCGACTCTGTCGGGTTCACTGCCTGCGCGATGGAACACCCCCTTCAGGAGACGTGGAGTTAGTTAATCCTGTGGTGACGCTCTGTTTCAGCAATAACCCAGTCCATGGAAGAGTCCTGTCCTCTGGAATCATTCACCATGTTAGGGTCCCTATTTTGCCGCAAGTGTTGGAAATACCCTGAATTTTAATGCTCTAATAACTTAATCATATTTTATTTATCGCGCGATAATCTTGTTACGTTAAACCGGTCACATATAAATTGTACCTACAATAAATATTTTTTCAGACACTCCTTTTTCCTTTTTATGTAGGGCCTATGTTTGACTAGCAAGCTCAAGACCTTTTTCTTTAAAAAATTAAATTTATAGTTTACATCTTAATCAAGGAATCAAAAAGACTAAACAAAATGGAAGGAAACAATGTCCTTAAGTAGGGAGATTATAGTTCTTACAGATTACTGTTAGTGATCCAAGGTGTTCGTTCAATTCTGTTCATCATCAATTAAATTTAGTTTTTTTTTCATAAATAAAAATTATTTCTCCCACCCCAACAGTTCTCAATAACATTGATTCATTCTGTATCCACATCATTTTTTCTTTAAACATATAACCGTTTTCTTTGTTTTTGTATTTTTTTAAAACATATAACCATATTTTTTCATAGAGTAGAGACCTATTTGTTACATACTAGAACTCCTTAGTGCTCTGTTCTGCGTGTTGGTCTATAGAGTAGGTGCATGCCCGTAACGCTGAGTATGGCGCATCTTGTGTTCCGTATTTCTGTTGGTGTCCACGTTCAGTACTACACTCAGGTGAACCTGTGTGTCCCTGTGTCCGAGACAAGTCAGGAGCCACCACCATCCTTCACTACCCCAGGATGTATTATGGAAGATCTTTCACTGCCGATGAATGATGTATGTCGGCAAAAATGTCCATGAATAAGAAAGAATGTATATATGTATTTTTATTGGGTTACTCAGAGGTGCCACAGCCATGTCTTATAAATAATAAAAAGGAATTATTATTATTTTTATTACTTTTTTAGTATCTAGCTGTAGGCAGACCTATTACAGCCTCGTCCATGGTATAATATTTAAAAACAAATTTCTAAAAAATGCCTTGCGAACAATGGTTAAAAAAACCATCCATATTCTACCTGAGCGGAACATACCCTGACACTTCTGTATGGTAGAGAATTAGTGGGGATTTTAGGACCTGCCATGAGCTTCTTATAGTGTTCTCAAGTATCAAATGAAAGCATCATTTCGAAGGGTTGAAATTTATTCAAATTGCCTCCCTTATATTAAATGGGGGATCTTCTATGTCTGTTGTATCATGCATGGATGGGCGAAGACCGAAATGTTACTGTTATCCTAAGCCCAGAAAGGAGTCTTTAAAAATTTGACAGTTGGAGTTGATCTAGTAAAGTGGGAAAACAGACCGGACATTTATTTATTTATTTGTATTCACCTAAACAGAAAAGGACACACGCTGTCGTCCATGAACGTTCTTCCCAGTTATGGTCAAACAAACATAGTCCCATACATTCAGTTATACAACACTAGTACACAGGAAAGATGTTAAAAAAACTGTGACATTCAAGACACACGAGCACTTCAGTGATTCACTTTTAGATAAATATAACAATCAGTTATCTGATGACAATCGTCACAAACTAATCATTGTTATCTGGTGACAACCGTCACAGTATGTTCAGTCAAATAAATCATTATCACCAAGCAAAGATATTTGTTAAAGGTTAGCTTTCACAGATGTTTCAAAATTTTCTAAACTACCTGTTTTTTTAGTTTGTTCAGATAATAAATTCCAGTATTTTTGAGCCAGAAGGTCAGAGCTATTTTTGTACTTTTCTCTATTCATTTTTTTTTGTTTGAGGATAAGTTTATTCGATGTGCGCGTTCTATATGAGTAGTTTCAACGTGGCTTTCATCTAGTGACCACCATTTAATTTAACTAAGAGTGGGTTTTAACCTGGGAAACGTTAGACCACGTATCTTGCATTTGTTGATTGATTCTTCCATTGGAATATCCAAAGAACCAGAACCCCAACTCGAACAAGTTCTAGAATTACATATTTCTATTTTTCCCAACAAAACGACACAAAATGCCATACTCTCTTTGCCAGACACACGAACCCGATGTTTTGCTCCCCTGTAGGATTTGGCGCATGCGCGCCACCAGTTTACGGCGTTCCAGGGTGAGTGGGCCTTCCAGGGTCTCGAGTTCTCTGGAGTATCATCTGCATTTTCTATCTTTAGACGACATCGTAGATCAAGATCCAAATTTATCTGTAAAGATTTACGCATACCTTGAGTAAAATACGATTGTATAAAACTAGAGTATTCTAAAATAGAAGTAAATGTAAAAAGCGCCACAACCTAAAGGCCGTTGATATTTTAAAGATAATTTATTAGATAAATAGCTAATCTCAAGTTAGACATCAGGCTTCAGACCCTGTCGTCGACCTTTCGGTTATCGTAATTTACACATACCTTGAGTAAAATTCCATTGTATAAAATCATAGTATTCTAAAAAAAAGTCGAAAACATTTATTTCGTGATTTTAAGGCTCTGTTCGAAGTCGAGTAGATAACATATTTTGCGACATCTTAAAAGTTTCACTCTAAATTCACTAATAATCTTTTGGGATTGCTCCTAAAACATAAATGATAATCATTGATTACACTTCGGTATCGCACAGTATTAACTGACTCCAGTTGAACACCTTTAAGTATAATATTAGGCTTCTGATCAGCTGCTCTACGTTCATTACAAACCATATTCATTTTCTTTTTTTATAGTCCAAGGTGAGTGTTGATTTTAGTCCATGCATTAAGTAATTAAGTAACATGTAGTTAGTTAGTCTAAGTTTGTTTTCCCTCTGGTGTAAAGAACCATATTGTCGGTATAGGGTAGGAATTTAAATCTAAATTAAGGTTAATTTACGAGGCTTACGAACACTTCTATACACAACCGATGCTACCTTGAAAACAAAATTAAATTAAGTTCCCTGGTAGTGTTAACGTAGATAATAAATAAAATGGGTCCCAGAGTAGAACCTTGGGGAACGCCAAAGGTCACTAAACGGGAATCAGAATTCCTGGTATTGCCGTTCTTACGCTGTTGCCTGGGTGTTAAATAATGATAATTCTGATAAGAGAACGGTCAAGATAAAGGTCAATTAATTAATTTTATAAGGACTATATGGTCGACGCAGTCGAATGCCTTTTTGAATAAAAAATATTCCTATTATACTATTATTTATTCAATCCGTGAAGTGTTACAAACTCCTGGATTGGCAAATACTTGCCCCGACGCTGTTAGACGGAAGGGACGTATTTACGAATCCAGGAGTGAGGATTAAATGCTCGGTCTGTTTTCCCTTTATTATACACCTTGAGTCATTTTAAATTCATAAGAATTTACCTTTAACTACCATTCGAAGTATGATTTGGGCAAGCAGAGCTAGTCTGTGTAACAACGTACGGCACAGTAGGCCATGCATGATTTTTACGATATAGGGAGCAGAGGTCAGTAAGTATACAAACAATGTGCACAGGTGTATGACAAACTGCTGTCATATGTGGGTCGATCTGTTCGCTATTCATCGAGAAAAATTGATGAAAACAACCATAGGTGACTCTTGGTCAAATACCTTTTGTTGCTCATAAATATTCAACAAATATTTGAAAAAAAAAACTTTTTTTAAGAAGATAAGAGAATTGGCATCACATCTGTCAGACCAAGTAGCTGAGTGAACCACCATGACAGTGTTATAGGATGCCCTCTGTATCTACTCCAATGTCGAGGTCCACTTTGCTAACTCTGTACAGTACAAAGTTATCCTCACCAAGCTTTTTCTTTGTAATCAAATTTAGTTTTTCTTCATAATCATAAGTTGTTTCTCACTGGTTCCTTTTTCTTATTTTTAAAGTTAGTTTTTATTTATTTTTATGTGTGGAGGGTTAAGAAGATAACATCATGGTAGATCATAAAGGATATGCAGCTGATTTTTGTGATTTTAGTTCTACAAAAGGCGTCCTAGAGAAGGGAATCCCTGGTGGGGGAAACGTTTTCCATTCTGATGAAAAGATTACCTTTGCAGCAACCGCAGCCGACGGCACGGGCGGGCCCCGGCACCGCACCACCACCACCACCACCACCATCACCACCACAACCACAACCACGAACGCAGCATCCAACATGGCCACCACCAGCGGCCTCATTTTGGACTCTCTTCATTCTTTAATTCTTCTCCGTTCTTTAACGTTGGGTAAATAAAAGCTTGCCTTCTCCGGTGCTGCTTGCCTCATCCCGCTGCCTCGTTAGACTTGCCTGTGACTATTGAGAACCGGTTGTCACCCTCCCCGGTGTTGTGTCCTCTTGGTTTGACTGCCGTGCTGCATGGAGATAGCTTGTCCTAATGTGATGACGCGATGGGGGACCACCCCCATGGGCTCCCCCTTCTCTTCTCTCCACAGGTTGTCACGGCACCGAAGGCCTCCTCTCCAGACCCCTCCCAACTCTCACACCTTAAATCTATACAAAGAGATATATTATTATATACCTATGACCGAAGTCAATGAAATACTACCCACTGCTAGGGGTGCTGTATAAATAATGTTCAGGCGCACTGTGCCTGTAGTGAATGAGCACAAACATTGGTTTAACCAGCTATGAATCAATGATTTCGTAAGTAAATAAAACTGTGGGTTTTTTCATGTTATCTAGGTATATAATAATAAGTAAACATAGTGATTGAGCGTGTAGGGATGCCGTTCTTGGCTCATGTAACATAAATAAGTACCTCCGCCTATAGCATTGGGACATATTTATGTTGCAAAAGACCTCTAATGGCCATCCCTTCAGGCTCAGTAACTACGTTTTCTCATATAACTGACTCATGGGCTGAGACCCAAGGCATTGGACCCATGAACTTTTGATGAGGGCAAAACGGCCCGAAATATGGTAATTTAAAAACAATTGACTGCCCTGCTACTACTTAAAAATGGAACTAGCTGCCGTTCCACCATGGCACACTGCTAGGTCGGGCCACGAGATTGATGACCTTTGAGAAACGCACACAGACTAACTGTCAAGCATAGAACTTAATCAGTTTAGGTAACATTTAATACGATTCAAACATTTGGGGCTCAAAGGCTGCGGATATAAATGGTAAATGTTGGTAATGGTGACGCGTAAGGCGAGTTAACATAACGCCACACAACACTCTAAGTACTAAAACCTAACCCGCACTCAGAGTCTAACAACTCACAGAGAACTCACAGTTAAGGCGGACTGACCGTCACTCCAGTCTTACTCAAGGGTCAATTCACAGGGTACAGTTTGGAGATGATTCACGGGCGGAATATGCCACCTAATAAGCGGAAGATCAAACTCCTGTAGAAAATTAAAGTAGAATACTAAGCTCATGGAACATGAAATCGTTATTTGCTGAATTACAGATAATTATTTAACCAGATATGGTAGATTTCCCCTTTTCCAAGGATATCCTTGTTATCCAATTTCTATTCATACAATTTTTTTTGTAAAACAAAAATAGTATACAATGAGGAACATTCACACGAATAAACAGTGGTTCAGACCTCCCCACACATCCCAGCTCCATTCCATGGCCAATAACGATGTGTATTCCACGTTTTCTCAGTCTCTCTAAGACAGTAAATTTCACATGGAAAATATTTCCTCTTTTGTTCATGACCCCAACTGACATCCCTGAATTTAACTGAGGAAATTGCACGCTGCAACAAGGAAAATCACTTTAGATAATTCTCCAAAGATTCCCGGTATTATGGGGTAGGGTTTCTTCAGTACATCATAAACATCAAGCAATATCCATGGATGGGGAAGCACTGACCAACCTATACCCTTGGATTAACTCTATGTGCCGGTGTACAAAATAACTGGAATGGGTCAGTTCTTATTTCTAAGACTTTAGTAGCATGAATTAGCCTAGCAGCTAGGTTGTGGGACTTGTTTACATAATGATAAAGAACCTGGATAATATCTTCGTTTAGGAGAATAGCCACAGTCGTGGTGATAACTGTTTGTTCATATTTGGCCTGCAGTTTACATTTCTTACTTAGGCAAATTCAAATTGCATCATGTTTCTAATACGTTTTTTCAATGATCACGGTCATGCTTTATGATGAGTGAGGACATGTTTTCACAGGCAGTTGTGTAGAAGGGTTTGCTACCTCGTTCCTGTTTAGGATTTCTTCCCTTTTCTTGTTCACGGATGTTTTTCTTTTCTTAGATATATTTTTTTTCCTCATGTCAATGCACCAAACACTTCTTGTACTAACCTTATACCAGAGACGCTCTAGGTTTTAATCAAGTAAGATTAGAAAAGAAGTGTTAACTACAGCACACCATGAGGCTGCAGTAGATGGTAGAGATGTGATAGTACTGTCCGATGTATGATGGTGAATTCCAATTTATTTCAGGAGACATTCTGTCATACCCTCAGCGGTCTAAGATTAATCCCTCTAAAGAAAGAATAAGAAAGAAATTGATGAGTGTTTGGTCTACTTCCCTGTTCGTTATCCAGTTTGGAGCGTGCAGTAATATGAACGAGGTGATAGCCGAGTGAAAATTTCAAAGCGGTCCAAATGAGATAGCGAACGGGGACTCGGGTCAAACACGAATATATATGTTTCTGATTTTATCTTAGCCTGCAAATATTCATCTGTTAATCGCCCATTAAGTATGAGTTACCATACTCACAAATCTATTGAATACAAATTCCTTACGTTAAGCCTATGTATGTTTATACCAGGCTAAGATAGTACCTACTCTTTAGACGAACCCCAGTGATAGATCTATTTCCTGATCTCCCACTCTGGTACATCCACTTTTCTCTCCCACCCAAACATTAGCATGTCCTTGTGTCCAAGTTACGCATTGGAGGGTGAGAAATGCCTGACCAACTTGAAATACATACACCAATCAAAGATGGAATCGTTCAATGTACAAGAACACTCTTAGAATCATGGACTGCATCTGATTCTTGTTCGTATTTACACAGAAACAAATTGAGAAACTGATTTCCTCACAACAGTGTATTGTTTTCTTCCTTTGTAAACCAGCATCATGTGTTTTGAAAGTCCTCATGTGTTCTTATCTAAATAGTTCGTTCGTTGCAGCCTTTTGTTGCATGCTCATGTGTTTCGATTTTCACCTGAAATTATTCTTGGTTTGTCTAAATATTTGTTTTCCAGATTATGACCTACTTTGTGATCATTTGATTTTGTGCATCATTTAGCGTGTATATCACAACACAATGCATTTTGTTCTTTTTTGCTAAAGTTAAAAATAAATTATTAAATTTGTTTTCACCAACACCTCATGTTTTCTACATTATGAAAATTGTAATTCATTTATGTTGCCTTTGCAATACAGGAAAATATTCTGATTTTAGAATCTTTGGAGAGAACGATTATTGAAAGTCATTCAGTATCTTGTAAAAGGAAATATTGCAATGGCGTTACTGGACACTGCATAATCCTGCTGCTGTGGATGAATATTTCCCTAGAATGGGAAATAAGATATCACACATGTGGTGGGTTTAAAGACATTTTGATGTCTGATGCAGATATAAGTTTTTTTCCATGTTCTGTTTATGGTTGAATACTTCTCTGAGATCGTGGGCTGCCGAGCCCGCCTCGAGTCGATCCTCTCGTGTTGGGCGATCCTCGAGTGTGTTCCCGGCGCGGTTTAGCAGCGACATTTATCTCACCCCTGGTATTTTCTCCCCAAAGAATTAGCATTGGAACTCATACTCAACGTCCATGGAGTATTGTAAAAAGGTACTCAATGGGGGATGATGTCACAAATGTTAGCCAATTAGTCAGTGATAGGGGTGAGATAATATCTGAACTGCATTCGACCCATAGCCACTGAAAATATGCATTTTGGTTTGCTACGAAATCCCACACAGCTTTGCCTCATGAGATTACTCCGCAACCCGATCTCGAGGCATATTTTCAGTAGCTATGGATCTCGATGCGGTTCCCTGTTAATACTCGTCCACTGTGGTCTCCTTACACTGGCGCCCTTTGCATATACAGTGGCGAGTTAAGGTTAATAAAGGTTTTATGCACCACATGGCATACACCATTAGCAAACTCTGAATAGGCCCCCATGTAATATAACCTTGTGTCAACAGTATTTCTCCTCATTCTGTTGATTGCTATACTTCGCTATATAAGGGGATGGGGTTTTCCAGGAATTACAGACATTTTTGACCTCCCATTGAAGAGTCATTCTTGAGATCATTGTAAATCCGAGGAGAAGATAAGTTGACTGTATAAAGACGGGGATTCTAGTTTCCAGCTGAGACCAAAACTTCACCAAAAATAGCTGAAAATGCAGGCCCCTTAGCCCCAGCATCCTTTTCCTGACTTTTTCAAATTTCCAAATTCCATGCAAAGTGATAGGGAACTAAACATAGCACTAATATGATCAGAACTCCTGCTGCAATGCGGAATCTCCTTACCTGTAGATCATCAGTAACTAATGTTTTTGTGGTAGTTTTACACTCCAATTTCTCTATTGTGAAGCGAGCATGAACTTTCCCTTGGCCTAACTGGCTAAGCTCGCTCCACATAACACTCCATGAGGGGCATCTCTTAGTTACCATCATTACGGATGCCATCCAGCACTGCAGTAACATCATATCAGATAGTAGAAGTAGAAGATAAAAAAACAGAGAAATTTTTCAATCTGTAACATTTAAAGCAGTCGATACTTCTCCAGAGGAGTGTCGAAAGACAAGATGGATGAACATACACATCTTTTTTTCCCCATAGACTTAACATTGGAACTTGTATCCAACGCCTGTTGAGTATTCAGAAGAAATACTCAATGGGGGGGGGGGGGGGGGGTTATGTCACAAATATTAGCCCATTAGTCAGTGTGAAGGGTAAGATAAATTCAGAAATCTAGTCAAGTTTACGGTCAGAGCTCGATCCCATCTCGTTTGAATTGCTATGTAATTCACGCAGCTTTGCCCTGTGAATTACTAAGCGATTCAAATTCGATGGGATACAAGGTTTGACTTAAAACTTTTATAGGTTTCCTCGATATTATTGAATGCAGCTGCTCGGACCAACAAGTCACTGAGAAACAGCTGGTGTCAGGTGGATGGGACTTGCCTTGAGCGCTCTTGGGTCTTTCCATGCTGGGTTGGCTTTGTTTGGGTTTCCAGAGGTTTTCATAATCCAGATTCAAAAAAATATAAATTCTCTTATTCCCAACAGTTGGTTCAAGGTTTGCCCGCCGAAGCACCATTGCATGGGCGATGTTTTGTGAATTCACTGGTATTTTTATGTATTTCTAAATCTTCTCAGTCTGAAGTACTTCAACAATCGGTTAAAAACTGCAGGTTTGTAATATATTCATAAATGCCCCAATTCCCCAAATAATCCTGTTGAATTCCGTTAGATCAAGTACACTTAAGGTTCAGTTATAATGAAAGTCATGGTCCGGTGTTAATTGCGGGACTGGTCATCCTGGTGGAGCGTCGTCTACCACGAGGGTGCTCAGTAGGTAGTGCCGGGTTGTGCGTGTAGTTGGGGTGTATTCAGGTCGCCCTTCTCACCGCCTCGTGTTGATTACTTCACAGCTTCTCCGCCTTCTCGTCCTCATCCTTCAACGGACCAAGCGGAGGAGGCGGCAACTTCAAATCCACGTCCACCTCAACCAAGTTTGTCAACGGCAAGAAAATCGTTACAAGAAAGTAAGCACAGAACAATGTTTTTCTTCCCAATGACTCATCTATGTGAGACATAGAGATGTCAGTTTTCCTTTCTCCGTGGAAATCCACCTTTTCAAATTCAGTATATATAATCGCTTTCTTTTGCGTCAAACAAAGATAATATTGATTGGGCGTTGAGTACAGTTCCCAATGTTAGGTCTGAGAATAGAATACCAGGAGTGAGATAAAATGAGGATTATACCGTTTGTAGGGGAGCGATTTGAGTATGCACCTCACCCTTCTAATGGCTTCATCATACTTACAAATCTATCTAAGGATAAAGAAATAGGTAAAATGTTAATCATTTTGACCATGACATTGACATGTAAAATGAATATCTTGCATTGTATTGTAAAAGTTGAACTATCCAAGAAAAATCGTAGTATCTGTTTAACCATCATGATTTAATGGATCGATTTGCATTTGGACAATTCTAAAGATATCAACAAATTACATTTGATTAATGATGCTGGTGATGTGATGTCATGACATTTTTGCCTTTACTGAGACATGCTAAGATCTTACTGCCGCCTTCCTCTCCTTGCAGGGTTATTGAAAACGGGGTAGAGACAGTCACAGTGGAAGAAGATGGTTCCGTCAAATCGAAAACAGTCAACGGGGAACCGCAGGCTATAAGTTACTGATCGTAGACCCCGTGCCAAAGATTCCCAACATGGACTGTATCATACACCCTGTGGCTTTGTACATACGGACGGCGTTATCTTAGCATTACACGAATTTAGGAATAACAGCCCTGTTTGACGAACACCTGGAACATGGACATTATTATACTAGAGGATACACTGTCCATGCCCAGAACAAGCGGACCCCGGGCTGCGTCTGTGCCCAGTGCTGCTAGCTGGTGGCGCCAGACTGAACCACGCTGTACAGATTTGAGCTTGCGGCATTTCACTCTCCCCCCCGTTTTTACGCCAGTTCCACCATTAAATGGTGGCCAAGAACTCTGCCCCATCTTGGAAACGATACCAGTTAACCCTCCCAGTACACACTTCTACACCAGAGGACGCCACCGGAGGAGAACTCGGATGTTCCTCGCCAGGTGGCGCCGAGGATGACGGAGACACCTAGCGGACTCCGTTGGAAACGTTCCTGAGGACGTGGTCTAGAGTTGTGTTATTATCTACAAGACATAGTCGCGAGTATAGAGTGGGGTTGATTGTGTAGGACAGAACTCTGTTGTATTCTTCTGCCTGCGTGATACACTATTATTATGTACGTGACTCTTACATTGACCAACTGGGTGGAACGAGCCTTGTGTTTTTTGCGTAGATTTCATAGGAATATTTGCATTGTATCGTGGACTTGGATGACCTGTATACAAGTCTGTGATTGTATGTACTCAACAACTCCCAAGCACACTTGTGCATTAAGACATTAACTGTGTCATTTTGCAAACGAAGTGAGCCTTAGCTGCTGTGACCAGAGATGCCAGTTTTCCGATTATATCCGTTTTCTTATGGTGTACTAAATTGGCATCATATTAAGGGGGTGTTCCATTGGGCTGACTCCATGACCACAAAAGAGCACCATACGGCAATGCACAGGGATCACACGGCGACTACTTGGCAGTCGGTTATAGCAATCAGTGCATTGGAGGAGGGGACAGGCTCATTGTTAACGGCTACATGGTGGTATAACGGGCGATGGCTCATAAAACCTAATCGAGTAGCCCTTTTCAGATGCTTACAAACTTAGCCCGCACAGCTGCAGTGTGACATCCGCCTTTGAACTCCCCGGCGGGTTTGTACACTATACACATGGTTGGCAGATGCCCAATGGGATCAAGTTTACTGCCCGCCCAATGGAACACCCCTTTAGAGATGAAGATTGGAAAACAAGCGGAATTTGGATAAATGTACAGTTTTTGTTCTAGATTCTCGATGTGACTGGCATCTCTGTGTGATGCAGCAGGTCGCTGCTTTCAGTACAGGGTCGACACGTATTAAAGGGTTTATCAACAGACTAGAGGTGTATGAGAGCGCTGGGAGCCGGGCCAAATCTGGTTCACAAATATATATAAATCCACGCAGCTTTTATCCCCGAATATAAACCTCCCCGAATTGTATCACGTTGACTCGTGACCGCTTTTTAAAACCCGTAGTATCTTTGACTCGAGATGAAACTGATATAAAAATGTACCAAAAGATTGAACTATGTTCCTACTGTAGAAAATACAAATGTGCTTCTCGACGCTTCTAAATATACTAACAGAGACTAGAAATGGGGGAAGTATTTCTATTCTCACAATGAGCGAAGTACGCGTTATACGGAGGCGTTTTTATCTCAATAGATATTACCTGAGGTATTTGATTTGAGGATTGGATACCAAACGAAATAGTTTGATATTTTTGCATAATGCCTGCTGGGCCGGCTCTGGACAATGCATGCAGCTGCGAAGGTGAGTCTTCTATGAAGGACATGTATCATAGCCACGTGCGACATACCGATGCTTCAGAGGATGATGGAGGTTATTTCAATAGAAACAGTGGTGAATTTGAGCTCCTCTGCTTAAGAGCTGATTCCATCAAGTGACCGATCTATGCCGAAACCTGCCCAAATGAAGATCGGGTGGGATCGGAAAAAATCGTAAAGCGCCCTATTTCTTTCTGATTGTTTTGTGCGCTGATACAATTTATCGCGCGAGTACATTCACCATGTAAAGATATCATACAATATTCTCTGATATATTCCGAAAAGACCAGTAGCTTTCCGATCAAATTTTAGTCTGGTGGAATCAGCACTTTAAGCAGTTGGTCGCAGCCTGTGTCGGCTCTGTTATATGGTGGTTGAATAGCATCCATGTGTTAGCACTGATCTCTGTAATAAATCTTTTCAGTGTCCCCCTCAGCAGCGTACTATCAGATAGCCTCGCGTTTGGCTTGTAATTTATTAACTCTTTCCTGAGTGAGTTGTTGGACCATGTGTCATTGCTTATTTATGAATACGAGTATAGAACTCTATATGTATATATGCACCTCTATATTCCGTTTTTGGGTCAAACGACGCGCTTTCAGTTAATCCCCAGTCTGTGAGAAAGGGAACTACAACGGGCATACATGTATATTCAGTTAGGTGAACACTTCATGGTGAGAGTTTTTGTCATCTCTCGAAGACGCATTTTCTGTAGGCTTTATGTGCAAGGTGACTAAATCAACAAAAATAACTTCACTTTAATGGTTGGTTTGGGAAAGCACCTTACGCTTCAGGTGCTCGGTATGAGTAGTTTTATGTTGTTGCTCCAGCACAGAATAATCGCCGCTAATATCTTAGGTTGAACGCCCAATAGCACATATCCTCAGTGAGATATTGGTCCTGGTTTTTGTAAGTGTCTGCGTGGTATGTTTGGATGTGGTGTCACATCCTGGGCCAATACAGGTGGCTAACAGAAAGCTCTGCCGTATTATACGACCCATTATTTTAGCCAGCCATCGTCCTATCCAACCTTCAGTTTGATTAATATTTAATCAGTCATGTGCAAGGTAGATTTTCCCCCATGTGAACTTGCTTATCAGTTGTCATGTTAATACAGACAAGAGGAGGACTTGGTTAAATGAGTGTGATATGAAAAGTCGAGTGAATGCGAGTGGGAAAATGAAGTACATGAACACACACCAGACGGCAGTAGCTGTTGTATAGTTCTCAGTTTTGACACCAGGCGCCGCCACGTACACGATGACCGTTATATTTTACCAACAGAAACTTTTTCAAACTTGGTATAAATTAAAAGAATTCCTAAGCAGATGCTCACAGAAATGCTTTATTTTGGGTGGAACACGTGATGATGGGTCATGGGATAAATGTATTGGGTATAAAAATGCTACGTGACTTTGTTCTCTATGTTTTTTCCCACTTTATCATTCATGGCTGAACTCAGCATGCTTCAAATAGACGTAACCTGACCACTTACAACATTCGCCGAGTTATTGTCGCTTAGAAAAGTCTCAGATATTTATGATTACGCATCATTTGATATCAATAGTGAACGCCAGGGTGGTGACTGTTGTAGTGTACAGTTGGAGATAAATATGTGTTTACTACACATAAGACGACGATATGGGGTCATGGGATATAGCGAGGGGGAAATGCAAATGCAGGATTTGTTAATTATATTTTGATGATCTTAACCAACACGGTGATGAGTCAAGTGTGAATGGTATTTAGGTGAATGTCCAACATCAGTACAAAAGTCTTCATTTATGTAGTTATGTCCAAGGCCCCTGAAGGGGATCCATCAAGGCCATGATATTTAATTGATATGATCGGTTATTTTCATAATTTCAAAATAATAATCTTTGTTAAAACAAAATGTCATGCCAAGCAATAACTGTACTTTCCGTTTTTATTCTAACGATGCGATTGTGGGACTGAGGAACACGAAGGGTTATTTTTAATTAACTTTATCTATGTGATGTGTATGTAAATTGGTAAACCAGATGCGAAATTTGATGTATCGTCTTTTTGTTGTTGCAGACATTTGTAGAAGATAACGGCTGTTGATTCAAACATTACTTCAGAAGAAATAAAATGAATATGAAAATAAGGTGTAATTAACGTACCCGATTCCATCCTTTTTTTCAGCTGCAAGGTTTTCAGTCTATTCTCATTTTCCTCAGCTGAAATTATGATTGCAGGCCTCAAAGTAGGACCTTTAAAATATTTAAAAGCTTTTTTCCAGTCAAAGACCATCAAAACCTTTTTTTCACTTTTGTGCTCTTTAGAAACCTTCTTTTTCATCCAAAGAGACAAAAGGAAAATATCTTGAAGTCTGATGAAGAAATATAATATCAAGTAACAAATGCAACAGAAATGCAAAGTGTTTTTCATAACACTGGTCCGAGATAGGTTGTCTACTTCCTTAGGAAATGTAAGATTTTCAATAAGATATAATTGAATAGAGCATGATGCCTAGATCAACCAGGCAACATTCCCTTTCATTCCAATTGAACAAACTGGATGTTAAACTACCAAAACAAATAAATAATATATCAGAAGACGTTGCGTATCTGTTTTTGAGTGTCTCCTACCACATGCGACCACTGAATTTTTTCCAACCACGGATCCTAGACAGACCCATTGGAACGAAAAAATTACGAACATACCAAAACAAATAAACTCTATAAAAGTCTTCTAGAGCTAGATGGGACCTGCCCTATTGCTGCCATCAGCCAAAAGGGTCGTAGCAATATAATAGTAAATTGTGAGTTTTTGATGACATAGGTATTATAAAGGAGCTGGTATGTATCTCCTATATATTATAGCACTAATCAGTATTTGACACCTTTTCTTATTGGATGACCTTTTTATTAAAAAAGAAAAAGCATGTATTCCACCAACTAGGTAAAACGTACACAAACCACACACCAACCATACAGCGTTTGCCAGCAGACCTGGCCTTGCTCTTCCACCATCTAGGTTTTGAACCCAGTGTCCCACCTGGTCTACACATTCTCTCCAGATTGGCGGGTTTTCTTCCAACAAGCAAAAACTGATTTATTGGCTGTTGGCAGCTGGAACTATGCAGCTTGCCAGGTTTGATAAGAGTACGGCAGTCTCTGCGCGCTTTGCTGAGGCCTGCGCTGACGGCATGCCGCGAACACCTCAGCCAGAGACCGTGGGCGATACCCAGGGAGAGCAAACCCGTGAGCAGAGACCGAAACTTCCAACAGTTTCTGTAGTTTGGGCAGGATTCTAGCACCAGACCATGCCATACACATTCATAACATCAACACTTATGTTTATTTATCTTCAATGTTCGATTACTCACAGCATTCAGCAGAAAATTTTTGACGAGCTCTTATAGATGTGTACAAATCCCAATATGGAGGAACTGGCTTACTTCTGCGTAGTCCCTTTTCTAGAGAATACCATATAGTTTTTTATTTACAGAAGTTACAGAAACATTTTTTGAACCTACTACATATGGGTCATTCCACCAGAAAATGTACTTTTGGTAAAAAAGGGGTAAAAAAAATAAATTTGCCCAAACCAAATTTTCTTTTACTTATGTGCAAAATATACACTTTCAAGTTTTAGGAAAACATGATTCAACTGGGATATTAGTGGGGGGTCAGGTTTTGTGAGGCTGCAAAAATTGTAAATATTATTGCCGTCACGTCCGACATATAAAAAAACACTCATACAAAAGTTGATGATAGAGAAATATATTTTATTTTTTGTAAGACATCAAGTTTGTACCCAGTATGTCAAGCATAGTCTGATATTATAGACAAGTGGAAATAATGAACTACTTATGCAATCTTTTTCTGTGCTGCCTCAAAGATGCACATACAGAAGGTGTTCTCCAAGGGATTACAAAAGGAATTTTGTTTTTTCTGTCACTATCTAAATACAAAAGTTTAATGTTTTTAAATCACAGAATTACTTTTATAGGTTATATACATGATCTATGTCAAATCAGAAGATGTTCCATGCATTATTTTCCTTTTGAACATACATTATCTTTAATTCAACCACATATAAGAGTATCTTAAATGCCAATGACCTGGTTTTTTTTCTTGAAAAACTACAAAGAATGTCCAACTCTTTCTTTCTGATCACACTTAGAATAAAGTTAAGTACATTTTTCTCTCACATTTTGTGCTAAAAAACCGTCTAGAAACCTTTTTTCTTTGCTTTTAAATGCAAAAAAATGCTAACTTTAACCTCAATATTCATTGAAATACCACATTTTGTGTAGACATCATAAATCTCTTGGACGTGATATTCTTGATAACGGACGTGACAGACCAGTAACTTCCACTTCCACAAACACGAAATATGGACCAAAATCTGAAAAACTTTTGTTTGTTTTTGCTAATATATACATGATTTTCAATTCAACGACCTATAAGAGTACCTTAAATGCCAATGACCTGTTGTTTTTTTCTGGAAAAACTGCAAAGAATATGAAACTCTTATTTCTGATGCCACTCACAATACAGAAGAGTACATTTTTCACTTACATTTTGTGCTAAAAAAACGTCTGCAAATCTTTTCTCTATGCTTTTAAATGCCAAAAATGCTAACTTTAACCTTAATATTCATCCAAATGCCACATTTTGTGTGTACAGTAAAACCCCTCTTCCGGGACACCCCGCTTAAGGGGGCACCCCGCTTCAGGGGACAATTTGACTCAATATTTATCTTTTAGTAATACAAAAGCATAGACAAGGTAGGATAAATACGAAACCGAACGAGAGTTAGACTTGACAATGTTTATGCCACTACGGGAAGGTCGTGTATTACTACACAAGGCGTAGCCGAGTGTAGTGAGGAGCAGACCTGACCAGAGTTTCTACTAATTCCCGTGCGGGCCAGGGCGGCCGGAGTGTGTTTTTTCATGTTAATAACCACATCTCTAGCGGGTCTGGGCGGGCCACAGTGAGTGGATATTAGTACCAGTGAGGTTCCCACCCACTGAAGGTGTCAGGTAAGAGGCCCGCTAACAGGTTAGCGGTGAGCGGTTCAGGGCGGGCTGGGGGCTTTGAAGGTGCGGTATTCAGTGAGCCGTTGCGGCTCTGGGCGGCTCACGGTGAGTCCCTTATAGGACTGCTGATTTCCCTCAGAAGTTACCGGGGGGTGGGGGGGGGGGGGGGACATTGACTGGGGGTATAAAAAATTTCACAATGAATGCATATCCACCTTCCACCTCTATTTTTCATTTTTTTATTTTTTGTACATTTATATTTATTTATATTCATTTATATTGTATAATTTATATTTATTTGCTTATTTATGTGTTATTAATAAAGCTTTTAATCTAATAACCATCGTTTCCTTCCTTTATGTAGGTATTCTCTATTGTATAACCATTGGCAGACTGAAAACCCCGCTTAAGGGGACACCCCGCTTAAGGGGATACTTGGCCCGGAACGGAGGGTGTCCCCATAAGAGGGGTTTCACTGTACATCATAAATCTCTTGGAAGTGTATTTTTAATAACGGACGTGACAGACCAGTAACTTCCACTTTCTTGATCACAAACATGAAATATGTACAAATTGCTGAGAAAATCTTCTTTGGTTTTGCAAATATATACATCAGCTTCAATTCAACCACATATAAGAGTACCTTAAATGCCAATGACCTGGTTTTGGGGGAAAAACTGCAAAGAATATCAAACTCTTGCTTCTGATACCACTCAGAATACACAAGAGTACATTTTTCATTTACATTTTGTGCTAAGAACCATCTGCAAACCTTTTCTCTATCTTTTTAATTTTATCTTTTTCTCATCTCCTTGTTCCTCCAGTCCTTAGATGAGTCCTTTGGAGGTTTCCTCTCATCCGGAGGTAACAGTTTACACCCCATGCTTTCAAGGTATGGCTCATATATAGGGGGCCATCCATAAAGTATGTATGCACTGGGGGGGGGGGGGGTAGTGGGGATAGGGTGGTTAAAATTTTGTGCATGGGCTACTTCTGTGTTTTATTGTGAAAAAAAATAAGGTAGGGGGGGGGGGTTGGTAGGGTCGAAAATTTGAGATATTGTGTGTACATACTTTATGGATAGCCCTATAACTGAAAAAAGAGAAAACAAAAAAATTAGCAAACTACCTATTAAATAACATTCAAAAGGTACATTTGTTTTCAAAAATTGTGTTCTTTGTATGACTATTGTTCAGACTTATATTTAGAATAGATATTTTGCCCACAAACTTAATATGATGGCTGTAAGAACAAAAATATTACAAAAATCAGATTTTTGCCAAAAATGTCAAAAAAAGATTTCCTCAAAATGATTTATTTTTTTCATCACACCATAGAATATAACCGTCTTCAATATTCCAGGTGATTTTATCCAAGGTTTGTCCAAGTCTTATAGTTCAGGTATGGTTTTGAAAAATCATGCATCACGTCCGACATGAAAATAAACCACTATAGGTAGTAGCTCAATCTCATAATCATTTCAATTTTCGATTAGATATGGAGTACAATAGGCAAACATTAAGAAAAATCAAAACAGATGATCCTAACCCTCATTTTCATACTTGTTATGAGATGAAACCAAACTGGGCGTCACGTCCGACATATATATGTATCGGATGTGACGGCGGCTACAAAAATGCATGAAAAAATATATTTACATGTGGACTTTCTTCACTTTTTCTCCCTAGACTTATCAAATGACACTTGGTGCACATAATGAACAACTTTCGTTACTGTATTCTTGTAATTTAATGTCATTCAAACATAGTTCCTAGTCAATTCGGTCAAAAAACTTCACCCATATCACGTCCGTGATGGCTATTACCACATGATAGGTGTACAACCTGAGTCCAGATACTACACAGTCTTTTAAACATACATTTTGTAATTGGGAATAGATCATAATATATATATATATATATTCTGCACCTCTTTGCACATTTCTCATAGATCAATCGAAAGAAGAGTTTCCATGTCAGACGTGATATGTCTAAACAAATTTTTTTGAAAAATTCACTAAGACATTGAAAATACCCCCAACCCTTCCAGTAGTGGCCATGTTGGGAACTCATCAATCTACTCTTTTATTCAAACCACAAACTTTCGGTAAATACTTGTCAACTTATCAAGAAAATGGATTCTACAGAATCACTAACTCCAAGTTATCACTATTAACACAGAAAATCATGTCCAGGATGGACAAATAATGCTAGCATCGAAGAAATCTGGACTACTCACATGAGCTAGATGTCTCCTCAAGCCGCTGAACCGCCGGAGTGGAGGCGCATGCACAGTTAAAAGGGATAATAGCATTTTAGTACTCTTACACTACAGACCCTATGGCCAGATTATTCAGTAATCTTTGTACCAAGTTAGCACCAATATGAAGAAGTGGAGAGTGCTAAATGCAACTCATCACATCCGTGATATCAATTGTGTAAAATCGATTTTTTTTCGTAATTCGGCTGGAAAAAACCCCTGTTGCAGTTGGCCTAAAATCATATACATATGTGAAAAATTAATGTATGTCCAGAGTTTTAAGTGCATGTTTGGGAAGTATACCATTAAAATATATTGTCATCAGGCTATGCCAAATATAACCTATAGCATTTGCTGAAAAAGCACACTTTTCATTGAAATACACCTAAAAATTTTGCGGAGCCTTAGAAATAAGGGAAAATACTACCAAACAACAGCCAATTTACATAACTTCACGAAATAAATCAATTAGGGAATATATATCAATAGTTTCCACAAAAGAAATAGTGCTAAACTTTAGAAATATCAAAAGGACATGCACTTTTTTGCTAATTTCTCACTTTGAAAGTCCACAGATTAAAAAAAAATGCAGATAGACCAATAAAAGTAATGATTTTCTGAAAGGGCAGGGTGTTTTCTTTGCACAGAAAAAAAAATTTAAAAAATTCATTTATAATGAAATTATAGCCCATTGACCCCCAAAAAGTATGATTTTCACCAAAAGTACATTTTCTGGTGGAATGACCCATATACATTGTCATTTATAAAGAGAACCTTATCATCTGTTTTGAAGTTTTCAAAAGACAATTCTTTGAACCATGGAATGTGCCTCGTAAGCTTTTGCGAAACAAGATCTGTGCATTCAACTCAGTATTCCTTTTCTGTCTCCCTATGCACCATAAACCAGCTAGTGGACGTACATGACGAGTTGTCTTACGATAATATTCTTATGTAAAGCATTTGAGTTATTCCAGCATCAAGTGAACCGATAATGAACACATTGCTTGCTATAGTTTGATTCTTCAGATCATTCTCGTTTTGGGGTGGGATATTGTATATTGGATATCTTCCCCATAGGCATATCATTTCTCTATAAAAGGAAGGATACCAGTCTTTTTTACTAAACGTTGTTTGGTCTAAACAGTATTCATAAATTGACCCTTTTACCTCCAAAATTTCACGAAAAGAGAGTGACCACAGCCTGGATACCAATTTTACTTTGGAGACTTCATACATGGTCTTGAGATCTAAAAGTGTAAGCCCTCCATGTTCTTAACTTTCGCATATAGTCCTGTGCGCTACTATTGCTGTGCCAAATGAATTTGTTCACAATCCTTTTAGATTCACTAAATACTCTTTCTTGGGTAGGCCTATAGATTACTGATGAGGTGTAAAGAAGAATATGTATGAGGAGGCTATTGACTAGAGTTATTTTCCCTCTTAAGGAAAGTCTCCTGTTCTCCCACTGGTTACAAATCTTTTCACACCTTTCAAGTTTACCATTAAAGTTTAACTCATGCTCCTCTGGAGAAATTCTATTTTATATATAGATGACCAATTTTTGCTTGCTATTGACATGATATGAGCAACTATAGGTGGACATACAATGCAAATATTTAATGAATCTCTTCAAGTACATTCACTTATGTTTCTAAACAGACATCTGTGCTCTACAACGAAATTGATATCTCCACCTTTTTCTCCATGCGATAATGCTATCACACTTAAATGAAAAAAAATTCTTTAGTAATAGTCAATATGGTTTTTTACCAAAAAGATCCACAGTCCAGGCAATATTTAAATTAACAAATGAGCTATTAGTTGGTCTAGATAATAAGAAAGTAATATCTGCCACTTTCATAGATATGAGCAAGGCCTTCGATAGTGTGGATTACAAATTACTGAAACTGAAATTAAGGAAGGCAGGTATATCAGGGAATTTTTATTCAATATTATGTGATTATCTCGATAACAGAGTAAACAGTATGAAACTAAAAAAGATAATATCAGAAAAACAAGACATAACAGTTGGAGTCCCACAGGGGTCAGTGTTGGGCCCTGTATTTTTTATAATCTTTATGAACGACCTAGAAAAGGTTCGCAGTTACAGTAAAATTTTAATGTATGCCGACGACATTGTACTCGTGATAGATAGAAAACACAGGATGAGATAGTATTCCGACTGGAGCATGACTTGAAAGAAATAGATTTGTGGACAAAAAAAAATCTGTTAGCTGTAAATTATATGAAGACTAAAGTAATGTGGGTCAGTAACAAAAGGGATGTAAATTCTAAATTAGAGGTGAAAATGGGAGATCATAAATTATGTGCTGTTAATAATTATAAATACTTAGGGATATTACTAGACCGTAAACTCTTTAATAAAATGGTTGGCGATTACAGTCAAAAGCTATTTAAACTGGCCGAGCAAGGATACCAGTTTTGTATAAAACTGAGCTTTTCCAGTATAAATAAAAAGTGTTAAAAAAATATATATAAAAAATGCGTAAAATAAGTTATTTTATTGGTAAGGAAACAAGGTTAAAAATTCTTAAACAAATGCTTTTGCCTGTACTGGAATACGCAGATGCCATCTTCGATGGGTAGTACAAGACACTGAATCAAGGAAAGAAAGAATGGGATAATTTACCGGCAGAACTACAGCGAACCAGTAACAGAGATCAGATTAAAATCCATGTCAAAAATTATATACTAGAACCTTTAGTATATTAGTACTTTAATAAGTTCGAATTTGCATAATACAGTGACATCAATGATCAAAGGACTCGATACTGATTATAATGTTACATATTGACTATCTGTAAAGGTTGACGAAATTCGGATAACATGAATGTGTTTGTTTGTATGTACTTCACATGTCTTTGTCTCTGTCTCTGTTCTTAAGTGTAATACTGTACACTAGATATGTTACATCCTTTACTGTCTATGTATTAGTTTAAGGAATGACATAGAATGGAGGATCGTCACAGTAATTAATGAATTCTTATGTCAATAAACATTACTTTATCCAAAAGAAAAAGAAGTATTTCCTGCCCAGAAGCTTACGTGATAGCAGTGATGTGATTCCGTAGGTTGCTCGAGCTGTGCAGTGTACAGACACCGCAGGTTTGGCCGCAGGTAAGATGTAGATGCAGCAAAAGTGAATAAAACATTTAATAAATTCAAAGTCACAAAAAACAGACACAGACAAGTTCTTGTTCCAGATATTATTATTAGAAACATGTAGTAGCCTACAGTTAGCAGAAAGTCAGTAGTATCACAGATCATTTTGTTTCACACAATTGGTTGTGCTTCATCAGGTTTTTAGGATCAGAAATTCACTTCCTGTTTCAGTGTTAAAAGGTCAAGGTCATTCTGTGGTTGTTCTATTTGAGCGCGGGAAATCGCGCTCATATACGTCATCTAGAGTTTAGAAAGCTCACACAGGGTTTCAGCTTACTGCAAAGAATCTAACACTTCACTAGCAATGTTCCAACTGTAAAGGCCTAGTGAAATGGGCAGGTGTCCAGTATCCCAGTCTGACCGTATCCCTGCCCCACTACTGACTTTGTTCCTTTAAATAGAACTTTCATGGCTGAGTGACCATGTCAAAGTGTGTGCATTCAATGCATATATCATATGGACAGAAATCACATATCAATGGACTATGATAATAGTGCCAAATATATGGATGTTCCAGATGATACCCCATCTGAAGATGTCAAAATAACTCTTAGAAGTAGATGGAAAACAGACGACAAATATATTAGTAAGAGGACTACCAAGGGCATTAGTACTCCAACTGAAGTACCCTCAATCCAAACAAACATGAGTGCATCAAGCGCTAAGGGGCTATTAGACAGCGAACTGAGTGGCACAGCTGACCTATTAGCCAGAGAAGTAGGGCAGTTGACCAAGACCCTAAATGAAAATTCAGTCACAACCACGACAAGGTGAATGTGATCTGTGCTATGCTAGACCAGGCACAAGTCAAAATCAAAAACGTTAGCAAGAAAATGAAAAACATCTCAAAAGAAATATACCAAAATATTGATATTCTCTTACTTTTATTTTATGAGATTTTTGTATATCGCGCTCTTCCATTATGAATGGAAATAACATATGCTCCTAGTTATAGTAATACGCTGTGAAGCTTCATCGTTTCACACTCTGCCAAGCATGGTAAATACTGATGATAGAGATTCATAGATGATTTGAATATGGAAATGACCTACACGTATGTACAATGTGATAATAATGGTCTAAATACAAATAATTCTCCATGGTACATATTTCAAGTTTGATTGACACACATTAGATGCCATAACATTCTTGAACTAGTAGCATTGATTTAAAAACATACTAGCGACTTCGTCGTTGCCCTGTATGTCTTATAGTCATAGGGAAAACTTGAAAGTTAGGGGGAAACCACTTGAAAAAAGAAAAAGCCGATTGCCCATACCGGGAATTGAACTCCCGACTCCCAACACCCCAGGAGATAACTCTGCCGACTACTCCACATAGCCAGATGCCTGAGGTGGGCCAAATACTTAGGGTGATGGTGGGGGAGGGGGGAGGAGGGTCTTCAGCGGAGTTTGGAAAGGGCTACCAGCGAAGGCTGAGATCTCATTGGTTTCTCACGAGAAAGGTAGATTAGAAAACTACAATATTAAACATTGATTTCGGCATGGCTCGAAATGAATCATAAGAGAAAACGTATGTCTGAGTATTGAAATACAAAAAAAGAGTAGCAGCTTACAGTTTAGAACTGCACGAGAATCTCACTCTCGTGGGCATTCAATCTCCAGGCCCAGGTTGGGTTCACTATGTCTCTATGTACGGCAGCAACTCCAAGCGGATATCACAAAAATCTAACGTTTTAGATATAGTAGGTAAACATGTGTTAAAAGTCAGTGGCTGTAAAATGTCATGACATGCAAACATGAGAGTTGTTGTTAATTTGCTTTGAAAAATGTTCTTCATCAAGCATTCGTACAAGTGTCTTCGCATAAATAAAACACTTGGAAACAAGACCAAATCTCATAGCTGATTCAGAGGATGTATGGGAGCACGGAACCAGAATCTCTATCCCTGGGTCTCATTGGCGTTCAAAAAGGCTCTTCATGTACGAGCGTAAATTATTCAACAGGCCGTTATATTCACACAAGAAGTGTATGGCTACAAAGATTAATCAATGACGATGGATGAATGCTTTAATGCTTATTAAGCGTTTGATTGCGTATCACAGCTTCTCTTGATGAGCACATTGAGACGTTATCCAATCACCCATTAACAGCTATAACTGGGCTGGGAGTTAGTTACATGACAGGACCCATTGACAGTGGTTAACATTTGAAACATGCAGCTATCAAATAATCTATTTTATTTAGAAAATTTAAAAAATACATTCACCCGTTCTCATGAAGTTCCTCCATATACGTTTCAACATATAGACAACAAAACAATAATACCAAGAAACTTCACGAAATTCCCTATGATTGTTTATATGGCGTGAGTTGTCTTCGAGGAATGATAGCACGAAGGAGAGCTGAATGATATTTGTAGTGGAACACAACAAATCCCATGTAAACAATTATATGAAATTGAGTGAAGTTTAGAATTCATCTTACCCTGTCACATGTTTTCAACTTCATATGTCATGCATTGCATATACAATTATATGGCATAAACGTGGCATACAGTCACATCATCTTAAGTCTATGGACATTCATATGAGGAGTAGGATAAAGACACGATAATACAATGCAAGACATTAAACCAAATATAGCTACCAGTATTAGTGCATCACCAGTTATTGTACATATTAAATTCAATCTTGAGCTAGACCTCTCACCAGTATGCTGCCAGCCTTGCCACCATTGTATATTCTTGATTATCCTACAACTACAATTCCTCATATTGATAATACATAACTTCCCCTTCATTCATAATCTTTACAACCTCATTTTAATAGACTTTAGTCAAAGGGAAAGAGTGACCAGAAGTGATAAGAGTGTGGTCTATGAGCTATAATTTTAAGATTCCGAAAAAATATAAATCCTTTTTTTTTCCAAAGGAATATCCTTTTAAGATGTATTGGGTGACGAAGTTGAAAAGGCTGCAACCAAAAAGGCTGCAACCCCGAGTTGTTCTATCTCTGCCAGTTAATTCAAGATTCTGGATTTAACGCTTAAAGGGTGACTTACCATAAACCATCGACATTTGTTCCCGATTCATCCCGACCATCGGGTGTAAATTTTTAACCCACTGTTTGGATAAATATATTGCCATTTTTTAATCAATATTTGAAGGTACATATAATAACAGGAAAAAACAAGGTCCTAGAGACAGAATATCAAAATTACTCGTTAAGGATCTAAAAATAGCATATAACTCGGTCCAGGCCTCGTTAAATATTTTTTCAGATCCTTACCTCGTAACATTGGTATTGTTTCACCCGTGACCAGTCTTCCTCTATCTCTCCTCACAAGGTATGTGGATATTTACCAGGCATGTTTAAAAAGCACCAGGTTATAACATGATATAAACACATCCGATACACTAACAAGTTAACAGCAGGCCAAGAGCCATCCTTTCACAATAAGTGTCTCATAGCTGATTCAGGGGATGTATGGCAGCACAGAAACATGATCTCTATCCCAAAAGGAGGCAAGCCTGCATCTAGGTCTTTTTTAAACTGGAGACTTTTAAGTTAAATCCCAGACCCTTCAAAAGTTACTATAGAAGAAAACTATAAAAGTTTAGAGAAATAGCTTGTCTCCCATCGAGTTTGAATGGCGTAGTAATTCACAAGGCGAAGCCACATGATTTACATAGCGATTCAAACGAGAAAGAATCAAGCTTTGACACTAAACTTGAATAGGTTTCTGAATTCATCTCACCCCTCACATTTATTTTTATTCCAATAAACAAATAAAACGACGTACAATTCACCACAGGGCGGTCTTCCATTATATGCCGAGACAAAACAGGACAAACAGAACAGTACATTACATAGGAAAATTACAGAAAGTAAGACAGTGAAGGGATACCTTGCATATAAATGTGTTCTAATTTATCTTTTGATCAATTGACTAATGGGCTAACCTTTATGACATAATCCCGCACTGATTCTTTTCTCTAAATACTCAATGGGCGAATTGAGTATTTAACAATTTAAACAACAGATAACAACCGCCCATGTTACTTTTCTGCATCCAGCAGTGACGTACCTTACGTCCATCTACAAGCACAACAACTGGTGTGAAGCCCTCTGAAAACAAGGCCATTGTAGTTTGTACATTGACAGACATTGTGACCCGTCTAACAGAGAGGGCGAGGGCGGGAATGGCTGCTCCGACATAGCACCATCTTTCCCCAATATTGTGTCCCCATCACCTCATCTAGGAGATAATTCTATACCTATGGCCGAGCGCCTATGAGATACTACCCACTGCCAGGGGTGCAGTATGAATAATGTTCAGGTGTACCTGTAGCCAAAAAGAATCAACATTGAATCAACAGACTGTGAATTGATGACTTCATAAGTAAATGCATTTTTTCATGTTATAATAAGACAAAAAGGAAATGTAGTGACTGAGGATATAGGTATGGTGTTCCTGATGCCATAGGAGGATGTACCTCCTTATGTTAAAAGACCTCTGAAGACCATACCTCAATAACCACATTTCCTCTTATTCCTATTCCAATAACCTTGAAATACAACTTCTTTCATCTTGATACTTGATTACGGACCAGTGCTGTTACTAAATGCATCAATCTCACCAAAACTTTCAAGTGAATGCCTCAGAATTTGACCCATAGCATCTCTCATTTTAGTGTATTCTACAGTTTTGTGCATTAAGTCTGGAGTGTCTGGACCGAAATTGCTTAATCTTGATCCCCAGTAATGTAAGAAGCGGATTTTATTGTGATCTGCCTCCAAACGTGTCCCCTGGAGGATTTTGTTATGATGAATCAATGCGCGTACATTGAGAGGTTGATATATTGGTTTATCCAGGTCATTTGGAGGCAGGGGGGTCATCCGAGTAATTCGTTCAATCACCATTGTTCGTGACCTGTTACCGTGACCAAGCATTAAGAAGTTGTGCAGTGAGATCTCACTCACCGATGGCCTAACTGACTTCACGTAACGGCGTAGAAAGTTTTCTTTAGTGTCATTGGGCATGAATGGATATTCATCCATATCGACTGCAATTTGCCACTCAGAATCATGACCGAACTTTTGCATTATGTGATCATAACAAGCAACTTGTGCTGACATCGCCACCCTGATTTTATTCCATTCCATGTATGTTACCAACTTGGCATCAATGTATTTTTTGAGATGACCATCGATTTTTTCATATTGGAAGGTATAGTGATCACAGATATAAACATGTTCCACACCTGTCCAGAACATGTAGTGAAGCCATTGCTTCAGTTCCCTCAACGTCCATCTGGCTTTGTCTGTATCGTATATACGCACCTGTAATGCCGCTGTGATGACATACTTGGTTTTCTGAACGTTTTTACATCGCAGTTTTATTTGCCATTCAGGAAGTTTCCTCTGCAGCAAATCGTCATAGTTCAGGCCCTTCGATTGATACTTTTCACCACATATTGTATCGAGAGGAACGATGCCCTGGTCCGATTTAGAAACAAAGAGTTGAGATTCCAAAAGCCTTTTGTTCACGGCACGACTTTTCTTGTTTTGTAAGGTCCTAACGGAGAAGAAACCTAAGGTTATTACCAGATAAAAGGTGATGCCCACAAGGTACCTGGTGCGAGTACAACGGAAACGCTTCATTTTCCTTTATTTACGTGACGTTGTGTATCCTCATACCAGACTTCCAGACACACAGATGAGAGGTATGGTTTGCGTTTGTTTGCCAAGCTGCGGAGATTGCATACGTAAAGATTATCAACCGTGTCTCATTCGATATCGTGTCTGTTTCCTCCTCCTAAACCGCAACGATATCACGTTTCAGGAACCTCAACTACAGCCCGTCTGGAATATCAAGAACAAGATTCAGTAACTCAAATGCTCACAGTACATGGACTACAGATTTTCCCTCTATTATCCATGATATATAAAATCCTCATTGAAAATGTATCGGTACTCAGTAAACCGCTACCTATTGTTTAAAAACTGTCAGATATCATAACCATTGTACACACATATTCAAATCCATTCTATACGGGTGTGAATGCATTGTATACGGGAAAATAGTGCCTTAGTGACAAAGAGCAGAAAATAGTCCACTTTGATATACCCTTTAACATGGCAATTCCTGGGTTTTAATTTATTCGGTTATGATAGTACATTGAACAGCCTTTCTTCTCTTTGCCATTCTAATGAAGTTACCCATGTTTGGCCGGGTATAAAACCACAATACGATTGTTCTGAACCCTGACCAGCATGAATAAAAAATTTTGAAAAAAAGAGCCTAGAAGCGTTCTGATAATCTAAAAAATCATTTTATTTCAAATTTCATCATCATTGTCATTGTCTCAAGTAGTGGTGGGCGGGCTTCAAACATATGAGCGCATGCATTTTAGTATCTTTGGCTCCTACCGCGTGCAGCAGTGAGTGAGTGAGTTTCTCCTAGAGAACGCAGACTAACACTACTATCGTTAAAAGTCTGCATACTATAGGGAAACTACATTTAGTAGAGAAGCGAGAGGGTGTAGGAACTAGATCTTTAAATAAAATGGATGTAATGATTACTAGACCAAGAAGTGAATGGTATAGAAAAACATCAGTGTATACAGGTCTCACCTTATGGAATAGTTTGAGCCGAACAGCACAAACCACTCCCTCAAAGAGTATTTATAAAAGTGAGAGTGTAAGCAGAATCAAGGAACTACTATCTCAGGATTAATGCTATGTGTGTTGAGAAATATGATGTCTTGATATGAATTGTCTGCTGTGCAGTATGTCTTCGCAATCTGTTGTAAATATTCACACCTACACTGTAAAAAGTGTGTTTGGTTATACACGCTAGATTGTGTAAACACTGTTTAATTCTCGCACACTTACAATATTTAAACACATACATCCAAACACCATTAGAATTAAACATTCGTACGGATACTTTAAACACTTATAACTTACACACCTAAGCACTTTGTGAATAGGTGTTTAGCCGTTTAGGTTTTACACACTATCTTTGACTAAGTGTTTAGTTTTAAACATTTATATTCACAACACCAACCGAACCTCGTTTTGGCGGCAGAATACTAATGACCAGCGAGGTGACCACACACACAAGACATCTGAGAGGTGGAGTTAAAAGTAAGTATCAATTTGTTCACATGTATTTATATCACATAATCTTATAGATACTTCAGATAGTTTTATCAATATCGCCCTTGTATCTATACCAGTTTGCTACTCTACAATATCGGTATAATGTACATGTGTAGTGGTGATCTTCTGCAGTCCTTAAGGTGTCTTAAATATTATGTAGGTCAAGCCTAGATGCATGCACACAGATGTGGGGATCCCAGTCGAGACCTACTAAAAAACTTTCAAAGTTTTTGTAACTACGCCAACGGAAATTTGTTGATTTCCTGTCTCTTTGTTTCATTTTACAGTTCACCAAAGTAGGGTGATGATCGCTTAACAATTCGTTGGAACAATGGCTTCGTTTATATGGTCACAGTTGGTGCAAATGTAATCAATGATGGTCCCCCACTAGGGTCTAACCTGATTTCAGTAAGTATACAGTATGCTTCTTAACCCTGCTTAAGGAGTCACCTTGGAGGGGCACCTTATCAGATGTGATGGAACAGTGTGGGGACAATACTCCAGATCATCTTGATTGCTTTTTCTATGGTGTCTGTGTGAGGCATGTAGACTGGCGTCTAGACAATTAGACACCAGGCAATGGCCTGCATAGGCTCCAGTATACAGTTATCATACGCATTATGTACTACATCGCCTAGCCATCAACAGACTGAAAACCCTGTTCTAGGGGCCATTTTACTATATACTTTCAAATTATAAACAGGCAGTCGATGACTTATCTTATCTATAATCATAAATGACATTGCAGGGGATTCACCCACCGGAGTTATTTATATATCACATATTAGCTGAATAACACAGCTTCACCCCACCCCTGCCACAAGCACCACAGCCATAGTGATGTTGGTTTGGGGGGAAACAGGGCATGGATTTGATGTGCTGCACCCAATGACATTTGCTGTAAGACTAATTTAATTCACTAATTGTGACAGCATAATTCCTTAGTTGTAATCAACTTTGCCAAATTAGAGTTGCACGTGATGTCATATCAATTACTGTGATAATTCCCCGTGTGTATACACCTCATATGTAGGCGTATAAAAGCATCCAGTGAAGAGGGAGGTGGTGGGGGGAGAGGATATTTCCTCTCATATACACTGTAAAAAGTGTGTTTGGTTATGCACACTAGATTCCCTAAACACCCTTTAATTCCTGCACACTTACAACATTTACATACATGTATCTAAACGCCATTTGATTCTAAACACTTGTTCTGCTACTTAAACGCTTATTTTTTACGCACCTAAACACTTTGCTCCTAAGTGTTTAGCCGTTTAGCATTTACACACTAGGCGTTTAGTTTGACACATATCTGTGTGTATCTCCTCCGGCCTCGTTTTGATGGCAGCACATTCATTCACATCGATGTGGCCACACACTTTTACAAGCAAGTGGAGAGAAGTGGTTGAAAGTAAGCACCAAACTTTTTGTACCACCTGGAATTTTTTCTTATAAAGATTATCTTGTACCTTATTAAATAATACCATTATTATCATAGCATGTTATCATTCAATGTATCCTATACTGCAATATGTAAACCAGGTTTTATTCTATACAAAGCTGGAGACATACCAAGCAAGAAATACAGCGATTTCCCGAATCACCAACACAAAATTGCAAGTGTGTGAGCTATTATTCAATACTTCACCTGATGATTTGTTCTATTAGAGATGGTAAATTATCGGTGGGAGATGGTTCCTATAAAAATATCTCACATATATACTTGACAAACGTGTAAACATATATTATATAGGTCAAGCAAAAGTCGCAATCACATACACGGCTGGACTTACATTTATCAGTTGGCATTGGTTAGACAGCTACCGACCAGGGTACCGACCGCAGTCAGTGCATTGTCTCCGATTTCGCAACTATATTTGTTATGACATAGTCTACACTCTTGGTCTAATTTGAATGTGACTGATTTTGTTCCCTTCATTCAGAGAAATATTTAGAGATATCTAGAGAAAGATCTAGTAATGTGTATCTGTAGGTGTATTATAAGTTAATAGAATATTCTATTTCATATATCTAATGATAATTATGTATTGCTTTCAGGTGCCGCCAAGAGAGCCATAGGTTGAGAGTGAACACAAATTGTACAATGTCTCTGATAATGTATTATGTTTGCAGGTTAACGAGACTGTGGAGCCAGTACATACAACTCAGTGCCTCAGAGAGTGCGAATGGCTGGGTCCTGGGCCAGTTGGTCCCGTGACCCATTTAGGTGTTATTCCCGGCGAGAGTCAGCAGTGCGGCTGGAATCCAAGACAGGGCCGGGCACCTACCTACCTAGGCACCACCTTGCCTACCTACCTACCAACCTATTACCCATCAACCTGCCTAGCCATCAACCTGCCTACCCATCAACCTGCCTATCCATCTACCTGCCTACCCACCTACCTGCCTACCCATCAACTGCCTGCCCATCTACCTGCCTACCCATCTACCTGCCCACCCATCTACCTGCCCATCCATCTACCTGCCAACCCATCAACCTGTCCACCCATCTACCTGCCCACCCATCTACCTGCCCACCCATCTACCTGCCCACCCATCTACCAAAATTCATAGGGGGTACTTTTTTTTCCTTTTTGATATTTCCGGTGGGTGTTGGGTTGAAAAAACGATGTCAGGGGAGGTGGGCCAATGTATTCCTGTGCCCTTTGTGGAAGTGGGGAGGGGGGGGCTCATTCTCTGAGAGAGGCTAATATAGGTTTTACATGGGGGGATTTATAGAACATAAACATCATGCGGGGATTATTGTTAATTTGTTTTCAGTCTCCATCCAAGTGCCTACCCATCAACATATGAGTGTTACTAGCAATCACTGTCCTTTGTATTGCCATTTGTATTGATTGTATTGTATTAGTTGTTTTGATCTTGATATATGGCAATAAAATCTACATGTATATAAAACAAAGTACTTTTGTCACAGTTTTCTATACAATATCTATGGTATAACTGTAATTATTATATACAAGAAGATGATAATAAAATCTTCTAGAGAGTTCCTTAGGTTGAACACTTTGTGTGTAAACACTTCTTAATGATAAACACTTCTTAAAGTTAAACGCTTTGTAATAAAACACTCCCTAAAGCTAAACGCTTTGTTATTAAACACTTCCTAAAGCTAAACACTTGTTATATAAACGCTTCCTAATGTTAAACACTATGTATGTAAACACTTCCAAATCCCGAACACTATGAATATAAACACTTCCCAAACTTAAACACTATAAACTAAACGCTTTGCAATTTAAACACTTTTCAAAATTAAACACTTTTTACCTAAACATGTTTAAAGTTAAACGTGTTTACCCCAAAAAAGCGTTTAGAAAAGTGGGACAAGAAAGTGTTTAAATAAGTGTTTAACTTCTAAACACTGGCGTGTGGATAGCAAACACCGTTTTTACAGTGTATCATAACACCATTGATTATCATTAAATGTAGTAACATCCAATAATGTATTAATCACTGGTAATAATTATAACTCTCTATTCACAAGAACGACGTATGATCGTTGAATGCATGATTCAAATAAAAATAAAATAAAAAAAGTGACATCCCGGAAAAAATCAATACAGGTGCACATTAGAGTTGGGTATGAGTTGTCGGGAGTTGGGTATGAGTTTTAGTGTTCTGTGAATGGTTACTAAATCCACCACCAGACAGACATTCTGAAAAAGCTCCATTCTATTGCGGAGTCATCATCTGGGAAAAATACCAGGGAATGTCAAATACAGTAAAACCCCGCTTAAAGGGACACCCTCCGTTCCGCGCAAAGTGGCCCCTTCAGCGCGGTGGCCCCTTTTAGACGAAATAGGTCTTTTTGTTCCGAACTAACTGTGCCCTTAAGCGGGGTTTCCCCATAAGCGGGGTTTCCCCTTAAGCGAGGTGTTCCAGAAGCGAGGTTTCACTGTGTCTAGAACAGAAAAGTGCCTTAAATTAAAAAAACAATTCGGAATTTAGATAACCTGGGGCCCGTTTTATTTTCTTGGCACCGAGAGTATAAGGCCAGGGGACAGGTCTTTCGATGGTTTGGTTTTGATTATTCAAAGTATGGTCTGGAAGGACAGTTGTGGCCGACGATCCACGAGGTGTAGTCCATTCACGTTTTGATATTACACACCTAGTACGGAGTCTCCATACTAAGCCTATGGAGCCTACAGATCGCTACTGAGTAGAATACGGAAAGCCGTATTCTCCTAGGAGAATACGGCTTTTTCGGCCACCTGACTGGCATTATAGGAACTATTTTATGTAAACAATGCATGGCGGTCACGTCGAATTTCTAATTATATACAAGATTTTTTCATTATGATTAGTCGAAAGGTAAATAATAAATATAACATTACCCTGATTTCTTTCTGTGTGACTGAACACGGCCACTCAGATCGAAATCATGGTAATGTTGTGTGTTTATTTATCGTCAGGCAGGGATACCTTGTCCCTAGTCTCCTCCAGCTCTCCTGGCGGATGACACCCCAAGGGGTATCAGGGGTGGTCAACACAAATGAATAAAAGCTTATTTATCAATTTAAACCAGCAGAAAATGTTTATTATGATTCAAATGCAAACTGGAGATGTTAGGTGGAGAATTACTGAGCTAGCTTAGATATTGGCAACACGTTACAACCAGGAAATATAAATGTGAAATGAAATGAGATGAAAATATAGGCCAATTATCAAAACTACAATATGCCTTCAAGTTATTTCTTGAACACTTGTAAACATATCTTTACTCTGCTGCACTCCCACTAACAAGATATTTCATAATTCTGCTCCTTATATGAATTGTATATGGACTTCACTGAGTTTGAGTTGTTTAACGTCCAATTTGTTCAATCAGACTTCGTTGTATTATGTACTAAGCGTGTAATAAATTCTAAAATTGTTCTTGCTAGATTGCCTCGTATTCTTTCACAGCAGGTCTAACCAGTCATTGTTGACTAACCCTTTAAGGGTGAATAATGCCTTGAGGCATCAACTGTCCAAGGGCGAATAATGCATTGAGGCATCATTTCTCAAAAATGTACAAATTGGTTTTTAACTAGAAAATAATGGAGCAATATTAATCAAATTTTCATTGAATGTAGGTTCAACACCATAATTAGTATTTCTATTCAGAAAAAAATAAGATTTTTAGGATTAGATATCGTATCACGTGATTAAACACGGGAATTTTTTATGACTATGTGCTCGTCCCCCGGTAGTAAAAAGTGCCACCAGCACCCGGCCTTAAAGCAGTTCGTGATATAGCTAATCCCAGCTGGGGTTTCCCCTCCGTTTTAACAATGGACTCCAAGAATTTACGTCGCCAAAGAGCCACTTAAACCCAGAGATAGCTGCAGTTCATTCTCGACTAATTCATTCTTGTGGTCTGGGGCAAATAGATACTCATTTCACCTATATTCCATCTATTATATCGTATTATCGTATATCAAATGGAAACTAATCTAAATATGATATAATTACTGACTACAAATTGAAGATCTAGCAACTATGGGAATCTATTTGAACTGAATGCAATTGTATGTAAAATGGGAAGATGAAAGAGCAAGGTTGTACACTATCAAATCTACGCCCCGAAAACCCCTCTGATGATGTTGATCTAGCTCAAAGGTGATGGGAACAGGGACTACAAGAAACTTCTTATGTTCCTAAAGTGTCCTTCATATATACACTGTACGTTATGATCTTGGTACAGATAAAACCTAATTGTATACACATGTACATATATCTATGCACAGACATTTTCAATGTATACTCATAGGAGATCCAATGAAGTTGATGATGGGTTTATCACAAATACATATTTGTACAATCAATAAGAGTAAGTTGATGGCGTAGTAATGGTAGTGACATGTGTACATTTCTTTATGAATCCCCTCACATTGCCTCAAATAACAAAAGGACGAACAGATCAAGCCTTCATTGTGATACCATCGCGCAGAATATATGTGTGGATTGTATATGTTAGTTGAATAACTTCAAGTATAGAACGATCGTGAAGGTATTTGGATCGGGGCTTGAAAATCCGTAGTTTTAAATAACATTAAAGGGTCTTTCGAGGCTCAAGCATTCACTTACCTGAGTCTCCTTGAAGCGGTTGTTGAGAGATACTGACAACATTTATGTGTGTGTGTCCTAATTACACCCTGGTGCGCATACCTCTATTATTATGTTAAGATGTAGAGCATGGTAATTAGAAATATGTTACTACATTAAAAATGTATACTAAAATAAGATACTATTGAGAGATGCTGCAATTAGTAATGGTAAGAGTCTTTGGAGAGAAGTATATATGACTAGCCTTGTGAAAATAAAGAGTTGTTAAGAGAGGCTTAAGACAGCGATATTCTCTTTCCCGATTATAATCGGTGATCGGGTTGGTGAGAATCTGTGGTCGATGTCGCTGTCTTATAGGCTTAAGTTCCGTTCTGCGCGTGCCTGATATTACTGATATCAACGATATTAAATATCAAATCTTCACTCATAAAATCAATTTTACTAAATTCACTTTATTTCCCCAAGCCACATGTCTTTTTGTTTATTATATTTATATTATTTTTTTCATTGAACATAACGTGTTTATTTTAAAAAAGTGAAATAGGTAGAAGCGCCCATCCATAGAGACTGACGATCTTCCGCACTAACACTTTGTAGACGATACATTGGACATCTGAAGGGCGTTAGCAGTAGTGGTACAATACTCATCGTACCGCCCTTTTTATACCAAGCGTATCACGGAGATATGTTACCAATGTGGGAACAGCAAAATATAAGACCGCCAGTATTGGTGAATTTGTTCAACAAATAAAAAAATGAGTAGTGATACGATGATAGCATAGATACATGTTAAGAAGGAAATCAAGAGCATGTATTCAGTGTATGAAAAGGTAGGTACGCTAACTATGGTCCCCAGTCCCTTCATCTTTTTCAACACATATTTTTTATATTTTGTCACTCAAACGGTTAATTGTATTTGGTACTGTTTTCGTTTGACGTCTCTGTACAACCTACAGTGGAAGATCTAACTTCGGTTAGAACAGTTAGTTTTTTTAATGAAAAAAAAGTAAATGGCACGTAAACGATGTCTGGTAGAATTGACACAGTTATATCATAGAGAGCATCTGGGAAGATAATGTGTGTAGAAGAGTAAACCCGGACATGCCTTGAGAGTGTGGGGAGGAGGGCAACTGGTGGTGCCAGACCAATGAAAGTCCTGGTAGAAATGGGCCAATGAGGGGCCGGGGATGTCCGGGCTAAAATATTCAAAATGTATGTGGAGAGAAAATAAAGATAATTGATTTAGCGAGAGAAGCTTGTTATGCTCTGTAATACCGGGGACACACCAAGCGAGTGAAGGCAGCGATCTCTGGAATCGCCAACACAAATTGGCGTGTATGTGAGAGATCATTTCATAGGAATATCTCCTGTCTATAATTTAGCATCTTGGAAGCAACAATCAGGTGAAATATGAAATTATAGCTCACATACATGCCATTTTGTGTTGGCGATTACGGAACTCGCTGCGTTTCTCGCTTGGTGTGTCTCCGGCTTAAGTAACTGCCAGCCTTCAACCACCGAGTCTATTGTGCTGATTCCACCAGACTAATGCCGGGGACACACCAAGCGAGTAACGGCAGCGATCTCTAGAATCGCCAACAAAAATTTGCGTGTATATGCAATAGTATTTCATAGTAATATCTCCCACCAATAATTTAGCATCTCTGGAGCAATAATCAGGTAAAATATGAAATAATAGCTCACATATACGCCAATTTGTGTTGGCGATTCCGGAATTCGCCGCGTTACTCGCTTGGTGTGTCTCCAGTATTAGGTTTCATCTCAAATGTCCTGGAACCTGTTTCAGTAGTTTCGTGACATGTCTAGATGGCGTCTGTGACACCACACTGTAAAAAATTTCCGTAAAATATACAGGATACTACCGTAAACATGGACGGTATATCACTGTAATCTTATCCACAGTTCTATACCGTATATTTGATACCAAAAAACGGTATTCAACTGTAAAAATATTCAGGACTGTAATCCACCCAATCTACGGTTAGTTTACAGTATAAATCTGTAAATATGGACATATTAGATACACTTAGATTAACTCCAATATCAGCAACAAATCAAAGTGGAGAATAAAATGCAAGAGTTAACTTCATCAAAATGTGTAATAGATATTCATCGATCTCCTGTGAAGTTCCTGCCATTTAGAGCACATTTATTCTCAAGTTGTCACGACATCAATATCATAAAGGGGATTAGACATCACTTTCATAGGACATTTCTAAAACATATGTAGGATTGACTTCATCCTACTCTATCAAATGCAGCCTTGTACTGTCAGATTCTGATGAGTATTCCTGTAAAATAGTTTGAACTAATAACATTAGAGTTGAAAAACTTAAATGGTGAAATATCATTGATAATAATTATCAACGATACTGATAAGCCAATAGGCCGATAGAGAATATATGATGGTAGCCAATACAAAATATTCACTTTTATATTCTCAATCTCCTAGGGGCCATTCATAAAATGCCATGTGCACTGAGGCGGGGGGGGGGGGGGGGATTGGAGGGTCAAGGATTTAGGAAATTCTGCATATGCTCTTTCTTTGATCGATTGCAAGTTTGGGAGGAGGGGGTGGAGGTTTGGAATTTAAGAAATTCTGTATACATACTCTATAGGTGGCCCTCTACATATAACAATTCTCAAGAACCTCAATAACAAGATTTCTGGTATATGTATAACAAAGGGCTGTGCATATAGTATATTTCATACAGCTTTGCTCCTCTGTATTTACAGGTCTGAACCGTTTTCAAAATACAGTTTATTACAGTGAAAATTCATGGTCTGAAATATATTACAGGTTTAAACCGTTAGGAAAATACAGTCTAGGGCAGTTATAATTTACAGTCAAAAATATATTACGGTCACCCATACAATTTACGGTATTTCCCTGGCACCCCAGTTGCCTGGGAAATACCGTAAAATTCACGGGAAATTTTTTACAGTGCATATGGACAGATCACAAGATTGCAATCGATGACACGCGGAGTTTCACTCACTTCTCGTAGGAATTAAGCAATGACACTTTAACATGAGATGGGGATACATATAATCTATAATCGCTCCAAATATGATGAAGATTGGCCACTCCGATTTTCTGATATTTGCTAGTCTTTTTCCGCTGTTGCTTGCACTGTTGGTGCCGCGGTTGATGTCTGTCACGAGCCTACTGAAACAGGTCCCTGGTCTCTTTGGAATATCTCAAAGAATACCATATAGTATCTTCACATGGTGAATGTACTCGCATGATAAATCGTATTAGCGCCCAAGATTACCGGACAAATATTGGACGCTTTTACCGCCAGCTATGCTTATACAATTTTGCCCGATCCTGCCCCATCTCCATGTTTCGGCATAGATCGGTCGCTCAGTGGAATCAGCGCTTATAATGTGTTTAATCAACTTGGAGCAAATGGCATGTTCATCATTGATGAATGACCGTGGAATTATGAAATAAATAACAACTAAAAGGTTTGGGTTACACTCAGAGCTATTTTAAAGCTAGGAGCAAATGGTATGTTCACCATTGATGAATGGGCGTGGAATTGAAAAAAACAAAACAATTCAAAGATTTGGTCTTTGAGGTCTATCGGTTAATTCTGTAACCCAATTGCACCTAGCCAACTTGCCAATTCTACAACTGCCTGTCTAGGGTCCAAATATATCAAGCACCAGTGGGTCGATAAGGTATTTCAGTTTCTGATGGTTGATCATGGTCAGCTGGGCACGCCTCTTGGACACTGGCCCTCTGCACCTTTCCCAGCATCACAGAGTTGGCACGGAGATCGTGAATGGATAGTTTTTGCAGCACACTGGAGGTCTGTATAACCTCTCCCTGAACTGTAGGCAGAGTATGCGAGTGTGTGGCCCACGGCCAATAGAGCACGCCTAATAAGATTGAAATGTTCAATATAGGCCTATTCGATATGCAGCTGTCATGGATATTTTAAAACGAACATTGTTACATACACCAACTGCCGAAAAGGCCAGCCAACTATGAATTATTCCATTCTAAATGTATACAGAATTTGGGACAGATGTCGAGGAACAGATGTCGTGGCCATTGATGAATTAGGAGGAGAAGCTCTAAACAACCCTAGTCTTCGTAGCTCGACAATATTTCGACTTCTACCCTTTTTCCACGGTAAAAATGCAGACAAATTGTCTCTCAGCGGGGGGTGGAAACTGGGTGGCACAATATCTTGTGGAAAAAGTCACAAGCAGTTGACACGAAAAGGCCACTTAACATTGTGCGACTGAAGTGGGGCGGGGTTGCGAGCGGGTAATGCTAGTCTGAGACTGGAGGTACCGCGCTCGAAACTGGAGGTACGTCCAGTCGCAAGGTAGGTGCAGATATATGTGCGTGAACCATCCTCCGTGTGACTGGGAAGCTTGCAACTGGAGGTACCTCGGTATGCCCAGCGTGAAACTAGCGGTATTAAATATCAAACAGGTTTGATATTCAAAGAGTGCTTGTGACTGGGCGTACCAGGTACATCCAGTCTGAGACTAGCGGCAATCGTGAAGTTCACCTTGTGCGTTTTGCCGCGCTGCGGGCTCGTATACCCTGTACGCCCAGTCACAGACTGGCCGTATACCTTTGTACCTCAAAACCCACAGTGTGAACTGGCCATACGCGATTTTGTATCGGTGCAATGTCACAAGGGCAGGTTGTCGGCAACTTCCGACCCAAAACTCTACCGTCAACTCCGTGCACACACACGCTGCGCATGTGCGTGTCACTTCCGCCTCATGTACACATTCTCGCCTTCTTAGTTTGCGATTCCGGATCGCTGGTTTTCTCTCTTGGTATGCACCCTGCTTCAAGTTCTTGCCAATATTTCTTTTTTGGTAAGTACAATTATCGGTGCTATAAACATGTCGTTCGGACAGCATGTATATATTCGACACGCGACATCCCTCCATAACAAGGTTCAGTTCCCTGTACTCTTAACTCAAACACAGTAAAACCCCGCTTAATTAAGGGGCCACCCTCCGACACAAGCCTACCCGCCTCATACACACACCATAAACAAGCGATGAAGATAATCTGGAGGGTTGCTCCGACATTGTTGATGAGGTGTCCCTCTAAAGTGTTCCGTTAATCGGGGTTAAGAAGCATTCCGTATCAAAATAACTGTCCTCTTATAAACTCTTTGATAGAGAGAATCATTTCGGTTCAAAGCAAATTGTTCCCTTAAAATGGTGCCCCCTTAAGCGGGGTGTCCCAGAAGTGGGGTTTTACTGTACATGATTTACGCAACGTGTCTATTCAGATTGTCTAGAATATTTGTATAAAGATATAGCTCACCGTTCACACGCGGAAGTCAGCGGTGTAGGAATCAAATCTTCATCGTCCACTCCGCAACCAACGTGAAATTAGATCTTCTCTCTCTTCATGTCCGCGAGTAGTCCTCCTCGTATTTCCCCAAATATCTGTTCTCCAGAGGAGAAGAAAGGTCTGTGGTATTTGCTGGTCACTGAGTTTCAGCAATTAAGGTAAGATAAGGTCTGCCACACACCGGGTCGGCCTACATTGTACAAGGGGCGGCAGCGTGTATCAAACTTCAGAATCACACCCGCCCTCCTGCATGTATGGTGAGATGTTCCGCTAACGAGGTAGCCTACATTTATAGGGTACAGAGCCATTGTGAGTTCATGAAGCGGCCCCCAGGTGGCCGACAATGTGGCGCCACCATCCGGGAGACAGAACCTGTATTCTGGCTCTTTTGAATTACACAATGTACTTCATTCAACTGAGCATCAACGTCTTTTTTTTAAACAAAATCTTTATTGGTTCATTCATCTTTGCTGTGTTGTACAAATCTGTCCATACAAAAGGTCTCAATTTACCAATACAAAGATAAAACCATCAACCTTTCGGTTGGTTTTCTTTGGTTTGTCATATATGAACCATTTCGGTTTTGCTATGCTTCCTTTGTCTCTCTCCACCCATTCTATTTCAGAGTATGATGACTTAATGATTAAACCCAGGACATGATGTTTCCCACATGAAAGGTTCTATGCACACATGCGAGAGAGGCTAGAATTCTGACCGTGGCCTTTCATCACTCACTGACTTTTTCACCTCCAGCAGTGAAGAATACCTAAAACTTATACAGTTTTATTAGTTCGTAAGTTATTCTATTTTGTGTTTGTTTGTTCGTAGGTTATTTTATTTTGTGTTATCAATCTATGATGGAGGATCTTGGTACTAGGCCTATACACCTGTGCCTAAAAATACTTCAAATACCAACCTCTGCTATGCAAGTGGTAGTTGAGCTGTACCACCATACTGTGCCGGTATGAAGACTCATTTTGATTGGTTAAGAAAATGACCGACCTATTTATGCCGCGATGCCGCGATGCCATGCGTAAACGGTTGTTACAAAATGTAAACATAGACGATCGATAGCAAATAATTATGCAAACATATGATATTTGTGGATTAACATACAAATGTGGACCATAATGGTTAAATAAGACTAGCATAGCAATTTACAGCAATGTAACAACAATTATAGGAAGTGCCAAGTGATATTAGGATACATAGCAAGGCGAATTCGTGTAATGACTGAAATACGAAAATAAATAGTAAATAATTTATATCCGGACAAAAAAATCAAACAGAAAATTAACAAATAATATCATGAGACTAATATTTTCAAAGAAAAGAATTTTCTAAGAGTTTTAATTCTATTTACGAAATCGTGGCTATGAATATTGTGGTAAAGCACGCTACCGAACACACTGCATCGCTTGGGCAAACTATGCGGTGCGATAAACTGGAGTGGTGCAGTGTGGCTAGCGAATGACCCAGGAACCAGCTTAAGGCAGTAGCAGAAAGTGACTTCCGCACTACCAGTCTAGTTTGATTTTTGCCTTGACATCGACTTATTTTGGTAAGTTGTTGATTATTTACAAATATTTAGAGGTGTATAGTACAAGTGAAACTAGTTAACCTAATTGGGAGGGGTCCTCGTACCTTGTTTCTTTTGCTAAATCTACCGCATTCGCTCGTAGCGAATGCGGTAGATTTAGCAAAAGAAACAAGGTACGAGGACCCCTCCCAATTAGGTTAACTAGTTTCAATAATAACCGTTCAATGCGTGATATGAGGTATTGATAATCTGATAACCACTGTAATGGTGGACAAAGATATTTCTATTTTACAAAAATGAAGGTTAAGATACTATGTAATGTAAGGCTGATAGGTACAGACAAAACGGTCAATGTATCGAAGGATAAATAAAGTGATTTCAAAATTACCTATCTATCCTATTTCCATTGGCTGATTATTTGGTACTGATCGGCAGTCGTGAACCACTGATCGATATCCTTGGTATAGGCCAAATCAGCCAATGCAAACCACCTGAAATTTGAAATGGTCAACTTCTATTTTGGCGAAGATTACACAATAAAGCCACCACCAACTGACCTCTTCAACACCCGCTGGATTCAAAACGCTTTCCTCTCATCGGTGAAACGTGAGGCTTCAGCCTGAGAATTCTGTCCGTATGAACACGTGGAATGCAGTGAAAACAAGGTACACCCTGAACCCTCGACGACTATAAGCGTGTTTCTACTGGCCGATTATTCCGCACGAGTCTGGAGTCGGTAACCACCGATATATATCTTTGGGTAAACTGACAGATCAGTGAATGGAAACAGAGAATGCTGCAGAGATTAATTTGGTATAGATCACGTAACAAGGCCACCACCGACGGATTTTCTCGCAGAAAATCTGTGTACCTGGAAAATACAATAGAAACCGGGTATGTCAAGCACCCTCACCGATTCTTTGATACCGAGGTACAGTCTCTGCTGTTTTCATTGGCCAATGGAAACGAGGTTCTAAACCCTCTTTTTTGGGGGGACTATTTTTGAAACCATTATTTTCTAAACCTTGCTTCCAATGGCCCACGAAAACGACTTAAAAGTCTGTTGGTGGTACCACCGACTTTAATGTCGGTATCAATTTATTGGTGAGGGTTCATTTTATGCACTGTTTCTACTGTATTTTCCAGGTGTTTACAGATATTCTGTGAGTAAATCAGTCGGCCAATGGGAAATGACCTTTTAGTGATATAGTATACAGCCACGTTCACCAACGGGGTCCTAGCTACCACCCCCTCGTTCGCTCCAATAGCATCTCCCCCACCTACCTACCGCAACCATCTGTGTCACGGTAGTGGGTTTTATCACCCTGGCAGCATCTCAATGCGTTTATGATGCATATGATACAATATTTTGTGTATGAATGACCGTAATCTCCGAGTAGTTCACGCGTAGGGATATTAGAGCGACAACACGAATATTACATGGGCAACTACGAGGAAATCACAGGCCACTTGTACACAAGACCAGTGGTTACTGTCTCAGTTAGCTGCGCCTGGTCAGTTGAGAACTTAGATATTCCCTACAATAGAGGAAGAAGACGACGAGAAAAGGGAACAGGTTCTGAAGTGGAGGAAGTTTAAAGCCATTATAAAGACCGGCGCCCATAGAGCTGCCAACACACTACGACAAGCATCCAACACACACCGACACAATACAACACAGAGTGTCTAAACCTCCCGACACAGCGATGATGCAGTCATTTAGTTTCAAGGGGTCTTAAGGGGGCGTCCACCAACCACGACAAGGCTACGACATGTCTTCCAATCGTAGGCCTGTCGTGGACCTTGTCGGAAAGCCATTGTCGTAGCCTTGTCGGGGTTGCCGGACGCCTGCCTGCACACTCTGGCTATGGATTTTGATTCATAGCCACGTCGTAGCCATGTCAGAGTGTGTCACAAACAGTTGGTGCCCGGATTTACGGAGCACAGCTATCATGACAATCCGGAGAAGCTGAAAGGGACACAGCCCCTCACCACTAAAGGGAAACCCGGAAGTGATCTGTTCCCACCATTTAATCCCTGGTCGTGGTCATGTGCTCTGCACGGTACGGCGGGAAAAGTGACCATCAAAACTACTTCTTTCCATTTCAAACACTTCTATTCACCTCTTTTAATTATTTCCTTTCACTAAGATATGGTAGTTAATGACAGTTTTTTAAATAATTTTCTTTTCTTTGCGTCCTCCATGCCCATTTCTATATCATGTCATGATATACCTAATATCACATGATTTTGATCTGCGTGGCCAGGTTCTCAGCATAGTTAATGCGAGTAATATCCGAGCGAATGCAAGGATATTGTATGGCCACACTGTAAAAAATTTCCGTAAAATATACAGTATACTACCGTAAACATGGACGGTATATCACTGTAGTCTTACTCACAGTTCCATACCGTATATTTGATACCAAAAAACGGTATTCAACTGTAAAAATATTCAGGACTGTAATCCACCCAATCTACGGTCAGTTTACAGTATAAATCTGTAAATATGGACATATTAGATACACTTAGATTAACTCCAATATCAGCAACAAATCAAAGTGGAGAATAAAATACAAGAGATAACTTCATCAAAATGTGTAATAGAAATTCATCGATCTCCTGCGAAGTTCCTGCCATTTAAAGCACATTTATTCTCAAGTTGTCATGACATCAATATCATAAAGGGGATTAGACACCACTTTCATAGGATATTTCTAAAGCATATGTAGGATTGACTTCATCCTACTATATCAAATGCAGCCTTGTACTGTCAGATTCTGATCAGTATTCCTGTAAAATAGTTTGCACTAATAACATTAGAGTTGCAAAACTTAAATGTTGAAATATCATTGATAATAATTATTAATGATACTAATAAGCCAAAAGGCCGATAGAGAATATATAATGGTAGCCAATACAAAATATTCACTTTTATATTCATAATCTCCTAGGGGCCATTCATAAAATGTCATGTGCACTGAGGGGGTTGGGGGGGGGGGGGATCGGAGGGTCAAGGATTTAGGAAATTCTGCATATATGCTCTTTCTTTGATCAATTACATAAAGGTTTGGGAGGAGGGGTTAGAGGTTTGAAATTTCAGAAATTCTGCATACATACTCTGTAGGTGGCCCTCTACATATAACAATTCTCAAGAACCTCAATAACAAGATTTCTGGTATATGTATAATGAAGGGCTGTGCAAATAGTATATTTTATACAGCTTTGCTCCTCTGTATTTACAGGTCTGAACCGTTTTCAAAATACAGTTTATTACAGTGAAAATTCATGGTCTGAAATATATTACAGGTTTAAACCGTTAGGAAAATACAGTCTAGGACAGTTATAATTTACGGTCAAAAATTTATTACGGTCACCCGTACAATTTACGGTATTTCCCTGGCACCCCAGTTGCCTGGGAAACACCGTAAAATTCACGGGAAATTTTTTACAGTGCATTATGAACATGCCGTCAATGTAGATAGAATGTATTGCAGTGTGTCAGTAGGTACGAGCGAATGCGTTAGATTTAGCAAAAGAAACAAGGTACGAGGACCCCTCCCAATTAGGTTAACTAGTTTCACTTGTACTATACACCTCTAAATATTCGTAAATAATCAACAACTTACCAAAATAAGTTGATGTCAAGGCGAAAATCAAACTAGACTGGTAGTGCGGAAGTCACTTTCTGCTACTTCCTTAATCTGGTTCCTGGGTCATTCGCTAGCCACACTGTACCACTCCAGTTTATCGCACCGCATAGTTTGCCCAAGTGATGCAGTGTGTTCAGTAGCGTGCTTTACCGCAATATTAATAGCCACGATTTCGTAAATAGAATTAAAACACTTAGAAAATTCTTTTCATTGCAAATGTTAGTCTCATTATATTATTTGTTAATTTTCTGTTTGATTTTTTTGTCCGGATATAAATTCTTGACAATTTATTTTCGTATTTCAGTTATTACACGAATTCGCCTTGCTATGTATCGTAATATCACTTGGCACTTCCTATAATTGTTGTTACATTGCTGTAAATTGCTATGCTAGTCTTATTTAACAATTATGGTCCACCTTTTCATGTTAATCCACAAATGTCAAATAACATATGTTTGCATAAATATTTACTATCGATCGTCTTTGTTTACATTTCGTAACAACCGTTTACGCATGGTATCGCGGCATCGCGTCATAAATAGGTCAGTCATTTTCTTAACCAATCAAAATGAGTCTTCAAAGTGTGGTGGTATGGTGCCATACCGGCACAGTATGGTGGTACAGCTCAACTACCACTTGCATAGCAGAGGTTGGTATTTGAAGTATTTTTAGGCACAGGTGTATAGTACACAAAGATATGACAAGAAAGGCGCGGGACATTTGCAGACGACACCACGATGTATAAATCCCGTAACGATTTGTTTGAAACGACCTAAAACTCATGAGTGAATGATGCACCTAAAATAAGCTTACACTTAACTTTTTAAAAAGTCTAGTCACATTCACCTCTGCGAGAAAAGAACTGAAAAACCAAGAAATGAAAATAAAACTGGTAGATGAAGAATTGCAGCAGGTCAGGTCCCACAAGTATCTTGGTCTCACACTCGATCAGATGCTAACTTACAAAAATCACATAGTGAACCTGATACAGTTGATATCACACAAACTACCCCTTTTGTTTACACCGTATATAACTGACCATGCATATCTTCTGATATACAAGACATATCTTTGACATTCTGTATGACTCAAGTATAACTGCTGATAAAGGTAAACTACAGCTATTACAGAATAACACAATACATATTATCACAGAAAGTGGAAGTAGAACAAATATAGCAGCTTTGTATAGATCGGTTCAACTACCAATGTTAGAAGCCTGTACTGGCATCAGGTTCACAGGCAATAATGTCAGTCCAGATACTTATAGAATCATATCACTACTGCACTTACCTAGCGAAATGAAGAGGAGTGAGACTGGCTGAGTGAATAACATATTCTATTATAGACATTAGATATTTTATGAACATTTTATGCAATATGATAAGAATAATTATATAAAATTTAAAATATGGGGTATAATTTAAAAGTAAATTAGTAAAAAGTACTTTGTGGGGAGTGGTGGGTGGACTAAAAGATTTTGGTTATATTTGTGTGGTATGTTGATGTGTGTAATTTGGGTGAGAAATGATTTTGAGAATTTTTAAAGTGATGGTGGTGAAGCATAAAAAGACTTTTATTCATACTGGCGAGCCCTCAGACTGGCGACTAAAATGTGTAAGACGCGGCAGATGATCTATTCCATTCTGCTGTACAACCACAAATAGAGACACTGCACAAAACCTACCGCTTTACATATGTATTCGAAACGCGTCGTAGACGGCTTATCTAGTGGCATATATAGATGTCCATGGTGCGGTCTTATAAATGTCATATATACGCCTGATTCCGTTGTATATACACCACCATCCAATAGTTCCGATTTTTGCAACTTGGGGACACAACTGGTAGCATATTTCATTTGCCATTAACCATCCAAGTCTGTATTATATGAAAATTGCAATCTTACGTTACCAATTTATTTTATAAAAACCTAATTATGTATATATTGATTAATTACACACAGAAAAGCTTCTATTATGTTGTTTTTTTAATTGTTTTTCTAATAGATCTTACTTTAAAACACCATTTCAATGTGTGGACAGTCAGGCTTACTATATAATAGCCTCCCGACCAGTGTCTCTGTGCGCCTGAAGTCCGACTCCCGATTCCGACTCCGACTCCGACTCCGCCCCCGCCTTGTAAGAAGTAGTGTGAATGCGGCCGCCACCCTCACAGCCACCCGCTCAGCCGCCCGCTGACACAAGCCGAGCGGCCGCTAATCCGTCTACACACACTGTTTCTGTTTTTGGTCTTTTGTTTTTTTGTGTTTGGCACTTTTTGTATTTTTATATTTTTTATTTATATACCCTTGTTTTTCAGGGGGTGTCGTTGTTTCTGAAGTTTTCATCTTTCTCATTCGTGGTTTCGACCCTCCATTGGGGTCTCATCAGATACGGTGTGGCCTGGTTTTTTTATGCTTCTCCTTCTTTTGTGGTCTTTATTTCCCCGGCTCGTGTTTCAGGGAAAAGGGACTAGAACCCCTTTGTCCTTGGTTACTCTCTATTATTAGTCTCCAGTTCGACCGTTCTCAACATATATCGTTAGGTTTTAAAAATCTTTTCGTTCTCACATGATATCCCATATTTGTTGGAATTTTTTTTCCCAACAAGCATGGGATATCATGTGAGAACGAAAATATTTTCAAAACCTCAGACTGTCGACTAGTCTCAACCAGTTTACAACACAATGAAATTACAGAGATAAACTTTTCCATATGATCTGACGCTTTTGTCACAAAAATTTTAAGATTGAAATTAAAATCAAGGTGTTGGATGGGTGGGAAAAATTTGAATGGATGTATGGAATAGAATTGAAATATGTAATTAACAGGAATTAACTTGAATTGGAGAGTTCTAGGTCTGAATAGCGTTCATTATGGCCGTAGAGATGGGCTCCTGTGGGGCCTTGATGTACTTCTCGTACACCACTGATCTCCAACCCCGAACTGTTTTATCTGTAGTTCGGGGACTCTGGCTGCGAAGGCTTATGTTGTTGCGCCTTTCCTGGGTGAGTGGAGTGGAAACCTTTGCAGGTCTGCTCAATTGCCCTTGAGACACTGGCTCCATCTGGTGCGCACTAGCGATGCGGGCAGTGGGGCACGATTGGCCAGCATCAGGAGAGGCTCACCTGGGTCTTGGGTTGGGACCCTGGCAATTGCTTCCGTTGTCGCGCGCACCACACATAGATCCTGTGGCGCAGCTGCTGCCACCTGTACCTGTTTTGTACCTGTTTTGTATTTTTGAAGATTCTTCCCCGCCTTGATTCTTATTGTCCTGATATTGTCCCGAAGTATTGGTCGCCTCTTGTGAGGTGCCACGTAGACTGGAACTTGTTTTCGATTGGTGGGATGATCTCCGTTTGTCTCAGGGCAGCCCTAGACATTACCATGATGGCCGCCTTGACTGTGACGTCGATCGTTGGGTGTGTTAAGCTGAGTACGACATATGTATCAGCGATGGGGGTCCTTGGCCCTACTTGTGGCTGTGTATGTCTTGTCCCTGTACAGCACGTCAATCGCCCTGTCGACACGGGGGTGGTTGAGGGAGTGTGTCCGGGCCCCTGCCAGCTGGAGGTAACTTCTTACGTGGGCCACCTTGTTCCTTATTGTTGACGGGTTCAAGCCGCATGTCGCCCATGTCTCGACAATGGCGCACGCCTGCTGATGTGTGACCCCGGGGGAGGGGGGGGGGATTCCAGCCCGAGGACCAGCGCTCTGCGTTCATCTTTGGCACCAGGGCGAACTCCTGTCTCCGCGCTGCCCTTTCCAGAAGTGGATACAGCTCCGGAACTGCAGTATATGGGAGATGAGATATTGTCAAACATATGTGTAACAGGGACGACATTAATAAGTGAACCCCGTGTGAACAGATGTGCTACTTGATTATAGTACTTGTCAGATGAGCTCTGCTAAGGGCATCTGCCGTGCTATTATCTACTCCTGGAACATATTCATAAGTGATATCAATATCACACAGGGCCTGAGCCACCCAGGCTGATCTAACACAATCCAGCAGGACTGAGCCAGTTTGAAACACGCCCACGGCCATGATATTATCACAAAATATGCATCAGCATGCGACACCAGCTGCATGGAGTTGTCCCATTACACCCACTGCCATATAAGGAATAGAGTAGACCAAGTAGCCAATGACTGCATTCGCAGCAAACCCCGACCTTCACCCTGACCTCCTTACATGATATTTACCTAGAATCTAGTGGGCCACAACCACCCTCCCAGGCTATGCAGGGCCACCACCACGTTGGCCGCCTCCAGATGGGCAATGTTGTTTACACCGTCATCGTGGGGAGTGACCTGTCCAGTGTACACGTACCTTCCGTCGGTGTCGCCTACACCCAACGGGCAGGCATCGACATAGATGTCCTTGGTGAATGCTCGAGACGGGATGATGCCCACGCCATTCCATCCTGCCGCAAACTCGCAGAACCATGCGAAATCTTTCCCCATGTTGGCGTTCACGTACAGGTACCATCCCCGGAGTGCGTCAAGGAAACGTCCCACGAACCGCCGGGCGGGCAGGATGCACTTGGCTACTTGAATGATTGCACCTATGATGCTTTGTAGCTAGCATTTTAACATAGATTTCCTATTGAGGCATGCTTGCACTTTACCTTTTATGTCGAGTAGCTTGTCGTCGGGGACTGTGATGCTCATTGTCTCCATGTCCAATTCAAATCCGAGCCACCTGACGCGTCTGGTTGGCGCTTGGCCCTTTCCCTCAGCTTCCGGGAGGCCCAGCTTGCGTAGGAAGTCCTGGGCGACCTTGTAGTCCCTGGCAGCTGTTGGGGGTGGAAGAAACAATAATTATGTCTTTAAGGTACATCTTGGCACACACACCAAGGTCTTTTAGCATTTCCACGATTGTATCTGCAACCCACTGGACATGGTTAGATGAGGCCTGGTACCTGAACGGGACCGCTGTGTCTAGATAGTACGCCCCCTTCCAGGCTACGAGAAGGTGAGGCCAGTCCAGCGGGTCGGTACAGAAATGTTTGTAGGCTCTTTCTATGTCTAGGGTTGGTATGTAGTGCGGCCTGCCCCCTTTAGTACTTCTGCAAGGCCTTCGTGGCACCATGGGAAGGCTGTGTGATCTGACATTCCCCATGACAGTATTCTTGAAAATGTAGCTGTTAATACTCTTGTCCATGGGGAGCGTTATGTCGGAGATTATCCTCCTATCAGTAGTGTCCCTCTTTGGCCTACTCATCAGTGGGGATACATGGCCCCACCCTTCAAATGGGTTTTGTGCAAAAGGGCCGATTAGTCCCCCTAGTTCCGTTTCTTTTGTGAGAAAGGCTTCGATCTGTTCGGGGAATAGGTTTGTGCTTGGGTGGTTGTCAATGCGGCCCGTGTCACCGAGATGAAATCTGGCATACCTTCGTTATCACCCGATGTCGTTGGATAATCCTGACTTGTGCAGCAGTGCTGGTCATTCTTGCTGGGGACGAAGCAAGGGGCCAAGTCGTACCAGCCTTCGTTGTACTGTGTGTCCCCTCCAGCTTCCCCTTATCCTTGTCGCCGGTACCACCTCGGGTTGCTGCTGTGTACTGTCCTGCTCGTAGGCGCCTCCATGTTGTTAAAGACTGTAGCTGGTGCCCGGCGAGCATGTGACGTGGTGGGCCACGTTGAGTCTCCAAGCTGATTCTCTGTTGTGGGCCGTGCTGGTTCCCTGCCTTGGGTCTGAGCTTTCAGTGCTTTCGAGCTCGTATGAGCCCAATCTGTGGCATAGCCCCATGTCGTGACTGTGTACATCAGCCGGTGCACCCCCACCTCCTATGTTGTGTGGTGTGCTGACTGTCCATTTATTCTTTGGTCCTACGTTGTGCCTGTGGTGTCTGTCTCGGGTAGCTTTGTTGCTGGGCCGACTCCTCATTCTTGCATCGGCACACAGTGGCACTGTTTGGGAGATTGCAATTAACCATGTACAAGCAAAAAGAACAGTAGTGCATTACTTGGATGCTCCCCTCTGTGTTATGTTACCAGTATGTGCAACCTTTCTGTGAGTTGTATGATCTGCATCTGTTGCCGATGTTTACCGGGGACCCATCCTGGTCGTGGCTCCTGATTCCTGATCTAGCCACCACTGGTGCAATGGCCGTCCTCATTCTTGAATTTATTTTTTTATTATCAGCGACTCTCGAGATGTCGAGCTTTTCAGGCACTCCATATATGATAGCTCTTTTACATTGATTCATTCATTGTAGAATTGAAAAATTCTTCTCCTCAACCAGGAGGTAGAGATACAAGTGTAATAATACAATAGTTAGGACATGAAAAGGATGAAATTAGATGCACGAGAAAATCAAGCAGTCTAAGGCTATTCTTGCTCAGATCACAGTTTCTTTATACTCTTTTTGAAGTTATCCTTATCCTGTATGTGTTGTATTTCATTCGGTAAAGCGTTCCAGAGTCTGGCTCCCCTCTGATAGGGGCTGTTATTCTGTATTTTCTGATCGTCCTTCCATTTGACCTCACACGTAATTTGTCCACCTGTGGACCTCGTCCCAGGGCCTCTCGCTGGCGTCCTGGGCGACATCGTGCGGATGGGAGATAATGTTGTGCAGATCAGCCTGGCTTTAGGCCTGATTATATTTAAGGAGAGCCACAGCAGTCACCAAATACTCTATGGGAGTAGGCGGCCCTCACATCTAGCTTTGCCTTTAATGTATTGCATGACTCTCTCTGAATAAACATATATGGTTTGAGAAGGAGTGTTTCACTGAACATATCGTTAGCAAGTGCTACTTTACCATCAGTCTGATGGACTTGCATCTTCTCTTTTTGTAGATGCTGCTCAATGACGTCTGTCCTGTCCGAGTGTATGCGATCTGTTCTGAATGCTGTGTCGCCTGCTCTGTGTGTCCCCATCTGCCAGCCCGGTTGTGTCTGCTGTCTCAGAGGTGTGGAGCTGTTTACTGGGTTGATCTAGCTCAAAATTTTCCACTTCCCGCACTGGCTGCGGGAAGAAAGACCACAGAAGAGTACCTACCACACCTATGCCTGATGAGACTGTTGATCAGTCGAAACCACTATAGCTACACGAGGGTATGAACGCCCTCAACGATCCACCAAATCTGACGTTTTGTACAAAAACGTCGGAAAACATCACGGGCCGACTGGTTCGGCAAGTGACTAAGAACATCAGTAACACATCTATAGAAAAAACTGGTACGGTGGAAACACGGTTTTCTCCCCACTACCTAGGATTGACGGCAACGCCAATTCACCCACTCATCCTGGCTCTAGTTTACACAGAGCCAGGATAACACACCTTGACAGCTACACTGTCATACACAGACACCGGGCTGGGATACTGCCCAGCAAGGTTAAAAATCAGCACTCACCGTGGTTTTCCTCCTTGTCCACATAGGACTCGGCATTAGGGGAAGTGAAACAACCCCTATCTATGAGTTTACAAGGTTTAAACTCCGTAGGAACTGTGTGGACACATAGACACCACTCGATCACATTGGCGGGCGACACGGCCGTGTCGAACGCGTTTGGTCGTACAAAACAACAAAGCGGTCACATGATACGCACGTGACGGCTCGACCAATCTGAAGCGTTAAAAGTTGGGTAAGCAGATCCGGCCGCAAAAACCACCGCGGCCCGACTCCCCGTTTCTCTCTATCAGTGGTCGCATAGCGGTGGGATTGGACTGACTCCGGATACGCCGCGTCTTACAAAATCATGTCTTAGAAAGATACTTCATTGTCAATACATATCGATCTTTTAGCAGATTTGTGGTGGATTGGCAAGGAAATGGATAGGGGGGGTTGACCCCTGGGGCCCTGGTCCACCTTCAACCGTTGCTTCTTCACCATGTTTGTTGTCTTGCTTGCCACGTGTGTCTTGGGTGGCATGTTTTTGTAATCCCAATTGCCAAATACCCTTTCAACCCTTCACTATCACCTGACATGAACCGCCTAAAAATGTGATTAGTTCAGTCACTGATCATTTTACACCTCCAGTGATGTCATACTTTCACTGATAAGTTCCGCATTCAGTATCCACGAGTTGCATCTACTCTGTGTTTCCTCCAGTGAGAACAGACTGCAGATTGGTGGTAATCCTTCGAATAACAGAGCAGAAAGTCCACACACCAATATAAGCAGGCCGCTCTTACTCCAGGTAGAATAAGGCTTCCAGTGCCTGCAGGAGGGAATGCGCAGCTCCTTCATGCTGCTCACAATGCTCGCTCGGTAAATGGCTTCCAGATAATTCTTTCTTACTGACTAGTTTTGTAGGCACACCTCTCTCTTAAATAAACTGTCGAACCTATAGGCTCAACGCTTCCTCATCAGGTGAGGTACAACTCCTTATAAAGTGCAGGTAAATATGGCCTTTTCTGTTTCATACATTTTCACTTTATAGCCCACGTCTTATTTTAGTCAACTATTCTTCTCAATCTTGACGCACATGCACACAGTGCACTATGGCCTCTCAACAACTTCATGGGAATTCCTCATGTAGATAAGAAATCTTTCAACATGGCATTTTTGGGAGTATGGAAACTACACAGCATGAACATTTCTGTTTACTTAAATAATGTAACGCGCTGTATGCTGGGATACACTGGTGGGAATTCCAACCTAAAAATGGCACCCTTTCACAGTCCCAGTTTGAGAGCCTGAGTGCCCTGGCCCTAATGACAACGCGATGTACTACAGTCTACGGCAGAGGCAGCAAGGGCAACTGGCGAGACACGGAGGCAGCAGCTGGGTGGCCCGGCAGCTTGGCGGCTGGGTGGTGCTAGGGCAGGCAAGGTAGTGTGGTTGTACGGGGATAGGGTAACTTATATGAAAGTTATAAGAAACCTGAAAGTGGAGACGAAGGTGCTTTGGGCAGAAATTCAGCACTAGTGTGTGCTATACACATTTGTAACATCAATGCTTTTCTTTATTTACCTTCACCAGATACACCTCTGACTGATGCTGGTGTTGAGTCCATTGCACGCCTGCATGATTCTGAATCAGTAGACCAGGAATCAGCACCCACTGCAGAGCCAGAGTCATCGGAGGCAGATGAGGCACTTACCCAACCACATCCACATCGCCACCGAGGACCACAAAGTAATACAAACTTCTCTCAAGATGAAAAAGAAGCTATTATCGAGTACCCCCAGCAGCATCCGGAACTAGATTCCAAACGGGTGCCTGGCTACTGCGCTGCTTCCCTAAAAGACTGGCTGTGGATGGAGAAGGCATGGTCCATGGACTGCACACCACAAGAACTGAAAACCTGGTAGGAGAGTATGCGGACAAAGCTTGACAAGATCTGAAAGCTGGTGTCCAAATCCTGCCAGGGTGTGGAAATGCTGACGCCGATTGAGAGGTGGATCCTGGCCACATTGCAATTCCTGGTTCCACACATCACCATACTGAGAAGTCCCACTGTTCAATCAAACAGAGAGTCTCAGTGGCACCCAGTAATCTGGTGCCAGTGCTTCAGCTCCATCGCCTTCTGTACCTTCGGACGACAACCTTCTGACAGTCATATCACCACCAGTTACACCATCTCCTGCATAGGATGGGGCGGAGGCTGATCCTGACACACTTATGAATATGCTTGTGTCATTCCTCAAGGAAGTTGTGAAGCCAAAGCCGGTAGTTTTCAGTCAGAGTTTTGGTTTGACGGTGTACATAGAGAATACCCTGAACAAACTACAAGAACACCACCAGTTCGAGGCGGGGTGGCATATCATCAGTATCCTTCAGGAATGTCAGGCCACCAACAACAATGATTTGGCAGCAGAGAGGCTGCGGGTAATGGTAGATGATGTGGACACACGTCAACCGCAGCCATGGTTCGTTGGAGAGCAGCAGCAGTCTCAGCAGTCAACACATCAGTGGCAGCCACCTCCATCACAGTGGCCTGCACATGTTACCTCCCTGCCAGGCCTGTGGCACTCCCTAGACAGGCGTTGGGTGCAGCAGCACTTCCTGACTATGGACATTGCCTGTCCACTGCCACAAACTCCTCCCCCATCCTGCCTGCTGTCCCCACCAACATCTACACAAGAGGAGTCTGCCTCCACCGATCGGCAGCTGTCCACATCCATGCAGAGGTTGATTGTCGTTGAATGATATATCATTCTCCCAGCTGGTTCGATCCCAGTCGTTCTCATCGCTATTTGATTCTAGCTGTATCCCAAGCCCCATACCCCAAGCAGAAAGGGGAGTGATGAACTGTGGGATAATGTCTATGAACTTTTTACAATTTACCCTTATTCATTTTGTATGTGCCTTTGTATATTGTTGCCTTGTGAAAGGGATACACATGTGATTATTAATACTCACTGATGCTGATGATACAATGTTTTTGTTAATAAATTTCTCATAAAAACTCATAATACGAACAAATTGATTAGAATTGCAATGGTTTAACTTTTAATCAATTCAAATATACCATAACTTTGAGCTAAAAACAATGAACTCAATATATTAAAGAGTATCATTATCAATTCTTTATTACGAAGTTAGCAAACTTTTATACATGCATGCATTTTACCCCTGCATGATTCAGCATGACGGAGCAGGCAAAAAGGATAGGTCTATCCCTGCCTACAAGTACAAAATTGCTAAGGAAGAGAGTTCCATGGTTCTACACTTCTTCGAAGAAGAGAAGGAGATGGTGATGGTCAAGTCCCTGCACCAGAATCCCATCTTGTATGCTGACAGGGTTCAGGGATGAAGCGGCGAAGGACAGGACATGGATGGAGCAGGCGAATAGGATAGGTTGATCCCCGCTGAGAAGCACAACCAGCGAGGAGGGCAGGTCCATGGTTCTACACCAACTTCTTTGAGGAAGAGAAGGAGATGGCAATCAAGTCCCTGCACCAGACCCACATCGGTACTATGGAGAGGTGTTTAGGCGACTTGAGGTGAAGGCAAGGCAAGGTGTTGCCTCGCGAACGCACTGGGAAGCACTGAGGAAACTATGCGGAGCGCACTTTTATACATTGAGGATACTGTCGGGAAGCTGCTGTGGAGGAAAGAGTGAGGAGGGACCACATTTGGTTGTAACTTACCCTAAGTTGCCTTAACTCAACCTGTGCATCATAAGTAATCTTAAGTGAACAGAATCCGAGTTGTGAGCAACATTAGTGGCCTTGCATCAACGTGACCTTGTTGGCGACCTGTCGGGTTTTGAACATAGGTCAACGCAGGGTGGACCCATGGCGGCATGCTGACCAGACCCCGATAAGACCATGTCAATATACAGCAGCCTCTACTCAATGTGGTGCACCTTCAGCCGAAGGCTTTTTTTAGGCACAGTGGGCAAAAACCATAAAAATATCATAAAAGTACCACAGAAACTTTCACCCAAAATTCAATGCCGGGACGGTCGGGGTGATGGTGCCAACCTAGTGTTACCCTGACCCCAAAATATCTATTCTACCTGTAAACTCGGTACATCAACTGACTTTCCCGGCTTTGCCTTGAACCCAAAATGTCTAGTTTACCTGTAAAGTCGAGTTCTGTAGATGAGATGGCAAAATAAGAGAAGGATGAAAAGAAAATCTGAGAGGACTGTCCACCTACCTTACAAAACACCTCAGTAATCAGCATCAATGAAGGTGACCTCTGGTAGTCCGGGACCTTGTAGACTTATCCAGCACCCCGCGCGTGTCAATACATACATTATACAAGAGCCGACAGAACATAAGGTAGATTATACTTCCCAGTTGGAACTGGAGCTGAACGATCTCACAGTTGGCGACCTAGAAAAGGTGAGTCGTATAAAAATGCGATATTAAGTCCAATGCACACCAACCGATTCAGGGTTGAATGATTAGTTCCCAAATCGTATAGGAGTCAGGGAACTCGTCGCAGGCAGAATGGACTCGACCAGCGGCCATCTCAGGGGGATACCAGAGAGGGGTTAGTGGGAGTAAGTCCCAAGCAAATCAGTCTATACTTACCGTCTGACGGCACCTGACGGTTGACGGAAGCAAAAAACCTTTTACAAACATATACTTACCGACAGAGATACTATGTTCCACTCCGCCGACTGCGTTACGATTCTAGACGTTGGTCAATTTGGTTGCACTGATCAGTGAGGGACCACATCCTACCGCATATCTGAGTGCGGCACCCCATTTCTCCTTACCCAACGACTAATCCATGCTAATTATGGGCCAATATTGGTACTCACCCCGCACTCCGTTGTTACCGACTGGATTTATCGACATGTTGATTAACCTTTGGCGAGCGATTTAGGAACATCGCCCGATAACTCGTCGGCTTCAAAAGAACATCTGAAGGGGGTGGTTTCACTAATCGTTGGCTGACTCTGGCCTACCTGCCCTACATCTACAGACTAGGGCCGACTATGTAAAGTGGGATTCACATGTAGAGACTTAAGCCTACAAGGCATAGACATTTGTTCCCGATTCATCCCGACGATCGGCTCGGTGAGAATCGGAAATAAACTGTCGATGTCTTATAGGTATAGACATCGACATGTAGACTGTTCCCGATCAGATCCTTGTATAACCTCATAAACGACCCGGGATGAGATCAAAGATATCGACCGGGAGCCGGACCCGTCTGGGCCCCGGGCCGGGTGATGGGTCTATATAGGCAATGATGCAAAGTTTAATGACTTCTGTTCTATTTCAGATATCAGAAAACGGGTTTCATATCTATAATCACCTCTGGTTCACCTACAAATCGATATAAGGAACATCTAAATCGGACTGGGGGATAAGTGCCATCGCTATTCAAACGGCCAACTCAGAATCGGGAGCAGTCGGTAAAAGTGCGTACATCGAAATCTTAAGTTCAGGGAGAGTCGGTCATATCTGACATGGCGGTGATGCCTGACTTGTCGGGAAAAGCAATAAAATCGGGTTGGTAAAGTGCGTACATCCACCCGATTGATGCAGATTCTCACCGACCCGACAGATCCGTCGGGCAAAGGTAGAATCGTGCGCAGTCGTCGGGTCTATGTCTTATAGGTTTAATGTACCTGAGACGGATGTACTTAATACCTTCTCTCTAGTCTCAGTACAAGATTCTCATGGCAAGGTCCTTATACCAGTCTCAAGGAAAAATGGCGGATTTGATTCACATGGAAGGACACACATAGTACATAGTCTCAGACATAGTCAAAGTGAACACTCACCCTGACAGTCAGGTACATTTGAGGTGAATGGTTTGAAGAACATGTGACCCTGCTTGCTGGTCTCCTATTGGCTAAATTGGGTACTCAGTCGGCGACCCAGCAATAGGTCCACCTATCTCACCCAAATGCCCCTATAAATTTCAAACGTGTTTAAAATCGAAATCTCATGAGATTCTATACCTGTTTAGGGGTTATTGTCGCCGCCAATTGCATGGAAAATAACTTGTCTCAAAGAAATGGAACCATACCATTCAGACAAGGAGATTGTGTTCCAATACAAAATCCCAGCAGGATTTGTCTCAGACAAGCACCCTCTAAGGTACAGGAATCAAACCGTGTGAATCCCACTTTAGGATGCCTCACCTGAGACAAAGTACATTTCCTTTGTCGCCGATAAAGGGACATCCATGTTCCGAAATCGGTAGATGTGCATTGGACTTAAAAGGGCCATTCAATCAAAGGAGCACGGGAAAATGTGCAACAGTAAGACCAGTTTTAAATACTTTGGTTAACCAGAAGGTAACAAAAACTAAAATCATCGATGATTCAAAGCTGACGCGCACACAAGGCTCGTCACCCAGTGACCGATATGTTATTGTTAGTTGTTTGGCCTGGTATCTTTAAAGGAACGAAGTAAGCAATTAATGTGTTATGAAGATGTTAGGCAGGCCATTCAAAGCTCGAACAAATATTTTCTTGGCAGCAGTTACTGTCTAAGTCTAGCTCATGTTTTATTAGCAGTTACTGTCTAAGTCTAGCTCATGTTTTATTAGCAGTTACTGTCTAAGTCTAGCTCATGTTTTATTCATGTTTTTTTTTTAAATCAAGAGAACACTTATCTGACGTAACAGCAGGCAAACCATGCTGGGTACCTAGTTATTCACTAGAGGGCGCGTCCGACAGGGGGAATCAACCAATGGACAAACGGGCCATCATTTGGCATAACACCGGCAGGTCGGCTACCCACTGCGCTCGGCAAACTCCTCTCACAGTAACGCAACCTGCCCGTCGTGCGATAAATACCAACACTACTAAATCAAGTTCAGTTTAGTATCTATATCCTAGCCCGTTTCCAATAATTCATTTATTGCCCTCTTGCAATAATTAACACTTTACTGTACGCTTGGCTGAATAGAGTGACCCAGCGTTAAGCCTATGGCGTTTTTTATCAGGCTGAGGATAAATACACTGTATGAAAAATGTATATATTCCATCTATACACCACCGCGTAAAAGCATGTATACAATGTATATTAATATGTTATACGGGATATGTGTCGCATACATGTAACGTTCATATATTTCTAACATATGGCATACACATGTTAAATATATAGTAAACATAGCATGATTCCACATACATATACATATTATATAAAAGATTAAAAAAAGGTTTACCCAGTCCCCTATAGGCTCCAGATTTATCAGTGCATTGTGTATAGGAAAGCAGATGGGGGCAGACGAACGTGTGTGGGACGTGTGTGGGGACTTAAGGCCCGGCCCCACTGAAGCGACGCGATCGTCGCACACGTTTTATGAGACCATAAACGGCCGACCGGCGCCGTTTATGGCCCCAAGTGCGATGGATTCATCGCACTCAATCGCAAGAAAAACCAAGGGTATGCCCCACTGGTGCGATGAAATCATCGCAATGCCTCTGACTTCAACAAATTTGAAAACGACCCCTGTTCATAGTGTATCTTCTTTTATAATTTTGAAATTATATTGGGCTTCATATGAGTTAATGAACTTTTTAAAACTCTGACATGATCATAAATGCATAATATTAACTAATTTCAGATACATAGACCAGGGATTACGACCACCCGTAATCTCCGCCTGGTGAATTACACACTCCCAATCTCCACCATATCTGATAATAAATGTTTAGAGAGCAAGTGCCACTCTATGAAATACTGCGTACTCATGCGACGAATCCGTCGCACATCATGAACATTATAAGATGTGCGATGCGATGAATCCATCGCATCGCACACGATCGGACATGTGCGCAAGTCCGGCCCCACAGGAGCGATTGTGTGCGATGCGACGGGCGCCGCCGTTTTTATGACCCTCGCCGGCCGTTTATGACTTTTTATTGACTTGCGACAATCGCATCGCACCATTTAAATTATTCTAATATTGTGATGCTATTTAATTTCCTTGAAAGGGATGAGATTCAGAACTGCACTCGAATCCTAAATTAAACAATACTCCCCTTGTTTGGATGTGCTGTTATCATCGCTCTGCTTCGCCTCGATGATGATGACTGCGCATTCAAACTTCTGGAGAATTGTTTATTTATATGATTCTGGATCAAGTTCTATATAAAGATTTATCCACATACACTCTATATGATATAAATATAACATACAGGATGAATACTCCTGGTAACTTTATGAGCCCATGCTCACCAAGTAAAGATGATATGTTGATTTATGTCTCTGTAAGTAGCATGTATTGTTTATAACAAATGCCAATATTATGCCCTATTGAAGTTATTGTTCAACTATTTGTCTACAATATATTCCAAGTCATCAACTTCATAGAGTAATAATCATTATGATGAAAATGTATTGTTTTACCTTTTCCAGACAATGGAGGACCACTTTTCATTGAATTAACCCAATAAGAAAAACTCATAGTGGTTATTTTTATTTGAGGAACTATGGACCTGTAGTGTTGCAGAAAGCATCAAGCTCATTAAAGCTTATAAGAGAGTTTCTAACAATCCAAGCTAAAGAGTCTCGCAATGCTGTGTTTTCTATAGTCTTAAACAATATATCTGGTGTATCTGGTCCAAAATGATTAATTCTTGATCCCCAATAGTGCAGCAATCGGATCTCCTCGTCCAGTGCTTCAAAACGTCTGCCATGGTTGATCAGGTTATGGTGAATGCTTGCCAGGACACGACTTGGACGGTAAACTGGTTTATCTAAGTCGTTTGCAGGTTCTGGGGTCATACGCGTAATTCGTTCAATTGCCATTGTACGTGACCTATCACCATGACCAAGCATAAGGTAATTATGTAACGAGATCTCACTCGCTGAGAAACTCATTGACTTCAGGTAGCGCCGTAGAAAGTTTTCCTTTGTGTCATTGGGCATGAATGGGTATTCATCCATATCGACTGCAATCTGCCAGACAGAATCTCTTTTATACTTGTCAATAATATACTGGTAGCAGGCAACCTGTGCAGTCATTGGTATACGTATATGATTCCAGGCTAAATATGTCACTAATTTTGCATCTATGTATCTTGCCAGCTCATGGAATAGCCTCTCCGAGGTGAATCGGTAATGATCACAGATATATACATGTTCTACGCCTGCCCAGAACATGTAGTGAAGCCATTGCTTTAACTCTCTGATTGTCCATTTGGCTTTGTCAGCTTGATATATCCGCACCTGTAATGCTGCTGATATAAAGAACTTGGTTTTCGCGATGTTCTTACACTTTAGGAGTTTTATTTGCCATTCCGGAATTGAATTACCTTCCTGTAAACTAGCATTTAACCGCTGTAGGCTTTTAGCACAGGACCTTTCATATTCCTCATTAGCAGTTTTCAATTGTTCAAATAAAATTTGTTCTCCAACATAAAAATCTTGCTCAAAATGATTTTTGGATTGATTTGCTTCTAGGTCTGCAAGATCTAAAATAATCGACCTATTCCATTTTGATATATGTTGAAAGAAGCGACGTTTCACTCGAACAGTTCCTCCTTGAAAGAAATTGTTTAATTGACGGAACTTTTGAACGTATTCTTCATTGTCGCTATTTTGGTAAGCAAGGAAATTGAGGCACAGGAACGGAACAACGACCATGATGAAGATGACGCATGGAAGAAAACGTTGATGACACTTGCGATGAAAAAGAGGTCTTAGCAATTTCAGTCGTTTGCCTGGCATTTTCCTATTCCTTTCTATTATGTTATGAATACATGGTATACAATCGTGGTGTTATGTCCTGACTGGCCTTCCAAAACTCCTATAGATGTGTATTATCTCCATATCCGAGCCACCGACAAGCATATCTGAAAAATAAAATGATGGATGATGTATCCTTCAGTACAAAATATCACGACAAACTGTAGTTGCAAATGTCAGACTTCAATAGGTGTGAACTCAAAGATGTGCGGAGCAATGGAAATTTCCTCTATATTACTTGAGCTATAACCGGCACTGCATAGCCACCAATGGGCGTCATACAGCAACCACACAGCGCCATTTTCGTGCCATATTGCTGGTCCGGTGGAACAGGCCAATGACTTTTTACTGTGTAAGAAAAAAGTCAGCAAATTTCCAGTTCAGTATGGGTACTATAACGGTCACTGGTTATAATTTGTCACCAAAAATAAATGTCCTGTACAATATGATAAGAGAATTACGAAACTAAAACTAATATTATAATATTGTCAAAATGTCTATCACCATTCTCAGTCATTCTGACCGTGCATTTTGACACTCCGGATCATATCTCCGTAAATATCCGTCATACAGACACCAAACAAAAACTGCTTAAAAACATGATAAATAAAATAGGAATGTTTGAGAGTTGATTATATGTGGATAACATGGTTTTATTCAAAGTTTTATCACCACAATATACTGAAAATCTATAGATAGGAAACGCGGGCCTTTGCCGTGTTTGTTGTGTGATCTGCTCGCTTCAGCTACGCTTGACTGCGTTGACGGGTAGAACGCTAATTTCCGTTTTATCCGCTAGAAGGCATGGCAGTCTACTGTAGTTCCAGTTTTAACCACCTTCTGGGAGTTTCCAAGTAATTGTCAGAGATTGGGTGACTTTAGATGATGGCGCCACTGAGAAATGACAGATATTTTGGGGTTGACCAGTGAAAACTAAAAGTTTCAAAAATGTTTCCATTAAACCAGGGCTTGCTAAAGTATTTAGCTGTCTTCACCAATCAGAAACCTACTCAGATCAGTTAAAAGGACATTCCTAGCCCCAAAAGGAGTTTCCAAACAATTGGCAGAGTTTGTGTGACTTTAAATGATGGCGCCACTAAGAAATGACAGTTTTTTTAGGTTTACTAGTGAAAACTCATAGTTTCAAAAATGTTCCCAATTAACCAGGCCTTGCTAAAGTATTAAGCGTCTTCCTCAATCTGTAACCTTCACAAAACAGTTAAAATTACAGCTCTAGGCCTTTTGGGGGTTTTCATACAATTGGCAGAGTATAAATGACTTTAACTCATGGCACCCCTCAGAAATCACCCATTTTCAGGGGTCACCCTTGAAACTCCAAAATTTGAAAATATCAGCAGTCTAACCTTATTCCACTATTTAGTTGTCTTCCCCAATGCGAAACAGACTCAGAACAGTTGGAATTACAGTTATAGACCCTCCAGAGGTTACTAAACTCCCTATTATTGCCCCGGGTAAGTAAAGATTAGAAACTAGTCCTGACTAGCTGGCCACATCACGACTGCATGAACCACAGTTTTTCCATTTATAATTGGAGAAACTGAATATAATTTCTGATTTGCATGTAGAAATTGCTGAAATTTCCATTTCTGGCATCGGTTTCCTATTTGAAGATTTATAAAAACTATTAAACTGCAATAATTGTGGGTTACAGTTCAAGGGTCTATCACCATGCAACGTCGGCAACCAGCTAACACCGGAACCTGTAAACAGACTGAATTATGGGATACCTCATTAGGGTCTATAGGCCTTCTGGTGGTTAAATCTACCTGCTGCTACTGTGGTGCCGCCCTGGTGGCATACCTGGAACTTGAGAACAATATCGAGTCATAGAGAGATAAGCCTGCAGGCCTGTGTTGCCAACCCAGGTCATTCAAGTCTGTGCTCAAACCCTATTAAAACTTTCACACTTCTGTGGTAGATGTCTTACCTATTCATCGAACTCAAATCATATTTAAACACGTATAAGGTATACATTCCACTCTGTAAACCAAGCAGATATTTCGGTTCACGATTCGGTCGTTGAGCGATAATACCAGAAAGCTACTATGGCAGATAATGCCTTAACCCTTCGTTCGGTGGTTGCCATGGTGCCTCGTTTTGGTTCGGACGTTCCGTTCCCGAGAGTACATGTACAGTTGGCCCCATCACCGGACCAGTCTAGAACACTGACCTCATAAGACCGTACAGCACTGGACAGTGCACAGTAAAAAAGTAACAATTCCCGGAAAGTGGTTTGTTTACCTGTGACGCTGTCCTCACTGTTGAAAGCCTGCGGTGGGAGAGTGTTGAAAGGTGTGCTGACCTACTTCTCATGGCCGCCTTTTTCAATGTAGCGCTATATAGCCCACGGTTCCGCACCACTGCATCTTCCCAGTGTCTAGTATGAACGGTCAGGATAAGCTGATGTGTCGTGGAGACTCAGGTGGTGGCACCCTGTCCTTCCAGGTGCCTCTCCCCGGTCCTCTGCCTGCTGCAGGCCGCTATTTACCTCCGTTATCACTAGTTATCACCCGCTATCAGCGACTTGACACAGCTCGCGACACGAACTTCTAGATCCGTCAAGGCGCACGGTCAGTGGCCCCCGGTCGAGGTGTGAGCTCGGGCGGGGCGGGAGACAGCAGAGAGAGGGAGGTGGAGATGGGGGAGGCCCGGGGCCGCCCCTGCGTGTTAGTCAGGAGGGCTGCCCATTCTACCTTATTGATTTCTTAGCGTTGCCAACCATTGGTCTCTTGAACATTTCTTAAGGAACCGTACAGGAGCGCCAGGTTAATTAATCCAGGGTACTTCCCTTTGATTAAATTCCTGTTATACACGGTTTCATTCTGTTTCCCCTGACATGATTTTCACTCTATAGCCCGGCGCCCACCAACGCCGATACGCACCGATAGACCTCCCGATAAACATCAATAAAAATGACCATATCGTAGCGTATCGTAGCGTATCGGTGTGCGTCGTAACGTGCTAAAACGGTACAAAGGTGATCATGGTCCCAATGTACCTCACGATGCTGACAGTGCATTATCGAATACAGGGCTTGGTGCAGCATATATAAAATCCTCTTATAATTCCGGAAATAATGCATCTTTAAAAATGATATTTTAAAACTCAGTTCCAAGTTAAAGTATGAAACGATCTATTTAAGACCCTTATATAAATGTCCCCATATTTGCAGGGCAGAATTATCCCTTTGATATACATTCTAGGAAATTTCAGGACTGTTGATTATTTCACTTGTTTTTTCATTCAAATGCGACGCTGAAACACACCGACACACACCGATCAACACAATCGACACATGTACGATTGTCGTAGACACCCTACCATATAGTCCTTTTGGTTGTAGTTGGTTGGTTTGTTTTTTTTGGGGTTTTTTTTGGTGTTTTTTTTTTTTGGGGGGGGGGGGGGGGGGGGGGAGGTCCCCTCGCGTATCGGTGTGTATTGGTAGCGTCATTGTGGAAACTAGACTGCCCTGATATGATCGACGATTCCGCTACGATTTTGCTTTGTATCCGGAGGTCAAAATCGTAGCATATGGGTGTGTATCGTGAGGCTGGAGACCCCCCCCCCCCCCCCCCCCATGTCTCACGGTATTAAAAACGGTACCCAGATATAAATATATCCCAGTTTTGCGCCCAAAGCCCGGAGCGGCGTTAGCGCTGCATCCCTCTCTACAGACCCGGTCCCACTGGTGCGATGCGATCGTTGCACACGTAATATGGCCCCATCAACGCCCCCTCGGTGGTGTTCATGACCGCTATTGCGATGGATTCATCGCACTCAATTGCAAGGAAAATCCAGGGTATGACCAACTGATGCGATGGGTTCCAGTATACCCTGCTGTTCTGTTTATTCGTATGAGCAGAGACTGGCTGCGTTCACACACACCGACCCTTAGTGCTGGACACAGTCTCAGGGCACCGATTCAAAAATCAAAATCACAGCAAACTCGTAGCTCATATCGGGGCAGTTGGTAAGTTTTCTACCATGACGCTGCCAATACACACCGATACTATAGAGGAAAGCAATGAAAGTTTAGGGCTGGAGTTTGTATCCCATCGAGTTTGAATCACATTGTAATTCACGAGGCGAAGCCACGTGTATTGCGTAGCGATTCAAACGAGATGGGTTCGAGGTCCTAAACTTGAATGGGTTTCTGAATTTGTGTCACCCTTCACATTAACTAATGGGCTAACATTTGTGACATAATCCCCCATTGGATATTTTTCCTAACTATCTCATGGGCCTTGGATACGAGTTCCCAATGTTTAGTCTATGGAGACAAAAATACCAGCTGTCAGATAAACACTGATCCGCGAGGGCCCGCTGACGATAGAAACCCCTATGGTAGGGGTTCTGCGACAATCGAACATGAATCGGTTGTCATAGCTTATGGGTTCGTATCGATGTGTATCTGCGAATACCTAGAATATATAATAATAATAATAATAATAATAATAATAATAATAATGATAATGATAATAATAATAATAATGCCGCTCGGCAAATATGGTGAAATTTGATCATAGATAAGGGTCTCAAATCGATCATGTCATACTGTAAGGCGTCCACCTACCACCATATGGCTCCGATAAGTCTAATTGAACAAATTGGACGTTAAACTACCCAAACAAACAAATGGCTCCGATATGGTCTACGATGGACTTCCCGATAAGATATAAAGATCGCGTCAGAAGGTCACCTATAGTCGGGGCAGTTGATCACCTCTCTGTGATTAGACTCCATTGTATAAAGGGTGTCTACGATTTGGTCCCGATGAATCTGTATTGTAGGATGTCTACGATTTTGACTTTTTGTATCGGAGCCATATCGGGAGGGACGATGACTTGATTCAAGGACAACCCGGACCATCAACCAACACTGAACCACCTAACACACAGACTGTTGATGAAATTTGTTCTAATCCTATAGAAAACAATGATGGCATAAGTGATACACTGCATGTCACAGTACCAGATCTACACAAGGATAAAGGTGAACACGATGTTTTGTCTGTAGCAATTGTTAATGGCAATATTGATTCACAATTCAAGTCCAACAGCTACCCCACTTTAATTTACACAGGCCATGTGTCATATCAATAGAACACTCAAAGTTAAGTTCAAAATTGAAAATCAATCCCTTGAACACACCTTTGCACTAACCCAATAGTTCTGGGCGAAGATTTCTTATATAGAACTAAAGGTTTTATTGAATAGCAATCAGAGTCCACTCTTACCCTACAACCAATCAGAGCGGCGAAAGCTTATACTCTACCACCATTCACTGAAAAGACATTGACTGGCGAGGTGCACCTCTCTCATAAGATCTCACGCTCTCTAAGTGGCATTCTGTGTTCCAGTCCAAATAAAGCCACTAGGGCGCCAAGTACACAGTATTTCAGCTAGGTGGCATCACTATAGGAATCTGTGTTTAGCACGGGAGGCAGACCAATCGATTCTCAAGGCTCTAAGCCTAATTTGTTAAGAATTCTTCGTTCGTAGAGCGTAGTGAGAACCTTGTACAGAATAGTACTTGTGTGTGAGATCTTATGAGAGGGGTGCTCCGTAACCAGTCTGCATTCGGTCCATCATGCAAATGGAGTAACTGATTATTTAAAAAGAGATGGTAAGTATGTCTCATATTTAGTGCAGAGATCAATAGTCACACCAAATGAGCACAGCCTGACATCCAATGATTTTGATGAGTATTACAAGTCGCCCATGTAGAATAAAGAAGGCTGAGATAGTGGGCATGTATACTAAAGCCACATTAAATGTTAAAACGGGGCCAATGGATCCACAACACATAGAACCAACCGATGCACCCCTCTCATAAGATCTCACACTCTCTAAGTTGTATTCCTATATACCTATGAGCGAACAACCTATGATTACTTAACGCTGCTGGGGATGGAATAACTTTTGTTTACTGCCCAGGTTGAAGTTACTGCCCAGGTTGACGTTTACTGCACAGGTTGACGTTCAGACGTTCGGTCTTGGGCCTACGCCTTGGGCAATAATTTTTTCAACCCTTACCTCGTAACTTTGACTTATTCCCACCGGAACATAGTTTCCCTCTATTCCGTTCTCTCACTTCGCTCTATGGAGAAGAATTTTTAATAAACAGGGCTTAGAGCCTTGAGAATCCAATGGCCTGGCTCCCGTGCTTAAGACGTACATCAATGCAACCAAAGAGTCCTATAATCTCAATGATACCACCTAGCGGGAATACTGTGTCAGTGGATTCTCAAGGCTCTTAGCCTAGTTCATTAAGAATTCTACTTCCATAGAGCGCAGTGAGAACCTTGTACAGATTACAACTTAGAGAGTGTGAGATCTTATGAGAGGAGTGCACCCATGCAGCGATACTCATAACGATTCATTCTGTTGTGACACGCGTGTAACTATAGTCCTGAGCGTTTAATATGGGACAAAAAACTAGTTTTTTCTAACTTGAAAAAGGGAAAACTCTGTTGTATCGTAAAAAACGGGGCGATTTTTATAAACAAAACATCATTAGAAAGCTAGGACATGGTCCTATCTATTGCTATATATCTTATATACCTGTGTTATGTCTCAGATTTCCTGTCGTAGATAGAACATCGGATATTGCTGGGTAAAGAACACTAAAACATGTTACCTTCCTGTCTTCACAATGATTTAATGAAAAATCTATCACGATGACCCATAAAAATAAATACCTTATCTTCTCAGCTATTTCAAGACAATTAAAATGATACTTATATTGCCAGGCTGTGATAGATATTTCCTGAGATACAGGAGCATTATGACAAATGACAAACACTCCAAACATGCCCTAAAACGTGATTTTCTGATATTATTGAATTTTTAGCACATGGCATAGCTAGAAACGGCCAATATTTACCTTTAAATAATATCTAATCAATAAGATAACCTACTGGTTGTATTCTGTGGGGGTCCATCTACAAATCACTCTTTATTTGAAGTATCTATGCCAAGTATTGACTGAGATAGGACTGAAGCAAAATCACATATTTCTTGCTTACTTATAATGTCAGTGATTCAAGCAGAAATATGACCTCAGGCCAAAGTTCTTTGATAAAATGACAGGTGTCACCACAATTTGAGAATCTTTGGACTGGAAATTTCTGTTATGTATTCTTCATGAAGTTCTCTTGATTTCTATCTACTTAGTTTTCGAAAATATTATCTTTTACAAATGCTGCATTTGATTGAACTATTGTGATTTTACTCATATTAAATGCTCGGGACTATAGACGGCCGTGGCGTCACCTAGCGTTTCACCTTAGAACACCAAGCCGTTGCCGGAATTATCATCACGGGAGATTATACGATCACTTACATCAACTTTGTTTGGAACTTGAACAGTGAGCTTCTCTGGGGAGCAAAGATTAACACCGGTAATGGATCATGGGATCACAGAAGACTAAGAAGTAGCTCAAAACAATTCTAGGGAATGCCACAATATGGCCACATAGCTAAAGACTGCATATAAAATGATAAGTTAGCCTTCAGGTACTTTGTCATTGGAGCTGGCTGTCGAAAATATCAAATGACAGTGGAAGTAGTGATAACAAAATTGGTTATATACATGGATCCTAAGATAACAGAACAATATCTTAAAATGTGTCTCAGGGAAACCAGAACATGGCAACAAAAAACTGCATATAAAAAGGCTCTGTAGTCTTTTGATTCTATATGTCTTTAGAAGTGGCTGTCAGATATGTCAAACAACATGAGCGGCAGGTGTAGCAGGTGTAGCAAAATCGATTATATACCTGGAACCTGATATCAGAAAACACTAATAATAGCTCAAAATATTCCTAAGGGATGCCACAATATGGCCACATAGCAAAAAACTGAATATGAAAAGATTTTATAGTCTTTAGATTATTTAAGAAACAAATATGTGGAAAATTGCAGATGTGTTAAAGGGGCATTAATAGTACACACATGAAAAAGGCTGCTGTAGGCCACTGAGAAGACATATCTTGATTCTATTTGCTGTACTGAGTACTGTACTGAAAGGACAAGAATATGGAGTCCAACACCAAAGTTTAATCTAAAGAGTCATTGTAATACTTAAAAGAACACAGAACCAAGTAATGATTTTCAGCACTCAGAATTATAGGCGTTCAGGCATTTTGACGGTAGGTCTCTTCAACAGCTGTTGTCATGGTAATCCGACCACTTGCCAGAGCGACAACAAGTAGAAATACTAACTAAAAGGATGGATCTACAAGATAAAACAATAAAACAAATGTTTCTAAGGGGGGACAGCCAACTCCTTAAATAAGCCCTATTTCCAGATTGGCCCAGGGACTACTCTGGATAAACCTTTTTTATTTCAAATGTAAACTCCTTCTTCTTTTTTTCAGTTTAAGAAATTCAATTTTCTTGTGTAAAACAAAGAGAATAATTTGGGCCTCATTGACACCAATAAACGGTGATTCAAACCACCCAGCCCCAATGATGATGGTCAATGATGATGTTTTTTTTCATGTCTTTTTTTCATGTTTTTTTCATGTTTCCTATTTTTTTCTTACCTCAGCTGACATCCCTGGGTAAAGCTTCAGGACCATCTTGAAATATATTTAATCATTGTTTTACAGTTCTTTGGTTATTAAACATAAACAGGCCCCTGTATGTCATGTAGTGTCACCTCCAAAGGCCATGCAATCTTTTTACGCAAGGTGCTTACGGGTCACTTATGCTAGCATATTTCACAATCATTGCACTTTGAACTCTTTTTTAACTCATCGAAGACTTGTGACTTTTAGATTTTGATCAACATTTTTCAACCTTTTGTACAGCCTTGGGTTAAAACTAGAGCAGAAACTGTTTTATAATTTTCAGATTATACTCCATGGGTATGGACAGCCACTTCTCTGTCGCTCATTAAATTTTGGTTTCTTTTGTGAGGAGGGGCGACAGGTGGTGGTGGAGGTGGGGCACATGGCTTGCCTGTTGACATGGCGAGTCTGTTATCTGATAATGTGGGCATGGAAAACTGGAGTTAAATCTTTTTATTTTTTTATTCATATGTATATATTTACACGCCCACATATATTGGTGCACCAATATTCTAAGGGCAAATGTCATTTTGGTGTTTTGAGGTAGTCAACATAAAAATCCTTGAAAATCACTTAAAAGACACTTGATTATCAAAACTGCACAAGGGTAAACCTTAACAGTAAGGGAGTAAGAACCCAAACACAGTGGCACATTGTACTATTATGATTCAAGAAACTTAACTGATTCTAATGACAGATTCTTCAGCTTATATAAAGAGAGCAGGTGGCACCTTGCTGCAAGTTGAGCTCGCAAGCTCTGTGCTGTGATTGGCTGTTGCACCAACATCCAAAAAGGGATGACAAGAGCCAGGAACTAGAGCAAGCGATAATGAGGGTAAACTTGCCATTCAGTACATGGCTGCCGTAAGATAAACTGATTACAGGGTTGACCGCATGCAGATCGCACAGACAGACATAAACTCCACAAACGAAGAGGATGATATAGGTGATAAATTGCGAGAAGGACCTCGATATGATGTTGATAAGAGGTATCTACTAAACATAAAAGCCGTGGTAGACCGCTTAAGATATAACTAGCGAACTATATCCAATAAAAATCTGAAAAGACAAAAAAACAACCTCAGATCAACTCATGGTGAAAGATAAAGGCTAGTAGCACAATACTGGAGAATGAGGATTCCTACAAAAGGTTGGATCTGGGTATATAGTAAAGGAGTATCTTTAGTCAAATTAAAAGATTTTGACAAAAGTATCATCCTAGTAAACGATGAAACATCACAATCAACCAAAGAAACATCCAAGTAAAAGGAAGCACTTTGTAAGATATCTTAACGGAGCTGAAGACACTGAATGAAACAACATTTAAGAAGTCAGACCTCACGAACTTAGAAGACAGGCTAAATGAATCAATGCTGAAAAGCATAAGAGGTAAACAGTAAAGTCGAAGAGGAGAAAGCCATAACATCGTAGCCGAAACGGTCGCACAGGATGTCTAAAACCTAAAGGTGGGGTCCACCAACCACGACAAGGCTTCAACAATGACTTTCCGACAAGGTCCACAACAGCCCTACAATTGGAAGGCTTGTCGTAGCCTTGTTGTGGTTGGTGGACCCCAGTTCCCGACAAGAGTCTACAATAAGGCCACAAAAGGCTGCGACAAGGTTACGACAAAATCTATGTGTGTCGCACAAGATAGTAGATTTCGGTGGAGCATGCACTTCCTGACACCCTTCAACAATGCTATCATAAAGCCCCCCTTCTTACGACAAGGCTGCAACAAGCAGCGATTGGAACTTTCTTGTTGCCGCTTGTTGTAGCCTTGTCGTGGTTGGTGGACGCCCCCCTTGAGACAGGGTTAGACCTTTCATAGGCTACTACGGCAGCAGGCGAACCTCCGCAGCCCGCTTTGCCTTTTCTCTCTATTCGTGGTTGCAACACAGTGGGCTTCGGATCTCTCTTCGATGCCCCTCATATAACAACACAACATATATTTTCTGGATCATTCAATTGAAACGGCCACACCTGTCTGATATATCCTTACCCTGAATGGGAGAACACATCTTATTTTGGATATTACGTGATTGCTGCCAGCGGTATTCAGCTTGATACATCCCATCAATAGACTGAAAATTATGACATCAGATTGGCATGCATGAAGCTGTCTGTGTCCGTGAGAGAACTTGTTGGGGAGCTATACACATGCTGGACTATTCAAATTAAACTGCCACACTGATCTGATATAACTGATCTGACCTTATTTTGACTGGAAGGATATGAATTCACTGATCTTTGTGAACTAGTCAGATAGATATTAATATTAACCACAATGTAAAATGGATTTGACCTGAAAGGCAACCAGGCAGGATCTAAGCCTGTCAACAGAGCCATTGTAGTGTGGCTATTGCATCGTGATTGTGTCACCCAGCCTCTGGTTCTGACCATTCATGATAATATCGAGACTTCTGTGAGTACTCACATATTTCTAATTTTCTGATGGCCTTTTAGCATGCATATGGTTAGAATAAGTTTTATTCTCAGGCTTGTTTTAAATCTTTATTCTGCTGAGAAACCTTGCAGTGTGTCAAGCCAGAGCAGAATCAGACACCTCCGTCAGTTCTATTTTTAGATATTGTCATGCACCCAGATCCCATTCAGTGTAGACTCACACCCCACTCTGTTCTACACCTACAACATTACAGTGGGTTGTTGTTGGGTGTCAATAGGTGTGACGATAGCTGTGGGATGGTGAGTGTCAATGTTGTTTTTTGTGGGTGTTGGAGCTGATGGGTTTGAATGTTGGTGTTGGTGGGTGTAGTTGTTCATACATTTTTTTGCATCTACGCTGTTCTGTAAACGACGATGTTTATTTGCTACTTGTTTTACTAAATTGTGTACCTTTTGCTACTATCTCAGCATTATCGGGGAAGAATTTAACTCTAAGCAGGATAATCGAGGCAAATAGTACCATAGCCACATTCTAATGAAACGTTTTACCAGATATTCTTTGACTTCACTGCTATTTGTCCTGGTAAAGACTAATGCATAAGATACAATCTCGTAGACATGAGGATGATGTTGGGCAAATGGCCTTTTTCCTGTTTTGTTATTGTACCTGGGAAATGCATCATCTCAGAGTTCACCAAAAAACTAAGAGGTAGAAGAATCAATCACTAAATACGGTACATTTGATGTACAGGCTCCTAGTTTACCGCGTGGGGGCGACTGTGTTGATCGTAACCAAGGGGTCGCCTCCAGTAGCGTGTTATGCAGCCAGCTTGGTTGGTTAGGCCAAGGGATAGGATCCATATGTTTCACATACCAACAGTTTTGATCGTAACAGTAGGTAGTGCTTCTGGGTCAGATTTTTTATACCTGCTAAATTACACTTTCATCCCAGGGTTAGACACCCAAGAAATAACTTTAGAATAATACTTCTTTTTATATTTCATATTAAGTACTTTCAAGAAAAACTTTATTCCAACAAAATCAGATAAATGGTATATATTTGAGAGCCTTTTGAAATTGTTTATAATACTGCATGTTGTCCAACCCCTAAAATATTTGAAATTTCAAGAAATGTTATAAATGCCTATAATTTGAGAAAAACTAATATTGTATGGTGACATATGTTATTTTTAAACCAAATCACCTTTATCATATATTAGATTTAAACAAAAGCTCTGGTGTTGGACAACACAGGCCTGTTGGACAACACAAAGGTGTTGGACAACATGTTTTTAAAACTACTCAGAACAATGAATAAAATAATATCTGTAACTAGAATCCTTCATATTTCTAATAAAATGATAAAAATCTACATTTTACAAAGCAAACCAATCAGTAAGTGATAAGAAACAACCCCAAAATCATGACTTATATCAGAGCATGTTGTTCGACACCCTGGGGCCTCGGACAACACATTTTCAGTTTTTGAATCACTAAAAGTATATTTTTTTATTTAGAAAAAAAACCAACAACCTGGGTATTTATAAGTGGTAGGGACACTTAACATATGAAGGGATATTTGTTATTCTATTAAGATTATTATTTCTTCTGTACATCTTTTAACAGGCGTGTTGTCCAACACCCCAATTTTTGGAAAAATATTGTCATAGAATCACAATGTTTTAATATCAGAATGGACAATCTGAGTGTGTTGACACTTTCAGGTATTCAGGATTTCGGTCAACATCTTACAATAAGGGAAATTCATTTCTCACTGTATATTTCATTAGTATTATCCTCGCAAAATTGGAGTGTCGGACAACATGCTCTACGGGGATCCCTGTTGGAAATTTTGGATATCCTGGATAGTTTTGACCATTTTAAGAAAATTTCAAACTTTCACCAATTTTCAAAATTATATTTTCTACACTTCTCATGACCTGCTTTAAACATGCTAATAAATACAATTGGCTCAACATTTTGCCTCCGAGATTTTGAAAAATTGAAAATCACTAGAAAATCACAGTTGATTTTCAGAAAAATTCTCCAGAGCTATACAAAACCCTATGTTGGAAAGAAAGACTATCCAAAGATGCACCAAAAAATTTCACTTTTACATTGATGAGATACGTTTATACAACATCAGCCTTGAATAAGTCTATTTTGATAATTAAGCATGTTTTGAAAATCCAACCCACCTGTGTCGCCATACCAAATGTCTGAATGTCTGTATCTTTTCAATAAGTTCTGTCTGTTATTTTACCTACTCATCTGGAACAAGGACAGGGTAATGAGGCTAACCAACATTCAACATAAAAATAGCTAATCTTAGGGTTCCCGTGTCTAGTACAGTAGAACCCCGTGTAAGTGGCCACCGTCCGTTCTGGACCTGGATGTCCGCTTACGCGGGGTGTCAGCTTCCACGGGTTTCAAATAAACACCTAATAGAGGGAACCGTTCCGAGCAAAGGTGTTCGTTATCTTGGGTTGTCCGCTTGCATGCAGTAATTATTTCTAATTGTAATCTAATTGTAGGAGGATACCAAATTAACCATGAGTAGATGTATGGAGAAAATGGACAACACTGTGGTCATCGTGGGCTCAGGCGTGCTGGGATCTGCGCTGGCCACTGTCTTGGCGGAACAGGGGCGCCATGTCACGGTTATTGAACGGTCCATGAAAACCCCTAATCGGATGAAGGGGGAAATTTTACACCCTGGTGGTATTGATGCCCTTCGGAAACTTGGGCTTGAAGGTAGGTGTGTGAAAGCCCATGTTATCCTTCACGTCCTCATACATGCGACTCTCAATGCCTCTGTCTCTTTCATTGTGCATCCATCGCAGTTTATCCTCTCCCTTTCTCTCTTTACTATTTAGCGGTTACATTCTGGGTGACAGATTCACTCAGAGACAACTTGTATTTGTCATTCGAAATCTGTTAGATGATGAAACTTACCACAAGGTTGGCAGAACTTTGGCGTTTAACTACCCTGGCCTGGAGAATATATACCTGTAAGAGAGGTCCCTCAGTGTTTAGATAAATAAAGATAATTCTGGTGGAAGACTATCCTCGCCGACTAGGCACCGCATATAGTCCATAAGTGTTTATAACAAAAGTGAACAACATCTTCCATGCTCTCGTCCACATACAGAAAAGGCGTTTTTGTTAACTTATTTCATTTTTTTCATGGTAAATCTGACTGTTATTTGTTACTTTGATTCACCTACGAGAACTCAAGTGGTGTTCACCAATATGACCCTTTTCTGTCTATTGAGGAGGGTATGGGAAAAGTATATAAACGGCTAAGGCGTATGTACTTGAATGCGAATCATGTATTATTATATACCCGTGCACGAAACTGATGCCTATACTGTATGGGAGTAATGTTCTGATATCATATGTATGTGCACGAAATTCAGTGTACGGGCACCGGGTGCACGAAACAGGAAGCAGTTAGCTTGTTCCCGGTCGTATATTTCACATATGAACCAGCAAAAAAATACGGAATGCAACCTTAGAGTATCGACAGTAATTATACACAGTTTAAACTTGTGAATGTTGTACATATATATACATTAATAAATATAAAACATCGAAATACGAGGTTGAACATATCAATAAGATAGGCTTGCCATAGCGCCAGACACGGTCGACACAGTCAGCTCGCAAAATGAAAACAAACCGTTGATGTCAAAATGTGGTCAAGGAGAGTGATAGCGGAGGGTTGAAGCACACACTGCACCGCTAGAGCAACCTACAGAAACTCGTCACTGCTATTAGTAGTATTACAGGCCTCTGGGAAGGAACTATTTTTCCGTGTCGATCTAGGTCGTCAGTTAGCATGTGCAGCTGTTTTGTAAACATTATCGGAAGTGGTTGAAGAGACTTCATATGATATTTGTGTTAAATGCACATCTCTGGTTTCCATATCATGGATATAGCAAGGTTTTGCAGCACAATAAACCGGAGCGGCGCAGTTTGGGTTGAAGCATAGTAACACGTTGCCATGATGACAAGCGCTGGTTATGGACAGGTCTCAATCTTTCTCGTACAAGAACAGTCGGCAACCAGCTAAATATGGCTCACTCGCCCAGCATATACTTTGGTTCCTTCCCTATGTAAAGTATCACAAAGAATGTGTATAGAGATCGATTCATTTTAAGAGCAACGTCATAGCTGAAAACTACGATTCGAGTACACGATGCTGTGCCCGCCGACTTCGACAATGGCATTTTGGTAAATATCTAACTAATTCTAACGATTTGAGGGTATATAATAAAAAGAATACAGTCTAGGCTACGATTGACGTCGTTTTGTACTTGGTCCTAGCTCCAGTTGTACGTCCTTCGCTCTACGAGCTCAGGACGTACAACTGGAGCTAGGACCACATATAAAACGACGTCCACGTAGCCTAAGCCAGTATTCTCTAATCACTATACACCTATGGCCGAACATGTATGAAATACTGCCCACTGCTAGGGGTGTAGTATAAATAATGTTCGGGCCCGCTGTGACAGCGGGCCGTAGTGAATGGCAAAGGCTTTGCACAGTGAATGAAAGGACGTTTTAAACGAGTAGGAACTATAAAGTAATAAGAAAATCTAGTGACTGATCCCGTACGGTGTCCGTTCTTGGTCGTTTGATAAAAATATAGGGCCCTCCCGCCTGCGGTGTCGTACGGCCACTCGTACGGGCTCAGTAACCACGTTTTCTCATATTCTGCGTTTTGATCGTTCACAGATTGTCTACTCAAGACAGACGGTAAACGCTTTGCGGGCTATCACATCGCGGACGTAACAAATGGTTATTCCTTCCATATGCCCCTGCCTGATGGTATCACCGGGATATCTTTCTGCAACGGCAAATTTGTGGATGCATTACGTGAGCGAGCCATGGCTGAGAGGAGGTAAAAGGGTCAGCCATAAACTTTCTAAATAATCAAAGTTTGAAATACCAAACCCTTCAATGGACTTGTTTTTCAGTCTGCATTCATGCAACCTGAATGGAAGCTTGATGCTGTCCTTTCTTTGTCGAGACTTTTTTGTTGGGACGTTTAGGGAAATATATTACAAGCATACGATGTGCAAAAGCTTACCTTCTCATTGTACAAAACTTACCACGGGATCCGATTGAAACCAGCTCCTAAAGATTAACTGACGGCTTTGCCCGCTTTGGGTATCACAATTGTATTACCTATAGTATCAGACAAAAAATACGTACTGAAATACGAACGATACAAAAACACCAATTGATTATACAGTATTATATTCCCTTAGGTGTACTTACATAGAAGGAAACGTCTCCAATGTGATAGAAGAAGATGAAACAATCAAAGGTGTTGTCTTCTGTCGGCCGGGCTCGTATACAAAGGAGGTAATATAAGTATTTTATTTTTCCTTTTTTTGTAAAAACTTTATTCAGCATAACAAAAATACAATAGTATGTTCTCTTCCCGTACATTGTTCCAAACTTATCCAAACTTTTCCATGACTTACAACAATAATGAAGAATGAATGCGTTTCTCATATCATCAAGGCTTTAACTAGAAATACATGTAACACTCTGGAGATTCATCACAGTTGTAGAACTTCAATTTCATCGATGAAAATCCCAGATGTGATTACATCCTTTGTTGAGGTGTTTGAATGATAATTTTGATCTAGGTAAACTATCGTCTGTTTTTTGTTAAGAATTTAAACAAACAAATCTAACAAACTCTCTTAGTTCCCTTGGTAATGTATTCAGTGATATATGCTTCCACATTCAGTGCCGTCACTAATTAGTAATATTTGTGAATATTTACAGGAGTTAAGAGCCACACTGACTGTTGCAGCTGATGGGGATTACTCACGCCTCAGGAAGATTAATGTGAGGGCAAAACCCTCCAAGGTCGGTACGGCATTGTCCTTCCTATATAAGGGGAGCATTGCAAGCACTTCCCCCAGCTGCCCCGATGACGCCAAGAACGAGACGTCGACGGTGTCCATGTTTTACACACCAGACAATTGTATCGTCTTGAATCATGTGTCTGACGACGTGGTGCGCTGCTGGTCCCAGGTACGAGGTGACACTTTGCCGACTGACATGAAAGCCTATCTGAGGGAGAAAATCGCATATGTGACAGGTAGGATGATGCCAAGTGGTGTGGTACATCTATCTCAATTCTAATATGCCTGGGGCTGACATGCATGTTGGATTTCTGGGTAGTATGACACTACAGATAAGCTGTGTTCTTCTACTTTTAACATGGAGCGGCAATGAAAATGAATCTAGATGCATATCTTTACATACAGAAATGACTGTGGGGATGTGTGCATGGTAAAGTTCTAATTTCTAGGAGAACCCTCATAATAAAAAAGTTATTTTATGAATAACACATGAAAATTGATAAATATAGCAATAGTACACAGCAACAATGGGCAAAACAACGTTTTTTACCATAGCAGTCAAATAATCATATTATAACAGGACATTTGTTTGGCAAGTCGGCATGAAATGGTATCTAGTATACACAGCATGAAAAACCCTAATTTACATATGTATACGTCCGGTGTATATAGCAATGATTTTGTGTAAATAAGTTAGTACTATTTTCCATCATGTATACATACGCTTCATATTTAGGAGTATAAGTGTCCATGTTAATATACAGTCATATATATGTCATATATATTCCTGATTCTGTTGTACTTACCGTTTTTTACAGATTTTCCTTTCAAAACACCACTCTTCTGTAGGGTTCTGGATATCCCCCCTTATAAGGCTTTCATGGGTGAGGGCTTCAGCATTGGTGCAGGTACACCCTACCACCATAACAGCCACCAAAGCCACTGCCACTTTCACTGGCACCAACACTTCTACTGCTGCCGCTGCTTTCACACATGACGCTTTCACACCCATCTACACACAGCCATGTGCCTGCCCACTCGTAGACAATACTCTGATAATGTGTGGAGGCAGAGGACTTGGAGTCGTCCGACCACACACATTTGGGGGAAGCTGTGGGGAGCCTGGGGAGGGGGGAAGTTGGGGAGGTGGGGGGGGATTGGTCAGAAATTGAAGGGGAGGAGACAGGGTGGTGGGGGTAAGGCGGTTGGCTGGTGAACCTTTTTTCTAATTTTTGTGTATGCCAAATGCATATGATTTGTATACAACCAGCGTATACATGTATGTTGCACACGGGATATTTCTTCTCATATACGTTTGGTGGCAAATACAGCCATTATGCTTCCATATACATGGAAAAACAGTATTATATATGCCATATACGCAATTCACTGTACATCAGATACATGAATTCATGCGGTGGCGTATATATGAAATAAGTTGGGCTTTTCACGCAGTGATAAGAGTAGCATATAAAAGTGACCATTAAGGCCTGTACCCACTGATGCAATGGGATTGTTGCAAGTCAATAAAAAGTCATAAATAGCTGCCGAGGGTCAGAAAAACACGATCGCTCCTGTGGGGCCCGGCTTACATGCGTGTGCCGTTTTTCCGTTCAGCGCCGCCATGCGGTCATGTTGCATGGCAACGCGGCCGTTCGGCCAAACATTACGCTGTCTGACTGGGCTTAGGCTTTCTCACATAGGGTGTGAGTGGCGGGTATGAGAGCAGAGGTGTTGTTTTATTTCAGATAGGAGTGTTAGAACAAGAGGGGACACTCTAAACACCAAGACAGGTTGTCTAAACTTTATAGTTGATTATTGTCTCAGTTTTTAGACATTGTTTGGTTGTTATAGAGCTTACACATTATCATACATTGGTAAGTATAGTAACACATCACTGTAGGCCATGTATTTTGTACTATTTCCAGAGTGCAAAAAAACTAGTTTATAATAAAGTAATTCTCAGCAAAACCATTATTTTGGATAAATATATTTAGTCAGGAATCTCAAACACCAGACATTATGATTTAAAAATGAACAAAAACTCAAGAAATATATTCTTTGTCATCTCATATAACACTATAAAAGTCAAATATATAATGATTTTACAATATTTCAAATGGGTTAGGTGTATAATATAAACCTACATATATATTTTTTATCTATCTATAATGATATTTACGTCCATATCTCCAGAAACTACCGGTAAATAATAAATGTCATAGTGGAAGATGAATAATCGGAAATAAAGTAAGTAAACAGTAAATAAAACAGGAATAAATGTATGCATCATATATACATGTGTATTACATATGTATAAATATATATGTATATATATATGTATGTCTGTGTGACATTAATGGAACAAAAGTAAGATATATTGGTTGAATTGCCTATACAAGAGTGTTTGTATACAATATGTATTCTCTAAAGGAGTTTATCTAAACGATATAAAATAAATATTAGTAAACCAACATGAATGTTAAACCCACCAAATTGTAGCTGGAATACCATAAAATACGATGCAATCACTGCATTGTCATTAAACATAATCTAAACGTAATCTGCAAAGGTATAAGCCTTATACACTCAGTCCTCTAATGCTACAGAATACGTTGCCAGGGCTATGCTTGGCCGCATGCATTGCGTAACCAACTAGATAAGGCGCTTCGCCGGCCAGTGGAAAAAGGCCTATTGTGTGTGATGTGACAGGTTCGTCATGGCGCACATCTTGACTATACATGTACTTTAACGACTCAATTTAGTTACACAGACTACCCTGACTACTGGTACCTGGGGCCTACTACATTCAATAATGACAGCATCCATTTGGCTGCCAGGTTCAAAGATGTGTGAAAGCTGTGAAAACAGCAGGCTGTAGCTGTAGCTTAGTTGTAATTCTGATAACTTATAGAGCATGAGGCTTGAGAAGTGATATAATTATAATTAGATGTGTGTATCTCATAGATATTAGAAATCAAGTTCTACCCCCAGGCCTATATACATCGCATCAGTGGGACATACCCTGGACATTTCTTCCAATTAGGTGTGATGTATCCATCGCAATAGGGTCAGAAACATCACAGAGGGGGGTCTTTATGGGGCCATAAAACTTGTATGACGATCGCCTCTCACCAGTGGGGCCGGGCCTTTAGAGAGTATACTGCATGAAACCTACCATGTTTGTCAATTATTACATGGGTAATCGATTCTGCCAATAATTTGGCCATGAGAAATGTAGCATCACTTTCGTTTCAATGACAACATAAATACATAATGATTTACTAGGAAACTACTATTTTCCTATACATATGAATAGTAAGTTTAAGGAAAACAATAAAACATCTGATCACAGGGTTTCATTTTCATTTTTAATCATGTATACATTTGAAACATAAAAGGGAATTGCTACTTATTTCCCTTTGAATTTGATTGTCATGGCAACCAATGCAGCACAAAACATGGGGAGGAGAATAAAGGCGGGAATTCTCCTCTTCTTTTACGGGGAAGAAGATCCGCCAATCGATCTGCCGTTATTCGCGTTTGAATTTCGTCATAGCAAACTTCTGCTCTGGTGGCCAATGTACTCTCCCATCTCCCGGTGCGCCGTGAATGTCAAGGTCGCCGCATAAATTAGTGGAGGCGTGCTCTGATGGTCTGGGAGATAGAACACTGGCCTTCAGAGCAGTTGGTATGACGAAATTCAAACGCAGATAACGACAGATCGGAGTGGCCGGTCTTTTCTATATTTGGTACAAGCATAGGTTGTATGTATACCCTACTCGTGTAAAAGTTTCATTGCTTAATTCTTATGGGAAGTGAAGTTCCTCGTTCGCTACGACATGTCCATAGATGTCTTAGGGCAACAACACTTTTGGCGACCTTAATTAAAACACTTATATTAAAACAAATTCCCCCAAAGCAAATTAGTCTTCTCTGTGTCTCTATTAAGCAGATACATATCAGGAACTTTATCATTTACCTGTCAGATTGATTCAGATTTAATACTTAGATTACCTGTATTGTTGTAGAGGATATGCGTCAGCAGATTCTGGATGGCTTGGATGAGGCTGAGATCGTCACTACACATGCCCATAATATGCCGGCACTGGTGACCTTCCGTCCTGGGCTGATCACACTGGGAGATGCCCTAAACATCAGGCACCCAATTACCGGGGCTGGTATGACCGTGGCTTTGAAGGATGTCTTAGTCTGGAGAGACCTTCTTCGGGACATCCCGTTTCTGTCGGACACGGAGCGGATGCGGACTGCTCATGATAACTTCATAATGATGAGGAAGGATTATACCTTCGTCATAAACATAAAAGCCCTGATCACCGCTGCGTCAGTATTCCCAGCCAATGGTGAGGAGACTTTCCTATTTTTACAAACTCTAATTATAAAATCGGGAGTATTCAGGTGCCATTATTAAAATATATACATGGTTGTTGTTTTTTTGGTAAGATTTTTTTATTGAGCATTGGAGTAACAATACAAATACTGTTTCACTTTTACAATCACAAGTCAACTCAAAAGAGTGGCAAAAGGCGTCAGATTATTCATAAAGCTGGTCTTAACGGCCTAGCCATGACAACTTGGGGTGATTAACTTCGAAGTAGTATAAACCGTTTATCTCCAGGTAAGAAAAGTTTTCCACAGTATAGAAAATTTCTCAAAAACTTTAAGCATCATAGCTTTTAGTGCATAGAATTACGCTGGAAGCCTTTTCCAAGATTTATTGATAATGTTTATGGGTAACGATGGCAGATCGGAGTCTTTTGTACTAACGAATCACACCCAATACAAATTTATAACGAAAAAAAGAAGAAAGTTTGTACTACTTTCTCCTATCATACAGCAATACAGTTTTTTTAATTGGTCATAGTTCAACAGACATATTGGTTTTTAATCATGGACCTTAACAATTCTGGACGAAATCTGACAGACGTGCGTACCTCACGATTGCTCATGATTATTACAACAGAAATAGTCAAAATGTGGATGCAAAGAGGTTTGATGTGTTGAGATGATTAGAATTATAAGATACACCGATATTGATCATATTAAGTTTAGTCATGATGTATTGTTGTTTGGAATTCCATGAAATACAGTATTTATCTTAACTATACAACAATAACAACAATTCTAACGATGAAGGACTCTCATTCATTTAGTTATAATTGTCTGCTTTGTCTGGGTCAGGTTAAAGGTTAATGCTATTGACATTCACTAGAGCCGAGGTCACTAAAGGAAACGTTTTAGTCTTTTTTTCTTTTTTTCTTCTTTTTTGTTGTTGTTTATTACGACCAGTTCTGTCGTTTGTGACAGATCTTCCACTGGAAGTGCAGATCAAACATACATCAAGATAACATGTAGGTAAGGGTGCAGGATGAGATGAAGTTGATGCCAATAGACATGCATACATTCACGGACATTCTCCTCCAAGCTCAGTTACATCATTTTATGTCCATTCATATACAGATAATTTCTTTTTTACTTCTATTTTGAATTCTTTTTTTGTTACAATTTTCTGTGTATTTTGGTCCAGATCATCCCATGACTTACTCCCGCGGTAGTAAGGCGAAATGCTCAGAGAGAGCATCTCATAGCGCATATTTTATATCCTATGTTTGCAAATGCAATCAGAATGATTACTTATAAGTAATTCGGATCATTTATGTGTTATGCAACTACAGTGACTTCCATTTAGGACAATAAAATAGGTTAAATGGGGTAATGTATTGGGACACTTTGGGTTGACTTTACCTACATTTCTTTTGATAACTCAGATAAAGCGGCCTTCCATCGTAAGTGTATGATTGACTACATGATGACAAGTCCTAGATGTACGCGAGACATGACCATGATGGCTGCCCTGTAAGTATATATAATGACTAACACAGAAGAGAGGTACTTCGGACTGAATCTATTGAGTTTACACTTGCTATAATCAACGAGATAAATTTGAGAGTAATACAAGTTTAGTGAAGGTCACAAGCTAGTAAAAGCCTTACGAAGTAGGAGGTTTTTTTCAGAAGTTGAGAGACGATAGTTTTTGTAGGGTGGGTGGATCCTTTTTCGTCGGGGTCCAAGGAGCAAGTGGACGAAGCGGTGTGTGAAGCGGCGTGGTCACGTGACCGCGGTGCACGTGACCGGAACCACGTGAGGTAGCGTCCGCAGTATACATGTACTTCATTGATTCAGTTTATGGAATGCCCAAAGCGTGGGCTGAAGTGCAGAGAAACAAAGGTATCTTTCAAGAATATAGTTAAACGCATGCCCATCATACTAACCTCAAAACAGGACTAAGAGATGTATCATGATGATGGTAAAGTATACATAGATAAGACCACATATTACTATTAATGAAATTATCTTTGGCACTACATTTACCATAAGCCTTGTAGTTAAACAGGATAAGTAATAATCTGATCACTATATCACGGTATCCAAAATTCATCAACTTATATGTATCAGCCTTTTACTTGTTATATTGTTGGATGTAAACCAGAAGCTGACACTGAGGTCACCAGCAAAATGTAAGACTGCCAGAATTGGCGAATTTAGTTGTCAATAAGTGCTCATAATGCTGAGCACTACTATCTCCTGCATAAAATGAGACTAACAGATGAATCCACTGTAAACGGATGATCTTTAATTGAAAAATAAACAATCCTCTTTTTGTTTGACTGCAGTCAGGAGACTCGCCAGTGGCTGCTGGTCTATCATTTAGTGGCCTCCACCTTGTACACCGCCGGGCGTATGGTGCGCAGGGGGCGCTGGTGGTCGCTCCCACGTGGTCTCCTGCAGGGTGCCCTCCACATCTGCCTCACGTTCGCCGGCCTCCTCCCTATCCTCCTGTCAGAGGCCTATTACTGAGCGGCTTCTGGTAAGGAGCAATTCCATATCCATTATTACAAGAACGAATGGTTGGACACAGAATTATGTGTAGCAACAGAGATCAGTAAAAAGTCATCTAGTCTAGCCTCCACGTCCTTCCTTTTTGTTCTTTTGGAAACACAAGCTCTAAATTGATGTTTTCACTTCACATGATTTATCGTATATATGGTAAGCGACGTGATCGGCTCTAGCGACTGCTGGTATGTGACTAGATCTTTCCCGCTTTCCGGTTTGGAAGAGGGAACTTTATGTTAATGTCTTTAGTCAACCCGTTTGTTATTGGCTCTGTGTGGTCACCTGAGCCCTCTACTCCCTTGTTATTGGTTCATAGAGCAGTCAAAAAGAGATTCAGGGAAGGGCTCCTCCAATCAGAGTCTGTCTTGTGAATGGTTTTGGCTATTGCTAGCTGGTTCCTGTATGTTTTTACATACCTCAATGCTTTGTGGGCGTTTTTAGTGTTCATTTTTGACACCAGATGTCCTGACTGTAGCTTTGGTCAGGTTTTATATGTGTGAGGGAGTGGTGTGTCCTGTAGATCTGTTTTTTTCACTGAATCTACCATACCAGCCGTTTCGATTATCGTTAATCTCATTCAGGCTATTATTGGCTGATCTTTTTGTCGCCAAAACCATCTTAATTTAGATGATTTGGCAGTTGGTTGGGACCACACCTCTTTTGAGGTGTGTTGCTTTTAAATTAGTGTGCATCTAGTCACACCTCGAGTTATTGGATGGATGATGGCGAAAAAAGGAGTAGTCTGTTTGGGAAAATCATTCCCTTTCGTCCTCCGTATCTCTTCAAGGAGGTGTGCGGTACGATGGCAATCGGGAAATGATTTGCCAAACAAATTTATCGTATACATATTTACTCACAGGTATATTCTTGGAAATTTGGCATCAGACCATTGGTAATGTTTTGTATGGTAATGTTATTGATGATACTAGAAGCTAGAAAAGGGGCTTATAGACTGGACATATACGTGGGTTGTTCTAGGATCGATGTATCTTAATTACCGAACTGAATACGTTATGATATTACAACAACAAAATGCTTTATGAGTGTTTGGTCTGTGTCCCCGCTCGCCATCTAGTTTGAAGCGTACAGTAATTGGAATGAGGTGAGAGCCGAGTGAATATTCCGAACCGCCCCAACGGAGAGTGTGAACTGGGGACTCAGACCAAGCATAAATATGTTGCTGATGTTATCCTAGCCCAGAAATATTTATCGCACATTGTGTATGAGTTACTTGACTCGCACGCCTGTTCAGTAAAACTTCCTATCATTAAGCCTGTGGACATACTAGGCTAAGATAAGGATCAGGTTCAGATGAAATCGTATGAGTATAACTGAAGTGGGATGGGGTTAGGAGACAATATGTAGTCTTTGTGTGGGTTTTGTACGATCTAAGGTCAGAGACCTAGGTTGGTAGAATACTAAGAAAGAAACTGATGAGTGTTTGGTTTGTGTCCCCGTTCGCCATTGAGTTTGGAGCGTGCAGTAATATGAGTAAGGTGATAGCCGAGTGAATCTTACCACTCTCGCAAGCCTGTTGAGGACCAGTTCCCTTTTTAAGCCTATATGGACATTTATACCAGGCTAAGATAACGCCTCCTCCTCCTCATCTACAGCTTATAGTTAAATCTTATATATTTTACCAGCAGGAGACAGCTTTCTAAAGCAAATGACAAAATTAACAGAGAGTTAAAAATAGAATGTGGTATGCCTCATGACACCTTGTCCCCCCATCTGTATCAGTTCTGGGCCTGCAACTCCCTGTACTGGGTATCCAGGCTCAGGACAGACTGCCAGTCATAGTCTCCGATGTATTTCCTTGTGAGGCTCCCGGTCCATAGGCGGTGGTACAGGACTCGCACGCTGGCAGCTCCCGTCTCCACTTGCGATACATTGGTGCTTGATCATCGGCCACCAGCACCGTGCAGTCGTCCTCGGCTTCCATGAACATCATTGTTTCCCTCTTGCATTTGCTCAGCCAGAACCTGACGTGCTTCGGTACGAAGTCTGTAACCTTTATGGCCTTGTGTTCACTCAGCCTTATTGTAAGGAGGACCATTGGGTCGCAGGCTCTGTCCGCTGGAGGAGGGGGGGGGGGGGTAGCCCATCATCTGTCGCAGCCTCTGTCTGCTGGAGGGGGGGGGGGGGTAGCCCATCATCTGTCGCAGCCTCTGTCTGCTGGAGGGGGGGGGGGTAGCCCATCATCTGTCGCAGCCTCTGTCCGCTGGAGGGGGGGGTAGCCCATCATCTGTCGCAGCCTCTGTCCGCTGGAGGGGGGGGGGGGGGGGTAGCCCATCATCTGTCGCAGCCTCTGTCCGCTGGAGGGGGGGGGGGGGTAGCCCATCATCTGTCACAGCCTCTGTCCGCTGGAGGAGGGGGGGGGGTAGCCCATCATCTGTCGCAGCCTCTGTCTGCTGGAGGGGGGGGGGTAGCCCATCATCTGTCGCAGCCTCTGTCCGCTGGAGGGGGGGGTAGCCCATCATCTGTCGCAGCCTCTGTCTGCTGGAGGGGGGGGGGTAGCCCATCATCTGTCGCAGCCTCTGTCTGCTGGAGGGGGGGGGGGGTAGCCCATCATCTGTCGCAGCCTCTGTCCGCTGGAGGGGGGGGGGTAGCCCATCATCTGTCGCAGCCTCTGTCCGCTGGAGGGGGGGGGGGTAGCCCATCATCTGTCGCAGCCTCTGTCCGCTGGAGGAGGGGGGGGGGTAGCCCATCATCTGGTGGGTATGCCCTGTGGCCGCATTCCCGCCTTCGTTCACCTGTAACTGTTTGATCACTTTCTCCCAGCCAGCTGCTGCATCTAAAAGCGCCATATCCTTGCTGTCCCCTGGCTTGTCCTCACTAGTGTCTGCCAGTTTGTCCTCATCATCGTCCTCAGATATTCTGTGGATCTCCAGTTTCCGAGGGTCGCCAGGGCAGACTGTAGCCTTTTTTTTTTCTTCTCAGAAAATTGATTTCAGACTAGGTCCTGTAAGAAAAGCATGCCCCCAAACAAAGCTGAGAAAGATAAGTTTAAGAAGTCGTTTACTATGTTGTAAGACCATGGAACTAGCTGTCATTTGAGTTACAAAATGAAGGGTAAAAAAGAGGTTTTCACAAGGAGTATTGCGAATGTTAATGGATGAATCCATCATGTAAACGCTCTACAATTTTTGCAGTACATCACCAGCAATTTGTACAGATAGGACCAATGTTAAAAGGTCTATGAGCGGAATGGGTATACGACTAGAAATACAATCATCATGGAGCAATATTCATATTTAGAAATGTTAGAAATATTTTAGTCTGTCACTCAATATAGCGAAATAAGGTTTTCCTATTTTGTACCGGATACAATTCTTCACATCAATCACTCATTGTAAATATCATCTGTTCTCTGTTCGGACGTGGACGCCTGCACGACCGATTTGTAATCAATCGAAAGCAATAAAGCCTTTTGAAGTTCGTTCTTGCATCGTGCAGGAAAAGCCTCCATAGCGGGGGGTAGATTGCTTACCCAGTGTCACTTGTACATATTCCCATTGTCGCTTGTATTATGTAGACCTAAACATTCATTGTAGGTCAAGTCTGAGTTCTTTTGCCAGTACCTGCGACATCAGTGAACACTGGGCCGTAGGAGACTACAGCGACCTCCAAGGACAAACACTTGCTGCTGACAAGGCCACCAAGAATCCTTTGCACCATGAAAATACTACCACAGCACTTTACAGAAGTAATATATGGGGTTAGAAAAATGTAAGGATCTGTAATAACAACATATTTACTCCGAAGTTAATAGCTATCGTGTAGAATCGTGTATCAAAAGGTTCAAGATTGTTGGTAGTCACATATTTCTACAACAGTTTAGCAATCTACCATGCATTAGATGTGACATTTACTATATCTTGGAATGAAAAGATGTGATTGTACCTTGACCTAATGTATCAAAGAAAAGTATCACATGTAGAAAGCCAGGTTGGCAATAACCTTCTGTAACATCACTGTAAAATCATTAACTGGGAGTGATGGACTTTGTGGTCACCGTATATTTGTGTATCCATATACATAACTCTGTTCTTCTACTTTGTTCGTATCGTTTCTGTTACCTCCACAGAATATAAAAAGCCTCATGAAAAAATCTCATGTACTTCTTTGTTAATGATGTATAATATGCACTGGGGGATTTCTTCGATCTTTAACCACCCACATTTTCTTTTGTCTGGAGGCCTATTGCCTAACTTCCAATTTTCATATACACTTGGGGCCTGTTGAATAACCTACGTCTGCGAACGGACAGTACAAGGATTTCAGTTCGCTCGCTGAGACAATCTGAGCTCTTCATAAGGTGATCCATGAGTGTTGAATGTAATTGACCCACATCATCTCTGAGTCTCCTTGGTGTACTGAAAACGGTCTTCATGTATGAGCCTAGATTATTCAATGGGCCGCAGAATCCATGCCGGAGGAGTAAATCATTCTCTCAGCAGATCTTTTGTCGTGGATGGGGATTGCGGTACTCTTGAAGCCCCTTATTCATGTTATCATTTCATTATTTGAGAATTTTGGTAAAGAGGCCAGGAAGTTAGATGACTGGAGAGAATCGTCGAGGATGTCGTTTATCATTGGAGTATCATCGTATCGTCCAGCACCAGCAGCAATGAACATTTAACATCGTCCATTCACTATTTATCCTACCCCTAATAAAAAACGCCATAGGCTTAACATGGGATTTGTTTATGTCACGGGTGTGACATAAAGTGTTGTTTATGCCACTACTTTCTGATACTGAAAAAATATTGGAACAGGGTAGGATAAAATCTAGACGCCACTCGTTTGAGTTTGAGCTTATTTATGCCACGCATTTTGTTGGCTCCATAATTTCACGAGTCGAAGACGAGTGACATTACGGACATCAAACTCGTGACGTCTCTTGATAGTATCGTCGGGCCAGGATACCTCGCCCATATTCTCCTTCACCTCTCCTGGCAGGCAACACCCTATAGTGGTATCCTGGGTGATTCCAAATAAGAAATAAAAGCTTGACTATTGATTAAAACTAGCGGAAATGTGTTTATTATGATTTAAATACAAACTTGAGGTGTTAGATGGGGAATTGCTGGGCTAACTAGTTAGATTCATGTTACACTGGCCACCCGAGCTACACTACATTAGCTCTGGTCACGTTAAATTGTCTGGGGCCTTGACATGGCGTGGTAGCGGGTATCTCATGCCATTGAAGTGGGTAAAGGAACTTCCCTTTAGTTATTTTTAGGTTGGGAGTTAGGGCTTTAGGGGTTGGTATCTATTAATACTATGTGTATCTATTTTTACTCTGTGGTCCGACCGCCTTCGCCCACTACCTGTGCGTGTCTCTTACTCTCCCAGCATATCCATATGTGACCTGGACCTGGTTGGAGAATGTATTCAATTCTCACTCTTGAAACCATTTTTCATGTTTATATTTCCTTTTGTGTGTATTTTTAATCAAATAAGCATAAATGTAGACTTTATTATCTATTTTGTCAACTATGAATATTTGATAATGAGAATCTCAACTCTAAGAATCCAAAAATAAAGAAAACTACTTGGTTTGAGAGTGAGAATCCGTGGACACGTCCATGGGTTAACGTTACCAACCTCTTAGTTGGAAAGTAGTGTAGACAGAGGTGGTGGCCAATCTAGATTCATGTATACTCATAAATGATGAAATTAGTTCTCAAAATTACCACCATGTGGCACCACTTCCAGCTGTTGCAAATCCTCATTTAACTGTCCTTCAGGCTGATTTTTAGTTTGGCGACCAACCCCTTCTATGATATAGGGGTTGGTCGGGTTAAATCCTACATGGTATCCCTTTGTGTTCGCCTCAAACCAAGTTGTTTTATTCTATGTAGGTTCTAAATGCAGAAATACTTAATAGGTAAAATTCATAGCTTAAGAAATTGATAATGGAATCTAGCTTCATGGTGGTTCTATTTTATAAATACACATAAAAGGAAATAACAAAATGGTAAATTGGCTTCGAGGTTATGACTAAGCACACTCTCCAAGCAGGATGAAAAATCTGGTAGGAGAGTAACAAACAGGTCCCGCTACTAGGTCAAGGCGGCCGCTTATTTAATCCGATCAGAGCTAATTTTGTGTAGCTCTGGTTGCCAGTGTAGCTGATTTTGTCCTCGGGCTCTCTCAAACCGCCTCCTAGGAGCTATTGAATAAACAACGAACGATAAAAAAACTTATCTTAGAATCATCTTTGGGGATATAGTGTTGTATAAAATACTGTGTTGTAAACATAACGTGTTTTGACGATAAGAGAAACGTAAAGGTCTCATAAGGTGTTGTATACATGTACGTTCACTTTTATAGTGAAACTGGACGTGATGTCTTGTGGTTCTTTGTGCCCGCGGTAGCACTCTCCCCCCAGATCTTTCGCGGCGCTAGCGCTAACTAATCTCGAACCGATTTGCCCGAACCCAAAGCTGGTTCCCTGGGTATCCACTTAAGACAGGGGAGACCAGCATACATTTCAGATTCAAAACAAGGCAACTCTCAAAAGTTGTACAAGTCAAACAACTCACATATCATGAGTTATGAAATACAGTAAAACCCTGCTTAAGGGAACAGCCTCTGTTCCGAGCAAACTGTCTCCTTAAGTGGGGTGCTCCCTTAAGCGAGGTGTTGTTAAAGGAGCTTCACAGACAATCCAGCAGTTTCTTTTTCAAACTTAAACCATTCTATAATGGGAATCCACAGTTGATTAGACTGCCCCTTCAGAGGAGCACATGGGCATTGTTGACAAAACAAAACCCTGCAACACATAAGGTGCTTTCCACTGTAGAAAGTAGAGAGTGCCCCGGTAGGAACCCCGGTAGAGCGCACTGCCCCGGAGAGGACCCCGACCCCTGTCCACTACAATACATATATCTGCCATTGAATAATAGCAGATATTTTTAATAGATAAAAACAACAAAATTGGGCCTGTAGAGGGTTTGGACCCACACCTCCTGATTGTCACTGATTTTCACTCAGCACCCCCACCAGCGCCCAGGACAGACAAAGAGAATAACCAAACACAGGTAGGTTTGTAGAACTGTCCTTCCGAACGACTGGCGTCAGCAGAACGACAATAATGGACAGCATTTATTTAACGCGACACCTCTTCTATCCTGTTCGTCGTCCTCCCACAAACTCTCCCCTGGTTCCTCGGGTATCCGCTAGAAGGCACGGCGGAATATAGGAGGTTGGTATGGTTCAACACAGGCTGTGTCCACTAATTCTCACTCTTAGGCCAAACTTTATTTATTAAATGGGTTCTGAGAGCAGAAATACTTATTCACAGCTCACAAAATTGATTATAAAGTCTACCTTTATGGTTATCTAATTCAAAATACACACAATAGTAAATGAGAATATGTAAAAATGCCTTTAAGGGTAAGAAATATCACACTTTTCAAGCATAGGCCCAGGTCACATGAAAGGTTTGAAGGGAGAGTAGCAGAAACTTACAGCCGTTGGTTGGAGATGACCATGAATTTAATCCAACCATAACTAACTTAGTGTTAGTCTCTTTCACGAACGACTGAGGCACATTGTGTGTGTGTGTGTGTATGTGTGTCTTCATCACATTCTATTTGCTTCCTAGTTTTTGCTGGGCATTGTCCATTACGGGTATGACGACTGTTATAAACATCTCTTTGACTGTATGTATATATACAGTAGAACTCCGCATAAGCGGACACCCTTTGTTCCCGGCCAAAGTGGCCCTTACGTGGGGTGTCTGTTTACGCGAGGTTAAAATAAACTTCTAACAGAGGGAACCCTTCTGAGCAAAGGTGTCCGTTAACGCGGAGTGTCTGCTTACACGGGGTGTCTGCTAGGCGGGGTTCTACTGTATATACATACATATATACACTGTAAAAAATTCCAGTAAAATATTAGAGATACTACCGTAAATGTGGACGGTATATCACCGTAAACCTATCTACAGTTCCATACCGTATATTTGGTAAAAGTCAGGAGTTAACTTCATCGAAATGTGTAATAGATATTCATCCTGTGAGGTTTCTGCCATTTAGAGCAAATTTATTCTCAAGTTTTCATGACATTTGTATCATTCAGAGGATTAAACACCACTTTCATGGGACATTTCTAAAACATGAGTAGGATTTACTTCATCCTGGGGGGGTGAAGGTTTTGGGAAATTCTGCATATGCTCCTTCTTTGTTCTATTGCACACAAGATTGTTATTACCTCATCGCACCTTGTATATATTGTACAATATTTTTGACGTGGTCTGTTACCGTACAAAAATTACTCCATGTTGTAGAGTGGCAAGAATAACTGCCATGGCAGAGGCCTCTGATTGTACTATCACTTTATTTGCAATAATAAAAAAAATTAAAAAGAATTGGGAGGAGGGGTGGAGGGTCTAAAATTTCAGAAATTCTGCATACATACTTTATAGAATGCTCTCAAGAACCTCGATAACAAGATTCTGGTATGTGCCTATTGAAGGGCCATGCACATAGTATATTTCATACAGCTTCGCACCTTGGTATTTACAGGTTTGTACCGTTTTCAATATACAGTTGATTACAGTTAAAATTTATGGTCTGAAATATATTACAGGTTTAAACCGTTTGCAAAATACAGTTTAGGACAGTTAAAATTTACGGTCAGAAGTATATCACGGTCACCCGTAAAATTCACGGTATTTCCCTGGCACCCCAGTTGCCAGGAAAAGACTGTAAAATTCACAGGAATTTTTTTACAGTGTATATATATACAGTAGAACCCCGCCTAACAGACACCCCGCAAAAGCGGACACCCCGCGTTAACGGACACCTTTGGTCGGAACGGTTCCCTATATAAGATGTTTATTTAACCCCGTGTAAGCGGCAACTTTGGCCCGGAACGGAGGGTGTCCGCTTACGCGGGGTTCTACTGTATATATATATATATATTTATATATATTTCTCTTTATCATGTTTTATTTCCTCCCTAGTTTTTGTTGGGCAATGTCCATTAGGGTGACGTCCTCCCTGATCCATCCCCGGGTGTGATTCTACATGTTTCGGCGCAGCTTCTACGCAGCCCTTTACAAATAACCCATTCAAACACACGTCAGCCTCATGGCAGAGACTGGGATAGGCGCCATGACCCACATGCTGGGGACAGAAGCGGTGCTGTGTGTATACACAGAGTGCAGGACGTTATCTCCGTGTTGTGAATCCCCGTACACCGTGCACTCACTGACCACAGGACCACACGCGGTCAAAGACACCTCTGTTACTGTGTAGGAGCGCGCACACAGGCATCGGCTTATCAGTAACCGTGCTAAATCACACACGGCCGCTGCGTGATGCCAGTCTGCAGCCTGGGACCTGTTGAATAATTGACACTGATACGTGAAGACTTTTTTCTGTACGCCAACGAGTCCCTGGAATGATGTTAGGCAACTTTATTCAACACTTCTGGATGGCCTTTGGTCAGGAAGGACAGTACCGATCCAGCTCGAATATTACTAGATGATAACCTCTTGTAGGAGGTGCCCTTGTACCTTGTACTTTCATCGACATAGTTATTCAACAGGCCCCAGGTGCCACCTTTATAAACAGACAGTCAGACTTGTGCTATCACTGGGCACCTCGCAGAGCTCAGGTAGGGAGAGGTGCAGCTTTGTCTGATCTTGAACTGTTATGGCTTATCGCATAATTAACTTGGGAAAAAAGTGACACACTAAACATTTCTTCTCGTGGTTACTGGGACTAATACCCCGTGCCTACGTAAGTGACATATATACATAATTTATATTCCTATACTTAAGTTAAATATGTGAAAATTGTTATCTATTTGATTTTAGGAAAGTGCATATGTACTCACTCACGTATATGTTTATGCATATGTGGGTATATCCTCATACATACATATATATATATGATACTAATCCGGAACTATATGAACACTATTTACTTGCTGAATGATTATTCTCGCCGTCAAAGTGTCACAGAAAGCCACCTGCAGTGACGCCCATGTAGGGTGTAAAGGGCTGGTTCCACCAGCACGATGGATCTGCCATATCATATCTTGCTATGTCTCGTTATAAATTAGAGCATAGCGATGTGCCTTACCTCTTTTTCCATGGTACGTGGTGCGCAACGATGTATAAATTTCTTGATGATAATATGCGTATTTTTCTTTATATATTTTGGTGCTTCATCACTGCGACACCTCACAATCTACTGCCCGACATCCCGTGACATATTGCGACTAGAATTGCAAAGGTCCCAGATTGTACTGATGCTTCGCGGCTAAAATACACGCGATTACTCAAAACCTACCAAGACTTGAAAAGTCAACCAAATCGTGACAAATCTTGCTATAACTTGTGTGCCGATGGAGGAGCCCCTTTAGATGGGACTGTTGTAATACCTATCCTGGACATACTATCGTAAAACTGGATGAGTTTTAATCTTGGCCACCGTATACCATGACTGGAGTTTGGCACAGTGATTTCATGAGGCAGAGCCGAGTGAAGTCCGGAGTCAAAACTCCAGGAGTGGCATGCGATGGACAAGATCAAAACGAATCAGGTTTTGATTTTATCCTACCCCGTCTCCTCGATTTTGGAAAATTATGTGATGAAAATTCTGTATGCCACTAGTGGCATATAAATCCCTGTGTGCCAGTCAGCGTGGCATACGGAAACTCAATGATAAGCCTATGGGATTTTATATTAGGGGTAGGATAATTAGTAGAAACCAAACGAGAGTTAGCCTTGTCAATGTTTATGCCACGATGGGCAGGTTGTGTATTACTACACGAGGCGTTAGCCGAGTTTAGTGAGTAGCAGACCTGACCAGAGTGGCATAGACATTGACAAAGCTAACTCGAGTTCGGTTTCGTATTTATCCTACCCCATCTTACCGATATACAGAGAATATTTGTAATTATCCATGTTAGTAGTTATCAATGCTGCCGGATCTACTTTCGTTATCTTGTCCCTGATTGGTCTGTTTTTTTATTCACCTCGGTGCATAAATGACACTTTATCCAACGCTATGTCAAATACATTGAGTCAATGTTAAACTTATGGCGTTTTTATTAGGGGTAGGATAAATTCAAACACACATGTATGTGTACATTTAGTAGAAACCGAACGAGAGTTAGACTTGACAATGTTTATGCCACGACGGGAAGGTCGCATATTACTACACGAGGCGTAGCCGAGTCTAGTGAGGAGCAGACCTGACCAGAGTGGCATAGACATTGACAAGTCTAACTCGAGTTCGGTTTCGTATTTATCCTACCTCGTCTATGCTTTTGCCTTTTACTAAAAGATAAATATTGAGTCAATGACCAACAGAACTTTTATTCATAATAGCTGACATCCTGCTCTCTGATTGGTCAATATTGTTATTACTCTAGTGGCATAAAAAACACTTTATGTCACGGCCTGCCACATAAAATTTCCCTATGTTAAGTCGATGGCGGTTTTTTATTAGGGGTAGGATAAACATAGTTACCTACCTGTTCTAGTATTACATAATATCACCCTCTCTTGTCATGAAGGTGTGAGTAAGCCACCCTTTAAGGGGGCACCTGACTTCCGCCATGGAGAGTAACAGCACCATCTGGTGGCCGAGCCTCTGTGGCAGCGAGTCTGAGACCGATGCGTTCTGGGTAAGTAACTTCTTATTTTCTTCTATCCTAGTTTGGCAACCAACCCTTGTCTACACTGAGCTACGATTTAGGGATTGCTTGGGTTAACTCTTACACGGGATCACTCGGGGTGCGCCTCAAAGTAGTTTGTTCCATGTAGGTTCTCAAAGCAGAAGTACTTAATGAGATATAATCATAGCTCACACATTGATAATGTAGTCGAGCTTTATGGTAGATTAATTCTAAAAATACAAAGAAAAGGAAATAACAAAACGGTAAATTGGCTTCGAGGTTATGACTAAACACACTCTCGAACCAGTACAAAAAGGTCTGGCAGGAGAGTAACAGACTGTAGTCGCTCTAGTGGGTCAAGGCGGCCACGGATTTAACCCGACCAGAGCTAATGTAGCATAGCTCTGGCGTCCAGTGTTCTTCTATCCCTGCTCTTTCTCGTGGTTTCTCGCAGCCCCCCGTAAAGAAGCACGAAACCACAGTACATCTCAAAAATCTCCAAAATGCTCATTCACATACAGCTGCCACTATACCCTCCAGAAATATGATCTAGTTGCCCTCGACCTCTGGTATACAATTTGGTAGCTTCCATTCAAATTAAGAAGGAACTGTATCGAGATCCGTAGCGACTGAAAATATTATATGAGTTTTAATTGCGGAGTAATCTCATGAGGCAAAGCTGAGTGAGATTACGTACCAAACCACAATGACTTGCGTATTTCTAGTAGCAATGGATCGGGTGCAGTTCAGATTTTATCTAACCCCTGCGACTGACTGATTTGAAAATACATGTATTTGTGGCATCATCACCCATCGAGTTTTTTCCTACGTTCTTGGTGGCGTTGAGTATGATGTCCCAATATCAAGGTTATAGGGATAGAATACCAGGGGTGAGATAAACCTTCTTATCCTGATAATCCCTAGAGTTTGTAACAGACTTAAGATAAGTCTTCATGAACCGAGATTATTCTTGATATTCTCACATTAGTTACTCTTTCTAGGAGCAGAATATCTCCATGTGTTTCTCCAGGTTATAAATGTTATCTATCCAGATTCACAGGTACCTTATTAATCCTCAGATGTCTACTTGACACAATGACTCGTTAACAATAGAAACACTGTGTACGTATATCAGTAGTCAAAGTGATACAACCAAAGACTATTCATTGACATTGATTATACGACCAACTACGAAATACTGCATGAGCAATAAAAACAGTTGTCAAGTGAGAACCTGTCCTGTATCAGTGGTTTATATAACTATTGTCCTACTGTCCTTTATTTTATCTATAGACAATGGTCACTGGTTTTGTGGACACGCGGGCGTTAACCCCGAGTGGTTGACTCATAGTGATACATGAGAGATGCATGAGCGATAGTGAGTGTATTATGACGTCAGCTTAGAGTGGTTTACAGAGCCGCATGTCCACAAGTCCGTCGTTTCTTTTATCTCAACTCTAGTATTTTTGTCCCATAAAGCCAAGTGTTCACCGATTAATTCTGCATAGATTATGCAATAAGGCAAGGCCACCATCGGTGATGGTCAGTGTGTTTGGAGGACAGTTCTGTCCCTCATCGATTTTTAGATACCGACGTGCAGTCGTTGGCCACCGCCAACCGCCTATTCTTTTAATTGAGAACTCAATTAATCGTTTTTTGCCAGCCAGAATTAATATTGGGAGCTCGTTCTCCATGTCCCTATGAGTTTTTATAAAGAACGACCTGACCATGCTGTACAAGCTACAAAACGAGGTGATAATTTAGGGTGGTACGAACCGAGGCTTTTATGCCGAGTTCCGTACGAACCATAAATTATAATCGAGTTTCGTGGCTTGCACAAGCATGGTGGGTCGTTTTATATTTACTATATATCCGATATTAATAAAATGAATAACTTAATTTGGCCTAACAACTAATATTTTAACTGACGTGTACGGAACATTGCTCCGTATTTTGCCGTACGGAACACTGTTCCGTACGCTATTTTTAGATTTCCGATGTACGCACTTTCCCCGATTCTTCCCGATTCTGGGTGGGCGGTAGGTCTCAGTTGGAGTGTGTATTCCCTTGTCTGGTCTATAAGTATTAATGATCGATTTGTAGGGGAGACTGAGGCCATTATAGAGCTGAAATCAGTTTGCCAATATCTCTTTTAGATCAAAAGATAGCACGAAAGGTCATCAAATAGTACCATTTAAGGTCCAGTATTTATATAGAACTGCATGTAGCGGACATGTATAAATACACAATACTCCACGAATTTGGATGTGCTGCACTCGTCATCGAGAGTTTGTGTTATGGATTTATCTCATCCCTTTCTGGATTTATCTCACATCTGGATTTATCTTCACAATATCAGTATAATTAGAATTACTTAGCAAATCCATATGACGTCACCTCACATTCACTCTGCCACGACCCTGGCGTAGTATTATCACTTTATAGGGGTGATCGTTGGGTATGTTTTCCTGTCGCTATTCCTATGGCTAAAGTTGTATCAGGGGTGAGACAAACATTTACACAGTACAAATGTACATGGTGACCTGACAATGCCCCACACAGGTGAGAAATGAGGCGAGGCAGCGGAGCTTATATAGTCTTTAGAATTCATATACAGGGACTAGTTACTGTGGTTCATCTTTAAGCGTTATTCTAACAAAGGTGGTATCTCCACTAAATACAGCAGTCGATGTAGTGTGGGTAAAACCATACTTTGTTAGGTGGGGATATAGATGATGAATCCAGGAGCTGTTTAGTTTAGTTGTATTTAATATCCTGAAGAATTCACAATGTACAAGTATGGTGCCAATATGGGGAGTAACAGTTATCAGTTGATGTATTGCATCTTCTGAATGAAATGTCACTGTAATTCAGTCCACAGTTAGCAAAGCATGCTGTGCACTCCTGTGGGTAAGGATCCTCACATCATGTGACCACTCTGAGTGGTGCCATAATGTTCTTTCCACATCCAAGCAGCACGGGGCCTCTCTGTTGTCCCCACATCATGGTGATAGTCCTGAGTCTCCAGATTACTGACTCCTGCATGGTGTTGTGTGAGCCAGGCTCAAGCCAAGTCTTTGACTGAATCCTGACTGACTGGAGATGAGTCCAACTCAGTCTCTAACCCTTTCACGCTGAGCACCTGTGGCAAAGCAATGTCTGTAAGGCCGGGTAGGGTGTTAGTATATATCGCCTGGTGACGGGTCTTTTCAGGCCAATTAGGGGCCATCCATTAAGTATGTACGCACTGAGGGGGATGGGGGGGGGGGGGGGGTCAACAATTTTGGAAATTCTGCGTATGCTCCCTCTTTGTTCTATTGCGTACAAGATCGGCAGGGGTGGTGGTGGGGGGGGGGGGGGGGGGGTCAACAATTTCAGAAATTCTGCTTACATACTTTATGGGTGGCCCCTTATGATAATTTCACTGTTTGATCATGTGATAAAATAAAACATGTGATCTTTAATATTATTTTATGAGTATTTCAAAATCGTAAAGGTAAGGGCATGCCAACATTCTGTGAAAATTCTATCATTATTGATCAATTATTTACAAAATTATTACACTTAAACTATGATTTTGTAAGTCTTATGAAATGATGCCTTAAGGGTAAATACAAACTGGAAAGATGTCAGTGTCTAACAATAGAAACAGTGTAAGGGAAATTCCTGAGTGTGTCCAATCAGGCCTCCAGGCGTGGGAGTAGAGCATGAGTGTCCTCTTCCCGATTGGCTACATGTCATGCACATGAACATATGGATTGCTGACACAGTCTGGATGATGCGGGAAAGTGACCTCACTGCTTGTCACAAGATAAATGTCTTTTCTCTCAACTAATGCTTTTCCAGTATCCTGGTTTGTTGAGTGCAGAGATTTAACTAAGATATAGAGAAATACAATTCTCAGTATAGAATATGTAGTACACATGCAAGTAATGCTATAACATTATGTCTCCAAATACCAGACCTTCCAGACAACAGCATATTGGTCATATAGCCGCAAGTATCATCGTTACTGTCGTCATCAACATGGCCCTTGGGACTACACAAACAAAACTCATGGCGTATTCTCAGTGGATACATACCCAATATTGACTAATTTCAGATAGAATCGGTCAAATGCTCCAAGGAGTTGACAAGTAGTAATATCTGATCACATGCAAGGGTCTGTCCATACATGATGTCACACTTAGGGGGGTAGGGGGAATAGATTGAAAAGACACAGCCTAAAAAACACAGGGGGTGTCCAGAGTTGTGTGACAGAGATCTTAGAGGCAACTTTCCCGATTCTGGAAAGGTGTTGGGAAAAGTATGACCATAAGCATTTATGGATGGATATCCTGTTAAGGCTGCATACGCAAATCCACTGAAATAGTCAACAACTAAGGAAAAAGGCAACCAAATAGGAGAATGTCCACGTCAAGGAAAGTCAGTACATGTACATGTATATGCTACAAGTGGTTAAGTTTAACAGGAGAGAGTTTCATTCTCTGACATTGAACATTCTGACAAAGGTACTATGCAGGAATTATGATTCATACCCATATTGTAGCCATGTCAGAGCCATATTGCGAGCAATGGGTGGCCGGCCTTAAGTGAAGGTTTCTCGTTTCAGAACACGGCAGTGTCATGGTACACCCCGAACCCGGACTTCACCCAGTGCTTCCAGGACACGGCCCTGGTGTGGGGCTGCTGCGGCCTGCTCTGGGTCTGCGCGCCCTTCTACCTCCTCTACCTCGGCTCGCAGCCCGTTCTCCACTCGCTCTGGGCTTTGAGCAAGCTCAATAGTCTGAAACTGGTGAGTAACATTTTCTACATTTATCATTCACTTGATATTGGGAGGCAGTTCAACATCTGTTTCTCGTCACTACTGATTGGGAGAGTTACTCAAAAAACACGTTTTGAAAACTGATATCTTTTACGGATTTGTCCCAACTTTCACCAAAATGTTTAAAATCAGCTTGTGGTGCTCCCTTTATCCACAATTTGGAACGGATTTATTTCTCTTTTTTTCACTCTTCTTTTTTATTAGTGCACAATGATATGTGTAACAAACGAAATAAACAAACAAGGTTTACGGGATGAGGATACGGGGACGGGGCGGATGCAGGTAGGGACGGGGAGGGAGGCGGGGCTGCAGGGTTGGAGGAAGGTTGGGAGGGAGGGAGGAAGGCTGGGAGGGAGGGAGGGAGGAAGGAAGGCTGGGAGGGAGGGAGGAACGTTGGGAGGGAGGGAGGGAGGGAGACTGGCAGGGAGGGAGGCGGGGTTGCAGGGTTGGAGGAAGGTTGGGAGGGAGTGAGGGAGGGAGGAAGGCTGGGAGGGAGGGAGGGAAGGAGCGAGGAAGGAAGGAAGGCTGGGAGGGAGGGAGGAACGTTGGGAGGGAGGGAGGGAGACTGGGAGGGAGGGAGGGAGGGAGACTGGGAGGAAGGTTGGGAGGGAGGGAGGGAGGGAGGGAGGGAGGAAGGCTGGGAGGAAGGTTGGGAGGGAGGGAGGGAGGGAGGGAGGAAGGCTGGGAGGGAGGGAAGGAAGGAGCGAGGAAGGAAGGAAGGCTGGGAGGGAGGGAGGGAGACTGGGAGGGAGGGAGGGAGGGATGGAGAGAAACATGAAACACACCTTACGAGCCCTCTTGTATCTACATTTTCCCTCCTGTGTAGGTAGGGGTGGGTGGGTGTGGGTGGATATTGTTGGAGGGTATGGATGGGTGTGGGATAGTGAGTGTGAATGTTGGTGTTGGTGGGTGTTGGGGCTGATGGGTGTGAATGTTGGTGTTGGTGGGTGTTGGGGCTGATGGGTGTGAATGTTGGTGTTGGTGGGTGTTGGGGCTGATGGGTGTGAATGTTGGTGTTGGTGGGTGTTGGGGCTGATGGGTGTGAATGTTGGTGTTGGTGGGTGTTGGGGCTGATGGGTGTGAATGTTGCTGTTGGTGGGTGTTGGGGCTGATGGGTGTGAATGTTGGTGTTGGTGGGTGTTGGGGCTGATGGGTGTGAATGTTGGTGTTGGTGGGTGTTGGGGCTGATGGGTGTGAATGTTGCTGTTGGTGGGTGTTGTTGATATTTTGTGCATCGTCGCTGTTCCATCAACGACGGATGTTTATTTGAAACTTGTTTTCCTTATTCTACTGATCCCTATTCTACTCCGTAGAATATAGCTTTCCGCATTCTAATCAGCAGCCATTTGCAGGCTCTATATGTTTAGTATTGTTACACTGTGTTGGGTGGATAATTAAAGGCCAGAGGTATATGATACTATGTATAATTCTCTCTCTTTATTCAGATTTCAGGGTTGATACTGTTAGGATGCAGTGTTGTGCAATTCAGTCATCAGTTGATGGACTTACCAAACGACCCCCCGGCCAAATGGATTGCATCGCTGGTCTTCTTTATAACCTATGTAAGACTTTACTCTCTTATATAAACACACACACACACACACACACATATATATATATATATATATATATATATATATATATATATATATATATATATATATATATATATATATATATATACATATATATATATATATATATACATAGCAGCAAAAACGTCAATAAAGACACATCAATTACAGGTTCGACTGCGCTAGTCCAGGGACCTGTTTCACTAGTCTCGTGACATGTCTGTGACACCATACAGACATTGGGTTGTCAAGTTTTGTGATAACACAAGTAGCTGCCCTTAGGAAAAGACAGACCTCAGACATAAGAATTAGACAAATCTACACATCATAGACCTGTTTCACTAGTTTTGTGACAAAAGTGGCACCAACAGTGCAAGCAAGAACGGACGAAGTCTAATGTCTAGTTCTTATGAAACCAGACAAACCGGACACACCATCTAGACATGTCACGAAACTAGTGAAACTGGGACCTGTTTCAGTAGGCTCGTGACATTAGGCCTAGACAGACATCAACAGCGGCACCAACAGTGCAAGCAACAGCGGAAAAAGACTAGCAAATATCAGAAAATCGGAGTGACCAATCTTCTTCATATTTGGAGCGATTATAGGTTATATGTATCTTCTACTCATGTTAAAGTGTCATTGCTTAATTCCTACGAGAAGTGAGTGAAACTCCGAGTGTCATCGATTGGAATCTTGTGATCTGTCCGTATGGTGTCACAGACGCCATCTAGACATGTCACGAAACTAGTGAAACAGGTCCCTGATGTCTGTGGTCTATGAGCTGGACTGGCAAGTGTCCGTCAGTGCGGTCAGCGGTGCTCTTTGTATAACACGCCAAGCCCCCATGACCGAGAGATCACACGGAGTCCACTAAGAGCCCATACCGCTTTTCGGTTTTTTCGTCAGCAAAGAAATGTAGAACTTAGTCCATGTAGTATATTGTACCTTTTGATACTGTACTGTTTAATATAATTGTTTCTGTAGTACACTTTAACCTACCCCTACAGAGAAGATTCTAGCGTATTCATTACAAGAGACAAGTTCCTCTATCACAACATGGGAGAAAGGAAAAAGCTGCATGTACATGCTCTGTGATAGAATGATAGAACACCAGCAGCTAATAATAGTAGAAAAGCATATTTAGAACTATTCCCAAGGATATCTCGATATACATATTCGAACTGCTGTGAATTAAAAAAAACAAACAAAAAGGAAACACAAATACATAGCATCATTCTCATACCACCTACGTAAAGTGGGGTTCACACGGTGGGATTCACGTACCTCACAGGCCGTTTGTTTGAGACAAATCCTATTGAAATTCGGTACTGGAACACAATTTCCTCATGTGAATGACAGGGTTCCATTTTGCTATACAACCTTTTTTCTCTTGCAATTGTCGGCGACAATCACCCCTAATAAGGAACAGAATCTGATGAGATTTTGACTTCAAACAGGTTTAAAATTTAGAGGGGCATTTTGGTGAGACAAATGTATTTCACACATTCTCCCCCAATCTGTGAGTCTCAGTGGTCCTCAATAACACATATTTACACAGGGAAGTACCCTGAGTGGGCGACTGTGCACCCTGTGTAGGGGTGTAGGGATGAGACTATGTACCTGCTAAGTCTTCCCATGTGAATTGAATCCGCCATGTTTCCCTGAGACTGTAGAACACCTCAATCTGTGAAACTTTGTACCCAGCTGGAAATGGTAGCCGATTGGTGCACATGTGTGAAGTACACCAGTCTCAGGTCCATTTGTCCCGTCGTGTGAATCCCATGTAGCGTCCACAGTTAAAGGGGTGGATATTTAACGTGTTGTTTTGACTGTTGCTCAGCTGCTCGCCTGCTGGCTGATGAGGAGGGAGTTCCGCAGAGGGCAGCACTCGTCAGGGGTCATGTTCTGTTTCTGGGCACTGCTCCTACTGGCGAGCATCGTCCGATTCAGAACCAACCTCATGTCAGCGCAGAAGGTAGGATCTCATCTACTTTATCTAATGAGACTTTATCAGTAACCGGGATGAGGTCCAGGCCTCTTTATTGAATAAACACGATATACCTGTACTTAAAACCATGTAACCGAACATATTAACTCAGTGAAATAATTTGATGTGAAAAAAGATACATATATATACTCAACAGGATTTTGGAAATGATAGCTGATGGTGTGATGTAAGACATATAACTTGGCTTGCAGGTCGCTATATACATTCATTGTACACATGGGCACATCTGATCTCTCCTCGGTGTATATATGATATAAGTAAGAAATATGATGTACTGACCACTTTGGCATGTACGGCCCACTTTGACACTCACAATTACTGTTACGAAGGCGAGGCTGAATGTTAATATACGGAGGCGTATCGGCATAGACGAACCAACTCTGTGTGTCCTAATTAGACTTTGGATGGTGATCGAGGGTAGATGATTTTATGAATTTGAGATATGTCTAAGTATATGATGACGGTAAAACAGGCCAGGCGTTTAATCTGGGAGTGACTCACAGACTACAGAATACGCCCCTCCCGCCTAACGACGTCAGGGCGAGTATTTACCGGTCCGTAACAATTCACAGATTAAATGCCCAGTCAGGTTCCCGACTGAGCATTAGTAAAATCCAGCGGGTGTTCTGGCTAGTACCAAGGCTGTTGTAGTGGCAAAATAGAAAACTGTTGGTAAATCAAGACATTTAATAGAATCACTCTTCAAAAAATACTTTTAGTTAGGTTGCCAGGATGCCTTTCTTTATATGACCATAACTCTATTTTATTATGCTATCTTTGATATACTTAATGGAGATTATATGTATACAGCCAACGCTGATGTGCACGCGATTATCCACCACTAGTTTACATATGTGCCACAGTCCTATGCTGTTTTATAATTGTTCAAACGTCAGGGGAAAGGGCTTTTTTAAAGTCTTTTTATTCATCTTGGAGGTTACTCCTGGGGAAAGAGTGGTCCCTTCCAGCGACTCCAAGCTTAAATACCAATGATTAAATACGCATAGATTTCGAGGGGCATAAGATTCCAGGATGCCTTCTTAACTATGTCTCTTTTCCAGGATGGAATACGAGATATGTTGGGATTTGTCGTGGAGTATGTTTCCTTTGGCTTCATTGCGATAGAGTTCATCCTGCACCTCATCGCGGACACTTCAGCCTTAAAGCCGGATTCACCCAAATACTATGACGCCCAGAATGAGGAAAAACAGATCCTGTTTGGGCATGTTAAAGTTAAAACTGCCGACAAGACAATCTCAAAGGTAACCCAGCGCCAATACCAGCGATGATCATGTAATATAATTCTAATATTTCAAAACGTAATAATAAGTAGAGGTAATCTGACAGTGATATGTAGCATGGTCTGCATGCTTATAGGGAGCCAAAGTGGACCCGCTGAAACCGCAGATACCCGTTCACAAAACACCATTTCCGGAGATAGTCGCTCGGTATTTCCGGAGGTAGTCGCTATACATGTTCCATGTGAGATTTAGCTTTTCAATGAGCTTCTTTTTTCAACTTCCTTTAGTTCTCGGCAACATTATCATTTGTAACAATTTCAACCTTCATCAGTAATTTTCCGACAATAAAACGGGTGATACCGTCAGCGCCCTGTGGCACAGGTACCACTGGTTGGTAACTGGTCATACCGGTCGCACAGTGTGAACGGAACTTGAAGGGAGGCTCCACCTACTACGATAGAAATTGAAGACTTCCCGATGCACTACGATGCAGATTGCCCATATTGTAGTGCAGCCTACGATGTATCTGTTCTATTGAGAGGTCATCAACATGCATTGGTGTGCATTGTTGACCACCTCAGTAGAAATTAATCCATTACTAGGTTTTCACTTTTCTTTCCGGTGTGATGTAATTTTTCATCGATATGCTGTCAATGCTAACATCGTAGTAGGTGGACATCCCCCTTGACCTAAGTCAGACACCACTCTATTCCGGCCATTGCTGAGTGTTTTGCTTGTTTTGTAGCCGGAGTGCCCTGAGGTACGCGCCTCCTTCCTCTCACGCATCACCTTCACTTGGGTGTCCGGGTAACTAGATCTCATCGTTATGTCTTCTCATTTATTTGTTTACTTTTTTTTTGAGCTTTCAAAATTACTTTTCTCAAAATTGTTACTCAACATAATATTATGTTACTATCTCTCGTAGTTTACATATGGCGATCTCATCCAGTATATACATGAGATCATCCAGTAAGGATTTCTATGTCTCGATATTTCATCTCATATAGGGAAGTCTACTTGAGTTTTCAATGTGACCTAGGAATATATCTCTTCATTGTTGTAGATGTTAAATAATCCGTCTACTAGCATTTAATATGAATTACATATCTTACACCGATTACTAAAACTGCCTGATATACATGCGGCGGCCGTGACCTTTCGTGGTCATGCAGTCATCTCAATGGAACACCCTCTTAAGCAGCGAAACATATTTCAAATATTGACCCCAAACACGATGTGACGCCATTGTGTGTGAGCCTCTACTAATGTGCCCACACTTTTATGACTAAGGTATTCATATATTTACATCAAAGGCATTCGTGGTTCTATGATCTTCAATGGACTTTAATTTTCCTTTTGTGTCAAAGGTTCCTTCTGCAAGGTTACAAGAAGGCATTGAGTACGGACAAGTTGTGGGAACTACAACAGCCCGACCAAGCCATCCCGAATGTCAATCACTTTTATGAATGCTGGAAAGACAGCTCCCCAAAAGCCAGGTATCGAATTCCTCTTTTCTTCTTTTGATAGGAATTATGTACTGTGATAATAGAAAATTTGAATGAAGATCAAAGATGGCTTTCCTCTTCTCCAGTCTTTAAAAACAAACTTGTATGGGCAAGCCATCACAAACCAACAACTCCGGAAATTGTGATTTGTAGTTTTATTGATACTTGTTGTTAAATTTCCAAGCTTTGACACAAAGTTTCGTGATTAATCATTTTTCATCAGGTAAGCTCACTTTATACAATTGTATTCATGAACTATTATTTCGGAGCACTTATTCAGATAGGTAACTAAAGTAACCGATAAGCAAATGTCATTGTTGTGGTTCAATGTGGTTAAGCGAGTGAATTTTCCATAAACCATGAGTTTTGCAAATACTGGTTAAAAAAATCTAAATACTGTGTAGTGGCTTACTGAAGCCTCATTCATTTTCAATGGGAACTTTGTATACCATGGATAGTAAATGTATTCTCTCTCGAGCAGACAGCCAGATGAAGAGGAGACATCTCCAAAGCAGCCTCACAGCTACACCGACCCGGCAGCTCCACCCAAAGCCAACACGTGGAGGCTGCACTCGTCCCTGCTGAAGGCTCTCGTCAAGTGTTACGGACCTCCGTTTGCTCTGCTCGCCATATTTGAGGTCGGGGGCATTGCGCTGACCTTCATACGACCTACCATACTGGAGTATGTATATCTTTATTCCTCACCACTGTTACTTTCATATTATAGTGCTGATCCCACCAGAGTACTGTTCTATCTGAAATGTTCTGGTCTCTTTGAAATATCTCAAAGGATATTATATAATATCTTTACTTGGCGAATGTACTCACGTGATTAATTGTATCAGCGCACAAAACAATCAGGATAATATTATTTTGGCAGTTTTCGGCATAGATCAGTCACTCAGTGAGATCAGCATTTTTAACTTTAGGTGGACAGACAGTAACGTGAATGATGCAAGTCCAACAGCACGTTCCCGTTACAAGCTTTATTGCTGTTCACTGGGTGCAAGTGGGTTACAGAAAACGATCCTTAGACTGAATATATCCAAAACCTTTAGATTTTCATTTATTCATAATTACACACTGATTCATCAATGAGGAACATATCACTTACTCCTAGAACTATGAAGACATTGATGTATTTCCCTTTGTGGCAGCTCGCTGATCGGCTTCGTCGAGTCGGCAGATGACCAGGTGTGGCAGGGCTACATGTACGCGGGCCTCATGTTCTTCATCACCCTGTTCCGGGCAGTGATCAATCAGCAGGCCTTCAATGGCAAACTGCTCATCGGTTTGCGGATTCGAGCTGCTCTCACTGGGTCCATATACAGGAAGGTGAGCTAGGTCTCCCCCGAATATATTCATACGGTCCTGTATATATCATTGTGTAATGATTACTAAGTTATTAAGATTGTAAGTGTGCTAAATGATTTTACTAAATGCCATTTTGGCGTCATATGTACGGCTGATTCTGTATGAATCTCTTGATATACCCTTTAATTTGACAATTCCTGGGTTTAGTTTTTTCGAGAAGATAGATAATGAATACCACAAACTACGGCTTTGTGGCCAGATGGCGGTGTGAACCACTCCAGCATGACGGCGTGATACACTCTCTAACGCTCACGTATTACTACGCGTCAACCACTCGTGGTTTACAGCGGCCTGTCCACAAAGACTATCGATTTTCTATCTATATAATTGTGAACTAATTGTAAATTGGTATTGATTTTGCCCGGAATGACTAGCTTTATATATCTCATTCATTTATACAACTTGTATTCTATGCGGCGATACCTTTTTTTAAATTTTATATACACACGTATTTTTCCCCACCCACTATACCTTTTATGAAATGTCATATCTTTAACTATATCATCTAATTATCATCACTCTCAAATGTTATAACCCACCTTATCTATATAGTTAAATAGGTTACATATGTGTAACCTATTTATCTTAGTACCTCTACTACTGGCATATTGTTATTTAATGTCTTGCATGTGCTTACACGTTCATATTTCTTATTGTAATGAGGTTAAATTTAAGCAACAGAGAATAAAGACATCAATATACGTAAAAAGCCCTATAGTAAGAGGGGAGAATCTGTGGGACCACTAAGTCCAGAAACACAATCGCTTGAAAAAGCAACAGAGTTAAAAAAAAGATGAAAGACCTATATAGTAAATATGAGCAAATAGAGTGAGAAACGCATCAACTCAACATCCACATCAACCATCATGTGTATAATATGTCACCCCATACACCTAAAGTGTAACCTCGATTACTGTTGATGTCCTCGATATGCATGCAACCTGTATACCAGTGGAAGATCTGCCTGTGCAGAACTGGATATGTCATTATTGAAGAAAAAAAAAGAAAAGAAAAAAAAGAGGTTTTAACTGGCATAGTCATGATGATGGTAATGGTTGAATCTGTTTGTGAACAGACCCTGCTGCTGGCGAACTCGGAGCGCAGTAACTACTCCGTGGGAGAAGTGGTCAACTTCATGTCCGTCGATGCTCAGCGTATCGCGGACGCTACCTTCTTCCTGCACAATCTATGGGCGGCGCCAGTCAACATCATAGGTGAATTCTCTTCTTCTAAAAACATTCATTTACCATTGGCGGCGCTTCTCTCGTTATGTGCGATACGATGGCTGGACGATACGATCTATCGAACGTTGCACCATCTTGAGAATGATCCATGACCATGATCGTTACATACAGATACTACGTACACTATAAGGTATATTGATGAGGTATATATAATATATCAGTTACATGGGAGCCCAACCAAGTATATCATGACAAGCCATTTTGTCAATAAATTGCTTTATACCAGCAGTTTTAAAAAATATCACTACATGTCCAACATTCACGACAACCCCTTGAAGTATTGTACAATTGGATAAGGCCATTTAAGCGGTGCAGGTCAGTATTTATGTAACGCCACTGAGACCTTCAATTTTACCTTATCGTAGAAAGGTCGTAGCTGTAGGACGAAAATATAGCAACAATAGCCCTATGGCCGTCCTAAGACCTTTTATAAGATCGTACGAATATCGCACGCAGTTCACGGAACGATAGCCAGGATTACATGCCGTGATTGGTCGCTCTGAGTATGCATCCTGCCTTACAGAGTTTTATGGCTGTTTCAACTCATTTCTGTACATCATTTGTTTTCACAAGTTATATGTCTTACATTGTTTGAGGTGCTTTGGAATATTCACTCTGCTACTGTCTCGTTAATATTCCTGCACGCTCCAAACTCGATGGGGAACGGGGACACAGACCAAACACTCATCAGTTTCTTTCTTATCATGTTATGAACTAGATTTCTTAGAAATTGTCTCAGTCATATTGACACAATCCCATCCCTGAGTAAATGAACGGGATTCCATGTTATTTTTGAGTGAGTACAATTTTTTTATTGAACCAGATAGAGGTTACATATCTCATAGCAACCCTCGACATATTTTAGTATTTTGGGTCCAACAATAGGGCAGATACCTCAATTGCAATGCAATTGGGTCAGCATTTACAAGAGCTTTCTAGCAACATTCGCTTCACTGGCGAGAACACGCAAACGAATTGAACTTTGAACGTTTTCTCAGTGAATGTTATGTTATTTCATTTTAAACGAATATTATGAGTGACATGGATATGTTGATTTCAACAACATAGTATTAAGAGAGTTTACATCACCAACGATTCAAATTGGTTCTTATATGCTAGTGTGCAAGTAAAATTGCAAGTATTAGTAAAGTTGCGTTTTTTTCTTTGACTGTTTCCAGTTGCCATGGTGATGCTGTGGGGCTACTTAGGACCATCATCATTGGCAGGTCTTGCAATTCTATTAATTCTGATGGTCGTCAACATTTTCCTGGCATCAAAGATAAAGAAATTGCAGGTAAATATCCAATTCTTAATCAATGAATGCAAAATTCAAAACTATAACTTGCAAATTCAAAACCTTCATCTGACCTTTTTGTCAGATTCCACCAAGCGACAGATCCATGCTAAAAACTGCCAAAATGGCAGGATGATAAAAATTCAAATAAGCATACCTGCGGTGAAAGCGCGCCGACATGTTTTGTGATAGCTTCGGGCGGTACTCACCATGTCCGAAATGTTTATAAAGCTGTGAACAGCTGTCTATTTATTTCTTGTGTGCCTTATCACATCTATGTCCTTTTGAATTTTAGGTTCAACAAATGCTGACTAAAGATAAACGACTTAAACTAACAAACGAGGTTTTGAATGGAGTTAGAGTAAGTACAGTTTTTCTTGAGGCTATATATATTTAGCACTGTCAAAGCAGCACCCCAGTTATCATGTTGATGGACTTGGTTTTCCCTAGCTCTTTAAGATAATAGTTGCATAATGATAAATTTGAGTGCTATTAGCTTCTACAAATTTCATATTCATTAATAAGGGTAAAATATTATATTTTATAAGCAGTTTTCGGTTTGGATTCGATACCATTATTTAATTTATACATGCAGACTATTTTTATTTTAGAATTTCAATTTTCACCCAAAATCGTAGACACCGATTATATATGAATTATCTGTGAACAGAGCAATGAAGAAACTATTTATAAATGATTGAACGAAAAAAAATCTTATCGTTGTCTTTGTTGTATTCCCGTGATCAGTCTTGATGGAAGACACTCTTCCATAACGACCATGTATAGATCAGCATATACATATGCTCATATCATTCAATATGTGTAGACAATCTGGGAGTGTATACCATTCTTACAAGATACTCGTACCAATTTAGGATTGTCCTGCACAAAGAATTATCGTCCTTTACAAACATAAGGCTTCAACGGTAATATCACCTTTAAAAAGCGCAACTATAAGAAGATAAGCAAGTATCGCCTGAGTAAATATTAATCCTAGTCGTTGATTGAGTATTGACCCTTGTTTTAAAACACACCTCAGGTGTTAAAGCTGTACGCATGGGAAGGCGCCTTCCAGGACAAGCTGAATGCGATCCGCGACGTGGAGATAAACTTCATGCTCAGAGCCGCCTACTTCATCTCGGGGACGGCCATCAGCATGACGTGCGCGCCTGTCCTGGTAAACCGCCGCCTTCTACACTCTGCCATGATCAATGAATGACATCCATGAGATACGCAATAGACATGGACAAGTATCCATGTGGACAGACGGCTGTAATCCACGAGGGATTGACGCGTAGTAATACACTTGTGCTCGCGAGTGTATTACTACGACGACTATATAAAGAGTCGACTAGTTGTATCTATTATCTATCATCTCAAGTAAATTCAAACCAGGAATTGCCATATTTCATTAGGAACTATTTTCTTTGCACTACGTCACAATGGGACTATTTTCCCATATTCAATGGGTTTGAGGTTGCATACAATTGATTTGAGTTTCCTTTGACTTCACCCTTTTCAGTATATATCTATCTGGTATATTTGAGATACCCTTTGACTTCACCCTTTCAGTATATATCTATCTGGTATATATTTAAGTTACCCGTTGACTTCACCCTTTCAGTATATATCTATCTGGTATATTTGAGTTACCCTTTGACTTCACCCTTTCAGTATATATCTATCTGGTATATTTGAGTTACCCGTTGACTTCACCCTTTCGGTATATATCTATCTCGTATATTTGAGTTACCCGTTGACTTCACCCTTTCAGTATATATCTATCTGGTATATTTGAGTTACCCTTGTAGTATATATCTATCTGGTATATTTGAGTTACCCGTTGACTTCACCCTTTCAGTATATATCTATCTCGTATATTTGAGTTACCCGTTGACTTCACCCTTTCAGTATATATCTATCTCGTATATTTGAGTTACCCTTTGACTTCACCCTTTCAGTATATATCTATCTCGTATATTTGAGCTACCCTTGTAGTATATATCTATCTCGTATATTTGAGTTACCCGTTGACTTCACCCTTTCAGTATATATCTATCTCGTATACTTGAGTTACCCTTGTAGTATATATCTATCGCGTATATTTGAGTTACCCGTTGACTTTACCCTTTCAGTATATATCTATCTCGTATATTTGAGTTACCCGTTGACTTCACCCTTTCAGTATATATCTATCTCGTATATTTGAGTTACCCGTTGACTTCACCCTTTCAGTATATATCTATCTCGTATATTTGAGTTACCCTTGTAGTATATATCTATCTCGTATATTTGAGTTACCCGTTGACTTCACCCTTTCAGTACACTGTGGCTGCGTTCACGATCTTCATCCTGGCCTCTCAGGATGCCGCCTTCTCTGCCCAGGTGGCGTTCGTGTCGCTGTCCCTCGTCAACTCCCTCACGCGTCCTCTCTCCTTCCTGCCCAACGGCATCGCAAACATCGTGCAGGTGAGTTACTTCCACCTTTGTCTTCCTTTACTAGCTGTCCCATATATGTCAATTTCAAACTGAACACAATGAATAATCATCCGACTTCATGCAATAGAATTATATAACAAAAATCCATTAAGGCGTTCATTATCTCTAGCAGTCTAAACAAGTGTAGAGGCATGGGTGTCAAGTGGTGGTGTATCTGATCTTCACTAGAGGATGTAGCACCTGTGCACTGAAGAGCTACAGGTTTGGCCTGGATTATGTAACCCACTTTATGTATAAGGCTGGGTCCATGACAGGTTGGGACTGGGTTGCTAACTTTGGTTAAGTTCGACTAGGCTCCCTTGCTGTTTTGCTACTTTAAAGAACTGTGAACTGCACGGGAATGCGCTTCAGTTCTCCTAAAGACCTGTATAGACTGTATAGTATAACCTTGTTTTAATGACTCTTCATTCTCTGAAATCTCTTCATTTTGAAATTTCAGCATACAGAATCATAGTGAAGTAATACTTGTTATATTTATATGATGATATCAATAACCTCATGATGGTTCTTCCTAGGCTATGGTATCTCTGGACCGTATACAGAAGCTGTTGAATGGACAAGAGCTCGATCCTGATGCTGTTCAGAACCGTTTTTCAGGTATAACTACGATATAAATATAGTTTTATCACGTATGATTTGGGCTAACATCCTTCAGCCAAAAGCTCGCCAATTTTGCACCTGTGCCGATTGCATACAGCATTTAGAAGTATTATCTCAAAGATATAATAAGGAATGTAAATAGAAAGACCTGCCATTTCATGTTTTAATATGAGCGTAGCTCTTTTATTTTCATTGAGACTGCTATCCATACTCACAGTCATCATATTCAGTATCATGCAAATTTTGTCATTCAATAGACGTTTAGCAATACATTACATTCATAGTCTCCAATGTCCATAAGATATAGCACTGCCTTGTTCATCATTAATATGAGAAACATAGTATCTCATGTAGTATTGTTTTTGCAACAAGGACAATTAGGCAGGATGTGGCATACTTTTTGTGTCTATAAATGAGGAACAATTATCAATTCAAATGCCTTGTTTGTTTCTCCTTGATTATTTGTTTTGAAATGTTTTAGACTAATAGTAAATTACCTGTAAATGTCATTCGCAGTAGAGTTTGGACATGTCGACCTAGGCCGTATAACAGGGTACAGCCAGTAGGCCGTATATGATTTATACGATACAGAGAGCAGAGGTCAGGAAGTATAGAAAAAAATGTGCACAGGTGTATGATAGATATACTATTAAGCTCCTTATATGAAAACAAATAATAGATAATGAAAATAACATGCCTAATCAATGTCCATCACTTCTTCAACAGAGAATGCTGTGGAAGTTGCCAATGGGACGTTTACTTGGCAGGAGGACTCTGAGATGGGCCCTACGCTGACTGAGTAAGCTCGCGCACCGCTCCGTTGGGCAGTGTGTTCTATTGTTTTCTTGTTAATTCAGCACACAATTTATCCACATGGACGGTTTTACATCGTGGCTTAATTAATGCCATTAGCTGAAACAACATTCAACATCAATCAGCTCTATGTAAACTGAAGCGATATAGTACATAGATAAACTTCTGATGAACCATTCCATACCATCCACTTGATGGCGGTCTAATTGACCTTATACGCAAGGTGGGTCGTTATATATTCATTATATAACCAAAATTGAGCAAATCTTATCATATATTAGCATAGAAGACATGTCAGCCGTGAAAGCCCACACATTGCTGATGTTTCATTGTGTGCAGTATAACAGTGTACTGCACAGGGTTCAGTACACAATTCATACTGCATAAGGAGCAGCAGTACGTAATTGTCAAATATACTGCATGAGTATATAATAAAATGTATATATTTCTAAATACCAATTTCAGCATCAATGTCGACATCAAGAGAGGCAGTCTGACAGCTATTGTGGGGCAGGTCGGGACAGGCAAGTCTTCCCTGCTCTCTGCCGTGCTGGGAGAACTGCACAAATCCGCTGGGAGAGTCAACATTTCTGTAAGTATCCACTCTTCAAGAAACTGTTGTATGAAACATTCCAGAAACATTCCAGAAACATTCGTATCTGACTAGCTATATCTATATAGCAAAACAAGCTAAAAACTACTAACGCCCTCATATGTATTATTTCTTCACCTATACCTCAGCGGATTGTATGGAATCTAGATGTATACCTTCCTGGAATTACCTGGAAACAGAAGTGAATAAAAGCTTCATTAGGAAAAATGATAATAATTTTTTTAAATATTGTCCAGGGCTCGGTGGCGTACGTACCACAGGAGGCCTGGATCCGCAATAAGACGCTGCAGAAGAACATCTTGTTCGGGAAGGCGCTGAACGGGAAGATGTACAACAGCGTCTTGGAGGCCTGCGCCCTGGAGCAGGACCTGAAGATCCTGCCTGGAGGGGACCAGACGGAGATCGGCGAGAAGGTCAGTATAGTCTCATACCAAGCAACAGGCCTCCCTCCACCTGGTTGGTGTGCCGGGGTACGGCCCACACGAACACAGGATCGTGACAGTACTCACGCCTGTTGGAGGAAACCTATGAAAGTTTATAGTCAGAGCTCATATCCCATTAACTTTGAATAGTTTAGTATATTATCTCACCCCTGGTATTTTCGGCCCATAAGCCTAACATTAGTAACTCGTTCTTGATGCCCCTACGAGTATTGCAGTCCGTTCTCCATAGTCTATATCCTGTGTGTCATCCATTCTTTTAGTGTGTACAGGGTTGAGATACATACCGAAAGCGACTCATTTTGGTCAAAGCCTTCGTTTTCCAACTCGTTTGAATCCTACATGATATTCACTCGGCTGTCACCTCGTTCATATCACTCTGCATCAAACTCGTGGAGAACGATGAATTTGACCAAAATTTGTTGGTATCTTCGTTAGTGATTGCCGGCTCTAGCCTGAGTATTTAACCCAACTTCCGGCTGATCATACATCTGTCCGGCGATTGGTGTATTGCTACTCTGTATGAAATTACGTAGGTTGGTTCGTATTTCCAGTATACAAGTCGGAGAGACTGTAAACCCTGTTCACTGAAAACCAGACAGATCATAAATGATACCCTCGTACGCGGTCTCCCTGTACCCTGCACATACCCGATCGCAGTTTGCCCGACATAATCACTGTCCAATCAATCGCTAATAGCGATAATAGAAATGATCGCCATATCACAATAAAGGTGACTTCGTGTCTACAGTAAAGTATGATATGTATGAAACAACGACGCTTATTTGGAGTGTCACCGTCTTCCACCGCTAAGATATGCTGTCTATAATGAAGTGTTGTATCTGTGTTTTTCAGGGGATTAACCTGTCTGGCGGTCAGAAGCAGCGCGTGTCGTTAGCCCGGGCCGTGTACCAGGACGAGGACATCTACCTGCTCGACGACCCGCTCTCCGCCGTCGACGCCCACGTCGGCAAACACATCTTTGAGAAGGTCATCGGCCCCACAGGCTGCTTGAAGAACAAGGTACTCCACCCCGCTACCCTGCCAGGGATAGCATCATGTTTCTCCGTCATGATTTATTCTATTTATCGAAAGGGTTCAGAGCAGATACTTGAGTCGATCTCCACTTCTCATTGTCAGTGAGTCGTTTATGTTTCAATCAGAATTGATAATTTTAGTATTTGATACCCTATTCACCGACACCAACTCGTATTACAAAGATGCAATATATTATACACCAAATACGGAGTATTCATACTGAAGCTATAGAGCCTACAGATCGCTACTAAGTAGAATACGTTAAGCCATATTCTCCTGGGAGAATACGGAAACAAAGTTCTTAGCCGGCAAGGTAGTGCGTTAAAAGATCGGCGGCTATTTTGATAACTTATATTCGGAATGTTGAATGATAAATACAATATTGCTAAGTGTCAACCGCGCGGAGAATACGACCAGGCAGATCAAAATTATGGTGATATTGTGTTTATATGTAAAGAGATTTTCAACAGGTGGTATTAATTAGGCAAAAGCTATTTGATAATGATAAGGCAAAGCAGACTGATACATTTAAAGATATTTGATTGTGTGGAACCTTTGTATCCTACAATGCAAGGAAGAACACCCGCGACTAGGGTGATTGTAACGTCTATTATTTTGAAATGAAAAAATAAGAAGAAAACTTTTCTCTTGCTATAATGGTTGTTGAGCTAGGCTCTGAGAACTTATATAGTTATACAATGCTTAGTTTACATATATTGCTTAATCTTCGAAGGATTATGAATTTCCTAGGTTTCCAACACTTGTGACACCAACCCGTATTATATATTTGTCTGTTGTTTTCTCACAGACCCGGGTGTTGGTCACTCATGCCGTGACTCACCTCCCAAAGGTGGACCAGATTATCGTCATGCAGGAAGGGAAGATATCAGAGCAAGGTAAATTACGCATCATGTATATCATGCCCTCCATTGTTACTATTTATTCCTCAAGTTCTTATATAAGCGGTGATAGTAATTTAAATAGTGATCTCAGCCGTAATTCCCTGCACATGGTTTGTTGTCGATCGTCTGACAGCTGCAGACTAAAGGGTGGCGTCCACCAACCACGACAAGGCTACGACAAGAAGGGGGGCTTTACGACAGCGTTGTCGGGGTGTGTCGGGAAGTGCACGATCCACCAAAATTTCCAATTGTAGATCTCTGCGACACGCTCCTGACACTCCATGAAACTCCACAACAAGGGTCCAGTCGTGGGAAAAATCGAACATGTTCGATATTGTCGTAGCCTTGTCGGAAGGCTCCCGACAAGCTTCCCATCATGGCCTTGTCGTGGCCTTGTCATAGACTCTTGTCGGGAACTGGGGTCCACCAACCACAACAAGCCTTCCAATCGTAGGCAAGTCGTGGACCTTGTCGTAGACTCTTGTTGGGAACTTGGGTCCACCAGCCACGACAAGGCCTCCAGTCCTAGGCCAGTCGTGGACCTTGTCAGGAACACATTGTCGTAGCCTTGTCGTGGTTGATGGATGCCCCCCGTAACCGGCGTACATGGAGGTGCTGCGCGGTATGTTCCTTACTCCGTTGAGGTGGGGAGAGATCTCGCTGTTATGTTGTTGGGGTCTCCCTCCCACTGGAGGATCAACACAAAGTGAGCCGGACAGTTAAACGGGGGAGGGTGCACATCCGCTCCTCAGTAGAGAAGTTGGAGTGTGACATTATATAAATCACCCACTGCTGGCGACACACTCCGACATGGCCGCGATGCAAAATTATAGCGAAAGTTTGACAATTTTGTGTCGGAAGCGTATCGGTACACAGGGTGTAGTGTGTCCGGAGCTCACTGGGTTCAGGGCCCTAACACTCAGATACAAAGATGATAGGGGCTCCAGTATACACACTGACTAAAAATCACTTCAGTCCAAAGCTTCCTATTCAAGGCCAATCTCTTATCCCACATCTAATTAAATCCAACATCCACCAAGGGATACATTGAGAAACACGTTATTGAAGTCCGTCATATCATTAGACTGATTGTGGAGTACCGTGCGGAGATGTGCACATCACAGTTGACCCTCCATCATCCTACCTTACCAGGGACGTACGCCGAGCTGCTCCAACACGACGGAGCATTTGCTGAGCTGATTCGCACCTACCTGAACGAGGCAGCGGACGATGACCAGGACCAGGACCCTGAAGGTGAGTAGCTGATAAGAGAAAAGGAAGTTACTGAGCCCGTAGGGGAGGCTGTTTGAGGTCTTTTGTACCATAAATACGTCCCGACCCGAGGGGGACATATCTCTGGTACAAAAGACCGAGAACACATCCCTATGGACTCAGTCACTATGTATATACCATAAATTGATGAGAAAATGCCATTTTATTCACTTACTAAATCATCGATTCATAGCTCATTCTCAGTGAGCCTGAACATTATTCATACTGCACCCATAGCAGCGGGTAGTCTCTCATAGACATTCGGCCATAGATATATGATAAATAATAAGGGAGGACAACTGGGGCCCATTTTATTTCCAATTCTCGTTGGGGACAACGGGCCCGACAAAGGAGACCTGCGCGGACAAACTATTGGACGAGAGCTTGTCAATCACATTTTATTACCGCTAAAGAGAGAAATCCTCGTTCATAGTCTCGTTCGAGGGGTCCTAAGAATAGAATAGGCATGAAAGACACTTTGGAGGAGACTTGAACGATGGTTTCACTACATTTACTTATCATTGCATACCTAGATAGCCTTAAAACACTATACTTGATAAATTCATAAGTAGATTAAATGCCATTTCATTTACTTATGAAGTCGTCGATTCACAGCCTGTTGGCCTGATATTGGTGCTCATTCACTACAGGCACAGTGTGCCCGAACATTATTTATACTGCACCCCTAGCAGTGGGTAGTACTTCCTAGATATTCAGCCATAAGTATATAGAGATTTCATTTGGGAATTGTGCATGTATTCTGCTGCCTAACAGTGTCAGGGATCAACACCAAATACAGATCCTGCATCGTCGTGGTTTAAGGATTGTACAAGGCAAATCGATCCAAGGGCAATCGATTCAAGACCTACACACTTCATGTCTCATAAAACCCCTGAACGTTCAATGGTGAAAGCAGTTACTCGTACTAATGTATAAACATGCATCTGATCTGGAAAACGTGGTCACAGGGTCTATGGGTACATGTAGCGAGGACGGGAAAAGACTAAAAGCCCGGAGACCGAAGTCTAGCTTCTATCAACGTAGCCCGATTTGGAGGGGCGAAAAGACATGGGAGTCGCTGCCTGTAATTGTCCAACGACTGAACTCCATTGAACACTTTAAAAACATGATCTGATACTGTATTTGCTTGTACTGTGAGTTCTTCACCCTCATCCTGCATTACCATTACTTCATCTTTCCCCTATACATTTCCCCCTACTAACCCTTGCTTCCTGTACTGAACATGTTTTTTCCACTGTGCTGAATATGTTACCTGTATCGGCTTATTGCCCAGAAAAACTTCTGTATGGAGAGAGGACAATAAACACTCTAAACAAAAAACAAAAAAAACTCGTTCTCTCAGAGGTGAGCCTGCGGGAGGAGTTGCGGCGTACAGTCAGTCAGATGTCAGACAGTAACAGGTCTTTAGACGTCAGCAGCTCGTCAGGATCAGAGCTGCACCTACGGAAAAGGTCAGTAAGGCCCGGCCTACTACAATAACAATGTAAGACCTCCCGAGGCACTATTACAGAGGAAACCTATGAAAGTTCAGAGTCAGAGCTCGTATCCCATCGAGTTTGAATCGCTTAGTAATTCACAAGGCGAAGCTGCATGAATTATGTTGTGATTCAAACGAGATAGGATCAAGCTCTGACCCTAAACTTGAATAGGTTTCTGAATTTGTCTCACCCTTCACATTGAATAATGGGCTAACATTTTTGACATAATCCCCTATTAGATATTTGTTTCTAAATATCTCATGGGCGTTGGATACGAGTTACCGATGTTAATTCTATAGAAAAAATATCAGGGGTGAGACAAAATACATGATGTCAAAAATCATAGACAATAGGGAACATCTTTATCTTACACAAACGTTTAGGCTAGGAACATCGGCTTGCATCATAATCAGTTTTAAGTACATCACAAGCGTATCGTAGATAATTTGGAGCTTAGTGGACACCGAACCTCAAACCCATGTGGTAGTAAGAAGGAACTTCATCGAGATCCGTAGCCACTGAAAATATGAGTTTTGTCACGAGTTTTGGTTGCGGATTTATCTCCAGAGGGATGAGATAATAGTCTGATATCTTATCTATGTGCACTATCAGAAATCTTAGATAATAGTTCCTCACATAGAATTCTGCCAATTTCGGATTTACGATACGCATGAAAAATATTCTGAGTTAAAATTGGTTACAAATGAAATGGCTTGACATCAAATTAAAAGTTATCAATAGTATATTCAACTTTGTGTCGCGGTTTACCACTTGCCCCTAATTGATTTTCCCCCATACTTTTGTTTCCGTTTCTCTCATGTATAGAAAGTTTAAACTTAAATCTCTTACAACACATGATAGCATACTCGGTAACTTAAAACAAAATAAATCATGGAAATGCAACAAATCTGATTTATGGTCGACAATTTGTCAACGTTGATTCCGCTGATATAGGCCATTTATCAAATTGAAATTTACAGAAAGCGGAAGCTGAGGTCACAAATGTCACATGAGAGTGATGCCCCTGAGGAGAAGGGCATTCAGGGCAAAGGGCCCGCAGCTCAAGGCCCTAAAGGTCAACGACTCATCGAAAAGGAAATGGCAGAAATTGGTAGTGTAAGTAGATTTATCATCCGCTCCATACAAAGTGTCCATAGATAACACATAGGAACAGTGTATCACCATACCCGGAGTATACAGATGTGTTGTATGCTCCGGGCTGCATAAGGCGGAGCATACGGAAAAATAGTGCATATGAAAAAATAGTGCGTACCTAAATGAATTAATGTCGTTACGCCACTTGTCAGGAAAAGGTGAATTATAAACAAAATATAGACTGGTTTCAGATAAAAGCAGTTGTATGCTCCTCGATTTTATGTGGACCTTAGAAAACAATTTGGTTATTGATAAAAAGAAATTTTGAAAGACAAACTTGGTTCAAGATTATTCCGCAACCAAATTTGTTACGATCCCTTCAATCACCTATTTGGACGGATTCAGATTAAAGTTGGGTCTCAGGTGGATTTCGTGCTTAAGACAGTTGCTCACAGGTGTGTATTAAGACAAGCCTCCCATCAGACGGACTATGACGTGCTGCGATGTCACTGACAAATCGTAAAAACTAATTGCACTTTCTGCGTCGACAAGTTCTGCAATAGCGCTATGAAGCGCTATGAAATTCAAACATGTTTGAATCTCATAGCGCATCATAGCGTGGCATAGCGCACCGTAGCTCAGCGTAGCTCGTCATAGAGCTCGGTGACAAAACCCGACTGATATTTTTAATTTGTATTCAGAGTAAAGTACCTCTCATATAATGAGTTCTTCCAATACAGATTGAAGGAGTATTAAACAGATAGTAGTCACAGTGTAACATTGAAGTGAAAAAAAAAAGAGATTTATAATAAAATTTGGGTGAGGGATGAGGGTAGGAGTTGCCGGCTATAGCTATTTGATCAAGTGTAACTTGATCTTGCTTTTTGAAGGCAAATATTTAACATTGGAACTATATTTGAGACATAAACAAGTATTGCTGCCTCAAGTGCAATTGGATTTCCGCTTAAAATCAGTTCAAGGTTTTGACATTTGCTTAATACAAATTGTGAGGCGAACCACATTGCTTTGGTCCTTGATACATTAATAGTTAGGCCGTTTACGGTTCACTAAGCACCTAATTTCGATATATGCTGCTGTAACATTCTTTGTGCAGAGATGAGGTTGGGACTATGTGTGAAAATTATTGAAGGAATTTTGAATACTCAAGAAATAAGCCAAGGTCGTTAATGAATAAGACAAATAAAAGAGGACCTAAAACTGATCCTTGTGAGACTCCAAAATTAACACTTAGCGTTTCGAAAGTTGCACCGTTTATAAAGACATATTGCTAGCGTTTGTGAAGGTAGCTTCATATCCATTCTACTAATTCTTTTTGGCATGTAGAGGAGTTTTTCAAGTTTGAGTCGCTGGAGGTTGTGGTGAATGCTATCAAAAAACCTTTTTGAAGTCCATGTAACAACAGGCGACGATGTCACCTGTGTTACGCAAAGCACAGAGATGTTTGGTGAATTTAAAAATTGCGTCAGAAGTGTTGCGTTTTGGTCTTGAATTGACACAGAGATCTATCATTGTACCACGTTCATCGTAGCAGATTCGTAGTAGGTGGCCGCCCCTGTTAATGCAGTGTTTGCCGTCACACCCGCACAGGTGAACTTCCAGGTGTTCCTGACGTACGTGCGCGCGCTGGGCCGCGTGATGCCGCTCCTCGTGGTCGGCATGGCGGTCGTGCAGATGGCGGCCGACCTCAGCTCCAACATCTGGCTCAGTGAGTGGAGTCAGGACGGCACCGTGCCCAACGTCACCACCGACCCCAACCTGCCCAGTCTGCGCGTCGGAGTCTACGGAGGCCTCGGCGGGCTCTCCGGTATGTCATCATACTTTATACACATGCAGTATCTTAGTCCCTGGGCCAAGACCCCAAATTTTCATTTCCGCTGCCCCCCCTGGAAACATTTGTTTTATTGTTTTATCTTGTAGATCCATCCCTCTAGTTAACATTTCTACTTGTTGTCGCTCTGGCAAGTGGTCAGATTACCATGACAACAACTGTTGAAGAGACCTCCCGTCAAAATTGCCTGAACGCCTGTATTTCTGAATGCTGAAAATCATTACTTGGTTCTGTGTTCTTTTAAGTATTACAATGACTCATTAGATTAAACTTTAGTATTGGACAACATAATCTGGTCCTTTGTAGACTCAGTACAGCAACCAGAATCAGAATATGTCATCTCAGTGGCCTACAGCAGCCGTTTTTATGTGTGTACTATTAATGCCCCCTTTACACACATGCAATTTTCAACATATTTGTCTCTTAAATAATTTAAAGACTTTATAATCTTTTCATATGCAGTCTTTTGCTATGTGACCATATTGTGGCATCCCTTAGGAACATTTTGAGCTATTTTTGGTGTTTTGTGACTTTAGGTTCCTGGTATATTACCGATTTTGCTACCCCTGCCGCTCATGTTTTTTGACATATCTGATAGCCAGTTCTAGAGACATATAGTGTCTAAAAACTATAGGACCTTTTTATATGCAGACTTTTGCTATGTTGCCATGTTCTGGCATCCCTTAGACACATTTTAAGATATTGTTTAGTGTTCTGTGATTTCAGGATCCATTACATAACCAATTTTTCTAGCACTACCGCCACCGTCATTTGACAATTTCGACAGCCAGTTCCAATGACATAGTACTTGAAGGCTATTAAATCATTTCAAATGCAGTTTTTTTCTATGTGGCCATTTGTGGTATCCCTTAGGAACATTTTTAGTGTTTTGCGAAATCAGGTTCCAGGTATATTACCGATTTTGCTACCCCTGCTTATTCACCTAAAAGTTGTAAACTCTTTGAAGTATTACTTAAATCTTGAGACCAGTAGATCATCAATATCATCTTGCTGCACAATTAGACCAGAGGAAAAGTTCTTGATGTAACTTGTTGCATTCTTTTGGTTGATAATATTTGGGTCAGCTTTAGATATCTCTTCTCAAACTTTACTATGGTGCACTCTTACGTCGATAGAGCTAGTTCTGTATGGTATTTAGTACATCTTTTCTCTCAGTATTATCCATTAAAATCATGTCTTCTTTATTCCCTTGACCCCACTGTCTGAATCTTGAATACCACTCATATTACTGCAGTGTAGATGACCATATATGGTAAACTCTGTTTCTGTGTTCTCATTATTCCCGCGTTTCCTACAGCGCTGACCATCCTTATGACCACGTATGATGGTTAACTCTGTTTCTATGTCTTCCCTGTGCCCGTGTTTCTTACAGCCCTGACGGTCCATATGACCATATATGGTAAACTCTGTTTCTGTGTCCTCACCGTACCGTGTTTCTTACAGCCCTGACGGTCCATATGACCATATATGGTAAACTCTGTTTCTGTGTCCTCTCCGTACCCGTGTTTCTTACAGCCCTGACGGTCCATATGACCATATATGGTAAACTCTGTTTCTGTGTCCTCTCCGTACCCGTGTTTCTTACAGCCCTGACGGTCCATATGACCATATATGGTAAACTCTGTTTCTGTGTCCTCTCCGTACCCGTGTTTCTTACAGCCCTGACGGTCCATATGACCATATATGGTAAACTCTGTTTCTGTGTCCTCTCCGTACCCGTGTTTCTTACAGCCCTGACGGTCCATATGACCATATATGGTAAACTCTGTTTCTGTGTCCTCACTGTGCCTGCGGTTCTTACAGCGCTGACGGTCTTTGTGCAGACGATCGCGATGGCGTTCGCCACTACGACCGCCGCGCGCGTCCTGCACGAGCGACTCCTGGCGGCCATCATCAAAGCTCCCATGTCCTTCTTCGACACGACCCCTACCGGCCGTGTGCTCAACAGGTTCAGGTAATCTACGCATTTACATTAAAAAAACACACGAAAGTATTCACAAAAAAATTTGTGCTCAAATATTTCTGTTTTATGAAAATGATATGCTGAATGTTGTTCTTATGTAGACCATGGCTTACATTTCTTGGATTTAAGAGCTGCTATCAAGTATACTTTGTAACAATATCAAAATGCTCTATACAAATTGCCACCTGTTTTGCTCTTATATATAACTAGGAGCACATGGTATGTTCATTATTGATGAATGAACGTGCAATTATAAATCAATAACAATTAAAAGGATTGGTTTCCATTTAGTCTATGGATCATTTTCTGTAACCCACTTGCACCCAGTCAACTTGCCCTTTCCGCAACTGACTTAGTGTACATCTACGCAAGTTATATAGTTTGCTATTTTTCTGTGCTTTTAGTATGAACAAAGTTTTATGATTTCTGATGGTAAATGAGATTATCACGACTGATTATAAAATATTTTCTTAAAAAAAAACAATGGAAGACAATGTCAGTGGAGCCACGGAAGTAAATACAATTGTAAGATATGAAGAAATTGCTAAATTACACTGCATCATTTGACAGTCAGGATATGAACACTGTGGACTCGAACATCCGCTTCACCATCATGGCCATCCTGCGCGGTCTGTCGGGCCTCATCACCACCATCATCGCCATCTCCTACACCGCCCCCATCTTCCTCGTCCTCGTCCCGCCACTCGGGGTCGTCTACTACTTCATACAGGTAACATTTACTCCTTCATAACATAATTACTTTACAAATCTATACATTTTTTGTACATGGTAAACATATATTTTGTATTGCCTTCTTATTGCGACATATGATCTGGACATTTCAATAATAGATATATATAAAAAATAAAAATAAATCATTATTTCTGGATTATTATTGAAGAATGGTTCCGGGTATATATGTAGGTGTCTACAATAGTGTACATTTAAAGGCATATCCTACAATTGTCGGTGCTGCCAGATTTTTTTGTAAATTATCAGTCAACATTGCATTCTCGTGATTGATTCTGATGCCAAATGAGTAAATTTATCCATCAACTTTTCCAAAGACACTGGCCCTCTTCACCTTTCCCACTATTGGGATGCAGATAATGAAGGGATAGATTTTGCAGCATGCTGAAAGTCTATAACCTGTCCCTAACCTGGGCAGTAAAGCATGTGGCCTGGCTAAAATGTTTCTTAAATCCCAGTAACAGAGCCAGGAATCACATTGTTTTTTGTACCTTCCTCAGCGGTTTTACATCATGACATCGAACCAGCTCCGCCGCCTGCTCAGTATCCGCACGTCGCCCATCTACTCGCACTTCGCGGAGAGCGTCATGGGTGCGAGTAGTATCCGCGCCTACCGCCTGCAGCGCCCCTTCACGGCCGACTCCGATGTGCTGCTGGACAGCATGCAGGAGGCCCGCTACCCATCCATCATAACAAACAGGTAAATTATATCACGAGGCCCGCTACCCAGCCATTATAACCAACAGGTAAAGTATATCACGAGACCCGCTACCCAGCCATCATAACCAACAGGTAAATTATATCATGAGACCCGCACCCATCCATCATAACAAACAGGTAAATTATATCATGAGGCCATCATAGCCAACAGGTAAAGTATATCCTGAGACCTGCTACCCATCCATCATAACAAACAGGTAAATTATATCATGAGACCCGCACCCATCCATCATAACAAACAGGTAAATTATATCATGAGACCCGCTACCCAGCCATTTTAACCAACAGGTAAAGTATACCACGAGACCCGCTACCCGGCCATCATAACCAACAGGTAAAGTATATTACGAGACCCACTACCCGGCCATCATAACCAACAGGTAAAGTATATCAGGAGGCCCGCTACCCGGCCATCATAAACAACAGGTAAAGTATATCAGGAGGCCCCCTACCCGGCCATCATAACCAACAGGTAAAGTATATTACGAGACCCACTACCCGGCCATCATAACCAACAGGTAAAGTATATCAGGAGGCCCACTACCCGGCCATCATAACCAACAGGTAAAGTATATTACGAGACCCACTACCCGGCCATCATAACCAACAGGTAAAGTATATCAGGAGGCCCGCTACCCGGCCATCATAACCAACAGGTACAGTGTATCACGAGGCCATCATAACCAACAGGTAAAGTATACCACGAGGCCCGCTACCCAGCCATCATAACCAACAGGTAAAGTATATCAGGAGGCCTGAAATAATCACTGATGGTCTAAGACCTATTTGGATATACATGAAGCTGTGCCATACACGCACAGGTATGATAATTTGAATTGGCAAACTGTCAACAATCTTCACCACTATTAAACACCTTCCAGGTTTCCTCATAACATATGAAGATACGTTGATAAGGCTAAAAGCACACCCTATATGTCCTTTTTTATTCAGATGGCTGACCATATGGTTGGAAAGTATGGGAGGTATCATCGTGCTCTTCTGTGCTCTCTACTCCGTGATAGTTCGTGACTCGACGTCGGGAGGACTTGTCGGTCTCTCCATCTCATACTCACTTCAGGTACGCCACCCCTTTACTACATAACTTAATATCTATCTATTCCTCGATAGTTCATCATATAATGTCCAACACTAGTACATGTGAGGATATTTACATCTAGCAGCCACTAACCTTCCCTCTTACCTTTATATGTGTCAGCATTTTCAAGGAATCTTATCTAAGTTCTTGTTCACACATCATTCCCTGTGTGCCCTTGCATCTGGTTAATTATCACAATCAGTGGCGGAGCTCGTCAATACATGTAACCTTCTGTGATGCAAGGGTTTTTTTCTTGCTGTCGGTCTGGATTTAGTGCATTTTGTTTAGTGCATTTTGTTTAGTGCATTTTGTTGATACTCAAACTGCAGGGGGTTGACACTGCAGGCTTGGCATCTGTGAGCTCTGAGCTCTGATTTACTGTTGAACCAACAGCCAATAGAGGATGACCAGGTGGCGGTTTAATATCTGGAAGGATTCTCGTGTCATATGGTAGTCCCAGGCCTGTTATAGGACGGTCCATGGATTGCCCTTTCAAAGGGCTCGAAATGTCCTTCCAGGCTGTTTAATAAACCTGTCATTGTTCTGACCTCGAGCCTGAAAACTATCCTTTTACAAGGACATCGTAATATTTGTCCTTACTGATGCTGCTAGCGTAACCAACCACAATATAATCAATGTGCACGCTTATATAGTATCTTCAGAACTGTTAACACTTATTGTAAGTCAAACGTTTATTCTCCATTGAACAACGTTGAACAAAAAATTGTGCTTGTCCGGCGTTTGAACCCAAGACCTTCCGATTACCATTGATTTTAACCGGGCACCCCCACAGCGCCCGGGAGAGACACATAGAACAACCAATCACAGGATGACTTGCATCTTGAACTGTCCTTCTGAAGGATTGAGGTCAAGAGAAGGACAATAACATCTGAACAACACTTATTTGACACGATCCCTCTCTCCTCTCATTGACCTTATCCTTCTCAGTGTCCCCAAATATTAAACGGCCTGGTCAGGTCTGGCAAGCTGGCCTATGGGGGGTGTTCATCACACTAACAACTCAGAGTGTCCTTAATAGAGCACCCTGCCACTATATGGACAAGATAGGAATGACAGCTGAGCGATTCAAAGCATGGCAGCCCAACTGTAAAGATCGGGGAGGAACAGGAATAAACCAAGATGTTGAATTTCTTCCTCGAATTATGAACCATTGTTCTCCTAGCGAAAAATAAATGGCGAATGTATTCCTTGTACTATGTTTTACTTCGGAAAGAAACACTGCAAATATATAAAAAAAAGATTAAATCGGAACAATTTTGATGTTTTTTCTTCTAATAAAAACCGATATCAATTGGCCACGATATGGATGTATAGACCTGAACTTTTCATAATGATATTGTTTCATGTCAGTCTTATCATACTATATAACTTTGGTATTTATTTTGGCAGGTTACAGACAAGTTGGCATTCTTCGTGAGAAATACCTCTGATCTGGAAAACAATGTCGTTTCCGTAGAGAGAATATCAGAGTACTCACAGATCACTCCAGAGGTAAGATTGCTCTTGCTTTAAAATAAGTGATTAATCATAACCCAATAAATCATGTGTTACTCTAGATAGTGAAGATGTTATCATTCAAACTATTTATGCATTGATTAAGTTCTCAGGGTACTGATTGCCCTTACCATGATGCTCCTCATCTTGTTTGTTGGGGTCACGTTCAGGTTTTGAGTGCAGAATTGTATTTAGAAGGCGGGGCTGGGCGGCCAAGTGGGTAAACCTGTTTTTATATTCTGGGCTAATAGGCATTGAGGAGATTTGTTGGGTGGATTTGGAGGCATTCATGAAAAGCTTAAGGCAGGTGGAAAAAGTCTTATGATTATGTCAAAGCAATTTTGTCGTGCTGTGAAGTTGGCGGTGTCAGATTTAATCAGGTGTAACTGCGAAGAGGCGGGCAGTGAGTCTGTAAGTCTATCTCACCCCTGGTATCTTTGTCCCATTGCATTAACATTGGAATCTCGTTCTCCATGCCCCTACGAGTATTGCAGTCCATTCTCCATAGTCAATATCCCGTCTGTCATCCATTATTTTAGTGTGTACAGGGGTGCGATAAATACAGAAAGCAACTCGTTCTGGTAAAAAAAGTCGTTCTGCTAAAAATGCTTCATCCACATCAGACTCGTGGACGACTTTGACCAAAACTTTCTTTTTTACTACTGCTGTGTATCTGGGACCCATTTGATAATCTAGGATCGCACATATAGGCCTTTTCTGTATGCCCTAGAGACCCAGGGACAATATGGGCCAACTTTACTCAACACTTATGGACGATCTTGTGGACGCCTAATACTGTCTTAGTAAACATACTTAATATTAGTGAACGATTAACCATGTACGAGGAATAGAAGGGGGTCTTCATGTACGATCCTAGATTATTCAACAGGCCCCAGGTGTCGCCTGATGTTAAGAAGGAGAATCTTAAGTGGAATTCACACGGTGGGATTCATGTACCTCACGGGGCACAAAATCTCATGAGAGTCTGTTCCTTTTTAGGGGTAAATGTCGTCAACAATTGCACCTGCCTCAGGGAAATGGAACCCTACAATTTAGATGAAGAGATTATGTTGAGTACAGAATCTCAGCAGGATTTGTCTCAAACACCCTGTACGCTACGTGAATCCCATGTTGTGAATCCCACTTTAGATAATACAAACTGGTGTGAGTGGTACGATTAGGTTAGCAGTGTCAGATCTTATCAGCTGCTACCACGAACAGGCGTTGAGTAATCGTCCAGTGGTTGAGATAAAATTCTCTTGTTGCTAGCTCTGGTTTGCGCCCTGCCAATAGGTTCAACGTTAGGCCCGGCATCCACTGAGCTCCAAATCATCTACGATGTACCAAACGGCCGATAACGATGTACCCCGATGTTCATATTCTAGTTGTTTGTGTATTGATAGAGATGTTCAGAGACCAAACACTCATCAATTTCTTTCTTAATAGCTATTTTCATATCTACATACTATAATTGAGGTATTGTCACTAGTTAAATGTCTATGCATAGCCATATTTGAAAACCGTTTTTGTGATGAATTAAGAGCAATATAAAAAAAGAGAAATAAATCACGACACTGTGTTCACCTGGTCTCTGTCAGGCTCCGTGGAACCTGCCGGTGTCGCGCGTCACGCCCTCGTGGCCGGAGCGAGGCGACGTCCAGTTCTGTGATTACTCCACACGCTACAGAGACGGCCTCGACCTCGTCCTCAAAGACATCTCCTTCAACATCACCGGCGGACAGAAGGTGGGTAGTCAGCGCTGCGGGGATGTGGGACCAGAGATCCCTCTCTATTATCCACCCAATAGAAAATGTCCATAGAAAACATATAGAGAGTTTGTATGGTCATACCCGGCACATACGGATATGTTGTATGCTCTTGGGGCGCATACGGAAAAATAGTGCGTAAAGGCCCGTTTCCATTGGTCGTCGAAAACGGTGTAGATTTTTAAAGTTCTCCTAATAGCCTATTTATATCCTGCATCAGCAGTGCTAAAGTTCCGTCGCTGGTCCCAGAATGTATATCGGTGATGGTTAGTCAAAATGGGCCATTAGGAGAACACAAAAAATCTACACCGTTTTCGTCGGCCAATGGGAACGGGCCTTATCTAAAACGAACTGATATCGACATGCCACTTGTCCAGAAAAGGTGAGGACGGTGACCTATGAATTCTGATACATGTGTACTTGAATGTGTGGTATTATGTATAAACTACATTCTGTGAAAGATAGAGGACAATCACATGGGTTTTACTATGTGAAAAACAACTCCCTAAAATTCCTATATATCTTTATATAATATAATCACAACATATATCTCTAAAACGAAAATTAGCACGGTGACCCCCGATTTTAGGTTAGATATGTGTTCTGCAGCACTTTAAACGGGTGTTCCACCAGCTATGGTTAGACAGACGTTTGGGCGGCCACGGGCTGAAAGTCCAAGCTATTCCTGGGGCCCGCCGCTGCTGGGGACACTTTCTGGGAGGTGTTTTTAAAAGAAACCAATTCCTTGTATAATCTATTGCAGAGGTACAAAGAATGCTTATTTGTAAAATGGTATTGCATTGTCCTCCACCAAGTTTACTCATCCAAGAGGAACATCTTTGATTATTGACTAAAGTTAATCCTAGTGGAGGAGAAGTTTTAGTCATGTGACTAAAACTCAATCTGCTTGGTTGTCCATGAGAACATTTCTTCAACTACGATGAGAGACGCTCGAACAAAAAAGATTTAATGATTTCTGTAGGACTACTAATAAAGTACGGACTGTCACGGATATCCTATGGTCAGTATCGCTGTGGTGAGTCCTAATCGTAGTCGTTCAGTTGCTATCGTTCTCAGATTTAAAAACACCTCCCTACATTGTTCTACCGGGCAGGTCGCCGCCGGCAACACGCCTAGTCTGCCGGCGACCCCGTACGGGCGCCGGCCAGGGCTAACGCCGGGTTGATGGAACAGTCGCTTTAGAGATCATCATATTCAATTATCAGGAAAATGACATGGGTTTTGATTATCAAACCAGATTGTCTGATATGCGTTTAATGTCTGATTCTTTCAGGTGGGAATCGTGGGTCGGACCGGTGCCGGGAAGTCATCCATGACATTGGGCTTGTTCCGCTTGATTGAACCTGCAGGGGGAAACATTCTCATCGATAACATAGCATCGAGTGACCTTGGGCTGCACGAACTCCGCTCCAAAATCACCATCATACCACAGGTGAGTGACACAGTGCAGAGGGTTATCCTAGGGCACTATCATAGTGTCCTAGGCTCGTAGGAACATCAAATCCCCTTCAGTACTAGGTAATTATATTCACAGAAATACTATTACCAACCTCGCCGGACACTGGGGCCCGTTTTATAGTTTAGGATCGTAAATGAATGCCCTTTTCTGTACCTTGTACAAGGGTTATCGTTTGATAGTATTTAAGTCTGTTTCCTAATACATGATTAACCATCCATAAGGTTGCCCATAAGTGTTGAATAAAGTTGACCACAACGTCCCTGGGTCTCCTTGGCGTACGGAAAAGGGCCTACATGTACGAGCCTATATTGTTAAATGGACCCCAGAATCGTGTACTCGAACCCTAAATTACAGCCGTTTGTTTTGAAATGAAAATGAGGCTGGTGCGTATTATAGTTTTAAATAATCTCAATAAAATGCGTATTGAGTAACCCTTTGAATGAGCACATTATTAAAGAAGAGACTCACACGTCCACGTTGACTTTCCAGGACCCTGTACTGTTCTCGGGCAGCCTGAGGTTCAACCTGGACCCGTTCAGTAAACACAGCGACGAGGAGTTGTGGCAGTGTCTCAGTCTCTCCCACCTCAAGGACTACGTGAGCACGGTCCCCGGCATGCTCGAGTACGAGTGTGGGGAAGGAGGACACAACCTCAGGTAAGACATCTATAGGCCCGTCGCCATTGGCCGACGAAAACGGCGGAGATTTTCTGAGGTACCCTAAAAGTCTGACGGTGGTGCCAGCGACTGTATGTCCGTATCTATTTATCGGTAAAACCTTGTTTCCACTGGCCGACGAAAACGATTTTCTGGGGTACCCTAAAGGGGGGTGTCCACCAACCACGACAAGGCTACGACAATGGCTTCCTGACAAGGTCCACGATTGGCCTAGGACTGGAGGCCTTGTCGTGGTTGGTGGACCCCAGTTCCCGACAAGAGTCTACGACACGGCCATGACAAGGCCATGATTGGAAGCTTGTCGGGAGCCTTCCGACAAGACTGTTTCTACCGTATATTCAACGTACACACATATTATCAGTCAGCAAAGAAACAGATGACAAGGTAATGTAATCCTTTTATTGGTAATGTTCTTATGAAGACGTGTAAAATCTGAAATGGCTAATGGAAACTGTTAAAAAAATTCTACCAAAACCCCAGTGATTATCGTGTATCTAACTGCCTCTCCCCCTCCTGCAGCGTGGGACAGCGGCAGCTGGTGTGTCTGGCGCGGGCCTTACTCCGCCGCTCCAGGATCCTCGTCCTCGATGAAGCCACGGCGGCCGTCGACCTGGAGACGGACGAGCACATCCAGAACACCATCAGGTCAGAGTTCAGGGACAGCACGGTCATCACCATCGCGCACCGGATCAATACAGTCATAGACTACGACAGGTGGGTGGCCCTTACTACCCCTCATATAGACCTCCATAGGCGTGACTGTATGCCACTTGACGGTCCCTATATCTAATATCCTACCCCTCATATAGACCTCCATAGGTGTGACTGTATGCCACTTGACGGTCCCTATATTTAATATCCTACCCCTCATGTAAACCTCCATAGACTCAACATGGTGTGACTGTATGCCACTTGACAGTCCCTATATTTAATATTCTACCCCTCATATAGACCTCCATAGACTCAACATGGTGTGACTGTATGCCACTTGACGGTCCCTATATTTAGTATCTTACCCCTCATATAAACCTCCATAGACTCAACATGGTGTGACTGTATGCCACTTGACAGTCCCTATATTTAATATTCTACCCCTCATATAGATCTCCACAGACTCAACATGGTGTGACTGTATGCCACTTGACAGTCCCATATTTGATATCCTGCCCCTCATATAGACCTCCATAGACTCAACATGGTGTGACTCTATGCCACATGACAGTCCCTATATCTAATATCCTACCCCTCATATCAACCTCCACAGACTCAACATTTAAAAAAACAACATTTTTATTGGGTTCGATTCGTTGGTACAAACCCCGATCTGCCATCGCTACCCTGTGAGAGTGTTTCTTCAATAACTTTAGATCAACATGTTACCGCTTTGTCACTTGTATGTATATTGAAAGTATAACTAGGCAACAGGTAAACAGATGACAATTAGATTAACTATAAGTGGTCAAAAATGACAACAATTATACGACATTTATGATATGGGTGAGAATTGATGACAGGTCATAGTCGTTTAGCATTGTCCTCTTCTATGTAATACTGGGATTGTATCCCTTATACATGTATACAAAGTTCTCTAATGGTTCACATTCATTATGCCTTGCTATATATAAACTTCTCATATCTTGTTTACATAGTCCATATAAAGCAACACCCACAGGGAATCCTGTCTTGATTCCTCGTCAGGTTAATGCTCAGTCTATAGAAGGTACTACCAGATTAGGATTGGAATATATTGGAATATATTGGAATATAAAGAGCATAAAGGGTATAAAGGTATAAAAGTATCAGGAGGTCAGGGGGTATCGGGCATACATGGTGTGACTGTATGCCACATGACAGTCCCTATATTTAATATCCTACCCCTCATATCAACCTCCATACACTCAACATGGTGTGACTGTATGCCACATGACAGTCCCTATATCTAATATCCTACCCCTCATATCAACCTCCATACACTCAACATGGTGTGACTGTATGCCACATGACAGTCCCTATATCTAATATCCTACCCCTCATATCAACCTCCACAGACTCAACATGGTGTGACTGTATGCCACATGACAGTCCCTATATCTAATATCCTACCCCTCATATAGACCTCCATAGACTCAACATGGTGAGACTGTATGCCACTTGACGGTCGCTATGCCACGATTATGTCATAAAATATTTACATGCCACAGATGTCACATGCCGTTAAAACATTTGAGGGGGTAGAACAAAATCTAAACGTCACTCAATTTCATAACATTTGTTGTCTTCTGGTCACTTAGCTCCGCTTCATGATATCATTCCTCGAAGACAACTCGCACCATATAAACAATTTATGTAATTTCGTGACGTTTCTTGATAATATCGCGTATAACATTTATCCTGTATATCACTCAGCCTATTGGCAGGCTGTTTCCACGTGTTTAGAGTCAGCGTCATAGTTTAGTTATGTAGAGGTTAGTAATGTACAGAATACTGACATGGCTTTTCTTATGTGTACAGAATGGCTTATTTATACTAAGGTCCTTCTCATTGTGATTCCAGGATACTTGTCCTTGACCAAGGTCACGTCAAGGAATATGACAACCCGGATGTACTTCTTGCTGACAGGAACTCCATGTTCTACGGCATGTGTAAGGACGCCAACCTCGTCTGAGTCAACAGTATTATATTCATCAAAGTTTTAACCAATAGTCTAGGGCCCACTTGCTAAATCGGATTAGTGTTAGTTCTGCTGAACTGACCATAAGCTGCATTAAACTAGCCTGAAAGGTTAGTTAATAAAAGGACATGACAACTGATGTGCGCATCAAGCGAACAATTCTTGGTATTGGCAATCCACGCTCGATGCACTTTTCATAAGCCAAGTTAACAGGGTCATTGTTTTGTTGTTGTTGTTTTTTTATCTGAGCTTGGCTCTTTTTTATTTATCATGAAAATCATGGTTCCGGTACGTTTTGCACTTCCTGGTAACATAGGCTCTGTCCACCCAAGATCAATGGAATATCCAATGAGCTATACATGTGGTAATCCATCGTTGCACGAGGGAGTAGGTATCTTGAAGGGGGTGTCCACCTACTACGATAGAAAATGAAGACCTCCTGATACATACGCTGCGATGCAGATTGCCCATATCGTAGTGCAGTTTACGATGCATCCTTTTTATCGGGAGATCATTGTAGTGCTTTGATGTACATTTCAGACTAGAAGCTCGGCCTGAGGTAAATTTGTGAGCATATGGTGAAACCAATTCAATGTTACAAATATGAATATCCAGAGTGAGAGTGCCGAATCTTTATGTGAATAATCGAGATACATTTATACGCACACCTTTCAGTGTAAGTGAGAATGTAATGTAAATTATGTGTGTCTATATTTATATCTAGTAGTCAAGGATCGCATTTAGTAAGTATAAATTTAGGAAATAGCTCTCGTTTATCTGTACACCTGTATTTATGCCTGATTACAATCGTATATTTTTACATTTGAAACATCATTTTCACCGTCTCTTACAGTCCATTATTGAGCTCTTGATATGTCAATTTGTTGCATGGACACAATAAAAATGATATGAAGAGAACCTCGCTATGTTCTAATTTCTTTTGTTCATTTACATCTAGAGGATTTAATGACATCATAATATCCAAGATAGTGATTCTGCAATATTTTATAAGGGTGTTAAATTAAGAGTGGTTAATAACAATAGCCACATACCAGTTTAAATAATACAGATCTTTATGATGATTAGATTATTGCTGCTTGTTTTTGATGTACACATAGGTCCATCTCTGCGATATATCTCTGAGTAGGCAAAGACAGGCCCGTTAAAATGAGAAACTGACTGCGAGTTCAATTTGATAATTGCTGAACTCACGGACCAGCAAATACCTGCCACCCTGCTAAATATTCATAAGAGACACAACCAGTAGGCTGAGAGAAAAAACCACGACAGGGGGAGCTGCGAGCGCTGACAGCGCGGACAGCACGCAGAGAGTAAGCCTCAGGCACTTGTGGTCGTGTTAGCGTATTGAAAAGGCTTCCGTTCACTTTAAAATACCTGCCACTAAACCATTAGGCAGGAGGGAATAATTTTGTTGTCCATGATTGAGTAACAATTATCAGATTGTGCTTTGTTTGTTCCCTTTGTCATATTCCTTCAAATGGTTTGATTTAATAAGAGATTGCCTGTAATTGCCATTCGTAGTACAATTTGGGCATGCCGACCTGAGCCGTACAACGGCTGACGGCCCAGTAGGCCGTACATGGTTTTTACAGCGTCGATTTATCTGGGATAAATCTGCGCTGCCAGTTGCGGGGTGATTTCAGCACTGCATCATGTGCATCGTGTAGTAATTCAATGTTTTAAAGACTGCTATGATGCACGATAAGGGTGGAAACTCTGAAGCTGCACCCAATTCAATATTTCTTCCTAAACAGGGGATCTCTTCAGGACTTTTCCAGTTTTGTGGAGACTGTTGTTGGGTTGATATAAGAGGAAAAGTGATTCCAGATAAATATCAGAAGATATGGGGATTACTTCACGATGTTTCGTGATAAGGGTGGCGGTGCGTGGTGTGGAATGTTGATTATTCACAGCAAGGGTTCAATATCACCAATTGTTTTATGAGGTGGCTGATATAAGTATCTGAGGGACGTCATGACACTGATAAACAGATCGGGGTTGTCTGGGGAGACAGGGAGATGGTTGCTGGGTGGCCGGGCGGCCGAGCGGTGCCAAGGCAGGTCGGTGGATGTACGGGGAGTGCTGGAAAGGCCGGCAGGGCAGGAGGCCAAGAGGTCGGGAGGTCGGGAAGGAGGGAGGGAGGTCAGCCTATGTCACTAGAAGACAGTATCAGTTCTGGCGCGGCCACAAGGCCATTAGTCAGACACCAGTATGCCCTTTATCAGTAAAACCAGTCAGAGGTAACATGTAAATCACACCCCTATTGTTTTGAATTGTGCACTGATATGGACATTGTGTGTACAAACTTTCTCACCGCACCAGCGACAATAGAATACCAGACAGCCCTGCTGATACCCGGGATCCCGGACTCCATCCGTAGGGAGGTCAGCTCCCACTCTCCCCCCAGATCTTGCGCGGCGCTAGCACTGGCTTAGTCTCTGCCCCAACCCAAATCCTATTCCCTGGGTAACCACTATAAGACAGGGGAGACCAGCGAACATTTCAGATTCAAAACAAGGCAACTGTCAAAAGTTATACAAGTAAAACAACTCACATATCATGAGTATAGAAATATGGGAATTTCTAAAGGAGCTTCACAGACAATCCGGTTGTTTCTTTTTCATACCATTTTATAATGGGAATCCACAGTTGATTAGACTGCATTTCAGAGGAGCACATGGGCATTGTTGACAAAACAAAGCCTTGCAACACATGAGGTGCTTTCCACTGTAGGAGAATGTGTCTGGTTTGAATTAAATGATAACAGAAATGATAGTATTTTATTTACCATATAGATATGTTCATCTCTATTTACAAGTAGAACACAAAATACCCCCAAAAGCCCTCAGAATTTAGGATATTTCAAAAACTGGCATTGGGGCCAGATTTGAGCCCAAACAGACAGGTTGGGGCAGAGATACAAGTGACCGCAGGAAGTAGAGCGCAGGATCTCTGCTGGGAGAGTGGTCAACTCCCTCCTCCCAGAGATGCGGGACACTCTGAGACAGAGCCGGTAGAGGAACCGCACAAAGTCCCTCCACCCAAGTGTGTCCAGCTGAGCTGAGCAGGTTTCTTATATATACCTGCATATACCTCACTGGGCATGTGCAGAACTCTTCTGGGTCCCCACTGGTTTGACTGTGTGAGTCTGGTACCCAGCTGAGCAGTCAGCTTTGCTGGGAGCCTTCTCACTAGCACAGAACTAAGAACCTGCCAAATGACCAGATAACCCGATGGGATTGGTTCCATGACTGTGCCGAACATAGCGCGCCCTGCAGCTATCTAGACATGGACAGTGACACACCTACACACAATAATACACACATGCATCTTGATGCCATAGTTATACCATATACCAGGCATAACATCTGTATGACAAGAGTAGTCCGAGAGCCTCCGACTGTTTAGCGGTGCTGCGGACAGTCAGAGAGCACAGCCATAGAGGTCTGGTACATCTCAGATCAGCAGGTGTTTTGCATATAAATAGAGGTAGAATCTTTCTAACTTTGTGGTAGACAGCTTCCTGAGGAAAAATGCAGTAAAACAACAGTAATTTTCTACCTTTGAATTAGTTCTAAATAATAGAACAGCCAATCTATGTCAAGGCATTCTGCAGTTGGGAGAATTTGCCCACACAGAAATTTGCCAGGAACCAGTTTATCCAATATGGCCAACATGAGGTAGAAGTAGTGAAATGTGGTAAAATGAGTTGTACAAAAAGGCTCCAAAAAGGAACACAAGAAACAAGAAAAGGAGTTTTTATCATAAAAAAGGATTTATTATACACCTCTGAAGGTAAGGGCGCAGAAACATGCACTGACATTGACAGGAATACTCAGAACCAAGGAAGTAGTTTTCTCTACTATAGGAATAAGCTGTTGTGCTCTCTGACTGTCCGCAGCACCGCTAAACACTCAGAGCCTCTCGGACTAGACAAGAGCTGCGTGCTTTCTAGATGACGTTAATGGCAGATAGGAACATTAGTGGGATAGGAGGGTGTTGTAGGTGACCATTGGAACAATAGGGCCTAAGAATGACATGTACTTCAGAATAAAGTGGTTCTGCTGATAAAGTGGTGTAGGCAGATATCAGTCACTTTATAGCGATACCATTCCAGATAAGTGTTATGGGGATCACTTAAAATGTTTTTTCGTGATAAGGGTGGAGAATGTTGATTAAGCAGTCTGTGTTTTGTCTTGTGGAATCTAGATAAAATATTTAATGAAGTGGTAAAAAGAGGGATGACGAAGGTATTAGAAATGTTTTGACATGTGTTCCTGATAGCTACGAGGAGAAACTCCAAGTGGATTGACAGAATTTACACGTTTTATATGTGGTAGGTTACTACGCAGCCTTTCTAAGACAAAGACATTCCTGCACCAAAGGCTGTGACATTCAATATACAACCCTTAAAAGATATGGTGACGACGTTAGTGACTGAACTTATTTCGCCATGCCCCCTATCGGTTGACCACAGAACCATTGACAGTCCAACTGCACTTGCTATTGGAGAATGCCCGCCAGATTGAGGGAGGGAAGGATTGAGGGAGGGCTTGAGGGAGGAATTGGGGGAGGAATTGCAGGACTTGAGGGAGGGATTGAGAGAGGGATTGAGAGAGGGATTGAGGGAGTAAGGGAGGGATCGAGGGAAGGATTGGGGAAGGGATTGGGGGAGGGATTGCAGGACTGAGGGAGGGATTGAGAGAGGGGTTGAGAGAGGGATTGAGGGAGTAAGGGAGGGATCGAGGGAAGGATTGGGGGAGGGATTGCAGGACTGAGGGAGGGATTGAGAGAGGGATTGAGAGAGGGATTGAGGGAGTAAGGGAGGGATCGAGGGAAGGATTGGGGAAGGGATTGGGGGAGGGATTGCAGGACTGAGGGAGGGATTGAGAGAGGGATTGAGAGAGGGATTGAGGGAGTAAGGGAGGGATCGAGGGAAGGATTGGGGGAGGGATTGCAGGACTGAGGGAGGGATTGAGAGAGGGATTGAGAGAGGGATTGAGGGAGTAAGGGAGGGATCGAGGGAAGGATTGGGGAAGGGATTGGGGGAGGGATTGCAGGACTGAGGGAGGGATTGAGAGAGGGATTGAGAGAGGGATTGAGGGAGTAAGGGAGGGATCGAGGGAAGGATTGGGGGAGGGATTGGGGGAGGGATTGCAGGACTGAGGGAGGGATTGAGAGAGGGATTGAGAGAGGGATTGAGGGAGTAAGGGAGGGATCGAGGGAAGGATTGGGGGAGGGATTGGGGGAGGGATTGCAGGACTGAGGGAAGGATTGAGAGAGGGATTGAGAGAGGGATTGAGGGAGTAAGGGAGGGATCGAGGGAAGGATTGGGGGAGGGATTGGGGGAGGGATTGCAGGACTGAGGGAGGGATTGAGAGAGGGATTGAGGGAGTAAGGGAGGGATTGAGGGAAGGATTGAGGGAGGGATTGCATGATTGAGGGATTAAGGGAGGGGTAGAGTAAAGGTCAGTGCAACATATAATAACGAGATTAAGGGTCTGTTAGTCTGATTAAATATGGATTAATCTGAACAAGTTATATACTCATGCCTTATCATCAGTTGTTATACCTCTACTTTAGGGTTTTTATGAATGTAGAATTGTGTAGACCACTCAAAAATATGATCTGATCATTTTCTGTAAGTTTAGAACGTCACCATGGTGTTAAAACATCTGCAAGAACCCCAGATAGAGAGGTTGCACAATAAAGGGAGGGATTGAGGGAACGAGGGAGGAATTGAGGGATTGCGGGAGGAATTGAGGAATTAAGGGAGGAGGAAAGGATTGAGGTAAGGACTGAGGGAGGGCTTGAGGGAGGAATTGAGGGAGGAATTGAGGGATTGAGTGAGTGATTTAGTGAGGGATTTAGGGAGGGAAAGAAAGCAGAAACATGCTCTTTCGTATCCAACCCCATATACTACACCTATGTAAAATGCGTGTGTAATAATTTTCTTCAAAATGTTACGTACGAGTAGTATATATGTACCTACGCAAGAGTTGCGCAAAGGAGCCCTTGGTTCTCCCGCTAGTTTTGGTAGACCACAATGGAGCGTGAATTATTTTAATCTGCGCTGTTCCGTCAACGACAGATGCTAATAATAATAATAATAATAATAATAATAATGATGATAATGATAATAATGATAAGTAGAAAGATACATGGTGTGGTAGAACGATTGCGACAATTTTGGCCTGCGAGGAACTTACAAGCTGTGGCCCACATGTTTCTTTGCATTTGGGCACTTTTTAATTGATACTTATTTTTTTGTTTTCTTTATTTAACAGTGTTTCATTACCTAAAGGTTTACCTAAATGGTTTGATTGAAGAGAAAAGGTAATACCATTTAAGATAAGTCTCTGGTAAAATGTTAACGAGGTGTTTGTGAAAAGTGATTAACGAGCCTGAGATAGAGGAAGGACGTTCACGACGTGTTCGAGACGTGGCGGCTCTATCTATAAATAGAAATGACGTGGAGGTAGTGAACTTTTGGCCGCACGTTTAACATAAACTAGCGACTTCCTCGCTGCCCTGTGCACTGATTCAGTGACTGTGTGTGTAAAATAAGGATCTCAATTGTCATATCCGGATCCATCAGAGCTAACGTGCAAAGCAAGAGTTTGCTCTGGTGGCCAGTGTACTTGTCATACTGCCTCTCACGTCTCCAAGCGGATTGTGGAAGAGACTACTCCTTGTCTAATTTCGCCATGTGATGCCCTCTAGCAAATGTCTTGGGAACCTGGGTACAGTATTATTTCGTGTGACACAGGCAAAGCAGTGGCAATGCCAAGGATTTGCCGACAACCAGCATAATTCTGAATGGGCTATTATTTGGTATGACACATGTATGAGCTGGTTGCTGGAAATCCAAATACCAGCATAATTTCGTAGTCTCAGATCAGAAACTACAGCATCAAATTCTGTTCTCAATACAGCCAAACATATATCACGAGATCCAAAGGATAGCTGAGTTTAGAACTACGAAAAAGAAGAGCAGGTTCAAGTATTTCTCCCCACGAGATTCTCAGTCTCGTCCCAGTAAACACAAGACGTAAATCTACGTCGCTCACAGGTAGATTCCCTACGTATAAAAACGTACAAATGTTAAGGTTTACTTACGTCTGTATGACGTGTGGTAATTTTAGGTAATTTTACGTAAATTCAATAATTGATATTACATTTATTTATGTAAATTTACGTTTATGTGCATGAATTCCTGTTAATGTGTATGGACTCCCTAGATGGCATGACAGTAGTTTCTGTCAATGTTTTGTACTTCTTGGGGAGGTTATGGCCTGTAAAATTGGTTTATTTGCCAAATTTACCATACCAGCTCTTTCAATTATCATTAATCTCATTCAGGCTATGATTGGGTGGTCTTTTTATAACTGCAGTTATCCTAATTTTGGTAATTTTGGTGATTAGGTAGGACCACACCTTTCTGCAGGTGTGTGGTGTTGATATTAATATAAGTCTATTTTTTCAAAATTAGAAAAAACTATAGGCAAGTGATTAAGCCCACAACAATAAAAAGTATACAGAATTATAGAGTCCATGGTGACAAATTCAGGCTAATTATACTCACTTCCCTACTTCACAGAGAAATCCCCTTTCTTTGTAGATAAACCTAACAGAGACATATATTCATATGATTATGTAGATTTCCGTTTCTAACATACATGAAATAACCTATCATTTACATAAAATTATGTATTTCTCTGTTGGTATATTTACATAAATTCATTTAGTTTAGAAACGTAAATTGACGTTTATAAGCTACGTGAATCTACGAAATGTCTCAAAATCTACGTAAATTTATGTTGATTAATGTAAATCTACCAATACGTGCTACAGACGTAAGTAAACCTTAACATTTTCACATTTGTACTACGTAAAAAAATATGCAATTCCTACCAAAAAGTGATGTTAATTCATGTAGGTAGCACATGTTTGTGTTTACTGGGTTGACCCCCACAGGACTGGGAAAGGAGGTCGGTCAGGAGGTCTAGAGGTCGGTCAGGAGGTCTGGAGGTCGGACGGAGGTCTGGAGGGAGGGGGAACTAGATTTGTCGGTACGTACTTAATAGAACCTGAAGTAGATAAACAAAGAGAGTGGTGACAATTGCCAGCTAAATGTGTTGACAAATGTGCTCCCGATAAGAGCGGTGATTAATGATCCCGATACAGGGGACGGTTTGTGGTTTGGAATGTAAACAAAACATTAAGTCATTGGGGAGCTGTTTTTCTTTTCTTTATCTGTTCTTTATTCTTCTTCAGGAGGTAGCTCTCGCATGTTTACACGCTGTTCCATCAACGACGGATGTTCATTTGCTACTTGTTTTCATGGTCTCGTACGAGTGGCCCCAATCGTTTGTCAGGACAAAATACACCCTCAGTCTGGGAGACAATTGAAATTGTTTCCGGGGAAGCCAGTGGGAATCTCTATCTCCAACAAGAAAATGGTCCCATTTTTCCTTTTTCCAAGCCCCCAATAGGGAGAGAAAAATCTGAAAAACGTTCTTGAAAGACAATTGAACGAGAGTCTGCAGGTGGCGCCCTATGGTGGTCCTTTTGATAACTAATTTCGTCATGCATAATCATGTATGAATCTGGCTAAATATTTCAGATATTCTCGACTTATCTTTGCCAGTTTGTATTTAAGACCATAACAAACATAAAGCTGCAGGTTTAAATTGATGAATTAAGCTGATCTTGTTATTTTGATTCATTTACGATACCCCAAGAGATGTCGCCTGCTAAGAGAGGTGAAGGACACTTTTCACGAGGTATGATTTTCCCCACGATGAATTATTAACCGAAATTGATGAGACATAACTCTCCTTCCTCTGTTTTCATTATAAGCGTTAACAAGGTACTGTAAAATAAGAAGATCTATAGAGTCTACTAGCAACGTAGAGGGGAATGTTAGGATTACAACGATTGAAACTGAAAAAATTGTTCTTGTCATTGAATTTGCCTTGTTTCGTAATGTTCTTGTCCTATACACGATGATGATGAACTTTCTATCTCTAGAGTGAGACTACCCGGAAATTACAAGACAGGGCTCAGACATATGTCCAATGTTGAATGTTGAATGTCAATTCATATCACAAATGATGAAACGGAATCTAGATGTTTATCTCACCCCTGGAATAAATGCCCATAGGCTTAACATTGGGAACTCGTTCTCCATGCCCCTATGAGTATTGCGGTCCGTTCTCCATGGTCTATATCCTGTGTGTCATCCATTCTTTTAATGTGTATAGGGGTGAGATAAATACAGAAAGCGACTCATTTTGGTCAAAGAAGTCATTCTGCAACTCGTTTGAATGCTATGTGATATTCACTCCGCATCAAACTCGTGGAGAACGATGACTTTGACCAAAACTTGTTGGTTTCTTCTTTAATACCAAAACACTTTTTACCAATGATAAACTCTCCTTGAAACATACAAAAACCAGCTGTCCCCCACGATATATCGAATCATTTAACTTAAACCCTCATGCGACCTCTCCTCGGATCTTAAAGACAAATGCAGGTAGGTATCGAAACGCCCCCTGGTTTAACACTGGTGCTGCCATCTGCTGCACCAGTTGTAATAGCCACGCTATATGGAGTTGACTAAGAAGCAGCCAGTAATGGCTATGTGATTGAAGGTCAACAAGATGTACTAAACCACACTATTATGATGATTAATGAAAACATTGTTGCACTCAATACTCGTGTCAATGCTAAAATGCCGTATGTTGGGAGTCTAGTCCATAAGAAAAAGGGCAGAGCATGTGGTGTTATACATGTATATTCTGTGCTGGTTGATGGAGTTCACCCGCACCATCCGGTTGTAGCCAAGATTGTAAAATTGCTCCGTACTGCCATATAAGCAAATTCTGCTAATGGGTTACATCATTAGGCCCTGTGTGAATGAATACAAAGATGGGTTCTGCCATATTTACTCTCATTTATTGTTTAACGAGGATGGATTATTTTATATAAGAGTGGTTTACATGTGGACCCTATTCCGAAGCTTGAATGCTTTGTTTAATAATTATGTCAGTGACCCAGGGCGGGTTCGGGACCTTTGGTTACTTTTGTCTTATTTTTTCTTATGTGTGAGTTTGTTTGTTTTTTTCCCCTAAAAGGTTACACACACACTCACAAACTCGTTGAAATGATTTTTCCTGTTTTACTTTTTGTGTTGGCACGAAACTATGGGGTTGATCCACTTGAGTCTATATTTGTAGACTCATGTTATTCCGCTTTCCTGTGTAGTATATTCTCTATGCAAGGTTTATGTAATGCACCTTATTTGTGTGATAATGTGACAATTGTGATGTGTATCTGTGTTTCCTCTTTGTGTGTGTTGATCGGTGGTAATTGGTTGGAGACCTACATGTCAGTGGAGTGTTGGAGGTTATGTTACCCCATTATGACTCTGCTTGTGGTTTGTGAGGAGCATCATGTACTTGAACAGTTCTGTAATGGTTATATATTTCCAGAAGAAGTAAGTAAACAACGCGGTCTCTCATTAGTGACAATGAATACTAGAAGCCTTTATAAAAAGCTTGAACAAGTGAAGTGTATGTTCAGTGGAGTTGACTTTTTAACAGTTACCAAATCTTGGTTAACGGAAAAGTATGATCACGCAATGTTACATATTGATGGGATGCATAATTTTAGATTGGATAGGGATAAAGTGATTGCCGACAAGGGTGGTGGTCTAATCTTATATGTTAATCATAAACTAGCAAAGTACACCAAGAAGATTGATAATAGCTCGTTCAGTAATAGACATGTAGAAATTTTAACTTGTAGTTATGAGCAGCCGCAACGAAAGAAATGTTATTAATCTCGGTGTATAGACAACCTAAGGGAAATCCGCAGATAGCTTTCGATATACTTGGCGATATACTGAGTGATCTGGTTTATAGTGGGTTTGAAGTATGGGTGCTAGGTGACATGAATATAAACCTAAATAAACCGATGAGTTCGAAATACTCCATTATGAAAGATTTTCTAAATTGTAATAACCTGAACATCGTTGCGACTCATGATACTTTTTTACACAAGTATGGTAATTCAAGGATCGACCACATTTACACCAACTCAATGCATGTGGCTAGCAGTGGCAACATAAATTGTTATATAAGTGATCACATACCTATCTATGTTATACGTAAATTTCAGAAACCGAAAGTAAGTACTAGAACTTTTGAGGGCCGATGTTATAAAGATGTTTCGACCAATGGCCTACGTGATCACCTAGCCAAGTTTGATTTGGATGTTACTTGGCAGATAGCTGGTTTGGCTCTGTACAGATTGTGGGAAACTCACCTGAACAGCTACTTGAATGTAGTTTGTCCTGTTAGGAAATCAAAAGTGAAACAAAGAGATGGTATTGACTTGTCCATAGAGGTACAGCAACTGATATCAGAGCGAGCAAGGTTGTTGATGGTGTGTCAGGATAGTGGTGACATTGTGACTCCTTGTAAATGTAGAAAACTCTCAAGAAGAATAAATCTGTTAATCAGGAGAAAAAAGGCTAAAGCTGTTCGACGCCACATTGATGATAATGTAGTTAATCCAAAAAAGTTCTGGAAGTGTATAAATGAACTCTGGGCTGCCGGTTGCGTAAACACAGATTTTCAGATCGAAGGAATAGATGGAGTGCCTGTCTTGGAATCTGAACTACCAAGTTACCTGAACAACTATTATTCATCTGTGATAGTTAATATTGGGCTCAATGAAAATCTTGAAGACTTTGATACTAATATTGATGATGAGGGTGAGATAGACTTAATAGAAATAGACATGGTTAGAACTAAAGAGTTGATTAAGAAAATAGAAAGTGTAATAAATCCTCAGGTATCAAGAACATAAGTACTACCTTCTTAAGACTGGCCTATAGTATGAGACCAGACGTTTTACAGGCAATTATTAATAGATCGTTGAATGATGGTGTGTTTCCTGGAGACTGGACGCTGGGTGTCATTTCGCTCCTACTGAAAATCCCGCAGCCTAAATATCCGGGTGATCTCCAATAACCACTTTATCCACAATGTCCAAGCTCCTGGAATAGGAGATTCACCGTCAGCTTATCCCGCAGTTATTGAATCGTGGGTGTTTTGGTGATAACCAGTTTGGTTTCTTGCCGGGGAGGTCTACGGGGCAGGCAGTGTTCAAACTACTCACTACACTCTTTGCTAGTGCAGATGAGCGTCGGGATACTCTCTGTGCCTTCGTGGACCTCTCCAAGGCATTTGACTGTGTGCCTCATGTGGGATTGCTAAGGTGCCTTATTGCTGCAGGTTGTTCTGCTCGTATTGTTGGTCTAATGAAATCACATTTCATAGTTAGATCTCATGTTATCAGGATAGGTGATACCCAATCAGATCCAATCAAAGTTAGAAGGGGGGTTCCGCAAGGATCCGTTTTGGGTCCCGTACTCTTCGTTTTATATCTAAATAACTGTGTAGATGTCCTAAAATACACTGAATGTATCCTATATGCGGATGATATTGTTTTGACTATTTCTGGGAGTGATGAAAATATTATGACTTCACTTTTGCAGGAGGACCTTTGTAGTCTCAATGATTGGCTAATTGACAGAAATCTAAAGGTAAACACGTCCAAATCTAAGTTGATGTGGTTTGGAGGGGCAAGAAGAGAAGCTGTCTGCAAACTGGTGTTTAAATTAGGTGATAATGTGTTGAGGGTGGTTGACTGTTTTTGTTATCTAGGTGTGTTGATTGATAACCGATTAAAGTTCACACCCTTTTACGAGAAACTTAAGAGGGACTTCTAGCATAAATTATTTAAACTCTGTAAGCTGCGCTTCTTCATTGATGTTCCCTCATCCATAGCGATTGTGAAAACAATGATGTTAACAAAACTGGAATATTGCAGTTTTGTATGTGTTTCTTTAAATGAAGGCCAAAAACAGAAGTTACAAGTATTGCTGAACAATGCCCTACATGCGTGTTTTCGGTGTAAACGAGATGAGCACCTGAGCATTGTAGATATGCTCCATAGGGCAAATCTAATGACCTTGGATGAAAGACGAAACCGTCAACTGTTCTCCTTTATGCACTGGTGGTCCAAAGATACTGAAAACTTGGTGGTGGAAAACATCAGGTAAACCAGAAGCTCGGTCAAAGTTAAACTAAAGATAAAGCGCCCTAAGACAGAGTTATTCAGACGCTCACCACTATATGTAGATGGTTTACTCTGGAATGCCCTCCCTATGAATGTTCAATGTACTGAAAATAGAAGTAATTTTAAATTAAAAATCAAATAGAAATAGAAATGGATCTACTGTATTGTCCACGGCTATGCTGCTCACCATTTGAGTTGAGTCGAGCGCTGAGTGATTGTTCTTTCTTGTATGATGAAAGCAATACGATAAGCAAGTCATATGTTCTATTGAACACAGGGTTTTACTAATCTTTGCCACCATTGTTTGTTTTATTTTTTGTTTCATTTTTTTCTTGCTTCTCTTGTGTGTCATGTCACTACGTGTCACTTGTTGTGTGTTTTATGAACGGTTAATTGGAATGTACAATATGAATGGTTAAATGCGATACTGTTTTGTGAAATTCCGAATCCAAACCTATGTTCTGCTAGAGTCTCTTATTGTGTTGTTTCTTCATGTATGTTCGACGTTATCGGGTGAAAATCATGTATACCATATATGAATCCTTTATACGTCAATAAAGAACCTTTTACAAAAAAAAAATCTGGTGCCATGAAAATATAGCAGTTTCTCATAGACACCAATAGATAAGCACTAACCTTCTTCAGATGGCCTTCCCATAGAAGTTAGCATGGTGACATAGTATTTTTTTTCATTTTTTCATTTGCTGATATATAGAACTTATATTATCCAGAGTTATTTATTATCCAGAATTATTTGAAGATAGCAATAGAACATCAGTGTCATTTAGCAACAAGGTAAAAATATTACATTTTCCCATAGACACCAATAGTCAACCACTTACATTTTCAGATGGCCCTCCCATAGAAGTTAGCATGGTGACATGCCATTTTTTTGCATTTTTCATTTGCTGATATATAGAACTTATATTATCCTGAGTTATTTGCAAATCTCAATAGAATTTAGAAATCACCCAACTACCAGCATTTGTCTTTAAAGTCGTCGGGGATAATAGACCTTTTTCCACTGGCCGGCGATGCGCCCTATCTACTTGGTTATGCAATGCGTGCGGCCAAACATACACCTGGCAACATATTCTCTAGCGTTAGAAGACTGAGTGTATAAGGTCTAGATTACGTTTAAAGACAATACAGTGATTGCATCGTATTCTATGGTATTCCCTCTATAATTTGGTTGTTTTAACAAGCATTTTGCCTCAATAATACCTAAGTTATCATTTAGATAAGCATCTTTATAGAATTTGTACCATCACCCTTGTATATGAAATTCAACTAATTTATTATGGAGGTATATAGTATATATAAAGTTTTAAATGAAAGATGGGTGAGGGTGCAGCGTCCGACCCTCCACGGTCAACCCCCTCCCCTCACTCCACTAGCCAGGGGAGACTGGACACATCCCTGCAGGGGCCCGCGCATAGCACACGCTATTACCAACCACTCATCATCATAGTGGACAAAAGCAATGAAGATTCCACAATTTTTAGTTCACCACATGAGCAAAATCAGAGGGCCTCAAAAGAAAGACCATAGAGGTACTATCCAGCGAAGAATATGCAGACTTTGACGTATTAGTCATTATGACGGCGACGTAAAGGAACTGGACATACCACGTGGACAAGTCAGACAGTTGCAGCTAGGCTTAGCCAAGCTGGGTAATCCTAACTTCACGGAGACGCCCAAGAGAAGGAGGAGGAGGGAGTCAGAGGGCAGTAAGGAAGACAACGACACCCCCTCCACAGCTGATAAAACCGACAACAACACGGCCTTACTCAATGCGGCCTCCAGGTGGGAGAAGGTGATAGAAGCGTTAAAGGCGTGCAAGGAGGACGCGCAAACGAAACAAGGTGGCAGAACGGAGGGCTACATGGGAGCACCAGCCAGCGGCAGGTCAAACAGCTACGACCCCGCTGTGATCCTAACAATTAAGGCCCTCAAAGTATCAGACTATGTGCCTGAGCATGTCAAACTGCCGATATCAAAAGAAGAAAGACACCGTCAGATTCACCGAAGCAGAGGACGGGAAGATGGTGCTAAGCCCGGACATAACAATGCCGGTCTACATCACCATAGCAGAGTGGAGTGCGGCTAACATTAGGGTCATGTACCAGCTGATGAGGGAGCTCCAGGCCCAGAATGGGTGCAGGTGGGGGCACAAAGTGTCCTCAATTGAAGCCCTTGCCCTGGTGCCAAGGAAGCAGTCTGTGCCACAACCCCGACCCACGTCTACAATGAGGAATACCAGCAAACCACACAGGAAGTGTCACGTACGGCCATGTCACGTATGGCCACCTTCAAGTGATTCGCTCAACATCATTGCCATTGAGTGTTACACTTTTATTAGACCTTCTTTCCTTCTGAGAAACTTGTTTAAAGGCATATTTGGTGATATCAAATCCCTTTGGTTATGCGGATTCATCTCTCCTATCGGGGGAGGAGCCTGGGAGACCTTCCATCTCCAGGACTAGTCTGCACCTGGGAAATACCACGCGTAACTGGTCGCGCCACAAAGTTCTGATGCTGCTCACATTATATTTTCATGAGCATATTGCCGAGGGTTATATTATATATATATATTTGATTTCCTCTTATATACACGACTCCTAAACATGGTCAAACGGGGAGGATATATATTATATTTAAAAGGAGAGGCGAAAGTCGCTGGTGAGAAAGAGATGTGTTTTCTGGAAGTTTACTGTCTCCGCGTGATTGTGCCTACGTGCACATCCGTATTGTATCCACCTCTAGTCTCAACAAGTCGTTACTCATGTCAACTTGTCTGTGAGAACCTTGCTCGCATGTCCGGCTTTCTCACGCTCCTCAGATGAACGTATACGCATGCATCAATATGTTAAAGAAAACCGTAATTATACTAAATCTTTCTTATGAAGGAAATAAGGTTTTAAGTTGTGGTGAATAGAAGGGAGAAATACTAAGCTATTATCTTCCCTAAAACTATTATCTTCCCTAAAACTATTATCTTCCCTAAAATTATTATCTTTTCTAAGCTAATATATTTCCTTTCTGTACATACTATGTATATAGAGGTTTTACCTCAAGAAGGTTGCACGTGGCGGGACATGTCAGAATCCTCTTGGAGGAACGCGCAAACATCTTTGCGGTTTCTTCTTAAAATGGGATAGAGGTCCCTAGACGGGAAAGACGTATCCATATTTGGGGGAGCGTCTTGTCCCTACATGTGACCATTAGTAACCAATCTTAAAAAGTGTAACCATGTTTGGAACCAACTACCACGCCTGTGATTGTCTGTGATCCAGAGCTGACTGCTATATCCTCGTATTCTGGTTCTGCTCGGGAGAGTAGAACTGACAAATGGCGCTCTATCCCAGTTGTATGTAAAGAAAGGTGGACCCGGGACGATGGAACGGGACAACTCTTCGCGGCCCTGCCCACGGGAGAGTGTCGACATCGACAAGATCAACTGTCTGCCTAGAATATGGAAACCTCGGAACCTCGAGCGGCTGGCTGCGACGACCCTGTGTCTGGTTTGGTGAGTAGAGGTACATCTGTTTGCATGGTAGTAACAAGTTCGGGCATTGTACTTAAAATGTGGCATGAAAACTTAAGTTGGTACCTTTAAAACCCTCTTTAAATAGAACGGGGAGACCCTATACCTAAATGGTTGATACACCAAGGCATAAATATGACACTAGACAGAAAACCCCCCTGCCCCGCTCCGCCCCTTCCATCTCTTCTACCACTTCCATCTCCGCTACCACTACCACCACATCCCCATGTAGTAAGGTTTTACGGAATGTAGGTTTGCAGACAGACACCCACCAACGAAGTAAGCGACGATTGGGAATGTCGGATAAGGAGGAAACCTCCGCTTCTCGGTCCGAGGCTAAGGAGCAAAGCAGCGAAAGGACCGCAGAGTCTGCTCAAGCCGGGCCTAGTAGTGCTTTTAATTTCTTTTCTGGCGCTGCAGGGGGTGGTACAGAAAAAGAGAAAATGAATAAAAAGAAAGAAGAGGTAAGGATGAGGTATACGTATCTCACTGAGGTAGATGGGGATACGGAAAATGAGGACGATGAGGAAGAGTCAGATAAGGGCAAAGGAAATGACGAGATAGAGCAGTTTACTAAGATATTGGCGGCCGTAGCTGATAATCATTCCTTGGGACGTTACTCCCGTGATGTTGGTAGGTGTGAGGGAACCAACCCGGCAAAAACCCTAGCGTGGCTGAGAGAGTTAGACAGAGTGCCGGAAGGCATACGCCTAAAAGTAGCGACTCTTACCGCTTCCGATCCCTTGGGGTTTACCCTGAGGCGTTTGGTGGCTGGCCCTGAAAATACCTGGCCTATGATAAAAAACGCCCTAGCCCATGCCTACGTGTCGGCAGATTTCCGACAAGCCCAGAGAGATAAATTAAGGAGCTTAGCTCAGAGATCTGGAGAGTCTATCCGTGCTTATGTCTCCGCATTTGAAACTCTTTTCAATGAGGGCTACGCAAGCCTACCCCAGGACCAGTCTGAGCTTGTAAGAGATCTCCTTAGCGGGATGGAGGACAGGGCCGGGTAGCAATAAAGCAGGTTATAGCGTACAGCCAACGGGAGGATTATCTTAAACCAAGAGACAGCGGGAAAGTCCATTCAATTGAGGAGGAAGTTAGTGAGGCCGCCCTCTTGCGGGGTGTAGTAGAAGAACTGAGGCAGGAGGTGGCTTCTGCCAATCAGTCCCAACAAGAAATGAGAGACAAAATGAAGCAAGTGTTAGTGGTGCAAAGCACTCAAAAGAAACCTGAACCCAATATGAATCTCAGAAAAAAGAAACCACATACAGCCACCCCACAGGATAAATGTTTCCGGTGTAATAGGCTAGGTCATTTTGCGAACGATTGTAAGAATGGTCCGGGACCTAAAGACTCTTCTAACGGGTCTAGACCGCAAGAAGTGGCGGAGGATGTCTGCCTGCGGTGCCGCCAGAGCGGGCATGTCGTAGAAGGGTGTCGGGCTCGGCCCCCGACTCGTCCTTGCTTTTGTGGGGGACGACACTGGGGGTACGATTGCAAAGATAAGGGTAGTTTTCCTATGCCTGTGGCTACCCCAGCCAACCAGGGAAACTAGTTAAGCCCTCAGTCCTCACCCCTTGGCCAGGGGATGGGCGCTGTTGTGGCGCAGAGGGAGCCGTACGACCTAGGGTACGACTAGATGTAGAAGGAATACAGGTGACAGCCCTGATAGACACTGGTAGTACACATACTCTTATAACCGCTCAACTGTATACTCGCTTACCACAGTTTATTCCCTTAGAAGAACCGCCAATGGTGTGGAGTATAACCGGACACACCCTGACTGTAAAGGGTACCTGTACCGTCAATATAGGGGGATTCCCAACAGAAGTTTTAGTGTGCGATAACGCAGGGGGAGTTGATTTCTTGATCGGGTCAAATCTGTGCCGCCGGGCATGTGTAATCGATTTTGTACAAAATGTGATGAGATTAGGAGAGAAAGTATATCCACTTGTAACTAATCCATCACAGTATTGTGGTCCTGTGATGTCAGTATCCCAAGTTCCAATGTCGAGCAGTTCCCTCGTTAATGACGTCTTAACGAGGTATCGGGATGTGTTCAGTGAAAAAGAGAAGCTGGTCTGAGTTGCTCGATCACTGCCACCAGCAGTGATTGACACGGGTGACAGCGGCCCTATTCATCAGAACCCCTATAGAATACCATTGGACAAAAGAGAAAAGGTAGAACAATGCGTACAAGAAATGCTAGCTGACGGGGTGATAAGACCGAGTACGTCCCCCTGGGCCTCTCCCATCACCCTGGTCCCGAAAAAGGACGGCGGTACTCGGTTTTGCGTAGACTACCGTAAAATAAATGCAATGACAAAAGGTGATGCCTATCCGCTGCCTTACATTCAAGATATCTTTGACACACTAGAGGGGGCCACGGTTTTCTCCACCCTAGACCTTAAGTCCGGGTACTGGCAGATGCCTATGGACCCTGCCTCTATTGAGAAGACGGCTTTTACCTGTCATCTCGGACTTTTTGAGTTCACCAGAATGGCGTTTGGTTTAAAGAACGCCCCGGCTCAGTTCCAACGAGCCATGACTAAAGTGTTGTCCGGGCTCATCGGGCGCTGCTGCATGGTATTCATAGATGACATTGTCATCTATAGCAAGAACGAGAAAGAACATGTAGAACATCTGAGAAAGGTCCTTGACAGGTTGAGAGAGGCAGGTCTGCAGGTAAAACCATCGAAGTGTAGCTTCTACAAGACCCAAATAGAATTGCTCGGGTATGTGGTTGATGCTGAGGGCATACGCCTCCATGAATCGAAAATAGAGGCCATACGGGATATGGAACCGCCAAAAGATAGAACGGCAGTACGAAGTTTCCTTGGTATGGCCGGATACTATCGTCAGTGCATTCCGGGATTCGCGACCCTGGCGGTGCCACTGACGGAGTTGACGAAACCAAAGAACGAGTTCATATGGGGTGAAGAACATAAAAAATCCTTCGACCAGCTGAAGGCTGCTTTGACCAAAGCACCAGTCTTAGCACACCCCCACGTCAACAAGCCCTACATCTTATACACCGATGCGTCTGATCGATGCATTGGTGCTATCCTTGTCCAAAAAGATGATAAAGGGGTAGAACGGGTCATACATTATGTCTCGCACAAATTGTCTGAAAGGCAGCAATTGTGGCCTATCATAGAAAAAGAAGCCTATGCCATTGTGTATGCCCTTAAGAAGTTACACCCGTACGTGGGAGGGGGTGCCCGCTTTGAAATCCACACGGATCATAAGCCCTTAAGGTGCCTTTTCCAATCAGAAATCAGGAATACCAAGCTCCAAAGGTGGTCAATCCAGATATCCGAGTATGCCGCCCCAATTATGTATCACAAGGGAAAGCTAAATGTCCGAGCAGATATGCTGTCCAGAATAGCAAGTGTAGCCCCAGTTAATGACCAAGGCGGGGAGGAGACCTGGGCGTCAGAGACCCCGGATGTCTGGAACACTGACAGTATTGATCCTCTGACTTTGAGGAGGCTCCAGAAAGAACAGTTCCAAGACGGGTTCACTGAGGCTGAACAAGGGACAGACGAAACCTGATATGTAGTATATCAGGGAATTCTGTACAGCCTGGCAGAACCATTTAAAAATGGGGGTGTTTATCCTCGATTGATGTTACCCCAGCAGTATAGGAAGACAGTGATTGACCGTTGTCACGGGGAAATAGGGCATTCGGCTCCAGAAAAGACCTTAAAGAGGGTACAAGAGAATTACCTTTGGCCGGGAATGCGGAAAACCATTAGGGAGTATATAAGTAGCTGTGTGTTATGTAACACCCTCACACCGGCAAATGCTGCTGCCCCAAGGGGACAGATGCCTACGCCCCCGTGTTCTTTCCACACATGGGGAATGGACCTGGTGGGACCCTTCCCTAGAGATCAACGAGGTCGACAGTACCTGTTAACATGTATTGATCATCTTACTGGCTGGGTAGAAGCAATACCAATAGCATCAAAGAAATCTGCTACCGTGTGGGAAGCCTTCTCACGTGAGGTGGTAGCTAGATATGGACTCCCTGCAGTCGTAGTGACTGATAATGGAGGGGAATTCACGGAGACCCATTTTGAGGAATGGATGAGGAATAATGGTGTCCAACACCGTAAGACTTCGCCGTATCATCCCCAGTCCAATGGGATGGTAGAGCGATTCAATGGAACAATCCAGAAGTTGCTTTTGAAACTGACAGGGGGAGACCCGCGAAAATGGACAAGGTACCTGTCCGAGGCGCTATATGCGTATAGAATTACGGCTGGTCCCGCCGGCATCAGTCCGTACCAATCAGTGTATGGCAGGAAAGCGCGCCTGCCCCGAACTTCTACAGGTAACCCTGAGGAGGGTGAAAGGTTACAGGCAATACATCTAGCACAGAGCCTATTGCATGAATTCCGCCTGGAAACGAGAGCCGCCTATAAGACAAAAGAGCCGGGCCGGGCTAAACGCCTACCCGTTGGGGCCTTTGTCACGGTGCGCGCCCTCTTTCCCCGGAAGGGGCAGCCTAAATGGCAGCCCGGCTACCGGGTGATCTCCAATCATGAAGGAGGCCTCCGCGTAGAGGAACTCGAAACGGGACGCGTCGTTCGAGTTAATCAACGGAATGCTCGTGTCATTCCTGAAGCAAAGTCATATGAGGAGGTAGATCCAGTGCCTGCCCCAACGAGTAAGGAATCAAAGCTTCCGCCTGCTGAAGCTAACCCGGTTCCCGTAATCCCAAATCCCCATCTGTCCACAGTCCTTACACCAGCAGCAGCTGCTGTTAACACTTACTCAAGTAGGAGCATGGGGTGTCCTAATTCCTTTGAAATTGATTGGAATTCCTGGCTGGAAACGGTGAGACTCTGTACTAACTGAGTCCTCATCTTATTTCAGGTGCCTGGCGCTATCCAGCGGACAGGAAATAGCCAAAATAGAAACTGGGGCGATTATATCTCACGAAGAGGAGGTGAGAGAGATAATCTCTTATGCTCAGGTATACGTATACCTATCGGCTGACCATTCACTGGATGTGAAATGGCTACAAATGTGTGACAGCCTGGAACATCGCATACGAGAGAAACAGGCCCGGTATAACCACTACCACCCTAACACAGATGCACTGGCTTTCACCGAGAATTTGTTGAGAAGACTTGCCGTCATCCGGACGCGGATAAGGCATGTCAGTCGACCAAAAAGGGGACTTTTAAATATAGTTGGCGAGATTTCTTCATTCTTATTTGGGACAGCCACTGAGGCCGATATTGAAGCACTGCAGGCGGCGGATTTGGCGTTGGCGGAGGAAATTGAGGGTGTAGTAGATACACAAATAGGACTAGTGGCCAAAGTAAACCTTTTGGGAGTGCAGGAAGAGAAGTTAGCCCATACTGTAAACTCAATAATAAGGCGGCAAGACGCGCAAGAGGGAAGTATAATACGCCTGAGCCATATGGAACCTATTGTTGAATATAACGGGGTAGTGCTAGGATTCACAGTTGTGATGGATTTAATTGATGAACATCTAACTAGTTACGAAGCAGCGGTAGCCAAGGCCTCTAGCGTGCGAGTTGCCTGCGAGGCGCGAGTTGTTTCTGATCGGGTGGTGCCTGTGCCATTAATGGAGAAAATACTCTCTTCAAAAGATAACGGCCTGCAAGTTAATACCCTGGCTTATTATGCTTATGTCCGGGTGGAAAAGATAATGGTTGTCGACTCACAGGCCATTTGTGTCCTGCGGGCACCTTTATTCGGGTCCCACGAGCAGCGTTTATACACTATAAACACCATGGCAGTGTGTGAAGGGAAGAAATGTATAAAAATCCACCAGCCACAACCTTTTGTTCTAGATTTGACAACTGAAGATCTGTATTTCCCGTATGAATGTTATGGTCCAGACCCGCGAGCATGTAAATCTGGAGTGAAGTATGATAGACGGCAACAACCGTGTTTACATGGGTTGATAAATGGAGACGCGGAACAACAGGCCAAGTGTCCGGTAACACTCTACACTGGGCGACCGCCACCATCTAGAGTAGTCTCAACTCCCCTAAATAGATACATTGTAGAAACAGAAGACACAACTTACCACTATGCATGTCCTCACGAAAGCCCAGTTACTGGAAAAATTACTGCAGGGAGTTATGTTATCCAAGTAGGCCAGCGATGCAGACTTGACACCGATTTCTGGAATCTTCGAGGCCTGCCCCTTACTCTTTTTTCCCACAACATAACCGTCCCACCTCCACAGCCCGTGGACTTGTCCTGGTTGAATTTTTCCCGGTACCCAATAAGAATACATAAAGTTTGGCAGACTAGCGGCATATCTGAGCTAAATTTTCCCTCCTTCAATGCCCTTGAAGCCCCCCCTCGCAGCAGAATAGTATCGAGAATAAAAACTATACAGGCTAACGTAGCAAGTAGAGCCTGGTGGTTTTGGTTTATAGTAGCCCTGGCAATAATAGTGGGATTTGTAGTATTTCTGTATCTTACAAAAAGAGGTTATAAGATTAGAGAAAAGATTAAGAAGCAAGGGTTTTTACTGTGCTGTAAGAATAAGAAATGTTATGGTATAGAGAGGAGTAAGAGGGAAAAAGTTCTTCCTGAGGTGGGGTACAGTGCTCGAACCTGTGAGGCTATGATTCAGGTGGACGTGCCAGACGAGGGAAATGAGGATGACGTAATTAGTCGTTCCCGCAGTCCTAGCCCATCGAGATAAAAAGGGAATGAAGGCATGATCAAAAAGCTCAAAATTAACACCTATTTCTGCGATCCTTCCTGACTACTGTCCTGATGTCCTGTGCAAAGACTAAAATGACTGTTTTTCACACCCTTGGTGTTCTACTTTGAGGTGCTGAACTAAGCTGCATCTGACGGAACCATGCTCGGACGGAGTATGTGAAAACGAGGGTATCTGACGGAACCATGCTCGGACGGAGTGTGTGAAAACGAGGGTATCTGACGGAACCATGCTCGGACGGAGTATGTGAAAACGAGGGTATCTGACAGAACCATGCTCGGACGGAGTATGTGAAAACGAGGGTATCTGACGGAACCATGCTCGGACGGAGTGTGTGAAAACGAGGGTATCTGACTGAACCACGCTCGGACGGGGTGTGTGAAAAACACGGACGACACGATTAAAACCATTCCTCCCTTTGGTCCACACAATAGGAACAGACTCTGGCACAACTGGTGATACAACTGGTGATACAACTGGTGGTACAACTTGTGGTACAACTGTCATGGGGTTGACAGAAGACGAGTCGTGATGTTCTCGGATTCATACCATTGCAAAAAGTTTTTTTTAATTTCTATTTTTATTCTTAATTGACTATATAACACTTGGGGTTTCGTGATGATTACCACACGCCCAACATCATTCGGCCGACATATTGACTTGCTAGCACTCTCCATAACCAGAGGTACCTTGTTACTGCTACATGTATGCACCAACCTTGAACTTCTCTAAAAAGGGAACGAAACCCTTGATTTGGAGAATAACCAGTCTGGTATTGAGTTTAAGCTAGGGTAGAAAACAAAATAAAAAGGCCCACGAGTGATAACCTTACTCTCATAAACAAAATAAAAAGGCCCACGAGTGATAACCTTACTCTCGTAAACAAAATAAAAAGGCCCACGAGTGATAACCTTACTCTGGTAAACAAAATAAAAAGGCCCATGAGTGATAACCTTACTCTCGCTGTCAAACTAAAAAGGATAATGTAATCATTACTAGGTAAAAATGAATTGAACAAATTGAACGATCATGACACTGGGTACTTATTCTAACACAATGACCTTGATACTCTGTGTAATCTGTGAATCTTGGTGCTGGACATACCCACAGACTAATAATGTGTGATGACCTCAAAGTAAGAACCGGGCGATCCTCTCGCAACGGACTATGGTGACGCCTCATGTGATCGGTCAGGCAAGGTGGAACTAGGACAGATTTCACCGTCTGACTGAAGGAAATATATGAACCTCTTCAAGTTCATGTGGACATACTGTATTATAGATGTGATTTAATTGTGCTGTACTTTTCCTAACAAGGACACTGGGAACTTCTTCAAAGACTTTGAGGAGTACTCTATAAAAAAAAAGAAAAAAAAAGAGAAACAATGACAACTTTTCATGGCCATGAAAACAATAGTTTCAGAACGTCTAATGGGTAGACGATTCTCGTGATGTTATTACACGACGCTGGTATTTCAGTCTTTTTGGGTCTTCCTCTTTCTAGTAAATTGCGAGGTTACTGATCTGAAAGTCAATAATCCTATGAACAATACCAAATGGACTAATCCATGGGGTGATTTGTTGTGTTGTCAAAAAGACAAAAGGCTGTTGTAATAAATAGTCCGCGTTCCTGTCGCCAAGACAGTAGAGTAAAAGAGATTGGAGAACCTGGGTAACGGAGGAAGATGGCGCTCAACGATTTCTTCTTCTTTTGGGGCGTTTGTTAACCGAGTCAAAGCTCCTGGGGTAGGGACGTTGTGGACGTTTCTCGACTTCGTGTACCTAAGGCCACCGTCAGCAATGTAAGAACAGTGGCGCCCAACGATTCCTTCTCCTTTCGGGGCGTTTGTTAACCGAGTCAAAGCTCCTGGAGTAGGGACGTTGCAGAAGCTGCTCGACTTCGTGTATCGGAGGCCACTATCCATGGGGGCAGGACGGGACAGGTGTGAATCAAGAAAAGTGAAAATTGATTCAAAATGGCTATCTCAGCCGAGTTTATTTTTCAAGAACTTGAGTATGAGAAATTGAGTCGGTATAGCAGGTATTTTCATGCTTTGTGGTATTATGATGGTGAAATGGGCATAACGACCATCACTCTACCACCTATATTCTCATGTGCTGAATATATGAAGGTGTTTAAGGCTTTTGCTGACCATAATAATATATATGCGTTGGCACGAGCACTGTGGCAGTCGGTGAAGAAAAGCTCCGGTAACGCATACGTGGAGTTTTGCAATTTCTTTGGGTGCGATGAGCTCTACCACTTGTTAGTCGAAATCGCATTTACTCTAGAACCCGAAGAGGCACACCATTTCTTGGGCGAAGTATTGAATTATTATCCCTCAAACGTAGCAGGTCGAGGGGAGTCAATCATAGAGGCTCTGATTAACTGCACAGGTGCTAAACGGCAAAATCTTTTCCCAAGAATCTATGATGAGAAATGTGGGGAATTTTCCAAGGCAGGAATCAGAAGGGTACTACGACACGGTGCTAGAAAGAAGGCTTTCCTTCTACAACAGAAAACCGGGCTATGTTTTGTATGCTTGCAGGATCTTACCTATATTGAATACAAAGATAGGTGGGATATCAGAATGGGAGCGCGAATGACCTGCTGCGGCGCCCTCGTGCACCAAAAGTGTTTCTGGAAGACTCTCGACCAGATGGTGCGACGATGGGCAACATGCAAGTTTTGCGGGACGATACTGAAGGGTAACGGGAAGGTTGAGACTGACCTAGTAAATTGGGGAACAGCCATGAACCAATACAGGTGCCGTGACCTCTTGGGGATTCCCCCCCATGCGGAAATAAAACTACCACCCACTCTCTCCGGTCACGTGGAGAATTGGGGCTAACCTATTTTGAGGACATGAAGGAAACCCCATACCCGTTTCCGGTCTATATGCGGAATCATGTGGGCTCCAACCCTTCTGCTCAGTCCATTACTGGCTGGTTGATTTGCAGTTCCATTTCCTTCACTTCCAATATGGCTTGACAGTCAACACATGGCCACTTTTGGTCATGTTCTCTCTTTAGAATAGCAAAGACATTTTTAATGTCTCTAATGACAGTATTCTCTAGATCATATTGTCCAATAGTTAGTAAAACAAGCCAACGAACGTGTTAAACATAAGGCGGCCGCCATAGTAAAAGTAACTGTCAAACTAAAGGAAGAATGCAAACTTGATCCTCAGTAAGGAAAACGGAGTACATCCTCTAAATCTTCTCTGATTTAAGGTGGCTCTGGTCATGAGACATATTGGAGAGTCCGTCCAGGGAAAACTCTAGCTGGTAAAGGTTCTAAGTGGTACTTGCCGTCCAGCTGCACCACGCTGGTCTTCGTCTGGATCGGCAAGTAATTGGTTCAAAGTGGGACTGTTTTTCTTGGGTGCCAAAAATACAATAAAATATGCTATACACACCCACACACATACACACACGTTTCTCTCCTCCCTGGCAGCATTCCTTCAATATCTTCTTCAGGGACTTGAAGACTGGTTCTATTGGGTAGCCGAAGTCTTCCCAAAAAGGTTCTGCACAGATCAGACAGGGCCATTTATCGTCCAGATCACTTGCCTAGCGACTTCAGTTCATGCGACTTCGGTCCGTGTGATTTCTGACCATAAAATTGTCGTCCAGATCGCTTAGATGGCAACTGCTGTCCAGATATCATGTCATACTTCCTGATGTCTACCTCCATCTGGAAGTATTCTGCCATTCTTCCAGTTGACCTAGGGTTCTAAATCATCACCAACCTGGCAAAGGCTGCTGATTATTTTAAGGTAGGGAGGGCCAATGTCACGTACGGCCATGTCACGTATGGCCACCTTCAAGTGATTCGCTCAACATCATTGCCATTGAGTGTTACACTTTTATTAGACCTTCTTTCCTTCTGAGAAACTTGTTTAAAGGCATATTTGGTGATATCAAATCCCTTTGGTTATGCGGATTCATCTCTCCTATCGGGGGAGGAGCCTGGGAGACCTTCCATCTCCAGGACTAGTCTGCACCTGGGAAATACCACGCGTAACTGGTCGCGCCACAAAGTTCTGATGCTGCTCACATTATATTTTCATGAGCATATTGCCAAGGGTTATATTATATATATACATTTGATTTCCTCTTATATACACAACTCCTAAACATGGTCAAACGGGGAGGATATATATTATATTTAAAAGGAGAGGCGAAAGTCGCTGGTGAGAAAGAGATGTGTTTTCTGGAAGTTTACTGTCTCCGCGTGATTGTGCCTACGTGCACATCCGTATTGTATCCACCTCTAGTCTCAACAAGTCGTTACTCATGTCAACTTGTTTGTGAGAACCTTGCTCGCATGTCCGGCTTTCTCACGCTCCTCAGATGAACGTATACGCATGCATCAATATGTTAAAGAAAACCGTAATTATACTAAATCTTTCTTATGAAGGAAATAAGGTTTTAAGTTGTGGTGAATAGAAGGGAGAAATACTAAGCTATTATCTTCCCTAAAACTATTATCTTCCCTAAAACTATTATCTTCCCTAAAATTATTATCTTTTCTAAGCTAATATATTTCCTTTCTGTACATACTATGTATATAGAGGTTTTACCTCAAGAAGGTTGCACGTGGCGGGACATGTCAGAATCCTCTTGGAGGAACGCGCAAACATCTTTGCGGTTTCTTCTTAAAATGGGATAGAGGTCCCTAGACGGGAAAGACGTATCCATATTTGGGGGAGCGTCTTGTCCCTACATGTGACCATTAGTAACCAATCTTAAAAAGTGTAACCATGTTTGGAACCAACTACCACGCCTGTGATTGTCTGTATAAGGAATGGTATGTGAGTATGTGACGTACTCGTTCTTTGTGACGTATGATTGTACCCAAATTATAAAATAAAGCGCCTGCCGGCATACGGCAGATCCTCTCTCCTCTCAGCTTCAACCACACGTTGTCACTAGAGTTGTTTTGTTACGGAGCCTCACCCCACTGTGTGACCAGAGCGGTTTCAGTGGGGGAAGCAACTCAGCACGCATGAGGTGCGGACGAGCATCGACGTGACAGGAAGGGAGGGCACCACAGACCGACCAAGCAGAAGAATGGGCATGATCCCGCAGAGGTGTGCCAACTCTTTACAAACAGCAGTGAGTGCAGAGGCAAATCAAATTTGAAATGGACTATGGCCAGTATGTGACCGGCCAGAGTAAGTCGCTTATTGTTTCTGCCCTGGCCGCTATCCTAAAGCCTGGTGGAGCAGGCCTATAGACTCTGCACTCAACACCTATGCTGTTAATGAAGGCTTCCGATATCAATCGCTAGAAGATGCAGTGGGCTTTATTTCACAAGGCGACTTTTGGGCAAAAATAGACTGGCCCAATGTGTGTGACCTACCAATTAATCACTTAGAGGTGCTGGCCCTAGAACCAGCCGTCAGGCTCTTTGCCGACCAATTGAGAAACAGACAGGTACATGTTTACTTGGATAACCGGGCAGCGGTGGTGATAATCAACGAAGGAGCATCCAAACACTACCGGGTGATGGAGAGCCTGAGACAGATTTTCTGGTTGTCAGCACTTTATAATTTCTGGCTGAAGGCCAGTTACTACCTGGGATGCTATAATATCTTAGCGGACGCAGCCAGCCGCATCCAGGAAGATGGGCTAGAGCTTTGGCTAGTGTGTTAATATAAATGGATATTACTCAGTTAGACCGTAGGGCACAGACCCTAGTGGACAATGCCTTTGCCCACTATACCAACAAGGCCTATGTATCCCACAGAAAAAAGTACCTAGACTTCTGCAGAGTTTGTTCTCTTTAACCTTTCCCAGCATCTAATCAGACTTTAATTAGGTATGTGGCTTATCTCTCAATGTGCCTAAAGTTCTCCTCCCTAAGACAATATTTGGGGGCAATCTCCCACTTGCACAAAGAGAGACTGTTATGCGACCCCCTCAAAGACAAATATCAGCTCACCTCATACAGAGGGGGGGCCAGGAGAACGATGGGAGATAGGGTGTGCCGCAAGGAATCGATGACACCAGACTTAATATTAACCCTATTAACCCTTTAAGGATGGCTCCCTGGGGTCCAGCTACTCCCATAAGGACGGGTGCTGGTGGTAGTTTGTATGGCTACAGGACGGCCACATAATAGTTAAAACTGATATCCAAGTTTGTAATCATGCAATATGATACATAATCATAAATACTTTATTTCTTTTTAGTAGAAATACTAAATATGATATTATATCTACATTTTCTGAAGATTTCATGAATATTGCTCTATCATTTCTTTGTTAAAACATTTTTCTTAATATTGGGACAATGATGCCTCAAGGCATCATGCGTCTTTATCGCGGTGATGCCTCCAGGCATCATGTGTCTTTAGCGTGGTGATGCCTCCAGGCATCATGTGTCCTTAAAGGGTTAAATAGCCTGGATATCACATCACCTAGGATGGCGGCCATCTGGGCAGCTTCCTTAATGATGTTCAAGACAGACCAGTTCCAGACCAGTCCGTTCCAGACATGTGTTCTCCCGCTTCCAGTTATCAGTAGCCACTGCCTGTGCCCGGCCAAGGCTTATCTTAACTCTCTCCGCCTTACACCGGATGCCCCTCCAGATGGCCCGGCATTGGTCATTAATGAGGCGCAACCCCTGGCCTCTCTCACGGCCACCACTTTTACAACTGCGGTTTTTGCAGCGCTCCGTGGAAACGGGGTAGATACCTCCCCCTTCGGCTCCCACAGGAGGAGCCAGTTTCCTGTTGGGGGCAGGGGTACTGGAAGCGCGCATTCGGGACCTGGGCGATTGGGCGTCCAACGCCTCAACCCTTTACATCATATCACCCCCTCTAGCACTGGGTCAGCTAACCACGCTTATGGCAGAGGCCATGCCCACTTCCAGGCAGTTTCTGTTGTGACTACACTACTACTACTACCCAGGTGGGGAGATTGGGGAGACGTCACACAGTTGAACAGAGTCATGGAATATGCTTCATATAGACTAATTACCTTATTCGTGTTAGTTATGTTTTATAAGTCTAATTAACCTCATTATACTTTGACCAAGGACTTATTCAACCTTGTTATGTTTATCATTTGATTATGTAATGTTTGTCTAGTATTAAAATATGACATGCATGGATCAGGTTACATAACCTCATTAAATGATCATGTTAAATGCATCAAGCCATCAACCCCCTCCTCTCACACCACTAGCCAGGGGAGACTGGACACATCCCTGCAGGGGCCCACCCGCAGCACACGCTACGGACCACCCTCCCTTCCACCAACAGATTTTTATCTCACGGGGCAGGGGAGACTTCACACAGTTGAACAGAGCCATGGATTATGCTTCATATGGACTAATGACCTTATTCGTGTTAGTTTTGTTTTATAAGTCTAATTAACCTCAATATACTTTGACCAAGAACTCATTCAACCTTGTTATGGTTTATCATTTGATTACGTAATGTTTGTCTAGTATTAGAATATGATATGCGTGGATCAGGTTACATAAAATGCATCAAGTGCTTATCAGTTTATAGAATCTCATTGTTTAACTAATTTACAAGTAGTTGTTCCTAATTGTAACAACCTTCACAGTGCGCCTTCATAGTGTAATAAACTTTTTTCCTCCAATGACATCTCATTATTTAACCACCTAATACAAAGTGTACGTAGGAAACACATAAGGAGTGTATACCCTTTGCATACAGATATGTTGTATGCTCCGGATGGCGCATACGGAAAAATTGTGTATAACTAAAGCAACTGATATCAACATGCCGCTTGTCCAGAAAAGGTGTATGATAAATACAATATAGACTGGTTTCAGATATAAGCGGTTGTATACATGCTCTTCAGCATTTAATCCATGGCATTCAAAGTACCCATTGAGTAAAAATTATGAGTAAAACAAGGGGACAACAAAAATCTGAAATACTCATAAAAAACGACACTGAGAAATTCAGAAGAAGTGCCCCCAGGTACCCCAATGGGGGCTCACTGTCCTAGCCCCCGCCAAGTATTTTTTCCTTTTTTTCTAATAAAAGGAGATTATATTTAGTTCAGTCACTACAGAGTAAATGGCACATATGTTGCTTTTCGATGTCCAAAATTGACAGACAAATTTGTGTTTAATATTACAACAAAACACAATTCTTTCCTTGTTCGCTTTTTACAAATTTCACTAACTTAGAATTCTCTTGTAAACTACTTTTCTAGATTTGATTATTCATGCATGAGGGTCCTTATCATTACAAACAGACAGACCGCATATTCGATCAGACTGGGTATTTACATTGCTATCAGACGTTCTAAAATTTAGCCACAAACTTTAACTTTTCACTCAAATCCCTGGAGAAGATGACAACATCCTCAATCTGGTTATCTGGTCCTCTCGATGCCTTTGGGATGAACCCCACAATAGTGAAACCCTGATTCCTGATGATCTTCAACATAGCTGCGTTCTTCAGTATAACATCACCACTCCCACAGGTGTAGCCCAGATCGAGGGAGAGTCGGGTCAGTAAGGTGCTGGCCTCTGTGCCCAGCCGCTTGCCCTTGGAGCTGGGCTTGACGATCATGAAGGCGTCGGAGGCGTTGGGGTTGGCCGACCTGTGCATGTTGCTCGGGGTGAGACTCAGGGACACGAGGATGGTGGACGTGGCCGGGTCCTCCAGCACGAAGGCATGCGCGTGGTCTATGGCGTAGAAGCGGAACAAGAAGAGGCTGGGGAACTCGTCGGTGGAGTAGCCGTCCCCCGCCCGCGAGGCCTCCCGGTACATGTCGTACAGGACGGGGATGTCCTCCTCCCGCACGTACCTCACCACCACCTCCTGCCCCGAGGAGAAGGTGTAGCGCCGGGGAAGGTAACTCAGCCGCGGACGTCTAACCTTGAAAGCCAAGCAGTACCCTTCACCTCCCGGGTCTGACTCCGGCGCATCGTCTCTGCTTTCAGGCACAGCTTGCTCCTGCTGTGATATTGTGAGGAGGAGGAGAAGAACGTGAACATCATTACACAGAGTTTGACGAACACATAGTTGCAAGATAAAACAAGATTACAAAATAAATGTGGTCAATTATTTTCTGTTCTGTGGTAGATCTATTCTTTATCTTAGTCGGGTATCAACGTCCATAGGCTTAACATTAGGAACTCATACTCAACAGCCTTGCGAGTATGGTAGCTATTACTCGATGGGTGATAGACAGATGAATATTTCCAGGCTAAGATAAAATCAGAAACAAATTCGTGTTTAGTATGAGTCCCTGTTTGCCATCTCGTTTGTAGCACCTTGGAATAATCACTCGAATATCACCTTGTTCAGGTTACTGCACTACAAACTTGATGGGAATGGGGACACAGACCAAACACTCATCAGTGTCTTTCTTAGTCTTATATTCTCACTAATGAGTAGTGGTTTACTGTGGCCCTGTACATTTTTAATAGGGACTTTGCAACCCATGGGTAAGAAAGATCAAGGTCAAGCTGCTTGATAACGCAGATAAGACATTAAAACGGTTCAAGTGTAATGTTAAGGCTCTGTTACTATATCTGACAATTGCTGCAATACCAAATCATCAACAATACTGATCCATCACCTCAATAGTAAGATTTCATAGGATTCTGGGATCTTACACTTCAGAAATCCCAAAAGTGTCAATGATGTTGTGATCTGAAGCTGCTTGCAAGAAGCTCCAGCAGTTTCTTACTATTCGAGAGGAAACTCCTCCCAGGTTTGTCACCATAGAGAAAAAATATAATCTCCATGATTGGGCAGCAATGGAGGAGCAGCACTTAAGATATATGATCTCCTAAAAATATATATTTATTATATGATATAGAGTTCCTAACATATTGTCTACCTTTGTTTTCTTTGCTTGAAACTCCTTGAGTGTGATAAAGCTATCTGTCCAACCATGCTTGATCAGATTTCCACTATTCGGAATGCAGCCAGTCACATGGAAACCCTGGGACCGTAGAGTAGATAGAAGTGGACTGGTTCTGTAGGCCTCTATCAACAGCCCCTTTGAAAATATAAAAATACATATTTAGGCATTGATTCTGACATTATCAATAATAAAAAGAAATGTCATATACAAGGGATTCATCTAGAAATCTGTATATATTGGTGAATGTACTAGGTCTATTTTTGTATGTATATATGTATATAGATATGTACATATACCCATATATATGTAATGAGCGTATGCATAATGCTTGAATTATAACAATGTGATGTTGGTATTAAACTGAAACCAGCAACTTTTATAGAGCTTCGCCACAGTGAATAAAAGTCTTGTAAAGAGGTGTGTCCACCTACTATGATAGAAGTCCCAGTGCAGTATGTTGCAGATTGCCCATATTGTAGTGCATTTGTGTGCATTTGTGTGCATTGTAGACCACGTTGGGAAAACTGATCCATTATTACAATTTCACCTTTCTTTCTGACGCAATAAAGGTTTTCATCAGGAACCTCTACAATATGCTCCCGATGCCAAAATGAAGATAGACACTCCTCCCCCTTTATGGTATTAGAACCAGGGAGCTGTTTCAAAAGTCGAGTGAGGTCTCGCTAGCGGCACGTCACATTTTGTAAGCGAGAGGCCGGCAACAGCGAGTGGCACCTCAAATCAAAGCGGCAGCAAAACTACTACCAATATCCCATAGAGAGCGGCACCTCCACCTCGACAGCGACGCCTCAAGTTCCATTGTTAGCCTCTCGCATTGGCGATGAGTACTCTCGTTTAGCACCCTCCCGACTTTTGAAACAGCTCCCAGGTTTGTTGATACACGAGTGTACAACTCAAATGACAACAGATTGATGATCATTTAAAGAGTAGTAAAGTGTATTGATAATGAAATCGTCACCTAACATTACCTCATATCCAAGATCTGTTGCAAAATGTACAGCCAGTTGTATTAAATGCTCGATGATGTATCTTTTTATGTGTCGGGCACAGATGATTTTCCCATCTGCCAGGACAGGATCGAACATTCTGCTGAAGGTGGTGGGTGCTATGACGATGACGGCCTTCATCGTGTCGTCCTTGGTGTCAGTCACGCTGTAGCAGGGTGTGAAGACGATGTACCCCTTGACGTGCGCCTCGGAGGCGAACTCGTCCCGCCCGACGTCCTCTCCGTGCAGCGCCTCTTCACACACCAGGCGGTATGCTGCAGGCGCCTGGAAAACACGCAAACACGGGAAACGCCCAGTGAGAGTCGATCTGAGTGATCCGGGACTTGGGAGCTGTTTCAAAAGTCGGGTGAACCCTCGCCAGCGGCACGTCGCATTTCAAAGCGAGAGGCCGCAACAGCGAGCGGCACTTTGAATCAAAGCGGCGGCAAAACCGGTACCAAATACCCAATAGCGAGCGGCACCTCGACCTCGACAGTGACGCTTCAAGTGCCATTGTTAGCTCTCGCTTTGGCGGTGAGTACTCTCGTTTAGCACCCTCCCGACTTTTGAAACAGCTCCCTGTTTCACTAGTTTGTGACATATCTAGATGGCGTCTAGATGGTGTGTCCGGTTTCTTATAAGAACTAGACTTTAGACTTCGTTCTGTCCATTCTTGCATGCACTGTTGCTGCTGCTTTTCATGTCGGTCTAACACTTTTGTCACGAAACTAGTGAAATAGGTCCATGATGTGTCTAATTCTTATGTTTGGGGTCTGTCTTTTCCTACTTGTGTTGTCACGAAATTAGAAAACCCCAATGTCTGTATGGTGTCACAGACATGTCACGAAACTAGTGAAACAGGTCCCAGAACAGCCTACGGTTGGGAGAACAAATGGAAGTTATTAATATCAGTGTTTCAAGAGGCTTAAAATGTAAGGTGTATGAGTTACTTTAGAACTTTGTACTCGACAATTTCTAAAAATGGAACTGTTTATCCATTTTGATGGATAAATAATAGTGACCAATGTATGATATTATAGATGATGCTATGTATATCCGTTAAATTGAAGTGAAAACTTTATGCGCTATTCCATCTGTAATATAGTCGTACAACTCTTACTTTGCAAAACACCGATTAGGTGAAAGAAATAGTCGAAAATAAAAAATTGTTAAAACAAAAGACAACAGCGTCATGTGGTCAACATTGGTATCTAGGTATTGTAGCGGTTGCCGGCTCTGGCCCCCTAAGGTTTAATGCTACCCTATGAGAACTCACGTAGGTTGGTTTTAGTGGTATTCTTGGTATATATTCAGCTGGATGACTAATTATATCCTAACCACACAGAACCAGCCACATCAACTTTAATAAACAACATTTATCAACAGTTCCTAGTAATCTGGCAAGCTAGGCTTCTGCACACAAATTACCGTCCTATACAATACCCTGACACCGGAATGTCAGGCAAAGCCAAGGGAACAAATCTATCAGTCGGAGCCAACAGACTCGTTTAACCACCGAGAGGGTTCAGAAACACCTATTACCTGAGTGAGGCTCTGAAGGATTCGCTCTCTACAGAGGGAGTGCAGAGAGTGACCTGCCCGCCGGCTGTGGTCTCAGCCTTATATACAAGCCGAGTTACATAATCCAGGCGCACCCATGGCGCTTGTATGCACAGGCTCACCCGAACCACAGCATAGCAGGGACTGGCCTCCCACGTCCTCTAGTGAGGAGCCAACACACCACCGTTAGACTGACCCGACCCCTACAGTATGAACACATCATCGTTGGTATGAAAGCCATAGTTACTACAGGTTTTGAATTTTTTTCGGGCGTTTCCGAGTGTACATTCAAATCATAGTTACTCCAGCCCCAGCAGCGATATGTAATTCTGACATTGTTCAGCCAGAGGTATAATGATAGGAGAATATTGATTAAGAATATGTGTAAGTTGTACGGCACGCTGGGCGCTTTACTACGTGTCAACTACGCGGAGGATACGACCACTCAGATCAAAATCATGGTAATATTGTGTATATACCATAGTTTTGAAGTCCGTATACCACGGATTTGAAATCTGTACACCATGGTTGTGGTATCTGGTAGTGGTTTAGAATGGGGACATACTATATTATGGATAGTAAAATAGCAACTTACCTGTTCAGGGGTTAAAAGGTTTACTGTTAAATCATAGCCAGCCACATTCAGAGACAGTGGCAGAGATCCAGAAGACGAGGAGACAGCCATGTCTGTGCTGATGTCCTTACGGTGCGGGATTTCTGGAATAGAAATGTACAATAAATCTTATCATACCCCTGTGCACATTGTCCTTATACTTTCATCCTTATCCCTGCTATACGGGGTGGTGTTGAATATAGGTTATTAGAGCGTGCAAAATACCTCGTTTACTTACTGGTGCTTGATAAATTGGGATTCTAGACAGAACACAAGAGGATCGCATGAAAATGAGTTGTTGGAGAATTTAACCAATTATAAACTAAGCAGAGCTTTACGAAATTGTGTAACTATTTTCCGTGACTTGTTTTATTTCTTTCTGGACACCTCAAGTTGAAATTAGATGGCACGGCTATAAAACAACTGATAACAAAATTTGAAAACAAAAACTGGAGGAGTTGTTTTGTACCAAGGCGAATACTCAAAGAACCAACCTTACCCGATGTCCTTGTACTCTGAATAAAAAATATACAAAATTGAACAATTGAAATTGAAAAATGGCAAATGCAAAAATTAATGACAACCCATGATAAGGATACAAACTTCACAAGGATTTTTTTTTTTTTTTTCTTTTTTAAAAATCTTTTTTGAGCTGAACTCTCATTATTTTCAGTATAATTTTCTCAGAATTATGACTATAATTTCAATAATTCCGACAAGCTCCGCAAGTGGGCAGCACTGCGCGGCCGCCTCTGATGATTCCTGAATTCTCGGCGATTCTTCTCCTTTTCAGAGCGTGCTTGTACGCCCTATGTACGTTGGCTAAACGTTAGAGTGGTCACATATAGGCTTCCAGTGTACTGCAAAGACACTATCCCTTTACTATATGTGTGCTTCTCATTGTGCTTCTGGCAGAGGAGCAGGGTGCCAGTGTCTCAGAAGCGTGCCCAACTGACCATGACCAATCACTCAAGACCGGAAGACCTCTTTGACCTATTGGTACTTGATATATTTGGATCCTCCTCCTAGTGACTATCCTATGTAACTATCCCTTGTAGTTAACGTGTGACTATCCCTCGTAGTTTACATATGTCAATCTCACCTAGTTGGAACGTGCTCGCACGCGCTATATACATTGCCCATGAAAGTTTAGAGTGGTCACATACACTTTCAGCGTGCTGAGAAAAATCTACCCCTTCACTTTCTGCGTGCTATTCGCTGTGCTATTGGATAAGGAGCAGGATGCCAGTGTTTGAGGGTCTTAGAGGCATACTCAGCTGAACACGACCAATCACTCAAGACCGATATATCTCATTGACCTACTGGTGTTCGAAATGTTTAGATCCTATAGATAGATTCAGGCAGTTGTAGAAATGGCAAGTTTACTGGGTGCAAGTGGTTACATAAAACGACTCATACAGTGAATGTAACCCAAACCTTTTAATTGTTATTCATTTAAAATTGCACGCTCATTCATCAATGATGAACATTCTATTTGTTCCTAGTATATATACGAGATCGGCCAGTAAGAATGAATCTCTACTCAGTACATGCACGAGAACATCCGATAACGATTAGCATGTCTCGATATTGAAATTCATATTGGGAAGTCTACCTGAATTTTAAGTATAACCAATAATCATATTTCTTTGTTGCTATAGATGACCATTAATCCTTCCACTGGCATTTAATATGGATTACAAGGAGTTCTTAATGAGAGGCCTACCTTAACTTCAAACTGACCGAGGCCTAACAGGATGACTTGTGGTGCTCTTCAGTCTGGGTGGTTTGTTTTCATGGTACAGCAGCAGGTCAGGAGTCTAGGAGTCGTCTTACACCGCCCCCTGTCCCACATGCCTACCTTTAACACCATAAACCACTTTACATAGCCATATCTCATATTCCTTTTCGATACACACCAAAATATGCAAGAAGAATCAAACTCTATTTGTTAAATGTTTGTATGTTTCGGAATTGGCAACAGATGAACTGACGAATACTAGAAGAGTCTAAATTAGGTTTAGTTATACATGTAGATATAAGCCATTTGAGTTAAATATGGATGTAGATATAAGCCATTTGAGATAAATATGGATGTTTACAGTCCACATGATCTATTCCCCAGTAGGGTGTAATCGATAAGGATAACAAATCTCGTATATGTAGGTTGGAGATATGCTATAAAGCCATTTTCCACTGACCAACGAGAACGGCACCGATTAATTGAGTTCTTTGACAGGACCATCCCGATGGAATAGTCCTCAAAATCAATGACTATCACCGAGGATTTCAAACCCCTTTGATTCTGTAGGAGGGTAATATTTTAGTCTATTGCATAATCTATCCACAATTAGGAGAGATCTGGCGTCGGTGTAACCTAGAAATCGATCGGTGGTTTCCGACTGCAGATCGGTGGCAAATAGTCGGCCAGTGGAAAATAGCCTTAAACCTGCTGACATGGTTGACGTACATATACTTACTGCACCCTCACCATCGTCAGCATGCAGTAATCCGGAGTACATCGGTTGTTGGGGGAATATGAGGTATGATGATGGTGAGTGGAACATTGTTCATTACATCATAAGAAGTTACTCAATACATCAACGTGATACAGTTAAGATTTACGTATGCAGAAGTATGTCTATGCCTTTTTATAATATTTTTCTCTCTCCTACACTAAGTATTCCCAACTTACCTCTGGAGTGTATCTCTAAAGATTATTTACCCATATTTTAGTTGATCAGTATATATATGTCGATTATTGAGTTGATCGGGAATAATTAGGTTGGTTGCTTAGCAACCTATGTTGGTTCATTTTCATTCAGTATACAACTATTTCATTTTGATTCCCTGAGACACTTTTTTTTTATTACATGAAAAAAGGCATACAAGTAAATATGATTTGTTTTACGATGATGACAATTATCACAAGGTTGAATTTTATGCAATGATTGAAAGGATAACATGTCCTTTAGTAAATATAGTTTTATTTGGAAGTGAACAATATTAATTGCTATACACTTGTGGTTACTTATGATATATGGTATAATCATTTCAATATGTAGGATTGTCAATGAATAATACCTTCTTTGGTCAGAATATTTCTGAATTGATATTCAACTCCCTGATTGATTTTATTTACCATATATAGGTCAGTTTTGACCGGTACCTGTGGACTGGGTCTTGGTCGGTGGGTGAGGTCATGATGTATTCGGGCAGGGTGTTGGCGCGCGTTCAATTAGTTTCCACAGCTAGTTTACATATTTTCTTTCTCAGGAAATAAAGATCACATTAAAGTAGGCCTGGCAGTCAGCGATGACACTGACGCTGGTTTCAATCAGCGCCGTGTGCCCCCGTTGTGGTAATACGGTCATGCGCTAGGTATACCGTACACTCTAGTAACAACTGAGACAATACAAATATACTAGGAGCAAATAGTATGTTCATCATTGATGAATGAGCGTGCAATTATAAATGAATAACAATAAAAGGTTTTGGCTTCATTCAGTCTATACATCGTTTTCTGTAACCCACTTGCATCCAATCAACTTGACATTTCTCTAACTGCCTGAGTCCAGCATAAAAACAAATCAAGCAACGGTGGGTCATGCTGGAGACACACCAAGCGAGTAACGGCGGCGATTTCCAGAATTGCCAACACAAATTTGCATGTATGTGCGACATTATTTGATAGTAATATCTCCTACCAATAATTTAGCGTCTCTGAACTAATAATCAGGGGAATACGGATTGATAGCTCACAGACACGCCATTTTGTGTTGGTGATTAGGGAAATCGCCGCGTTTCTGGCTTGGTGTATCTCCGGCATTAATGAGGTATTTGGTGTTGAGTGATTGGTCATGGTCAGCTGGGCACGCCTCTAAGAGACTGTGACACTGGCTCCCTGCTCTGTTCTCAATACCACAGTGAGTAGCACACAGATAGTGAAGGGATAGTTTGTATACAGTACCCTGAAAGTCTATATGGACCCCTCTAACATCAAGATGATGTATATAGCGCGTGCAAACACGCTCTAAAAACAGGTCATAATAGATTATACAACCGTTATTCTCATATGTCGTGGTTTGGACGTCAATTTTCCTATCGTTTGGAACCGCTTTCCACCATTATATGTTTAGTGAGACTTTTGCACTCCTTTTATAGCGTGGGTGTGTTTCTCACAGTTTCATGATACTTGAATGCTCCATAAGACTTGTTTATAAAGATCCGTGTTGATGGTACACAGGTCTGGCCTCAAGTACGTGTCGTATAGTGTGGTGATATCTCTGTGACTATCTCTTAATTCCGACGTGTTTACTGTGGTCACACGCCATCTACTGGGTCAGACAGATAAGCGCGGTACAGTGTTTTACCTGTATCTGAGATGAATGTTGGTGTAAGTCAGAGTGACTGAAGACTTACGTGAGCCCTGCCACTCACACAGACACACTGCCCATCTGCAACAGGTGAGTTCTGACCCCATGCGGCATTATGATACCTGTGGCCTATAAGCCATTTTCCACTGGCTGACGAAAACGGCACTGATTATTTTAGTTCTCCGAATAGTCGTTTATGCTGTTAAATGTGGCAGAGACAAGGCATACACAGCACCCTCGCCGACGTTTAGATTCCGACGTGCAGTCGATGGCTACCACTAAAGCGCGTGATCCACATTTGACAGGTCCATATTGACGGAATGGTGAATAGGACGGAATATTGACGGAATAGTCCTCCAAACTCAATGACCTCTCAGATATAGTAACAACAAAGAACACTCACCGATTGTTAGATACCGATGTGCAGTCGTTGGCCACCACCGGCCGATTTGGTGCCGTTTTCATCGGCCAGTGGAAAATGGCTTAATCTCCAATGAAATCAAAGCGTTTTCATTCTGTCGGTCTGTGAGAAAGCCCGTCGGTGGTGGCCTTGTTAGATAATGAAAGCCAAACTAATCGGTGAACATTCTCTACAGGTCTATTCACCCATCTGAGATCGGTAATCTACCAAAAACCATCGATAAGTGGTACTCAACTGCATATCGGTGGTGAATAATCAGCCATTGGAAAATGGCTTTAGGTCCTATGTATACTGCCCGCTTCTACCCCTGTCATATTTATGGCCGTACGCCACCTACGTGTCGTACAGGGTATGTATGTGGCGTACAGGTTACGTACGTGGAGTAAGGGGTATGTACGTGGCGGATGGGGTATACGTAGGGCGGAGAAACCCAACGCACAGTCCAAAAACAAAGGTAAAAGAATTTCAAGGGATAATCATAATGACACCAAAACAGGTATACTGCGTCTATACGTGATGGATACTTAATAAGAATGACGGCATCGATTCATCTGATCGTCAATGTTACCGCGTATCTATCAGTACGACCACAGTAAACCTGTCTTCGTATATTGCATAAGCAACATCAGGAACATGATTCCAGTATTATGAGATACATCAGTACAGTTTGTGTTGTATTTTTATAGCATGCTCGCACACTCTATACATATAGTGTCGAAAGGTAAGAGTGGTCACATCAACTTCCAGCTTACGGAAAAGAACTATTCCTTCACTATCTGTGTACTACTCACTTTGGTATTGTAAAAGGAGCAGAGGGCCAGTGTCCCATGGTCTTTAGAGGCATGCCCGGCTGACCATGACCGAATCTCATTGACCCACTGGTGCTTGTTTGGAGTGCAAGTGGACTTGGTACAAGTGGGTGACACAAAATGATCCATAGACTGAATACATCCAAAACCTTTTAATTGTTATCTATCTATATTTCAATGCTCATTCATCAATGATGAGCATACCTTTGGTCTTAGTCTCTTAGTTATACGCCACAATTATAACTATTGGTGCTCAGTAAGAAACCAGCATCAAGCCAGATCGTGTGTAACATCAACCCGAACGAAGAAGAACGCTTTCATTGGTGATTGTATTTTGGGTCACCTGAATATATATATTTAAAAAAATGTCTGGGTCTATACTTGGACATGGGTGACTGAGGTGCACAATACAGGGCTATTGCTATGGACAATAATCGATGGTTTTGTGTACAGGCGGCCTTTAACCCACGAAAGGTTGACGCGTAGTAAGACACGAGCGTTAGTGACTGCATTACGCCGTCAACCTCGAGTCCTGTCCACAAAACCATCGTCCATCTTCCCGAGCAAATTAAAACCAGGAACTGCAAAATTAATATGGAATATCAATAGAGACTTTTGTTGCTTTACAGAACAAAGGGACAATTTTCCCATATACAATGGCTATGAGGCCGCATACAATGGATTTGAAACCGTACACAATGGCAGTGGTATCTGACAGTTTTGAAACAGTTTATCCCAAATATTAGTGTGATTTTCCGGAGCAAGGCACACGTTCACTTATTGCAAGTCTGGCATCCAAACATGTTCATGACAGGGAATGCGTATTGCAGAATACCTAAGAGTGTCAAGAATTGCTCATTTGTTGGTGTATCCTACTGTTAGGTTGATCTCACATTGTTAGAGGGACGTAGGAGACGGACGGGGTCATGACACAGGTGTTGATGAAACAATACTGTCGTCCTTTGTATGTGTGTATGCATACAAGTATGTAGGTGGAGGCGGGTATATGTAAACAAGAATATGGATAGGTGTATACATACATGTGTTATCTATGCTCTATTGGGCATGTTAGTCCGATATAAATATTAAAATCATATATTCTCAAAAAGATATCCAGATACATCGATGTATTTTGCTGAGGCCGGAAGAGATGTTGAATAAGGGCGTACCTTTAATCCGTCATGGTGGAGGCCAATATGACCTCCCCATAATACCCTGATATCAGTCACCAATCCTAACAGCTAATAGCCTGAAATCACCCCTCCTCCTCTTACCTACATATGGAATTGCTTATTATGATTCTCTAAAATATTCTTATTTCAAATATGATTGGTGCAACACTGAACTATTTTAGTAACTCCTGTTGTTTTCTTTTGAAAAATGTTTTAAAAGAATTTAATCAATATCTAAATGCTATTAAACTCAAATTGTTGCCTAATTCATAAAAATACCTGAACCAAAAGATGTCCTAAATTTAATGGATGTATGTGATATCCTCTAATGATTGGCCTTGTAAAATGACCTAACTACTTAAAATGAAGAATTAAGTCACAACATAGCAGTATTATGTGAGAATTGGCTTACAAGGGATTTCCAGTTGATAAAGTAAATTTAAAATCTTAAATAAAAACAGAATTATATTAAAAAAAAATTCACAGCTGTAGGTAGCTGTATGATATGAATTCAAACAATTATGAGCGAATTTCAGGACGTAGATAAGACTAGTTTCATACCATGTACCCCTCGACCTGCCCCACCCCTCCTCACCGTGATACAGGCTTCAGTCCCTGTACCCCTCGACCTGCCCCACCCCTCCTCACCGTGATACAGGCTTCAGTCCCTATACCCCTACACTAGACTGGCTCAAGTCCCTGCATCCTATGGCTACCCTCCTCGATGGGCCAGTCAGAGAAGGATACATACTATAATAAACTATATTCTGATATCATTTAATGAATATTCATAATTAGAGACTTGAGCAAATATACCCCTCCACCTACCCCACCCCTCCTCACCGTGATACAGGCTTCAGTCCCTGTACCCCTCCACCTACCCCACCCCTCCTCATCGTGCTACAGGCTTCAGTCCCTGTACCCCTCCACCTACCCCACTCCTCCTCACCGTGATACAGGCTTCAGTCCCTGTACCCCTCCACCTACCCCACCCCTCTTCACCGTGATACAGGCTTCTGTCCCTGTATCCCTTCACCTACCGCACCCCTCCTCACCGTGATACAGGCTTCTGTCCCTGTACCCCTTCACCTACCCTACCCCTCCTCACTGAAATACAGACTTCAGTCCCTGTACCCCTCCACCTACCCCACCCTTCTCCTCACTGTGATACAACCCATGTCATTTTCATGAAAATTGATTATTGTGAACTCCAAGTGTTACAAAACACAAAGTTAATTGTAAAATGGGGGTCGCCAAGGTAATTCTTATTATGATGATATCAATAGAATACATAGAAATTCAAGAAGGTTGCTTTTTGAATTGTAAAATCCATGTCATTTTATTTTGTCAATTTTCACAGAATTAAGTACGTGTATAGTAGTAAATGTTTTGGTTTTTAAAATCATAGGTCACCATCTTTGTTTTTTAATGAGTTGATAAAAGAGAATATTTTCCAGTAGATTTCCAGTACAAATCAGTCTAATGTAAATTGGCATGATTCACTTATTTGGTGAGGTCAAAACTCAATGATATGTCACCCATTTGGTATTCGAATGAATTAAATGAACGGGTATCAACTGATATTTGAAAATATTTGAAAATCACCAGGTGGCGCCACCGTGAATCGTAGGATATGCCTTTAAAGATATCAGCGTCAGATGACCTGTTACTAACAAGTATTTTAGTGTTATTCTATCATATGATAATAACGACGATATGATATCTTATCATGATAATTCCATATGACAGTCCAAATAGGATGTAAAAATGCGTTGCTATATGGTTTGTGTCATCATTTTGCTTGCACTGTCACAGGAAAGGGCAATTTATGTTGGACTATTGCTTGGAAGAATGTCCAATATGGTGGCTATTGCGCATTATCCCTTTTATTTGTGAATAAAAAACACACTTCATTAGTTCTAGAACCCATATAAAAAAGAGAGTTCTCAAAATATGTAAAAGGGATATCCTAAAATTAGCAGTGGCACCACCTGGCGATTTTTAAACATTCCCTCTTATCCATTGGAATTGGTAATTTGTGATATATTCCAAACTGAAAATAGCAAAATTTGTGTCTAGTTTGACCTGAGCCAATAGGTGAAATAGGCCCATTTGTTTGATTTATATAGAAAATATACAGCAAAAGTATGGTTTTCTTTATAAAAATCTACTTTTTTATAATTTCTTTAAGAATGCTTCATCATTTATGGGCTAAAAATGGATACAAGACTGTCTGGTGTATGTAGCATCCGACAGATGGCAGCAGTGTGTGATAGGGGAAAGTTGACTGATGCCCCGCCCTGTCGGGTATGAACGAAGCCTGTAGCAGTATAGACGGACGGGGGACCGGTGTACACTGACAGGGGGCGGGGTGGCGGCGTGCCCAGTCAGGAGAAACCATTACGACGGGCCGAGGCCTGCTTCCTCCTGTGTGTTTATAAATACAGCCACGCCGGCCCTGTCCAGACCCCCCACGTCCGCGCAGACCCCACCCACACCCGGACATGAGGTAGGTTCGTCTCGACTCGACTCTCAGCGGCTCGGAGGTGTGGTCCGCCGTCCCCGTGTTCATCGTGTTTACATCCCCAGGCGGAACCCGTCTGAATGTAGGCCTTCGTCGCAGCTGTCTGCCCGTAGTCCCGCTGTGTCAATATCTGGGACGTGTGTGTCACTGCCCGAGTTAGTATGGTCTCATATAGAACACAGGCGGTCATGAGGTGTGTCATGGGCTGCCGTAAAGTGGCATACGCTCCTGTGCAGTCTGATACATGACGCAGGCGGTCATGAGGTGTGACGGGCTGGCATAGAATGGCGTACGCTGCCGTGTGGTGATATAACAAAGAAGGGGAGAGACTTCCTTGGGTATAAATGCAGGCTGTCATGAGCTTGTGTTGAGTGATGTACCCCACTGCATGGTCTGATATAGGCTGTCATTGAGTGTCATGGGCTGCCAGAGTCGCGTAGGCCGCCTCATAGAGGATGCAGGTCTGTGTGGTTTGATATATCTGAATTAGGATGCAGGCTCTCATGAGGTTTGTCATGGGCTGCCATAGAGTGGCCTACGCCACCATGTCATGGGGTGTCTTGGGCTGCCGTAGAGTGGCTTACGCTCCTGTGTAGTCTGATATATGACGCAGGCTGTCATGAAGTGTCATGGGCTGCCGTAGAATGGCTTATGCTCCTGTGCAGTCTGATATATGACGCAGGCTGTCATGAGCTTCCGTAGAGTGGCGTATGCTGCCATATGGTCTGATAGATGATGCAGGTCTGTGTGGTTTTCATATATTCAAATTAGCATGCAGGTTCTCATGAGGTTTGTCATGGGCTGCCGTAGAGTGGCATGTGCCACTCTGTGGTCTGATTTTGGACGCAGGCTGTCATGTGGTGTCATGGGCTACCGTAGAGTGGTGTAAGCCGCTATGTGGTCTGATATAGAAGGCTGACTGTTACGGGCCATCATAGAGTGGCGGAAGCTGCTGTGTGGTCTGATTTAGGATGCAGATTGTCGTGAGGTGTCATGGGCTGCCATAGGGTGGCTTACGCTCCTGTGCAGTCTGATATATGACGCAGGCTCTCATGAGCTTCCAATGTGGCGTATGCTGCTGCATGGTCTGATATAGGCTGTCATGGGATGTCATGGGCTGCCGTACAGTGGTGTACGACACTGTGTGGTCTGATAATGTGATGTAGAATGCAGGCTGTCATGGGCCGCTGTAGAGTGGTGTAGGTCTACACAGCCGTGGTCTGATATAGGACACAGGCTGACATAAGGTGTGTCATATGTGTATGGGTAATACACATGTGAGCCTTAGTCATCCTGGAGGGTTGACAATGATGTCATACTACTATCATATCATGTCTTGCTAAAAATGCAAACTTTGCAGAGGATCGCATTTTACAACTGTTTATCAGAGACCTGTACAACTAACAAGATATCACCTCCTTATATAGTCATACCCCGATCTGATTGACTTAAGATGGGTTACTATTGATTGATTCATATTCACCTCATCAACATTATCATTAGTATATCAAAGACCACTCTCACTTTAGTCTTCAGACATGCCTTATAAGCTAAAGCCCTGTCTCCAATGTGCGATCGTAGGTGCATAGACTGGGCGTACCTTCAGGATCGCAACGCGGCAAAACGCACAGTGAAGACTGCACGTTTCCCGCTAGTCTAAGACTGAGCATACAGGGTACTCCCAACCTGAGACTGGGCGTACCGCATGTACCCGGGATCGCAAGCGTTTTTAAATATCAAACATGTTTGATATTTGGTACGCCCAGTCTGAGACTCCAGTCGCAAGCGGGGCAGTCTTCACACAGAATCGATGTTACCTTGCGATCCGAGGTACATGCGGTACGCCGGAACGCAAGCTATATGGAACGTCGCGCTTGTGATCCTGTACCTCCGGTCCCAGTCTGGCTGATGGCTTATTTACAGAAAGGACTTCCTTAAAGTCCCTGCCTAAAACAGGAAGCCTTAAATAGTGTTTTCTGATGTCATAATCTAACACGATGTTCGGTGCCACACTTGACTGAAACCCTCGGTCAAAGCCCCGGATAAGAAACCGGGACTGGTTTCAAATATGTGTATGGGTCATAAACATGTAAGCCTCAGTTGTCCTGGAGGGCTGACAACTTCAGTCGGTCACACTCACATGACCAACCTATACGGACCCTGATACGGCTATAGGTAGCCGGCAGTCTTCGCCTACCACTAGATTTCTCGAGAACAACAGACATATACCAAGATCAAGGTGAGAATAAGTGGTATCCCTTTTTGTTTATAAATCTTTCAATTTGTAAACACATATATTCGTAGGTTGATGTGGAAGTTCCACAAAGGGTAAACATCTAATTTCTTCCTTCCTGTCTTTCTTTGTTGTGATTCGGATTGACCGAGGACATAAATCTCCAGCAATCAGCAGCATAGAGCCACATGCGTCATGAGATCAAATGAATATAGGCGATCTAATTGGGTCACATTCTTTAAAATCTTTGCCAACGGCGTTTCGTAAGTTGACCTGCATCTATGTACACCTAGTCTGTAGAGTCATCCAAGTCCGTGGGTTTATATATGTATATGTGTGTATATGTAAGAATGCGTTGTTATGATTTATATACTAAGTATGAAAAATACATGCAAAAGGGACAAATAGAAATAACAAAAAAAAGGGTACCAATAACTCTGTCAAGAATATCATGGTGAATACCTGCAAAGGATATGTTGACCCAAACTATATAAAAAAATTACAAGGTATTATATTTGCAACTATAAATGTACATAGCCTATATAAGAGACTAGAGGAATTAGAAATAGTACTAGAAAATGTAGATTTTACTACAATCACTGAGACTTGGCTCAAAGATAAGTATACAGAGGAAATGGTGTTCATAACAAATAAATTTATATTAAGGAATGATAGAAAAATTGATAAGATAGGTGGTGGAGTAGCCATGTATATAAAAACATGTTACAAACCATTTACTACGAAAATTGAGGAATTATGCATATCAAATGAAAAGTTAGAATGTTTAGTTTGTACGGTTGAAAAACCAAATTTAAAAAAATTATTACTAATATCTGTATACAGACCGCCTAATAATGATGTAGAATACTGTTATGAATTCTTAAAAAAAATAATTGAAAGACCCGAGTTTGAAAAGCATGAATGCTGGATAGCAGGGGATCTAAATGTTAATAGTAAAACAGTAACATGTTCGAAATACAAAATAATGAAGAACTTTTTAATAGAAAATGGACTGCAGATGATACTGACACACGAAACTTATATAAATAAGACTTGCAAAAGTACAATAGATCATATATATAGTAACTCAAAATTTATAAGTGAATCTGGAAATGTAAATTTCTATATATCAGACCATGTAATAATTTATTGTGTTAGAAAAAAAGATAGAGAGAAACATCCTAAAATTAAATTAAAATATCGAAGAGCACTTGAGAATAAAGATGAATTTGAAAAAAAAATAATAGCAGAAACGGTGAACCAGAAAGAAGTAGAAGACTCAAGTGAACCCTGTGAAACTTTTATAAACAAATTGACAGATAAAATTAACGAGGTAATGCCAATTATAACCAAATATGTGAGAAGTAATAATGGACTAGTTTTATTAAAGAGTACTGAAGAGAAAATTGTAAAAAGAAAAAAATGCCTAGAAAAGCTACATAGACTAGAACCTAATGGACAGGATTATATTAAAACACTAAAATTAATAAGAAGGTTAAGGGATGAGATAAGGAAAGAAATTAGAGAAACCAAATCGCGATTAATCTGTAACCATTTAGAAATCAATGTTAAAAATCCAAAAAAATTCTGGAGGAAAATTAAGAATATATGGAATCCACAAGAAGGTGAAACAGCTGAATACCCGATAATGAAAGAAGAAAAGATAGAAGAAGTGACCGAAAAAATGAATTCTTTCTTTTCCAAAGCAGGTAAGTTTGATGAGGTAAGTGAAGAAGAAAATAGCTTAGTAACAGTTGGAAAAGGCTATGGAGACCAGATAGATATAACTGTAGAAAAACCAGTAAAATGGTATGAGAATGAACTACAGGAAATGCTAACTACAGATAATTTAATTAAAATACTCAAGAGTTTTGATAACAATAAGAGCAGTGGGATTGAAAATATATTAACAGGGTTATTGAAAAGGATATTATTACTAGGAGTTGAAGATTTTTTGGGACTAATAAAGAAAATATTGTATAGAGGCTATTTCCCGGATTGTTTAAAGTTGGCAACTATAACGCCACTACCTAAGGAAGGAAATTTGAAAGAATTTGGAAACTGGAGACCCATTTCTGTTCTACCATTTCTATCGAAAGTATTTGAAAAAATATTGCATATTGAAATATTAAATCATTGCCAAGAATATCATATACTATCAGACAGACAATATGGTTTCTTACCAGGGCGTTCAACAGCACAAGCAGTATTTAAATTAACACAATCAATATTGACTTATATGGATGAAAGGAAATATGTTATTAGTACTTATATTGACCTAAGAAAGGCTTTCGACAGTGTAAATCACTATCAGTTAATAAATACACTAGAGAAAATAAAATTACCTGGACATCTTATAGAAATAATAAAAAATTATCTTCAACATAGACAACATAGGACAAAGTTAAATGGCATGTACTCTGATTGGAAAATCGCTGATACTGGAGTTCCGCAAGGATCAATATTGGGACCACTATTGTTCATAATTTATATTGATAAATTATCACATCATATAAAAAATAGTGACATTATAATGTATGCAGATGATATCGCGCTAGTAACACAAGGGAAAAATCAAGAAGAAGTAAAAGAGAAAATAGAAAGTGATTTAAAAGACTTAGAAATATGGATAACTAATAATAAATTAAGAATAAACTACAATAAGACTAAAATAATGTGGCACCACAACTGTAGAAATAAAATAGATACTAGTATAGATATTAAAATAGCGGAAAATAAACTGGGAGTGGTAAACCACTACAGATATTTGGGAGTCTTAATAGATAATCAACTCAGTCTTAATGTACACTTTAATAAAATATATAAAGACTTTACATTTAAATTATTTAAGTTCAAGAAATTGAGTTATTTACTAAATGAGACCACCAGGATAAAAATTGTAAAGCAAATTTTATTACCGATTCTTGAATACAATGATGCAATTTTTTCGTTAATGAACAAACATAGTCTAAATAAATTACAAATATTAATAAATAAAAGCTTAAGAGTGGCTATAGGAAAAAAACTCCGTGATAGAATATCTACGAATGATTTACTTGATTATTGTAAGATTAGACCATTAAATTATCGCAGATCATGTCATCTTCTGTCTTTAATTAAATGGTGGAGTATGGATATAAAGAACTGCGAAGTAAAACCTGTAAAGGAAACACGAAGATATGAAAAAATCTGCCTGATAACAAGAAAACCAAATACTGAAAAGTATAAGAAATCGGCACTATCGATGGGTATAAAGTTATGGGATAAACTACCGAAAGAACTACAAACAAAAAGAGTTGGTGATCAATTTAAACTACATGTCAAGGAATACATGAGAAAAGAAAACAATGTAATGCTTAACCCTTAACTATGAAAATAGATATAAAATGAACGATGTATTGTCCTGTATTGTTTTTGTATTGTCCTGTATTGTCTGCACGGGACATAGTGTGGAAGATCGCCTGTTAAGTTAGGCGAACACTAATGATTCCTTTTCTTTTGAATAAACACGTCATTGATACAAAAAAAAAAAAAAAAAATATAGATATCTTATTTCTGGAGGCATGTTTCTGCTTTTATTTTCTATTTCTGATCTACACTTACGCAAAAGTGAAATGCGTTTATTATCCGTCATATATAAAACCTGTAAGATACCATTACTATGGTATACGGATTCAAATCTGTGGTATACGGCCTCAAAGCCATGATATACGGGAAAATAGCAAAGAAATAGTCCCTATTATAACACTCTATAATATGGCAAATACTGTGTTTAATTTATTAGAAAAGATTGATAGTAAATACAATAAACTATGATTTTGTGGACGGGCGGCTGTGTAAACCACGTGAGGTTGACGTCGTAATAGACTCGGTGGGCCTCGTGTATTACTACGCGTCAACCTCGCGTGGTTTACGGCCGCCTGTCTACAAAACCATCGATTATTGTTTGTTGATATTGAATTCTGAGCGCGGGGTTCGCCTGTATTTATTCACTGTTCCTCTACCTGAATTCACCTCACCTGATCACACATGTACCACTGGTCACACAGGTATCATTGCTGTACAATAAAGATGTTTAGGGCACTTCGAGCTTTTCCATAACCAAGTAAAACAACAGCACATAGAAGACCCATATTAAGGGAAAGTATGCCCCTCATTTCTCTTATAACCTATATGTGGGTATGGGGATTTATTATCCACCTAATACAAGTGTCCATAGAAAACACATAGGGGGTGTGTATGGACATACCCGGCGCATACGCATATGCGGGAAACTCTGGGTGGCGCATACGGAAAAATAGTGCGTATGGGAAAATAGTGCATAACTAAAACAAACTGATATCGACATGTCACTTGGAAAAAAAGGTGGATAATAAATACAATATATTCAGATAAAAGTGGTTGTATGCTCCTCGGACCTACTCTACGCAATATCCTGGCATATGCTCGGATATTACTACGCGTCATGTCCTCGGAGCATACAGCCGCTTGTATCAGAAACCAGTCAATATTGTGTATTTATGCGTCTATAGAACTAGGACAATACGACTCTCCATACCCGTCTCCAACCCTCCTCCACTCATATGGTGATCCAGTTTAAGGTGAAATATTTTCCCATTTCCTCTATCCCCTTGCCAATCTTTAGTATTGTTAAGAATGCCTGATCCCCTGACCAAAACTCCTACCCTCCTCCCCTCCCCACCCTTCCTCGCCAATACGGTAGTCCTAATCATGGACCATATTGAGGTATCCCATAATTCCTTGCGGGTATAGGGTCTAATGCTGTCTGGTTTCCGCCTGTCGTTCTACGGTCACACGGTGAAAACGGGTTTGTATTGATACACGGCTGTGCAGTACTATGTTAAACAGTTTGATATCCCTTCAAACCAGAAATCCGATGCCAGAAATGGAAATTCCAGGTATTTCTCCATTCACATGCCAAATCAAATTCTGCTTCTCCATTAAGTAACCAGAACATGGTAGCTCATCTGGGGACCTATCTTGGCAGTGCGGCCAGCTAATCTAGACCGGGTTCTTTGGTTACCCGGGGCGATAACAGGGAGTTTAGTAACGTCTGGAGGGCCTATTGTCATTTGTTTACGTGTATTTCGTCCAATTACCATTACACCCTTGCCCATTCTGTCCTGTTTTTCTCGCTACACCATACATCTGAGATAAGTTAGGTTAGACGCTAAATGGCCCGTATCTATTACTGTCATTTGTTACCCGCTTTCTGTTCTTGTCCTAATATAAGTCTTTGTGCCTGCTATATTTCCAGCTGACCGACTTTGATAAGTGGACGGTCCTCTCCACGGTCTGCTCTCAAACCTCATCCCCGTAGTTCTGCGCATGCCCACGAACCATGCTTCCGGTGCACGCTGGAGCACCCGGTGGCGCCGCCTAGCGCCTCCCGATCACTACAACCCGCGGTACCCGCGTTTCCGGCCTCTAGAGTAAGTTAAGACCGACCCTCTCCGCCAACATGTCGCTCATAGGGGATGATGACGTCACTTTCAGCGTCCGGGGAACGCTCCAGCTGAACGATCGTTGGGAGAACGACGATTGTACGGACGACAGCGACGCCGAGATGCTGAACCTGCTGGAGAACGAGGAGCGGCCCGACCACAGAGTCTCCATCCCGCCCGACTCCGCCGCCGCCGCCGCCGTCGGCGCCGCCTCCACGTCGATGACGTCACAAAACCGAATGTCGTCTGCGTGTAATGGCCGGCAGTCCCGCGCGGCGGCGCCACAGTCGTCGGGGCTGAGCTGGAGCTCGTTGCCGGTGCGCGAGGTGCAGAGACAGTGGAGCACGCCGGGCCCGGAGGCGGAGCGGGACGAGACGCTGAAGTGCGTCATCAGCAGCACGCTCTTCTTCGTCATCATCTGTCTGCTGCTCGTCCTCATCTTCGTGAGAAACCCGTCCGCGTGATGGCCGCTCTCACCCCATCACTCATCTATAAATACATCATGTACGTTCAGTGGAGACCCAGTGAACGTGGGCTCCGCGATGCATTTAGTATCCACCTTATACAAAGTGTCCATAGAAAACACATGGATAGTATGTATCTACGTGTACATACCCGGATCATACGGATATATGTTATATGCTCCTGGTTGCAAAACCCGGTACATACGGAAAAATAGTGCGTATGAAAACCTAGTGCATATCTAAAATGAACTAACGTGGGTCACCCACTTATCAGGAAAAGGTGGATAATAAATACAGTATACACTGGTTTCAGATAAAAGCAGTTGTATGCACCTCATAGTTGCCTCTGTGCAATATCCTCGCATGGGGTTAGATATTACTACGCGCCAACGCCACGGAGCATACAGCCGCTTGTATCTGAAACTAGTCAATATTGTGTATGTATAGACCCCTCGCAGAGCAGACGTCTCAGTGCTTGGAGTCCTGGGTTCCAGAGATCCCGAACAAGACACAATATTGTAGAATAAGATAGGTGAAAACAACCTATCATATTGTACATTTATTGGAGGGTTTTCATTCACTTACTGCGTACATACGTCGAAAGTCAATCACATCCCTGAGACACCATGGTCTGCAACATGGCGGAACCTGACACCACCTGAAAGCGGTCTATAGAATGTAATTCGCAGGATCAACATACTGACCATGTATTCTCTATTTCAACCATGTGATGTACAATATTTATTAACTTGTGTATTCTATCATCTTCATCAAGGTACTCAAAAAGATAAAACATTTTCAAAGAATTCACTCGTGGATTCAATATCAGAGGATATCTTTTAAGACAGACCTATTCATATTTTCATTTGTTACCACGATGCTATTTTTCTGATGGATTTTTGTTATTGAACTATTACACAATATAAACAGTGTTGGGATGGCTATTCTTTGTGATTTTTTTCATTATTACCCTGGCAGTAACAGAGCATATGTATAAGCAGCGTAACATAATAGTAGCTGAAATGTACACAAAAACTTGCCTAGAATGATAAAAAAAGGAACCCTTCCATTGTTTAAATGCACAAGTGAGATCAGAAAAAAAGAACCCCAGAAAAGGGAACCCTTCCCTTGTGTTAATACATATTCTGAAAAACAGAAACAGTTGTCAACTATCGAGTTTAGACAGCTCAGATTGTTTGTTACAATACCTTACTTTCACCCAACAATGGTATCTTGTTTTACACAAGTCTTGCACTCACACCCATCGTTCACACTCCAAGTGTGAACGCATTGAAATGACACGGGAGTGACGTCATAGTGGCCAGTGTTTGACCGAGCGACGGTCTAACTAAAGTGGGATTCACACGTGGGATTCACGTAGCTCACAGGGTGTCTGAGACAAATCCTGCTGAGATCCTGTACTGGAACATAATGGTTCCATTTACCCCTGCAATTGTAGGCGACAATTACCCCTAACAAGGCACGGAATCCCATGAGATTTTGATTTTAAACATGTTTAAGATCTATCGGGTTTCTATGGTGAGACAAATGGACCTGTTGTCCTAGCCAATAGAGGCTAGCAAGCACGATTACATGTTTGTAACACCCCACACCTCAAGGGTACTTGAGTCCCAGAGTGAGTGTTCTGAGATTATGTACCAGGTATATTCCATGTGAATCAAATTTGCCATTTTTCCTTGAGACTGGTAAAAGCACTTTGCCATGAGATTTGTATACCAAAGGAGAATTGTCTGAGACTCGGGGAAAGGTGCGAAGTACATCCATCTCAGGTACATTAGTCTCTACGTGTGAATCCCACTTCAGCTTCACACCGCTCGGCCACGCTGGACGATAAAACAACAATTGTACATACTCTTTAAACTCCAATTAATGAAATATCTGAGTTCACATATCGTCATTTATCTGTAGGAGCTCCAAAGGAGTCATCCCATGTTGTATGTATTATTCATGTTAACTATGGAGTGTCTAAAGCGAGTGTTCCACTGACCCGACTAAAACTGGGTAGAGACGGTTTCCGACAACCTCTGGCGATCTCCCGCCGCCGGCGATCGTCCTGGTTATAGACAACAATGTAATGGAGCAGCGCCACCCGACGTCCTGCGGTGATCTCCGGCCGTCGGTATCAGCCGTAGTATTCACACGCGACCTAAACACACACTTGAACTAATCCATGCGCAGAAAATAGTCCGCGTTTGTTTCTCACATTTGAGAAGTATGTAAAGGATGGTAAGTAAATTCGGTGAATGTAAAACTAGCTTATGTAATTATGTAAAAGGGGCCATCCATAAAGTACGTACGCACTAACGGGAGGGTGAGGGGTGATGGCGGTGGGGGTCCAAATTTTTTGAAATGTTGCGTACACTCCTTCTTTTTTCTATTGCATACAAGATTGGGAGGGGGTGTCAAAGATTAAAAAAAAATGTTTATGGTCCCAAATCGAAACAACTGGACTTTTTGAAATTAATATTTAATGAATTAGATATTGTGGGATTCCTTAAACCAATGATCGCAGGACGTCGATCGGCACTACTTTCCCTGGAAGACTGGGTTTGTCCTCTAAAAAGACATGTTTGGCACAGACCAGAAGGTGTTAAATACTCGTCGGGTCAATGGAACACCCCCTTTAACGTCAGAAACCATAGACATATAGCATTCACATCCTTATAGGCATATTTTGCAAAAGGTTATGTTTAGAATACGTGATATGTTGTTTGATACGTCCTAATTTGAGAAGAAGTTGATTAATTTTCAGTGTCGTCTACATTGCTTAGTCAACTCTCAATACGTGTATAAAAGTGGTGACTAATACACTGGCCATGGCATTGAGTCCAAAACCTCAATATGTACAGCTGTGATCCATTATTTCCTACTTCTAATCTACTTAAATCGTCTTTCATCAAATACAAACACTTAAAGCACAACTAGAGTAGATTTGATAAAATGAACGATAACCAGATTATCGGTACTGTAGTAGGGAGCCTCAAAGTGGGAAGGTACCTCCTCGTATGGCTTCCTGTAGGTTTGAGTGGTGGGAGCAGGATGACATGATTAGAAGGAAACTCGCGAGATGAAAATAACTTGGTCTGTATGCCACCGGGTTTGTGTCGCTTCATGAATTACATAGCGGTCAAATGAGGTGGAGTGCCGTCCAAGTTATGCTCATCGAGTGGGTTTCTGATTTTATCTCACCCCATATACATGATCAGGAATAATATTAATGAATAAAATAACTCCGCCAATTAGCCAGTGAGTATTGGTTACACTACTTCCATGGCCGTGGAGAATGAGTTTCTAATGTTAAGCTTATGGAGACAAATACCAGGTGAGATAAACATGTACATGTATAATGTGTGTGCGATACCGTGATTCAATATGTGATATGCAGACATAGACTGCCCGCAGGGGAAGGCCTCTTAAAGTGGATATCTTCAAGCCCATTTTCTGCCAAAAATAAAACCTAGATCTGCCTGTATGTAACAGAAAATAGGGGTGTTGAGAGTTGAGTATGTGAATCTATTTTACACCAGTGCGCATTGTTATACTTACTGACCTCTGCTACTAATATTGTAAAAATCATGTACGGCCTACTGTGCCAGATGGTATTATACGGACCAACTCCTGTGGATTTAAAGGTATTATAGAATGGGAAAAGGGACTAGGCATTTAATCTGTAAATTATTACTCACTCTACGGCATCGTGGCAAGTATTCGTCGGTCCGTGGGACTTTTTTTTTCATGAGATGAAAATGGAATTATTTCTATTTACTAAAACAAAAATGTATTTACTAATTATGCTTGGCTATTTGGGCAATGACTTTTGTTCATCCTTGAGCGTACCTTTTTTTGTAAATAGGTTACTATTGTATTCACTATGACTACTACTGGGATTTCTCCATTATACATAACATGATAACACTGGTTGTACATGGGAACCGGTGATGTATTCTACAGAGTTCTGCCAGTCCAGATTAAACGCCCCGTCAACTTTCCCACTGTACACAGGCACGGTGTGTTTTGTAGGCTTTTGTTTGCTCTCCGTGTATGTTTACTTCAGTGTTTTCACTCTACGAGGAAGTAACACATGTACCAGAGCCATGAGAATTATACACTTAGAATAAATCACCATGCGATATTTGATATGTGGATATGAACATTATGGGAAGTTGTTTGCAGGATGTAAGTGAATTTTGATGTATTTTTACATACTTAATGTGGTGATCACTAACATTGTGAACAAAGCATCGGTGATTGCTTGAATGACTTTATATATGGTGGGTAAACGGAGAGGCCAGCGGCTCTTTATCGTTCAGACTAAAACTTACAAAGATGAGAGTTGTTCCATCTGGTTTCGTATATAAAGATGAAAGGTCCCCAGTTGGTGTGACACACAGGATATGAAGTAAAATAGAAAGCAGTGCCGGCCGCTGTGATACAGTACATATATTGTACAGGACCTCATGCTGGGTCCTATATTGTAATGTTTTCTATTCATATACACATATATGTCTATATGTATCTAATAAGATTAATTGAATAAATGTGTTTTTAACAATGTTGATGCGGCTGTTATTCCATTCACGCAATGTACGTATAATGTAATTGATATATAGAAACATGCAAGGTGCATGAACATGGTCAAACTGACAAGATCGTTGACATTCTGACTGCTAAGGGGGCAGTATCAATAATGTTCAACCGATGTGAATCGATAACTTGGTAAGCTGATAAAATGGCATTTTCTTATCAATTTTAGGTATACATATGTGTTTTCCGCTAGCGGGCCGTAGTGAATGGCAGTGGCTCTGTACGGGAATGGGGGGGGGGGGTGAATCACAAATAAGAAAAGCTTAGATAGCTTAAATGTGCGAGACCGCTCAATATTAACAAATCCAACCGCAATGGCGACGGCGTTACACGTTGCCAACGTATATTGCCGTGGTTAGTTACTGAGTTACACATTTCATAGATGGCATCACGTCGACTCTTGCGGTTGTTTGCTGCCCGCGGGCCGTAGTGAATGGCAGTGGTATTGTTCGGAATGGGTGTTGAATCACGGACCAGGAAAGTTAATAAAACGGCGTTTTAAACGAGTAGGAGGTGTATAGTAATAAGAAAGGCCATTTGATGAAAAAATACGGCCCTCTCGCCTATGGCGTCGGGCCGTATTTTTTCATCAAATGACCTCGAGCGGCCACCCGTACAGGCCCAGTGACCACGTTTTCTCATAGTAAGAGTACATAGGGATGCCATTCTCGGCCTCTTGTAACTTTTGTAAATGTATTCGCCCGCCTCCAGCATCAGAACATGTTTAATATGGTAAAAAAAGGCCTCAAACAGCCATATATGGGCTCAGTAACTATGTTTTCTCTTATCATCATATATTACCGGTGGACGAATGTTTATATGCACCCTCTCCCAGCAGAGATCCTGCGCTCTACTTCCTGTGGTCGCTTGTATCTCTGCCCCAACCTGCCTGGTTGGGCTCAAATCTGGCCCCTACGCCACTTTTTGAAATGCCCCGGTATACTTAATTCTGAGGGCTTTTGGGGGTATTTTGTGTTCTAATTGTAAATATAAATGAACATATCTATATGGTAAATGAAATACTTTCATTTCTGTTATAATTTATTTCAAACCAGATACATTTTCTGTGATTACTTTCTACAGTGGAAAGCACCTCATGTGTTGCAAGGCTTTGTTTTGTCAACAATGCCCATGTGCTCCTCTGAAGGGGCAGTCTAATAAACTGTGGATTCCCATTATAAAATGGTTTAAGTATGAAAAAGAAAAAACCAGATTGTCTGTAAAGCTCCTTTAACAATTCCTATATTTCCATACTCATGATATGTGAGTTATTTGACTTGTATAACTTTTGACAGTTGCCTTGTTTTGAATCTGAAAAGTTTGTTGGTTTCCCCTGTCTTATAGTGGATACCCAGGGAACAGGCTTTAGGTTGGGGCAGAGACTAAGCCAGCGCTAGCGCCGCGAAAGATCTGGGGGAGAGTGTTGTATGCACTAGCAGTATAAATCTCAATTGTCCATGGAGTGGCATAGTAAAAACAAAATATTATATACCTACTTGCATAAGTAACATATTTATACCCTCTGTTAGATATATAGTAATCATAAAATTCGGCAAGGGTATATCATATATTCGCCAGTACGTTCACCGTGTGAGCGTATGGATTCGACGTTGGTCAGGTGGTATTCACTTGGAAAAACAAAATGGCAGATGGACGGGTTAGTCCTCTACCGCATCATGAGTTCAGAGATGTTTTATAAACTCCGTGTAAACGGTAAGAATGTGTAATGTCCAAATGTCGAGTTATCTAACGTGGGGCATTCACGTAATACAGGTTAGATGGCGTAAATATACGAAATTGTTCAATAAGAACACGTTCACTTGAGGAGATCCGCAATGGGCGATGCAGAGACATGTCACGCTAATGCGGTCCATGAATTGTTGACAACATACAGCCTAACTTGGCAATGTAGTAGCATGAGTGAACTTGTTATTTTATTGTTATACACCTAATACTGAAGAAAATACGCCATTTTATTCAATTATTAATCATAGATTAATAGCCATTCACTACGGGCACAGTGCGCTCGAACAGCATTTATACTGCACCCCTAGCAGCAGGAAGTATCTCGGTATATAATATGTAAAACAACGATGCAGTTTTCTATTAATATGGTTTAATTTACATCATAAGAAAGAGGCAGAGGAGCTGGTGCGTGTTTTCTGTGCTGCCCTCGTCCTACCGCCTCGAGTTGGACTTGAGAAGATCGAGGAGGTCCCAGATGATCTGACGTCGCTTCACGTCGCCCACACACCATCTCTCCAACTTGGCCCTGACTGATGAAAGGAATAAGAGAGTGCTTATATGTGCGCATAGGAATAGGGGGTCCATATACGAATGAAAGATAATGTTCAATTATGTTATCTAGATAATATTATGAATGATAATGAATATAGGAATTGGGAAATATGTGTTATGGGGGACCTTTTTGTATTGAGCAAAGCTCTCTCATAAAAAAAATTGAACAAGCTCATTCATTTCTGAAATAACGTACATATCCATCTTAAATATAGTCTTTGTAACAACGTAATTCAGATAACCATCACATGGCTAGATATCAAAATCAGTGGGGGGAGGGGGGGATCAATACCATATAGACCTCATTATGAACACGTCTCATGTTTAGTCCTTACCTTGTTTCAACTGACAGTGCGGTTTTTTTCCAGTGTTTTACCTTCTTTCCGTATAATGGCAGTTTGTTCTCACCAGACTGAATATTGAATACTTCATTACTCCATTATTGAACACAGATCTGTCAAAGTACTTCTTTTTTTCAGTAACTTAATATAACTGATCTTATGGACTCTTTTCTATTTCAAATACTATGTATCCTATCAGTACCTTTTGCCACCGCTCATCGAATGTATAGTACAGTGTATAGTACTTTGAGCGAAGCTTTCTTCGTGAACCGATATATACGTCAATACTTTACTCTCCACAAGACTTTGCGTGCATTCTGCATGTTGAAATGCGCATAAATGTGCAAAGTAGAAATATAAAACAATAATCGGTCTAATCGATATCAATCAATGGGGACTCAGTATACCATGGACAATAAGGTGTTATGTCAAAAGGGAAAAGAAAGGCACTTTAGATATCAGTCCTTACCTTCATCAAGTCTATTACAGGCTACACGCTTCGCCTTTTTAAGTATTGGAGCAGCATCGTCAACGAAAGTGTAACATGTGGGGTCCACTTTCTCTTTAGCGCAATTGAGGAAAGCGTCCACCTCGTAATACCGACCGCTAAAAACAAAAGGATCAATGTACAAATTCACATATTAAATTCACAATAAATCACATGCTACTTCTCCACTGTGGTGCAACACTAGAGAGAAGTGCCACTTGGTCGCCTCTACAAGACGATACGCTTAGTCAAATAGGAGAAAGTTCCGTGATGGTGATGAGAGTAATATGTTCTTATAATGCTAGATTACCATACACAGTGTCGTCGCAGAACAATATTAAAAAGAAATCAAATTCCACATTGGTAGCACATTTTTGGCTGTCCAGTGATAATGAATTACAGAACTTTCCACCTCTGAAATAAGGGCTAGTCATATGACACACACACACATGTCCTGCGATCCATTGCAACATACATCCGTCCATATATATATATATATATATATATATATATATATATATATATATGTGGTGGTCGCCGCCTGTCTAGCAGGTTGGATGACCCCAAACCGGAACGCTAGTTCCAGGCAGGATCCCACCCTACGCACTCACGTAGGTTGGTTCGGTTTTCGGTTAGTTTGCACAGACCTAATCACACACAACACAACAACGTCATTTAATAAACAAGGGATGTTTATTAATCACTTACTTCCCGGAAAGATCTGGAAGATCTTCCTCACAAGTACAGTACCCTAGCACATGGTTGCTAGGTAACGCTGGATAGGCTAATCCGGAAGATTCGCCTAACCACCAGGAAGGTTACGAGAACCCGCCTGCAAAGTGAGGGCCCAAGGGTCCGTTCCGTAGAAGAGACGCGCGAGGACAGCCTGTCGACCTACTGTGAACGCTGAGTATATATACTAAGCGTTACGTAATCCCGGTCTCCGCCACGCCACTCTCGTGTGCGGCGTTGTCCGGAATCACTACACAGTAAGGATCGGCATATCGCGCCACCTTCCGTGAAACAAACGAACACTGCTGGATTCCCATCCCACCATCCCACTATCCCACTATATGTATCTCCTACATATATATATATATATATATATATATATACATATATATATATATATGTAGGAGATACAACCCTTGTATGTCTATATAAATACTCCTAGCGAGTTAGGCGGAATACGGAGGAACTAGTCACTGGCAGGTAGCGAACCAGACCGCTCACCTCGTCCTATTCATCACCAATATGGTTTCTGGACGGACGTATGTCGCAATGGATCGCTGGAAAGCCCTTCTGCTTTTAGCAGTGGTACGTAAACTGTGCAACCACAAGTACGATGGGCGTACTACAAAAGAGTGTCCCAAGTGTAGGAATACAACTCAACTTCAACATACTCAACGTCTAGAAGAGTTGAATAGGAGTTTGATGATCCTCGAGAGGGTTGAGTCCCACTGTATTATTGAATAAACCAGGGAGCTGTTTCAAAAGTCGGGAGGGTGCTAAACGAGAGTACTCACCGCCAAAGCGAGAGCTAAACAACTGCACTTGAAGTGTCGCTGTCGAGGTGGAGGTGCCGCTCGCTATTGGGTATTGGTAACGGTTATTCTGCCGCTTTGATTCAAAGTGCCGCTCGCTGTTGCGGCCTCTCGCTTTAAAATGCGACGTGCCGCCAGCGAGACTTCACTCGACTTTTGAAACAGCTCCCATGATATTTTTCCACCAAACTCGCCGCTGTAATTCTCTGATGTATGTTAATTGATATTTATAATCATCTATGGCTATAATATTTTTTATATAAGAAATATAAATCCTCCTAGAGGGTTTATATGAATATAGGCGCAGAAGGGGAGTCGCACCTACAGAACCACCAGAGGTCGCCAAAGGCAGTGAGGTTCATCAGTTATCAATTATCAGTTCAGGGACAGACGTCCTCAACGCACCTGAAAAAAAAATTCATGGTAGCTTCGCCTCATGGTCACGACAGGTTGGTCGTTCCATTCTTGTCCCTTACTGGGTATTTCTCTTACCTTACTTATTGTTATAGGTTAGGGAATTACTATTGCTGTGTTGGAAGACAACGAAGGGTTAAGGCGTGAAGTAAAAGACTTATGAGAGGAAGTTAATTCCTTGGTACAATTACTAAAGGGTATTAAATTACGGATGTATATATATTTATATATATATATATATATATATATATATATATATATATATATATATATAACCGCGCCCTCCGATCTGGATCTGTATAATATGAACATGGAATATATAGGGAACAAATGATTGACTCTGTGGTTGGCGTTAATCATATTTATTATGATATATATGAATCACTTTATGTGAATAATTGAAATAATATGAAATAATAATAACCGCCAATAATAAAAAAAAATTGTAGAGAGAGAAGTGTTCTGCGCGGCAGTTAATGAAGTAGTGAGGCTCAATGCCTAGTCCTCCACCAACTACCATGCCCTAATATATATATATATATATATATTAAGTACCTGTAGTATTTCTACTATTTGGCCATTTGTTATTAAACTAATAGCAGATTGCCGAGTTAAGAGCTATACGCGATACAGTGTAACCTGGCAAGGTTACCAACTGTAACTACAGCAGTTGGTGCCAATGACCTCTTTATTAACGATCAATGTAAGATAAGATGTATGAGTTATACTGAAAAAGTGCAACCAATCGTCAATAAAGAAATTTTTGAAAAAGAAAAAATACTTACTTGCAGGACTCCACAGTAATTTCATCTGGTGGGGCACAGTTCGAGTAGATTGATTTAACATCATCGCAACCTTCAATAAACAAATAAGGGTTTAATTTCACTTTATCGCAACCTTCAATAAACAATCAGTGTTTAATATGATATCAAAATCATTCTGCTATTCAGTCAAATACAGATACATTTTCCACTTAGACCTTTTAGCTTTTGCCGATATAAGTCCTTATATATATACATATTCCGTCTTAAGACTTTTACCAAAATGACCATTTATGAGAAGAGATAGATCAAAGAAATCCCTTGAAAGGACAATCCATGTTTATCAAATGTGGATCGCCTTAAGGTAGTGCTAGGAATTTTATATAACAGTCATAGGAGAATTACTCCAGATATTAAATGGCCCCCAGGTGTGGCAAGCGTACCAACACACTACGACACAGACATTTTCAACCTTCCGACAAAGCGAAGATGCATGTCGCAAGCATTGGCTACCCGGCTTAAATCTTAATGAGTTTTCCATAGCTCTGCAATATGATATTTGCTATCTAAAGTAAAGCGTGCAGTACAAAAGAATGTTTCCCTAGTCATAAAAATAATGGTTACTGTAGTATTATTCTATACGATTATATCTAATGGATAATGCTTAGTCAGTATACATGTGTTACTGTTGACATGACACACCCATTGTAAACTGCTGCCATCTGTGAAGAACTCAAACAACCATACACATGTATGACCTCAATGTGCTATTCTCTCTCTGTCTACAGCCTTGGTGCCATGAAGACATAGGAATAAATGCTGCCATATTAGTCCACCATCTAGACTGGTTCCCTGTACCAATGAAATATGGGACTGGTAACACCCAGGTATACGGGACTTTGAACTTTCGCTGGTTCCCTGCTTATTTGAAGTGGCAAGGATAACCAGCACAACTTCTCTCCCACTCTCCTAGCAGGATCTCGGCAAGGAGAGTACCTCTCTACCTTACGAGGTTCCCAATGCAGATACCTTATTTCTACTTGTTTATAATATAGGATGGTATAAAATGAAGTAATGGCAACCTTTCAAAAGATAAAAGATAATTTATTAGAATATTTCTCTAAAAACCAGCGTAGTACTAACTGAACATTGTTACCTATGAGACAACAAAAAATGGAGGCGTTACCCATAATGCACCATAAAATGGAGGGCGTTACCTGGCCTATAATGTGAGTAAGCACATAAGCCAGGCTTCCAGGCTATCCTCAATCACCCTGCCTTAGTTCCCATATCTCACACAATCACACATTACAGTTACAGTTACCTTGAGCGAAGATGAAGCCAGCGGCAGCGCCTCTGGTGGCGTCCATGCTGCCCGCCCACGGGAAGGCGTGGCTGCAGCCGACGGTGGAGACCTTCTGGTCCCTGACCTCCGCGAGACACGCGTCAGCCTCAGCCAGCGCCCGCCTGCCACACACAGAGAAGACATGTTATTATCCATCGTATACAAAGACCCCATTAAAAATGTATGGGGACTCAGTAAACCACGACCCTTTATATAAAACTTGTCAGGTACCATAAAGTTCTGTGGTATATGGATTAAGATCTGCGGTATACGGCCTGTAAGCTATGGTATACGGGAAAATAGTCCCTTTGTGCTATAGAGCAAAGAAATAGTCCCTATTCTTATAGCCTTTAATATGGCAATTACTGCGTTTAATTTATTCGAAAAGATGGATAATAAATACAACAAACGATGGTTATGTGGACAAGCGGCTCTGTAAACCACTCGAGGTTGATGTCGTAATACACGAGCGCTAGCGAGTGCATTACGACGTCAATCTTTCGTGGTTTACGGCCGCCTGTCCACAAAACCATCATGTATTGTCTATTTATCATATACCTATGGCCGGACATTCCTAGGATGTGTCCACCTACTATAATAGAAATTGAATACCTCCTAATGTACTACGATGCAGGGAGGTGTTATCAAAACTAAGAACGATATTGATAGAACGATTACGATTAGGACTAACCTCAGGCGATATATTGACCACGATCAGGATCGAATCCACCTAGAATGGGACCTATTGAAAAGGTCATACCTGTGGCCTTTTCATCGAGATCTTAAGCATATAAGACACCAAAATATGTTCCCGATTTATCCCGACCATCGGCTCGGTGAGAGTCAGGAATGAAATTTTGATGTCTATAAGACACCGACATGATGACTGTCCCCGATCACACTTCCCTCTTTTATAACCTCGTAAATTACCCGGGTTAAGATCAAAGGAAGCGGCCGGGTGCCGCGCCCGGCTGGGTCCCGGGCCGGGTGATAGGTCTATACCAATAATGCAAAGTTTAATAACATCTGTTCTATTTAAAATATCAGAAAACGGATTTCGGATCTATAATCGCCTCTGTCTCCCCTACAAATCGGTATAAAATACGTGGGTATTGAATGGGGGGATTGAAAGCATCGCTATCATAAACGGCCTACTCAGAATCGGGAACAGTTGGTGAAAGTGCGTACATCGAAATCTTAAGGTCGGTGAGAGTCGGTCATATCTGACATGGTAGTAATGCCCGACGCATCGGGAAAAGCAATAAAATCGTGTCGCTGAAGTGCGTACATCGACCCGATTGACGCAGATCATCACAGACCCGACGGATCTGTCAGGCGAAGGTAGAATCGGGCACAGTGGTCGGGTCGGTGTCTTAAGCCTATAAGACACCGACCCGATCGCTGTGCCCGATTCTACCTTTGCCCGACGGATCCGTCGGGTCTGTGACAATCTGCATCAATCGGGTCAGTGTACGCACTTCACCACCCGATTTTATTGCTTTTCCCGACGCGTCGGCATTACCACCGTGTCAGATATGACTGACTCTTCCCGACCTTAAGATTTCGGTGTACGCACTTTCACCGACTGTTCCCGATTCTGAGTAGGCCGCTTATATAGTGATGCTATAAATCCCCTCATTCTATACCCGAGTATTTTATACCGATTTGTAGGGGAGACAGAGGCGATTATAGATCTGAAATCCGTTTTCTGATATCTTGAATAGAACAGAAGTTATTAAACTTTGCATTATTCCTATATATACCTATCACCCTGCCCGGGGGCCAGCCGGGTCTGCTCCCGCCTGTTCTCTTTGATCTCAATCGGGGTCGTTTTACGAGGTTATAAAAGGGGGAGGTGTAATCGGGAAGAGTCTACATGTCGGTGTCTCATAGGTATAAGACACCGAAATTTTATTCCCGACTATCACCGAGCCGATGGTCGGGATGAATCTGGAACAAATTTCGGTGTCTTATAGGCTTTATAGGCTTTACTTCCTGATCGTCTTGTAAGACCGTCCTCCATAAAGACGGATCATTACGAGAATGCAACAAAGACCACGATAAGATCAATTCTTTTATCGTTCATAGTTCTAAAACACCTCCCTGATTGCTCATATCGTTGTACAGCCTACGATGCGTATTTTCAGCAGCTACAGATCGAGTACTTATATAGAACGTCCTGACCATGCTGTACAAGTCACAGAACTCGTAAATTATCGACTTGTACGTGAATAATCGAGTTCTGTGACTTGTACAAGCATGGTTGGACGTTATATATTTACTATACACCCGAAATTTTTTTTAAAATCATTAATTTAATTTTTAATAACTGATATGTCAATAAACGTGTTTGGCAAGGTGGTCCGTATTTTAGTGTACGGACCAGTGGTCCGTACAGTATTTTTACGTCATATGCCGAAACGGTGCGTATTTACAGTATATACGGCATGGGTATATAGTGAAGTTCAGATTTTATCTTTTTCCTGTCACTGACTAATTGGCTACCGTTTAGGACACCATCGCTCATTGAGTATTTTTTCTACAATACTCCATGGGCGTTGGGTACAAGTTACCAATACTAAGTCTATGGGGAAAATTACCAGGGGTGAGATACACACCAGGGGTGTGTATCAGATACCCATAAAAACAGGATGGTTTACAGTGGTGTGATATCCCCTGAGAGTGAAAAAAGAAAATTGGTTGGTGTGTTGAGATCACACAAGATAATTATGTCTTTGGACCCACAAAAGAAAAGTAGAAAGCGCGATATAGCCCGTGGAAATGGGAAACGACACAGGAGTCATTTCTTTAACTATTATCTCACCCCAGTATTTTTCGCTATAGGCTAAACATTTGCAACTCATACGCCATGGCTGTGAAAGTAGTGTATCCACTACTCAATGGCTAATTGGGAGAGTTATTAATCAATAATGTTTATGGTCATATACAGAGGGTAAGATAAAATCAGAAGCCCGCTCGATGAAAATAACTTGGTCTGCACTCCATATCATTTGACTGCTACGTAATTTACTCGGCTTCGCCAATCATCGAGGGATTTTCTATTGTGACTCACTTTCTGGCAGCTACACTTGGTCGCGGGTAGGTGTCAGTCATTGTCCAGAAGGCTTCCATCTTCTGCCTGCACGCCTCCGCCCGGGCGTCGTCACAGGGAGTGTAGCCGTAGTAGGCCGCTGTATAACACCAGGCAAGTTTTTAGACGAGATAATCGTTAATAGCGATTATTAAACGTTCTAGACAGCTTCCAAGATAAATACAACAACAATTGACCGCAAGGGTTCGATAATTATCGCCAAATGTATAATAATTAGACTAGGGCCTCAAAATGGTCGCTATCAACGATTATCCCGTAAAAAAACCGGGTTCCAGGGAGGTGTTTTTAAAAGAAAGAGCGATAGAAAATCTATCTTATAAGGATCTTTGTTGCGTTCTCGCGATCAGTTTTTATTGAAGACAGTCTAACAAGACGATCATGTATAGATCACCATATACATATATATGTATGCTCATATTATTCAATGTATGGAATCAGTCTTTATCTCTCCTTCTTTTAAAAACACCTCCCAGGTCAAACAGAAATGTTTCCTTTTGTTCCAAAGAAAAGAATAACACCTATATCTTAGTATTCTGAAAACATCTTTATCTGTTATCATGAAACAATTTTCTAATATATATACTTGGCTTGATATATTCATAACACGCGTTTAGCGGTACGTTATACCAGCGTCGTTATGAGTATTCGCATGGGTTGAGGCACTAACACCGACTAGTGTTAGATGCTGCGGGTATCAGTGTGAGGACTCACGTGGTCGGAGTTCGCGCTCGCAGATGAGATCGTCGTCCAGCTTGTCCATGTCGCGCTGCAGCTGCTTGAAGCCACACGTGCACACGTCCGGGGAGTCGACCACGCCCCGCAGACACGCCTTGAAGGCCGGCAGCGCCGTCTCCCTGTCAAACACCGCACATCAACATGTACAGGCCCATAGTAATGTGAAACACCGCACATCAACATTTACAGGCCCATAGTAATGTGTAACACCGCATATCAACATGTAGAGGCCCATAGTAATGTGTAACACCCCACATCAACATTTACAGGCCCATAGTAATGTGAAACACAGCATATCAACATGTAGAGGCCCATAGTAATGTGTAACACCACACATCAATATATAGAGGCCCATAGTAATGTGTAACACCGCACATCAACATTTACAGGCCCATAGTAATGTCAAACACCGCACATCAACATCTAGAGGCCCATAGTAACGTGAAACACCGCACATCAACATGTAGAGGCCCATAGTAACGTGAAACACCCCACATCAACATGTAGAGGCCCATAGTAACGTGAAACACCCCACATCAACATGTAGAGGCCCATAGTAACGTGAAACACCCCACATCAACATGTAGAGGCCCATAGTAACGTGAAACACCCCACATCAACATGTAGAGGCCCATAGTAACGTGAAACACTGCACATCAACATTTACAGGCCCATAGTAATGTGTAACACAGCATATCAACATTTACAGGCCCATAGTAATGTGTATTCCTATATACCTATGGCTGTACACTATATGCTTACACCACGCTCTGGGGGGTGGAGTAACTATCTGATACTACCCAAGGTTGGTATACTACCCAAGGTTGCCGTATACTACCCAAGGTTGACATTTAGACCAATCAGATTGTCTCTTATTAAACCACATTTGAAGGTATATAGGAATAGGGAAACCAAGTACCAGTGAAAGGAAGTCAAAATTACTCGGTAAGGCTTGGAAAAATTACTGCCCGCGGCCAGGGCCTTGGGCAGTAATTTTTCCAAGCCTTACCTCGTAACTTTGACTTCCTTTCACCGGAACATAGTTTCCCTCTAACACCACATATCAACATGTAGAGGCCCATAGTAACGTGAAACACCACAGATCAACATGCACAGGCCGATAGTAATGTGAAACACCACACATCAACATTTACAGGCTCATAGTAATGTGTAACACCACACATCAACATTTAGAGGCTCATAGTAATGTGAAACACCACAGATCAACATGCACAGGCCGATAGTAATGTGAAACACCACACATCAACATTTACAGGCTCATAGTAATGTGTAACACCACACATCAACATGTAGAGGCCCATAGTAATGTGCAACACCGCACACCAACCCCGTGTACCTCCACACACCACACACTCACAATAATCAACATGGGTCTAGTGTACCCTGTGTACCTCCACACACCTCACAGTCATCAACATGGGTCTAGTGTACCCTGTGTACCTCCACACACCACACACTCACAATAATCAACATGGGTCTAGTGAACCCTGTGTACCTCCACACACCTCACAGTCATCAACATGGGTCTAGTGTACCCTGTGTACCTCCACACACCTCACACTCACAACAATTTACATGGGTCTAGTGAACCATGTGTACCACCACACACTCACAGTCATCAACATGGGTCTAGTGCACCCTGTGTACCTTCACACACCTCACACTCACACTAATCAACATGGGTCTAGTGAACCATGTGTACCACCACACACTCACAGTCATCAACATGGGTCTAGTGCACCCTGTGTACCTTCACACACCTCACACTCACACTAATCAACATGGGTCTAGTGTACCCTGTGTACCTCCACACACCTCACAGTCATCAACATGGGTCTAGTGTACCCTGTGTACCTCCACACACCTCACAGTCATCAACATGGGTCTAGTGTACCCTGTGTACCTCCACACACCTCACAGTCATCAACATGGGTCTAGTGTACCCTGTGTACCTCCACACACCTCACAGTCATCAGCATGGGTCTAGTGTACCCTGTGTACCTCCACACACCTCACAGTCATCAACATGGGTCTAGTGTACCCTGTGTACCTCCACACACCTCACAGTCATCAACATGGGTCTAGTGTACCCTGTGTACCTCCACACACCTCACAGTCATCAGCATGGGTCTAGTGTACCCTGTGTACCTCCACACACCTCAAAGTCATCAACATGGGTCTAGTGTACCCTGTGTACCTCCACACACCTCACACTCACAGTCATCAGCATGGGTCTAGTGTACCCTGTGTACCTCCACACACCTCACACTCACAGTCATCAGCATGGGTCTAGTGAACCCTGTGTACCTCCACACACCTCACAGTCATCAGCATGGGTCTAGTGTACCCTGTGTACCTCCACACACCTCACAGTCATCAACATGGGTCTAGTGTAACCTGTGTACCTCCACACACCTCACAGTCATCAACATGGGTCTAGTGTACCCTGTGTACCTCCACACACCTCACAGTCATCAGCATGGGTCTAGTGTACCCTGTGTACCTCCACACACCTCAAAGTCATCAACATGGGTCTAGTGTACCCTGTGTACCTCCACACACCTCACAGTCATCAACATGGGTCTAGTGTACCCTGTGTACCTCCACACACCTCACAGTCATCAACATGGGTCTAGTGTACCCTGTGTACCTCCACACACCTCACACTCACAGTCATCAGCATGGGTCTAGTGAACCCTGTGTACCTCCACACACCTCACAGTCATCAACATGGGTCTAGTGTACCCTGTGTACCTCCACACACCTCACAGTCATCAACATGGGTCTAGTGTACCCTGTGTACCTCCACACACCTCACAGTCATCAACATGGGTCTAGTGTACCCTGTGTACCTCCACACACCTCACAGTCATCAACATGGGTCTAGTGTACCCTGTGTACCTCCACACACCTCACAGTCATCAGCATGGGTCTAGTGTACCCTGTGTACCTCCACACACCTCACAGTCATCAACATGGGTCTAGGGGGTGAGGGAGTGAATAAGGCAGGGAGATAGGAGACAAGCCAACAGACAGTGAAGCGAACAGAGAGAAGGGTGTCAGGGCTTGGAGCTGGCAGCGAGACACATGCAAACAGAAGGCAGAGAGGAAGGAAGTGAAAGCCATGCAGAAAGGTACACAGGCAAGAAGAGACTGTGCAAGTTCCCGGGCCCGAATACATGTATATAAGTGATACTGATCTCTGATGTCTTACATGAACTGTTTGAACTGCTTACTCACCGACAGAGACTGATATCTTTATCTTCGTTGTAGATTTTGTCCCAGAGGTTTGACCAGCACTGAGAGCTTTTGCAACCTGAAAGGTAGAACCTGTGTTCAGTGTGTGTGTTTCCTGAGCACCTTCTGTACGGTAGAATCATTAATCCGTCATACTTATATACAATAAGTACTTTGAATGTCATATACATGTACTAAGAAGGAACTCGAGATCGAAGGCATCGAGATCCATAGCCACTGGAAATATGTCATGAGTTTTGGTTGCGGTGTAGATTTATCTCACCGCTATCACAGACTAATTGGCTAATATTTATGACATCATCCCCCATCGTGTATTTCATGACAATACTCCATGGGCGTTGAGTATGAGTTCAGGATCAAGGTCAGGACAATGACAGTTTTATTAAACTACACGGAAGGACATTTCAAGTTTCCATCTCTCTCCCTGCCCCTTGAAAAGACACTCCATGTTTATTTAGCGAGGTCCCTCCTATGACAGTCCTGGAACTATCATATGACAGTCTGAGGAGAATCTATACTGGAGCTATGACTAGCGCCCCACCATACCGCCGCCCGGTGGAGAATGCCCGTAGATAAGATATGTCACACGTCCAGAGGAAGCTGGGCCCTCTGTTCACATCAGTAAGCTCTCCGGTGGAAGCGCCCGGTGTAAATTGGGTCTACACCGGTTAGTTTACACCGGTTAGTTTACACCGGTTAGTTTACACCGGTTTGTTTACACCGGTTTGTTTACACCGGTTTGTCTACACCGGTTAGTTTACACGGTATGTAGACGTTAGGGCCCACCACCCGAAAGTCGGGACGTTAGGGCCCACTCATCGGGACGTTAGGGCCCACCTAAAGCCAACCTAGGGTTAGGGTTAGGGTAAGGGTTTGGGTAAGGGTTAGGGTAGGGGTTAGGGTTAGGGTTAGGGTTAGGGTTAGGGTTAGGGTTAGGGTTAGGGTTAGGGTTAGGGTTAGGGTTAGGGTAAGGGTAAGGGTTAGGGATAGGGTTAGGGATAGGGTTAGGGTTAGGGATAGGGTTAGGGTTAGGGTTAGTGTTAGGGTTAGGGTAAGGGTTAGGGATAGCGTTAGACCCTGGGTTGGGATAAGGGTTAGGGTTAGGGATAGGGTTACTTTGTTATACTTACTACTAAATAAAATATTTATTCACAGATGAGATGCTTGAGAAGGGAAGGTTTAAAACGGGTCGAGTTCGTTACGGGGTCGAGTGTTTTATGGGTCGAGTTCTCCAGTATTCAAACATTAACCAATTATGCAAAATTAAGTGGGCCCTAACGTCCATTTATGCTATTTCTCGCTCCCGGCACCACAGGTGTGACCGCGGCATCGCGGTGAGGCCGAGGCACGACTGAGGCTTTCTCACCTCCCGTCTCGGGTGGGCCCTAACGTCCCGACTTTCGGGTGGTGGGCCCTAACTTCCTGCAATCGTTTACACCGGTTAGTTTACACCGGTTAGTTTACACCGGTTTGTTTACACCGGTTTGTTTACACCGGTTTGTTTACACCGGTTTGTTTACACCGGTTTGTTTACACCGGTTTGTTTACACGGACTGGATTCTAGAACAGAGCACGAGTTGAACGCATCGTTATACCCGGCATCTCATGAACCTCATTGTGGTAATTATTGAAATTTTCCAGAAGCTTTTACATCCTGCTACTTTATGTACAACTTATAATATGCTCTATGGCACTTTATCACCCCAGTCTTCTAGCTGTATGTGATAGTTCATTTACTTCTGTCGACCAATCATTATCAACATTGCTTTATAGATAAATTGTCAAAATGGCACTGACCGAGTAAGAATACCAGTTTTGTAACAGAAAAACCTGAAAAATTCCAGTATAAATAACAGATATTATTTTTAAAGTAAGCCCGCGGGTAGTGAACAAATCACAACAGCCAACATCTTTACATCGCCGGCGCCATTGGAGGTATCTGTAGAAATTACAACATCATGGCAGATATAGACTTGCTCAAGTCTTTGATTATGAACATTCATTAAACGGGCATATAGAATATGGCTCATAGGGTCGGTCTCAATAACCGGGGTGCACACTATCGAACGTCGACAGGATATAGCATTTATGGGCATATGGCCCGCGCTAAAAACATATTTCATTGGTTATACTGTTGCACACACCCAAGTAGGAAGTACTCGTTGAGCCATGCGGAAAAGGAAATAGTTCTTTCTCACATTCCTTTTAAGTAGCGGTTGCTGACTGCCATTAAAGTCGGCGTAATCTTATGTAATGGGGTAATTTTCGGATCAAAACATTCGCGAGGATTCCTGTTGGGGGCCACCCATGAAGTATACATGTACGCAGAATTCCTTAAATGTTTGACCCACCAACCCCAAGTGCGTATGTAATTTATGGATGTCTTAACGAAAACATCGTCATGCCGCAAAAAGGGCATTGCATACATCAAGTTACTTCTATGTTTAGTAAGCAATCTTTGTTTGTAACAAACCAATAACAAGTCTTAGACAAGTCATTTTAGTACAAGATACATGTATATCGTAACTATCAGAATTCACAAGGATTCAAGACAAAAACAAGTTACTGCGAATCCTTTTTTTTTACTCCCAATTATAAATCATATACCGGGGTGCTATAACTTATTGTATTCTGCTGACTTTACAAGAATACCAGCCTGAGAAAACATCAGGACAATAAAGACATACTCGGAGCAAATAGAATGTTCATCATTGATGAATGAGCATGCAATTATAAATGAATAACAAATAAAAGGTTTGGGTTACATTCAGTCTAGGGATAGTTTTCTATAACCCACTTGAACCCAGTCAACTTGCCATTTGTGCAACTAGGATCCAAACATATCAAGCGCCAATTGGTATTGAGGTATTTCGTTCTTGAGTGATTGCTCATGGTCAGCTGGGCATGCCTCTTAGACCTTGAGACACTGGCACCCTGCTCCTTTCTCAATAGTGAATAGTAAATATCATGCAGATAGTGAAGGGATAGTTTTTATGCAGTATGCTAGAAGTCTATGTGACCACTCTAACATCTAGGCAATCTAAGCAGCTCTTTCAGGGAGATTAAAGCCTTGCCAGATGCAATGACCCGACCCTCTACTCCTGATTATTTCAGTGAAGCCAGAAAGGTATGTTAATGCCTGTGTACTGTTGAAGGCTTGAAGCTAGCAAATAGCCGTCTCCATATAAAATATTCACGGTTAAGGACGTTCTATGACCGACTGACCGTCCATCCACTCGTGGTGCCGCCGCTGGAGCGTCCTGCGGAGACGCTGGACGTCGTGCTGGTCGGAGATGGCCGAGCAGACGACAATGAGCGCCGCGAGCAGAGGGACGCGCCGCGCCGCCATGCTGTACAGGTGTGACCGGGACCGGACTGAGCGGGTCTGGTCACGGCCCGCCACACCGCTCACCGCCCTGTGTGATTAAACAGAACCAGCTGACCAGGCTGTACATACGGAGCGTCCAATAATTATGGCGGGGGGGGGGAAGATTTTTTAGGGGCGGACATTTTCGGGGGTATTCCAAGGGGGGGGGGGAATTGTTTTTTGGTATTCCAAGGGGGGGGGGGGGATTCTTTTAGGGTGTTCCTATGGGGGCAACTTTATTTTGACCATTCAGTGTTCCAAAAACTGCGCCCCCCCCCTGATATAATTAATGAAAGCTCCCTTTGAGGGAAACTCACGAGTATACAGACCAAGTTATTTTTATCCCGCGGGTTTCTGATTTTATCTCACCCCATATAACATTATTAATTAATTAATAAATCACCCAATTAACCATTGAGTATTGGGTACACTACCTTCACGGCCGTGGAGTAGGGGTTCTTAACGTTAAGCCTATTGAGAAAAATACTGGGGTGAGATAAAGGCTGCAAACCGATATGATAATTCACGGTTACCGTATATTATAATCGAGTTTGTCGCTTGTACAAGCATGGTGGGTCGTTTTATATTTACTATGTGATTACTTCTTTTATATCGTCTTTGTTAGGTTTATGTTTGTATGGACGCCGGTACATATCGTATATTTGGTATCATAAAACGGTGTTGAATTGTAACCATATTTAGTATCGTAAATCATCAAATCTGAAATTACAAATATGATTACAGTAGAACCCCACTTAACGGACACCCCGGGTAAGCGGCACCCCGCGTTAACGGACACCTTTGGTTAGAACGGGTCCCTCTATTAGATGTTTATTTTAACCCCGTGTAAGCGGTAACTTTGGTCCGGAACAGAAGGTGGCCGCTTACGCGGGGTTCTACTGTAATAGATCTGAGTGTATGATACATACATACACACACACACACACACACACACACACACACACATATATATATATATATATATATATATATATATATATATATATATATATATATATATACATATATATATATATATATACATATATATCTTAAGGATATATATATATATATGCATGATGACTTCCTGTTCTAATAAGGCATTCGGCCAACAAGGGCGGATCCCTGAAAGACCCAGCGTGGAAGTTAGCTGGCACTTTGCTGCAGACTAGACCCAACTTATTTACAAGTATTGTTGTACTTTAAACAAACTCGCCGAAAGGAGTGACCAGAGTCTAAATTTAGTAAACCGTGTTTACTGAGCAAACAAACACAGTCGCCACATAAGGTGCACGTAAATCACAGTAGCGGACATTAGTTGTCACATTTACCTGCAATGCATTCTGGCAGTTTTGGTCGTTATATTACAGGGAGGTTATTGCCCCTAACTCATGATGACATTGCCTTTTTTCATTAAAAAAATGGGGCAAAATACAATTGCCAAAACTAGTGTAGGTCCTTGGGCACTTCAGAAAATGAACAAACGTAAAGCGGGTGTTCCACCAAGCAGGCGCTAGCCAAGGCTGACACCTGTATGGTCGTCACCGGCATGTTCGGTGTGTAGCTGGCGATGATTTGCATTTATGGTGCCTAACTCTTGATGATGTCGTATCACATTGCCTTTTTTATTCAAAAAGTGGGGCAAAATACAATTACCAAATATAGTGCAGGTGATCTTCCTTGCACGCTCCAGAAAATGAACAAACGTAAAGCGAGTGTTTCACCAACCATGCAGGCGTTAGTCAAGGGGGCACCTGTATGGTCGTCACCAGCAGATCTTCCGTGCAGCTGGCGATGATCTGTTCGGTGGAAAAGCACCAAATATGCCGGTATCAGTGCCAGCCGGGCGGCGGGCAGTGCCAGGACCACATTCAGGGTAGAATATGGTGCCGCCGGCCAACTGGCGATGATCCGAGGATCACCTGCCTGCTCTAAAGCCCCAAGACACCGCTCCTCCACCGAGCCGGCCGGCCGTTATGAGCGCCAACATGAACGGGTGGCACCCACAGGCCCCTAAGCCGTGAGTGGAGACTGAAAGTTTGAGCTGTTTAATTACTTTTATTATCCATCGTATACAAAGACCCCATTGAAAATTTATGGGGACTCAGTAAACCACGACCCATTGTATAAAACCTGTCAGATACCATAACTGTGGTATACTATAGAGGAAACCCATGAAAGTTTAGGGTCTGAGCCCGTATCCCATCGAGTTTGAATCACATATTAATTCAGAAGGCGAAGCCGCGTGAATTACTATGTGATTCAAATGAGATCTGACCCTAAACTTGAATGGGTTTCTGAATTTATCTCACCTTTAATATTGACTATTGGGCTAGCATTTGTGACATTATCCCCCATTGGATATTTTTCCTAAATATCTAATGGGCGTTAGATACGAGTGCCCAATGTTAAGTCTATGGAGAAAGAATATCTGGGGTGAGATAAAGATTCAAATCTGTGGTATACTACCTTAAAACCATGGTACACGGGAAAAACAGTCCCCTTGTGCTACTGTGCAAAGAAAAAGTCCCTATTGTTGTACCTTTAAATATGAAAATAACTGGGTTTGATTCATTGGAGAAGATGGATAATAAATACAACAAACGATGGTTATGTGAACAGGCGGCTCTGTAAACCACTCGTGCTCGTGTATTACTATGCGTCAACTGCTCGTGGTTTACGGCCGCCTGTCCACAGAAACATCGATTACTGTCTATGTATTATTCGGTTAAACACAGTATTGAGTAGATTTTGTTTCAGCGTTTTGGTTTATAGTGTGTGTATTCGGGTCTAATCATACACCTGTAAGTTGTATCCTCATACTTCGTTTACTTATTGACTTCTGCTGGCTCTATCGTAAATTCATGTATGATCTATCCTGCTATACGCTGTTATACATGCCAGTTCTGTTGACTAAATTAGATTTTGAATGGTGATGAAAGGTACCTTTTTCTGAATTAAATATGGTTCAAGGTGTATTATAAAGGGAAAATATAACTATAGAGGAAACTCATGAAAGTTTGTGGTCAGAGCGCTTATCCCACGGAGTTTGAATAGCGTAGTAATTCACAAAGCAAAGCTGCATTAATTACGTAACTATTCAAACGAGACGGGATCGAGCTCTGACGAAAAAATGAACGAAAGAATGAACTCACCCCAATAAACTCGCAAAGAGTTGAAGAGAGAGAACCCTTCTCTACCGAATAATTTTACAAAAAACTAATTGACGATTCAATTGACAAATATATTAATCATTTTGAATGTCCTTGTCCAGTTTTACCTGATGGCTGGAAAAGTGGACTAGTTTTCCCAATACCTAAATGATGTGATCGCCGAATAGTTTCCTCTATAATACTCCTCTCATGGACGTCATACTGAGGGTATTCAGCCCATGGTAATAGGAGGGATACAGCATAATAGAAAGTTGAGGTTTTTTAAACGAGCATTTAAACGTTTTCATCGAACCTTAAAAATGATTACAAGTATCAACCCTTCCCCTGACCATCGGCACCGGAGAGCAGGCGGAGGCCGGGCCTGGTTGGGCCCCGGGCCGGGTGATAGGTCTATATGGTAATAATGCAGGGTTTAGTAACTTCTGGTCTATCTAAAATATTAGAAAACGGTTTTTAGATTAATAGTCGCTTATGCCTCCCGACAAGACGATATAGAGGACTTGTAAATAGGATTGTGGGAAAGGTAGTATCGCTATTTCAACAGCCTGATCATAATCGGAAACAGTCTGTGAAATGCGTACCTCGGGTAAGGTAATAAAATCGGGTCGGTGAAGTGCGTACATCGACCCGATTGATGCAGATTGTCACAGATCCGACGGATCCGTCGGGCAAAGGTAAAATCGAGCACAGCCGTCGGGGTCGATGTCTCATAGGCTTTAGTAGGATGTCAGATTAAGATGGCATTTTAAATCATTTTAAGGTATATAATAATAAGCAAACATCCTTACAATCGGCAGAGTGTGGAGTTCACTTCAATATGGTTTCTAAACGGATTTGTGATACACAATCACAGTTTCAATTACTGGTATATAATGAATACAGATCTTGATTGGGTTTCCTCTGTTCACTGAACTCGGCCTTAAGCCCTCGTTCCGTATATCAATGTCAACCCCATATCTGCTTGGGTTATGTACAGCCATGGTTGTTCTGTATTAGTATGAGACTGAGGTACATAATTCATCCAAATACATTATACTTACAGACCACAACATGTTTTTTTTAAATTTTCTTTTTTATTTGTCATTCAAACCGTTCTTTCACAAGAAAGTTCTTCCACTGTAGGTATACATCGAACTCCAGTTAGGAAGGGTACATCAAGATATGTAGGTTCATTATAATGGTTATTTAATTAACATAATTTTGAGATGTATCTAGCTAACATATTTATTGTCTCAAGCAATATGTACGATAATAGATGATGGTAATGATGGGAAATGAGATTAGGACAGTTTCATCATAGTTCATAGGCAGAGTATATCTTTTTGATTTCTCGTTTAAACGCAACTTTACTATCAAGTAGTTGGATCTTGGGATCCAAGAGATTCCATAGTACAGTGGCTCTATACATCGGCGATTTAAAGTAATGATTAGTTAATACGACATGCCTTGAACTTGACCTTGCTCGAACTTCGGGTACGACCTAGTGAGTTGTCGAGCAGGTTCACATTCTTTGACTTCTTATAAATCACACTAAGTAGCTGCATACTCCTTCGTACATCTAAATAATCAATTGCGTGCTTTTGATGCAGCCTGGATACCCGCTGACGCCTCACTCTTTGGAATTGTATTACACGCAATGCCCTATTTTGTAGTTTCTGTAAGGCCTCAATTTCAAGTTTAGTAGAGCAGTCGATTACATATGAACAGTATTCTAATTGAGGCCTCACAACAGTCTTATAAATTGATAAGGCTACCTCTTTACTTATCTGGGGTCTCAATTTACCCAGTTTAAAAATCTTATGGCTAACATTTTTGTTTACTTCACGTACATGAGCTTTAAAAGTCAGCCCACTATCAAGCAGTATACCTAAATATTTATAGCTTTTGACCATTGCTAAGTTGTTGTCCTCACAGTCGATATTTAGATCAGGTAAGTAACAAAGTCGCTTCTCTGAGGCATACCAGCATGTTTTTGTTTTTTCCTTATTTATCGTCATGCAATTACATGAGCACCAGTTCGAGATAACATTAACAGCAATTTGTAGAGTTTCTTGTGTACAGATTGGGTCTTCATTCCTACTAAACACCACAAGATCATCTGCATATTGATAACAAGTACAACCCCTTATTTGATTACACATGTCGTTTACAAATAGATTGAAATACAGGGGCCCTAATACACTCCCTTGCGGGACACCAAAATTAACGGGTACTAGAAACGAGGTGACTCCATTTATGATTACTTTTTGTTTTCTATTAGTCAGGTAGTCCTGAGTCCATAAAATAAGGTTGGGGGGTAACATAATAATTCCATTTAATTTCAGTAGTAGTAGCTCATGGGGGACGGCATCGAAAGCCTTCCTCAGATCAAAGTAACAGGAGGCAACAACATTACGCTCATTTCTAGCTCTAAATAAATCGTCAAGGTAGTTGAAAACTGCATCTGAAGTTCCAAGTTTCTTCCTGAACCCGTACTGAGAACAACTAAATAAATGGTTTTCTTCAATATAATCTGACATAAATTGATAAGTAATGCGCTCTAATATTTTTGCCGGAATACACAGTAATGTGATGGGGCGCCAATTACTTATCTTGGTTAAGGCCCGGCGTCCACCTACTACGATAGAATCGTAGACCTCCCGATATGGCACCGATACAAAATGTCAAAATCGGTGCCATATCGGGAAGGTGCAAAATCGTAGACATATGTCTAGACATGCCAATCCACCACACATTGTAATGGGGTTTTTATCGGTGTCTAATCGCAGAAATGTGGTCAACTGCCCCGATATTAGGTAACCTTCTGACGCGATTTTGATTTTGTATCGGGAGGTGCATCGTAGACCATATCGGAGCCATATCGTAGTAGGTGGACGCCGGGCCTTAGTCACCTGATTTAGGTATAGGGACTACCAGTCCAATTTTCTATCGATCAGGAACAACCCCAACATCAAGAGAACACTGAAATAGGTATGTGAATTCGTTACATAGTAGAGACATACAATCTTTAATAAAGCGCCCAGAAATATTATCTAACCCTGAGCTCTTGTTCACATTAAGCTCTTTTATGTGACCCATGACAATCTTTTTGGTTACCCTCGCTGGCACTGAGAGAGTCTCATTACGAGTTTCTTTCAATCCTTTCAGTAAATTCTCATGACCTCTGGAGTCGCGTTGGCTAAAAAGTTTCTGGCCTATTCCACTAAAGTAATCATTAATAAAGGATGCAGTTGCCTCGACAGGAACCTCTACATTATTTTCTTCATCTACTAGACGACAATCAGTTTCATCTTTGTTACCATGTAGCAGAGATCGGATGTGTCTCCAAAAATCATTGGGCTTATGAACCACACGCTCTAATTGTTCCAGGCAGAAGGCGTTCTTAGCTTCTTTAAGACATTGTCTGATTTTGTTACTCAGTCGTCTTGAGTTTACCAGGTCTTCCCGTAATCCATTTATTTTATAATCTCTAATGTGACAACGACGTAGTTCAATTTTAGTATAAATTTCATCCGTTACCTACGGGTCTTTAGCTCTATTAAACGACATATGTTTTAGAGGACAGACTTCATTTAAATAATTATTTAGTACAGTATCAATAAACCCCCATAAGTCATTTGGATCACGACAGCCCCAATACCCAGTCCAGTCCACCATTGAGAGGTAGTCTGATAAGTCATGAATAGTATAATTACGATATGAACGTCCCTTAAATTTGATCTTTTTTCTTTGGCTCCTTAATTTTCTTTCGCACAACAAAAGTTGGTAAGTGATCAGCAATTAGGTCATTTAATACGCCTGAGTCCGAAATATGGCAACAGTTAGTAAACATGAGGTCTAAGATGGTTCCTGTATTATCATTAGGTCGGGTTATGGAATTAATCAATTGTACGAGTTCGAAGTCCCTCATACAGTCTAGTAGTTTTGTTTTTTGTGTGTTACCCCGGGCTTTAAGATCGCAGTTGAAATCACCAATTATCCAGATCTCAGAGTTCCGAGTGATATCAGATTCGAGAATCTCTGTGAGAACTTGGAGGTGGGTTTCTATATTTGTGTTTGGCGGGCGATAGACAGTTACTAACAGCATATGTCTTAGGCCAGGTTTCCGCAGGCTAACAGTGAGTACCTCGATTTCCTTAAAAGTGAGAGACAATTCGCTTATCTTCCTACAATACGGAGCAAGCTCGTGAGAGATGAAACAGGCATCACCACCACCCACTCTATTTAGTCTATCTTGTCTGAAGATTTTGTGACCAACTAATTGTATCATTGAACTATCAAACCTCTCACTTAGCCAAGTTTCAGTTAGGCCTATCACATCGTACCGACTAAACAGGAGTCGCACTTGATCGAGGTTGCAATATAAACTACGTATGTTGCATTGTATGATTCTAAATCCTCGCCTATCCATGAATCAAAAAGGGGATGAAGTGGGTGAAGGATTTGATGGGAGACGGGTGGAGACTACCCCAGCCGGCTCCCGGTGAATAGAGTCGAACGGTGTCAAGTAAGCACCGCCCAACCCGAGAGAGAGTTTAGAAAAAAAAGGAAAAATAAAGAAAATAGACTTATTAATTTAGAGTGAGAAGATAATTAGAATATAGGGAGAGGAACCTGGCGGAGAGAGAGGAGCCACTAAGGTATTATTTGAGATTAGCTAGGTATGTAACTAATTCACAAGTTAATGACGAGTAGATGATGAGTTCATAATATATCCATATCACTAATACAACCAGATAAGTGGAAACCAAGATACAATAACAATAGAGAGCATTATGGGCACAATTTGGATACCTTACGGCCATCTCAACAAGTACCACAATTAGGTTCGTAACTTCATATGATATCATATACCTTATGTCCAATCATGGTTCAAACAACACAGGTTGATCAGGAAACAGCATCTCAAGAACGATGATACGGCAGGAAGAATAGATATTAATATTAAATAGACAATACCACCACCAAATATAGCGAATAAACATTAAATGATCTATTCATACGATATAGGCACCAACGAACATTATTTCCATAGAGTACCTTACGGCCACTTCAATGGGTTAATATGATAAGGTCGGTGACATGGAAACACATAGGAGTGAGTTGAGAATACCTTACGGCCATTTCAACAGTTAAGTAAAGCTCCGGAATGCTGAGTCAGTAGGTTATCATGTGATAGAACGAATAATGTTCAATCCATAATTAGACTTACAAATTAAATGTATCAGTTAGGCGTTCCAAACAAGCACATACTTGCGGATAGTACAGTGGATCCTCATATCCGGATGTGTATTGTACCTGGACTTGTAAGTCTCTATGGATTGTTCCTTGTTTCATCACCTGGGGTCGCCTCCTGTGACTCGATCATTTAGTTCTAGTTCCGGCCGTCAGGAGGACCGTTTGCACTAATCGCAACTCAACAGTAATGGCTGGCGTCTAATCCAACTACTAGAAGGATAGACCGTGAACAGAAGGACTGGTGCAATGATTCTCATAGGAAATCATGGGATCATGGGAGACTTTAGTTTAAACAGTAAATTTAAGACTATCATGGACAGTGTATCTCTAGAGGTGTATGTCCATGAGACCAGTAAGAAATATCATATTCTAATTGCTTTTCTTAATAAATGATTTCATGATTCTGAAGTGTAAAGTTCATATTTGTGCACTTCTTGTCCAGCAAATAAATGTGTCACCCAAGTGCACAGCTTTTTCGACATCTTTTAAACGTATTTCTTAATAACTGCTGATTCCATCTTACAGTAGGGTATTCCACCTCAATGCTTTTGTGTACTGATGAAGTTCATTGATGCCCTTACTGATTAAGCAATGGGAAAAACTAATGATGCAAACAATGAATAATAAAGGAAACATCTCAATTATGTGCATGTTACTATGTATGCAGATATCCTGGCCCTGGTATTGGGTGGACCTAGTCAAATCTCAATAGGTAAAGGATTGAGCTCGATCTATCTAGAATACATAGTTGGTTTAAAACCACTTGTTGGCTATAAATGTGGAAAAATCTAAATCCATGGGTGTTGCAAACAAGAACTATGATGTATCAGATGTCAGATGTAAGTTAGATAATGACGAACACGGAAAGAGGGTGGAGGGTATTTGAGGATTATTGAGACTATTGTAGAAATAGATTACGACTGATGTAGGTTGAAGGAGTAGTCTATTGTCCGTGGACCACTGAGTGATGAGCCCTACGAGTGACTGTAGGGAGGGAGTAGTTATTGTTATTGTAGGGTGGGAGGGTGGAAAGGTTTTACGTCCGTTAGTCCGTTGGAGAAAGTGGTGGAGAGTGAAGGTCACGTGAGGAGGGAGAGTGGGGGAGGAGAGTGTAACCCTCTCCCGCGCGCATTACAGCCAACGAGTTGGCCACAATCAGATGTGACGGATAATCGTAACTACTTTGGTATAAAAACTGAACATCTGTAGCAATAGTAAAACCATGTTCAGACAATTATATTGCCTAGATTTGAGTAGGCAAATGATACCTACCACATAGGAACAAAAACTGAAAGATAGAAACTTTGGGTCATAATGATTGATTGTCTTAGAACAGTAACAAGATCCAGGAGGTCTTTTCGCGACGAAGTAGCTTGAGCTACTCCCGAATTTCTTTTTTTCCATTTGCCTCCAACAGCCAACCCCCTGAGTGTCCGCCGCCATGGACATACAGACCGCGCCGGGACTGGAACCTCGGAGAGAGATTTTTTCAACCAAGATCCAGGAGGTGTATTGAATACTCCATTTCCGGTCTGATAGGAAAATGCAGAATAAGACCCTTCTTTTACCCATGGTAATGCATACACTATAGAATGTGAATCGGCATGCAAGAGTTAATGAAGATATGTTGATCACAGGCCGTAATGCTGGAGCGAATGAAAAAAATCTGAAAAAAATAAAATGGTCTCAAACTGAGAAATTTAAGAGTTGCCGCCATATAAAGGTATGCTACACTGGGACTTTTTGTCAACAGAAGTATTGAATAGGAATTTTTTTTTGGTGGGGGGGGGGGTAGCAGTTTTTATTAGAGCGTGCTCGCATGACTATATACATTGCCTAAGGGTAGAGTGGTCACATGGTCACATATAGTTTTCCACCATACTGCCAAAAAAGTATCCCTTCAATATCTGCATGCAATTCACTGTGGTATTGCAAAAAGAGCAGGGTGCCAGTGTCTCAGGGTCTTCGAGGTGTGCCAAGCTGACCATGACCAATCAATCAAGCCTAAAATACCTCATTGACCCACTGGTGCTTGGTCTGTTTGGATCCTAGACTCAGCCGGTTGCAGAAATGGCAAGTTGACTGGGTACAAGTGAGTTACAGAAAACTACCCATAGACTGGATGTAACCTAAACCTTTTTTATTCATTTTAATTGCACGCTCATTCAAGTGTACATTGTTCCTCATTCTCATTTTCCTTTGATGTTTGTTACAGTCGACAATACATAATTTCACATTACAACATCTCTTATTCTAAATAACAAAGCTAACCATAGCTCTATCTAATTTAAAGGTTGCCATTGAATAATTACTTTAATGAAATGTATTCCTCTCATAACACGTTTCTCTCGATAAGTTCAATAACTAGATTTATTATTCAGCGAAACTGAAAGCAATGATCATTCAATATACACACTGGGCCTTTTAAAATCGTTTCTGATTTAAATTCAGGTCTACTGACCAAACGAAAGGAATATCAAGTTATCCCATAATCGCCATTTCAGGAAGCCAGTTGGCAAATAAGCAATTATAAAGGGTATATAATCGCAATCAATTATTTTTTTGCTTGTACCAACATACATGTCAGATTAGTTTCCCCTGATAATGCGAGCTGCGTCTGAGCAATGGTTATAATCCAGCTTTGGCCATTTCCCATAAATCCTCAGCAGGACTGTTATTGAGAACCAGACCTAATTCCTCTTTCTTAGTGTCGCATGTTGTACTCGATATGGATCGGGAGGTGGTACTCCTATTACTGAGCGCAGGCCACACGCTCATATACTCTGTCTAACGGTTAGAGTGTTCACATAGACTTCCAGCTTGCTGCAAAAATACTAATCCTTCACCATTTACATGCTAACACTGTGACATTGGGAAAGGAGCAAAGGGCCAGTGTCTCAGGGTCTTAGAGGCATGCCCGACTGACCATGACCAATCACTTTATTGACTCACTGGTGCTTGAGATATATCTATTTGAACCCTGGTCACTTTCTATTTAAAAGACATTTAAACAGCTGTGGTTGCAGAAAAATAGTTAGAGAGAACTGGATCGGGTATTGTATAAATAAACTATACTCCATGAGTGGAGTATTGTTTATTTTACTATTCGAGTGCAGTTCTGGTTTATCTCACACCTTTCTAGGCATTAGAATACCATCACATTTTAGAATAATTCAAATGACTTGCAAATCCAGTTCGTAACCAATAGATCTCCATGTGGATGTCTTGTCTGCTCTCTGAAACTCTGGCCACTAAATTATGATGCCATCCCGCATCACTCTGCCACGACAACCATGGTAAGTATTGTCACTTTATGTGGGTGACCGTTGTGTATAATCTTTTTTATGTTATTCCTATGGCTAAACTTGTACCAGGGATGAGATAATAGGTTATTCTCTCGTGCAACTCACGAGTGCGACGTTTATTGTCCCATTACAGGTGTAATTATCATATGATGGGAAATATAACATCTGAACATTTCTGCATTTCTGTCAATGGAGAGAGGCAGATTTTTGTTCTCCAATTTTTCATTTTTTTATATCATATAAACTTTTATATCTATGAAATATAGAGTTTGTGTTTCCTGTGGGCCCGTATTCAGAGTGCATCTAGGTGAGACTTATGATGGTAGGCGCATTTTGTATATCATTCTAACCTGGGCTTTCCCATTGCCTAAGACCTCTAAATCTATGTATTTATAAATCATATACTTTACCTCGGATTATATAAAGTAAAACCTTTCTGCTCTGGCCTCATACATGTTATTCACACATCGCATTTCCACTTTGCTTGCCAAGTGCCCCCCCCCCCCCCCCCCAACCACCTGGTTTTCAGAATTAATCCACACTCCAATCCAGGCTTGCTCCTGTAAGTCGCTTTAAAGGCGGTGCGGCGGCGGGCGGCGGGGGTTAGTATCCGGCAGCAGGATGGTTGTCCGGGTGGTGCTCCTCGTGGTCAGTCTAATTGTCGTCTGCTCGGCCGGCTCCAGTCCGCTGGACGCCGCCCGCGTCGGACCCTTCTCCAAGGCCGTTCTCCTGGGCCGCGGCCTGTCGCAGCAGAAGAGGGGATTCTACAACAATGGTCAGTGTTTTACCTCCTCCAAACTGTGTATCACGATCATGTAGATGCTGTGTACACGCAATAGGAATATCACTTTGTTAGCCACCTGATACATAGTGTCGATAGAAAACACATGGTCAGCGTGTATCTACATACCCGGAGCATACGGATATGTTGTTTATCCTACACCTAATAAAAACCGCCATAGGCTTAACACAGGCAAATTTGATGTGGCAGGCCGTGACATAAAGTGTTTTTTTATGCCACTAGAGTAATAACAATATTGACCAATCAGAGAGGAGGATGTCAGCTACTAATTCTGTTGGTCTTTGAGTCAATATTTATCTTTTAGTAATACAAAAGCATAGACGGGGTAGGATAAATACGAAACCGAACTCGAGTTAGACTTGTCAGTGTCTATGCCACTCTGGTCAGGTCTGCTACTCACTACACTCGGCTACGCCTCATGTAGTGATAGACGACCTGGCCGTCGTGGCATAAACACTGACAAGTCTAACTCTCGTTCGGTTTCTACTAAATGTTCCGGGTTGCAAAAGTCGGCGCATACGGAAAAATAGTGCGTATGGCAAAATAGCGCATAACTAAATGAACTAATATCAGTGCCTAACTTGTCAGGAAAAGGCAGATAATAAATACAACTGGTCTCAGATAAAACACATTGCAAGCTCCTTGTAGTTGCCTCGGCGCAATATCCTCGCATGCGCTCGGATGTTACTACGTGTCAACTCATCGGAGCATACAACCACTAGTATCTGAAACCAGTCAATATTGTGTATAAATTCTAGAATATTGATGGTAGATTTGGGGTTGCTTTTCTTCAATCCGAGCTTCGCTCTTTTTATCTTTTTTTTATATCAATCTTTAAGTATTAAGAAGTTGTACCTGAGGACGCTCCAACGCCCGAAAAGAGGATGGCCGCAATACCTGCGTTAATTACGTAGCGATTCAAACATATGGGATCGAGCTCTAACCGTAAACTTTAATAGGTATCTGAATTTTTCTCACCCCTCACATTGACAAGTTGGCTAACATGTGTGACATAATCCCCCATTGAGTATTTTTGTCTAAATACTCCATGGACATTGAGTGCAAGTTCCTGATGTTAAGTCTATGGGGAAGAAATACCAGGTGATGTCTCTCGTTATTCAACAGGTTGTCCCTTGGAAAAGTGCTGGGATGTCTTCTACAAAAATGCCTTCAAAAACATCGAAACTTGCAGGTAACTATGCTTTGCACTGAAATAGCCATGTATAAAAGCTTCAACACTGCGACAATAGTCTACATATAAATATATAAATTGTTCTTTAGAGAATAACGTATATGTCAGGGGACCACAATAAACAAGTACACGACAAATAAGCCACAATACTCCACATCTATAAGGAGGCTAAGCCATTAGCTGGAACTCTATCTCAAGGCTGATAGAGTTTGTGTATGTGTTTGTGTATGGGTTACATAACTACTCAGGTACAGACTTAAAGAACACTAGCCAGTATGCAACTAGGAACAAATGGTGTGTGTTGTAGTTACTTCTTATTCCCATTGTTATCATTGTTGACCTAAGGGGCCTTCGTGGTGATCTTCGTGGTAATGATAAAATCAAACTTAAAGTAATAAAACCGAATACTCAGAAGCGCTTGCATTCACTACTGTAAACTAGTAAATTACCTCGAGACGAACAACATCCAACGTTTGCCCAGAAATGTGCACCATCAGTTTTAAAGAAAATGTAAAACATTGGCTAACGCTTCAATAACGTCTTCTTGTACGGATAGAATTATACAACTTTGAACATTGATCATAAGATCGTAGTTTGCAACTAGAACTTCATTGATTAACCTGTAGTGTCCTTTGTTGTAAGGCTTACCACCAACAACGCCGATTCTGGTCATTATAGGGCTTACGATGGACTTCCCGACACAGCTCATTGCGGACCAAAAACATAAACCATGCTCATGATTCAATCCGTGTATCAATTAAGACCTGAGGCAGAGTTCTAAGATTGAAATATACTATCATTTTGGAAATAATGAATGAATCTGAATAATCTTTTAGAGTTATTTACAACATATTATGATGTTACTTTTCAGACAATAAAACAATCAAATTGAAAAAAATAATTGTAACAGAATCATTATTTCAATATGAAAACTACTATTTCCAGACCTTTAAACTTAATCAAATACTATCATATTTACACCGGTTAGATATCCATATGCGGTCTACCTAATTTCTGAATTTCATAATTTTCTACCAAGTATTTGACCTGCAAGAGATATTTTTCCGTTGAATCCGCTACCATAGGCTACGAATAGCTACACAAAATCCAATATGTTTGATTTTATTGGGTGCTCTACAACTGGCGTTATCAATCAAAGCCTATCGGTATGCAATCGTGAGGTATTATAAAGTGGATCGCAGTAACCTGTTCCACTGCTACGATTTTTTCTGACCTCACAATAGAACCGGTTTAGTTTCGAAATGTCAATCGTAAGGCTTATCGGGACCAGAATCGGCATTGGTGTGGGTGAATTTTAAAGATCGGTGGCTAATCGGGAGCGTCATAGAGTATTCTGCCAGGAAAATCACTCTCTAATGTGTGATGTTCAACAAAAATTTTGAAATTTTGGAATTAATTCCAAAGTGAAGTATTCAAGTACAACTCAAACAACTGCCCAAGTTTGGTTTGGTGATCGGCTTTATTAATGCAGCAGGGTACAGCGTTTCGGCGTGGAGTTGCCTTTGTCAAGTCAATTGGGAATTAAGTAGGGGATACAGAGGCATGCTTACAAAGTAAATATTACGATTCTGACTTAAGATTAAAAGCCTCAAATAAATCATTTTATAATTTGACTTGAAACCGAGCCTCTGTATCTGAAAAAAAATGCAATCCTGATTATATATATGCTGTTAAATTTTTTTTTAATAATAATGCAATATTTCCTGAATAATAATGCACTATGTATTCAAAAATAAAAATGCTACCTCAAGATCCGCATTGGTATATCATGACCAACATGAGGACCTGGATCACCTTTTTAGACCTGAAAACTTAGTTGTGTAGGGAAGTGGCTTGTCTAGACATCTATGATATGGACCTTCCCGTTAAGTCTACGATTTGGGACTTTTTGTATCCGATCTGGAGGTTTAATTACTAGACCTGACTCTCTTCATCGCTGTCGTTGATTGCAGAGACTCCTTGTCGGTGCTGAAGGAGTGTCTGAAGACGGAGCAGCGGTCGGCCGACATGTGTGTCTGTAACTTCGACCAGGTCCAGCGCAGTATGCAGGAGATCGACGGCCAGATGTGCGAGTCCATCTTCAACACAAGTCAGTGCGCACACTTCCTTCTTCTTTTTTTTCTTTTTTTTTCTTTTTTACAAATTTTACTTTTCGACAATCACTTTCACCTACAACAGGTGTTGCTCAAAGAAATAGTCGTTCGACTTTAATACAACACAAAAATGTTACATATTCAGGAGTTGTTTACACTCAGCATATTTCGTTTACAAAGTCGACTGTCATCCAGTCAATTAACAAGGTTGCTTGTTTTTTAACCATTCTCATTTCATTCCAGAAATGTTACCATAGTGAGAACCACTCTATATTATAAATTCGGTCGCCCAACCATTACAGATTTCTAGTATCAGCTTTAGAGCATCATCATATAGATCACATTTTGTGAATATTACCTCAAGCCAACTTGCCACAGGTTTCATCCATCAATACTGGTGTGGTCACTCGACCACCTATCAATTTTTGTTCAACTATAATAATTCGAGAAATCTGAATCTAAGAATACACGAAAACAGGGTCTCTTTTTAGGGAATGTAAACAAAATGATTTTGGACGTATATCTGCGCTGCATCTAATACTACACCACAGGCTGCAGCATCTGTAACTCATCAAATGGGATGCAAATGCTGAGCTCATGGACATGGAGATGCAATTCAGTACTGCTCTGCATAAAATATTATGGGATGGCTCCACAGTGGGTTTACCAATTTTTAATCAAATATACTTTCAAAGTTTGTTTACTACATATGGCAAGTTTCTGTGTATAATTAGCAGGGTTTAGTATAGGAAGAGGTGCAGTCATGAATCTAATTCATGGGTAACTATCAAGTTGCGTTTATATATACATCTGCGCACGTCCGTCCAACGGTTACTGACCTCTCCTCAGTGTATCGTAAATAAACCACATTTCACGGTCGTCAAAAATATGTACGGCCCAGTGTGACATGTACGGCCCGCTTTGACACGGCTATCGGGTGGTAGATATAGGACAAAAGGCCTCGAACGGCAAGGGCTAAGAGTTCACTAACTACGTTTTATCTTAAAACTGCGTTCAGCAGGAAACCTCAGGTCTGTTGTTGACGACGGCTGTTCTTGCAGATTATGGGAGATGCGTGAACGCCAAGACGGAGGCGTGTGCCGGTAAGATGAAGGAGGTGACGGACCTGATGAACGGCGCGTCTCCCCCGACCGCCGAGCAGCGGACGTACGTAGACCGGTCTCCTCCAGACCCACAGTGATAAAAACCGTCTTCATCATGTACCCGGACAGCAGGCGTACACCATGATGGGCTGATATAACAACCCCTTATAAATACAAAAACCTGCTTTATGTTAAGATTGATACATTAACGTTCATATCGCTGATAATTGTACAGACTCATAAACAAAGGTGTCGCAGGGGTGTGTACAGAAGCACAGGGTACACATGCAAGATTAATGTGGCGTTTCCATCTGCCGACTAAAGACCAACCGATAATTTTCACGCTGTATAAAAGTCGGTCGGTGGTTCTCCTTGTGAAAAGTTGGTGGCACATAATAGGTGACTTGCACTGCAAAAATGCATTGGCTGCTCACCGACCTTTGGTAGTAAAATGCATCTAGGAACAGTATGCTTTGATTTTGTTAGTGGGTGCAGAAGTCAGTCGGTGGTGCCATATTGCAAAAGGCAGGAGAGAGTTTCCACCTAACGATTATTGCACTAAAAGTGGCCCATAATCCGAAATGACATAATCGGTGCTAATTATCGGCAGGTAGAAATGCTGCAATAGACTACAACTAATGGTTCTGTAGACAGTTGGCTGTAAATCACGTATAGTTGATGTGTGGTAACACACGAGTGTTAGTAAGTGTATTACGAAGTCGTTTACAAAGCCTCCTGTCCTCAAAACCATCGTATGTTGTATTTGCTATGTTTTGCTATGTTTTTGATATGTCCCTAGACCACAGGTGGAGGGACATATATGTATGACAGAAAAGGCAGAGGCGGCATCCCTACAGTCATTATGTTATATCTTATCATTATGTACCTAAAAATATTCAAATGCTTTTTTAGTTCCTTATGTAGCCGTAGATATACTGCCTGTTGACCCAATGTTGGTGGTCATTCACTACGGGCACAGTGCACCCGAACATTATCTAAGCTGCACCCCTAACAGCGATTAGTATTTCATACATGTTCGTGTATAGGCATTTGATACTAATTCTCGTGTTTTGTGACTTATCCTGCACCGTTCCCGTGTCGTTCAGTTCTGTCCATGCTGCGGTCAAGTCCTGCCTAGAGGAGGTGATAAACGATGGCCTCTCCACCGCTGGCTGCGAGTATTTCTTCCCGAAAAGTGCCGGGGATCTAGATTTTGCCCTCAACTACATGGCCACTGACGCCTGGGGCCAAGGTGAGTTACGTGGGTTGTTTTTAGCTACAGCTCCTTCTATATTCTAAGATCTAATGTTATTTACATTTATGATATTTTTAATAATATTTTACATTTACATTTATAATATTCTCTTACTTTTATAAATAAAAGTAAGAGAATATCATAAAAAATTATGTATTTGAGCAATTGGTATTTGATCAAGAATCAAATATCAAGAATGTTTCAATAAACCTGGAGAATGAATTTAATAGTTGTTTTTAAGTATCATTACTAGGAATATTATTCAAGATATAGAAGTCTATATGTGTAAACAAATGGAAACTAATATTGCTAGATTCTCTGTGGTTTCACTGCATGGTGTAACCGATGGGGGAAACTGGTGTGGTCTCATGGTAGTTAGTCTTGAATAAAGATTGGTGTATTTTTTAAAGTTGTTTACTGTAGCTGGTCAAAGATCAGTACACATATAAACTGGTTTACTTACTCGGCCATCAGCGATTGACAGAAATTACATTTGTATTGTATCGCATAAAGTGTGAAGCAATATTGAATATACAATTTGTATATTCCCAAAAGTGAGATTAGAATGATAGGTTCGTTTAGTTTTTCTTACTATCATATACCTACGCCGGTAAGTCACAGATACCAACCTCTGCTACGGTATTAGTATTATTGTGATACTGCACAGTATGCTGGTATAGAAATGCACATACTTTAAATACGCAATTGGCGCGAGTGAGTAGAGCAGTGTATGGAATAACTGATAACACAGAAGAACATATAAGATATCACCGTAAGAAATGCACAGAAATAATAGGAAAATATCATCATCATTATAATCAAGAAAATATAATTATTAGATACATTCTAATTCTTTTTTAAAGATATCAAACATACAACCTCAGAGTGACTTCTGCCATGCGAAGACACTCTGGACAATGGCTTGACATAGTTATGTTTTGGGCAAATATTTCAATATTCATTTTAATTTGGAGGTATATGATAAAATTAAAACATTTTTACACAACTGCCATTGAGCATATCTATATTATTTTTTCTGATTGAGTATATAATTTGATACATGATATTGAAGAATGTGTCTATTTCTCTAGGTTGTGAGGACATGACGCACATCGTCGGGCTATGTCCCAGCCCTAATGCCAACTCCGTATCCGACTGCAGGTAAGAGAGCCCCGCGTTTACACGAGACGAATATAGGCGACGGTTCATCAGATCTGATATCACATTGACTCAATTTACATTTATGTAGCCATGCGATAGCATTCATTACTACATGTACCACATTATAGAATATGCAGGGAAATATGACAATGACAATATATAAATGTATTATGATAGTGTAGAGTTTGATATACATCTCAGATCCTAGTCTAAAACCCACCGAATTATGATATACATATTTGAAAATGGGGAATGGTGCTATGCCACTTAAGTAGTATGGTCCTTTGAATATTTTCAAAATATGACCTACATACGATTGATATCAATGTATAATTGACATTACTTATACATATATAATTAGGCCTCCATTTGCTAAACGCGTAACTATATCATCGCCACCCGGGGCGTGGCCTATTGTCGCCTACGTCAATAGTTCGATTGATGCGCGACAGTTGGGGATATCACTCACTCTGCCTTAGTGAATTGCACGAGCAGGACCTATAATTTAATTTTTAACGTGTGGAAATGTCCTTCTTCTTCAGTTCATTCAAAACAAACTCGTACGATGCTAATTGAGTACAACCATTCAGTATTTCACAATATTAAATGGTTCAAAGATTATTTTCACTAATGAAAGATGGTTTCATTATTTGTAATTAAAGGAATGATACCAAATAGTGTTTTAGAAAGGTTTTATAATCAAAATTGCTAATATAAGATTAGATTTTCCATGTACTCACAAATGACAATATCGGAATAATCAGACAGTGGTGTAAATAATGGTAAATAAGCATTTGCATTTTACACATACAGAAGTAGGCGTATATATGCAAGACACCCAAGAAGCCTCATCTACACTGAGATTAGACTTACGTAAACTCAAATGTTGTCCCATGTTTGTTCTGGGAGGTATTCTTTAGTAGTGACGATCGTTGATAGTGACCGTTTCCATTGCACGGTCGAATTATGATACCTGCGTATGTGTGACACATCTATATCCAAATAGGTCTTAGACCATCAATGATCGTTATAACCCAACGGGTCTATGCAACACCTCGTCTATGAAACACCTCCCTGGCTGTTTTCAGTGATAACAACAGCGACGTACAGGACTTTGTGAACTGCGCTAAGAAGGAGCTGAGCAGTCAGGTGTGTCAGAACTTCCTCTCCAACCTGACCCAGGGTCTGAAGACCGTCAAGGATGCTGCCTGTGGCCAGATCAGCAAAGGTGAGTTACAAGGAATTGTTAGAATCATTTAATGTAATATGACCAAAGATGATATAATTATATACTGTGGTATATTATAATGTCATTTATAAGCCATTTTCTGCTGGTCGACGAAAATGGCACCGATTTATTGAGTTCTCCTAAAAGTCGGTCAGTGTTGGCCAAAGACTGAACGTTGGTGTCTAAAAATTAGCGAGGATGTAGTGTATGCCTCATTTCTGCCTCATTTAACAGGTCCATACGAACATAACTGTCCTCCAAAAACAATAACCGATACCGACTAGGTTATTCAGGTCAGTTTGGATGATCTTTAACGGGGTCGTTAGAAGTACAAAACATTTTTTGAAACTTTCATCTTTCCATTTCTCCCCTCGTCTGGGAGGAGACTTTGTTATATACGATCAATTATATGGCAACAGATGGATAAAAGGTGAAAGTCATCGGCTTCTCAACAATTCAGATTTACCGCCCTATATAAAAACTGATAGTTTTAGGTCACGAGAATGCAACAAAGACCACGATAAGATCAAATTTTCTATCGTTCTTAGTTCTAAAAGCACCTCTCAGGTGGTAGATCGGCCGTTGCCGAACCTGGCAAAACCTTGTAAATGTTAAACCCTAATAGAACCGATAAGAAAAACAAAAAGAAACTGTTGTTTATTGACCAATTTTTTTTATATTTTTCTCCTCCAGTTCAGGAAACGATCTCCAAGACGTGTGGCGCGGACCAGAAGCGTCGTGAGATCGTCAGAAGCCTTCTCAAACTGCTCACCTCCAAGCGGAAGTGACGTCATCGTGGTGCATGATGGAGGGATCTATGCTATACACCAGATACTCGATTCAAAATCGTTTTAGAAAGTTTTTTTTAAAATTTTCGTTTATGTTATGAAATAAAGACTCTCATATTCGTTTCTCATTCAATATTCCATGGTTTCCTCATTTGAATATCAGCAACAGCAAAATAGCATGTGCATCCAGAGACAGAAGCAATTTAAAGAATGTCTTAAACTCCTTAATGTCCTCCTAATGTCTTAATGTAAAATGATACTTCGAACATGTAAAAGATGTTTGCTTTCTATGTCAATTCATCAGTATCATGCAGTTTCTTCTCTCAGAAAAGATCCTTCTTAATACCCACAGGAATATGACCTGTTTTGAACTGCTGGCCATTAGACTTTTTATCAGACTGTATTAACTACTACCAACCATGTAGTATAGTCCCGAGGCTACCTTAAGAGATCAACTAGAACACTTGAGGTATAGTTACAAGTTCTACGACAGATTATCTATTCACATATAAATCATCGAATTATATTCAGATAGGAGCTGGCGGTACAAACAGTAAACCTGACCCTACTGCGCAGTTATTGGCGAACTAATTTACCAATCAGAATCCAGTATTAACTCACCAATGAATGCCTGTGGTCATGTTCCAGTCCAGTGAACTAGCTGACCACCATGCCACCATGTGGGAGTATTATGGACTGATGTGAATTCGTGATACTTGAAATCTATGATTTTGTCCATATACATATTTGATCACTACAAATTAAATAAGGAGTCTGGAGATGGAGAGACAATTGTTTATTACTAAGTAAAGATAGGCCACAAATCTGATTAGCGTGGCAATAGTAGTAGCTGTCTTGTGGCGATATTTGCATCTATCCTCGTAAAGGCATGCACCGCTTCTCACAGAAATGCTGCAGATCTCATCTGGTTCCTGCACTTCTCTTGCTTGTGGCTCCTGTTGATGTAGATGTTGTGGGGATACCACCAAACGGCTGCTTCTGTTGCTGTTGGGGGGTACATTTGGGGGTTAGGGATATGGCTTCAATCGATGACACCTTGTCCCCCATTTATACTCATTTTGAGCTTGTAGTTCCTTGTACCTGGTATTGAGATTTGTACCAACTGCAAATCAAATATCCTCGCCAGCTTAATACAAACACCTACACAGCGTATGACAAAGAGTCCTCTATTCTCTTCCTCGCTCGGTCCCCTGAGTGGCTGGTAATGGACCCTGATATTCGCTGCTCCCCGCTCAAATTGTGAAATGTACACTGGCCCCTGCTCGTCGTGTGTTAGCACCATCATTCCGTCCTCCGACTCAGGTAACTTCATGGAATTCTTCATTTTTAGCAATGCGAAGGTTCACATGTTCCGGCACTTAGTCCGTGACGTTGAGCGCCTTCTTACCGCTGGGCCGTATGGTCAGTAGCACTGCCAGGTTATTACTGCTATAGATCTCCACTTCCCCTGCTCCAAAAGAGTGTTGAGAGCGCGGGCGTGTGTAGAGGGCACAAGCCATCAGGCCGATTTCTCACCCGATCAATTGTTCCTGGGCCCTTAAGAGGAAGCTCACGTTTTGAAATTTATCTTTTTCTGAAACTAATAGTTTAATAAATGACCATTTTCAAAGATTTTAGAAATTCTAGGGCAGCCGATAACAATCGGCGATTGTCTGGCTACGGAGACGCCTACCATCGGTCCAGTGGAACACACCCTTTGGCGAGTGACAGCCCTGAAATGGGCCAGGCATAGACGCTCACAGCTAACCGCCCTGGCACCCTCTATCATCTCCTATTCAAACTCATATATAGTCTATATATCTCCGTATAAACATTGAATAGCTAAGACAAGGGCGGTACTTTACAACGTGTTAGAGAGATTATTACGCATTCGAGGTTGAGGTTAAGAAAATAATCCTACTTTAAAAGAACGCCCTACAATGTCATATGACTATCGTAGAACACGACCCCTGTGTGGATAACCGTGGTCCCGTTGGGTTTGAATCTTCCCTAATATGGAGTTAATGTCTCAATTCCTCGTGGAAGGTTAATGGGATCATATTTAATGAGGATACAAATATTTAAACTATGGTTTCAAATCAATCTAGAAATATTTCAGGGAACCCTCTTGACCCTGCCAGGTAAAGCGGGATTCACACGTAAAAACTAGTGTACCTGAGACGGGTGTACTTTCCCCAAGTTTCAGAAAATTCTCCTGTGGTACAGAAATCTTAAGGCAAGGCGCCAATCTTTGCGTTTGCCAGTCCCCAGAAAAATTCCGAATTGCATTCACATGGAAAGACACATCTGGTACATAGTCTCAGTCAAAGTCCCTATGAACACTCACCCTCAGTCTCAATTACCCTTTAAGTGAGGGGTGTGGAAAAGATGTGATCCCATTTGCTGGCTTCATATTGGCTTGGTTGGGTCCAATGAAAATGCCACTATGAATTGTAAACATGTTTAAAATCAAAATCTCTTGAAATTCCCTACTTCGTTAAGCGGGATTCACACGATGGGATTCATGTACCTTATAGTGTGTTTGTCTGAGACAAATCCTGCTGGATTCTGAACTCGAATATAATATCTTTGTCTAAATTGTAGGGTTCTATTCCCCTGTGACATGCATTTTCCCTAACATTGTTGGCAGCATTTTCCCCTAAAAAGGAACAGAATCTCTTGATATTTTGAACCCTGTGAGGTACATTAATCCCACCGTGTGAATCCCACTTTACAGGGTGTTTGTCTGAGACAGCTCCTGCTGAATTTCTGGACTGGAACGCAATCTCCTCGTCTGAAAACAGGTGTTGCCGTTCAACGCAGCCTAACACTGATGTGTTTAATTAGGCCATCGCTCAGACAACCACGGCCCAGGGTGGCCACCTACCCATAGAAACACATAGCAACCACACCTGTAGGGTGTGAACTGTGGGTGAGATTGCTGAACTGTTGATTTTTGAATAATGAGAATGTTGGAACACACCAGGACATTATAATCTGGTTCATTTAAACTTAAGAATTAATAATTTGCTCAGTATTTCCCCAGATACAGATAGGCATATGTTTGTTAGGCCCGCCAATACATAGCACAGCTGTCTATGATGTTCCTGCGTTATCTAAATCATATTTGAAGTAATAATGGGGCAATATTCATGTGTAACCCACCAAAATGGAGCTGGAATACCATGGAATTCAATATAACCACTGGACTTTCTCTGGAAATAATCTAAACGGGTATTATAAACATATTCGCCATCACACCCAGCCATCCCATGCTAAACAGTACGTTGCCATGCATCAGTGGTCAACCTTGGTATGAAAACGCCAGCCTTGGTATGAGGATTGTAGTTACTACACCTCCAGCAGCTGTATGTAAGGCCCATCTTCCACTCAGTTCCCAATACTCTACGATATACCTTACGATGCCTGCATCAGGGTGTATCCTCGGGTGTATAGACTACATATTAATGCGTGTATTCCACCAACTAGATGCTGGCCCAGGCGGGCATGTATACAACAACCACACAGTGTTTGCCAGCAGATCCGGCCTTGAGGAGGTATGGGCCGGCTTGGTGGAATCGCTCGGCGGTGGTTTCGGCAGGCGCCGGGCCTTGGTTGGCACGTGAAATTGGCATCTGTTGGGGTTCTTGTTCGGGTTGCCGAGCGTTTGACGGGGCATCTGGCCACCTGCCGGCTGAAATACTGTTCCACCAGCTAGATTTTGAACCTGGCGTCCCTTCCAGCCAAAAATAACTGAACTATTACACTGACCATACACCAACCGACCGGCTGGAATTGGTGGTTGCGGTGGAAGAGCACTGCACCGAGATGCTTGAAGATGCATCATAAGGCCTACCTTTAACCGTAGCGTATCGGGAGCTCAGTGGACGCCGGGCCTAAGTATAGAGTGTTCGTCTACAGGTACCTTACATACAGTAACACACGTCTACAAAAAGTCAATCTCCGTAGGCCCTTGTCCGAAATAGGTGAATTCAATTTAACAAATAAAGAGTAGCTTGTGAACGCGGTGGGCGATCTTCCACCTGTAAGAACCGTTGTGTGTTAACACAATTCTAAGATAAAAACCACGCAGCCGCCTCTGGGTGCGTGCGAGTCGGCGCCGCAGACGACGACGACGACGACGCGGGGTTTCTCTGCGTGGGCGATGCGCGCGCACCGAGCGGCGGGCGGCGGGCGGCGGGCGGCGTCTAACTCGATCCACCGACTTGACGCCTGACGTGGGGTTTCCTCGTTAAAGAGTTGCGTCGGTGACGTCAGGCTCCCTGCTCCCACCTCTCAGCCCCTGGCGTAACGCAGTGGACGAGCGTTAAAGGCGCATCCTACCGTACACTGTGGCGCCACCTGGCGACTTTATGCACTAACAATTACCAATTCAAACCTCTCCCTTTGGCTTATTCTAAAACCAAATTAGTGTAATCTAGAATATCATCCAGTTTGAACTAAACCAATAGATAAATTAAGCCTATTTATGTTTGATTGATTTGAAAAGGAAATGTACTGAGAAATATAGTTTTCTTCAGTATCTCTCAATAACAAGGACGGTGACCTATGATTTTTAAAAACGTAGATGTGTGGAACTCTACATTTGCTATGTTTTTTTTAAGTTACATGGGTTTTATTTTGTGCAAAACAAAGAATTTCTCTGTGTTCTAATATATTATCATCATTTCATCTAAAAAAACTTCCATGGTGACAACCATTTTGAAGTTAGATATATATGTATCATATCCGACTTTCCGGAAGGTCACATAAGTTTCAAGACAAATCGTCCGAGATGCCTTTAAAATCCATCAAAGTGTGAGTTGCTCCCTGAGACTGGTGACCTGTATAAACAGGGCGAGCTGCTCGCGGTCAAGTCAAGGGTTGCGTGTGGATGGGACCACTTTCTGCCACCGTGTATTAAACACTGCAATCTGTGAGTGAATGTCCACGCTCTGGTGAGGTTCTAATCGGTCAGTCTACCTCCAGCTCCTACCAGGACGGTGGTCCAATGATTAACGTGATCCCATATCAGAGTGAAATTATCGGGAAATCGGAGAGGAAATCATAACAAAGATACAACTGATATCTTTCTAATTACCAGGATATAACTGTTTCTTCGGATCTTGTCTGTTGTTACAGAAGCACGTCCATAAAACAAGGAGGTTAGATTCCCGCCGACATGCAGCGTCCCGTCCCGTCAGGCGCCATGATGACCACTCCGCGTCTCTGTGGCCTCGTTCTCGGCGTCTTCCTGACCTTCTTCCTGGTACCGGAAGTGAGGACCGGCATGCCGTTTCCGCTGGTTTCCTACGATCGGCGGTCTCCGACGCTTCTTCGCTTCCCACCTCGCTACCCGTGTTCCCGGGTGGAGGTCAGGATAAAGGTAGGTTTTGTTTAACATAAAACCGGGCTCCCACTGTCCCGACACACTACGAAAAGTTCTACGATTTAGCAACGATAAGTCATTTTTCAATCGTAGAGCTATCGGAAAGGCTCTGTCGGAATGTGCGTCGCAGTGTTTTGGAACGGGTTTTGCGGGAATAAAAAAACTGACCACGGTACCGACACGACATAAGAGGTGCGCCAACGCATATATATGCAGGAAATACTTCTTGTAAATGTGTTCCTGAATATGTACAAAAGACCATAGGAACAGGTATAGTATATGTGTTTATATATATAATAATATTTAATTCTTGAAGGGCGGCCGCCTATGGCAGAACTACACGCTTAGAGACCGCTAGTTGTGGCTATGTACACTTCTAGGGGGCAGGGGCATTGTCCCTCTGAATTCGAAGGTTTATCGCGTGATGTATATATGGATTCAATAACGAATCCATTCGATATTTACATGGTATCGCCAAGTAGAAACGCCGCAATAGATGGTTCTGTGGACAGGTGGTCGTAAACCATGAGTAGTTCACGCGTAGTAATACATGAGTGTAACATTGAGGCGTTTGCAGAGCCGCCTGTCCTCAAAACCCTCGTTTGTTTTATTTATTATCCACATTGTGAATAGATTACACTCTGGAATTGACATATTATAGGTAGGTATTGGAAATGCCGTACTCGGTGGTCATAATCGGCAGATGGAAACGCTGCCTATGTTCTACGTCCATCGCGGTGCCCCGCTACTCCTACTACAGTGTAAACGTAGCCTAACCCGTTATAGAGCTGGTGGGAGAGGATACTGTGTATCAAATAAGGGTTGTGATTGAAATAAGATGTAAACATGCTAGTAATAGTAGTATCCTCGGTCTGAATGATATATGGCGAAAAGAATATGATACAGAAAAGGGCGATTACTAAGATTGTGTAACGAATATGGCCAGAGAACCTGAATTTGTGGGCATAAACGGACATTAAATCTGGGAAGGCCGTGGAATGGATGATACTCAGAAATTGTCAGGCCAATTGAAAACGAAATGTATATCTGAACTGTCGCCTAATTAAGCAAAAATTGCAAATGTGAAAGTAATATACATTACTGCATGAAACTTGGATCTCCGTACAGTTTGATAATAAAGACGACCAAGGCGTCAACAAAGAAGGGAGGGAAAAGACGTGCTGTAAACTGAATGTATTTCTTTGAAACTGCAGCTTCCGGTTCCGGGGTGCGGCGCGGTGTACCTGCGCACGCACGCGTGTCGCGGTCACTGCCGGTCGGTGTCCTTCCCGGAGTGGGCGGCGTACAGCGAGTCCATGCACACCGTGCGCTTCTGCTACTGCTGTAAACCCACCACAACGGTCAGTACATGGATCTTATTGGCTCTTTTGTCTTGTACAATGTGCTTTGTGTTGGTTTATTTGCCAATAAAGGGAGGGACCGTCAGCCCTACACAGCTGGTTACCATCGGTCGTTCTGATCAGCCTGTTCTGAGGTTTTTGCGTTTATGTATCTAGCAGTGGAAGATATTTCCCACGAAAGAACTGTACTATTTATAACTAAAAAAACTAAACCTAAGTATTGAATTCGCTTCGGTGAAAAATAAGCCGTACAGACATTGTCTATAGGGCACATAGCTATTGTGTTATGGAAGCGGCGATCTTGCCCCCCGACATTAAACAAAATACCAGGTGGCGGGTACAGAACTTTATCAATGGATTTATTAAAAAGAAACTTTTGGGTTTGAAATAAAATTATTTTAGCCTCATCTCATGATTATCTATAGATTAGGACGGCAGAAAATAGTGGTTGTCTCCCGACTACAGATAAATGGACACAAACAAATGAAATCAGAATAAACTATGGGAAAACAAAAATCATGTGGGTGGGAAATAAGCGAGGATTAAATACTCTGCTAACGGTAAAAATGGGAGGGGTAGATATTCTTGCAGTACACAAATATAAATATTTAGGAATTTGGATAGATAGAAAAATAAATTTTAATAATCAGGTAAATAAAGTAGTTAATGATATAAACCTTAAACTTTTCAGATTCCGAAAAATGAGATACTTACTAAATACTAGTTCTAGTATTAAACTAGCTAAACAGATGATAATACCAACATTAGAATATGCCGACTTTGTATATTACGGCACATTCCAGAGAAACCGAAATCAATTGCAAATACTGGCAAATAAGACACTTAGAAGCGCAATAGGCTGGACCAAGGCGAGAAGTATGAGTACAGAAGAAATTTGGAATATGTGTAAATTGCGCTCTATTGAGCATAGAAGAGCTGGTCACCTGCTGATGCTTATAAAATGGTGGTCGAAAGATTTAAATCATGTGTTTGATGAAGATATAAGGAGAACAAGGGCTGATCATAAAATTAAAATTAAGGTAAGGAAACCAAAGTTAGAAAAGTTTAGACATTCTCCCTTATATATAGGAGCCTCATATTGGGATAGATTAAATCATAAAACGCAGAGGTTGGAAGGGGATAACTTTAAAATGAAAATAAAGGAGGAAATTGGTAAAGTAATAGAGTGAAAAATTACATATTAAGATAATAACAAATAAGGCTGATTAAATAAGATCTAGTATAAGTAATTGGAAGTCAGAAGACTCATTACTTAAATGTGAATCAAAGATGTCAGAAGACACAGTATGTATTTGAAAGTCAAGTTTATTGATATGGTTGAATGTAGAATGAATGAAATATCTGTTGTTTTGTCCTGTACTTGTACATTTTGTCTAGACGCCAACGTGGAAGATCAGCTGGTAACAGTTGAACGCTTGTAACGTCTGAAAATAAACTTGATAAAATAAAAAAAAACAGGAAGATAGCACCACTGTAGTCTGGGTACAACCACTATTATCTGTTTTTCATAATCTAATTATTTATAATCTATAGAAGCTAGAACCCTCTATGGCGGGCCAAACAAAATTCTCTTCATAAAATCCATTGGACACACCACTGCATGTTTTGTTTGACATCTGGAGGGGGGGGGCAAAATGGCCAACTCCACAACACAATAGCCATGTGCTGACTGCTGCCATAACCAGTTAGCATGAAAATTGTAAGAAAATACTTTATAAGAAAACGTGGTTACTGAATCCCTAAGGATGGCTGTTCAAAGTATTTTGTAAATATGTCCCAACACTCTAGGCAGAGGGACGTATAAATGTTGCAGAAGGTTAAGAACGGGACCCTACGGGCCAAGTCTAAGCCATGTTTACTTATTATCATATACATGAACCTAAATAACATAAAAAAACGTCATTTTATTTACTTCGCCGATTCACAGCATGTTGATCCTATGTTGATATTCACTCACTGATTGCACAGTGCGCCCGAACATTATTTAAACTGCACCCCTTGCAACAGGTGGTAGTATTTCATAGACGTTGGTCTAAATGTATATATAATAATACAGGCAGCTCAAAGTTTTGGAATCTGGAAGACGGGTGTTCTGATCAAACAATTTTAATAATGTACCTTTTTAGAGGAAGTGAAAAGGAAGGGGTTGCATTTCAAATTCATTGAAATGAATTTAAGAGACGAAACAATAACACACTGTGTCTGCTCTTATTATTTCTGTGAGCTGTATTTATCGCCCGGTGGTTCTTTGCAGGAGACGATCAAGGGGATGGTGGTTGACTGTCCGGGCGGAGGTCGCTACAGACTCAACATGAAGGCAGCTCGGGAGTGTCACTGTCGTCCCTGTTCTGACGGGAACCCCAACCACGAACAGCCCTACGACTACTAACACACTGCCCCCTACCTACTGATACCATCTACGACTACTAACACACTGCCCCCTACCTACTGATACCATCTACGACTACTAACACACTGCCCCCCACCTACTGTTACCATCTACGACTACTAACACACTGCCCCCCCCCCCCCCCTACCTACTGATACCATCTACGACTACTAACACACTGCCCCCCCCCCCCTACCTACTGTTACCATCTACGACTACTAACACACTGCCCCCCCCTACCTACTGATACCATCTACGACTACTAACACACTGTCCCCCCCCCTACCTACTGTTACCATCTACGACTATTAACACACTGCCCCCTACCTACTGATACCATCTACGACTACTAACACACTGCCCCCCCTACCTACTGTTACCATCTACGACTACTAACACACTGCCCCCCTACCTACTGATACCATCTACGACTACTAACACACTGTCCCCTACCTACTGTTATCATCTACGACTACTAACACACTGCCCCCCTACCTACTGATACCATCTACGACTACTAACACACTGCCCCCCACCTACTGTTACCATCTACGACTACTAACACGCTGTCCCCTACCTACTGTTACCATCTACGACTACTAACACACTGCCCCCTACCTACTGATACCATCTACGACTACTAACACACTGTCCCCTACCTACTGTTATCATCTACGACTACTAACACACTGCCCCCCTACCTACTGATACCATCTACGACTACTAACACACTGCCCCCCCTACCTACTGATACCATCTACGACTACTAACACACTGCCCCCTTACCTATTGATACCATCTACGACTACTAACACACTGCCCCCTTACCTATTGATACCATCTACGACTACTAACACACTGTCCCCCCCTACCTACTGTTACCATCTACGACTACTAACACACTGTCCCCCCCCTACCTACTGTTACCATCTACGACTACTAACGCACTGCCCCCCCCTACCTACTGATACCATCTACGACTACTAACACGCTGTCCCCTACCTACTGATACCATCTACGACTACTAACACACTGCCCCCCTACCTACTGTTACCATCTACGACTACTAACACGCTGTCCCCCCTACCTACTGATACCATCTACGACTACTAACACACTGCCCCCCACCTACTGATACCATCTACGACTACTAACACACTGCCCCCCACCTACTGTTACCATCTACGACTACTAACACGCTGTCCCCTACCTACTGATACCATCTACGATTACTAACACACTGCCCCCCTACCTACTGTTACCATCTACGACTACTAACACACTGCCCCCCCTACCTACTGTTACCATCTACGACTACTAACACACTGCCCCCCTACCTACTGTTACCATCTACGACTACTAACACACTGCCCCCTACCTACTGTTACCATCTACGACTACTAACACACTGCCCCCCTACCTACTGATACCATCTACGACTACTAACACGCTGTCCCCTACCTACTGATACCATCTACGACTATTAACACACTGTCCCCCCCCCCCCTACCTACTGTTACCATGTACGACTACTAACACACTGCCCCCCTACCTACTGATACCATCTACGACTACTAACACACTGCCTCCTATCTTCTGATACTGTGTATGACTTCTAACACACACCCTCCCTCTACATATCGATACCATCTATTACTACTAACACACAGCCCCCCCCCCCCTACCTACTGATGCCATGTATGACTATCAACACACTGTCCCCCTATTTGATGCCATGTACGACTACTAGCACACACTCAGTACTGCAACTACTGATACCATCTTGGATTACTAATACACACCTTCCCTCTATCTACTGATGCCATGTATGACTATTAACACACAGTCCCTACTCTGCCTACTTATACCATCTAGGACTACTAACACTAACCCTTCCTCTCGTTTCAATCGAGATGGGGTCGAGCTCTAACCCTAAACTTGAATAAGTTTCTGGATTTATCTCACCCTTCACATTGACTGGTGGGCTAGCCTTTGTGACATTATCCCCCATTGGATATTTTTCCTATATGTCTCAAGGGCGTTTGATACGAGTTCAATATGTTAAGTCTATGGGGGAAAACACCAGGGGTGAGATAACTACTGAGACACTCTATGACTACTAACACACACCCTCCCACTAACTACTGATATCATCTATGATTACCAACACACACCCTCCCTCTAACTACTCTTAGCATCTAGGATTATTAACACACTCTCCCTCTAACTACTGATACCAACTGACACTCTTCACAAATGTAAGCTATCGGTGTGTGTATCTATAGTGGTTGTATAAGTCACTACTAAAACTAGAAAAATAGAGACACAATCTGTGGCAAAAGTCCTGCAGCTAATGAGACTATCTGAACTTTACCCTAAGCTACTGTAACTGAAAGCATGAAGCATCAGCTTTTCTAAGTATATAGACGCCATGAGTGACAGCTGTGAGCATACTGACATTGTTGTACTTTTTGATATCGTATGGGTTTGTTTAATACTATTATGTTCGTGTTGGTTTTAATTATAGACACGTTTGTAAGCTGAAACACCACTCGTGACTTACAAATCTTACAGTGTGAAAATAAAGCAGAGTATTGTGTGAGAGGAATAACATAAAAAGGATTTTATCCTACCCCGTTTCGACGATTTTTGAATATTAGAAAGTAGTGACATAAACAACACTTTATGTCACAATCGTAACATAAACAAATCCCATGGCGTTTTTCATTAGGGGTTGGATAAGAAGGATTAATGTATAGCATTTGTAACAAATTTACATTAAAAACTTGCATTATTTCATGAAAACCACACTATTCTAAACAATGTAAAAATCCTATATAGCAATAGGGATATATGAACGGAGAGAAGACGTCGGTGTCGATTGAATTATCGTTGTAATTATTGAAAATGTCAAATGGCATCTTCACCTCCCCCGTGAGGGCTCTGCTAGAAGGTATCCTCCTCTTCTGGTGTATTCTTCTGCTACAAAGCTTTGAAACATTTTGCCATCGCAACCTTCATCAAAGAGCAATGTTTTCCTATGGAAAATGTCCAAGTAGCCAGTGGGCTTGTTAAATGATATCATTGTACATGAAGCTCATGTTCTGTACGTCACCGAGACCCAGGAACGAGATGGGTCAACTTTATAAAACACTTAAGGACGACCCTCCGTCGGCTAGTGAACATAATTGAACAATAACCCTCATAGGAGATCTCATTCTACCCTGTTTTTTAAAAGTAAGCAATAAAGCTATATCGATTGAATGTTCGCAGAATGGAGGCATAATATCATATTTATTATTTTTATTTATAAGAAATCTATGATTGCATATCATATCACGTGACTAAACATCTGAATTATGAGTATATTTATCATATACCCGAAATCAATAACACTTCTCCCAACAACCATGATTTAGTGGGCATGTACGGCGTTGTACGGTATATTTACGTAATATGGTGAAACGGTGCGTACAATTTACAGTACATACGTCATGGGTAAGTAATATACGCAATCCCTATTTCATGCTTTTGACATGTCTTATGAATCTGTATACAAATGTTTCCCATGTCACTCTTTTGTAAATTCCGATAGCATTTCCCATTATCAGCCTTTCCATGGTGTTTTCACATAGGAATAAAACACGAACTAGTTTCTAATTTCTATATCATATGTATTTCCTGTACTTCAAATTTTCAATTCTGATAAATATAATGATTCTGTCGTTTACAAAACATAAATTTATAACGAAGTCCTGTTATAAAGATTTCCGAAAATCAGGAAGGCTAATGGCAGGTTTCAATGAATAAAAATGTCAATAGTGCATGGAGTGAATAAATGCCAGATGAACGATATCTGTGGATATACATCAATATAAACAGAATCTACTTTGAATCCAATATTCATATATTTCCCATCCTGAAAAGTAAACCCCTGATTTAGCTGTTATCATAGATTTCATCTTTTACCAATAAAGAATTTGTGTCATTTACAACTTTATTCCTCGTAGGACGTTTATTGTCTTACAACAAAACCTCTGGATAACTTCATGGAGCGCTGATCGTTTGTATTTGGTAGCATTCTGTTCATCCTTTGATATTACATATCCAGTATTCCAAATGAGAACTATTTAAAGGTTTACCTTACTATAATATCAAATAAGCGTTGTCCACAGTTAAGGAGGGATAAAAAGTATATCTCCCGATGGTCTACGATGCAGGTTGCCCATATCGTAGTGCATCAGAAGGAATCGGATTGCCACAATCGTAGGTGGCCGGAGAGGATCGTGGAGGGTCGGAACGGCGTTGAGAGTTACAAACATGTGATAATGGTCCCAATCAGAAAAAAAATTTCTCCCAACCACGGACTCGCTAGACGAGTCTACTGGAACGGGAAAAAATTACGAAAACAATGGTCCCAATCCACTCCACAATGCACCAGTGAATCGATGCAGATCTCCGGCGTACCTTCCGGTATTGTAGTAAGGATATGACTGATGTATTTTTATAGGTAGAATTAGAAGATTATTATATTATTTTTCGGACACTAAAACAATCAAATTGAAAAATATAACTGTGGCAGAACCACAATTCTTATCTGAAATAATTGATTTGAGACACTTCAAATAAAACTATAATAAGATCAATAAATAACCACATGAGTGTCACCTAATTCCGAGTTTTCTGTCCAGTATTTCACATGTGAGACACGTGGTTTCGTGGATGAACTTTGTTTTTATCGTAGTGCATCGTAGAACACATCAGGATAACCTGATCCACCATTACTATGATTTCAGAAATCATGATAAAAGTTAGGCAAAATATTTGACTTCTAGAATATCAGTGAAGATTCTATAGAATTCCATGTGGAAGCAAAATCTAAACCCAGTTTGGTTAACCCTATCAGTCCGAGTAATGCCTTGATGCACTCCCATGCAGGGGACGAATAATGCTTCATGGCATCTTTTGGGGCCATTACTAGAAAGAGTATTTTATGTGACAAAAATTCGTAGACTATCTTAATTTTTTCATAATAATTGAAAAACGCTATAGACATAATTATTCAGTGTAGGTTTTGTAACTAAGACAATGTGTATCAAATGCACCTGTTGAGTGGAGCTTCGTCCACTGGAGGAATATTGCTACATATGTATGTAGGACTTGGCATGTGGGCCTCTCGCTAGGGGGTCGGACTGAAAGAGTTAAGTAGAGAATTCTTTCACAATCATTTTGATATCTGATCTTTTGTTATTCTCGTAGTAGAAGTCAAAATGGACTGTTTTGTTAATATCTGCCAAATGGCAAAGCAACGTTATGGTTGGAACAAAAATGATAGAAAAAGGCTAAGTAGGAAACGATGCAATATTTTTAATATTTTTATTTCAACGAATGTTCTTCTTTTAATTGTCATATAAAAAACGAATACTTACTTAAACTAATTAGATATGGGGCATAAGTCGATCTATAAGATTCTTACTGTAAAACTATTTGAATCCGGATCCTACCACAGTCCCTTGTATGCCTTCCTGTCTTATGAGTACAACTGATGAATTTCTAGTCCGGTGCACGTGCCTACCTCAGTATCCCTGTTTACAGAAATGTTGATTGGACAGTGACCTATTTCCCATTTGAACTTTATTGCACAATCTACCCTAGATGTGACGTCACTAATTGCTAATACACTACGCATATGGATATGACAAATGAGTATTTTCTCATTTCAATAATTAAGTATCAAAATGATTCTCTGAATGAGTTTGATTTATATGAACTATGTACATCGGTCCGTTCTATAAATATCGCTGGAAGGAAGCCTTCAAAATCAACAGTGGCTTCAACAAGTATTTTCTTTATTGATTCTGGTTCTAATATGGACGACGCCTAGACTGCCATCAGCCTTCTGGTGTAGATTCAATCTGAACCATTCAACATGTTCAATGTGATAATTCAGCATGTGATAATTGAACATACTGAATGTGATAATTCAGCATGCTGAATGTGATAATTCAAAATGCTGAATGTGATAATTCAGCATGTTGAATGTGATAATTCAGCATGCTGAATGTGATAATTCAGCATGCTGAATGTGATAATTCAGCATGCTCAATGTGATAATTCAACATGCTGAATGTGATAATTCAACATACTGAATGTGATAATTCAACATGCGGAGTGCAGTAACCCCTGCCATGCACATACCGGAATTATCAGTCTAACTGAGGTTTGCATTGTGTCTGAACACAGGGACTATAAAAAGGCATGCTAGTTAATCATGTATCCAGTTGACCGGACACATTTCTGGCCTTACTCACACTATGCTATCTAAAAACAGCATTGCAACAGAAAAGACAATCAATGAGTGTTTATACCAACTATTGCTATTCTAAAACACGTCCATTACGATGAGGCTCTTTGAGCTTTTACTGGATGCCCTTAAATATGTAAACGTGGTTATGATTATTCTGTGACTGACCCTCAGACACAGTCATCAAGAATCTATACAGGCAGGGCACTTATTGGGGGTGCTTTCAATGAATACCCCTCCCCCCCCCCCCCCTCTGGCAGCTTTGGCATAGAACACATGGTTATTCAGAGAATATGTTCAAGGGGGGCGTCCACCAACCTCAACAAGGCTACGACAATGGGTTCCTGACAAGGTCCACGATTGGCCTACGATTGGAGGCCTTGGTGGACCCCAGTTCCAACCAAGAGTCTATGACAAAGCCACGACAAGGCCACGATTGGAAGCTTGTCGGGGGCCTTCTAACAAGGCTACGACAACATCGAGCATGTTCGATTTTTTCCCACGACTGGACCCTTGTTGTGGAGTGTCATGGCATGTAGGGAGCGTGTTGCAGAGGTCTACGATAGGAAATTTTGGTAGGCATGCACTTCCCGACATGCCCTGACAACGCTGTCATAAAGCCCCCCTTCTTACGACAAGGCTGCGACAAGCGCTGATTGGAACTTTCTTGTCTGCGCTTGTCGTAGCCTTGTCGTGGTTGGTGGACGCCACACTTTATACACATTATTGACTAGTTTCAGATACAAGCGGCTGTATGCTCCGACCAGTGGAAGTATAGTAGACTCACTCGGAGGAGCGTACAACCACTTTAATCAGAAACTAGTCTATATTGTTTTTATCATTCACCTTTTCCTGACAAGTGGCGTGTCGATATCAGTTCATTATAGGTATGCAGTATTTTCCATGTGCGTGTTTTATCGCAACCCGGCGCATACAACATATCCATATATGCCGGGTATGTAAATCCACACTTCCCATATGTTTTCTATGGACACTTTGTATCAGGTGTATGATAATAGATGTGATGATGACAGGCACTCGGGGCTCGTTGGATAATCTAGGATCCTACATGTAGACCCTTTTCTGCATGCCCTAGACACTAAGGGACGATATGGGTCAACTTTATTCAACACTTATGGACAACCTTATGGATGGCTTATATTGTCTTAGCGAATGAACTTAAATATCATCAAAAGATAACCTTTGTACAGTAAAACCCCACTTCTAGGACACCTCGCTTAAGGAGATACCCCGTTTACGGGCAAAACTTGCTCGGAACAAAATTTCCTATTTACATGCATCTTATTTCAACTCTCCTTAAGGGGTCACCTCGCTTAAGGAGGACACTTTGCTCGGAAAGGAGGGTATCTCTCCTCCAGCATGGAGTTGTCCCGTTACCTTAAGTCTATTTAAGGAATAGAGTAGACCGAGTAGCCAATGACTGCATTCGCAGCAAACCCCGAACTTCACCCTGACCTCCTTACATGATATTTTCTAGCGCCTTGGGAGGGCTATACAGTCGAGAGTTGACCTCGAATCTTAGGGGCCACAACCACCCTCTAAGTGGGGTTTTACTGTACAAGGTACAGAACATGGTCTTCATGTACGATCCTAGGTTACTCAGCGCCCCCTCAGCCTGGTGGTGTCGGGCGCCGGGCTATAACCAGGTGGTGAGCGTCTCCTTGGCGATCCGCTCCCAGCTGCCGCCCTGCGTCACCTGGTCCAGGTCCGTCATCGTGTCCCCGTCGTCCGGCGCCACCACGTCCGCGTTGTAGTACACCGTCTTACTGCGCGCCCAGCTGTAGCTGTTGTCAAACAGCAAAATGTCTGCAAAAAACACACAAAAATAATGATATGTTTATTGTTGAGTAAGACGGGCCATTTGCCGATACCCTACCACGAGTGACTACCTGAATCCGAGGTTACAGCATTCCTCCACTCTGATTGGCTTACGTCGTCAAAAGACTTCCTGTACCGAAACATCGAAAACAGCACGACACAGAACGATGTACCGACACATTTCAACGGATGCGGCCATAGAGGCACATTGGATGTGAAAGTATTTGTGCTGGACTTAAAATTCAGCCATCCAAAATCAAACGGGCAAAGATCATACGGAACATAATCGAGATCAATTGGATCCACCGCTCAAAAGGCCAGTCACCTTGGGGACTGAATACGATGGACAATAGATATGGATAGATGAGTAACAGAATTATACCTCTCACTAAAAATAATTTGGCCACGACGTTCAGCCGTGATGCCATAACGCAGAGAAATTGTCAAAATAATATGTCCATTGACTCAGACTGTGTACATACAGCTTGGAGCATAGTGATACATATCAGTCCCCAATTGATCACACCCCGGGTATCTTTTTCCTATTGACTTAATATTGGGAACTTATACTCAACGCCCATGTAGTATTGTGGGATCAACGGGGATTGTATCAAAAGAAGTCAATTAATCAGTGATATGGGTGACATAAAATCTGAACCGCACTCGATCCATAGCTACAGAAAATATGCTATTCATTCTGGTTTGTTCCATGATCGCACTCAGCTTTGTCTCGTGAGATTACTCTTCAACCAAAACTAATAGCATATTTTCAGTGGCTATGGATCTCGATGCAGTTCCTTCTTAACCCTTTCCCTGCAGCAGCCAGTCCCCCTTCTCAGCATTACACGCAGGTATTGCCTGCATATCAGCCCTGTTATGCAGGCACCTTTATTTGGAAATGGCAATGTCACATGATGATATTTTTTTATACCAAATTAAAGGTCAATATGGCTCTTATACTTTAAATTTCTTTTAATTCTAACAATTAATCTTCTATGCATTGAATTTTGTATATAATTATCAATGATGCCTCTAAGATACCTGGAGGCATCTTCCTGCCGTAGCCAGGGGAATCATACTGCCGTAGCCAGGGGAATCATACTGCCATACCCAGGGGAATCATACTGCCATACCCAGGGGAATCATACTGCCATACCCAGGGGAATCATACTGCCATACCCAGGGGAATCATACTGCCATACCCAGGGGAATCATACTGCCATACCCAGGGGAATCATACTGCCATACCCAGGGGAATCATACTGCCATACCCAGGGGAATCATACTGCCATACCCAGGGGAATCATACTGCCATACCCAGGGGAATCATACTGCCATACCCAGGGGAATCATACTGCCGTAGCTAGGGGAATGCCTGCGGCCATCATGCTGCAGTTAAAGGGTTAGTATATCACATGTAGTAGAGTACTCACAGGTTCCGGTCCGTTTGCACGTGAGCGTACCGTCCTCGGGGACCATGTGACTGTTGACACGCTCCACTGGTGTCAGCGTCTGCCGGCCCGTGACGGCCTCGAAGTGGACGCCGAACCCCAGGTCGTAGCCGTCCGTCTGGAACTCCCACCTGCCGTGAACAGTGGGACAACATTACTACACGGGAATCCGGTCAGCTCCAACACCACGAACATTTACCCACCCGCCCACACCATTTCAAGAAAAACAACTCACAACCTAAAGAACCCTCTTTATGTGACAGTCAGGAATACAAAGACTAATTCATATTAAAACGCTCAATAAATTTATAACATTTATAACAAGGTTATATGATAAAAAAAAAACCTGGACGATATTTTCCATTCAGTGTTGGGCGACAAAACAGAAGAAATTTTCTGTCTATTTCTAATCTATTTTCTAAATTAAAGTTTTTGTATACAACACTGTAAGACCTTTAGGTTACTCTTATCGTCAAAACATAACATTATTTTATACAGCACTATGGCCCTGAAGACATTTTTAAGATACCTTTTATCATTCGTAGTTTGTCCCTCAGGTGCTCTTAAGCACCGAGCTAACTCTGCAGCCCACTAGATTTGAATATTTGATGTAATGTACCTGAGTAATGAGTCAGCAACGTGTACAGGGAAGCGCAGTTCCTTTTTATCCCCGCGTGCAATCACCAACTGTTGCATGCTGTCCGTGTCCACCAACTCCTTCAGGTAATAACTCTCTGGTACCTGTCCTCCTGGAACGATCTGCAACACGAGGATCATCATTTAGAAAGGTTTTAACTACACTTAAATATGGCTTGGGTCGAGTATAAAGAAGGAACTGCATCAAGGAACTCCCACTGGAAATATTTCATGAGTTTTGGTTCCAGAGTTATCTCAGGAGGCAAAGTCGAGTTAGATTATGTAACAAACCAAAATGAATGGCGTATTTTCAGTGGCTATGGATCGAGTGCAGTTAAGAAAAGTGGTGTTTTGAAAGTAAAATCTATTAAAAAAACAATAATAAAAACAAAAGGATGTTGGCTTTATTGTATGTAATTAATCAAACTCTACTGAATGGGGTTTAAGATTCTACTGTATGGTGGAGAAGGTGGGTGTCCGCTCACACAGTGTTTTACTGTATGGTGGAGAAGGAGGGTGTGCGCTCACGTGGGGTTTTACTGTATGGTGGAGAAGGAGGGTGTCCGCTCAAACAGTGTTTTACTGTATGGTAGGGAAGGTGGGTGTCCGCTCACGTGGGGTTTTACTGTATGGTGGAGAAGGAGGGTGTCTGCTCACGCTGTGTTTTACTGTATGGTGGAGAAGGAGGGTGTCTGCTCACGCTGTGTTTTACTGTATGGTAGGGAAGGAGGGTGTCCGCTCATGGGATGTTTTACTGTATGGTAGGGAAGGTGGGTGTCTGCTCACGCTGTGTTTTACTGTATGATGGAGAAGGAGGGTGTCCGCTCACGCTGTGTTTTACTGTATGGTAGGGAAGGTGGGTGTCCGCTCACTTGGGGTTTTACTGTATGGAGTAGAAGGAGGGTGTTCGCTCACGCTGTGTTTTACTGTATGGTGGAGAAGGAGGGTGTCCGCTCACGCAGTGTTTTACTGTATGGAGTAGAAGGAGGGTGTTCGCTCACGCAGTGTTTTACTGTATGGAGTAGAAGGAGGTTGTCCGCTCATGCAGTGTTCTACTGTATGGTGGAGAAGGAGGGTGTCCACTCATGCGGGGTTTTACTGTATGGAGGAGAAGGAGGGTGTCCGCTCACGCAGTGTTTTACTGTATGGAGTAGAAGGAGGTTGTCCGCTCACGTGGTGTTTTACTGTATGGTGGAGAATGAGGGTGTCCGCTCACGCTGTGTTTTACTGTATGGTGGAGAAGGAGGGTGTCGGCTCGCATGGTGTTTTACTGTATGGTGGAGAAGGAGGGTGTCGGCTCACGTGGTGTTTTACTGTATGGTGGAGAAGGAGGGTGTTCGCTCACGCTGTGTTTTACTGTATGGAGTAGAATGAGGGTGTCCGCTCACGCAGTGTTTTACTGTGTGGAGTAGAAGGAGGGTGTTCGCTCACGCAGTGTTTTACTGTATGGAGTAGAATGAGGGTGTCCGCTCACGCAGTGTTTTACTGTGTGGAGTAGAAGGAGGGTGTCCGCTCACGCAGTGTTTTACTGTATGGAGGAGTAGGAGGCTGAACTGACCTTGGTCTTGCAGCGCGGGTCGCCGTCCGGGTCGGTCTGGGTCCCGCCCAGGAAGGCCGGCAGCTGGTCCGGGTCGACGAGCTTCAGCAGCTCCTTCTTGTAGTTACCTGAGAACGGGCACACTGTGTTACCACTGAACACGGACTAGGAACACGGGTATGTTTCATCATGGATGAATGAGCGTGGAGTTATTAAAAAAACAATTAAAAGGTCTACGTTTTATCAAGTCTATGGATCATTCTCTGCAAGCCACTTGCTTCCAGTCGACTTGCCAATTCTACTATACGAAATGAGGCAATAAACCGTGTTCCGTGCTAATCGTAACTCTCCATTGACTTTCGTACCTTTTATAGCATGGGGTTTTTTTTGGTTTATTTTTTTTATTTTATTTTTTTAAAGGTTTTTATTTCTTGAAATCAAATGGTCAGGTATTCTATATTCATTATATTCCCAGAAATGACCAAATCTCACCGTAACTTGGCTTTAGTTAACGCGTATGGAACAGAGTTTCAGATTTTGCCGTACGGCACCCTATTCCTTATGCTATTTCACGTTATATGGCAAAGCGGTGCGTATTTACAGTATATACGTCATTGATGTATTCTGAATTATGAACATACGGAAACCAGGTGGCAGAATTCCGGATTTTTTTAGAGAGAGTCTCCTCAATTACGTCACTCAGCATAATGGCCTCGTGACAATTTTCCAGGACCTTCACCATGAAACTCAGGGATTCTGCCACCCGGAATCAGCACAGTTTTCCTCTAGTAGTAAAGGAACAAAGATCATACTTCCTAATATGCACACTTTTTTCTTCATTTCTTCTGTAACAAGCGGTCGGAACATTTTCCACAGCAGCGGCAGAATCCTTGGAGCTACAAATAATAAACGGAGGGCCTTCAGTCCCACATAGTGGGGTCAGAGCGGACACTATCAGGAAAATTGAACACCAGGCCTAGGGTTTGTTTTGTATCACGTGACCCCATATTTAAGATTTATGAATTTGCAGAAATGAAAATATTTACCTTACAAAAAATCCACAATCCATAACAAGAACTAGTAGCGACGTCCATGATATTCGTGACATTGGGTTTCTTTATGACATTTATCCTACACACGATTCGGGTTTACGCGCTTACCATTGACTAAAAACGTCCTCTTGACTATTTCCGGGTAGTTGTCCTGGAGAATGCGCCCCATGTGTGCGTACATCTGTATACCTGCAATAGAAACACTCACATTACTCCCAGCACGGTGTGGCAGTGTGTGTAGGGCTGTGTGGGGCTGTAGTTCCTGAGACTGCCTCATGGTGGCAGCACCTGAAGAAGCCGCTGGTGCCGCACGCATCTCTCTCTGAATAAGTTACGGCTCTAAGCACCAGCATTACTTACTCCAAACGAAGATTTCAACTATGCTTTTTCTATAAATTGAAAAATAGCAGCCATTCTACACTTTATAACCCTGCCCCTTCCCCCCCCCCCCCCCCCACCATCCGCACACACAGGCCTTAACTCTGGGTAAAGACTTTTGTACAATTGGTGGCTTTATAGCGAGTCAGGTTCATGTGATGTATCCTACCCCTCATATAAAGCTTCATGGGCTTGAACATGGTGTTACTGTATGCCACGGTTATGCCATGAAATATCTATATGCCACGGGTGACATATGAACTTAAAACCATATGACGGGGTAGGATATAATCTAAACGTCACTCAATCTCATATAATTGTTTACATGGCGTCCATTGTCTTCCGGTACATATATCACTTAACTTTCTGGTTCTTGAAATCATTACCGAAGACAACTCACTCTATATAAACAATATTATGACATTTTGTGACATTTCTTTAGCACTATTAGTTCATACAGAGCATTGATGTATGGTGATATTATTTAGATTTATACATGTACGAAGGACTACCTTTCCCGCTGATATTCTACTCACCTGGAATCCAGAGGAAACCACTGCCCACGTTGTCCATGTCTATGATCACAGTCATCCCGTCGACGTACTTGCCTACCTGAAAGAGGGGCGGAGCGAATCAAAGGAACTGCACAGAAATCCACAATCATTGCAAATATGTCATGAGTTTTGGTTGTGGAGTAATCTCACGAGGAAAAGCCATGTGAAATTATGTAGCAAACCAAAATGAATGGCATATTTTCAGTGGCTATGGATCAAGTGCGGTTCAGTCTAATTGGCTAATATTCAAGACATCATCTCCCATTGAGTATTTTTTTACAATACTCCATGGGCGATGAGCATGAGTTCCCAATGTTAACTTTATTTGGAAAAAAAGCATCAGAGGTGAGATAATAATTGGCATTGTACATCCATTCTCTAATCTATTCCGTACGTTTTGGCAGGGTGTGAGAAGTCAAATTGTTCTGACATTTTCACATATACTTCATGTATTGCCACAAAGATGACAAAACTCTGCTGCGAGTAGCTATGTCGATCAATCTACTCAATTCCCATCTCATTCTTGCAGTGCAATTTGTATTTATAGATCAATTACTGTGAGCCACATGTATTTTCTCTGTCATTAAAGGCATGCACTTAGAAAAATACAGAAACATTGGTGAATAACACCACGAGAGTCAGGTACCTTTTTGGTCTGTTGGTCGAGCATCTCCATGACGCGCTCTCCAAGCAGGAGCTTGGTCTTCTCGATGTCGGACTTTTTCACCGAGTGCAGGATTCCCTTCATGTCGGTGTAGCCGTAGAGCTCCACGAGCACCGGGGACCCCTCCTTGTCGTAGCCGCAGAACCCGCCGGGGAGGTACTTCTGCAGCACCTGGTAGAAAGTAGCGGCGTTAAGATCGTGTTCCAACAGACTAAGGGTTCATCTGGTTTCTGGTATCTTCGGAATATATAGAAGGATATTGAATAGTGATACAAATCTTTACGAATCTTTCTGACATGGTGAGCGGGCATGGTGAGTCGCGCCCAAACCTGTCAGAACTAATTTGGGCACACTTCCACCACCAGTTACACTTATAAGAATTTTTTTCAGATTTGTTATAAATCTGCCAGTTCTCAATTTTGGCAGGTTTCAGCATAGACCAGTAACCAGGTGGAATCTACGCTCTGGGATGTAAGTGTCCTCTGTGACCAACAATAAGTTACGCCTTTTTCCATATTCTGATATTCATCTTACTGGTTTAAGGGTATATTCCACGGGCAGGCTGATTGGCACCACACGGGCGCCACATGGGCGTCGTGTTAATGCCTGTCAGGTGGATATATAGAAGATGTGTGGTGGAGCATGCTGTTTGCTCACTGTCTCTATCTGTATGGCTGCTGTATGGCTAAAAAACCTCCGAAAAGCTGATTGAATAGTTTTTGCCTGTTACCCGACAGTAACGCCCTCACAGCCGGCGGCGGATTGGCCTCTGTAAAAGCATGTTTGGAAGACGCCTGGTGAAGTAGAAATTTGGCCTATCTGGTGGTATAAACCATTTACATACAGGGTATGATAAGATAAGACTCTTGTGTTTTTGGCAAGTGTTTTTATTTAGCCTGACTAAATGAAACCAAATCATTACTTTAAGGCCAAGAAGGAGGAGGACAGATGGGGTCGGCCTCCAAAGTTCAAATTATTACAATACAAACAAGGGTAGCGTCGAATATAAAGACTTATTCGTTGTATTATATGCTTCTCCGATATAAACTCAGAAAGATTCATATTTACAATTTATTTCCAGAGATAAATAATTGCGGTTTTTTATATTCTTATTGATTATTTGTTTTTGTTATCAAAGGAATCATTCATTTCCATATAGAAAACATGTCAACACAAGGGTTTAAAGTATTGCTTAGTATTTTTGATAATTTTACAGAGACATCTCATTTCAAACCTGATTTACCAAGATGTAATTGTGTTTATGATAGTATGTGTGACTCTATTTTGCAGAATTGTTTATAATTGTAAATATATCGTATTGAACATGACTAAGGTGTAACTTGTGTTTCAGGATAACACAGTTGTACCCTATAAATCTGATTATTCTATTCAAATCATATTTACACGTCTGTAGTTATAATTCATTCCATGCTGAGTATCTAGTGTTGAAATGTGAACCTACTATCTTTTCTTCTTGTTATAATACCTAGCGTATACAGGAAATAACTCCTTGCATACGTGAGTACCAGTACAACATAACCCGTAGACCTTTTATCCAATCCATGTAAATATTTTATCCAATCCATGTAACGGACTACTGAACGGAAAGGTTCATGTTTTTGACAGACAGACAGACAGACAGACTGATGAACACCAGCCGAAAGGCTGACGGTTTTCTCTTTACTGACACGTGCTATTGAAATCATAGGTTGTATATATACAATTAAATGTATCGACAGAAGACATGAATGAATCAGTAAAGATTTTTTTCATATTCCATACGCCAATGATGTTTCTCAATTGATGGCCTGTGGTATATTAAACCAGAAACTAACAAGCTTTGGTCAAAGTTGTCGTTTTCCACGAGTTTGATGTGGATTGTATGAACTGGGCGACAGCCGAGTGAATATCACAAAGCATTCATATGAGTTGTAAAACGATTTTTCTTTACCAAAAGGAGTTGCTTTTTGTATTTACCTCACCCCTGCAAACACTAAAAGAATTGACAACACATAGGACAGGGGGCATGGAGAACGGCCCGCAATACTCGTAGGGGCATGGGGAATGAGTTCCCGATGTTAACCTTATGGGTCAAAAATACCAGGGGTGAGATAAAAGTACATTCTAGTAGTATTTCCCTCGAGTACACTGTAAATTCATCGCACACACCTTCATCAACGTGTATGGAGTATAGACAGAAAGGGTTGGGGTCAAGGTCAGTCATGAATACCAGAGTTTACACATTTCGGGTCATGGGAAATTCTACCCAACCTAAATGCACAAACGCGGTTTGTTTTGTCATTTTATACAAGCGATGAAAGAACTCTGCCCTTCTGACCGGTCACGTCTGTTTTGTAAAGTTATTCAGGTCTGACTAACTCCACGGGAGGGTGGAGCTGTTAGACTACAGGCCACATTTATAAATGACTTCAATTACATTCGATGGTGAAGGAATATCACCATCGAGGAAGACCGGATATTCAGATTATCACTATATTCTATGTTTCAAGTGTTTCTACATCTTCTTCTAAAGAGATATGAGTAGAAATTATCCATTTTAAGTCGCCCTTTGTGCAAGTTCTGTTTTCAGTATAAGGTGCATCATATACATTTACATATTTGGACCTTCTCCTGCCGCCGTATGAAGTCCCACAAATCTCACAGAACACCACAGTCAGCAGCACCGCGAACAGCAACACATGAGAGATACAGGTTCAGGTACAGATCAGGGGCCTGTTTCAGTAGTCTCGTGACACTAGGCCTAGACAGACATCAGCAGCGGCACCAACAGTGCAAGCAACAGCGGAAAAAGTCTAGCAAATATCAGAAGATAGAAGTGGCCAATCTTCTTCATATTTCAAACGATTATAGATTATATGTATCCCCTACTCATGTTAAAATGTCATTGCTCAATTCCTACGAGAAGTGAGTGAAACTCTGTGTGTCATCGACTGCAATCTTGTGATCTGTCCGTATGGTGTCACAGACGCCATCTAGACATATCACGAAACTACTGAAACAGGTCCCAGGTAACGAACGTCCATCTCAGAATAATTCCGGTCAGGTTGTGAGTGAGGTAAAGATGGAGGCGGTCGCAGGCGCAATAGTTAAAGGCAGATGCGACAGGTGGCGTCAGAGTCCTTTACATGTAAATACACCCGGGATTTGTATCTGCAACATGGGTGGTTCCCAGTTCAAGGGGTTAGTATGGGACACAGAGTGATTGCTAGTTAAGCCATCATCCGCTCGGAAATTGTAAGATAACACTACTGTAGTGGGGACAACCACTATAATCTGCCGTTATAATGTGTAGATAATCCTGAGACAAGGCTAAAACGCCTCTATGGCAAGCCCCCCCCCCCCCCCCCAAATAATCTTTTGATGAAATCCATCCATTGATAACTGCACCTACCACCTGGTGTTTTGTTTGCTGTCTGGGGAGCAAAATGACGGCTTCCATAACACAATGGCTATCCATTCACATTAGTGATATGACCGCAAACATTATTGTAGATTCTACAAAGAATTTCTCATGCTAGAAGTTTTGGCCAAATTACTGCTGTAATGATTTATGTGATGAGGTACAGTGAGAGTCTTCACGTTAGAGTTATGTCCGCGTATCACGCTAAAGACGGCGACGGCTCAGGATGGAAAGGTACGGGGTCAGACACACACCTCCACCGCCAACTAACACGGTCAGGGACTGTGGAAGGAGATGGAGAAGAAGCTCCTGAGGATATCTTTGTGAAACAATACTATCTTATAGATGGCTGCCGGAGGGTCAACATCAAGACAGGGAGGAGCTGCTACGAAACTGACTGACTGTCTGAATGCAGTCATTTTGGTACTAATAAATTAGGGCAGTTTAGATGACTAACTCTTCACATAGAAACCAATATAATCTATCATGATAGGGATGTAGAGACCAGGACTTGACAATGTGTAATAGTGCATATAGTATGTTGAGAAGGAACTGCATCAAGATGCATAGCCACTGAAAATATGCCATGAGGTTGGTTTGTGGAGTAAACTCAAGAGGCGAAGCCTTGTAAGATTGTGTAGTAAACCAGAATGAATGGCGTATTGTCAGCAGCTAAGGATCAAGTGTAGTTCAGAATTTATCTTACCCTTATCGCTGACTAATTGGCTAACGTTTGTGACACCTTCCTCTACTGAGTATTTTTGTTGCAATACTCTATGGGCGTTGAGTGTGAGTTCCTTATGTTAAGTTTGTGGGAAGAAATAGCAGGGGTGAGATAAATTAAATTATTTACTGCAGCTTACCTCGGGAGGCGTATAGGTTCGAATGAGGGTATCCATCTGAATCTTTCGCCGGTACTCCATGCTCTGAAATTAAACATCATACATTGGGGCTAACTGGAGAGTTGGCGGTAATGCGAACAGAGCACGGTTGTCTAGGCCTCTCCCCGGTCGCTAAGGACTCTCACTCACGTGGTTTCGGTCACGTGGTCCTGGTCACGTGACCACCTCACTCCAACCCGCCTGTGACCACTTCAACCCTTGGACGCCAACGAGAAGGAACCACCCACCCACCCTACAAAAGCTCTTCTTTATCCTCTCCTCAACTTTTACTACTCCGTAGGGCTTCTCAATAGCTCCTCAACTCTCTTTTCTACCTTGATTTTATATATTATTATGGACGTATGCCATGTCTACTCAATAAATTGTATGTCCATACCCGTGCTTTGAGTTAGTCATTAATTGCTCGCGTTCTTGCCCTTTTGTCTTCAAGTCTTTCTTCAAACAACCAATCATTATGAACAAATAGAAGGATTACTATCAGCATTGAATACTAAAGAAAACGTTTTAAAGTAAATATCCTAAAAGGTCATAAAAATAAGATAGATATAATGAATTCATTTCGTACCAATGCAAAATAGGCAGCATCTTTATGGCTACTTTCTCTCTTTGTGCATGTTAGGTTATATTTTTATGATTTTATGATGGATTCGAGGAAAAGTCCAATACTTAATAGTGCTTACGTTTCTAAACATTGTGACAGCTTTGTCCACATCGAAATTCCGAGCTGAAATGACATGAACAGATTGCATTACATTCCAAAGGACTGTAATGGAGAAGTACAGAAAGCGCTACTAAGAAAAGGAGACTGAGAGTTGTCAGATAGAATTACATCAACATTATTACAGAAGCATAGAAATGGACTGCTTCAGAGCACATTATCTCACCCCTGGTAAACCTTTGCCATAGGAATAACATTAAAAATACGACCCCTGGGTTGACAATACTACCCATGGTCCTGGTAGAGTGGTGCTAGTTTATGTATGCGATTGACCAATCATTAGACAGGATTTCCGAGGGCAGAAAAGACATCAACATGGAGATTTAAACATTCCTAAGGGGGCCCTCCCAACTACTACGACGCACTACGACGCACTACGATTAAGTCTGCGACAGCAGCGCTGCTGTCGGCGGCAAACTATGGAAAGCTGACTAATTGCGGCGACAAACCGCTGCGCTCTGCGATTAACCTTCCTACGCACTACGACACACCACGATGCTCTACGAAATTCAAACATGTTTGAATATCGTAGAGCCTCTACGATTAACGTTTTTTTGTTGTAGTGCGTCGTAGTGCGTCGGCGCGGAGCTAGTTCGTCGGCGACAAAACCTGACTAATTGAGGAGTTCGTCGGCGACACCTCCACAATTTTTTTAGTGTGTCGCCGACGCGGCCAAAGGGTTAATCATAGACTTAGGGGCCCCTCCCACCTACTACGATTAACTCTACGATTAACCCTTTGGCCGCGTCGGCGACAAACTAAAAAATTCGTGGAGGTGTCGCCGACGAACTCCTCAATTAGTCACTACGACGCACTACAACAAAAAAACGTTAATCGTAGAGGCTCTACGATATTCTAACATGTTTGAATTTCGTAGAGCGTCGTAGTGCGTCGTAGTGCGTCGGAAGGTTAATCGCAGAGCGCAGCGGTTTGTCGCCGCAATTAGTCAGCTTTCCATAGTTTGTCGCCGACAGCAGCGTTTGTTGCCGACAGCGTCGGCGACAAACGCTGCTGTCGCAATCTTAATCGTAGTGCGTCGTAGTGCGTCGTAGTAGGTGGGAGGGCCCCCTTAATCGTAGTAGGTGGGAGGGGCCCCTAATTGGTTTGCGAAGTAATTTGAATTATGCTGATGCTATTCTAATGTCCGTGAAAGGGGCGAGATGAATCCAGAACTGCACTCGAATCACATAAATAAACAACATTCATTTTGATGCGCCATAATAATAAATCCTATTTTATTTACTGTTGCATATCGACGTACCTTTGAGCCATTTCATGTAAAAGTGGTCCGTATATTCAGGTTTAGCTAAATCGGAAATCTTGGTCTTAAACTGAAAAAGAGGAAAATGTATTGTTCTAAAGGCAAACATCTACAAGCAGTATGTCGATGGTGCTTTAGAACCGAAATAGTTGCCTTTATGGCAACAACACAGAGTAAACCACTACAGTACATAATCCCACTTTAACAAAGTACAGATATTTAGTGCTACATAGCAACGTCCGCCAAACCGCAAATAGATACATAATATAGGATGACATAGTGAGGCTGAATGAAATCTATTCTGCATTGATTTGTATCAGAAATATTCACCTTGTTCGAAGTACCCGGTGAATATTTCAGACCAAAAAACGCGGAAGAGATGTAATTCGTACACACTCACTTTGTCTCCTTATTATCATATTAATTGGAAATAATTAAAAACGCCATTTTACAACAGGTCATGTCGTTCGGAGTCCAAGCACTATTTGTTCATGCAGAATGTGCAGAACGGAATCCATACAGCTGGCTAGTAAGTGTGAGACAACTTGTGTGCTGGTGTAAAACAATGGCTTCCTTTTAACATCTGAGACCATCGCTGTTAGTGGTGGGGGATTTTATATATATTAATATGAGAAAGACATCGCTACTGAACCCTTAGGGTGGCCATTCTAGGTCCTTTTACTCGAAAATACGTCCTGGTTACTTTCATAAACGTTATCTCTGGAAACCTTTCCCACTATGGATGGTTTGCAAAGTGGGAAAACTGACTGGGCATTTAATCTGTGATTTAAAAAAAGAAAAAATTGCGGATCTATAAATACTTGCCCCAACACCGGAAGGCAGGTGTATTTTGAAGCCTGTGAGTGAGTAACAATTTATACATTGAACCCGGGGTCTGTTTTCCCTTCGAAGCACAATTTAGGTACACCGCCCTGTTTAACAACATACGTCACAGTAGGCCGTGCATGATTTGTATGATATAGGGAGCAGAAGTCAGTAACTAAAAAAACAATGTGCTCTGGTGTATGATAAATATGTTCTACGTGTTACTTACTAGTTGTAGTGCATCTTTGTGATTTGATCCCGCCATTTAGACCTGACGAAAGTCACACCTGTAAACGCAAAAGGAAAAATCAGTGTCACCAAAATGAACTATGAGCACATGGTATGTTCATCATTGATGAATGAGCATGCAATTATATATGAATAACAATTAAGACATATGGCTTCCTTTTAACATCTGAGACCATCGCTGTTAGTGGTGGGGGATTTTACATATATTAATATGAGAAAGACATCGCTACTGAACCCTTAGGGTGGCCATTCTAGGTCCTTTTACTCGAAAATACGTCCTGGTTACTTTCATAAACGTTATCTCTGGAAACCTTTCCCACTATGAATGGTTTGCAAAGTGGGAAAACTGACTGAAAGCCTCATTCGTGAAGGCATACTAAGAAAAGAAAATAACAAAACCTCATACTAGTATGACTGGTTTTTATATAGCAGACCTAACAAATTACCAAATTACCAATAATTTATATATCAAAATTTATTATATCAATAAAAAAAATCAATCAAATTAATATGTGACTGTACCCAATCATCTTTATTGGATAAAATATAACAAGACCACTCCAGTGTAAAATACCTGCAAACATCTCACTGTGTTATGGATTTATGTGCTGATTTATGTCCTTGAGAACCTTATTTAAGGACATTATCACTTGAAAAAGGCTACATTTGCCGAAACGTTGTGTACGACTGTTCAAATAATAAACCATCCATTAAACCGACTTGGGCAGATGTTGAGTTGTACTTGTTCAAACTTACTTCATTGATAACAATTAAAAGGTTTGGGTTACATTCAGTCTATGGAGAGTTTTCTCAACCCACTTGCACCCAGTCAACTTGCCATTTATGCAACCACCTGAGTCTTGGATCCAAACATATCATGCACCAGTGGTTCTTGAGGTATATCGGTCTTAAATGATGGGCAAGCTTGGGCAAAGTGGCATTTACTGGCCTCTCAACACGTGCAACCAGTTGGCGGTGGTCTCATCGTTATAGGTGCGAGTCAAGGCGTATTAAGGATTCTACTCGTGACGGTAGATCGTCCATAGAACTGTATTCTAGTACTCCTCATATAAACCTCAGCAAAAAAACAGGTCCATATGAGGGCTATGGAAGATGTTGAAGTCTTATAATGATAGAATGTAGGATTGACTTTTATCTCACCCCTCGTATTTCTTCCCATAGTCTTAACATAACGTGAGAATATCAATAATGTCTATATAGAGCACCAAAAATGGCACATGACGTTTAATTGCATCATGGTTTTTTTCAAACAGATTCCTGGTGTTAATTACCCTGCAGGATAAAACACGCATTGTGATGTACACAGGTAATCAATGCGAGCCTTCATTAGGCGCCTTGTTTGAGTAAGTGTCTAAATGATCCACATCCGCTTCACCATGCAATCAGATGCACCCTGGTATGTCAATGGGAAAGACTCCCTCTCCAAACAGAGTCTAGGACACAATAAACGTGTAGAAGGTCCATAGTGACCCTTACCTTCTCATGATCCATTATGATGGAGTGAGTATTATATACCTTCTATGGCTATGAAATACTACTGGTCTGCTGCTAGGGGTGCAGTATAAATAATGTTCGGGCGCACTGTGCCCGTAGTGGAGAAGCATGAATCGATTAATTAGTGATTGAGTAAAATGGCGTCACCAATCATCTGAGTCTGTAGGAATGCCGTTCTCGGCCTTTTGTAACGAAAAATATATCTCTCTGCCTAGAAAAAGACCTCGAACAGCTATCCCTACAGGCTCAGTAACGACATTTTCTCTTGGTGAGTGCACACAGAAATCATGGTATAAGCGTGTCGGTTAAACCAGACGTTGTATTAGGTGTATTAGTCGTGGACAGAGGACCTGTCAGGAGCAGGCACGTTTCCCGCCCCGTCTCACCCAGTCTAAGAGATGATGAATAATCCATTGTTTCAGCTTTAATGTGGCCTGTCAGCCTGATAAGGCATATTGTCACAACGCTGGTACATCCAAAGTTCCCAACCACCAATTGCTAAGTGAAACATTCTCATCAACACCAACGGCCTCTCATCATAGATACATCACCCACGACTATAAAATACCCTAGATATTCGTATCAAAGTTATAGGGAACACTGGACCCACTACTATAGTCAACATGGCGTCCTCTCCTCTATGTTATGTACAAGTGGGATTCTACAACTATCGTTACCACTATCATTGGGTATGGGGTTTGTCGAAGGACCCCTTAGTTAATCAATAGGGTTTGGATATATAAGTCCAAATGTTTAAAAATTTCTCTCACATCCGGTGTGGAAGAAATCCCGGTCCCTGGAGTGGGTTTGGGAGTTTCCCGGTGGGAAAAAATTTCCTCACACACCAGCAGTCGCTCAAGTTGATTGCACGTCTACACAATTATAAGTCCAAATGCTTTTGGTTTTGTCGAAGGAAGCTTTACTGAATCAATAGAGATATTATCATTTATGTACTTTACACCTAATGCTGAGTTTTTACCTGCCATGGCAGCCACGTTTTGAGCAACCGTGGACATCCGTGGACCCACTGTGGACGAAACGTGATAGACGTGACACAACTCGGGGGGACGGGATGAACAAACGTGACAGACCCTGATCAACGTGGCTGCCGTGACCGAACTTTAAATCTTCAGAAATTCAGCCAAGACAGTCTTGGTTTTTATGAGAATCATTCTGGGCTGTAGTGATGTGACGTGACATGACCGAATGCGACGAATGCAGTCAGCCATCCAGGACACCATAGACAAAATGTGAGGGACATGATGTAACCCAGGGGACGGCATGGACAACATGAGGGTCCTCGGACCCTGGCCACCGGGATCATAGTATCAACGCAGATGTACTACTCCCATGACCATCAGCAAGGGTGGACTACACGTCAGCTGGAATGCTAGTCAACTCGTGCCTTAGTCAACTCGTACCTTAGTCAATTCGGGTTTTTCGTCCTTTTTCTGGTCAACTCGTCCTTTTTCATTAAACATGGAGTAATCCTGGATGTATATACATCAAAATGTTCGGAAACATGCGCTGAAGACAAATAAAGCTTTTATTCATGCATACTACTAAGTATTAGCGCGTACCGTTAGCTAGAAGTTGCCGCGAAATTTATGAAATGAAATTGGAATGTACTCATAGTCATACTAATATCAAATTCAGGTAAACAATTGCTATCTAACATCATATAGTTGTTATCTATTATATAATTCAGTTATATATAGGTGTAAGACAATTGGAAAACAAAAAGGACGAGTTGTCTAGGGAAAAGGACGAGTTGACCAAAAAAGCACGAGTTGACTAAGGGACGAGTTGACTAAGGGGCGAGTTGACCAGTCACCGTCAGCTGGCGTGGCAGTGGTCGCTACGGCCCCAGTGTAAACCCAGCATGAGTTGCACAGGTTGAGGATGAAGGAGAACAGGGAGCTGTTTCAAAAGTCGGGAGGGTGCTAAACGAGAGTACTCACCGCCAAAGGGAGAGCTCAACAACTGCACTTGAAGTGTCGCTGTCGAGGTTGAGGTGCCGCTCGCTATTGGGTATTGGTAATGGTTTTGCTGCCGCTTTGATTCAAAGTGCCGCTCGCTGTTGCCGGCCTCTCGCTTTGAAAATGCGACGTGCCGCTGGCGAGACCTCACTCGACTTTTGAAAGAGCTCCCTGATCCGGCTTACAATCGATATTGACATCTCTGTGACTGGTAATTATTTCCGAATGTTGTGATTGCAAAGGCCATTCTAGCCTCTGGAGGCCATTTCCTGCTATTTCTATAGGGCACAGAGCCATTGTTAGTTCACGATGCAGTTACCAGGTGGCCGATATGGCACCACCATTGGATGGACAGTTCCTATACTGTGGCTCTTTGTTCTTATGAAATTCAACTGTCTTTTCCAATGCCTACTTAGACTCTCTAATATCATCCCAGTTTAAGATGATTTAAGATGAAACGCTGTTTTTATAGGCTCTATACACACATGTGAGAAGGCTAGAATTGTGACATTGGCCTATTATCACTCACTTACTTTTGCACCTTCGGTAGTGAAGAACCTCTACTTTCTCACCTCCAGCGGTGAAGAGCACCTACTCGAGGGCAACATGGCGGCGCCTAGGGAACATTACCTATCTGCCCTATAGTGATATATCTATTTCTATTAAGTAGCTCCTACCTTTCCTGGATCTACCCACATTCACGGGGATTAAAGGGGAAGAGAGGCGTGCCCCGACACGCTATGCAATGCTGCGTTGGTAACCACAGATTACCAGTAAACGGACAAATTACCCGATGACGAGAGACAGTTGTCTCATTTGCGCTGAGGTAAATGGTCTGTAAATAATTATTACACTGAGGTATTAATCACAGGAGGAATTACCTTCAGCAGAAGATCTCCTCTGTCTCTCTGACTGACAGTGATGGACGCCCCGAAGGACAGACGAGATTAATCAGCATCGAGATTTAGCATGCTTTATACTCAGTAATTCATGTCTGACACGACGTCAGAAGTTCGAGTGCTAAAAAGTACCCAATATCATATACCTGTGGCCGTATGACTTACATATACCGCTGCTTCTATCCATGTCGTATTTATGGCCGTACAACACGTACGTGGCATATGGGCTATTATCATATACCTATATGTATGAAGTGAGAGTCAATACACACCGCTGCTGGGGGTGTACTAATTCTGTATTTATGGTGAAAAAATTCTTTCTTCGATTTATTGTGCTCCCCTTCCCCATAGGGGTGTGTGGAGCCCAATAAATTTTAGAAAAAAATTTTAGAATTTTTTTTTTTAGACAACTATCTGGACAATTTAGTTGAGAATCAGGAAATAACAGAGAAAATGGGGAAGGCGCTGAAAACATACAACCCATGCCCCAGACAACAATTTCAACGTTCGTCGACAATTTCCTCAAGCCCGAAGTGCCCAAAACGAAGTCCTACATAAAAGACACGAATCACTTCCTGCAAATGATAAGCGGTGTAGGACCTCTCGGTGAACACGACTTTATAGGGACCCTAGACGTAGGAGCCCTATACACGAATATCCCAAACAACGAGGGGATAGACACGATTCGGAAGAAACTAGAAAACACAAGAAGGGGCACACAAATGCCGAGCAACAAAAGCATAACAGACCTGCTGACAATGGTGTTAACCAAAAATAACATCCAGTTCAACGGGGACAACTTCCTTCAGATAGTAGGCACTGCCATGGGGACAAGACTGGCCCCGTCCTATGCAAATCTCTTTATGGAAGACTTGGAAGAAAAAATGCTACAGGCGTACCACCTCAAACCAATGGTTTGGTGGAGGTACATAGACGACATCTTCTTTATCTGGCAACACAGAGAAAAGAAGCTCAAAGATTGGCTAACCTGGCTCAACAATTTCCATGAAACGATAAAGTTTACCATGGAACACTTACAGGAAAGCGTTGCTTTCCTAGACACGAGCATCAAAATCGGAAGGGATAGATCACTATACAGTGACCTATACGTCAAACCAACAGACCGAAATACCTACCTACGGTTCGACTCATCCCACCCTCCAGCCCAAAAGAAGAGTATACCATACTCCCAACTACTTAGGGTAAAGCGAATCTGCTCACATACCCAAGACTACGAAAAACATGCTGCCAAGAAACTAGACCAGTTCAAAAAAGCCAAAGACCTGCGACTAAAAGTGGAATACAATTGGATCCACCGAATGAAGACGCAGGCGCCATTGGGTCCGAACATATTGGACAGTAGATACGGATGATGGGAACCACAGAATGCCACGTCAAAATTTTTTTCTAAAATTAATTGGGCTCCACACACCCCCATGGAGAAGGGGAGCACAATAGATCGAAGAAAGAATTTTTTCACCATAGAATGTCCACAAATTACCATCATCCTGCATGCTACCAACAATGTGACTAGACCATATCAGAGTCCGAACGAGACCCACCAAGTGGTGTCATCACAACCATGGAAGCAACACAGACCAACAATAAATCTGTCGGCTCCAAAAAAAGGTCAGCCAATAATAGCCTGAAAGAGATTAACGATAATCGAAACTGTTGGTATGATAAAGCCCATCAATAATGGACTTTATATAAAATAAAGATCCCCTGCATACAACAATATGACAATTCATACTGCAAGGCCACCTAGTGAGAAACACATGAACCCACAAAATGGCCACCAGGTGACTGACAACACTGCTGACAGACCAGCAACCAGCCACCCCCCTCCAAAGACAACACAAAAGAGAAGATCTGATTGGTTGAACACCTTTCCCGCCTCTCTTTGTCTCGAAATGGACCAATAACAACGCAGATTAAGGTACATGTGACCACACATACCCAATGAGGATCCGGTTGACAAAGGACATTAACATAATTTCGCCATTCCGAGTACGGGAGCGGAATGAGTCTAGTCACATACCAGCAGTAGCTAAAGCAGATCACACGTCTTCAACATAATTCTGTATTTATCGCGAAGTACGCCATGTAGCTTTGTACCCAGATACATACTGCTGCCTTTGACCGCCCTATGGCATGCCTTGACCCCAAATCGGCATGCTTTGACCTGACTACTGCATGCTTTCATAAATATAACGTATTCTGATTGGTTGAGAGACCAAAAGATTTGTCTGGGCGTAAAATTTAAACATGGACTGCCACCTCTTCGTGACTTCGAAGCTGATTTACAAACTCCCGATAATGAATGAGAATGCATAGTGCGTAGATATCAAGGTATGTAACGTGATGCATGATACAGTGAAGACAGATTGGAATTACTAAGGCAATTCAGCAAGTTCCCTCTCCGAACCAATGTATGGTTCATGCATGCTTATTGAATAATGCCAAACATCAGCTAGCCAAGTGGAAAGTTAATTTATGTATTTGTTCCTACGAAGTGGCTACATCCGACGTGTTGGACTTCTGCTTTAGATCTGTACTACCTCAAGAGTTCAGAGACATGTTATAAACTTCCAGTAATGAGTAAGAATATGTAGTAACTAGAATTTGAGGTATCTAACGCGGGGCATTCACAAAATACAAGTTAGATGGCGTAAATATGCAAAATTGATCGATAACAACAAGTGTATTCAATGAGCGGTTGACACACACACAAACCGGAAGTAGGCGTATCCTCGTACACTCTCCGAACCGATATTAGCTCACCGAATACAGTAATCTCTAACTGTATGATATAATGGAAGAGTGAGCAATTCGGTGGTACACTCTTCAAACCGATGTTTGGTTTACACAAACCTATGCATCCACAAAGCAAAGATGTGTTCAAAGAGTGTAGATGACCTGCACAGGCGTATTTGACTTCCGGGTTAATTTTGTGATGTACACACCGCTCTGGTGGTCAGCAAAGTTACATTGGAGTCAAGTTACGGTCAGTTCTAGCGATTTTCAGACAATTTAAGGTATATGATAATATAAAAACCTAGTGATAATGCCAATACTTATTTTGGCACTTATTTTGGTGTACTCAATGGAATCGTTCAGAAGGAGTTCTGAACGATTATGAAGAACGAGTTCGAAGGACAAGTTCTGAACAATTGCATTGGTTACACCGCAATAAGTAAGTGAGTATTGGCGTGATCACTATGTTTTTATATATTACGTGGTGTACGGGGTATGTACAAATGTACGTGGCGTACGTGATATTTTTGTGGTGAAACAACATATTTTCCAAAAGCAAAGGTAATAAATGGCTATTTCAAAGTATATAATGATACAAAAACAAGTATACTGTGCCTGTACTTGATAAACACTTGGTAACACTGACGATGAGATGAACCTCTCCCTTCGGTTTCTGTTCATCTGAGCATCAATTTTGCCGCATATTTATCACGTACAGCCACAGTAACCCTACTTTTGTACAGTCAGCCCCCACAGTGGTGAACTAGGAAGAAATGGTATGTTCCTCATTGATGAATGAGATGGAATCATAAATAACAATTAAAAGGTTTGTGCTTGGTATAGTCTGTTACATTCAGCGATATTATTACGCGTCAACTCTTCTGAGCATACGGCTGCTTGTATCTGAATCCAGTCAATATTGTGTACCTCACATTAAGGTCGTCCACATAGTATCCTGCATTTGCCTCCGGGTATTACCCTGCCCAGATTGGTAATTAGGCCATGATTACAATATGCCAGATAAAAACGTGTTCGTGTCTACAGAGGTGAATCCTCCTTCCCGCAGATTTATGACGACTGCATGTTCCGCTCGTTAGTCAAAGGGAGAAGGGGTTCAACTGGTCCTGGACTTCCTCTCTGCTCCTCTCATCCATAGACTCATTATGATACTACGTGTAATTTGGTTGATAAAGATAACATTGATTAGCCCTACGGACACGCGGGCTTCCGATGGATAGTACTCCGAAATGCTATTGTATGGTACAGTAGAGGCTCTACTTGTACTGTTTACTATCATGCAAGGAGAATTTGAATTTGTGTACTCTGCCTTGATAGACGGACGAGGAACAAAATGGTATGTTCATCATCAATGACGAATGATCGTGAAATTAAAAATAAATAAGTGTGAAAAGGTATGGGTTATGTTCAGTCTATGGGTCATTTTCTGTAAACCAAATACACCATAGTCAACTTGCCATATTTAGTACTGTCTGGGTCTAGGATCCAAACATATGATGCACCAAGTAGATCTATGAGGTATTTTGGTCTTTAGTGATTGGTTATGGTCAGTTGGCATGCCTCTAAGACCCTGAGACACTGGCACCCTGCTCCTTCCCCAGTATCACGGTAAATAGCTCGCAGATAGTGAAGGGATCATATTTTTTGCAGCACGCTGGAAGTCTACATGTGACCACTCTAACCTTTCGGCACCATTTAAAGGTTTGGTTTATATTCTATATTTGTATTAGGAGGTGTATAGTAAGGCCTATGGTAGACATTTTACAGTTCAGTTGGCGCCGGCCCTTAATTACAGTGTTCGTCTTCACACGTCTTCAGTCTTCTGTCACCTCTCAGAGTCTGAGATTCTCACTCACTGTCATCGTGTCATCTTTACACCGCCGTTAACAATAACGCCATTATCTATCCTGTTTCATCGTTTGGTGAATGCTTATTTCTCCCTAAATGTCATATCTATCTGGTATGTATGGTGTATATATATAATAATCCTGAATTCAAATATGATCTTAAGACGAGAGCTTCAACCTGTGGAATGAGATTATTCGAGATCAATCAAATCCACTTGAAATTCCATTTTTGGAAAGGTGAATTGGGGATGTAGATGATTTCCATCTAGAGATTTCTGGCTGACATGTTATGTCTCTGTTCGTATATATACGCCTATATTTTGGAATATTCAGTTTTCTCCTTTCTTACATTCCAAGCTCTATTTCGTTTCAGCTGAGTTTCCTCACCAAGAATTAAATACATATGTAAAAACTTACTTTTCATGGATTGATTGCATGTTATATGGTCCATTTTAACAACTGAACCTTCTGATGGGTACATTTGATGTATCCACACCACAGTCTTGGTATGGTTTCAGCTGACTTCGGTTTTCTTTTTTATGATTAACCTTTGACTCCAGCGGACTGATATTAGTCGTAATTACAGCATTGTGGTGCATGTCATTTACAGCAGAATACAACTGACGTTTATCACACACTTTCCCTGTGAGATGGGGGATTGTTTATTGGTGACTATGGAAACCCTTATGACGTTCCATGATGCATGACGGGATAGCTGGCCTACTTGGCACACGGCTAATGCACTCGTTGACCTTGGAGAGGATGTTTTTCACTCAGCGAAGTTAAACTCTGGTTTTAGTTAACAGGTTTTTGTTCACAGACTATATAATCCAGTCTTTATTGTATTTTTCATCCATCGTATACAAAGCACCCATTGAGAATGTACTGGGACTCAGTAAACCACGACCCATTGTTTAAAAACTGTCAGAAAGCACAACCATTGTTCAATTTGTACAAATTTAAAGAAATTGTTATTAGTGAATGATTCGCATGTGCAGTGTACATTGTGGTCTACCATCAAACCAATATAACTAATGATAGAGAGCAATCATACAATACAATGTCCCGTTGAGGTGTTTCTCCTCACAAAAAACATACTTCACTATACTTCTGGTCTCATCCTCAAATTACAGATCTAAATCCATTGTATCCACAGCCTCAAAAACATTGTACATACGGGAAAGTAGTCCCCTTATGCTAAAGAGCAAACACTCCCTATTGATATACCCTTTAATGTGGCAAATTCCTGAGTCTATATTATTTGAGAAGATGGTTAATGATAAATACAATAAACGATGCTTTTGTGGACAGGCGGCTCTGTAGACCACTCGAGGTTGACGTCGTTAGCGTAATTACTTCACGTCAACCTCTCGTGGTTTACCATCAATTATTGTCTATGAATGCTACGGCAAAAGGTAAAAATATGGGGTTTCAATGACCCACAATTCAGAAGGAGAAGCTCATTTAGATATACAATACAGACATGTATAAATGTGTGGAAATGTGTACATTGTATATCTACAGTATTCTCCTGGTAGTGTAGAGAGAATGAACCTTTGTTCTTACGGGCAACGAGCCGACCAAGGCTAACACTGTTATGTTCTGTCATGTAAATCACTGTCACCGACTACTGTATTGAATACTTATTAGTCTCCTACTCCTAACAACGGGTTTGGTGGTAGACCGCATGTGATCTAGAGTTGCTCAAATCTTTGATTATGAGCATTCATTGAATCATTAGAATAAATCAATATGAAAAGCTTTACAACATATAAGTGTAGAGTAGGGTGTGCGTGTGTGTGTGGGGGGGGGGGGAGGGGGGGTAAGGGAGGCGGTGGCGGCAGACAGGGAGCAGAGACGAAGGGGAAGGACCCTGCCCACGGGGACTTAGGCCAGTTTATATGTCATGTACAAGCAATTCATTCCTAATAATTAAGAAAATAAGAAACAAAGAAAATATGGTATCTGGATGGTTTTCTGACCCTGTGCACCATGTTTAATGAGGTTAATGAAGTTGCTTTATTTGCACGATGTGACGAGAATCAGATTGTTGCCGCACGACTTGGGCGTCCATTTCACCACCCGGCCTTATCTAAACCAAGCATTGGCTCTCATTCTACACTCGACAGGCGATAAATAGTGATAAAATCAGCCATTAATCGCATCTCGGTCATAGCTATTGCTGTAGAACACTGGGAATAATAAAGCAACAGACACTACATCGAAGCGCATTCCTTGTGGTGTTGACAGTGTCATCAAGTACTAAGTTAGTAAGTACATGTGCTACACTTAGCGTTATAACCTCCTTAATGACACAGAGGAATGGTAAGTACAGCCACGAACCCCGCCAAGGATCTGCCAAGGAGAGGCGGCTTCTGCCATCTATACCTGCCCCGTTATCAACATTCCATCGGTGTCCTGATGACATTAATGTATCACAGAATCATACATCATCTCACCCCGATATGTTTCCCCATAGGCTTAACGTTAGGAACTCATACTCCACGGTCGTGAAGGTATTGTACCCAGTATTCAATGGCTAATTGGGTGTTAGTTTATTGATTAATAATGTTTCTGATCATGTATACAGGATGAGATAAAATCGGAAACCCAATCGATGAAAATACCTTGGTCCGTACTCCCCCTCGTTTGTCCGCTGTGTAATTCGCTCAGCTTCGCTTCATGAATTACTCCGCAGTTGTTGTACGACCTATTGTGTCATACGCTGTTATGAGAAACTGATATCATCATATATACCCATCACTTTTACTCCCCGGTAGTACAGATTCCGTTCGTCACTGAGTGAAAAAAGAATGTTCATACGTCCCTCGGTACCACGTGACCATTGTTATTCTGCTATGCTGAGACATCTAGTCCAGAATTATGAATTTGTTAGGTATCAAATCCACGTTATATTCCTATAAGCTTTCTGTAAACCACAATTGCCTTTATTGACCAGTTGCACTCCTTTAAGAGACGATACTGCACCATTCTTTGGCACAGGTCCTAATCACCCATCTCCTCACAGAGCACGCATTGCCGAACGGTTATTTCACCATCATTGCCCTGTCATCTACAAGATGAACGACCGACTACCTCCTCGCACGAACTAATCCAATGAGAGATATAAACACATCGAAGGTGATTCCAACAACATAAATCTTCTGGTGAAGGACTGCGAAAAATGGTGGTGTATATTTTTTTAAGGAGGGAAATCGGTATGCTCAGGATGACAGGAATTGGCTGGGTAACTTCCAAGGATATAATTATCTTCTCATTGGAATTTCAGCTGTGTATGGGGATCAGTCTACAGTAATCGTTAATAAGTTGATATTGAGATCTATATGGTATTTAAAACGTTTCCCTTACACTCTCAGACGGGTCCTGTTTCTGTCACTGTGTAGGCTCACTGGTGGGAGAAGTGTTCTGAGCCTGGTAAGCCTCAATTAAGCAGGGTCGATGGATGGCATGCAGCCGGGAGTCTGTCACCACCGGCATCTGAAGACCTTAGGATGGGCTGGTGACTCCGTGAAATGAGGAAGAGGTTGGGCCTTCAGATTTTCTCACGAGCGCTTTTCTCTAGTTTCTCATGCGGCATGTCTAGTTGTACTTTGATTTTTACTGCTTTCTCTTGCTCATGTGTTCGGTATTTCCTTCTCTCGTAGTTCCTCAGAGACCTCATATTTTACGCTTTATCTCACCCCTGGTATTTTTGTCCCATAGGCTTAACATTATGAACTCATTTTCCATGACCCTTCATATATTAGAACTAATACTCTCTAAGCCATTTATCACTGGCCGACGAAAACCGCACCGATTGACTGAATTTTCCTAAAAGTCAGTTGGTGAGGAGGGTACCGTGTATGCCTTGTTTCTGCTGCATTTGAAGGTCTGTACCGACTGAACTGTCCTCCAAACAAAATTACCATCACTGACGATTTTAAACCCATTTGATTCTGTCAGTAGTTGACCAAGTCGGATGGTCATGGCCTTATTGCATAATCTATCTACAATTAATCAGTGAAAATGTCTCTGCATGTCTATTTCCATCCACCGATCTGGCGTCTGTGGTTCCTCACTGCAGATCAGTGGCAAATAGTCGACCAGCGGAAAATGGCTTAATGGGTGAATATGTCACATACATTCTGGTCATTTAGTCCATTTAGTCAATTCAGGGTGGTCGAGATAAATACATAAAGCAACACAGTTTGGTCGCAGTCGTTGATATCCATACCATTTGAATGCTTTGCAATATTCACTTGGCTGTTGCCGCATTCGTATCGCTCCGCGTTCAAAATCTATGGAGAATGACGACTGTAACCAAAACTTGCTGGTTCCTTCTTTGGTTCTTAGCGACGGTAGGTCGGTTTGGTCAGGGCTGAAAATGGGATTCTGGATTAATGGATCTATACTTTTAAATCTGTCTCTATCACATGACACTGATATTATGGACGGGCAAAGGGCCAGGGCTCTGAACATTACTAAAATAAGAATCTGCAATGTCCATCGGCAGAGGCGAAAGATATACAACAACTTCTCTATATTTGATAATTTGATTAATTTGCCATGCATACATCTTTCTATAATCTATTAGGAAGGAACTACATCGAGATCTGAATCCACTGAAAATATGCTATGAGTTTTGTGTGCGGAGTAATATCATGAGGGACAGCCGAGTGAGATTATTCAACAAGCCAAAATGAATGGCGTATTTTCAATAGCTACGGATCGATTGCACTTCAGATTTTATCTCACTCTCTATCACTGGCTAATTATTTGTGATATCATCCCCCAGTGAGTATTTTTTACAATACTGCATGGAGTTGACGAGGGTTATTGTTTGATAGTATTCAAGCTCGTTTACTAATACAGTCCTACCTGACAACAGGCCATCCATAAGTGTTGAATAAAGTTGACCCACATTGTCCCTGGGTCTCGTTGGCGTACAGAAAAGACGCACAAAATAAAGAAAATAAGAAAAAAATAGTGCATACGAAAAACTAGTGCATATCTACAGTGAACTCAAATCGGCATGCTATGGTTTCAGATAAAAAACGGTTGTATGCGCATCGGAGTTGACCCTACACAATATACATATGCTCGTATATTACTCCGAGTCAACTCCTCGTTGCTTACAGCCGCTTGTATCTGAAACCAGTCAATATTGTGTACATGTATATGTAAACTGGAAGATATTAGACCGGGGACAATGTTTGCGAACTGACCCAATTTGAAAAAGAAAATCTTTTAAAAAAGTATGCCAACAGTCATAACAAACATTTTCCTTCTCAGTCTCACCAAAGCTCAAAGCGGGAACTCTATGTTCTGGTTTTATAACTGTTAAGCATTTAACCCATTTCTTTTTTCATAGATATCATTATGTTGTAGTAAAGTACACCTGGTGGCCACTGTGCACCCAGTAGCACGCTCTTGTCATGGCGTATCTGGGGCGGCGTGTGGAGGGCTGTTGACCCCGCGCGTCGGTGCAGTCTTTATTGTGATTACCGCCCAATATCGTCAGGTGGGTGAAGCTGGGGACACGCCAAGCGAAAAGGGCAGCGATGAAACCGCTGACACAAAACGGCGTCTATGTGAGATATCATTTGATATTTCCCCTGATTATTGCTTCTGATACACTAAATTATCTGTGGGAGATATTGCTATGAAATAAAATTTCACATACGTGCCCTTTTGTATTGGGGATTCCGGAGATGGCTGCCTTGACTCGCTCGGTGTGTGTTCGACTTAAAGCCACCACCCTGAGCCACAGGTAAACACCCCAGTCAGGTGAATATTGACACCCCTTTATGCCGCCTGCCGCCTCCCAGACCACCCTCTCTAACACTAAACGGAAGGGCTGTATGTACACTGGCCGCCAGAGCTACACGACGTTCCGAACAGAGCGGATATAGAGGTGGCGGACAATCGAGGCTGTATGATGCTTCTGGTGGAAGGTCCTGTCATAGTAACTATACTCCGTCTCTGAGGTGTTGGCCCTGTCTGTCAAACAGGACCAGCTGAATAACTTCCTTTGAAGGTACAGGGGCCCGTCGGAGATCTAGGATCGCACATGTCCTGCATGGAGTTGTTCCATTACACGCACTGCCATATAAGGAATATAGTAGACCCAGTAGCCAATGACTGCATTCGCAGCAAACCCCGACCTTCACCCTGACCTCCTTACATGGTATTTATAGCGCCTTGGGACCGTTCTAAAGTCGAGAGTTGACCTAGAATCTAGTGGGCCACAACCACCCTCTTTAGGCCCTTTCTGTATGCCATAGGGACCCATGGAAGATGCGGGTCAACTGTATTCAACACTTATGGACGACCTTATAGACGGTTAATACTGTCTTGGCGAACAGACTTAAATATCATCAAACGATAACCCTTGTAAGAGTTACAAAAAAGGTCATCATGCACAGTCCTAGATTATCAAACAGGCCGAAGGGTTCCAGGAGACCCTGGAATCCTTCGGCCTGCTATTCATCTCCAGGACAGTTGGTTCTTGGTTGATGGTCTTTTACGTCACAGGAACATCAAAGTTCACAATACGACGATAGAGCAGTTGCCATTATAGATAATGGGTGGGGGCATTTATATTGAAAGGTGCCTTATATATCATTATATACCTGTAAACTAATGTCTCACACTTACTGGCCAGCTATAAAGATTTCATTCTGCACACTGTGCATGAACTAAAAGTTTGTAAACTCTGCACCACGTGACTATTTTTAAAATAGTGTCTTTAATGGTATGGTTAAGGGTCCCCTCCCACCTACTACGATTAAATCTACGATTAACCCTTTGGCCGCGTCGGTGACAAACTGAAAAAATCGTGGAGGTGTCGCCGATGGACTCCTCAATTAGTCAGGTTTTGTCGCCGACGAACTAGCTCCGCGCCGACGCACTACGACGCACTACAACAAAAAAAGTTAATCGTAGAGGCTCTACGATATTCAAACATGTTTGAATTTCGTAGCACATCGTAGTGCGTCGGAAGGTTTTAAATCGCAGAGCGCAGTGGTTTGTCGCCGCAATTGGGCCCTCCCACCTACTACGACGCACTACGACGCACTACGATTAAGTCTGCGATGGCAGCGCGTGTCGGCAACGCAGACTTAATCGTAGTGCATTGTAGTGCACCGTAGTAGGTGGGAGGGCCCCCTTAATGTTGTCCAGGTACATATATAATGATAAGGAGACATACTGAGTGTGTCTGAATCACAAAGGTTCCTTGTTGTTTTGGTCAAAAATATTCACCAAGTTCGAAGAACTAGGTTTATATTTTCGACTAAAACAACTCGGAATAGGTTTCATTCAAGCACACTAACCATCTCTCCATATAATACTGATACCCATTTCTGAGATCTTAACGTTCTGTCTTAATCAGACTTTATCAACGTCTGATGTTTGAGTCTGAATACCCCGTAAATGCAACATGCGCTGAATACGGAGGAAACTCAGGGGCATGGTTTTCTCCCCCATTATTCTGAATGATCGCTAATTACTGCGGAATGTCTCCTGGGGTCAGAGGTCAAAGCACGCCGTCCCCCATTATCCTGTAGTCTGCATGTGTCCTCGTAAACACCAATGTCGCTTCTCATGATGGGATTCATGTACCTCACAGGGTGTTTGTCTGAGACAAATCCTGCTGAGATTCTTTACTCGAACACAATTTCTTCCTCTAAATTGTAGGGCTCCATTTCACTGAGACATGTTTCCCCCTGCAATTGTTGGCGACATTTATCCCTAAAAAGGAACAGAATCTCATGAGATTTTGAAACCTGTGAGGCACATAAATTCCACCGTGTGAATTCCACTTGAGATTAAACCTACTAAGACTTTGTACTGTAACACAATTTTTTTCGTCTGAATTGTAGGATTCTATTTACATGAGACAAGTATTTGCCTATGCAATTGTCGGCGACAATTACCCCTAAATCTCATGAGATTCTGTTCCTTTTTAGGGATAAAGTGGGATTCACACGATGGGATTCATGTACCTCACAGGGCTCAAATCTCATGCGATTTTGTTCTTTTTTTTGGGGGGGGGAATGTCTTAAACAATTACAGGGAAATGAATCCCTATGATTTAGACGAAGAAACTGTGTTCGAGTACAGAATCTCAGCAGGGTTTGTCTTAGAAAAACACCCTGTGAGGTACATGAATCCCATCGTGTGAATCCCACTTTAATGTCCCTAACCATATCTTATATTTTTAGAGGTTGCCATTACTTTATTTTGTCTTGTCGTTCATTGTAAACAAGTGTGAATAAGTTATTTGGGAAATCTGATGAGGGAGAAAGGTTGTGTTGGTTCCAGCTGCTGCTGCTGCAAATGGTCAGAAAACCAGCTTAAATTCAAGATCGCTCTAAATCGTGCTGTACCTGTCGATATGCCGTATTATCCAACTGGACAGGGAACCAGTCTACGTAGTCCCCTACTTGCACGGCAGTCGGGGTGATGATGTGGGAGCTGCACTTTACCTGGCCACTCAGGGAGACACATGATCTCTACAAACAGTGCCCATAACAATGAAGCCCGTCATATTTCAATTTACAGGCACCCTCCCCCGTCTCAAGCTGCCCTCCGCCCGCCTCACGCCCGCCTCATGCCCCCCTCCGCCCGCCTCACGCCCGCCTCATGCCCCCCTCCGCCCGCCTCACGCCCCCCTCCGCCCACCTCACGTCACCCTCCACCCGCCTCACGCCCCCCTCCGCCCGCCTCACGCCCCCCTCCGCCCGCCTCACGCCCCCCTCCGCCCGCCCCACGTCACCCTCCGCCCGCCTCACGCCCCCCTCCGCCCGCCCCACGTCACCCTCCGCCCGTCCCACGCCACACTCTGCCCACCCCACGCCCCCCTCCGCCCGCCTCACGCCCCCCTCCGCCCGCCTCACGCCCCCCCTCCGCCCGGCTCACGCCCCCCTCCGCCCGCCTCACGCCCCCCTCCGCCCGCCTCACGCCCCCCTCCGCCCGCCTCACGCCCCCCTCCGCCCGCCTCACGCCCCCCTCCGCCCGCCCCACGTCACCCTCCGCCCGCCTCACGCCCCCCTCCGCCCGCCTCACGCCCCCCTCCGCCCGCCTCACGCCCCCCTCCGCCCGCCTCACGCCCCCCTCCGCCCGCCCCACGTCACCCTCCGCCCGCCTCACGCCCCCCTCCGCCCGCCTCACGCCCCCCTCCGCCCGCCCCACGTCACCCTCCGCCCGTCCCACGCCACACTCTGCCCACCCCACGCCCCCCTCCGCCCGCCCCACGTCACCCTCTGCCCGCCCCACGTCACCCTCCGCCCGTCCCACGCCCCCCTCCGCCCGTCCAACGCCACACTCCGCCCGCTCCTGACACACTGCGACAAGCTTTCCGAAACACTTCGACACCGAATCTTTCAACCTTCCGACAAAGCAATGAAGCGGTAGTTTAGTTCTGTACTCTAACATTCTATGAAAAAAATCAACATTTTGCAAGGTTATCACGCGGAATTTTGATTCATAGCCATGTCGTAGCCATGCAAGAGCCATCTCGCGAGCAGTGGGTGCCTGGCTTAAGACGGGCCCGGTCGCCAGGCCTCTCAAGGTTTGAGGCTTTTCTCTTTTAACTCGTACAAGGGTCATTGTCTGTTGGCCTAGACGGTATTAGCTATATATAATGTCGTCCATAAGTGTTGAATTAAGTTGGCCCTCATCGTCCCTGGGTCTTTATGGCATACGGAAAAGGGTCTACATGTGCGATCCTGGATTATTAAACGGGCCCCAGGGTAGCTGCATTCTCCTTACTTTATGCTGTGATCAAACAGCAAGTGGGATTTAACCACAAACAGAACGGACAAGTGACGGCCACAAAACGCGTCTCTGAGTGGATCCAGACAGCTACAGGCCAGCTTCATAAACCACGTTTTTCAGAAGTTGTCTTAGACTGAACTCTGATATGACTCCAGCGTGATCCTATTATGTACCACGAGGGTTAATAAGAACAGCAAACGCCTCAACTCCGCCCCGCAAGCAATATGTCGAGCTGGACAACTTTCTGCACGTTTTTGGGCTGTTTTTATGAGCAGGCCCCTTGATACGTACAACATTACAAGTGAGTGTATTGTGTATACAGAGGTGGTTTGCAGTGTTACAAAGACCCCGCAAGGTTATTGAGAAACTGAGAAAGGTAATGGACACGATAAGAGGATATAGAGAAGAAATACATAAAGTCCACAATGATGGCCTCTTTCTACGTTTTTTAGCTTTCTCCTTTTAGGCCACCAAATAAATGCACCGTGTTCAATTTCCAAATTGCAAAATAGAATTGCATTATTCTTAATTTTTCGCCGAATAAAATCAGCAGAAAATAAAACCATGCTTTGGTGCAGTCTAATTTGAGCCATACTTTCAAACCAAGTAACTAGACTTGAGATTGCATCCCATAGGTGAATACATTTTCTTGCCCATGGTTTACAAAGTTCCCATTGAGAATATAATGGGTCACTCTAAACCGCAGTTTTCATTAGTAACCGTAGACCACACCCATGGTTTACAGAAAAATGCACTTTATAACTGATACTCGGATGCTTTGTTTACATTATGAACACTGAAGTTGTTTATGGAGAGAAACAACATCAAAAGTCCCTGCTAGGCTCCCTTCGCCGAATAGAGACCAAAACAAAATGGCGGACCTGTCAGTTGATGGGGGGATTCGGCTGATGAAAATTAAAAGAATTTTGCTTTTATTGAATACTTAGGAATAGAATTCATCATTGATGACGCTAGGTATAAATTACAACAGTTTGGGGGCAGTGGGCCCTGTTAACCACTCGAGAATGCCGACGTTAAACATTCACAATCATCAATTATTGTCTATGTCCTACACGTTATGCCATCTTTTTACCCACAGCTGCTAAAGGACAACTGTGAATTGCTCAGAGAGTGACATGGATATACATGCTGTGTTTTTATAAGGAACTATTAGAGATCGAGTGCGGTTGAGACTTTCTCTCATCCCTCTCACTGATCTATGACTTGGCTAACATTTGTGATATAATTCCCCATTGATTTTGGTTTTTTTTAACAGGAGTTCCCAATGCTAAGTCTATGTTGAAAAAAATCAGGGGTGAAATAAACTGTAAAGACTATTGACTTCTTGGAGTCGAGTCACAATAAATGTAATAAAACGCAAATTAGATGCACGATACCAATTCCTCCAAAACGGATGAATAAAATCAGTTTTCCTTCATTATGTCAAGTCGAGGTGCGGATTAATACCACGTAAGATGAAAAGTAATACATGAAAGCAGGATCGCTGACCAGAAGTGCTTCCCTCCATATCACATAGAAGCTGTGAATCATGCGAACAATTGCTATAACTCCTTAAATCTTTTTTGTCCTTCCTTTTCCGGCTTTTTCCTGTGGACTCCTGTCAAAGTGTGAAACCATGGGTTGAGAGTGACACCGGGAGTGGCCAGTTGTTCCCCTCGGCGTGGTGGACTTCGTACCCTGTCAGCGATACGTCAGCGCGGCTATAGGGGCCCGTTTAATAATCTAGGAGCGTACATGGAGACCCTCTTCTGTCCCTCGTATAATGGTTATCGCTTAACACTATCTAAGTCTATTCGTTGAGACATTATTAGCCGTCCATAAGGTCGTCGCTAAGTGTTGAATAAAGTTAACCTACGTCGTTCCTGGCTCTCTATGGCATACAAAATAGGGTCTACATGACCGATCCTAGATTATTAAACGGGCCCCAAGTCCCGGCGACATAATTGTGATACTGTGAAAACGAGGTTATTGTGCCCGTAGAGATGACCATTTGAGGCTTTTTATCCCATAAGATACTCATTTTTAGACAAAAGACCGAGAACGGCATGCCTACAGGCTCAGTCACTACGCTTTCTTATTATATACCTGAAGATAATGGACAAACACCTTTTTTGTACGTAGGAAGTGTACAGTGCGCCTGAACATTCACTATATCTCAGTGAGCCCTGTGAAGTATGTATTAAGAATATCACAGGGTACCTCCTAACAGTTCCTCACTCTCTACTCAAACTTGTCTCTCTGAGGTATTTGTCACTAATTGATATAGGAGGAATATCAATTTGGAAGATGAGAACTGAAGCAATAGTGAAAACTGACATTGACAGCACAGAGTAGAAGACACTGAGTTCATGGTGTGAAGGGTGTGTCAAAGGAAGCAACTTCACACAAGACACTTTTGTAATCTACTTTACCACACAGTTCTTGTGGGCTTGATGTTAGATAGAGGAATGCCCTAAATGCATAATCTAGGTACCTCGAACTCTACCAAGACTTTCTATTCAATGTCTCTCTGTACATTTTGTGCATGCACCTGTTCTCATACCCTCAGGTATGTAGGTTCTATGGGCGTATAGTATATGCCATGTTTAGTAGGCTGTTAACAATGGCCGTATTCAGCTTCCCTTGTCGACAATAACCCAGAATCTCTGGTGACAGATGTCCGTATCGTTTAATCTATAACCCAGGTAAGATATAGAGAATTATCACTACATGTGTATCGTCATGCGAAGACAAACATTCCCTGTGAATAGAACCCACGTGTCGTGGGCCAGATGTGGCAATGTGCACATCTGACTTCTGTACGCATGGAGTAATACACGAGCGTTAGCGAGTCTATTATGACGTCAACCGCGTTTGCTTTACAGAGCCACCTGTCCACAAAACCATCGTTTGTTGTATTCATTATACATCTTCTCTAATGATTTGAACCCAGTAATTGCCATATCAAAGGGTACATCAATAGGGACTATCTTTTAGCTCTATAGCACAAAGGGACTATTTTCCCGTATACAATGATCTTCAGGCTTTCTTGGACTAACACTTGTGTCGTTTTTCACTTTAACCCGGAAGCCTTGGCCCAGGTTGTAAAGTCGAAGCTGGGGGCCGGTTCCATATCGTCTGTCAGCGCGTGGAGCATGTAAGGGGCGCGTGTTGACTACGCGGGTACGTGCGGGCGGGTGACTGGTGCTCGGGAGGTGATCTCCGACCCTGCAGCCGCCCACACGGGTGTGGTCCACGCCACCCTCCCCGCCACATAGTCTCCTTTATCCTACCACTCATATACATCTCCATAGACTTAACATGGTGTGACTGTATGCCACGGTTATGCTATAAAACATTTACATGCCACGGGTGACATATAAAGTTAGAAATACATGATGGGGTAGGATAAAATCTAAACATCACTCAATTTCATATGATTGTTTACATGCCGCTCGTTGTCTTCCGCTACAGATATCACTCAGCTCCGCTTCATGCAATCATTCCGGAGAGACAACTCACGCCATATAAACATTCATATGAAATTTCGTGATGTTTCATGATAATCTAGACCCGCATATATACTATATATCTCCAATAAAGAATTGGAAGGAAACTCATGAGATGAAAATTACTGCACCAAGTTTGACGGCAGAGTAATTCACGAAGCGAAACTGAGTGAATTATTCTGCAGTCAAAAGAGGCGGAGTTATTTTCATCGAGTCGGTTTCTGGTTTTATCTCACCCTTTGTCACATTATTAATTGATAGAATAAATCACCCAATTAGCCATTGAGTATCAGGCACACATCCTCCACGGCCGTGGAATATGAGTTCCTAACGTTAAGCCTATGGAGATATAGCGGGGTGAGGTAAAAGGTCAGGGAGACTGAGACAGACTATAGCCGGTGAGAGTTCGATGCCAAGTGGCGGCAGAGCGCGGCCACAGTTGAGAAGACTCGATGTTCCCGTTGACCTCACACGCAGCGAGGGCGGTGAGCATCAAACGGGACACCTAAATGAGCACCGAACTAGGCACTCAACACTAAGAGACGGTAATTAGGAGCCCACACCACTCGTACAGCACTCTCACACAGTCTGAAGGTGTGGAAACAACCAAGGCACTGCAGACAAGTGAACTTATACTCGTGGTTTTTTGTTAGTTTATGCGTCAATAACGCTGTTCTTCTCGACACGTAAAAATAGAAATAATTATTTAAAGAAAAGGAAATAGAATATTCGAACCGATGCGTATCGGCAAGTGTATGTATATATTGGTAATGCACGTGAATTCATACTAAAAATGGCACGACAGAGTAAAACTGCAAGCATATTCTATCGTGGTATATATACCTGTGGCCGAACGTCTATGAGATACTTACTACCCGCTGCTAGGGGTTCAGTATAATAATGTTCGGGCGCACTGTGCCCGTAGTGAATGACCACCAACTTCGGGTCAACAGGCAGTGAATTGAAATTGATATACATTACTGTTATAACAACCATAAAACCATTACACGTAACTAGATTGACATAAGCCCTACTTGCAACGGAGGGTTTGTATTGAGCAGTGATTTACTTATTTTCAAAATATCTAAAAACATTTATATATAATTTTAAAAGAAAAATAATTAAAGCAATCATTCTTCTAAATGTATATGGACTCGGGCCTTATACACAAAGGGCTGAGAATGGAAGGACAGAGCAGCTCAACTGTCTGTTACAGACGTAAATGATCCCCTCGTGTTAGATTGACTAGGGTCGCCATGTCTGAACGGGACACTACTGTTTAGATCCACGTTGAGCGCGATCCACACGTCGAGACTAACCTACCTGAGACTTATGCTACATGTACTTGAAGTCATGTGAAAAAGAACCATAGCGTGACAATAACAAATAACATAACGGAGTACGATGGCCTTTGCTGTTAGAGTGTATACCTGTAATTTTTCAAATGTTTTCAGCTACTGTAGAGAGCCATATAAATACTAGAGAAAAAATCAACAAGTTTTGATCAAAGTCGCTGTTCTCTTCGAGTTTGTGATAAAAAATTTCATGGCAGGGTGCTTTGGCCAGTTTCAAGGAACAATGGCGAATTTGATTCACATGGAAGGACACACCTGTTGCATGGTCTGGAAAAAATCGTCCCTGTGAACTCTCACCCTGGGACTCAAGTACCCTTTAGGTGAGGGGTGTGAAAAGCATGTGATCCTCTTTGCTGGCTTCCTATTTGTGGCATGGTTACCTATCTATGTAGCAAATCAGCAATGGGTCCATTTTTTTCACCAAAATGCCCTGTAAATCTTAAACATGTTTAATATCAAAATCTCATGAGATTATGTACCTCATTAGGGGTAATTGTCGCCGACGATTGCAGGGGAAAAACTTGCCTCAGAAATGGAAGTTCCATTCAGATGAGGAGAGTGGTCACATAGATTTCCAGCATGCTGCACAAAACTATCCTTTCACTATCTGCATGCTATTCACTGTGATGATGGGAAAGGAGCAGAGTACCAGTGTCTGAGGGTCGTAGAGGCATGCCCAGCTGACCATGATCAATCATTCAAGACCAAAATACCTCAAGACCTACTCGTGCTTGATATGTCTGGATCCTAGACTACTGAGGCAGTTGCAGAAAGGGCAAGTTGACTGGGTGCAAGTGGGATGCAGAAAACAACCCATAGACTAAATACATCCAAAACCTTTTAATTGTTATTCATTTATAATTGCACGCTCATCCATCAATGATGAACATACCATTTGCTCCTAGTTGTGTCCTGTGTGGTGCTAGTAAGGCCTGAGGCAAGCTGAGGGGTGTGAGAAATCGTCCTCAAATCGTCAGGTGAAACTCCACTATTTACACCTGCGCGTGCTAACCACAATGTCTATTTATAATCGTGTGTGTCCTATCTTAACCTTAATTACCCAGCTCTTATCCTCCCCTAGGGCCTTGATGACTCTGTCTTGGAATGCTTCCAATAAATCCTTTGATATACATGTGTAGTTTTACGGAACACGTTCCGATGTTTCCGTAATATGAAGTGGATGAATATATAATTGTTGACATTAAACCCACGACCTATATGCACAAAGAAGCATCTCTAGTATTAAGTTCTAACGATCTGTATCACGGGTGCAGGAATCCCATGGACTGCCTCGGATATAAAGGTTTCGTGCAACAAGGCAGTACTTGGTGAGTTATAACTCCTGCCATATCATCTTTTAGTCCTGTGGTAATTCTTCTCACCTAAGATTCCAATTAGTTAAAAAACTCTTTTTTTTTCTTTTGAAAATTTATTTATCCTGGAATATTGCCATGGGTACCGTGTGGACCTATCTACTTGGCTCTCCAGACTTTACTAGCCCACCAAGATGATGATATAGAACAATGAAAATCAGCTGTAAAGAACCGACTTTAGGATCCACCTAACACTGAGTCTCCATTCTAAACCTATGGAGCCAACAAATCGCTACTGAGTAGAATACTATAAGCCGTATTTTCATAAGAGAATACGGGGGATCGGTCCTAGTATTCAAAATAGTGCGTAAGGAGATCAGCGGCTATTTTGTCTCTCCGTGGAAAACTAATATTTGGAATATATTTGAATAATGAATACAGTATCGTGATTTTATATGTGTTGTCGTATTCTCTTGGTATTTAGAGGAAATCTATTACTATAAGGACTTGTACTGAAATCTCTAACGTAGCTTCAAAGACATACCATACGAGCATAGCAATCAGATCTAGATAAAGTGTAACCAGGATGTTAGCTACCTAGAATGAGGCAAGATAAACATAATGGTATGGAGGACCATAAGTGATATATAAAAATATATAACAAATAGAATTGTTAAAGAAATAAACACTTCCTAATAATATAACTTTTATTTGCCTTCTTGATTTGTTGTAAACTAGAAAAAGGTTGCTAGCCCTGGGAAATGATGTCCTATATGTAAAACGATATTCACATCCTGATTGCTGCATAATGCTGCATTACTGTGCGCTTCGCAATAGATTAAACCTCATCTCAACCTCTCCATGTTTAGACAAATAAATCTCATCTATCACAAAGCAGATTTTATTAATGACCCTTTGAGGATTTTGGTGTGAAAAGTCTCACTCTATATGTTCAATGAATGTAGTGGTGATTTGAAAATCTGCCGTAATTGTGACATGGTTTTTTTTTCATAATGACATTTGGTCATTATGTGGTTAAAGCTCTGCATAATGAACATGTATCAACTAAAAACCCTCTTCATAGTCTCGGGCCACACATGCCGCAGAGTTTAACTGCCGTGAGATTGATCATGATGCTCATATAATTCCTCTCTTTTTAACCAATGAAATCTTTCTGAATCGCACCTCGCGTAGACATTATCAGAGCAGAGTCTGAACTTTAATTTGGTTAATGTGTAAATGGTGTAAATTGATAGCATCTTACTGACAATGACAGATTTCTTGGCGGGTTGCGCGAGCCAGAGCAAGCACAGAGCAAGCACAGAGCAAGCACAGAGCAAGCACAGAGCAAGCACAGAGAAAGCACAGAGCAAGCACAGAGCACCACGTTATTAAAGTATGAAGAAGGGATGGGATCGAGATCCGTAGCCATTGAGAATATGCCGTGAGATTTGGTTGAAAAGTTATGTCATGAGATTGTATAGCAAACCAAAATGAATGGCGGATTTTCAGTAGTTACGGATTGAGAGCGGTTCCGATTTTATCTCATCCTATCACTGACTAATTGACTAACGTTTGAGATATCATCGCCTATTGAGTATTTTTTTACAATACTCCATGGGCGTTGAGTATGAGTTCCCAATGTTAAACTCATAGGGGGAAAATACCAGGGGTTAGATAATATCAAGTTAAGGAGTCTTCTTAAACTAGTTTTGCCACAAAGTATCCACTCAATGGGAAAACTGACAGGGCGTTTAATCTGTGAATTGTTACGAACTCACAGGCCGACAAATACTTGCCCTGACGCTGAGGGAGCGGCATATCTTTAAGCCGATGAGTAAGGAACAATTCACAGATTAACGTCTGGTCTGTTTTTCCTTTTTCATCTTAGCTTGATATAAACGTCCGTAAGCTCAACGTCAGGAACTTATAGTCAACATGCTTGCGAGCACGGTAACTCATACTCAATGGACAATAAACAGATAAACTTGTCCAGGCTAAGATAAAATCAGAAACATATTTGGGTTTGATCTGTGTCCCCGTTCGCCATCTCCTTTGAATCACTTCAGAACATTCACTTGAATATCACCTCGTTCATATTCCTGACCGCTCCGAACTCGATGACATATTGGGAAACATATCAAACACTCATCAGTTTTTTTTTATCCCTGTATTCTGTTTGGAGGGTACAGGGTCTGTTCACTGGTGAAGACAGCGAGGTGCATACAGTCACACCTCGAGCGTACGGCGAGTAAATTCTGCTGCAGCTGAGTCGTGCAGCAGTTATGAGGCTCGGTGAAGTGAAGACAACATAGAGGTAGCAGAGTCACAACTGTAGTTTTATGAGGACATGTAAGCAGGTTCATGTCACTCCCAGTAGTGTGTCAATTAGCAGAGTTACGATAATACAAGACGTGCGTAAAAATATTAGGTCTATACGGTGCCTATAGTGTCTTTATCATGTACATAACTCACCAAACACATACTCTAGACATATAACTCACCAAACACATACTCTAGATATAACTCACCAAACACATACACTAGTCGTAACTCACCAAACACATACACTAGTCGTAACTCACCAAACACATACACTAGTCATAGCTCACCAAACATATACACTAGTCGTAACTCACCAAACACATACACTAGGTGTAACTCACCAAACACATACACTAGGCGTAACTCACCAAACACATACACTAGTCGTAACTCACCAAACACATACACTAGGCGTAACTCACCAAACACATACTCTGACATAACTCACCAAACACATACTCTGACATAACTCACCAAACACATACTCTGACATAACTCACCAAACACATACTCTAGATATAACTCACCAAACACATACTCTGTATATATGATTCACCAAACACATACTCTGACATAACTCACCAAACACATACTCTGACATAACTCACCAAACACATACTCTGACAAACTCACCAAACACATACTCTGGATTTAACTCACCAAACACATACTCTAAATATAACTCACCAAACACATACTCTAGATATAACTCACCAACCACATAATCTAGATATAACTCACCAAACACAGACTGTGTGCATAGGCCCTAGACGTACTTTAATATAGACTTCGATTCACAATGACAATTGTTACGGTTGATATAACAGAGTAATGATCGTCTCACCTGTTGGTGGTCTAACAGAGGATGAGGTGCTGACTGCCACACCTGACAGATGCGATGATACCTGGTACTACTCCGCGACACCTGTCCACAGGTGGGTTACACACGGGGTGAGTGTTCCCCTGGATGCTGGGCGGGAGGCGGGGCTCGACTCGCTCACCTGTGGACGCCTCACGCTGGTCTGCGGCCCTCACTCGTTCCCGCGGCTGCTGAATGTCGTCTGCTCCTCAGAGTCGTCTGCTCGGCGTCCCTCTCCGCGGAGAACTGAGAACGCACGACGAGAGCTTCCTGTGGCGCCGTCCCCGCAGTTCCCTCCCAGCTCGCCAGGCGGCGCGCGCGCCCGGAGGCTGGTTCCCGGTGCGGACAGGGTGAGGGGCGGGTAACCAGCGGCGTGCCTGCTGCTCGGTGGAGCGTGAAGCCCGCCATTATCGTCACGCTCTGATCCACGCGGGAGACACGCCATCCTCCTTGCCCCTTTCCGCGGACATCTCCCTCCCGACTCCATCAACTATACCGTGTTCCGCCAATGCTGGGCCCAGAAACGTGGCGAACCTTTTTTTCCACAGGCCTGTAGTGCGTCCTGTTATCCACCTAATACAAAGTGTGTGTCCATAGAAAGCACATAGGCAGTGTGCATCACCATACCCAGAGCATACAGACGTGTTGTATGCCCCGGGATGCAAAACCGGGGCATACGGAAAAATAGTGCATATGAAAAAATAGTGAATACCTAATGAACTAATATCAGTACCTCACTTGTCAGGAACAAGTGGATAAGGAATACAATACAGACTGGTTTCAGATAAAAGCGGTTGTATGCTCCTCGGAGTTAATTCTACGTAATCTCAAAGAGCATGCGAGGATACTACTGTGCGTCAACTCCTAGGAGCATACAGCCGCTTGTATCTGAAACCAGTCATTATTGTGTATTTATCTGCTTGGTCACACACGGCGTTCGGCCAAGCAAGTCCATAGCAACGTATTCTTCAGAATTGCAGGACTGAAGGACGTCTTTAATACTCATTCAGATTATCTACAGAAAAGATGCAGAGATTGCTTCGTATTCTATGGTATTTCGGATTAGATATATAATTATTGATATTTTTTCATAAGAAAATATTTCAATAAATCTCCAAGAGATCGTGAGGTATACGGAAATAGAAAAATATGCAATTTGTCATAACTAATAATTTATCATACCTCAAAATCAACGTGGCGATTGCTACAAGTCTATTGCCTCTATGGATTAGAGATTCTATTTCAAGGGTTCTCACAACAAAAATCACAAGAGGAGAGAGACGGAGTATAGGTAGCGCTCCCAGTGTTATAGCGCGCCCGGTGCTACTTAACTGTACAATGACTCGATCATCCCTGCTTTATGGGCTCTCCCCTCCTGACTCTCCTAGACGCGCGTTTACGACGTTCGAGTCTTAAAGCCCCAGTCAGCAATTGTGTTAGAGAACGATAAATTCAGCAATAAGGAGCGCGATGCACCCCGCCTCTGTTAGTACCCCACTCACAACACCTCGTAGAGGGAAAGTGGCAAACATGTGACAAATTCTCGAGGCAGCACAAGCAGTTTTAAGTTGCGAAGTGTTTATTTTTCTTTTCCTTTCATAAGGAGTTTATTTTGTCTTTTCACGCTTACCTCTAGAATCATTTGGTTATATCTAAACGTCTAAAAAAAGGGGTAAATTTTGCGTATGCTTCGTCTTTGTTCTATTGTGTACAATATTGGGAGCAGGGGTGGGATGGGGGCTAAAAGATTCGAAATGCTTCGTACGTATTTTATGGATGGTTCTTGTCCATTTTTTGACAAAAAACGGAGTGTGAGTGAAATGCACACCAGCGCTCACCCACGGCTCGATCTCACGTGCACTCTGTGACCGCACTCGGGGTGCAATTATGTGAGCCACCCTCCCGTGCACTGTGAGGGAGGGTAGAGCGGGGTTCACACCGAGAGACGAACAATACCTGAAAACGGGTGTATTCAGTCTTTTGCCCAGTCTCAGACAACTCTCCTTTGGTAAAACAAATCTCATACCAAGGTGATTTTGCCAGTCGCAAAGAAAAATAGTGAATCTGATTCACATGTAAGGACACACCTGGGGCCTGTTTAATAATCTAGGATCATACTTGTAGACCCTTTTCTGTACCTTGTACAAGGGTTGTTGTTTAGAAATAAATAAATTCTGTTCGATAAGACAGTACAAGCCGTCCATAAGGTCATCCATAGAATGTGTTGAATAAAGTTGACCCACATCGTCCCTGGGTCTCCCTGGTGTACAGAAAAGGGTCTACATGTACGATCCTCAATTATTAAACGGGGCCCTGGTGCATAATGTCAGAAGCAGTCCCAGTGCACATTCACCCTGTGTACGCTTCAGGTGAGGGGTATGAGAAACATGTGATCCTGGGGCTCGTTGAATCATTTAGTCATTGAAGACCCTTTTCTGTACGCCAAGGAGACCCATGGACGATATGGGTCAACTTCAATTCAACACTTGTGGACAACCTTATGGACAGGTAGAACAGTCTTAGCTGAAGGAGCTTGAATACATTAGATAACCCTCGTACGAGGTATCCTTGTACAATGTCCTTTCGCTGGCACAAGTTATTCATCGACCCCCTGCTTGCTAGCCTCCTTTGGCTAGGTTAGGTACTTAGTTGGCGACTCAGCAGTGGGTCCATTTGTCATGCTTATATAAGAAATATAATCACGTGTAGCATTCCCGTTTTGCAAAGGATGGACCAGAAACAATGTTTCCAGAAGTTCCATACAATGTAGTCGAATAGTATCACAATAGCTGCCGCATACAGACTGAGAAAACATGGACAACACATCAGAGTTGGTCGTGGAACAGGGCTGAGAGTGTGTGGGAAGGTTCAAATCACTATTTTATTGGTGTGAATGAGGCTCAATTTATGCTATCTTTGTTTTATACAAGAGAAAATGATTTTATAAATTGGATACAAAAACAAAGATTTCCTTGGATAACGGCCATCTCTAAGTATCAGAATCTCGGACATGTTTACCGAGCACGAAAACAGCATACAGTAGAACCCCGCCTAAACAACACCCCACGTAAGCGGTAACCCCGCGTTAACGGACACCTCCATTAGGAACGGGTCCCTCCATTAGATGTTCACTTTGACCCTGCATAAGCAGACACCTCGCATTGGGAACACTTTGCATGGCCGGGAACGTAGGATGCCTGCTTGTATGTGGGGTTCTATATTTATCAAGAGTGCCGTGTGGCCGTTGTTAATAGTGTACAAACCTACCGTCACTACTGGCTGGTAGCTGGCCAGAAACCAGCAAACCCTTATCTATTAGGTTTTACCAGTTCATCGCCATGTGGGTGTGTGCCTGCTCCACCGCGCTGGTCTCTATACTGGAGCTGACCTGGCTGGTGTCATACCGCCAGCACAGTGGAGCATGTGCTCAACCAAACCACACCACATTCGAATCATAAGTATACTTGAAAGCTAAAATATGAATACTTTTCATTGGAAAAAGTGATATAACAAATGTAGTAAAACACATTTAGAGTGAAAAGGGTTTTATTGTATTTCTTCATACAACCATTGCTCTTAAGTTCACATATATCACAGATGGCTTGGACATATTTGCTTGGGAATATCACATTTCGCTTGGAACCAGTTTCCTTTCGTAGTTCTCCTCAGATGATCCAGTGTTTATAATCACAAAATGTATCACTTTGGTTTGGTTTTGAATACCAGAGAGGATTAGTCTCTTGTAATGAATTATCGTATGTAATATGGTGGAACAAATACGCGATCCGCAAAAGGGCATTTCTTGGTTGGGCTATGTTTATTTTGTGGCTTTATGAATCACTAAAAATTGTAACGGATACCCTAGGATATAACCGTAGAACTATTTTTTCTTCTGTCAGAAATACGATTTCGATGATTGCATATTGGCAAAGCAGGATGCAATATACCCCTCAACTATCTCATCACTACAAAGTCCAGTCTTACTTATAAATACATGTACTTGTCGAGGCTGAATGTCCTCGTGGTGATGGTGTGTAAGACTCGTATTCCACTAGTATTTTACATATATACATTTATTATACACCAGTGCACATCTGCCTTACGGTTACTAACCTCTGCTCAGTGTATCATAAATCATAAGTATTTGCCGGTCTGTAAGTTCGTAACAATTCACAGATTAAACGCCCAGTTAGTTTCCCCACTATTCATCAAAATGATGTCTCGTAATTCGTTTTGAGATGATTGTTTAATAGCAGAAAATGTGTAATACCTTAATCAATGTTTGCACTCCGAACAATTCACAGTAAACCTCACAGAGTCTATTAAGGCATCCAGCTAGATGTTTAAAATAGAATATTCATTAATCCACATCCATAGTGAACTGTAATCATAACGGAGCATAATGCTGAACAGAGAATAAGTATAAAACAAGCACAGTGTACCATGCGCTACGTGGATTACAACTCACAGGCTGACAAGCTCGCCCACCACTGAATTTACATTGAGTCAGCCTGAAGACCATGGGAATCAGTCAGTCGCTGTCGGGTAATATTGGGATAGATCAGGGCATGTGAAACACGATATAAGAGTGTATAAGTATGTTCAGACCATGATTCACCGTGATATTACACTAAAACACATTGCTTTTTCTATTGTGAAGTACGCCTAAAGCTAGTGTTCCACGAGACCGGCGATATGGCATGTAAACAGCGCCGTTCTGTAGACTCCAGTATAGGGACCGGGGCGGTGGAGCACACTGGCGCGGCCACACAATGATGAACCGGCGATGAACTGCCCAAACCTGATGCATTATCTTTCACCGGTTCCCCATCTTTTACGGGCCGCCAGTGGTAAGCATGCTGGTGGGTTTGTACATTATAAGCATGTTTGGAACACTTCCCTTTTCATGCCACACCGCAGGCCCGGTGGAGCTCGGCATTTATATGAATGCAACCCTGAAAGGTTATTTGGCTGATGACGATTATCTTAAAGGTTACAAACATGGCGTGCATACCCAAATACCCTTCTATACAATACACAACATACTTAGTGGTGACCAGCAGTTTGATACCTTTGACATTATCGCCTCAATGAGACAATAACAATCCAATAACTTCATATATAATACTTGAAGTAAATGTATTGATAGGTGATCAACAAATACTTGAAGTGTGTATATCACTGTTGAATACCTCTGCAGGTAATATTGAATACTCGAAGTGGGTGGAAATTGTTGAATACCTTTGCAGGTAATATCAAATACTTAAAATTGGTATATAAGATTATATTACCATCTAAGGCATGAGCGGTGATGGAAAGTACTTAGATAGGTGAATAAATCATTAATATCTTTGAAGGTAATACTTGATAGATCCCATTGCTATGGAATCCTGTAATACTACTCGTATCGTGTCCTCCATACAAGGTGACTTCTTTTAAAGATTTTAAGGATTTCCGGGTATATAATAGTAAGGAGATATGGTGAGTGTGTCTGAGTTGCATTTGTTCATTCAGGCACACTAATCATGTCCCCATATAGTATTTAGCTATGCCCTTACATCGTCTATTCTGTGTAATAGGGGTTTAAAACTTCATGTGATAAAAATTAAGATTCACGTCTAATAAATTGTTTAGAAGCAAGTTGATCTTTTAAACAAGAAAAACATGATACCTGTATAAAAACCTATGTACATAAAACATGATAGATTAGCATGTATGATGACGTCACGATGCGTCTCAGTGAGCCAGCTTCCCAATTACCCATAATACATTGTGGAATACTGTCGAGTTTATAATACATTCGGAAAGCTATCTATGATTGAGCAACTTGAATCTAGTATTTAAAATCTCCACATACACGCAAAATGGGATAACAACCATAATAAAAACATTGTTAAATCCTCTTTAAAAAAAACTCAAGGAAATGTAAGAAAAGAACACGACGCCTCCTTGAACATAGATAAAGGAATATGTAGAATCAGCGAGACATTTACAATGAATTGACCAATCAGCGTACAGAGGTGAGTCAGGTGACTCAGCACGTGACCTCGGGGCGCGGCACCTTGTTGAAGGGGTTGTAGGGCGGCACGGTCGTCACCATTTTCGACATGTGAGATTCTCGCTTGTGGTCGGAGGTGTTCGGGGGTTCGGGCATTCTCCTGAAAGCGTACACAAAGATGTATGAATGTGAGGTTCTAGTATAGGTGTCTGAGAAATCATACGATAACAAATACAGCATACGCGAATGGATCAACTCAAGCGAGATGTATTTTGCCACATTTTACCTGACCACCCCCCTCCGCCCACCAAAAAAAGGATGTTTCTGTGATTTTTGGCATGTATAGATGTTAAGCTGGGTGCAGTGGAAGAGGCAACACACTCTTTGGTGGCGACCAAACGGTAGTGTCACAGTTGACGGCCAATAAAACCTGATATATTGGCTATTGTCAGATGCCTACTAATATGTACGAAGCCGTTGTGCAGCATCGGCCTTCGAAGTATCCCCTGTAATTGTACACTATGAGCATGTTTAGCAACCGTCCGACGGTGTCTGATTCACGGCCAGCCCAATGGAACACCCCCTTAAGACGGCTAATAGTATTTAGAGGTCAGGTAAGACAGCTGCTGGTATTTAGAGGTCAGGTAAGACAGCTGCTGGTATTTAGAGGTCAGGTAAGACAGCTGCTTGTATTTAGAGGTCAGGTAAGACAGCTGCTGGTAATTAGAGGTCAGGTAAGACAGCTGCTGGTATTTAGAGGTCAGGTAGGACAGCTGCTGGTAATTAGAGGTCAGGTAAGACAGCTGCTGGTATTTAGAGGTCAGGTAAGACAGCTGCTGGTATTTAGAGGTCAGGTAAGACAGCTGCTGGTATTTAGAGGTCAGGTAAGACAGCTGCTGGTATTTAGAGGTCGATAAGACAGCTGCTGATAATTAGAGGTCAGGTAAGACAGCTGCTGGTATTTAGAGGTCAGGTAAGACAGCTGCTGGTATTTAGAGGTCAGGTAAGACAGCTGCTGGTATTTAGAGGTCAGGTAAGACATCTGCTGGTATTTAGAGGTCAGGTAAGACAGCTGCTGGTATTTAGAGGTCAGGTAAGACAGCTGCTGGTATTTAGAGGTCAGGTAAGACAGCTGCTAGTCTTTAGAAAACTTCAGACTATCTTATCACCTCTGCTATCGACAAGATGACACCCAGAAAATCATTAGCGTTTTGTATGATGTCACCAAATGCGTGACGTGTCTTGTTCCGAGTTTAAAGCTCACTTAAGCCATAGCTGCCATAGAATCATCATCTTAGCCACGTCTCATATAAATCAACAGTTAAGAATGTGAACTTTACATATTTTCTAAACATGCAAAAATGACACAAAATACTTTGTGTCGGGGGAATCGCTTATCGGTAAGATTTTGACAGTGAAAGGTCACCAGTCTTCCTTTTCAGGGGGTGACTGATCCTAATTGGTAAAATAATGTTAACTTCCACACAGATTAAGACCAGGTAGACTCGTTAAGGTGCTCACCTGTAGAGGCCGCTGGAGGTGACGTGCTCGGCGGGCGGCATGGGGCCGAGCGGCCGGTCGGCATCTCCCTGCGGCGTGCTGCCCGCGAAGCCCGGGATCGTCGGCCGACTGGAAAAAAACAAGCAGGATATTAAGAGAATACATAGGCTTCTGTGTGAGAAGGTACCCATTCTATTCACAGCTAAGATACACAACAAAGAGGGAAAACTGAGTCTGTGAGTGAGTAACAACTCACAAATTAAACGAGATGGTGAAACGAGGTGAGGGCAGTGATGGGGTGAGGAGGTGATGGCAGTGATGGGTGAGGAGGTGAGGGCAGTGAGGGGGTGAGGAGGTGAGGGCAGTGAGGGGGTGAGGAGGTGAGGGCAGTGAGGGGGTGAGGAGGTGAGGGCAGTGAGGGGGTGAGGAGGTGAGGGCAGTGATGGGGTGAGGAGGTGAGGGCAGTGACGGGGTGAGGAGGTGAGGGCAGTGACGGGGTGAGGAGGTGAGGGCAGTGACGGGGTGAGGAGGTGAGGGCAGTGACGGGGTGACGGGGTGAGGAGGTGAGGCGGTGAGGAGGTGAGGTAGTGAGGGGGTGAGGAGATGAGGGCAGTGAGGGGGTGAGGAGGTGAGGGCAGTGAGGGGGTGAGGAGGTGAGGGCAGTGAGGGGGTGAGGAGGTGAGGGCAGTGACGGGGTGAGGAGGTGAGGGCAGTGACGGGGTGACGGGGTGAGGAGGCGGTGAGGGGGTGAGGAGGTGAGGTAGTGAGGGGGTGAGGAGATGAGGGCAGTGACGGGGTGAGGAGGTGAGGGCAGTGAGGAGGTGAGGGCAGTGACGGGGTGAGGAGGTGAGGGCAGTGAGGGGGTGAGGAGGTGAGGGCAGTGACGGGGTGAGGAGGTGAGGGCAGTGAGGGGGTGAGGAGGTGAGGGCAGTGACGGGGTGAGACGGTCAGGGCAGTGAAGAGGTGAGGTCAGAGCAGTGATGGGTGATGAGGTGAGGGCAGTGAGGGGGTGAGGAGGTGAGGTAGTGATGGGGTGAGGAGGTGAGGGCAGTGACGGGGTGAGTATAGTGATGGGGTGAGGAGGTGAGGGCAGTGATAGGATGAAAGCAGTGACAGGGTGAGACGGTCAGAACAGTGATGGGGTGAGGTGTTGAGGGCAGTGATGGGGTGAGACAGTCGTCACAGATATGCTGATACATAAAGAGGTACTCACTGCGCCGTGTCCGTGTAGCGCGGGATCTGTGACCGCTTTACGGTGAGCGGGGCGAAGGGCTCCTTCCGGTTGTCCATCTCATCCAGGTTAGTACCGCCAATTGACCCGCTGAAAGTGACAGTTAACTGATGTTACATATCATCCTGCTTCATGAGGTAATCTATATTGGTCAATGAAGTACCAGGAAACTTTTCCTCAGAAAAATGATCAAGTTTACGGTTCTGTAACCTTCTACTGATCTCCAAACATAATTCATACAAGTTAAACGCATTTACCTGTATCCAGGAATCTGCTGGGAGCGTGGGTTTGACGAGCAGCTGTAATATAGATACAGAATATCATATGATAATATTGCAGAGGCGAACAAAAATGCCACAAATCAGTACAATACCATGGTGCAGCCCAATACCTGGTCACTTCAAGGAGGTAATGCATCTGGAGATAATGCATAAAACAGCGACAATTGAATAGTTCGCTTGTCTTCATTGAGTAAGGTGAATTTAAAGTCTAAACACACTCTTTATCTCACCCTGGTATTTCTTTCCCATAGACTTAACATTGGGAACTCGTACTCAACGCCCATAGAGTATTGCTAAAAAATACTTAATATCTCATGATGTCACAAGCGTTAGCCTATCAGTCAGTGATGAGGGTGAGATAAAATCTGAACCGCACTCGATCAATAGCCACTAAAAATATGCCATTTGTTTTTGTATGCTACATAATCTCACTCTACTTTGCCTCGGGAGATTACTCTGCAACCGAAACACATGGCATATTTTCAGCGGCTAAGGATATCGATGCAGTTCCTTCTTATTATTATTATTATATATCTGTGGCCATTTCAATAATACGAAAAATACTTGGTAAAATTGACGACCTGATCGTCAATTCTATTGCGTATCTATCAAGTACAGCCACAGTAGCCCTGTTTCCGTATAGTATTTAACGACAGTTGAGGAGACTTCGTTGATGAGACGTGTGATGTGGCAGAGTGGATGCACCATCACGTCTCTCACATACGTAACGTGGAGATAAGACTCAGTAAGAGACTTTTATGTTCACCGCCTCCAGGAAAAACGCCATGGTTTACAAGACACTGCTGAGACTATATCAAGAGTTATCTTCATCTATGTCACTGTGTAATGTTTGCAATGCAGGATATCCTATAATTAGAATAATTGTTATATAGATCAAATACAGGCGCACCCTATCATGGAAGCAGATTCTGGAATTGCCTTGTACAAAATCTCCAACGAGATAAAAAATGTCAGAATATTCATTTGTGGGGCTATTTACAATCATCTGACTCCAAATATTTGATACAAGAACTGGAAAAGCAGTAAGATCCATGGCAAACGTATAGGAGCGACGAGAGACTCGGTAATCTCGAAATATAAAATTGTAAAAGAAATTTGGAAACTTTCTAAACTGAGTTTATGTTATTACCAAACTTTTACGCAAATCGTATTGTCACGGAACGGAGCTGTGCACTCATTGTGTAGGCCTAATGGACATGTCGCAATGACTGTATATTGTGATGTGAAAGATACAAGAGATAAATTGACTAGAGACATGGAAATGTATAAAGTAGACACAAGATAAGGCGATCAATGACATGATCAATTAGGATAAATCACAAGGTGTTATCTCCAACTTACATTCTAGTCCAAAACAGTATTGAACAATCGTATCACGCTAGAAAAATGCTGGCGGACTTTATTCTATTTTGTTGATTGTAAGAATGTTATAATAATGTGCATGTAATCATTTTTGGATAACTATTGTAGTCATTTTTGATTGTCAAACCATTGTTGAACTTGCTCTCGTACTAACATTTATGAGTGATTGAGAGTAGTATGAATAAGGGACATAAAGACGATATTTCTTTCTATTTCTATTCATATTCCATCGTAAAACTTCAGAGATTGCAGAACAGAGCACTGTGCATCGCCTTGTAAAGTCTCAACGATAGGTTAAGGATGTCTAAACTACAAGAACGGTGCAAGATAAGTGAACTGAGTGGGGGACGAGATTCTCAGTGTTATGTACAAGGTCTCAAAAACGCTGATTTATTGGATAACAGAGTCTTAAGAACCAGAGCTAATGAAAAACGTCAATTCTGTCGTGGCATAACGCTATGGAATGCCCGACTGGCTTGTTACAGAAAAATAAGACCAAACTGGACATTTAAAAAAGGCTTTAAAGCCTGGATGTAAATGAGGGATTGAATAGACTAAATCTATATTACAACCAAATATCCTTTTGGCATACATTTATCTTGTCACTTACTCATCTATCCCATTATTCTAACACACCGTTCCTTATCTTTTTTGTATACACGAATATGTTTAAGCTAATCACGTATTCACTGGAAGAACTATGCAAAAAAAAGTGAATAAAAGCTTAAAAAAGATTATCTGGGAGGAAATTTGACGTTTATAACCATTTCACCTTTTTATTCTCAGAGATGGTGGTAAGGGGGCTGTACTTACAAGACGATTCCCGGGATGGGGCCGTCCTTGTAGTAGCCACGACGTTTCTGGAACCAGTCCCAGGACCGCCCAGTCGCCTGCAAACGAAGCACACGCTCAGAATTCACAAAGTCTCCACAATACAGAGTTTAACCAGCTCGACCAGGGGCTTCTGTATAGGAACGGAATACTTTGGTACATTTTTAACACCATCACTAGGCATTTAAAGGCATATCTGACAATTAAAACAAGTCATTTACCTGGAAATTGAATATGATAATCTCAAAGTGTTGTAGAACGGATATTTAGGTTAGAAATCGGGAGTCACCGTGCTAGTTTTTTTTCATTAGAGAGAAATGTTATGATAACAATGTTAAATCAGACTATAGTAAAATTCAAAAGAGTTTGTTTTCACAAAGTAAAAGCCATGTTATTTTCTTGAAATGTTCACAGGATATGATACATTGTACATGTGTAGTACAACAATATGTTCGATTTCATTTCTGTTTTTTACAATATATTTCAATTTGAATTAATAGGCCACCGTCCTTATTGTTGAAGGAATAGAAGAAAAACGTATCTTACAACACATATTCTATATAAATCAAGCAAATATGAATAGGCCTATTGTACCGATTGGTTAATTACAAACTGGATTAATTGTGTTACTTTAGTCATTTGACATAAGAATATCCCACAAGGAACCAGTTTGAACTGATATATTTCAATAAAATCAACTGATATATAGCAATAAAATCTTCCACTGTGAATTGTAGGATATGCCTTTAACGCGGGAGCATTGAACTGTCTCTGTGTGTCTCTGTGTCACTATTATGTACTTAGATTCCCTGCCAGCTGGCCCACTGCTATTTACCCTCAGTCTCTGTGTGTCTCTGTGTCACTATTATGTACTTAGATTCCCTGCCAGCTGGCCCACTGCTATTTACCCTCACTCTCATTTGTTACTTTTCCCATGGCGAACATCCAATCTATCCCTTCTGTGACATACCTGGACCATCTCTTCTTTTCCTTATTATTATATTAGCATTATCATATACCCGTTGTCAAACATTTATGAAAAACTACCTGCTGCTAGGGGTGCAGTATCAATAATATTCGCGACCTAGGTCCGTAGTAAATGACCGCTAGCATGGCAATAATTGGACTATGTAAATAACAATTGTTGATGGTCGAGTATTGGGTATACACAATATCAACTGGATTCAGATACAAGCCGCCGTCATCTCCGGAGACTAGATGCGTCGTAATATCCGAGCGAATGCAAGGAGATGAACGAAATAAACGCCGCACCTGCCACTCCTCGGCGCGGGGCTCGTAACGCTTGAGGGTCCAGCGCTGTGAGATCATGTCCGGACGATTCTCCAGCGTGGTCGTGGCCGGCCACCTCTTGGAGGCCAGCATGCTGTCCCAGGGCAGCTCCTCGTACGCCCTGCCGCGAGGAAACAAACATTTATTGACTTTATTTCATTTTTTATAAAGTTTTATTCTGGTCAACCGTATAGGAGCCATCCGTAAAGTATGTACAGACTTGGGGGGGGGGGGGGGGGGAGGATTGTTTAATTTTGCGTATGCTCCTTCTTTGTTCAAATGCGTTCAAGATTGGGACGGGATGGGGGTGGGTCCAAAATATTAGAAATACTGCATACTTGAACATACTTAAAAAAAGAAACTTTAAATTGAAGACCAATAAAAAAAATTTGAAGGAAAAGTCACCGAATTAATGAAATGTGGCCCAGCGCTCGTGGATATTACGCGGGTGTGATTTAGAGAGGGCAGGAAGCGCCTGCGGGGTTGTATAAAACACACTTCACGGTCGTCAGAAACCGGACCGCGAACCAACGAGAAACTCAGGACGTGCGCCACAAAAACAGCTTCCTGTGACTGACACAAGGTGGCGACAGGGCGCCTTGGGTGAGGAAGCTCGAGGAGTGCAGTAACGTGACCAGTCTTACTGTACGCTGTGACAGACGCGACGTACAAGTGCCTATACCACGTGACTTAAGTCAATACTATATAAATTAGAGATACCAGAGGGCACTCAGCACTCATATCTCCAGGACTGCTCACTCCTTTTGTCATGTTACATTTTCTTTGGGGAAAGGTAGAATACTTTATCAAAAATTGAAATCTATTGTTGTTTATGGATGTTCATGATAACTTAGAGGTAAATAAAAACTATTCTATCCTATCTTTTATAGACACTACATATGCACGTCTGCTATAGCTTCATAGATTAGCATAAGATATTTACAAGAAGTATACTAGAGCATACTGATAAGGAATGATCTTTCTCTATTTCTGTCCATTAAGTAAGTAGTTATCAAATAACATGATAAGGAATGAGTAGCCACTGAAAATATGCATGATCTTTTATTGTGGTGTAGTGCAATGTGGCGAACCAAAATGAATGGTGTATTTTCAGTAGCTATGGTTCGAGTATGGTTCAGATTTGATCTCACCCCTATCACTGACTTATTGACTGACATTAATGATATCATCGCCCATTAAGGTTTTTTTTCTAAATACTCCATGGGTATTGAAGTACGAGTTCCCGATGTTAAGTCTATGGGGAATAACACCAGGGGTGAGATAGAGAAAGTAGAGTCACAAAATGAAGACAGACCTTTGCGTGGATGAGGTGTACTGGTAGCGCAGCGACAACTTGTCTCTCAAGTCGCGGTTGTCATCGGCTGGCGTCTTTGGCGGCTGAAAGGCAAACGAAAAAGATGTACTTTAGAAACCTCCCCAACGACAGAGTGGCCGCAACCACCAAGGGTAATCTCCATTATGATAGAAATAAAAAAAGTTGAAAAATATCATTTTAAGAAAAGTCCATTTGGTGCCACATTTATATACATAGGCTTTTATAACTTCAGCAGGGTGCAGTATTTAAATGGTGTGGTTGTGGTTTCATCTATATTTTTCAATAAAAAAATATGAACAACATTTTATGGAAAGTTTTGAGTGCTGATTCCGCCAGACTAATGTTTCATCGGAAAGTTTCTGGTCTCTTTGGAATATATCAAAGATAATATAGTTTCTTTACATAATGAATATGTACTCACTCGATAAACTACATTAGCGCCAAAAACTATCAGAAGGAAAATGGGCCCTTCCACCGTATTCTATGCTTATACGATTTTGTTCTGATCTTTTTGGAATAGGTCGGTTGCTCGGTGTAATCCACACTTAAGGTATGCTTGAGCAGAGAAAGCAGGGAGATGTAGTTTGTCCCAGGTCATTCAGTGTATCATACTCCTATATGTATAATCAATATGGACCTCATATCGATCCGGATAAAACTTGTGGTGCTCGTTGTATACACTTAGATAAGAGTGTCAAGATCAAGATCTGAACCAAGTAGATCGTACACACCTTGTGATTTATCACTCTCCAACAACAACGACAAAATTAAAAAAAAAAGAATCGGTCATTTAATTTTCATTAGAATTATCCAGATAATTATACCGGAGTCAGTCCGCACTCATCATGATAAGAAAAAAAGCTAACACGTGAACAAGCGTTCAGTGAATATAAAAAAACTAAGCTTTCACAGGTTATGCGTTAGTTGTAAGCCGTTGTTTGACATTACGAATAAAGAGACGTGGCTTGAACACTGCTGTACAAGCCGAGGTCAACTTGCTGTCAGCTTCATAACCAGAGATGTAACTTCAGAAATACTTCTTAAAACATGTGTGATAAAATCTAAATATTCAATTTTCAAAAAATAGATAACGGTGTTGGAACAGACTTAAATTTTACCACTTTTTAGAAACAAGTTTTAGAAAACCATAATTTATTGGGTCACCCCAGTAAAAACAGACTCATATCCGAAGACATTTGATTTTTCAATCATATTTGTCTAGCATTAAGGGTTCATTGATATTTATCTTAGCCTGATATAAACGTCCATAGGCTTAACATTAAGAATTTGTTTCCACCTTCTACAACCCATATCTAAAAAATAGATATGGCAGAGTTTATACACTCTCCCACCAAACAAAACCTCTGTTTGGAGGATGTGGAGACAGTCATCACCGTTTCCAGGGCTTCCCAACATTGTTGATTCTTTTCACAATGGTTGCTACGTGTATAACATATAAAATCCCAAAAGACTTGCGAGTACGGTAACTCATACTCAATGGGCTACAAACAGATGAACTCTTCCAGGCTTAGATGAGATGAGAAACATAATTGTGTTTGATCTGTGTCCCTAATCACCATCTCTTTTGAAGTTCTTCAGAATATTCACTCGGCTATTGCCTCGTTCATATCCTTCAGCGCTCCAAACGCGATGCCAAACGGGGACACAGACCAAACACTCACCAATTTATTTCTTATCATTCAACACAGATTCTACATCAAGGCATTAGTTCAAACAATATTACAGGGATCGATCAAAAACTCAACATTGAATTAAGTAAAGCTGTTAAATTAACATTTGCGTTGCTTGTTCCTAGTAAGTAATGCGGAATACTTGTAAGCATAGCGAGGTCAAATGGACTTAAATTGAAGATCAGAAGTGTTTGGCCAGTAACCTTGGGCGTGAGCCTCACTTTGATCGTCACTTTTTTCACCTGTGGTGTAGGTTCATCCTAAAACGGAAAGGGCAACTTCTATCTGTTAATCTGTTGGGTTTATTTTTTTAAATTGCACTGAAAGTAGGTACAAGAATTTACCTCTGTATGGCAGTTATTCTGATCAATTTATAAAAAATGTAACAATGTTCCTGACAGTAACATAATAAATACGTCCCTCCGCCTCCAGCGTTGGGAAATATCTATGAAACGAAAGGCTGTGAATAGCATCCAAACGGGGTCAGTCACTACGTTTTCTTATTGTTATACCTAGAAATCATGAGAAAAATTCACTAAATAATCACAATGAGCCCTAACATTATTACGGGTAGTATTTCATAGACGCTCGTCCATAGTACATGTATATTATAATGGACGTTCCCACTGAATCTAAAGTGCAAGACGAGGTCATGTGTTCTGGGTTCAAAATCAAATTTCACTTCCTCCTCTCGATCAACTTTTGCAGAACATTAGCGTGAAAGGATTTTGGACAGGAATCATTGTTTACCTTCCTCATTATACCTGCTAAACATTATAGATATAGGGGAATGATTAGAAAGATACTGAGTTACCGGAAAAGGATATTTTCCATATATATCTGACACAAAGCAATCTGAGATACAACCATTACAGGTTCTTACCAGACTTTCCCAAGGTTCTTTTACATGTCCAGTGCCTTAATCACTGGGCTAACTCCCCACCCCCTCTGATGTGGAGATTTTCAAGAAAAAACTCTTGTCTGAACTTATGTCCTACAACGGTAGCAAAGTGTATCATACTATTCAATTCATCCCACCTCTGTTTCATGCATCCTGTATCTACCTTATTCTTGCTTAGTGCAATCTTAATTTGTATGTACTCTCTTAAATGCATCCTGTATATCCGGACTACCCTGTACCGATACTTTTTCTTAGAATTTATAATCACACAAATTCATCACATGGATGGTATACCATTCATGGCGTTTCCCGTATGGTCAATGTAAGAGTTTTACAGAAGGTACATCTTTCTTCTGATAATCCTGTGTAACTTAAGGATATTTGCAACAAAATGAAATCAAAGTGATGACAATATCATGGTGTCGAAACGTAGGTTCTACTTGTACTGTATTAACTCATGACCATTAAAGCCTAACCAAAACCATTCGGAGGACTAGTGGTTGTTTTGTGTTCAACTCTCAATCAAAATAGAGCTTTAGAACACGAATAATAATACTCATAATAGTAAATGAACCCACTAACAGGTGATGTATAGAGACAAAAATGGAGGCGAGTTGAAAATATGACACACTATTGATAAATATACGATTTTCTATGACACCAGAAAGCTTGTATCAGAATAACTCTTGAGCGAGAGATACAATAAAAATATACAAGATATTTAAATGCAGAAGGTGCCTACTACGCCTCTAGGGTCAACTCCGAGGAGCATGCGACCACTTTTATCTGAAACCAGTCTATACTGTATTTATCATCCATCTTTATCTCACTGGTGGCGTGTCGCTTTTAGTTCACTTCAGTTATGCACTATTTTTTCATACGCACTATTTTTCCGTGTGCGCCTTATTTTGCAGCCCAGGGCATACAACCTATCTGTATGCGGCGGATATGTCCATAGAGAGTTCCCATAGGTTTACTATGGACACTTTGTATTAGGTGGATAATAAAAGGGAATGCCCCCTAATGAAGAGAGTAGTATTTGGTTTATTTTTTTATATATTACTGGCATGCTACCCTGACTGTTATTATTCTGCTTGCTTGTACACACTGTATGAGATCTCCCATTCATTATTGAGACAATTTGGTGTCTTTTTACTGTTGAACTATTTTTGATGTTGTGCTGAACCCACATATTACGTTGGACCTTCGCATTCTGATACCTAAATATGGCACACCGCATTATGGTAATATTGAACATTCCAGAGACTCTTATTCAGACCACCCGGTTATGAAGACACCCAGTTATGGTGACCGTAATTATACTATAAATATATGTGTTTCTTGTTCTATTAATTCATTCCTGTCCTGATGAAGGCCTGAAAAGGTTGAAACGTTGACGTATGGAATAAAGTGTCAAAGTTATACTATTTGAGTGGACAGCCATTTATTTCATGGGGAGAACGAGTTTGATAGGACATCACTTCAACATTTGGTTTATACTAGTAAAATAACTTATGACTTATGCCCCATACAATAGCTTTGAGGCAGTATACCACGGTTTTGACTCTGTATTCAATGGTTCTGGTATCTGAGTTTTTAAACAATGGATCCCCATACATGTTCAATGGGTACTTTGTACACGGTGATAGACATGCGGAGTGTACCTACCACGCCTCTCAGAGTCTGTTTGGGCACAGTCCGGGGATCCACCGCGCTGGTCCAACCTGCAAATAAAACACAGATGGTGAAGAGATATGAAGCACATCTACATTACATTTCTATTCATTTGTGAAATTGACGATATGATACGTGTATCTTCAATTGTAATCCTATTTATCTACATATATTGATTATCTTAACTTGCTTACGGGCCTACTGATACGCTACCACGACTGGCTTCTCTGTACGATTTTTTGTTCGAAGATCGCATCAAGCGTAGGAGAACTTTTAGCAACATCGATTGATCATCTTCCATTGAAAAAATAGACACATAGATATGTTTCTATAGTGGAAGATCTAACCTTGTGTTAAAACCATCCTTGGAAGAGAAATAAGTGAGAAAGAAGACCGCCACAATACAGATTGTCTTTCATACTCCACGTTCACTAGTGAATATCTCAAGGATGTCAGTTGGAGCCAAGAAAAATATAGTCGAATTTCTTTTTCATGTAGAACGTACTACCTCAGAGAGACTGAGAAAATATGGAAAACACTGAGGGCTTGTGTGGAGCTTCAAATCACGGTGTCATTGTCGAGAAATACGCTTAATTTCTACCATCTTTGTTTATACAGGAAAAATAATTTCATGAACTGGAAATGAAAACAAGGAATTCCATAGAAAAGTGGAAAACTGCCATCTCTGAATATGTTGAATGTGCCAGTGGCGATTTTCCTGTGTGTGTTAACAGACCTTAAGTTCTGTTTTGAGTGGTTAGATGGCGCCACTACTCATCGAAGGTACCTTTCAATTTTGCTTTAGACAATGTTTCATTATAGAAAATTGGTTCAAAATCCTTCCCCCAAATAATACCAGGTACCAATTTATGGAAACCTTTTTTCTTGTAAAAGAAGCTCCTCCATACAAGGTTTATATCAGACAAAATCAGTGAAATAGTATGGTATGGTATCAGCTATGTGCTAGATATATATAAAGAATATGTGGACTTCTAAAATAGGTATAAAAGGGGAAAATGCCTTCTAAAATAGGGATTCATTCATAATTTACTGCTGCCCGAAGCTAAGCTGAAAAGATCAGTTCTGTCAATATATACAGTCGACTTTTGAATTCTCAATCAAAATCACGAATAGATACCTAGAATCCATGGTACACATTACTTAATGCTTTTGCCACTAGATGGCAGCACTACACCACTCCGGACAGTCTTCTTAGGTTATTTTCAATATTTAGTTATCCTCTTGACACGAATCTCTCTTGATATAAATGTGATGACTGTGAACTTACACACAAAGATATTCTACACAATAAGACACTTTTATTCCATAATCTAAATTTTGAAAAATTATCCTATGTAAATATATGAATATGAAAACTGACAGCATTCCATATGTATATATCATAACACATAGTTTCCGCAAATAAAACTTTGTCAACGGTAGTGGATTTTCTAGATAGAGTAAATATTTTGACAAATGGGGAACAGGAGGCACATAAAGTTTGACTTGGCTTAGATGTATGATGTCAAATAAGTGGCAGTCATACAGGAGCCACGTGAGGGTGGGTGAAGGTTGTCGACACGCCGTCAGCTCCTGTCGAGCAGCGCGGTGAGCACCGACCGACACGCAAACACTCCATGTACAAGTAGCGCCAGGGGAAGGCACTCCATCAAGTGTGAATTATTCACGTGTTCTGCAGAGGAAACTATATGATAATCTAAAATGACCAGGAAGTAAATTAGATGCTCGTGAAAGCCTAAAAAATATGTATCATTTTGAAATGAAACAACTTGTGTGTTGGCGCCAACACACAAGTTGTTTTATATCAAAATGTCATTGTCATGGGCTTCTGGATATTTCTAATTTTCAGAATCGTGATCTATTCTAACTCTCATGGTATTTTTTTTTGTTCCCGGATAAAATGAGACGATTCCCGGTTGAAAATTTGTTTCTCCTTCACCTTAGATTTCAATTATATAGAGAATCTTTCCTATAACAGACAATAAACGCAGGTTTCAAACAAGAATTCAGGAATACAGACATGTGCACAAAGTATGATTATTCCTTTGCTTGTCTCCGTCGAAAATGCCAAATTTCCTCCTTCTCTTTTTTCAATCTGTCTTTCCCCTTCCTTTTTCTCCATTGCATTCACTTTCTTTTTCTACGCTTTATTGTATATGAGATGAACTTTCAATGACAGCTGTACAGGCTGGTACTGTAAGATTCAAACGGAAAATCTAGGCTCGTCTAGAATTTGAATAAACACTATATACAGGTAGATATACCATGTATATGTACTATACATATGATTCTCTGCATTAAAACACTTGTGTTGTACATGTTTGCTATACAAGCACGGCTTAAGCAGATTAATCATCTCTTGTAGCCGTGTAGTTGGGCCAAGTCGGCCCCGGGTGTGTTTCATGTGGCGTGCGGTGGAGTATACATTGGGTACTCTCTAATCGTGGGTCGTAAAGGATTACAGCAAACAGGGAAACAGCTCTCAGACCATTCAACAACAAGTCTTCTATGGGTAATGGATCTGAGTGTAAACTGCCACCTGATAAAGTTGTGTGCTTTCTCACTGCGCTAGGCACCCGCTGACCCCAAGCCCGTCTCGGGGGGGGGGGGGGGGGGGGGGGGGCGCGCCCCCACTCCGGGTTTTCACAACAAGCAATATTTAGCTTCAATATTGATCTAAGGTAAGGTTATGAGCCTTTACCGAAACCCAAATGGGCAGATGTATATATGAGCCCAAGCTAGATTAGAACCAGAATGATAAGGGTGAAATAAACCAATTGGATATTGGATATGTTTTGGGTGAAGAACGAATAATTTGAGTTCAGAAAAATGTAAAAATATATTCGAGTGTGTTTGTGTATTCTACAGAAATTGAACGTACATTTAAGAAACAACATTTAGACTTACTTATCGGTATAACTATAAATCATACTTTTCGTGAATGAGTTATTTAAGGAATCAAGAAAAGACGAATCGTTCATTTGAAAACTATTCTGTAGTTAAGGATACGAAGCTGGAACACACAACCGAAAAAAACCCAAAAAACTATTCTGTATAGTCAGGAGGGTTATTATAAATTTCCATAAATAAAGAGCATAGTTCTCCTCTGTTAATGTGAGGAAAGCGAAGAATGAGGAAGTGTCCTCTGTTTCTCTAATGTTACACAGTTACATGCGCTGATTTTTAGAATATACAAATATATCATAAAGCCAGCTTATGAATACACTGATGTGTATGGTGCAGCGTGTGGTGTGATCTGCGATTGGTAGTGGAAGTGTTTTACCGATAACTTTCTATCTGGAGAACTACTAACTATCGGGCTTAACAACAGATTAGTAAATAAAAGAATACCTAATGCCCATGATAAACCCCCAAGTGTTCAGATTACACATAAATAGTGAGATAAGGAAGCAGTGAAGATTATATCGCCATACTAGTACTGGGGTCGCTGGTAGAGACTAGCGGTTGGTAAAAGCAGAGGAGGATAGAACATTTTATAAGCATTTTATTCCCGCGTGTGTGAAAAGACTCACCACAATACTTCAGGGCGGCTACAAGTATTTGCAACAGTTGGATAAATCAGTCATGGCATGAAAATTAACCCTGTCCAACAATCGTTATAAACCTGATGAATCATCAAATAACTCTGTGAGACACACAATTGTTGATCAACTCTTTAGTGACACCCCGGCATCCTAAATCAATCTCAAATCAGCTAATGGAAATATAGTTGTCATTTTGTATAGGTGTCATTGCGAATAAACTGCCCAGTCAAAGTAAGCAAACATATGGTAAGGAGGCAGTAAAGTTTAGTTATAGTCCGACATGTTTCGGTATAATACCTTCACCAGAGATCAGTATTTGGATGCATACTAGAATAAGTATATAAAAAACAATTTGAAAAATGTATTTATTTATCTTATTATTTTTTACACCTTCCGTGTAGATGATAGATCTAGCCACGTTTTCATTAAAAAAAATGTATTTAAAAGAAATTAATACAAGAAAGTACCGCTTATATTACCCGACCAATGATATTTCCTTTCTGCTATCGTTATTGGAATTTAGATTTTGTAAGGGAGTATATTTCTGAAAAGAAGGAAGGTGCTGAAGACTTATAACTTATACTTTTTGACTGGTGCAAGGTTATTTGCCGACCTGTACCTCATATACACTCAAGGGTCCAGAGTACCTACTCCATTACATAAAGAGAAGTTATTAATACGTGTGCCAACAATAGATGAATGGTTGGTAACTTGGAGCAGGCAGTAGGCTACCACTGGGCAGTAAGCGAAGGCTCAATAATTCCTTAGTTTGTATCGTTAAGAGATTAATGTAGCTATGCTCCGGGCTCCCTGCTATAGAAATAAAGTTAAACCATTAAGATATACAGGAATAATGAGAGATAGAAAAAAATATTCCACAAGTCGCAGTAAAATGCAGGGAAGTTAGTTGGGAGTCATGAATAAAAGACGAAATATTTTTCATGTGCAATGTACTCCCTTGGAGAGACTGCGAAAACATGGGGAACACATAATGATTCTCTATGCAATTAAAAGTAAAGCATTCTAGAAATTTGTCGATAAAAAAGGTCGACTGAATGGGAAAAGCCTAATTATAAATCATTTACAAATTATCTATACAAAGGTTAAACAGTAATTTCTCCTGAACCTATAATGGGTATACTATAGTCCTGAGCGTTTAATATGGGACAAAAAACGAGTTTTTTCTAACTCGAAAAGGGCAAATCGCTGTTGTGTCGTGAATAATAGGGCGATTTTTATAAACAAAACAATTGTTAGAAAGCTAAGACTTGGGCCTATCTGTTAGTATATACCTGATATACCTGTGTTATGGCTAAGATTTCCTGTTTTAGATTGAACATCGGAATTTCTTAGGTAAAAAACACTAAAACATGTTACCTTCCTGTTTTCACAGTGATTACCTCTAGATAACATTTAAGAAAAATAATAACCTGCCAGTTTTATTCTGTGGTGGATCATCTCCAAATCACTCTCTATTTGAAGTATCTATGCTGATTATTGCTTGAGATATGACTGAAGGAAAATCAAGTATTTCTTGCTTATTTATAATGTCAGTGATTCAAGCAGAAATATGACCTCAGCCCAGAATTCTTTGATAAAATGACAGGTGGCACCACAATTTTCGAATCTTGGGGCTGAAAAGTTCTGTCATGTATTCTTTATGAAGTTCTCTTGAATTCCATCTACTTAATTTTCGAAAATATCATCTTTTACCGATGCTGCATATGATTGAACTAGATAGTGTCATTTTACCCATATTAAACGCTCAGGACTATAAGATAGACCTATGTGTGCATGTCCCTACACTATATTAACAACTCCTTCATGACCTACACTACTACAGATAGATTATTGTGGAATTTATCAACTTATACATTTATGACTTAGGCTACATCATATTCGGTATGGTCTTATATTTATTATTGACCAACTGTATTTTTACAGCCCCCCCCCCCCCCCCCCCACACACACACACACACTCAATACAGTTATGATATCTAGAAATAAACAGCTGGACAGTATCATACGGGGTGGGGGTGGAGGGTGTATGTGTATACATGGTTTGTCATATGATAAAGACCTATTAATAACCTCTACAGGGTCGTCAATGATTAAATTTGAATGATTCATATTTACCGCCGAGTTTTCCTCGCAGGGCGCCGTCGAGCACCTTGCGACTGTTCCAGGCGTAGGGCGCACCTGGAGCATTCTCCGAAGCCCGGAGGACTTCAGGGGGTGCGGTGGCCAGTCCAACACGAACCGAGTTCTTAGCCTGAGGGGTGTCACTCTGTGGGGTATGGTTCAGCTGGACCATGGAGCGGAGCTGGGTGTGCCCCGTGTTTCTGTCGACATCGCCGGAGACGGAAACAAACCCGGACACCGGATCGATGAAGTTGTCACAGGAGCGGAAAGGTGCAGGGGGTCGGTAGTCTCCCACGTCATTGTAACGCTTGTAAGCAAAGTCCGTAGGGCCGTCTACCTGCTTGAAGGAATCCACATCGCCTCTTCCTACCATAGAAGGAAACTTCATCTGTCGAATCTGTCGTTGTTGTTGGATTTGTTGCACTGCATTTTTGCCTGCATTCACATCGGATGTGAGGAGAGTAGAAAACGTTGGTCTTGTTCGCTGTAGCGAGTCTGAAAGGACTACGTTTTTGGCCACAGAAGCCATGATTTCCCACTAGATTTGAACCTAATGTCGTACTAATCCTTGCTCTTTCAATAAATACCTTATTTCTTCTCCGAAAACACTGTAAACCACCCGCAGAAGCACACCACCCGGTCTTGTTTGTGTTGGTACACTCCTCTCAACAAGCACCTGCCATGCTACTCCCGAGTGTTCCCGAATCGATATAAACTACAGCTGTTGCCATTGACGACGCCCGAGAACTTCCTTATATGGCAGGGCTCGGTCAATGGCGTTGCAGCGATGTGGTGGGCCGCCGTATAAAACGGGTGCGGGGCGGCGCGGGAGGTCTATTCCCAATCCTCACGCGTTGTGTGAAGGATTAAAGTGCACCCAAGTTGATCGATAAGCCACATTTACAGTTTAAGTACCATCTGGTCCTGCGCCTTCTAAACCGGATGTTGATTTGCGGAAGTGGCCGACTGCTACACCAGTTGTAAAGATGGCGGCAAAGAGAAGACACCAAAACACGTCCGCTCCCGAAAACGGGCGCACGAAACAAAGTGTGCAAGTATCAGGCAAATCTAAGACCGTGAAGAAGAAAGACAAGGAGAATGGACACACATGTGAGGATGTTACTGGGCCGGTTCCACAGTGGAGTAAAGCGTACATAGCGCTTGTCGCCGCGTTGGGTGAGTTGTTTACGGTAGCACGCTTCCCGGGTTCAGTGTTGACGGCGAGTCGTGGCCGCGCTGAGCCGTCCAAGCCGCTATCGGGCCCGCGCATTCCCGTACCGCTGCTGCTGCTGCTGCCTTCACTGCTGGAACCCAACTGAGTTCATGACATCGAGCAAACACGTGCACTATCGGTCCCTTGACCCAGCAGCTTGAAACTGATGCTGATGTTGGTTTATAAGCTTTGGTTTTAGGAAGACGTGTTGACACTTATTATAAATACTGACTAATAGCTGATGATGATGTGGGGCATGCAACCACACACCACGGCGAGCACGACAGGAGTGGCTCGTCCCGAACTGTGCGTACCCCTCTCGGAGAGTTCAACCCTGTGTCTGTGACTGAGGCTGAGGTTGCTTTCAATCTGTGTTAGTGTGCATATAGGTCAGCTCGGAGTAAAGTCAGGAACAAGACTCAAGAGTCAGTTCGCCCTGTATGGATTTCACTGCTCATCTCGAGTACCATAGTTATGATAGTACAAGTATCAGGTCCTAGGCAATATGATCAATTATCATGATACTGCAGAAACATTATCAGAAACCGAGCGATATGAAATCGTTATATGTGGGATTGGACACTCTATCGTTGGAGGTTAAGATTAAGTACCGGTACGCCCATAAAGAAAATAAAAGTCAAGTTAACGGTACAAGTGGAAGTAACGCTCCAAGTAACTCTGGACAGATGAAAGGAGAAACAACCTCAATGTAAACGACAGCGATTAATGTCCCGCTTTAGCGACTTAAATTTAGAATAAAAGGAGTTGAGTCCGTGTGAGGAATTTAGATCGGTTAGCATCAATATGATGGTATTTCACCGAGATCTCCCATGAATTTAAATTGGCATACTCCTTTATCATATACCCGTGCGGTACATTCGATAACTACGTACTGCTGCCCCATATAAAGTAGGAATTCTGTACTGCACCCTATACAGAACACTGTTATACTGAAAACGTTGAAACATGGGCAGTGTGTAGACTTTCATTTGACTTGTTTTCTATGCCAATTTATGGTACGATTTGAAAAAAAATCTAATTCCGTCCTATGATGAATATAGAACAACCCACCATGCTTGTACATGCTACAAAACTTGATGGGGAATTCATTTTTTTCCACAGAATCCTGCCAGAGGCTCGTTGAGTTAAAGCACACTAATTTCCCATCTCGTTCGGTAGCATTTACTCTATATATACCCATGGCGTGTATACTGTAAAAACGCACCGTTTCGGCATATGACGTAAAAATACTGTACTACATGCCGGTCCGTACACTAATATACGGACCACCTTGCCAAACACGTTTATTAACATATCGGTTGTTAAAAATTCAATTAATGATATTTTTTTTAAATTGTGGGTATATAGTAAATATATAACGTCCAACCATGCTTGTACAAGTCACAGAACTCGATGATAATTTACGGTTTGCATGGAACTCGGCGTAAACGCCTCGTTCCTTACAAACCGTAAATTAGCATCTCGTTCTGTGAATTGTACAGCATGGTCAGGACGTTCTATATAAGTACGATCATGGTCAGGTTCTTGAATTTAATTAGCTTCTGCAATCCTGTGCCCATCTATACTTTTAAGGGTGTGTTCAACCCCACCGACGGAAATTAGACGTAATGTGGGGACTATTTGGCGTCTAGTGGGGGTGCATATATATAGAAAAAAATGTATACATGTTATAGGGGTCCCCAATATTACGGGTTTTTTTCTCGTAATTTTACAAATTTCGACTTATCAGTGGCAGAATCCTATGGGAAATTTAACAAAATTTCTTAAATATTACATGGAACATACCCAGCTATGTACGGTATGTTTGAAATAGTAATTATGTAATTTTGTTATTGTTGAACTCTTGTAGAAACTTCGAAGGGATAAATTATTTAAGAGAATGCCTTTTATTTAGACTTTCAAATAACTGTGCTTATATTCTCCTTTCAGCTGTGGCGGCAGGTCTATTGCACAGGTAAGTCACCATATTCCTAACTCAAACAAAAGGTTTATACAGTAAAACCCCGCTTAAGGGGAACCCCCTCTATTCCAAGCAAATTCTTCCCTTAATCGGGGTGTCTCCTTAACCGGGGTCTCAGTCTGTTGATGGTTAGGCTATGTAGTGTATGATACCTTCATACAGATAATACTTTGGCATAGAGACACTGTTATAACCAAACATACATCTCCCCCCACCCCCCAGACGCATACCCAACACCTACATGAGCCCATGCAGGCCCTTGATTGGTGTCTGATAGTCAAAACACTAGTCTAGTCACTTCACATGCACACCAAAATCAATCAAGATAATCTGTAGTGTTTTCCCCCACACTGTCCTGTCAGATTTGATAAGGTGTCCCTCCAAAGTGTCCCTTTAACCAGGGTTAAGAAGCATTCTGTACTGAGATAACTGTCCCCTTAAGTGGGGTGTCCACATTCTTGTCAACTTTTCTCTGACTGACACAAGGATGTGTTTTAAATCTTAATTCAAAGCATAATAGCAAAATAACTACTGGAGAATAGGGAGGTGAGAAGATGGACATTACCTAGAGCTGCTTTCATCATGTGTATATATACATGTAGTTTCATTTTTATTGTCCAGACAACTGATTTACAACAGATTGAAGGCAGATATTAGCAATATACATCTAGTGAATATTCGTTGTTCACAATACTCAGTGACCCATGTGTCTAGCTTTAGGAGTTGTAAGGGTCGTGAGTCTCACAATTACTTGGCGTATATATATCGTGGCAAACACCGCATGTTCCATATCACCACAAAGAGCTTGTGTCTCAAATTACGGAGTCTTTGTGGCGACAATAAAGAGCCTTCTTTCAGGATCACATGACGGACGCGCGTGTATCCACGTCATAATAACGTCATGCATACGTCACCTCCGTCGTCTGCTCACGTGGTCTGTCTTCCCCCGGGAACGCAGTGACGTAACATGTCTGTTATTTATGACGTAGCCGTGCGCTGGTTCCCACGTTGGTCACGACTCTCCCTGTCTGTATGTACACAGACACGCCTGGTACCAGCTGGTCGTCAATAAGACACGGGGACCACGTCCCAGGCTATCTCCCCCCCCCCCCCCCACCCCACACACACACGCGCGCGCGCGCACACACCGCCGACAGTTGTTGGCGTCACGTGGTCTGGCCGGTCTCACAGGAGAGCTCCACCGCCGGTTAGCGCCACCCACGCTCCACCATTGGCTGGTGAGCGCTCATTTGGCGTTTAATTGGGTGTCTCAATCAATATGTGACCCGGAGCTCACCGCCTCGACATGCGCCCCGGAGTGGGGGTCGGGGGGGGGGGGGGGTCGGCTATATGCTGTGAGATCTACAGAGGGAGGGAGGGAGAGGGAGGGGGAGGGAGGGGTAGAGTGACCACCATCTCTGTCTCCGACTCAGAGGTTGGTCAAGGCCAATCGCTTTTCATGCAAATATCTGAAAGCAGAGTACAGTTTTCAATATCGTGAAGTATAAACTATGAATACTCACTACAAGACATTATCAGCTTAGCTGATTGATGGCAAAATCTAACTTGCTGACCTCTTTATCAATTACCCAAAAAAGAAAATGATAACATATATAAGGGCGTTCGATATAGTACTCTACTCCTAGTACGACCGGAAATCTGCTGGGAGAATAATTCGCTCTTCCAGCAGATATTGTAATTCTGGTAATAATAATATCGGCCAGGAGAGTGTCAGTTAAGGTGGCCATGGATCAGACGTCACCAGAGCTGACGTGAGTGTGCTCTGGCGGCCAGTGTAGAGGGAGGGGTGGTTGAGAGGAATCAGTGCCCCAGGGGCCTGTTTAATAATATAGGGTCGTACATGAAGACCCTTTTCTGTCACTAGTACAAGGGTTATTGTTTAATGATATTTAAGTCTGTTCGCTAAGACAGTATTAGCTATCCATAAGGTCGTCCATAAGTGTTGAGTAAAGTTGACCCACATCGTCCCTGGGTCTCCTTGGCGTACAGAAAATGGTCTACATGTAAGATCCTAGGTTATAAAGAAGAAACCAACAAGTTTTGGTCAAAGTCGTCATTCTCCACGAGTTTGATGCGGAGTGATATGAACAAGGCGACAGCCGAGTGAATATCACATAGCATTCAAACGAGTTGGAGAATGACTTCTTTCACCAAAACGAGTTGCTTTCTGTATTTATCTCACCCTTGTGCACACTAAAAGAATGGGCAACAAATAGGATATAGACCATGGAGAAGGGACTGCAATACTTTAAGGGGCATGGAGAACGAGATCCCAATGTTAAGCCTATGGACATTTATTCCAGGGGTGATATAATTAAACAGTCCCCAGTCTCTTACGTGTCCAGGTCTATATGCACTTGAGAAGGGAATCTACTACACAGACCAATACTAGGAGCACATGGTGTGTTCATCATTGATGAATGAGCCTGGATTTATAACAAACAACAATTAAAGGTTTATGGGTCATTTTCTGTCACCCGCTTGCACCAGTCAACTTGCCATTTAAGCAACAGCCTTTGTAGGGTCCAAATATATCAATCACCAGTGGGTCAATATGGTACATAGGTCTGTGGTTACTGGTCATGGTCAGCTAGGCACGTCTCTAAGACTAAGACACTGGGTCTCTGTACTCTACCAATGTCACAGAGTTGGCACCCAGATAGTGAAGGGTTAGGGTTTTTGCAGAAAGCTCAGAGTCTATGTAACCTATCTTAACTTTAGGCATCGTATCTGAGTGTATCCCACCCTCAAAAAGCTGTCAGCTGACTTGACTTGATCGGAGGTAGTGACCAGTGACATTTGAAAGAGGTCATAGGTTTCACATTACGACAGTCACAGTGATCTGTGAATATATATGTCAACGTTACCAAATGCTACTAGTTCAACTTTCTTTTCCCTAGGAACATACTACAGCTCTTAAGGTTAGTAGTTTTAACACACTGAGCGTTTTGTGATGAATAGTATGTTCTTCACTTCACTTCCAGAATATAGGAGAGACATACATTGGCTTAATTCACGTTTTGATTATGAAAAATGTATATCTGACTCAATTGTCTGAAAAAATCGCCATTGTATTGCTCTCAAAAATAAATGTACAGCACTAAAGGGAATAAGAACTGCTTTACAGAAAAAAAGATAAAGGACTGAGTCACGAGATGTGAAACCTGATTAAAGCAGTATTTGGAACTCAACATGTAAAACCATCAGAGAATTCCATCCTTTAATGGAGATTAAAAAACTATCCGTTTACATAGCTGTTCGACCTGCCCTATGATACAGGGGGAGAATGTCGGTAAACTAGGTCAGATCTTTCTTCACATATAAAGTCTGTGGGCGTCCAGACATGTCCTTTTTCTCGGTTCCATTTGAGTTCAGTTCTCATTTTACTGTAGTTTCTCGTCGTTTGAGGAGAGTTAGTTCCTGAAACTTAATACCCGCCTTATCATTACCGTATACTTGAGAGTAGTACGGCGCTGGGCGGTTCCACCAGTGATACAGACTGAGGGCATTGACCTACAGCTCTGAACCGAACTGCGCCGCACATAAACCTGTCTCATCTGGCCTTCGCCTCCCGCCCCGACCAGGGCGAGGAGCGGAAATAGGAGCCGGCACCAGACAAATCTATCCGGACACATGTATAGCGCCCTGCTCTCCCGTACAGTGCTCTCCGGGGAGACTGATTTCTGACACACTTCACCAGGAGGTTCACACTTTGCCATATTAGATGGCGAGTGTTGGGTTCACTCATGCAGTGGCGCCTCACCATCTGTAAAAAGTCCTAACAAATTGTGTCATATGACAGTTTTCAATATTGCCTTGCCCCTCTCTATCTGCTCCTGTGATATTAGTGCATGGTTATATTTTCCAATTTTAGATTAATTTCGGAGTGTAGGATTCTCTACGTCTATATTGAGAGAAAACCTGGTTACTGAGCCTGAGGGATGTCCGTTCAACGTCTTTTATCCCATTTTTTTTCGTTTAAAGTTATTTATTTCATTCTGTTGGTGTACAGAAAAAATCTATATGAGAAGGGCATCCCTACAGACTCAGTCAATACGTTTTCTTATTGTTATACACCTAAAACTAATGAGAAAACGCCATTTCATCCAATTACTAAGTTATCGATTCATGGCCACTCAGTACGGGCACAGTGCACCTGAACGTTATTAATACTGCACACTTAGTGCTCAGCGGGAGGTGTTTCATAGTCGTTCGGCAGGTGTATAATGATATTGACATATGCCTCGCCCCTTCATGATCAGGTCTGGATTACGATTAGTTCGTCTGTAGGGTAGATGAGATGGCATAAAGCTGGGAATTCACTGCTATCGAAACACTCAGAAATGGCTGCGACATGGCTCTGACACAAATTCCAAATCGTGGCCCTGACAGACGGGCCGTGTCGCAGTGTATCAGAGTACAGCAGAACAGGGGTGGCGGAAATAAGAAGGTGACCACGGCACTCACACACGCCACAATGAAACCGAATGAAACACGTCCCGATAATGTGTGGCCTCCATGATAAATTGATCTTGACGATTAAGGCGGAAGGCCTACGACACGGTGCTTGTGTCGGAACCATGTCAGAAGCCGTGTCGGAACACGGGGCCCACTGCTGCGATAAACCTGTCCCTTCTGACACAAAACGTCATTCTGTGTCGGAAGCATATCCCAATGCTTGTCTTAAGTCTAATGTACACCAACCAATTCGGGGATAAACGATTAATTCCCATATTGTATAGGAGTCAGTGGACTTGTCCCAGGCAAATTATGTAACTGTTGCTTGACTGGCGGCCATTCCAGTGGATACCAGAGAGGGGGTGGTGGGTGTTAGTCCTAAACAAATCAGTCCCCACAAACTGACTGAGATAAGATTATGTCCATGTACGTGGGGGTACACAAATCGGTCACCGAGCGATTAGTGTAGGTACTTCAATGGCCCCTATCAGCCAGCCGAACGGGGGCTATTTCCAATGATCTATTGTCGCCGATTGGATTTACCAACGTGTTGATGAACTACTGGTGAGCGATTTAGGAACATTGACCGACAAATCGTCGGTGACAAAGGAACATGTCAAGGGGGGCTGACCCTTGCCTAGCTGCCCCACACCTACCGACTCGGGCCGACTCGGTAGGATGCCTCGCCTGAGACAAAGTGCCGTTCGTTTGTTGCCGACAAAGGTACATCAATGTTCTGAAATCGATAGATGGGAATTGGACTTAAAGTCTAGTGCACACCAACCAAATCATATAGGAATCATCGAACTCTTCGCAGGCAAAATAACCCTGGACCTATGCTTGGAAAGTGTGTCATTTTGTACTCTAGAGTTCATTTCTTCATTTTCTTATTTCCCTTTTTGTGGATTTTGATTAAAGCTAGCAATAATTATCAATTTTGAGAGCTGTGAATATTTCATTATAAATATTTTGTCTCAGAACCTGCATAGAACAAAATTGCTTGGTCGAGATTGAACCAAGCCAACCTCTTATTCAGGACATAGTGGAGACCGAGGTGGCGTCGCTGGCTGGCGCGCATGCGTACGGTCACTCTCCCAGCAGAGATCTCCACCTTTCACGCATTTCCCGACGACGCCTGCACGCTGGGAGCGGCCATAAGATCCGTCATAAAACGGCGCGTGTCGCTAGGATGAAACCAGAGCTGGTGTGCCACGAGTCGGCCTCACTATTTCCAGCACTACGGCGCCGACGGAGCACCAGTGGAGAACGAGATCTCGTCAATCTGCGTGACGTCCTTATCAAGGGACGCTGAGATAGCCGGCGTCCCGCCCCTGACGACCTTCAGCTCGTTCTTTGTGTTACCTCAGACAACCCTCATATTGCCCTCATACAACCCTCACATAGCCCTCACACAACCCTCACACACCTCACACACCCCTCACACAACCCTAACACAACCCTCACACACCCCTCACACAACCCTCACACAACCCTCACACACCCCTCACACAACCCTCACACAACCCTCACACAACCCTCACACAACCCTCACACACCCCTCACACAGCCCTCACACAACCCTCACACACCCCTCACACAAACCCCACACAACCCCCACACAACCCTCACACAACCCTCACACAGCCCTCACACAACCCTCACACACCCCTCACACAAACCCCACACAACCCTCACACAACCCCCACACAACCCTCACACAACCCTCACACAACCCTCACACATCTCACACACCCCTCACACAGTCCTATATCATATGTGAGCTATCATTTCATATTTCACCTGATTATTGGTTCTGAGACACTAAATTATCCGTGGGAGATAATACTATGAAATAATATCTCACATACATGCTATTTTGTGTTGGCGATTCCAGAGATCGCCGCCTTGACTCGCTTGGTGTGTCCCCGGTATTATGCTGGAGACACACCAAGCGAGTAACGCGGCGATTTCCAGACTCGCCAACACAAAATGGCGTATATGTGAGCTATTATTTCATATTTCACCTGATTATTGCATCAGAGATGCTAAATTATCGAAGATATTACTATGAAATAATGTCGCACATACACGCAAATTTTTGTTGGCGATTCTGGAGATCGCTGCCCTTACTCGCTTTGTGTATCTCCGGCTTTACCCATACCTGAAGCGATACACACCTTAAGCCCACCAAATTGGCGCTGGAATACCACAGAAAATGATGCAATCACTGTATTGTCTCTGGAGTATTATGCAGACATTGAACATAATGTGGGAACAATGCTTTGTCTGTATTGTAACGTGGAAACAATCCTTCGTATATATTGTTAAATTGGAACAGTGCGCCGTATGTATTGTTATGTGGGGACTGTTTGTACTTTTCATCAAGGTTTTATCATGTGGTACGGTCTGATATGTCAACAGCCGAGACAGACAGGGACCAGACATGAGTTCATAACTCAACAAGAAACCCCGTATAACTAGTTCTGTTTATATTAACAAGGTCGAGCAAGTTCCTGAGTAATAGGAATAAACAGGTGCAGGTGGATGTTATTAGCATGAGGATCGCTGATGTAGCTGCTACCGAAATACCGTGGACAAATAGTCGATCGGTTATTGGTTGGTCCTGAGTTTGGAAAGCCAACTGTTAGATATCAGTGAGATTACTAAGAAGGAACTGCATGAAGATCCTTAGCCTCTGAAAATATGCCATCAGTTTTGGTTGTGGAATAATCTCACGAGGTAAAGCTGAATGAAACTTCATAGGAAACCGAATTGAATATCATATTTTCAGTGGCTATGAATTGAGTGCGGTTCAGATAACTATCTCACACCTATCACTCACTGATTGGCTAACATTTGTTACATCATCCACCAGTGAGTACTTTTCTTACAAATACTCCATGGACGTTGAGTGCGAGGTCCCACTGTCAAGTCTACGGGGTGGGGGGGGGGGGGGGGGGTACCAGGGGTGAGATAAAGACGGGGACCATATCAATGCAATGTGCGCTTTGCTTTATGCCAGATGAAAATTCAGATGTGATTTGAGTTTCAATGAAGCAAAGTGCAGTAGACTGATCTGCAGTGCATGAATCAGGGGCTTGTGTAATACTTCAGGCTCGTACAGGAAGACCCTCTTCTGTACCTCGTACGAGGGGTGTCGTCTAATATTATTGAAATTTCTTCACTAAGGCAGTCTTAGCCACCCATAAGGTCGTCCATAAGTGTTGAGTAAAGTTGGCCCACATCATCCCTGGGTCTCCCTGGCGTACAGAAAATGGTCTACATGTAAGATCCTAGGTTATTAAACAGTCCCCAGTCTCTTACGTGTCCAGGTCTATATGCACTTGAGAAGGGAATCTACGACACAGACCAATACTAGGAGCACATAGTGTGTTCATCATTGATGAATGAGCCTGGATTTATAACAAACAACAATTAAAGGTATAATCAGTTTATGGGTCATTTTCTGTCGCCCACTTGCACCAGTCAGGTCTCTGGCATACAGAATTTAGGGTCTACATGTACAAGCCTAGATTATTAAACGGACCCCTGAACTGCACACCACACCACGCCATAACTGTGTTGGCGGTCGACTGTGACGGCTGCCGGCACTGCGACATAACGCAATATTGCGGCGGTGAGCGGGCCGGGTGTACGGTGCTAATTAAGTATGTAGGACTGGTGCATCTCTATAGATCATAAATGTCAGTTTCTGCCCCGAACACCCCAGCCATGCCACAAAATACCGAAATAGATCTGCGACTGATTAAGCCGCCACTGTAATGGAGCACATAAACCCCGTTATTATATACTAATGCTGGTAGGTCACAGAGATACAAACCTCTACTAGGGTAAAGGTATTATTGTCATACCTCACAGTATGCTGGTATGGAAATATATACACACATACTCTGAATACGTTATTGATGCAAGCGAGTAGAGCAGTGCATGGAACCATTGATAACATAAAAAAGACATACGTTAAGAAGATAAAATCATCAAATACATTCTAATCCTTTGTTAGGAACCAAACATACATACTTAGAGTGACTTCTGCCACACCAACACACTCTGGATAGTGACTTGACAGTCATATATCTTGTTGATATTTCAATATTTATTCAAATGGAGGTATATGATAAAAGTATTTTTGTTTGGGTAGTTAAACGTCTAATATGTGCTATTAGACTTACTTTGGGTTTGACCGAATCTATGAGATAAATTTAGGTAGAAATCTCACCCCTACACATTTACTGAGGCGAGAGGTCATATTCACCTCGTTGGGACTCCTCTCGTACCTTGTTTCTATTGTTTTACTAAAATACCCATCCGTGCTCCCCGGTGCGCACCCCTCTCATAGGAACTCACACTCTCTGTACTCTCACTACGCTCTATAGGAGAAGAATTCGTAACAAACTAGGCTTAGAGCCTTGAGAATCCACTGGCCTGCCTCCCGTGCTAAAGACGTACATCAATGCAACCCAAAGATTCCTATAATCTCAATGATGCCACCTTGCGGGAATACTGTTTGCCAGTGGATTCTCAAGGCTCGTTCGTTAAGAATTCTTCTCCCATAGAGCCTAGTGAGAACCTTGTACAGAATACCACTTAGAGAGAGAGTGAGATCTTATGAGAGGGGCGCCCTCTCCCCCAACACTACACACTTCACTTCACACACACAGCGCTCAGAGAGCTGTGACAGGGCGCTTTTAGCTGCCACTACACATCGGCGGACATTCCCTGCTGGGCAGTGCAGGCTGACATATTGCAGAAGGTCATGACGTGACCCGGGGCACGTTTATAGTACCGGGGTCAGTGATTGAGTGACAGCTCGAGACGCCGAACCAACGTCTTGCCTCTCGCTGACCGCAGCCCCACTGACACTGTGACCTGAGAAATACTAAACGTCATGTAGAAGGACCTGGCCCACTATTACCTCACCCCTCGTATTTCTGTCCCATAGCCTTAACATTGGTAACTCGTTCTACATGCTCCTACGAGGATTACAGTCCATTCTCCATGGTCTATGAGGTCATATATCCAGTTTGTGATCTGTTCTTTTAGTGTGTACAGGGTTGAGATAGATACAGAAAGCGACTCGTTTTGGTCAAAATCATGTTATCCAACCTTTTTTAACACTATGCGGTATTCACTCGGCTTTGCCTCGTGCACATCGCCCCACATTAACTCCTGAAGAACATTGACTTTGAGCAAAACTTGTTAGTTTCTTCTTAAGTAGTGTACAGTGGACACATATTGAATATGGCATGCTATTCCTGAATTGTGTAGAGTGACCTTGTATTTCACCGTGAAAAAGTGCATGTTGAACCACTGGTCTTAATACAGTAGAAAACCCGTGTGAGCGGATACTTTCCGTTCCGGACCAAAGTGTCTGCTTATGCGGGATGTCGGCTTACATGGAGTTGAAATAAACATCTAATAGAGGGATCGGTTCCAAGCAAAGGTGTCCTCTTACGGGGGTTCTACTATATCTGTGCAATATGACATGGTTTCCTCTATTGACGAGGTCTGTTGAATAACTTATGTCTGTGAAAGGACAGTGTACAAGAAGATCCCGTAGGGGGGTTTATCGCTTTTAATGATATTCAAGCTCGTTCGCTAGGACAGTTCTAACTGACGGAAAGCCATACACAAGTGTTGAATAAAGTTGAACCACATCGTCCCTTGGTCTTGTTGGCGTACAGAAAAGTGTCTTCATGTACGAGTCAATAATTCAACAGACCTCTGTTTAGACCTACATGATTGACCCAAGGATCAAGAGAAAACTATTTCTAATCGTATTTATTCCTTCATTCCTATACTGGATTGTCTAAATTATGTTATATTCCATGTTATGTAATGTTATTTCCGATTTATCTTTGTTACATTTATATCATACCGAATCCAGAATGTTCCTAACTAAATGCTCTGTGAGCGAGCTTAAAATCAGGCGACCAGGCGACCAAAATGTGAGTTGGTATCCTGGGTTGCGCCTACACAATAACGTGATATCATGTCCTGATACCTGCAAGAAAATTCTACCAGGTTGTAATTGTCACCTGATCCGTAGGCTGGTTCCCTGTTCAAGTGAATAATAGGACAGGTATGGTACGATTTGAAGCGACCTTGAACTTACGCTTTTTCTCTGGTCATTTGAAGCAGAGGCTGGAACCAGCTAAATATTGCTGGGCCCCTTAGTCCTCCGGAGAACCAGCGTAGGAACCAGCGTAATAGATATCTGTGTAATTTGACAGGTAACTAGCTCATTTCTACACCCCACAATGCACCAGAAAAATGGCGGGCCATGCCTGGCCTGATATTGTGAGGGGGACGTAGGCCAGGCTCCCAGGCTCCCTGACCCGCGGCCTGGTAACCGGGTACCCCATGTATATCTACGCCTTATAAAAGGAGACGGAACTACTTTCTGGGAAGGTTTATTGTGAAGTTCATGTAAACAGCTGAACATTGCAAAGTGTCTGCAAGCATACATTATGGTAACCAGTATGACAGCATCCTTCCCTGTTTTGCTACATGTACATCAATAAGTCACATGGGGTATCCCTGTGTTATCTTCACCATTTCTGAACTGAGGCAATTTTCATGTTTAGACCACCAAATTGGAGCTGAAATACCATGGAATACGTTACAACCACTGAACTTCCCTTGGAGATGATCTAAACAGTTGTTATAGATGATTTAAGCTCTCTCTCACAATCTTCCAATGCTACAGGATACGCTGCTCGGTGGATGTTTGGCCAAGTCAGCTGCAGCAAGTGTAAAGCCAGCTTCACTTTTGGCTTAGCAGAATAAAGTCTAGGAGACATAACTATTATGTTATATTGTTTTAAAAAGGGTTTTAACTTCGTCTCACGATTATCTATAGATTATAACAGCAGAGAATAGTGATTGTCTCCCGACTACAGTGGCGCTATCTAACAATTTCCTGGTGGATGATGGCGGAATTAACAATCACTCTGTGCCCTATAGTGTTAGTTTCATTGGTCACAGAAATCGGTCTCTTCTCATATAAGTCTTGGCGAGGATACTCTTCGGGGGCTTGGAGACCTCAGAGTCTCTCCTCGCCAACAGACAACCCCCTCCCCCATCCCCCCTCCCACCCCGCCCACCCGCCCACCCCGGCAGGCAAACACCCCGCAGTCTCATGTCGTTTGTCTACCTCAGGAGGGTAACAATGACTGCCACCATGTGGCGCCACCCGTCCAACTTCCGGTGGCACACAGCTCCTCGCCAGGTGTCGATACCGGTCGATGGGGGCGGGAGCAGCCCGGGGTGGGAGGGGGGGGGGGGGGGGCTGTAGGGGGCAGTGCAGCGTGCGGTTATGGGCTTAATCCACAAAGTATATGGGGCGGGAGGGGGGGGCTGTAGGGGGCAGTGCGGCGTGCGGTTATGGGCTTAATCCACAAAGTATATGGGGCGGGAGGGGGGGGGGGCTGTAGGGGGCAGTGCGGCGTGCGGTTATGGGCTTAATCCACAAAGTATATGGGGCGGGAGGGGGGGGGGCTGTAGGGGGCAGTGCGGCGTGCGGTTATGGGCTTAATCCACAAAGTATATGGGGCGGGAGGGGGGGGGGGCTGTAGGGGGCAGTGCGGCGTGCGGTTATGGGCGTAATCCACAAAGTATATGTGGTGAATACTAATGACTCTCACAGTCTCACAGACGGAAATCAATGTGGGGAATTTAGAAAATTGATTTTTATCTGTCAGGAGCGGAGACGTTGAATAATACTTGCAGTTTTGCCACTTCGTACTTTCTTGAAAGTACTGTACCTTTTTTTCACAATTTCAGTACGTTTTTGGGTACTTTCTTGTGCTGAAATGTGTATATCATTTTACCTGATTTTGTATTTATTTTCCGATAGTGGGTCGATGGCGACAGTGTACTTGTCATCAGTTTGTGCACACAGACAACGCGACGCGGACGACGGCCTGATTGCTGTTTGATTGTAAACTTGTTTAGTCGACTATTATCAAACACGGTGGGCTGTGATCGCGCCAGATGCTCGTATAGATCTCCGACATCGACCACAACGACAAAGACCGGCAATGGTCGCCTTGTCCCGCAGTCAGTCTCACATACCGGCGGCTCGCAGTCAATCTCCGACACATCGTCGTTCACTGTCAGAGGGCAAGATAGCACGAATCTATGTATACGATCAGAACAACAGAATGCTCTATAATGTATGTGGAGAAAAATAACCAAGTATGAATATTGTGTATCAATTCTTTAACTCTTCCTAGGCCCATTGAATAATCTAGTCTCATACATTAAGACCCTTTGCTGTACGCCAACGAGACCCAGGGGCGATGTGGGTCAACTTTATTCAACACTTAAAGACCACCTTCGATCACCTACTGTCTTAGTGAAAGAGGTTGACTATTACTAAGCAATAACACTCTATCGAGGTATCCTTATACCCTGTATCCTTGTGGGTATAAGTTATTTAACAGACCTCAAATGATCAATATCGCAACGTGCACAACTCCAAAACGCTCGTAAGCTTGTACGTGAAAACCCTTTTCTATACACCAACGATACCCAGGGATGATGCGGGTCAACTTTATTCAACACCTGTAGAGAACCAGGGCTAGGGCTGTCTTAGTGAACGAGTTTGAATATCAAATGATAACCCTTGTACGAGGTCTCTTTGTACCTTGTACTTTCGTTGGCATAAGTTATACAACGAGCCCCAGGTGTAGCAACGAAAACAGATGTGACAAAAATGCTGTCCAATCTCTGTGTTCTACCCCTCGTGAATTCCGGGAACATTAGACTCTTTCATCATAATCCCAGAATCACGAATATAAAGAATATGTGGTTATCGTTGGTCCTTCTCCCAATCGTATAAAAATCGCACGTAATTATGTGATGTTGCCTTTGTTTCCCCGCGGAAAAGACTGTATTTTAAAAATGAAGAGCAAAATTGTATTCAAACATTCCAAGAGTGCTTTGTATTCATAATTCATTTGAATAGGCTAACTTTATTGACTCTGATATTTTATTTACAAATATATCCTTTTATAAAACACAGAATACGCTGTGCTCATTGGACAACATAACTCGGATGAAGCCCACAATAACTAGATTTAAACGACTAATTGCTGGCCCTGTTCACATGTGAAAGATTCTCCCTCGTATGCAAGGTTGGCATCGTGTATCGCCCAACAGAGTATCATTTTACAATATGCTCTATCAAATGCGATATGGACAATATGTGAAAAGTGTACCCTGAGATTATATATATTCCTGCCCCAATCCATGTAATATCTTTTGCATCTGATAGTTCACGAGATATAGACACCCAGCTATTTACAATACACCTACAGTAAATTGTGATAATTTTCTTTGTATGTAGGTTTAAATAAATATGTAATTCAGGTGAGAAGGACACATTACTGATGACTAAACTAAATGACGCCCTGTCGTGTCCTTCTAAATGTCACCATGATTAGTTTTCCTCTCCGGCTTGGCTGAGAAGTTCAGTCCGCGTAACTGCGATTGACATTCAGGTCTGCATCGCTGCAGACAGCTGGTACATATGACCGCGATGAAAACTTAATGAGTACCTATCCCCCGTGGAGAGGGTGGCCATGGCAACCAAACAATCAACAGCCTCACCTTTATTGATCTTTGCTCCCAACAAAAGGCTCGTCGCAAAGCCTCTTGGTATTGTTGGAGCGCTGTAGAGTAAAGAGTTCTGACGCTGCAGATGTTGTAGAGTTTAAGCGGGTTTATTTGGATGATGCGACTCTTCCCAGAGGAACGGGCCCATTCCTCTTAACAGCTGGATTAAGAGAAAACATTGTTACTGAGCCTGTAGGGATAGCCGTTTTAGTCTTTTTTTTGTATTATAGAAACATCCCGATGCCGTAGGCAGAAGGACGTAATTATGTTACAAGACACTGAGAATGGCATCCCTTCGGACGTAATCACTATTTTCACTCCTTATCATATACCTGTGTGCGAATTTGTATCAAATACTGCCCGCTGCTAGGGGTGCAGGAGTAATAATGTTCGAGCCGCCGTGAATAGTTAAGTGCTTAAAATGGTGTTTGATTAGGTATATGATAATAAGCAAACGTCCTTATTGTCGACGAAACGTTTTTCGTTCTTGGCCAGTCGTTGAATTCATGCTGCCTTCCGCAACAGAAGTTTGTCTAAATACCAAGCAGCGTTAACAGGAGAGGAGCGTCAGAGGGCAATCATTAGAGTCGTCTGCTGAAGTGGCTTGAGTTCGACACACGAACATTGCACAGTAATTGCAAAGAGGATGCAAACAGTCATTTCTAGTTCTCGCGTGTATTATGGCAGTTTGGAGTAAATTACAAGTCTGCAACTGGCTTTCGATACAGCGAAGTAATTGTGTGGAAATGGTTGTCCAAACACATACTCGGCAATGCCCAAGTCCCCAGTGGTTTTTTGAGCCAATTCCCTGAATATATTAGTGTTGGCATTTTACTCGTGCCTCCAGCAAAGCATTTAGGAGTGAAGTCATTATCTATATTCAACGGCAGCGGAATGATAAAGTCAGCGATAAATTATGTATTTTAGTGTTGACATTTGCGGAAGCCTATCACCGCCGACGTAACGAACTACAACAGCTCAGTTAGTTATTAAATTAGTCACCATTGTGTTTTGTAGTGATCTAGATCCCCCGTGCAAACATTAGAAACGTTTACAAGTACAAATTTAAAATATAGAATACAGTAGAACTCCACCTAACGGACACCCCGCGTAAGTGGGTACTCCGTGTTAACGGAGACTCTTGCTCGGAATGGTTCCCTCTATTAGATGTTTATTTCAACCCCGTGTATGCGATCATCCCGCGTAAGCGGACACTTTGGCCCGGAACAGAGGGTGTTCATTTATGCAAGGTTCTACTGTAGATGTACATACATACATGACCACCTAGAGCATGTTGACAGTTGATAAACATAACTCTATTGTTATTGGCTTGAGACCAATATTTTCATTTTATGGGGTAGTTGATACCTTGCGTTTTACAATGGGAATACAGACCAGGGGTCTGTTGAATAACTTATGCCTACAAAAGAACAGTGTACGATCAGACCTCATACAAGGTTTATCGTTTCATAATGTTCAAGCTTGTGGTCAATAAGGCTAGACACCTACGAAAGCTGACTCAGAAATATATTCCTTAATATATACTAAGACACTGCTGATTCGTATGGTGCTTGACGCCTTCTCCGTACAGATACCTGTGTCTGTTGAAGGTTGTAATGGTTGACCTCCATCTCAATTATTCTGGAAGGGGGACTGTTAGACCCATAATATTTGCAATAAATGCACAAATGCATGACCCATAAAATTCTATCCCATAACGTAAATAGTGTGGTCGTAAAGGCAGTATAGTTGTAACATCCGTTCCGGTTGACTGGACGAGGTGGTTTGGCGTATGCAGGCTTCCACGGCTCACTGACTTTGCCACTCCGGCGTGCGTGCGTCAAGCCGTATACATAATTGACGGCTCTGCGTCCCGCCACTTCTGACTGAGCACGCCACTACACGACGTGCATCACTTCACCTGCCAGCGTTCTGTGCGCTACTCAGAACTCCTCTTTTGCCCACATACTCTTATTCTCTGCCCACCCACCACTAGCGTCTGCCCATCCACCACCAACCTCTGCCCACCCACCAACGGCCTCTGCCCACCCGCCACTGGCTTCTGCCCCCTTATACCAACTTTACCCCCCTTCCTCCCCCCGCACCACCGGTTTCTGCCCACCCACTACTGCCCTCTGCCCTCCCACCACTCGCTACTGCCCACCCACCACTGGTTACTGCTCCTCTTCTGCCGACCTCTACCCACTCACCACCTACTTCTGCCCACCCACCACCGGCTTCTGCCCACCTGCCACTGGCTTCTGCCCACCCACCACTGGCTACTGCCCACCCACCACCAGCTTCTGCCCACCCACCACTGGCTACTGCCCACCGAACTCCAACCTCTTCGAACTGCTTGCCTACATCCTTCTTAATCCAACATCTACCTGCCTAACACCACCTTCTGCCCATCAGCCAGCCTCTACTTCCAGCTGCTATCCTCTGCCTGCCCACCTCCAGGTCCCTACCCACCTCCAGGTCCCGACCCACCCTTGCCAGGCTTTGCCTTCAATATTTACCTTATTGGCCTTTCCCCCCGACAATTATGAACCGCTGCCCTGCCCCTCCACCAGTTGTCCTCCTCCCACGATCCACCAACTGCCATCAACCTGTCCCGGAAACTGGTCCTGCCCCGCAGTGGTCACCAGGAACCGGAACCTGCTTCCCCACGGGCTGCGGCGCGGAACACAGCGCGGGCGGCGACTCCGGTCGCGGTTAAACCTGCCTCGACATGCCATTAAAAGCCTGCCAGAGGAGGAGATGACCACGGCTTGTTTGTCGCCGTGTGACGGACAGTGTGACGGGCGGCGGGGAGGCTGCAGGCGCCGCTAAACGAGGCCCGGGGTCATCAACTGGTGGCTGTTACGACACGGCTTGAGAGACGAGGGAAGCTAAATCTCCCACCGTGCTTTATGAAGGAGCTCACTTTGAGGACGTTAGAGTGAGAAGTTCAGTGGTTTATGATAGCATGGCGTGTAGCAATGTGCTGTAGCAGTTGCTGGCTGTAACACGTAGGTCACTTCTGAGATACATTGTATAGATAATATTTGGCACCACGTGACCACTGTAGATCGTCTAGTCAATAGTCGTTAGGTGGTGCTCGATTACGCTGCAATAGTCATCAACCCAAGAATTTCCTAAATGTGTTTACACTTTTTTTATGTAGGCCTACTCAGAAACTAGGAACAGATGGTTTATTCATCATTGATAAATGAGCGTGGAATCAATATGGAAAAAAAAACAATTAAAACGTTTTGTTTGTATCCGGTCTATGGGTCATTTGCTGTGACCCACATAGCAACCAGCTACTTCTATGACTGCCTTTGAAGGGTCCAAATGTGTTAAGTATCAGTGGGTCACTCAGGTTGGGCTGGGGCCGGGGCTGGGGCCGGGGCTGGGGCCGGGGCTGGGGTCGGGGCCGGGGCCGGGGCAGGGATAGGGACTGGGCTGGGGTGAGCTGGGGCTGGGGCTGGGGCTGGGGCTGGGGCTGAGGCTGGGGCAGGGATAGGGGCTGGGCTGGGGTGGGCAGGGGCTGGGGCAGGGACCAGGGCTGGGGCAGGGGCAGGGGTAGGGGCTGGGGGCGGGGCCGGGGCTGGGGCTGGAGTCGGGCGGAGGCCGGGGCTGGGGCTGGAGTTGGGGCCGGGGCCGGGACCGGGACCGGGACCTGGGTAGGGGCTGGGACTGGGCTGGGGCCGGGTCTGGAGCCGGGTCTTGGGCCGGGGCCGGGGCCGGGGCCGGGACTTGAGTAGGGGCCGGGCCAGTGTAACCCCGCTGAGTGCTCATTGCGCGGGTCATGCGAGCAGCTCATTAGGCGATAAAACTGGGCCGGCGCCGACATGTTGCGGCGATGAGCAGCTCGGACGGCGCGCGGCTGATTGCTCTGTCAGAAGCGATCCTCGCCGCCCTAATACGCGCCTCGTGTGGCGTGTGGCGGTAAATAAGGCTGTTAGCGCGGCCCGCTCGCCGCTCACCTCTCACTTTAGCGCGCCGCCCGCGCGCAGTGTCAGCCAGCTGTAAGTGAGGGTCAGCGAGCTGCTCGCCCTCCTCTGTCAGTCTCCAGCCATACCCGCCAGACCGCAGAGGGAGCTCCCCGCCCGGCCTCCCCCTGTCCTACACTAGTGGCATATAGTTTACGTCCTGTCCTGTCTAGTTTGTCCTACTTGTTTTGTACAGCAAAGCGCATACCTTATGTACGACAACTGAGTTAAAATCACTCAAAATATGTACCAATCGAACAGCTATAACATCATGAAAACCTGAGTCAAATGACCAGTTTATCTACCTTCCCTGAAGACTTTATTTTCAAGGGCATGTGTGTAATACTATGTCTCTATTTATTTGTGTTGTGTGGCTGTACACAGAAGAACGCCACATGTCGGCTGTTGTACTCTTTTCCCTTTTTCGGAATGATAATGAAACGTAAAAAAAATATATCAGATTGTTTTCATTTTCAGATCATAAAATACTTTTTTTTCTTGTGTAAAACAAAGATTGAATAAATTGAGCCTCATTCACACCAATAAACAGTGGCCTCCACACACACCCCAGCCCCATTCCATGGCTAATAACCATGTGTTTTCCATGTTTCTATCGGTCTCTCTGAGGCATTATATTCCACTTGAACAAATATTTCTTCTTTTTTCATGACCCAAACTGAAATCCCTGTTTTCAGTAATCATTAATTTGCAAATACAAATGTATGTGTGTTTTCCTTGGAAGGTGTATCTGAAGGTTGCACTGGACCTACCATCGCTTGAGAAAACCAATAGTGGCTTGTATATGTACTTGATGAGAGATTTCATCGTTAGCTGCGTAATATCTTTCATTGAACACTGAAAAAACGTTTTTTTTATCTAAAAAGTTTAACGACTACTCATTCATTGCATGAGTGTGACGTTTTTCCATGTGCAGTCACAGAGATACAGAGAGGGCGAGTACAAGGTTCATTCACACAAACAGCACATGGGGATTATACACAATTATATCAATATGTCACTGATCAGTTCTCATGAGCTCTGGTATCAATCTTTTTACCTAATTTGTTTGAAGTGTTCTTTATCTTTAAGTATCTGTATTTCTTTAGGTAATTTGTCCCAATATTTAACCGCCTGATTTAAGGCACTTCTCATGTATTTATCGGTGCTGGGTGTTTTCAGATCAATACTAATGTTATCCTGGATTCTAGTTGCATGATGGTTTGGTTCTTTTATTTTCGTTTTTCTTCATTTAGCCTTTTGTTCAGATTAAATGTGTGTAATATTCTTCGTGTATCCAATGACACGACCGGGCAACAACATCTTGACCCTGAAAGACCTGGGTATTTGTTTATCTTTATTTAACTAATATTACCGAGCTCAGAAGGTTAACTGCCATTTAAAGGACAATTGAATTCTTGGCCAGCATCATGACAAGCGTGGGTGTTTCTTTTTAAATTTGCTACCCGATGCAACATAACCTCAGCCGGCGTCATTTTTTGGCCTTGCCGGTCGGTTGCTGGTGTCTGGCGGGATGTCAGGGCAGGCCATGGGGAAGACGGATGAGGTTGGGTACAGGTAGGCAACCTTCTGGTGCTAAAAGCTCTTACAGCGGAATCGCCATTCTGAGACTGTCTAATGCAATGACTAGAGGTTTCAGATAATGCCACCCCACAGAATGGTCTTCATGTACCTACTGAGTCTGTACGAGTCTTTATTACGGAGACAGTGCATTAACTAGATAGAAGAATGTTGAACTGATTATTTCATTGTTAAACCAAGCAAAAAATAACAGGTACATGTATTCTATTTGACTAATAAAGATAAAACAAATCTTTTACAGCCGTAACTCTTCCAAATGCTTCGGATGAAGAGGGACTGGAAAATAAATATTTTTTGGGGGTATCATTGCAGCTTTTATTCAATCAAATTCAAAATAAGATACATGGTTGATCGTAGATTTCTCAGATAGTCAGTTTTTTATACGCATGTATTTCAGTTGCAGATGAAGAAGCTCAGTAGTAGTATGGCTAGATACATGCTGCAGGTCTTTTGGACTCAAGAGAGCTTAATTATAGAGATAAACAGGAGTTATTTAAAACAAATACTATATGAAAGGCAAGATACTCCTACTTGTTCCTAACATTAAGAAGACATAGGATGCCACAGACACTACATCACAATTGACAATAACACAGTAGACTTTACTGACAGTATACAAAGAAAAAAAGCACGTTTTGAAGATTAGATTTTCTTGGCCATTGAATGTTGTCAGTATCTGGAGAGATACATTATGAACGACTGAGCAAAGACGTTTTTAATCATGTCCAGGTATAAGGAGACATAGTGAATGTGTCTGAATTACATCTGTTCCTTGTCGTTTTTCCCCGAAATATATTCGACCAAATGGGCTCGGAATAGATTTCATTCAGGCACACTAACCATGTCTCCATATACTGCTATACATATTGCAAAGTCAGTCATAGATCTGTCTCACGCCTCCGAATTGAAACATGCAGGAACAATCTTATCATCATTAGGTTCAAACATTATCAGAGCGGCGTTTAAACAGCACATTGACTCATGGATATGACAATAAACCCAAGTAAATTCATGCAATGTTGTTTTTCTTTTAAAGACAGTAATCTATCGAGACACCCCCAAATATATAAGTTGTTTCTTGACACATTTGCATCGATGTCAGTTTTTCTCTTTCCCAAGGAAATCCACTTTTTCCTTTTCAGTGTAGAATTTTGTGTCCGTGTGTAAGATTAAGAAAAACATATCCAAGCTTCATTAGTCCCCATAAAATGGTGGTTTGAACCTCCACACACACCCTCAACCCCATGCCATAGCTGAAAATTACTGGTTTACCTTGTTTTTTTCAGTTTCCCTGAGGCAACAAATTTCAAATGAAAAATATTTCCACTTTTTTTCTGACATTCAACGGCCATCCCTGCATTTAAATTGATCAGTAATAGCGAAAATATCGAAATAAATCGATATAAAAAATACCTCGAAAATGATGTGCTTTTCAAGATGTGACAGTCGTTCCCCTATAACAGCTATTTCCAAGTCCCAGTGGGAAGGATAGATAGCACAGCGGACGTTCTATCACCGCTGCCGAGTGAGGTGGTCCACTGAAGTCTAGCCTGATGATAAAGTACAGACGGAACACGTGCTGCTCTGAGAGGGGCTTAAATAACGTGTGAAATGAGTGAACAAAAAGAGGCTGCGGATGGAAATATCAGAGACGGGCGGCATACGTCGTTATACGCGTGGAGATCTCGCCGGCGACGGGCGGGGCGGGGGAGGGTGGGGGAGGGGCGAGGGACGGGGGAGGGGCGGGGGACGGGGGCTGGGGACGGGCGGGGCGGGGCGGGGGACGGGCGGGGACGGGGGAGGGCGGGTAATGAGGCCCGGCGCCGCCCGCACTCCGCTAGACCAGCTGAGATCCGCCCCTCGCCCTTTAACCTCAGATAAAAAGGGAGACGAGCAAAAAAGAAAAGAGAAGAAAAACTATCGGTTGCTGACGCCGGGTTACAGCGCTGTTCCCGGGACTTGCACCCCCCCCCCGCACCCACACACTGCCCGCCCACCAACACACCGGCCGTCGCTAAAGGAGATGTATAGCAGGCCGCCGGGTACCAGATTAATGTGGCCGGCGCCCACCAGGTAGCGTGGCGATCGTAGCGCCCCCTGGCGTCACGGGTCGCGGCTAAGTAGGTCATCACCGCCCGCCGGACGCCGCCAGATCAATCGCCCTGTCGGCCGGAAACGTATCGGCCGTCGGGCGGACGCCGGAAGTAATCGATGACGGCGACACCTAGCGGGACGCGCGGTGTAAAGGCGGACGACGTCGGGAAGACGCGCGGGAAACGCCGCTCAAAGAGACGCCGCGCTCTGACGTCACTGTCGTCTGCTCGGCAGCTCGATGACGGGCGGATGTGACGTCACGGCCTGCTCACCCCGTGTTGCCCGCGCATCGCGTTGAGCTACCACTGGACACGTTAAAGGCAGTTGTGCGTGGATGATACAGACTGAATTACTGAGAAATGCGAGTAATGTACTGAAAAAGGTGAATCAAGGAGTGAACATGAGCAAAGGCCAAAAATGCAATTCTCGCCTCTAGTACCACAAGCTAGATGGAACGGAAAACAGGCAAATGTGGCATTTTTAGAGCGTGCTCGCATGCCCTATATACATTGCCTGAATGTTAGAAGTCACATATCGACTTCCAGCATACTGAAAAAACTATCCCTTCATTATCTGCGTGCTATTCACTGTGATAGTGGGAAAGGAGCAGGGTGCCAGTGTCTCAGTGTCTTAGAGGCGTGTCCAGCTGACCTTGACCAATCACTCAAGACCGAAATACCTCAAGACCCACTGATGCTTGATATGTTTGGATCCTAGACTCAGGCAGTTGCATAAATGGCAAGGTAATTTCAGTATGGTATACCTCCTAACCACGTGTAAGGGGATTTTGTTTTGAGGGGCACCTTATCATATCTGGCTGGACAGTAAACGAATAACACTCTACATCATCATCGCTTGTTTGCTGTGTGTGTGTTGGGGTGAACTGATGTCTCAATAATCAGACACTGTATACACAGTAAAGCAACACAGATTCCAACAGGTAAGACAGTAGGATATGGTCGGGGGTGGGGACCTAGACACGTTGAGGTATATAGGTATGACATAAAATAGAAACCTGTGTGGAAAGACGCAGAGTTAACCTATCGGTCACACTACCACAAGTGTTTCCCCAGCACGTTTTCGCCCTGGTTCTTTGTTCCCTTTGCCCGCTTCTGATTGGTCGATGGCGCGTGCCGTCGTCCGTTCTCATTGGTTGCTAATGACGCTTTTTGCCGTGTGCCTCGCGACCCGAGTGAGGTCGGCGGGGTTCGGCTTGCGCTCGCTGTCGTGTGGCGGAGCGGTCATTCGGTCTGAGGTGGACCAGTCATTAACGGGGGGCGGTGGGCAGAGATTTTAATGTGAAATCCTTGCAAGTCGGAGTGTTGGTTCCTCCGACTGTGTTTCCGCCCCTGGGCTGTAAGGCTTGTGGTTTCGAATCGTTACAGAATTCTCGTCAGGTGTCATTAGGTTAATGATGTGTTTTGATGTGGACTTCTTTTAGTCCCACATCAGGGAACGTGGCTGGTACCATGACTTGTGGTACTGATTGGGTTTATGTGCCATGTGGGGAAACGTATTGTAGGTAGGGCTAGTGTGGTACTGTAGTGAGTATTTATAGTTTGGGAAAAACTAAAAAAAAACTTTAAAAAAAAATAAATTCATTTTTCCATAAATTTGTCCCCGGATAAATGGAGGAATAGAATAGTTTTTCCCAAACTGTAAAATAGAAACCTGGACAGACTGAACCCCCCGGTGTAAGGAGGCACCCCGTGTAGGGGGACAATTTGCTCGGATCAGAAGAAGGCCCCTTAAGCGGGTTTCTACTGTAGATGTCAGGCGCACGGACATGATGGATCCGGACTGACGACCTTTTACGTCATCACCTCGACGTGACGTCATGAGACGCCTGGATCCGCGTTTCTTCTGTGACGTCACCACTGATAAACGCCGACGTGTTTGCACAGGTGCCTGAAATGACGTGCCTGTTTACCGAGATCGCCACTAAAAATAAACACTTTTCAAGTTGTTTTACCTCCAAGTAGGTCAACTGAAAGATTTCCACAGTGACTCAAGCGTAAGCAGTGATCTAGATTTGTGTTGAAAAGAATGGATGAAAAAACTGGTTCTGAATCTGACTGCCAGTAAAATGTCAGAGATGCCAGCCACTGAAATAGGGACTACCCCCTGGGGAGGCGGGTCTCTGCTTTTTCCCGCCGCTATTATCGTTTTTTCACTGGCCAACTTTTTCACTCGGGGTTGGGGAGACGCGGGGGAAGCGGAAGGAGAACGCGCGTCGCTGTGCGCCTGCGCGTGGCGGGGTGCGGCGTCTGTCTCGCGGTATTTCCGGCGGGACCCTTCATTATTTACGAGAGCAAATTATAGACGGATGCAGGAGGTGGTCACCAGGCGGCGCGGCGGCCGGCGGACGGTGGTTATTAGGCGGAGAGAGGCCGGCACTGACGGGGGGGGGCCGGGGAGGAGCAGTGATGGGGAGGGGCTGGCCAGGGAGGGGCTGGCCGGGGAGGAGCGGGCCGGGGAAGAGGGGGCCGGAGAGGAGCAGTGATGGGGAGGGGCTGGCCGGGGAGGAAGGGGCCGGGGAGGAGCGTGCCGGGGAGGAGCGTGCCGGGGAGGAGGGGGCCAGGGAGGAGGGGGCCGGGGAGGAGGGGGCCGGGGAGGAGGGGCCCGGGGAGGAGCAAGCCGTAGAGGAGCGGGCCGGGGAGGAGGGGGCCGAAGAGGAGGGGGCCGGGGAGGAGGGGGCCGGGGAGGAGGGGCCCGGGGAGGAGCAAGCCGTAGAGGAGCGGGCCGGGGAGGAGGGGGCCGAAGAGGAGGGGGCCGGGGAGGAGGGGGCCGGGGAGGAGGGGGCCGAAGAGGAGGGGGCCGTGGAGGAGGGGGCCGGGGAGGAGGGGGCCGGGGAGGAGCGGGCCTGGGGAGGAGCGGGCCTGGGGAGGAGCGGGCCTGGGGAGGAGCGGGCCGGGGAGGAGGGGGGCGGGGAGGAGGGGGCCGGGGAGGAGGGGCCCGGGGAGGAGGGGGCCGGGGAGGAGCAAGCCGTAGAGGAGCGGGCCGGGGAGGAGGGGGCCGGGGAGGAGCGGGCCTGGGGAGGAGCGGGCCGGGGAGGAGGGGGGGCGGGGAGGAGGGGGGCGGGGGGCGGGGAGGAGCGGGCCAGGGAGGGGCGTGCCGGGGAGGAGCGGTGACGGTCGCGGGGGCGGAGCACACCGTCAAACAGAGCGTTTTACCACAGACCGGTATCGCACCCTATCTGCATGGTTACGCCACGCCTACAGCCAAACAAACACCTGGCAACTTATACTCTAGCTTTAGAGGACTTACTGTATGAGTGTTATTTGTCATATCAATGGGGTTTATCAATAGGGACTAGTGCACAAAGGGACTATTTTCTCGTAAAGTTTTTAAACAATGGGTAGTGGTACACTGAATCCCCATGTACATTTTCAATGCGGACTGTATTCGATGTCTAATATAGAATAATTCAGACATGGCAGTTCTGCTCCCTTCCAAGGAAATCCTTGTTTTCATTTTCTGTTTATAAAATTCTTTTTTGGGGGTAAATCGAAGAGAGAATAAATTGTGCCTCGTTCACACCAATAAACAATGGTTCAAACCTCATCACACACCTCAGCTCCATTCCATATCCAATAACTGTGTTTTCCATGTTTTCTCTGTCTCTCTGAGGCAGAAAATTCGACATGAAAAATTTTTCCTTTTGTTTTCATGACCCCAACTGAAATCCCTGAGTATATATATAACAACATGCTTGTCTGGTCTTAAGAGTATTTTATACACTATAGCGTGATGGTGAGAGGCTTTGGTGTATGGCGTGTCTATAGCGTGCAGACTGCTCGTGTGAGACTGTGCTGTAGAGGCGGGGCGGGGGCGGGAGGGGACGGGAGGCGGGGTGTGAGGTCCGTGTCGACGCCTCGTCTTATGACGCCGTCATCTGTGCCGCTCCGTCATCGTTCACCACTCGACCTGATACTCTCTCAGCTGGAGATCGTAGCAGCCGCCGCCCGCTGCCTGCTGCCATGCCTCTACTGTCGTCTCTCTGCTTCACACCACACCCTGCTGGGGTTTCACGTGGTCCAAATCCCTACCCCGGGGCTCGTTCACAGAACCCCGTTCCTCCCTAGTACTCACCACACCCTGCTGGGGTTTCGTGTAGTTTGAATCCCTACCTATTGGCTGGTACCCGTCCCTCCCTGCTCCTCACCACACCCGGCTGGGGTTTCGTGTAGTTTGAATCCCTACCTATTGACTGGTACCCGTTCCTCCCTGCTCCCCTCCACACCCTGCTGTTGTTTTGTGTAGTTTGAATCCCTACCTATTGACTGGTACTCGTCCCTCCCTGCTCTCCTCACCACATCTTGCTGGGGTTTCGTGTAGTTTGAATCCCTACCTATTGGCTGGTACCCGTCCCTCCCTGCTCCCCTCCACACCCTGCTGGGGTTTCGTGTAGTTTGAATCCTACCTATTGGCTGGTACCCGTCCCTCCCTGCTCCCCTCCACACCCTGCTGGGGTTTCGTGTAGTTTGAATCCCTACCTATTGGCTGGTACCCATTCCTCCCTGCTCCCCTCCACACCCTGCTGGGGTTTCGCGTAGTTTGAATCCCTACCTTTTGGCTGGTACCCATTCCTCCCTGCTCTCCTCACCACATCTTGCTGGGGTTTCGTGTAGTTTGAATCCCTACCTATTGGCTGGTACCCGTCCCTCCCTGCTCCCCTCCACACCCGGCTGGGGTTTCGCGTGGTCTAATTGATGGGGCGGCGTCCGACTGCGCCGTCCTCCAATCGGCGCCGGATTAATGACGCGAATATTCATCCGGGTCCCGGATGAACCGTTTCCCGCCCACCCCGCCCACCAGAGGGCAGCAGCTACTTCCCCGTGCCATGCGCCACCTGCTGACGTCATTTTGAACTTTTTATTGTGGTTTTAGAGGGGACATCGGTCTCAGAATTCACGTTGGTCATGTGGTTGGTTGTTGGTATTTTACACCGTAGGAACAGCTAGTGCCATATCACAGCGGCATTATAAGATGAGGATGACAGACAAGCAGGAGACACAGCAGACCGGCTGAGCATCAAACCCCGCACCCTGTGATCGAGAGGCCAGCTTGCTACCCGCTGAACCGGGTGCTATAGGAACTGATATCAATGGAGGCTTCAGATGCTTGACGTTGTAGGTGTCAATGCCAGTTTCAGCAGGCAACCAGTCTTTGGATGTCAGCTGTAGTAACCTCGTGTGTCATTTGTCATTAATTTCTAAATAACACTGAGTGGTAATAAAGTCAAGTGTGTCCTGTATGTTACTTACTTATGTCAGTAGGCTATAGTGCAGTCCCACTGAAGCCACTTTTCTCCTTCACCCCCAGCAGTGGTAGATTTGCTTCTATATCAAAGGACAATCCTTCTCAGACCATGTCTATGTGGGTCTGCTGGGGTGGACAGGAATTAACAATCTGTTCGCCCTCTTGATCGCCTGGCCTCCTCGTGGTGCAGACCGGATATGCTTGCATGCAAGCATAACAAAAGGGACCGGGTAGGGGAGTTAGCTCAGTCGTAAAGAGCACTGGACTTGTAATATCAAGGTCGTCAGACTTTGTTGATTTGGGTCCCACTGCAGCCACTTTTCTCCTTCATCCCAAGCAGTGGTAGATTTACTGCTATATCAAAGGCCAATCCTTCTCATACCATGTCTATGTGGTGTGGGAAGTAAAAGAACTCTCACCTCGGTAAATGTGTAGGGGTGAGGTTTCCATCTAAATTCATTTCATAGATTCGATTACCACCCTTGTGGTGTAAAAGAACCTTGAGAAAGTCTGGTGAGAACCTGCAATGGTTAACTGGACGTTAAATCAAACCAACCAACAAACAAATGTCTATGTGGTGTGGGAAGTAAAAGAACTCACCTTGGTAAATGTGTAGGGGTGGGATTTCTACCTAGAGTCATCTCATAGATTCGGTCAAACCCAAAGTAAGTCTAATTGAACAAATTGGACGTTAAACTACTCAAACAAACAAACAAAGACTGCTGTCTGTATACTGCACGCATACCCTATTTGTTTTACACCTGTGTACATTGTTGTTTTACTTACTGACTTCTGCTCCCTATATTGTAAAAATCATGTACGGCCTACTGTGCCATATGCTGTCATACGGACGAGCAATGAGTGCCCCAATTAGCCTTCGAATTGCTGTTAAAGGTAAATTCTTATGAATTCAAAATATTTTAAGGTGTATAATAAAGTGAAAGCAGACCAGGTGTTTAATTGCGTCGGGGCAAGTATTTGCCGTGAATTCGTTACAATTCACAGATTAAACGTCCAGTCAGTTTTCCCACTGAACAGATCTCGATGCGAAAAATTGTATGTGTTTACATATCTCACTCTATTCCCAAATGTTATTTGTGTGTGCAGGATAGCGACAGAAATAAGCTCATATGGATTTCTTAGAACACACTTTAGATTTCGCCATATAAAGCATGTTAAAATGTATATTTTGGATAGATATTTGATCCATGAAAAAATGTTAGACATGCAAAAAGGTATGTGATAAAACATCAGCATCTAGTGTATGTGAAACGTGATGCCCCCGGCATTATAAATGATAAACTGATTGAAAGCGAAAGGCGAGGCTGCAATGTAGCAAGTACTGACTGACTGTATTGCTTTACTATCGGAGATTACTGTCTGTGCTTTTATTAAAGGCATATGGCAAGAATGGATCCTATTACATTGCAATTTCGTAGTTGACTGCGAAACGATATTATGACAACCTCACAGTTTCTATAAGAATACCTAGAGTTGAAATCAATTGCCATAAGATATTTATTATCCAGCTAATACCTGTGTTCATAGAAGACACATGGACAGTGTTTATCTGCATATATACCCGGATCATACGGATATGTCTTATATGCTCCGGGCCGCAAAACTCGACGCATACGGAAAAATTATGCGTATGCAAAAATAATTCGTACCTAAAAGGAGCCAATATGGGTACCCCATTTGTCAGGAAAAGGTTAATAATAGATACAATTTAGACTTATTTTAGATAAAAGCGGCTGTATGCTCCTCGGAGTTGCCTCTGTGCAATATCCTCGCATGCGTTGTGATATTACTACGCGTCAACTCCTGGGAGCATACGACTGCTCGTATCTGAATCCAGCCAAGTTTATGTTGTATCTGTCAATGAGCGACTCAAGCAAATGTTTTCGACCTTATGGAGGGCTTATATTGTCTTAGCGAACAGACTTATTTTGTCATAGACTAAAATATTACTAAATGATAACCCTTGTACGAGTTACAGAAAATTGTCCATGTACGATCCTAGATTATTAAATGGGACCTGGGTTATTAGTGCTTATAGGTACAGGAGTACAGTTAGGGGTATAACTCCAATTTGCCAGTGTGTACTAGCTGGCAGGAATGTGACCTACATGCAGTCACACGTTGGTTGGTGTAGTTCCTAGGAAACTAATCCCAAGGTTTGCCATATAAACGGGTACATCAATACCATATAGCATAAAGGGACTATTTTCCGTGATCAATGGCCTTGAGACCGTATACTACATTTCCAATGGGGACTGTATATGATGGATAATAATATGGCATATTTGGTTTGGTAACGTTGATCACATAACATGCCAACATGGGACTCACTGTCTAATCATGCTCTGGCGACCGTTATTTTAGTCTAATGATGGACTAATTTCCCTCACGGAGTCCCTAATCTATAAAGGGATTTCCAGGCATTCTCTGACCCACACTGCACATAAAACACATTGTAGACACGTTTCAATCAGCCAATATTAGCCTCAGCAAGGTGGACCCTTTTATATCAGACACTACACTGAATGCTGTTGCCTTCAATAAAGCATTTCTAGTCTGCCGATCTGAACGTTTCTTCAAAGAGCCCACTGAAACGCAATAGAAAAGATAGCGGGGGCCTTCATTGGATGCATTTGCCAGGGTAAATAGGAATTAAAAAACTATTGATTTCTTTTGCTCTCTGGTCCGCTTTGGAGTCCTTTCTAGACATGCTTCTGGTTGGGTACCCATCCGAATAAACTAGCGCCTCGGGAACCAGCGGCGCCCTCGTTAACCCGCCGACTGCGCATGCGTGTTACAGATTAATTAGACTAATAGCGAAAAATTGGCCAATTTTGAAACTTTGAATTCACACTGATGACATTTGAATAATTCAAACTTTTGAGAAGTTTGTTGCGTGTGATTTAGACAAAGAGTTTCCGCTTGGGGGCGCTACGAACAGCGGTGTCGACGGAATGCGTGCAGCACCAAACAAACATCCATAGTCACGTTTTACTGTTCCACGTCAAATATTAGAAAGGAAGAACAAAGTGAGAAATTTCTGTTGAAACGTAGCTGGAGGTAACTGTATTTAATGATGAGATCTATGACTGGATTTGTGGTCTTTGTATTTTTACTATATGGTCTCATGACTACCGGTGTCACTTACAGTTGTATACAACAAACAACTTCTGTTTTTTTGTTGTTTTTTGTTTGGCAATTTTTATTAGGGAATATTGTATGTTCACAATCACCAAATTCGGCTACGGCCGTTTCTCACTCGGGCCCTTGCCCCTACCCCTCATTCTAATGGCGGATGTTTAACCGAATGGGCGGTGGGTACCATTTTTGTGTAAGTCTTTGGTATGACCCGACCGGGGTTTGAACCCACGACCTCCCATGCTCGAGGCGAACACCCCTGCCACTTGGCCACCGAGCTTGGATAAAAGCTTTAACAAAGGTATGTGGTGAGTTCGCACGATCGTTTGAGATACTGTATACTTAGCTGATCTTTATTTTATTAACAGGTTTGGGATCATCACATAAGGTTTTCTACCAAAGAAAAGATGACATACATGTATGATAAACCTGTGCACATCGTTCTTATGGTTACTGACCTGTGCTTCTTATAACGTAAAAATCATGTACGGCCCACTGTGCCGTACGCTGTTATACCATATGGGAAAAAAGATTATAGTGGGATGAAGTAGTGAAGCGATGTGTGACTTTATTATCCATCGTATACAAGGTAACTATTGATAATGTATGGGGACACTACACATTATTTAAAACTGTCTCATAGTCTACGGTTGCCTGTCCCCAAAACCTTCGATTATTGTCTATATCCTTATCACTCTCAATGAACATCCCACTGACTCTTTCCAGGCATTACTCTACTCTACATGGCATAAATGACTTTTTACTGACACTAATCCACTCTACCAGCCATAAATGACCCTTTCCATATGCTACTTCACTCTACCTGACACAAATTACCCTTTCCATATGCTACTTCACTCTACCTGACACAAATTACCCTTTTCTTACACTACTCCACTCTACCTGACACAAATTACCTTCCCCTGAGCTCTGACCGCAAACTTGAATAGATTTCCTCTGTAATAGAACCTCAGTTAATCCACATCAGCCGCCTATGAGCCCCTCGTCATCCCTGCCAACCCCCTGCCAGCCCCTGTTAGCCCCTACCAGCCCCCTCCCCTGCCAACCTCTGTCAGCCCCTACCAAGCCCTGCCAGCCCCCTGCCAGCCCCTACCAGCCCCAGTCAGCCTCTGCCAGCCCTTACCAGCCCCCTTCCCACCTCTACCAGCCCCCTGCCAGCCCCTGCCAGCCCCCTGCCAGCCCCTACCAGCCCCCTGCTAGCCCCTACCAGCCCCAGTCAGCCCCTGCCAGCCCCTACCAGCCTCTACCAGCCCCCTGCCAGCCCCTACCAGCCTCTACCAGCCCCCTGCCAGCCCCCTGCTAGCCCCTACCAGCCCCAGTCAGCCTCTGCCAGCCCCTACCAGCCCCAGCCAGCCCCTACCAGCCCCCTCCCCGCCTCTACCAGCCCCCTGCCAGCCCCCTGCTGGCCCCTACCAGCCCCAGTCAGCCCCTACCAGCCCCCTCCCCGCCCCGTACTTCGCTCCCGCCAGCCCTCCTGCCCAATTACTGCAATTGCCTTTCTCGCTTAGCGGCGTGGTCTCTGCCGACCACGTGGTGGGTCACGTGGCCTTGGGGTATAGGAGTTACGCAGCTGTACTCTCCGCCACTCCTCAGCCACTCCTCCCCCGACCCTCCTCCCGTCCTCCCGTAAAACTATTTACTTAAACCGCGGCACTGAGCCGCAGCTAAGGCGGACCACTCCGCTAATCCCGGCCGCCGAGTCCCGCGGCCGCCGCGCCGTAAATCAGACCGCCGCCTGTGGGACGGGGGGGGGGGGGCGGGGAGGGGGAGGAGGGGAGGGAGGGGTGAGGAGGAGGTGAGGAGGCAGTAACGGGGTGGGGAGAGGCGTGAGGAGGGGAGGGAGGGATAAGGAGGAGGTGGGGAGGGAGGATGTATGAGGAGAGGGGAGGGTGTATGAGGGGGGAGTGTGTGGGAGGGTGTATGAGGAGAGGGGAGGGGGTATGAGGGGGGAGTGTGTGGGAGGGTGTATGAGGAGAGAGGAGGGGGTATGAGGGGGGAGTGTGTGGGAGGGTGTATGAGGAGAGAGGAGGGGGTATGAGGGGGGAGTGTGTGGGAGGGTGTATGAGGGGGGAGTGTGTGGAAGGGTTGTATGAGTGGAGGGAGGCTGTGTGAGGGAGGGGGAGTGTGTGGGAGGATGTATGAGGAGAGGGGAGGGTTATGAGGGGGGAGTGTGTGGGAGGGTGTATGAGGAGAGGGGAGGGTTATGAGGGGGGAGTGTGTGGGAGGGTGTATGAGGAGAGGGGAGGGTTATGAGGGGGGAGTGTGTGGGAGGGTGTATGAGGGGGAGTGTGTGGGAGGCGCCCGGCGCTGGGGCTGCCGGCCCCGATAAGGCCGCCCGTCCGACATCGCCGGCCGCCATACGACCCCGGCGCACGATCGGTAATAATTACATAAGACAAAAGCCAGACGCAGCCCTCGGGATGCGCTATCACGTGACCCCGCGCTAATCACGTGACCGCCGGCTTATCGGCCCGCTGGGGGGCGCCACGGGCTGCGTGTATCGCTGCGCGCGCCGATTTCGGGGGTTAACGGACCCGCACGCGGAAGGGTTTGAGAAAAAAAATAGTGCGTCTATTAGTTATCTGCGGACGGCGCGGAGGTTTGTTTCGCGAGCGGTGAGAGGTGTGCGGCGGAGTTATTTTTACACATAAAGCGTCGTCACCCTGCGGGCTGCGGGGAGTGTGTTGTGGGCGGGGGGGGGGGGGGGGGGTCCCCGTTTGGCGTCTCATCGCCGGCCCCGATCCATCTCACTGATCAAATGACTTTCTTCAGCCCCGCGGATTAACCCATATAGAATTTTTCATCTGCGATATTAATTCCGGGGAGTTCTCATCAGGAGAATGGCGGCCTGAGGTGACGCCGTGTCTAGACCGCTGGAGACTGTGTCACTCCTTCGAGGACGGCAGGCGTTACGTACGGACGGCGTGAGACGGCGGGCGTTACGTACGGACGGCGTGAGACGGCAGGCGTTTCGTACGGACGGCGTGAGACGGCAGGCGTTACGTGCGGACGGCGTGAGACGGCAGGCGTTACGTACGGACGGCGTGAGACGGCCGACGTTACGTACGGACGGCGCGAGACGGCAGGCGTTACGTACGGACGGCGTGAGACGGCAGGCGTTACGTTCCGACGGCGTGAGACGGCAGGCGTTACGTACGGACGGCGTGAGACGGCAGGCGTTTCGTACGGACGGCGTGAGACGGCAGGCGTTACGTGCGGACGGCGTGAGACGGCAGGCGTTACGTGCGGACGGCGTGAGACGGCAGGCGTTACGTGCGGACGACGTGAGACGGCGGGCGTTACGTACGGACAGCGTGAGACGGCAGGCGTTACGTACGGACGGCGTGAGACGGCAGGCGTTACGTGCGGACGGCGTAATTGTTTATACAGCATTTGTTGTCTTCTGCTACAGATATCACTCAGCTGTGCTTCATGATAACATTCCCGGAAGACAACTCACGCCATATAAACAATCTTATAAAATCAATCACCTGAAGAAGCTGGTTTAACACCATGCGAAACGTCGTGAACACTTTTTGATACCCCGTATGTAACAACTACTGTACACTTTGGTTTTAATAACAACACCATCTATAAAACTGACTGTGTCTGTTTTTTTGTGATTTACTACTCTGACAATCTTATAAAATGTTTAGATGTTTCTTGATAATACGGACCTGCTTTGTATCTAAATAGACTTTCATTGGCAATTAAAGGTGAAGTCTTATGAATTTTAAGTATTTCACATACGGACTCGAAAATACGCCCCTAACGGAGTCATGGCAGGAAATTGCTGGTCGTGAGTTCGTAACAATTCACAGATTAAACGCCAGTGAGTTAACCCACTTTATTATACACCTGTGCTGTCAGTCCTATCACTGCCAGATTCACAAATACGTCCCCTCCGCCTAACGGCGTTGGGGCAAGTATTTGCCGATCTGGGAATTCGTAACAATTATCAGATTAAACGCCCGGTGAATTTTCCCACCATAACGCCCAGTCAATTTCCCCACTATACTTGATACTGGCAGCGTAGCACTTCCCAGTAGTAGCAGTATGCCGGATTGTCTCCGGATTGTAGGGCACAGAGGAAGGGTTAACTATGCCGAGAATATCCCTGCCCCCTATCAAGAGGGACAGACTTCTTAATCCGTCAGTGTTGGAGCTGCTATGATAGGCGTCCCCGTGAGTAGTGGGCCCACTCAGCCGGCACGTGGTTACCATGGTTCCCGAGCAGACGATATTTGACATCAATAAAAAGGGCGGGAAAAAACGAGTCTCATGGGTGCAGAGGCGTGTAGGTCTAGATCAAGAAGTGTGACATGGATATTGAACGACCAGTATACAGGGAAACCTGCAGCTGCTACGGGTGTCACTGATGTTCTGTCAGATAGTGATTCCTGCTTGGATAATATTCATGTTTTCATCACTTTCTCGTGAAACACGAGGGAAAACATTGCTTCTTAAATTTGTGAACTTATGATAATTTAGCGGTTGCTGGCTATCACACTTAGACCACTGCTGAGATACGATCGTATAAATTATATCCAGCAGTTAAAGTGCTACCCTATGAGTTTGTTTTACCAGACCTGTATGTCAGTTCGTGTAAATGGGCGAGGTGGAGAACCTTATTCACACAACACAGACAATGGAGATTTTGATAAAACGTGGTTTTATTAACACATCTACATCTTCCAGGAGAGCCGAGGCTCAATCCCAGCCTAAAATGGAATTCCTTAAGATTGCATATTAAGTAGTGATATATGACGAAGGCAAGTCCCGCTTAACCTAAGTCAGCGGCCCAGTTTGTACAGTGAGAACCCAAGCTGATCCGTCTCCTAGGAGAGGCGCAGAGGAAGTTCTAGCCGACCTGTTGTGGACCCGGCCTCATAGACAAGGCAGGTTACGTAATCCGGGCCAGACCCGTAGCACTTCTGTGCACGGGTTTCACTGAACTACTCAACAGAGGCGGGACTGCCACTTCCTCTAGTAGAGAGGGAATGAACCACCACTCAACACCCGCACCCTCTACACCAATAATATGCCTGTGTATATCCCTTGGATACTCTATATATAAAATATCATTGAAAAAATCCACATTCCGTACCAATTTACCATCTTCTTTTTTCTCTTGAAATTATTGTAAAACTGAAAGATTTGTGTTTGGACTTCACATATGTTCCTGGGATTCGCCATGATTAATCAATTTATTAGTTGAGTACCCCCTCTTGTCGCCTTGAACTGAATTTTATTTGTTCATAGATCTGGCGTATTCCTTGAGATACACAAGAGTAATGGAGATCGGGGAGTCAGCTCAGTGGTTAAGAGCACTGGAATCGTAATCCCAAGGTTGAGGGACTTTGTGGGTTTGAGGCACTTTTCCCCTTCATCCCCAGTAGTAGTGAATTTACTGCTACATGTATATCAAAGGCCAGTCCTTCTCATACCATGTCTATATGGTGTGACAACTAAAAGAACTCTAACCTTGGTAAATGTGTAGGGGTGAGATTTCTACCTGAATTCATCACATAGATTCGATTACCACCCTAGTGGTGTAAAAGAACATTGAGAAATTCTGGAAAGCGCCTGTGATGGTCAACTGGACGTTAAATCAAACCAACAAACACATAAACAAGTAAGTCAAGACCATCGCAACTAACGCCTTCTCACCTGATCTCCTACTGCGCCATCTGGGGGCAATCGCACTAAGTCGTCACCGCCAATCTAATCCTATTATCGCCCGCGTGTTGTGTCAGCCCGCTCGGCCAGCTCTTCCCCCGTCTCTGATGCAATATGCACTCAGCCTCCCAGAGTCTCAGTTACTGTGGCAGGAGCATCATGTCTTCTCAGGGAAGCCTTCAATGTAGTTATATCTCTAGAATCTCAATTCCACTTCATTTGTATTCGGGTAATTACTTATTCAACCAACATAGATCTACAGAGTATAAATCTATGCAGTCAGAAATGCACTTTTAAGAAGAATGATTTATGACTTTATTTCAAATTAACTTGTGTGAACATAGCTTGTCAAGTAAACTAATAAATCATATTCACCAGTAATGTAAGAGAAAATGAGGAATAGGGAATTGGGCGATATTTTGTATTAGTGCAGTGGTGGAACATAAAAATATGTTTTCGCAGAGGTGATGTGGTACATGTTTGTTTCATATGATACCCGACTATCTGACCATAGATTAAAGTGGGTACTTAGGGAAACTCAATGGACCGATGGAGTATAAATGGAGTGGTGATGTAGCACTAATTGTCATGTTTCAGTCTTTATGGGAACGTAGTTCAGGGAACAATTTAGTTTGCTATACGGAGTTGTGTATAGAGAGCAATACATGTGGTTTTATTTAAGACTTAGAGCTAGAACGACCAGGCTGCTGATATGACCAAGAAACGAAGTCTCATTCATCAAAATGAATAAGAGCGTTCTGCTCATTGAAAAGACGAGTCTGCTAAAGTGCCGATTTCACCAGACTAAGCTTTTATTGGAAAGTTTCTGGTCTTTTCAGATTATATTGAAGAATATCATATGATATCTTTACATTGTGAATGAACCCGGCGATAATTCGTATTACCGCCAAAAACTAACAGGGAAAATAATTTGGCGCTTCCACTTTCACTTCCACTTATATGATTGTTTCCGATCCTGTCCGATCTCCATTTTGGCAGGGTTCGGCATAGATTTATCACATGGTGGTATCAGCACTTAAAGCGACCCCTTATTAAAGTGCAGCTGATCATGTTAGCCCAAGTCTGCCTGTCTATAGGGAGTTAAAATGTTATTGTTGTTGACTGGGGGCTGTTAACTGACTGTGAGAACAATTCATCATCTCTCTAGTATTGATACAGACCATAGACTTTACATCGGGAACTCGTACTCAACGCCCATGGAGTATTGTAAAGATATTCTCAATGGGTGATGAAGTCAGAAATATTATCCAATTATTCAGGGATAGCGATGAGATACAATCTGAACTGCACTTTATTCATAGACACTGAAAATACACCATTCGTTTTGGTCTGTTATGCAATCTCCCTCAGCTTTGTCTCGTGAGATTGCACTACAACCAAACCTCATGGCATATTTTCAGCAACTAGGATCTCAATGCAGTTCTTACTCTGCACCTTGCCTTATGGTATGCTATTTATGCGCGGCGTGCGTTTTATGCCTGATCCATCCGACCATTCATAACAAAGCCACCGAGAAGGAGGTCTTTTCACTCTAATGGCATCTGCGGCTTGGCAGTTCCGCACATAAATGGATTTATATACATCGGCGCCGTAATGCTATTTCGGTATGCGCATTCCTGTAAGTGGTTGGTCGTACAGCCAGCAGGAAAGCACTCACCAGTAACCACTCGTTCTCATACCACGTCTACGTGGTGTGGGAACTTTTAAAGAACTATCACCTCGGTACATGTGTAGGGGTGTGATTCCTGTCTATATTTGATATTTTACGCGTTGATGCGTAATAATACACTCGCTAACACTAATATGTTACGACGTCCACCTTGAGTGGTTTACTGAGCCACCTGTACACAAAACCATCGTTTGTTGTATCTTTTATCCATCTTCTGTTATAGATTAAACCCCGGGATTACCATATCAAAGGGTATATCAATAGGGATGTCTATTTACTATATAGCACAAAAGTACTATTTTGCGGTAGACAATGCCTTTGAGGCCGTATACAATGGATTTGAGTTCGTGTACATGTACAATGGTTATGGTATCTGACAGTTTTCACACAATGGCCAGTGTTTTACTGAGTTCCCAGATATTCTCAATGGGGACTTTGTATACCATGATAAAAAAAGAGAGAGCCACTCACTCGGTACTGAGTTCTCGGTAGATTCGTAGCTTCGTCACTTGAGCCACTTCTGTCACTGCGTTCATCATGTTGACAGACAATAGATTCACCGAAAAGCCAACCCTACTAAGAATAGCGTGCCTCAGGACAAGTTAAAAGCCAGTAATTTCGTCTTCAAAATGGAATTTGTCATGATCAGAGCGGCAAAATAGGCAGTTTTTGTTCTTGATAGGACAAGATTGGTCCATCGGGTATCCACCACCTAATTGTGTTTTAATTCTGATCTAGTGTCGTTTTTCCTCTTTCAGGTGAGTCATTCGATGATCGGAGCTCCCCGCGGCTCGCTACGACTCAGGTAACCGGGGGACGAGGCAAGGAGTTACATGTAAAGTGACTGCAGAACGTTGAGTATGAGCGGCATGAAGCTTGTTTATCAGGGTATCTCACAACTAAGACATCAGATGTTCAATATTTCATTGACAGAAATAGCTCCACCGCGGGGCATTTTTCCACGTTTTGCAGATTACAGAATAGCGACCCAAGGTCGAAACCATTGCTCTAGATTCTTTATGAATAGCTACATAAGTATGTCGCCTTCTGTATTCAATTACGATATTATGAAGTTTTCACCTATGTCTCTGAAAATTTCGTGTTGCAAAAAGTAGTGATACAATGTGAAAATAACGATACCACAATCCGATATGACTAGAGCAATGCTTTCCCTAAATTTCTAGGAGCAATCAATTCCTTCCATTATTATATTGATTCTTATATTTAGAAAGATGATTATGATTAAAAAAGGGGAGAGGTAGGCGTGATTGGTGATACAGTAGGTTTGCTTTAAATGTGTCTGTGCTTGCTGAGACTCTTTGGTCTGACTCAGAACGTGATTCTGAAAAACACTCATGCTCACAGTGAGATGACTGACTCCCCAGTTATATATTTAACTGGGTCATGAGGCCCTTTAGGAGTTCCTGAAGATGTAACTTTTAGGAGTATCCCCCATGGTGACAGCATAGTGACCAAAGGGGGTGCCGCCCTGTAGGGGGTGCTTATATGACCAGGCGGCCCTGGGGTAGTTTTCTCTGTAGTGGTGGGAGTAGTGAGGGCACTAATTACTGATACGGCTGAGAGGAACTCTCAGATGATGCTCCGCCCTGAGGTGTTGGTCTCTGTCTGAGTACTGGTTGTTGGAGGCAGGGCGCGCGGGCGGGACCCTGAGACAGACCCCCGCCTGTATACTACTCACGTCCTCCTCACACCCCGCCGCCCGCCCTCCATCAAAACGCCATCTCGCGGATTAATGTTGCACGAGTCCGAGGAGAAGATGATCGCTGCGTGAAGCCCGCGGCGGGGTACACACGTGTCGTCCGTGCATAGCGCGTGAGGCACGGGCGAGATTGGGTGTGCATTTTTGACGAGGCAACACCTCCCGGAGCGACTCGCGGTGACGTGCCCACATCGAAGTGTACAACAACTGTTAAACTCCCTGAGCAGCGAGCCCAGCCAAGCCCATAAGGCTTATATATCAACTGCCTTTATATATTTATTATCTGAAACCTATATGTTACTCATTTAAACCCATATACACATGTATTTTCACTGCCATGCAAATTGATGTATACAGGAAATTTAGAAGTTAACTTGACAGAAAGTTACATTGTCAAGTGACAAAATCTCCGCATTATCAGTAATTTTAAGATGTCATATGAGCGTTTCAGAATCAACAGTTTGCATGACTTCTTGTGAGTCTGGCTTGAGCCAGACATCCTGATGTTGGAGATTTGTACTGCAAATTGGCACTCTTCCTGAGGAGAGCACCCTGGGCCTGTAGACCTCAGCCCTGCTCGGAGCAGTTCGCGGTCAGGGGCAGAAACAACTCGTGAGGCCCGCAGACCTTATCCGTGCTCTGAGCAGTTCGCGGTCAGGGGCAGAAACAACTCGTGAGGCCCGCAGACCTCAGCTGAGCAGTTCGGGGTCAGGGGCAATAACAACTTGCGGAGCCCACGGACCTCAGCCCTGCTCTGAGCAGTTCGCGGTCAGGGGCAGAAACAACTTTTGTGCCCTAGACCTTAGCCCTGCTCCTAGCAGTTTGTGTTCAGGGGTAGAAACAACTGAAGGCCCGTAGACCTTAGCCCTGTGCAGAGCAGTTTGCAATGTGAGCAGTTCGTGGTGTGAGCAGTTCGCGGTGTGAGTATTTCGTGGTGTGAGTAGTTCACCGCCAGGTGAAGAAACAACTCTGTTCTGAACAGCTGTGTGCAGTTCGCGATATGAGCAGTTTGCAGTATGAGCTTTTTGCGGTATCAGCTTTTTGCGGTATCAGCAGTTTGCAGTGTGAGCACTTCGCGGTGTGAGCATCTCGCGGTGTGAGCACCTCGCGGTGTGAGCACTTCGTGGTGTGAGCACTTCGCGGTGTGAGTAGTTCGCGCTGTGAGCAGTTCGTGGTATGAGCAGTTCGCGGTATGAGCAGTTTGCGGTATGAGCAGTTCGCGGTGTGAGCAGTTTGCGGTATGAGCAGTTTGCGGTGTGAGCAGTTCGCGGTATGAGCAGTTTGCGGTGTGAGCAGTTTGCGGTGTGAGCAGTTTGCGGTATGAGCACCTCGCGGTGTGAGCAGTTCGCGGTATGTGCACCTCGCGGTGTGAGCAGTTTGCGGTGTGAGCTGTTCGCGGTATGAGCACCTCGCGGTGTGAGCAGTTCGCGGTATGTGCACCTCGCGGTGTGAGCAGTTCGCGGTGTGAGCAGTTTGCGGTATGAGCAGTTCGCGGTATGAGCACCTCGCGGTGTGAGCAGTTCGCGGTGTGAGCAGTTTGCGGTATGAGCACCTCGCGGTGTGAGCACCTCGCGGTGTGAGCACCTCGCGGTGTGAGCAGTTCGCGGTGTGAGCAGTTTGCGGTGTGAGCACCTCGCGGTGTGAGCACCTCGCGGTGTGAGCAGTTCGCGGTGAGGGGCAGACACAACTCGCGCCCCCTGTCGGCAGCGTGTCGGCGCCGCTCCCCTCGGGCGCCGCTCTTCAGTGGCCATATTTCAATATCATTTGTCAGCTACTCGGAGAAAGGTGGCGGCCGGGGTGTAACTCACACTTAGGCGGTTACAGACGGTTATATGGGAGCCGCCTCAGGCGCCCTGCCACTCAGCTGCAGGCGCCGGGGGCCCTCCGGTAGGCGGGGAGGAGGAGGGGTGGCGCCAATTGGGGTAGTCAGGAGGAGGTGGGGAGGTGGGGACTGGAGGAAACGCCTCCTGAGACAGATTGGCGCCGTACGCAACACAACACTTGTAGTGGTCGTAAACGACAAACTGGCCGCTTTAAGAGCGGCGATGATGGAGAGGTGAGGCCGAGTCTATAACGCGATTAGCAGACACGTGTTGAGGCTCTTTGTGGTCCACCATGCGGTCACTCTCTTTGTGAAATGACAATAATCGATGGGTTTGTGGACAGGAGGCCCTAAACTACGAGAAGTTGACGCGGAGTATTACACGACAGTACGCGAGTGTATTAAAGAGCCACCTGTCCACAAAACCATCGTTTTTTGTACTTATCATCCATCTTCTCCAGTGAATTAAACCCAGAAATTGTCTTATCAAATGGTATATCGAAAGGAACTATTTTTTTCATTTATTATCTAGAGCACAAAGGGACTATTTTTCGTCCCTCTGTCCCTCCGACTCCCCGTCCCTCCGACTCCCCGTCCCTCCGACTCCCCGTCCCTCCGACTCCCCGTCCCTCCAACTCCCCGTCCCTCCGTCTCCCCATCTCCCTGTCCCTCCGTCTCCCCATCTCTCAGTCCCTCCATCTCCCCATCTCTCAGTCCCTCCATCTCCCCATCTCTCAGTCCCTCCGACTCCCCGTCCCTCCGTCTCCCCATCTCCCTGTCCCTCCGTCTCTCCATCTCTCAGTCCCTCCATCTCCCAATCCCCTGTCCCTCTGTCACTCCGTCTCCCCACCCCTATGCTCCCCATCCCTCCGTCTCCCCGTCCCTCCGTCTCCCCATTCTCCGTCTCCCCATTCTCCGTCTCCCCATTCTCCGTCTCCCCGTCCCTCCATCTCCCCATCCCTCCGTCTCCCCATCCCTCCGTCTCCCCGTCCCTCTGTCTCCCCATTCTCCGTCTCCCCATTCTCCGTCTCCCCATTCTCCCTCTCCCCATTCTCCCTCTCCCCGTCCCTTCGTCTCCCTGTCCCTCCGTCTCCCCGTCCCTCCGTCTCCCCGTCCCTCCGTCTCCCCGTCCCTCCGTCTCCCCGTCCCTCCGTCTCCCCGTCCCTCCGTCTCCCCGTCCCTCCGTCTCCCCGTCCCTCCGTCTCCCCGTCCCTCCGTCTCCCCATTCTCCGTCTCCCCATTCTCCGTCTCCCCGTCCCTCCGTCTCCCCGTCCCTCCGTCTCCCCATCCCTCCATCTCCCCATCACCTCCATCTCCCATCCCTCCATCTCCCCTCCCTACGTCCCCTGTCTCCCTGTCCCTCTGTCACTCCGTCTCTCCGTCACTCCATCCCCCCACCCCTCCATCCCCCACCCCTCCATCACCTCCGTCTCTACGTCCCTCCGTCTCTACATCCCTCCGTCTCTACGTCCCTCCGTCTCCCTGTCCCTCTGTCTCCTCCGTCTCCCCGCCCCTCCGTCCCTCTGTCTCTCCATCCCTCCGTCTCCCCGTCCCTCTGTCTCCCCGTCCCTCCATCTCCCTGTCCCTCTGTCTCCCCGTCCCTCCGTCTCCCCGTCCCTCCGTCTCCCTGTCCCTCCGTCCCTCCGTCTCCCCGTCCCTCCGTCTCCCCGTCCTCCGTCCCCGTCTCCCCCTTCGTTTCTCCGTCCCTGTCTCTCTGTCCCCCGTCCCCCCGTTCCTGGCCCCGGGCCGTCCCCACGATAATTGTCTTATCAAATGGTATATCAAAGGGAACTATTTTTTTCATTTATTATCTAGAGCACAAAGGGACTATTTTTCGTCCCTCTGTCCCTCCGACTCCCCGTCCCTCCGACTCCCCGTCCCTCCGACTCCCCGTCCCTCCGACTCCCCGTCCCTCCGACTCCCCGTCCCTCCCACTCCCCGTCCCTCCGACTCCCCGTCCCTCCGTCTCCCCTTCTCCCCGTCCCTCCGTCTCCCCATCCCTCCGTCTCCCCATCCCTCCGTCTCCCCATTCTCCGTCTCCCCATTCTCCGTCTCCCCATTCTCCGTCTCCCCGTCCCTCCGTCTCCCCGTCCCTCCGTCTCCCCGTCCCTCCGTCTCCCCGTCCCTCCGTCTCCCCGTCCCTCCGTCTCCCCGTCCCTCCGTCTCCCCGTCCCTCCGTCTCCCCATTCTGCGTCTCCCCATTCTGCGTCTCCCCATTCTGCGTCTCCCCATTCTCCGTCTCCCCATTCTCCGTCTCCCCGTCCCTCCGTCTCCCCGTCCCTCCGTCTCCCCGTCCCTCCGTCTCCCCGTCCCTCCGTCTCCCCGTCCCTCCGTCTCCCCATTCTCCATCTCCCCATTCTCCGTCTCCCCGTCCCTCCGTCTCCCCGTCCCTCCGTCTCCCCATCCCTCCGTCTCCCCGTCCCTCCGTCTCCCCGTCCCTCTGTCTCCCCATTCTCCGTCTCCCCATTCTCCGTCTCCCCATTCTCCGTCTCCCCGTCCCTCCGTCTCCCCGTCCCTCCGTCTCCCCGTCCCTCCGTCTCCCCGTCCCTCCGTCTCCCCGTCCCTCTGTCTCCCCATCCCTCCGTCTCCCCATCCCTCCGTCCCCCCGTCCCTCCGTCTCCCCGTCCCTCCGTCTCCCCGTCCCTCCGTCTCCCCGTCCCTCCGTCTCCCCGTCCCTCCGTCTCCCCGTCCCTCCGTCTCCCCGTCCTCCGTCCCCTGTCTCCCCCCCCCCGTTTCTCCGTCCCTGTCTCTCTGTCCCCCGTCCCCTCGTCCCTGGCCCCGGGCCGTCCCCACGCCGCACATGCCCTCTGGTCACAGCAGCGCGCCGTCGGGCCAGCCTATGAATACAAATAGTAGCCCGCGGTCATTTATACTCGCCCGCTAATAGAGCCATCACACGGTGCGCCTGGACAGCTCCCCGGCCGCCCGCGCCCGCCCTAAACGCCCCGGGAGCGGGATCCGCGGGGAGGAGGGGAGACGGAGGGAGGTCAGAGGAGTCAGCGGGGTGCGGGCAGCGAGGTGGGCAGCCGGGAGGGAGGAGGCAGGAGGGATACGTGGAGGGACGGCAGGAACCAGCTATTCACGGACTGGGGAGACAAGTGACAGAAGAAGGGAGCATGTGGTGAACGAGGAGAAGAGGGATGAGAGGTAGAGAGGGATTGAGGGACAGGTAGAGGGGTGGGGGCATGTGGTGAACGAGGGGGAGGGGGATGAGAGGTAGAGAGGGATTGAGGGACAGGTAGAGGGGTGGGGGCATGTGGTGAACGAGGGGGAGGGGGATGAGAGGTAGAGAGGGATTGAGGGACAGGTAGAGGAGGGGGGCAAGTGGTGCATGAGGGGGAGGGGCAGGGAGAGAGGGATTGCGGGACAGGTAGAGAGGTGGGGGCATGGGGTGAGTGGGGAAGGTGGGGGTTAGGGAGAGAGGGGCAAGCAGTGGATCGAGGCAGTCCGACCATGAGCTGGGTAGAAGCTAGACGAGGGAACGATACGGTTTGTGAAGTGGAATTGCCGTACGTCGAGAGAAAGTGTATATCGCAGGGGAAGGTAAGGGTGGATCGCGCTAAAAGAGAACAACTGCCGGTGAAGGTACCAGCAGAGGCCAACCATGAAATGTGCATGGGACCGCTGATATACGAGGGAATAAACGGAAAACCAGTTAGGGCGAGTCGCCCCAACGGGCCTGAAATATGTCCGACAATAGCGATACGTTATGCGGCCTTCTATGAATACCCAAAGCATCCGACTAAATCATCCCAGTGCAACACCACCAGTTGACTCCCAGCCATATGTACTGGAAATTACTCTGTGGTAGACAGAATAGGACCTGTGTAAAAAATAAAAGAGGATTCCTCTCATATCGTGCAATGATGTGTAGTTATTTCCACATACAGGAAACACAGTCCCCCTCCCTCCCCGGATTCATTTTCCATACGCATCCCGGCCATCACCGGGCATCGTACCTCGTAGACAAAACCCGCGCCTCTTTACCGACCTCGCCGGAAGATAAAGCACGTGGCCACTACGCGTGTCAGCCGGGGTCATCTAGAGGTCACACAGACGCTGTCCCCGCTGGCCGCGCATGCGTCGAGCCGGCGTCTATCGGCGCGCGACGCTTCATACACCTCGCGGCAGATGGTGTAATGAAACCATTCAACCACTGCTCATACCCACGCGCCCCAGATGCGATAAATCTGTGCCGGGGTTTCTATTTACCTTTGGGGCTGACAGAGGGCACGGCGGCCGGCCCATGCGTTAGGGTGCGGTTAGTGCGTAACAGGTTATGGCAGTGTCGGGGATAGATTTGCATGGGAATGCCGCAGTGATAGCGGGCGCGGATATTAATAGCAGACCGAGCAGCTCAATAAGGGTCGGCGGCGGCGGCAGGCGGTGTCCCGCGGACGGGGTGAAAGAGGGTGCCGTGCTGGGGGGTAAAAGAAAGCACGCGAGGGCCGGCAGCGCGGGCGGGCAGGGGTTAACCTGGCCGACTTCAACCCGGCCCCTTTTAGGGGCTGTGTGAACCCGCATGCTCGATCCCGGTGAACAATGGCCGCGAGAAAACAGCTGACGTCGTCAGGTTTTCTTGAGCAGCTCCACCACCGCGAGATGAGTGATATCATCAAGGTCCTCATCCTCCTCATAAGGACGTGACCTCAAACAGCCAGCTGGAGGCCTTCAGGTGTGGGCTTTAACGTCTGTTCAAGGCTCAGCTTCAACAGATTAGCAAAGCTCATGCATTGTAGTAATATCCCAGAGAAATTCCCAAAAGCGAATGCAAATGAATACGCTTCATTACTATGATTTTGTGATCTGTATAGTCGTACTCCGTGTAGTTGACGCGTAGTAATATCCGAACGAATACGAGGATATTGCGTAGGTCAACGACTCGGAGAATACTATCGTAAAACTGGATGAGTTTTAATCTTGGCCACCGTATGCCACGACTGGAGATTGGCAAAGTGATTTCACGAGGCGAGCCGAGTGAAGTCCGGAGACAAAAATCCAGGAGTGGAATGCGGTGGCCAAGATTTAACGAATCAGGTTTTGATTTTATCCTACCCTGTCTCCTCGATTTTGGAATATTACGTGATAACAATTCTGTATGCCACTAGTGGCATATAAAACTCCGTATGCCAGTCAGCGTGGCATACGGAAACTCGATGTTAAGCCTATGGGATTTTATATTAGGGGTAGGATAAAACCATAAAAGTCAAAATCACGGTGATATTGTATTCAGCATTCAGCATTTCAAAAATAAATTATCAAGAGCTCAAACAACCCTATATTAAGGTTTTAGAGGGAAATTTAAATCGGCATAGACATTCCAAATGCAGGAAGCGTAGTTAAATAACGTAGTGAGTGAACCCATGACGATGTCATTCTCAGCCTTTTGATCAATAACTTCGTCCCAACCCTTCTGCCGTTGGACCGTAGTTATAGGACAAAATATCCCAAAGAGCAATCGCTACATCCTTAGAAAATACGTTTTCTCTCAATGTGCCCTAGAATGGCTTCTCTTATACAGGAGGATACTTGAATGGGACTACCGTTTGATATATCTACTTTCATAGCGACTCTATATGGTTTGAGGGACACTTCTTAGTCTTCCATGAATGCATTCTGTATAACCCACACAGTCAATTCTTCAGTATTTGTGGCCCACTCCAATGACTTTCTCATTAAATCTCTTGTTACATATCTCACAAACTGACTTTATTTTTACCTGGGGCCCGTTAAATTATCTAGAATCGTACATGAAGACCCTTTTCTGTACCTCGTACAAGGGTTATCGTTTGATCATACTCAAGCCTGTTCACTTAGACAGTCTTAGCCGTCCATAACGTCGCCCATAAGTGTTGAATGAAGTTGACTCACATCGTCCCTGGGTCTCTATGGCATAGAGAAGGGTTTGTACGATCCGAGATTATTAAACGGGCCCCTGATCAAACTGAGGGTATGACCCACTGGCGTCAACTAAAAGACAATGCCTGGAAAGTTATTTTGATGTTCATTAATGAGAATTGATAATATCGATCTCATTTAACGGCATAAATCAAAGGTATTATATTGTTTTGCATGCTTAAAATACAGAGTTATGGAGAACTTTACACTGCGTAAGTGTACACCAGATTACTGCCACGCTTGATAGTGATGTAGCCTTATCAAATGTGTAGTCATCTTATATGTTGATACATGGTCCACGCTTGTTATTAATCATGTAGGAAGGTAATAAATACGATAGCGACTGGTTTTGTATACGAATGACCGTAATATCCTCGTAGTTAACGACGTAGTATCCTTGCTGTTGCTCGGATATTACTACGCATCAACTACTCGGAGATTACGGCCACTCGTACACAAAACCAGTTATCAATGTGTATATAATACATGTGGTAGATTTCAGAACTACCGTGAGAAACGTCATTAGGAGTTTGCACGACGTTAATTCAGAGCAGTCTTCAGAAGAAAAATAACATTTATTGGATCTTATTCTTCACTTGGTGTATTCACCATGTGTTGCAGCTCACGGCTCTGACGGTTATTTCTGCACCTTGCCCACACCCTGCCCCCCCCCCTCAACCCCCGCCTCACCTCCCGCCAACACTCTCCCCCCACATCCTCCACCAGTAACACCAGCGCGCACAGATTGGAGATTGCCGTCTCAAATTGCGTGGCTTTTTTCAGACACAATCTATCAGATTTCCTGTAGGCTGTTGATCGATGGCTCCTCGATTTAACTCTTTTCCTCCCGTCGCCGGCGGTATTTGGGCGGCGGGGAGTCGGTGGTTGTGAGAGTGGCCGGCTTTGATGTGCATGTCGGGACTAGGAAAACAGCACAGACCGGGGCCTTCTCGTTATTTCCCCCTGACAGAACAAGGGGTCCGTGTAGACGCATACTTCTGTGGTGTGGCGAGTGGTGGCGCTGACTGGGAAGTGTCCTATTACGCACGCCGTCTTGGGTCGGAGTGTGGAGGCGCGGCGCAGACTCACCGTAGGTGTTATTGGCACGCCATCTATCATGCACCAGCCCGCAGCTTTATTACAATTCTCAGGGTAATTGATAGCGAGCTCAGCCCTGTTTGTTATACCTATGATTATACTTGGCTGGTTTGATTTATCCCTTTCGCGGTGATATGCAATTCCCTGTGTAAGAGAGATCTTACTGTAGCCATACATCATCGATGCTGCCAAGTTGCATTTGAAATATCTGTTCTCAGAAATGATGCTAGATCGTATTTGTAATATTTCAGTTACTCGCTCCTGCCAACGTTCATATATATGTGTATAGACAATGCATATACTGTTCTTCAATTCGCCCCTATATATAAAAAGTGTTCTTCAATTCTCCCCTATATATACATACAGTGTTCTTCAATTCACCCCTATATATACATACAGTGTTCTTCAATTCACCCCTATATATACATACAGTGTTCTTCAATTCTCCCCTATATATACATACAGTGTTCTTCAATTCTCCCCTATATATACATACAGTGTTCTTCAATTCTCCCCTATATATACATACAGTGTTCTTCAATTCACCCCTATATATACATACAGTGTTCTTCAATTCTCCCCTATATATACATACAGTGTTCTTCGATTCACCCCTATATATACATACAGTGTTCTTTGATTCTCCCCTATATATACATACAGTGTTCTTCAATTCTCCCCTATATATACATACAGTGTTCTTCGATTCACCCCTATATATACATACAGTGTTCTTCGATTCTCCCCTATATATACATACAGTGTTCTTCAATTCTCCCCTATATATACATACAGTGTTCTTCAATTCTCCCCTATATATACATACAGTGTTCTTCAATTCTCCCCTATATATACATACAGTGTTCTTCAATTCTCCCCTATATATACATACAGTGTTCTTCAATTCTCCCCTATATATACATACAGTGTTCTTCGATTCTCCCCTATATATACATACAGTGTTCTTCGATTCTCCCCTATATATACATACAGTGTTCTTCGATTCTCCCCCGTGCCGCCGCACAGTGTCTGAGGTAACTGCAGACACGGTTCTCATGGTCTACTCTTGTTATTACAGGAGGTGGTGAAGATGACTTGATTCTCATCTGTCTAGTGTAGACTGGTGGCCGCCCTGCCTTCCCACACACCGCTCTCCAGCGAGTCTTTGAATGGCCATCACTGTGGACGCTCCATCGGCCGGCGCCAATAGAGTGCATAGTCAGTCAGCTCAGAGTGTGAAGTCAGCCGTGGCTGCCCCACCCCACCACCATCCCCCGCCACCACCACCCCCACCACCACCCTCACTACCACCACCCCCACCACTGCCACCCCATAGAAGACATGACCACCACCACCAACCCATAGCAGATGTGACAACCACTACCACCGCCACTGCCACCCCCTAGCAGAATAACTGCCACCCCATAGCAGAGATAACTGCCACCCCATAGCAGACATAACCGCCACCCCATAGCAGACATAACCACCACCCCATAGCAGACATAACCACCACCCCATAGCAGACATATCCGCCACCCCATAGCAGACATAACTGCCACCCCATAGCAGACATAACCACCACCCCATAGATGACATAACCGCCACTACCACCACCCCATAGCAGACATAACTGCCACTACCACCAACCCATAGCAGACATAACCGCTACCACCATTGCCGCCACCCATAGCAGACATAATCACCATAACCACCACCCCATAGCAGACATGACCGCCACTACCACCGCCACTGCCACCCCATAGCAGACATAACCGCCACCCCATAGGCGACATAACAACCACCACCGTCACCCTATAGCAGATATAACCGCCACCACCGACACCCCATAGCAGACATAATCCCTATAACCACCACACCATAGTAGACATGACCACCACTACCACCTCCCCATAGCAGACATGGCTACCATCATCACCACCCCATAGCAGACATAACGGCCACCGCCACCACCCCATAGCAGACATAGCTGCCATCACCACTGTCACCTAAAGTGGAAATCACATGGAGTGATCTATGTACCTGAAGCAGGCTGCTGAGATTCTGTACCCGAACACAATCTCTTGTCTAAATTGTAGGGTTCCAATATCCTGATATATGTTTTCCCCTGCAATTGTTGGCGACATTTACCCCAAACAAGGAACATAATCTCATGAGATTTTGAACCCTGTGAGGTACATGAATCCCACTGTGTGAATTCTACTTTTAAGGGGCATATTGGTGAGACAAATGAACCCACTGCTGAGTCACCGACTAAGTACCTAACCTAGCCAATAGAAGGCCAGTAAACAGGGTCACATGTTTCTCACACCATTCAGTCTGAGACTGGTGAGATTCTGTACTTAAAGTTAAACGCTCCTCGTCTGAATGTTAGGGTTCCTTTTCCTTAAGACAAGATTTCACCAGCAAATGTCAGCGACGATTACCCCTTACAAGGTATAGAGTCTCAAGAGATTTTTATTTCAAACATGTTAAGATTTATAGGGTTTATAGGGGCATTTTGCTCAAGACAAATTTACCCACTGCTGGGTCACAGACTAAGTACCCAACCTAGCCAATAGGAAGCCAGCAAACAGGACTACATGTTTTCCACACCCCTCACCCTAAGGGTACTTGAGTCACAGGGTGACTCTTAACCTGGTGTGTTCTTTCATGCGAATGCATACACTTCCCTGACATCTGAGTTGGAGTGCCCTAGTTATTGGACAAAAGGCTGAGAACGGCATCACTACGGGTTCACTCTCTGTATTTTCATATTATCATATATCTCAAATTGATCCGAAAATATCATTTTATTCACTCACTAAGTCGACCACTCTCTGTATTTTCATATTATCATATATCTCAAATTGATCCGAAAATATCATTTTATTCATTCACTAAGTCGACCATTCACAGCCTGTTGACAGAATGCGAGTAGTCATTCACTACGGGTACAGTGCACCCGAACATTATTTAAACTGCACCCCTAGCAGCGGCAGTATTTCATAGAGGTTTGTGCACAGGTATATGATAATAGATGGAGACATGGTTAGTGAGCCTGAGTGGAACCTGCTCAGAGATATTTTAGTCGGAAATATTCACCGAAGAACCAGGTGAATATAATATCCTATCAAAATTTTAGGGAACAGATGGAATTCAGGTGCACTCACTATGTCTCCTTATTATCATATACCTAGAATTCATTGAAGAAAATATCATTTTACAATATTACAATTTGAGAACGAAAGTGGTCACTTGGTACGAAGGGATGTATGAATATTCTTTCGTCACTCAATGACGAACGGAATCAGTACTCCTGGTCAGTAAAAGTGACCCATTCGCCCTCGGGTATATAATAATATACCACTCCCATAACCCTCTCACGCCCCTGTCCGCTGTCGCGTCCTCTCCTCCAGCTGGCGGTGGCTTCCCGCTTCCCGGCGCCCGTTCCCCGCCCGCCTCCCCGTGTGGCTTCCCATTGGGCGGAGCTCGTCAAGCCTGGATCGATCTTTACCAAGCCGCCTCTCACCACTCAGGCATTACACTGATTGATTGCTTTTTACATGATTTAACAAGCTTTTCCACCGACCAGCAGGCGCAATTATCAGAAATTTGCCGCGACTCGAGATGCCAGTAATGATATCAGCGGCGGCGGTGGCTGTAACCGGTCCGCCGGCCCACGTGTCTCACTGTTGCTGTTCCTGGTTCCCATCGCATGCGAGAATCGACAAAAAGGCGAGGAGAGAGATCATGTCGGCCGCCGCTGAAGCAGGGAGCTCGACAACACAGCTTGGAGCTGTACATTAGGACCTGGAAGATGAAGCGGTGCTCGCCGAGTTTGGTAGCAGTCTACTGAACTTCATCTGAGTGTTACTCTCTATTTTACGCTGATGGATGCATCTCGGCCCTCCCTGTACGCGTTGTTGTTTGTGTCATCTCTGCTGAAGTGAATTATCGCGGAAAATTATCCTCCTCTATCAAAACTTAAAAGATTACTAATCTTACATTGTCTAAAAGGAAAAACTCCGTTTATAATGATTATTCGTACCACACATGGTGCCAATTCTTGCGCATGCTTACATTTCTCTCCCTATTATTTGATTGAGTTTCACTACTCGGGGAAATCACGAACATTTGGAATATTACAAATATGAATAATTAAACCCACTAATATTTCTACACTACGCTATTTAGTATGTTAAGCCTAAAAGCTGGAGCGACTGATACATTTATTACACTTATTGCTTTACGCGGAGCCTCTTCTCGATGAGGCGTGGCTTTAATTAAGTGCTGCTTTAATGAAGTATTATTTATGGAGCTGTCTGTGCCTGTTACTTTGCATTACAGATAATGTCATAGAAATTTAGTTATGTCCGTTAGATCATCGACGGCTTTTCCTCGCTGACACGTTCTCTGCCTCCCAAAGGCGACACAATTAACATCTCAATGAAAATCAGAACACTTGTTCTCGCCGGGTATTTTCTAGCGCAGACAGGGAAAGTGATATGTGTATTGCAACATTTCCACAGTTGCCGCTGCTGCTGCAATCGATGTAAAAGGACAGAAAAACCAGAAGTGGAAGGGGAGCACTTAATGGACAGACAGATATTTTAGAAGTGGGCTAGCTGGGTGGCACGCCGCTAGTTCAATCACATCTGATGATATGGAGAAAGGAGCCTCAGTGCATGTAATGGACGTCGGGGTGTCAGGACATGCGCATTGCGGCCATATTGCAGGGCGTGTTCCTGCGGACCAGGAGGGAGGGATGGTGGGTGTGAGGGCAGGAAAGGAGGGGATGTGTTTTTAGCGTGCACCACACCCTCAGATACGCTGCTTAGGTTAAGGAGAGGTTATATAGACTTTCAGCGTGCTGCAAAAATTATTCATTCAATATCTGTGAGCCAGCTCTGGAACATTGGGAAAGGTGCAGAGAGCCAGTGTCTCAGTGTATTAGATCCTAGAAAGGCAGAACTTTGAAGAAATGGCAAGTTGACTGGGTGCAAGTGGGTTACATAAAATGACCCATAGACTGAATATAACCCAAGCCGTTTTATTGTTATTTATTCATAATTCAGTCCACATTCATTCATCAATGATGAACATTGCTCCTAGTTTACTTGGAAGGTGCTTGGCGGTCCATCTATCTAGATACCGAGGTCTCTCTTCATATCGCTAATACACCAGGAATCAAATTAAGGAGTGTCCTGGGCTGGCTCAATTAAGGTGATGTGTGTGAGTAAATGAAGTCCGCGATAACGCTTCTGACCAGGCCCCGGCTGGCGAGAGTCAAGTCGGGAGAGTGAAGTTTGAATAGTTCTGACGGGGTTGTAAAGATAGAAATTAACTTCTGGTGAATGGAAAGATTTAATTCAAAGGAGAAGAACCCGATAGGCACAGCGAGTGATTCCGTAATGTGCCCACGTAGCTGCCTTTACGTTGATGATCTTTGATACGATGTTATTGTCTCGTTTCATAAAGCGGAGTTCAGACAAAGGGATTCATGTGCCTCACCTGGTCTGACACAAATACTCCTGACATTCTGCACTGGAACATAATCTCCTCGTCTGAATGGTGGGGTTTCATTTTTTTTGAGAATGGAGACTAAAAGGGGTAATTGTCACTGGTAAATCCTCTTCCTGAGGTACAGAATCCCAAGCGATTTAGATTTTAAACATGTTTAAAGGTCATAGGGGGCATTTTGATGAGACAACTGTACCTACTCCTGAGTCGCTGCCTCAGTAGCCAACCGAGCCAATAGTGGCCAGCAAGTAGGATCACGTGTTCTTTCACGCTCTCTTCACTCAAAGCAACTGTTTTCTCAAAAGGTACTTCAGCATCAAGGGTACTTGAGACCAAGGAAGAATGTTCAGGGACATTGTCTGAGACTATGTACCAGGTGTGTCCTTCCATGTGAATCCAATCCGCCATTTTTACTTGAGATTTGGACAAGCAAAGGAACTGCACCTTGCTATAAGATTTTGGTACTACGGGAGGATTTTTTTCGACTGGAGAAAAGGTTGAAATATAGCAGTCTAGGGTATATCTATCTCTACATGTGAATTCCTCTTTATGTTTGTGACTATCAGGGTGGAAAGACAGGTATACAGTTTGCAGTGTGTACTGGTACAAGGTTTTACCGAGGTGATGTGATCTCGGCAGCAGGGCACTGTGAGGGGGTTCCCATCGTAGTGGACTGCATGCAGGTGACTCCTGCTCTTTTGCAGTAAACATGGCCGCGTGATATGAGTTTGACCTTTACGATAATACCTAAAACACGTGCAGTTCCTTAGAAGGAACTGCATCGAGATCTTTAGCCGCTGAACATATGCCATGAGGTTTGATTGCGGGGTAATTTCACCAGGTCAAACCAAGTGAGATTATGTAGTTAGATTATGCGGTTCAGATTTTATCTCACCCCTATCACTGAATAAATGCTTTACAACTACATCTTTACAACTAGATCTGTTAGTGAGAGAGCTATCAAAGTATGAGAACACTAGAATACGCAGTGTTTTGTTCGCCTATTGAGCGGCATATTGGTGCAGATGGTGCTAGCTGTACAACTCACCCATATGACCCGTAGTGTTATCATACCCCCGTATTTATACGGTATTTCATACTCCATGGCCGTGAAGGTAGTGAACTGAATACTCAATGGCTGATTGGGTGATTCATTTTATCGATTAATAATGTTATACGGGGTGAGATAAAATCAGAAACCCACTCGATGAATATAACTTGGTCCATACTCCACCGGGTTTGACCACGGAGTAGTTCACTCAGCGTAGCTTCGTGAATTACTCCGCGGTCAAACTTGATGGACTACGGACCAAGTTATTTTCATCAGGTAAGTTTCCTTCTGAATATCCCTCCGACAATACCCCGTGCAACCCACAAACCCATCACCACGCCATCTCACCAGCCTCAGAATGGTACCCCTTTCTCCTTACTCACCGCGCTATCTCCCACTCCCCTTTTCCTCTGCCCATTCTTCACCTCCCCACCTCTGGCGTATCAGAACCCCCCCCCCCCCCCCCATCCGCGCAGGCGCATTGAGGGCCGCCAGGGACTGATTAAAACCTGAATCAAACACAGGGAAGGCCAAATTCAAAGGCTCCTTGTTTGATAAATCCACTGGCGCGCTTATTAATGTATCTCCTTGGGAATCTCATTAGAATATTCCGCCGCGGCTAATTAATTGAATTCCAGTGCAATTCATCCTCGTCGCTGGTTCCCGCGTGTTTAGGCGTCGGGTGTTAGGGACGCGGCGGCTTGTAGTTAAAATGTCGTCTGCTTATGAACGCTGGCGTTCGGCACGGCGTTGAAGACTGTGTTTGGAGAGTGTGAATACGGGCATTGGGCGTCTCACCGCCTGATGTTGGTTGGGAATATCACAAGGTGTGAAGGGGATGACCAATAGTGATGCATTTCTCTGAACAAAGAAAGCGTCCGTTGGTGTATGATCTTCTGTACTCCAGCACAATTGTAAGGGTCACAGGGGACTGGGCTGTAATCCCAAGGTTGTTAGATCCTGTGGATTTAAGTCCCACTGCAGCCACTTTTCTCCTTCACCCCAAACAGAGATAGACTTACTGCTATATCAAAGGCCAATCCTTTTCATTGCATGTCTATGTGGTGTTGTGTGCAGCCATCTTTCTCCTTCGTCCCTATCAGTGGTAGACTCACTGCTATATCAAAGGCCAGTCCTTCTCATACCATGTCTATGTGGTATGGTGTGCAGCCACCTTTCTCTTTCATCCCCAGCAGTGGTAGACTTATTGATATATCAAAGACCAGTCTTTCTCATGTCATGTCCATGTAGGGTGGGATGTAAAAGAACTCTCACCTCGTAAACTTGTAGGGGTGAGATTGTTACCTGAATTCATCAAATAGATTCGATCACCACCCTCGTGGTGTAAAAGAACTCTCACCTCGTAAATGTATAGGCATGGGATTTCTACCCGAATTCATCAAATAGATTCGATCACCACTCCTGGGATGTAAAAGAACCTTGAGCCTGGAAGGACCTATAATGGTTGATTGGATCAAACTAACAAACAAATAAAACAAAACATCACAGCGGGAATATACCTATAACAGGAGGAGCAAAGAAAAGTAATGTCTGTCAGTGGCTTCGTTCTTCAAAATTCAATTCTGATGAGTTGAATATGTGGACATGGCTTGCCATCAAATGGTCCTTTTAATTATAATGTATATGGAAGAACGTTTATTTCACCCCTGGTACAAGTTTAGCCATAGGAATGACATTAGAAATGTATAGTAACAGTCATCCACATAAAGTGGCAATACAAGGCCAAGTTCATGGCAGAGTGATGCGAGGTGATGTCATTATCGACTGGCCAATCAACGCCCAGGATTTCAGAAAGTAGCCAATATACCAACATGGATATCTAAATGTCCCTAACTGGATTTGCAGTATAATTTGACTTATTCTGATATTGCGATGCTATTTAATGTCATTGAAAGGGGATGAAATAAATCCAGAACTGCACTCGAATAGTAAAGTACACAATACTCCGCTCATCTGGATGCACCATAATCATCACTCGGCTTCTCCTCGATGACAATTGTACCCCATCCAAACTCGTGGAGTAGTGTGTATTTATACGATTGTCGATCCAGTTCTATAAAAGTCCTTCTATAAGCGAAACTAAAACATCTGAGGTCACTATAAGAAGTATAATAGATTGAGCACTTAGTATTCCTGTTTTAAATGATGTTTAGGAGCACTGTGCCTGTAGTGAACGAGCACCAACATCGGGTCAACAGGCTCTAAAACCACAACTTTTTAAGTAGTTTAAGTGGCGCTTTTACATGTTATTTAGGTATATGGTTATATGTAAACGTAGTGACTGAGCAAGTAGGGATGCGGTTCTTGGCCTTTGGTAACAAATTGTTACAAAATACCTCAGATAGTAATTCTATAGGCTCAGTAACCACATTTCTTGTATAATACCTATGGAACTAATCTGAAACCTATAGGAGAGGTCAACCATGGATTTATTCGATAGAGAAGTTATGTAATGGATCTCTGTCTTGTTTGCTGTGCGACATGACTATTCAACCTACATAACGGGATGGGTTCTCGGTACAATCATCCCGCACTCTCACAACCAGCATTCCTCCGCTCCCCGACAAATATCTCCATAATGACGTCACGTCAGAAACGCCGCCCGACACGAACCGGCCGCCATCTTCATTCACACTCCCATCCATCCACTTCCTGTCGTGACGTCACTTCCCTCTGTTACAGTGGACGTGATGGCTGCGTCGATGGCGTGCGCAGTCGTCGACCATTGTCCGGCCATTTACATAGGTAAGAGGCGGCGGTGGCGGCGGCCCCGCGGCGGGCGGCGAGTAGCCACCGACAGACGATCAATTGTTGTAAAGTTAATTCAATCAGTGCGCCGGCTTCATGAATAAAACGCCACGCAACGCGCCGATTGCGATACGGCTTCGTTTATTACTCTGCCCGCCCGACAATCGCCCCCCACAATCTGCCATTCAAATTGATGTGACCTTGAGAAGACGCATTTAGGTGTCAGAGGTCAGCGCAATCCGCGGGCGAAGTTGGACGATTACAGGGGATTCTCAGGGTACACTTTTTCAGTTAATGTTTATCAATCGGTTTCATAGAATTCAGTGTTATTAAATCTGCCTTAATTACCAATAATTATTCAGCAGAGAGAGGTAAGGTTATAGAAGTCAGCCTACTGTCTCATGAGGCCACCCAGAGTGGAACTGTTCGCACTAACGAAGAGAGTTGTCCTGTTACTTCCAATTTGCTTTATTGAGAAATGAGCTGAGTTTCCCTTGTCCTAACTGACCAACCTCACGCTGCACTGATACTCTAGAGGAGTGGTCCTTAACAACAATCAATGATATAAAGTCATCTCGATGTATTATCAACCAGCCCGTAGCCCTCATTGCAGTAACACCAGCAATAAATCTGTAATGGGAATGTGGTCTTGCACTTGCTTCATTCAGATAACTGTCAAACCATCTGAGAAACTAGACATTCTGGCAGTGTATGATGCACATAGAGTTCAAATTATTTGAAAACATGCCACCATCAGCTGCCGTTTCGTGGCCTCCATTTGCCCCCTTCCTGGCCTCCCCTCACGCCATCTGCCGTCTGCCCCCCGTCCTCCCCTCACGCCGTCTGCCCCCTGCCTCGCCTCCACTCATGCCGGCTGCCATCTGCCCCTGCCTGACCTCCCCTCACACCGGCTGCCGTCTGTCCCCCGCTCTGCCTCCCCTCATGACGGCTGTCCCAAGCCCAGCCTCCCCTCCTCCTGGCCATCGTCTACCCCGCCCAGCCTCCCCTTACGCCGGCTGCTGTCGGCCCCCCGCCCAGCCTCCCCTTACGCCGGCTGCTGTCGGCCCCCCGCCCAGCCTCCCCTTACGCCGGCTGCTGTCGGCCCCCCGCCCAGCCTCCCCTCACACAGCCTGCCATCTGACCCTGCCTGGCCTCCCCTCATGCTGGCTGCTGTCTGCCGTCTCCCCCCCCCCCCCGCCCAGCCTCGCCTCATACAGGCTGGCATCTGCCCCCTCACACTGTCTGCCATCTCATCTGCTGTCTACCCCCCGCCCCCCACCCTCACCTGTCCTCCCCTCAACCCCTCTGCCCCCCCCCCCCAGCCTCCCCGCATGCTGTCTGCCCCCTGCCTGGCCTCCCCTCACGAAGGCTGCCGTTTCCCTCACGCCCGCCTCCCTTCACAGCCGCCTCCCCTCACGCCGCCCTCCCCTCACGCTGCCCTCCCCTCACGCTGCCCTCCCCTCATGCCGCCCTCCCCTCACGCCGCCCTCCCCTCACGCCCGCCTCCCCTCATGCCGGCCTCCCCTCACGCCGGCCTCCCCTCACGCCGCCCTCCCCTCATGCCCGCCTCCCCTCACGCCCGCCTCCCCTCACGCCCGCCTCCCCTCACGCCCGCCTCCCCTCACACCCGCCCTCCCCTCACGCCCGCCTCCCCTCACGCCCGCCTCCCCTCACGCCCGCCTCCCCTCACACCCGCCCTCCCCTCACGCCGGCCTCCCCTCCTCCCGGCTGCCGTCTGGCCCCCGCCGTCTGGCAGCGAGCTGGACCACGCTGAGTGAGCTGTAACACCGGGCCATTCATCACGCATCTCTTTGATCTCTGCTCGAGTGTGGAGATCTTTTCTTGGCCGTGCCGGCTGGCGGTGGACTCGACGACGGGCCGCTCACTAATTCACACGGCGTGAGGCGGCGCTGAGACCTCACAGCGCTGCACAAAGACACCCAGCATGTAGAGGAATATCGGTCAAGGCGTAGTGAGAGGCGCCAGTCGGCGGCCCACAACACACCAAGGTCCAGAGAGACCACGCGCTGAACGCAGAACAAAGCAGTGCATGGCGGCTACCAAATCCATGAACCATGGAGAATACCTGGCCGTTCCTAAACTACTGCTTTACGTTGAAAGAACTGACATAGTCCTCGCCACTATTTGATTTCAAAATGGAGAAATCTATCTCCTATCTACATTTGAAATTCTGTCGTAATTATTGCATGTTTCAGTGGCGATGTTGCTGAAATATGATATTGGGTCAAAGATTTCCCAAGCAAGATCTCACAAGCCTCGGGCCTGCGAATATCATAGACTCGTTAATGAAGACCCTTATCTATATGCCAATGAGACCCAACGACGATTAACGTTATTTAACATTTATGGACGACTTTTAGTTAGCTAGGTCTGTCTTAGTGAACGAGCTTGAATGGTATTAAATAATAACCCTCGTATGAAGTATCCTTATACCCTGTACTCTTGTAGGTATATTTCTTTAGTATTTCTAGTGGTCAATATCGCAACGTGCACAAATCCAAGACGCTCGTACGGTACACATTCCCGTAATTTCATAGTCATACGTTATTCAACAGACCCCAGATCTATGGCAGCCCAGAGTGACAATATGGTCATCATTGAATCAGCGACCCGAGGGGATGCTAAACAGAAACTAAATAGCCTAATTTAGATTTCCCGTTTAACAAGACGTGGCGGAAACACCTCTATGCAAAAAGGGTTGATTTAAATTGCCAGAATAGTGTGTCAACATTACACAACTACTGTCGTAGCATTCGGCGGCTTTCAGTTTGATTATTGTCATTGCAATCTATTCCAGCCTCCTAGCTCCCTGTGTGCCCCAGCCCAATGTTCACGTTGTATTCAGGTATCTGGGCGAACTCCTTGTCAATGGATACCAGTGTAAATACCAGGAAGTCTCAGGAGGACTTGTCTTCATTTGTTGGTCAGGGCTCTGGGTATAACGGCGCAGCTCTCTACGCCTCTCCAGGGTGCCGGGAGCCGTGTAGGGCCGGGGCCGATTGTAGATATATACACAAATATATATATATATGTGTGTGTGTGTGTGTGTGTGATTAGCCTCTGGGCACCTCATGGGTAAGACGGGCGGGCGGGGAGGGGGGGGGGGGTCACACGGCGTGCGGCACACGGCGTACGGCACACGGCGTACGGCACACGGCGTACGGCACACGGGTTACGGCACACGGGTTACGGCACACGGCATGGCACGGAGCGGCACGGCACGGCGCGGCACGGCACGGCGCGGCCGGGCACGGCGTGTCGTGATTAGCCTGAGACTTGGTAACGGCGCGCTGTTGCTTTCTGGCGTACACTGCCTTCCATGTGGCGTGAACCCCCTTGCCACGAGGCATTCAAAGCCAGCCAAGTGGCGCACACCGCATACAACGTGGGGCACGCCACCTGCAACGTGGCGTGCGCCTGGTGTTTCCTTTGGTTGAAGCCAGGGACAGCAATCGCCGAATCACCAACAAAATATGGCGATTATGAGAGCTATTCTAACTGTCTATGGACATTCGGGGCTTTTTCGCACACACTGTCAGTTGAGGACTAAGAAAGAAAGTTATAACTGTTTGGTCTGTTTCCCCTTATGCCATCGAGTTGGCAGCGCTCAGGAATATGAAATAGGAGTGAATATCCTGAAACGTTTCAAACTCGATGGTCACACAATGGGGATACAGATCAAACACGAATATGTTTCTGATTTTATCCCTAGCCTGGACATATTTATCTGTTTATCACCCAAGTACATGATCTACTGTACTCACAAGCCTGTTGGGTACAAATCCCTCACGTAAGCCTGTGGACATATGTACTAGGCTAAGATCAACTGTGGACTTAACAGAATCGGCGCCTGATGAGTGTCCCTCTGCCAAAAGTTGCTGACATCAGCACAAATATCGCATAGGGATTATTGTCACCAGGAAAAAAACTGCATGTAACTGTCACTGGAGACGAGGCCAGTTATTGGACATGTGAGACAGACGGCGGCCTCTCCGTTCTCACGATGCCCCTCGTGTTAGTCCCGTTTACCAGTCACGACACTCAGGATCTGTGCACTGTGTAACTAACCCCTGTACCTCCACCTGGGCTGAATGCAGAACCACCGTGATACTTCACACACCAGGAGCACATGGTATGCACATCATTGATGAATGAGCGTGCAATCTTCAATATATAACAAGGTTCAGTCAATAGATCACTTTTGTAACCCACCTGCAGCCAATCAACGTGCCCTTTCTGCAACTGCCTCAGTCTAGGATCTAAATATATTAGGTACAAGTAGGTCGATGAGGTATATTGGTCTTGAGTGACTGGTCATTGTCAGCTGGACACACCTCCAAGAGCCTGAGACACTGGAACCCTGCTCCTTTCACAATATCACAGTGAATAGCACGCAGATAATGATAGGATAGTTCGGGTGTTTTTTTTGCAGCAAGTCTCTTTTCCTAATGCATTTCTTTCTCCTTTCTATTCCTCTCCATTGGCTCTCGCACAATATGTTTAAGTTCATCTGGACAGTATTACCAATTAATCTGGGAAATGAGAGGCCTGTGTGTTTTTATGAGGAGGGAAGAAACCTGCACCGTCTCCAGATGAAGCGGAGTGGCCGTGTTTTGCCCGTGGAGTGCTACTTGATGGGGAGCGAGACGTCGTCGCCCACTGCGAGCTGCAGGCGACCAGAAAGTGTCATTTGACGCAGGTATTCAGAGACAACGCCTCGAGAGTGCATGGCGGGGTTGGTGCAGAGATAAAGGGTATGGAGTGATGCGTGTGTGGGCAGCCGTCAGCAGCAGGCAGTGGTGGGCAGCAGCCACGGGCAGCAGCCACGGGCAGCAGCCACGGGCAGCACCCACGCTCCTTTAATCTTTGATACCACTCCTTTTTGCCCTTCCTTCCCCAGCCGCCATCCCTTGCTATCTACTCGACTCCTCTCCTCCTGCATCTTTGGGCGATTTTTTTTTATCGTGGGCGACACGCATTAACTGCCTAGGTTAGAGAGAGGTCGATGCAGGGTATGAAAGTGGGAGAAGTATTATAACGTGGACCACACGCTCATGTACGCTGCCCAGGTTAAGAAGAGGTAACATAGACTTCCAGCATGCTGCGAAACCTACCTGCGTGACAACTCTGTGTACCCATAGACTCAACACCCATGGAGTATTGCAAAAAAGGTACTCAATGGATGATGCTACGAAATTGTGACAAATGTTCTCCAATAAATCAATTATAGGAGTAAGATAAAGTCTGAACTGCACTCGATCCATAGCCACTGAAAATATGCCATTCGTTTTGGTTTGCTATGCAATCCCACACACCTTTGCCTCGTGGGGTTACTCCTTAACCAAGACTTATGGCATATTTTCAGTAGCTACAAATCTCGATGCAGTTCCTTATTATTATATTGGGTTTGATGGGAAATATTCACCTAGTTCTTCTAACTCGTTCTTCAAACTCGGTGAATATTTCTGACCAAAAACAACTCAGAAGAGAATCCATCCAGGCACACTAACCATGTCTCCATGTAGTACCTCAATGTGTGATAGACAAACATTGAGGTAAACTCCCCGGGACCCGCGTAGCAGCAGAGGCCGTCATTAAGATTTTCATCGTGGCCTTAACCCTCTCCTGGCAGGCATGCCATGTGGCATTCCCGTAGATACAGCCGGAGTATGCCTTATGGCATTACCGCGGGCATAGCAGGACAACGTAGTATTCAATTCTTTGGGGAAATTATCGCAGAATTATTAAAAAAACACTTCGTGAGATGATGCCAGTAACTTTGTAAGATATCAGAAAGTTTAATGTCAGATAAAAATTTTCGAATTACTTTTAGATTTGAATTTGTAAATATTTTAACAACGTGGATCACAGGCCTGCCATACAAAGGTCACAATAAGTGACAATTGCCTGCTCGTAGTTTATGCGCATGTTGAATGATTTAGAGGGTTAATGCTAGCATTAAGCAGTTAGCGGGACGGGCGGCGGGGCGGGGGGCGAGGTGTGGGCTGATGGAGGAGACGGTCCAGAGCCGAGCCCCTCCCGAGCCCCTCCCCGAGCCCCTCCCGAACCCCTCCCCGAGCCCCTCCCCTCCCAGCCTCCTCCCAGCTGCAGAGATCAGGTATCGGCATTCATCTCCATCTACTTGTCTTGGTCCAACAAAGGACGCGGCCGCGGGCATTGTCTGCGCGGCCGCCGGTGTCAGCCCCGCCAATGAGAGGCGCCGCTCAATTAAAACAATATCAAGGGTAATTAACCACAGCCTCCCCCCCCCGCCTCCCCCGCCACGCCGCGCCGCGCGCCATGGCAACAAGTAAGGCCGGGTGCAGCAAGTTCCTCCCGACACGGATACTTGACACCACGCGGGTACAGTGACCAGTGGAATGTCGGCCTGCGTATAGACTGGCCTCAGTCCCTGTATCCTACCCCTCCACCCCCTCTGTGTGACACAGGGACTGGTCTCATCCGTAATCGGCCATGTAGACTGGCGCGGTTTTGCACCACACTCCCTAAGCAGAGGTCTGGCTACTGGTCAGGATATCTGATGGGAGATTGATACCCTCTCACTTTGATCTTAATCGAGACATAGTCAGCAGTAGGCGAAATATATTGCTATGACAACACAGGCGGCCAGGGAACTGGAGGAGGGGAGGGGGAGGGGTAGATGGAGGTATAGGGTTACAGGGAGTGGCTTGGGGTCATAAACAGGAGATTCTGGTCAGAGTGGACAAGTCTTTGATTCATGGCCCAGTCAGAGAAGGACACATGCTATAATGTATTGTATTCCGATTTTTTAAAATCATTTAATGAATGTTTATAATCGAAGACTTGAGCAAGTCTAGTCTGCGTATTGGCGGTTCTGCTTGGGATGTGGCGTAAAGCGGTTTTCTGATTGGCGTGTGGGTTCGGGTGACAGGGGGACAGTGCGCGAGGGAATGCTGCCGTTTATTCTTGTTTACTTTGTATTGGGATGTGGTATAAGGGTCATGCGGGGTCACGATAGCTCCAGGTAAGACTGTCAGTGTGTGTTGTTTATAACGTCGATTCTGTACCTACACTAGCTCACCATGACACTCGGCGGTTTAGTGTACAATCACGAACCTCAACTCTTATCTGTTCCAACACCCCGCCAAGTCCGCGGGACCTCTCTGCCTGTTGCTGCCTGTTGCTGCCTGGTACCGACTGTCAGTGTCTGCTCATATTCTCCCTGCTCTGTATCCTTCCCTCTGCTCTATTCTCTCCCTATGTGTCTCTCTGTTTCAGTGTCTGTGTGTCTGTGTGTCTGTGTGTCTCTGACTGTCTGTCTCCCTCTGTGTGTGTGTGTGTGTCTCTCTCTCTCTCTCTCTCTCTCTCTCTCTCTCTCTCTCTCTCTCTCTCTCTATATATATATATATATATATATATATATATATATATATATACATACATATATATATATACATACATATATATATATATATATATATATATATATATATATATATATATATATATGATGTCTGACAGTCCCTGACTTACCCTGTACTGTGTGGTGTCTGACAGTCCCTGACTTACCCTGTACTGTGTGGTGTCTGACAGTCCCTGACTTACCCTGTACTGTGTGGTGTCTGACAGTCCCTGACTTACCCTGTACTGTGTGGTGTCTGACAGTCCCTGACCTACCCTGTACTGTGTGGTGTCTGACAGTCCCTGACTTACCCTGTACTGTGTGGTGTCTGACAGTCCCTGACTTACCCTGTACTGTGTGGTGTCTGACAGTCCCTGACTTACCCTGTACTGTGTGGTGTCTGACAGTCCCTGACTTACCCTGTACTGTGTGGTGTCTGACAGTCCCTGACTTGCCTGTACTGTGTGGTGTCTGACAGACCCTGACTTACCCTGTACTGTGTGGTGTCTGACAGTCCCTGACTTACCCTGTACTGTGTGGTGTCTGACAGTCCCTGACTTACCCTGTACTGTGTGGTGTCTGACAGTCCCTGACTTACCCTGTACTGTGTGGTGTCTGACAGTCCCTGACTTGCCTGTACTGTGTGGTGTCTGACAGTCCCTGACTTACCCTGTACTGTGTGGTGTCTGACAGTCCCTGACTTACCCTGTACTGTGTGGTGTCTGACAGTCCCTGTCTTACCCTGTACTGTGTGGTGTCTGACAGTCCCTGACCTACCCTGCACTGTGTGGTGTCTGACAGTCCCTGTCTTACCCTGTACTGTGTGGTGTCTGACAGTCCCTGACTTACCCTGTACTGTGTGATATCTCTCAGTCCCTCTCATACCTTGCATTCTTTGATGCTCGACGTTTGCTTCCCGCTGCTCGTATTTCTCCCAGGCCCGCGTCGCCTCGCGTCCAGGTGTCCCCGCGTCTATATCTGTCTCCTGCCTGCCACACTTAGCTGGAGCACATCTGGGCTGAAACATGAGCCTGTGTCCGTGTCCACATTAATGTGCGACCATCATTGGAAAGCGTCGAGTAAAGAAATGCTGTTCCCGGATATATCAGTGGAGATATCGCACCGGCTCAACATATTTCCATTAGTCTGATGTGACTTCTTTTTTTTATATCCAACAGAGATGATTTAACATACATCGAGATTCGACACTCTTACGTAACTCTACCATATATCTCTCCATGTAAAGGGAACTCAATTCACACTGCATCAAATACATGTGGCCACTGAGTTCCCAACAAACTACGACAAGCGTTCCGACACACCACAAATATTTAACATTTCGACACGGCTTCAATGTGAAAATGAAGTGTCGTACTCTGACACACTACAACACAAAATCTCTCAAACTTCCGACACTGCTACAATGCATGAATTTTTATTTGTGGCCATATTGTAGTGATGTTGAAGTGTGTCCGGAGCGGTGGGTGCCCGACTTGAAGCATGCAGTGATGCCTGGCCCTGTCCATGGAGCTGCTCCCGTTCGCTCGTTCCTCTTCACAGAGCGCCTCATTTAGCGTGCCCCGCGCACGACGTGGTCGTCATCCAGACCGACCCCACCTTGTTTTTATGACATCGCCTCAGCTTGGGCTGTACCCATGCTCGTGCCCGTGCACCCTCGACCCTTGCACCCCCTTCCCATACACCCCCACCCCATATAGCCTCGACCAGTGTACCCCCATCCCATACACCCCATCCCCATCCCATACATCCCATCCCCGCCCCATGTACACCCCCTGTCTCATACACCCCCGCCCCATACACCCTCGATCAGTGTACCCCCACCCCATACACCCCATCCCCATCCACACCCAATACATCTCATCCCCGCCCCATACACCCCCGTCCCATACACCCCCTGTCCCATACACCCCTGCCCTGTACACCTCTGCCCCATACACCCCCACCCCATACATCCCTGCCCTGCACACCCCATACCCATACACCCTCGCCTTATACACCCCCGCCCCATACACCCCTGCCCACTGTACCCCCGCCTCATACACCCCACCCCATATGCCCCCGCCCCATACAAACCTGCCCCGAACACACCCGCCCCATATACCCCGCCCTGTATACCCCCGCCCTGTACACCCCTGCCCCGTACACCCCTGCCCTGACACCCCTGCCTGGTACCCCCCCCCCCTGCCCCATACACCCCTGCCCTGTACACCCCCGCCCCATACACCCACACCCCATACACCCACACCCCATACACCCCTGCCCTGTACACCCCCGCCCCATACACCCACACCCCATACACCCGACCCTCTATACACCCGGCCCTCTACACCCCCGCCCCATACACCCACACCCCATACACCCCCGCCCTGTACACCCCCGCCCCAAACACCCACACCCCATACACCCGACACTCTATACACCCCGCCCTCTACACCCCCGCCCCATACACCCACACCCCATACACCCCCGCCCCATACACCCCCGCCCTGTAGACCCCCGCCCCATACACCCACACCCCATACACCCCATTCCCACCCCATACATCCCATCCCCGCCCCATACACCCCCGCCCTGTACACCTCCGCCCCATACACACCCGACCCTCTAAACCCCCGCCCCGTACACCCCTACACAGCCCCACCCCACAGGTCGGCGCGCACCCGGCAAGCGGAGGTCACCGCACCGCCACCAAAGCGAAAAGCACGCGCCCGAGAAACAAACTGATATTGATTGGGCGGCCAGTGCGGGGTGAGGCTTTATTGCATGTCGGTCACCCCCAGCAGCAGGAGGAGGGGTCAGCCACTGGGTTCCCTGCGGACTGCCCCCTCCTCGTCCACGCCCGCCATCATACAGACATGCACTCCGCCCGCCGCCCGCGCCACGCCTAAGAAAGCGCGGAGAATAGAGTGGACAACCCGGCCTTCATCTCTCCACCTCTACAGCACTTTGCGCCGCCGTCCTCAGCCCTCCGCAGTCCGCATTCATCACTCTCCCCTCACACACCGTACACTCCTCCCCCCGCACCCCTAATACTAGACGTGTGAATCCCCTCTCTCCGCACCCCTTATAGACAGCCCAGTGATCGCACACTTCACAACGACAGGACCGGACCGGCCTACGACTCGGGCACACCAGCGAGATCGCCAACAACAGAATGTGGCGTGTATGTGAGACATTATTTCATAGTAATATCTCCCACCGATAATTCAGCGTCTGAGAAGCAATACTCAGGTGAAATATGAAATAATAGTTCGCATGCACGCCAGTTTGTGTTGGCGATACCGGAAATCGCTGCATTCCTTGCTTGGTGCGTCCCGGACTGTAAAATAAGCTTCCTCTCTAGCAAGCCGGGTCACAGCGCATGGTCCGATCCCTGGTGGGACGCAGGCGAACTGCTGCGGGGCGTGGTGAGAGAGAGTGTGTGTGTGGGGGGGGGGGGGGGGGGGGAGGGGGGGGAGGGGGGGGGGGGGAGGGGGGGGAGGGGGGGGGGAGGGGGGTGGTTAGGGGGCCACTGCCCGCTGCCAGTGACCTCCTAAATCAAAAAGTTGGTCCACCCTGACGTGACCAGAACGCAGATATCTCGGAGAAAGTTGGCGGGTCACGTGACCAGGCGAGGTGAATATTATGTCAATGTCAGGGGAGGGGCAGGGTCTGTTTAGTGGTGTGGTGCGGCGAGGCACGGGCATCACGGGGCATGGGCATCACGGGGCATGGGCATCACGAGGCACGGGCATCACGAGGCACGGGCATCACGAGGCACGGGCATCACAAGCCACAGGCATCACGAGGCACGGGCATCACGAGGCATGGGCATCACGAGGCACTGGCATCACGAGGCACGGGCATCACGAGGCATGTGAATCACGAGGCATGTGAATCATGAGGCATGGGCATCACAAGCCACGGGCATCATGAGCCATGGGCATCACGAGCCATGGGCATCACGAAGCACAGGGGGATGAGGAGTTAGCTCAGTCGGTAGGGCACTGGACTTGTAACCCCAAGGTTGTTGCACTTTGTGGATTCGAGTCTAACCCCCAGCAGTGGTAGATTTACTGCTATATCAAAGGCTAATCCTTCTCATACCATGTCTGTGTCAGTATGTGGTGTGGGAAGTAAAAGAACTGGCACCTCGGTAAATGTGTAGGGGTGAGATTTCTACCTAACTTCATTACATAGATTCATCACCACCCTTGTGGTGTAAAAGAACCTTGAGAAAGTCTGAAAAGAACCTATAATGGTTGACTGGAGTTGAATCAAACCAAACAAACAGAAAACAAAACGAGGCACGGGCATCACGAGGCACGGGCATAACGAGGTACGGGCATAACGAGGTACGGGCATAACGAGGCACAGGCATCACGAACACAGGCATCACGAGACACAGGCATCACGAGGCATGCTCCAGACACACTCCAATCACAATCTCTGGTCCTGGTGAGTGCCCCCCTCCTTCCTGAGTTTTATCTCACCCCCTGGTATTTGTTCCCCATAGACTTAATAACATTAGGAACTCGTACTCGACTCTCATGGAGTATTGTAGAGAAATACTTAATAGGGGAGTATGTCTATGTGGTGTGGGAACGACCAATAACTTGTTTGTATAATGACGCCAGACCGATGAATGGAAACGAGACCTGCAGAGAATTTCACCGGTTAATTTGGCATAGATTACATAACAAGGCCTCCACCGACAGATTTTATCAGAGACTGATGGAAACAAAACTCTTTGATTTCTAAGATCCTCAGGAAAAATAAATCGGTATTGACCCAGAAAATGCAATATAAACAAGGCATCCACTGCATGTTCACCTATTAATTGATACAGAGATAGTCAGTGCCACTATTGACAGACTTTTAGGGTAACTCCAAAAGTCGGTGCCAGTTTCCTGGGTCACTGTTAACGATGTTTATGAGGGTGGAGAGCGGCGTGTTGTTGATCTGACGGTGTCTATTGTAGGTGTCTGTAGGAGCGGGGCATTAGATGCCTTGTCATTATTAGCTCAGAGAAACTCACCGGCGAATGTCACGAGTGCTTTGTCGTCGTGTCACTGCTGAGATGGATATGAATAAAACCTTGATGATAACCACAGGATGACAAGCAATGTTTGAACTATAGTCTCAAACCTTAGAAGGATACTTAGAAGGAAACTCATAAGATGAAAATAACTTGTGTAACGTAGTGGTCAAACTTGGTGGAGTGCGGACCAAGGTATTTTCATCGGGTGGGTTTCTGATTTTATCTCACCCCATATGTGATCAGGAACATTATCAATCAATAAGATAACTCACCGAATTAGCCATTGAGTATTTGATAAAATACCTTCAAGGCCATGGAGTATGAGTTACTAACGTTAAGTCTATTGAGAAAATACGGGGTGAGATAATAGTTCAAAAAAGTTACCACACTATCTCTTATGAGACTGTACATCAGTTTAGCATGTACACAAGTAGTTGCTGGACAGCATTGAGTGGTTTGGGAATAGCTGCCTACGACGAGCAACGTGTGGGTATTTCAGAGACCTGGTAGGAAAAAGAGAAAACGTCGTTATTGAGCCCATAGTGATTGCCGTTGAAGGCCTACAAGTACGTCCTATAAGTACGTCCCTCCGCCTATAGGACAGAAGGCCAAAAACGGAGTCGCTCTGGGTTCACTCTACATGTTCTCATCATTAGATACCTAAAAGATATATACACACGAAAAAAACCCATTTCATAGCTCATTTACTACATCTGAGTGAGTCTGAACCTTATTTATACTGCACCCCCTAGCAGTGGGTAGTATTTCATAGACGTTCGCCCATAGGTATATAATAATATCACATGTAACTGTATCGTGTACTGCTCACATTCATGTCTCCCTTCTTCGACGACGACGGAAGTTGAAAATCAACTTTATAGATAAAAAAACATTTTTCGTCAATAAACACTTCTTTTCAAAAATTAAAAAAACAAAAAAAAACACGTACCTGATATCTGTTTTTTTAAATCATTATTTTTAAGGTTTTTATTTATACTGTAGTCAGGGTTTAGCACCCCCTCCAGTTTTTCAAGTTCCAGGTCCGTGCCCGGACTAGCAAGCTTACATGACGAGTTTTGAACAATAGAATGTAGCAGGTTGTCATTTATACATTTGCCTTACATTACCGCTCGAGTCATCAGACGCTATAAGTGGTTAGTTTGTTTAGTTTAGTTGCGGCATTAAAACTAGTTAATGCGGGCACCTTGTCTAATACCATGTTGCACAAAGCCGTGCGTTGTGCATGTGGCCCCGGACTTTAAGTCGAAGAACTTCATTTTATTCTCCGCTCACACGAGGCACGTCTGGAGGTAGATGTGACATGACGCCGGGGGGTGACAGTAGCATGCCTGGTGTTCCGTCAGACATGAGGGGAGAGCGACTTTATAAGAAGAGTGCTTCGTTTATTTCATGCTAAGAGGGAATCTATCGCTGCATGTTGGTGGGGGAGCTCTGACATGCTATAAGCGCCATGTCACCATCCACTAGACATGGAGCGTAGACAGGAACCCCAGTCAGAACTCCCCCACAGCCTACCTCTCAGGGTGATACTAAGGGAAAACGTGGTAACTGAGCCTGTAGTGATATATGTACGAGGTCTTTTGTATTTCATAAAATACTCCAGCGTCGGGACGTACTTATATTACAAATGGCCGAGAATGGCATCCCTACGGTTCAGGAATTCACTTTGTTTTTTTATTATTATACACCTAAAAAAAACAAAAAAACCCGCAATTTTATTCGCTTACTAAGTCATCGATTCATAGCTCCTTCGCTACGTGTCTGTGAGCCCGAACATCGAGTATCGAGTTTGACGTCTTTATTTCTGATATTTACAATAAAAAGCCCGCTTCCGGAACATCCCACTTAAGGGGAACACCCCGCTTAAGGGGACACCCACTCAAGGGGCCAATTTGCTCGGAAAGTAAATTGTTCCCTCTTGTAAGAGTTTATTTTAACCCCACTTAAGGGGTAAACCCGCTTAAGGGAACACACCGCACAAGGAGACAGTTATTTTGGTAAGGGATGCTTCATAATCCCGCTTAAGGGTACACTTTGGAGGGACACCTTATAAAATGTGACGGGACAGTGTGAGGATGACACAGATTATCTTGATTCCTCGTTCATGGTATGTGTGTGGTGGTTAGACAGGTATCGCATCACACCGTCCATGAAATACTTAAATAGAACCAAACTTGAGTTAGTCGTACTGATTTCTAAGCAACTCGCCTAAGTCTTGGTACTTACTACGCTCGGCTTTAGCCGATGACCAATGTGCCAACATTGAAGGCAAACAAAGATCATCTACAGAAATCCGATGCGAACAGACCAATGTTTCAAGAATGCAGTTTCTATCGCAAAGTAAATACGTGGTCAATAAATCAAGTCCTCCACAGAATTTCAGTATTCAGATGACGTTTTTCAAATATGTAATCTTGTCCACTCATTTTCGTTTCCTACATATGTACATGAGGTTATTAAATAGGCATCGGAAACGACCACGTCAGCTGTAAGCTGATTGTGCACTGTGTTATGCATATTTGCCTCTGAATGACTCTTGGACCAATTAGAGCTCTACTTATTCGTATACATCTTTGCTTTATGTTGCCCTAGCCACACGCACAATCTCAGAAGGATGGATTGAGTGGTTACATGACAGTGACTAGTTATGTGACTCAGAGACTAGTTCTACCTGTAGAATCGCGATTCCCATCTGTCACAATTAGGTGTGCATCTTAATTAAAAAAAGACAGTGTCTTCTCCTATAGATGAAGTTCTGTAAATTCCTATGCGTCTTTGCAATAACTTCTTTAACCACACATACAATCTCATGAGGATTAGTGGAGTATGAACATAAAGTAAGAGACATTAATTCCCGGCGGTCACAAACAAGTGTGTAGCAAGTCACTCTCACAGCAGATTTTCATTGTTCTTGCGCTTACAAGTAAGGTGCAGAATCTATGCTAGGAGAGAGGTAGCAAGTATCCTTCCCGGGTAGATTAGCAACGAACCCCTGTCTACGCTGAGCTACGATATAGGGGTTGGTCGGCTTAAATCACATACGGTATCTGCTGTGTGTGCCTCAAACCAGGTCCTTTTATTTCATGTGTATATCCTAAAAGCAGACATATTTGGAAATATTCATAGCTATCAAATTGATAAAGAAACCAAGGTGTATGTTCATCATCTTTTGAACAAATACACAGATAATGAAATAAGAAAATGAAAAATTGGCTTCGAGATTATGACTTAACACACTCTCAAAGCAGTACGAAAGGTCTGGCAGGAGAGTAACAGACATGCCCCTGTAGTGGGTCAAGGCGGCCACGGACTCGACCTGACCAGGGCTATCTTAGTGTAGCTCTGGTGGCCAGTGTACCTTCCCGGCTTCCTTTCTGATGTCAGTATTAGCAGACAGATGGCGCTTTTCATGTTCCTCACACAGCGTCTCATGTGACGTATCAGGAGCTGCGCGCGCACCCGACGTGTTGACGTGGCGTGTCGCTGACTTTCCGTAAAATCTCGTCCCGAACGAGATCACAGCGGCCAGGGAAGTCTCGTGCCGCGAGATCACAACCTGCGTGATCTTCCGCTGATGCGCGGCATGCGTTTTTGGTCTTTAAAGTGAATATGCCGGAACCAGCGAGCAAGAAACGAAATGTCGTCTGCTGGTTTCCATCTTGAACGTCACCCACGTGTCTAAATAATTAAAGGCATCTCGGCCAATTTACCCCGAAAATTAAAACCCAAGTCAGTTTCCTGGAATTTTGATATGATGATCTACAAGTAGAACCCAAAGCTAACTTAAAGGATTTGGGTGCAAGATGCTAATTTTTTATCTCTAGATTGATATTATGACAATATTATGATAGAATACACAGAACTTTAAAAAAATATGATTTGTAAGAGTTACACATGTCATCTTCTTCAAACATTCACAGGATATTTTAAATGTATTGTACCAGAGATTTAAGTTTTTAATATAGGTCACCGTCCTTGTTATTGAGACAATTGAAGAAAACCACATTTTTCAGTACAATTCCTATATAAATCAACTAAATCAAAATGGGCCCATTTTACCTATTTGGTGTGGTGAAATTAGACAAAATGTTAAATTTCGCATTAGAATATATCACAGCGAAAGAGTTTGGATAGATAATTATCAGTATTTAAAGATCACCAGGTGAGGTCATTGTGAATTGTAGGATATGCCTTTAAGCATGCATTCTTATGTGTTGACGAGAAAGAAGGAAGATAACTGTAACGGGGTCGTGTCAACCTGTGTCCATGTGCTTTCATTCTATCCTCGTGAGAACTCATGGCATATTTTCAGCAGTTACGGATCTCGATGTAGCTCCTTTTTGTTCCACTGTTAGCAGTGAATAAAAAGGCTGCCTTTCCGTTTGTACGCCTGTAATTCCCAGTGTTGTCTAACTAGAGAACGCCGTGACCTACTTTGGGTTTGGGAAGTGATTATGAACTGGAACCTGACCACCTCGACCCTCACCCACGGACATCCCTCCTTAACCCAGCCTAACCCTCTCCATCTACCCCCCCCCCCCCCACCAGCCTCCCGCCCGCCAACACCCACGTAGGTGCCAGAAAAATGTTTGTCACGTGATCTTAATCACCTGGTGGTGTCTTTCATCCGCGCCGCCAGAGGTCTCTCTTCTCAGCAGCGTTCCTTCAGACGCCGCGTCCTTGACTGTTTCCGCTTCTCTTAATCTCGCCCCGTTCCCCCTCCCGCACCCCGGTCCGTGCTGCTGTACCCCCTCCCCCCGCCCCGATTCGTTTCGTGCTGCCCCCCCCCCCCGTGCTGCTCCCCCCCCCCCCCCCGATCTCTGTTGCCGACGTCTCCCGGACAGCGCCGAGAGAGACAGCATGGCGCCTGACTTCAAAACTGTCGGCAAAACTCGCTGAATTTCATTTGATTTTTTCCAATGTCTCACTCAGCAGGAGGTGGCGGTTCTCATTAGGGTTCGAAATAAGCGCGAAAATGTCGTCAGGTAAGAAGAGCAGATCAGGGGCGTCGTCTACTGTTAGAAAAGGGGGGGGGGGGGGGGCACGAGCAGAGGTGTCACACCATCTCAGTGGTTAAGGCGCGGGGCACGGGTTAAGGCACTGGATTCGTAATGCGAAGGTTGTGGGTTTGGTCCCACTGCAGCCACCTTTCTCCTTCATCCCCTACAGTGGTAGACTTACTACAATAGCAAAGGCCAGTCCTTCTCATATCATGTCTAAGTGGTGTGGTGTGCAGCCACCTTTCTCCTTCATCCCCCACGTTGGTAGACTTGCTGATATATCAAAGGCCAGTCCTTCTCATACCATGTCTAAGTGGTGTGGTGTGCAGCCACCTTTCTCCTTCATTCCCTTCCCCCTTGTGTGGGAAGTAAAATAATTCTTACCACGGTAAATGTGTAGAGGTGAGATTTCTAACTGAATTCATCACATAGATTCTACCACCATTGTGGTGTAAAAGAAACTTAAACATGTATCGAAAGGACCTGCAATGGTTAACTGGACATTTAATGAAACCAAGAAGTAAAAAAAACATCACGGCAGGGATAATAGGAATTGTAGTCATTCTTAGCAGATGCAAGGATTTGTTGTGGTTGTATCATAGATTGTGTGAACTGTTTGTGTATTATGAAACGAACATTGTCAGATTGATATAGCCAGTTCTGATAGGGACAATAAATCCCTCATTTTACCGCACATCCTGATTTGATGTTTAATAAACGTCACATGGCGAGTGTTGTTTCAGGATATTAATCCTATGCATCAAATTTTCATGAGAGTTTCAGGCCGTAGCAATAATCATAGCGATGTAAGATATAGACAGTAATCGATGCTTTTTTTACAGGCGGCCGTAAACCACAAGTGGTTGACACGTAGTAATACACAACCTTGAGTAGTTTACAGAGCCGCCTGTTCACAAAACCATCGTTTGTTGCATTTTCTATCAATAAAACCCAGAATTTGCCATATTAAGTGTATATAATTAGGGACAGTTTTTTTTGTTCTTCAATACAATGGGGTCATCTTTTTTACGTAATGAATGGCGTTGAGGCCGCAAATGGTTTTAAATCCGTAATCAAAAGGCATGGTTTCTGACAAGATAGAAACAATGGGTATTGGTTTCCTGTGGTCTCCATGCATTCTCAATGGGGAGTTTTTAATGAATGGATAATGAAGCTCACAGGAGAATGGCATGTTCTGCCATGTGGACCTGCTGGCGGCTGTCGGATGCATCAGAATATGGCCAGGGACGGGGTAGATATAATAACCACGTGGTCACCACTGTCCCTCCACTCGGCGCCCACTCCCACTTAGACGGCTGCGTGTTTGCTCCTCTCCATGGCCACCCTTTTTATGGCGACCCAGTGCAATCACGTGGTTACTGATGGGACGATCACGTGACCAACGGTCATAACCAGAATGAGGCTGCGGACAAACAAAATGGCCGCCAACCGTTAGTGACCAACGGGTGAGCGGACACGATAACAAGACCAATTACGGGCCGTGGCGTAATGAGGGCTAGTTATGACGTCATGGCCGCACGACCAATCATCGTCTAGCATGTCCAACGCGCGTCTGTTCAGTTCCCAGCGAAAGGGATCTAATTTGGTGATGTTAATCGGGCGTCATCCTAAGTGATGGGCGGGGAAAGGGGACGGATTAGGGACGAGCCGCCATGCCAATTTGAATGGCTGACCGGATACCGGTTGCTTGTTTTGCACGCATGCGCTGTGGTCTAAAGAAAGTACGGTATCAAAGCAGAGGAGAATGCAAGGCCATTTTTGTTTTGTTCATGGCATGTGATTGTGATTACGTTGATTAATTTCGCCGATCAGTGAGGAGCGTTTGAACGTGATACGGACGGGTCACGCTACTGCCTCATCCATCAGAGCTTTTTCAATCCGTCCCCCAAAAACTCGCAATGGAAGGGAGGCTTTTTCCGGTGAGATTGCAATATGTATACTGTGTGTGTCATGCAGTAAGCTAACGAACTTCTCCATTCTCTCCCCTACAGGTGAGTGACATGTTCCGTCTACCTGACGCTCTGTCTGTAAGTATACAGCCGTGCAATTGTTGTTTTACCGTGCAGCGCCTCCTCGCGGTGCGGGCTTTAGTTAATGATCAGTTCACAATGTGGGGGGCGTGGGGAGGGGCTTGCGAGCGGGTAGCTCCAGTCTGAGACTGGAATACCACGCTTGAAACTGGAGGCACGCCCAGTCGCAAATATGTGTGAACCAACCCCCTTGCGACTGGAATGCTTGCGATTGGAGGTACATTGGTACGCCCAGTCTCAGACTGGAGGTATCAAATACCAATATTCAGAAACGCTTGAGACTTGGTATACTAGGTACCTCCAATCTGAAATTGGGCATACCCAGTACGCCCAGTCTCAGACTAGCGGGAATCGTGCAGTTCACACTGTGCGTTTTGCCACAATGCGCGCTCGAAAGCACATCCAGTGTGAACTGGCCATAAGACTGTCGCTCGTTTCAAACACGGCTGAGCCCAGCCTCATGCCTATAGAGACACAGCAATCACACGTAGAGTGTGAAAGATAGGTGTGATTGCAGGAGTTGTTTTTATTAATGATTAGACTGCTGGAACAATGTAGGGCACTGTCTTAACGAGTCTGGGCTATCTAACTTTAGAATTGATAATTGTCTTGAATTTCTCTTGGGAAAAGATAGAAAATCATAGCTATGTCCGCCAATGTATTATTGTGCATCCTGTTTAGGTGTTTCTATATTGTCTAAGCTATATCTAAAGTAGTATTGAGATGGTATGCATGTATGGCACACCAAAATAGAGCTGGAATACCAAAGAATATGAAGCAATCGCTTCACCTTCTCCGGAAATGATCTACACATGTATTATAGACGTATTACGCTCATGCACTCAGTCATCCAATGCTAACGAATACATTGCAAGGTGTTTGTTTGGCTGCAGGCATTGCGTAACCAAGCAGATAAGGTGGAAAAATGTCTATTCTATGCTCTTTGTGTAGATATCTCTGTCCATAGAAGGTTACTGTGGTTTCAATTCTCCATGAATGAAAAGAGCCTTTTCTCATTTTCTTGTATCTAGATACAAAAGAAGAGAGGCTCTTTCCATTTCTTATTCAGAGTAGTGACTCCATTTTAAATTGACCAATTAATTTCTTTTACGGATTAGCCCAGTCGTTAAAGGATCAGTGTATAGGCAACGACTGCGTATTGATATGTAAGGGAGGTAGTGAGGGTGAACAAAATAATAACATTTTCATATTCAAATCTATTTCCTTATATATTGAAACATCAGGAACATCAGACATATATACCAATCTTGCCCTATTGAGTAAAGGTCTCTCACAATCTCTCACAACAGTGAATTTTTCAGATACCAGTGAGTTTTTTTAGATACCAGCATACATCGCATTGTCAGCCATATTGGAAAAAAACCATTGAAAAGGGTTATAATGGACAGGGTTCGGAACAGCCTTCAGTGTTGCTGCATCAAAGACCAGGTGAAATCCCAGTGTTCCGGCTCCTGCACCGAACACAATGTGAACAGAGCGTCTAGTGCTCTCTCAGCCAATCACGATCCGGGAACCATTCTGTAGCAGACGACATTTCTCTGTGGTTTCCCGCCGTTTTAAGATGAAAGCCACAGAGACCAGCTCCACACAGGCAGTCTCCCCTCCCCCTCCCTCCACCCCAACATACTATACCCTCCCCTCTACCCTCGCCCGTTTAGAACCTCAACCAACGCTTAATACCCTATGAAAGCCGACAATCCAGTATGTCTCCATCTGTGACGTCACAGCCGACCAACAAAAGCCTCGGTCTGGGTTGTCTCCGTACAGCTCTCGCCTTGTCTCACAGAAGGCGAGATCTGAGGGGAGCGGAGGGCGCCGTTTAGAGTTGGGGCGGTGTTAGGTGCCCGCCCTACCTCCAGAGGACGACAGCTGACGATAGGGGGCGCCCCGAAATCAGTAACGATTATACGCATGCGCATTGAATGGCAGGGATTCTAAGATACTCTTTACCTTGCGCATGCGCGTTAGGAATGGTAAACACACGGGAAAATCTAACAGACCATGGGATGGGTGAGTAAATAGTGGATATTTTAAAGAGTAATTATATAGACTGACCTGACTATGGTGTACGAGCTACAAAATGAGTCTCTATGGCATACAGAAAAGGTCGACATGTAGGATCCTAGATTATTAAACAGGCCCCTGTTCCGTACGGGTAGACTATGGCATGGTTGTTGTTACGATAATGATATAATTTACCTGGCTTCGCCTTGTGAATTACTATACTATCCAAACTCGATGGGATGCGAACTTTTATAGGTTTCCTCTGTAGTAGCCCACGCTCAAAAGTCAAGGAGTTTATTGTCAATGCCTTAAATCTGAAATGTCAGGTAACACTGCTAAAACCGATGAGAAGCGTGTGTTTGGATCTTCTTGCGAGTCCCGTCTCGGGCTGTGTGAGTGCCCCGTGTGTACGCCCGCCTGTAATCTTATTGTGCCATCTCTGATCACATCTAGAGTAGCAGGTGACCAGATACCATCACGGCATCTACCATGTTGACGGACCACCCAGTGATGCAGCACCCTGTGAAAACCCACATGGCCCTATACTACTCACACCAGGGCATGTAGAGGAACAACACGCCTTATCTCACCCATGGTATTCTTTCCCCATACACTTAACATTGAGAACTCCTACTCAACGCCCATGGAGTAATATAGATACAAATACTCAATGGAGGATGATGTCAGAAATATCAGCCGAATAATCAGTGATAGGGGTGAGATCAAATCTGAACCGATCCGTAGCCATTGAAAATATGCCATTTATGTTGGTTTACTACATCATCTTTGCCTCGTGAGATTACTCTGCAACCAAAACTCGGCTACGGATCTCGATGTAGGTCCTTTTCACTCTTGACGTGTCAGATACAATCCTGAAATTTACTTTGAGAAGAGAGTCAGCGGATTTATGATCAGCATTTACAGACTGAGAGGATGTGCCCAGGAGCCCAATTACTAATCTAGTTTCGTATATTTACACCTTTTCCTGCATGCCAAGGAGACCTAGGGACTATGGGGTCAACTGGATTCAACACTTATGGACGACCTTGTGGACGGCTAAGACTGTCTTAGCGGACAAACTTAAATACTATTAAACAATAATCCCTGTACAAGGTACAGGAAAGGATCTTCATGTACGAGCCTACATTATTCAACGGGCCCCAGAATGATAGCGTTACGTGGACAGTGTAGATTCGCCATACGCCGCATTGTGTATCACCTCGTGACCGTGCCATCTACACCACTTGAGACCACAGTCCGTCCCATACAGACCTTACAGATCATAGCATAGGACACCCAGTGTACAGAATAGACACGTCAGTCAGTTATATCCCCACTCCCCTCACACAGACTGTATACGGCCGCCCGCGCTCCACACTTACACAATATTGTCCCGGTGTAAATGTTGGTCACACACAGCCCCCCCCCCCCTCCCCTCACACACACACAGACAGAGGGGAGGCAGTAGCGAGTGGCGGGCACGGGGAATATTTATCATATTTGCCCCGGGCCCCGTTGGGGTGGGCTGTGCGTGTAATTTGATTACCCGTCGTGGGTAACACGGTTACGCAGGTCTTTAGCCGGCTTCAGCCCCAGCAGGCAGAGGCAGAGTGCGAGGGGACGGGGTGGGTGAGGGGGGGAGGGAGGGGAGGGGGAGTGGGTGAGGGGAGGGGAGAGGGGAGGGAGTAGGGCAGGAAATGGGAATGAAATGCAGGAAATCCTCTGTTGGATGACACTATTACTGGGAATATGGTAGTTTTTTCCCAACATTCTTTATGAGATTTGATATGTAGAATATTTAACATTGATTGTTATAGGGACCTTTTGCTGTTCGAGGTACGTATAAAGTTATTAATTTATCATGAATTATACATAGATGCCTATAAAGACAATCCGCCGATTTACCTTCTTAGAACTTTGCCAGTGGGATTGCCTCTTTTAGGATTCTTTTGTTAGTGATTTATATTCTACAAATAATGGCGTGTTCCTTGAAATGGCCGAGATGTAGTGAGTAGGTAAAGAAATGATGTTAGAATGTAGGAACTCCTCTGGTGGGTGACAGTGGGGCTTGTTTTATTATATGCGCCAACGAGAGTGTAAGGTCCAACGAAAGGTCATACGATGGTTCTGGTTTGATAATTCAATGTATCGTGGGGAAGGAGAGTAAGAGTCAACGATCAACGAGGTTCCGTCCATTTAGGCATATTGGTAATGGCAGCTTCATAAGTGTCTGAGTAGATTCATGTGGTTACACGTTAGTCCTTTCTAATAGTCTGACAGGGGGTATTTGCCTACTGTGTAGAGGGCGGGGTATTTGTAGATGCATTGGTTATCCAGAAGCACACAGTGGACGATAATACATATCAGGGACCTGTTTCACTAGTCTTGTGACATGTCTGTGACACCATATAGACATTGGGTTTGTCTAGTTTCGTGACACCACAAGTAGCTGCCCTTAGGAAATACAGACCCCAAACATAAGAATTAGACAAATCTAGACACATCATGGACCTGTTTCACTAGTTCTGTGACAAAAGTGTTAGACAGATATGAAAAGCGGCACCAACAGTGCAAGCAAGAACGGACAAAACGAAGTCTAATGTCTAGTTCTTATGAAACCGGACACACCATCTAGACGCCATCTAGACATGTCACTGTCTAGTGAAACAGGTCCCAGGTTCGTTGGGTGCGAAACACACACTATTGACTGGTTTCAGATACAAGCGGCCGTATGCTCCAAGGAGTTGACGCCTAGTAATGTCCCAGCGCATGCAACCACTTTTATCTGAAACCAGTCGATATTGTAATCACCATCCACCTTTATCTCACTAGTGGGGTTCACTTTAATTGCGCTCCATTTTCTTGTAGGCAATACTTTTCCGTATGCGCGATTCATGGCCGCCCGGTGCTTACGACATATCCGTATGTGCCGGGTGTGTCCATACAGAGCTCCTATAGGTTCACTATGACAATTTTGTATTAGGTGGATAATAAAGCTAGAAGTAGGTATTGATCAGTTATAGGGCAGAAAGCTATGGTGTTATGGAGGCAGCCTTGCCCCCATACATTAAGCAAAACACCAGGTGGCAGTTCCAGTTATCAATGTATTTTATCAAATCAATCTGGTTTGGTTTGCCATACAAGGGTTTTATCCTCGTCTCGCAATCATAAATCTATATATTATGACAGCAGAACATAGCGGTTGTCCCCCTGACTACAGTGGCACTATTCAACAACTATCTGGTGGATGATGGCAGTACTAGCAATCACTGTGTGCCCGCCAGTTTTGAGGGCGTGAGAATGTGAGATCCTCGGATCGCTGTAGATGAGGGCAGTTCTGGGAAGCAAGGAGGACGTTTCTGCTGAGATCTTTACAATATGATTAGTCACTGACAGCTCGCCAAGGTATCGCCACTTGCCTCGGCCTTCTGTGTACCGTGCATAAGAGATGACAGATTTCTATTTCCCCACTTCTTCATTTTCAGTATATAAAATCAATATTCCTTCTGTAAAACAAAGACGATATTAATTGAGTCCCATTCACTCCCAGAGATACCTCTTTCCCATTGAAATCCTTGTTTTCATTTTCAATTTATGAGTTTCTTTTTTTAATGTGTTAAACAAAGAGAGAATAAATTGGGGTTCATTCATACCAATAACCAGTGGTTGTTCATACTTCCCCACAAACCCTAGACCTAATCCATGGAGAATAACAATGTGTTTTACATGTCCTCTCAGTCTCTGTTAGGTCGTGAATTTCACATAAACATATTTCCTCTTTTTTTCATAATCCCAACTGACATTTCTGCGCTCCGGTAAAATGTCGCAAAGTACAAATCGCAAGGAGAAATTGCAAAGAAAGGGAGGAAGTCGCAAAGTGTGCATTGGTCTAAAGTGTTTCAAACTGTGAAATATTACGAGAAAAGGATAGCAGAAAACATGGCGGTTATTTTAGTTGTACTTGTTAGTTTAGCCTTGTATAACTGTCCAGGCCACGATAAAATCAGAAACATGATCGTGTTTGGTCTGAGTCCCCGTTCGCCATCTCGATTGGAGCGCTTCGGAATATTCACTCGGCTATCGCTTGTTCATATTACTGCATGCTCCAAGTTTGATGGCGAATGGGGGACACAGGCCAAACGTTCATCAGGTTCTTTCTTATTAACTTATCTTGCACAGCGGCATCCCTTGGACGTCACTCCAGCCGAAAAACCCAAGTCCGTCGTATTGTTTACATTTGCCTCTTGGCGACCATCGTTAAGTCTTTGTCAAGGCCTTGTTGGTAGCACACCATTGAAGATGACGACCCAGTAAAACGAGCTCAGGCTTTGATCTCACCAGGCATCAGCACGTCAAGGAAAAATGGCGGATGGCCTCAAAGTAACTGCCAGTAACACTTGTATAAGAAGTGAAGCCTCTGGATTTTTAGTGCGGGCGTGTGAGGCCAGTCACTGAGTGCTCGGCGCAGTCTAAGCATCACCAGTGCAGGAGCGTGTATGGGCGCCGTATAACCGCGTGTGGGATCCCGTAATCTGCGCCGATATCGGGAGAATATTACCGCCAAAGTACTCGCACATCCTTGTGGGTGATCCAATTATCGTATCATGATAAACCAGGGGGCACTGCAACGTGTTCCTTCGTATAAATACCTAGGAGGTATTCTATGTAGAAACTTGTCTTTTAAATCATATGTAAACAATTTGACATTGTAAACAATTTAACATCAGTTTAATATAGATTGCCTTTATTTAAAAAAAAGAGGCTAAATGCATGTTTTAAACATTATGAATTAATGATTCTTCCTATTCTTGATTACGGAGACATTTTGTTTGTGAAAACTGATATTAATCAGCTTAACCCTTCAAGGACGGCCGCCTTTGGCAGAACTACACACATGGGGACGGCTACTTGTGACTATATACACAGTCCTCTGAACTCAGAATTCGAAGGTTTATCACCTATCATCTATTATCTATGAATAAAAAACATAATGTTACCCCTACAATCTGTGCATATTTCAAGTTTATTGTTAAGTTAATATTTCCTTTTGAAAAACAATTTCATAAATATCCAGCAAAGACATCATCCGCCTTTAAAGTGTTAATCATTAACTGCATTAATAACGAGTACAGGAAATCAGTATTTCGTAAAAGATCAGGAAAACGTTCCCTCATTTATCTTTTGATTTCTTCGGTAATGCTGTATGATCATCAGAATGTATATATTTCCTTGTCTGGGGAGATTATAAAACGGCCTGACAGGCGGACTGACATTATCAGACTTTCTCGAGGTGTCCCGACCTTCACCGTCTCCAGACGTCTCTCCAGTGTCAGGAAGCAGAGATCTGCTTGGAGCTTGACAGGCGTAACAGGAGCGCCGGTGTCGCCGCCTGGCGGACACAGTGTCGCCCCCTGGCGGGCGGGCAGTGAGGTGTCATGGCGGCGGTGTTGGGGCCGACTCAACATGGCGGCTGACCACCCCGGTAATGAGACGCTATTTGAGCAGTTAGCGGTTACCATGACAACAGGAGTCACGTGAGGCGGAGGACCCGGATGAGGCTGACAGCTCACACCATTTGGTCACGTGGGAATTGATCTCTACCTGCCACCAGGGGGCCGGGAGAAGGGTCTTGTTCCTTCCTACAAGACCTCAGGGATGTCTGTACTCGAGGCAATTATACTCAGTCAGGGCAGTGGAGGTGGGGCTTGGAGTATCGCCTGATAAGTCTGATATGTCGATCCTGTTAAAAGTTGACGCCGCCCCAGACATGAGCTTTTCGTGGCAGTAATACCCACATCAGTACTAACAGTGCACATCTGAAATACAGAGGTGGAACCTTTCCTAAGTTTCCTCGAAGTCCTTGTTTTCTTTTTCAGTTCATATACTTTTTTCTTTGTGAAACAAAGAGATAATTATTTGGGCCTCATTAAGCATTCCTGCTCGTTACGGGCACTTTATAAAACGTCTCAGAAGGTCTGATTCGGCAGCCTTATCAGCCATAAAACATGTTCTGTCCAGATTGCGTTATTTGTTCAAAGCACGCTGTAGTGGCTGTTAAAGCATGCAGTATGTATTTTGGGTACAAAGCTACACCGCGTTCTACGCAATATGTACATAATTAGTACAACCCTCGCAGCGGTGTGTATTTACACTGACCTTGTGCATAGGTATAAGATAAGATTTGAATGTCTTTGTATGAATTCCTTCCAGAATAATGTAAAACACCCAAGTAAGTCTACACATACATTATCTCACCCCAGTATTTTTCTCCATTGGCTTAACGTTAAAAACTCATAGTCTACGGCTGTGAAGGTAGTGTACCCAATACTAATTGGGTGAGTTATATCATCAGTAAATGATGTTATACGGGGTAAGATCAAATCAGAAACCCACTTCATGAAAATTACTTGGTCCGCACTCGTTTGACTGCGTATTAATTCACGAAGCATAGCTGAGTGAATTACGTAGCGGCCAGACTCGGCGGGGTACGAACCACGTTATGTTCATCTGGTGAGTTTCCTTCTTAAAAGGCCGTTACGTAAACTGAAATCCTGTATTGATTACCTTTTATTGCACCCTTTACCCGTGATAAGAGTGCCGCCGAGTAACTCGCAGCCAGCTCGGCCCGTCAGAGCGCTGTGTATTGAGGTCGTGAGAAAGTGCCACCTGCACCAACTTCCCCACACGATAAATGAAGGTGACAATGAGCAACTCAACTGCCTCATTGTCCCAACCACTGCGGATTCCGGTTTTGCCAGCTCACAGACAATGCGGCAATATCTACGTCTAAATAAACTCACGGCTCACCGCCTCCAATCTGCGACAATGTGCCATTCACGGGGCATCTAATATCTCCCAGGATCCATCCCCATGCCTCTCCCCCTCCCCCACATCCCAACACCTTCCTAGCCAACCCACCAATCACAGCCATCGTACTACCTCTCCACGTCCATTTGAAAGCTCCTCCGTCAGTGTTACCTAAGGAGGGCGCTGATTGGTCAGTGCGGTTTATGCGCATGCGCATCGGCGGGGAAGTGGTTGGCGTGTGGAGGCGCGGACATGTCGGGGTGCCGGCCCGGGGGCGGGTGATGAAGGAGGCCGGGGGCGGAGCGGGGTCAGCCGGTCCGGCGACCGCCCCTCGCCCGACCCGCCCCTCGCCCGTCCCCCTCGCCCGACCCGCGCCCATCCCGGAGCCTGCCCCACGCCCACGTCGCGCCCGCCCCGCCTCTCCCCCTCGCCCGCCCCGCCCCGCCCCACCCCGCGCCTGAGCCCGCCCAATACCCAATACACCGAATGTATGATTTGGCTCAAAATTGATAGTTTTTCCAGCAATGAAAGCCATATGATTGTAGCCATATAAATTTATCGATTAAAAATCATTTTTTAAAACTTATTTTCTTGAAACACTAATAACCTGAATATTTCAGCTTTGCACCTGGCAGATTTGAATTCAGAAGATTTCCGCCGTTAAAGATCGTCAAAAAGCAAGCTTCACTCCTAAAATGACTTTCAACATTTCTAGAAAGATAAGGGGTCAGGAGGGGAAAATATGTATTGAAACGTGTTGAAAAGGTCTGATTTTTTATTTGATTTTTCCAAAAGAGGGTAAAATAAGTCTTAACACACAAAAAAAGAGAGAACCAACTCTTGTAATCCTTTTGGAGTTTTATGGCTTTGTATAGATTGACTTTGTTTGGCAATGGATAGGTCACATGTCAAATGTATCAAAGATATTGCAACAGAAAGAAACATGAAATAGTAGTAATAGACCAATGTGATCTACAATGCACACCAATGCACTATGATGACCTGATAAAACGGATTCATCGTAGGTTGTACTACGATATGGGCAGTCTGCATTGCAGCTCATCGGGAGGTCTTCTATCGTAGTTGGTGGACACCACCCTTTGAGGTACTTACCCTGTTGTGAGATTCCATTGATCTTCCGTGAACAGAAGACATGTTGCCAGCAAGTTCAAGATGTACTGGACCCATGAATTTCATGACAAATAACTAAAAGAGCAAAGCTCAGATTAAAAACAACGACATAAACAATGTCCCTCTTAGCTTGGCTTATGAAAAGTGCATCAACCGTGGATTGACAATACCAAGAATTGTTCGCTTGATGCGCACGTCAGTTGTCATGTCCTTTTATTAACTAACCTTTCAGGCTAGTTTAATGCAGCTTGAGGTCAGTTCAGCAGAACTAAACCTGATCGGATTAAACAAGTAGGCCTCAGACTATGGCATAAATACAGAGCAGAATCCGGTGGCAGTGGCAAGCTTAATGACCATTTAACAAAGCCCTGGGTGGGTATAAGCTATTTTATGAACCATCTAATACGGAGTTTCCTTACTTAATCCATAGAGATCGCTACTGAATAGAACAGGGAAAGCCGGTTTCTCTAGAAGAAGACGAAAATAAAGTCCCTGTTGTACAAAGTAGTGCGTGAGAAGATTGGAGGCTATTTTGCCTTTCCTTTGATTACTTATACTTGGAATGTTGAATAATAAATACATTATCATGATTTTGATCTGCATGGTCGTATTCTACATTCGAGGATATTGCATAGTGTTTATCTATTATCCACTGATTAAGGAGTCTCCGTACCTAACCTGATATAGGGAGTGTGTAATTCACCGGGCGGAGATTACTGGTGCTCGTAATCTCCCCCTTCAATACACATAGTGGAGATGACGGAAAAAAGTCCCGTGTATATAAAGTAGTGTGTGAGAAGATCTTCATTCACTTTATCTGTTCTTTGATAATTTAGATTTGCAGTGCTGAATAGGAAATAGGAAATAAACTTGTTTCAGATAAAAGTAGTCGTAATCTCTTTGGACTAGACTCTACGTAATACCCTCGCTAGGGTATTACTACGCGTGTATTCCTCGGAGATTACGGCTGCGTCTCTCTGAAACCAGTTGATATGAACACTGTATTGACAGGTTTCAGATACAAGTGGTCATAGGCCCCTAGGAGTTAACGTCCAGTATTATAGAATTACTATGTTGGCGCTCGTGTATGGGGGCCTTACGCCGAGGTTTGTTTCACGGCCGTACTCACCAAGGCCGTAGGCCGCGGTGAGTACGGCCGTGAAACAAACCGAGGTGTACGGACTCCATACACGAGCGCCAACGTCGTAATTCTATTATTATATATCTTAAAATGTATTCAAACATTCAGAATTTACCTTAATCGCCCATAGAACACCCCTCACTCGACAAGACAGTATCGCCAAAGACGTTGTGTACATTGTGATACATGCTGGATCTGTTACTATGGCGATTGCCTTGCTCACTCTCCGAACACATCCTCTGTTATGCCCATGCTTACCGAATCCCGACACTGGAACTAGGGTATCCAACGTAATTTGACGTTGACAACACGGAGCGTCGTAGTGGACTGTCAGGTCTTGTTGATATTGATTGACAACTGGACCGGCCACCTGTTGTTTCGTTTGGCAGTCTCCATACATCACTGGGTACTGCCGTACGTCTCTCTGCATGTACCTACGGGCAGTGTGTCGTGATGGATGGACTCCTCGCCTGCCGTGTGCTGGGGTGAGTAGTGCGGTGTGTAGTGTGGTGAGTAGTGTGGTGAGCAGTGTGTGGGCAGTGTGGTGAGTCGTGTGGTGAGCAGTAAGCAGTGTGGTGAGTAGTGTGGTGAGGAGTGGGGTGGGTAGTGCGGTGTGTAGTGTGGTGAGTAGTGTGGTGAGCAGTGTGTGGGCAGTGTTGTGAGTCGTGTGGTGAGCGGTGTGGTGAGTAGTGTGGTGAGTAGTGTGGTGAGTAGTGTGGTGAGCAGTGTGGTGAGTAGTGTGGTGAGTAGTGTGGTGAGCAGTGTGTGGGCAGTGTGGTGAGTAGTGTGGTGAGCGGTGTGGTGAGTAGTGTGGTGAGTAGTGTGGTGAGTAGTGTGGTGAGCAGTGTGGTGAGTAGTGTGGTGTGTAGTGTGGTGAGTAGTGTGGTGTGTAGTGTGGTGAGTAGTGTGGTGAGTAGTGTGGTGTGTAGTGTGGTGTGTAGTGTGGTGTGTAGTGTGGTGAGTAGTGTGGTGTGTAGTGTGGTGAGTAGTGTGGTGTGTAGTGTGGTGTGTAGTGTGGTGTGTAGTGTGGTGAGTAGTGTGGTGTGTAGTGTGGTGAGTAGTGTGGTGGGCAGTGGGGTGAGTAGTGTGGTGTGTAGTGTGGTGAGTAGTGTGGTGAGTAGTGTGGTGAGTAGTGTGGTGAGTAGTGTGGTGAGTAGTGTGGTGTGTAGTGTGGTGAGTAGTGTGGTGAGTAGTGTGGTGAGTAGTGTGGTGAGTAGTGTGGTGAGTAGTGTGGTGAGCAGTGTGGTGAGTAGTGTGGTGAGTAGTGTGGTGAGTAGTGTGGTGAGTAGTGTGGTGAGTAGTGTGGTGAGCAGTGTGGTGAGTAGTGTGGTGAGTAGTGTGGTGAGTAGTGTGGTGAGTAGTGTGGTGAGCAGTGTGGTGAGTAGTGTGGTGAGGAGTGTGGTGAGTAGTGTGGTGAGTAGTGGGGTGTGTAGTGTGGTGTGTAGTGTGGTGAGCAGTGTGGTGAGTAGTGTGGTGAGTAGTGTGGTGAGTAGTGGGGTGTGTAGTGTGGTGTGTAGTGTGGTGAGTAGTGTGGTGAGTAGTGTGGTGAGTAGTGTGGTGAGCAGTGTGGTGAGTAGTGGTGAGTAGTGTGGTGAGGAGTGTGGTGGGTAGTGTGGTGAGCGGTGTGGTGAGTAGTGGTGAGGAGTACAGTGAGCGGTGACGGCAGATTAGCAGTGAGCCTGCAGCTTCATGTCTGTGTACTCAAGCATGGCCTCGCTCAGCAGCACTCCGTCGCCGCCTACAAATATTGTCCCCGGTCTAATTACCAGACAAGGGGATTATCCTATAATCGGGTATTATATTGAGAACGAGGACTCGGGGAGTGAGGCTTGGGAGATACTTTTAATTACTTTTTTAAATGGGTAACCAGCTTTGGATTCTAAAAAGGAACTGCATGGAGATCCATAGCCGCTGAAAATATGCCATGAGTGTTGGTTGAGAAGTAATCACACAGGGCAAAGCTGAGTGAGATTACGTGCGAACCAAAATGAATGGCGTATTTCCAGTAGATACAGAGCGAGTAAGGTTCAGACCCATCTCACTGACTGATTGGCTAATGTTTGTGATGCTAATGCCCATCGAGTATTTAATTTGGCAATACTCCTTAACATCAAACAAAGAGAGAATATATTGAACCTCATTCCCACCAATGAAGAGTTTTCTTCGAAGCAGGAAATTCCACATGGAAATATTTCCTCTTTATCATGACCCAACTGACATCCCTGTCATCCTACGCGGGATTTACACGTAGAGACTTCTGGCCCTGAGACGGGAGTACTTCACAGCTTTCCCCAGTCTCAGGCAATTCTCCTGTGGTACACAAATCTCAGCGCAAGATGCCGTTTTTGCTTTTCGTAATCTTAATGATTCAAGGTGGATTCACATGGAAGGACACATCTGGTACATAGTCTGATATCTGGTGGGAGTTTGTACCTCGTTAGGGGGAATTGTCGCCGGCGATGGCAGGAAAAAATGCTTGTCTCAGGGAAATGGCACCCTACAATCCAGTAAAGGGTCTCAGCTGGATTAGTCTCAGACAAACACCCTGTAAGGTACATGAATCCCACCGTGTAAATTCCACTTAAAATCAAAACCTATTTGGGTGGTTATCATCCCCGATAATTGCAGGGGAAAATACTTGTCTCAAGGAAATGGAACCCCACCATTAAGACGAAGAGATTGTGTTGCAGTAGAAAATCACAACAGGATTTGAGAAATGCCCTGTGAGGTACATGAATCCCGACGTCTGAATTCTACTGAAGCTCAACTACAATGGGTAAAAGCCCTGATGCTGTATAGGCCGTTCCAAACCAGAACCCCGTTGGTTGGCCAGGAAAAAATATTTAATAAAAACCATGCTGATTACTCATTGAGGATCTGACGGATTTGGATTTCATATGATAAAAATCGACAGATAAACAGAGCTTGATTTGTCACTAATTGCAGTAATTAAATTGTAATCATTCTAATCATTTGCACCAAGAAAATTGCTCAGACTCATTTTCTTCACGTTTTTTGTGTGCAAAATCTGGCATTTTCATAAATGCGGGAAATTGAACAGAAATGGAAATGCAGTTTAATTTTCACATTGTTAACAAGCAAATCAATCAATGAATCATTCACTTTCCAGTGTTGCAAATTCTCATGAATTTGCTGCTATTAGAACTTACACACTGAAGTTGGAAAGCGAAAAAAGACTCACGAATATCCATAGGACATGTTGATAGAAAAAATGCCAATAAATCTACAATAACGATATTCATGCTCTCTGTAACGTTAGTTCTGCTTATTGTAATGCAATATGTTCTCCCGAATCGAGATGTCACCTGAGCTTCCATTCAAAAGTTAAAAGCAGCACAAATGATGCAAAGTGTACTAACTTTAGATTATAAATCCCCTTCATTCGACAGGATGTCAGAGTTCAGGGAAATCCCTGAAATCAGGGTTTTTATAAAACCCAAAGATATTGTCCTCACTGTCCAAATGCCTCAATAGAACCTGTGTATGTCAACTCCATATTGTCTCAGGAGCCCCATATACCCGATTTTCCGAGAAATGTGTGCTTTTTTTTATAACTTCCATGATTTTCAGGGTTTTTCATGACAAGCTCGCCATTGATAATACATTGACGAAAATCCCTGAAATCTCGGAAACCCTTGCACTGTTACCATACGAACCACTGCATAGCTAACAACAGGAACCAACTTCATGCTACAATCTCCAATACACATATTTGGTTTAACATCAATGGGACATTGAAAGTAGGGCTTTGCCTGGAGAGCACGGACTGTAGTACCAGGCCTACTCACCAGGAAACACAGTTTTCATCGGTTTGGAGTTCCCAGTAAGCTTGTTTACTGTAGTCTGTGGGGGTGGGTGGGGGGTGGTGGTGGTTGTCAAAGCAAATAACATCAGGGGTTTTCTTCCAGGGCTGCTGACATCGGTGATTGTACTGAGCATCACTCATGCACGAGGTGAAACGGGCAAATTACGAATCAAGGTATCTGCCCGTCTCCCTAATCCACTTCATTCCACTGGACGTGGCGCTGCGCACTAACGCCGACTAGCTTTAAATGCTGTCGTGAAAGGGAAAGGAAGTTCACACGGAACAGAAGCCAGAAGAAGAAGTAATATAAGGAGGTGTGGGGAAAGCTCCTGCAGTAAGACTAAAAAACATCGTTTCCATGGGCCAAGGAAAATAACACTCACTTTAAGAGTCACTCTAAAAGTCAGTAGCACCAACTATATGTCGGTATCAATTAATCATTGCGGGTACAGTGTGGTACTGTCTCTGTTGTAGTTTCTGGGTCCGTACCGATTTATGTCTCACATTAGAAATCAAAGCAGTCAGTGTATGAGAAAATCTGTCAGTGGTGGCCTCGTTGCGTAATATACCAAATTGATTGGTGAGTATTCGTTATGGGCTCTAGACTGCAGATTGGTGCTGAATAATCGGTCAATGGAAACGGGCTCTAAAAGCATATTGGACAATTTTCTGTGAAAATAAAAAAAACATGTCATATTCTTGAAAATTGAATATGGTGGTCTCAAAGTGTTGTGGAACACAACTTGAAAATCGGGGTTCACTGTGCTAGATTTTTACTGAGAGATCAATACTACAATAATATGATAATAGAATATATAGAAATGATAAATAGGTGTTTTTACCATCGTAAAACCCATGTCATTATCTTCAAATTCAGTTTTCGTCACAGAATATAGGCAAGACTTAGATCTTGCTCAAGTTGTTTGGAATAAAATACAAGGAACTAATTTGAATGGTGAATGTGAATATCTAAAGACCACCAGGTGGCACCACTGAGAGTTGTAGACTATGTCTATAAGAGGACAGCGGTCTATGTGATAACACCATCACGAAGCAGGGCCACGCAGGGAGGACAGCACGAGAACGAGTCAGAGAGAAACAGAACCCAGGGGAGGGAGACGTAATAGACACACGTAGCCCTCTTTGTGATTACCGTAGCCATGGTAACCATGTGGCGTCACATGTTATGAGGCGTACCTGTATTATCCTAATCACCCTATTATGTACGAGACATGCGCAGACAATTACCCTGGAATGTGGACGACAACAGAACAGCAGAAGTCGCATATTGCCATCGACCATGTTCACAAGGTCATGGAATACAGATGGTCACAACGTGCTGGAGACCTAGATTTAGATCGTTATTACACGAGTTATTCGCTGCTTTAGAATTATAAATATCTTTCAAATTTGATAAGTCTAGGAAACGGCCAAGTAAGACATTTTATCATACACCATTGTTGAATACTTTCTGACCTCTGCTTCCTATTTAATACAATTCATGTACGGCCTACTGTGCCGTATGCTGTTATGCAGACCAGATCTGTGTGCCCAAATCAGACTCCGAATACGATTAAAGGTAGATTCTTATGAATATAAAATATTTCAAGATGTATTATTAAGGGAAAACAGACAAGGCTAAAATAGGTTGACCGTATTCATACGTCAATATGCTTGATGCCTATTGCATCAGGATTTTTCTGATAAATATTCCCACGCAAATAGTTGATGTACGAAGATAGTAAGCCAGTTTCTGTACATAAATTATGTTGCGTTTGAACCGTGGGCATGTCCGGGATGACCAGTGGGCGTGGCCAGGATGACCAGTGGGCGTGGCCAGGATAAACAGTGGGCGTGGCCAGGATGAACAGTGGGCGTGGCCGGGGTGAGCAGTGGGCGTGTTCAGGATGAACAGTGGGCGTGTCCAGGATGAATAGTGGGCGTGTCCAGGATGAACAGTGGGCGTGTTCAAGAGAGCAGTGGGCATGGCCGGGATGAACAGTTGGTGTGTTCAGGAGAGCAGTGGGAGTGTCCGGGGTGAGAACTGGGCATGTCCAGGATGAACAGTGGGCGTGTCTGGGTGAGCAGTGGGCGTGTCCGGGGTGAGCAGTGGGCGTGTCTGGGTGAGCAGTAGGCGTGTCCGGGGTGAGCAGAGGGCGTGTCCGGGGTGAGCAGTGGGCGTGTCTGGGTGAGCAGTGGGCGTGTCTGGGGTGAGCAGTGGGCGTGTCCGGGATGACCGGTGGCTAGCGCACTGGAGCAGGCCTGAGTGGCCATACAGGGAGATTGGACGGGAGGGTCAGGTCCCCACGTATCAGTCTCCCCATCGGGAAACGCCGAATCTCTCACAGGTCGACGACGTGCGCGCCCCCAGCGGCGGCTGACCCCTGCCCGCCTCCCTCCCGCACGCCCCCTGGCGGCGAGGTCTGGCGGCGTCTGGTTTTCTGCGCGCGGGACAAATTGAAGGTTAACGTGGGCGCGGGTTGGGGCTCCGGGCTCCGGGCTGCTGGTTCGTGGCTCTCGAGGCATCGGGCTATGGAGTGCAGTTAGGATTAGAAGGACGCGTTATGTAGGTCATGGGGGAGGAATGTTTATATGTCTGGCTCCTACAGGAAGGGGAAGTCGTAGCGGATGTGGGATGTGCAATACGCAGGAGGCTGACATGGTGACCCTGTTATCGTAACCTGCTATAAACGTCATTAGGCTTAACATTACGAACTCGTTCTCAACGGGCTTGCGAGTACGGTAACTCATACTCAACGGGTTATAAAGAGATGAATACTTCCAGGCTAAGATAAAATCAGAAACACATTCTTTGGAGTGCCTCAGAATATTCACTTGGCTATCGCCTCGTTCATATTACTGCGCACTCCAAACTCGATGGCGAACGAGGACACAGACCAAAGACTCATCAGTTTCTTTCTTAGTATTTTCCCTATAGACTGAACATTGGAAACTCGTACTCAACACCCGTAAAGTATTGCTCAATGGGGAAAAATGTTAGCAAATTAGTCAATGATAGGGGTAGGATAGAATCTGAACCGAACTCGAACCATAACCACTGAAAATATGCCATTCATTTTGGTTTGCTGTGTTATCTGATTCGGCTTTACCTCGAGAAATTGCTTCATAACCAAAACTCATGGCATATATTCAGCAGCCACGGATCTCGATGCAGTTCCCTTTTTACATGTGGCAGAAGAGGTGTGGAGCAGAGGCTGGGAGCGCGATGTTCCTGCCGCCGACCATTCACTTAGTGACTGGGCATCTGGGAGTATTGAGTTAGTCACTGAAAGTAAGCCTGCACAGACCATAATGTGATGACTGAATCAATGGGCTGGCGGCCGGCCGGGGCACCGTCCACCCGATAGTCTCACTCCGGGTCTGGACGCTGCGAGCGCTGCGCATCGTCAAGCCGGGCCCAGAGAGCAGCTCGCTCGTCAGGTCAGGGGTCAGAGGTCAGAGGTCGGCGGAGGCTGGTGTGGCCGTCCCTGTCTCCTAGTGCGCGGGATTCTGGTTCGTTTTCAGCTGATCCTTATTCAGCTTCGTCTCCTGCTGACCCTTTCTTATATTCATTTTTTTAATACTATATTTACCCTGAGTGATATATCGATGTGTGACACTGTTTTGGCTATATCTCTCAGTGTATAGTAAAGATTTCTTCATCTTACATTTGTGTGAACTCTTACAACTTTTGGTCATCTAGTGACCGTACAATGTAGTTTGGTACAATTGATCATTTTTGTAGCGAACACCTAAATAGATTACATAAGGATCAAGTGTATCTATAAACACAACAGTTCAATAAGATAGCTATAGATTCATCACAGTTCTGTATTTTGCTATCAAATCAATATAACTCTTAATTGTAATCCATGTCAAGGTAACGATAATAAGGTCGAGCTTCTCCTCTTTCGGACAATCTGTTCTGGTTTGTTTTCTGCTGATCCTTATTCTGCTTTTGCGTCATTTTCTTCTCCTTGTTCTTCATGCTGTCTTGCTACACTCCTACTTGCTGTTCTACTGGATACACTATTGCTCATTGCTGGCAGCCAACTTTTTACTACCTGCTGCTGTAATTAGTCAGGCCAGACCTCCGACTTATCATACACCTGTGCACATTGTTCTTATACTGACTGACCTCTGCTACTGATATTGTAAAAGTCATACGTCTACTGTGCCGTAAGCTGTGATACGGACCAGCTCTGCGTGCCCAAATTAGACTTGAGGTAAATTCTTGTGGAGTTCATACATTTTCAAGGTGTATGTTAAAGGGAAAACAGACCAGGCTATTTTTCTGCCTTCTGAACCTACATTGAAAAAGATTACCTGGTTCGAGGTGCACACCAAATACACTACTGAATCATACCAAGCCCTTACCCGTAACAGTGTGGAGACAGAGGTGGCGGCCAATCTCCCTTCTCCCGTGCATCTGACTGACCGCCGCCTATTAAGTGACCTTGAACCTACTGCCCTCCACCTCACTGATCAACCTTGGACTGGCCGGCCCACGCTCGCCAAGGTCCCCACCTCCCCACACCCTCAACTCACACACCGCTCGACGCGTGTTGGTGATATGGAGGGGTGGGTCTGTTAGAGGTGGGGCATGGTTAATACTGCTAGAGTCTACCAGCTGGAGAATGTCCTCCTCCTCCTCCTCCTCCTCACTACCTATAACCGTGTTTCCGTTGGTCGATGAAAAGGGCACCAACGTTTTGAGTTACCCTAAAGGTCGGTGGAGGTACTGACGTTATGTCGGTATCAATTGATCGGTAAACCCTCGTTTCCATTAGCCGACTATTTGGCACCAATCCACAAAAGTCGGGAACCACCGATATATTTTTCGGGTATACATGAGCCAGTTCGGTGAATGCAAACGAGACCTGCAGAAAGTCTGTGTGTAGCTGGAAAATATGGTAGAAACAGCCCTACAATGCACCCTCACCGATAGATTTATACCGACATATAGTCGATGCCACCACTGAGAGACCTTTAGGATAACTGGAATAATCTCCGCCATTTTCGTCGGCCAATGGAAGCGCGGTTTAAGCGTGCAGTGTATGCCTCGTTTCTATTGCACTTTCTGAGTCTGTACCCAAAGCCTTTTGATTCTGTCAGTCTATGAGAAAAGCGATGGCCTTGTTGCGTAATCTATGCCAAATTAATTGGTGAGCATTCGCTGCAAGTCTCGTTTCGATTCACTGAACTGGCGCTGGTATACCTGAAAAATCTATCGGTGGTTCCCGACTGTAGATCGGTGCCGAATAATCAGTACATGGAAACGGGCTTCATAATATAGACTATGACACGTTCTGTGGTGTGCACGCGCTGTGGTGTGTAGCTGCATATGGGAAATCAATAAGAGGCAGAAAGCAGACTGTGGAATGTTAAAAAATAACACCCACCTCCGGGAAAGCATTGCCGGGCTTGTACTTCTAATCCCTGAACATACACCAGGTTTTAACCGTACACCCTCTGCCGCCGATCCCCCCCAACCATAGACCTCCGAATACACTACAATTAGAAATGGTAAAATCGTGGTGTATCGGGAGGTCCCTGAAACTTCTAATCGTAGCCTGCCGGTGTGTATCCTAGTACGTCAGAACACCATGGGCCATACAAAGTACCAAGTATTTATCATGTATGTGATAAATACTTGGTAAAATTGATGACAAAAAGAACCTCTGCTTTCCGTATCGGTTCATCTAATCGTCAATTTACCGCGTATTTATCACATACAGTCGGAGTAAGCCTGTTTCCGTATATTGCGACCTCCTCAGTGTGTATGTCGGAGGGAGGTTGGGCGCCGTGTTGGGGAGGCGCCGTGTGGTGAGGGGTGGGAACAGACGCACCTGCTCCGGGCCGCTTACAAGCCTCCAGACAGGCCTTCACTCGTGTTCCCCGCCACCGACACCAAACAGCCCCTCATAACACACCACCAGACCGCGGTGAGACATCGGGACATGCCGCCTGCAGAAAGCGAGCCGCACTGCATTAAATCCCACTGAGGCAATCAATGTGCACAAAAAACGCGTTATTTGTGTTGTTTTTAAGTACGAGCCACTTTAGGCTTTTCTAAGATGCATATGAATAATACAAGAGCGACTTAAAGCTGTTTACTGTGTTGGGTTGATGTTCTAGCTCGATGAACGAAGCTGTAACGATGCCTGGCTATTAGCATTGAGAACATGAGAAATATGTCAAATGAGAATTCCCACCGGTAAATAACATTAAACACCTCTTATTGCTGCTTGGAAGAACGACATGTATAACTGTCGAATGAAAAAAAGTTATATAAAAAGATGAATGGCCTTATTTGTGAGCCAACTACCCTTGTCCTTGTCTTCGCGAAGTAGAATTATAGCTCTTGAGGTACTTCAGGCGTATTGTGGGTTTCGACGCCAGTAAACTCAATCAATAAACGGTATCTATTCATGTATTGGTGCTGGTAAAGAATGGTCTTAGTGCATCTTACAGCGGCATTGACCTCCGGTGCCAGCGATGATGAAGATGTAATGCTCCAACTGGGTATGCAGGGATACCACTTTTCAATATTTCCATTGAAATTCATGTTTTTATTTTCATAAAAAAAATAATAAATAATAAAAAAAAAAATCAAAAAAAAATCCACGTGTGATATTGATATACCAACAGCTTATGTACCCAATTGAACCACAGCTCATGATCCCTCGCTGAACCTCCCCCTGACCCATGTAAAACTTGACTTTCCCTTGTTTCCCCACTGTAATGCGTATGTAATAAACCCTGTATTGCAATGAAAAATATTTCAACGGTTTTTTTCTTACCCCGATTGGCAGCCGTGGGGCATGAAAGTAGTCCCATAAACCGTAGAATATCGCACCAAACTTTAGGAAATTAACTGGAACCCCTAATGATTAAAAGGTCGTCCTTCGTACCCAAGAAATGTTTCATTTAAACCGTGCACCCACTGCGCTCCCGATACACGCCGATAGGCCTTATGATTGACTTCCCGATTCAAATGAAGATTTGATTCATTGGCCAAAGTGTTAAGTATTTCTAATCGGAGTGTATCGGGAGGTCTATCGTGGTGAATCGACGTCAGTGGGTGCACGCTTTTAAGGAGAACCAGACTATTTTTACATGCAACATTTCAGCCTTTTTGTCATAAGCATTGAACGACTATATTACAATCCGTCTATGATGAAACCACTATTTCATTCTTGTGCATGTCATGCACAAAACTACGACCAAGGATACTACAAGCATTTAGCTATTGCGATATCAAAAGGGAACTGCATCGAGATCAGTAACCGATGAAAATACACCGTGAGTTTTGGTTGCGGATTAATCTCACAAGGCAAAGCCGAGTGAAATTACGTACTAAACTAAGAGGAATAACATATTTTCAATGGCTATGATTTGATTGCGGTTCATATTTTATCTCACCCCTATCACTGACCAATTGGCTCATATATCATTCCCCCATTTTTTTAATACTCCATGGGCATTGAGTACGAGTTCCCAATGATAAGTCTATGGGGAAATACTTGGGGTTATATAAACTATACTTCTAGCACATATATGTGTATGATCATCAGATCCATAGTGGGCCCAGTCGCATTTGAGGTAAGTCCTTCATGGCCAGTAGATGTTCTTCGCTCAATGGGACAGAAAAAATGATATGAAGGACGACAGTCTCTGCGCCATTGTCGCGAGAGGGAGAAGGAATCAATGCGCCATTTAACAGTTCTGTATAGATCCCCCGGTGAGATCTATGCTAACGGCTGTGCTTCTAGAAGTGGACGTCTGGGTGGTCGTAGGGGGGGGGGGGGCGAGGATACATCCAGGGAGTACAGAGTTTTAACCTTTTTACATTATCACTTGAGAACTTTATTCGGGTTACATATCCGAACTCGGCAATATGTCGTTCTTCCTTTCGCCCTCTCTGGTGTCTTATAGTAATACATGCACAATATTAGCATGGTTTTGATCTGAGTGGCCGTATTCTCCTCGTAATTGACACGTATTATATGGCGGAGTATTCATGTAGAACTGCATTCAGAATCGTATAAATACACAATACTCCACAGGTTTGGATGGTCCGTAATCGTCATCGAGGCTAAGCCAAGTGATGACTACGGCCTATCCCAACGAGTGGAGTATTGTGTATCAGAAAAATTTAAATTACTTTGCAAAGCCAGTTGAATAATAGCTTTTGACGTCATGTCCTATTCACTCCGCCACGACCGTGGCGTAGTATTGTCACTTTACCGGGATGATCGTCGGGTATTTTTTTCTAACGTTAGTCCTATGGCTAAATTTGTACCAGGGGTGAGATAATGTGCAGCGCCAACTATGTGTGAAAGCGGTTCACTATGGGGTAGGTCCAGTAGAGAAGGGCGGGACAGGGGTTGCTGGGGCTCCAGGGGCATGATGACCTCCCGTGATAGAGGTATTACCCTCAGATCCCTCCAGGAGACCCCGAGTCCCGCCCGATCCCCGCGCCTTACCGGAGGCCGCCCGGGAGCCGCCCCGCGCCCGGAGCCGCGCCGACGGGTTGATCCGCACGTGATAGCAGGTGCCCTCTGACCCCTGCTTACATACTGCAGTGACACCTGGTGGGCGCGGCGCGGGCGGCGGGGGCAGGTACGGGACACGCCGGGATCGCCGACAAGCCCGCGCCGTCTCCAGGCAAGCCCGGGGGATGAGGAGGATCTAGACCCGCCGTGTACGCTCGGCACCGACCCTGATCGACCTTGATCCCCGTCTTGTGGAGTTACTGGAGCTATCAGTTCATGGATCATCCTATCAGCTTTACAGGGATCCTACTTTATTATCCATCGTATACAAAGTACCCATTCAGAATGTATGGGGACTCGGTAAACCAATACCCATTGTTTAAAAACGGTCAGATACCACGATCATATGGTATGCAGATTTCAAATCCTTTGTATAATGTCTCAAGGCCATTGTATACGGGAAAATAGTCCCTTTCTGCTCTCGAGAAATAGTCCCTATTGATATACCCTTTAATATGGACATTCCCGGCTCTAATGTATTGGAGAAGATGGATAATAAATACCAAAAAAACGATGGTTTTGTGGACGGGAGGCTCTGTAAACCACTCGAGGTCGACGTCGTAATACATTCGCTGATGCACGTATATCACTACACGTCAACCTCTCATGGCTGCTTATCCACAAAGCCATCGGTTATTGTCTATGTCCTGTGACCTCCGACCCGTTTGGGGATCCTGTGTACCGCGTAATTTGTGTTTCCAACCATGTTCGTGCGCACACAGATTTGCTAATCTGAACAAACTCTATTAAATCCCTGATATGTTAGAATTAGCCTTAAACTCTTACTAAGCACTCAAAATATTTCCTTAGAAAGGTATATCTTTTCATTTCCCAGATTAAGTATACACTGTTGTATACTATTTAGAAAAGAAAGGAAAAAGAGAAGGGAGCAGCGGACCTGAACTCTACTAATCATGGGATTGCCTGAACTCCATCGGGATGTATTGCTTGAGACGAGGCTGTATACTTCTATACCATATCACTGCACCCTCCTTCGGGATGTATTTCTCCAATAAGGGAAAGAAAACTCCTCGCTTGATGTACTAGTCTCAAGTTTAATTTTTCAAATGTTAGACTCCATGAAATAAAGCTGCTTTCAAAATTTGAATAGAAAACTTCCCTTTAATAAGGGACTTCCCTTTCGATAAAGAATGAAGTATCCTTTTGCACCGTCAGCAGTAGATATTGCGCTTTACAATGTAGCGGAAGATTATAAGGCAGGGGAAGTAAAATGTCCAGAACAGTCAAGAATACCAAAATTAAAGTAGATGATAAAAGTAATGGATGAAATCAGAACCGTTCTAAAGAATAGCTTCTTTGTACAAATTTCTAGAATTGAAATCGCCCAAAGCAAATTGATATCTTTTACCCATTCACTTTTTTTTAAATTTTTTTTTTATCGCACATTAGATTTTCTATCCAGTAGATTATATTGGCCAGTATAGCGATATCTAAAAGGTTGTCCGTCACAGACAGTATATAGTAATATAGCATATCAAAAAATCATCTACGCTAATCTACTGACTTTTATGACTATCGTGACCATCTGCAAGGGCGCACTAGATGTTTTGGCCAAACGTGGCCGCCATGGTCGCTGTGGTCCAGTGTAAACCCAGCATTATTAATGTTAAACGAACTTGTCACCTGCTGCTTCCTTGTAGTGTAGTGTACGCAAGTATAATGCATTTTGAACAACCCCCTCCCCGACGTCAATGAAAACAGCACATACATCTTTTCTCATACAGACTTTATACTTATTCTCCTCGAGCCTCTACTTTAAGGGGGGACACTCTCGGCTAAGTAAGTAGCTGCCGATGGCTGGTCAGAGATGAGGGCAGTCCCGGTGATATAAGCCGTCCACAGACGGTCCCTCTGAGATCCCCGTGGCCATGGCGCAGGGTATGAACATCAACTTGTACCCTGTTAGTGTAGAAGCACTCTCGACACTTTAATGGGGGCGGGGAAAGAGGAGCACCTTCAGGGCCTGGTTTATAAATGGCTGTGAGAGGTGTGCGTGTTTTAGGCCGGTCTTTATGGAGCATCCCCCTCCTCCTCGCGGTGTCTGGGCGGGCGGGTCGCAGGTGTGTGTAGGTGTGGGCGGGTCGCATGTGGTCGCCGGTGTATGTAGGTGTGGGGAGGTGGCAGTGGTCGCCGGCCGGAGTCTGCCAGTTTACAGCTCACTTTATGAGCTCATTCCCGCCAGCCTGCACTCAGACCTGCCAGTCGTGTAGCTTACCCCTTTAACGGCATGGCCCTCAAGCGCAGCCACAAAAACAGTCATGGCCTTCTGTCTCATTAACATAAAGCGCGGAGTCCACCGAGTGACCGATCTATGTAAAACTCGCTGTGTTCCCGGCCCTGTTAGTTCCCAAACAGGGCCGGGCTGCTCACTACACTGCACACCATCGGGTCGTCATTTTTAACTGCACACACTTTGGCATGTATGTATAAGGGCAATTTAGAATCAATAAATGTATACCCATATGTCGCTTACATTGTAACTGTGTATTTAGAGGTAGTTTTCCAGTGGAGCTTGGCTGCTTCTCAAGTCCAGCCATCATTGAAGCTGGTCCTCTAACTGGACAGTATGATACACCAGTTACCAGCAGTGACCGGAAGTAGCCACAGTTCAATCAAAATGGCTGAAGCATTGTAAATGGCCTCACATGGGAGTAACATAACCGGGAATTTACCTTCATATGAAATAAAAACACTTGTGGACAACGGATTTACTCATGTTTATTAATTCTTCAACTTAAGAAGCCTCAATTTGCCTCAACTGACCAACATCAAGGTAAGTTTGGGAAACTTGAGAAACCCCCGCCTGTTAACATAGGACAGCTGTTCATCCCTAAATGGAGATTAGGGGTGAATACTTTACCGATGCTAAAACCTGCCGAAATGGAAAATCCGGATCGGTGAAAATCGTATAAGCATGGCTGGCGGTGGAAGCGCCCAATTTTGTTCTGTTAGTTTCAAGCGCTAATGCGATTCACCATGTAAAGATATCATATGATATACTTCTGTGACTTTTGCTGAAATGCAGCTGGTCTCCTCACAGTTATTGTCTGGACACATGGCCTGCACACAGACATCTGAATAACACCTCGCCCTCCGTACAGCAGTGCGCGCTCTAAACCCGGCCTTCTCCCCATTTCGTATTTCTGTTACATTTCCTGCCTTTTAGGCAGGCTCCTGGCGTTCTCAATAAGAGGAGAAAGTGCTGCCCGCCCCTCTACTTCAACTCCACAACCAGATGAAGTCGTTATCCATCCAACTCGGCGGTTCTCGGCGGCTCTCGGCTGCTTCCGGCGCCGAGTGGCTTTGTTTGCCGTCATTGGAGGCAATCGTCGAACCAAAGTCCTGGTTAGCGTCGCCATTCCCGCCGACACAATAGCCTGACTACTTTCCAATTCCCCCGGAAAATGACTGGAGATGACGCCCCTCCGGGCGCCGGGGCTCGCTCGCCCACCGCCGCCAATGTACACAACAACTGATGATGTCATTAAGAGCCTTTGTCCCCACTTTGCATGACGTGTGATGGGGTTCCCCGCGCGGTGCCCTCTGGACACAAGCGCGTTATGATGACCTTTGACCTGGGTACTAATGCGTATGGAAGAGATATAGACTGAAATAAACTATGTATTCATAAGAGCACCCCAAGATTTGTAAATAATTATCAAGATCAACAAAATTTCATATGATTGTTTATATGGTGTGAGTTGTCTTCGCGGAATGATATTACGAGGCAGAACTGGGTGATATCTGTAGCAGAAGACAAAGAAGGTGAGGTAAACAATTATCTGAAATTGAGTGACGTTTGGATTTTATCCAACCCTGTCACATGTTTTTAACTCATATGTCACCTGTGGCATATACATATTTAATGGCATAACCGTGACATACAGTCACCCAATGTTAAGTCTATGTACAGTTATATGAGGAGTAGGATAGATTTTAGTCTATGAATAGAAGAATTATGGTACTAGTGTGAAGAATTGAATCTTTGCATCAAAATACGGGGTCATCCAGAGTAGTGATGTATTCAGAAATATTGGGAATGGAAAGTATTTTTCTAGGTGTGAAGAATTTAGTATCCATCCATCACCATCAAGAAGACATTCCGAGACATCTCAGCTCAGATGTAAGAATTTATACTAGATAATAAGTTATAGCTTTAAAGAATACTATCTCTGCCCAGGCCGTGCAGTACACTATAATTACTGCACACGTATGCAGAACAATATTTATGCTGCATGCCTGAGAATGTGAAGTGAAGTAAGTGCACTGGTGTATAATTAACATAAAGCTAGACTGAAGGAAAAAGGCCAAGCCTACAGCCGTAGTAACAACTAGGAAGAAGGATGAGCCGTATGCAAGCCAATCCGGTATACAGTGACAGGCTATGGGTCACTGATTAGACGAACGGCAGAGAAAATCAGGGAAATAGCTTCCATGCATAGAGAAGGAGCGTTATGAGGTGCGGCACACGCTCAACTATGATGCATAGAGTCGGCATAATAGACGTTCAGTTCGCTGCACACACAAACCCTTCACTATCTGCAGGCCAGGCGTGTAGACCGGGTAAAGGTGCAGAGGACCAGTATGTCTAAAAGTATCTTAAATGAGTGATTAATGCCGGAACCTGCCAAAGTGGAGAACGGGCGGGATGGTGAAAAGGTCATAGAAATTCGGATAAGCGTTGATGGTGGTGGAAGTGTGCATAACGTTTTCTGATAGTTTTTGGCACTAGTCTAGTTTCCAGCTGATCCAAAGGCAGGTGTAGAACTGGAAGGGCATACATATAGCAGGAATACTGACTGGACAGTCAATCTTTGCTTTGTTACGAACTCACAGATACTTGCCCCGACGCCGTTTTTTCGGGTCCATGAGTGAGTAATAACTCACAGATTAAGCGCCTGGTCTTGTTTTCTCTTCATTATACGTCTTCAAATGCTTTGAATTCATAAAACATTGCCTTATTGGCAATTCAAAGCCAATTTTGGCAATAGGCAGAGGTCAGTAAGTGAAAGAAAAATGTACGCAGGGTGTATGATATTGACTGGTCTCAGATATAAGTGGTTCCAAGAAGTTGTTGCGCAGTAATATCTGAGACAACATCGAGGGGAATACAACCACTTTTATCTAAAACCAGTCTATATTATATTCATCATCCACCCTTTCCTGACAAGTGGCGTACCGATATTAGTTCATTTCAGATATGCACTATTTTCAGTACGCACTATTTTTCTGTGTGCACGCTTTATCGGAACCCAGAGCATACAACATATCTGTATGCTCCAGGTATGGTAATACACACTTCCTATGTTATTCCTATAGACACTTTCTATTAGGTGGATACTACATTGATGTACAGACATGATAAATGTTGAGAATTGACGGACAGGGAAGCAGGCAGGCCAACAAGCAGCACATCGGGGTCGTTGTGCTGCCCTCTCCCTCTCAGGTCGACGCCGGAACTCGACACGCATGCACTCAGTCGCGACAAACGTGTTTTCCAGCTGGACGACGGAAAAGTCTGAATGCATGATGAATGCACGATGTGCGAACGTGGAGTGAGCGGAGGGTGACCACGTAGAAGAAACAACAGGCCTTCAACACGGATAAAACCCCGGGGCTCCTGAGAGTGGACTGCATCGCTTGTCGAAAGGTTCGGGAAGGCTGAGAGTTGCCGGCAGCCATTCGGAAGGATTCACGGCCGATGCGCGCGTGTATCTGTTCGGAACGTCTCGGGTTCGTACGAGGCTCTTCAGATTTATCACCCACCTAATGCAAAGTGACCATAGAAAACACATAGGGAGGGTGTATGGACATACCTAGACTTGCTCAAGTCTTTGATTATGAACATTCATTAAATGATAAACACAATCAGAATAAAGTCCATTATAGTATGTATCCTTCTCTGACTGGTCCCTGGACTGGTCCATGAATCCAGTATCCCAGCAAGAAGGCTAGCCATTTATCTCACCCCTGGTACAAGTTTAGCCATAAGAATAACATTAGAAAAAAATACTCAACGATCACCCCCGTAAAGTGACAACACTACGCCACGGCCGTGGCGTAGTGGATTTGCTAAGTCTTTTCTAATTATTGTGATAGTTTGATGATATTTAATTTGATAAAAAGGGGTGAGATAAATCCAGAACCGCACTCCAATCATAAATAGACACAACTCCACGAGTTTTGTCTATTTATACGATTCTCGATGCAGTTCTATATAAATGATGCAGGGACTGGAGCCAGTCTAGGGCATACCCAAAGGATACGGATATGTTGTATTCTCCGGGGGCCAATGCAAAAAAAATAGTGCGTACGGAAAAATTGTGCCCAACTAAAGCGAACTGATATCGACATACCACTTGTCCAGAAAAGGTGGATGGTAAATACAATATAGACTGGTTTCAGATAAAGGCTTCTAGGCTGATCGGATCCAGTCTGTTTGGGCCCACTCGTAGTGATTCGGGCCTGCTCGGGCCTTCTCGGAGCTGCTCGGAGCCGCTCGTCACTCGGTCCTAACTTGATTTGTCGGGGCTGACAGTGGGCGCCGCTCGGACACAATAATTCAATCAACCAACAATTTACATCAATCGATCCCACGCTGGATTAGCGTACACTTCAATCACTGACGTCATCCGGGGGCATCCGAAGAGTTTATCCAATCAGGTTGCGCGATACATCGCGGCGATCAATGACGTCATTTTTGCAGCGGCGGGTGGAAAGGGTTATCCAATCAGGTTGCGCGAGACAGTGGGCGTCGCGGTCGGTGTTCGCGCCATTTACCGGCGGCGGCCAGGAGCCCTGTAGGCAATCAGTGCAATCATTGATTCGGTTAAGTTTGAGGCGGACTTTGAATTAAAAGGACAAGGTTTGGTGAACCTCGGCCATTCTAATCTGTCCTGAAAATCGACAGACCCAATTTGCCCTGCAGAAGAAGGCGTTTCCGCTCCAGGAGAAGGCGTTTTCCGGTCGGCACCAGTCTAGATTAAATTGTTATCGGCGCAAAGAGAGCCCGAGTGGGGGCCGCATAGACATGCCTACAAATTGCATTCCGCGGGAAAATCCATAAAGGTGGTGCGGGAATTACTCAGTTTGACACAATCTTTTCATCTCTGCCCGTGTGATAGGTGTGCAGGAAGCGGCGCGTCTTTGATGCCAAACACCGCCCTCCGCCATTAGGAAAATTGTTCGCGCCGTCCATTTCATCACGTCATGGCCGCCGCAGACGACTTCCAGACCGTCAACCCACTTCGTTGTTCCCGCGCAAACCGCTCGTTTCCCGCCAAATGTCCAGCGCGCTGACCGCGGTCTTAACTAACCGGAATCTGCCCGCCACAGAAAGAGCCACTTACCGGCCTCCCGCACATGCGCGCGCACCTCTACATCAGTGTCGCCCACTCACACCAGAGGGCGTCTCGTTCATCGCTGTCAGCCACTTCCGCTCGCGCATGGGCGACCTGTCAAGTAGCGGGCTTGTTAGTATTGTTAATTCATGAGCCCCGTCGGCCCGACCGCCCGTTTTGTCGCAGGCCGCAGCACATGGTTTCCTGAATTGCCTTGTTACGTCCGCTTTGGACATGACTTGCTTTTTCAAAAGTAGCCCTTTTCTGACATGAGGTGCGGAGAGGGGTTCGGAAGGAGAGCTATGGGAAACAAATGGTTGTAGGGGTAAGAGTGGTACAGGGGGCTATTCAACGCTTTTCTTCCTTCTTTTGACAATCCGAGCTCAGCTCTCTGTATGAGGCCATCCATAAAGTATGTACACAGAATCTCTAAAACATTTGACGCCCCCGCCCCTCCTGATCGTGTACGCAATAGAACAAACACAATATTTCCGAAATTTCTGACACCACCTCCCCTCACTGCATACGTACTTTATCATAAGTTTATGGATGGACCTATTAGAGCCTGCTTGCGCGCACTATATACGGTGCCTAAATGTTAAAAGTACTCACATAGACTTCCAACTTGTCTCCACTATATGCGTGCTATTTTGTTGTGAAAGGAGCAGGGGGCCAGTGTCTCAGACTCTTAGAGGTGTGCCCAGCTGCCCATGACCAATCACTTGAGACCGAGATACCTCATTGACCTATTGGTGCTTGATATGTTTGGATCCTAGTCTCAGGCAGTTTCAGAAAGGGCAAATCTGGTTACAGAAAATGATCCATAAACTGAGTATATGTCCAAAGCATTTTGATTGTTATTCATTCATAGTTCCACGCTCATCCACCAATAATGAACATACCATCTGCTCCTAGTTTCACTTATCAAGATACAGCTAGAGTCCATTGTACATATGTTCTCCATCCATGAAGTTTCTAATTGCTGTTTTATCAACCCTATAAGTTAAATTCCGTTTTGTAGTTTTCTATTTCTATTAGTTATTGACAATTTCACCAGAAATTTTAAAAAGTTGTCAGGTCAACATACAATATCAGTTCTTGATGTCTTTGCCCAAGTCTATTGTTCATCAGTGTAGTTCTCGAGGTCTCTGACAGAGGTCGCAGCTGTCGTCAGCTCTGACAGAATAATATCCGATCTCCACTTGTTCCCGGCGAGTCCCTAATGAAGTATGAAACTGATGTTTGTTATTTGGCTCGGAGCCAATTCCCCGGTCACGTGAGGGTGCGGCGTCTGAATCCTGTCATTCTGTGGTGAACTGTGTGTCGTGTCACATTTAGGAGCGGGTCTCTCCTTCACCATACACCTGTGCTCACTGTTCTTATACTTACTGACCTCTGCCCTCTATATCGTAAATATCATGGCTTATACTGGGGCCCGTTTGATAATCTAGGATCGTGCATGAAGACCCTTTTCTGGAACTGGTACACGGGTTATCGTTTGATGATATTTAAGTCTGTTCGCTTAGGTAGTATTAGCAGTCCATAACGTTGTCCATGAGGGTCCATCGTCCCTGGGTCTCTATGTCATACAGAAAAGGGACTACATGTACGATCCGAGATTATTAAACGGGCCCCTGGGCCGTACGCTGTTATACGCCCAGGGCGGCGTGCCCAAATCGTACTTAGAATGGTAATTGCAGTTAATTTCTTTTTAATTCAAAACATTTGAAAGTGTTCTATAAAAGGAAAAACAGACCAGGCATTTAACCTGATAATTATATGCCCAGTCTTTCTACTTCAGCGATTCTTCCACCAGCACAAAAGAAACGATTTGGTTGACTTGCCAAGTTTTGCTAGGTTTTAAGTAATCGCATACAATTCTGCACGGTTAAGCACCTTTGCAATGTTCTTGCAACGATAGATCGTGTGGTATGCCGCGATATGTCGGCAATAGATCATGAGGCGTCGCAGCGGTGGAGCACCAAATATGAACACATCATACCCACATATCATCGCAGGCGATGTGTTGCGGCTAAGGATGTAAGACATTTTGAGACACTATAAGATATAACAAGACATACCAAAATAAAACACGGCAAATCCATGCGTTGGTGGAACCAGCAATTTATCTACACAGAGCACGTTCCTGAATCAGCATCCAGTGTAGAATGCTGGAAGAGACCGTGGAGCAGGCCGTGGAGCAGGCCCTGGAGGAAACCCTCACCACCGGAGCATGACTCGTCACCAGGTGTCACAGGGTCATGGATGGCTGAATGCAGCCTAGGAGAGGTCTACATGGTACACAAACAGGCACATATCTCAGCACACCCCGCTTACACTAACTACCAAATATATCGAGCTGCAGCTGCCCAGTAATGACTTTGTTCAATTGCATTTTATACTGCATTGGCGTGCTTCCAGTTGGGCGGACGTGCAGTAAATGTGCACATATCCTTGTTAGAATAATCAGCAAACATCTGGAAGAATACCGAGTATTTTCAGGAAAAAACGAACATATAACCAATGGAATCCTTTTAAGGATTTAGTTAGACTGCCACACTGCCTTCGCTCCCTAGACCCAGGAATGTGTCTCATCAACGAGTAGTCGTTGGTCTCATGTACTGACCATGACTGTAGAGTTACACTTGTGCATGGTGAGTGTTGAAAGGGGACCCCGCCTCGTAAATGAGTACAGAGGTGTGAGAAGACATCAGCGCCGACGGGACGGGTCACTTCCGTGTAGGACGGAAGAAGGAAACACCATCTGGTCCTACACGGTCACACGAGTAAAGTCTCCCTCTCCAGACGACCGCCTTCCCTGTCAGGTGGAGATAGAAATGGTCAACAATCTTTCTCTCCCACCTTATGCGATTTGACACCACCGACTGACTTCTGCACCACCGACGAAATCATAGCAAATTGATCTAATCAGTGGCGGTCTGCATCTTACTATGAAAGGTCGGTCGGCTTCCATCGCATTTTGCAGTGCAGGTCAGGGATTATGTACCGCCGACCTTTCACAAGGAGAACCACTAAGTGACTTTTGTACAGCCTGGAAATTACCGGCGGAGTTTCAGTTGGCAGGGGGAAGCACTGCATTGTGTGGTGTTTCCACCTGCAAACGAAAACCCCACCGATTATCTGCACCCTGCACAAAAGTTGGTTTGTGGTCATCCTTGAGACTTTGTCTGTGATAACAGACGTTGACAAAAAAATTACATGTTCTGTTTCCACCTGACGACCGAGTATGCGTTTCACGTGCACTGACTATACAATATGTATAGAATCTGACCAACCTGAAAATTGACCCTCCCTAAACTACCACAGAAACCGATGGCGATGAGATAAAAACGACTGAAAAGGAGGTGGCCCGCTGACCGATTTTTGGTCGCCGCCACCGATTAATTTAAGAAAGTTTGATTTCGTCGGTGGCCTCCAAAGTCAGTCGCTGGTGTCGTATTGTGTAAAGTTAGAGGGGAATATTGTTGACCTTTCTGTTTTTCCACCTGGCGATTATTGCCCATGACGTAGTCGGTCGGGAGGGCTGATTGTCATGATCGGTGGTCATGATCGGCAGGTGGAAACGCCACACAACCCGACTCCTGCCTTTCTTGTCGGTCTACTGCTTCTCTATGGATATGCCGACCTCCATCCCTCCTTTCACCATTTGGATTCTTCATCGTATCTTCGCATCCCTGCTGTCGTTACTTCCTGATTCTTCTCATAATATCCTCGCTCCCTCCTTTCGTTCATCACTCCCTTCCTCTCTCACTCCTTGCTTCCCTCCAACACTCCATCTCTGACCTCATCCCCGCGCTCCTTTCTTTCCTCCCTCCCTCCTTTCTTCCCTCCTTCCCTCCTTCCCTCCTTCCCTCCTTCCCTCCTTCCCTCCTTCCCTCCTTCCGTCCGTCCGTCCGTCCGTCCGTCCGTCCGTCCGTCCGTCCGTCCCTCCCTCCCTCCGTCCCTCCGTCCCTCCGTCCCTCCGTCCCTCCGTCCCTCCCTCCTTCCCTCCCTGCATCCCTCCCTCCCTCCCTCCCTGCATCCCTCCCTGCCTCCCTGCCTCCCTCCCTGCCTCCCTCCCTGCCTCCCTGCCTGCCTGCCTGCCTGCCTCCCTGCCTGCCTGCCTGCCTCCCTCCCTCCCTTCCTCGCTCCCTCCCTCCCTCCCTCCCCCGTACACTGACCCGCCCCACACCTTGCGCGTCATACCCAGTTGCGATAGAAACAACCCGATATGACAGAGACACAACGACCTGACCCGATAACGTCACCATGGCAACAAATACCATCGGGAAGGGTCGGGGAATATGGTCACCATAGCAACGTTATCTCCCTTGAGGGCGGCGGGCAAGTGATCTGGGGCCAGGCTTGTCCAATGGCGGCTATCAGACAAATGAAGGACCATCACGGGTGAGCCGTCCGGAGAGGGCGGGGCGGGAACGTGGTAATCCGCTCCCGGGCGCGCCCATCTTCACAGTGCAGAGCTGCTCTTTTGGGAGCTGATGTTTGCCGGAGCGATATTAAATGGTTCTCGTCGACGATCCGGGCTCCGGGCCCGTTGTCTAGTCCTCGCCTCGTGGTCTCTTGTCGCCGTGTGTCCGATGGGTCTCCGAGGACGGCTCTGTGGGCTGAGTGTGATTGGCGTCACTGCTGTGATCTAGATACCACACAGGAGTGGCTCACCCCGGGGCAGGCCCCCTGCGAGCAGCTCATAGCCCCCACATGCAGCACATAGCCCCCACACGCAGCACATAGCCCCCACATGCAGCACATAGGCCCCACAAGCACATCATAGCCCTCACATGCAGCACATAGTCCCCACACACAGCACATAGCCCCCACAAGCACGTCATAGCCCCCACATGCAGCACATAGTCCCCACACACAGCACATAGCCCCCACATGCAGCACATAGTCCCCACACGCAGCACATAACCCCCACAAGCACGTCATAGCCCCCACACGCAGCACATAGTCCCCACATGCAGCACATAGCCCCCACATGCAGCACATAGCCCCCACACGCAGCACATAGCCCCCACACGCAACGCATAGCCCCCACACACAGCACATAGCCCCCACACGCAGCACATAGCCCCAACACGCAGCACATAGCCCCCACACGCAGCACATAGCCCCCACAAGCACGTCATAGCCCCCTGCGAGCAGCATAAAGCCCCCTGTGAGTAGCTCATAGCCCCCATGAGCAGGTGATAGCCCCCAGCTAGCAGCACATAGCCCCCTCCAAAACACACTCACCGAGACGTATACGACGATATGTCCCCGGCCTCCCGGAAGCCGCGCGGACCCAGTGACCGGAACCGGAATTCCGTCACCCTATGTAGAGCGGAAGTGACGCCACGTCCCCAGACGCCATGCGCAGAGAGAAGACGGAAACGAGAAATCGGCAAAAACCCGTAGGGGAGGAAACTAGGTTCTGCGTTTTTTCACAATCAGTGTTTTTAATCAATATTTCCTTTAGGCTGACATCGCAATTTCCCGTCGGTTTTATCAAAGACTTTCAGGGTGAGGACATCCCCTTCTCGCCCGGGTTTGTTTTCCCGCGTAATTGTGTTCGCCTATTGGCTCGGAGGAAGACGCTAGTTTATTTACCCATTAACAGCTGATGACACCGAAGGGCATTTCCTTGATGAAACTACCCTGAGGCACTCCCCAAACAGGAATGCAAGTCTGCCGTCAATTGACGGATATCCGAAAAATGAGATTCTCATGTAAATAATATAACAATTCTGCAATATTTACGCAGTTGCAGCGCCTGCCTAATAAAGATCTTCATTATGTGCCTGGCGGTATGAGGCCATATTTGTGAGAGGCAGTCTCAGGCAGGTAGTGTTTCACTCACTTTTATTACCCATCTAATACGAAGTCTCCATAGGAAATGCATAGAGCACCTGGCATTGGTTACCTGGAGATTCTAACATGTCAGAATCTCCGGGAGTAGAGTTCGGAAAAATAGAGTGCCATCCCTAAAGAGGTCAAATTATCATTTACTTCAAAATACGTTTCTTAAATGTTCATTCAGTCTCAGTTATTTACAATCAGTCATAATAATCTCATTGACCATCAGAAATCACTCTCATAAGACGGTTTGCATATTAAAAACAAAAACAATAGCGGAACGTGACATGACCCCGGGGGATGGATGGACGAACGTGACAGACCATGACACACATTGGCCGCCGCGTATGAACATTAAATCAGCAAAAGATTTGCCCCGGCAGCCACAGATGGCCTTAGAGTTAATGACAGTCTTACTGAGACGTGGCGACCGCCACACAACGTAACTGAACGTGTGTAAATGCAGGCGGTCGTACAGGGAACCGTGGGCAAAACGTGAGGGATGTGACTGACTGTAGCCGGGTGTACAGCGAACCATGGACACAACGGACCCCTTAAACGTCCCCAGACCGGAAAGTTATGGCCGTGTGATTATCTGCCATCGTGTCCTATGTTCCGGCGTAACGTGGCGACCGTGGCCGCCGTGGCTCGGTGTAAACCTAGCATAACGCATCTGTTGCCGCCAGTCATCGGAACGGGTTTACGAACGCACTTGTTACGGTTTGTGCCAGAAGCCCTGAAGCCTCAGAACTGAAGTGTCCTCGCGTCGATGCTAACTATTCTCTTGTACTCTCCAGACAGCCTCCTTCACCCACACCCACTCACACCCATACCCACACCCACACCTCTCACACCTCACAGTCCCCACAGACGGCGCTGCAGGCGGCTGACATCCGCGCAGGGAGTTCTGGGAAGGCTGGGGACAAAAGGCGATCTGAGCGCGTCTTCAGGCCCGACCGCAGCGCCGCCGTCGGCGACTTGGGTAATAACTTCGTCAAAAGTCTATTGGCGTGCGGCAGGACGGTCTGACGCGGTTATCTCCGGTGTCTGGGGTCGCCTCGAGGCCGCAGGACGAGGCGCAGGACGAGGCGCAGGGCGAGGCGCAGGGCGAGGCGCAGGGCGAGGCGCAGGGCGAGGGCCCGGACACGGCTGCCCAAAAAGCAATACGAGGAGGATTTGTCGATCTTAAAGGCATATCCTACAATTCACAATGGGGATTTTCGGTTATTGTCGGTTATCTGGGTTTTTTTTAATAATCCTTATGTCAAATGAATCAATTTAACATTTTTTCCAGTTTATCTAATCCAAATAGGTAAAATAAGCCAACTTATCAGGTACAGTAGCTAGATTTACATAAATGGCAATGGAAGCGCCCAATTTTTTTTCTGATAGTTTCGGGTGCTAATGTGATATATCGCTCGAGTACATTCACATGTAGAAATAAACGATATTCTTCGGTATATTCTGAATAGACCCGAAACTGTGCAATGAAATCTCAACTGTGGTCGCTCATTGGACGGATTAACTGCTATCGCAGGCGGAGTGGGTGTGGGCGGACGCCGCCTCCTGTTCCCTGCTGAGTGCCGGCGTCAGTCCGTCAGCTGGCCAACCCAGTGCCGTGTTCTAACTTTCACCTGATATCGCTCACCACCCGCACGCGGCCGCTCCGTCCGCCTTCCCACCGGAACTGCTCATTGGCACCGGAAGTGGCTGGTCGTGATCAATGGGGAGCCAAGTGGCGGTGTGGTTACCATGTCAACCAGACGCCGGGGGGACGCTGGAGGGACGCGGGCCTCTTGACGCCGTGCTCCCTCAGTGGTCGGTGGCGGCCTCTGGTGGCAGTAAGAGGGCGCCTGGTGTCTTCCCAGCGCGATAGAGACACTGGAGGACAAGTAGGCCCGGGATTAGAGGTCTGCAAGTGAGAGGGATGCTTCAGGGCAGCGTGTGTAAACGAGCGTCCCCAGCGGGGCTCTGTGCTCAGAGGTGTGAAGGTAGGGTGGGCATGACGCCCACCAAACTCTCTGTATATGATGTGTGTAATGTTTCAGGTATGAGGGATAGCCATCTCAATGAAGGAATCCAAGACTCTGTCCCGTTACTAGCTTTATTGCTGATGTTATTGCAATGATGGCTAGCTGTGGACTGCCTGATACATCTGGAAGCTGCACTATTATACAAGGATGTCAGAGTTCAGGGAAATCCCTGAAATCACGGTTATTCTAGAACACACAAATATTGTCCTCACTACTCAAAAACCTCAATAGAACCGGTGTATGTCAACCCCATATTGTTTCAAGAACCCCACACATCCGATTTCTCTTGAAATATGTGCATTGTTACTTCCATGATTTTCAGGGTTTTCCCTGAGAAGCTTCCCATTGATAATGCCAGGATGAAAATCCCTGAAATCCCTGAAACCCTTGCACTGTTACCATGCAGACCACTTTGAATGCATAGCTAATACCAGGAACCAGCTCAATATTACAATCTCCCATGCATATATTTGGTTTAAAATCAATAGCACATAGATGGTAGGGCTCTGCTTGGAGATCCCAGACAGTAGTACCAGTTCTAATCACCAGGGGATACAGCTTTACTCGTTTGAGTTCCCAGTAAGCATTGTAGTCTGGTGGGGGAGGGGGGGGGGGTGAGTTTGTCCCAGCAAATAACTTCAGGGATTTTTCTCAAGGGCTGCTGACATCCCTGACTATATGGTTACTCCCTGGTCACACGTGGGGGCAACCATGTTGATTGTAATCAATGGACGCCCTCGCTGAGTGTTACATGGGCTAAGCTTGATCAGTCAGTCCAAGGGAAAGTGTTTGCTTGTTTCTCAAAAAGAGAAATTGAAATGTAACACCAACACAGATTGCCCATCATTACTTTCTTGCATTCTTCTTGCATTCTGCCTCAGACATGAAGCATCTGTTACATGTTGAAATAAAAAATACCTGTCATCAGTAGCCGCAGTTGTGACACGTCTTTGCCACATTTATATTTCACTGCCCAGTGATACGCTTTCAGCCTTCTTTCAGTTTTTCTTTGGCTAAGCTCCAATTCATAAGATACAGCGACAGGATGTATTCCAGGTCCGTGTTGATTTTGCTTTATATTCACTATTCGCTGTATATGTGACGTTAAGTACGAAGCTATGCAGTCAATTCATATTGTATGCAGCCGAATTCGGCCCTGATGCTAATAGGTACTCGTATAAAATAAACTAACTGCATGCACTCAGTCGTTTTATCCTACCCCTAATAAAAAACGCCATAGGTTTAACATTGACTCAGTGTATTTGACATAGCGTTGGATAAAGTATTATTTATGCACCGAGGTGAATAAAAGAACGGACCAATCAGGGACGAGATAACGAAAGTAGATCCGGCAGCATTGATAACTACTAACATGGGTAATTACAAATATTCTCTGTATATTGGTGAGATGGGGTAGGATAAATACGAGACCGAACTCGAGTTAGCCTTGTCAATGTTTATAGCACTCTGGTCAGGTCTGCTACTCACTAAACTCGGCTAACGCCTCGTGTAGTAATACACGACCTGCCCATCGTGGCATAAACATTGACAAGGCTAACTCTCGTTTGGTTTCTACTAAGTAACTAACAACTCATATTTTGATCTCTTGGAATTTCTGGAATTATATCAGATTCTTTGATTTATCAAGTTAATTAGTCACCATTTTATACAACGGTAGCCATCGTATAAGAAACATAAATGAATTACTGCAAGTATTTAGGTGAATCAAATCAACATGGAACTGGTCAAGAAAGACTGATTCTAACAGTCAGGCATGATTACCAACCAATCTATGAACGTGGCTTTCAGATCTGGAGACGGAAATTTGACAAATGAAAAATAGGGAGGTCCGTCCCCATCACTCTCCAAACCCGAGTCTCGAGAAGCTCTGTCCCCATAACTCTCCAAACTGAGTCTCGAGAAGCTCCGTCCCCATCACTCTCCAAACCCGAGTCTCGAGAAGCTCTGTCCCCATAACTCTCCAAACTGAGTCTCGAGAAGCTCCGTCCCCATCACTCTCCAAACTGAGTCTCGAGAAGCTCCGTCCCCATAACTCTCCAAACTGAGTCTCGAGAAGCCCCGTCCCCATCACTCTCCAAACCCGAGTCTCGAGAAGCTCCATCCCTAACACTCTCCAAAACTGAGTCTCAAGAAGCCCCTTTCCCCATCACTCTTTGAACGAAGTCTCGAGAAGCCCCATCCCCATCACTCTCCAAGCAGAGTCTCGGGTGCAGAAAACCTCAGCCAGGAACGCGCGCACTACGCACTTCCGGTGGGACGTCTTAGAGCCCGGATGTCCTGGACCGGAAGTGACCCATCCTCACAGATCCCGGCTCCCGAGGAGTCCCGAGTGGCTCCGAGCAGCTCCGCGGTGCGCTGGTTCCTCAGAGCGTCGCTGAGACAGCTGCAGGGCCCGGGCGGACAGCCCGGCCCGCCCCTAACCATCAATTAGTGCTGATTGCGGCCACCAGGAGCATCTGACCTTCACCGCAGCGCCCTCTCGCCGTCAGAGGGTGTGACACCTGACCTTTCCCGTGATGCCCCGCGCGGTCTTCCCGAGATGCAATGCTGCGAGCTGGCTTGTTACCGGCGCGTTATGTAGTGCTGTAGTGCGCGCACGCCTGTCGCCGGCGACCTGCCCCCTGCCCCTGCCCGGTGGCGACCCCTGGTGACCGCCTCCCTCTATAACCCCGCCGTAAAATCTACCTCATCAACTTTTACGATGCTGGCTTTCATTTTACGCTGATATCTCGGTGATTGCCCCAGGTGGATCGCAGGGGAATCGATCTTGGAGGTGGGTTTGTATTTATTTTTGTCGGCGGCGCCCGCGACGTTTGGCGGTGGAGGTCATTACATGGGCGGCGGGCGGTGGGCGGCGGGCGGTGGGCGGGTGTGGAGGGGGGGGGGGGTTCGGGGAGGGGCGGACGGGCGGTGGGCGGGAAGGGTCGGGCGAAGGGCCACGTTGGTGGGCGGCGGGCGGCGGGTTGGGAGGGGCGGGCGGGCGGGCGGGCGCCGGGCGGTGGGCGGGGAGGGTCGGGCGAAGGGCGACGTTGGTGGGTGGCGGGCGGCGGGTTGGGAGGGGCGGGCGGGCGGGCGGGCGCCGGGCGGTGGGCGGGGAGGGTCGGGCGAAGGGCCACGTTGGTGGGCGGCGGGTTGGGAGGGGCGGGCGGGCGCCGGGCGGTGTACGACGGGCGGGTGGGGAGGGGCGGGCGGGCGGAGGGCGGGGGTTGGTGGGTGGCCGGCGGCTCAGACACGCGGGTCAGATGTGGGTTTAATTGCCGGCCGCGAGCCGGGAGGAGCAGCTCAAACGGTCTTATTAGCCGAACTAATCCGGTCCCAGTGGTGGCTCGGGCGACCTGGTGGGCGCGCCTGGTCAGGGAAGGGCCGCGCCGGGTGTGGCCGGGCAAGGCCAGGGTTCAGGTACAGCGTGTCACAGTGCAAGGGTGGAATAACAGAAAGCGGGGAGGTAGCAGGGAGGGCGAGGTGAGGGGTGAGGGGTGAGCGGGGCAGAGCCAAGTACGGGCAGGGGAAGGAGGAGCAGAACTACACAGGACACGGCAAAGCCAAGCCGGGCAGAGTCAGGAGAGGACAAGGTTGAGCGAAGAGTAAAGCAGGGCAAGAAGGAGTAGGAACAGCAAAAAGCCGAGCAGCGAAAGGCATATACGACTTATTTAGGACATGATACTGGGTTTGGCAGATAGATCCTAGTTGGATGTGCAGAGGGTTTGGCATGGTTTTGTAGCTCGAATTGAGAAAGGTTGAGACAAAGGCTTTTCAGGTGAGTGGTGCGTTGTGAGAGGATCAGGACTAGGTCAGGGAGCAGGCTGCATTCATTGTTCTGCATTTCAGAGATAAGTTGTCACCGGAAACACGACATAACCGGTAATCTTCTCATGCACTACTTTGCACGCAGAGGACGTATTTCCATATACTACTCTCAATGTGATGCGGCCTTCAGACTCCTACTACGGAGCGAGCTGTGGGATCTATATGTTTAGTGTAGAGACTCGGTATTAGGTGGATAATAGATAGTCATTATACCATTGACCGACCCCACCCCGGTTAGCCTGCCTCTGTACGCTGCCTCTTCCTTGCCGCCTCCCTGTCTTCCGCCCTCAACGTCTTTAACCTCCCGGCGCGCACCTGGCGGCCGTTCGTCGCACTAAACCTGCCCCCTGCCCCGGCAGGTGGCGCTGTTACAAGGCGGATTACTCTCATTAGTGTCGGGGCATCCCGCCAGTCGGCGCTCCGTTTGGCAAGATGTGTCTGATGTGCCCCCTCCCACCACCTCCACCCGCGCCTCTACCGGCGGCCCAGAGAAGGTGTGTCTGATGTGCCCCCTCCCACCACCTCCACCCGCGCCTCTACCGGCGGCCCAGAGAAGGTGTGTCTGAGGTGCCCCCTCCCACCACCTCCACCCGCGCCTCTACCGGCGGCCCAGAGAAGGTGTGTCTGAGGTGCCCCCTCCCACCACCTCCACCCGCGCCTCTACCGGCGGCCCAGAGAAGGTGTGTCTGATGTGCCCCCTCCCACCACCTCCACCCGCGCCTCTACCGGCGGCCCAGAGAAGGTGTGTCTGAGGTGCCCCCTCCCACCACCTCCACCCGCGCCTCTACCGGCGGCCCAGAGAAGGTGTGTCTGAGGTGCCCCCTCCCACCACCTCCACCAGCGCCTCTACCGGCGGCCCAGAGAAGGTGTGTCTGAGGTGCCCCCTCCCACCACCTCCACCCGCGCCGCTACTGGCGGCCCAGAGAAGGTCTGTCTGATGTGCCCCCTCCCACCACCTCCACCCGCGCCTCTACCTGCGGCCCAGAGAAGGTCTGTCTGAAGTGCCCCCTCCCACCACCTCCACCCGCGCCTCTACCGGCGGCCCAGAGAAGGTCTGTCTGAGGTCCTGGTGTGGCTGAGGTCCTGTTATGGCTGAGGTCCTGGTGTGGCTGAGGTCCTGGTGTGGTTGAGGTCCTGGTGTGGCTGAGGTCCTGTTATGGCTGAGGTCCTGGTGTGGCTGAGGTCCTGGTGTGGTTGAGGTCCTGGTGTGGCTGAGGTCCTGGTGCGGCTGAGGTCTTGGTGTGGTTGAGGTCCTGGTGTGGCTGAGGTCCTGGTGTATGTGGCTGAGGTCCCGGGTCCTGTTCCTGGTTTGTCTGAGTGAGGTGATAACCGCACGCACGTTAGACTGGTGTGTGTCACATGTCAGCGAATCTATAATCCGTCCACTTCTTACCGGTGGAAACATATTGCCCAACAGTGGAAGCACCTCGTAAAACAAAACGTGTATTTCAGAATGTTTCATATCAAAGTCAGAATATGTATTAATATACCAATGAACACATTATTTTTGCATTAAAAGTTTATCATTGGCTGGCCGTTAGTGTAGAAGTGAGGTAGGCAAAGTTCCACATCAGCCATCGAGTGATCCCAAACAGCATCTTGTACTGCTCGTTAGAAATCAACTATCAGTGATGGCAGCGCACTAATGACAGAATGATACCTTCTGATATTTTCAGAGATGACTGAGCTAGTAAATTACCCATGGTAAATATTTCCTATAATTTTTTCATGACCCCAACTGACATCTCTGTTATTCGATGTTAACGAAGCATGCTATGTTTATACCTTTGTTCAGTATACTTTTTCCTAAATCGAGTAAAGACCAACCCTGTGATATCAGAGTAAAATAATGATAACATATTTTGTGTTTTCTTTTCTAGGTGAGTTCCCTTTTCCCTGTAGACGTACGAGATCTGGTAAGGATTTTCTCAAAGACCGTTGAATAGTCTTCTTAAATGACAGAATTTGGATGAAATGAATTTTTATAAAATGATCACGAGACTTAGTGGTTAACGACAGCTCATAATAAACCAGAAATAACTGAAAATGATATATCTGTGCTTTCTAGAATAGAATCGTTGCTCGCCTACCGTAACCACCCAAACATGTTAGGGGCCATCCTAATCTTGTATACAATAGAACAAAGAAGGAGCATACGCAAACTTTTCAAAATATTTTACCCCCGAGTGCGTACGTACTTTATGGATGGCCCTTTAACAGTAAACGGTGCCCGTAGTATGTGGCGCGCCCCTTTGGGCCTGTGTCCGGCCTTTGTGCTGAGCCTCTCGGAGCTGCTCGGAGCCGCTCGGAGCTGCTCGTAGCCGCTCGGAGCTCCTCGTAGCCGCTCGGAGATGCTCGTAGCCGCTCGGAGCTGTTCGGAGCTGCTCGGATCCCCCCGGCCCCCGGCTCCGGGCCCGGCGACCTGCTCACAGATCACGCGCCTTTCACGGCCCGCGCCTCGGGGAGCCGCGCGGCTCTCAACACGTTCGCGGCTCGCTGGAGAAGGTCCCCGTGAGCCGCTCCACTGAGCCGCTCCTGAGCAGGAGGCTGTAAGAGGGCCGGGGTCCGCTGTCTGTTGGCGGCTACACGCGCGAGGAACCGCGCTCAACGTGTGGTCGCCTACCAGCCGAGAGGGGTTTACTATTTACCAATGAAGTTCAGGTTTTCATTTTCAGTTCATAAATATATTTTTTTCTGTGTAAAACAAAGAATATAGGGAGACATAGTTAGTGTGGCTGAATGGGATTTGTTTCGTGTTGTTTTTTGTCCGAATTATTCACTCAGTTGATCAGGGTGAATATATACGACCAAAACAACATGGAACAGATGTAATTCAAACCCACTATGTCTCTTTATTAGAATATACTATATACCTGGAGAACGCCATTTTAAAACTACTCACGTGATGTGGAGTGCACGAACTATTAGTTCGTGCACAGTATACAGAATAAACTCCATGCAGATGACACATAAGTGTTAGACATTTGCGCGCTGGTATATGAGAAGAAGTTGGGCTCATTCACATCAATAAACAGTGGATAATAATGATGCATATTGGCGAAAATCTACATATTATTCAATATGATATAAAAGAGTACTCACACATGATATCTCACACGATCATCCTTGATATGGACGCTGCTATTTCTTCAAGCACTTGTTGACCGAGTAAAGAACGATAATTTATCTCACCACTGGTATCATTTCCCCATAGACCTAACATTGGGAACTTGTACTCAACGCCCATGGAATATTGCAAAAAAATACTCAATGGGAGATGCGATCACAAATGTTAGATAACCAGTCAGTGATAGGGTCGAGATAAAACCTGAACTGCACTTGATCCGTAGCCGCTAAAAACGGTATTGAATACGAGTTCCAAACATCAAGTCTATGTGACAAAAATACCAGGTCTGAGATAATACACCGTAACTTCTACCAGCATCAACTAAGACGGAAGAAGCCCCGTGAGATGGGAAGACGGTCTTTGTGGTGGAGACGATTCCGCCACGTGGTCGGGATTTCTTTTTATCTCTGTGTGGAGTTGACTGGCGCAGAAAAGATGGTATCGTCCGTCAGAAGTGGGCCCGCTAAAGTTAAACAAATCAAAGTCAAAGACTGGCGGCGCCGGGCGGCGGAGGCTGCACGGCGCGCAGTCCCCGTCTTCATTAGGTCCAATCATGCAGCGTGAGGCTCTGTGGAGACGCTCAGCCACACACGTGCTTTCAACTGGCGACTGGCCGCTGTCTCATTTCTCTCCACAGTGGGCGGCCTTTCCCTAGAACTGCCCACACAGGGATTTCACAGGATTGCAGTTTCCCTCTTTTCCAAGGAAATCCTTGCATTTATTTTAGTTTGTATAATTATATTTTTCTCATGTAAAACAAATACAAATGATTATCTTCATCATAATTTTTAATTAGCTCTACACTGTACCATCAGAGTTGGTGCTTTGTTTGTAAGAGCGATGACAACATTGATTTGTTAAAGCTTTTATTACAGCAGAGATTACCAAGTGTGTATCAGTCTCCGTAATCTCATCGTCTTGTCGGACCTCCCTGACATCGTTACGACTCATTAGGCGTTGTTGACCACACAAGTTCCGGGTCTGGACGTTCACCGAGGTCGGCCGAGCGGAGACTGCCGCTGACGTGTCTAATTAGGGCAGGTCGGGCTGGTCAGTTCACGCAGGTCGGGCTGGTCAGTTCACAGAGGTCGGGCTGGTCAGTTCACAGTTGTCGGGCTGGTCAGTTGACAGAGGTCGGGCTGGTCAGTTCACGCAGGTCGGGCTGGTCAGTTCACGCAGGTCGGGCTGGTCAGTTCACGCAGGTCGGGCTGGTCAGTTGACAGAGGTCAGGCTGGTCAGTTCACGCAGGTCGGGCTGGTCAGTTGACAGAGGTCGGGCTGGTCAGTTGACAGAGGTCGGGCTGGTCAGTTCACGCAGGTCGGGCTGGTCAGTTGACAGAGGTCGGGCTGGTCAGTTGACAGAGGTCGGGCTGGTCAGTTCACGCAGGTCGGGCTGGTCAGTTGACAGAGGTCGGGCTGGTCAGTTGACAGAGGTCGGGCTGGTCAGTTCACGCAGGTCGGGCTGGTCAGTTGACAGAGGTCGGGCTGGTCAGTTCACGCAGGTCGGGCTGGTCAGTTGACAGAGGTCGGGCTGGTCAGTTCACAGAGGTCGGGCTGGTCAGATCACAGAGGTCGGGCTGGTCAGTTCACGCAGGTCGGGCTGGTCAGTTCACAGAGGTCGGGCTGGTCAGTTCACGCAGGTCGGGCTGGTCAGATCACAGAGGTCGGGCTGGTCAGTTGACAGAGGTCAGGCTGGTCAGTTCACGCAGGTCGGGCTGGTCAGATCACAGAGGTCGGGCTGGTCAGTTCATGCAGGTCGGGCTGGTCAGTTCACAGAGGTCGGGCTGGTCAGTTCACGCAGGTCGGGCTGGTCAGATCACAGAGGTCGGGCTGGTCAGTTCATGCAGGTCGGGCTGGTCAGTTCACAGAGGTCGGGCTGGTCAGTTCATGCAGGTCGGGCTGGTCAGTTCACAGAGGTCGGGCTGGTCAGTTCATGCAGGTCGGGCTGGTCAGTTCACAGAGGTCGGGCTGGTCAGTTCATGCACGTCGGGCTGGTCAGTTCACGCAGGCCGGGCTGGTCAGTTCACAGAGGCCGGGCTGGTCAGTTCACATAGACAGGGCTCAGTGTTTATCTCACCCCTGGAATAAATGTCCATAGGCTTAACATTGGGATCTCGTTCTCCATTCCCTTCAAGTATTGCAGTCCATTCTTCATGGTCTATATCCTGTTTGTTGCCCATTCTTTTAGTGTGTACAGGGGTGAGATAAATACAGAAAGCAACTCGTTTTAAGCAAAGTCGCCATTCTCCAACTCGTTTGAATGCTACGTGATATTCACTCGTCTGTCGCCTCTTTCATATCACTCCGCATCAAACTTGTGTTTTCTCTAGTTAAATTGATATATAAGGTTGTTCTTTGTCAATTTGAATCATCTAAGCCAGCTATATAGGTGTCCCCCATCTAGGACCCTTTTGGGTATATGGAGGACAGTTTGTAAGATGTAAGATGGATTTTATCTAAAAAATATATTTATTTATATTGCCTTAAAAGGGTTTTTAGCCTCGTTTCATGATTATCTATAGATTATGACAGCAGAAAATATTGTTTGTCCCCCGACTACAGTGGCGCTGTCTTACAATTTCCTGGTGAATGATGTTGGAACTAGCAATCACTCTGTGCCCTATACAACTATCTTTGTTGTATAAAACAAAGATGCCATAGATTGAGTCTCAGTCAAGCATAGAGTGCAATTCATATTTCATCACACCCCTACCACTGACTTATTGGCTAATCAGAGTTGAGCACGAGTTCCCAATGTTAAGTCTAGAGGGAGAAAATACCAGGGGTGAGATAATTATAAACACTCCTTGCCGCTGCCCGCGCCGCATTGGGCACACCCAGCGCCGCCTGCCACTCAGAGGACGTTAACCAGCGAGAGCTGCTCGGAGCTGCTCGGAGCTGCTCCTGAGAGAACTCCGAGTGGAACTCAATTACGAGACAAAGGTGGGGTTTGTTTTATAATCAGCGGGGCGCCAGCGTTTTGGTGGCGGTGTGTGTAATCAGTCACTGTTGAGCGGACCGCGCCGAGCCTCTCAGAGCCGCTCGGAGCCGCTCGGAGCAGGTGTGAGTGTCTCCCGGCGCCGCTCGCCGCACGGCCCCGGGCTCGGAGCCGGGTTTTACTCAGGGACGACATCCTTCATCAACCAGCTTTAATTAACACGCTCCCGGAAGCGATCGGGTACCTGCCACTTGGGAAACTGCAACTTGGTGGCTGAGGTCTGGTGTGTCGAGGGTCTGGTAACCTCAGGTCATGTCTTAGTTATTGCCAAGACGGTCTACTATTTCAACAGGAGAATAACCTTTGCTCTCTACTTGGTACAGAATCATCTGTTATAATATAGGGAGACATAGTTAGTGTGGCTGAATGAAATCTCTTCCGTGTTATTTATCGAGTTCGAAGAATGAGGTTAATATTTCAGACCAAGACAACAAGGAACAGATGTAATTCAGATATGTCTCCCCATCATTATGAGACATTTAAAACGGAGGTACGACAGAATGTACGGATTAGTTGTTCGTGCACAGTGTGCTGAACTGAATCCGTACAGCTGGCCAGTAAATAAGAGACATTGCTGCACAGGTATGTAATAATAATAATGTTTGTTCTCTCAAGGGCTGACACTATGTGTGCTCCGACAGAAGTCCCAACGTTATGATATTTTCTTTGAAAGGTTGATGCAGTCTGCCTTTTGACAAAATATCCGTCAGTACCCTCAGAGGAGGATGTTCTCCACAGTCGAGTCTGGAGAATACTCTCAAGCAGTTTGATCCTAAGACGTACTTTGTGAGATGATGCTATTCTTCCCAGTCCACTTTCTAATGGTACCCTGCTGTCAGTCGGGAAAATACAGTCTACAGGTAGACACTGTCCTGTCTATAGGAGAGAACCATGATTTCTGTATAACAGACATTGTCTATAGGAGAGAACCATGACTTCTGTATAACAAACATTGTCTATAGGAGAGAACCATGACTTCTGTATAACAGACATTGTCTATAAGAGGGAACCATGTCGTCAATGTAACAGTCAGGCACTGTCAAGTCTCTAATAGACGACCACGTCTGCTGGGTAGGAGGTGTCATGTTGTGAGTGTCTTGCTGTTGACAGCTACCTGTGGGGCACACAGATGTCATTAGATGAGCCGGTCCCTATACGCTATACTACAACCTGTTGGGCACACAGACATGAGCCGGCCCCTATACGGCACATAGCCTATGAGTCATGGGGGTGCCATGACGCCTCCCGAGTAGGTGTTCTTCACTATTGGAGGTGAAAAAGTAGGTGTTCTTCACTAATGGAGGTGAAAAAGAAGTGAGTGATAATTGGGAAGTGTCACGACTCTAGCCTTGCTCACATATGTATATAAAGTGTTCCATGTGAAAAGCATCATGTCCTGTGTTTAATCAGTATCTCATCCTGCTCTGGGATGGATGTAGAGAGTCAAGGGAAGCATAGTAAACATTGAAGGGCAGTTGAATTTCGTAGAAGCAAAGAGCCAGAATAAAGATCTGTCCCCCCAAGGGGCCTGCCATACTACTAGCCACCTAGAGACTTCTTCGTGAACTGACAATGGCTCTGTCCCCTATATACTATACACCAACCTGTGGGGCACAGAAACATCGTTCATGAGTAGGTCCTTATTCGCCATACACCAACCTGTTGGGCACACAGACGTTATTAGATAAGCTGGCCCCTATATACAGACATCATTAGATCAGTCAGCCCCTATGCGCTATACACCAACCTGTGGGTCACATGGATATCATTAGATGAGCCGCCCCTATATACGGACATCATTAGATGAGCCACCCCTATATACAGACATCATTAGATGAACCAGCCTCTATATACAGACATCATTAGATGAACCAGCCCCTATATGTACGGACATCATTAGATGGACCAGCCCCTATACACAGACATCATTAGATGAACCAGCCCCTATATACAGAAGTCATTAGATGAGCCGCCCCCTATATACAGACATCATTAGATGAACCAGCCCCTATATACAGACATCATTAGATGAGCCGCCCCTATATACAGAGATCATTAGATGAACCAGCCCCTATATATACAGACATCATTAGATGAACCAGCCCCTATATACAGACGTCATTAGATGAACCAGCCCCTATATACAGACATCATTAGATGAGCCGCCCCCTGTATACGTACATCATTAGATGAACCAGCCCCTATATACAGACATCATTAGATGAACCAGCCCCTATATACAGACATCATTAGATGAACCAGCCCCTATATACAGACATCATTAGATGAACCAGCCCCTATATACAGACATCATTAGATGAGCCGCCCCCTATATACAGACATCATTAGATGAGCCGGCCCCTATATATACAGACATCATTAGATGAACCAGCCCCTATATATACGGACATCATTAGATGAACCAGCCCCTATATACAGACATCATTAGATGAGCCGCCCCTATATACAGAGATCATTAGATGAACCAGCCCCTATATATACGGACATTATTAGATGAACCAGCCCCTATATACAGACGTCATTAGATGAACCAGCCCCTATATATACAGACATCATTAGATGAACCAGCCCCTATACACAGACATCATTAGATGAACCAGCCCCTATATACAGACGTCATTAGATGAGCCGCCCCCTATATACAGACATCATTAGATGAACCAGCCCCTATATACAGACATCATTAGATGAGCCGCCCCTATATACAGAGATCATTAGATGAACCAGCCCCTATATATACAGACATCATTAGATGAACCAGCCCCTATATACAGACGTCATTAGATGAACCAGCCCCTATATACAGACATCATTAGATGAGCCGGCCCCTATATACAGACATCATTAGATGAACCAGCCCCTATATACAGACATCATTAGATGAGCTGCCCCCTGTATACGTACATCATTAGATGAACCAGCCCCTATATACAGACATCATTAGATGAACCAGCCCCTATATACAGACATCATTAGATGAACCAGCCCCTATATACAGACATCATTAGATGAGCCGCCCCCTATATACAGACATCATTAGATGAGCCGCCCCCTATATACAGACATCATTAGATGTGCCGGCCCCTATATACAGACATCATTAGATGAACCATCCCTATATACAGACGTCATTAGATGAACCATCCCTATATACAGACATCATTAGATGAACCAGCCCCTATACGCTATACACCAAGGACCACTCATGTGTCTTCATCTAGCTCCAACTTTCAACAGAACCTCCATTCGTCTTTCTCAGGTCTCCTGGGTCTGCTAGAGGAATATCACTGTAAAGGGCCCGCCAATCCCACTCCCCGAGGAGAGCCTTTAATGCGCTATGATATACCACGGCTGAGCCTTCTATGAGCCTAATACGAGCCTAATACGAGCCTAGGCCGCCCGGCCATCTGATGGCACTGCGGGTTCCGTCGATTGCCGCCAGGAGGCGCGGCGCGGATTTATGGCGGAGGTAATAATGAGTCCGGCCTAAGACGGTTCTAATGTCACGCTCCTGATCCGGCGTGATGCGGGCTCGGTGCGGGGGGTGTCCGGGGGTGTCCGGGGTGGCGGGTATACCGGGCCCAAGGCTGGCGGCCCGGAGGAGTGGTGCAGGCAGGGTGCGTAGCAGGTCGGAGTACTCAGGGTGCAGGAGACTGAAGGGCCGCCTTCTGAGGGCGGGGTCTGAGGGCGGGGGTTGAGGGCGGGGGCTGAGGGCGGGGGGTGCCTTTGTTTGATGAATCCTTGTCATACAGAACGCTGCAATAACAGATGCCGCCCGCCGCCCGCCTCCTCCTCCTACACTCACACACTCACTCAGTGCCCGCTCCTCCAGGGCAGGATGATAGATCCCACCCCAGATCCCTCTATCTTTGTCTTCATTTCTTCCACGGACACGTCCACTACTGCGCCGAGTGCGCCGGCCGAGGAGGGTCGAGCGGGGCGGAGGGGTTCAAGGGGGACAGATCGCGGCCCTTGAGGAGCGGTGCAGGGTCGACGTCAGGCCCGGGACGACTGGGGGCGGGAACTCAGTCCAGGAGCAGCTCCTCGGAGCAGCTAAACAAGCAGGAGAGCGGCTCATATTGCAGCGATTAAAGACGGAACTGCGTCGAGATCCCTAGCCACTGAAAATATGGCTCTTAGTTCTTAGTTGTGGAGTAATCTCATAAGGTGAGATTACGTTACACACCAAAATGAACGGCATATTTTCTGTGGCTATGGATCGCGTGTGGTTCAGATTTTATCTCACTCCTATCACTGAGTATTTGGCTGACATCGCACATTGATTTTTTTTTACAATACTCCATGGACGGTGCGTACAAGTTCCCAATGTTAAGTCTATGTGGAAAAATACCGAACTCCCTGCTTCTAAGCAACCGCTTTTGTGAGTAGTATTCAACAACGTTATAGCCTGAAAAGCGATTTTGCAATCGATTTGTAATGTTCCTTAACTCACGTGTTCTCCCGACTTGGACAGAAATCTAGGCTCATGTCATAAGGTGAAGAATAACAAGCCGGGGGGGGGGGGGGGGGGGCGTCATCCGACGAACATTTAATCACGAATGAAGTTATCTAAGGCTCTGCAATGATATCCCAGAGAGAATCATAGGGTTTCAAAATTAATTTGATTTCGTCACCCAATATTTAGACGGAAACCCGAAGCCAGGATGCAACCTTTGTGCTTTTCTTCAGGTTGGGTTCTATAACCAGCAATATTACATGGAAATGAGGGAAGGTTGGAGACAGCCATCTTTAATTCATGTTGTGTTTCTTTCTCGGGGCAGGTGAGCCGCGATTATTGAGTAACACACACTTACTGACCAGGAATGAAGCTGGACCTGGCCCTGCTTAACGTGACATTTAATCGCTCACGAGTCGGTAAATACCATAGGAGCAGCTCAGATGTAGCGACTGACGGAAGCGTCAGTCAGTCAGGCTTTGTCGCCGAGATCTATGACGCACACCGACGCGCTACAATGAAAAAACCTGAATCTTAGGGTGTCTACGAAATTGTTGTAGCGTGCCGCAGTCTATTGGTGGCGATGGCGGTGACGTGCGACACGTGTGGCGTCGTAGCGCGTTGGGAGGTCCATCATAGCGTGTCGTAGTCCGCCGTGGTAGGTGGGAGGCAGGTCTCATGGTGGGAAGTGTGGTAACTGGAGGGGGCACAAGGCGCAGAATGGAATTAAAACATAACGCATCTGGGATCGTATATAAATCTTTGTGAGAAATGACGTGATCTTCATGATTTGTCTTTGTGCGACCGGAAATGAACGACTTCTTCGGAAATAAGAAATACTTTTCTGTTGGCAATCACATACTGGTAGGAGCTGACAAGTATTGTGTAGGAATAAAAAGTGAACGTTGCTGTTGATCTAAAGTTTACTACTTTTGATAATTAAGTCTTTTACAATGCCACCATTCAAAACAAAATAGGTCTGAAAGATGTGTAGTCCTTGACCTGCAAATCTGTATAAACATATCCTACATCAGAGATGACAGTTTTCCTCTTTTCCATGCAAACCCTTGTTTCATTTGCAGTTTATGAATTATTTCTCAGGTATAAATCAAATATAGTATAATTTGAGCCTCACTCATGCCCCCAAAAAGCGGTTTGAACCTTCCCACCTACCCTCAGCCCTATCCCACAAAAATACACTTCCATTGTCTTTCTTGACCCCAATTGACATACATGTACTTATACAAGGCCTGCTCCTGGGTTTGATTGACTGCTAACAGAGATAATTGTTTCACTCGACAATTTCTATCTATTGAAATAACATTCCTGAATACATACTGTCACATTATATTTGCCTTACCATGATTTTCCTTGCTGCGCCCATCACTGCTCTGTCCCTTCTGGAACTTGTACCTATCAGCCCTCCTCCATTACTCATAACTAATCTGTCAGCCGAATATATCTATAAAACACTACAGAAAGTTGCGCCTCAGGCGGTGTTGATACAGAGACACGGTTCATCCCGCAGACGGCGGCGGGCGCTCGGCGGGGTGTGTGCCCGGGGAGGAGGTGGCCGTCTGTATCGGGCACGCCACCAGATGAGAATTCCGCTCAGGCCGCGTTAGTGACGAGCACGGCCCGGTACCACGTCGCCCTGCCTCGTTAATCGCCGCCCCGACTGATAACCAGCGGCAAGACGCTCGCACTGCCTCTACCGGCTACCAATAACAACTCCCAAACCAAACTGTACAGCCGACTCAAAATCAGCCCCGCATGGAATGGTGCAGTAATAAGAGAAAACGCAGTTACTTAGCTCGTAGGGATAGCTGTTCGGGGTCTTTTGTACAATGACCGAGAATGGCACCCCTACGGGCTCAGGCACTACCTTTTCTTATTATCACATATCTAAAATTGACGCAAAAACGACCATGAGAAAGTCTGGAGAGAATCTTTAATAGGTGACTGGCTGCTAATTAAACCAACAAATTGAAAGTTGTATTTCAGGTGGTTTTCGTGGACACACCCGTTCATAGGCTGATAGTGTATGGCTTCCAGGGTGGCTTCTCAGGTGGCTTCCCGCCAACTCGGCTGATGGTCACATCAGAAGGTACAGCGGGCTGTCAGAGGATCCCGCGGCAGGGGAAATGAGAAAGGCTCCGGTTTCCGATCGCAGCATGTGGAGGGGGAGAATGTGGGGGGAGAGTGGGGGAGCGTGGGGGTTGACCGAGGACATCTCCAGCAGAGGCGGTCGTACTTTGTGTTCTGACTGATAACATGAACTGATATCTGAAGATAAAGCTGAGGACAGACTGACGATAGCCCGGGGGTGAAAGCCTCCTCTGTTGATGTGTATTTGTGTGCGGGATGGTGATAAGGTTGGTGTTCTGTACAGGAAATCTGAGGGATAGTCGTGATGGGCCTAACAGGTGCGTGTCGGTTTGGTTGTAGTATCACTATGAGTGTGAGTTCTAGGAAGACATGGCTCAGTGACCAGGGTAAGACAGTGCTGTGTATGGTACGAAAGGCAATCGGGGGTAAATGAGGGCCATGCATGGTGCCTGTGCCAATTGAGGTTTGGATAGCAGGTCACTAACAGCTTGTACATTCTAGTCTCTACATCTCTATCATGACCCATGATATTAGGTTCTATGCAAAGATCATCTAAACTGTCCGTATTTATTAGAAATGAAAATGACTGAATTGGAAGAGTCGTCATTTTGTAGCAGCTCCTCCCTGTCTCGATGCTTACTGCATGGCAGCCATGTAGCATGATTACCCTCATTATCGCGCGCTCCAGTTCCCAGACTCTCCACATGGGGACAGGACACTTTAACAATGACACTCTGAGTTGTTAGTGTCATGAGTGGCCCTGATTGCGCAACAGACCGGCAGAAGAGTGGTCATCCCTCATTGGCTGTTGGTTCAACAGCCAATCACAGCACGGAGCGTGCAAGCTTAACCTGGAGCAAGATGCCTTCTGCCATGTGTATATAAGAAATTCCAGTTGTCATTAAAATCAGTTAAGTTGTTGACTACTTGTTGTACCCCGGGTTCTTACTCCCTTACTCTTAGAGTCTACCCTGGCCTATGTTGTCTTTTAGACTTTACAGGATGTCAGCAATGGATGAAAACAACACAAAGCAAGATAGGACACATAAAATGGGTCAAACTAAAGACATCAGTGTAACATCAGAACTGGGTAAAATAGGATGCCCCAGAAAGCTATCGGGTGTTTGTGATACTGTCTGTATGAAGTCCAGTAGTGGTTAATGGGAGCTGTCTAGTGAGATGAGGGCTATACACAAATATATAGACAGGTTGAGGGACAGGGATGGCAATCAGGGAAGGACTAGGGACAGACATGGCCATGTGGAGAGGACTAGGGACGGGCATGGCAATGTGGAGAGGACTAGGGACAGGCATGGCAATGTGGAGAGGACTAGGGACAGACATGGCCATGTGGAGAGGACTAGGGACGGGCATGGCAATGTGGAGAGGACAAGGGACAGACATGGCAATGTGGAGAGGACTAGGGACAGACATGGCAATGTGGAGAGGACTAGGGACGGGCATGGCAATGTGGAGAGGACTAGGGACGGCAAGGCAATGTAGAGAGGACTAGGGACGGGCATGGCAATGTAGAGAGGACTAGAGACGGGCATGGCAATGTGGAGAGGACTGGGGACAGACATGGCAATGTAGAGAGGACTAGGGACGGGCATGGCAATGTGGAGAGGACTAGGGACAGGCATGGCAATGTGGAGAGGACTAGGGACAGACATGGCCATGTGGAGAGGACTAGGGACGGGCATGGCAATGTGGAGAGGACAAGGGACAGACATGGCAATGTGGAGAGGACTAGGGACAGACATGGCAATGTGGAGAGGACTAGGGACGGGCATGGCAATGTGGAGAGGACTAGGGACGGCAAGGCAATGTAGAGAGGACTAGGGATGGGCATGGCAATGTAGAGAGGACTAGGGACGGGCATGGCAATGTGGAGAGGACTAGGGACAGACATGGCAATGTAGAGAGGACTAGGGACGGGCATGGCAATGTAGAGAGGACTAGGGACAGGCATGGCAATGTGGAGAGGACTAGGGACAGACATGGCCATGTGGAGAGGACTAGGGACGGGCATGGCAATGTGGAGAGGACAAGGGACAGACATGGCAATGTGGAGAGGACTAGGGACAGACATGGCAATGTGGAGAGGACTAGGGACGGGCATGGCAATGTGGAGAGGACTAGGGACGGGCATGGCAATGTAGAGAGGACTAGGGACGGGCATGGCAATGTAGAGAGGACTAGGGACGGGCATGGCAATGTGGAGAGGACTAGGGACGGGCATGGCAATGTAGAGAGGACTAGGGACGGGCATGGCAATGTGGAGAGGACTAGGGACGGGCATGGCAATGTGGAGAGGACTAGGGACAGGCATGGCAATGTGGAGAGGACTAGGGACGGGCATGGCAATGTGGAGAGGACTAGGGACGGGCATGGCAATGTGGAGAGGACTAGGGACGGGCATGGCAATGTGGAGAGGACTAGGGACGGGCATGGCAATGTGGAGAGGACAAGGGACAGACATGGCAATGTGGAGAGGACTAGGGACAAACATGGCAATGTGGAGAGGACTAGGGACGGGCATGGCAATGTGGAGAGGACTAGGGACGGCAAGGCAATGTAGAGAGGACTAGGGATGGGCATGGCAATGTAGAGAGGACTAGGGACGGGCATGGCAATGTGGAGAGGACTAGGGACAGACATGGCAATGTAGAGAGGACTAGGGATGGGCATGGCAATGTGGAGAGGACTAGGGACAGGCATGGCAATGTGGAGAGGACTAGGGACAGACATGGCCATGTGGAGAGGACTAGGGACGGGCATGGCAATGTGGAGAGGACAAGGGACAGACATGGCAATGTGGAGAGGACTAGGGACAGACATGGCAATGTGGAGAGGACTAGGGACGGGCATGGCAATGTGGAGAGGACTAGGGACGGGCATGGCAATGTAGAGAGGACTAGGGACGGGCATGGCAATGTAGAGAGGACTAGGGACGGGCATGGCAATGTGGAGAGGACTAGGGACGGGCATGGCAATGTAGAGAGGACTAGGGACGGGCATGGCAATGTGGAGAGGACTAGGGACGGGCATGGCAATGTGGAGAGGACAAGGGACGGCCATGGCAATGTGGAGAGGACTAGGGACAGACATGGCAGAGGACTAGGGACGGGCATGGCAATGTGGAGAGGACTAGGGACGGGCATGGCAATGTGGAGAGGACTAGGGACAGACATGGCAATGTGGAGAGGACTATGGACGGGCATGGCAATGTGGAGAGGACTAGGGACAGGCATGGCAATGTGGAGAGGACTAGGGACGGGCATGGCAATGTGGAGAGGACTAGGGACGGGCATGGCAATGTGGAGAGGACTAGGGACGGGCATGGCAATGTGGAGAGGACTAGGGACGGGCATGGCAATGTGGAGAGGACTAGGGACGGGCATGGCAATGTGGGGAAGACTAGGGACGGGCATGGCAATGTAGAGAGGAATAGGGACGGGCATGGCAATGTGGAGAGGACTAGGGACGGGCATGGCAATGTGGGGAAGACTAGGGACGGGCATGGCAATGGGGAGAGGACTAGGGACGGGCATGGCAATGTGGAGAGGACTAGGGATGGGCATGGCAATGTGGAGAGGACTAGGGACAGACATGGCAATGTGGAGAGGACTAGGGACGGGCATGGCAATGTGGGGAAGACTAGGGACGGGCATGGCAATGTGGAGAGGACTAGGGACGGGCATGGCAATGTGGAGAGGACTAGGGACGGGCATGGCAATGTGGAGAGGACTAGGGATGGGCATGGCAATGTGGAGAGGACTAGGGATGGGCATGGCAATGTGGAGAGGACTAGGGACGGGCATGGCAATGTGGGGAAGACTAGGGACGGGCATGGCAATGTAGAGAGGAATAGGGACGGGCATGGCAATGTGGAGAGGACTAGAGACGGGCATGGCAATGTGGAGAGGACTAGGGACGGGCATGGCAATCTGAGTAGGATGTTGAGGGTATGGAAACGAACTTGTCACAATAATTCTCAAGCTATACAGCAGTACTGGGGATGTTAGGAACTGTAATTTATATGAGGTGGTGAGGTTGTCTGAGGTGAGGGCAGTGCTTGGGGCAGTGTGAGGTGGGGACGGGCCTGGGCTGAACCTATGAGGTGGTGAGGTGAGGGCAGTGCTCCATATCGGGGCAGTGTGAGGTGGGGACGGGACTAGGCTGAACCTATGAGGTGGTGAGGTGAGGGCAGTGCTTGTTATCGGGCAGTGTGTGTGTGAGGGGGGGAGGGAGGGGTCCCTGCTGTCCCGGACACGGCAGATAACGACACCCGACACGCGGGGGGCGGCGGGCGCCCGGAGCAGGGCCGGGATTAACGCGGGGCGGGCGGCGTCAGGCATCAGAGGTAACCCGACCAGAGGCGGATTAGCAGCCACAGACGCCACCCGTCTTTGGGCCTGCCAGGGAAAGCCGCGGCATCGAATTGCTGTGTGAACTAATCCCGTGCTACTCGCCGTGCCCTGTACGCGTGTCGTGTACAGGGGCCGTGTATAGGGGCCGTGTACAGGGGCCGTGTACAGGGGCCGTGTACAGGGGCCGTGTACAGGGGCCGTGTACACATGTATCATACCCTACACTAATAGACCTACATGTATCATACCCTACACTAATAAACCTATATATATCCAGACAGTGGCTGACAGTGTAAATAGTGTAATGAGTACCTAACGATAGGTACATACCCTACACTAATATACCTACATGTATCATACCCTACACTAATATACCTACATGTATCATACCCTACACTAATATACCTACATATAGTACCCACCGATTACGGAGTCTCCATAGGAAATGCATAGGGCACCTGGAAACAGCTACCCGGAGATTCTGGTATGTCAGAATCTCCTGCAGGAGATCCCGGAAAAATAGTCCTGTCCATAATGAAGTCGAATCATCATATACTTCGAAATAAGTTTCTTGAATGTTCATTCAATGTTAATTATTTAGAATCGATCATAATAATCTCATTTACCATCAGAAATCATTGTAATAACATATTGTGTATGTTAAAAGAACAGAGTAATGGCAAACTATATTATTGGTGAAAGTCTACACCGAATTACTGCTATGCTTAACATTGCTGTGGTGTCTGGTAGTAAATGTCTTGCAAAAACCGTTTAATTGCAATAGACTTGTTATCAATCTTGTAGGTGGGTAATAAATACAATAACGACTGGTTTTATATACAAGTGACCATAATCCCCTCGTAGTTGACGACGTAATATCCTCGCTAGTCCCTCGGATATTACTATGTGTCAACTACTCGGAGATTACGGCCACTCGTACACAAAACCAGGCATTATTGTGTATGTATCCAGACAGTGGCTGATAGTGTAAGTAGTATAATGAGTACCTAACGATAGGTACATTCCCTACACTAATATACCTACATGTATCATACCCTACACTAATAAACCTACATGTATCCAGACAGTGGCTGACTCCACTGTGCGATTCTAGGTACATAGGTACGTCCAGTCTGAGACTGGGCGTACCTCCAGGATCGCAACGCGGCAAAACGCACAGTGGAGACAGCAAGTTTCCCTCCAGTCTGAGACTGGGCGTACCAGTACACTCAGTCTCAGACTGGAGGTACCGCATGTACCCAGGATTGCAAGCGTTTTTTAATATCAAACATGTTTGATATTTGGTACGCCCAGTCTGAGACTACGCGTACCCTATGTACCTAGAATCGCAAGCCCTCCAGTTGCAAGTGAGGGTGTCTCCACAAGCTGGTACCTCCAGTCTGAGACTGGAGGTACAGGATCGCAAGCTCCCCCAGTTGCACAGTGGAGACAGGCCTTAAGTATTATAATGAGTACCTAACGATAGGTACATTCCCTACACTAATAGACCTACATGTATCATACCCTACACTAATAAACCTACATGTACCCAGACAGTGGCTGACAGTTCATCCTACCCCTAATAAAAAATTCCATAGGCTTAACATTTTTATTTCAAAAGAAGGGAATAGAAGTATTAGCGGACTGTATTTGGTCTGCGGTGCCGGAAAATGAAATTTATCGCTCTTGTGGGATACATTTGTCAAATGACGTCATTTGAAAAGCGACCAATGATTATCACTGATTATCGGTGAGTTTTATGTTATTTCTGAATTTGCTGAAGTAATTTAGACGGGGTAGGAAAAATTCTAAACCAAACCCGAGTTACTCATGTTGTTTATCGCACTCTGGCAATGTCGCGTATCACTGCACTCGGCTTCGCCTCACGCAGTAATACACGACATTGTCGTTGTGCGATAAACAACAACACGACTAACTCTCGTTTGGTTTCTCCTAAGTAAGTAGTATAGGGGGTACCTAATGACAGGTACATACCCTACACTAATAATGAGCACCTAACGATAGGTACATACCCTACACTAATGGACGTACATGTGACCAGACAGTGGCTGACAGTGTAAGTAGTATAATGAGTACCTAACGATAGGTACATACCCTATACTAATAAACCTACATGTATCCGGACAGTGGCTGACAGTGTCTGTCAGAGGGCCGCTGACAGGTGGTAGTCACGTCCGGACTATCTGTCCGCTTCCCATCTCGCCTTGCTACACTCGTCCCCGTCCAATTACCACGTCAGGCCTCAGTCCCGCTGCCTTCTCCCCCGACAATTCGGGCCTAATTACGCCTTTTTCTTGCTGCGCTCCCCGCGCGCCGGCCTTCTGTCAGTGTCAGCCGCCAGTCTCCCGACTCCCGGCCCGCATCAGCCCCTCTCCCGCCAGCCCGCAAACCCGGCTCCACTCGTTTGTTTATTACAATTTAAACTGTTTGCTTGTTTAATTATCAGCTATTCATGACTATGGTTCATCTGTAGTTCTCATTATCTGTTCATTAACTGCGGATATTGTCCTCTTTATCTGTATGTGTATCAATATCCAGAGAATAGTCGCCTTCTGTGTGGCTTGAGTAATTGTTCTATTCAATGTTAGACAAGGTAGATCATATCTATGACGGTACCTTATTATGACAAGATAGCAGGAATATTCAGTTTGATAAGAACAAATATTCAATTTGATAAGAACAAATATTCAGTTTAATAAAACTCTGTTTACCACATATATCACATGCGTATTTAGTTTGACATTCAAAGTAGGGGTCATCCATAGATACGTATGCACTAAGGGAGTGTGGGGGTCAAACATTTTGGAAATTTTCTGTATGCTCCTTCTCCTTTCTATTGCGTACAAGATTTAAAGGAGGGTTGGGGGTGGGTTAATATTTTCAGAAATTTTGCGTACATACTTTATAGAAGGCCCCTAGCGATCATGGTTGGTGTTTTATAACATCTCTCCCAAATGAGAAGCTCCGTGTATTTACAGCCATCTTTGTAGTATATTAATTATGGCACTTGATAACGTGTATGATATTTCCTAGCTCTTACCAATGCAATCTCCGTGTCTGAATACGGCTAAATATAATGATACAATCTGATTCTGGTCGGGCCCCCTGTACCTCATTCATGTGGCGGGAATACTGAGGGGGGTTGGGGCACGAGTATACAGCAAGAAATGGAAGCATTGATTTTGTCCGGAGCCGTATAGACGATGCAGAATGAGGCAGTTAGGAATACGAATATCCGCGCCGTCTGGTGGCTGGGTGTAGGGAGGGGGCTGTCCCGGGGGAGGGGGCGGCGGCGGGGGGGCAGGACGGGGGCCGGGGGTACCTCCCCAATGGTCCGTAATGATCGATAATCTTCGGGATTATGTCTAAATAGCTCGCCCACTCACAGTCCTGCAAACCTCTCCTACTGACCCCCCCTCCCTCCCTCCCTCCCCGCCCCCGCCTTGATATCACCAACCAGATGGCCTTTTTCCTGTGCTCTTTATTCCGGTGGTGTATGTGTCCCCGCGCGGTGCCTGTATCTGCCCCCCTCCCCCCTCCTGTCTGCCTGTCTGTGTTAGCGAGCTGCTGAGATTTATATACTAGAGGTCTGTCCCTCAATCTGTCCCTTTGTGCTATAGAGCAAACAAAATGGTCTCTATTGATATATCTTTAATATTGCAATTCAAGGCCTTGATTTACTCTAGAAGATGGATAATAAATACAATAAACGATGGTTTTGTGGACAGGCGACTTGCCAGACCACTCGAGGTTGACATTGAGGCTAACGCTCGTGTATTACTACGCGTCAACTCTCGTGGTTTACGGCCGCCAGTCCACAAAACCATCGATTATTGTTTTCTGTCACCATACCCTGTGCCTGTCTGCTGAGCTGTGTATGAGATTCTGATCTGCCTTCTCTCTGTCTATTCTGCCGGGCATCTGTCTCTTCATTCCTAGAAAAAACCAACGATCCCGTTAAGCCAGCATCCGTATCGAAAGTCAGCTTGGAGACAAATGGAACAATTATACAAGCCATAAGCCTCCTAATATATATATCTGTCTACCAATTTACTACACAGCCGAGCGCGGGTCGGCTTGTGCATATATGGGTGGCGATTAAACAGGCCGACTGGACGACTTGAAGCCTGCTTCCATTGGCTGATTTTTGGGCACCGATCTGCAGTCAGGAACCACCGATAGAATTTGCTTGATGAATGGAAACAAGACTTGCAGAGAATGCTCACCGATTAATTTGGCATCAATTACACAGCAAGGCCATCACTGACAGATCTTCTCATAGACTGACGGAAAGAAAACTCTTTCATTTCATCTGAGATTCAGGATTCTAATGTGAAGAATAAATCGGTATGGGTCCAGAAAATGCAATGGAATCAACATCATTGAGGATAGATCTCGGAGCACGTCGGTAATGAACTCGCTATACTACAGAGGCATACGTCTATAGGGGACACAGCCATTGTTAGTTCACGAAGCAGTCACCAGGTGGTCGGGGGACAAACCTGTATTCTTGCTCTTTGTTCTTACAAAATTCAACTGCCTTCCAATATTTTACTATGGTTCCCTTGACTCTCTACACCCATCCCAAAGCAGGATGACATAACGATTAAACCCAAGACATGATATTTTCCATATGAAACACTTTATATAAATATGTGAGCAAGGTTAAAGTTCTGACATTTCCCAATTATCACTCACTTTTTTTCCACCTCCTTTAGTGAAGAACACCTACTTTTTCACCTCCAATAGTGAAGAACACCTACTCGGGGGGCGTCATGGCGGCGCCCATGGATCATAGGCTACATGCCGTATAGGCCCGTTTCCATTGGCCGATCTCCCGTCACCGATCTACAGTCAGGAACCACCGACAGACTTTTGGCACTGTGGATCCAATATCGGTCAATGGAAACAACCAAGGTCGTGAAATGCCCCAAGACTTTTTCTGCTTAGATAATGCAATGTGGCACCACCCACCACTGAGTGAAAGCTTGGTCACTTAGTGAAATCTACTACCCTTCAATATCGACGCAGTCTGTGGCACCACCGACAGACTTTCTGGGCAACACAAAAAATCTACACAAAGTTTGTCGGCCAATGGAAACGGGCCTTAAGGGATACCATCTCCCAGCACTTACAGCAGCTAAACTCTTTGCAAGACTTCAGGAAAGCCATTGTTAGAATGCCAGAGGAACTAGCTTGCCAATACATGGCAGTATGTTTTGTTGTTTTAAATTAGCTTTTGATCTCGATGTATTTATGAGTGATTCAACCCGAAATTTGATTTTTCACACACCACTCTATCTGAAAAACTCAATTTACTTGAGAGATACCTTATCTTAAATACAAAAAATAATTAAAAAGAAAAAAGGCATACACTGCACGCTTACGAATAGATTGATACGGACATACAGTCGGTGCCACCACCGACAGACTTATAAGATAACTCAAAAAGTCGGTGCCATTTTGATGGTCAGTGGAAACAAGGTAATATGAAAAACTTCGTAGGTCACAATACAGAAACATGGATTTCGTATCACACCTCGCCGCAGCAATATGGAAACCGTGTTTTAAGAAGTTTCAGTTGCAGTCTGGTTCAGCGACACGTTCGACCTCGCGGCCCAATACCTTTGCCACATTTGAACGAAATTGGCACTCGGCGTAATTTTTAGGACGGTAATGCAGCCACAGCTGCCACGCTCTGAGTGCAAATTTCTGTCTGCAATTGGAGGAAATGCGGCGCAATTTGCGCTGTTCTTTTGATGTAAAATACCTCATATTGGGACACTTCACCGAGACCAAGCCTGTTTATTGTGTTTATACGACACCTACAATGTTCTGCATGGATCCATTATAAATAATAATGTTTATGAATTATATATTGTGAATTATCTATTAGTATAAACAGCTTAATATTTGTAATATTCTTGAAAAATGACCATATGAGAATCATGTCTGCGTGGTCCACAGTTCATTATCTCAAATGGGGCTTAACGCTTGGAACTCATACTTCACGACCGTGAAGGTAGTGTACCCAATACTCAATGGCTCATTGGGTTAGCTATTTTATTGATTAATAATGTTCCTGACCATGTATACGGCATGATATGAAAACAGAAACCCACTTGATAAAAATAACTTAGTCCACACTCCACCTCGTTTGACTATTACATAATTCACTCAGCTTCGCTTCATGCATTACTCCATGGTCAAAATCGGTGGAGTAGGGACCAAGTTATTTCATCTCACGAGTTTCCTTCTAATTCCTAGTTAACATTGTACAGGGCTGCCATGTATGACGCATTTTTCGTTATTTTATGAATATCGACATCTTTCAGCGTCAGAATACGGATTACGTTATGACCAATCTGTAATACACGTTTTCAATTTGCATGTACATATTCTCATTTCAATCGAGTAAAGTCTTGTTTATTTCCATTATTTCTTTCCATATCGCGTTAGCGATGTTTACCTTGGAAAAGACTGGGCCATTTGACTAGATTACTTAAATGTCACAGGAAATATAGCCGCTATCTTTAAAGATAGGAAATGAATTGGATTATTTGTAAGGAATTTGTCTTGTGCTCACCCTTTTGAATAGATTATATCAATATCAAGGTTATCTAAAGAGCTTATGCCAAAAACCATCATAGATTCTATTACAGATTTCAGTGTCAGCCATTACTAATTTTGATGGCAAATTACTGAATTCGGGGAGAGCAAGTATTAATTTAGACGATTCAGGGGTCCCTTGAATAATCTAGGCTCTTCCAGGAAGACCCTTTTCTGTACCTCGTACAAGGGTTATCGTTTGATAATATTCATATTCGTTTATAAAGATAGTATGAGCCATCTATAAGGTCGTCCGTAAGTTTAATAAAATTTACCCACTTCGTCCCTGGGTCTCCTTAGCGTACAGAAAAGGGTCTTCATGTACGAGCCTAGATCATTAAACAGGCCCAGGGTTGTTAGCCCGGCGTTTCATGATCCATCTGGAAACGCTTGAATCCTAAAGTTAACCCTGAGTACAGAGTAAAACGGCGCGCAGTCCGTTCTCCGCGGCTCGCTGTTAGAGCTCGCCTCCCGCGGGGAGCATTGCGTCATGCTAGATTGATCTGAGCACGGAGCCGTGATGCTTCTGTGTTAAAACCCAGTCTCCCGAGGCGGTCGGGACTGGCTGAGGCGATATATATTCATAGAGCGCAGTAGAAATAGTAAAAAGAGACGATTCCAGACGGCGCTAGGTTTTATCTTGGTTGTTTGATCATTATCTGTCAGTCTGAGACAGTGCAATAGAAAGATGGTCACAGGTGCGGCAGGGTCTTTATTATACACCTGTGCACATTGTTCTTAGACTTACTGACCTCTGCTCCTTATATCGTAGAGCTAATGTACCAGCTCTGCATTCCTGAACAAGGCCTTGAATTGCAAGTAAAGGTAAATTCGTATAAATTTAAGATATTTCAAGATGTATAATGAAGGGAAGACAAACCAGACATTTAACCTGTGAATCATTACTCACTCACGGACTCAAAAATACGCCCCTCACACCTAACAGCATCGGGGCACGTATTTGCGGGTCCGTGAGTTCGTAACAATTCGCAGATTAAAGGGCCGATTCCACCAACACACACGATGTAGCAAGACTAGTCCCGATTTGGTTGTCTTGCTTAATCGGGCTAGGATTGAATCGTCGCGATGTGTCTTGAGGTGTCGCGGTGGTGGAGCACCAAAATATACACCCGACACCACTCGCCTACGTTTTGAGACAAGTGAGGTACGACACAGTTAGACACTACAAGACATACCAAGATATACCACGGCAAATCGGACCTGTTGGTGGAATCGGCCCTTAAACGCCCAGTCAGTTTACCGGCTTTGTCTTTTGTCATCGCATACCTCTAGGCGGTAAAGCACGCCCGTCACTGTAGGTAGGAGTGGGTTATGAGGGAGCAGCTCGCCGGTATTCAGGTGAGAGGGGAGGGAGTTGAGGCCGGTATGCCGTTTGCCGTGTCGTCAACACACACGGTGTAGGTATGTGGTGGGCGGCGCGACGACGTCCAGCATACCGCGTATACATCACCCGCCCCGACCGCTCAGTCCGTGCACACCGCGGTCGTGACGGGCCGTGACGGGTCGTGACGGATCGTGACGGATCGCGTCGCGGGCCCGGATTGAGGGGTTAATGAAGACGGATGCGCGCGCACCTCGCCGCGGGCTGAGTGTTTAATGGCGGACGGCGCTCTGCCGGCTGTGACGCGGAATGTTTGACGTGCGAGCAGGCTGCTTGCTTTCCCATCACTTGTAATTACTTTTAGTGGTTGAGGACGAGAGAGACTCATTGTGTAACCTTGTGGCACCAGCGCTAACTTGGTGCTACTCGTACATCACACTACGTGGACTAGTTCACTCACAATATCACACAAGACGGATTCCTCTTGTTATTCACAAGAATGCACAGACAATAGACGATGGTTTTGTGGACAGGCGGCCGTAAACCACGAGAGAATGACGCGTTGTAACACACGAGCATCAGCGAGTGTATTACGAGGTCAGCCTTGAGTAGTTTACAGAGTTGCCTGTCCACAAAAACATAGTTTGTTGTATTCATCATCCATCTTTTCCAATAAATCAAAACCAGGAATTTCCATAGTAAAGGGTATATCAATAGGGACTTCATTTCTTTGCTCTCTAGCAGAAAGTGACTATTCCCTGTATATAATGGCCTTGAGGGTGTATACCATGGATTTGAATCTGTTAACCATGGTTATGGCTTTTAAATAATGGGTAGAGTCCTCATACATTTTCAATGGGGATTTTGTGGATAATGAAGATGTTGATACCCCAACTCACTATTCGTAGCAGCTGATTTTCATCACTTTATGTTCACCAACTTAAAAGGGATTTTACACATACAAAAACAACTAATTCAACCACCAGTGGTTCTTATAATTAGTAGTCATATTAGCTATTTTCACTCGTGTTTTTAGAAATGAACAAAAGTAATTTGTTCCTATGGTAGAGGGTTGGCCATGCTGAGAGGACTAGTCGTTAAGAGGGGTATGTTAAAAATACATAATATTACCATGATTTTGATTTCTTTTTTTAATTCAGAAATGTATTCATTCTGTCACTCGACAGGTCTTCCATGAATAGAAAGTGATAAATCATGCGTCATGAATCAGTGATAGATACAGTTTGAAGTGGTGAGTTGAAGATAATCTTACAATAATAAAGTTTCAGGTTTCTATACGGCAACAGTGATCTGCGTGGTCGAATTCTCAGCGTAGTAATACTCTGAGCGATTACGAGGAGTATCGCATCGTATCAGACTACGAGGAGAGTACGACCACAAAGATCAAAATCATGGTGATGTTGTATTTTGAATGGTGAATAATCTACACAAGTTATCAAAGGAAAAAAAAAATAGCCGCCGATCTTCTCACGCACTACTTTCCATGCAGGGGACTTTTTCCGTATCCTACTCAGGGATTTTTGTATCCTACTCAGTAGCGATCTGTAGGCTCTGCACGTTTAGTATAGAGACTCCGTATTGTATGGATAATAAATACCCATTCTGTCACATGCATTGCTTGATATCAGCTCACACTTATACCAACTCATCGATTCCCGCTGCCTGCGACTAACTCATGTCCACACACACTCAGTCACCCACACGCTGCTGAAGCCAGGCCGCTGCCGGCGCCCGCAATGCACCAGCACACGCAGCCGAGTGGAAACAATGGCCCCGGCAGAAAAATGAATAGTAATTGATAGAATTCCTTTGACATTGTAAGGATCGAACAAGCAGTGTAAATACACACAGCGACCGTCTGATCATTGTAATTTCCGGTGGTAAACGCCGACGGCTGCAATTTGCATACACGGCAGTGCTTCAATGGGACGAACAGGGCTTGGCTTCCTCTCTGCCCCTCCCCCCGCCCTACACCGCCCGCCCTCACCCCGCCCGCCCGCCCTCACCCCGCCCTCCGCCCGCCCTCACCCCGCCCTCACCCCGCCCGCCCTCACCCCGCCCGCCGCCCGCCCTCACACCGCCCGCCGCCCGCCCTCACACCGCCCGCGCCGCCCGCCCTCACCTCGCCCGCCGCCCGCCCTCACCCGCCCGCCCTCACCCCGCCCGCCCTCACCCCGCCCGCCCTCACCCCGCCCGCCCTCACCCCGCCCGCCGCCCGCCCTCACCCCGCCCGCCGCCCGCCCTCACACCGCCCGCCGCCCGCCCTCACACCGCCCGCGCCGCCCGCCCTCACCTCGCCCGCCGCCCGCCCTCACCCCGCCCGCCCTCACCCCGCCCGCCCTCACCCCGCCCGCCCTCACCCCGCCCGCCCCGCCCGCCGTCCCCTCACCCCCGGGTGGAGAGTAAAAAAGCCTGATCTTGTTAGTAGCGGCAGGAGAGGTATTTGCCGAGGACTTGCTGGCGTCTGCATTGAGTTTCTGACGCCGTCGATATTGGTTTCTGGCTTCGTCTGCCGCCGGTTTGTGATATTATCTACATCTCGGTTTTTTTCTCACTATTACTTCCATGAAGCTTTAGCGCATTGATTTTTGCGACAAGGTTTACATTGGAGTCGCGTGTCGTCGACATTTCGCTTCTCTGGTGGGTCTCTTGAGGGGTTTAACGTTGAGTTCTCTCAGAAGTCTGCAGTATGTCTCTGTGCAGTAAGTCAGCCCTGCTCGACGGAGCCTCCCTACTGATAGTCCCTAAAGCCTCTATACACGATATGGACTGGCTTCACATACAGGCGGTCGTATGCTCCGAGGAGTTGAAGTGTAGTAATATCCGAGCGAATACGAGAATATTGTGTAGGGCCCACGTCGATGAGCATACGATCGTTTTATCTGAAACCAGCCTATATTGAAGTTATCATCCACCTTAATCCAACTGGTGCGTGTCGATCTGAATTCACTTTAGTTCTGCTCTAGAACATATCTATATGCGCCGAGTATGTCCATACAGAGTTCCTATAGCATTACTCTGGACAGTGTATTAGGTCTGTATGGACCTGAGGCTCATCCACCCTGAGATCTAAGATTGTTTTTTTGCTAAATTTTTCAAATAAGGAAAAATGAGAAAAAAACGTTTTATTGGCATTTTTAAACCAACGATTGTCGGTAGGTGTTGTAGATGACTCCCCGGTGAGTCCCGGGACCTCTTGCCCCTATGTTCTGGCTTGTCTCGTTGCTGGTCTGGCTCTCCCCTGCTCGCCGTCTCCGGCCCGTGTTGTGATGCCCAGCCCCTGAGGACACCCCGGTCTGGTCCAGTCGCACGCTGCCCGCCAGCTGAGGCCCGCCGTGTTTGTCTTAGTTTAACCTCGCGCCCCGGGCGTGGATTACTCCGCAGCTGGTCTCAGCCGGTCACAGCTGGTCACAGCTGGTCACACCGAGCGCCCACTCCCCGCCTACCAATACGCTCTCAACGAGTACTGCAGAAGAAACCTATGAAAGTTTAGGGCTAGAGCTCGCATCCCATCGAGATTGAATCGCGTAGTAATTCACAAGGTAAAGACGCGTGAATTACGGAGCAATTCAAACGAGATGGGGTCGAACTCTGACCATAAACTTGAATAGGTTTCTGAATTTATCTCACCCTTCATATTGACAAATGAGCTAACCTTTGCGATATAATCTCCCATTGAGTTTTATTTTTCTAAATACTCAATGGGCATTGAATATGCGTTCGAAATGATAAATCTTTGGGGGGGGGGGGGAATTCCAGAGGTGAGATAGGTACACAAAATTGACTGGTTTCAGGTATAAGCGGTCTTATGCTCCGAGGGGTTGATGCGTAGTAATATCCGAGCGCATGCGAGGGTATTGTGTGGTGTCAACTCCGAAGAGCATACAACCGCTTTCATCTGAAACCAGTCCATATTGTATTCATTATCCACATTTTCCTGACAAGTGGCGTTCTGGTATTAGTTCATTTTAGGTATGCACTATTTTTTTCATACGCACTATTTTTCCGTATAGTCACTTTATCGGAGCTCGGAGCATACACCATATCTGTATCCATAGCACTGGAAATACACCATTCGTTTTGGTCTGCTATGCAACCATAACTCATTGCATATTTCAGATTCTGATGCAGTTCCTTCATAGTCCGTTTCTCCATTGCAAACCGTTTGGATTTAAGAAATACATTGATGAGTGTTTGGTCTTGTGTGCCCGGTCGCCATCGAGTTTGGAACGTGCAATAAAATAAATGAGGTGATAGCTGAGTGAATATTTTGAAGCGCTCCAAACGAAATGGTGAACCGGAACTTGGGACCAAACACGAATATGTTTCTGATTTTACCTTACCTTGCAAATATTTATCTGTTCATTGCCCATTGAGTATGAGTTACCGTACTCACAAGCCTGCTGAGTACGAGTTCCTAATGTTAAGTCTATGGACGATTATACCAGTCTAAGGTAAATAGCTCTTAACCCATACTGCCGCTCTTATTTACCAAATCAGCTTTCTCTGTCGCCTTCTTTTCTCACTGGCAGCCCACCTGACCACCCTGTACATCTTTGTTTGGTGTGTTTGAGCAAAACTTTTTTTATTTTCACAAAGATACATCAATCCACACGAAGCTTTTTCCTATTCGTTTATTCCCAGTCTTTATAAATCTTTACAAGGCACATGTATCACTTTCATATAGATATACAGTATTTCAGGACATATTCTCAATGCAAACTGACTTCAGATATTGCTTGCTGTGAAGGTACATATTTTTTATGGTGTTATCTTGTAAAGGCACATGTGACAATCAGAGGATTAAAGCCATATTTGACGATTTACCTTAAAAGTAAAACTCATGTCAATTTCATGGAAATTGAATATGATGATCGTCAAGTGTTACAGAACACATTGCTGATTTAAGAAATGGGGGTCACCGTGCTAGTTTTTTTATTTACAGTTATATGTTATGATAATATAATAGAATATATAGAAATTCTTAAAAGTTGGGTTTTTTCACATAGTAAACTCATATAATTTTCTTCAAATTTGAAGATGATATGGTAGATATATGATACTACACATTTAAGTTTTAAAAATCACAGGTCATCTTCCTTGTTTTTGAAAGAATTGAAGAAAACCGTATTTTTCAGTACAATTCCTAAATGAATTGTACGAATATAAATGGGCCTCTCTCATCGATTAGGTTTTGATAAAACTTGATATATTAGTTATTTGCAATTAGAATAAGTCACAAAGAACCAGTTCGAACGAAAAATTATCAATATTTAAAAATCACCAGGAGGCGCCACTGCGAACTGTATGGTATGCCTTTAAGGTATTTAAGATCTGTTGAGAGTTCACCCTGCCAATCCCTCTCTCCCTGTCCCCTCTCCCGTACATTCTCCCCCCATCCCCTCTACCATACTCTCTACCCCCATCCCCTCTCCTGTACGCTCTCCCCCCATCCCCTCTCCCGTACACTCTCCCCCCATCCCCTCTACCATACACTCCACCCCCATCCCCACTCTCGTACACTCTCCCACCATACTCCACTCTCCCGGACACTCCCCCCACTCATCCTCAATCTCCAGTACACTCTCCCCCCATACTCCACTCTCCGAGGCCCAGGGCGCTGCTTCCCGTAATCACGTTTGCCGAAGAACTTACGGGCACGCCTAGATTACAGCCAATAAGTGGCGGGGGTTGGGGGTGGCGGGAGGCGGAGGGCGGCTCTGATTTACCCCCGGCGATAACCGCGCCCGCGACAGCGCCCTGCTTTATGGACTGGACGAGACCAAAACAAACTCCTGCTGATTCGTAGGCGGGCCGCGCAGTTTATTAAACGACGCTTCAGGAGCCAGAGGCTGGGCACAGCAACACTTTGCCTTGATTATATGAGGGTATCTGCAGAAGGAAGCTAATGATTTCGGGTCAAAATATGCCGAATTCTATCATCTTTATGGTCGCCAACGCATACTTGGAAGAAGTCCCTTTTTATGCGGGAGAATACGTTTGGGGCCGTTCGGTAATGATGTTTTAGTTTTGTATGAGGATCCAGAATTATGGCACATTTCTTCAGTACCTATGAAGTTATATAGATTATTTGATTGCCAAATGGGATCAGAATATGGCGAATATGAGTAAAATATCCAGGGATGGCAAAGAGCCGGTTATTTCCGATTTTCGCGGTATTTTGTGCATTACATTGTCGTCATATTGGAGTCAGAGAGAGGAGATTATCAAGAAACGTCATAGAATTTCATATGAGTGTTTATATGGCCTTCACGGAATGATGTTCACGAAGCAGAGTTGAGTGATATTTGTAACAGAAGACAACGAACGCCATGCAAATAATTATATGATATTGAGTGACATTAAGATTTTATCCTATCCCGTCATATGTTTTTAACTTTGTAAGTCATGCGTGGCATATTAATAGTTTATGGCATAACCGTGGCATACAGTCACACCATGTTAAATCTATGGAGATTTACATGACGGGTAGGATAAACCTATGTAAGAATATTATATTGTAATCATAATGGTTTTAATTCGAGTCAGACCAAGGTTCAGCCCGAAGCAGCTGTACAACACAAAGGAAATAATAATAATACAAAGTCTTTAGATATTTATATGAGGGGTAGGGTAAAATCAGGGTTAGAAAATGTCCAGGACTTTTTCCCAGACCTCACTGACATTGAAATTTTGTCGAAGATATTTGTTCCCGCATTTTGGTATAGTACAGTGGGAAAGCAGACTGTCACTGAGTAACAATTCACAAGTTAGTTTCTCTTTTATTCAAGAATAATAAGGACACTTTCTCTCGTCCAAGGATGTTTTTCTCAGAGATTAAAAAGCTGATCTGTTTTTCCTATATCATACGCCTTCAAGTGTTTTAGGTTCATAAGACTTTAATCGCTATCTAAAGTCTAGTTTTAGTACGCAGTCCGTATACATTGTACAGCAAAGTAGACCGTACATGATTTTCACAATATAGGGAGCAGAGGTCAGTAGGTATAAGCACCATATGCACAGATGATGATAGATGTCTATATGGCCAGATGCATAACTCAAAACCAACACGCAATAGCGAAGTCAACTGAGCAATAATTAAACTGTCTGATAAATATCGGAGAGTATTTGAGGATCTGGATCAAGAGGCTAGGACTCTGATCATACTCTGACTCCAGTCAATAATGACGTTGGACAGAGGACCGCCATTTGAGGACGAGACACTCTCGAGCCAAACTGTCCCCGGACTTTAATAAATCCCCATCCCCCAAAGAGTAGCAGGAAAATAAACTAAATGTGAGTCTGAAGAAGCGGCGGGCGCGGGCGGCGGGCAGCGGCCGTAACTCACACCGGCACGGGACACGGGAGGCCCGCCTAATATCCCCACCGGCCATCATCCAAATCTACAACCTCAGATAAAGAAACTCCCCCAAAAATCACATAAAACCAAGGAGTACCCTTCGCCCTTGCCTCCAGCCATTTCCTGGAGCCGTAATTAGATTTGGCCGTGTGGTGGGGTCTGGAGAGGGTGGTGGTGGTGGTGTTTTGGAGGCGGGGGGTGGCTCTGGTGGTACTGGTGACCCCGAGCCGGGGCTGGACAAACAGATACGGGTGGTGGGATTGGATTAGGCGTGCGGGCGCCGGGGGCGGGCTGCGGGCGCCGGGCAGTTAGCGTAACGTGGTTGGACGAGCCCCCCCTCCCCCGCCCGCCCGGGACCTGGCTAATATGTTCTCACCGCCTTCAAGTCACCACTTCCCGGGCCCGGGGGGCCGTGCTGAGTGGAGGGAGGGCGTATAGGGAGAAAGTTGAGATGAGGCTCCTATACAACCAGGAGGAGTTTACTCTAGTCCAACCAGGGCGCTCTGGCAAGCTCCGAAGTTTCTTATTGCACAGTGTTCAGCGCCAGAGGTTCTATGCTCCTAGAAATGTAGGAAAAGCGTTGCTTCAGTAATATAGGATCGTGTCGTGTGACATTGTTATTTTCAGATTGCATGGCTGCACTTTTACAGCACCACATTTTTAGTGATATTGGTGAAAGGTTCATTAAATTTTTAATTGAATATAGTTGACGACTTAATTATGATGCGATGTGCAAAGAATCTAGAGCGATGATTTCGAACTCGGGTCGCCATTCTGTGATCTGCAAAACGTGGAACAACCCCCCCTGATCCACTAAGGCGATTTTCTTGCGAATTTGCAATCGCACACGTTTGCCTCGAGCTCTTCTGGTCTCGGAAAAAAAATTGCTATAGTGGATCAGTTATTTAGAGGTGTCTGCTTGGGAGTTTTATGTCTCATGTGAATTCTCATGAACATGAGACTGGCATGCGACAATATTAAAACTTTTTAATATTGTCGCATGTGTTTCTCACGTTCTCATAGATTCGGATCCTCGCATTGTCGCATAAGTGCCAGATCCATTTAAGTAACTGAAGTTACAAACAGTTCTCATGATACAATGTGACGATGCGAATACGTGCGACCGTGAGAAACACATGCGACAATATTCAAAGATTAATATTGTCGCATGTCCGTGTGAATTCGCACGAGACCTGCGACTCCCGCGCGACCACCATGCGGGGGCCTGATTAACTGAACTCCAGGCGCACGTCTCCGACCGCAACACATTCACCCTAGTGAATACGGCACTATAGTCTCATGGCATCGTACCAACATTCTCATGCTAGTTGTGCCGCGGTTGCCTCATCCTACAAATGAAATAATTGCCTCCCGTCAAAATGGACGTAAACCCAGCTGCAGCATCTCTCATACAATAACCCGTCCGGCGCGGGAAGGCGGGAGGGGGGGGGGGATGGTTACCCCGCGGCCGGCCACCAGGACACCCTGCCCGGTAAACAGCTGTTCGGGTCCCCGGACGTCCCCTCCCTCCCCCCGCCCTCCCCAGCTCTCCCCCCGCCCTCCCCCGCCGACCCTGGCGGGCTCGTGTTCCCCCTCACACGTCAGACGTCGGGCCGACGTCGGGCCGGCGCCGGGCGGGGGTCGCACGCCGCCTGCCGTCCGCCGACTCCGCTCTCTCTCAAAGTGACAGCCAATATCTGTCCGCGCATGCGCTGTCAGCCCGGGCGCCGCTTTTGGCGTTCGATTTTCACGCAATTATTGCTCGTCTCAAGGCCAGTTGTCAGCGGGCGGGCGGGCGGCGGGCAGGCGGCGGGCGGGCGGCGGGCGGGCGGGGGACACATCAAGCCGGCTTCTTCCGCCTCCTCAGCCCGATCAAGTTCTCTAAAGTAACTCCCGCTAGGCAGAGTCTACTCCTCCGAGAATCTCGCGCCTTTTTACGAGAACTCGGCCTGTTATTTTTCGGAAAGAAAAGGCTGAACTTGAACGGACATAATCTCGAAATAATGTGTGTGTTTTCTGTTTTAGTAAAGGTGGGGTTTCCTAACGCGTGAACTGAGGCGGTCTCACAAGGTCTTATGGTTGTCTGAGATTTGTTTCTATGGTTGAGAATTTGTATTCATGTATATGGGAATATGGGATGTCGTAATGTTAAAACTGTAGATGATTTGCTTTTGTTAGATCACACATTATCTGAGGTCTTGTGATATTCTTAAGAATCGGTAGGAATCTTTGAACTGAATCATTCGAGTCATTGAAAACCCACTCATTCTAGAAAGCTGACGTATAACATACAGACTCGTGTCTAACACAGTATGACAAGTGCGCTTTATTAATCTATACAGCACCGTGTAAACCCACGTATAGGGGTTTATATTAGTGTTTCATTTGATGCAATATTTTGATATTTCAGTTGCAATAAATCTTTTTCTTTCAATTGTTGCAAACAAATGTCTACTTAAACTAATTCGGTATTCAGGACAAGTCAATCTATAAGATGTTTTAGGGAAAAACTATTTGAATCTGGATCTCGCCATAGTCCCTTGTATGTATTCTTGGTCTTTATGGGGCACATAGCTATTGTGTTATGGAGGTGGCGATCTTGGCCCTGACACTAAACAAAACACGGGGTGGCAAGTCCAGTTATTAATGGATTTTTATCCAAAAACAATTTTGGTTTGCCATAAAAGGGTTTTAACCTCGTCTCATGAATATATATAGATTATGATAGCAGATGATAATGGTTGTCCCCCGACTAGAGTGGTGCTACTTTACAGTTTCCTCGTGGATGATGGTGGAACTAGCGATCACTGTGTGCCCTGTAGGACATGTGTGTTGCTCTCAGAGGCCCGCGACAAGAAACTTCATTAGGGAGCCCGGCGCGTGTATTTGCATACAATGAGTGGCTGGAGCCGCGAGCAGCTCGGGCCGCTGTATCCCGCCAGCCGCTCCCCAGTTATTGGATTTGCTCGGCGGGTTCATGCGAATTAGGAACCAAGCGTCGGCATTTTTATCACACACGACAGTTTTCATTTTTCATCCGCTGTGGATGTACGGCTATGTGAACTTAGAAGGAGGAGGGAAAGTGCGGCGCTGTATTGGTAGAGTAGGGAAAGGAGCTGGAGGAGTTGGGAAGTATTTCAAGTTAAACATTTACCTGTCACTTCTCCGTCTAAGTCGCGGAAATGTGATTAGGCAGGAAAAGCGTCGTGCATTTTAAGGTCTAATCAGATCTGTGAATTGTTAACCCTTTCAGGACGCATGGTGCCTGGAGACATCACCGTGCTATTGACACATGATGTCTCCAGGCATCACTGCACTAAGGACTCACGATTTCTCCAATATTTACAAGATTATTTTAACATGGAAATGATAGAGCAATATTCATTCAATCTTCACAGAATGTATGTATAACACTATATTTAGTATCTTTATTCAAAAGAAATAAGATATTTAGGGTCATGTATTATATCACATGATTACACACTCGAGTCTACCACTCTGAGAATCTCGTGTGTTTTTTGCGAGAACTCGGCCTGTTATTTTTCTGAAAGAAATGACTGAACTTGAACTGCCACAATCTCAATATAAAGTGTGTGGGGTTTTTTCTTCTCGGTATTTTTGTTATTGTAAAGGTGGGTTTCCTAACACCATAAATTGAGGCGGTCTCACCAGATATAATGGTTATCTGAGATTTCTTATTATGGTTGAGAATTTTATACATTTATATGGAAGTATGTGATGTCGTAATATTAAAACATATATGATTTACTTTTGTTAGATTACACAGCAAGTTATGAGTTCTGAAGTCTGTGTGGACCCCCCCTACTTACCTGTCCTTATATGAGGCACCCGTCCTTAAAGGGTTAAGAGGAGCCCCGTCTGGGAGCGGCTCATGGAGGCTGCGAGCACTTGAGAGCAGCTCTAACTCCGCGAGCAGAGGGCTGAGAGGGCGCCAGTAGCGGGCCACTCATCAGCGGAACATGCTAGCCCAGTTAATGAGTGCCGTGCAGAAATTCACAAGCGTTTCCCAGTAGGTTGTAGAAGCCTGCAAGCATTTCTGAGTACATTTCCCGTATGTTCCTCCTCCAGGAGATATTGTAGAATATAGTTCCAGAGAGTTGGAAGTTTATCAAGTTGTACGTTTCGTGCAGTCTATGTAAGGGAAGACAAGGTCAGACGGCGATTAATGATGCAAATGATGTCAGAATTATTATGGTAGATGACAAATTTCCTTGAAGTAGAGGATTAAATATGATTCGTTATTCATAGTGAACCCTACACTGGGAACTCCACAATTATCATAGTAACATTACTCTAATAAAGAAGTGTCGCATGAAATGAGACGGCAGTGGCATGGACACATAACAATTTATTTCGTAGTGAGTGATGATTTTTTTATGATAAAATATAATAATGAGCTATTAGAAATGATAAAAATATGATAAAAGTGTTTTGTTCAGATTTTAATGAATTTAAAAAATAGGATGTGGGTGGGTGGGAATTTAGAAATGGATGTGTATACGTGGTAATGGCGGGGGAAGTAAAGGAGGCGGAAGTGGTTATTGGTTGTGAAGAATGCGGTGAGGGTTGTAACGGGTATGAGATGAGGCTGAGTGACACCAGGTGGGTAGCATGGTAGAGTCGTATATTGTAAAGGAACCTTCTGTTCGTGACGTTTTCGTGACTACTGCCCGATACGGTAGAGACGCGGTATCATGTGTGTATTGAATCCTATATTGATTGTGTGTTATATCTGGCAGTACGACTTACCTCACTTGTTACTTCTTGCAGGAGTCACATCTCCCGTATGTTTGAGAGTGATCGTCACTTCTCACACCTGTCCACGTTAGAGCGGGAGCTCTCCTTCAGAACAGAAATGGTGAGTACACTCTACGTACTCAACTCATCACCTTGTAACGTCTATATGCCCGGTCTAGATAGGTGCAGGCCGGGCTAACACTGCTTCGCACATGCTCTGATACAGCTACGATAAGGCTACGATATACATTTTCAAATCATCGTAGCTCTGTCGGAAGGGCTGCGTTGGAGTGTGTCAGAATGGGTTATGCGGAAATGTAAAGGCGACCATGGTACCAACACATGCCATAACATTGAGGTTCACTATCACAAATGACAAGAAGTTGTATGTGTGGTGGGGGCATAGCTCACACGTGGAAGAGAATGCTCCTGACACAGTCCCTATAATAGATATAACCGGAAGGCCTAAGACACGTTGGAGTTTGTGGAAACCCATGTCAGAGCACTGAGCCCACTTCTGCGATAAATCCATCCCTTCTGACAGGAAATGAGATTCTGTGTGGGAATGCTTAAGAGTAAGTCAGAACTGGGACACAGAAGTACAAGGTAAAATTATGGTCAAGAGAAGACTGATTGTAATGACATCAAGAGGAGTTTATATATACAAGCCGCAGGGGGCACCTGGTTGTAGGTTGAGCTTGCAAGCTCTGCATTGTGATTGGCTGTTGGACCAAGAGCCAGTGAAGGATGACCAGTCTCATTCCAACTCAGAGTGTCAGAACACTGCCACCATGTGGGCAGTCTACGAAATATAGTGGGTGATAATGAGGGTAAATATGCCATTCAGAACATGGCTGCCATACTGTAAACATCAGGACAGGAGGGACCTGTTACAAAATGGTGCTTATTCGAATTTAGTCATTTTGTTTACTAATAGATATGGACAGTTTTGATGATTAAACTCTACTCATAGAGACCAATATAATTGGTCACAATAGAGATGTAGAGACCAGAACTTTACAACGAGTTGTAAGTATCATATAATGACAACAGCCTAACACTGCTAGAGACTCTCCTCTTTCAGCAGCGTGTTGAATGGGGGAACTCCGAGCCGATAATCCGTGGCTGAATCTCCTGTTAACTCTGCATGCGATAGAGCGTCAAGAGAACCACAACGTTTATGATATAGTTGTGATAACATTAGATATCACCAGATGGGAAAGTGCGCTAAGCACTGCTATCCATTATCATCCGCTTCTCCCAGATGGATTCTCTAGTCTAGCTCAGTTAGAGCTGAGCTTATTGAAAGTAGTCTACGGAATCTGGAAATTGTGCCAGGCAACGCTCAGTATGTGAGTAGTATAAGGAAAAGGGGTTCCATTACTAACTTTGTTCTGGTGAGACATATCTAACTCTTGAAATGCCGTTACACGTGTACTACACGACGCCTATCTGTGCCTTAATGTATGACGAGAGTATAGAGTGTATTACCTTTAACTGGCTCGTTTGTAATGAGTACCCTCTGTAATTTGTCATGTTTATAGGTTGAGGGGTACCTTGGTATGGAGAAATCACGAGGCACCATCTAGTAAGTGGAACAAGTGAAATCGAGTGAGACTCTTGGTTATTGATTGTGTAAGGTACTGGAAGTGTGCATAACAAATCAATGAGATATAATGTAAGCCTTCCAAGGCTAAATTACTTATGTTTTCCGTTTTATGTCGGTAGCGCAACCCTGTATATATTTGGAGTGTAACGCACATCTACTCCACATTGACAACTCGTTACTAATTCTCTGGTTGTTGCAACACACACTCCCTTTGTTGGTTTGATTCACCTTCTAGTTAACCATTACAGGACTTTCTCAAGGTTCTTTTACACTGTAAGGGTGGTGATCGAATCTATGTGTTGAATTTAGGAAGAAATCTCACCCCTACACATTTACCGAGATGGGAGTTCCTTTACTTCCCACGCCACATTGACATAGTATGAGAGGGACTGACTTTTGATATAACAGTAAGTCTACCACTGCTGGGGATGAAGGAGAAAGGTGGCTGCATATCACACCACACAGACATGGTATGAGAAGGACTGGCCTTTGATATAGCAGTAAGTCTACCACTGCTGGGGTTAAGGAGAAAGGTGGCTGAACACTACACCACATAGACATGATATAAGAAGGACTGGCCTTTGATATCGCAGTAAATCTATCACTGCTGGGGATGAAGGAGTAATGTTGACTGTCATCTGGCATCAATCGGACTGCTAAGGTTATGCATTGTGTTATATGTGAAGTCTGTCCGTGCGCGATCTGTCCGATGTTAGAACAAGGCCTGTGCTGTCTGTGTGAGGCTTCAAACCTCTCCCCTATGTGAGAACAAGGCCTGTGCTGTCTGTGTGAGGCTTCAAACCCCTCCCCTGTGTGGGAACAAGGCCTGTGCTGTCTGTGGGAAGCGTCAAACCCCTCCCCTGTGTGGGAACAAGGCCTGTGCTGTCTGTGGGAAGCGTCAAACCCCTCCCCTGTGTGGGAACAAGGCCTGTGCTGTCTGTGTGAGGCTTCAAACCCCTCCCCTGTGTGGGAACAAGGCCTGTGCTGTCTGGGAAGCTTCAAACCCCTCCCCTGTGTGGGAACAAGGCCTGTGCTGTCTGTGTGAGGCGTCAAACCCCTCCCCTGTGTGGGAACAAGGCCTGTGCTGTCTGTGTGAGGCTTCAAACCCCTCCCCTGTGTGGGAACAAGGCCTGTGCTGTCTGTGTGAGGCTTCAAACCCCTCCCCTGTGTGGGAACAAGGCCTGTGCTGTTTGTGGGAGGCTTCAAACCTCTCCCCTGTGTGGGAACAATGCCTGTGCTGTCTGTGTGAGGCTTCAAACCCCTCCCCTGTGTGGGAACAAGGCCTATGCTGTCTGTGTGAGGCTTCAAACCCCTCCCCTGTGTGGGAACAAGGCCTGTGCTGTCTGTGGGAAGCTTCAAACCCCTCCCCTGTGTGGGAACAAGGCCTGTGTTGTAACGGATCCACTTCCCGGACCACAGCTGATTTCCCCCAGGGTGACGGGTCCTCCCAAGGTCCGACCTTAATCCCAAGGCTCAGTATCACAAGGCTAATCCTGTCAGATGTCATTTAGCCCGGGGGGGGGGGGGGGTGGTGGCAGGTCGTGTTTCCTGCTGTTAGCTTCCCCCTGGCCGCCTGTAATGGTGCGTTCAGAATGTGACCCCGCCCCTGGAGTTCAGCGCTACCTGGAGGACGTGTGATCGCAATGCCTGAACGCTGAGGCTGTTGAGTAGTTTGCAATATCGCCGCACAGTGGCAGGTTTCGGAAAGTTGGCTATTGTCTACATCGGGCTCGGTATGGGAAATCTGAGAGGAACAGAATTATCCATTATCATAATGGTTATATCTGTTTTTTGTAAGACTTTGCCGTAAATAGTACACTATATTAGTCAGTGCAGCACGAGGATAGTACATTATGGAAATGAGATAAGGAGACCAGGTATTATTAGTCTGAAGGCCATCTACTGTCAACGCACTTATCCTGAATGCAGACGTAATTTGTAAAATGCTAGACATCAGACATTAATCTCTAAATGCATCTAACCACTTCCCAAAGAGTGATGATCAATATCCTTCCTTATGCAGGCCAAGCCTTCGAGGCAGTTACTATTGTCTATTTGTCTATTATGTCTTTGCTGCATAGTAAAGCCCAGCTTCCGCGGATAATTTGCTTGGAACAGACATTTTCTCACATAGGGCATGACATGCTATGAAATTTAAACACGTTTGAAGCTCGTAGACACCCTACTATTGTGTTTATTCTCATTGTCACGCGCAGCATTCGGCGTAGAACTCATTGACACCAAGCGCCACGATTCAGCCACGATTTTGATATGTGCGTTGCCGAGGTTGCCGACGAGTGAATCATAGCAAACTCGTAGTAGGTGGACGCCCCCTCATAGGCAGAGAAATGAGAGCCGGACAGCGGGACGTCAGTCTGCACCTAACTCCCGGCGAGTATAATGCAATCTGGTGTATCCTGCAGCCAAGCAATCTGCAGGCACGTGATAGGCAGGTGGTGTGTAAGTCGTGTGTGTGGTCAGCTAGAGGCGATCTGCATGTACAGTCAACGGACATTCCTGGAGATCCTCAAATAAGGTGCGGTGAAAGTGCCACACTCAGTGGATGCTCAATGAGAATAACTGGATTTACTCCCTGGTAATGATGGCGCATCATGTATTAAGCAAGGAAGCAACATCTATAGATAACGCACATTGACTAGATAAATGCAAACTCCGTAGTGCAAGACAGGTAATCCACCCATGTAGGGTATTGCATTACTGTTAAAATGTTTTTTTATAAACAATAATCGATGGTTTTGTGGACAGGCGAGAGGTTGACGCGCAGTAATACCCGAGCGTTAGCCTCGAGTAGTTTACAAAGCCGCCTATCCACAATATCATCGTTTGTTTTATTTATTATCCATCTCCTCAAATATATGTATTTTTTTCAACATGAGCATGGCTCTCCTTTATTATGCATCTTTCATCTTTGACTCTTGCGAGGAAAAGCACCATCAGGCGATTTGCTTGAAGTCGTTAGACCTATTATTGAATGTCATGTGGTAAATGGAGATTATATGTATACAGCCAACGCTGATGTGCATGTGATTATCCACCACTAGTTCACATATGTGCCACAGTCCTATGCTGTTTTACAATTCTTTATCCATCTTAGTCAAGTGGATAAAACAATGATACTATCATTTCAAGAGAGCATACATTTCTAAGTACAGATAATATAGATAATACATTCTAAGGGTGGATTTATTGTTTCTATCTTTTGTTGAGTGATTTATACACTGTCAGACCTATAAATCTGTTAACACTTCTTACGTGCTGCTCAAATATATTTAACCTGGGAATTGTCCTACTAAAGAGTATATCACTATGGACTACTTTCCTTTGCGCTATAGCATAAGGGGACTATTTTCCTAATACAATAACTTATACTATTGGTCCGTATACAATGGTTATGGTATCTGACTGTTTTTAGAAAATGGGTAATGGTTTATTGAGTCCCCATACATTTCCAATGGGGACTTTGTACTATGGATATAATTAGTAGTCGTATTAGCTATTTTGACTCGTGTCATTAGAGATGAACAAAAAGAATTTGTTCCTAGGGTAGGGTTGACCATGCTGAGAGGGCTAGTTATCAAGAGGGGTATGTTAAAATTCATAGTATTACCATGATTTTTATCTCCATGGTCGAATTCTCAGCGTAGTAATGAGCGATTGCGAGGAGTATCACATCGTGTCAGACTATGAGGAGAATACGACCACACAGATCAAAATCATGGTAATATACTTGGAATGGTGAAAAATATATACAAGTTTTCATAGGAAAGACAAAATAGTCACCAATCTTCTCACGCACTATTTTCCAACACATTTTCAATGGGGACTTTGTGTACGACGAATCATAGAAATAACACTCTCAAGAAACGTCACAAAATTCCATACGGTTGAGTTTTATTAGTGGAATGATATCACAAAGCAGAGCTGCGTGATATCTGTAGCAGAAGACAATGAACACCATGTAAACAATCATTTGAAATTGAGTGACATTTAGATTTTACCCCACCACGTCACATATTTTTAGCTTGCTATGTCACACGTGGCATATAAATATTATATGGCATATCCATGGCATGCAATCACCATGTTAAGTCTATGGAGATTTACATGACGGGTAGGATAAACCTATGTAAGAGTATTATATTGTTATCATACTGGTTTTAATTCGAGTCAGACCGAAGTTCAGCCCGAAGCAGCTGCACAACACAAAGGAAATAATAATAATAATACAAATGTCAACTTGGCTTTGGGTTTGCGTTCATCAACTCGAGGTTTTGTGGTCACGCCCATTGACAATATGAACCCTGAAGACGGCTTGTGGGGAACGTCAAGTAAACCAATCAGGAATCCGATATTTTTAGTGAAACCTGAGTTGTACCTTCATTGCTTATTCCACAAAAACACTTACGCTTCTTCCAAAAAGAAAGCAAATATTGAGTTACACGATGTTGCAGAGGTAGGAGGACATGTAGGGAGGGTGAATGGAGCAACCATTTTCCAAAGGGCACAGAGTTCTGCCATCAACTACCAGAAAATAAGATGGCGCCACTGTAGTCCGGGGACTACCATTCTGTTTTGGTGTCATAATCTAAAGATAATCATGAGACGAGGCTGAACCCCTTTTATGGAAACCAAAACAATTCTTTTGATAAAATCCATTGACTACTGAACAATTCACTTGGTGTTTTGTTCCTCGTTGGTGTTTTTTCTCTCGATTACCTCAACCCTCACATTGACTATTTGACTAATATTTGTGACAGCATCAGCCATTGAGTATATCTTTACAATATTCCATGGGCGTTGAGTACAAGTTCCAAATATCAAGTCTATGGGGGAAAATACCAGGGGTAAGATCAAATCTATGTACGTGTATGTGAAATAGTTTTGCACAATGATAAGTCACAGCTGCATTGAATATCCAATGTACGCTTTTTTAAAAGGAAAATAAGATAACACAATATGTATGTAGAATTCATCTATTTGCGTGAAATAATGTCTACTTCGGTATCATCTATATCTTATACCGTGGAAACCATGATTTATTTTTTTTAAAGTCAGTTCTCAATAATATGCCTGAGTGATTTTTTACGTATGTGTTAACTACCATCTATGTTGCTCATTCTAGACGGATTTATAATAACGATTCCGTCATCTAACTGCTCCCTATTGGATACCTTCTCTGAACGACATGGTGGTTTTCCGGGTGGTTTAATTGATTAGTGACGAATCAGAACTCCTCTCCTTCTTCACGCGGGGCAGCGGGGAGGAGAGACGAGTGGCGACCTCCGGCGGGGAGAGTTCGAAGTAGAAACGATGTCGCGACCACCATTCTGTAAGCGGGGTTCACACGAGATACTCCTGGTAGGGAGGGGGGGGGGGGGGCTGAGGCAAATGGGCCTGAGACCTGGGGCCTGTTCAGGGATGACAGTTTTCCACTTTTCCATGGAAATCCACTTTTTCATTTCCAGTTTAAGAATTCATCTATCTTGTATAAAACAAAGAAAGTGTAAATTAAGCCTTATTCACGCCAGTAAAACAGTTGTTGGAACCTCCCCACAGATCCCCAGCCCCATTCTATGGCCAATAACAGTGTATTTACTATGTTTTCTTAGTTTCTCAGAGGCAGTAAATTCCACATGGAAAATATTTCCACTTTTATTCCTGACCCCAACTGACATCTCTGCCTGTTTAATGATCCAAGATCCTACATGCCTCTACGAGTATTGCAGTCTGTTCGGCATGGCCTGTATCCTGTGTGTCGCCCATTCCTTTAGTGTTAGGTGTGAGGTACACCAGTCTCAGGTACACGGGTCGCCACATGTTAGGTGTGAGGTACACCCGTCTCAGGTACACGGTCTCTTCGTGTTAGGTGTGAGGTACACCCGTCTCAGGTACATGGTCTCTTCGTGTTTGGTGTGAGGTACACCCGTCTTAGGTACACGGGTCTCTGTGTGTTAGTTGGGAGGTACACCCGTCTCAGGTACACAGTTCTCCGCGTGTTAGGTGTGAGGTACACCCGTCTCAGGTACACGGTCTCTGCGTGTTAGGTGTGAGGTACACCCGTCTCAGGTACACGGTCTCTGCGTGTTAGGTGTGAGGTACACGGGTCGCTGCGTGTTAGGTGTGAGGTACACCCGTCTCAGGTATACATGCCTCCACGTGTTAGGTGTAAGGTACACCCGTCTCAGGTATACATGCCTCCACGTGTTAGGTGTAAGGTACACCCGTCTCAGGTACACGGGTCTCTGTGTGTTAGTTGGGAGGTACACCCGTCCCAGGTACACAGTTCTCCGCGTGTTAGGTGTGAGGTACACGGGTCGCTGCGTGTTAGGTGTGAGGTACACCCGTCTCAGGTACATGGTCTCTGCGTGTTAGGTGTGAGGTACACCCGTCTCAGGTATACATGCCTCCACGTGTTAGGTGTAAGGTACACCCGTCTCAGGTACACGGTCTCTGCGTGTTAGGTGTCAGGTACACGGGTCGCTGCGTGTTAGGTGTAAGGTACACCCGTCTCCGGTACACGGTCTCTGCGTGTTAGGTGTCAGGTACACCCGTCTCTGGTACACTGTCTCTGCGTGTTAGGTTTGAGGTACACCCGTCTCTGGTACACGGTCGCCGCGTGTGAACACTCCATGCCGCGGGCGGGTGGGACTACTATGCCGGGGCTTAGCGGCGGATCTCCGGCTCGATACGTTTCACACTGGCAGCTGTTAATCTGATTAGTGCGGCTTATACCTGGATCTATGCTGCTCATCTGTAATACTATCTCCCTGCGCAAAGCGAGCTGCCCGGCCAAAAAACATACAACCCAAACAGCCACCGCGTCCTGCTTCATTTTATGAATATGTCCGGGCTCATCGAGGGTCAGGGGAGCCGGGCCTGGTACCTTGCGATTGGTAACGTTCATAATCAGAGAGGGCAGGGTTCCTTTTGTCCAAGGAAATCCTTGGTTTTATCTTTTTTTCTTATGTAAAAACAAAGAGAGAATAGATTAGGTTGCATTCATACCGATAAACAGTGGTTCAAACCTGCCCACACATCTTAGTCAGATTCCATGGCCAATGATGATGTGTCTTCCATGTTTTCTCCATCTCTAGGAGCAGTACGAAAAATATGGCCTCTTTTTCAATAAACTGACATCCCTCCAAAAAAGTATAGACGAACAACGTAACAGTTATTTGTAAAATGGAAAAGGGTTAATGGAATTAATATGTTGTTTTCTTTTACCTACATGCGTGGTGTCCGTTTACTATGATAACAGGACATGTATATTGACTCCTATTGTCTGTTTTGAATATGCAGCCGTTTTCTGTGGGTTTCCTAAAGCCGGGCACCCACTGCTTCTGACACACTCCGACATGGATACGGCATGGCTACAAATCAACATGCATGCATCCTGGCTGTGTGCAAGGTTGCAAAAATAGGTGTCGGAGTGTGTCAGAGTACGACACTAAATTCCGCCATTGTAGCCGTGTCGGAAGGTTAAGAAAGCTGTGTCGTAGTGTGTCGGAAGCGTGTCGTAACGCTTGTCATGGTGTGTCGGGAGCTCAGTGGGTTCTGGCTTTAATTCGTCAATCCCACTGCGTTTGATATCTGTACCGTTCTTTTGGCCTATTGTCTTTCCCAAAGAGATGTCGTCACGCAAACTCTATCGACTTTCTCACTCGAGTAGTGATACACATTTCTAGACGTTTTCTATTGTACTCTCTTTAACTAACAGTATTTGTACACTAACCTCCCAACGAGACCTAAATACGACAACGTCAGAGTCTAACTAGTTTACTACAATGCACGACTCCCTTCCCATAGGGCAGATGGATAGTGTTCTCTGGGCGCCGCCATTATGCCCCCGACTAGGTTTCTTCGCTACTGGAGGTGGAAAGTAGGTGCTTACTACTGGAGGTGCAGAAGTAACTGAGTCTAACGGGCCACTGTCGCGACTCTAGCCTTTCTCACATACCTGTATAGAGCCTTTCATGTGAGATCAGCCGCGTCTTGTGTTTCATCTTTAAGTCTTTTGTTTTGGGGATGGATTAGAGAGACGGGGGGCCATGGTAAAGCTTTGAAAGGCATTTCGTTGGTTTACAAAGAGCCAGAGTACAAGTTTTGTCCACTAAATGTGGCACCATCTCACATACTATTCTCGGCCAGCTGGTGACTGTTGTTTGAACTAACAATAGCTCTGTGCCCTATTGTTTATTGTCCTCCTATTACTCCATACTAAAAAATACCCATTGTGTAATGGAAGTGGTCACCTTGCTCCCAGACACCAAACTAAACACCAGGTGGCGGGTCCAGTTAACGATGGATTTTATTAAATATCAAAGATACATTTTGTAGCTTGCCATAGAGGGGTTTTAACCTCGTCTCACGATTATCTGTAGATCATGACAGCAGATAAAAGCTGTTTTCCCCCCGACTTTAATGGTCTTACATTCCCCTGGCGGATTATGGCAGAACTAACAATCACTCTGTGCCCTATAGGGACTGTGTATTTCACTGGGTGTAGATTACGGACAAAAGTCCTTTGTAAAAATAATGCTTGCGAAGATCGGCGGTCATTTTGTCTTTCCTATGGTAATTCAAGTTTGTAAAGGTGCATAATAGAAACACTATGAACTGGTTTAAGATAAAAGCGGTTGTAATATCCTCGGTGTAGACTCTATAGATACGCTTGGAGATTACTACGTGTCTATTCACCGGAGATTACGGACGCTTGTATCTTAACCAAGTTAATACTGTGACTATGTAAACCGCCGCACGCGCAGCCCGCGTAGGTGTAAATGGTGCCGCGCACGCCGCGCCGAGTGTAAATGGGCGCGGGGCGGCGCTGTAAAGCGGATTGGGTAATTGACACCGATACGCCGCGCTGACCCCAATTGATGGAACACCTCCGGGGAGAGATGTCGGCGCTAACAGCCGACTTAGGGCGTCATGTTACCATGGTGATGGAATTTGTAATGGGCCGACTGCAGCGCCACCTTCCGCGGGCGTCTGGCGGAGACGCGGCGAGGGGCGGGCGGTGTACGGCGGGCGGCGGGCGGCGCGCGCGGCAGGTTTTTAACGCGAGTCGAGGCGGCGCGGCACCTCCGTGATTTTTACCGGGAATTAGTCGGATCGATTCAGCCAACATTGGTGACAATCAAAACGCCCAACGTGGGCGGTATAAGTAAGAAGTGGAAATTAAGATGGAAAATTAGAGTGTGAACAAACGAGTGCCTCTATCCATTGTCTCGGGTGTAGGGAGGAGTTCTACTGCCTGTCTGTAACACCAGTGTCTTGAGGGTATGTAGACGTTAGGGCCCACCACCCGAAAGTCGGGACGTTAGGGCCCACTCATCGGGATAGGGTTAGGGTTAGGGTAAGGGTTAGGGTAAGGGTTGGGGTAAGGGTTAGGAATAGGGTTAGGGATAGGGATAGGGTTAGGGATAGGGATAGGGTTAGGGATAGGATAGGCTTAAGGATAGGCTTAGGGATAGGCTTAGGGTTAGAGATAAGGGTTAGGGTTAGGGATAAGGTTACTTACTTATACCTACTACTAAATATAATATTTATTCACAGTTGAGATGCTTGAGTAGTGAAGATTTTAAACAGGTCGAGTTCGTTACGGGTCAAGTTTTAATGGGTCGAGTTCTCCAGTATTCAAACATTAGGCAATTATGCAAAATTGGGTGTGCCCTAACGTCTATTTATGCCACATCTCCCTCCCGGCACCACAGGTGTGACCGCGGCATCGCAGTGCGGCCGAGGCGCGACTGAGGCTTTCACATCCCCGGTGTAGGGTGGGCCCCAACGTCCCGACTTTAAGGTGGTGGGCCCTAATGTCCTGCAACCGTCTTGAGACAGAAAGAAGAGAAGACAAGGAGACTGAGAGACAGAGACAGAAAGAGACAGACAGAGAGACACACAGAGAGATAAATAGAGAAATACAGAGACAGACAGACGAACAGACATACAGAGACACAGACAGAGATACAGACACATGGAGAGATAGACGGGGGACAGAGAGACCTAAAAAACACAGATAGCCGGACAGTAGAACGGACAGAGACACATATACAAAGAGAGAGAGAGAGAGACAGACAGACAGAGACACAGACAGAAAGAGATACAGACACATAGAGAGATAGACGGAGACAGAGAGACCTAAAGAAACACAGAGTCGGACAAAAGAACTGAAAGAGATACTCCTACAAAGAGACAGACAGACGAACAGACAGAGACACGCGATAGACGAACAGACAGAGACACACAAACACAGAGACTGACATACGAACAGACAGAGAGACGGACAGATAGAGCCAGACAGTTAGAAAGACAGACAGGCAGACTTGAAAACTAGGAGCAACTAGTATGTGCATCATTGATGAATGAGCGTGCAATCATAGATGAATGACAACAGTTAAAAGGTTTTGGCTACATTCAGTCTATGGATAGTTTTCTGTAGCCCACTTGCACCCAGTCAACATGCCATTTCTGCAACTGCCTGAGTCTAGAATCCAAACATATCACGCATCAATGGGTCAATGAGGTATTCCGGTCTTTAGTGACTGGTCATGGTCAGATGGACATGCCTCTAGTACCCTGAGACACTGGCTCCCTGCTCTGTTGTCACTATTACAGTGAACAGCATGCAGATAGTGAATGGATGGTTTTCATGCAGGATGCTTGAAGTCTATATGTGACTACTCTAACCTTTATAGGCGATGTATATAGCTCGTGCAAGCACGCTCTAATAAAGAGACGTGAAGTGGCTATGTCTCCAGAGGACACACCTGACTACAGGGAGATACTTCAAAGGTAGATCGAGATCTTACAATAGGAAAGAGGAACCGAAGACAGTCACAAAGATGATTAAGAGTGAGAAGTGAGGGAAGGTAAGTACAGAGAGAAGCGGAGTCGGCGGATAATCGACGCCACGTGAAGCGCTGATTGGAATCCGGCAGGGGACTGATAGCGGACCGAAACGTTAAACTATAAAGCAACCTTGTACAGTGAAAATCTTACTATGGTGTAAGAAACCTAAATACTACTCCGCATCAGAGGAATAAATGTGAAATTAGAAAAATAAGGGAAATTTGGGAGTTGAAGGGAGATTGTGTGAGAGAGTAAAACGAGCTTATATGAAAATAGCTTGTCCCCGTTCTCCTTCGTGACAGAACGCCTCGTAAACATTCAGCGTCAAGCTTCAGGTGATATGTGACATGAAAGGTCATTTCGATATGCACTATTTTTTTATAAGCACCATTTTTCTGTATGCACCAATGTTTGCAGCCCTGAGCATACAACATCTGTATGCGCCGGGTCTGGTGATACACACATCCTATGTGTTTTCTATGGGCACTTTGTATTCGGTGGATAATAAAAACAAAGGCTTTATGATTGGGCCCTTTTGCCGACACCCACCCCAGGCCTCCCGTCCCGTCTCCCGCACCCCGCCACCACAGCACCCCGCGCCGTGCCCCACACCCAGTCACCCCATTTGGCGGCGCCGTTTCACCCTGTAGTTGACATAGCGCCGGCGCCTGCTGAGAAAGCCCGCCTCGCCCCGCCTCAAAGCCGGCCCTCCCCACCTCCCCGCCCGCCGCCCGCCGCCCGCCGCGGTGCCTGACGCGAATAGAAATAGTGTATTGACCCCTTGATCTGCAGTGCAGCTCCGCATCAACGGGCTCGACGGGCCCTCATTGGACGTCATTAAGACAGTGCCGGGAGGTGGGGGGGGGGGGGGGATGTGTGTGTAGGGGGGCGGCCTATTGAGCTAGCCACCAGTTAGACGGTTTTTGTACTGGAGCCGTGAGGGTCATTCAACTCACTGAGCTGCCCATATCTATTTATTATGTACTATACACCTATGCACTGAAATACTCCGAATACCAACCTAAGCTGTCCAATTGGTATTTGAGATGTACCACCATACTGTGCCGGTATGGCGCCATACCACCACAGTTTGAACATTCAATAGTCTCCACCCAGATGTTGTGGTATGCATTGCGCTAAACACCTCTGCGTGGAGAGTTATGATGACGCATGCGCGTGGTGCGTAGCATAAAACAACATCTGCACTACCAGCACAGTTTGATTTCGGCTTTGACATTGACTTATTTTTGTAAGTTATTAAATAATTACGAATATTTAGAGGTGTATAGTACAAGTGAAACTTGTTAACCTAATTGGGACAGGTCCTCGTACCTTGTTTCTTTCGCTAAATCTACCGCATTCGCTCTACGAGCTCATGCGGTAGATTTAGCGAAAGAAACAAGGTACGAGGACCTGTCCCAAATTAGGTTAACTAGTTTCCCTAAAGTACCACTCTGCATTGAACTTACTGACCTCTGCTCCCTATATAGTAAAAATCAGATACGGCCAGATGAACCTCTGCCTTCAGCATCGGTTGATCTGATCGTCAATTTTACCGCATATCTATCATGTACAGTAACCCTGTTTCCGTATAATACTCCATGGATCAGTCAGAGTTTCTTATGTTAAGTCTCTGGGGAAGAAAGAGGGGTGAGGTAATACCTGTTCCACCTCCTCTTTCTACCTACTTTCTGCGCCTACTCCAGTCCTGTCCAGCGCGCCACCCCCACCGCTTATTGCTTCATCTCTTCCATTTTCCCGACCTAACCTTGACGGGGATCGTTGCTCCACATTTGCGATAAATTTGCGATCAAATTTGGTATCATAAAAAGGAGCGATACAACAAGAAAATAATGATACCACACGACACAATCCTATATCACTGCAGGGATGCAAGTTTCCAACGGAATTCCCATATTTTATATACATGTCAACACTAGAATGTATGTCGATTCATAGCCATTCTGTTTAAAAAAATGTTATAAATAAGGTTTTTTATACGTGTTTTAAACTGCTGATTCTTTCCTCAGTCTCGACTCATCCCCGTTACTGGAGCAACACTTTCCGCACATTTCTAGGAGCAGCGACCCCGACCCGGCTGTACCCTGAACCCAGTGTCACCTCCGGCACCCTTCCGGTTCAGTATGACCCCCTTATCGGTGTTCCAGGCCCTTCTCCCCTGGGCCTCCCCCTCCTCCTCCTCCCTCTACCAACCTCCTCCTGAGACTTCTCCTGGGGCGCTCCCTGGTGGCGGTCTGAGGAGACTCACATCCGGGTCCTGCTGGCATCCCCGCTGAGCCAGCCCACCACACCCAGTCCACATGGCATCCCCGCTCAGTCATCCCACCACACCTAGACCACATGGCATCCCCGCTCAGCCATCCCACCACACCTAGTCCACATGGCATCCTTGACATGCCATCCCACCACACCTAGCCCACATGGCATCCCCGCTCAGCCATCCCACCACACCTAGACCACATGGCATCCCCGCTCAGCCATCCCACCACACCTAGTCCACATGGCATCCCCACCCAGCCATCCCACCACACCTAGTCCACATGGCATCCCCGCTCAGCCATCCCACCACACCTAGTCCACATGGCATCCCCGCTCAGCCATCCCACCACACCTAGTCCACATGGCATCCCCACCCAGCCATCCCACCACACTTAGTCCACATGGCATCCCCGCTCAGCCATCCCACCACACCTAGTCCACATGGCATCCCCGCTCAGCCATCCCACCACACCTAGTCCACATGGCAGCCCCGTTCAGCCATCCCACCAGACCTAGTCCACATGGCATCCCCGCTCAGCCATCCCACCACACCTAGTCCACATGGCATCCCCACCCAGCCATCCCACCACACTTAGTCCACATGGCATCCCCGCTCAGCCATCCCACAAGACCTAGTCCACATGGCATCCCCGCTCAGCCATCCCACCACACCTAGTCCACATGGCATCCCCACCCAGACATCCCACCACACCTAGTCCACATGGCATCCCCGCTCAGCCATCCCACCACACCTATACCACATGGCATCCCCACCCAGACATCCCACCACACCTAGTCCACATGGCATCCTTGACATGCCATCCCACCACTCCCAGTCCACATGCCTTCCCCGCTCAACCATCCCACCACACCTGCATGGAGTTGCCATAAAAGGCATTAACTGCCATAAAAGGAATAGAGTAGACCCAGTAGCCAATGACTGCATTCGGAGCAAACCACAACCTTCACCCTGACCTCCTTACATGTTATTTATAGTGCCTTGGGACGGTTCTACAGTCTATAGTTGACCTAAAATCTAGTGGGCCACAACTACCCTCACACCTAGTCCACATGGCATCCCCTCTCGTCCCAGCAGTTGTAGATTTACTGCCATATCAAAGGCCACACTGTATCTATGTGGTGTGTGAAGTAAAAGAACTTTCACAGATTCGATCACCACCCTTGTGGTGTAAAACCAACGAGAAAAAGCTGAACCTTGAGTTAGACCCTATATACCCTCAGGGTCCCCTGGGACGTTAAATTAACAAACAACCAACAATACCCACATGTCTTAGTGCGTTCTTACCCTGTAGACTGCTTCTAACCGGCCCAGAGCTCTGTCAGTTCTGTAACGCACTCCTTCCAGCCCCCGCCCTCTGTGTCTCTATCTACCCGGTCGTCTTATCCCACCTGTCATTAGGGGATAGAGACTCGGCCTCGTTTGGTCGGCGGGGCAGCTGGAAGTTGATCAGAGTGTGGTCGGCGTTAGTGGCGGAGTGCCGTGCCGACATCGCCGCGCCGTCTGCTTCACCGCCTCATTCCCCGCGTGTGCCGCTCCACCTCCCGCGCATTGTCACACCCACAGCTCTGACTGCAGCGTGTGGCAGTGACATGTCACATTCTGTGTGCCCCACATTGCCCTTGTCAGCAGTCAGCGCATGCTGGCGGCAGCGGGCCACACTACAGGTTGCGGAAACCGCATATTGAACTGGGCGAAAAGCGGGATCCCAGAGAAAATATTGAATGATAAAATAATGTGATTTTCCCAGGGTAAAACTACATGATTTACCCTTCAGCGCGCCTGGCGGTCGACTGTTTAGTTACGGCCGTCGCTCGGTCAGACGCCACTCGGCGTGAATTCAATGCATTCACACGTAGAGTGTGAACGGCGGGCGTGAGCGCAATGTGGAGCAACGTTACCCAACCCTGGACCGTCTAAACTCCAGAGTTGATAATTGTCTTGGTTTTCTACTGTAGGCCAGGTCTGTGCCAGTGTGTCCCTGCGACCAGTATGCTTTGTGTTTGTGATTTCCCGATTATTATCGTCGATCGGATCGGTAAGAATCGGTGGTAGATGTCGCTGTCTCATGGACTTGACGCTCACACACTCAGTCCTCTTATAGGCCCGTTTCCATTGGCCGACGAAAAGGGTGTAGATTAGAGTTCTCCTAATAGCCCACTTCCATTGGCCATCACCGTTATACAGTCAGGAGCTACCGACGGACCTTCAGCACTGCTGACGCAAAATGGAAATGGGCTATTAGGAGAACACAATAAATCTACACCCTTTTCGTTGGCCAATGAAAACAGGCCTATTGCTAGAGAACGCGTTGCTATGAAGCTGTTTGGCCGAACGCATGGTGTAACCAAGTAGGTAAGGCGCTCTCATGGCCTCTGGAAAGAGGTCTAGGGCCAGACATCTGGCTCCGTGTGCTGCTGTTGCTATTTTAAATTCATGATGAACGCTTTAAATATTTAGTGTATACTGCTTCCACCTAGGGCTGTTATTTCAGACCTTTTATGATACAGATAGGGATACTTCTGACGAATCCACAGGTTCCTTTCGTGAAGGATCCCGTTAGATATTCTCCAAATGCACAATGAATAACAAGTCCGCCCCGTACCTTTATTAATGTCGAGAAATCGCCACGCCATATTTTCATAACACGCAATTGAAGGTTTCATATCCGACTCGACGACGGTATTCTGAAAGGTTGGCGGACGTAGTTCGTATTTCAGGGATTTGAGAGGCTTGGCTTCACTTTCTGTTGTGTTGTCAGTCGTCTCACGTTGGTTGACGTCAGATAAATAAGAATAGTTTAAAAAAAGAAAATTCTGAGAGAATGACGTCTCCCAAGTAAACTCGCAGAGAGTTGAGGAGAGAAATCCCATCTCGCACGAGAAAATTTGCACTAAAATAGTTTCAATGTAGGTCTGGTTATCCTTGAATCTTCAAAAGTGTGATTATTTCTATGTGTTTGTTTGACCGTGTTCCGCTAGTTCGCCAGCAGAAATTTCAGTGAAGCCCAATGGAAATGACGTATCTCCTTTACCTCGCCTACAGCACTTCTTTCTCAAAATAGCTTTTATGATATGCATGCAAATAGAAATAGACTTACATATCTTTGATAAGAACGTGTTTACCATGGATTTCATCCCCTTCATTGTCAATGTCTAGCACATAGAATCGTCTATGTTGACAATCTCTCCCCGTTCGACTGCGTCGAGCGTTGCGGAAAAAATTTCCGCAATGACCACACATAGCACATAGAATCGTCCTCAGCCTTTGTCTCTGCCTTTCCAGCCGACCCTTAAGCTCTTCATCTCAGCCCCTAGCTGGTGATTTCTTCTATGGAAATTGTTTGTTTTTTTTGTAAAACAAAGATAGTTTTATACAAATTATGCCTCATTCACACTAATAAACAGTGGTCCAAACCTCCCCTTAAACCCCAACCTCATCCCATGGCCAATAACGATGTGTTTCCCATGTTTTCTCAGTCCCTCTCAGACAGTAAATATCACATGACAAATATTTCTTCTATTTTTCATCAACCAAACTGAGCTCCCTGCAGCTTTCTCTCTGTACCCAGTCCGTCGTCAGCGCGCCCCCCGCCGCACCTCGGTACGGGGTGGGGATTGACCTCGGGGTAGTTTACAGTCTGTACACGTATGACTATAATTCCGTCGGTCCTTTGAGCGACAACGAGTATTGACCGTGAGCCGTCATCTGTCAGGGCGCTGGACGTGAACGAGTGAGCAGCTCAGTAGTGGAGACCAGTCCTTCTCATACCATGTCGGTGTGGTGTGGTGTGCAGCCACCTCTCTCCTTCATCCCCAGCAGTGGTAGATTTACTGCTATATCAAAGACCAGTCCTTCACATACCATGTCTATGTGGTGTGGTGTGTAGCCACCTTTCACCTTCATCCCCAGCAGTGGTAGATTTACTGCTATATCAAAGACCAGTCCTTCACATACCATGTCTGTGTGGTGTGGTATGCAGCCACCCTTCTCCTTCATCCCCAGCAGCGATAGATTTACTGCTATATCAAAGACCAGTCCTTCTCATACCATGTCTATGTGGTGGGGTGTGCAGCCACCTCTCTCCTTTACCCCCAGCAGTGGTCGATTTACTGCTATATCAAAGACCAGTCCTTCTCATACCATGTCTGTGTGGTCTGGTGTGCAGCCACCTTTCTCCTTTACCCCCAGCAGTGGTCGATTTACTGCTATATCAAAGACCAGTCCTTCTCATACCATGTCTGTGTGGTCTGGTGTGCAGCCACCTCTCTCCTTCATCCCCAGCAGTGGTCGATTTACTGCTATATCAAAGGCCAGTCCTTCTCATACCATGTCTGTGTGGTGTGGTGTGCAGCCACCTCTCTCCTTCATCCCCAGCAGTGATAGACTTACTGCTATATAAAAGACCACTCCTTCTCATACCATGTCTATGTGGTGTGGTGTGCAGCCACCTCTCTCCTTCATCCCCAGCAGTGGTCGATTTACTGCTATATCAAAGACCACTCCTTCTCATACCATGTCTATGTGGTGTGGTGTGCAGCCACCTTTCTCCTTCATCCCCAGCAGCGGTCGATTTACTGCTATATCAAAGACCAGTCCTTCTCATACCATGTCTGTGTGGTGGGGTGTGCAGCCACCTCTCTCCTTCATCCCCAGCAGTGGTCGATTTACTGCTATATCAAAGACCAGTCCTTCTCATACTATGTCTGTGTGGTGTGGTGTACAGCCACCTTTCTCCTTTATCCCCAGCAGTGGTCGATTTCATGCTATATCAAAGGCCAGTTCTTCTCATACCATGTCTGTGTGGTGTGGTGTACAGCCACCTTTCTCCTTTATCCCCAGCAGTGGTCGATTTCATGCTATATCAAAGGCCAGTTCTTCTCATACCGTGTCTATCTGGTGTGGTGTGCAGCCACCTTTCTCCTTCATCCTCAGCAGTGGTAGACTTACTGCTGTGTCAGAGACCAGTTCTTCTCATACCATATATCTGTGTGGTTTGGTGTACATCTATACATGATTTGGCTCAACAACATTGGCTATATGGCCATTTGCTTCAATATTATCTCGAAGGTCCTCCATGGATCAGTTTTTTGAGACCTCTAAGGTACCCAGTTGTAAGAAAGGTATACAACAAGAAGGCAAGGAGATAGGTCCGGACCTACTTGCTCTATTAGTATCAACTTTTATAAGTTTATGAACTAGAATGGTTAATATCTTACGATAGGTCTGACCCGTATAAAATCTCCCATAACTTTCTGATAAATTAGTATTACTACATTGTACATGTATGTTCTGAACAGATGTAATTCATCTGCTTGGTTTTTCGCATGTTGCGCCTCTCTCCTGTCCCTGTAGTGGAAACCACGTGACCCCCTCCCGCCACCTAAAAGGGAAACATTCATGGGGATGATAATTCCGACTCCTGACTTGACACGAGGCCACAACCCGGGGCCGTGCAGAAAGGAGTCCTGTATTGACGAATGACTTCTTCTCCCTGACTCGAGTATTGGGCTCAGCTCGGTGGATCTGAGCCCCGCAGTCCCTGCCCCTGTCATCCGGACCGGGAATCTCTCCGGGGGGAAGTACAGGCTCGGGCGTCGTCTCCACCAGGGGGCGCGGGGACGCGTGGGGCATTCCCCTCACGCGCCGCCTCTTTAGACGTTATTCCGCCCCCTCTCCGCCTGTCGATAACCCCCTGTCCCGCTCCCCCCCTCCCCTGACCCACCACCTAGAGGGGTCTTCTCGGTGCCCACTGGAGGCCTCCGGTCACCCTCCCCCGACCCACCACCTAGAGGGGTCTTCTCGGTGCCCACTGGAGGCCCGTCCAGTCACCCTCCCCCGACCCACCACCTAGAGGGGTCTTCATTTTGCCCACTGGAGGCCCGTCCCGCCCCCCTCCCCCGACCCACCACCTAGAGGGGTCTTCTCGGTGCCCACTGGAGGCCCGTCCAGTCACCCTCCCCCGACCCACCACCTAGAGGGGTCTTCTCGGTGCCCACTGGAGGCCCGTCCCGCCCCCCTCCCCCGGCCCACCACCTAGAGGGCGTCTTCTCGGTGCCCACTGGAGGCCCGTCCTGTCACCCTCCCCCGACCCACCACCTAGAGGGGTCTTCTCGGTGCCCACTGGAGGCCCGTCCTGTCACCCTCCCCCGACCCACCACCTAGAGGGGTCTTCTCGGTGCCCACTGGAGGCCCGTCCCGCCCCCCTCCCCCCGGCCCACCACCTAGAGGGCGTCTTCTCGGTGCCCACTGGAGGCCCGTCCCGCCCCCCTCCCCCGGCCCACCACCTAGAGGGCGTCTTCTCGGTGCCCACTGGAGGCCCGTCCAGTCACCCTCCCCCGACCCACCACCTAGAGGGGTCTTCTCGGTGCCCACTGGAGGCCCGTCCCGCCCCCCCTCCCCCGGCCCACCACCTAGAGGGCGTCTTCTCGGTGCCCACTGGAGGCCCGTCCGGTCACCCTCCCCCGGCCCACCACCTAGAGGGCGTCTTCTCGGTGCCCACTGGAGGCCCGTCCCGCCCCCCTCCCCCGGCCCACCACCTAGAGGCGTCTTCTCGGTGCCCACTGGAGGCCCGTCCCGCCCCCCCTCCCCCGGCCCACCACCTAGAGGGCGTCTTCTCGGTGCCCACTGGAGGCCCGTCCGGTCACCCTCCCGCGTGAACAGTCAGAACGATGACTGAGACGTATCCAAGACACTACGCGTCGTCGCCAGCACGCCTGGGACACTACGCGCCGTAATTTGGACACTACGCTTCGTTTTCACAAGGCAGCGCGATGGTCGCCGAGTTCTAAAGAAGAAACCAACAAGTTTTGGTTAAAGTCGTCCTTCTCCACGAGTTTGATGCGGAGTGATATGAATGTAGGCAACATCCGAGTGAATATCACATAACATTTAAACGATTTGGAGAATGACTTCTTTTACCAAAACGAGTTGCTTTCTGTATTTATGCCACCCCTGTACACACTAAAAGAATGGACAACACACAGGATATAGACCATGTAGAACGGACTGCAATACACGTAGGGGCATGGAGAACGAGTTCCCAATGTTAAGCCTATGGACATTTATTCCAGGGGTGAGATAAACTACGCCTCATGTTTATCTCACCCCTGGTACAAGTATTGCCATAGGAATAACAGAACAAATACTCAATGATCACCCCTGTAAAGTGAAAATACTACGCCACGGTCGTGGCGGAGTGAAGGCGAGATGATTCATATGCGATTGACCAATCAGCGGCCCGGGTTATTGAGAAAAGACCAGATATCAACATGAGATTTGAATGTTCCTAACTGAATTTGCGAAATTATTGGAACTATTCTGATAATGTGATGCTATTCAATGTTATTGAAAGGGATGAGATAAATCCCGAACCGCACTAGTATCGTATAAATACGCAGTACTCCACTCATTTAGATGCACCATAATCTTCACTCGGCTTCACCTCACTGAGGATTGCGGCCCATCCAATCTTGTGGAGAATTGTGTATTTATTCGATTGTCGATGCAGTTCTATTTAATTTTGTGCCATGTGTAGAGGGTGTAGATCTGCATCCAGGCGGTGTCTGAAGCGATATGTGAGAAGGATTTCAAATGTTGTATCAGGTAACACTGAGGTGTTGGGGCAATGTCTCTTGTGAGAAGGACTTCTCCTGAGCCAGCAGGAATCTGGGGCCCGTTTAATAATCTAGGATCGTACATGTAGACACTTTTCTGCATGCCATAGGGACCAAGGGATGATATGGCTCAACTTTCTTCAACACTTATTAATGACTTTATGGACGGCTAATGCTGTCTTAGCGAACAGACTTAAATATCATTAAACGATAACTCTTGAACGAGGTACAGAAAAGGGTTTTAATGTACGATCCTATAATTATTCAACGGGCCCCTGGGTAAGTAAAGACTTAAGGAACTGCATCGAGATCAGTAGCCACTGAAACTATGCCATGAGGTCATAGAGAGATAATAGTGGGTAGGGTGGGGGTGGGTGGTGGTGGGTGGGTGTTAGAGAATAGTGGGGGGATGGGTGGGTGGGTGGGTGGGTGGGTGGTGGGTGTTAGATAATAGTGGGCGGGAGGGTGGGTGTTAGAGAATAGTGGGTGGGGGTGGTGGGGGTGTTAGATGATAGTGGGTGGGTGTTAGATAATAGTGGGTGGGGGTGGTGGGTGTTAGATAATAGCGGGTGGGGGTGGTGGGTGTTAGATGATAGTGGGTGGGGGGGGGGGGGGGTGGTGGGTGTTAGATGATAGTGGGTGGGTGGGGGTGGTGGGTGTTAGATGATAGTGGGTGGGGGTGGGGGTGGGTGTTAGATGATAGCGGGTGGGGGTGGTGGGTGTTAGATGATAGTCGGTGGGGGTGGTGGTGGGTGGGCGTGGATATAGAGAGATAACAGAAGGAGGGAGGGGGAGGGGGGTCCAGGGGTCGCTGGCGGCACGTTTGATGTTTTGCGCGTAAAACAGCGCCGCTGGTCGCTGTGTCCGACCGCCGGCCGGCAACCAGCCGAGCGCGTGATCCAGTTACCCGGATGAGGAGCAGCGGGCGGGCGACGGAGGCGCCACGTAGCGGGGCGTGCGGGCGTTAACGACGTGAAGGTGACTGGTGGCGGCTCAATTAACCACACTCAGCACACATACCCCCAACACACACACACACACACACACACACTCAACACCCACACACCCAACACCACCTCCCCCCCCCCCCCCCACACCCACACAACACCCACACGCATACCCCCAACACAGCCACACCCACACACAACACCCCCACACTCAGCACACATACCCCCAACACACACACACACACACACACACTCAACACCCACACACCCAACACCACCTCCCCCCCCCCACACCCACACAACACCCACACGCATACCCCCAACACAGCCACACCCACACACAACACCCCCACACTCAGCACACATACCCCCAACACACCCACACACAATACACCTAACCACACACACAACACAACACTCCTCATACACCCCACCCCTTATACACACCCACACTCAGCACACATACCCCCAACACACACACACCCTTCACACAACACACACATACAAATAACACCCCTACCCACACACAACACACACCTACCCCTCACCACATCCACACTCAACACACACCCCTCCCCCACCTCCAGGAGGACTGTGGAAATAGGCACTAATTGAGCCTTTATTACCTCAAGAATAAACATTAATATTAAAAAAGATAAACACCCAGTCTCAATCCCTCTCCCCCACACCCACACCCACACTCACACCCACCCACCCATTCACACCCAGCCCTCCCATACACCCACCCATCTAGATCCAGCCTGACCCCCCCCCCCCCTCTCACTCACACACTCCCGCCACTCACACTCCCCTCCCCCACACACCCTCACTACGTCAGGTCCAGCCTGACCCCCACCCCCACCCCCTCTCACCCACTCACTCCCGCCACTCACACACCCCTCCCCCACAAACCCTCACTACACCAGGTCCAGCCTGAACCCCCCCCCCCCCTCCCCGGTCGTCCCTCTTATCAGCTGTATACACTGAATTGGGTTAGGCGGACAGCGAGGCGTAAGGCCAGGTCTACGCCTCCCACCTATCTGCCAATCAGATAATTGAGTTGGTTTGTTCAGGGCCGAGCCTCACGGCCGCCTGTTGTCAGAGCCTTATGCTTTTGTTGGTTTCCCAAATGGGGCGCGACTCACTCGGGTTTTCATTGACAACACGCCGAGTTCAATCCAAACAGGCGCCGCCAGCAGAAAGACGCACGCCTGTTTGAATTCTCACTCCCCTCGTTTTAATTTTTCTCTCTCTGCTCGCGCTCGGTGTACTTGTCGTGAATTGGATGCTCGCCGTCTGTGATTGAGTCGCTCATGGAATGAGTGCTCGCGTCCACGAGTCGAACTACCCTGAAACTACACAACTCAATTAGCACGGCGTTTATCTTACAAAACTTATTAACCTCCCAGGCAAGGATTCCACTTTCTAATTCACGGGTAAGTGTTGACAAACTTGTCAGATGGAGCATATAAAATCATATTTAAGAGAATAAGTATGGGCTGGTGAATTGTATGAGCTACTTCATTCAGCCGCGAATGGGAAGGGAAACTGTGTCGCAGTGAACAAGTGAAGTAGACCTGTCTAAGAGCACCTCCCTCTAGACGAATACCTCCCGAGGAGGAAAAAAACATTGTTCCAGACCTGCAATGTGCCTGATCCTGCTGAAATGTCAATGGATACAAGAAAGTAGAAGAAAATACTTGGAAAATAGTAACAACGTTAAAATGCCATACAAGACTATTCCCAAGAAAGATATACTCAGCTTTTTGAAAGAGACTTCTTTTTCATAGTTCATAAAAAAATGACTGAAAAATCTACAAAATAAGAAGCTCAAAACTTCCTGCATACCGTCATACCACAAACAAACAAACCTTCATGACGAGTCGAGTGTTCCCTGTTTCCAGACACTAATATATATATTATTATATACCTACGACCAAACTTCTATGAAATACTATCCACTGCTCGGGGTGCAGTATGAATAATGTTCGGGCCCACTGTGCCATGTGGAATGAGCACCAATATCGGGTCAGCTGGCTCTGATACTGGATATCACAGACTGGTAAATACTTGCCCCGAGACCGTTAGGAGCGGCATATTTTCGAGTCTGTGAGTGAGTAACAATTCACAGATCAAACTACTGGTCTGTCTTCCCTTTATCATACATCTTGAAATATTTTTGGATTCATTAGAACTTTAATCACCATTCGAAGTCTGATTTGGGCACGCAGTGCTGGCCACACGTTTCTTAACCTCCTACAGGGGTTATCGTTTAGTAATTTTGACCCCCATAGGTGCCCCAAATCTTCCCTGAGTCTCCTTGGCGTACAGAAAAGGGTCTACATGTATGATCCTAGTCAGTAAGTGTAAGAACCTGGACAGAAAGTATAAGGAGAATGTGCAAAGGTGTATAATAAAGGCTCCTTATAATCCAAATATAGAGGTCGTATTATTGAATTGAAGAAATCTGGTATTTGGTGAATATATTGTAGGGAAAGCTAAACATCAAATTATATATCAAGATATAAAGGAATGTACAGTAAAACCCTGCTTCCGCTCCCTAAGGAGACATCCCGTTTAAGGGTACAATTTCCTCGGAATTGAATTTTTTCCCTTAATCAAAAATTCATTTCAACTCTGATTAAGGGGCACCCCAATTGTGTAGGCTCTTGTAGGCGTCTGTGGGGTGTTTAAAACAGTGCCTTTATGCCATATTATCACATGAATAAAGGTATTAGATACTGCATACCCTAACCATCGGTTAAGGGGGCACACCGCTTAAGGGGACAGTTTTCTCAGAACCGAGGGTGTCCCCTTAAGGAGGGTTTTACTGTAATATTTAGCCACCCGCTCACCCCATAAGGGGACAAAGAAGGAATTGCATGTATGATCCATATATTGCAAAGTATCCATATATATTTCCGCTGAGAATATGCCATGGATTTTGGTTGCAAGCTAATCTCGCCAGCCAAGATCATATAAGAAAATATGACGGAAAGTATTTTACAATATCCACATGTTTCCTTCAACTGCGGCAGACCCCGGGGCTGCAGCGAGGTTTCCTCAGAGCAGTGTTTGCCGTCCATCTGCCTGAGTTTATCATCCCTGATTAGGTCCCAGGTATTCATCTCTCCCCATTCCAAGATAATCAAGGTGCATTAACCCACAAAGAACTGGTGAATTAGGTTGGCGGATTTGTGCAAATTGCACTAATTTCAGTGAATTTGCATCCTACTTAAAGTGGGTTCCGTATTAAGTGGGCGCCTGCTTGACTTGGTCCCATTTTCCTGCTCACAGAGGAAAGATGGTTACAAGTGTGAGGCGTAAATGGACTCACGTTCAACTCCGAGTACAGCCACAGGACCAACCTTAAAGGGTTTTTAAGTAAAACTCAAAATCCAACCACACCTCAATATCCCCCAAGAACTAGTGGTTAAATCAGAATATGGTGTTGTTTGAGAGATTGGCAGCATGTACGGCTGATAGAAGAGATTGACCCTGTGACCTGCCTCCCACTGCCCAACACCTGTGGAAGGTCAGGTTGTGCAGAGGGTTTGTCCGCAGCGAGTCGACAGGTTACTCTGTGTTCCTCCGTGAAGAGTGAACTCTTTGGAGCCTCACGTTAGTTTTAGTAGGTTTTCCCGAACCCTCTCGGTGGTTGAGTAAGGGAGCTTGCGTTGGCTTACTCCTCCTGCTGTACTTGACACTCCAGTGTCAACATTGTTTACCTAAGATCCAGAGTCTGGTTTTGTGTGAACAGGGATCTGTTAGAGTCATCCAAAGACTAGTTACAAACCGAGTCACATCCGAGCCGACCTATGTAGACCGCACAGGGAAGCCCACCGGGATAGAATCTAATCCGCTACATATAGCCAAGATCTATTTTATCCATTTATAACTAGTTGAAGATTATATGCACTAAAACAGATAATAGGATGAGGTGCAGGATCTACCAGCAGCCTTTATGCTGGAAAATAGGGTCTGGTCATAAATCGACATTAGAAGAGGTCTTAAATGGAGCACTCAGCACCCTCTGCGACGGTTCCCGGCTCGTGACCGGCTCGACGGCACGGAGCACGACGGAAACCAGCGTTCAGAGGCGATAGGCGATAATAGGTGTACTTGAGCGATATTAGGGGTAGATGGGCGATATTAAGTGCTGGTTAGGTATCCATCGTTCTCCGTCCATCACGTAGCGCATTGTGATGGAGGCTTTCCATAATAGGAAACCTTTGCTCGGCCAAGTAGCGGTGGCGAAACGAGCCTATTAGATGTTGACGCCGCCATTGTGACCGGGCCGTATTGGTGACGCCCCACGTGACTGGTGACGTCATGCATGCCGTGATGAAGTCCTCGTAAAGCCGGCAGACGAAGCGTTCACTCACATTCCCGCCACTTCTCTCATTCCATTACCCAGCTTGCAGCGCGCGCTATATCAATTACGTAAAAGCCTCACGTGACGCCTAGTCACGTGCTCATTATTTACAGCCGCCATTTTGTCGCTGAGTAACTGTAGGAGCGATGTATCCCAGAGTGCTTTTTTATGTTCTTCTTTTATTAGTAGTTCGTATTTTGGCGGTTTTTTAAGGATGCAGGCCGTGTTTCTTACATCAGCTCTAGTTGTACGTGTTTGCTACAGAGCATTACGAGAAATCTCACGGGAGGATTGATGTAGTCACGTCATGGCCCATGTACAATGTATTCGGTGTACTTCAATGTGCCTTCTTTCACTGATGGGAGGATTCTATTTGACTCCTATCTGATATAAGTGGCTGGAGAATAGGTTTGTCAGTATAGAATTTTTCACTTACAGGTGAAAGAAAGAAACTCTTTCATTTGATATTTTGATCGGAAGAAACGCAGTATGAGAGGACGTCCCAAAAAGGTCGTACGTTTTGCCGAAATTCTTTTCTATGAAGGTACATCATTCCCAAAGTTGTCCTGAACATTTCGGGTGCCCCTCACCATATCTACTCACCATGTCTGAAAGATTCGTTAAGATTCTTTCACTTTTCAATATTTTTCAACATATATTCTGAAGAGACCGGGAACCTTTCTATGAACCCTTACACTGGTCCACGGCGGCCACGTTTCAGGGCTCTGTGGAGCACTGTGGAACACCTTGGATGCAAACGTGAGACTTGAGACGACGGATGGACAAACGTGACAGACCTTGACAGACAGACCCTGGTCACCGTGACCACCAGGGAAGAATTTTAAATCAACAAAAGATTCGCCCCGGCAACCACGGTGCTAATGAGAAACGTTCTAGGCCGTCGTGAGACGGGTTGAACATCATATAACCGTGACTGAACGTGACCGAACGTAGGCGGCCGTACAGAGAACCGTGTTCAAAATGTGAGGGACTAGACCGAATATAGTCGGCCATAATGTACAGCGTTCGATATATCATTTTGCTCAGCCCCGATATCGTACATAACTAGTGAAATAAACCCATGATTCGTAGAGATACCTTATATCGAGCCTCTTATAGTAGAGACACGACAACTCTCCCCGCTACTTCTATATCAAAGGCTCATCATTCTCATACTATGTCTATGTGGTGTGGGAACTAAAGGCTACAGGAACTCTCACTTTGGTAAATATATAAGGTAGATTTCTACCTGAAATTGATCTCATAGATTCCATACCATCAAACCAAAAGTAAGTATAATAGAACATATTGGACGTTAAACTACTCGAACAAACAAACAAACCAAAGATAGAGAACCTTCCCTGATCCGCCAGTAGGTGGCGTGATAGTGAATCACGTGGTACAGGCGACTCAGACGTCGGGCCAGCGTGACGTGGGCCGGGGTCAGGGAGGCGGGCTTGTCTTTCACTGAGACTCCCCGAAGCCGATACGTGAAAAGACGTCCGCACGACACTCAAAATGGCCGCCCCTTTATAGCAGGGTCACGTGGGTGATACCACGTGACATGGACATGTGATTCTCATTGATATAGTAAACAACCAGTGTGGCGTATGAGAGGGAAACTGGTTTTGCCTGAAAGAATCCCGAAGTTACGAGGTGAGGATGCTCAAATTCATTTACTGAGGCTTTATCCAGGGAAATGAATTTCTCACCGAGTAACTTTGCGATTCTTTCACCGGTAACTTGTTTCTCTATTCCTATACACCTTGAATTATCGATGAAAGTGTTGATTTGTTAACCTCTAATCGGTGAATCTATCCTTATCGAAGAACACCAATTTGTATGTTTACTTCATGCCTGTAAACTTCGATTTGATTGGTGTAGGCTGTGTCACGTGGTCAACCTTGGTATGAAAACATGGGCCTTGGTCTGAAAACTGTGATTACTACACCCCGAGCATCGTTTCATTTACAGGTATATATTTACACAATATTACCATGCTTTTTCTTATCTGCATGGTCGTATTCTCCGAGTAGTTGACGCGTAGTAATATCCGAGCGAATGCGTAGTGTCAACTCTGAGAATATGACCATGCAGATCAAAATCATGGTATTGGTGTATTTATTATTCAGTATTCCAAATGTAAGTCAAAGGAAAGACAAAATAGCTGCTGAACTCAGTAGCGAACTGCTGGATCTGTAGGTTTAGTAGGGATACTTTCTATTAGGTAGATGATAAAGTAATAGACTAAACCATTTGTGGTAATAGAGCAGCGGTAGTGAACACGTTTACACTATTTCAGAGTCTATCTGACATTCACTGAGACAAATGCCGCCCCGTTTCTCCGGAATCATCTTGTAAATCCTCGTCTAGAAGAAAGACAAAGAAGCCCCCAGAAACTTATTCCAAATAGAGTTTATTTTCTTAATTGGTCTTGTCCTAATTAGAAAATGTTCACCGCAAATTAAAGAGGTTTCCTGGGTTGAAGAATGGCTCCATAAACTGTTTAATGACTGGAGTGTAGGCGGGAACGCGACCACGGCAGGGATCTTATTTCTCTCTGAATGGTAGCAGTTTTCCTCACCAAGTGTGTGTCTTTAGGAGATGATTCACCTTTGATATAACAGACTATAACACTTTATATGGGTATTGTGGACTGAGTCTGGACGAGTATTCCCAGGGAAAATAGTACTTCATGATGAAAACCTTCTTTTCGGTGAAATGTATAACAGGAGGGGTGGCTTTATGGTACAGATTAACGAGTGAAGTGACATTGACATCACAATACAAGTGTGCGTGACAGTGAGAACACTGAGGACGGGCGAAGAATGACGTCTGACATTTTAGGCTGAGGATTGCAAATGAAATAAAACGAAACACTGAATGGAAAATATAAGTGTTGTAAAGATTCTTACAAATAAGCGTGGTGATAGTTTAAGGATTCTCATTGTTTGTGATTACTCAGTAATCACTGTCTACACAGGGTTATATTCTAGAATGTAGAGAACAAGACCCACTTGTTAGACCTAGTGAATTTGATTGACATTCATGTTATCAGTTCTTATTGTTAAGGTGTTTGAATGGTGCAGTTGTTTGTGAATGTATGGAAGCACGCACAGCACCTATGAACCAGCTACCTTTATATAACGTCTATGAAGTTCTACCCACTGTTAGGGATGCAGTGTAAATAATGTTTGGGTGCGTTGTGACGTAGTGAATGAGCACCAACATCAGGCTGTGAATCGACGACTTCGAAAGTGGCATCCCTATGAGCTCAGTCACTATCTTTACTTATCATTATATACCTGAATAAGATGGAAAAAGACGCGATTCAATTTATTCTCCGCCTTTTTTAGCATATGGATGTCCCTCCACTTCTATTTTATGTTGCAAGATACCTCAAACGGCCACCTCAATGGACTCAGTAAGCACATTTTCTTTGAGTAGCCCCCAAAAACCCGTTTCTCTTCCACCCTGGGTGTGAGAGCTGCTTCTGTAGAGTGTGGCCTGGTGAGAGTAACCCAACTCTTCCACCTGGCGTGATGTGAGCAGCTCGACTTGGCGTGGTGAGAGCAGCTTGGACCTGGCGTAGTGAGAGCAGCTGAACCTGGCGTGGTGAGAGCAGGTCGACCTGGCGTGGTGAGCGCAGCTCGGCCTGGCGTGGTGAGAGCAGCTCGACTTGGCGTGGTGGGAGCAGGTCGGCCTGGCGTGGGGAGAGCAGGTCGACCTGGCGTAGTGTGAGCAGGTCGACCTGGCGTGGTGAGTGCAGCTCGGCCTGGCGTGATGTGACCAGCTTGACTTGGCGTGGTGAGAGCAGCTCGACCTGGCATGGTGAGAGCATTCCGAACTCCGCCTCCCGCTAACAGTTCCACCTGGTGTGGTGGGAGCAGCTCGACCTGGCGTGGTGTGACCAGCTTGACTTGGCGTGGTGAGAACAGTTCGACCTGGCGTGGTGTGAGCAGCTCGGCCTGGCGTGATGTGACCAGCTCGACTTGGCATGGTGAGAGCAGCTGGTCCTGGCGTGGTGTGAGCAGCTTGACTTGGCGTGGTGGGAGCAGCTGGATTTGGCGTGGTGGGAGCAGCTTGACCTGGCGTGGTGTGAGCAGCTTGACCTGGCGTGGTGGGAGCAGCTCGACCTGGGGTGGTGAGAGCAGCTTGACTTGGCGTGGTGAGAGCAGCTCGACTTGGCATAGTGTGAGCAGCTTGACTTGGCGTGGTGAGAGCAGCTCGACCTGGCGTGGTGAGAGCAGCTCGACCTGGTGTGGTGCGCTTGACCTGGCGTGGTGAGCGCAGTTGGACTTGGCGTGGTGTGAGCAGCTTGGACCTGGCGTGGTGAGAGCAATCTGAACTCCGCCTCCCGCTAACAGCTCCACCTGGCGTGGTGAGAGCAGCTCGACTTGGCGTGGTGTGAGCAGCTCGACTTGGCATAGTGTGAGCAGCTCGACTTGGCATGGTGAGAGCAGGTCGACCTGGCGTGGTGAGAGCAGGTCGACCTGGCGTGGAGAGCAGCTTGACCTGGCGTGGTGAGAGCAGCTCCACTTGGCGTGGTGAGAGCAGCTCCACTTGGCGTGGTGAGAGCAGCTACACTTGGCGTGGTGAGAGCAGCTTGGACCTGGTGTGGTGTGAGCAGCTCGGCCTGGCGTGATGCAACCAGCTGGACCTGGCGTGGTGAGAGCAGCTCGACTTGGCGTGGTGAGAGCAGCTACACTTGGCGTGGTGAGAGCAGCTACACTTGGCGTGGTGAGAGCAGCTTGGACCTGGCGTGGTGAGAGCAGCTCCACCTGGCGTGGTGAGAGCAGCTGGACTTGGCGTGGTGTGACCAGCTGGACTTGGCGTGGTGAGAGCAGCTGGACTTGGCGTGGTGTGACCAGCTGGACTTGGCGTGGTGAGAGCAGCTCGGCCTGGCGTGGTGAGAGCAGCTCGGCCTGGCGTGGTGAGAGCAGCTCGGCCTGGCGTGGTGAGAGCAGCTGGACTTGGCGTGGTGAGAGCAGCTCGGCCTGGCGTGGTGAGAGCAGCTGGACTTGGCGTGGTGAGAGCAGCTCGGCCTGGCGTGGTGAGAGCAGCTGGACTTGGCGTGGTGAGAGCAGCTCGGCCTGGCGTGGTGAGAGCAGCTGGACTTGGCGTGGTGAGCGCAGCTCGACTTGGCGTGGTGAGAGCAGCTGGACTTGGCGTGGTGAGAGCAGCTGGACTTGGCGTGGTGAGAGCAGCTCGGCCTGGCGTGGTGAGAGCAGCTGGACCTGGCGTGGTGAGCGCAGTCCTGACTCCGTCATCCTCCTGAAGCTGCTCCGCGTATTGATGGCTGGTGACGCGCCCCGCGCGGGCGTCGCGCTAATAGACCCAGAATACACTGTTTCCCCCCCAGAGGGCGCCCCCATCAATCGGGACAGCTGTCAGCGCGATGGATGGCCGCGTGCCCGCCTCAGCCCGCCCCCTATCGACCAGCCCCGCCCGCCCGCCGCCAGGGGGCAGCAGGTGACCACGGGGACAGACTGATCACGGGGCCTACTGACCGCTGATGCCAACTCGCCTGCCCTAGGCCCGTCTCAGTTTAGGCCTACCCTGCCTATGGTGGGCCTAATGTGGCAAAGGTGGGGTCTCTCTGGACAGTCCCAGGAAGTAGGATACTGTGATTTTCATAGCGTCTTATGAAATCCTGATGAGGTCCCTTGGGGAGGGAATATGACAAGTATTTATGGTTTCAAGAGAACAGCTATTGATGTATTGATTTGTCCCTTTCTGTAGAAGCAGTCTCACACCGAACTGTGCCCTTATGATAAACCAACAGATAATATTCAACACATGGACAAAAATATTAACACCATAACCTGCAATCTTGGCTTGTAAGCAATTATATTATTTTATTTTTGGGTCCCTGTCGATATTGATAAGGGTGGTAATCTACATGAATAAAAAGAAAGACATAATTTAGATGGACCAGAAAAAACTAGTATCATTTTGATACAAAAGAAATAAGAGCAAACTAGAAAAGACCACAACGCTAATAACAAGGTTGCTGGAAATGTTTTATTACAAGTTCACATCCAGCTTGCGGAAAACGATGTGTACTACTCTTTACTGAAGTCAATAAAAAAGAAAAAGAAAGGTTTTGAGGCGTATCTTACGACGCGTCTACCATCAATTATTGTCTATATATTTCATGGTACAAAATACAGGAGGCTCAACACAACAGAGTCGTATCTGATTTTGGTAGAGGGCCGACCTAAACAAGAGCAGCGAGTATAGGGCACATAGCTATTGTGCTACGGAAGCGGCCATCTTGACCCCGACGCCATCCAAAACACCAGGTGGCGGGACCAATTATCAATAGACTTCATCAAAGATATGTTTTGGGGGTTGCCATAGAGGAATTTTAGCCTCGTCTCAATATTATATATAGATTATAACAACTGATAAGTGGTCCCCCCCCGACTACAGTGGCGCTATCTTACTTTTTCCTGGCGGCTGCTGGCAGAACTAGCAATCACTGTGTGCCCTACAGACGTGTCCTCGCTGGTCAGAGCCTGACGGTAACAAGCGGCCGTCTGGGACGTGAACTCTAAATCCGTCCTGAAACAAGAGTCAAAACGAGGCGGAAACACTGAGCGATAATTCAGCGGCTTGACGGAAACGAGGCTGGTGATTGGTGGACAGTGTCCCTCGTTACCAGGGCAACACTATCTGCCCGCCGGAAGTGGTACACACGATCAGCGCGCATGCGCATACAACCACTAGATCAGGTGGCGGAAATGGCCGCTGAAGATTGACAGACGGTGGGAGTTGGTGCAAGGAAAGATGAGGGGGGGGGGGGGGGGGGGGGTTCAGATCGTACATAATTCACAGATGGCGGTTTTCCAAGGAAATCTCTGTTTTCATTTTCAGTTCAACATATTTCTTTCTTGTGGTGAGAACAAATTAGGCCGCATTCACACCAATAAAATAGTGGTTCAAACCACCCTACAGGTCACAGCCCCATTCCATTATTTTTTTATGATTACAACTGATATCCCTTGATAGAGCATGCCGTGAGGAATCTTGGATTACGCTTTGGGATCACCTTTCTAAATCCGTTTGCCGCTATTTGTAACAAGGTGCTTTTAAGACTTTACTTTAAGAATGCTGCAGTGTTACAGCAAAAGGCATATGCAGGAAGTGACACGCTCATATGGCTGACACCACCTTCATTGGACTTGTTGTCTCAGCGATATTTATATAGTGGATGATTTATGGAACACGACTATCGGTAATCCATGAATACTTTTTGAATTCAACTATCCAATTGCTGCTATTTTTATGTGGAAATAAGTAGAGAGACCAAACTATTTGTAATACCTGGCTACATAATCAAAACAGCCAACTGCCGGTTGTAATTTAGGATGAAGTTAAGTATTCAAAATAAAGAGAACAATAGAAGGACTAGCTTGAACGTTTTAAGTGGACCATGGAGTGCCAATGCACATTTTATTATTATAGAACCCAGTGTCCTAGAATTCTCCTTTGGGACGGAAATCTCATAGCAAGGTGCCATTTTTTGCTACTCCCAATCACAAGGGAAAATGGCGGATTAACTTCAAATGAAAGAACAATCACCCTTGGATGCAAGCACCCTTGATGTCAAAGTACGTTCTGAGAAATCAGGCGCCTCAAGGTGAGGGGTGTGGGAAAACATGTGATCCTGCTTGTGGGTGTCCTATTTGGCTAGGTCGGATTCTTAGTCGGCGACTCAGCTGTCGGTATATTTGTCTCAGCAAAATGCCACTATCAATTTTAAACATGTTTAAATTTAAAATCTCTTGAGATTCTGTGCTTCGGAAGGGGTACTTGTTCTCGACACCTACCCCTGTTAATCTTCAGTCTCAGAGAAATGGAACCCTACCACTAAGAAAATTGTACTCCAGTACAGAAACTCGACAGGGTTTGTCGCAGACAAACACCTTATAAGCCCGTTTTCATTGGCCTACGAGACTTTTCGTGTTTCCCTAAAAGTCTGTTTGTGGTGGCACAGACTTACGTCATTATCAAAGAAACGATATGGGGAGAGTCTACTCTGTTTCTACTGTGGTTTCTGTGTGCAAAGAGATGTAATTGGCATTGTTACATAATCTATGTCTTGTTTCCATTTACTGATCTAGCGTCAGTGTACTCCAAGAATTTATCATTGGTGCCCGACTGCAGATCGATGCCAAATAGTCGGCCAGTGGAAACGGGCTGGGGAAATTTACATGAATCACACCGTGTGAATTCCTCTTCAGAACCGTAATGAATAGGAATAGTCATCTTCCACTGTCTTTGCAATATAGAATTTATACTTGTTATTGATATGCCAATCTAGAGGTGAAATGAAAATTCGCATGAAACTGCCAACCCCTGAAATAGAAATATTCCGATCTTCGCCAAGTACTGGGACAAAAGTAAACTAGAAATCCAATTAAAGGGGATAGTGGATAGATTTAAACTACAAACAATGGAAGAATTGCCACGGATAATAATTGATGTTTATGTACTGCAATGGTAGTTACGCTATAAAGCCCGGAAATGACGGTCAGGTGAATGGTGTATTGTCGGAAATATATTTTGAATAATAGAAAGAAAACATGGAGCTTTTAGAACTAGTTGGATTCATGTCGGTTGATATAGCTCACTGCAGTATCACAGACACCATGATGTATGCACGTTGATAGGCAATAGCTGCGGGGACAGATTGTCATTGCCTCTAATTAGCTGATAATAGAGTGTAATGAGTAAACGGGTCTTACCATAGGTGCTAAATGTAGTTCTCATATGGACTTATTAAACGAGATATCCGACTAATTACTTGGGACGTGGAGTAGTGGTAATTAAGGGCCGGCCCCTCGAAGATCTCATTCAAAGGCAGCGACAGGGTTTTCATATCTATTCTAGGCCTAAAGCTGCAGAAGGTTATCATTTAGTGATCCTGCAATTTATTACAATTGTCACAGTTTGATTTTACGTGTGTAAAAGACTTACACGTTGACCATCTACCGCTTGCCCAATGAGTGTGTGTTTTTTTTTGGTCATTAGTCCGTTTCGAACAAAGAAAAAACCCACACCCCCATCCGGGAAAGGCGGGAGATGGCCACCGTGTAGATTTCTACATACATTCTGAGGAGTTCTTTCGAAACTGCTGGTGTAGAGCTCCCAAAACTATAGGAGAGTCTCATAAAAGAAGTGAACACACCCCGAAAAACACCAAGACAGACAGGGCACAAGTACATGAACGTCACTTAAAGAGGGGAGCAGTGTATGAACCCAGTCACAGGCAGGGGACCCATGCACAGCCGCGATGTCCTCGAAGAAGGAATGCTATTGGCCGACCGTGGTCACATGATCACGATAGCCAATGGGTGTGGAGCTTATCTCACTGGGCTACATACGCTCTGCGCCGCCTCAGGTGCAGAGAAGGTCCTGGTCATACATCAGCAGTCGCTAAAGCTGAGTGCCTCGTATCCGGTCTGCTGGGGTGGACAGCAATTATCAATCTGTTCACCCTCTTGGTCGCCTTGCCTCCTCGTGGTGCAGACCGGATATGCTTGCACGCAAGCATAACAAAATGCTCCCGACCGGGGCAGGGAGTTAGCTCAGTGGTAAAGAGCACTGGACTTTGAGTCCCACTGCAGCCACTTTTCTCCTTAACCCCAGCAGTGGTAGATTTACTGCTATATTAAAGGCCAATTTTTCTCATACCATGTCTATGTGGTGTGGGAAGTAAAAGAACTCTCGCTTCGGTAATTGTGTAGGGGTGAGATTTCTACCTGAATTCATCACATGGATTCGATCATCACCCTCGCGGTGTAAAAGAACCTTGAGAAGGTCTGGTAAGGACCTATAATGGTTGACTGGACGTTAAATCAAACCAAACAAACCTCGTATCCCAAAGGAAAACAATTGGATTTTACGTTTAATTTACAGATTGAAAGTTTTTCTCATAGCCGTTTACTGTATGGAGACATTGTTAGTGTGCCTGAATGAAATCTGTTCAGAGTTGTTTTGGTCAGAAATGTTCACCAGCTTTGAAGATATTTTCCGACTACAAACAACAGATGTAATTCAGACACACTCACTATGTCTCCTTATAAATCACGCCTCTTAGCCAATCAGAATGCGTTATTCTTTTCAAAGCGCGCCGTGCTAAGGTTCAAAGCATGCAATCTGTATCTGGGTACAAAGCTACACTGCGTACTATGCAGTATGTGAGTAATAAGTACACGTACCCCACCCAGCACCGATGACTATGTGCACTGAGTTTGTGCATTTGTATATAATAATATAACAATTACACCACAATTGTAAACTGATTCATCAAAGCTTCGAAACTGTGCAATGAATCCATCGTAGGCTAAAGTGTTCTTTGGTAAATACAACCATAATAAGACAATTACAAAACAACAATTGCACCAAAGTCGTGCTTGTCTGTTCATTTTGTGGATAACTGAGAGTGAAGTCATAAAATGATGTTTCACACGATTAGTTGCAGTATTTAACAAGGAAACCCTCCAGATGTTAATTGTGACGTTTGAATGGGAAGCTCTACAAATGAGGAATGAATTGTCAATTTGCTTGTCAGATTACCACAAGGCTTTCTTCAGGTTGGTTGGCTGCACAGCGATCGGGAAGGTTTACACATTTACCGAGGTGAGAGTGCTTTTAGTTCCCACACCACATAGACATGGTGTTAGAGGGACTGGCCTTTGATTTAGCTGTAAATCTACCACTGCTGGGGATGAAGGAGAAGAGTGGCTGCAGTGGGACTCAACCCTCAAAGTTCCAGGACCTTTGGGTTCCAATTTCAGTGTCTAAACCACCACAGAGGTAGCTCGCCACCCGCGGGAGTGAGAGACTTGACCGGAGGTTCTACCTGACGGCCGTCACTGAGTGCAGCTCACCTGGGCGGGCTGGAGGCGGGGTCGGGACGCACACGCCCAGTCCCATCAGATATTCCCTTTGATTGCACACCTCATCAGCAGCGGGCTTGTCGTTCTACCCACCGTCAGCCGCCACACTCCGAGAACTGCAGCTCTCAAAGGGATGCTTTGCTCTGTGTGTGATTCCGTTGCTTCACTCTAGAGGAGACCAGAGGCCTATCACGACACGATGAACTCCGTGAGAGGGGCCTGGAGCATGGCGGAACTGCCGAGACTCACACCCGAGAAAGTGACTGCGCTACTCCAATGAACCTTAAAGGCATGTCCTACAATTCACATCGGCGCCGCCGGGCAGTATCCACAGTGTAATGCCAAATGAGTAGCATACAGCATTTTGCCTAGTTTGACCTAACCCAAGAGGTACAATGGGCACATTTTCATTTTCTTGATTTATATATGAAATGTACTGTTCAGTAACTAAATAAATAAGAGCAAACTGGGCTGTTTTGGGGATTTATCTTTACCATCTCCCGAAGTTTTATGGACATGCAGGAGTTATATAGAACTGGAGCGAGAATCGTATGAATAAACAATACTCCACGAGTTTGGATGCATCGTAATCAGTATAGCTTTTCTTCTGATAGTTATGGCTGCTGATGCAATTGATCGCGCCAGTCCATTCACCATGTGAAGGTATTATATGAAAACATGGTAATGACGCCAATACGATGATACTTATTCGAGGTGACAGCCAGAAATCCTTCCGAACTTGTTCTTCAAACTCGTTCGGAAGGACTTCTGGCCTTCACCGAGAATAAGTATCATTGTATTGGCGTCATCACTATGTTTTTTATTATTATATACTTAGATTGGTCATAATTCGCTGAAACTAACTGAATCTTGACTCCCAACCAGCGTGGGACGTACATTACAAGACTAATCGGAAGTCAGATCCACTCTCCTAGCAGAGGTTATGATCACTCAGGGTTCACGCTACGTACAGAGACTACGATATGGAGAGTGACGTCCATTTGCATATATGGCGTCATCATCGGGATTTCCCAGAGCATAGGGAAACCTTGATAATGACGTCACATATTTATGCTATTTAAACGGTATCAGGTGAACGCCTCCGTTAGATGCCTCGATATTTGGTCGATATGTATACACTATAACTCGTTCCGTGGCCTCTGTCAGACGCCTCAGAACTCGCAAAGTGAAGGGGTCTGCCATTTTTTAATCTTACGCCCAGATCTGTGCTTCCGGCCTCTCGGCCAATCAGAATGCGTTATTTCTTCAAAGCACTCCGTAGTATGGTCAAAGCACTCCGTAGTATGGTCAAAGCACTCCATAGTATGGTTCAAAGCACGCAATCTGTATGTAGGTTCGATGCTACACGGCTTATCGCGCAATACGTACATTATGAATGACCACCCCCCCCCTCCCCCAGCAGACAGTATGGTGTGTGACTTAGTGCATAGGTATATGATAATGTATGGAAACTGGCTTACTGTCTTTGTACGTCAAGAATACGAGGTGAAATTATCATCATCCCGATGCCAAAGGCAGAGGGATGTATCTGATCAATAATTTTACCAAGTATTTTGACGTACTAAGACAGTCAGCCCGTTTTCGTATTATTATATACCTAAAAATGGCGAGACTATAGCTAGTCACGTGATGTCAAACCCCGTATGTCACAGTGTGATGTACGGCCAAATATACATCATGGGTAGCGCTGGGCAGTATGTGTAGGTCATACATTAACAGGTATATAATAACATACCATATTCTTTGATATATTCCGAGGAGACCAGAAACTTTCTGATAAAACCTGAGTCTGGTGGAGACGGCACGTTGAGAGGGTGGGGTGGGGGTGGGGGGGGGGGGGGGGGGGCGCCGGGAGGACATCGACCGCGGCGTCCTCCAGGCACCACCACAGACACTGGTTACCGGCCTGAGGTGGGCTTCAAAGCCCAACACGGGCGGTACCAGCAGTCGGCGGCCACATCAAAGAGCGTCGTGTGTCTTTGAAGTTCTCCTCCTCCCTCTCTTCCTCCTCGTCTCTCACTGCCTGCCGTTATCGCCATCTTGAAATCAATCGGGATTCTTCCCGGAGTTCACGCGGAGTTGTTGGTAGAGGATGCACGGAGGGGACGGGGCCTGTGATTAGCGGGATGCGGACTGCCCGGCGCCGCCGTGCTCCTCTGAGGACGCGTGGCAGGAGCTCTCCCCACACCTCCAACCCTGAGGCAACGCTTTCATGTCAAATCTGATGACAGTTGTTGCTACATTTTATTTCATGTTTGGAGCTCGAAGTGCAGGGACATTACACATTGCCATATTTTGCACGAAGAAATATGTTTATGTCACTACTGGTTATTTGCCGTAATCTGATTGGCTGACATACTATTACGTAGCATATACATGTGTATAAACTATTTTTTCAACTTTCCTGATTTGATACGTGACTATTACGTATCTTTCTCATTGGAGTTTCTTCACATACAGTAGCTTTTATAGGTGGCTTGCTCGGCTGTATCAATATCACAGGGATGGCAGTTTTTACCAGGAAATCCTTGTTTTTATTATCAGTTAATAAATTATTTTAAATTAAAGAGATAATAATTTGGGCCTCATTGACAGCAATTAACAGCAGTTCAAAGCTCCACACACACCAGAGCCCTACTCCATAGCCAACAACGGTGTATTTTCCATGTTTTCACAGTCTCTCTGGGGCAGTAAATTCCACGTGAAAAACTGACATCTCTGTAAATACAATGCTAACGAAGCATGCTATGTTCAGATCTTTGTTCAGTATATTGTTTCCTTGTTTCTGTGATATCAGACTAACGTAATGATAACATGTTTTGTGTTTTCTTTTCTAGGTGAGTTCCCTTTTCCCTGTAGACGTTCAAGATCTGGTAAGGATTTTCCCATCGATCGTTGAATAGTCTTCCTAATGAACCCAGATATAACTTAAAATGGTGATTTGCTGGAGCTGAAAACCATTACCATTAACCAGGTATCGATTCGGGGGTGGGTGGGTGGGTGTATAGTACCAGTATGTTGTGGATGGGGTAAGGCGTGGGACTGAGGGCTCTACCCCCCCCCCCCCCCCCGCCCGCCCGCCCCCCGTGTGTAGCCCGGTAACCCCCGTTCCGGTCATACGGGCCCTACACCGGAAACACAGATACTAACGAGTCTAGTCCGCCCTCTCCACCAATCAGAACGCTTTTAGCCATTAAGTGCCAATCGTCGGCACAGAGCCAGTTACTTCCGGTACCCAATGGCGGACTGGCGTCGAATTAGCCGCTGGTTCCTGTGGGATTAGGCCGTGTGGCCTACGGGACAGGGGAGGACCAGCGAAGCGACGACCGCAAACTGGGCAAGAGAGGCTGATTAGGGTTTAGAGGAGTACGGCCAGGTACAGGCACGTTCTCTGAGTGCCCAGTTAACACGGGCGTAGGTGGAGAACGACCTGAACGGTGGCCGTGAAAAAAGGTTGTATTCACAGAATAGACGTCTGTACGGTCTAACTCAGTTAGAAACTGGTATAACCCAGTAGCGAGATTTATAGGAATATCACGAGTCTCTGTGTATTACTACGAGAGAAACTGATGAGTGTTTGGTCTGTGTCACCCGTTGAGAATGAGTTACCGTTCTCGCACGCCTGTTGAGAACGAGTTCCTAATATTAGGTCTTTGGACGTTTATTCCAGGCTAAGATAAAACATCGTATAATCTTGTCTCATATAACTAGGTCGATAATACCTCAGTGTAATAACAATCAGAATATAGAGAATATACTCAACGTATTTCACCGAACTACAAGCTGGGCGTATTGTTGCTACTTGAACCTACTTTCCATATTACAACCCCCCGACTCTACTCCTACTGCACCGCAGGTTATTGTTATAAAACCCCGTGTATTGCGTCGGTGACAGTGGCCGTGAGCGTGTGTTCTCTTGTACCTGCCGTATCCCTGACGAGCGGCCGCCGCCGTGTTATCCCCGCGCGAGGTGCTCCTGGGTCCCGTGACGAGGACCAGGCGGACTCCTTTTGTCGGCGCCCTTTGTGTGTCTTTGTGAGGACGCATGCCGGCCATTCCGACACGTCATCGGGAGGCGGCGGGCAGAGAACAGATGGCCCGACTCGGATAGCGGCCAGTCACGTGACGACCACTTCACCGTGCACTGCAGCTCGGATCATCTCACCCCTCAGGTAGATCTGTGAAGACTTTACACGGTTATGCCATACAATACTTATATGCCACTGGTGACATATGAAGTTAGAAACATGTCACAGGGTAGGATAAAATCTAAACATAACTCAATTTCAGTTTTACATGCCATTTGTTGTCTTCCACAACAGATATCACTCAACTCCGCTTCTTGAAATCATTCCGAAGACAACCCATGCCATATAAAAAAATTCATGAAATTTCATGATGTTTCATGATTTATTTTTCTCACCCCTGGTACAAGTTTAGTCATATGAATAACATAATATAAGAAAAATATATACAGCAATCAACCACGTAAAGTGCTAATACTACGCCATGGTCGTGGTTGAGTGATGGGAGATGATGTCATAAGGAACCGGCTAATTAGCGGTCAGCATATAAGAAAGCAGACAATACATCAACTGGATTTGTGAAGTAATTTGAATTATTCTGATGTTCGGATGCTATTCTAATCTCCATACAGGGGTGAGATAAATCAAAAACCGTACTCAAAGTGTAAAATAATACTCCACGAGTTTGGATGCTCCATAATCGGCTTCGCCTCGATGGCGATTGTGGCGCATCCAAACTCGTGGAGTATCCAGTTTTTGTCTGCAGGTGGAAGCGCCACATGGTGCTGAGATGGCGTAGGAGTGGTGGGAATCCGTAGAGGAGTAAACTAGTGCAGTTAGACACACACCAAAGATGTAGACGACAGCATAAAGGGAATATATTTTGGAGAGATTCTTTGTTGAGAGCATTGAATTCATTTCCGTTATATTATGTGTCTTGTGTGAATTCCATACAGATGTATCACTTCTGAGACTATTACTCTCCTGTGCTGGCTACACTTATCGTCGATACCTTTGAACCAGTCCATCTTTACCTCTCAGAGCCCTCAGAACAACGTGGTCCTACTTCCCATTCCATAATAAAACGTCTTCAGTTGCCTGCTGTGAGCCTCTTCTTGTCACCTCCTTCCAGGTATCTGCTCATAGCACCCGCCTCCTGTTTCTCACAGTGAGTGTGGATGGACATGCCCGGCGCAGACGGACATGTTGTATGCACCGGGGTGCGCATACGGATAAATAGTGCGCACTGAATAATAGTTCATCACTAAAAAACTAACATCGCAAAACATCCATTAGGAAAAGGTGGAGCTGAAGCATACTGCTGCTTGTATCTGAAACCAGTCAATATTGTGTAAGCCACCTCCCTCTGCACTCGTGTCACTGCCGATCACCCACCACTCAGCTGTCACCCATCACCTGCCACCCACATCTCACCCCTCACCTGTCACTCACCCATCACCTGTCACTCACCCATCACCTGCCACCCACATCTCACCCATCACCTGTCACTCACCCATCACCTGCCACCCACATCACACCCATCACCTGTCACTCACCCATCACCTGTCTCTCACAGCTCACCTGTCACTTACACATCACCTGCCACCCCATATCACCACTCACCAATCACCTGCCATCCATATTTCACCACTCAACCATCACCTTCCATCAGTTGCCTCTCCCCACCCACCTGCCACCCACTAACCAGCCACATCTGACCTGCCTGCCACCCACACGTCACCTGTCACCCACTTTTCACCATTCACCTGCCACCCGATTCTCAACCATCGCCAACCACCCACCCCTCACACATCACCTCTGACCCACTGACCAGGTGCCTTTCACCTGACTCCAGACTCTAGGCAGTCACCTGTAGCCTACCTCTCACCCATTACCTACCACCTACCTCTCACCAGTTGCCTACCACTGCACCCACCACTTACCTGCCACCATATGTATCTTACTACCCACCTGCCACCCTCTCACCAGTCACCTCTCATATGCCTCTATGACTCTAACCCATCACCTGCCACCCATTTCTCGCCTTCATCTAGCCTGGATTGACACATTCAATCCCTGCTTCTGGACCAGCCAGATGGGTTTCTACGCCAGGCCTAGTGGGTTGTGTGATGGTTAGGGAGGTGGGGTGGCGGGGAAGGGGAGGGGGGTTCAGGCTACCCGACTAGGGGAGAGATGGGTGGGGGTTATGTTGTGGGGTCGGGGGTTAGAGAGGGCACGTCTGGTGAGGCAAGCCTCTTTATTCTGGTTAACCCCGTGCTAAACTGGCCGCGCCGCCCCGCTCCGCCCTGCGCTGCCGGCCGGGCTGGGGCGGCGGGCGGCCGGAGAAGACTGATGGGCGTGGGCGGGGTGGAGGTCGGGCGGGTGGACAGGCTGGGCTGTGTAGGTACACCCCGCGGTGCTTACTCCTCCTCCCACCGTCACCCGGCCATAATGACTATTGTCTGCCTGTGTGTAAATCCGGTCACCGGCCCCGCACAATATGGTCGTGGTAATGATGGATTTCTTCTCATTTGGAGCGCAGACTCAGGGAAGGCTCTGCCCTGATAACTATGTAATAGAGTGTCCTACATCATGTACCTCTAAAGTCCACACTGTTTATCGCCTGTATATACGCATATTGACAGGGCTTCAAGAGTTTTGATTGGCGTGTTAATTACAACATTATCGCCATTCAGAAGCTTTATATGTGTAACGAGCCTACACCTATCTTTGCATGTAAATACAGACATGATGGGCTTCAAATCCCATATGTAGGAAAGATGTCATTATTCCTGATTAATAAGGCTGTATTAAGAAAGGAACTGATGAGTGTTTGGTCTGTGTCCTCGTTCGCCATCGAGTTTGGAGTGCGCAGTTATATGAACGAGGCGATAGCCGTGTGAATATTCTGAAGGACTCCAAACGAGAGTGTTAATGATAAGCCTATGGACGTTTATTCCAGGCTAAGATAATATCCTATTCTCCAGAAATATCTGAACTGTAAGCCTTCCCCCATTTCCTAGTACTACTTACACTTAAATATGCCCTGTTACCGTCTCCCATTTTCTAGTACTACTTACTCTTACCCTGAGACTATTCTCCCATTTTCTAGTACTACTTACTTTTACCCTGAGACTACTCTCCCATTTTCTAGTACTACTTGCAGTTCCTCTCAGACCATTCTTCTAGTTTCTAGTACTTCCTACACAGTTAAATTGAGACCATTCTCCCAGTTTCTAGTACATCATCATTACAGTTTCCATTACAGATTGCAGGGGCAGCCTTTACTAATTTTTATTTCAATCGACAGATTTTGGGGAGATCAAATCCTAACGTAAACGATTCAGGATTGGCAGCTCTGCTACATGTATTTAAGAGGGAACGTAGTTAGCGAGCCCGTACCGGTTACTGTTTGAGGTCATTTGTCCCATAGATACAGCCCTCCACCTCTGTCACCGGGCCGTAGATATAGGACTAGAGGCCCAAAACGGAATCGGTACAGGTTCACTCACTATGTTTTCTTATTATCATACACATAAAAACAATGATAGAACACCATTTATTTTACTTATCAAGTCATCCATTCATTCGCCATTCACTAGGTCTCATTATTTATATTACTTCCCAGCAGCAAGTAGTATTTTATAGACGTTCGACCATAGGTATATAATAATAGTTAAAGGTATTGTAGAGGAAACTTATGAAAGTTTACAGTCGGAGCTCGTATCCCATCAAGTTTAAACAGCGTAGTAATTCACAAGGCGAAGCCGCGTGAATTACGTAGCAATTCAAATGAGATGGGATCGAGCTTTGACTGTAAATTTGAATAGGTTTCTGAATTTATCTCAGTCCTCACATTGACTACATGTGTAATTGGCTAACGCTTGAGACCTGGTCCCCAATTGAGTATTTCTTGCTAAGTACTTAGGTTTACGTGGAGAACTACCCGGGGTGAGATGATGCAGTGAATGTGCTAAACGGAGTCTTGCTAGATCCACCTGCTCACACATGTCTCCAGAGTAGAGGATCCCAGTTAAAGGGGCGCGGCGGGGCGTTACCGACAGAGGCTGGGAAGATGACAGGCGCCGTGCAGACCCTGGAGGAGGAGATCCCGCCGAGATGAGAGGTCGGGCCGGGCGCGGGGGGCCGCCGGGCGGGGGGCCAGTCGTTCCGGGCGGCGGCACGGCACGCGCCGGCGACCGTGAACAGGCCTGATTTGTTGTGCTGAATAATGTAAGGGGAGAGGCGGCAAGATGAGAAGGGATTGTAGGGAGATGAGAGACGAAGCCTGTGCTGGGAGAGTGGAGGCAAGATGGCGCCGACTTCACACCAAGCTGGAGAAGATCAATAAGAAAAGGAAGCACATACAGCAACTGCCCCCAGTGCCGCTAGAGGGCAGTAGCTATTCCCTGTGTTCTACCAAGGTTAGGCGGGGGGGGGGGGGGGCTTCCCCCTTGTAGTTAACAGAGCAATCAGCTCTTTTCTTCCGTCTGCCACGTAGGGGGCACCACCGGTGCTTTGCCTACACGGGAGTTAGTACGGAAATGAGGTGTCTACTGTTTGTGGAGAGTTGGTGGTGTGGTGTAGTGTCAGGTTTACGCAGGAGCCCCATATTGGCGGTGTGGTGTAATGTCAGGTTTACGGACGACCTCAGGACGTGTTCTAACCCCCCCCCCCTTCCCCTCCCCCCTCCCCCCCCCCCCCCCCACACACACACTGATCAATACCGGCTGAGGGTTGTCAAATGTGAAATGCAAAGTATCGGGCAGCATGGCGGCGCTGAAATAATCCCGCCGTGATGGATGCAGTGGCAGGTTCGGCGTTTTACGCGGCAGCGGAATTGATGTTTGGTGGGCGGCGCGGGCGGCGGGCGGCGGGCGGGGGAGGGGGTGATTAATGGCTGCTTCACTGTGCGGACGGATAAAAGCCACTTTGACGGGCCTCTATGAATATATGATTAGAACGTATGTGATTAGAAGACGTGTGTGTGTGTGTGTGGGGGGGGGGGGGGGGGCTGTCAGCGGCCATGCACGCGCCGTGGAGGTTCTCATTCTGTAGGTAAACGTGGACGGCGGGATTCAATGCCGCGCCAAGTGTCAACTCGTGAATACTCCATCCATTAAGTGGTCATTACTGAAACGACATTCTGGGAAATGCCCTGAGCCCAGCTCTGCCTTCAGAGAGATCGCAACAGAGTCACCGAGCATGACAAGTCCAAGTCGGATTTTACTCCAACCAAAGTTTTGGTTTTCTAATCCTACCAAGTTCCACCACACACTCTACACGTGTATGATAGCGCTGAGATGTTTGTAATGACTGTCCTCTGAAATGTTTATAATGTTCTCGCTGAAATTAAAATGTTTGAGAACTTGATGAGAATTTTCTATTGTCTCTGGAGTCTCCATACTAAACGTGCACAGCCTTCAGATCGCTGTTGAGTAGAATATAGAAAGCCGTATTATCCGAGGGGAATACGGGGGAAATGAGCAAAGTAGGGCGTGAGAAGATCGGCGGCTGTTTGGTCTTAACTTTGATAACTATTTGGAATTGAGAACGATAAAAACAACATGACCATGATTTTCATTTCTGTGATAATATTCTCCTCATAGTTGACACTATGCAATATGCTCGTATTCTCTCGGATATTACTACGCGTCAGTTTCGGATTGAATGTATATCTTTGAAAAAGAAGATTGAGTCTGAGTGGAACTGGCAAGTTTACAACAACTGTTGGCCTACTGCACCTGGCGGGTGTTGCTCCACGTTTTGCAGATCACAGAATAGTGAACTGATGTCGAAATCCTTGCTCCAGATTCTTTGCTGATCGCATCTAATAGACCTTTCATCTGTCACCGAAAATGTGGTGTTGCAAAAAGTAGCGATAACACATTTCTAGGGGCAAGGAAGCCCAGACGATATTAGTGTTTTATGATACTACATGTGGACAGGCGGATCTCTGACTGTCCGCTGGCTGGTGTGGAGACGGCAGTGTGTCTGACTCGGTAATTGAGTTGGGTGAGTAACGTGCGAGGTGTAGACTGTGATTGTGAACACGGCTCTGTGGATGTAATCAGCCCACAAGATGGGATTCTCTCCATCCCCAGTTGAACAAACAACATTTTCTCATCGACTGCTGAGGGCCATACACAGGAGCTTCACGTCTACATGTCAGTGTATTTTTATTTTTATCGCCATTGCAGAGATTATACTTTGTAAGATATTACATATTGTAACAACATAGATTCCAATGTTGTCTAACGGAGAATTGGCATTTATTTTTATTACCCGTCCTATACAAAGTCGTCATTGAAAATGTGTGGGGACTAAGTAATCCTCTACCCATTTTTTAGGAAATGTCAGATGCTATATGCATCGTATATGGATTTAAATTCATTGTATACAGACTTAAAACCTATTGAAAACGGGAGAATAGTACCTTTGTGCTATGGGGGAAAAAGAAGTCCCTATTGATATAACTTTTAACATGGCATTTCCTGAGTTTGTGTCCCAAGCTTGTACCCGTCTATGATGTAGGGAGAATTCAATGGTGTTGTTCTTCAGAAAGAAATTTCTCTTGGATCCAGTCCTTGTTCTTCTCTCTGTTGGGTCAATCCAGCTGGCGTTGAATCTTTTATCTGAAGTGTTTAGTCATTTCTGTAACATTGTAACAATTCTTTCAATGAACACACCATACAAACGTCACATGGATACCTTGACTCTCGTTCCAGTAGTAAGTGAGATGTTCAAATGATGAGGATGATATTGATAAGCCGGATGATTTGATAGCTAATACTCGGTTAATAAAACCAACTGACTGCCGGGTATGTCAGGTGGATGTCAATAGGTGTGGCAATGATAGCTTCCCATAACTATTTCAGTAGTAACTGTGACTGTAACATACATGTAGTTATTAGTGAAAAAGTTGTGGGAAGCTCATTTATGTCTGTGCTAAATATGGGCGGCTAATTTATTCCTCTGCATTATCATTAACAATCGGTTCCCCTTAGCCCCTCCCCAACCCCAGTCCCACCACACAGCCCTCAATAAACCCCAACATGCATCGTATTTCATTCAAACCCTTTTCCGTTGCTGATGTATTACAATTCTGGAGGTACAGAAAATGTGCGATCCTGGATTATTAAACGGGCCCCTGGATTATCCGCGGCTGCCCTACAAAACTAAAGTATTCAATAACAGGCCGATTGCGTGCGGGAAAAGAAGGTGTGTGTCTGTGGGGGGTGGGGGTGTTTTACATCTCCCCCCGTCTGTGTTGGGGTGGGGGTGTTTTACATCTCCCCCCGTCCGTGTTGGGTAGGGGTGTTTTTACACTTACCCTCGTCTGGTAAATCAGACGTACACTGCACGACGCCTGTGAAGTAGTGGTTACCTTTCCGTCTCAATCCATCCGCACTCCCTCACGCCGCGCGGATCGATACACGGGATGGAGTGAGAAAGTAGTCCCGCTCGTCAAGTCTTACCACCGTGTCCCCTACATGCGCATTATAAATGAGTGCGCGGTGTTCAGAACTCTCGGGAAACTCCTACGCGTCCTCCAAGATGAACAAAGTCCGCCACCATTATGAACTACGCAAACTTATGAACTTATGCAAATGATATGTTTATTGATGAATGACAGTGCAATTAGAAATGACTGAGAATTAAATGAAAAGAACGTTGGTTCTTAATAAAAAAGCATACAACAAGTTGGCTGCCTTATAGTTGTACTGTCTTCTACATTACTAACAATTAAAAGGTTTTGTATATATTCAGTCTATATTTTTCTGTAACTCACTTTCACAGAGTCATCTTGCCAGTTCTGCAACTGCCTGAGTACAGGGTCAAAACATATCAAGTACCAGTGGGTCAATAAGGTATTTTGGTCTTGAGTGATCGGTCATGATCAGCTGGGCATGACTCTGAGACCCCGGCACTCTGCTCCTTTCTCAATATCACAATGAACAGCATGCAGATAGTGAAGGAATAGCTTTTTTGCAGCACGCTGGAAGTCTATATATGACCGCTCTACCCTTTAGGCAACATATATAGGCCGTGCGAGTGCCCTCTAATACTCTACCGTTTGTGCAGATATTCCAGTCTCATTACAAACATTCAAGATGGCTGTTGTTGTGTGTGTTTTGCGAGCATTATTTAAATAGTATTCCAGCTCACTCACCCAGGCGTAATGCTGTAACGACCACAAAAACAAATTAGCCAAATTACTAGGAAGCTAAAAGACGGGTCTGGGGAGGGCGGTGGCGGCCCGCCTGTTTAATCGGTGGAGTTTCTTTCGCCTGACCTGCCTCCGCCTTGTTTGTCATCGAAGCAAAACTTGGCGCCTTGATCATTGGCCAGTGTGATCCATCGGCCTGTATTTTATCCGTCTTTAATTTAGTCCCAAATGGATTACCTTCAGCCAGTTAAGAAATCTGGTTTCAATTAAATTCTTTCTCTGTGTGTGTTGGTCCCTGTGTGTGCACACCAAGAAGGGCGGCTTTCTTTGGTTCTGCGGGTACGTACGACTCCCACCTGCTTATTTGCCGTGTAGTGCGCGGACACGGGGAGTTATTAATTTGTTTAATTATGGAGACCTCTCAGGGGGTCCCGCTGGTTGACTGAGAATGAACCAGCAGACCCCCCTCGTCTAATTAGGCCATTTATTTTGGGATCAGATTTCTAAATGAGGAGAAACCAGAGACTTCGCCGGCGTCGATAATTGTGACAGCCCGAGAATATTTTCAGAATGGTGCAACTATTCATGGCCAGTTTCTTTGTTGTTGAGAAGAATGTAAATATTTATGTTTGCTATGTTGGTGGACTCGACAAATACTGAACACCTTCTATGTATGTGTATAATTTTACAGAAACAATGCAGATACACACACGCATGAATAAAGACCATACTTAACCTTTTGTTACATCATAGAACTTCTTGCGATACGTTTTTCATACTCATATCCATTATTTATATATGGCCAGCAGATATAACTTTGATTATTTTGAAGTAGTTTGTAGTATGCATCAGATATGTATCTGCTACAATCAAGGAGACAAAAATGTTGGATTAAGTTTATTGTTAATATCACTATAGTTCTTTTATAGACCATGGGCCAGACGCTCATATATACGCCGCCCAGGTTAGGAAAGGTTAGATAGACTTTCAGCGTGCTGCAAAAACTATCCCTTCACTATATGTGTGCTAACACTGTGACATTGGTAAAGGTGCAGAGGGCCATTGTCTCAGTTTCATTCTCATCTGACCATTACCAATCACTAGAGTCCAAAATACCTCATTGACCCACTGGTGCTTGATATATTTGGTTCCTACAAAGGCAGTTGTACAAATTGCAAGTTGATTGGGTGCAAGTGGGTTGCAGAAAAAGAACCATAGACTGAATATAAGGCCACTAAAAAAAAAAAATTGTTTCTCATCACCAAGCCATGAAAAATATGACGAAGGCGCTTTTTTTTTTTTTTTTTTTTTTGCTATATCAAAGATGGCAGACATACACTAAAACCGCTCATAAGCGGACACCCTCTGATCCGGGCCAAAGTGGCTGCTTACGCGGGGTGTCTGCTTACACGGGGTTTCCAGATTTTTACTGGCTTTACATTTAATGCATCCCTGACATCAGAAGCTTTAATTTGATACTAAATACACATACCTTTCAAAATTTCTATCAAGGTTCATCTATTTAAAAAAAAAAAAAAAAAAAAAAATCTTCTAAAATCGTTTTTTCTGATGCGCGCGGTGATGAGAAACAAGTTTTTTTTTTTAGTGGCCTAACCCAAACGTTTTAATTGCTATTTGTTTATAATTCCATGCTCATTCATCAACTATACCATTTGTTTCTAGTTAAGTGTAAGAGTCGTGCATATTCACTGAGTGTATTGCATCTTCATAACTGTATAATTCTACCGTCAGTAAAGAGTCCATGCGTTAAAGCACAGACAGATCTAAGTACAGGGCACATAGCTATTGTGTTATGGAAGCAGCCATCTTGCCCTCACCGCCAAACTAAGCAGCAGGTGGTGGATGCAAATATCAATGGATTTATTTTTTCTTCTGACTAGTCTTAGAGGAGCTTTAGCGACATTTGATAATTTTCAATGGATTGTATACTGGGTCGCTGACGGAAGGTACTTCAAGTAGGCCCAGTTACAAGAATCTTAAAATCAAACATGTTTGATATTTGGTACCCCTAGTCGTCGACTGGGCGTACCCAGTTACGCCCAGTCGTAGTTCTAGTCGCAGGGGCAGTGGTTCACACACATATTGAGCATATGACTGACTCGCAAGCAATATGGAACATCCAGTCACAAGCTAGGTTCCGCTAGTTGCAAACCCTCCAGTCGCACAGTGTGAACTGGGCTTTAACGAGTGTAGACTGTACAGGCCAGAGGCGGGTCCCACGCTGTAGAGGTGACCTTGTCGCGATGCCTCCCACGCTGTAGAGGTGACCTTGTCGCGATGCCCTTGCAGCTGTTTTTAAACCTCTTTTTTCATTTAAAACCCGCGAAAAGTAAAAAGAGCATTAAACAGGAGAGCGGCCATCAGTCTAGAGCCGTCGTCGTCCGGAGCGGGATGAGGCTGGAGGCAAAAACCAGATGGGAATCAATTTATGTTGGGATGTTCTCTCGTACACTCCGGGATCACAGTAAACAAAGGGCGGCTTAAAAAGGTGGGGTGATTAACGGCGTGCAGATGTGAGTCTCTCTATGACTGATACTCAACCTCAACACTGCCACCACCCACCACGCACCACCAACACCCCACCAACACCCCACCACCAACACCCACCAACACCCACCAACACCCACCAACACCCACCAACACCCACCAACACCCACCACCAACACCCATCAACACCCACCAACATACACCAACACCCACCAACACCCCACCAGCAACACCCATCAACACCCACCAACACCCACCAGCACCCACCACCACGCACCCCACCATCAACACTCAACACCCCACCACCAACACCCCTACACCACCACCAACACCCACCAACACCCACCAACACCCACCAACACCACCAACACCCACCAACACCCACCAACACCCACCAACACCCACCAACACCACCAACACCCACCAACACCACCAACACCCACCAACACCCACCAACACCCACCAACACCCCAACACCACCACCAACACCCACCAACACCCACCAACACCCACCAACACCCACCAACACCACCAACACCCACCAACACCCACCAACACCCACCAACACCCACCAACACCACAAACACCCACCAACACCCACCAACACCACCAACACCCACCAACACCCACCAACACCCACCAACACCCACCAACACCCACCAACACCCCAACACCACCACCAACACCCACCAACACCCACCAACACCCCACCACCACCACCCACCACCACCACCAACACCCACCAACACCCACACCAACACTCATCAACACTCCAACACCAGCCCCCACCAACACCCCCCCCCCCCACCAACACCCACCAGCACCCACCACCAGCACCCACCAATACCCGCCACTACCCTCCCTACCACCCGCCAACACCCCACCACCAGCACCCACCAACACCCACCAACACCACACCACCAACACCCATCAACACCCCACACCCTACCACCAACACCCACCAACACACCACCGCCACCCGCCAACACCCCACACCCTACCCCACCACCATCCACCAACACCCACCAGCACCCGCCAGCTGGCCCGGAGATTCGCCGCACATTTAATATTCAGACGTTATCGTTTACCGGTGAGACCACAAATGAAAAGCTTTACAATGAGAATTAATTTCCAATAAGTCACGACTAGAGGCGGGTTATTCGCCGCGGGAGGAGTCGCCCACACAGGTTCAGCCACACGCGCCCATTCCACGTACAGCAGAACCCCGCTGAGGCGGGCACCCGCCGCTCCGGGCCCAAGTGCCCGCCTGAGCGCCGTTAAAACAAACATCAGATAGAAGGAACTGTTCCCAGCAAAACTGTTCGTTAACGCGGGGTCTCTGTTAGTCGGAATTTTACTCTATGTAATATATATTTGTCTAACACCGGGTATTTTTAGTAACTCAGACTCAATGCCCATGGAGAAGAGTTAATGAAATACTCAATGTAGGATGATGTCACTAATGGTATACCATATATGTATATACATACTAAGAAGGAACCGTATAGAGATTCATAACGGCTGAAAAATATTCCATGAGTTTAGGTTGTGGAGCAATCTCACGAGGCAAGTATTTCCCGATCCGGGAGTACGTAACAATTCACAGTTAATGCCCAGTGAGTTTTCCAAGTGTACTGATTCACCCTTGTCTTGTCGTGACCTTTAGTGCGGCATACCACGAAACCCAACTCGTTATTATAAAGTTATCAAACATATTGTTTCGATTGTAGGACCTCAATGACGATATTTTCTCATGTTTTAAACAATATAAAAAAAGGTACACGATTCTGAAGTGGATATTCAGCTGTGTGTGTGTAGGCGGCGATGAAGTCTGATGTCTATAGCAGTAGCTGGGGCCCGATGCTTCCTCTATTACGTGTTTTTCCGTCCGTTTGCCTTGTTAGTGTTTGATCCTCATTCTCTGGGCTGTGACAGTGATACCTCTGCGTATTGGCTGATTCCCTGATTAGGGACCTGCCGTTCTAGGAGGTAATTAGGCGGGCGTCAGTTTGTGAACTATCCCGCGTACTGTCATCGTTATATGAGTGCGGCGTGTAATGAAGGCGCTCAGTCATCACAGTCGGCGGGCATCTGCCGGCGTGCTGAAAGTAAGAAAAATGAGAACGTCAATCAACTAAGGAAGAAGGTAATAGGGAGCGGGCTCGCTGTTTTCAGTTAGTTAGCGAGGCTGACTTGTGCCAGACAGGTAAAAGAAGGTGAGGAGAAATACAGCTCCCTGAAGGACAGTGGAACTTCCCATCATAGCTTACAAAATACATGTGCCATACTTTTGAAAGTAAAACTATACTTTATCAGATGACATTATTGTCGAAAGAAAGTCTGCACAGTATGATTCCGAGTGCGGTTCTGGATTTATCTCACCCCTTTCACGGACATTGGAAAAGCATCACAATATAAAAATAATGCTATTCCTTCACAAATCTAGTTAGGAACGTATAAATCTCTTGTCTACTTTCTCACATCCTGGCCGCTGATTGGCCAGTTCCTTATGACGTCATCTTCCATCACCCCGCCACGACCATGGCGTAGTATTGGCACTTTACGTAGTTTATTGTTGCAAGTATCTTTTTCAAATGTACTATGGCTAAACCTGTAACACAGGTGAAATAATTCATATTGCCAAGTACCTGTGGAGATAACTGAGGGTAGCAAGTTTATGTAATAAAGCTAATCGTGGAGAATGCTGTATATCAAATAATGGTTATGATTTAAAATAGATAACTACATACTTGTTATGGTACTATCCTCTAAATGACATATGGCAAAAAGAATTTAATACAGAAAAGTACCACTCCTAAGGTTATGTAGGTAATATAATGAACCTGAATTTGTGGGAATGACAGACATTGAAAAATTGCAAATGTGAAAATTATGTACGATATTGGATGAAACGTAACTTGAAGCTCTGTACAATTTGATGTTTAAGACGTGCATTGCTTCATTGCATTGGGGGGATATTTAAAATGCCTGCCAGTGAGGCTGGACGGCAGGGGGTGGTGGTTGAGAGTGGAGACTCGGCGCTAGACCTGCGGCCACGCGTCACCGGCATCGACACGCAGTAGTTAGTGGCGACACCACGCGGCCACCGGCCTGACCCTGGCCCTGACCCCGACCCGCACTTCCGCTCCTTCAGTGACGGTTGGCAAGGCGACTGCGAACCTAGCGGCCTTTAATGGCGACCTCCGGCACCGTCTGTACCGAGGTCAACTTATACGCACGCGCAAGTTCGCCAAAAGGCGCCACCAGAGGCGCTGCTGAATTGGCGCCAAAAATGGCGACATGCCCTTTTTCAGCATTTTTGACACCTCCCCCTCCCCTACCCCTGGCGTAAGATGCTAAGAGGGAGGCTTTGTTTTGGGCATAAACAGTCGTTATTTTACTGTAGTTTCTGTTACACACCTAGATAAGCAGACAATATTTGACACTACTTTATCTCACCCCCGGGTATTTTTCCCCATAGACTTAACATTGGGAACTCCTATCCAACGCCCATTCAGTATTTAGAAAAAAATACTCAATGGGGGATTATGTCAGAAATGCTAACCCATTAGTCAATATGAAGGGTGAGATAAATTCAGAAACTTATTCAAGTTTAGGGTTTTAGAGCTCGATCCCGTCGAGTCTGAATTACGTAGTAATTCACGAGGCGAAGCCTCATGAATTACTCTGCGATTCAAAATCAATGGGATACGAGATCTGACCCTAAACTTTAATAGGTTTCCTCTATAGTAGTCTCTGTCACACACCTAGATAAATAAACGACATTTTATTGTAGTCTCTGTTACACACCAAGATAAACAGACGACATTTGCACTACTGTAGTCTCTGCTACAGACTGTGGTCTCCCTGTTACACGCCTAGTGAAGGAGATGGCCGTTATGTGGCGTCTGCGTTCTCTCTCTGATCGCGCGGGGGCGACATGTTCTGCTTGTGACGTCACTCGGCGTCCCGGAAGAGAAACACCAGACGTCTCTTTTCATTGGTCATCAGAGAGGTTGCCATATATGGTCACACCCCTCCAGCCTGCCCCCACCCCCCACCGCCCGCCGCCCGCCGCCCGCCAGCACTCCACACTGCTGGTATGGGTGTATTGGCGCGTATTTGCGTCCGGTGGGTGGTGAGACGCCACGCGGACCGGAGCACAGTTCGCGCCGTTCGGTATTACGACGCGCAGGTCACGTGACCAGACTGCGCGCATGCGCGTGTTGTGATATTGATGGCGTGCGCGTGTTGTGATATTGATGGCGTTCCACCCCCCCCCCCCCCCCCACCTCCCCCGAACCTCATCTCCCACACACCCGCACTACTGGGGACAGAGCCATTATAAGTTCACAGAGGAGTCACCAGGCAGCCGATAGGAGTATCGGCGGATGGCGCCCCAATTCAGGGAACAGAACCTGTATTCTGGCTCTTTGTTCCTACAAAACTCAACTGGCTTTCAAAGTTTTACCATGGTTCCCTTCTCTCTCTACATTCATCCCAGTTTAAGATGACCTAAATACCAAACCCAGGACAGGATTTTTCTCACATTAAAGGCTCTATGCTTATGTATCTCATGTATGTGAGAAAGGCTAGAATTGTGACAGTAGCCTATATCACTCACTTACTTTTTCGCCTCTAGTAGTGAAGGACACTTTATGTTTTCATCTCCAGCAGTGAAGAACACCTATTCGGGGGCGAAATGGCGGCACCCGGGGAACAGCTACACATGGAGTAAAATTAGAGAAACCTAATTACTGAGGAATTCAAATAAATGTGCAGGATTCTGGAGGAATGATCTCTAGAATAGTTTACATCACTAAGTCAAGATATCTTCAATTAGTCCAAGTCTAAATGTTTGGTTCCAGAGGACTGAATTATACTCTGAGCTTGACCTGGTGTCTCTCCCGCTCAGTCCCTTATAGTCTTATTTTGGGTCAGTCAACGAGTATACCCGTTGGGTCAGTCAACGAGTATACCCGTTGGGTCAGTCAACGAGTATACCCGTTGGGTCAGTCAACGAGTATACCCGTTGGGTCAGTCAACGAGTGTACCCGTTGGGTCAGTCAACGAGTGTACCCGTTCGGTCAGTCAACGAGTGTACCCGTTCGGTCAGTCAACGAGTGTACCCGTTGGGTCAGTCAACGAGTGTACCCGTTGGGTCAGTCAACGAGTGTACCCGTTGGGTCAGTCAACGAGTGTACCCGTTGGGTCAGTCAACGAGTGTACCCGTTGGGTCAGTCAAGCAGCTCAGACTTCATCTGCTCTACAACGATCTGCTCCTGGTTGTCACCTGCTGAGGTAGGAGGGAGTGTGTCCGTTCTGTGTTGTGTCGCCCAGTTTTAAATTGCGCAGCTCCGGTGGTCGTCAGTGGTCAAATCAAAGAACCGTCAATGGAGTCGCAATGGACCTGCCCGGCGATGACTGACAGATAAGTGTTCCCAGGCTAAGATGGAATCTGAAACATAGTTTTGTTTGGTCTGAGACTGCATTTGCGATCTCGTTTGGAGCGCCTGGGAATATTCACTCAGCTATCGCCTCGTTCATATTACTCCTCGCTCCAAACTCCATGATGTATGGGACACAAACCAAACACTCATCAATTTCTTTCTTAGTACAAGATATAATGTCGGGATAGAGGACGGGACTGATTGTGGCTCTATGGAAGCGGGGGTCGGGAGTTAACTTAGTGGATAAGGTGCTGGACTTGTAATCCCAAGGCTTTGGATTTGCGTCCCACTGCAGCCACTCTTCTCCTGTATCCCCAGCAGTGGTAGATTTACTGCTATATCAAAGGCCAGTCCTTCTTATACCATGTCTGTGTGGTATTGGAAGTAAAAGAACTCTCATGTATAGGGATGAGATTTCTACCTACATTCATCGCATAGATTCCATCACCACCCTTGTGGTGTAAAAGAAAACTTGAGAAGTCTGGTAAGAAACTGTAATCGTTAACTGGACGTTAAATCAAACCAACCAACAATGGAAGCAGACCTTAACTGAGAGTGACTGGTGATACCTCTGGCTCCCGTCTCGGCTGAGCTTGGTGGGTCACGGCCGAGCTCGGCGGGTCTCGGCCGAGCTCGGCGGGTCTCGGCCGAGCTCGGCGGGTCTCGGCCGAACTCGGTGGGTCTCGGCTGAGCTCGGCGGGTCTCAGCCGAGCTCGGCGGGTCTCGGCGGGTCTCGGCCGAGCTCGGTGGGTCTCGGCTGAGCTCGGCGGGTCTCGGCTCGGTCCTGATTCGCTCCCGGCTGGGAATGAGCCGCGTGTCTTCTCACGCCTCGTTTGTCAGTCTCAGCACCACGTGATTGTCCCCCGCCCCCGGGAGGGGTCCGCGCCTCTACAGAGCTGTATGATGAACTGCAGCGAGATCCAGAGCTGCTGAAAGTATGCTGTGAGTTTAGGTTGTTGAGTAATATCACAAGGCAAACCTAAACCAATTTTCAATGGTTTTGGATCGAGTACGGTTCTATAGAGGAAAGCTATGAAAGTTTACGGTCAGATTTTGTATCCCATCGAGTTTGAATAACGTAGTAATTTACAAGGCGAATCTGCGTGAATTACGTAGTAATTCAATGGCAATGGGATTCAGATCTGACTGTAAACTTCAGTAGGTTTCTGAATCTATCTCTTCCCTGACTGATTGGCTAACATTTGTGACATAATCCCCCATTGAGTTTTTTTCTTCTATATACTCCATGGGCATTAAGTACGAGTTCCCAATGTTACGTCTATAGGGGAAAATACCTGTGATGAGATGAAGATTTGATCTCACCCCTATCACTGACTGAATTGGCTTACATTTGTGACATCATTCCCCATTGAATTTTTTTCTTTCACAATGTGTCTGGAAGAAATTCCATTCCCTATACTGGAGTCTTATTCCCCTTCCTCTTGGAGTTGTGAATAAACTTTTTTCACAATACTCCATGGGCGTTGGGTTCAAGTTTCCAGCGTTGAAGCTATGGGGAAGGTAACATTGGTGAGATAATGAAAGCTGCCCTGAGCTGCTCACCTCGAGGCCGTAACGCCGGCTCAGAGCTGCTCAGTGCTGGGGAAGCCTCCTACTTGGTTGACTTAACCCCCTCATTGCCGGCCATCAACCCGCCTCATGCATACAGATCAGACGACCATGTCTAATCAAAACTTCGCCACTCTGCTCATTCACATAAATCAGAAATGTGACAATCGGGATTGGTCTTTTTCGCGTATAATGTAATAAGTACCACCTATACTGGGTTTAACATAAAGAGTATGGGAGTTCCAATTGAGCTCTTGAAATCGCAAGAAGGGTGGAGGAAGATATACACAATAATCACTGGTTATGTTTACGAGTGGCTATGATATATAAGTAGTTGACACGTAGTAATATCAAAGCGATTAGCAAGGACATCAACGTCGTCAACTGTACGGAGATTCCAGACACTTTATCAATATTCGAGTTAATCATTTATCATTGTAAATAATATTTATCAAAAGGCACTTCAGATGGATAATAATATGGTTTTCGACTTCCAAACTGAAAGTAGATCAGGGACTTTTTCCCCCGGAATCTACTCCCGGAGATTCTGACATGGGGGCCATCCATAAAGTACGTACGCACCGAGGAGGGGGGGGGGGGGGTCAGAAATTTTGGGAAATCTGCGTATGCTCCCTCTTTGTTCTATTGCGTACAAGATTGGGAGAGGGGGTGGGGGGTCCAAAATTTCAGAAATTCTGCGTACATACTTTATGTATGGCCCCTTGCCGGAATCTCCGGGTAGCGAATTCCAGGCGCTCTGTAATTTCTTATGGAGACTCCGTATTAGGTGGCTAATAGTAATGTTAAAGGACAAGGGGACGGAGGATATTAACGTGAAAAGCAAAGGATGGAGGAAGCTGCTGACTTGTTGAATTGCATGTTAGACAACTCAGTAATCGTAGTAGAAAAGGGCCAAAGGAGGCTTCCTACCAAATGCAGTAGGAAGGTCCAGGAGACAACTTAGGAATGCAATTGTAAAGGGTCAGAGGAGCTACAGAGCTGTTAAATTCTTCACCAAGGGACCAAGAGGGTTGACGTTAGTCAATTAAAAATATCAATTTCAGGATAAAAAAAAAAGGACACTTCGTCAAACCAAAGTCAATGTACAAAAGGCATCAAATTCATATGACTTTTCTGTGGAGAAACACAAATGAATCTCATAATGATCCTTAAAGTGAGTTTCAACTCATTTTTGAACTCTCTAAGCAGTGATCACAATGGTCCTAAAATTGTCTCTCCTGAATTACGTTTTTTAACAAACAAGTAACAATGATAAATTATTTACTTTTTTCACAAGATACCTTTAATCTTTGCCAAATGGTTATTGGTGGGAGCTGTAGGAAGAAAAAAACACACTTGGACCGCTGACAAAACATGATGAAGACACCTTTTTACAGCATTAACCATTGATGTAAAAAAAAGTAACCAACTTTACAAGCGTTTTCACTACAAGCCGTTATTAACCAAACTGAAAGCCTCGCAGTCCAAGAAGAAATAATTAAATGTAACGTATCCATTTAAAATGCCCGACTTTTTCCAAAGCTTTCAGAGAGAAATGGCAAGAAGAACAATTTCATTTTCAATCTGGTGGTTTGATTACACTTTATTTATGCGCGTGGTGGGGACATTGACAGCGGACGAAAGGCCTTCCCTGATGGATCTGGGATTAAGAGGGCCACCAAAATAACACGGGACCCTCAGTCGCCGCCAGCAGCTCGTAGCGCCCTCTGTGAGCGCCTCGAGTCACTCATCCAAAGACCTCGGCCGCCCTCCGCCGCACACCTCCCGTCGCCATGGCAACAGCATTCACAATGACCGCCCCGCGCTGCCCACTGTCCTTGGATACACAACAATACCATTAGCGCCCTCCGCCGTTGCCGTTAGCAACGCCAGCGTTGTCATTAGCAACACAGGTCGGAGTTGTTGGGTCTGAGCAGCTCTAAAGGGGGTGAGGGCGGGGTAAGTGGCTGTCGGGGGTGTGGGGAGAGGTGAGGGGAGGGTAACGGGAGGTGATCGGGGTGAGTACGGGCGTGCTGGGGCGTCGTTAGGTGGATCACAGTGGACGGGTGTGAGGGAGAGGAGATATACTCAATACTTAGAGAAAACGTAGATAGGGAGCCCTTAGGAATTGCCTTTTGAGGTCTTTTGACACAAAACTACGGCCTGACGCCAGAGGCGGAGGGCCACAGTTACAGGACAAAAGGCGGAGAACGGAATCGCTAACAGTTTCCTCACTATGATCTCATATTATCATACACCTAAGAAAAGACACGGAAAAACGCCATTTTATGCACTTATCAAGTCATCGATTCCAAGCGTATTCACTACCTCTCAGTGAGCCCGAACATTATTCATACTGCACCCCTAGCAGCCGGTAGCATTTCATAGATGACCGGCCATAGGTCTACAACAATATACCTTTGGCCATAGAATATACCCACGTCCCGCCTATTGGCTTCCCACCCTACTGTTCTCCTTCCTTTTCAAGCGGGCAGTATTTGATAGACATTCGCACACAGGTATAAAATAAGACCATTAATTTGGTCTGCATGGTCGTATTCTCTGTGTAGAAATAGCCGAGGAAATCCTTGCCTTCCTTTCCTACCTGCCTACCTTCCTGTTTCCTTCCCTCCTTTCCTACACCTTCCTCCCTCCCTCCTTTCCTACACCTCCCTCCCTCCCTCCCTCCCTCCCTCCCTCCCTCCCTCCCTCCCTCCCTCCCTCCCTCCCTCCCTCCCTGCCTCCCTCCCTCCCTCCCTCCCTGCCTCCCTCCTTCCCTGCCTCCCTCCCTCCCTGCCTGCCTCCCTCCCTCCCTCCCTGCCTGCCTCCCTCCCTCCCTCCCTGCCTCCCTCCCTCCCTGCCTCCCTCCCTCCCTCCCTCCCTGCCTGCCTCCCTCCCTCCCTCCCTCCCTCCCTCCCTCCCTCCCTCCCTCCCTCCCTCCCTCCCTCCCTCCCTCCCTGCCTGCCTGCCTGCCTCCCTGCCTGCCTGCCTGCCTGCCTCCCTCCCTCCCTCCCTCCCTCCCTCCCTCCCTGCCTGCCTGCCTCCCTCCCTCCCTCCCTCCCTCCCTCCCTCCCTGCTTCTTCCCTGCCTACCTGGCTTCCTTTCATTCATGCCCTTCCCTGTCCCCGCTCCTTGCTATTCGTCCCACCTGACTGCCTCCCAAGTTACCTGCCTGGCTGCTTACATACCTGCCTTATACCCCTTTACGCTGCTTCCGTCCAACCCCCGCCTCCTCCCTCTCTCTGTGTCTGTCTCTCAGTTTCTGTCTCTGTCTCTGTCTCTGTCTCTGTCTCTGATTCTCTCTGTCTCTGTCTCTGTCTCTGTCTGTCTGTCTCTCTCTCTCTCTCTCTCTCTCTCTCTCTCTCTCTCTCTCTCTCTCTCTCTCTCTCGCTGTCTCTCTCTCTCTCTGTCTCTCTCTCTCTGTCTCTCTATCTGTCTCTCTCGTTTTCTCTCTCTCTGTTTCTCTTAACATTTTCTCACTGGTTATTTTCTCACTACGGTCTTTCCGTCCCCTTCCCCCATACTCCCCCACCCCCATCCTCCCCCCTCCCACTCACGCACCCAGATCAGGTCTCCGACTAAGTACCACCGGCCACACAAACTTTTGCTTTTATGCAGATTCGCACACTTACCACTTAGGCGGCTTCCAGAGTCGATAAGCCCGAGTCGGCGGGTCAGGAGGTTAGCCTGGTGCCGGGCCCCGAGACAAGCCATACGGGCCCCACCAATGAATAATCTCCTAACTTTCAATTGGTATTCACTCTACCAGCTCCCACTTTTATTGTAGTTCAGAGAGGCAGATTTTTATGTCGGTCGAGGAGGAAAGAGGGAGCAAGATATCAGAGCAAGTCTCAGTGCGTTCCAATGTCGGATGGAAATTGATTTTCAGGTCACGCCTTCTGTGTTCTGATACCAGGAATAAAAAAAGTAAAAAAACGTCAGCACAATGGTCATTAGTTTAAACGGAGTTAAGAGCACTTGTAACACAGACATTCGAAGTGACAGACCATCAAGAAGTTAACAGGGAAATGGAATCGTATGCTAGGTAATTGTTCTGAAGGTATTTCGATCAAATCGGTGAGAATGAGCTGAATCGTTGAGCCTCATAATGAGGTCAATCATAAGGTTATTTTCCATTGGCCGTTTATTCAGCACCCATCGGGAACCACTGATCGATTCTTTGGAACACCGACGCCAGGCGGTGAATGGAAACAAGCCATGTAGAGAAATGCTCAGCGATTAATTGTGTATAGATTATGTTATAGAGCCACCACCACCCGACTTGGTCAACAAACCACAGAGTCAAAACGCTTTGATTTCATTGTTGCGGCTCAATGTTTTAGGGGGAAACTTAAATCGGTATAGACATGCAAAATGAGGTAGGAACAAGACATCCACTACACCCTCACCGACTATTTGATACCGACGTGCAGTCCGTTAGACTTCTAGAGAAGCTCAATTAATCGGTAGACGCAGTCAGGTAAAAGATATAACAGGTTTTGTGGACAGGTGGCTCTGTAGACCATTTGAGGTTGACATCGTAACTCTCGTGTATCACTTTGTGTCAGCCCTTCGTGGTTAAGAGCCACCTGTCCCTAAAACTATTGATTATTTTCTCTATATGGAAGCGATAGTTTTGTGGACAAGTGACTCTGTAAACCATTCGAGGTTGACTTCGTAATACATTCAATGAACTAACACTCGTGTATTACTATGCGTCAACTCCTCGTGGTTTACGGCAGCGGTCCAGAAAACCATCGATTATTGTCTATTTATCCTACCCCTAATAAATAACGCCATAGGCTTAACATGGGATTTGTTTATGTCACTGGGTGTGACATAAAGTGTTGTTTATGCCACTACTTTCTAATACTGAAAAAATGTAGAAACGGGGTAGGATAAAATCTAGACGCCACTCGTTTGAGTTTGAGTTTACTTATGTCACTCATTTTGTTGGCTCCATAATGTCACTCGTCTTTGACTCGTAAAATTATGGAGCCAACAAAATGCGTGGCATAAATAAACTCAGACTCAAACTCGTGACGTCTCTTTATAATATTGCTTCCCATCATGGTGGAATGAACATTTCATCAACCCAGATATCGTCTGTATTTAGAAGGAAACTCATGAGATGAAAATGACTTGGTCCGAACTCCATCGAGTTTGACTGCAGAGTAATTCACGAAGCAAAGCTGAGTGAATTACTCAGTTGGCAAACGAGGTAGAGTGCAGACCATGTTATTTTCATCGAGTGGGTTTCTGATTTTATCTCACCCCGTATAATATTATTAATTTATAAAATAAATCACCAAATCAGCCATTGAGTATTGGACGAGTACGAGTTCCTAACGTTAAGCCGACAGAGAACAATACTGGGGTGAGATAAATGCCAAGTTGGCCGCAGGGAGAGCGCAGGTAGACAGTGATTACTTATCTCTTTGCTGGGACGTCCTTCGCTGTAACCTTGTACGAGGACGCCGAGTCTGCAAATGTCCGGGAAGAAAAGATCTCATTGTTGTAGAGTCTCAAATGTCAGGTAACCATAATCATGGATATGTTACGTTATTACTGAAATGTGCGAGAGAAGGTTGCATAAAGGTGACGTGACCTTTGTAAAATGAAAAATGGATAACTTATAATCAGAAATTTAAAACAAATGCTCTTTATGCAAAGCCGTTAATCAGTGTCATTTTAGGACAAGGTCATTACAGTTGCCGTTACATTTCATCATTTGAGTTACCTGAAAGCGAGGATGGAAAGTAAGCTCAGGGGTTAAGGCACTGGACTCTATCACCCCCAGCAGTGGTAAACATACTGTTATATCAAAGACCAGTCCTTCTCATACCATGTCTCTGTAGTGTGGTGTACAGTCACCTTTTGTCCTTCACCCCTTGCAGTGGTAAACTTACTGCTATATCGAAGAGCAGTCCTTCTCATTCCATGTTTATGTGTTGTGGAAACTAAAAAAACCTCATCTCGGTAATTGTATTGGGGTGAGATTTCTACCTAAATTCATCACATAGATTCAATCACCACAGTTGTGGTGTAAAAGAACCCTGAGAAAGTCTGTAAAGGACCTTACTGGTTGCCTGGATGTTAAATCAAACCAGGAACATCAAAAGACAAAATGAAAAGGGAGATTGAAATGTAGAGACTGACGGGACACCCTGTTTAATTTACCTTCATCAGTTATGTATATGATAATATCACATGGGTCTGGTGTACCCACATGGAAGTTATGAAACCAATATTCATATTTCAGTTCGCACCTCATACTCTCAAGTATAAGAGTTGGATGCTTAACTTTGTAGAAAGTCATTAGAAAAATCGATATCAGGTTATTACTTCTAGATGAAGAAGAAATCAGGAAACGTTGCCAATGGTATTAAAACACTTTTAATTAATCCCAGCATGAGGCAGGACTAGATGAGGATTGAGTCGGTTAAAAGTCCTGCTATCGTATTCAGTTAACTCGGCCGCCTCCGCCCAGCACTTGTCGAAGATTGAAGTCGCAATTAGAACCATCTGACAAATATGACGAGGCTTGTATAAGTGGATGCTATGTCAAATCCACTGTTTCCTGAGGATGCTAGGTCCCGCCTGAATCCGGATACTCCGCTAAACAGACGAGTAGGCTTTTAAAGCCTAAAGTAGGCCTGACAATCATGGAAAGCGGCCAGTGCGCCTGCGCGGACCTGATGATGGAGGGCCTAAGAAACACTCCTCTGAGCAATAAATATCAAACTAGAACTGCGTGAAGTCCTCATCTCGTTAAAAGTCCTGTGTCGGTGGTCGGCGGTTGCGCATGCGTAATGATGCGCCCTCTAGTGAGACGCAGGGTAGCCTCGACGCCTGACATTTGTACTCACATATTTTGCCAGGTATCGCCCGTCATTTTCCTGTGCATTGTTGAATTACATTATTACTTTATCGTTGAAATGTGCGAGAGAAGATTGCATAAATGTTATGTGACCTTTGTTGATGAGAAATGGATGAATTATAATCAGGAATGTAAAACAAATGCTGTGCTTGTAAAGCCGTTAATGAGTGTCAGTTTTAGGACGAGGTTATTACAGTTTCCGTTACATTTCTTCATTCAAAAGTTATAAATCCTGGTGTGGGCGGACGGGGGTTGCACATGCGCGGTAGTACGTCCTTTAATAAGACGCAGGGTAGCCTCGAAGCCTGGCCTTCGTACTCACATATTTGGCAAGTTATCGCCCACCATTTTTCTAATGCATTGTGGGATTTCATTGTGCTGGCACCTGACAGATACTATTTGGTTTTTATACGGTGGCTCCCCTGTCATTCTCTAGGGGATGCTGAAACCTGTCAGTATAGAGAAACATTTCAAAGAGTTATCTTTTTATCTTTTAAAAGGTTACTATTCATATATTTTGTATTGTCATACAATCTAAACCAGTGTATTTAAGTTATTTTTGGGAAGGAGAGAGGTTTGATTTGCAAAGTTCAAGGTTGGCTGCCCCCCCCCCCCTCCGCTGAGAATGACGGGGAATCCAGCGTAGGTTAAAGGTCGCTCCAAATCAGGCGATACCTGTCCCATTATTCATTGAGACAAGGAACCAGTCTAGATTAAGGGACGCCCAATTCGCTGGGACCAGGCATCCATTGACACTGGCCCCTCGATGAGCGCGGCGACAAGCGACAATTACCAACCCTGTTTAATTCTCCACGTGAGCATCTCAGCCGGCAGGGGGGGGGGGGGGGGGGGGGTGACAGGGCATGAGTAGCTCCATAAACCCAGGAATATCCTGATTAAACTCATGTCGATCTAAGCCCGTCCTTAAGCCGGTAATTTGTGACGACCATTACCCACGAGCTTGTCGTTGAGTGGGTATCGGGCCCAGAACGCCGCCGGGTACGGCTAAGAGCAGGCGTAGAGCGCACTCACACGTGGAGACTCGTGTAACTGAGACTCGGGTGCTTCACTCCTGTCCGCTAGTCTCAGATGATTCTCCTGTGGTGCAGAAGTCTCCATAGCAAGGTGCCAATTTTTGCCTTTGCCAGGAAAAATGGCGAATTTGATTCACATAAAAGGACACCCCTGGTACATAGTCTCTGACAAAGTCACAGTGAACACTCCTTGGGACTCACGTACCCTTGAGGTGATGGGTGGGAAAACTGTGTGACCCTGCTTGTTGGCTTCCTATTGGCTAGGTTAGTTACTTACAGAATCTCAGCAGGATTTATCTCCGACAAATACCATGTGACGTACATGAATCCCAGGGGTTGGGGAGTTAGCTCAGTGGTTAAGGCCCTGGGCTTGAGACCCCCATGAGCACCACTGCAGCCACTTTCATCCCCATCAGTTATTGCCATATCAAAGGTCAGTCCTTCTCATACCATGTCTCTGTGGTGTGGTGTGCTGCAACCTTTCTTCTTCATCCCCAGCAGTTGTAGACTAACTACTATATCAAAGGCCAATCCTTCTCATACCATGTCTATGTGATGTGGTGTGCTGCAATCTTTCTCCTTCATCCCCAGCAATTGTAGACTTGCTACTATATCAAAGGCCAATCCTTCTCATACCATGTTTATTTGGTGTGGGAAGTAAAAGAAGTCTCACCTCGTAGATATGTAAAGTCTACCTCTCGTTACTGGTCGGTCGGAGGCCAACTGAGAGTAAATTTCATCTCATAGATTCTATCACCACCTAATCCAAAGTGAGTCTAGTAGAACATATTGGACGTTAAACTGCACAAACAAACAACCCATCGTGTGAATTCCACTTAAGGAGCAGCTCGGAGCAGCTCGCGATGCCTCACCCGCTGCCGGCGCTCATCCGTCTGCACCCTCCCCTCTTTTTGAGCATCTCTCTGGCGATGATTATCAGGGATAATTGGCCGTACTCATCTGAAGTATATTGATGACAGAAGCGTCCTACAAATACCTTCTCATTAAGTTAGATACAGCTCTATAGCTCCATTTCATCGGATTTAATTGTGTATAAAGAAAACTTGGCCACTGCGCAGTGCGATGGAGGTCCCTGCAGTGTGGCGGTGATGGACTTAGTCATAAGCCGGTTTAAATCAAGACTAATTTCAACTCACATTGTATTACGAAACATCTGTAAATCGATATTAAATATTTTACCAACGTTCGGGATCAAGAGTACGGACGGCTTTCTCCAGAATGATTAAACTATTAATCACAGGATGAATCCCTGAGGGATGGTGGGTTTTTTCCGCTTACACCAAAGCCCCACAGTAATGGTCCATCAGTGTAATAGGCTTTGGAGAGAAGAACTACTTTATTACCTTGAATTATGTCCATTGAGGACCCTGGCTTGGAAGGGACCCGAGGCATTTAAGTAGACCAGTCGTTAAACATACGGACTAGAAGTAAAACAGGCCTCGCAATTTGGAGCTCATCAATATTCATGAGCTGGGCTTATCGCCCCTGACCCAGCACGGGAGAGGCGCGAGCAGCTCACTGGAGCAACTCACTGGAGAAAGACACTGGAGTAACTCACTGGAGAAAGACACTGGAGCAAGACACTGGAGCAACTCACTGGAGGCACTCACTGGAGAGGCGCGAGCAGCTCACTGGAGCAACTCACTGGAGCAACTCACTGGAGCAACTCACTGGAGAAAGACACTGGAGTAACTCACTGGAGAAACTCACTGGAGCGACTCGCTGGAGGCACTAACTGGGGCAACTCACTGGAGCAAGACACTGGAGCAAGACACTGGAGCAAGACACTGGGGCAACTCACTGGAGGCACTAACTGGGGTAACTCACTGGAGGCACTCACTGGGGCAACTCACTGGAGAGGCGCGAGCAGCTCAATGGAGCAACTCTCTGGAGCGAGACACTGGAGCAACTCACTGGATTTGACTCAATGGACCAACTCACTGGAGCGACTTGCTTGGAGAACTCACTGGAGAAAACTCACTTGAGTAAGACACTGGAGCAAAGCACTGGAGTAACTCACTGGAGTAAGACACTAGAGTTAACTCACTATAGGCACTCACTGGAGCAACACACTGGAGTAACTCACTGGAGCAAATCGTACGAAGAACTCACCGGAGCAACTCAATGGAGCACCTCACTGGGGAACTCGCTGGAAGAACTCACTGGGGGAACTCGCTTGCGATGAGCGAGTAGTCATATTTCAGTTCACTTTAGGGCCAGTGGGCGGCGCTCCACTAACAGTGACGGGCCATGTGTAAACGAGGCTGACGTCAGAGGTTACGGGGCGGGGGGGCTTAGAGGGGAGGGGGTGGTGGAGGGGTTGTATGGTAACAAGGACGGGCGTTGTCAAGATTAGGATCTGTCGTGTTCGCGCGCGAAAAACACGAAGCTACAGAGATAAGATGTATGTCGCTGGTAGGTGTTTCTCCAAATGGATTATCAGAATGGAGTGTGTTGTCCATCAAGAAGAGAGCGGTTTATCATCATTCCTTTAATTATTTCCCCGACTTAATCGCCATGTCAGACCTACATGAACATGTTGTACTACGGGTCAAGGTCAGGGTCACAGGTCAGCTACCACTTCCTGTGGTTACTGGAGAACTCAATCCGAAACGAACTCGACCCGTAGTTGTCAGAACTCGACCCGTTTCGAAGAACTCGACCTACTAAGTCGACCCGTTTTAGAGAGTAATGGATAAGAGAAATTCATATGAAAGGAAAGGTCTGACTAGTTAACTTATAGACGAATAAATCAGCAGCTTTTGAAAAAAATGGTCCTGTTAGGTTTAGGGATAGCGGTAGGGATAGGGTTAGGGGAAGGGTTTTCTGTTTGTTTTCTTCCCCCGAGGAGACCAAATATGAAGTCAAGATAACACACTTACTTCTAAATATAGTATGTGTCCACAGTTGTAATAACATTCTTAAGTTTGGGAGCTTAAAAACGGGTCGAGTTCGTTACGGGTCGAGTTCGTTACGGGTCGAGTTCTTCGAGTTCTCCATTATTCCTTCCTGTGTCACCCTCGACTCGATTAATTACGCCGTTGTTTCCTGAAATTTGTGAAAATCTGTCATTGGCGGTGATGGCGGCTCGTGTGTTGTGTAGTGTTTGCCTCGACACGCATTGAAAAATAAACTTGCTGGGACTAAAGACAGTCATTTTGAATTTTTTAAAAAAGAAGAAGAAAGATGTGGCTCCAAGCTCCAGACAAATAGTTCATATTTTGTTCCTGGCCTGCCTGTGTTCCAGTATTCTGTTCCGAGTGACTCGCGGGTCTGCTCATTATGATCACAGATATACCATACTATACCACTATCTATCTAGACACTGTACCTGGTTATACGACCATATGTCAAATGCTACTGGAAATAATCTATGAGAATAGATAAGGTTATATTGTGCCGTCAAGTCACATGCATGTTATCTGTCGGAATCTGCATATTATTGGATCGAATCTGAATGTGCTTCTGAATGATAAATATGATAATCAACTGATGCAATGTGAGCAAATCTACAATTCTAAGTACTGCTTACACCAGCTTTTATCTGAAAGTTTCTGGTCTCTTCTGAATATATCAAAGAATATCATATAATATCTTTACATGGTGAATGTACTCACACGATAAATCGCTTTTATGGCCTTGGTTTGGGATTTTACATGTAAACATATGCTCAAGCATGTAACATATTTAGTAAAGGGTAAACTTTTAAGGTGTTAGGAGTTTGAGGGGGAAATAAATGATTAAGGTCTGATTCACCTGAAAGTAATCTAAGTCTTTCTTTTCCAGTGAGTTAATGACACTCGTTTTTTTTTACGTTTTTTTTTTATAAAAACGTTTCATTAACACTGGTGCGCACAGACATTTGGTGTTCTGTATATCATCTGATAGATTACTTCCCAGTTGCAATTGCTGTTGATACACCAGCTGTGGTCCTTTGCTCCCTTGTGTTTTCTTGTGATGTTTTGAGAGAGATTTTCCTGTGTTTCCTAAACCCCTATTTGAAGAGAGTTGCCGCGCATATTGTTTTCTCCTGTTGCTCCTCATCTCTGATTACGATCATCATGTCCTCAGATTTCAGGGATTCTAGTTTTCAATATTACAATTGAAAACATGTTTTCCTTTTCAGATAAAAATTATTTTTCCTTGTGTAATATTGGCATGCCAACTGCTAAATTACCCAATTTAGCAACAGCTCATGACCCCCCCCCCCCCCCGACTGAACCTCCCTACTGACCCATGTGAAAACTTGAGCTTCCCCTTGATCCCTTCATTCCCCACTGCAATGTGTGAGTGACACGTAAACCTGTATCTTTCTTATCCTAGCTGGCGTCCCTGAGATTGTCATACAGCTTTCCGTTTTTGATCCCTCGTAGAGAAATATAGCAGCGCAGTTCATGGCTACCTCTGTTCACTCAGGTTCTCTTTTATATGGCTGGGTCTCGCAGTGCCCATAGTATAGCACATGGATAAGTATATTTTATAAATGTTGACTTAACCCAGTACTATGATGTCAAAATGGCAAATTGAGGAAATACATGGAGGGTCTGTGTAAAATGGTTACAGCAGGCAGGAAATATCAGCAATTGTATACGGTATATTTCACGCCTGAGTTGAAAGTTTTCTTCATAAAATAATCAAATGGCATGATGTGCTAAAGGAAATGCGTAACTAGAAAATCCAGAATTTAAGATAAAGATGAAATGGAATTCAAATATTTTACTGAAGGTGGAAGTTGGGGTATAACGATGCATATCTGTCTCTCTGTGGCTGGTACAGGTTTTAGTATTTTGTCTGAACCCGTCGGCTCAGTGGGCAGTATGAAGGTGGAGTTTGGGGTATAACTAGGTGTCTCTGTCTCTCTCTGACTGGTACAGGTTTTAGTATGCTGACAGAACCCCTCGGCTCAGTGGGCAGTCTGAAGGCGGAGTTTGGGGTATAACTAGGTGTCTCTGTCTCTCTGTGACTGGTACAGGTTTTAGTTTGCTGATTGAAACCGTCGGCTCAGTGGGCAGTATGAAGGATGAGTTTGGGGTATAACTAGGTGTCTCTGTCTCTCTGTGGCTGGTACAGGTTTTAGTTTGCTGATTGAACCCGTCGGCTCAGTGGGCAGTATGAAGTCTGAGGTTTGGGGTATAATGATGCATCTCTGTCTCTCTGTGGCTTGTACAGGTTCTGTTATGATGCTCGGTCTATGGTCGATAAAAGGTCGATTCCCCATGAATGTCTCCCCAGCGTCCCCAGCGACCCCTGGTGGCTGGGAAGGACTGCACATGCGCACAACGCATGCGCAGTGAGGGTGGTCCAGTATTGATGAGGGATGGACAGTGCTCGAGGCAAACGGACCGCAATGAGCGTTCTCCAGTAGAGGAGACTCGACCTCAGTGAAGGAGATTGGTAGGCTGAGTGTTCCTGAATATATTGTCCGTCTTAAGATTTGTACGATCCTTTCTCTCTATCCAAAGCTACCCTCTTTATTCTTAGATATACTGAAAGGTCTAAGCTACTCTCTTCATTTTTAGACAAACTGAAAGGTGACACGCTGATGCAACTCTAAACCCTATTGTAGGTTCTCTTTGTAGGTTCACATATTTCGTAGATGTCAAGACTTGATGGAAAAATTCGCTGAGCAAGATACTGAGAGTAAACATAGACATGCATCAATCAGGACACATCTATGTTTGTAGCTAACGGCAGATATCACTCAAGTAAGACGGGGACAAAGTATTAACACTGCACACCACCCAGAATATAAGTAGAAGGGAATCAGGCAAACCATAGAGTATACGGAGTGAATCAGGCAGACCGTGTACAGAGTATAAGTAGTGAATCAGGCAGACTGTGTACAGAGTATAAGTAGTGAATCAGGCAGACCCTGTACAGAGTATAAGTAGTGAATCAGGCAGACCGTGTACAGAGTACAAGTAGTGAATCAGGCGGACCGTGTACAGAGTATAAGGAGTGAATCAGGCAGACCGTGTACAGAGTATAAGTAGTGAATCAGGCAGACTGTGTACAGAGTATAAGTAGTGAATCAGGCAGACCGTGTACAGAGTATAAGTAGTGAATCAGGCAGGCCGTGTACAGAGTATAAGGAGTGAATCAGGCAGACTGTGTACAGAGTATAAGTAGTGAATCAGGCAGACCGTGTACAGAGTATAAGTAGTGAATCAGGCAGACTGTGTACAGAGTATAAGTAGTGGATCAGGCAGACCGTGTACAGAGTATAAGTAGTGAATCAGGCAGACCGTGTACAGAGTATAAGTAGTGAATCAGGGAGACCGTGTACAGAGTATAAGTAGTGGATCAGGCAGACCGTGTACAGAGTATAAGTAGTGAATCAGGCAGACTGTGTACAGAGTATAAGTAGTGAATCAGGCAGACGGTATACAGAGTATAAGTAGTGAATCAGGCAAACCGTGTACAGAGAATAAGTAGTGAATCAGGCAGACCGTGTACAGAGTATAAGTAGTGGATCAGGCAGACCGTGTACAGAGTATAAGTAGTGGATCAGGCAGACCGTGTACAGACTATAGGCACGGCTGCGGGGCGTATGTTTGACGAGTCTCGGGTGGCGACTCCCGCCTCTCGTGATTCCCCGCAGTACGAGACGAGTGTTTAGCGAGGCCGGGCCCCGACCCTCCTCTCAGCAGACGACAATGTTTAACGACACCACTCCCGCCAATCGACACTGTCATCCAGGCAGGCGCCACTGTCTATAGTCACAGCCCGGCTCCAGTTTCACCGGCGCAGACTTAATCAAGCCTGCCAGAACAAGGAGATGGAGGAGAAGGTGCCACATGAAGAAGGGCTTCCCTTCAAGGCTCTAACAGCATTACTCCACCAGGAGGATGTGTGAGGTGACTCCCAGATGGGCATTTTTCAAACGCCAAAGTTATGTCTTTGTGTTCGTGGCATAACTTGGCTGTAATCAATCTAGAAAATAAAATCTGGTCAGCTATGCAGGTTCCGAACTTGTTAAATTTAGGTTTGTGGAAACTAGCATAATATTGTGATGGAAGTCCAAGTACATTCTCAACTGGCAGTTACATGAAATTAGACTTGATATGAAACCAATCAGGAGCTGGTGCGTGGCAGGGTTTCTAGAGTAATGGCGATAAGAGGTAAAATTACTCTAACATAATAAATCAGCGAAGTTCTATTTTGTAATGCAAGAGCATCATTTAAACCCAAGCCTTCTATGGAGGAAACCTATGACAGTTTGCTGTAAGAGCTCGAGTTAAACTAGCGTAGTAATTCACAAAGCGACGCGGCGTAAATTACGTAGCGATTCAAACGAGATTGGCTCGAGCTCTAACTTTAAACTTGAATAGGTTTCTGAATTTATATCACCCCTCACGTTGACTAATTGGCTAACATTTGTGACATAATCCCCCATTGAGTACTTTTTTTTCTAAATACTCCATGGTCATTTAGTACGAGTCCCCAATGTTAAGTCCATGGGGACACAAATACCAGGGGGAGATGATATGCTGTGCTCTGCTGATATCCTGACAATGCCACATCACATGGACCTGACTAGGCTATGGCAGTTATATCACAGAGCTCTAGCACCATGCAGCCTCCTTCCTGCCTTGTACCGACCTCCCGGTTTGGCAGCAGTCATGATATGGACGAGCAACCGCAACATGCGCAGTAGAGTGGGAAAACTGACTAGGCGTTTAATCTGTGAATTGTTACAAACTCACGGACCTGCAAATACTTGTCGTTTATAGGCAGGAGGGGCGTATTTTCTGGTCTGTGAGTGAGTAACATTCACAGATTAAACGCCTGGTCTGTTTTTTCTTAATATCACACCTTCAAATGTTTTAAATTCATAATAAATTCCCTTAAATCACCATTTAAAGTATGATATGGGCGCGCAGTGCTGGTCCGTATAAAGTCAGACTGGCTCCAGTCCCTGCATCCTATGGCTACCCTTCTCGCTGGGATACAGGTTCATGGGCAAGTCAGAGAAGGATACATACCATAATGAACTTTATACTGATTTTGATTAACCATTTAATGAATGTTCATAATGAAAGACTTGAGCAGGTCTATATAATGGCGTACGATACAGTAGGCAGTACATGAAGTCTACGATACAGGTCGGAGGGGTCAGTGAGTATAAGAACATCGTTCACATGTGTATAATAAATGGGAATGTGGCACAGAATGTGCTCCTTATGAGCGGCTGAGTACGTGATACACGTTGCTATGAGAATGTAATGGCATGGAGCATGGTTCTTGATGTGTGGGGTCTATTATAGTCTTTAAAATACAGCGATAAGGCCACTCTTCCCGATCACACCTCTTCCACCCGAATGTTTCCGATTATAATCGGCAATCGGGTCGGTGAGGATCTTCGATATAGTTCGATGTCTTTTTTGTACGGACTCCATGTGGTGCTACGAGATGGTAAACTCCTTCCGATACATTCTGCCGTCTGCGTTGATGTAGATGTATCATGGTCCAGGGATGCCAGTTTTCAATGTTTCCATTGAAATTCATAGTTTCATTTCTGAATAAAAAGATATTTTTCCTTGTGTACTTTTATCAACATACCAACTGCTAAATTACCAAATAAAGCCAAAGCCTATGATCCCGACTGAACCTCTCCACTGACCCATGTAAAAAGATGGGCCTTCCCTTGGTCCCTTGATTCCAAACTGTAATGCGTATGTAATGCATAAACTCTATTCAAAGGAAAATATTTCAATGTTTTTTCTGACCCAAACTGGCATCCCTGCATGGTATAGACAGACAATCATGGTTTCGTGGACAGGCGGCTCCAAACCACGAGAGGTTGACGCGTAGTAATACACGAGAGTTACGACGTCCACCTCGAGTAGTTTACAGAGCCACCTGTACACAAAACCATCGTTTGTTGTATTCATTATCCATTTTCTCAAGTAAACCCAGTAATTGCCATATTAAAGGGGTTTTTAAAGGGACTATTTTCTCTGCTCTATAGCACAAAGGGATTATTTTCCCGTATACAATGGCGTTGCGGCCATATAGAATGGATTTGAACCCGTATACAATGGCTATGATATCTGACCGTTTTTAAACACTGGGTAGTGGTTTACTAGTGGTTCACTGAGTTCCCATACATTGTCAATGGGCACTACGTATACGATGGATAACAAAGTCTAATCGAGCATAGAAAGTAGTACAGTTCGCGTGTCGGCTCCTTCCTGGTGTCTTCGAGGTAGGAGTTGGGAAGTTTGCCCATCAGGTGCCCTTCACCGCGCTCCACCAAGGCCTTCTCCAGTGCCCTGCTTTGATTGTTGCCGGGCCCCCGGGTCGCCGGGTCGCCCGCCAGCCGGGTCGCCGGGTCCCCGGGCCGGGCCCCGCCTGAAGCCGCCGCCCGTCTCAGCCCGGTCCCTCGTCATGACACATGGCGTGCCTCCACGCGACCGCCCGCCGCGCCCCTAGCGGCAGCGTGCCCGCGACGCTTGCGGACTGCGTCGCGCGGGGTCAGCGGGGTCAGTGAGGTCCGGGGTCGGCGGCGGGGGCGGGGACGGGGACGGGGGCGGGGGCGGGGACGGGGACGGGGGCGGGGGCGGGGCGGGGACGGGGGCGGGGGCGGGGGCGGGGGCGGGGACGGGGACGGGGGCGGTGCGGGGACGGGGACGGGGCGGGGGCGGGGGCGGGGACGGGGACGGGGGCGGGGGCGGGGCGGGGACGGGGACGGGGGCGGGGGCGGGGCGGGGACGGGGGCGGGGGCGGGGGCGGGGGCGGGGCGGGGACGGGGGCGGGGGCGGGTTACACACGGAGCGCTGATCCGTGATGCGTGCGCCGCGAGTCGTCAGGCGTGCTTCCAGGAGGAGATCTCAAGTTTGCTGGCGACCAAAAGAGTTCGGCCGCGCACCCTCCAACGCAGAGGCACCACGATAAACCTCCCGATATACTCTATGTTAGAAACAGCAAAATACTTTGCGGAAAATCGTGAGAATCCGGAATTAAGTAGAGCGCATTTAGATATATAATCGCTGTGAATATTTATATAGAACGACCTGACCACGCTAGGGAATTGTTGTCTTTTTATCCCGGAACGATGCCCTAGGCCGAGCTCCGTAAATAACATCAATTCCCAGCGAATGTTTTTAGCATGTACATGCATGGGGAGTTTCTATATATTTAATCGAATCTTACCATATTTTGGTATAGAAGACATGTCAGCGTGTGCAGTATAACAATGTAGTACACAGTGTTCAGTATACAATCTATAATGCATAGGAAGGAGCAATACGTAATTATCAAATATACTGCATGGGTATATGATAACTTTCAATACAAATATTCTGCCTGAGATCTACATTAATACACCGATTGAATCATGAGCCAATCGTGAACGTGATTAAAGGGGGGCGTCCACCAACCACGACAAGGCTACGACAATGGCTTCCCGACAAGGTCCACGATTGGCCTACGATTGGAGGCCTTGTCGTGGTTGGTGGACCCCAGTTCCCGACAAGAGTCTACGACAAGGCCACGACAAGGCCACGATTGGAAGCTTGTTGGGAGCCTTCCGACAAGGCTACAACAACATCGAACATGTTCAATTTTCCCCACGACTGGACCCTTGTCGTGGAGTGGCCTGGTTTCCTCATATCACTGTTGTAGTGTGTCGGTACCATGGACATCCTTTTTACAGGAACCAGCGACGTCTACGACACGCCCCGACAACGCTGTCGTAAAGCCCCCCTTCTTACGACAAGGCTGCGACAAGCACCGATTGGAAATTTCTTGTCGGCGCTTGTCGTAGCCTTGTCGTGGTTGGTGGACGCCCCCCCCCCCCCCCTAGTTTTCTTACCTCCGAAGCCATTCCCACGGCCTACGATAGACACCCATGTCTAAGATTAGAATTGTCGGGGACCGCCCGATGCACTACGGTGTTGCCATTTCCAGTCGTAGTGTATCGGAAGGGTAATCGTGGTGCGACGGCGCTGGTGGGTGCAGGGCCTTAGTCTGCAGAGCTGGCGGTTGTCCTCTTTTCCAAGAAAACCCTTGTTTTCTATGTCAGTTCATAAAACTATTTTTTATTCTGTAAAACAAAGAGAGAATATTCTGACCTCATCCACACCCATAAACAGTCGTTTTAAACTTCCCAGACACCTCATCTCTATTCCATTGCTAATAACAATATGTTTTCCATGCTTTCTTAGTCTCCCTGAGGCAGAAATTCCACATGAAAAATATTTCCTATTTACATGACACCAACTGACATCCCTATAGGTCAGGAAGGCATATTAGGACTGAGGTGGGATCCGGATTCAAATAGTGTCTCCCTAAAAATCTTATAGATTGACTTGTGCTGCATATCTGATTCGTTTAAGGGGGAATTTGTTTGTAAATAATAACTAGAGGAAAAACATTGTCTGAAATTATAATATAAAAATATTGCATCATTTCCAATCAAGCCTTACTTCTCCATTTTCTGCCTACCACGACAATGCTATAACATATGGCACATATCACAAAAAGAGGCTCTTTGCTACTATGAGAACTTTTGTATGGCAAGTCAAAAACAACTAGTATACAGTTCCCAATATGGTTGCGAGGCCTATTATATATATCATTAATTACAATATAATGAATTACTACTGGCGCTGAATTCTGTTGGCATGTGAATATTCAAGGTGAATATTCAAGTTGAATATTGGCAATACACTAGCTGCCGCTCGTGTATTACCTCGCGTCAACCTCGTGTGGTTTACGGCCTGGCCACAAAGCCATCGATTATTGTCTATTTGTGAGGTCAGGAAAGCCCACATGAATCACAGCGTGAAGGGAGTGGGTGAACGTGGCTCGCCGCTTGCCGTGTGTGGCAGCCTGCCGCCAGGTGATCGCTCACACTGCCTTGCGTTATGCATCACCGACAACAAATCGCTCCTACTGGTCCGGAAATATGCTACTTAAGAATCACTTAGAGACAAGTCCTGCATGCTCCCAAATTACTTTACTTTCGCCAGAATGGCCACTGTACTTCAGGGCCAACTCCTTCCTGTAGCTGGCACAAATTACGTCTCCCTGACCATACATCACTACCTCTGAAAAAAGACCCAGCTTTCTCTAAGCTTTTATGCCAAGCTGGTAGAAAATCACACTACCTTAAAGGCATAGCCTACGGTTCACAGTGGCGCCACCTGGGGATTTTAGATATTGTGCCATTGTGAATTATCAATCAAATCTGGTTCATTGTGATTCATTCTAATACTGAATGAGTAAATGTTTTGTACAGTTTATCCAATCTTGATAGGTAAAACATACCAATCAACGTTTGCTTGATCTACATGAGAAATGTCGAGAAATCTCACATAATCAGCAAAATCTCATTATAGTATTATAGATTCCCCCTCTGTCAGCATCAGGAATATCAGCTTTTAAATGCGTGTCTGCATAAAGACCTTCCGGGCCACCATGTTCAGTCTCAGTCTGGTATGTGTTTTAGAAAGTAATTCATCTATTCATTAATTCACGATAATCTTACTTCAATAGTCATCTTACAAACTTAAATAGAACACAGACTGTTCTCGAGCCATTCTCGTTGATTGATTTCCCTCTACTTTAACAACAGTGATTTAATCCGTGAGACTATCCCGACCCTGCAGTAGACAAACTGGGATGTCAGAGTTTAGGGAAATCCTTGTAATCAGGGATTCGTATAAAACACAGATATATTGTCCTCAGTAATTCAAAGCCTTAATATAACCATGTCAACCCCAACCCAATATTATTATTTTAGAACCTCTACTTTCATGTAAATATGTTTATTATTACTTTCATGATCTTCAAGGTTTTCCCTGACAAGCTGCCCAAAGATGATTGATGGATGAGGATCCCTGAAATCCCTGAAACCATCTAACAGTTACCATATTGACTACTTTCAATGCATAGCAAACACCAGGAACCAGCTTCATAATACACTCTCCCATGCAGATATTTGGAATAACATGAATAGGGCATACAAGATAGGGTTGTGGCTGGAGAGCACATACACTGTAGTACCAGTCCTACTCGAGGGGACAGTTACCAGCCTTCTGGGTTACCAGTAAGCTTGTCCATTGTAGTAGGAGGGGGATCATCACTGTAAATGACGTCAGGGATGTTCCTCAGGGGCCGCTGACATGCCCGGACGGACTGGTCGTCTAAGCGGGATTTCCGGGATTCACACGTAGGGACTGATGTACCTCAGGGTACATTTGTCTCACTAAAATGCCCCTATACGTCTTAAATGTGTTTAAAAGCAAAATCTCATGAGATTCTGTACCTCGTTGTGGGTAATCGTCAGCGACTATTGCAGGGGAAAAACGTGTCTCAGGGAAATGGAAACCGACAATTCAGACGAGGAGATTGTGTACCAGTATATAATATCAGCAGGATTTGGCCCAAATACCCTATGAGGTACCTGAATCCCACCATGTGAATTCCACTTTAGAGATAGACAACCAGTGAGGAATGAATGGCTGTTTCTACTTCACAAAATCATGCTATTTCAACTGTTTCCGATAAGACATACTCATTTTGTGCCACAGTTATTTGAGATGTGAAGTGTACATGGTGTTTTATCATCATTATTTGTAGCACTTTTCACATGTCCAGTGTTAAATCCACTGTGCACAACATTAGCGACGTTTTTATGGGCGTTGACAGCACTTACTGGAAGTAGTATATTGTCTAAGTGGAACCTCCCCATTATATCACCTGTTCTTCAACGATAAAATAAAACTTTCCTCTCTGTAGACTTTCCTTCACATTTATTATATATTATAGGTCCTACATTCTAGAGATGGAATAAATACTACATTACTTTCTTACCGCATTGCGTGTTAACGACACCGCGCACTAACGCGTCGCCTCGAGTCAATAATGGCCGCCTCCATGACTCAGCTGAACGCCGCCATGATTAACAGTGACGTCACGGCGAGAGTCACGCGAGAAGATGGCGCCGACGAGAGCGACTCCGCGCCGAACAAATGATTATCAGTAACACGGTGAAGTAATGCTAGACGCAGATAATCACTGATAATTGTAGCCTTAGCCGTCAGGGCTGCAGGGTGGCGGGCGTTCCGGCGCTCGGCCCTTGTACGTGGAAATCAGTGGCTGGTATTACTACACCGAGTCATATGGCACGTGTGGTGTCTGAGCGGGCGGTATGATGCGAAAATCGGTTACCTTGCGAAATTCCGCTTTTATCGCCCATGAGCATGCGCAATAATGAATTTCACGATTGGAGAGTGCGGAAATCATCGGGCGCTCCCAGCCTAGTTTGTACCACTCTCCTCCCAGATCTTTCGCAGCACTAGCGCTAACATCGATTTACGTTTCGGCGATAGAGCGATAATAAGAGGAAGCTAGGGTTATGAAAATGGCAAAACCCTTTGCCAGCTAGAGCCTCGTTTGGGTTTGAAGGTTCCGCTCACGAGAATTCTGCTATGTATTCCGAGGCTCCAGAATAGTCCGTGGAATGTGAGCGCAAGAAGGTCTCCACACGCATGCGCGAGTAGAGTGGGCGATAAAAGCGGAATTTCGCAAGGTAACCGATTTTCGCATCACAGCGGATGGCCGGCATGGCCTGTCGTCAGTACGAATATCACAACTCACGAGGGTCATCTCACTTAAAGTCGTCAGATAAAATAGCCTAGAAAAGGCCGGTAGATATGTGTGTAGAGGTTGACGGCTGCTCACTTGTATAACTACTCAGATAGGATTTATATAGAACTGCATCGAGAATCGTATAAATAGACAATACTCCACGAGTTTGGATGGGGCCCAATCGTCATCGAGGCGAAGCCGAGTGACGAAAAGGCACAACCAAACGAGTGGAATATTGTGTATTTCACGATTTGAGTGCGGTTCTCGATTTATCTCACCCCTTTCTATGACATTAAATATCATCGAAATTTCAGAATAATTAGAATATACTTAGCAAATTCATTTGATGTCATCTCAAATTCAGTACGCCACGGCCGTTGCGTAGTATTGTCACTTTACGGGGGTGATCGGTGAGTGTTTTTTTCTAATGTTATTCCTATGGCTAAACTTGTACCACTGGTGAGATAATGTATAGATAGTGCCCGCCAGTAAAGTGCTACCCTATGGATGAGATAGACACATAGGTTGGTAGGGCAATAGTGCAGCTCGGCTGGGCCGCGGTTCCTACTCACAAGCGTAACAGAGTATGCAGATTGAATAAGACTTTATTTAGCATTCACAGCTACAGTCACGGTAAAGCACTATATCTAACAACAAGCGTCAAGTGTCACTGACAACAGGAGAGTTATCAACTAATCAGGGCGAGCGTACCGTCTCAACCACCGAGACAATACATAGACAGTAATCGATGGTTTTGTGGACAGGCGGCCGTAAACCACGAGAGGTTGACGCGTAGTAATACACGAGCGCTAGCGAGTGTATTACGACGTCAACCTCGAGTGGTTTACAGAGCCGCCTGTCCACATAACCATCGTTTGTTGTATTTATTATCCATCTTTTCGAATGATATTAAACCCATTAATTACCATATAAACGGGTATAACAACAGGGACTATTTCTTTGCTCTACAGCACAAAGGGGCTATTTTCCCCGTATACCATGGTTTTGAGGCCTTATACCACAGGTTTGAATCCGTATACCACAGTTATGGTATCTGACAGGTGTTATACAATGGGTCGTGGTTTACTGAATCCCCATACATTTTCAATGGAGTCTTTGTATACGATGGATAATAAAGCAGTCTATAGAACGAGGACCCAAGGTGATCCGTCTCTCAGGAGAGGTCCGGAGCCGACCAGACGACCCACTGAAGAGGCCGCCTTAAAAACAAGGCGGGTCGCGTAATCCAGTACAAACCCGGAGCAGAAGGAGTTTCTTTTCAAATACAGGTATAGCCCAACAGCTATTTACAATAGGCTGCTGGAATTTAGGGAATGCGTAGTGGATTGACGTTGTGAGTCCAGGCGCTTGTATTGGGTTAAATACGAAGAACTCTTTTCCCTAAGGTTACGTTAAAATGATTGGTTGGAATTTATTATGTATAAAACAACCAAGAAAAATGATAGCGCTTTTTGTTTTCCCGTTCGAAAGTGAATCCAATGCATTGATGAACTTTTGTATGCACAAATCGTCTACCAAAATAAAGCACTTTAAAAGATTCGTATGAGATGCGGAGCAGGGGCACTAAATGTAAATAATGTCAAGCCTAATTAGCCCCAATTTTGTCTTCTTGCCACATCGATCAAGTGTTCCTTTGATGTTTCTCTGCAGAAAGTGGATGGGACGGCGTTTTTTAATAGCTCACTTTAGTGTGACCCTTGCTGGTGAAGCAGGTCTTTTTCAGTTATAATTTGATTAAATTCATGTATATTTCACAAAATTTATTCAGGCGTCAGGAGTGTTTTTTAATTAACCCTTTAAGGACGGGTGTCTGCGGCCGAGCTTCCCCCTTAAGAACGGGTGCTGGTGGCACTTTATATCGTTAGTAGACGAGCACCCAGTCTTTAGAACCCATGATTGAAGTGTTTAATCACGTGATACGATATATAATCTTAAATGTTTTATTTCTTTTTAATAGAAATACTAATTATTGTGTTACATATGCATTCTGTTAATATTTTATCAATATTGCTCGAATTATACTCCGCCATTATAAATCTATAAAAACTGACGGACAAGTTACACTGGTCCTGCCATCTGAAGGCGGCGCCTATAGTTAACAACACAGACTGATAGATTCTACACATACATGCCCTTTCATTGGCTAAGTACTAAGGTTATTTCACTTGTGTCTTTCAGGGTCTGTATTACTCTTACTTCAAGACGATGGTGGAGGCGCCCACGTTAACGTCAGGCCTCCACGAGATCATGTACGATAACCGCACCGAGTTCCCGAAGAGCATCAACACGCTCAAGCGCTTCAACCTCTACCCAGAGGTGAGTCACTTAACTCTACCCAGAGGTGAGTCACTTAACTCTACCCAGAGGTGAGTCACTTAACTCTACTCAGAGGTGAGTCACTTAACTCTACTCAGAAGTGAGTCACTTAACTCTACCCAGAGGTGAGTCACTTAACTCTACCCAGAGGTGAGTCACTTAACTCTACCCAGAGGTGAGTCACTTAACTCTACTCAGAAGTGAGTCACTTAACTCTACTCAGAGATGAGTCACATAACTCTGCTCAAAGGTGAGTCACTTAACTCTACTCAGAGATGAGTCACTTAACTCTACTCAGAGTTGAGTCACTTAACTCTGCTCAGAGGTGAGTCACTGAACTCTGCTCAGAGGTGAGTCACTGAACTCTACTCAGAGGTGAGTCACTGAACTCTACCCAGAGATGAGTCACATAACTCTGCTCAGAGATGAGTCAGTTAACTCTGCTCAGAGGTGAGTCACTTAACTCTGCTCAGAAGTGAGTCACTTAACTCTACTCAGAGATGAGTCACTTAACTCTACTCAGAGGTGAGTCACTTAACTCTACTCAGAGGTGAGTCACTTAACTCTACTCAGAGATGAGTCCCTGATCAAACCTAAGAGTCTACCTGCTGAAGTAACTTTTACCTATAGCTGAGTTACTGAAACTACCCTCCAGCTATAGTCCTGAGCGTTTAATATGGGACAAAAAACTAGTTTTTTCTAACTTGAATAAGGGAAATTGCTGTTGTGTCGTGAATAACATCGTTAGAAAGCTAAGACTTGAGCCTATCTATTGACATATATCTCATATACCTGTGTTATGGCTCAGACTTCCTGTCGTAGATTGAACATCGCAAATTGCTAGGTAAAAAACACTAAAGCATGTTACCTTCCTGACTTCACAGTGATTTAATGAAAAATCTATCGCGATGACCCATAGAAATAAATACCTTATCTTCTTAGCTATTTCAAAACAATTAAAATGATACCTATATTGTCAGGCTGTGATAGATATTTCCTGAGATACGGGAGCATTATGACAGATGACAAACACTTCTAACATGCCCTAAAACGTGATTTTCTGATATTATTGCATTTTTAGCATATGGCATAGCTAGAAACGGCCAATGATTACATCTAAATAATATTCAATCTGTGGGGGTTCATCTACACATCACATCATATTTCTTGCTTACTTATAATGTCAGTGATTCAAGCAGAAATATGACCTCAGGCCAAAGTTCTTTGATAAAATGACAGGTGGCACCACAATTTGATAATCTTAGGACTGGAAAGTTCTGTTATCTATTCTTCATGAAGTTCTCTTGATTTCTATCAACTAAGTTTTCGAAAATATTATCTTTTACAAATGCTGCATTTGATTGAACTAGATATTGTGATTTTACACATATTAAACGCTCAGGACTACTAAACTGAAAGGAAATCCTGAATCCATCGCTACTCTGAAAGTTCCTGAACCAATCTGTATCTCAAAAACGGTTATTCTATCAATACCTACCATAAGAAAGCTTGCCCCAAACCATACACTTCCCTGGCAGATCTATGTCACAATATGCGTCTCGTACCATCGGCCCTGCCCCTGCCACCCACTGATCTACTTCACACTGCATCTCCCACCTCCAACCCCCTGCCACCCACTGATCTACTTCATACTGCATCTCCCACCTTCAGTCTGCCCCCTGCCCCCCACTGATCTACTTCACACTGCATCTCCCACCTTCAGCCTGTCCCCTGCCACCCACTGATCTACATCACACTGCATCTCCCACCTTCAGTCTGCCCCCTGCCGCCCACTGATCTACTTCATACTGTTCCTCTCACCTTCAGTCTGTCCCCTGCCACCCACTGATCTACATCACACTGCATCTCCCACCTTCAGCCTGCCCCTGCCACCCACTGATCTACATCACACTGCATCTCCCACCTTCAGTCTGCCCCCTGCCGCCCACTGATCTACTTCATACTGTTCCTCTCACCTTCAGTCTGTCCCCTGCCACCCACTGATCTACATCACACTGCATCTCCCACCTTCAGTCTGTCCCCTGTCACCCACTGATCTACTTCATACTGTTCCTCTCACCTTCAGTCTGTCCCCTGCCACCCACTGATCTACATCACACTGCATCTCCCACCTTCAACCCTCTGCCACCCACTGATCTACTTCACACTGCATCTCCCACCTTCAGCCTGTCCCCTGCCACCCACTGATCTACTTCACACTGCACCTCCCACCTTCAGCCTGCCTCCTGCCACCCACTGATCTATTTCACACTGCATCTCCCACCTTCAGCCTACCCCTGCCACACACTGATCTACTTCACACTGCATCTCCCACCTTCAGCCTGCCCCTGCCACCCACTGATCTACTTCACACTGCATCTCCCACCTTCAGTCTCTCCCCTTCCACTACTGATCTTCTTCACACTGCATCTCCCACCTTCAGCCTGCCCCTGCCACCCACTGATCTACTTCACACTGCATCTCCCACCTTCAGCCCCCCTGCCACCCACTGATCTACTTCACACTGCATCTCCCACCTTCAACCCCCCCTGCCGCCCACTGCGCCGCTCTACTCACACTCCTACGCTGTGCTGAAGCGGGCCGCTCTGTCAAGGCGGGTCGAACATTACATTCCCTTTTTTAACATTTTAAAATGAGATTTATCACCATTTCCCAGAGTAGACCAGAGGCACGAAAGATCGTTGGAAGTAGGCACATCCATCTTGTATGTCGTTATCAGTCTCGTAAAGCCTGAGATTAATATAAAAGAGATGACGAACCGGAAATTAAACTGCGTGATTAATGCACTCGGTGTTGGGCGCATCTGATGCTGTCGTTAGGCGTCTGCCCGCCTAAGAAACGTTACATAGTGCTCGCTAAACAGCGCCGCGTGGGGCGAAGTATATCTGTCTCTTTTAGTAGAAGGAGGCTGCTTAGCGCTACACTCGTGTATGCTTGACATTCAACACCCGGATCCTATGTCAGTGCGGAGTGGAGAAGATATCACAGTATCGGAATGTCTCAATGTAGCTCCCTGCGTTATGAACATCCTTAAGGCGGGGAACCCACTGAGCTCCCGACACACTGCGACACGCGTTACGACACGATACGACACAGCATTCTTCAAACTTCCAACAAAGCGAAAAAAAAGAGATTTAGTTTGGTGCTCTGACAATCTCCAAAACAGAATTTTTCAACTTTCTGACAAGGCTATGATGGGGGAATTTTGATTCGTAGCCATGTCAGAGTGTGTCGCAAGCAATGGGTGCCCAGTTTTATGCTAGTAATTGTGATAGCATCGTGCAATGCTTTGGAAATGAATAAGAAGAGAAATGATGGCTCAATAGAATGTTGTCAAAGGCTACTTTGCCTATAAGATATTTGTGCTACTCTCTTTCCTATATGATATTTGTGTTCAGAATGACAGCTGACGATTTAATCATATTTTTGTGGGTCGACAGAGTGCCACTTCTGGATGTTTACAGGGTAATGCATGTGTGGTTTAACAGAATGATAATTGTTTATTATACACCATTTGTGTAGCTTGATATTTGACCATGGTGTATTGAAAGCATTGATTCCACCGAGCTACCAATCTATACCGAAACCTGCCGTATTGGAGAAATGGCAGGATCATAGAAAAAATGTGAAAAAGAACTTATCAGCATATACTATTTATAATAGACTGCAGCCTGGATATCAACCAACTATCTGAAGAAGGGTGAACTGTATTCAACTGGTTGTTAAATGGAATGATGGCAGAGCAGGGTTTTGTACCATCAAATCTGTGCCCAATTTAAAAAAGCAACAAAATCTTAAAAGATCTGTAAAAGGCTTGTGGTGGAAGGCGCAGTGTGAAGTAAATTCTGACACTGCTCACCATATCCCATAGATTCGCCAAGATTCATACCACCATAGGGTGTTCTTCTGTATATTCCCAAGATACCTTAAACTTTTCGATTAACCCTAATTAGTCCAGTGGCACTTAAAAAAATCATATTTGTGTAGGCTGATGGAATCCCCATAGAGTTGATTAAATGAAATGTCTGTGGGTTGACAGAATGCAGCGGATGTTGTTGACACAAGAGTGCTACTTAACTTCACAAATAATGAGCTATGTACTAAATGGCAATAGTCACTGTGCTTAACCTAAATCAGAGGATTATCAAGACGTGGCAATAACACATCTATGGCAAATAGATGCAAAAATCAAAAGAACAACCCAAATCGGTCGGAGTGATTCCATGATAACGTGTGTGGTTTGAGAGACTGGTATTTGGGCGTTGATGTTTCAGGTGCTGCTGGGGGTGGCCTACAGGACGTACTCCTACGTCACCACCAAGCTGGCCATTCAGACGAAGCAGTGCTGGCGCGTCGACAGGGGCGAGAACATGTCGCCCGTCCTCAGTTGTATTGGTGCGTACTGCTGGTTTCACCCCCGTGTGTTTCTCCATAGGCTTAACGTTAGAAACTCATATTCCACATCCGTGATGGTAGTGTACCCAATATCCAATGGCTAGTTGGATGAGTTATTTCATAGATCAATAATGTTCCTGATCATATATATGCGCATATGTATTGCTATTGTTATATTTCTCAATTATACGATTTCATATTCCCCTGCATTTCACAAGACTGCCTTTGTAAAAGTTCGTCTTCTGGAACCTCTCCCTCAAATGTAAGACCTAACTACATGACTTCTCTGTTTCAGGTCTTGGCGAGATGCCCTATTTCTACATAGAGAGTGTTTTTCTTCTGAATGGTATCAACATGTCCATTTTCTTCCTCTTTGGAACGTTTCTCAGGTAATTATATTAGATCTAAGGAAATATGTGATCTATATATCTCAGCAGAAATGTAGGTTTAAGATAAGGTCGCCTTTTTTATATTTCTTTATTGAGATCTCATTTTAAGTACACCCAACCATCATGATCCATCAATGTCGGCCGTCGTACAATATATTGATTTGACAAAATTTTACATTATTTGATATCTGGCTTCTTTATAGATGCATATGAATAACCTCGGCATTAAGGGGGATGCTTTCCTCTCTGTGCTATGTAGCCTTAAGATAGATGCTGGAGAGAATGAAAATTTCACAAAATATCTCCATATTGACATGAACACTTCTAAAGGGGAATTCCGACAGAGTACAAAGGACCATTTGATGCAGTAAATGATTTTTAGATTCTGCCTGTGTCATTATTAGATTCATTCCTGTAAATGATGTCTTGTTATTAAAGCTGTAGGAGAGTGTTGTGACTGTGCAGTGAGAGGACTCCATCAGTGCATGTCATTCTTACAGCTACCTTGATGCTGTGTTTCATTCAGTGACGGGGGATGGTGGTAAAGAGCACTGACCTCGTAATCCCAAAGTTGTGGGTCCTTGTGGGTTCGAGTCTTGCAGTCACTTTTACCTTTACCCCCCGCAGTGGTAGACTTACTGCAAAGGCCAGTCTTTCTCATACCATGCCTTTGTGGTGTGCAGCCACCTTTCTCCATTCTCGGTAAATGTATAGGGAGGGAACTGATAGTGTAAAAGCCAGCAAGAAAAGATGAACCTTGAGCTAGTTCCTTATACCCTCAGGGCCTTCTCTGACAAACAAACCAGACCAATACACAAAAGCTTTACGTTGGATATATATGTATTTATTTTATGTGAAGTGAATGTAGGATAAATAAATGCCGATGCAATACCATTATGGACTGCTCAACCTTACCTCAGCAAGAAAAGCTGAACCTTGAGCTAGTTCCTTATACCTGCCCCACCTTACCATCCGTTTAGTTTACGAGACAAAACCTTTCATTGTTTATAGAATATTTGAAAACATTGAAAAGAATTGAATGATATAAGTCTACGAAAGTGAAAAGCTTAAATCAGTGATAGTCTCTTTATACCTCAGGATCCCCTCGGACATTAAACCACAAACAAACAATACCTCATACGTCAACCTCTCTGCTAAATATAGTCACCTTGGGAAACGTAGTTCGGCAAATGGTGCTACACGAATATGTGGATGGTCCTAGCCGTGTATTCACCAGTGTCCTCACAGTGCGCGCCTCTAATTGGATCTGTCAGATCGCTGAGTGTAACAGACGTCCCGGGAAACCCAACACGCTCCCCTTTTTATCTGCTAGCTCCCATTACCAGCTGAGTTTATCAGAGACTTGTTAATTAGATTGAAACGTGATCGGCCACCATTGTAATCAGGGCCGCTTCTACACACCTGCGGGCCTCCAGACCTCTCAAACCGACTCTCCACGCCAATAAGAAAAGCAGTTTCATCTTTACTAGCTAAGATTTGAAGTTGTACGTCTACTGTTTTCTTTCTAGTTGTACTTCATCATTTCCCACACTCGTCCTCATGCTTAATCTACATTTAGAATGATAGTGGGTTTTTTGTCTATTTTACCATGAATTATAGTGAGTCTTGAAAAACGTTTCCATGACCAGACCACCATTTAAACTAACAGCAGTTTTCTACCACACCACACTCAACAACAACCAGATTGGGGTGGCCTTTGACCAAAATAAAAATGCTTATCAAACAGTTAAATAAAGTTGACAATGATATAATTTAGACACATAAGAGTGACCTTCCATATTGTCCATGTGACAAATAAAGGTCCATATAAGTTGCTCTGTTTGAATATTATTGCGTGTGGATTGACTAAGAATTGATATGCTGTTATAATTGAAGTATACGTAGTGATTATGATGTTGATTTGGATGTGTTAATGAAATCTCATTGTAACTCTGTTCACAGTGGCAGCATACTTGGCGGCTGTTTGGCCGTAGCTTCCTTCTTCTTCAATCATGGAGAGGTGAGTTGATTCCTGCTCAGAGATGGCAGTTTTTTCTATTTTCTAAGGAAAACCTTGTTTTCAATTTCAGTATATATATTGTTGTTCTTGTGTAAAACCGAGAGATAATAAATTGGGACTCTTTCACACCAATAGTGGCTCAACCAACCCAAATGCCCCAGCCTCATTTCATAGCAAATGCCGATGTGCTTTCCATGTTGTCTCAGTCTCTCTGAGACAGTAACTTCCATATGAAATATATTTCGTCCCTTTTTTAATGACCGCAACTGACATCCCTGCGCTTCTACATATTATTTTATTGTTCAATAAATGTGATTGTTGTCTGAACATAAAACTCCAGTTACTTACGGATTACTATTGGCTTTCTTGGAAAAGAAAATGCAGACTACTTTGAGGTTGGTTGTAAGAGGAGGCTGTTGGCCTGAGCGGGCTGGTTACTTGGTGGGAGTCTGCTGTATACGTTGTTATTATCCATCGTATACAAAGTGACCATTGGGTCAGATACCGTAACCATTCTCTGCGGATAAAAATACAGTGTATACGGCCTTATAGCCCTTGTATACAAGAGAATAGTCCCGTTGTGCTATAGGGCATCGAGAAGATGGATACTTAATATATCAAACGATGGTTTTGTAGACAGGCGGCTCTGTAGACAACTCAAGGTTGATGTCGTAATACACTCGCTGACACTCGTGTATTACAACGCTGCAACCTCTCGTGGTTTACGATCGCCTGTCTACAAAAGCATACATTATCATCTCTCTTTATACAGCACCATGTATTGGATAACCTGCATTTCAATTTCAAGTACACTTTAGAATATGGCAGTATTTGATTGCATGTTGAATTGTTCTACGTTATTCCGGTCATACTTTGCTGGTTGTGGGCGTTAGGCTCCGTGCATTACATAGTCACGGGGCATGGCGGGCGTAGATACGCAGCGCATGGATATATACTCAATTAAGATGGATTACAACGGCACCTTCCCTGAATGGGAATGAGGAGGCAGATCACCAAGTTGTCTCCCGTGCATATCACAAATCCAAATCTGATTTACACGCGACATTTCGATTTAGAGAAGTAGGAAAACTGACCGGACGTTTAATCTGATACTTGTTACTCGCACTCGGATTAAACGCCCGATCTGTTTTCCCTTTATTATGCACCTTGAAATATTTTAAATCCACAAGAAATTACCTTTAAGTTCCATTCGAAATCCAATCTGGCTACGCAGAGCTGGGTTTCATCACATTCTCCAAGCGGAGCATAGGGCTGCTATGAACCTTTGATCAAAAGGAATACGTGTATGGAGAGTGAAGATGACTTCCTCGGGCGTATTCCACTTCCAGATTAATATGGTAATTTATCCTACCCCGCATATAAATATCCATAGACTTAACATGATGGGCCTGTATGCCACGGTTATGCCATAAAATATTTATATGCCACTGGTGACATATGAAGTTAAAAACATATGACAGGGTAGGATAAAATCTAAACATCACTCAATTTCATATAATTGTTTGCATGCCATTCATTGTCTTCTGCTACAGATATCACTCAGCTCCGCTTCGTGATATCATTCCGCGAAGACAACTCATGCCATGTAAACAATCATATGACATTTCGTGATGTTTCATGATAGTGGGAAAGACGTCGTGATCGCTTGAGCTACTGCTGTTATGTGACTAGATCCTCTTTGCTGTCGTGTTCAGACTGAGGAAAAAATGTTAATGTTCTTTGTCAACCCGGTCCCTATTGGTCCTGTGTGGTCACATGTACCAAGTCCTGCATTCTTATTGGTCCTGACTATGAACAAAGAGAGGCGGGAAAGGCTGTCAGCCAATCAAAAGTGTCCTCTCTCTAGTCAATGGATCCAGGTAGCTGGTTGCCAGTAGGCAACAGTCTGTTTTTACACCTGGTGGCCGTTTGGGAAGTGTGTTTGTTTCCCACTAGATGGCATCTTAGTTTCAGATACTTAGATCTAGTTAGCAGGGGGTAAACAAATTTTTTTAAATAAAGAACCAGCCACACACCTCCATGAGGAAGAGACCGGGGACTTATTTGGAAAACTTTTTTCCACACATGTTTCATGATAGTACTCACCGTGGTGGGTGAGAGTGACAGTGCCACCAGAGTCAAGTTAGGCTACTAAAAAAAACCTTGTTTCTCATCACCGCGCGCATCAGAAAAAAACTATTTTTGAAGATTTTTCTTTTTTAATAAAAAAGATGAACCTTGATAGAATTCATGAAAGGTATGTGTATTTAGTATCAAATTAAAGCTCCTGATGTCAGGGATGCATTCAACGTGTAACTAGTAAACATCTGAAAAGCTCATGTAAGCAGACACTTTGGCCTTGAACGGAGGGTGACCGCTTACGCGGGGTTTTACTGTATGTCTAAAGCCCATTTTATGACACTTCAAAGGCCATCTTTGATCCAGCAAAAAAAGGGGGTGGGGAAATGCGCCCTCGTCATATTTTTCATGGCTTGGTGATGAGAAACAAGTTGAGTTTTTTAGTGGCCTTACTGTCAGTTTTGGCAAATAATAACCAATCTAAGGTATATTATAATAAAAAAAAACCATAGGAATGACGCCATTACACACTTTTAATACAAACGTTCAGAACTTGTTCTGAACCTTGTCATCGGCTACACCTCAATAAGTATGTGAGTATTGGTGTCATGACTATGTTTTTACTTGTTATCTGCGAGCGGAAAAGGTAAATACAATATAGACTGGTTTCAGCTGAAAGCAGTCATATGGTTTTCAGTGTTGATTCTGTGCAATATCCTTGTATGCACTCATATATCCATGAATCAACTCCTCAGACCATACGGCCGCTTTTATCATCCACCTAATACAAAGTGTCCATAGAAAACACAGAGGGAGTGTGTATCATCATACCCAGAGCATACAGATATGTTGTATGGGCCGGGTTCCTATAAAGGGGGCATACGGAAAGAGAGTGCCTACTGAAAAATGCGTAGCTAAAATGAGCTTATATCGGTACATCACTTGTCAGGAAAAGGTGGATAACAAATACAATATAAAACAATGTCTACCCTGGACGCCCCCCCCCCTAGTCAAAAAGCAGTTACATTCCCACAAGAAATCAACTGTATTATGACTTAAAAGAAGAAATAAATAGTACACAATGAATACAATAGAGACTGGTTTCAAATATAAGCGGTTGAATCATGAACCATTCCATATTGCGTATATATCTGAAACCAGTCCATATTGCGTATATATATTCATGGAACATAATAAACTCCATTGCATTGCCTGTAGGAGTGCGTGCAGATCCATGTAGGACTGGGACTGTTCTGTGTGTATCGATCATCTACTAAGACTCACAGAGTAAGGAGACCCTCCACGGCACCCCGAGCGGCGGACAAGTGGGCTCCTTACACGACGCCCGCCGTTTGAGGTCCTCCCCATCCATGGATAAAGTTACGCCACAAGGGGAGAGCACTTGGGGAGGAGGAGACACATCAGTTGATGGTTTATCAGGCGCGCTGAGGGGCGGTACAAAGCGGCGTGCCCAGCAGGCAGGTAGCGCTGTGTGCGGTACAAAGCAACATTCCTGGCAGGCAGGTAGCACGCTGTGTGCGGTACAAAGCGGCGTGCTCGACAGGCAGGTAGCGCGCTGAGGGGTGGTACAAAGCAGCATGCCCAGCAGTCAGGTAACGCGCTGTGTACGGTATAAAGCGACGTGCCCAGCAGGCAGGTAGCACGCTGTGTGCGGTACAAAGCGGCGTGCCCGACAGGCAGGTAGCGCGCTGAGGGGTGGTACAAAGCAGCATGCCCGGCAGTCAGGTAACGCGCTGTGTACGGTATAAAGCGACGTGCCCAGCAGGCAGGTAGCACGCTGTGTGCGGTACAAAGCGGCGTGCCTGGCAGGCAGGTAGCACGCTGTGTGCGGTACAAAGCGGCGTGCCAGGCAGGCAGGTAGCGTGCTGAGGGGCGGTACAGAGCGCATGCCCAGCAGGCAGGTAGTGTGCTGAGGGGCGGTACAAAGTGATGTGCCCGGCAGGCAGGTAGCACGCTGTGTGTGGTACAAAGCGGCGTGCCCGGCAGGCAGGTATCATGCTGAGGGGCGGTATAAAGCGACGTGCCCGGCAGCGAGGTAGCACGCTATGTGTGGTACAACGCAGCGTGCCCGGCAGGCAGGTAGCATGCTGAGGGGCGGTACAAAGTGGTGTGCCAAGCAGGCAGGTAGCGTGCTGTGTGTGGTACAAAGCGGCATGCCCAGAAGGCAGGTAGCACGCTGAGGGGCGGTACAAAACGGCGTGCCCGGCAGGCAGGTAGCGCGCTGTGTGTGGTACAAAGCGGCATGCCTGGCAGACAGGTATCACGCTGAGGGGCGGTACAAAGCGGCGTGCCTGGCAGGCAGGTAGCGTGTTGAGGGGCGGTACAGAGCGTGTGCCCGGCAGGCAGGTAGTGTGCTGAGGGGCGGTACAAAGTGATGTGCTGGGCAGGCAGGTAGCGCGCTGTGTGTTGTACAAAGCGGCATGCCTGGCAGACAGGTATCCACTGAGGGGCGGTACAAAGCGGCGTGCCCGGCAGGCAGGTAGTGCGCTGAGGGGCGGTACAAAGTGGCACGCCCAGCAGGCAGGTAGCACGCTATGTGTGGTACAGAGCCGCATGCCCGGCAGGCAGGTAGGGCGCTGTGTGCGGTACAAAGCGACGTGCCCGACAGGCAGGTAGCGCGCTGAGGGGCGGTACAGAGCCGCATGCCCGGCAGGCAGGTAGCACGTTGAGCCGCGCGGTAAAACCTGCCCCGCTTTGATCCCCGCACCCTGGAGAACCCCGCCTGGAGCCCGCAGGTGGTGGAGCAGGGCGGACAGGGGGCTCTGTGGGTTAAATAACTTTATTATTCACCTAATACAAAGTGTCAGTGAAAGACACATAGGGAGTGTATATCACCATACACGGAGCATACAGATATATCCACCTAATACAAAGTGTCCGTAGAAAACACATGGGGAGTGTGTATCATCATACCTCGCACATACAGATATATCCACCTAATACAAAGTGTCCATAGAAAACACATAGAGAGGGTGTATCCCATACCCGGAGCATGTAGATATGCTGTATGCTCCGGGCTTCAAAAACCGGGGGAAAGAATACCAGGGGTGATATAAATTTCCATCTCTTCTTGATAACTGTTCCCGATGACGATCGGTAGACATTACACGAGTGTTAGCGAGTGTATTAGGACATTAACCTCGAGTGGTTTATAGAGCTACCTATCCACAAAACCGGGCAGGCGGAAACTCAGCCATTTCCTGCGGTAAGCAAGACGCAAATGCTGGGTTTCAGACGGGTAGACGGCAGATGTATAAGGAATGGATTCCGCTGTGGTTCTAAGAAGAACTCCAGATGGTTTGAGGCGGAGGGAATAAGGCAAGGATCAGACGGAGGATCTGATGGCGGAGTAGGCCCGGATTTCACCGGAGGAGCGGCCGGGGTGAAAGCTCAGCCGGAAGGACTTAACCACAGAGGGATGAGAGGGTCTTCAGAAGACCAGGGGCTGGGTGCTCGCAGACCGGGGGCGGCCTGCAGGCTAACAGTGTCACCATCTACAAGGGACGAGGAGACAACGGGCTTTACGGCGCCGCCAAAACTCTCCAATCAAAGCGGGCGACACAAAAGGACTTGAGCCTGACAGAGGCGGGTGACGGGTCAACAAGCAGACATCAAAGTGCACCACACGGGAGGGTCTTTGTGGTGGGCGATATCAACTCTCCAGCAGTCTATTAAGAAGAACTGCATCAACACCCATAGTCACTGAACATATGAGTTTTGGCTACAGAGTAATTTCTACAGGTAAAGCCGAGTGAGATTATGTAGCAAACCAAAGTGAATGGCATTTTTTTCAGTGGCTATGGATCAAATGCAGTTCAGATTTTATCTCACCCCAATCACTGACTTATTTACTAACATTTGTGACATCATCCCCCAGTGAGTGTAGTTTACAATACTGCATGGGCGTTGAATACGAGTTTCCAATTCTAAGTCAATGGGGGGAAATACCAGAAGGAAGATAAACCAAGTTATCTTTACCCAATGTATGTAGTTTGTATTGCAGTGGAATGTTCCAATACATGAACGAATTCTAATTCAATTCCTCCTTTTGTATTTCAATCATGCATTATTGATTTCAAAGGAAGAACGAATCTGATGGAAATCATAGAAAGCATATAAGTAGTAATGTGGTATGTTCCTGTGCACTGCAGAACATTGTAAGACTAGGTTTACTACATCAAAGCCAGAGGTCGACTCGAGGGCTCCGTTTGATGTCTCTTAATCCACAGGTTCAGAGAAATGTCTTTCCTTAGGGTCCTGTACTCTGTAATCCCACCTTTCTAGCCACACCCACCTCTGACTGACCACGTTCACTTTGCACGCCCAAATCCCCCTTCACGTGTCAGGCCCAACTAATGTTTAACATCATCTTTGGTGAAAACCTTGCATTGACTGTCACTGTTCATGGACTCCACCCATCCAGGATTGGCCACCATGTGTTGTCCCTATAGACCACACCCATTCGTGATTGCCACACCCATCCAGGATTGACCACACCCACTTCGTGATTGACCACACCCACCCCAATTGCCTCATCCATAGACCACACTCATTCGTGATTGCCCCGCCCATCTTTGATTGACCACGCCAACTACAATTGCCTCATCCATACACCACACGCATTCATAATTGCCACGCCTGTGCTTGATCATTGACCACACCCTCTACAATTGCCTCCTCCATAGACCACGCCCATCCTGGATTGCCACGCCCATCCTGGATTGCCACGCCCATCCTGGATTGACCAAATCCATCCCTGACTGACTACACCTCTGTCTGATCATTGGCCACGCCCATCCCGGATTGACCACCCCGCCCCTAACTGACCACGCCCATCCTTATCCACGCCTCCTCAGCCCTCGAGGCCCGGCCCCCAGTAGCAGAACGGACGGGGTGTACGGGAATGGATGGTATACGGCGAAGTGATACCGTGCAAGTTCGGTACCGGTGAATTCCATACCGCTGTGGTCCCGGGTCCGTCCGTCCGGGTTAGGGCAGGGTAAGGGTTAGGGGTAGGACAGGGTTAGGGTTAGGGGTAGGACAGGGTTAGGGTTAGGGGTAGGACAGGGTTAGGGCTAGGGGTAGGACAGGGTTAGGGTTAGGGGTAGGACAGGGTTAGGGTTAGGGGTAGGACAGGGTTAGGGTTAGGGTAAGGGTAGGTTTAGGGGTAGTCATGGTGGAGTGAATGCGAGATGACGTCATCTGCTATTGGCCAATCAGCGGCCAGGATATTAGAGAGAAGACATAAATATCAACATGGAGATTTAAATGCTTGATCCAGTTTAAATTGCATAGTAATTAACAAGGCAAAGCCGCATGTATTACGTAGCGATTCAAATGAGATGAGGATCGAGCTCTGACCGTAAACTTGAATAGATTTCTGAATTTATTCCATCCTTCATATTGATTAATTGGCTAACCTTTGTGACATAATCCCCCATTGAGTATTTTTCTGAACACTTACCGGGTGTTGGATACGAGTTCCCAATGTTAAGTCTATGGGGAAAAATACCAGGGGTGAGATGAAAGTATGTGAATCACGGGAGAGATGAATGGTCAGACGGAACTGCCAGCATGGTAAAGCGATGTGCAACAAGGGAGAAGTGGGGATATGGATCGAGTGAAGACAGCGAGGACGTGAAGAGAACGGGAGAGCATCGTGAAAGACACGACGTGGGGAGATGAGAGGAAGCGGACCGGGATGTGTTTCGTGTGAGATGAACCATCTCTCTGTGACGTCCTGTGAGGCGGGCCCGGCATATACCGCAGACGACAGGTGAACAAAGACTAACTCACAGTCCCGCCACGACATGGAGAAACGTCCGACTCGCAGCACCCCTTGTTGTGGTGGCGGTGGTGGTGGTGGGGAGAGGCGGGGCTTTAAAAGGCACCTGGGGTAACTCTAAGTGGTCTCTGCGCAGTCAGAAGCACAGAGACGGAAACTCGGCCTGTGAGCGGCAGAGCGGGGCTCTCTGAAAACACTTAGCGGGCTGGGCCGTACCCGGCGCCATCTTAGATGTGGGCATTGTTGCCAAGGGCACCAGCAGACCAGACGTCTCAGATGTGACGTCAGACATTCGGTGTTACTTACGCAGGCGCCACCAGGTGGAGACACATGCGCCCTGCCTCAGGCGGTGAAAGGGCGAACTAATGGAGGACAGCGTCATAGAGGCGTCACGACGACCGACGTCTAGTTGACGTCATAGCGACGGATCAGGGAAGTTCAGGGAAATCCCTCAAATCAGGGTTTTTATAAAACACAGAAATATTCACCTCATTATTTAAAAGCCTCAATAAAAACTGTGTATGTCAATCCCATATTGTTTCAGAAACACCAAGAACCTGGTTCGCTGCAAATGTGGGCATTATTGCTTCCTTGATTTTCTGGGTTTTCACTGACAAGGTGCCCATAGATGATACATAGATGACATTCCCTGAAATCCCTGAAACCCTTGCACAATTACGATACAAACCACCTTGAATGTATAGCTTACACCAGGAACCAGCTTCATACTACAATCTCCCATGCACATATTTGGTTAACATGGACAGGAGGGCTCTGCTTGGAGAGCATAGACTGTACCAGTCCTACTCACACGGGGACACATTTTTCATTGTTTTTGAGTTGCCATTAAGCTTGTTCATTGTAGTCTGTGGGAGAGGGAGTCTGACCCAGCAAATAACTTCAGGGATTTTCTTCAAGGGCTGCAGACTTCCCTGGACGGATACGTCATAATACGACGCCTTCTACAACATCTATCCCGTTTTCTGGGAATGCTGCGTCCTCCCTGTCTGGTTCTCAGACAGAGACCTATGAATGGAGTAGTACCTGAAAAGAGGCATTGTATTCTGGTACCGGTTTACAAATGACTCTTCTTCCAGATATAACAATCTGTGGAAATATCAGGGCTGTCTATAGTTAGCTCAGTGGTTAAGGTACTGGACCGAGGTTGTAAGACTTTGTGGGTTTGAGCCATTCTTCTCCGTCACCCCTAGCAGTGGTACATTTACTGCTATATCAAAGGCCAGTCCTTCTCATGCCATGTCTAGGTGGTGTGGGAAGTAAAAGAACTCTCACCTTGGTAAACTTGTAGGGGTGAGATTTCTACCTAAGTTCATCTCATAGATCCGTTTACCATCAAACGCAAAGTGAGCCAAATAGAACATATTGGACGTTGACAACAACAACAACAACAACAACAACAACAACAACAACAACAACAACAACAAACAAACAACAACAACAACAACCAAACAAATTCATTTTATATTTATTCTACTCTCTGCGCCCAAGGAGGCGAACTCTTTATAATGGGGATGTAGTGTGTTAAAGGTCATGACCAGCACGGTCAGGGTTAGATAGGTATTATTATATACCCAAGACATACATACTGTAAATTTATACGCACCGCTTCGCCATATAACGCAAAGGTACCGGAGGGAACAGGGTTCCATAGGGCAAAATATGGAACACCATTCCGTACGCATAGACTAAAACATTAGTTGTTTGGCCAGATTACTGTAAGATTCTATCAATGTCGGGTATATAAAAAATATAGAACGACCTGACCATGCTGCACAAGCTAAAAAGAAATTCGATAGAAATCTCCTATTTGCGCGGAACTTGGCTACACGCCTCATTTCATACATTATCTCACGCCGGTATTTTTCTCCATAGGCTTAACATTGGGAACTTATACTCCATGGCCATGAAGGTATCTGATACTCAATTGCTTATTGGATAAATTATTCTAATGATTTATGATGTTCCTAATTATGTATACGGGGTGAGATAAAATCAGAAACCCACTCAATGAAAATACCTTGGTCCGCACTCCACCTCGTTTGACCGTTATATGATTCACTCAGCTTCGCTTTGTAAATTACTCTGTGATCAAACTCGGTGGAGTACAGACCAAGTTATTCTCATCTCGTGAGTTTCCTTCTAAGACCGCAATTCCTATCTCGTCTTGTAGGTCGTACAGCATGGTCAGGTCGTTCTATATTCAAGTATGATTTTTGTCAGCAGCCCCCCTCCCCCCCACCACACCCCACCTAATGCCGAGCGACCCTGGAGAAGTGGTCAGAGAAGCTCCCCGTGACGCGCCTCCCTCAGGACGTGTACCTATACATAGAGTCTAGTGTATTTGTCCTTGGAGAGGATGAAGTAGTCTAAATGAAAATAGAGCGCTGATGAGGCTAGTTATCATGGCCGGCCACCCTCACTGCCCTTTCTGTATTCATCCATCCAGGTCGGGGCTCCCGCTATCTGCGCTACGCCTCAGCCCTGCCACGTATCCATCTCCCGCCACTCCCGTCCCCGCCCACCCGCCCGCCTCGGCCGTGTCTCCACCTGTACCTCGGTATCACGGATGGCAGCTGGACTATATTCCAAGAAAATCCTTGTGTTAATTTTCAGTGTATCCTTCTCTTTTTCCCTGTATACTAGAAAGAGGAAATATATTTGGCTTCGTTTACACCAATAGATAGTGGTTCAAACCACCCCGCATACACCAGCCCCATTCCATGGAGAATAACGTAGTTGACGACGTAATAATCTTGCTGTCGCTCGGATATTACTACGCATCAACTACTCGGAGATTACGACCACTCGCCCGCAAAACCAGTCGTTAATGTGTATATTATGAAAAGACGTCACGAGTTTGAGTCTGAGTTTATTTATGCCACGCATTTTGTTGGCTCCATAATTTCACGAATCGAAGACGAGTGACATTACGGAGCCCCCAAAATGAGTGGCATAAATAAGCTCAAACTCAAACGAGTGGCGTCTAGATTTTATCCTACCCCGTTTCCATATTTTTTCAGTATCAGAAAGTAGTGGCATAAACAACACTTTATGTCAAACCCTTGACATAAACAAATCCCATGTTAAGCCTATGGCATTTTCTATTAGGGGTAGGATAAATGCCTCTCGCCGTGTCTCCTATGTATACTGCCCGCTCCTACCCATGTCGTATTCATGGCCGTACAACACCTATGGGGTATGGGGTATGTACATGGCGTACGGGGTATGTACGGGGGCGAAACCCAACGAAACCTCCAGAAACAAAGGTAGAAAATGGCAATTTTGATGTCTATAATTATACTAAAACAGGTGTAGTGTGTCTGTACGTGATAAATACTTGGTAAAGTGAACCAGCGAAAGGTTGATTCATTTCCGTTGGTTAAGACAACCAATGGCAACCGCTGTGACATCTCAGCCCGTAGACTAATGCCAGCAAGTGTACACCCGAAGACCAGCGCCATTTCATTCCTGTTAACTGTCTGTTCTACTCGCATTCTAACAGGAAATAAAGCTGATATATTACCGGCAGGTGAAGTATTGGTATGTCGTCGTGATGAGCCACTTACATTTAATATTCATAGGCAGTACCAGGCAGTCTGTCTTCATTCTCGTCCATTGGGAATTCGCCTTCATTTAGATAGAATACAGTGATAAGAGAAAACGTGTTCACTGAGCCAGTGGGGATGGTCGTCCGAGGTCTTTTTGCCATAAATACGGCCCGACTCCGCACAAAACAGTCATCCCCATAGCCACTGAGTTTTGATTGCGGAGTAATCTCAGGGGACAAAGCCGCGTAAGAAAATATAGCAAAACGAACGGTATTTGCAGTGCCTATGGATCAAGTGCGGTTCAGATTTTATCTCAGCCCTATCAAGGACTGATCGTTTAACGTTTGTGACATCACACATTGAATAATTCTTTATAATACTACATGGGCGTTGAGTACGAGTTCCCGTGTTAAGTCATACACGGTGTTTACACTAGACGATTCTGGTCGGCGATTCATTTTGCATCTCCTGACGACTTTTAGCAGTAAAATGATAGAAATCGTCTAGTGTAAACGCCAGGCGTGTGGCGACTGTAGCTCGTCTGATTATATCACATTACACAATTTAGCACGACTTCAGGACTATGGGACGCGCTCTGACGCCCGCCACTATTTCAAGCTGCCTTGAATTAGTCGTCTACAGGGGCGGCGATTCTGTGAAAACTTATAGTCGTCAGTGTAAACGCATGGTATATTCCGAGATCGACGACTTTTGCGATGGACATTGCCACCACCTGACTACTATTGGCTACAGTCGCCACGTATCTAGTCGTCTAGTGTAAACGCCAGGTAAGGGGGGACATAGCGGGGTGAGATAAACCCACACCAAATCCTGTTAATTGTGTCTGACATGCCGTGTGGCGGTCGTGGCCGGGTCCGGGGCTGTGTGTGATGATGAGAAGGACTCCCCCGGACTCCTCACATCTCCGGAACCGGACCCGGATGACCCGGACGTACACCGAGTGACCGCTCAGAGGTCATCTGTGTCTGACCCCGTCACCTCGCAACGGGCGACGTCTTTACGTGGTGCACGACCCCGTAATCATCTGAGAAGCCGCTCACTGCTTTATAAGAACTGTAGATGCAGGAATGTCAGAGTTCAGGGAATCCCCGAACTCAGGGAGTTTTATGAAACACGAATGTTGTAATAAGTATTTCAAACCTTCATAGAATCCTGTGTTTGCCAAGTATTGTGAGTTTGGAATGAGCGTCAGGTGTAAACATGCTAAGTACCGATTATACAGGCCTTTATACACTGCTTTAGGTTGTGTGTGGTACTGCTATAACCTCGTTTACATTATCCGACTATTTGGCACTGATGTACAGTCGGAAACCATCGATAGACTTTTTGGGTATACCTACGCCAGATCGGTGAATAGAAACGAGCCTTGCAGACAATACTCACTGATTAATTTTGTCTGGATTATGTAACGATGTCACTACCGATGGATTTCCTCGCCGACATAGACTTTTAGGGTACCTAAAAGAATCTCTACCGCTTTTGTCGGCCAATGGAAACGAGGTTTATGAGGTTTTATATAGCGAGAGTAATGAAAATAATGGAAGACAGTCAATTTAGCACACATAAACCTCGTTCTTTTTGGCCGACGAAAGTGGGACCGACCTTTTGAGTTACCCTAAATGTCTGTCGGTTGTGCCATTGATTGTACGTCGGTATCAAAACATGGGTAAGGGGGCATTGGATGCACTGCTTCTACTGCCTTTTCCAGGATTCCGTCTTCACATTAGATTCTGTTTGTCTGTGAGAAAGTACGTCAGTGGTGGCCTTATTACATAGTCCATGCCAATTAACTCATGAACAGTCTCTTCAAGCCTCTTATCCATTCACCGATCTTGCGTCGGTTTACCAAAAAATCGATCAGGATTTCCAGACTACAGATCGGTACCGAATAATCGGCCAATTGAAACGGGCTTATATAATGTTTGTTAAACTAGACTATCTTGAGCATGACCTTGAGAATGATGTTGAAGGTTGTAGTGTCACCGTTTCTGTACGCCGCGCTTCCCTGGCTCAGCGCACCAGGTGTGGCCTTGGACTCACTCCAGCTACAGCTTTAATAAGGTTGAACTTTTATCATCCTCACACAGATAAGTGACTGTGCATTGGCAGTGTCTTTAATTGGTAGCTCTCAGTGCGAGCTCTACTTTCGTATCGGAACCTATGGTGTGAAGTTACAGATTTAAATTGTATAGCTGGACTAGTAATAATAGAAAACGTGGTTACTGAGCTCGAAGTCCGACCATAAATACGTCTCTACGCCGCATACTGGTGCTCGTTCACTACGAGTCAGCCCGAACGTTATTCATACTGTACCCCTAGCAGCGGGGCGTATTTCATAGCTGTTCGGCTATAGGTGTATAATAATGATAGAAGACCTAGTAAGTGAGCCGGTAGCGATTGCTGTTCAGGGTATTTTGTCTGATTTGGCTTGATGATGTGACCAGCTTATAAATCAGGCGATCTGACCCGGCAATGCCAAGTAAAACTCCTGTATAGATTTGAACTTGGAATCCCCCTCAACCAATCTGAGGCATTCAATCTCAACGTTTTAGCAGGATGAAGGATATGGTATGAGAAGGACTGGTCTTTGCAGTAAGTCTAACACTGCTGGAGATGAAGGAGAAAGGTGGCGGCAGTGGGACTCGAACCCCGAAAGTCCCACAACCTTGCGATTACGAATCCAGTGCCCATAACCACTGAACTAACTCCCCACCCCTATTAATAATGCATGCTTCAACTAACGACCTTACCTGTATATAAAGAACCGTATCGTCCACATATAATATACATTGTTCATTCGCGGAATGATATCCACCAGGCAATTACCATTAGAAAAAGATATAGTGTAGGCCCAAGGATGGAGCCTTGGGGGACACCTTCTTGACTCGCCTCCACCTGGCCCGCTATCAGTAACACTGTGCATATGTCAGGACCTTGTTTGGCCGCTACACCCAGGAGTAGGCTTTAAGAGGGGGTGGGGCGCCCGCAGTGAGACTCCGCGCCTGACATTTACCTCCGCACAAACAGGCACGGCCTGCCCTTAACCTCAGGTCTACCTTGGCATTTACTTTGAAAGACAGCTCTAAGGGTGGAGATAGCTGCAGCGGGCTTCACTCTGTGTGGTATATTTATAGCAGGGAGCTGCTCAGCCTTTACACAGGGAGCGGAGTGAGCGACTCGTGTCCTAAGTAGTTACCGTGATTAAAGTTTTACACCGAGTCCGCTGACAGCGCATCGACAGGGAACTCCTGTTTCACATCTACATATAGAAACCTTTCAGCTGCTTACCCTGTCAAGGCTGGTTTGTCAATGTACCTTTTCTTTCTCCTCTTTCACTCAAGCTCTTCCTATCTCTGTGCCCTTCTACTGTCATCGTATCCTGCCTTTCTTATACTAGCCTTGTAAATGAAGTATAAACCCAGGGAGGGAGGGATTAACCATAGACAATACCAGAGCAAACAGCCTCCACTACAGACCAAAGCAGGAGGGGAGCGGTGACCTATTGTGTATCTCTACCTACAGATGTTAGAGAACAATGTGATGTTGAAATAAATAAATCCATTAAGTAACAATCAGCCATGCCGTCCTGACCCTTCTATACTACGCCGGAATCCTCGTTTTACAGCCTTACCTCAATCTTCCTCTCCTTCTCTTCCGTTGCATTTTTGTCTCCCTATCTCTCTTGGAGTCAGCTGCCTATAATATGGACAGGGGGTGGAGGGTTTGGCGTACATACTTCATGGATGGCTCCTTTTCTTTTCTCCTTCCTCCCGCTCTATCCCCCTATCCCTCTCCCTCCTCTCTCCTTCCTCCCGCTCTATCCCCCTATCCCTCTCCCTCCTCTCTCCCTCCTCCCGCTCTATCCCCCTATCCCTCTCCTCCCTACCCCTCCTCTCTCCCTCCTCCCGCTCTATCCCCCTTTCCCTCTCCTCCCTACCCCCTCTCTCCCTCCTCCCGCTCTATCCCTTTATCCCTCTCCTCTCTACCCACCCTCTCATTTTTCATTTTGGTTTCCTACATGATTTTACTCGACTTTGATTGTGAGATAACTCAACATCCAAAACTTTGAAATAAAAAGTTCAGTGGCTCTGGATCTGGATGCAGTTTCTTCTTGATCTTTGACAATCCGTCATAAAGCTTGTGACATACACCAACTCCGCCTGGTGCAGTTCCCACCCTGCCACCAGACCGCGCGACCAATAGATGCACCGGAAGCCTGGTCATTCTCGATAATAACACCCATGAATAAGTGAATGCATCACCCGAGCCCTTGCTAGCCAAGTCCTGAGGCCTCCTGTGTAATGTCCGTGCATGGGCCAAACATAGTGCAGGTGGCCAGTGTAGGCGCGCTGACCGCCGACGTAGTTCTCCAGTGCGCCGAGTGGGGCGCGGCGGGGCGGTGGGCTGGTGGCTGGTGGCCGGCGGACTGCTTGGTATTCCGTATACAGCACCTTTGATGTGGCGTTCTGTCAATAATACAGAGATCAAAGCGGTCCGCAGCTACCAGCAGGCAATGAGGCCGCCACCAAAGTCAGCCCAAGTTTTACCAAGTGCACTGCACTCATAAATACCAGGCCGCCGCGAGGTGGGGCGGCGGTGCAGGCAGCGGGCAGCGACCCCTACCGAGCACCACCGTCCTGCGGGCAGCGACCCCTACCGACCGTCCCCGTCCTGCGGGCAGGTCCCGGGCGGGGCGCCACCTAGTGGCATTATTCTGTTTCTCATTCCAGAGTCAATGTAATGAAAGAGGTTCTGTTTGTGTACCGCGATAATCCAGATATAGATCGAGAAGATCAATATTCAAAAACGATGTTAATATGATCAGTTAATTTATTAGTCTTCGTATACTAAGTCCCCATTGAAAAGGTATTGGGACTCAGTAAACTGCTAGCAATTACTTAAAAACTGTCAGATACCACAACCATTGTATATGGCCTCAAAGCCATTCCATATTGGAAGATAGTCCCTTTGTGCTACCGAGCAACAGGCTGGTCCCTATTGATATACATGTACCCTTGATATAGCAATATCAGGGTTTAATTAACTCGAGAAGATGGATGATAAATACAAGAAACGATGGTTGTTTGAAGAGGTGGCTCTGTAAACCACTCGAGGTTGGCACCATGATACACGCTCTAATGCTCATGTATTACTACGCATCAACTTCTAGGTACGCTTTTCACAAGAGTCGTTCTGTTAGATTTGTATTGCCGTCTATTTGGTGACAACCATCACCACTCCTACCTACCCTCCCTAACCATTACCACCCCTACCTACCCCCCCTAACCATTACCACCCCTACCTACCCTCCCTAACCATTACCACCCCTACCTACCCCCCCCCCTAACCATTACCACCCCTACCTACCCTCCCTAACCATAACCACCCCTACCTACCCCCACCCCTAACCATCACCACCCCTACCTACCCTCCCTAACCACTACCACTCCTACCTACCCTCCCCAACCAATACCACCCCTACCTACCCTCCCCAAACATCACCACCCCTACCTACCCTCCCCAACCACTACCACCCCTACCTACCCTCCCCAACCATTACCACCCCTACCTACCCTCCCCAACCAATACCACCCCTACCTACCCTCCCCAACCAATACCACCCCTACCTACCCTCCCGGACCATCACCACCCCTACCTACCCTCCCCAACCACTACCGCCCCTACCTACCCTCCCGAACCAATACCACCCCTACCTACCCTCCCCAACCATCACCACCCCTACCTACCCCCCCTAACCATTACCACCCCTACCTACCCTCCCTAACCATTACCACCCCTACCTACCCCCCCCCTAACCATCACCACCCCTACCTACCCTCCCTAACCACTACCACTCCTACCTACCCTCCCCAACCATCCCCACCCCTACCTACCCTCCCCAACCATCACCACCCCTACCTACCCTCCCCAACCAATACCACCCCTACCTACCCTCCCCAACCAATACCACCCCTACCTACCCTCCCCAACCATCACCACCCCTACCTACCCTCCCCAACCACTACCGCCCCTACCTACCCTCCCCAACCAATACCACCCCTACCTACCCTCCCCAACCATTACCACCCCTACCTACCCTCCCCAACCAATACCACCCCTACCTACCCTCCCCAACCATTACCACCCCTACCTACCCTCCCCAACCAATACCACCCCTACCTACCCTCCCCAACCAATACCACCCCTACCTACCCTCCCCAACCATTACCACCCCTACCTACCCTCCCCAACCAATACCACCCCTACCTACCCTCCCCAACCATCACCACCCCTACCTACCCTCCCCAACCATCACCACCCCTACTTACCCTCCCCAACCATCACCACCCCTGACAACTACCAGAAGAATATGACCATGTAGATCAAAATCATGGTAATGTTGTATTTATCATTCAGCATTCCAAGTATATGTTACCAACGAAAGACAAAATAGCTTCAATCTTCTCACGCACTACTTTGCAAGCTGGGAACTTTTTTTTTACATTCTCCTAAGAGAATACGGCTTTCCGTATTCTACTCAGTAGCGATATGTAGGCTCTATATGTTTAGCATGGAGACTCCATGTTAGGTGGATAATGAAATAGACACTGGCCACGGGAGAAGCTCCACTCAGCAGGACACGGCCTGCAGCTAGTCGTCAGGTGACTCACTGATGCGGCCGCCTGAACGTTTTGAAGCCTTCTCCATGTTGTTCTGGTTGTGTTTTGCAGTGTACCCGTGTCCAATGGACACCTCCCCTACGTGAGAGTTTCGCCTACCCGTTCCTCGTCATAGAGATGTTCATAGTCACCTACATTCTCAGGTTTGTAGAAAAACAGTAAACATGTCTCTTATTTTCTGAATTTGAGCAGTGCTCTCTTTATTTTGTACATGTGAGCCTCCATCGCAGTTTTTATAACGTAGTAACTTATGACTATCTCATAGTAGTAACTTATTACTTTTATTGCCTAAGCAGAGATGAATTGCATCATTGACCATGGGATCTCATGATTGTGTAGTATGTAAAGTCAGATATTGTTGTGTATTTTTCGACATGTATTCTGTAACAAATTCTCTAACAATTTTGACGGATCATATTAGTTTCAGAGCAGACATCATCTATAAATAAATATGTATTGACAGTGTAAATATAAGTTGTACATCTATCGCGAACCACTGGTACGTCCATATACTGAGCATGTGGATGCTAAGGAACTTAAGAACTGGAGACTGTATAAGATAGGCAGCTCTACGCCCTACAGGTCACTCCAGTATAATAAAAAAACTTTTTTTTATTAAATTCTTAGCACTATGACATTTTATTACCCTTTTTCTTTGAAAAGAGTATATTTCTAGAACATGAATGAAATCAAACATGTCTTACTTCAGCTCTGGTAATGTAGAATGAGTCAATTACATTGTCATATTTTCTTTTAGATACATGAAAATTCAAAAATACTCTGATTTTTAATAATCTAAAAATTTAGAAATTGCATTGTCAAAAGGTGTTTTAAATTCAGTTAAGGATATTCAAGAAGAACAATGGGATTACTGTATAATGTATCTTATTGTGTCTTGGATGCATTTACTGAGGGAATTATTCCCATGGTTTGGTGTCCTACTTATCTCGCTTCAAAAATAAATAGCTAAATCTAGTGTGTGCTTATATGGCAGTCTATTGAACATAATGTACTTACACTGCCATACTTTGAGGTATCTAGTGGGAAGACATCCTGAATATGATTGTGCATAGTTATATGTCACTGAAATAATTGGGGAAACACGTTTACACAAATAGAGCCTTTGTTAAAAAAATGTTTTGCGACAGTTCTCGGTCTAGAGGCCAACCTTCCTTATCAGTGTGGTTCCAAAGGTTACGCTTCCGGGACCCATGAATGCTTTATGGGAGAATCCTTTTCTCCAAAAGCACTGACCTTTACATGACCTTGTTAAGCTTTGCCCGTGACCTTTGTGTGACCTTGTGGAGTGGGAGTTGAACTCATTGAACTGTGTTTTGCTCAGGATACGGCGACCTACATACAAGCATAGCGTGCTGCTGGCCCTGGCCACCGTCTGTTTTATGCTCCCCTGGCAGGTAGGTGCACCAGTCCTCTCATTTAGAGCCACGGTTTATCTTCCTGCCCTCATAAATCCACCATATAAGTCTCTACTGTGTAATAACAAAGTACTTGTGGCCTTTCCCCAAACGAAATCAGAATAAATCACGGAGACCACAAAGGAGGAACACAATAGAGGCTTGCTATATAGAAGCCGGCACAGACATATCAAATTCGAATTATGGACAAAGAAGGTGCGTGGGTCCTCTAATGTCTTTTACCGATGGAGAATTAAGGATGAGGAATATATTAGATAGAAAAATAGATCATTTGATGACCATTTAAAGACATATCTTAATGCCTCTTGTATTATGTCAAATTTGTGAAATATCTGTGATTGAGTTTCTGCTTTGACCATTATTTTTAAAGGGACAGCGATTATTTGAGATGGAACAAGCTAGAGCTATAGTAAAAATGAATATTTTATGTACATTCAGACTGTATATTGTGATGTCAGTATATGCTGTTGACTTGCTGCAGTAAAATTAAGAGTTATATAATTCCTGTCATTTAAACATATGAATACACGCATTGCATGCTATAATATTGCAAAGCCTAGTAACCCAGACTAACTGGATTGTACACCTATAGGAGTGAGGGAGTGAGAACTCAGACATAGGAGTGCGGGGTACACCTATGTCGTTCTGGTCTGTCACACATGCCTATGACGGCGCTCCTGGCGCGGACATCTCAGAGTGTCGTTGTTAGACTGCCCTGCCACCATCTGGGCAGGGTAGAAACTGAGCGATTATGAGGGTAAACACGCCATTCACAATAAGGCAGCCTTACTGTAAGCACCAGGATAGAAGGGAGACATTCCAAAACGGTGACCGTTCAAATCCAGTCATTTCTGTTTCTGATAAATATGGGTAGTTTTGATGAATAATCTTTTGGCATAGGAACCAATATCATTGAACACAATAGGAATGTAGAGACTAGAACTTTACAGTATGTTCTTTGTATGATTGATACTTAACTATAATAGATACTGATATATCCAGAATTGTACAAGTCTAATGAAAAGAACAAACTGTAGTCTAGAGTCTAGACGAGCTAAGTGTACACCTTAAGAGTAAGGGAGTAAGAACTCAAACACAGATGTACTAGGTACTACTATGAGTCAAGAACTTAACTGATTTATTGACAAGAGGGATTTTCCTTTATACAGATAACAGGGGGTTGAAATGACAGGCTTGGCATCTGTAAGCTCTATGCTCTCATTGGCTGTTGTACCAACAGCCAATAGGGGATGATAAAATTGTTCTGGTTGAGCGCCATTCCGGTCTGTCACACATGCCAGGAAACCACTCATGACACTGAACAACTCGAGGTGTCGTTCGTAGAGCACCCTGCCCTCTTGTGGACAGACTAGGAACTAGAGCTTAGCGTTAACAGGGGTAATATATGCCATTCACAGCATGTCAGCTGAACTGTAAACGTCATGGAGGAAGACATTGACCGAAAGGGGGACTGTTGCGATTCAGTCAACTTGTTCACTGATAAATAGGGGTAATTTAGATGACTGCTTTCTTCTCATAGAAACCAATATTACTTGGACACCATAGGGATGTATAGACCAGAACTTTACAAAACGATATTGTCTTTTTATTCCAGTTTGCTCAGTTCGCTTTAATGACTCAAACAGTTGCTGTTTTTGGAACGTACGTCCTTCTTTTCATCGGCTCAAGCAAACTTAAAGTATTTCTCAAAGGCCAAGCAGTAAGTCCAAGTTTTCACATGTTTCTAGTTTTCATAATAAAACTTTTGATGCTAACATCACAAGACGTTTCCACGTCGAATCTGCCAAGATACCTACTGAATAAAGCACCTCTGTTAAAAGTTCCATGTCTCAGGGGTGATGTAGTGATTATATTCTACTTTCACGAGATGGTATATGTTGTTTATGCTGATTAAGATTTAATTTTAACGCGCTTTAAGTAGCTAGCGAAGCCTTATGAATATTCCGCGCAGAGCTACAGAGACGGGGTGCTCCTCGTGAGGCCTCTTAATGTGTCGTTTTGATGATTGATTGTGTAATGATTTATGTATGAGTACACCTACGTGTTACCAAGAACCTGTCTTATGTATAAAACAGTTTTATTTTGTCCTACAAAAAGTATGATGATTGAGTTCTCTCATTGTTTCTATATTAGGACGACACATAAAGCAAACTGATTTTATTCCGAAATATCAAATGTCCATAGCTCAAGGTGGATGACAAATTCAAGCCTGTCTTATAGAAACTAGGTCTTCGTTTTTATGTTTTGAATTAATCAGATTACCTGACCATGGGTGTTCTTGGATAGATATGCTTAGAGCTCTACTGGATCCAAATGTTACAACCTGATATCAAAGCCAGGGTGCTGTTTAATAATCTTGAGGACATTTCCTGGCTGCACGATAAGATAAAAGTCACAATAATGGAGAATACATACGACCTATCATAGAAAATGTTTCATAAATATTGTCCTGCTTGGGTGTCCCATCCTTGGTGAAAAATATAATAGATTTGACAGAGATCATACATAAGGATATACCCTGGGGCATTACTCAGAGACTGTGCCTTGAGTCAGGACGGATCTCTGTGCTGTTGAGTGAACCTACAATCATCTAGGTCATTGAGAGTGTCCTTCCTGTCACTAAGGTGATGCTCAGTCCTTTCTCGTACACCCAAAGCAGCCATTCTATGACAGAATTGCTGATTACTACAATATTAATACAGTATTATACTATATTTACGGGACAAACCACACCTACAACACCCCTGAAGGCGTCCTGGACTAAATACAACTTGGAGGGCAAATGAGAATTGAACGATAAATCTATACAACAACATTATGAAGCCTACATAAGATCGTATCCTTGAACTGTCCTAGCTCTAGGACAAGAATATTTATGCAACTACATTGGGCCAATGATGATCAACTTCTTCAAAATATCTTTGATTATTAAAGAGCATTCAGGGACCCGTTTGATAATCCAGGATTGTATATGGAGACCCTTTTCTGTATGCCATAGAGACTCAGGGACGATGTGGGTCAACTTTATTCAACACTTATGGAAGACCTTATGGACGGCTAATACTTTCTTAGCGACCAGACTTAAATATTGTTGGACGATAATCCTTGTATAGGGTACAGAAAAGGGTCTTCATGTAGGATCCTAGATTACTAAACGGGCCCCTGTTACGTTGTGAAGTAGAGAAGACTGAATCCTATGCTCAGCGCGGATTGGTTTGTTTCCAGCTGGGTCTGGCCATTTCCTACGTGTGCCTGTTTGGTAATGAGATGCTTCTCACCTCCTTCTACGCGGCCTGCCTCATCTCTGTGTCTGTAAGTAGACGACGACCAACTTCTCATCAAGCCCAACTAATGAGTGCAGCCTTTACAAATAACAGCGCGTTTTTGTCATGTTTCTCGCTTCTGGAAAATATCAAAAGATCATAAATATGACTCGACTTAAAATGTCAATATATTCTCCACTTAATTAAAGAGAGAACGACATGAATAAAATAGTTTAGATGAATCTGATTATGAATCTCACAGTACACACATGTTGTCTTATTTATGAACTTTTCGGTATTCAGTTCGCTGTTTTAAGAAACTCTAGAAAGTCGCATAACGTTGAGACTACGAAGTCTACAGATGATTGTGTCGAAGCTTAGGGAAAGAAACATGGATAGTTAGGATGTGTATACTGTATATGCATACAGCATTCTGTCACCTTCGTAATAATGCTTCATCATCCACAGGTGAGGAGTTATATGTCAGATGCCTCTTCCAATTCTTATTGTTTCAGGTGATAGTCATTTTGGAGCCCGTAATTGAGAGAATAAGGATACGTTTCTTAATTTGGGTAAGTCTAGACATTTCTTTATAGTCACTTTCAATATAAGCTCAGTTAAAACCTCAGTTTTTAATTTTTAAACCAAAACATCGTGAGAAGAAGGAACTGCATCGAGATCCATAGCCTATGAGTTTTGGTTGCGGCGTAATCTGAGATTACATAGCAATAGAAAAATTATTTTTATGAGCTATGGATCGAGTACAGTTCAGATTTTATCTCAACTGAGTAATCGGCTAACGTTTGTGACATCATTGTCCATTCAGTTGTTCATTTTAATACTCCCTGGGCGTTGGATACGAGTTTCAAGTCTATGGGAAAAATACCAGGGGTGGGATAAGAAGCTGGTCTGAAGTTTGTGTTTAATAACAAGAGTCCACGTTACAGATGACAGATTAAGTCTTCTTCTCACAGCAATTCCAACTCATTGTCCCTTCACCCTTCTAAAAAAACACAAGTAGCGAACTAATGGAAAAGCGGCATTCTCCGGCATTCAATGCCACCGACAAAAAGTATGTAGGGAATTCTCAAAAAGCTGCCTGCACTTAGAGGAGGCAGAGTCTCCACTGTTAATGTGCCGAGATGGTAATTGAGGGACATAGCAAAGAGCATAGCTCGCAGCTTCTGAACTGTAAAATGCCCGGCTGATTAGCTTTTGAGACGGGGTCCAGACAGAAAAGAGGGGGATAATGAAGGCAATTGGAGCGACTGGGTACCCCGTAAAGGTAATCAATAGTGTGCCTTGAATGTACCCCCCACACAGACGGGGAAGGAGTCGACAGTATTGTAAGCCCCCCTCCGGCTTTATCTTTGTGTGGAAGTGGCTGCGGAAATGCACTGGATGTTAAGCAATGTGAATAATCTATTCAGGCCATTGTTTTGATGAGTCAATGAGCCAGTGGGGTTTTAGTGATAACCGGCAGACATAGCGCGGCGGTGGTAGGCGTGGAAGGCACGGAGCCCATGTTGGAGTGCCAGGAAATATTCAAATTATAATTATTGGTAAGTCTGATATGTTTAAAACAGGGATGCCAGTTTTCAGTCTTTCAATTAAAATTCATGTCTTCATTTTCAGAATAAAAAATAACTCCTGGTATAATATTGATATACCAACTGCTAAATTACTGAACCGCAGCCCATGATCCCTCACTGAACCTCTACACTGACCCAAGTAAAAACTTGAGCTTTTCTTTGATTCCTCACTGTAATGCGTATGTGATAAACCCTGTATTGTAATTAGAAATATTTCAATATTTTCCCCTTACCCCATTGAACTGGCAACCCTTATGTCATCATCACCTGTGTATGCTATATGTGTGTGATTGTCATCGCAATTATAATTCTTGCACTTGTACTATTCATGAATTTATCCAAAGGGTACATCATCGTGTGGCTAAATATGATTCAAAGGTTTAAAATAGGTTATCTTCTATTGAAAAAGTAATAATTCAATATATACTATGCATAGGTATTTTCACCATGACCTACGGCTACATAGTTAGAAATCTTAGGGCATTGACCTTGTAACCTCTACAAGGAAGGCACTTTGACTCTGCTACAAAGGATATAAGTGTCTTTTTTATCTTGCCTACTTTTGCTACGTTTAAACTATGGTCCCGTGTAAGATTGTAGCACACGCTGGCCGCAGAGAGACTCCAGGAGAGTGCAAAACACTGTCAGAGATCTGGTCCAGTACTATATGGTGTTATTGAGAATCGTACCAGGACGTGATGAATGCTACATAACGTGACTGAACGTAGGGGGCCGTGCAGGGAACCGTGGACAGAACGTGCTGGATGTGTCAGAACGCAGGTGACCGTGCATGGCACCGTGGTCAAAAAGGGGACCTTAAACGTCCTCAAAGCCAAGTTTAGCAACTTATACCCAGGACTCACTAAATGCCATGAATTTTGTGAGCCCTCGACCATGCAGTAGGGGCTGGCGGGAGAGCTCCTGTGCGTGGAAACTGTGCAGGCGGGACACTAGTACTGGACAGATCTGCCGCGTGACAGCCATCGATGTTCAGACATGTCACCAGGACACACGCTTAACAGGAGATGTGAGCTGAGAATTCGACTAATCACCAGCCTCATTACTGAGAGCCCGGTAACACGCCGCGCCCTCCGTCTCTCACGGGGAGGCGGCGCCTTCTCGCCCGTTGAGCGGGCTTCTCGTGTCCGCCGTCACCTCCGCGCCTCACACCGCCGCCCTGCATTATTGACAAACAAGGCCCCAGTCCCTGCTACACTGACGACGGAGCGCACTCGGCACAGAGACACACGTCAACTTCCCGCTGAATAAAGAGCTGTGTCCTGCGCGGTCACTGGTGCCGGGTGGACATGGTCTGCGCCCTGCTTCACTCCGCAGATGAAGCTCTCCTACTTCACCCGCCTCGACATTCCGCACTCAAGGGCAATATTTCTTGGATTATTGAAGCGCCGAGTTTCTATTAAAAAGCTTGGACAAATTAAAACATGGTGAAAACAATGCCAGCTCTGATGAGTTATTCTCCCGTGTTATTGAAGGAGAGTTTTTTTTATTATTGAAACAGCAGCGGTTCTTTGTCTGGGATTGAAAGTCAAGGTGCATTCCCGCTAAGGTTACATTGCTATGTGTTTCATAGCCTAAAGAATTGCTTGCTTATGTTTCAGTGTCCGCTTTCTTTAGCTTTAATTATACACCTGTGCAATTTGTTCTTATATTTACTGACCTCAGCTCCCCATAACCTAGATATCATGTATGGCCTACTCTGCCATACGCTGTTATACGGAACAAGTCGGCATGCCCGAATCGCAATTCAAATTACAATTATTTATTGTTTATGAATTTCAAATATTTCTAGGTGTATAATAAAGGAAAAACAGACGAGGCATTTCATCTGTGAATTGATACTCACTTATGGACTCGGAAGTATGCCCCTCCTGCCTGAGGCGTCAGGGCAAGCATTTGCCAGTCTGTGAGTTCAGAAATGAGTGTATTTGTCGTTTCAGGTTGTACAGGGTATTCTACTGACATATAAATGTATGTGTATTTGTCGTTTCAGGTTATACAGGGTATTCTACTGACATATATATGTATGTGTATTTGTCGTTTCAGGTTGTACAGGGTATTCTGCTGATCGTTGGGACCCTTGGCATTAAAATCGGGTCGGCCCGTATTCTGGGCATTGCTGATGATGTGAGTACACATTTGTTATAAATCATCAACTTCTAGAGTGTTGATTCGACCTTTAAGAGTGAAAACGTATAATCCATAGTTGTGTAGAAAGAACGGGAAATGAGGTAAGAACTAAAAGGGAAATATTGGGTTTATGATGACAAATTAACAAAACGGTTCTTTTGTTTTTGTGTACGAGCTTTGCTCTATTTATTGAACAATTATTCCAATACATGTGATTCTTGCTTTGCTTATGAACTATTGTACACGTGTCGATCCAACGATGCGGAATGATGTGTCCACACTGCGACATGTGGCCAGTCCAACGTTGTACGATGAGTCTCTGTGTATTGATACGTGTGTCTTCTCCATCGCTGAACAATGTCCAGTCTTAACCTTCCTACATCCTGCTATTATCAGCGTGTGAAACCCCTCAAGTCATATGTAGGCTCTGCTATTCCTCTTTGCGATGCTAGGCCTTTTTGATGTGGTGCTGAGACTTATTCCATAATGACTCAAAGTAATAAGGAAAGAGGTAATAAAGAGACACAAAGTCACTCTACAGGGAGGTGATTATTTAAAAACTAAGAACGAGAAGGGACCTGATCTTATTGTGGTCTTTGTTGCATTCTCGTTATTTAAACTGATCCGTCTGAGGTGTTTTTACAGATAAGAACGATACTGACTGAACGATCACGATGAGGACTGGCCTCAGGCGACAGTGGCCACGATCGGAGTGTCAGTCCGTTTTCTTAAATGTGGTTCTCGAAATACCATGAAATCTATTGCAGGATACTTTTTCCTATCTAAGTGGAAGACATTTTGTTAGGTAGGATCGAACCCACCTAAAAAGAGGTAAAACTTGTGGCCCTCTCATCAGGATTCTTTATCGTTCGTAGTTTTAAATAAACCCCCTGGAAGTAAAACCTCGATCAGAATGTCATAAGGTTTACCTTCATTGCTAGATTCGATCCTTCATAACAAAACGTCTTCCATTATGATAGGAGAAGGTAAATAATAAAACTACCAAAGATGTCCTGGAATTCTGAGGACCACATTTAAAACACGGACTGGCGATCATAGTCACTATTGCTAAAGGTTAGTCCTAATCGTAATCGTTCAGCCAATATCGTTCTTAGTTTAAAAAAAACGCCTCCCAGAACTTTATAGCTATCCTCAAGCCAGTAGTTAATCTGAGGAACTTCGAATAGAATGTATACATTTCTCATTTACTTGTTTTTCAGAAACATATAGGTGACATTTTGAAGAGTAAATTTACAAGTTACAAGAACTTCCACACTATGCTGTACACATGCGCCGCCGAGTTCGACTTCATGGAGAAAGAGGTAGGCACCGAACCCCAGCCCCCTCTCGGCCAGCCCCCTCTCGGCCAGCCCCCTCTTGGCCAGCCCCCCTCGGCCAGCCCCCTCTCGGCCAGCCCCCTCTCGGCCAGCCCCCTCTCGGCCAACCCCCTCTCGGCCAGCCCCCCTCGGCCAGCCCCCTCTCGGCCAGCCCCCTCTCGGCCAGCCCCCCCTCGGCCAGCCCCCCCTCGGCCAGCCCCCTCTCGGCCAGCCCCCTCTCGACCAGCCCGTCACGGCCAGCCCCCTCTCGGCCAGCCCCCCTCAGCCAGCCCCCTCTCGGCCAGCCCCCTCTCGACCAGCCCCCCTCAGCCAGCCCCCTCTCGGCCAGCCCCCTCTCGGCCAGCCCCCTCTCGGCCAGCCCGTCACGGCCAGCCCCCTCTCGGCCAGCCCCCCCTCGGCCAGCCCCCTCTTGGCCAGTCCCCCTCTCGGCCAGCCCCCTCTCGGCCAGCCCCCCTCAGCCAGCCCCCTCTCGGCCAGCCCCCTCTCGACCAGCCCCCCTCAGCCAGCCCCCTCTCGGCCAGCCCCCTCTCGGCCAGCCCCCTCTCGGCCAGCCCGTCACGGCCAGCCCCGTCACGGCCAGCCTCGTCACGGCCAGCCCCGTCACGGCCAGCCCCCTCTCGGCCAGCCCCGTCACGGCCAGCCCCCTCTTGGCCAGCCCCCTCTCGGCCAGCCCGTCACGGCCAGCCCCGTCACGGCCAGCCTCGTCACGGCCAGCCCCGTCACGGCCAGCCCCGTCACGGCCAGCCTCGTCACGGCCTTCTCCAACAAGGGTAACTTCCCTGGGGAGTGTTGAATAAGTTATGCCTACAAAAGTACCGGGTATTTCTTCATACTTCGTCCCATTAGTTTCATCTCATATATCACACTTTTCCGACTATTTGTGTATCATACCCAGCTTTATAAGGTGTTAAAGATAAGCACGCATTCTGCCTGTATTGCCGCATCAGAGGGTCCGGGTGGAAGAACGGCAATTCTTGCCGAATCGGTTGTGTATTCCCTAATGGAAATTGATTAAAAAAAATGAAAATAATAATAATTAAAAAAAAAACCACGGAGACCTCGTACGAGGGTTATCGTTTACCAATATTCAAGCTTATTCACTAAGACCGTCCCAAAAGAAGGTTGTCCATAAGTGTTGAATAAAGTTACTCCACATCGTCCCTGGGTATCGCTGGCGTACAGCAAAGGGTCTTCATATACAAGCCTAAATAATTCAACAGGCCCGGGAAGAGTGCCATGTAAAACTACTTAGGATGATTGGAACATACTGGGATCGCCCCTTATACATACACGAGCTGTAGGGGAACCACCGCTACGTCTCACTGGCACCAAAGGATACATTTCCTTGTAAATGGCTTCGTTTCTGAGGTCGCTGGGGGAGTGGTGTGACTATAAATACTGCCAGAAGACAATCTGGTCGCCATTTCTACGCGGTAGCTGCAGCTGTAAACCTCGACCACATCGTATCTAATACAAATTAACGTGCACGTCTCCAGACCCCCGCTGGGAATTTCTTTTCTGCATGTGTTTACTTTTTTTCTGTTTCAGCAGCCTTTATTTCCATTATTGATACATTGAATCCAATCTATATTGTGATCAGTATTCCAATGCTTCCAACTATTTACATATCTGGTATATCTTAACATACAGAGTGGTAGTGGCCTTATAGTAATACATGTAGCAAATACACGCAATTCTTGTTGTCATATTTAGAAAGCTACGTTTTATAGTGTGTAGATGAGATCTTCCCCTTTTCTATAGGGACATGTAATACTTGTGTATCTATCTCAATTAGTCCAAATTGAAGGGCATTCTTAAATCCTAGTTTTTTCGGGTTAAAATACAATATGCTAAAATCATAATGACACAACAGGCAAAACACAGCAAGTCGGCCTCTATCTGATGAAGGGGGATGCTTTTAGATGGGGTGGTAACCACTCCCACACATGAGCATGTGCTTACTTTAAAAGGTCTTTAGGTAGATATTTTCTATTTCTCACTGTGTTTTAATCACAGGGCATTATAGTAGAGCCTCTGGTTAATACAACAACGACCAAAGTTAAGTAAAAAGAAAGGCACATCAAAAACACAACCATTGTTCAAAACAAGAAGGACGTAACGAAGCTAATTCCCATTGCTAACTATCGAATATGTTTTACCACTGAACTCCAGACAAATAATTAGTCGTCAGGTTTTTTTCAATGCATCTACAGAAATAAAGGCTGGCGGAGAAATTGGCGCTTGAGGAGAGTGTTTTGAGTGTGAGGCGTGTTGTTTTTGTTTCAGACTCCGTGGCGGGTGTTGAAGACGTTGCTGGCTCCCTGTGCCTTGCTGGCTGTGGGCGGCTTAACCCTCCAGGTACGTGCCTCACCCAAACTTATAGACGTATCTCCTGTATTTAGTATCCACCTCATACAAAGTGTCCATAGAAAACACATGGGCAGCGTGTATCGTTATACCCGGAGCATACAGATTTATCCATCTGATACATAGTGTCCATAGAAAACACATGGGCAGTGTGTATCTACATACCCGGAGCATACAGATATATCCACCTAATACAAAGGGTCCATAGAAAACACATGGGCAGCGTGTATCTACATACCGGAGAATACAGATATATCCACCTGATACAAAGTGTCCATAGAAAACACATGGGCAGTGTGTATCTACATACCCGGAGCATACAGATATATCCACCTAATACAAAGGGTCAATAGAAAACACATGGGCAGCGTGTATCTACATACCCGGAGCATACAGATATATTGTATGCTCCGGGTTGCAAAAGCCGGCGCATACGAAAAAATAGTGCGTTTGAGAAAAATAGTGTGTGCCAAAATGAACCAATATCAGTACCCCACATGTCAGGAAAAGGTGGACCGCTTGTATCTGAAACCAGATAATATTGTTTATATATTAGCCTGGTATTTAACGTCCATAGGCTTAACATTAAGAACTCGTACTCAACAGCCTTGCGAGTAAGGTAACTTATACTGAATGAGTGATAAACAGATAAACATTTCCAGGCTAAGATAAAGTCAGAAACATATTCGTGTCTGGTCTGAGTCCCCGTTCACCATCTCGTCTTGAGTGCTTCGAGATATTCACGCGGCTAACTGCACGCTCCAAACTCGATGGCGAACGAGGACACAAACCAAACACTCTTCAATTTCTCTCTTATTATCCATCGTATATAAAGTCGCAATTGAAAATGTATGGGGACTCAGTAAACCACTCCCAATTGCTTAAAAACTGAAAAACTGATACTCTTACGAGAGATTCTATGACTGGATTTTTATAAAGAGAAACAAAAAAACACTGCATCTAAATATGTAAACATGTGTTTGCCCCCCGCGTGCGTCGTGACAGATTCTCCGCCGGGAGTGGAGCGCGCGGCGGAAGGAGCACGCCCCCCACGTCGACACCAACGGTAACCATGGCGACGGGACGGAGCTCACAGACGCCAGGCCGGACGCCAACGGCAGCAGTTTGCCGCTGTCGACGCCAGATGGCAGCAGGGAGCCGGCGGAGGGCGACATCCGGTTCCGGAGTAAGCCGCACGCCGAGGTGAGCGGAGGGCCAGTCGACGAGCACGATAGGAGTCAGATAGGGGGAAATACAATCTGATTTGTACTCGATCCATAGCCACTGAAAATATGGCATTCATTTTGGTTTGCTACATAATCTCACTCGGCTTTACCTCATGAGATTACTCCACAACCAAATTTCAGGGCATATTTTCAGTGGCTATGGATGTCAATGCAGTTCCTCCTTAATACTAGTCGAAAAGCTTCATGGATGGTATCTCCGAAGACGTGAACATCGAAAATGAAGCAAAACTACAAATTAGGCTCTGCATGTTCTGTTAAAAGTACTGAATTCTTGCTGTGTATTCTCTAGCTTTTTCATGTGTCGGCACTATGTATATATAATAATATCATATATTACATATACATGTATATTATATGTAATAATTTATATGATCATACGACGTGTATGAGTGACATCTTGCTCGTTATTCTCTAGCTCGTCTACGTGTCGGCGCAGCTGGTGGCGTTTACCCTCATGGCTGTCCTCATCATGCGTCTCAAGCTCTTCTGGACGCCTCACATGTGCCTTGTCACCTCGCTACTCGCCAGTCCACAGGTACGTGCCTTGTCACTCCTCGCCAGTCCACAGGTACGTGCCTTGTCACCTCGCTACTCGCCAGTCCACAGGTACGTGCCTTGTCACCTCGCTACTCGCCAGTCCACAGGTACGTGCCTTGTCACCTCGCTACTCGCCAGTCCACAGGTACGTGCCTTGTCACCTCGCTACTCGCCAGTCCACAGGTACGTGCCTTGTCACCTCGCTACTCGCCAGTCCACAGGTACGTGCCTTGTCACCTCGCTACTCGCCAGTCCACAGGTACGTGCCTTGTCACCTCACTCCTCGCCAGTCCACAGGTACGTGCCTTGCCACCTTGCTACTCGCCAGTCCACAGGTATGTGCCTTGCCACTCCTTGCTACTCGCCAGTCCACAGGTACGTGCCTTGTCACCTCGCTACTTGCCAGTCCACAGGTACGTGCCTTGTCACTGCTCGCCAGTCCACAGGTACGTCCCTTGTCACTCCTCGCCAGTCCGCAGGTATGTGCTTTGTCACCTCACTGCTCACTGCCCGCCAGTACACAGGTACATACTTTGTCACCACGCTACCGACCAGCCCACAGGTACGTCCCATGTCACTTCTCGCCAGTCCACAAGTAATAGCTTTCGTCACCTCACAGGTTGCCAGTCCACAGGTTCATGCTTTGTCACTTCTCTGCCTTGTGACCTCGCTTCTCGCCAGATAGGATAAATAAGGATGAACGTTACTTTAAACGGTCAATATATCGATTTACGCGATAGTCTAAATAAAATATATAAAAAAGTCAACTATAATCTGTTTTTGACGTGCTACTTGCTGTGGTTTCAGTTGTTCGGCTGGCTGGGCCGCTGGTCGACCGCCCACCCCCGCTTCGGTCACGTGGCCGTGCTGAGCCTCATTCTGGCCGCGATGAGTATCCAGGGATACGCCAACGTGGAGCAGCAACGCCGCATCCAGGGCGAGTACAGCAACCCCACCATGGAGCAACTCATCGAGTGGATCAACCAGAACACCCCCAAAAGTAGGTCACACCCCGCTCAACCCCCACAGGATTCTGTTTGTTTGGGTAGTTTAACGTCCAATGATAATGTCTATTAGACTTACTTTGGGTTTTACCGAATCTATGAGATGAACTTAGGTAGAAATCACACCCTACACATCTACCGAGGAGAGAGTTCTTTTACTTCCCACACCACATAGACATGGTGTGAGAAGGATTGGCCTTTGATATTGCAGTAAATCTACCACTGCTGGAATGAAGGAGAAATGTGGCTGCACACTACACCACATAGACATTGTATGAGAAGGATTGGCATTAAATCTACCACTGCTGGGGGTGAAGGAGAAGAGTGGCTGCAGTGGGACTCTAACCAAAAAGTCCCAAAACTGATTTAGCCAAAAATTAGTCCCATATCATTTTCCCAAAAATTGAATTTGATGATCATAAAGTGTTATAGAAAAGATACTGAACCTGAATATCGGGGGTCATTGTGGTAGTATTTTTTTGATTTGTAGATTGATATTATAATAATATCATAATAGAATATATATATAGAGAAATTCTAAAAAGTTGTACTTTCATAGAATATAATATATTTGTAGTAAAATGTACTTTACATTGGAATATCAAAAAAGTATAGGTCACCAACCTTACTTTTGAGAGAACGCGGGTGTTTGTGTGTTGTAGATGCCGTGTTCGCGGGCCCCATGCCCACCATGTGGCGCCACTGTGAGATATAGGATATGTCTTTAACGCGGGTCTTTGTGTGTTGTAGATGCCGTGTTCGCGGGCCCCATGCCCACCATGGCGACTGTCAAACTGTGCACGCAGCGCCCCATCGTCAACCACCCGCACTACGAGGACGTGGAGCTCAGGTAGGACACCTGGCGGCGCCGCACACATTAGGCACCGCTCACTTAGTACCTCAGTCTCTCAGAAGGGGTCGCCACCATCAGGAGCGGGCCGCTGTAGATCTCACGCAGTGATTCTCCTTAGGCAGTAAATACCAAGTGTAACGATCGAATCAGGATATCCAGATGTAGATTCGTTTTCAAGAAACATTTAGATTATCATATAAAAACAATTAGAGTGAAAATCGAACCCGAGCTCCCCCTGAATAGTGGGGTCGGATTTTTGAAACCTGCTAAATTGCCAAAATAAGCTTATTCAAGGTTCATGTTGTATAAACGTATCTCATCAATGTAAAAATGAAAATATCTGGTGCATCTTTTGATAGTCTTTCTTTCCAACATAGGGTTTTGTAGAGCTCTGAGGAATTTTTCCTTCCGAAAATCAACAAAAACTGTGATTTTCTAGTGATTTTCACTTTGTTCAAAATCTGGGAGACACAATTTTGAGCCAATTGTATTTATTAACATGTTTAAAGCATATGTCATGAGAAGTGTAGACAATATAATTTTGAAAATTGGTAAAAGATTGAAAAAATATTAAAATGGTGAAAAATATCTAGGACCTTCAAATTTTCCAACATAGAGACCCATAGAGCATGTTGTTCAACACCCCGACTTTCAGTGGACAATACTAATGAAATATATTGAGAGAAATTAATTTTCCTTTATTGTACAATGCTGACAAGAATCCTGGCTGTGATACCTGAAAGTTTCAACACAATCGGAATTTCCATTCTGATATCAGAACATTATGATTCCATGATGATATTTTTCCAAAAAAATGGTGTGTTGGACCACACATCTCTAAAGGATGTATAAAAGAACTAATAATCATAATGGAATAACAAATATCCCTGATTATGTTAAGAACCCCTACCACTCATGAATACCCAGGTTGATTTTTTTCTAAATAATTTTTTAAAACTTTTTATGGTTCAAAAACTGAAAACGTGTTGTCCGAAACCCCGGGGTGTCGGACAACATGCTGTGATATAAGTTATAATTTTGGGGTTGTTTTTTTTCAGTAATTGAGTGGTGTGCTTTGTTAAATATAGCTTATTATCACATCATTAAAGATGTAAAGGATTATAGCCTCAAATTTAATTTTTCTCATTGTTCTGAGCAATTCTATTAACGTGTTGTCCGACACCCCTCGTGTTGTCTGACACCCCTGTGTTGCCCAACACCCCAAATATGGTTCAGAGCTTTTCTTTTAAATCTAATATATGATAAAGGTATTCTGGGTAAAATATAATGTGTGTCACCATATAATATTAGTCTTTCTTAAGTTATAAGCATTTATAACATTTCTTGAAATTTCAAATATTTAGGGGGCTGGACAAACTGCAGTATTATACACAACTTCAAAAGGCTCTCAAATCTAAACCATTCATCTGATTTTGTTGGAATAATGTTTTTCTGGAAGGTACTTAGTAGGTGGTTAACATAAAATATAAAAAGAAGTATTATTCTAAAAAAAAATTTTGCATGTTTTATCCCATGATCAAAGCGGAATTTAGCAGGTTTCAAAAATCCGACCCAGTGGCTGTCCACTCCAGTTTTGGAAAGTAAACACGCTATTTCTTTCTGGTCGACGGTCAAGGTCTTCTTCAGGACGGGAATCATTTGTTAAACGGAACAACGCAGTATTTACAGCGATATTATGTTCACCTCATTTCGGTGGTCCCAATCAGAACCCATAGTAAAGACTTCATCATTGTCCAGATACGATGGTCGGAACAATTTTTCAAATAGAACGATGTGGTCACAAGTACCGTTACATAAATGGTTTTGAACGTACCCTTTTGGGTTAAAATTTTGAACACACTGCGGGTAACGATTACGTCAACTATAAAACCAGGCACTCACTGCTTTCGATATGCCTCAGGCATGGCTACGATATGGCTATGAATCAAAAGTATGTCATTATAGCCTTTTCAGAATTTCGAAGTATTCAGTTTCATAGAATGTCAGAACACTAAACTAAATTACCGCATCGTCGCTGTGTCAGGAGGCTGAGAAACTCTGTGTCATCGTGTTGGAACGCTTGTCTTAGTGTGTCGGGAGCTCAGTGGGTCCCTGGCCTTAATTTGAAAAAAGACTCCTGTAATATAGTCACAAGACAAGGGATATATGGTGACTTGCCACTTTCTAAATGGTGTATTGGTCGACTGAATCATTTGGTGAACGGCAATGTTGAGACATAACCTGGCGATATTCGTCTTCTCTGGTGCTCTGTTTTCAACCCGAGACAACTGGTCACGTATTAGTTCATCCTATAATTATATGAAAGGTACAGATTACACGTCTATGCATCAATGCTGGTAAAGGGGGTTGACAATTCTCAACGAACTTTGTACAGAAATATGTGGAATATGATCGAGAAGAACCAATAAAAGAATTTGGAACTGAAAATAAAATCTGAAGCGATCATCCCGTCTCCCGGTCACATTTAGTGTACTGACGTCTGCCCGCGGCACTCCGCCGACTAGCCTAAAAGGCCGTCTGCTATAGTCAAATATTTACCGTTAGATTACATCCGACAACACAGAAGAACAAATGATGACAATTTGAGTTATATCCGAAAGTGAAAACACAAGGTTTGCAACTGTCAACCTAGTTAATTAGTGTAACTTTACTACTATACCACAATAAACACAAATTAAAAAGAAGGAACAGTATGACCACAAAGAAGTGTGAAAATCAATACTGTATAAGACATCTGTATACCTGCAATTTAACGACACACAGAAAAATGAACTCTTGTCTCTAAACTTTGATAGATAAAATTGATTGCTTAAAAGAATACAACCCCAAAATACTGACTGCTTGTACCCGTCCTTGCCTGCACAGGGCGCGCACGAAGAAGGTGTACACGTTATACAGCCGGAAACCAGCGGAGGAGGTGTGGCGCCACCTACAGGACCTGCAGGTGGATTACGTCATCATGGAGGAGGCGTGGTGCGTGCGCAGATCCAGGTACGTGACGTCACCACGAGGAACGCCACCCAGATCCACAGCCACTGAAAATACGCCACGAGTTGAGGTTCCGGAGTAATCTCATGAGTGAGATTATGTAGCCGACCGAAATGAATGGCATATTTTCAGTGGCTATGGATCGAGTGCGGTTAAGATTTTATTACCCACCGAATATGGAGTCTCCATACTAAGCATATGAAGCTTACAGATCGCTACTGAGTAGAATACGGACCTTCGGAATCTCCTCGGAGAATACAGCTTTTTCGGCCACCTGACGGGCATTATAGGAACTAATTTACATAAACAATGCATCGCGCTTGCATCAAATTTACAAGATTTGTTTCCTAATAATTACTCGAAAGGTGAGTAATAAATACATTACCGTGATTTCGATCTGTGTGGCCGTATTCTCCTTGTAGTTGACACTACGTAATACTTCGCGTCAACTACGCGGAGAATACGGCCACTAAGATCGAAATCATGATAATATTGTGATTTTACCTCACCCCTGAATCACTGATTCATTGGATAGCGTTTTATGAGATCATGTTTTTCCATGCATTTGGGTCTCTTCGAGACAACCGTTTCGAGATAAAAACTCTTTAACTTTTTCTGTGACAGCAACTGACGGTATTTGTCAGTTTTTCTCATACCCTGACTCAGGGACTCTGGATACGATGATTAATTAAATATTGTATGTTAGTATATTTAATTAATTTTAATTAATTTAAGTATATTTAATTAATATTCATTACTACCGACCAATTCGATATCTACTTAATGAAACCATAGACTAACTAAATTCTTTTTTTTAAACAATTTACATTTTGTCAATTTATTTACAATTGTGAAGACGGTTGATTATATGAGAGTGATCACACCAGTATTTAGCGTGATAAGAGCAGGCAGCACGTTCTCGTCCTCAGGCCTGGCTGCGGCATGGCGGAGATCTGGGACCTGGAGGACGCGGAGAACCGTCACGTGGTCGTTCCCATGTGCGCCAAGCTGCACAAGAACCCGGCGCCCTTCTTCTCGCGGGTCTTCAGGAACAACATGTACGACGTGCTCAAGGTGAACAGGAACCCGCACAGACCCAGGGCCAGGTTGTGAAGGCCGCCCGCCTGCCCCGCTCCCCGCCAGGGGTCACCTCCAAGGTCAACCTCAAGGTCACGTGTAGGACGCCCGATCTCCATCAGGGTCGTACTCCCAGGGAGGTACGCGTGTAGATGGAGGGGGCAGAGTCGTACGTAAATAAACAGTAGCTTTGACCTTGGGATGACCTCGGTGTGAAGTGAAGGTCAGACGTGTATCTCGTTGCTTGCTCAGACTTTACTTGCTCGACGGTCGACCGGTCCGACATGTGGCCGGTGTTCATCCCTTGTGCTGCCCATCCACGTGTCACCGATCAACAGGAATACTCTTACTTTAGAGTCTCTATTTTGCCAGGCACACTGACAGACTATTTTTCACAGAGGGTGGATGTTGGTGGGTGTCCACACAGGGTCAGGGGGGAAGGTTGGGTTATGTAGATTAGGTCTAGTTGACCATCGTCAAACCCTAAGACGTCCACGATGATACCCAGTCTCTGCTCCCTACCACTTATGTGTCATCTCTGGCTATTGGTGTTTGATTACTCACGTCAATACAGTGACTTGTTATTCACATCTAGGTCTTAATGACTAATCACTCACATCTAGTCACATCTAGTTTGTGACTATTCACATCGATTTAAGATATAAATGAACCCCCAAACTTGTGTATTTATCATTGTCTAATCATTTATGGTTAACTAGTAACATATCATTACTCTAAGTTTTAGATTAATCTATAGTATTTACTTTTTTGTATATAATCACTCGTTCGAATCTCTACATCATTCACGCGGCTTCATTTTGTGAATTACTATGTGGTTCAAACTCGATGGGATACGAGCTCTGACCCTAGACTTTCATAGGTTTTTTTCTGTAATATCTAAGTTTGTGTCAGGAGCTTATTAAGGCGCTTCCTGCTAACTTCTACTCTCTGCATGCAAATCAGTTACTCCATCAATTTCAATGAATACTGACAACTTACCTTCAGCTAGGTGCTAATAACTAACATGTGTGAGTGACTAGTTTGTCACATCTAACTTTATGAGTGACTAGTTCATCACATCTAACTTTATGAGTGACTAGTTTGTCACTTCTAACTTTATGAGTGACTAGTTCTTCACATTTAGCACTCTCAGTGATTAGTTAAGCCTGGATTCCACTGGGTGGCTGATATATGTCAAAAACCTGCTGAAATGGAGATTGTATAATATCTAAAAAGATCGTATAAGTACATCTGGTGGAATCACACCCATTTCTTTCTGATATATTGGGTACAACTCACCTTATCCACTTACCATGCCCGAAAGGTTCATATCACTATACCATATTCCTCTATATATTCTGAAGAGATCGGAAACTCTTCTATGATCTCTTAGTCCAGTGGAACTCACGCTTGAATCACATCTAGCTCTGCGTGAGTGACTAGTTAATCACATCTAGTTTATGAGTGACAAGTTAGCCTACCGAAAACAGGGACTTGTTCCCTAAGTAGATCCTCAAGCATAGATAAAGACATTTTAAAAAGACACCAAAAACATCTAGTTTGTGAATGACTAGTTAGTCACATCTAGTTTGTGAGTGACTAGTAAGTCACATCTAGTTTGTGAATGACTAGTTAGTCACATCTAGTTTGCGAGTGATTAGTTAGTCACATCTAGTTTGTGAGTGACTAGTAAGATACATCTAGTTTGTGAGTGACTAGTAAGTCACATCTAGTTTGTGAGTGACTAGTAAGTCACATCTAGTTTGTGAGTGACTAGTAAGTCACATCTAGTTTGTGAGTGACTAGTAAGTCACATCTAGTTTGTGAGTGACTAGTTAGTCACATCTAGTTTGTGAGTGACTAGTTAGTCACATCTAGTTTGTGAGTGACTGGGAGTTAGTCGTGGGTTGTTTGGTGACAGCCCACTAACCACTCACCGAGAGGGGGTCAGCGGCCATGACTGAGCTGCTCACACTTTACAGGGAGCAGAGACATCCGGGTATCAAACACTACATTGTGATACGTTGGGTTTCCTCTGCCCAACCTCTTTTCTCACTCTACACTCCAATGGGGTACATAAAGGTACTTAATAACAGATTATCATACTCTTACTCGGCTTTCTTACTCCCGGAGATAACCACGAGGTCTGTCACGTTTTACAGGAATATGAGGAATGTTTGTTTTGAGAAATCAATGTTTGTTATGCATAATATTTGTTGTTACGTTGTATTACGGTCAAATGATAAAATGTTATTGTTGACACAACTGAGTGTCGATAAAGCGTACATGGATTGCAATGTGGTTATGGTTTATGGTACTTCAAATTAGATTTTGATTATAAATGCTGAAGATTAAAAGAAAGATGATTCTTTTTAGATTAATCGAGATTCCATATATATAAAGACTTCATGAAGGTGGTCGTGGGTTTATTCATTACAGATGCATAACAAAGATAGCTAACAGTAAATCATATAGAACTGCATCGAGAATCGTATGAATAGACAATAATCCATGAGTTTGGATGCACCGCAATTGTCACTGGACCAAAGCCAAGCGATAACTAGGGTACACTCAAGCGAGCGGAGTATTGTTTATTTTATGATTTGAGTGTGAATCTGGATTTAGCTCACCCCTTTCACGGACATAGAATTGTATCACAATATCAAATTACTTTGCAAATCCAGTTAGAAATGTATGAAAATATCCATATTGATTTCTTGTCTATTTTCTCAAATCCTGGCTGCTGATTGGCCAGTCAATTATGACGTCGCCTCACATCACTCCGCCACGACCATGGCGTAATACTGTCACTTTCCTTTGGTGATCATTGTGTATATTTTCTTTATATTATTCCTATGGCTAAACTTGTACCAGAGGTGATAAGTATCCCGGACAATATTACCATTTGTCTTAAACTCAAACTAGTCTATTCAACCTAATGTGAAATTCTTTATTTTATCTCGCTCCTGGTACGGATATCAATGCACTTCCTTTTTAGTATCTTTCTCACTAGGAGGAACTTCTCCCAGGAGACCAATTTCTTATTAACATTTTGGCCTTAAAAGCACCCCTTCAGTGAGACCCATCCGATTTATCTCAGCGAAATGATCATGCGCAAATAAGTGAATAAATTGAAAACAAATATTTTATCATTGATCATGTTCTGCACATATGGCCCTGGAAGTATCTATAGATATACAGTGGTAGTGAAGAGGACTGGAGTGTAGATGCTTTAGCACCAATACAGCGTTGAATCCTAAGAGTCAATCTGCTTGTACACTTAGTTTATCAAGTTGTAAAGACAAGAACTCACTCCGATTGAGTTTCCTATGCAGAGAAATACTTGTCATTCCTCATCAATAGATCCTCCAGATTTATATTGTAGAATGAAAATAGAACCGACCGTTTGAATAAAGAGAACACAAGATCACTTGATTCTGTAATTTTCTGCTCTGCAAGTACAAAGTAGAGAGGAAAGTATTCTGTAGTCTTCAGACAGAGGGACGACAGACATGAATTCGACACAGCAATACTAACCGTATACTTCTTTGTTATTAAATATACTTCATTTGGAACCATGAGCTTGGGGTGTATCATAAATAGCTTATTAGATGTGGGTGCTTGTATATCAGACATTCTATTTTCGTACCATTCTTCCATGTTCTAGTGCCTCTGAATTTTGAACGAGTCATATTTTGTATATAATAAATCAGTGGGTTTAAAGTAGATGTGTTACACGTATAAGACTAGAAAGTTAGATCCTCCTTGATCCTCTGAATGGTGATCAACATCATGTGGGACACTTTGCAGGAACTGGGGCCTGTTGAATAATTTAGGGTCGTACATGAAGACCCCTTTCTGTACGCCAACGAGACCCGGAGATGGTGAGGGTTGACTTTATTCAACCCTTCTGGACGACCTTCCATCAGCTAGGACTGCCTTAGCAAACGAGCTTGGATGTTATTGAACGATAACCCTCGTACGAGGTCTCCTTGTAGCCTGCACTTTCATAGGCAAAGGTTATTCAACAGACCCCTGGTCACATTCAGAAGATTCTACAGCCGTTCCTATACATTACATAAATCACCAATCTGCACACTTTAACAAAGTTGTCTAAGAGAAGAATATGGGTTCCCAATACTTATACCAACCTCCATTCTTTCAAAGTGTCTTCAGCCTGGATTGTATTCAGTAATCGAGGATATCGATGATTTACCTTTAAGACGTTTGTTATTGAAGTGATATATATATATTATGGTTACAAAAATCCGTCAAATCTCCAAATACGCAGGAAGGGCGAACTAACAGCCTAAAGGACCGTAGTATGCGCTGTGCATATATTGTGTTATATCTGTATGTAGTCAAGTGTCACTACACATTAGAGACTCCATATCGGGTGTCACTAGAAGTTAGTGATTCCAGGTTGGGTGTCACTGCAAGTTAGTGACTCCCTTTCAGGTGTCACTACACATTAGTTACTCCATGTCAGGTGTCACTACACGTTCGTGACTCCATGTCAGGTGTCCCTATATTTTAGGGTTAGATGCCATGTATCACTATGTGTTACATTTTAGGTGTCACCAAATGTCAATGCACAGAGGGCATTCACACAAAGCGTTGAACATCTGACGATCTTCACAGACTGTTGAACTAGATATGACTTTGCCATTTCTGTTCTCTTCCCGTGTAATAAATGGACAAGCTAATTAAAGGCTGAGGATATATCCTCACAAAAAGATGACAAAACTAACATTATTGTGGTTATCAATGATACATAGTCCCTAAACACGTAATCACTAAATACAGATGACGAAATCCATACTTCTCCCAAATGAGATATAACTTGTAGTCGAATGTTCATTCAACAAAGCAATAATGAATTGAATGTTTCCTGACCTTTGGGATGCGGTCATCGGGTTACTAGAAGAAAGACGCGTGACCTTTTTGTCAAGGTCATAATTTCTGGATCACCAGTATGACCTTGGAGTGTCAGCTGCGTGACCTTGGAGTGAGAACTAATGCTGCCTCTGTCATGACCTCTATAGGGTAGTGGTTGAAGGTGGTTGTTTTAGCTGTTTCATTTCGGCATGGGTCCTCCACTGATGCTGTTCCGTGTAAACATGTGCCTATAACTCTCGTATTGTATGTCAAGTTGTCTGTTATTCTGTGGTGGAAATAAAAGTATTCCACCAAGTCTGGTTTGAGTTCATCCAGAAAAAGCTGAATATAATGGTTCAAATTGAAAAAGAGGTATGAAAGGAGGAGTATAAACACACTGCCGCACACTCTACACATGATAGCTGTGTTTCACTCTCTAGATGTGAGTCACATCTTTGTTCAGATGTGTAAATCCCTTCTTGCTTTGATCTGTATTTATTTGCTGTACAAGAAAAGAATATTGCATCGTTTGCTTTTTCTACACAGGTCTGTCCCAACATGAGAAACAAGATAAAGTTCGCAAATAGAATCGTTTCGTAGATATTAAGTAAAAAATGAGCTGAGGTTGGTTTGACAATGGATTCGCTTGTTTGGAGTTGTTACAAACGTTGTTATCTCACCCCTGGTATTTTTGTCCCATAGGCTTAACATTGAGAACCCGTTCTCCATGCTCCTATGAGTATTGCAGTACGTTCTCCATGGTCTATATCATGTGTGTTGTCCATTTTTTTAGTGTGTACAGGGGGTGAGATATAATCAGAAGGAACTTGTTTTGGTCAAAGCCGTTGTTCTCCAACTGAACGCTAAAGCGATATTCACTCGGCTGTCACCTCGTTCATATCACTCCACATCAAATTCGTTGAGAATGATGACTTTGACCAAAGCCTGTTGGTTTCTTCTTTTGTATGATTTTGTATACAAGATGGGTTAAATGATACCCCTTCCATAAAACTAATGTGTAATATTCATATCAACCCAGCTATGATGACGATACGACGTAGTTTTTACATCGCTCCCAGTTCACTGCCTGCCACACTAAATGTTAATGACTGTGGCTCTTTGATGGGCAGAATTTATTTGTTACACAGACCACAGACCCGACGGTGTTCACTGGAATCTATCTATACGTGTGTTTGTGGGTTGAGACATTTTTACTAGAGGTTTGTTGAAACCACGATCACCTAAACTTTATTTTGTGTTAATGGATGACGTGTTGGCTGATTGATTACAGAGTTACTGTTCATAAAGTGACGTAGTGTAGGCAATGAGGCGATGGGTGAATAAAGCATGCCACAGTGTTCACCCACTGCTATAATCTTATTGTACGTGTGTGCAAAGAAGGGCAGGGAAGGAACCTTCGTCACAAGTTGAATCACATACGATTATCAAAACCATGAGCATAAAGCCTGTATATTATGAAACAATGGAAAATTATCTCCAAAATAAACAGAAACTATATAACAACAGGTGTTGTTATCACTTCGAGCTACCATTGATGCGCACAATTTGAATTCAGAGATTCCTGACTGAAGCTTTTGATCTGCAGGGTTTCTTCTGGATATAACAGAAATTCCAAAATGCCGAATAAGATCTTTTAGATTTCCATAAATATACATTCTTCCAATGAGGAAATATGTGATTTATTAACCTAAAACACAAAATGGAAAAAAAGCAAACTCTGAATAATAGTTGAAACCTCATAAAATACATATTAATGTAATAATTTTAATGTTATTGTAATGATGTGCACTGTAACCTCTGTAACATATACGTTTGGAAAGGATAAATACAAAACAGAGCTTCAGAATTTGTAGTGCAAACAAGTACTATGACTAGATGGAGAGAAGAACAGGCAATAAATGGATCGTAATAGTAGGAATAATATCTTTATGGACGGAAAAGGTGTGCAACAAGATGGATATTGTATTTCACAGGATGACAAACATGTTTGATTACAGAAGAGAGAAAGAAACCGCTTGCTCGATTTTGAAGAACAAAACTTGCAGAATTGAATAATATCGGGATCACTTCAATCGTGAGGCTAAAAAATCAGAGAAATGATAAACCCTATCAATGAAGTAGCAGCTCCTATTTGAAAGAAAAGACAAATCTTCGCTCAAATCGAATCGAAGATTTCTACACACCTTTTTTGCCCAAGTATTATTACCATGTAGTTACTAGCTCTATGCCATGTCTTTTTTTACCCTTTCAAAAGGCTCACCTTAACAGATAGCACGGCTTCATTCCTGTTTGTCGGATGTATTCCACATTGTTATCAATAGGACTTACTGTGAATGTCTACATGAAAACCTCTTATTGACTTGGCACATCAACTCTGCTTAATATTACCAAATGCTTCTGTTGTTGCAGGAAAATATCTTCTTGGTGAATCAAATGACACAAGAATTAGGTTTAATCCTAACACATAAGATCATGTATCTGTGAACATAGAAAGATAGCCGATATGTTGTGCTGACAATCATAATGTCGTGTACGAAGCTGGGAGCTGTTGAATAATATTTTCTTGTACGTTAGGGTGGAAGATAAGAGAAATCGAAAGATAAACGACGTCCTAGACGACTTTTTTTTTAATTCAGGGTAGCATAAAACTTGTCTTGGGCATCAGCACCATCGTCCATAACAAAGTGTTGTACAATTGTCATACAATTGACCTATTTCCAAGTGCTTATACATTTCCTATTAAACGCTGATACATACTAATACACTTCAAGCGATGCAGTGGTCTTTCCGAGGCAAGCAAGCTGAGTGATGCAGCCCCTGTAAAGTGTGTGATCCACCAAAATAGACCCAGCAGAAGTCAGCAGACGCTCCGGCGACAGGATTTTGCCTTCTAGCTGACCATCCCTGCCGATGTCTCGGCTGGCAGGCCCAAACTCAGCAGAATGTCTGCGCTATTCCACTAATTCCCCTATTTCTGGCATCGCCGACGACGACATGAAGGTCACGGACACCCACAAGACAATGCCGTTCTGCTGCTGTCGCCTGGTGGACATTAGCGGCACTAACGCACAAGCCAAGTTCCCCACTTTTCGTATAGGCGGCGTGCTGAGCGATTCTCCATACACTACGACGCTCAGGCTGTGCAAGACCCGCGTGTCAAGCGGAGAAGTGTGTCGCTGTGTCAGGATTTGTACGGCAACGTTGAGAGACTGTCATGGATCAGCAAAACAATGGTATTTAGAGCCGACAGACAGTCGCCGATGACCAAGGAACAAGCCAACACTTGTTGGAGACAGGCCTTGAGGGACACCACGGTGGGCCGACGGTAGGCGACAACTATTGTGCAGGGTTTATTTGCTGATCCACCAAGGATATAATCTCAGGTGACAAGCATTTCTTGACGACAACTATCGCCGACTACAGCCGACTACCAAATGGCTACCACAAGACCATCTGTCGGCTCTAGCTCAGGCTTGGTGGATCATGTGCTTAAGTCAGTGCGAATGGTCAAATATTTTTTTGAAAATGATTTCATCATTAACAAATGATGAAGTTTGGTTTACATGTATCACATATGAATAGAATTCTCTGTCGACAATATATTTTAATTTGAATTAGAATTAGTGCATGAAAAATAAGTTTGACATTGGTTATGACAGCTCTAGAGGTGTCATCCGGGAGACAGAAAATGGATGACGTTTTCAAAATGAACAATTTCCTATGCTACACCAGCAACAACATTTCAGTTTCTAGTATCGTCAAAAGCTGGTCTATTTTTTGTTTGTACTAAGTTTTGGCACCAACAAGATTTATACGATTTTTGTTTTTGTCATAGAATTATTATTCAAGGGCCCCTTGGTGTATCGATCCAGCTACAGTGGAAGGTCTGCTGATTGCAGAGCTGTATGGTGCTTTATGTTTAATAATGAATAAAGATAGGCCAATCCATTGTCTTAGAATCTGTTTTATTCAACATGTAACAATCGGCACAGGTAATCATTACCACAGAGTAACTTGCTTGGTGGTCTCTGGTCACTGCAGGCGCTTCATATCTGAAGGTGAAAAACAGAATACATTCAGCATAATAGTAGTTATGAACAAGTAAGGATACAGTTCATAATTCTGTCCAACCCCTGGGCTTGATGAACTAGTTTTAATTAGTATATCTGACATAAATATATTGTTTGAATTTTATGATAATGTATACAAATGTCATGTAAAAGAATAGCTGAGTCAAACAATGCATATGGCATACATGAGCGCTTACAATAAATGATTGTATTAAAAATGACCCAGCACTAGTTACTTTAAAATGGCACATTATCCTTCAATAATTTGTAGCTATATAGTACATACTTTACTGTTGGAAATATAAGAAGGTCTTACCTTTGGTTTTAGCTTAAATACTGTACATTGTTGTATATCCTATGCCATAGCCTCTTACCCGAAATAGCCTCCAACATGGCCTAGTTGGTAGGCATAGCCAATAGGCGCATAACCGGCCCGACCATAGCCAAGACCAGCATTTCTATAGCCAAGGCCAACATTTCCATAACCAAGGCCTACATTTCCATAGCCATAGCCAACATTTCCATATCCAGCTCCATATCCAGCTCCATAACCTACCACTCCTGCCTGTGCCATTGTGGCGGCACACACTACCAGCATCAGGGCAAAGATGACAAAGCGAGTCATGGTGCGATGTGTTGTTTTGGGTCTTGAGAGGCGCAGGTACTTGCAGTGGTTGTTCAGAGATGATTGTGTACCTTCTGGATCTTTACTTATATACACTCTTGTCAGGGCCTTATGACACCCATGTCAAGGTGGACCTGACTTGGTTTCATTTGTTTAAACATGAATCTCCATTGTTTCATGCTCGATGTTACAGGGAATGCATAACTGAATGATTTTTAGGATTTCCTGAAATGATGTATTGTTAGTACTTTTTGTATCTTGTATTATGATCATGTAGTATAGTTCAGACATGTTACCACATAACAGATTTTTCCAGGACTTTTATCACCAGCACCAAATACCAGATATGTATGAACTCAAGATTATGATCATACTATTTGAATGAAATATACCAAGAGAACTACAATAAGGCATTATATCAAGAGGCTTGGTAATGGGTTACAACAGTGAAGAATAGTAAAAGAGGGTAACAAACTGGTTTTAGATGAATGATCCATGGAGAGACATAATTAAGATGTTGTGAAAAAATACTTAAAACTTCAATCAACAAGTATTTGGAATTTAATAGAGATTGATACTTTATTTTTGAATAGTTGAATTTTGTTTGTTAAAAAAAAACTACCTTCAATATAAACAATAACCTTCAGCCAGAAACAAGGTTATTTGCCTAAGTTCAAATGATGGAATGCAGGATGATTCAAATGTCTACCTTCACTTTTTTTATAGATCTTTGAATTCATAGATCATGACATTGAAGAGAAGCAATAACTTCCATCTTCAGTAAAAAGGGCACTGCAACAAATTAGAACAGCCAAGCCAATTCTGCAATGACAATGGCAATAGCAAGGTGGGATTTAAATGCTATGACAAGCTTTTCTTGAGAACTCAACAAAGATTCAGTGACAGGAATGCAGAATTTATATTATTTTAAAGGACCACAGTTTGATTATAGATGGTAGCAAATTCCATTGTTGGCATTCTGAAAGACACTAAAATGCTGATTGCAATGTAATTATCCACTTATAGTGCTGTTTATTAGACAAGTGGCCAATTACAGAGACTCACCAAAATACCAATTAAATGCTTTGGTTCGATCTGGTTGAGTATAAATAGACATTTCTGTGCTCAAAAGTTGAGAAATAGCTTTTGCTAAGCAACACAAATAAAACTTTGATATTACAACTACCACACTACCTTCCAGATTACCAGCTAACCACCAGCCAACTAATTTCATCATACCAGCCAACTGATCTCATCATACTATGACATTATCTACCAGATTACCTGCAAACCTCTGTGGCTCCCGGATATCTCCATGTTGTTTGATTGGAAAATTATGACCCACCCACCCACACCTCAAGTTACTCATAGTCTGTATGGCACATTCAGACAATCTGGTTATTGTAAACCATTATATATCACAATGCCCCCATTGATAAATCATCGTTAATTCTTTTCCTTTTCAGTCTCATTTACTCATGGAGTCTGTTTCCTGAAATGCACTTTATTGTGTGCTATAGTGCATATAGCATGGAAGGGAAAATTAAGAGTGAAACGATTATTGCTATGTGTGTTAATTGTGAATTATCAATAAGCTATTGTAGCTATGCAGGTAATACCGACTATGAAATTTAGAGGAACAAGAGGTGTATGTAATTGTGTAGTTGTGTAAGAAATAAAGACATGTACACAGGCATGATGTCATCGTAGCAAATAAAAGGAAAGCGCTATGAAGGCATGGGGTGTATTGGATCCTTGAGTCCAACTGCTAAGACTCCAAGAAAGCTAATATAACATATAGGTTTCTCAAGTGGGTATGAGTGCCGATTGTCTCTACCCATCCTCTCAGTAACTTGAGTAAGCTTAGGAGCACAAAGGTGTTGTATGGGTACATTGCTTAGTTCAAACCATTACAGGCTCAGAATGTTTATGTTTTTGAAACTTATTTATGTTATGAAGATTTGTATCAGGAATTTGGAAATCCATGAATAGTATGTAGCACCTGTATAATCAGTGCCTTGTACAATGAAATAGATCCTGAAATTGCACTCATTAGCTGAGTTGTACTTTGTATTTGCTGTTAAACCTAAATGAACTAAGCAATGGTGGATACCCACTGTGTAGCGTCTGTAGCATTGAACTAACTATAATGAAATTGACAATAACTAGTCAGTCAGCCTACATTTCTAAGAAAGCAAAATAACAGTCAATGGCTTGAGTAATCATCAAATGAAGAATCTAGCCTATCCACTTTCAAGACCAACTGGGAGAGTCTGATGCTTGCATTCGTGTGTAACACGACCACAAGTGTTCTCCTAACGTGATTTCGTACTCGCCGCGGCGTCCGTGACGCAGTGCGCTAGATGGTATCCCTGTTCCTATTGGCTGAACTTGACACGGTTCTGCCGTAAGGTCGATTCTGATAGGACAACGTAGTAAACAACTCGCCGTCACGGTGGCAACGTCCTCACGCTGGGCACTGCCTTTCTGCTACCAGCAGGGGCTGACCATTTGGTGCTCAGTGGGGTGGGGACATTTTATATGTAGGGGAGGGTGGATAAACCGCTGTAGATTTGAGTTTATCGGACCGTTCTCCTCAGATACGGGGACGAGAGACTTGTGGTTTCGAAGATTACTTCTTCTCGTCAGGTGTGGCACTTTTGGGGGGGTTTGATCCTGATATTTCACCATCATTGACTGCTTGTTTGTGGGTGAGTACGTCTTGTTTTAATATATTTATTTTAGGTGGTGAGGCCGGCAGCTGTCGCGGCCCTGGCATCTAGTCTTTTTATCGTTAGCCTTACTGGTTAACTGTTTTTGTGGCGAGTACTATGTTAGGAGTCTTATTTAGGCCGGGCTTTTAGGATGTTATGTCGATATGTTTGTTCAAATTTCTACGGAGGGTTAGTGTGTAAAGACGTCTATTCCCGTTCCCGTGAAAAAATTTTGACGTGGCATTGTGACATCCCTTCAGCCGTACCGGTTGTCCATGGTATTTAATCCCCAGTGGGACTGACTCCTGAACTTATGGATCCAGTTGAACTCAACTTTATTCCGTAGGACCATTGCTCTTTTTGTTTTGGGGTGACAATAGATGAAATCAAGGATGTGGAACTTCACATCCTCGATCCCATCGTGGTCGCAATTGTTGAAGTGGATCGGCACATCATTCTGATTGTTGGATTTTTTTATATTTCTTAGATGTTCGTACATCCGTTCTTTGATCTTCCTTTTTGTTTGTCCCACATAGTGTATACCGCATTTTTTGCATTCTATGCAGTATATCACATTGGAACTGTTGCAAGTGACATTCGATTTCGTGTTGAATTTGCCACTGGTGGTTTTGGAGCAGATACTGCCACCCCTCTCAAGTCTTGCGCAATACTGGCAATCCTTGCGGTTGCACTCGCTGCGCGTGTTTGTCCTGTTCTTTTTGCTCCCGTCCCCATCTTTGTTCTGCATGGGGTGGTGATCTGTTTTCGATCTCACTAGGTGATCTTTCAGATTTTCGGGCGTTTGTAGGCTTTTACTAGTCTGCTTCTATACAACGATTTCGTTGTGGTAGAGCAGCCCAGTAGGTCCCAGTTCTTTTCGACAATTTCTCCCAGTTTGTTGTTACCTGGGCGATAGGTCGAGATCAGAAAGTTTTTTTCTGTTTTATCTGCATCCTCTCTTTCTTTGTCGGTTCTGGGTTTGAGAATATCACTCCTTTGCTTGGCATCTACCTTCGTCTTGCAGCTTAGGAGGGTTTCTCGTGGGTAGCCTTTGGACTCGAATTCCTCAATCTTAGCTGAGGCATGTTTTTCGTAGTCCGTGGTTTGTCCGCATATGCGTTTGAGTCTCAGCAGTTGTGAATACGGGAGACTACGCTTGGTTGTGGGGGGATGCGCAGAATCTTATCGTAGGTACGTGTTCGCATCCGTAGGTTTCGTGTACAGATCTGTGTACAGTTTGCCTTTATCTACTTTGACCTTTGTGTCTAGGAAATTGACTTCCTTGGAGCATTCGTTTGTGAACTTGATCGAGTGGTGGGCCTCGTTTAGATGCTCCAACCACTTATCTAGGTTAATTTGGCCATGTTCCCAAATATAGAATATGTCGTCTATGTATCTCCACCATACTGTGGGTTGTAGGTGGAACTTGGGAAGGATGGTCTCCTTGATGTGTTCCATATACAGGTTTGCATAGGATGGGGCCAGCCTGGTCCCCATTGCTGTGCCTCTTTCCTGTATGTAGTGTTTACCATTGAAAACAATATTGTTTTTGGTCAACACCATTTCCAGAAGGTCTACCAATGATTTATTGGTAGGTTTGATATCTCCTTTCCTTGTTTCCGCAAGTTTTTTGGAGACTACTTCAATACCTTCTGCGTTTGGGATGTTTGTATATAGGGAACTTACATCCAAAGTTCCCATGCTGATTTTGTCATGGAAATCTGGGAGGCACTCGATTTTGTTGACAAAGTCATTTGTGTCCTTGATATAAGATTTTATATCTGGGACCAAGGGTTTCAGAAAATTATCCACAAAGGAAGAGATTTTCTCTGTGGGGCAGTTGTTTGCCGACACTACTGGGCGCCCAGGGGACGGCCTTTGTGTTTTGTGGATTTTCGGGAGAAAGTAGATGTTGGGAACGCGAACGGGAATAGACGTCTTTACGCACTAACCCTCCGTAGAAATTTGAACAAACACATTCAAGACCAACCCATCTTAGTACAAGAGAACATAGTTCAGCACTAACACGCCCGAGGATAGGCAGACCACCTGAATATGCTAGTTCACAGAACATTCAGCAGGGAAAAAAGAATTATGCTATAGATCAGCGTGCCACTTAATGATATGTAGCAAACACCTTTTACTGGGGTTTAGGATGATCTTTGGTTTCTTTCTGCTAAATGTACTATGAAAGATCCATAAAAAGACAATAATATGTATGTTCCAAGTTAGAATAAAACAACTGTCTATTCTGTTGATCAAAAACATAACTAATGTACAGATGACCCAGCCAAACCTCTTGCATGAATGCACTCATTTGTACATAACACCTGATTTGAAATTTGTTTTGATTTTATATATAACAGCACACTACTACATGATTAGTCTAGAAGTATAGAAGTAATATAGATCAAATTATAGTCTCGTTATTCGAGTTACCTCTTAACTTGTGCAATTTATATGAATGTTCAATGTGGCTTCATTTTAAAAATCTAAAATATAATTGTTTTTATAAGTAAAGTAAATGAAATAAAGTAAATAATGGATCATTATACCAGTATTTTAAACCTGTGCAGGATATAGATATAAAAGTATATCCAAGAAGAAACTGATGTTTATAATGCTAATGTGTCATATCATGTCTTGAAACGGAATTATGAGCTGAGCCTGTGACCAGCAGTCGTTAAGACCTGTCATTATTAGTATTGAACATGTGGCTCTACTGCAGCCCCCATCCATAGAGAGTCAACCTTTTTATGTTGTCCATAATGTGTTCTTTGTGAGGACAGAAAATTCTTGGTCCATTCTCAGACTTAAGATGCTTCAGGAGTCTTTATGAGGCCTTTCATTAACATGACAACACAAGATTTTCTAAGGTGTATTCAACTGTGTCCTTGGTGCAAACCATATTTCTATTTCCCTGTTTTTATAGATATGTTTGGTTCATTAGTAATGAATTGCTGTCTTGTTTTACTCAGTCTGTAGCTTATATCCAGCTGTGTCAGGCCAAACCAACTTCTTTGTACAGTTCCATAAGAAATTTGACAATTATATCTTCTTTACTATTCAAACAAGCATACTGTGAATAGTTTAAATATTTCTGTTGTTCCATGAAAATATCTTCTTGATGTTTCAAATAACACAAGGATTGGGTTTACTCCTAATATACAAGACTAGTCCAAATGAATCGTTTTAGAATCTGTTTTATTCAACATATAACAATTGGCACAGGCAACCATTGCCACAGAGTAACTTGCCGGGTGGTTTCTGGTTACTGCAGGCACTTCATATCTGAAGGTGAAGAATAGAATACAATCAACATAAAAGCAACTATAAAAAGGTTAGGATACAGTACATAGTTCTGTCCAACCAATGGTAATTTAAAAATCACCCAGGCTTGATGAACTAGCTTTAACCAGTATATCTCACATAAATGTATTGTTTGAATTTTATGATAATGTATACAAATGTCATGTAAAAGAACAGTTCTATACACTTCTATCAAGGTATAGAATTGATTAGCACAGTATAAAGTCCCATTGATATGCTTGGTGAGTCAAACAATGCATATGGTAGACCCTTACAATAAATGATGACAAGAAAAATTATCTGACTGCACTAGCTACTTACAAATTGTACATTATCCTTCATTGAATTGTAACTAAGTAGTACATACTGTACCATAAGAAATATAGGAAGTTCTTACCTATGGTTTTAGCCAAAATACTGTACATTGTTGTATATCCTATGTCATAGCCTCTTACCCGAAATAGCCTCCAACATGGCCTAGTTGGTAGGCATAGCCATTATGCTGAAGTCCATAACCAACCCGACCATAGCCAAGACCAGCATTTCCATAGCCAAGGCCAGCATTTCCATAACCAAGGCCTACATTTCCATAGGCATAGCCAACATTTCCATATCCAGCTCCATATCCAGCTCCATAACCTACCACTCCTGCCTGTGCCATTGTGGCGGCACACACTACCAGCATCAGGGCAAAGATGACAAAGCGAGTCATGGTGCGATGTGTTGTTTTGGGTCTTGAGAGGTGCAGGTACTTGCAGTGGTTGTTCAGAGATGATTGTGTACCTTCTGGATCTTTACTTATATACACTCTTGTTGGGGCCTTATGACACCCATGTCAAGTTGGACCTGACTTGGTTTCATTTGTTTAAACATGAATCTCCATTGTTTCATGCTCGATGTTACAGGGAATGCATAACTGAATAATTTTTAGGATTTCCTGAAATGATGTATTGTCAGTACTTTTTGTATCTTGTATTATGATCATGTAGTACATATGAGACATGCTATCACATAACAGATTTTTCCAGGACTTTTATCACCAGCACCAAATACCAGATATGTATGAACTCAAGATTATGATCATACTATTTGAATGAAATATACCAAGAGAACTATAATAAGGAACTATATCAAGAGGCTTGGTAATGGGTTACAACAGTGAAGTATAGTAAAAGAGGGTAACAAACTGGTTTTAGATGAATGATCCATGGAGAGACATAATTAAGATGTTGTGAAAAAATACTTAAAACTTCAATCAACAAGTATTTGGAATTTAATAGAGATGGATACTTTATTTTGAACAGTTGAATTTTGTTTGTTGAAATACTACCTTCAAAAAATAACCTTCAGCCAGAGATTATTTGTCTATTCAAACATCTGTCTTCCTTCAAACTTTTTTAAATCTTTGAATTTATAGATAATGACATTGAAGATAAGTAATAACTTCCAACTTAAAGTTAAAAGGACACTGCAACTAATTAGAGAAGGCAAGGCAGTTCTGCAATGGCAGGCTGGTATGGCAGGTTTGACATGCTATGACAAGCTATTTTTTGTCCTGAGAACCAAACAAATATTCAGTGACAGGGACTCTATTATATATATATATGGTCGAATCCCAGAAAAGGGGCCCAAATTGGCCTGTTTTGGCCTGTTTTAGGGATTTCTTTGTTTCTTAAAAAAATAGAAGCTGAGGAGAAATTACCTTTGTGATTTTGAACAATGCTGCCCAATACACATAACATGAAATATATGCAAATATCATTCAAGAACACTTAGGGAGGAAATTCTCTGTTTTGAAAAAAATGAAAATTGTGTCCTTCTACGAAATGACAATCTTTGAATGCATATAAAATTTTCAAAATATAATATTCATCAAAAGCGAATATATCAATGTTAAGGTAAGGAACTCCCTAATAGCAATAGGAGAATTCAAAATCTTCAATAGGGAAATATGTTATGATAAATGTGCCACAATGAATCCTTGTGTTGTAAAATAGTAGGGTGTCATTCTACGAAATGACACATAATAATGTCTATATAATTTCATTTTATGGGAATTAGTAAGAGATAACTTAGTTTATTATTCCTCATAGCATTGACAAACATAATACCACATCATAATTTATTTGTTGTGTACTCAGGCTATGATAGAACATGGAAATCCCTAAAAATATGGTGTCATCTGGTGTCATTCTACGAAATGACACTTTTTGAACCTCTCCATATTGTGTTTGCTGCCATTTAGCTTGATAGATTAGTGGAAGAGCCACCATAATTTAATGTTATGATGAAGGGTAACCCAATTCTCAATGTTTGGGATGGATGGTGCATAGTTAAATAGATAAACAGATGGTAATAAATAGGTATGGTTAACTTTTTTCCTATAAAAAGGTCCCCAAGGAATTTTCAGCTCCAGAATCAATAATTTTGTTATAAAATACAAGGAAAGAGTGTGTGGGGATTAGATATCATAGAATGTGCCTTATTATTTTACTCATAGTACTGCATATTGTATGTTTTCACCTGTGTCATTCTACAACATGGCATGTCATTCTACGAAATGCCATGTCATTCTACGAAAATCTTCTATAAATAGCTTACAGATGGTCACAAATTGATTTAATAATGATTATTTGCTTACATACACTTATTGTTAATGTAGAATAATATTTATGGGAGCACCCTAAGGTCCTTACTTCAGAAAATGTTCATAATAGATCTCAGACAGCCATGTACATTTTAGAATCTCACTGCAATGAAAGTGTATTGATAATTATTTATCAGGTATATTATTCAAAATTTATCATAGGATATAAGAGTACAGACCATGGAGATTTGTTTTTCTAAAATTTACACAAGTTGTGCCCCAATTCTCTGCTCATGCTACTGGTTATAGTGTGGTGGTGTCATTCTACGACATGACATGTCATTCTACAACATGACAAGCTTAATTCCTTAAACTAGTATAAAAGTGCAATAAATTGTACTTTTGTGGCTTTAATTGATTCAGTTATTAACAGGATCTAAGTAGAATCAAAGAGAAGTTTACTACAATTATATTTCTGGGGTCTTTTAACTCAGATTCAGTGCTCAATTGAAAGTATTTTTGAGGAAAAAGTCATTTCATGTACAAAAAAATCCAAAGAATAACCTTAAAAACCATCATTTCATATCTGCACCATGGGTATTATTATCAAAAAGTGCAAAATGAAAGATCCCTTGCAAATAAAGTAACCGATGAGGTTATAGCTAGCTATCATCTTAGCATTCAGATTGCCTTGTCATTCTACGAAATGACACAATTGTAAAACTTTGAGTTTTTAGTTTTACATATCATATACAAAACTACTGTAGTTTATTTGAGGCAACATATTAACAAACCTTTTCTGTGACATTGAATTACTAAATGATAAAACTGTCAAAACTGCATGTGATGGAAATATTTCTTTCTTGAAAAAAACTAACTAGGAAAAACGGTATTTTCTAATAGCTATGGTATTTTCATGATAATCTACACAGTCTTCACATATTTTGGGGTTACATATAAAATACAACAACTATTCTCAGCTATAACATTTCTAAAATTAAGAAGAACACAGATATAGAGGTTATTATAACTGCATTTTCAGGCATGTGTGTGGCATTTCGTAGAATGACAGGCAGTTTAGGTAATTTCTTTGATATGCTGTAGTTTCAAGAGTATTTGAGATTAGTGAACAATTGTTTTTACAAATAAATATACAAATGTTATACTTCTGATTAATCCTGACATTTCAACAAAATGTTGAATAATGATTTTTTCAAATTTGGGCCCCCTTTCTGGGATTCGACCATATATTTATAGTTTTTTTAAAGAAAGCACTTTGATTATAGAAGGTAACAAATTCAACGTTTGACATTTTGAAAGCCACTGAAATACCGTTTGCTATGTAATTCTTTGTTTATAGTGTTTGTGATAACCTTTTCGTTTGTGCTTCCCTTACGGGAGACGTTAGAAATCTTTTTTTCTTTATTTATAGTGTTGTTGTGAGATTGGTAACTGATTACCGAGACTCAAAAAAAGCACCAATGAAATGTTTTTGTTAGATCTGGTCGAGTAGAAATGGATATTTCTTTGGTCAACAGTTGGGAAATAGCTTTTGCTAAGCAACATAAAATAAATTCTGATATTACAACTGGCAACATAGTTTACTTGATTGAGCTGTTCACAAGCAGGGTTAGATCTCTTTTGCCAATCGGAAAATTAGATTGCTATATGATTCATAAAATAAGCTACCACACTACCTTCCAGATTACCAGCTAACTGACAGCCAACTAATCTCATCATACCAGCCAACTGATCTCATCATACCGTGACACTAACTACCAGACTACCTGCAAAACTCTGGGGCTCCTGGATATCTCCATGTTGTTTGATTGGAAAATCAAAATCCAGTTATTGTGAACCATATTACCATAATTTACAATGTAACCATGTTACATTATGGAAAAATATCACTTCTCCAAGTGTGTTTTTGAGTTAAACCCTTAAGGAGTCTGCTTCCTGAAATGCACTTTGTAGTGTTGTATAGTGCATATAGCATGTAAGGAAAAATTAAGTGAAATGAAGTAGATAACAAAAGTGTAAATTGATTAAAATGATAATTACTATGTGTGTTTATTGTGAATTATCAATAGGCTATTGTAGCTATGCAGTTGATACAAAACTATGAAATTTAGAGGAACAAGAGGTGTATACTTGGTTGGGTAAGAAATGATGACATGTAAACAGGCATAATGTCATTCTAGTGAGTATAAGGAAAGTACTATGAATGTATGGGGTGTAGCAGTTGGAATTGAAGGAATTGTGAAATTATGTGTGTGTTAACAACTAGACATTGGACATCTGGTGAAATAATTACTGAATGTTTTTGTTTTAGAAACTTATCCATGTAATGAGGATTTGTATAAAGAATTTGGAAATCCATGAATTGTAAGTGTAGCGTATCCCCTAGTCACTGAAAGTGTCTTACCACTTTCCGTGATCAACAGCCGACCAGGGGTTCCAAGACTCAGTCGCTACCCTGTACTTACCGTGCCACAGAGGTCTTGAAATCAGAAATGAAACGACTCAATACGATCCACCCCAGCATCAAATTCACATTTGAACACAGCAAAACTTCCATCAACTACTTAGATACCACCGTATACACAGACATCAACAGTAAACTACATACCAAAGTTTACAAGAAACCCACAGATGCCAATCTGTATCTACACTACAGCTCCCACCACCCCAAACATCAGAAAGACTCGATCACCTACAGCCAAGCCATACGATACAGAATGATTTGTTCAGAAGAAAGTGAATTTCAGAAAATATGCAAAGTATTACTTAAACTACTCACCTTGCGTGGACATCCACACCACCAAACGAAGAACTCCATCGCAAAAGCCAGCCTAGTTCCACGCTCCAAACTGCTCGACACTCCTAAAAACACAACAAAACAAGTCATTCCATTCATAATACAGTTCAATCCTTCAAACATCAGAGCGGGTGAACTCGTAAAACATGCCAAAACCCTCCTCCCACCAACAGACGACTTGGCCAAAATAAATCAATCGAAAACAATCGTAGCCTATAAACGAGCTGCCAACCTACGGGACCTCTTAACCCACTCTGCCTACCCCCGGGCCAAATCGATCCACCAAAGCACCCCGTGCAACATTCTGAGCTGTAAACACTGCGACAACATCACGCAATGCACCTCTCTAACTTCACACACCACCAAGCAACGATATAAAATTACAGGAAATAACAACTGCCAATCAAAAGGGCTAATATACGTCATCACATGCCCAGCATGTGGTGAACAGTATATAGGCGAAACCGGCCGCACGGCCTCTGAATGCCTCTAAGAACACAAATACGACATCAGAAAACGAAACAAGAACTCACCAGTAGCATGACACTTCAACGACCACGACGTTCTCCCCCACCAACTCCGAGTGGTACTCCTTGACAACAGTCCAAGCAACAAAAACATCCGATTAAGACTGGAAGAAGCTTATATCCGCCTGCTATGCACAATGTCTCCCCACGGAATCAACCTCAAACTCTGACCCACATCAACACGCCGATCGAACCGGAAGTACTCCCGGCGACATTCGGAATCACTCGGCGGGAGCCGAACACGCCGGAATCAACTTCGGCGACACTCAGCCCCGCTCGGAAACACTCGCCGCAACCCGGCAACCAATCGCACGCGCCGGATTCAGTTACTACGCAACACACATCGTCAGCTGTCGAACCATCGCCGTTACGAACCAAAACAAACACGCACGGATACCCAGAACAACTAAGAAGGATGGAGAAGTATGCACAATGCTTATACTGTCCGAATTATGTCAAACAAACGGACTCGTCGATCCGCAGACATCTAAGAACACACCATGAGAAACCCACAGACATCGAATCGACATCGACACAGGGTAAGTACCAATGTGTACTTTCAAACTGTCAAACCAGATGTTCCACAATCAGTAACTTACGTCGACACCAGCGTAACAAACATCTAACCACGAACTATATGATCACCCCACTATTCTTATACAGCCCAGTTGCAACCAAACCAAAACCCATAAAAACCAAGTTTAACTTTAGCAATGTCAAATTCCGCCTAATTTACAAGGGTCCTCCCTTTGCAGGCCGTCAACCGGCTGCTACGGAGACACCACCCCCGACAGTAGGAATACCATATGTGACTGCTAGACACACACCACCGATTGACACCCTGAAAAAACGCAATGGGACCCCGGCCAAAACCGCATTATCTAACATCAGGAAACGGATAGAGGAGGAAAAGAACAATACCCCCAAAACTATACTGATTGAAGACCCTACTGTACGCAAACGCACCAAACCATCAATTATCACCCACCGCCCGTACAAACTAACAAAACTTGTGACCGACCAAACAAGCTCACCGACACCTACAGTAGACTTGTGCACCCCCAACAACACCCCAAAAGACGCAGAAAAAACCAACGACAGTGAAGACACCGATTCTGACAGCTCGACCACAAGTAGCAATGACAGTAGTACAACAAATTGCAGCCACGGATCAACACCAATTCGTAAAAAATCGGCAACCATACTAGACCTGCTGAAAATTGACTTAAATCTAGAGGACATAAGTAGCGATGAGGAAACACCGATACCAACACCCAACAATGCCAAGAAAGCAGTCAAAAATGAACAATCTACCAAGGACTTACCACAAAACCGGGAACTAAACAACAGAGATGACCGAGAAGAACCATACATACCTGCATCACGCCGACCCACACCAACTACACCAGTGTACAAACCAACCCCCATCAGAAGATCCACCCCCCGACACACAGTACCAACCTCCGAAATAATGCTGGATATCTACCACATAATAAGGAAAATGGACCAACATGTGGGCCGCGACCTACTCGATAGCATGAAGCGTAATAACCTGTATAACCAGAAATAACAACTCGGACTCAGCATAATACTCATGCTAAGCATATGATAAATTTTTTTAATGCATAACTGCGTAAAGATCCAAAATGAACTTGAATAATATATCAGCTGATCAACTAAATGTTATACATTCATACGAAATGATTTCTACTATCAGATGTTACCTCATTGAACACGTTACTTGTTACCATGTTACCATGTTATATAATTACCCACAGTTCTAACCTATATATTATACAGTATATATTCACCCATGTACCATTTATCAAACAGTATTTGTTTTTTATACCAGCCTGAACACTGCCATACCATCATATTATAAGAAACACCTAGCATATCCCTGGTTACGATACTACCAAGAATCTATTAATAGTAACAAATTACAACCTTGACCTTGGACTATCAAAAGGAAGTAGATAAATGTGATCCCAAATCAGTACTTAAGCCTAAGCTGGTAACGAAATTGTATCAATCACCTGAAGAAGCTGGTTCAACACCATGCGAAACGTCGTGAAAACTTTTTGATACCACGTATGTAACTACCATTGTACACCTTGGTTTTAATAATAACATCATCTACAAAACTTACTGTGTCTGGTTTTTTGTGATTTACCACTCTGACTGTCTAATAAACTTATACTCAATCAGGTTTTATAAAGATTTATAAAATAAATTGGTAATATAAGATTGCAGTTTTCATATTTATAATACAAACTTGGATGGTTAATGGCAAATGAAATATGCTACCAGTAGTGTCCCCAAGATCGGAACTATTGGATAGTGGTGTAAATACAACAGAATCAGGCATATATATGAATCAGGCGCTTACAGATGAGGGGTCTACACACGGGGAATAGGACGACCTTGTATACGCAAAAGCATACCTATATACGCCGGGCCTATACATATATAAAGTGGTTAGTTTCGTGCAGTGAAGCAATCACCTGTATTGGAGAAGATCCTGCAAAGTATTCACTCCACTCCATTATGCCCCAGTCACACTGGCGTGAATTTCAGCGTTTCTTCTACGTATTTAAATTGGTGGGGAGTACGTATTAGCTACGGATTTGGAATGTATCTGTTTGGTTAGCTTTAACGTTTTAGTACGCTTCTCAACGTTCATCAACGCTTCTTTACGTTTCTGTACATATTGTGGCGTTTTTCGGCTGATTCCGACTTTCATTTACGCATCTCCGTGTTTTCCCACGCATCGCCGCACATTTGTAAATGGGTAGAAGAACGTAGAGGTGCGTACACGGAAAAACGCCGTTTTTTACGCCAGTGTGACTGGGGCATAAGGAAATCTGCAGCCACAGCTGCCTACACAGCAGGAAATTCAATGACTGACGTTCAGACATATAGTGGTCGGACCAGTGATGCATATAAGTTATACATCACACCCATCTCTCTACAAAATGTCTCCAAGACTATCTCGAACAATCTAAATTAATCTTACCTTATCCACCTTCATCTCTTATTTTTATCATTGGCCCCACAATACCATTCTTACTAACACTTTCATGGCCTATTTTAATTATTCATTTATTCTATACAACTAATCCCTCTCATATCATCATTTTACCATCATATTTTATTACCTACAAATATTATGTTAAATCCAACATAAAATTTGTCAATTATACTTAATAAATTTTATTTACCCAAATCCCTGTCTCCCTCTTTCTTCACAGGTGGGGGGCGAGTTGTACAGTAATGATAAAGTCAGGTACCAGAAAATCATATATATGAGTTGTCCAAATACTATTACTACTAGTTCTGGTATGCAGATCCTGGTTCTGTTCTGCAGCTATAGCGTACTTCCAACTTGTGCAAAGAAACTATTGAGATATTGTGCTGAATATTTTGGGGAACTAGTCTTTTTAGTCTTTGGCTCAATAAATTTAAGCGATTTGCTTGCAATCTAGGGGCTAGTCAGTTTCTTATTTTCATGCCAAAGCTTTTTGGAGTTCTATGAGTATCATTCAGTGTCTTTTGATTTTGAGTGCCTTATCTCCTTCCTGATGTCTTTCTTTAAGGTGCTTTGCAATTTCCAAATGTTCTCTGTCATTGGTTTTATTGAATAAGTTTGTTGCTCTGACTTGGTCATTCAAGCAACTGAATTTGGGGGATCATCTATTGAGTGCCCCTATCAGAGGAAGTCCACGTCTTAGTGGGACAGTAACAATATAGATAGTCATTCAAAACCTCAAGCTGGATGGATCACATTTCATCAGCATCATTAAGTATCCAGTAAACTTCCCAGTACATGTGCAATAACCAATCCCTGAACCCACCTACAGTATGCTGTATAAGCTCGACCCATGATTTCCCCCCATTGTATGGGTTTACGACTTTGATGTTTAACCACAAAAATCTGGAAGGTGATCACTATTGAGGTGGCTTAGTACACCACTGGCTGATGTCGGACTTGAAGACGTAAGGATATTGTCCAGATAAGGTGGTTTTTGCTATAAGGATCCATGCAATGGTTAACCGAGTTTTTTTTAGGATAAACTCCCTGCAGAAGTCATTTGGCCTACCCATTAGCCCTTTTCTTTTCAAGGAAATTGTCAGTGAAATCTCCAAGTACCCAGTAAACACAAGACGTAAATTTACATGTCCCACTGGTAGATTTCTTACATATAAAAACATAGAAATGTTAAGGTTTACTTTCTTCTGTCGCATGTTTGGTAATTTAAAGTAATTTTAGGTAAATTTGCGTAATTGATATTACATGTATTAATGTAAATTTACATTTATGTGCATGAATTCACTAGTTGGCATGGCAGTTGGTTTTGTAAATTTTTGTCCTTCTTGGGGAGGTATGGCCTGTAAAGTTGGTTTATTTACCAAATTTACCAAACCAGCAGTTTCAATTATCATTTATCTCATTCAGGCTATGATTGGCTGATCTTTTTGTCACTGCAGTTATCCTAATTTTGGTTATTTTGGCAGTTGGGTCGGACCACACCTTTCTGCATGTGTCTGGTGTTGACATTAATGTAAGTTTAGTTTTTTCTAGCTGAAAAAAAATTATAGGCTAGTGATGGGGCCTATGACAGAAAAAGGTGTACAGAATTAACTATACCAGAGTATAATCCATGGTGACACCTTCGTGCTAATTATACTCACTTCTCTCCTTCATAGAGAAATTCCCAAATAAACATACCCTTCCTATGCTCTCCTCTCATAAGATCTCACACTCTTTAAGTAGTAATCTGTACAAGGTTCTCACTGGGCTCTATGGGAGAAGAATTCTTAACGATCTAGGCTTAGAGCTTTGAGAATACAAGGCGGTATCATTGAGATTATAGGAATCTTTGGTGGTATTGATGTACGTCTTTAGCACGGGAGGCAGGCCAGTGGAGTCTCAAGGCTCTAAGCCTAGTTCGTTAAGAATTCTTCTCCATAGAGCGTAGTGAGAGTACAGAATACGACTTAGAGAGTATGAGATCTTATGAGAGGGGTGCAGCATGTAGATAAAGCTACCAGAGATATATATTTATATAATTATATTTCCGTTTCAAAAATACATAAAATAACCTACCATTTACGTAAAATTACGTATTTCTCTGTTGATATATTCACATAGATTCATGTAGTTTAGAAACATAAATTTACATGTCTGCACTTTGTGAATCTATGTAAATTTATGTAAACCTATTTGAATTTATATGTTCCTTCCGCACAAAAATTTACGTAAATTCTCCCAAATAAGTACGTAAGTCTATGTTGCTACGTATTTATGTTTACTGGGTAGCCAGTATTCATGTTAACTATAAAGCTTATCAGAAATTATGCTGCGGACATAGTTTAAAGCATTTTCTAGTCTGCCTTCATGCGTAAAGTAGATTGTGATTATGAGCATAGGCTTCACAAATGGTTGCTTCATCTCAATAAATAGGCACCCTAGGTCAGGTGATATGGTGCTATATTCAGGAATCATTGTGCTGTATTGGGCTACATCATCTTTAATATAGCATAACTGACCGCCACCTACCCCCACCTTATGTGTTCTGTCAATCCTATGCAACTCCGTACCAGGCCAATGAGTCAAGGCATTCATATAATTGGAGTTTCAGGTTTCACTAAAACAGGCAACATCAATAAGATTGAGGGCAGGAAAAACCTCATCAGATTTGTTACAGAGGCTGATGTGAGATGTAGAGGCCCTTACGTACATTGAATTCACCAAGTTGCATATTCATGGGATGAGAATGATGAGTGGTATGAACCATATGCGATAACGAATAACAAATTTGAATAAAGGAATAAAATAATACAACAACCCAGTAATGCAGGATGAAGCAGAGATGGGTTTGAATATGGTGCAGAGATTCCCCACTGTGGCTAGTAAGGAGTGTCTACAACATAGTAAGGGTGAAAGTTATGACACAGTCAGTCATGATATATTTAAGTGTGACATGCAATTTTGTGGAAAGGATTGAGACAGAGATTGTCATTGAAGTTGAATTTGGGATTATTTAGGGTTGGGTTGGAGGAGGAGGGGGTCTGCATAAACTTCAACATTATGAGAAGAAATACCTGTGAAACCTTACTCTGTACAATGAGTTTTATCTACACTTGTGTCAAGCCCTCTAAATTGTAATTTAAAGAGAGAGGAGCCCATAGAAGTTCTCTAAATAAGCCTCAAGACTAAGCTAGGAGAACACCATTATCATATATCCCAAACATCAGATTCAACTTACCTACAAGAGGCTCAGTAGCTTTTGCGTTAATTACTCCAGTTAGACCTATGACCTAGACCCCATAAATCAGCATCAAGTTAAGGCTGGATAAAGGGTGCAAATAGTCTAAAAATAACAATAAAATTACAACAAAACTTTCATGAAATGTCATGACAAGGTCAGCTGATAGCCTCAGACAATATGGGTCAGAATACATGTATACAGAGACATTGCATTAGCTGTAGTGACTGCTCAAATGATCACTTGCTCAAATGATATTGTGAAAACACGTTTTCCAAAAGGTTATCAGAATAGAACTAATTTTCTCAATTTGAAATATGTGAATTCAATGAAGGGTTGTTTGTTTATATATACCTCAGTTATAATGATTCAAAAGCACTCGATAACCAGTGAACTCATGTTATTTCTATAATGTTTGTTCTGAAATTTACCCAAACACCCACAGCAAGACAATGAGCAGTATGTACCGGTTAGAAGAAAAATTGTGAGCTGAGCCCGTGACCACCAGCAGTTAAAAACTGGCATTACTACCCATCTGTGAATATGTGTTCTTTGTATGAGGACAGAAAATTCTTGGTCCATTCTTGGTCCATTCTCAAGCTTTAGGTATCTTTATGAAGCCTTTTATTGACATGATAACCAAGGTCTGTTTAATTGTGTCTTTGGTGCATATTTCTATTTGCCTTTTTTCATAGAAAGGTTTGGTCCGTTAGTAGATGAATTGTTGTCTTGTTTTAGTCAAGCTTACATTTAGCTTCATCAGGCCAAACCAACTTCCTTGTACAGTTCTATAAGAAATTTGACAATTACATCTTCTTTTCTATTCCAACTAGCATACTGTGAATAGTTTAAATATTTCTGTTGTTCTATGAAAATATCTTCTTGATGTTTCAAATAACACAAGGATTGAGTTTAATCCTAATATACAAGACTGGTCCGAATGAATTATTTTAGAATCTGTTTTATTCAACGCATATAACAATTGGAACAGGCAACCATTGCCACAGAGTAAATGGCCGGGTGGTTTCCGGGAACTGCAGGCACTTCATATCTGAAGGTGAAGAATAGACTTGATGAACTAGCTTTAACCGATATATTTGACATAAGTGTATGGTTTTAATTTTATGATAATGTATCCAAATGTCATGTAAATGAACAGTTCTATTCAGGTATAAAAAGGATCTATAACATTACCATTGGTATGCTTGGTGAGTCAAACAATGCATATGGCAGACACAAGAGCTTACAAATAATTATTGCATGAAAAATGACTGCACTAGTTACTTTGAAATGGTCCTTTATCCTTCTTTAATTTGTAGCTTTATAGTACATACTTTACTGACAGAAATGTAAGAGGGTCTTACCTTTGGATTTAGCCAAAATACTGTACATTGTTGTATATCCTATGCCATAGCCGCTTACCCGATATAGGCTCCAACACTGCCTTGTTGGTAGGCATAGCCAATAGGCCCATAACCGGCCCGACTATATCCAAGACCAGCATTTCTATAGCCAAGGCCAACATTTCCATAACCAAGGCCTACATTTCCATAACCAAGGCCTACATTTCCATAGCCATAGCCAACATTTCCATATCCAGCTCCATATCCAGCTCCATAACCTACCACTCCTGCCTGTGCCATTGTGGCGGCACACACTACCAGCATCAGGGCAAAGATGACAAAGCGAGTCATGGTGCGATGTGTTGTTTTGGGTCTTGAGAGGTGCAGGTACTTGAAGTGGTTGTTCAGAGATGACTGTGTACCTTCTGGATCTTTACTTATATACACTCTTGTCGGGGCCTTATGACACCCATGTCAAGTTGGACCTGACTTGGTTTCATTTGGTTAAACATGAATCTCCATTGTTTCATGCTTTATGTCATGGGGAATGCATAACTGAATAATCTTTAAGATTTCCTGAAATGATGTATTGTTAGTACTTTTTGTATCTTGTATTATGATCATGTAGTACATATGAGACATGTTATCCTATAACAGATTTTTGCAGGACCTTAATCACCAGCACCAAATACCAGGCAGGAATGAACTCAAGATCACAATCACTCCATTTGAATGAAATATACCAAGAGAACTATGATAGGAAACTATATCAAGAGGCTTGGGAATGGGTTATAACAGTGAAGAATAGTAGAAGAGGGTAACAAATTGGTTTTAAATGAATGAACTATGGAGACACAGAATTAAGATATTGTGAAAAAATGTTTAAAACTTCAATCGACAAGTATTTGGAATCCAATAGAGATGGATACTTTATTTTGAATAGTTGAATTTTGTTTGGTGAAATATTAGCTTCATTTCAAAGAGTAACCTTCAGCCAAAGACAAGGTTATTTCCAATGATGGAGAAGCATGATAATTCAGACATATATCTTCCTTCACTTTTATTATACTGCACGAAACTAACCGCTTTATATATGTATACATCTGGTGTATATAGGTATGCTTTTGTGTATACAAGGTCGTCCTATTCCCCATGTGTATATGCCACATCTGTAGGCGCGTGATTCATGTATACGCCTGATTCTGTTGTATATACACCACTATCCAATAGTTCCGTTCTCTGCCACTTGGGGACACTACTTGTAACATATTTCATTTGCCATTAACCATCCAAGTCTGTATTATATGAAAATCTTTTATTAAGACCAACGCACACTTAGCGACTTTTGCACATCGCAAGCGAAAAGTCGCCGTAAAAGTACCCTCGCGATGTTTTCCCGGTACAATATCGCTAAGTGTGCCTTGAACCCCTTGAGATATTGCACCACCCCTTTTGCACCCCCTTTTACCCCCCGCTGAGGTACAAAGTCGCATGCGATATTTTTCCTCCAAAAGGCTGAAAGTCCTATGCGACTTTGGGAATTGACATGTCAATTCTTTTGCTTGAGATATTGTACCGTTTTTACGCAACCCCCCGCTGCTTTATTATGCTTGCGATATCGCAAGCATATCGCAAGGGAAAATATCGCTAAGTGTGCGTTGGCCTTTACCAATTTATTTGATTAAACCTTTATAAAACCTAATTGAGTATAAATTGATTAACCACACACAGTAAACCCTGAATTATGTTTTTATTTTTACTGTTTTTCTAATAGATCTTACTTTCAAACACCATTTCTATGTGCGGACAGTCAGGTTACTGTATAATGGCCCTCTTCAGACTTGGAGTTGAATCCCTAAATCATCTTACCCAAGCCCCCCCCCCCCCCCGGCCGCCGTCCCCACCCCCTCCCTCGCCCCCGCCCCGCCAAGCTTTGATGCCGCTTTGATGCCGCTTTGATGCAGCTTTGATGCCGGTGAGGATAGGCGTGGGGCAGGTAGATGAGCAGCTGGTAATCCGTCTACACACATTGGAGGGAGGCGGGAGTCATGTACTAGGGCTTCAGTGTTGGTTGAGTGAGTGTTTGGTGTCGGATGGTGGGAGGGGGGGGGGGGCGTCGTGGGGTGGGTTGGCAGGTCGTGGGTGGCGGGTCAGTGTTGGTGCAACCTCTACCAACACCCACAGTACGTGCCAAAAGCACCAATAGAATGCTTAGCTTGGATTTTTTCGAGTTGGAATAGATATTTTTCTGGTCAGAAGTAGAGAAGCAACAGAAATTGAATTTTGATATTACAACTGGCAACATAGTGAACAGTTTACAAGCAGGGTTAGATATTTTTTCCAATTGGAGAATCAAATTACTATATGATTCATAATAACTGATAGACTACTGCTCTACTTCCCAGATTACCAATTAACCACATCTCATCATACCTTTACACCAGATTACTTGCGAATATCTGTGGCTCCTGGGTATCCCAATGGGTATCCGCCAATTATAACCAGCACTGACATATGCCTCTAGATGACTGACCAGCTCTGAACTTGTGGTCCGTGTCATCCCTATTTTATGCACTCTAGGTGGGGAAGAGATTACTGCTTTGGAATCGACATTGCATATGCCTTTGGCTATATAGACTACAACTTTGGGGCAATGATTAAGATGGTTATTTCCAAGGATAATTAGATCCTGAAGTTAAACCCCCGGGAAGCAGTAGACATTGAATCTCTGCTCATCTGTGTTTATAGCAGCTAATTCCTCATAAAGGTTTTGACATCTAGAATCTCCAAAAATCACATTGTTTGGCATGGGAGTCCAGGCATGAATTAAAGCGCGCTCAAGTTTTTCAATATCCGCATCCAATTCACTCGGAAAATTAAGATTAAGATTAGGAAGGCGGCAGGTAGCCATAATGTACGGCTAGTTACAAAGTCACTGGGAAAATAGATTGACTTGAAGAGGAGGCCCTACTGATTATTAGTAAACGAGCTTCTGACCCGGGCAAGGATTTGGCCCATCTTGTTGCCCTTCAGCGAATCAACATTGGGGAGATTTATTGGGAAGATCCTTTCAGCAGTTTTTGCTGCCCCCACTGATTGGCAAATTTGTGTTGGTAGTGTGGAGAGACAAGGCTTTCACCACGTGTTGGTAGCTGAGAAGTGCTAAGAAGTGTGTTTGGCCGTTATACGATACTTCGGTTTTGAACAAGTTCGAAAGAAGTGAGCATTTACCTTGGAATGCTATTCCCATTTTGGTTTCAACTGTTTTTTTATCTTGGAAATAGAGAGACCATAAGGAATGTTTTGAAAGATTTGCTATTTAGCATTTAGGCTAGCAAAATGCACCACTATAGAGTGAGCCTTATTCACAGGCGGTCGGCCCTGGCAAAATATAGCCCCGACTGGAATGTTGATCGGGTTTAATACCACATCACTGACAAGTTGATCAAATATTTATATAGAACTACATCGAGAATCGTATAAATACACAATACTCCACGAGTTTGGATGTGCCGCAATCGTCATCGAGGCGAAGCCGATTGATGATTACGGTACATCCAAACGAGTGAGTCAAGTTGATGAACAGACAGTGCCCTATCACTGTCACTTAGGAAAATCCTGAGGGGCCCATTTTGTAGCCTCTGCATCTTTGCTAAATTTTGTAATTGAAAATGGGCAATATCGCTTGCTTATAGAATAAAATTGCCACTTTTCTGGTTAGCAGATACGTTATCTTTTGAAGTTGAAAAGTTGCCAGTTTTGTATGATTTGCATGGAAGTCATAATTCAACACACTCTTACTTTTGTTTGACAGCACACTTTGGTCCAATTGGGTATTTACAGTGAGAACATTGGCTCTGCACCAGGTCATGAACTCTTTCAGCACAGCAGCAAGATCATTTAGATCATTGATGAAGTAAATAAACAGTAAGGGCCCTAAGACCGATCCTTGCAGGACACCATATTCAATGCTCTCTGAAACAGAAACAGTTTCTGCAAATTTAACCTGCATTCAAGTCCAAGTGATTAGTTAGGTAAGTGTGATAGAGTTTCTCAGCTCTTTTACCAGGAACTAGTAACAAACTCATTGGCCTCCAGTTATTCGGGTCAGTGGTGGTCCCAGTCTTGGGGAGTGAGGTTACATTCACAAGCTTCCACTTCTCAGGGAACCTTTCACTGTCTAGGCATGTTTGATAGAGCAAAGTAAATTGTTAAAGGGAGTACCTCATGATATGTTTTTAAATTGATGATCTGACATCATCGTATCATGACAATTAGCTAGTAATAATTTCAGAGAACAAGGTGTATACTTCTTTTTTTTCAATGATAACGTCAGAGGAAAATCAATATCATAATATATGAGTAGTCCAAATACCTGCGCACTGATGGACCAGCCTTTTTAGGGTAAACTCCCTGCAGAAGTCATTAACCAATACCAGCCCCTTTCTTTTGAAGGAAATTGACATTAAACTCTCCAAGTAGCCAGTATTCATGGTTACTATAAACTTATCAGAAATAATGCTGAGGACATAGCTTAAAGCATTTTCCGGTCTGCCTTCATGCGTAAAGTAGATAGGTGATATGGTGCTATATTAAGGAATCATAGTGCTGTATTGGGCTACATCATCTTTAATATAGCATGCAAGATCCTCACCTAGCCCCACCTTATGTGTTCTGTCAATCCTATACAACTTCCTACCAGGCCAATGAGTCAAGGCATTAATATAATTGGAGTTTAAGGATTCACTAAAACAGGCAACATCAGCAAGAAAAACCTCATTTGGTACAGACGCTTTAGCAGTTTAAATGTGAGATGCAGAGGCCCTTGAGAACATTGAATTCACTGACTTACATAGTCTTGGGATGAGAATAATGAGTGGTATGAACCATATGAGATTACTGGTGAACAAATTTGAATAAAGAAATGAAATAATACAATAACCCAGTAATGCAGGAAGAAGCAGAGATAGGTTTGAAAACGGTGCAGAGATCACCCACTGTGGCTAGTAAGTAGTCTCTACAACATAGTAAGGGTGAATGTTATGACACAATCAGTTATGATAACACCTAATTGTGAAAGGCAAATTTGTGGAAAGATTGAGAGAGATAGTTATTGAAGTTGAATTTGGGATTATTTAGGGTGGGGAAGGAGGAGGTCCACATAAACCTCAACATTATGAGAGGAAATACCTGTGAAACCCTACTCTCTGTACAATGAGTTTTGTTTAGACTTTGCGTCAAGCACTCTAGACTCTAAACAAACCTCAAGATTAACCCATTCCCGGCGGGTGATGCCATATGGCATCAACCATGCTAGGGCGGGATGATGCCATATGGCATCATCTGTGCTGGGGCGGGTGATGCCAAAAGGCATCATTTTCCTAAATTTGCAGAATTTCGTTTTTGTGGAATAAAATAGGAAATATTGGATATATAATCATGAAATTTTCACAGAATATAGATGCAACTCCCAGGTAATGATTCTGGGTGAAATGGACAATGAGGTTAATGATTGCATATTTTATCATGTCCTAAACTCTTGAACTATCACAATAGGCCTGATACTTCCCGCCCCCAGGTGGTATACATTAGCCCTAGTACCCGCCCTTTACCACATACTATTGCCATAGGTACCCGCCCTTAAAGGGTTAAGGCTAGAAGAACACCTTTATCATGAATGGTGATATCCCAAACATCTGATTAAACTTATCTTTAGATTCTTTCTGCTAAATACAGAATGTCACACCCACAGCAAGACAATGATTAGTATGTACCAGGTTATGATAAAACTATTATGTGTTCTGTTGATCAAATAAATTTACAAAATCAACATCATAAGAGTCACATTTCACTGGGGTTGAGGATGATCTAATGCTAAGGTTGTATAAACATTTCTCATCAATGTTTAAGTGATATTTTTTGTGCATCTTTTGAAAAAGATAATAATCATGATAGAATAACAAACACCCCTGTTTATGTAAAGTACCCCTACCACATATAAATATGCAGGTTGTTTTTTCTAAATAAAAAAATATACTTTTTGTGGTTCAAAAAATGAAATAACACCCTGGGGTATCGGACAACATGCTGTGATATAAGTTATAGTTTTGGGGTTGCTTATTTTATCAGTAATTGAGTGGTTTGCTTTGTGAAATGTAGCTTATTATCATTTCATTAAAAATATAAAGGATTATAGGCACAAATATCGTTTTTCTCATTGTTCTGAGTAATTCTATAAACGTGTTGTCTAACCCCCATCATGTTGTCCGACACCCCTGTGTTGCCCAACCCCCAAATATGGTTCAGAGCTTTACTTATAAATCTAATATATGATAAAGGTGTTTTAGGTCAAATATAATGTGTGTCACCATATGATATTGGTCTTTCTCATATTAAAAGCATCATAACGTTTCTTGAAATTTCAAATATTTAGAGGATTGGACAACATGCAGTATTATACACAATTTCAAAAGGCTCTCAAATCTAAGCCATTCATCTGATTTTGTTGGAATAATGTTTTTCTGGAAGGTATGTAGTAGGTGACTAATATAAAATATGAAAAAGAAGTATTATTCTAAAATTTGTTTTTGCGTGTCTGATCCCAGGATCAAAGCAGAATGTAGCAGGTTTAAAAGAATCCAACCCATATAACATTTGTAAGACAACAATGATCTGTATTTCCCAGGCTAGAATAAAACAACTATTTATTCTGTCAATCAATCACATATTCAGTGTGCAGATGATCCAACTTCTTGTTCAAAATGCATAATGTACATTATACCTGATCTGAAATTTGTTTTGATTTTACATATCAGCAGAGTACCAGTTGTCAATCTAAAAAAACACACCACACCATTTATGCAATTTATATGAATCTCTAAATAACCCCTTAATAGTAGATGGAGCCTTGTGGCTTCATTTTCTTTTATTTCTAAAATATACTTGTAAAGTTGTAAAGTAAATAAAGTAAAGTAAATAAGGGATCATTATACATGTAGATCAAACCTGTGCAAGATATAGATCTAACAGTATATCCAAGATTTTAAAGAAAAGCAACTGATGGTTATAATGCTGATTTGTCAGATTATGTCATGAAACAAAATAATGAGCTGAGCTTATGACCATATCTTTACGAGGCCTTTTTATAATATGACAACACATGATCTTCTAAGGTCTGTTTCAATTGTGTCCTTGGTGCAAAGCATATTTCTATTTGCCTATTTTTCATAACTATGTTTGGTCTATTAGTAGATGAATTGCTGTCTTCTTTTAGTCAATATGTAGTTTATATCTAGCTTCCTCAGGCTAAACCAATTTCTTTGTACAGTTCATTAGAAAATTAACAATGATATTTTCTTTTCTATTCAAAGAAGCATACTGTAAATATTTTTAAAGTTTTTGATGTTCCAAGAACACATCTTCTTGATGATTCAAATGACACAAGAATTGGGTCTAATCCCAGTTCATAAAACTAGACCAAATGAATTGTTTTAGAATCTGTTTTATTCAATACATAACAATTGGCACAGGTAATCATTGCCACAGAGTAACTAGCTGGGTGGTTTATGGTTTCAGCCAGGCACTTTTTATCTGAAAGTGAAGAACAGCATATATTAAACTTAATAATAGTTATAAGCAAGTAAGAATACAGTTTATAATTCTGTCCCACCAACGGTACTTTGAAGATCCCACAGGCTTGATAAACTAGCTTTAACCAGTATGTCTGATATAATTGTATGGTTTTTATATTATGATATTGTATGCAAATGTTATGATGAAAGCTTTGGGAAGCCAATTTGCTAAGTAATGTGTTTGGTGAGTCATATGGTGGATACTAGAGCTTACAAAAAATGATTGCATGAAAAATTATCTAATTATCTTTAATTTGTAGATATATAGTACATACTTTGCTGTAATAAATTTAAGAAGGTCTTACCTTTGGTTTTAGCCAAAATACTGTACATTGTTGTATATCCGATGCCATAGCCTCTTACCCGATATAGCCTCCAACATGGCCTAGTTGGTAGGAATAGCCAATAGGCGCATAACCGCCCCGACCATAGCCAAGACCAGCATTTCTATAGCCAGCGCCAACATTTCGATAGCCAAGACCAGCATTTCCGTAGCCAACGCCAACATTTCCATAGCCAAGGCCTACATTTCCATAGCCATAACCAACATTTCCATAACCAGCTCCAGCATATCCATCTCCATAACCTACCACTCCTGCCTGTGCCATTGTGGCAGCACACACTACCAGCATCAGGGCAAAGATGACAAAGCGAGTCATGGTGCGATGTGTTGTTTTGGGTCTTGAGAGGTGCAGGTACTTGCAGTGGTTGTTCAGAGATGATTGTGTACCTTCTGGATCTTTACTTATATACACTCTTGTCGGGGCCTTATGACACCCATGTCAAGTTGGACCTGACTTGGTTTCATTTGGTTAAACATGAATCTCCATTGTTTCATGGTCAATGTTACAGGGAATGCATAATTGAATAATGTTTAGGATTTGCTAAAATGATGTATTGTTGGTATTTCTTTTACCTTGTATAATGTTTCAATGGCTTAATACATAATGAATCGCGCTTATTCCATCATGGACATCCATAATTGCCGAGGTACATAATAAATTCATGACCTTCCTCACTAGAACCAAATACCAGACAAGATTAGATTTTAATTTCATATCATGTACATACAGTGACATTATCTAAATAATTCACACACTGATGGACAAAGTAAGAAAAGTATTACACTTATACCTGTATTATGGTAGCGTATTTTGTGTTGTTATGTCACATGTATCTACAGTAGTTAAAAGGGAAACTGGGGAATATAACTGGGGAAAAGTTCAAGGAATTAAATAAATCACAAATGCATCAAAGATTTGAATACATTACGTGACGTGTGTTAAAGAGGTATAGTTCCAAGGATCTTTGGACAATAAGATTCACTATTACTGATCAGAATCATTTGACTTCATATCTTGACAACATATCATAATTCGTTTTTGACACTGATTAAACATATAATTAGATATCAGGTGAAGAGAAATGGGTCGGATTTTTGAAACCTGCTAAATTACGCTTTCTTCCTGGGATCAGACACTCAAAAAATAATTTTAGAATAATACTTCTTTTTATATTTTATATTAGTCTCCTACTAAGTACCTTCCAGAAAAAACATTATTCCAACAAAATCAGACGAATGGTTCAGATTTGAGAGCCTTTTGGAATTGTGTATAATACTGCATGTTGTCCACCCCTCTAAAATAAATGAAATTTCAAGAAACGTTATAAAAGCTCATAATTTGAGAAAAACTAATATTATATGGTGACATGGTTCAGATTTGAGAGCCTTTTGGAATTGTGTATAATACTGCATGTTGTCCACCCCTCTAAAATAAATGAAATTTCAAGAAACGTTATAAAAGCTCATAATTTGAGAAAAACTAATATTATATGGTGACATATGTTATATTTGACCCAAAACACCTCTACCACATATTAGATATGAAACAAAAGCTCCGAGCCATATTTGGGTGTTGGGCCACACAGGGGTGTCTGACAACACGAGGGGTGTTGGACAACACATTTATGAAATCACTCAAAACAATGGAAAAAATAATATTTGTGGCTATAATCCCTTATATTCTTAATGAAATGAAAGAAATCTTCTTTTTTCCATGCACCTACTTTAAAGGCCTGGTAAAATGTACAGGTATCCAGTATCCCAGTCTGACCATACCCTTGTCCCGCTACTAACTTGGTTTCTAAAATTAGAACTTCTATTTCATAGCCTTTTTGGGGACTAAGTATTAATCATATCAATCCTACCATTAAATAACAAACACTTAGTAATGGATACTGTTACCTGTTACTAGAAAAGGAAACTTTTAGATAATAATAATGGCTTAAAGTGACATCTACATTTTCAGTTCTGATGGGACAGACCTAAATATACTATTCAGACAATCTGACCACACTGATGGGACAGACCCCCCTACATATGGCATAGAGCCAGCAAACCTGTTTGACCAGTTATACACCCTTGTGCTCTTTCTGACCGAAGGCAAAACCTTCCCTCCCCCAAACCCAACCACCAACCCCACAACTACTCACTGACTTTATCTACTGATATTCTTTCTTATGATTATTATTTCTTCTATACGTCTTTTAACAGGTGTATTGTCCAGCACTCCATTTTTTGGAAAAAATATCATCATGGAATCACAATGTTTTAATATCAGAATAGATAATCCCATTTTATTGAAACTTTCAGGTATCACAGTAGGGATTTTGGTCAACACCTCACGAAAAAGGAAAATCAATTTCTCATTGAATATCTCATTAGTATTATCCTCTCAAAATTGGGGTCTCTGACAACATGCAGGTCTCTCTGTTGGAAAATTTAAAGGTCCTGGATAGTTTTGACTATCTAAATATTTTTGCCAATTTTCAAAACTATATTGTCTACACTTCTCTTAACATATACTTTAAACACGTTAATAAAACAATTGGCTCAACATTGTGCCTCCTAGACTTTGAAAAAAAGTGAAAATCATGAAAAACACTGTTTTGTTGATTTTCGGAAGGAAATATTCCTATACACAACCCTGTGTTGGAATGAAAGACCATCAAAAGATGCACCAAAAATTGCCACTTGTATATCGATGAGTTACGCTATTATAACATCAGCATTAAGTAACCCTGTTTTTGGTAATTTAGCAGGTTTTAAAAATTTCACCCAAATACGATCTATTTTCACTACATCAGAGAAACTCTTGATACCTGCCAAATTAGTAGTGCACATTCTATTTCTATTCAAATCTAGCTCATTTTAGACAAAAGTCAGATAGAATGAGAAAGAGACGACTGTGTGGATGCTCAGGTATGATTTTAGAAATATGCATCCTTTATCAGAACCCAAAGAATACAACATATTTGTATGTTCCGGGTTTTGTGATACACACTCCCTATGTGTTTTCTATGATCACTTTGTATTAGGTGGATGATAAAAACACATACAATAAGCTTAATATGTAAGATGTAGGATACTTCCTCCCCCAATCTTTTCTCAATACGAATATGGTTCTCCATTGGTTACTCATGGGCTATGCTCAGGAGTAGTCATTGCCGCCCCCAGTGTCCCCCTCTACCGCGCACCACATGCGCCCCTCCTGCCCCCTCGCGGCTTTCACACCTACTGCGCAGTCACGTGGTACACCCCGGTCCGGGCCCCGGTCTCAGTTCTTCTCCACCCGTCCTGCAGTACACACATACTCCAGTACCTTTTTCGTCACTCTTGGCCACGTGCTTCCAGCCTCATACTCCCCGAGTATAGGCCAGCACCCCATACACACGATAAAAGTATGATACAGGCATCTAGGAGAGAATGGGACCGACTATGAGGAATAACCCCGTGCCCAGCACATTGAAGGGACCGGAGGCTGCCGCTGGCTCGGAGGCCACGCTCAAAGGTACGGCCAACGACAACATTGAATCGGTATCGGACAGCGGGTCGATGGTAAAGACCTCCAGGTTAGTCGCCCCCGAGACGAACATGGAGAAAATGGGAAAGACCATGGAGAGCATGTTTGAGGCGATGCAGGCGATGTCCCGTCAACGGTCGCCGACGAGGGCAACTCAACCCCCAACGGTCCGGGAGGCACGGTCTGTGGCCGAAGACCGGACCAGGGACTGGGCTCACGATCAGGCATCGCGCCTCCCCGCCCCGAGGCAGCTCCGTGACCGCTATCTGAGCGAGGACCACCTACAGCGAGAGATTGACAGTGAGGGAATTCGCCACGACCGTACGGCAGGTAGGTTGACTTCTGATTTACATGTATCAAAGTTGATTTCAAAGCCGTACATGTATGTTGAGCGCGAGGGCCTATACACACTATCACAGAAACTCGAGGTCAGAGGCACGCTCGGGCCGATAGAGTACGTGAGCGCGTACCTGCTCATGATGGAGGATGACCAGGCCGTACCCAAGGGAGACCGCAGGGACATGTACCGACACCTCTCTCAGGTGTCGGTTGACGCTCAGACACGGCCGTCGGCCGCGGTCAGGCGCTGGTCAAACTACATATTCTATCAGGTCAAGGCTGGGAGGATATATTGGTCAGACCACGTGCGCATCCAAGACGAGTGCGTACGCCTGGCTATGACGATGACCATGACAGGCCCCAACGGCCAAGATGGCGGCAAGGACGGTGCAAATGAGCTACCCTGCTGGGGGTACAACTCGGAGAGGGGGTGTAGGCTGCGCAACAGTCACCAGGACGGGCCTATCAAGTGGATACATGTGTGTTCATTCTGTGATTCTGTTGGGCGGATGTGCACGCACTCTATACACGCGTGCAACAGGAAACTGGTGTACGGTGCCGGGTACGAGAGTGCTGCACCAACATCCGCACCCGCCGCACGCCGGACGCCGGGCACACAGTGCGCCCCACCGAGCTACAAGTGCAAAAACAACACCTCGCAACGGCTTAAAAATACGGACCGGATGTGTCCCGCGAGTGAGCATGGCTCGTGATGCACCCCTTGCACTTGGTCATTTGCACTCGGCAAGGGTGGTGCGGTCTCAGAGTGCACGAGTGATGACGCAACCCCCCACGTGACCACAACACTGCCGGCCGCGCACGTGGGGGAAACAGCTGACAAGGAAACCCCGCCCACCGAGGAATACACTCCCGTGTATGAGCATGGCTGCGGGGAAGCGGAGCAATTGCCTCGGCAATTAACCCGGGAGGAGGGTGACGACCATCATCAAATCGACTTCGCCACCGTTAGGAAGTTCTGCGAATCCGGAATCACCGCTCCCGGAGTCCGGACTGACCCTGGAGCGTTCGCCGGACATAGGCGGGCCCACTGGCCCCACTTCTCAGCACCCGGGCCGCCGGATCACGCCCACATATTCGACCAGGTGAGGCGCACGGGAATACCCAATGCCATCGGGGCCCGGATAGAGATCCCGACCGACCTCAACATCCCGGCGTGGGTGCGTTATCTCTCCGGAATTCCCGGGAAGGAGGAGCTGACCAACTTCATCAGGTTCGGGCTTCCCCAGTGCTACGGGTTACCCGGACCAGGTTGAGAGATTCATCAGGAAAGAAAAGGGATACAGCAACCTCATGGGGCCGTTCGAGGCCCCCCCTTTTCTACCGTGGTGCCACGTGTCGCCCCTAATGACACGTGAAAAGAGGGGTACAACTGACCGTCGCGTCATCACGGATATGACGTACCCCAAGGAGGACAGTGTCAACGGCTACATCGTGAAAAACTCAGTGTATGGTGAGGAGAGGGAGCATGGCTTCCCGACCATTGACTAATTCGTCGGCTGCCTGGTGACCTCGGGGCCCGGGAGTTTCATGTGTACGATTGATATCTCCAGGGCCTACAAAAAATTCCGGTGCGACCCCCTGGACTGGCCGCTACTCTGTTTTGGGTGGGGGGCGGGTACTTCTGCGATACGGCGATGCCGTTTGGTGCCCGTGCCTCCTCCTACCACATGCAGCGGACGACCTCATCATTCTGTCCCCAACCGAGGAGAAGGTGGCCACGGATTTCAAGATAACCCAAGAGCTATTCGGAGAACTTGGCCTCCCCGAGGCCCGAGAAAAGGCACAGCCCCCAAGTCAGGTGGTCACCTGGCTTGGCATCGTCATTAACTCGGTGGATATGTCGCTCTATCAGACCGGCGCGACCGTTCGTGAGCAAGCTGCTCGAGGCCCTCCTGGGCATGGCCGACTACTATCTGAACATCAACTCGGAAATGCGGCAGGACCTCGACTGGTTCCTACGCTTCGCCGAGGGATGGAATGGCCATGCCCTGATCCCGAGAGGGCCCCCCACCAAGTGCCTCATCGTGGATGCGTGCCTGTCTGGCATCGGCGGCAAGGACGGGAAGTACTCCTACGCCGCGCAGGTCTGCCCCGTTAATGACCCCGTCACTTGTATCGCCGAGCTGGAGGCACTAAACACTGTTTACGCGATGTGCACGTTCCTCACGGTTCACGACCGTGGCACCCGCATCGAGATCTACTGTGATAACCTGGGTACTGTCCAGGCACTCAGGTCGGGGCATGCCAGGAACCCGGTCCTGGCCGAGTGTGCCGGTCAGGCCTGGATGGTACAAGCCAGGTTACAGGTGGATTTCGTCTACACCCACGTCCCAGGGGTGCTCAACACAATGGTCGACACCCTCAACAGAGCACATCTGACCTCGAGGGACTATGATACGGCCTCGATGTACATGAACTTCCATTCCTTAATCGAGATAATCCCCTGTACTCAAGCGTCCTTCAACCCTGTGTTACGTCTCACCTGCAGATCCGGCGCTATGATCACTCCAGACGAGGGCATCTGTGCGGCAATGCGAGGCGCGTGCCCCCGGAATGGTCGCGAACCAGCAGAGCGCCATCGCGACCTACCTCGCCTTCTGCAGGAGGATGGGAGCAGACCCCCAGAGACCTACCGTCAGCTTTACTACGGCGTACCTCGAGTACGTCGCGGACCACGCCCCCTCGCCGGCGACGGTCGCGAATCAGCTATCCCACGTGCGGTCGCACCTGCGACTGACGGGGGGGGGGGGACGTCGCACCGACAGAGGATTTCAGGGTGAGATGGGCACTCGAGGCCATGAGGCGCAACAAGGCATATCAACCCAACGTCAAGCCGCCGGTCCCGATGGACGTCCTCAAAGCTGCCCTCGTGGCCCTCACTGAGTCGCCACTACACAGAGCGCTACGGGCCGCCATCCTAGTGATATTCTAGGCCGGCCTTGCGACAAAGCGAGGTCGCCCCACCATCGGCCACCAAGTACGACCCGACGCGACACCTGTCACGCCAGGACGTGGTGGTCACGCCTAGACAGGTGTCGATACGCGTCAAGGCCGCCAAAAACATGCAGAAGGTGGGGGAAGAAAAGACAGTGGTGATACAGGCGTCCCCGGATCCGAACTTGTGCCCGGTTCGTGCGATAGAAACGATGCTTGCAGCCGCACCTATGGCCACCCCCGAGGCCCCGTTTCTCAGGCTGGGGGACGGGGAAGTGATCACCACAAGAGCACTCACCAGAGAATGGAAGTGGCTGCTACAGAATGCTCGACAACCTTCCTCGTACACCCTCCACAGCCCCCAGAGACCTACCGTCAGCTTTACTACGGCGTACCTCGAGTACGTCGCAGACCACACCCCCTCGCCGGCGACGGTTGCGAATCAGCTATCCCACGTGCGGTCGCACCTGCGACTGACAGGGGGGGACGTCTCACCGACAGAGGATTTCAGGGTGAGGCGGGCACTCGAGGCCATGAGGCGCAACAAGGCATATCGACCCAACGTCAAGCCGCCGGTCCCGATGGACGTCCTCAAAGCTGCCCTCGTGGCCCTCACCGAGTCGCCACTACACATAGCGCTACGGGCCGCCATCCTAGTGATATTCTAGGCCGGCCTTGCGACAAAGCGAGGTCGCCCCACCATCGGCCACCAAGTACGACCCGACGCGACACCTGTCACGCCAGGACGTGGTGGTCACGCCCAGACAGGTGTCGATATGCGTCAAGGCCGCCAAAAACATGCAGAAGGTGGGGGAAGAAAAGACAGTGGTGATACAGGCGTCCCCGGATCCGAACTCGTGCCCGGTTCGTGCGATAGAAATGATGCTTGTGGCCGCACCTATGGCCACCCCCGAGGCCCCGTTCCTCAGGCTGGGGGACGGGGAAGTGATCACCACAAGAGCACTCACCAGAGAATGGAAGTGCCTGCTACGGAATGCTCGACAACCTTCCTCGTACACCCGCCACAGCCTCCGAAAGGCTGCTGCCAATCAGGCATACCAGGCAGGTATGCCTGAGCTATCCATCCAGCGCTATGGCGGCTGGAAGTCCAACGCCCACCGAAACTATATCAAGGACACTGACTCAAAGGCTGTTAACCTTGCTTTGATTCGGTCCCTTAACAAAGACTCGTAATTCTTTCCCACCCCCCTCTCCTTTTACTGGCCTTTTGGCATTTTCATCATATTATACAATTATGTATGTATTGTCTATACAACTCTATTGTATATCATTCTATCATATTTTAATAATTGACTTTTATTCTACCTGTCAATTATCATATATAATATTACTTACCTTCATATTTATATTACATATTAATATGTTGTCCAGTAAGGTCGGCATAAATATTTTACTTCATTTTACTACATAAAATTAAATAAAATTTTATTCTCTCAGCTACTGCTTCTCTACTTTCATCCGGGGATAGCATAATGGGTTACTCATGGGCTATGCTCAGGGGTAGTCATTGCAGCCCCCGGTGTCCCACTCAACCGCGCACCACATGCGCCCCTCCTGCCCCCTCGCGGCTTTCACACCTACTGCGCAGTCACGTGGTACACCCTGGTCCGGGCCCCGGTCTCACTTCTTCTCCACCCGTTCTGCAGTACACACGTACTCCAGTTCCTTTTTCGTCCCACCCACCCACAACCTCTCTCTTTTCCTACCTACTCACGTAGGGAATTTTCATCATATTATACAATTACGTATGTATTGTCTATACAACTCTATTTTATATCATTCTATCATATTTTAATGATTGACTTTTATTCTACCTGTCAATTATCATATATAATATTACTTACCTTCATATTTATATTACATATTAATATGTCGTCCAGTAAGGTCGGCATAAATATTGTACTTCATTTTACTATATAAAATTAAATAAAATTTTATTCTCCCAGCTACTGCTTCTCTACTTTCATCCGGGGATAGGGTAATGATGATATTATCTTTGATATGCTAAATGGAGATGACATATTTAAATCCATAGTTGTTATGCATGTGATCATCCACTACTAGTTTACATACGCGCCACAGCCCTGCGCTGATATATAATTTGTCAACCATATTAGTAATGTGCATAAAAACCAAGGATCATATCATTTCAGGAAAGATGTAGAATACTTTGGTAAGGAAATATTGACCTTAAGGATCGGGTTGATGCTCCCCCGTCCATTAAGAGAATAAAATTACCGTTGTAGCCTGTGTAACATGCATAGCTCCTGCTTCAGTAATGCTATGATGTAGCTGCCCTTGATAAACCAGCTTTTAAAAAAGAGCAGGAGAAGATAAATAATACTCAGGCCTCAAGCCATGGTTGTAGCTTGTGGCGGCGAGCATACTTTGTGATGAACTGTACAAACATGTGGGTGATTAATGTCTGCTGGTGACGCTAAGTGCCTGTCACGTCGCTCGTCACCTCCCACCTGACACACCACTCCATCCAGGGAGCTCGGCAAAAAACAACAACACACACTTCATATCATAAGGCACATTCACACCTGGCTTGGTTGATAGAAGAAAAACTAATATCTTATGTGAATTCTGTTTAGAATGTTCCTTCCAAGGATCTATGCCATACATAGGCAATAATCGATGGTTTTGTGGACAAGCAGCCGTGAACCACGAAAGGTGACGCGTAGTAATACACGATCGTTATCGAGTGTATCACGATGTCAACCTCGAGTGGTTTACACAGCCGCCTGTCTACAAATACCATGGATGATAAATTCGTTGCGCGGCCTTTTTTTATAATGCTTTATTTATTTTGATCATTTGTACATATTCTAAACACCTATATTAGTAAATTTACAATTCCGGCTGGTTGAAAGTTTGCTAATGCTGTCCCCATCCCAAAGGGGGGCAAAAGGAGCAATATTTCTAACTTGCATCCCATAAGTATTCTCCATGTTCCGTCCAAAGTACTTTATTCACGCTTGTATGACTAGCTTAGTAGTTGCAATTTTGTTGACAATAAATCTGGGTCAAGGGTCAAATTTGGAACAGAATATGCTATTTTTTCAGTTTCTTTTTTTTGGGGGGTAAATTTTATGAGGGAAATTAGTACAATAATAAGTTTTACAAAGCCAAGCTCGACTTAGCCGGTCTTTAGTAAAATCAGGATCTGCAGGGTTATTGGGGCCGCGTTTGTGGACACTTCGCAGGCATTTGGTTCCATCCCCAATGGACTACTTCTGACCAAATGGCGAAGTCTGACATATTTATCTGTGAACCTCATTTCTTGAATATCCAATTACTCAGGGAATCGGTATAAAAAAGACTTTGGTAAATGACCAACTTTCAGATGAAGCCGCAGTGACCTCCGGCATTCCGCAAGGGTCGGTGCTCGTCACACTAGTATTACTCTGGTCCACTAATGATAAGTTAATACTGTATGCTGGTGAGCCTTTTTTTTTTTTCTTTGGTAAAGCTATCTCTCACAAAAATAGGTTTATCAGATATCAACAGAAACATAATTACTTAACGGCCAGTGGGTTGCTAATTATCATCTGCATAAGTGATATAAGAAATAAGTAAAAAATGGGAAAAGGAGAATGAGACGTGATATGAAAATGGATGCTCATCTGCTCATAATAAACAGCTAAAAATTGTTGATACATTGTCATTACCATTTAGTTACACAATTCCAGGTAGATGCTCTTTAAATTCTCCCTTTGCCTTTGACAATTGACAATTTGACGAGAGCTGGTTCCATTGTCTTTCTCCTATTAGATAGGAACTATTAAACACACAATTATTCCTAGTATGATGTTTCATAAATGACATCTTATCAGCTGATCATGCACGTGGCCTTCCCAATAGTTCCCAATGTTCTTGTACATCAAGCAGGTTAGTTTTGTGTCACGTCTTATTTGGAATGATTCTATTACAGTATTCTGCTCCTATCTGAAATTTACATTCTCCATTTCTTTGATTGAAGTTTCTCTACCACTAACACCTAGAGCTATATATATGCAGTCTATAACTATAAAAAATATCCGTAACTTTAAAAAAAGAGAGACTAGGTTTCAAACATGTTAGCAAAGGAAACTTGGCACGGCTGCCGCATGCTGTGGAATGCCTCGATAGAAAGGATTGTGAGGTTCCAGGTTCAGCCCCAACTGCTGGTAAAAACATTTTCACCTTTCAAAAAAACATTTGTTTAATGTAGTTAAGAGGTCAGCACTCTTGGTGTCCTGGCGGCGGTTCAGGTATATGATAATAGGGAAACAGGTTTACTGTGTCTGTACGTGATAAATACTGGGTAAAATTGATGATTAGATGAACCCTTGCCTTTGCCATCGGTTAATGTGGTCGTCACTTTTACCGCGTATTCAACGGATAATAAAGAAGAAAACAACAAGTTTAGGTAAAAGTCGTCGTTCTCAACAAGTTTGATGCGGAGTGATATGAACGAGGCGACAGCCGAGTGACTATTACATAGCATACAAACGAGTTGGAGAATGACTTATTTGACTGAAACGAGTTGCTTACTGTATTTATCTCACCCCTGTATACACTAAAAGAATGGACAACACACAGGATATAGACCATGGAGAACGGACTGCAATACTTGTACGGGCATGGAGAACGAGTTCAAAATGCTAAGCCTGTGGACATTTATTCCGGGGGTGAGATAACGCCGCAATGTCCCTGTTCCCGTATAAAGCTAAAGGTCCGCTCAGTTCTGGTGGGAGCAGAATTCTGTAATAGAGAAGGTTTGTTAGAATATAAACGATGGTTACCTTCATGGAGACCAACACACCCTGAAAGAAAATTGTTTAAAAGATTTAAGATTTAACTGCTTAAAAGATTTAGGGGGATTATCAATTCATATAGATATAACTCATATTTCATTAAGATAACACCACCCACTTTATATAGACTGTAGTGTACATCGACACATGACCGTTGTCATTGTACCTGCATTAGTCACGATTCACTTTTTTGTTCACCTTCTTTTGTACATACCTGGACTAGTTGTTTACATGTCATATAAAACAAAGAAACAACTGACACGTTGTTCCAAGAAAGAATATCTCTCTCATGGTGCGTTTAACATTATTTCCGTTACATCATGACCCTCATTTACCTCCTCGACATCAGCTACTAATAGTTTATCTAACCCCTGACAATCGATTAAGAATATTGTTCTATTTTTAATAAACCATTACATACCTTCATAACACGTAACTTGATCACATTTTAATCCATTTTGATAGAATAGCTCTCTCTCTCTCTCTTACGAACGCTCTGGCACGCATCAATCTGGGTCACTCTAGCGGTAAACCGTTAGTAGTGCGGATATATCGCAGAGACGATATAGTCCCGTTTAGAATCACTGCAAATCCTTATTGTTTTATTATCAAAGTTATTATTGTTATTGCTATAGCTTTAGTTATGAATAAAAAGCAACAAATTCAGCTGTATAACATAGAGATTTCCTTTATTTCTATAATCAAAACAAACATTACGACCGGGGTGAAAAAGTGAACCCTGACCTCAGTTGACCTAAAGCTAGCCGACATAGTGGCGCCTTTGCATATCACATGTTCGTATTAACGGTCAGAGACAATGTTACAGTGGAGGAGGTAGAAGAGACATGATAATGCATATTCATGTTCACGTTGCCGTGAATAACCACCCCATGGAACATGCCTTTAGTCGTAGATATTCCCGACTGGATTATTTGGCGTGTTGGGTCTCCGACAGTGGTAGTGTCAACGTTTCGAGATGGGACAGTGACAGCAGTACTGACGCCTATGTTTTCAGTGTTCGGAACTTTTGGAGGTGGGAGTAAGGCAGGACGTTTATTTACAGATGGACCTGGTTCAATCGAAAGTTGTTCTGGATTATTATCGGCACTTCTTTTCCCGCCTATTAACAGGTTAGACATTTGTTCTTGTTGATTACGGGTTGCCACCGCATATCGATTGAGTGAGTTGACATTGCCATGCCCTGTCAGTTGGCAAATCACGTTAGGGGCGATATTTTGGGCCTGGAGGGTTTGACATGTAGTTTTTCTGAGTGAATGGTTGGTATATTTCCCGTCCAAACATGCATGAGAAGCCATGTTTGCAACAATTTTTCCCAGATAATTTACACCCATTACACAAGCTATGTAGCATACTGGGTCTGCAATTGAACTTTTCTGTTTAGGCGTTAGGAAAAAAACCGTACTCTGGCTCGCGAGTCGTTATCGGACGTTTCGATACAAACAACTCGAATAAGTGAACTGGACATCTTTCTCCACCAATTTCGAAGATTTTAGGCTTAAATGAACGTGGATTCAAACCTTTTACACCAGTTCTTGTCTTTGTACAACGTTCATTCCATTCCAGGAATCTTTTATTGTTTTTGTTTTTGAGAGTTATATCCCCGAACTTACACTGCTTTGCTTCGTGACATCCTCTCCAACCGAATCCCTTCATAAATAAAAACATCAGTGTCTCTTGCAATGATCTGGGAGTAGAATCTCCCAATAACCTTAACGACCAGAACCGTTCTTCATCTTCTGCCTCTAGAGGTTGTGCTGAATTAGGCCTGTTTCCCAACCCACTTTCCTTCAGTTCTCTTCATTTTGATGCTAGAACTTGGCGAGATGAGTTGAAAGCATCTGATCTAAGTAGACTAGCTTCGTAATTTCTGTCACGGAGGTTCCTGGAAAAAAATCCAGAATTTAGGAAATCGTAATTTTAATTTTTAGTCGCTTAACCTAAATATTGGTTGTTTTTTTAAAATATTCATTTACCTTTCTAGTGAGTTCTGATAGGCGTTCAGGGTATCGGGTTCATAGTCGCTTCCATCTCGTTTTTTAATAGACAAAAAGAAATTGGCAATGTAGTTGTTTAATCTGGTTGGCTCTATCGATTCCATGAGTCGTTCTTCATGGTAAGCCTCTAGTATGTACTGTTGAAACCGTTTGACAACCTGTGAAATATATGTTGATAATGCACATAATTTTTTGACTTTGAAGTAATTGTTCTACGTTTGTAGAAATCGCAATTATTTATCGCAAATCGGTATAATTTTCATATTTACGAGTATATTTCCCATTTTGTACCCTACCTGATCGGTCTTTTGTGTTGTGCTTCGATTTCTCTTTGATTTCACAAATGCTAATAATTCTTCATCATTAAGTTCTTTGTTTTCTGACATTTGCAGTTTGGCCTCCCATCCGATATCATCTTGGATTACACTGGAAGCAGACGATATTTCTCCTGCATCTCTATCCGCTTCGTTATCGCCGAACAACCAAGTATCATCGACTACTGAAAATGTGAGTTTTTCCAAATCATTTTCCTCTTTCAATTCCTTTAGTGTCTCGTCCGCTATTTCGTAGAATATGTCGGTTAAACAGCTTGAAAACATTCCCGATAGCCAACTCCGCTGCCGCCATGGTTGACAAGCTCGCGAGTGTGACGGAACTATTTCACCCCGGAGGTCCTGCTCGCTGATTGGTTAACGAGTCTGACGTCATAACCTTAAGTATTTACCGTGTTATTAGCGTAGCTGTGGAGTTCGACTTCCCAACGTTAAGCCTATGGACATTAATACCGGGGTTAGATAACATCACATACACTACAGCCTTGTATGTGTTTTTATCTCACCCCGGTATTTTTCTCCATAGGCTTAACGTTAGGAACTCGTACTCCACGGCCATGAAAGTATTGTACCCAATATTCAATGGCTAATTTGGCGAGTTATTTCAGCAAAAAATGATGTTATACAGGGTGAGATAAAATCAGAAACCCACTCGATGAGAATAACTTGGTCTTCACTCCACCTCGTTTGACCGCTACGTAATTCAATCAGCTTCGCTTCGTGGATTACTCCGCAGTCAAACTCGGTGGAGTACGGACCAAGTTATTCTCATCTTGTGGGTTTCCTTCTAAATCCTACCCCTAATATAAAATCCCATAGGCTTAACGTTGAGTTTCCGTATGCCACGCTGACTGGCATACATAGTTTTTTAGACATTAGACTTCATTTTGTCCCTTCTTGGTTGCACTGTTGGTGCCGCTTTTCATGTCTGTCTAACACTTTTGTCACAAAACTAGTGAAACAGGTCCATAACGTGTAGATTTGTCTAATTCTTATGTTTGGGGTCTGTCTTTACCTTAGGGCAGCTACTTGTGTTGTCACGAAACTAGACAACCCCAATGTCTGTATTGTGTCACAGACATGTCACGAAACTAGTGAAATAGGTCCCTGGGGGGAGTTTAACAACCCGGTCCTAGGGGGGGTTATGCCTGTAAGAGAGGTCCTAGGACAGTTTGCGTTTAACTATAAAGAGAATCTTAGCGAGGGACTGTCTTAGCCAATGACATTAGCCAGGGAGGTGTTTTATAGACAAGGTGTTGCATAGACCTGTACAGCTGAAACGATTACTGATTGGCTAAGATCTATTTGGATATAGCTTTGCCATACACACACAGGTAAGATAATTCGACTGTGCAACGGAAACGGTCACTATCCACGATCGTCACTACTGTAAAACACCTCCCAGATTGTCCAAAAGTGTTTAAAAAGTTTGACCCACATCCTACAATCTGTCCTCCACATATCCAAAAGGGTCCTAGATAGGGGACACCTATATAGGTGTCTTAGATGGTTCAAATACACAAAGAATAACCTTATTTATCAATTTACCTAGAGGAAATATGTATAGTATGGTATGTAATACAAAACGGCAGTGTTAGAGGGAAAATAGCTTCTTTTTTTTTATTTCATCAAGTAGATCTCCAGTTCTGCACAGGCAGATCTTCCACTGGTGTACATATAAAAATACATATACAAAGCTTCTGGTGCATGTCAGTCATTCAATACATTCATGATACTACATATATTAGATATAATATATACAATACTTACAGGATGATCAATGAGGATGTGGTGCTGGGTAGCGCAGTACTTATGTTTCTAGTTTTGTGATTTAGGTTTGTCATGGATTGTGTATATGTCTTTCACTTTCTTTTTAAAATCTTGGGATTTGTCTAGCGATTGTGTTTCTGGTGCTAGTGAATTCCATAATTTTTCTCCCCGTACTGTTGGGCTTTTCGCGTAGGTTGCTCTTCGTATGTGTTTTTCTTTGAACCTTACTTTGTGTTGGCTTCGTGTAATACGAGGTGTCTCATCTATTAGATGTACTTTCTTTGATCGTTTGTCTAATTGTGGGAGTAAGTGGATGTTCCTTCTGGCATCAAGGTAGTCTATCTCTGTTTTATTGTGCAGGTCTTGAGTGCTCTGATGTCTATTGAAGCCAGTGTTTTGTATTATGCTTAGGGCCCTATTTTGTGTTCTTAGGAGTGTTTTGATGTCCTTTTGATTCGCCCCATCTAACAGGAAGCTGCAGTATTCTATCATTGGACGTATTACAGTTCTATAGATATGTCGTGTAGTATGAGAGTGTATAAATTTTCTTATTTTGACCAGTTGAAAGATGCAGGCATTACTGCTTTTTGTTATTTCAGAGACATGTTTTGAGCTTAAATATTTAGTTAGATTCGTTGATAATTGATTATGATGAAGTTACCACAACCCCCACTGTGTGGCACTACCTGCCTGTTTGTCCTAGCCTGGGACCGAATTCAGTCCTAGGAGACTGATTATACAACATTTCACACCCTACGGGGGAAACCACTTTTTAAACGGGAAAGGTCTTTCGTCCTAAGATATGTCTTGGATTGCTAGTCTGATCCTAGGAGGATTCTTCCTCTAGGACCAAAACTAGTTAATCAGTACCGTGGAGTTTTGGCTCCGGACTTCACTCGGCTTCGCCTCATGAAGTCACTATGCCAAACTCCAGTCGTGGCATACGGTGGCCAAGGTTAAAACTCCTCCAGTTTTGCGATAATATCACAAGAACTAGAAGTGCATGACGTGTGTACGAAATTGTGCAAATAGATGGACAGTGACATCATGTTATAAGGATTCCGTCAGGACATTGAATGCTTTTTACGACTGTCTATATACCTGGAATATGTAACAACTAACATCGCCTTATATATATTCTCAAAGTTTGCTGTAATAAAAGACCACCGGTGCAGGCGAATCGCTGCCAATGAAAAAAGATTATTAAAAAAAGGTTTAGAGTCGGTCCATCACTGTCTCTCAATACTCAAGCACACTTGAGAACCAGAGGAGGTGTGAAGTGTAGCGCCCCCTATCGTTTTGGCATGGACTCAAATGACAGCTTATGCTGATTCCTATGCAAAAATAGGCTAACTAGTAACAGCTAGTGGCTACTACATACAAACTGTTAGAACTCTATCAAAAATATTTTCAGATATTGATAGAGTGACATCTAATGTACTCCAAACCACAATGGAGCTCAATAGAGCTCCACGTTTTATGGCTGTTTGGTGTTGAGGAATACAGCCTTATTTCTCATAGGCTAGGGCTTACTAGCCACACACAATCCATTCTCAAGAGCTCCTTCCCCAATGCTGGCAGATTTGAAAGTGGCGCCTTGAACCCTGCTGCGATCGCATATATGAGTCGGGTCACTATAGGGGGCGCTGCGCTTCACACCTCCTCTGCTTGAGAACAAGAGTTTACCTCTCTCTCAATATATCCCACATTACCCATTGTCTGGGAGACTCCTCTGAGTAAGTTACCTACAATTTCATTGTTTTTAAAGATGTGGGTTGGCGAAAATGCTTTAACTAATAGCAGAACAAGCGCTTGTAACTTCCAATACGTGGTATTTTATGACAATGTGTGTGTTTTGACATGTAGGTTCATCATCTGAACATATCAAGCCGTCCTCCGCCCATGCGGTGTGGGAGGAACGAGGCCGCTCTATCCGCCACTGGTGTGGACACGGCGTGGATTAAATCATCAATCAATCCCTGCCCGCTAGGCACCTCAACCTCCACTTAGCACTGTCATTAATTATCATATGAGTTGGACCGTAATGTGATATTGAGAAGTCCATGGATATGGATAGCCTGAGGGCTTTCTAGACTGAAACCGTTTTTTTTTTTTAATATTGAGCTTCGCTCTATTTATTGAACCGAAAGAGTTACAGTAAATTTGGGTAGAAAATACATGTGAACTTTCCATCGGCGTTTAATGGACTATCCAAAGGGCTACAAGTGATCACTCCAACAAAGAACAATGTCTGAAATCGAAGATTGTACATAGGAAACTCTGAAAAATTGTGTCTAACTATTTGCATGAACAACATAGCACACTTATACTAATTTCTTATCCTTTTTCGTACTAATTGAAATGTTAGATGCATTTTACAACAATGTACATTCTTTCAAGAACAATAAAAAGAGGGTGCTCTTTTTTTTCTTTTTTTTCTCCTCTTTTGGGAGATACATGGTTAAACTGGACATGAACATGAAAAGACATGACATAGAGGACAGAAAAAGAAGAAGAAAAAAAAGGAGGGTTCTAGCCCGAGGAAAAAGGAACAACAAATATACCTCCGTAACAGGAGTTGGACAACAAGACTGAATAATTAATACTGAACTCTTTGTGGATTCCTCTGCTTCCCAGACAATCCTCACTTCCCCCCCTGAGGGTCCCCCCCTGAGGGTCCCCCCCTGTCCTCCCCCTATCCTCTAGCGAGTAAATCAAAAGGCCCGATCAACCTGGATATGTGAGAGGATGGGCTTCCATTTCTTGAACCTTTCCGGCTTGTTCTCCAAAAGGCAGATATGTTCCTCGATCCTTGATTGATAACAAAACTCTGATAACCAGGAGAGAAAATCAATTTTACTCTCATGGAAAATAGACTGAAACCGTTTTAACACAATTAGTTTTTATACCTTGAGGTGGCAGTATTTGTAACTGGTTATTTAATATTCTAGTTATGAATGTGTGAAGCTGAAGATACATGGTGACTTTTTGTGCAGACACGTCAAGACTGAAGTCCTCGAGGTTTGCTAGGTTTACGCTAGGACCACAATAATATCATATTCACAGCGATTATACACCTATATGCGCCCTACCTCCTTCTAGAATTTCATAATTTTTCGCCAATTATCTCACCCGCAAGAGATATTTTCCCGTAAATCACCTCCAATAGGCTACAACAGGCTACGAAAAATCCAACATGTTGGATTTTATCGGTAGCTCTACGATTGGCGTTTTCAATCGGTATGCTTTCGTGAGGTGTCGTAGACTCAATCGCAGAAACCTGTTCCAATGCCACGATTTTTTCTGACCTCACGATAGAATCGGTATGGTGTCGGGAAGTCAATCGTAAGGCCTATCGGGAACAGAATCGGAAGGGCTTTACACTCAATGTCCACGATTTCAATTGTCAGAGACCTGGCGATAGGCTACGATTTTGCCATTTCAAATCGTAGCCTATCGGGAAGTTTGTCGTAGACCATCGGCGTAGGTGGGGGGCAGGGCTTAAGCCCCACCCACACGGACCCGAGCGTTAGAGGGACCGCTTTCTGTAACGATCTCAACCTGAGCTACCTGGTAAACCACCCATCATAATATCCAACTTCCAGAAAGACTCTGAAGGCAAACTGTCCGATATGCCTTTAAGACGCAATATAGTCGACTCTCTGATGTAACCTCCTGCATGTTTTAGGATATGGTAATGATATGTAGAAAGTCATGCGCTCCTATTCACTGGTGTCTCTTTGTGCATTCACAATGAAAAACATTCCCAACGATACAAAGAACCACATTTTGTCTAAAAAAGCAGTATTTGAATAATTGCTGCTAAGATCTACATAGCTATATGCCATAGTATAGAACGACGTAGTTAGTGCAGCTGAATGGAATATGTTCCTTGCTATTTTGGGTCAGAAATATTCATAAAGTTTGAAGAATGTGGTGAATTTTTGCTACTTTCCTAATTCAGACGCATTCACTCTCTTTCATTATTATGTAGTGGTCGCTGGCTCTGGCCTTATTGAGGACAGTCTATCCTTGGAAAGATCGTAAAACCCTTCCAAGCGATTTGCCACCCTCTGCACAAATACATAGGTCGGCTCGGTATTTTCGGAGTGTATTGGGACAAACCTATTCACACAAAAACAGACTACTCAAGTTTGATAAAGAATGGATGTTTATTAAGTCACTTCCCGAAGAGATCCCAGTTAGATCACAACCAAAGTACATTACCTCAACATTGGTGTTCCAAGTAAAGCCGGGGAGGCTTATCTAGATACCAGAGTACTAGACTCGCCTAACCACTGAGAGGGTTCGGAGAAACCCAGCAAATGAGGATCCAAGGATTCACTCCTCTCAGAGAGAACGCACAAGAATGCCTGCCGACCTACTGTGAACCCGGTTTATATAGAAGCCGAGTTACGTAATCCGGGCGACCCGTAACACTGTCGTGCGGAGGTTCACTAAAGAACCACCACTAGACTACCTACATTTATACCGGGATACCATTAAAAACGCCATTTGAAAAGAATTCACATGGTATGGAGTACACGAACTATTAGTTTGTGCTCAGTGTGCAGAATGAAATCCATAGTGTGTGACATTCATGCACAGGTATACTAGGAGCAAAAAGTAAGTTCATCATAGATGAATGAGCGTGCAATTATAAACGTATAACAAATAAAAGGTCTGAGTTAGATTTAGCCTATGGATAATTTTCTACAACCCACTTGCACCCAGTCAACTTGCCATTTCTCTAACTGCCTGAGTCTAGAATCAAAACATATCAAAACAGTGGGTCAATGAGGTATTTCGGTCTTGAGTGATTGGTCATGGTCAGCTGGGCACACTTCTAAGACCCTGAGACATTGGCTCCCTGCTGTGTTCTCACTATCACAGTGAACAGCATGCAGATAGTAAAGGGATAGTTTTCTGGAAGCACACTGAAAGTTCAGTGTGACCACTCTAACCCTGACTCTAACCTCTAGATGATGTATTTAGAGCGTGCAAGCACGCTCTAATAATAATACATGGTATTCATAAAAGCATAATCTTTGTGCCTTTATTCAACCCATTGGGTGCCACAGTAAAGACATTTTTCGCACAACATTTTAAAGTCATATATGAGCCTCGATTAAATATTGAAAGTAGGGATGAATTTGGTGCAAAGTTTAGAAGGAGAAACTATAACAAGAAGGTAGGCATAGGTAAAATGGTATTTGATAGCCCTCAATACACTTTTCAGAGATAATTGACAAAAAAATCAGTTCCTCTAACTAAGTGAGTTGTCTCTAACTGTCAGAACATCTTATTGCATGCAGTAGGTGAAAACTAAAAGGAGTAAGTAATATGTGTGTATAAGGTAAAGCATTTGTACTTATGATATAACGAAATAAATAAAGCGGTGCCCACTGAAAAATAGTAACAAATGGTATGTTGATCATTTGGGATCTATTCAGTCTATGTGATGTAACTGTACCGTTAATTCTATGTGACTACAAAGTGGAAGATCACCCCTGGTGGTGAACTTTGCATGTCGTTAAAAATTTTCATCGAATAAAAAAAAAAAAAAAAAAAGAAGTCTATATTCGGTCATTTTCTGTAACACCTTTGGTGCAAACAGAATAATATGAGATATGATTTCTCTTTTCAACTCTCTGCAAGTTTATTGGCGAGACGTCATTCTGACCTCCTGAAAGATTGCAAAGCACGGGTGGACAAAATAGATGGAGCGGATGGCCTGAAGAAGAGCACAAAAAGGGAAACAGATGAAGTCAAAGTCTTCTTAATCGCAACATTTCGCCAGGGGCATAAAACTCTACCGTCAATTGTACAACGCAATTGGGAGATACTCGGAAAATCAATTTACACCAAATATGTGTACAACCACAACTTGATCAAAGGCTATAGAACTTGAAGGGAACTTGAGGGATCCTCTAATATGGGCAAGGACGGTATACCAAACAGATGATACCTCCAGCACAAAGAAATATATGGGACAATGAATTCACATAGAAAGACTTGAAATACTGTCCCTACGTCAAGAAAAGAGCAAAACCATCATTTCCAGAACAAAAGGCACAACACACCAATGCAAAGATGATAGTTCATGCAACATCTAACACATCATCTATTGCATAGAGTGCCAAAGATGTGGGGCACAATGCAAACGAAATGCAAGCTGAAAGATAGGCCAGCAGTACATCGGAGATCCATAGGAAAAGACAGAGGGACAAATGATGTACCAAAACATTTCCACATGATCGACCATGAAAGAGTGACGGATGTAGAGATACATGTAGTAGACTATATTTATAAACGTCCAGAGAGCAAACGTGCGAGCACCCCGAGAGACAAAATTGAATGTAACTGGATTCATCGTATCAAGTGCCAAGCACCCAGGGGGCTCCACACAATGGAGAGTGAATATGGATGAGAACCGCCAATATAATGTCAAAAAGAAATTCTGAGAGAATGACATCTCAATAAACTCACAGAGAGTTGAAGATAAAAGATCCCATCTTGTATGATTAAGTTGACACCAAACGACATCACCACATCCCACAAGTTCAAAATTGAACAGTTGACTACCAGTGACCGTACACAACATAAATGTGCACAACCGACTACAGAATAACTAAATACCAATAGGTTTTAATGCAAAAGTGGACATTTACAGTAAAAGACAATATGCCCCACAAAAAGAACTCACAAAGGAAGCTAATAGATGCCTGATGATACATTCTGTCAAAACTAATAGTAGTTAAAGGGAACATCAAAGCAGATGCAGCCCTGATATTCTAAACCACACAGAAGAGCACCACGCACACCCCACAGAGGGCAGGGGGAGGAGTGGAAATATGGTTCCCAAGATGGCACCACCAGTTAGCCACAGGCTGGTGGCACCACCATGCACTGGATACAGGTACTGGAACAACTCTGTTAGACCAACTTAGAGGTTGGTACGGTTAAACACAGGAGGTGCAGAGTGCAGCGCCCTCTACAGTGTTAATAGAGGACCAGAACAACACGCTACGAACATTAGGACCTGCTGCTTCCCAACAGACAAAGAATCATTTGTACAGAAGTTTATGCAAAAGTTCTAGATTAAATTAAAGGACCAACATCTCTCTAACACTTTGTTTTGTAGCACAGTTGCTTCTTTTAGGAGTGTCAGTGTTTATAAATTATGGAATCCATCTGGGTTTCAGTTGTTAGTTCAGTCAGACTCTCTTACTAAAAACATGGTAAAATGGACTAACTTTGAACAGCTACTGTATGCAAATGACTGAAGTTCTATCAAATCTCTTGTGTATTGATATGAATTATAAAGCTACCACAGTTTATAACCATATAAAGAAGGAGTTCGTGAGATCCACACCAGGGGTCCTTCATTTCGCGGGATCCAAATACCACCAGAAGTCTCAAATGGTCAACACAGAGGGCGCTGCTATAGGGACCACATCAGCACTCAGAACCACGTTTCGGTCTTACTCTCTTGGTTTTCGACTTTTGTCCGTTCACGCATGGTCTTTTGACTTTGCTACTTTTTCACAATGCGAAAGTGTGATGCATGTGGCCTTGAATAGGATGCAAGGTCTCACCGAGAAGGTTGCCCCACGTGCAAAATAGAAAAATTGAAGGAACGAATGCAAGCAGAGGAAGAAACTCTAGGCGCCATTGGTGGACCAGCAATGGATAGAAGCGGTGAGGGATCTTCAACATGGGCGAAGCCACCCTGGGTAAATACCATTTTGTTTGAACATGAGGGTATAAAGAGAGAGCTTTCCTCGTTGAAAACAGATATACAGATATACATGTTCAAGTTTTCAGAATTTTCAACTTCAGTGTGTAAGTTCATTGACTAATAACCAGAGTGAGACAGGTATTCCACGTGACACTGGGGGTGTGACTAGCGATACTCAAAAGGCATTCACCCGTGAAGTAATAGGTCAAGGCTCATTGCCTCTAGTCCGAGAGACTTTGACTGCCTGCGGACAGTCAGAGAGCACAACTGCTTATTCCTATAGTACAGAAAACCACCCCCTTGGTTCTAAGTATTCCTGTCATTGTCAGTGCATGTTCATGCGCCCTTACCTTCAGAGATGTATAATAAATCCTTTTTGATGATGATAATTTGTCCTTTGTTGTTTTGTGACACTTTTTGTGCCTTTTTTTACAACTCATGTAACCACTTGTGACCCATATCGGCCATATTGGATGAATGCTGGACGATAGGCTTCGGAGCCGGCACGCCTCGCTATTCCGCGCATGAGCGGCGGACCATATGCTTTTTCGCTTGTGACGATACGATTTTTTTCGAATGTCAGAACTCCGTGAGGAATTGCATTTTCCGTAGGAATTTAGTCATGAAACTTTTACCCAAGGTAGGAGCATATATAACCTATAATCGTTGTAAATTTGAAGAAGATTGGCCTATCCGATCGGCCGATATCCACGTTTGCATTTGAAACATTGGACGAATCGATCCATAACAGACTAGCTATGAGGGTTGTCATTATCTTAGTAAAATAAGGATATACAAAGACACTTCCGGAATCGTCATTAGCTAACGGAATGACACATCAATACTGAATGTGTTTGTAAAGCCCTAAATTTATTATTGATTCACGGGGTAGGCTCAAGGCGTCCACGTTTTCGCGCTGACAGGAGGCTCAAACGGTATCACTCATGTGCGGTCCTGTCATTTTCCGGGTTATTTCACTCACTTCTCATAAGAATTAAGACATGAAACTTTAACATAAGGTAGGGAAATATGTATCCTATATCGTTTCAAATATGAAGAAGATTGGCCACTCCGAACTACCGAAATTCGAAAACAAAGCATATCGTCCGAGGCGGCCACGGCGCCAACTACCAAAAACGAATCGTACCGTCCAATTCATGAAGCTTATCGTCCCAAGCGTAAAGGCTTCCAAGCGCATGGTCCAAGTACCTATTGGATACACTGGTGCCTGGCGCCCTCTGTGTGGGATAGGGTAACTAGAAACCAAACCAATCGATCACTACTCTTACCTCCAAACCTGACCTCTAGAGCAGAAAGTAGTAATCTACTAGTGTGTTCTGGTCACTGCAACATGTAGGTCGCCCACAATGCAATGCGCATTTCAAGCGGCCATTTTCCCGCCTGTAGAATGTGTTGACATGGATTTACTAACACTGGCTGTTCTATTATTTAGATTGAATGCAAAGGTAGGGAACTACTGTCATTTTATTGCATTTTGTCTCAGAAAGCTGTCTCCCATAAAATTAGAAACATCCAACCTCTATTTATATGCAAAACACCTGCTGATATGAGAGGTGCCAATCTGGTTGACCAGTTTGCCTAGAGCTCTATGGGTGTGCTCTCTGACTGTCCGCAGCACCGCTAAACAGTCAGCCCTCGGACTAATTGCCTCAGGCCTTTCAGGCACCTAAGTTGAGGCCAACCTATTGATAGAGTAATATTTGATTTATCTAAAACCACAAAAGAACTCACTACCACCTCTGGCCTTAAATAGGGTTCAGATCTTGGAATACAGCCTACTTTCTGACACCTACTGACTTCATTGTGTGGTCATGGTAACTGCAGTAGGCTTCTCTTCCATCTAGACTATGTTCCTATATAGTATATGTCAGGGCTCAGTATCTAAGATATGTTCCTAACACGCAGTCTGCGCCGTTTAGTGTCATTTGATTAAGGATAAGGGTCTCAAATCAATCATTTTATAGCTTAACTTTGAACTGAGTTTCTAATGTCTGAAAATTTATATGATAATTCTTTCTATCTGACATTTTAGCGTGGAACGAAGACCTGACTTTTCACAGATTTTTCTCAGATTCATGGTAAATCAAATGGAATAGGTGTCAAAATCTGACCTTATACCAAGAAAAAAGTCCGCAATTTTTTTCAGTCCGGCTGCCCCCCCCCCCCCCCACTTTAAAAATGTTCTGATGCCCCTGGGACCATAGCATGTAATATGGAGGACCATCCTGTGCAGGTGAATTCGATGGACCGACAGGCACGCCCCCTACAGTATATATATGAGCCCAGTAGCTAATTCAACATATATTTCTAGCCACAAAAACGTAAGCTGTATTTAATAGAATTAGGCTCAAATACTCAATCATCATATGTCTAAGAAATAATTTAGAACTTAATAGATTCAGCCTTAGGTTAGGGTATGTATGAGGTAGATGGCATGTCTGAGAGTGAGGATATGTATGCATGGTAGGACAAACTGACACCAGTCTTTGTGTTTACCTCAGCGAAAATAGGGGTATTTGTCAGTTAAAAGATGATTTGAACATTAACACATAAAAGACACCTATTTATTTATCTCAGAATACAATATAAACCCATTCGCAGAGATGATCTGCACCTTCGCTATGACGGACACTACTTTAAAACAGTTTGGTGTGGGTCAGACGAGGGAGCTGTTGCCTCCTTGCTGTTGTGTTTGAAAGTGGCGCCTTTAGGAAGCCGCGAACGCATGTATGGGTCAGGTGAGTATAGGGGGCGCTGCGCTGCGCACCTCCTCTGGTTTGTGTCCACGATTTCTCACTCTCGGACAGTTCGCTGTTTGGGGTTTATAACGAATGACTGAGTATCGTTTTATTGAGAGGAAGAACATTTTCCATGACCCAAATGATCGTAGGTTGATTCATTGATACAGGAATCCGTCCTGACTCAAGGAACAGTCTCTGAATAAAATCCTAGGATATGTCCTAATGCATGATCCGTGTTATATTTACTATATAGCTCACCAGAGATCGGATACACTATCCAGGACAAAATTCATGAAACGAAATCTCTGATAGGTCGTACACATTCTCCTTTATTGTGAGTTATATCTTATCGTAAAGCCAGGATATGTCCTCCAGAAAATTAAGAGAGTCGCGGTTAATAACCCTAAATCGTCGCCGTACACGATTTTTACGATGTAGTAAGCAAAGGTTAGTAACCATAAGGAAAAAGTTCAAAAAGGCCCAGGACTCGGGTGATTGTAATGTTTTCATGTGAAATAAAGAGGACGATGTGCTCAGGTGTATGATAAATGTATAAATCTACCATTAGCCTAATTCCTCACTTGATTTAGCGGGACGGGGGTATCTAGTGTGATGCTGCTGGTGTCCTCAGAGAATTTGGTAAAAGATTAATAAAAGAGATCATTAGGTTAAGAGGGTGCTCCACCAGCCCGATCACACCTTAGGGAAATTCAAGCCCCTCTGGCTGGCTTCTGGCTGCATCAGCAACAATTTCCTGCAGATTTCGGGTCAATTCTGGTACAAAACTAGCTTAAAATCACCACCCTGGCTGCATTAGTAGTGTCCGAGGATATCTAAAATTGTCCGATTCCCACAGATCACAATCCCACCCAGGTCACCACAGTGTTGGCCCTATAGACTGTGATAAGACATGCATATGATATCATTTACAGTTCTTATCTTTCCCAAAACAATTATGATACACAACGTGAATGGGGTTTAGTTGTCCAACCTTTACTAAGTTCAAGAGTTTGATGTGCAAATACATATAGAGAAGTAGTTAGTGAATAGATAACGTCCAAGATTTTTCTTATATTTCTTTTATTTCATCTGATGAACATAATTGAAGAATTTGTTAAATGATCATCTAAAGTTCCACTTTGGAAATGATTCTAAAGGTCGAGGTCTTACTCAAAACGTGCGTATCGTGGATCCGACGTTTCGCTCTCTAACGGTTAATATAACCTTAATATTCCTCGCCTTCTTCCTCGCCCTCGTTTTCGACGGAATCCACTCCCACCTCTTCATAATCTTTCTCCAAGGCGGCAAGATCTTCCCTGGCCTCGGAGAACTCTCCCTCCTCCATGCCCTCTCCGACATACCAGTGGACGAAGGCACGCTTGGCGTACATCAGATCGAACTTGTGGTCGAGCCGGGCCCAGGCCTCGGCGATGGCCGTGGTGTTGCTCAGCATGCAGACGGCACGCTGCACCTTGGCCAGGTCACCACCTGGGACAACGGTGGGTGGCTGGTAGTTGATGCCGACTTTGAAGCCGGTGGGGCACCAGTCGACGAACTGGATGCTGCGTTTAGTCTTGATGGTGGCGATGGCTGCGTTGACGTCCTTGGGGACGACGTCCCCGCGGTACAGCATGCAGCAGGCCATGTATTTACCATGGCGGGGGTCGCACTTCACCATCTGCAAAACAACCCTCATCAATTAAACTTTTTTCTTTAGTCATTTCTTTATTGATGCTTTCAGTCCCACATACAAATGACTAAGCGCATCAAGACCACTGCAACACTCTGCGCACTTCATATAAACAAAAGAAGTCATTGAAATGATTATCCAATAAAACTTTTTAATTCTATGCATAGAGAAGATTACAAAACAGGGATTTGTTCATTCATACAAACTCTCGAGATCTTTTTAAAAGCATCAGTTCAAATGAAGGTTCGGCCGAAATTCTAAAATTGCTTATTTTTGAATGAGTAGACAGGGTAAGATAGAATTTAAACGTCACTCAAATTCATATAATAGTTTACATGATGTTTGTATCTTCCACTACAGATCACGAAGCAGAGGTGTGTGATATCTTTCCGCGAAGACAACTCACATCACATAAACAAACTTATGAAACTTTGAGATGTTTCATGATAGTACGTACATACATATAAAGTCCTCAACACTCATTTGAACCACTCACCTAGTTGTGGTGTAGTGTTAGCTCAGTGATTAAAAGCACTGGACTAAAATTACTTATCCCAAGGTTGTGGGACTTTGTGGGTTCAAGTTCAAAAGCAGGTTCCGCCTTTCTCCATTTTCCCCAGCAGTGGTAGACTAAAGCCCGGCGTCCACTGAGCTTTCGATACTCTACGATAGACCTTAATATGCGTGTATTGGGGTTCATCTTCGGGTGTGTCGGCTTCGGATTAATGTTGACTCTCCAACGCAATATCGATTTTGTGTCTGGAGGTGTATCATAAGGCCTATTAAACAATTGTAGTGTATACGAAGCTCAGTGGACGCCATACCTTACTACTATATCAAAGGTCAGTCCTTCTCATACCATGTATATGTGGTGAGGTGTGCAGCCACCTTTCTTCTTCCCCAGCAGTGGTAGATTTACTGCTATATCAAAGGCCAGTCCTTCTTATACCATGTCTACGTTGTGTGGGAAGAAAAAGAACCTCAGTAAAAGTGTAGGGGTGAGATTTCTCCCTGAATTCATCACATAGATCACTACCCTCATGGTGTAAAAATACCTGGAGAAAGTCTGGTGAGAACCTGTCAAGGTTGCCTGATGGTTAAATATAACCAACAAACAAAACAAACAAACTCACCTGGTTGGAAGGCTCGAAGCACGAGTTGGTTATCTCGGCCACTGACAGCTGCTCATGGTAAGCCTTCTCTGCAGAGATGACCGGAGCGTATGTGGCCAGCGGGAAGTGGATACGCGGGTAGGGCACCAGGTTGGTCTGGAACTCGGTGAGATCCACATTGAGGGCTCCATCAAAACGCAGCGAGGCGGTGATTGAGCTGACGATCTGACCGATCAGCCTGTTCAGGTTGGTGTAGGTCGGGCGCTCGATGTCGAGGTTACGCCGGCAGATGTCGTAGATGGCCTCGTTGTCTACCATGAAAGCGCAGTCAGAGTGCTCGAGGGTGGTGTGGGTGGTCAGGATGGAGTTGTAAGGCTCAACAACAGCGGTCGATACCTACAACAGAGATAGAGGCAATCATGCTTTAATCCTAAACGTAGCTAGTAGTAATATGACAAATGAACAAGGAATAATAGTCAGATAGTCGTCAGGTGCTGCAAAATTCAAGAACTGCCGCCTATAATCGTCTAATGTAAACGCCGGGTAAGCTAGGCAGCATATATGAGCGTATGGCCCACGCTCAATATAGACAATAATCGATGGTTTCTGGACAGGTGACCCTTTACTATGAGAGGTTGACACGTAGTAATACACGAGGGTTAGCGTGATCTATTATCCATCCTCTCGAGTAAATTAAACCCAGGAATAGATACATTAATGTGTCCATCAGGAAATATCTTTTTGTTCTTCAGCAAAAAAGGGAATATTTTCCCTTATACAATAGCTTTGAGGCCGTATACAATGTATTTGAATCTGTATACAATGATTATGGTATCTGACAATTCTCAAACAATAGGCACTGCTTCACTGGATCTCCTTACATTTCCAATGGGACTTTGTATAAGATGGATAACAAAAAGCACCCCAGCTTGGGTACATTACCTGTGGAGCGGGGTAGATGGCAAACTCCAGCTTGGGTACATTACCTGTGGAGCGGGGTAGATGGCAAACTCCAGCTTGGGTACATTACCTGTGGAGCGGGGTAGATGGCAAACTCCAGCTTGGGTACATTACCTGTGGAGCGGGGTAGATGGCAAACTCCAGCTTGGGTACATTACCTGTGGAGCGGGGTAGATGGCAAACTCCAGCTTGGGTACATTACCTGTGGAGCGGGGTAGATGGCAAACTCCAGCTTGGGTACATTACCTGTGGAGCGGGGTAGATGGCAAACTCCAGCTTGGGTACATTACCTGTGGAGCGGGGTAGATGGCAAACTCCAGCTTGGACTTCTTTCCGTAGTCCACAGAGAGTCGCTCCATCAGCAGTGAGGTGAAGCCGGAGCCGGTGCCGCCCCCGAAGGAGTGGAAGATGAGGAAGCCCTGGAGCCCCGTGCACTGGTCAGCCAGCTTGCGGATGCGGTCCAGGACCAGGTCGACGATCTCCTTGCCGATGGTGTAGTGACCACGGGCGTAGTTGTTGGCGGCGTCTTCCTTACCGGTGATCAGCTGCTCGGGGTGGAACAGCTGGCGGTAGGTTCCTGAACGAACCTCATCTGTCGAGCAGGACAGGCTCAATTAATCCTTCACTATATCATCCACCTAGCACAGAGTGTCCATACTAAACTTATTTATTATCAACCTGTCCATTCTAAACCTTTGAAGCCCACAGATCGCTCCCAAGTAGAATTTGGAAAACCGTATTTTCCTAGGAGAATAGGGTTTCAGATACAAGCAGTTGTATGCTCCGAGGAGTTTTATGCGTAGTAATATATGCGCGCATGGTCGGATATTGTGCAGAGACCGAGAGGTATACAACTGTTTTATCTGACACCAGTCTATTTTATTCCTCATCCATCATTTCCTGACAAGTGGGGAACTGATATTAGTACATTTAGGTACGCACTACTTTTTCATATGCACTATTTTTCAGTATTCTCTAGCTTTTCTAAACCAGAGCATACAAAATATCTGTATGCTCCTGGTATGTAGATACATGGCACCCATATGTTTTCTATGGACACTTTGTATTAGATGGATAACCAAAAACGTTCCAAACGTGCAAACTAGTGCTTGGCAAGATTGACATCTATTTCGTCTTTATTTTGATCCTATAACTTATATCTGGAATGTTGAATGCTGAATACACATCACCATGATTTTGATCTGCATGGTCGTATTCTCCTTGTAGTTGACACTACGCAATATCCTGCTTCGCTTGGATATAACTATACATCAATACGGACATACAGATAATACCCATGGTAATATTGTGTATTTAGCAGCGCGGCCGGGTCTCCTGATAGTAGGTTTCTATAAGAATGATGTTACAAAAGTTACCTGCAGTCGGTAGGTGTCAGATTCTAGTGAGTGACATTTTAAACAGCCAATCAGAATGCTCCGTTCACACAGGGCAGTTGGGGTATTTCAAACTGGTCAGTACTTATATAGAACGTCCTGTGGACCTTATATATTTACTATATACCCGAAATAAAAAAAAAATCATTAATTCCATTTAGCTCAACAACCAATCTCTTAATAAACGTGTATCGCAAGGTGGTCCGTAATAAGAGAAAACGTGGTTACTGAGCCCGAAGGGATGGCCATTCGAGGTCTTTTGATGCCATAAATACGTCCCGATGCCGCAGGCAGAGGGACGTATTTATGTAGATTTCTACCTGAGACATTCACTAAGGGCACAGTGCGCCCGAATATTCACTACGGGCGCAGTGCGCCCGAACATTATTTATACTACACCCCTAGTAGCGGGCAGTATTTCATACACGTTCGGCCATAGGTATGTAATAATTTAGTGTACGGACCAGTGGTCCGTACAGTATTTTTACGTTATATGGCGAAACGGTGCGTATTTATAGTATATACGGCATGGGTATTTAGTAAATTAATTACTTTTTTGCCAGTGTGAAATATGAATATATATATACTGAGCATAGGTCAGTAAGCATGGGACTTATGTGCAAAGGTGTATAATAAGCAGTCATACAATCATGAATATAAATAATGAATTTCAACCCACCAACGACTGTTGGCTCCAGGTCAACAAACACGGCTCGGGGCACATGTTTCCCGGCGCCAGTCTCACTGAAGAAGGTGTTGAAGGAGTCGTCGCCCCCTCCGATGGTCTTGTCGCTGGGCATCTGGCCATCAGGCTGGATGCCGTGCTCCAGGCAGTACAGTTCCCAGCACCCGTTACCGATCTGCACACCGGCCTGTCCGACGTGGATAGAGATGCACTCACGCTGCAAACAGAAATCACGTACGTTTTATTCTATACGGGCTTTGGACTTTATGCTGTCTTAGATGGACTATGTGATGGTGTTTGTAGATGTGGTTATACTCTTTTGGTTTCACATTGCGGAACTCTAATTGATGGGGCGTGGCATAAAGTGCCTCCATATACAACTCTTCATTTGATCTAAAATGGTGGAGACAGGGTAGGGCAAATACTATACAAGACAGAGGGGGACGGATGGATATACACAGATGACAATATATATGATAAATATAGAGCAGGATTTAACCTCTTGCTGTGTCCACTGCCAGGAATGTGTACGCCTCAGCAGGGTATAAAGGAGTAGGGGTTACCGGCCATCACACTGAGGCCACTACTGAGACATGACTGTATAGACTATATATCTGGTGGTTAAGGTGCTCCTTATGGGTTTTCTTTTACCAGACCCAGAGGTTGGTTCATGACTAATGTAAGTCAGCCAGGCCGAGAACCTGTTCACACAACATAGACAATGAAGATTTGCTTGACACAATGCCTTAACACTGAAGTTTGAGGCCCAGTCTTAACCACCGAGAGTACGGAAGTTCATACAATAAGAACCCAAGCTGATCTACCTCTTAGGAGAGGTTCGAAGCAAGCCAAGCCTGCCAACATATCATGGACCTGACCTTCCATACAAGGCAAGTTCCATATTCTTGGGCAGACCAATAGTACTTCTGCGCATGTTTTCAACTGAACTACCCAACAACAGGGGCGGGACTGCCAGGTTCTCTTGTGAGGAACAAATACACCACTACTCGAGTCCCGCGCCTCTACAAAAGTTTATCATACAGATTTTAGGCATTTTTTCCAGGGCTGCATTATAAAGAGTCAAAAGATCCGTACATCGAGAATGCAGATTACGCTTTTGGGATAAGGGCATTACCTTTTCAATATACGGCAGTTATCTATGCATATTAAGCTTGAGGAGTGAATAGACAGTTACAACCCTATTACCAAACAATGGACTAAAGGATACCAGGTCCAACCATGTAATGTGTTTGGATGCAGGATTGTTCTCCCGTCCTAAACAGCGCTGGTCCATCTCCCTCTACTCTATCGTTAACCCTCCATCAACCTCCTTTATCTCGTTGCATACGTGATCATTGCGACTAAAACCCTCAATAGCAGGTCACCCCCTCCCTGTGATGCTATAATGACGACCCTGCTTTTATCTCCCTCCCGTCCTGCAGGCTGTTCAGTGTGTGTCTCGTGTTTTACAGTGTACCTGCCGCGCTGATGAGACTTCACAGCCCGGCGCTGATTGGCACGTGTTGCCGCCTGGCATTTAGACTGAACGCCGCATCACGGCTGTTTCTGTAGCAGGCCCCCGCCCCGTCACCTTTGGCATTCCACCGCCGAGCAGCGCCGGACACGCAGCTGAAGGTCAGTAATGGCCTTCAGGTATCGATCTTTTTCAGCGGATCTGCTGCCAGCCCGCAGCCCCCCCCCCCCCTACACACACACAGTGGAGGTGGTGCTGAATAGGAGTGTGATCTCGTTAAATGTGCACTAAACACCATAGATGTGTACAGCAGAGTAGTGAGGATTAAAAGGGCGTATTCCACCGGGCATACTGAACGGCGCCGCACGGCCACTATCCGGGCGCCACAGATTCAGGGCAAGAATGTAATATTCCCGACCAGCATATTGCATAGATACCTTCTGTGAGCTGATCTCTGCTGAGCATAAACTGCATGGATTCTAGGATCTCGGGGGAAAGATGATCGACAAGAGCAGAACTTGTGAATGTATTTGAGTTGAGTCTCCATTCGTTTAACTATGATATTTTAGTTGATTTCTGAATAATGTTTTTGTGCAATAAAGATTGCAAAATATCTCACTGTTTCATGGATCTAGCTGCTACTGTCATAGGATGACAGTCCCACCATATACCCCTCATGTCCTGCTATGTAACATCACGTAATCATAACTATATCTATATTTATCTATATGAATTATGAATGGTTATTTATCATGGATGACGTTTGTTCCACCTTCAAACCTTACGTTATACGCGATCTAGCTGTAACACTACTGTACTCTGTGTCCAGCATTTATCTAGGCATATATTGAGCAGATATTCATCCGCAGAACTGGTTACGTTGCTTATAACATGACTGGAAGCACAGGGGCCGTGAGAACGCTGTGGGCTATGTGTAGACTAGCCTCAGTCCCTGTGTTCTACCCATCCCCATATAGACTGGCCTCTGCCCCTGTGTCCTACTCATCTGCCTCTACCTCCCTGTCCGCCTCTCTTAACCCCCCCCCCCCCGCACACACACACACACTCCAGCTCCACCAGTGGACAGTAGGACACAAAACTCGCTAAGGGAAGCCTACACATCGTAATGCATTTCATCCTGATTTATTTTACTCATTCAATAAATGCTCATAAAGCCTAGAGCACGTCTAGGTTCTTGTCTGGACACCAATGCGGCGGCGAGTTGTGCAATGCGGGACCTGGACCTGCATAATGCCAGTCTGGTGTATGACTAATTCCAGTCAGCGACTCACATACTCACAGAGGGGCGCAATGCGGGGCCGGGACCCGCGCACTGCTCACACAGTCTGGGGGATGACTCATTCCTGCTCGGCGACTGTCTGCAGCCACAACCTGTACAGAATAGTGGGATGTTTCCACAGACCAACATCCATCCCTGAACATCCATGTAAAACACAACTATAATCTTAAGCGCCTCTTCCACCAAGCAGGCGAAAATGTTGTACACCAACCACACAGCGTTTGCCAGCAGATCTGGCTTAGAGCTGGTGAAGATCTGCTCGGTGGAACAGCTTGCCATCAGTTCCAGCAGGCGTGGGGCCTTGGTTGCCAGGTGAACTCAGAGCCTGTTGGAGTTGGTGCATCACCTGGAGGTTGCTGAGCATTTGCTGGGGTTTGCTGATGCTCCAGGCCACTGGCTGACTGAAAAAGCCGTTCACACTGTTCCACCAGCTAGATTTTTTCCCCTGTGTCCCACCCGGTCTACATATTTTCATGCGTCTAGCGGGATTTCTCCCACCTAACAAAAACTGCTTTATTAATTTTTTTGCCAGCTGGAACTATGCGGCCACCCGATTGGTTTGATCGGAGCTTGGCACCTGCTCAAAGCCTTGCCGCGACCTGCGACGACAGCATGCCACCAACACCGCAATCAGAGAGCCTGGGCCCTTCCCGGGAACAGCAAGCCTACGAGCGACGACCGAAAATTCCAACAGTTTTGGTAGTTTGGGTAGAATTTTAGCACCAGAGCATGCCCTACACATCAAGGCTTAGCTTTGTTTACCTCCATTCTTCTGGTTGCAGCATTATGTGTAAACTTGACACGCTGTCATCCTTCCCGCACGAATCCGTGCATGGCAGCACACTGCTCCGCTCTGCATACCATGGACAGAATGTCTAGTTGGTGGAACATGCGCCTGAGACCATCAAATATAGCCTCTGGGAAAATCTAATATTAGTTCTTAGCAGAGGGTTTCATATTTTATTAGTTCCATGCGTTTTGGAGAAAATATTTTATTATATTGTCCTGTGCTATGTTGTAATGTGCTTAAGGACGCTGCAAGGAAGAACGCCCACTAAGGCGATTGTATGCTGTAATTTGTTACTTGAAAAAAAAATCCAGAGAGCGGCAGATTTGATAATCTATCTCCCGTAGCTCACCTTGTAAATTTGAAGACGCTCTAATATGGACCACTATGGATGTAGAGTGTATGAGGCCGAGGAATAGCTGATGTATTGCACCCAAGTATAGCATCCAAATAGCCGTGTGTTAACCTCCGCTAGCCCATGGCGGCCGTGTATTGCAGAATGAAGGCAGGGACTCATCCACTCATAAATACATACATTAAACCATGTCAGAATGAACGGGAGGCGGACACGAGTCCATTTCAGCATATTTACAATTAAAATCAATGCAATACAAATACACAAAGTCCTCCTGATCAATAAAATACCATTTTTCTGTGCATTTCTGTCAGTTGCCAGCAGCATGTCAGCTTTTCAGAGGTCAGTGAAAGTACTGCGCAGATAAATGGTGGTGATTGGATCATCTATGTAGTCAACCCTCAGGTACGCTAAGATGCCTGGAGGCATTTCCGGGCACACTACGCCGTGGTGCCTGGAAGCATTCTCGGGCGTAGTAATTTCTATTTTTGAATGAAACAATGCAACTATTTTGATAGTACCTTTCCAACCTATATAAAACTGTATCATAGTTAATATGATTACTGTTATATAACATCCTAATTATTTTGAATTGCTATATGGAGGTGTGATACAATGATGTCACTGCGGATACTGTGAAAAGCGCCAGCATACTACAGGGGTGAAAATGGTAGTGCAGCGGTTTATTTCAGGGTGCGTATTTGGTGCTGTGCAGCGTCGTGAAGGGGTTAATGACTGATGGAGTAGGAGCTGTGTGTGATGTGGGGTGCGGGATGCTGGCTATACATGGGTGGGACGGTGCGGCACAACGTCAAATGACATCCTGAAACCTCGCGCAGAGATGTACGTTAAAAACATGTAACTTTCACATGGAAGGTACGACCTCAGAGAGACTGAAAAAACATATCGGTTTTATTATTACTATTATTTTTTTAATTTATCCAAAACGTCGCCTCATGGGCGATCTCCCATTTCATGGATTGAAGTACAGTATCAGCTTGGAATCCAGTTAAGATGCAGGATCTGTTTTATCTCGACACATCATTCATGAATAAGCATATAATATAGAGGATATAAAGAAGCCATGGAATGGGGCCGTGATATGTGTGGAGGTATGTTTTCTGTGTGAATGAGGTCCAATTATATCTCTTTGGTTCACACAAGAAAACGAATTTTATAAACTGAAAACCTTGAATTTCCTCGTAAAAGAGGAGAACTGCCGTCTCTGACCGGGCCCTGGAGTCCCGCCTGGAGTCCGCCCTGGAGACTGCTCCAGCACCGGCAGCAGCCCGACCCGCAACCCCTCACACTGTCTGCATACATTAACACCCGTCTACGGGCAGACCCGCTGTTACAGCCCAGCATGTCCCTGTCACAGCAGCCATCTCGTCCTCAACACTAAATCAGGATCGTTCCTACCTGCGTGTAGATGCACCTCCCACATCCGTGTTTGACAGACCCTGGAGGATCCAGTCAGAGGATCCACCCCCCCCTCCTCCCCGCCACGCCCCTGTCATGGCGCCAACAAGCAGCTCGACGTCCGTCCTCAGGAGGGACTCTCCGCGCGGCGTGAATCTGCGGAGAGCGCGTGTGGGTCTGAGACCAGGAGACGGCGGCGGCACTTACCATGTTGCTGTGTTGAGGACGTGGTGTTGGACAAGGCCGAGGAGGCTGTGACGAGGACTTGTGATTACACACACGGCCGACGTAAGGTGTCTGGTGTGTCGTAGTGATGCCGCCCCGCGCCGCACGCCCTTATATGCCGCCCCGCCACTCTCCCAGCACACTCTCCCACCTCACCACCCCGCCGCTGGGAGAGTGCAGCCCATGGCCGGAGATTTCATTGGACGATATTGAAGGGCGGATGACATCACTGGCCTTCGGCCCATACAGGACGGCGAATACAGGTGTTGCCGTTCAACGCATCCTAGCGGTACGTTGCTGAGTTGGACCGTCGGACAAACATACTGTTGCTGCCAGAGCTCCCTTCCTACCTGCCTACCGTATCGCATGCCCTTACCCCCCCCCCTCCTACACTAAATCCTGATTTATCTCAATCATTCAATTAATATTCATAATCAAAGACTTGAGCAAGTCTAGCTGTAAGTCTGCCACTCTCCCTGCAGATCTTTAGTATTTATTGGAGAGTGTGTCAGTTCATACCCTTCCATATTCTTATTTCATTTTGTGTGTATTTTGAATGAAATGACTATAAGCTACATTGTATTATCAGATTGTAATGTTGTGAATATTTCATAGTCAGCAGTTCTGCTTTTAGAACGAGCACAGAACAAAGGTACTTGGTACAGAACAGATAATATAAGTGATTTAACCTCACCAACCCCTATATCGTCGTTTAGCACAGACAGGGTTTGGTGCCAATCCAGGACAAACACGGCCGAGACCGGGCACATGCATATAGGGAAACCCAGCAATCACACCTAAAAGGCGAACGGTGGGTGTGATTGTAGGATTGTTCTTATTTGACTGATTAGGCTGCTGCAACAATCTAGGGCATTGTATCAATGTGTCTGGGCTGTGTGGACTTCATAGTTGATAATTGTCTTGGTTTCAACTTGGAAAAAGATAAGCATATTATAGCTAGGTCTGCCTATGTATTCGTGTGTATCCAGTTTCGGTGTATCCGTATTATCTAAGCTATACCTAAAGTATCAATGGGGTGATATGCATGTTTGATACCTCAAATTTGAGCTGGAATACCATAGAATATGATGCAATCGCTGTACTTTCTTTACTGTACTATGATATACACTGGTATCAATACCAAACGTATTACGCTCATACACTCAGTCATTCAAAAGTCATGCTAAAGAATACTTTGCCAGGTCTATGTTTGGCTGCAGGCATTGCGTAACCAAGTAGATATGGTGTGAAGCCAGCCTGTGGAAAAACTTTATAGGTAGACACGAGCATGGGTGAGAAAGGGGAAGGGTGGCGGTATTTGAATTGGATCGTTGGCCTCCATTAGTATGATTAATACAAGTGCTGGGGTCATACATGCTTTGGAGGGGGCGTGAATGACCCATAATATCGTAAAACTGGATGAGGTTTAATCTTGTCCACCGTATTCCACGACTGGAGTTTGGCAAAGTAACTTCATGAGGCGAAGCCGAGTGAAGTCCGGAGCCAAAACTTCAGGAGTGGAATGCGGTGGCCAAGATTAAAACGAATCAGGTTTTGATTTTATCCTACCCTATCTCCTCGATTTTGGAATATTACGTGATAACAATGCTGTATGCCACTAGTGGCATATAAAACTCCGTATGCCAGTCAGCGTGGCATACGGAAACCCAATGTTAAGCCTATGGGATTTTATATTAGGGGTAGGATAATAAGAAGGAACTGCGTCCAGATCTATAGACACTGAAAATATGCCATGAGGTTTTGTTGCGGAGTAATATCACGAGGCAAAGCTAAGCCAGAATGTGTAGCAAACCAAAATAAATGGCGGATTTCCAGTGGCTATGATTTGAGTGCGGTTCAGATTTTATTGCACCCCTAGCACTGACTATTTGACTAACATATCATGAGTTTCTAATGATAAGTATTATCGTAAAACTGGATGAGTTTTAATCTTGTCCACCGTATTCCACGACTGGAGTTTGGCAAAGTGACTTCATGAGGCGAAGCCGAGTGAAGTCCGGAGCCAAAACTTCAGGAGTGGAATGCGGGGGCCAAGATTAAAACGAATCAGGTTTTGATTTTATCCTACCCTATCTCCTCGATTTTGGAATATTATGTGATAACAATGCTGTATGCCACTAGTGGCATATAAAACTCCGTATGCCAGTCAGCGTGGCATACTGAAACCCAATGTTAAGCCTATGGGATTTTATATTAGGGGTAGGATAAATGGGGAATACCACGACACAGTCGAGGTGTAGCCCGATACTAAATGAGGCAGCTAAAGAGGAAGGGTTGGGCACTGTACCCCTCCTGCTCCTATTCACCATCCGGTCTGCCGGTATCTGACTCAACCCTGGCGAGTAGTATATGAAAACATGGTTAGTGTGCCTAAAACTAACAAGTAGCAGATAAACATCCGCCGTTGACGGAATGGCGCCGATGAAAAAAGTAAGGTAAAAATACAATAATCGGTCTTTTGGACAGGCGGCCGTAAACCATGAGTGGTTGACGCGTAGTAATTACGAGATCTTCCACTGCTTTAGGGCCCTCGGGGTATAAACGGCAGTACGAGGCGTCATAGAGAAAGTGGGAGGCAATTATTAACCCTTTCCTTACCGGCTCTGGTTGCAGCACGTCTTTAATTGCAGCACGCCTGACACTGGACCACGTCTGTAGTGCAGGCCTATGTTACAATCGTTGAAAAATTGATTTTTTCCCATCATATTTAAAGTTGTCTGTCAATGTTTCCATGGTGATAACTATAACATTATTTATTAACTATCACTATAAAGACATTTTACATAATCTCTGAAAAAATTATAATGATTATTATTGAATCAGCTGAGATAAATGACATTTTTAAAAAAAGAGAAGGAAAATGATGCATCATTTTCACTGGCATCATTTTCACTACCCACGGGAGTCCCCTGAGGCATCATTTTCACTACCCACGGGAGTGCCTTGAGGCATCATCGGTAAGGAAAGGGTGAAGGACAGTCTACATATACATGAGACACAAAGGAATTAACAAATCCGAAGCTATATTTTATTCAATACGTCCAATTAATACATGAAATATCATCATGCATCAGTCATCACATCAAAAGCGCTAAAGCCGCTGACAATATGTCATGAGTTCTGGTTGTGAAGCGATGTCACGAGGCGAAGCCAAGCGAAATTATATAGTTAATCAAAATAAATGGCATATTTTTGGTGGCTATGGATCGAGTGCAGTTCAACCTTTATCTCACCCCTATCACTGACTAAGTGGCTAATATTTGTGACATCATCCCCCGTTGAACATTCTTTCACTATACTCCATGCGGATTCCCAAGGTAAGGTATATGGGAAAAAATACCAAGGTTGAGATGGAGCACCATATGGGTGCCATATGCGCATGGATACCGCACAGCAGCACACAGGCGACAGTGAGGCAGATATATAAAAAAAGGTGTGGTGGAGCAGGCCAAATGTTCACCGGCAGCGCCCATACGGCCGCCACACAAGCAAAACCTGCTAAGATACGTTTTACCTGTTACCCGCAGACTGTGCCCGTATGGCCGCCGTGTGGGCGTCGCCGGGGATTTGGTCTCACTATTATCAGCATGTTCGGAAAATGCCTGGTAGAGTTCAGGTCTGGCCTGCCCAGTGGAACACACCCTTAATACTTAGTCTACTGAAGCTAATGGACGAACTTTAGCAACATATATGTACAACAAGCGTCTTGGCGGTACCTACTCTTGGATTGACTAATGACTAATGAAAAACAGACAGTGGTGAATTTTATGTGCAAAGATCAGAATGATAGGACAGTGGTTACAACTAAGGGCGTAGAATGATAGGACAGTGGTTACAACTAAGGGCGTAGAATGATAGGACAGTGGTTAAAACTAAGGGCGTGGAATGATAGGACAGTGGTTACAACTAAGGGCGTAGAATGATAGGACAGTGGTTACAACTAAGGGCGTGGAATGATAGGACAGTGGTTACAACTAAGGGCGTGGAATGATAGGACAGTGGTTACAACTAAGGGCGTGGAATGATAGGACAGTGGTTACAACTAAGGGCGTGGAATGATAGGACAGTGGTTACAACTAAGGGCGTGGATATAACACTAACAGGCCGAGTACGGCAGTATCGTCTACGCGTAGAGAAACAGGCATAGACATAACGCCAACTACGGTGGATTCGTCTACGCCCGCGCTGGTCTCATCTTCGCTGAAATCATCTCTCTAGACATTCGTAATCCCGCTGGTTCGTCCTGTGTCAGTTTTCTTGGAATTGAATGCAGTGGATTCGCCACAACTGGGGTCATACATGCTTTGGAGGTGGCATGAATGACCCATAAGAAGAAGGAACTGCGTCGAGATCTTTAGACACGGGGCCATGAGGCTTTGTTACGAAGTAATCCCACAAGGCAAAGCTAATGTAGGTAGACGAGGCTTAGCAAGTAAACACTCCTACACCCACCACAAGGCAAAGCTAATTGAGATTATGTAGCAGACCAAAACAAATGGTGGATTTATAGTGGCTATTGTTTGGGTGTGGTCCAGATTTTATCTCACCCCTGTGACTGACTATTTGACTAACATTTGTGGTATCATTCCCCATTGAGGATTTATTTACAATACGCCATGGTTGTTGAGTATAAGTTTCTAATGATATGTATATGGGGAATACCAGGAGTGAGTTATAATTTGCTGCAACAACCGTATCGCACAGTGGGGCCGGGGCTTTTATCACATTATGACTTTCACACTGCATGACAGGCGCTTGTAAGATACACAGGCATACAATAATAATGTCATGGAATGTGTATTACATACACTATGCATCAAACATTCACTCATTCGTAATTCATATATCATGGTAGAAGGCTGCTCCCCAGTTATACTTTTGAAAAAAGACAAAAAGATATATGCTCCTCCTCCTAAGAGGGGGTGTCCACCGACTACGATTTTGCTCCCGCCGTGCTATGATTATCGCGATGTCAATCTCTGTGACACACAAATCAAAATCGTGATGTACTGCAGAGCTCGGCGTCAATTAGTCAGAGTATACCAAGATGGACAAAATACCGGAACTGTAGAAGAGGTTGGTGACTGTAGGATACCCCGCCATCTAGGCATTTAACACTGTTCATTGCGGTATTCTGTCACTTAATGCCCCACAACCTTAATTAGACTCTTCATGTATGGAAATGTAGATTCAACAGCTTGCTTAGAGGGTGTTGGGTATAAACAAATTCAAGCAAATTCAAGCAGATTTGGTGAATTAAAGCAAGTGGCATGGTAATCTCCTGAGTTCTGACGAATCAAAGGTTCTACAAGACAGAGTCACAAAACAGTTTCAGGCCTTGAAGTGCTGATTCCACCAGACTAAGGTGTCTGGTCTCTTCTCAACAAAGAATATTGTATATCTTTACATGGTGAATAAATCAGATTAGCGCCAGAAACCATCAGAAGAAAATTGGGCGCTTCAACTCCAGCTATGCTTATGCATTTTGTTCTGATCCCGACTGCTCTTCATCTCGGCAGGTTTCAGCCTAAATTGGTCGCCCAGTGGAATCCACGCTTTCTCTGACAACATGGTGAATATTTCCTAGTTTAAATTAGGTCCTGGTTCTTCATCGTCTGCCTCCTCTTGCTCCTCGCCCATCTCCTCGTCCTCCTCGTCCTCCTCCTTCTCATCTAGCATTGCGTCGTCGTTTCCATAAAGTGACCTCTTGAAGAATCCACACTGTCGGCAAAAACATCAAAATATGATCCTCATTTACAGAATAAAAGTTATATTTGTATTTGCTGTTAGTGCGAAGTACATAGATTGAACAAGCAAGTTATCTGTGACATCGTTATTGTGTAATTAATTTATTTGGCGAGGCAAAGTCTACATGTCTGCGAGGCAACAGAGGTTATGAATACCCGGAAACAGAGTTTGCCATATACATGTTCATATGCAAAGTCGTTTGACACTTGAAAAGGGAGCGCAAACAAACTTTGAAAGGATATCTGTTTAAAAATTTGCAAACCCACTCTATAGCAATTGTATAACATTGTATGCAGAGAACTACGGACTTGCATATATTCAAGTCTATGAGCTCTGCATTTCCATCCCATTTGATGAAGTACAAATACTGCAGGCCGCGGTGTGGCATTAGATGCAGCACAACCTTAGTGTATCTTTTGACATATATACTTCCATAATCGATTTGTTTATGCTTCCTAAAATGAAACCATGTTTTCGTGTATAATGTGCTGGTCCTCGTTCGTGCCACTTGCACAAGTGGTATGGAACACAATGATTCCTTAACAATAAGTTTTATAATGGCTGAAACAAAATTTCCTTTCATTTGTAGAAACTAAACATGTGTTACTTTGACTATATAACTATAATCTGTTATACAAGGTTTAGTACAAAATGCCTCCCTTACCTTGTACATTACGAGGATCATAAGGAGGAGAACGACGATGCCTCCTCCAATGGACACACCAATGACCCACATCTTGACCTCTCCCTGGCCTGCTCCCCTTGTAGCCAGAATGGTGTCGACCTAAACAACAAGAAATGTGTAACATCAACTTGTATACAATTATAGACCTGTGGCTGTATCAGTTATGTATACTGCCCGCTCCTACCCATGACGCATTATACCCGTACTTCTCACTGTGATGTACGGGGTAAGCGATCGGGTGAAATTTAGCCATATCTTTTAGTATATAATGATACACTAGGAGGAAATAGTATGTTCATCAGTGATGAATGAGCGTGCAATTATAAATGAATAGCAATTGAAAGGTTTGGGTTACATTCAGTGTATGGATCCTTCTCTGGTACCCACTTGCACCCTCTCAACCTACCACTTCATCAACTGCCTGTGTCTAGGATTCAAATATATCAAGCACCAGTGAGTCAATCAGGTATTTCAGTCTTGAGTGGTTGGCCATGGTCAGTCTAATACACTGAGACACTGGCACCCTGCTGCTTTGCCAGTCGCACAGTGAGTAGCACACACATAGTGAAGGGATAGTTTCTTTACAGTACGCTGGAACCCTATGTGAGCACTCTAACCTTTAGGCAATATGAGCAACTTAAATAGAGCATTTAAGCATGCTCTAAAAACAGGCTCACACTCATCATACATCAAAATAGTGGGTAAAATCTTTGATCAGATACATCCCTCTGCCTACAGCTTCGGGATGTATCTGATTAAAAATTTCACCGCATATTCTTTACGTACGGAGAGAGTAAGCCAGTTGACCTGATTAATGTCTCCAATCATTAAAGATCTTGCTGCTCATTTGTGTTACACTCCAATCTATTATCACCACGCATCCTTTACGCAGGGAATGTGACCATGCAGAACACAGTCACGGTAATACGGTAAATATATCTCACCCGATTCGTCTTGACTGAGAGCTCGACGGGAACGCCGCCGTACGGCACCGTCTCCACCCTGGCTACGGCTTGTGACGTCACGAGGATGGTCATGTGGGACAGCTGGAACATGAGTCAGAGAATGAGACATGCCTCCCACCTACTACGACGGACTACGGCGAGCTGCGATAGACCTCCCGATGAGTTACGACATCGTAGCACGTCGGGAGGTCTATTGTAGCGTGTCGTAGTCCATCGTCACGTATTAGGATTATTTTGGTATTAGGGTTGATTTTTCCCCAACATGCTCTGTGATAGGCCACCGATAGGGTGACAACGCCACGACACATTACTACGAAATTCAAACATGTTGCACTTTTCCTTGGCGTTTTCTCGCATCATATGTTGTTCATTTATTGCAACTCGATTGTCACAGACTTGGGACACTTTGCTTCTACATTCCCGCTATTGGCGCAGCCATCAAGGCCCTGAATCCACTGAGCTCCGACAAGGGTTCCGACATGCTTCCAGTACAGAATCTTTACATCCTTCTACACAGCTACAATACGGTTAATTTAGTTTGGCATCCTGACACTTTATGAAACAGAATTTGTCAACATTATGATAAAGCTAGTATGCAGACATTTTGCTTCATAGCCGTGTCGTAGCCATGTTGTCAGAGTGTATCGCAGGCAGTGGGAGCCTGACTTTATAACCAGTAATGAGAGTCCGGTTTGTGTGGACGTTGAGGTCGTTCTCACCTCGGCCAGGGACGTGGCGAGGAGTCGCGCCCTGACGTCGACCAGAGCTCGGTCGTCAGCCTCCAGCGTGGTCAGCTCACACCTGATGACAGTACACCACGCCTCCTCCTCCCCTCCGGACGTGCACGCCTAGTGAATAGAATACACCTGGTCACAGTATTATGTATAACGAAGTACCAAAACTACAACCTGATGACGCTACACCACGCCTTCTACCCTCTGGACGTGATGCTTTGTAACCAAAATAAACCTGGTAGCATTAACCTGTATAACTAAAGCCCATAAGACAGCGACATCTACCACCGATGCTGTACCACCTTTGATTATTGGTAGTATTTGTCTCAGGCGTCAATACCAACGGCTATGTATACACCAATACACCAATATACCAATGATTTATGTAATATTGTGACATGGGCCTGTGACATGGTTATGGTATATGTTAAAATATTTATCAATGGGATGGGCAAAAACCCCTTAACTTCAACATTAAAACATGAATTTGAACAAAGTTTGGGAGCAATGTTTCATGAAAGGTTTTATTCTCGGGAATTGCACATGGTCATATCCCCTAGTACTTGAGTGCTGTAAAACTGAACCAAGACCTGAAACACATGAATCCTCACATAACGGTTCTCAAACAACTAATGGCTAAATACACACAATGCTGTGCTTGTACGATGGACAACAAAACCTAGATGATATCTGACAAACTCTTACAATTTTTTGCAAACACAGAGACGAAGCTTGGCGTCAGCGACTGGTAGCACAAAGGTGAAATGAGGCAATTACTCACAGGTGGATGCGGGTGTACAGATCTAGACAACGGAGGAGAGAGCTGAGATGACCATCGTGCAGCATGGACATTCCAGTTTGTGTGAAGGGGAGACCTGCCAAATCGTTGCTACAGCTTCTCATACAGTTACTTCGGCACGATCCACATGTCTGCACCTCCTGGTCAGTCGTCTCTCAGCGTGTTTCTCTCTCTCTCTCCTGTCCTCATCGGTCAGTCTCTCATCCAGGATCTGCCGAATCCTCTCAAACCTCACCATTTTATTGCCTTACTCAGTCTTTGTCTCACTTCATCGGATAATCGCCTGAGGACACGTTAGTCTACCAGAGCTAGGGTTTTTAGGTGTTGTACTCTTATTGGCTCCTGCCCCCCCCCCCCCCCCCCAGACCACGTTCACTGACGTCACGTTATTAGTTCGCTTGGGGACGCATACGTGCCTGCCAACGTCCCTTATCTGGTGACTGGCATCTCTGACTATCTGGTAACATTTATGATATACAACGATTGCATTCTGAAACCCTACATATCCATAAGCTTTATACAATTCTAACACGCCTTGTTTAATTTCAAACGATGCTGGCTAATACATACATGTATACAAATGCACTCAGTCCTAGACTCTATGATACCTAACGAAATCTAAACGAAATCCTAGTAACTCAACTACAATATTTCACATATATATAACAGTATACTTTGTATACGCTGGATAGTAAACACGGGTATCATAATGGCGCTTAGCTATAAATGCGGTGACAATTGGAGGTAATTACTGGGTTTAATTCATTGGAGAAGATGGACAGACAGCTTTGTAAACCACTCGAGGTGTGGCGTACATTTCAACCTCTCGAGGCTTAAAGCCGCCTGTCCACAAAACCCTCGATTATTGTCTATATATAGAATGGTTTGATGGGACAAGCAATGCATTTTAACTGTCAAGAATTATCTTCGTAACATTTGGCAGGCACTATCTAGTTGTCTAGTGATTATTATACACCAGTTTCATGGAGAGATACTTCTACTTACCACCATCTTATTTACTGTTTTTCTCGAAGAGAACTTCTCTGTGAACGATTGTGTGTTTCTTTTTGTCCTGCTGTGGACAGTTTCTGTTGTGTTAGAAACATTCTGAAAGAGAATATAAAATGGAATATGCCAAAGCGGTTACATTGATTCTAATGTTATACAACCATGGTCCTATTAGACTACGATCAAAACCAGCTATATAGCTTTCTACACTGCACGAAACTAACCAATTTACATATGTATGCGAACGGCGTATATAAGTATCATTTTGCGTATACAAGGTTGACCTATTTTCCGCCGTGTATACGCCTTATCTATTGGTGTATATATGCCAGAGACTAGTTTGTGTCATGTATACGCCCAATTCCCTGAGTCACTATACAATAATTCCGATCTCTTCACATAGGGGACACCACTGTAGCATTTCTCATTTGCCATTAGTCATTAAGTCCTTGGTATATGGAATATCCAATGTTATATTATCAATTTTGTTTATAAAATTGTTTTAAACCCCTATTTATTATCTTTTTATTAAACACATACCAGCATTTTTTGTTTTTTAAACGTTTTTGAATAGATGTTACTTTCAAAACACCACTCTTCTGTAGGGTTCAAGGTGAGTGTGTCAGTGCGGCGGGTCAGTGTTGGTGCAACCTCTACCAACACCCACGAGTGCGGGGGCGGTGGCAGGTAGCAATTCTTTTATTTTATTTTATCATGTATACACTCGGCGTATACATGTTGCACAGAGGATATTTCCTGTAGTATACGCCAGGTGTGAAATACAGCCAAGACGCGTCCGTATGTAAAGGGAAACAGTCTTGTATACGCCTCATATGCTGGCGTTAAACATGGGCGTATAAAGCAAGTCAATATACAGCCGATACATGTGCTGCCGCGATGGCGTATATAGGAATAAACTGGTGGTTTTCGCGCAGTGCTAGGCATATCTTAATGTAAAATTTTGTAAGAAATACTTTCAACTCAGATTTTAGAGTATTATTTTAGCAAGCTGAAAAATATATTTGTAGTCTTCTGAATGCCAAACAACAAAAATGGCCGCCAAACAATATTTTCAAAAATCCTCATTTTGTCATAGCTATAAATATTTGCCAAAGTCGGGGGTCGGCTTATAACCGGGATTTTTTTAAATGATTATTGAAAAACCCAAGATTTGTCAGATAGCATGTAATATCCTATATTTGAACAGAAGTTCATTGAAACGTTCATATTCTATACTGAAAATTCTACAAAAAGTTGTGAGGGGTCGGGGGATTTGGGGGCGGGGTTTGGGGGGCCAGTACTCAAAGTGGGGGGTCGGCTTATAATCGGGGTTTTCCTTAAGTTGAAATCCCCCAGAAACGGCTTATAACATTTGGTGAAGTTGGGGGTGGGCTTATAAGTGGGGTTTTACGGTACAAGTTTTCTAGTGCCGAAAAGAAAAACAACCAACCCACAAACTCCACACGGCGCTTATACTGATGGACAATCTGTGATACTATACACAATGTCGGGCCTCCTTATGATAAACAATCCTTAACAGCTCATGTCCTTACTAACCCGAGGAGAGAGTGGACTGGAGATTATTTCGCAGCTACTCATCCCTCGACCTTGCGTGATTTTGGGAGCTTCAGTCAGTACGAAGAGATCCTCGCTGTAGTCGCCCTCGTCGAAGCGGCTCGGCCAGTAGATGTAGATACTGGCAGTTTGTATGGTGCTGGGGCCCAGGTTCCGCAGCTGGTATAAGCAAAGAGGACTGATAAGGAACTGCATCATGATCCGGATCTGCGGATATTTGGTTGAGGAGTAATCTCACAAGGCAAAGCTGAGTGACATTATGTAATGAACCAAAATGAATGGCGTATTTTCATTGCCTTTGGATCGAGTGCGGTTCAGATTTTATCTCATCCCTATCACTAACTAATTAGCTAACAAGTCTGACATCATTGCTCATTGATTAATACAACACTAGCTAATAACTAGGAGCAAGTGGTATGTTCATCATTGATGAATGAGAGTGCAATTTTAAATGAATAACAAATAAAAGGTTTGGGTTACATTCAGTCTATGGATCGTTTTCTCTAGCCCACTTGCACCCTGGGTCAACTTGCCATTTCTCTAACTGACTGAGTCTAGGATCAAAACATATCCAGCAGCAGTGTGTCAATGAGATCATTCGGTGTTGAGTGTCAGGGAGCTGTTTCAAAGCCATAGACTTAACCCACGTTTTGAAACAGCTCCCTGGTCATGGCAGCTGGGCATGCCTCTAAGACCATGAGACACTGGCCCCCTGCTCCTTATACAATAACACAGCGCATAGCACGCAGATCTATAGTGAAGGGATAGATTTTTCTCAGTACGTTGAAAGTGTGTATATATATATTTATGTGGCTGCTCTAACCTTTTATAGGCAATATATATAGTGCGTGCGAGAATGCTCTAATAAAGAGAGTGAAGTCTGACTTGGTAAATAAAATGTTCATTATAATTTGTTTTATCTTTAAGATTATGTATTATTAAGGTATCTGATAAAAGGAAAACGTACTGAGCCTGTAGGGATGGCCATTCGAGGTCTTTTGATGCCATAACAGCATAGTTATGGCATCAGAAGGATCAGAATAGCATCCTACAAGCTCAGTGACTAGGGCTATATACCTGATTTCATGAAAATGCCATTTTATGTGCCTAGGAAGTCGTTGATTCATGGCCTGTTGACCCAAGGCATTCATTACAGGCACAGTGCGCCCGAACATTATCAATACCGCACCCCTAGTAACGAGTAGTATTTCATAGACATTCGGCCATAGGTCAGGAAACTGGGTTCCCGGTCTTTTGGCCCGAAAATATCGGGACAATCGACCATGAACAGACATCGGAAAGCTGACCAGAAGAAAGCACTACGCCTATACAACAAGAGAAAGGAGGGCGAGGCAGGTGGTATAGCATACTAGTACCGCCAACAAACCGATATTTTATATACTACTAACACTTCCATATCTTATATATACTAATTACAGTGACCCTTCATGTACGCTTTAACAGGAAACATTCACTGGAAGAACTTTTGTCAGACATAAGTGAATAAACGCTTCATCATTTGAAAAATCTAAGAAACAAATCACGTCGCCCACAGTAAGTCTCCTCATACTCTGAGACCTGACACCACATACCCCGAGCCGTGCCGTACCTCGTACAGATGTGTGACCCTGTCGTCCAGAATCTGCTGTCTCTGGGTCTCGGATGAGGAGTCAGGAGTAAATAGAAGCTGCTCCGGCTTGGAAATTCTTTAAAAAAGAGAAAGACCACGTTGCAAAAAAGTCAATAGTGAAATATTATTTTCATAAAGGGTGGGCAATACATATATGTTGAGTTGTATCTAATTGCAAATATATGCAAGCAATTCTGGATATATTAATTAAAACAAATGATAAGTAATGTTAGAAATAAAGTAAAAGAAAAGTGACCAAACTGAATGAATTCTCCAGGTAAGGTTCTCTCTTTAACCATTTGTCTGCAAAATCATCGGTGGGAGATTTTACCATGAAATAATATCTCACATACACACCATTGTGTGTTGGCGTTTCTCGCTAGGTGTGTCTCTTACTTAAGAGTCATAACGGTCAGAAGGGTCAGGTGGGAAGCCCGCATGTTGACCGTGACCGCCCCCCTCCCCCTCCTGCGGCCGACCTACCCGGAGAGACGGATGTTGGTGACGGCCCGCGCCGAGATGTCCACCACGGCCTGGTTGTCCTCCGTCGTCGTGCTGTTCTCGGGGTTGGAGCTTGAATGTGTGAACATAAAACGGTCAGGTACGTGAGGCTGAAGGCGCCACACGAACTCTGCAGGGCTCATACAGGGGTACAACTAGTCCATGATTCAACTACAAGATAACTATTCGATGATTAAAGGTATAATAAGATGGAAAAATCAAGTAAAGTGGAACCCTGCAGGGATTTATACCTGTGACCGAACGTCTATTATATACTACCCACCGGGAGGGGTGCAGTATAAATACAATTAGATACTATTGGAGCGCACTGTGTCTGTAGTGAGTGAGCACCAACAGCAGGCCAACAGAGAGTGAATCGACGACTTCGTATGTGAATAGAATGGTGTTGTTTTTAAAAATGTTATTTAGGTGCATGATAACAAGTAAAAGTAGTGACTAGGCCCTTATGGATGCCCTTCTCGGCCTTTTGCAACATGAATATGTCCCTCAATTAGGCCCATAGGCACAAACAGCAAATTGAATGTGTATACGTGGGGGATCTAAAATGAGGGGGTCGTTGCTCCTAGAAATGTGGGCAAAGCGTTGCTCCAGTAATACTGGATCGTGTCGTGTGGCCTTTTCACATTGTATCGCTACATTTTACAGCACAGTGTTTTCAGTGACATAGGTGAAAGGATCATTTGAAGGTTTTATTTGAATATAGATGGCGACATAGTTATAAAGCGATCCATCAAGAATCTGGAGCAACGGTTTCAACCTCGGGTCGCTATTCTGCGATCTGCAACACGTGGAGCAACTCCCATGGTGAGGTATTTACCTGCTGACGTTGAGGTAGAATGTCAGGCGATTCACGGAGCCGTCAAACTTCTGTGCATCAAGACGCAAGGTAAAGTCCACCTGTAAAAATCACTCCTGTATTAAACAACATCTTGAATACAGTGGAAACCCTTCTGTTTTAAATAACACCTTATATACATGCGTAAGCTGCATCACAATGCATCATTTATATCTGAAACCAGTCGATATATGTGTATTTATGCGGCATATAATTTACCTTAAGTGGATTCACACGGAATTCATGTACCTTACAGGGTTCAGAATCTTATGAGATTCTGTTCCTTTTAGGGATAAAATGTAGCCAGCAATTGTAAGGGAAAAACATGTCTCAGGGAAATGGAACCCTACAGGGTAGCCGAAGAGATTGCTTAAGAGTACCGAATCTCAACAAGATTTGTCTCAGACATGAATCCCATCGTGTAAATCCCAATGCAGTGGCTCCAGTCCCTGCATCCTGTCGCTACCCCTCCGCCTACTTCACACCTCCTCACTGAGATACAGGGATTCCCGGGCCCGTCATGCGTTAGCGGAAGTCGCATCACACACTCAGATATTATAGGTCTGTGTCCACATGTTGCAAAGTACTTTTATCTCTAAATAATGCCTTTAAAAAAAAAAAAAGGAGTGTTTATTGACAGAAAAACATTCGTCAATTAGTTTTGACGATCTTCCACGCTTTTGTCCCAACAGTCATAATCAAAGACTTGAGCCGGATTTACCTGTGAATATCCGGGGAGCGGGTTTCCGATCTCGCACACCACGGTCTCGGCGTAGTCTTGGCGGCCCTCCCGCACGGCCCTCAGTCCCTCCTCCTCGTGACTCACTCGGTGACGCGGCAAGCACCTCACCGCTACCGGCTGAAAGTCAACAACGACTCGTGGTGAATGCAGTCTGCAGCAGGCACCTGGGACCTGTTTCACTAGTTTCATGACAAAGGTGTTAGACAGATACTATGTGTATTCACGAGGCTTAGCAAAAAACACGTCCAAACCCACCGCTATTGCGACCACGGATAGAGAGAAAAGTTTTTTCCAACCTGGGGGCTACTTGCTAATCCCAACGGAACGAAAAAATTCCAAACACAAAGGTGTTAGACAGACATGAAATGCGGCACCAACAGTGCAAGCAAGAACGGACAAAACGAAGTCTAATGTCTAATTCTTATGAAACCAGTCACACCCTGTTTGGGGTCTGTCTTGTCCTTGTGTTTTCACGAAACTAGTCAACCCCAATCTGTCTGTATGCTGTCACAGACGCCATCGAGACGTGTCACGAAACTAACGAAACAGGGAGCTGGTTCAAAAGTCGAGGGAAGTCTATGGTTTTGAAACAGCTCCCAGGTGTCTGAAGCTAAAGGCGTATAACTAGGAAGACAATCATTGCTTACAAAAATATATATAAATACTCTTTTAAAAAGAACTCCTGATGGTCTATACTAAGGAACAAATGCTGATCCAAATGCGGATTGCTCACCTATAAATTCATTTGATACTAAAGGAAAACGTAGTTAATGAGCCCATAGAAATTGCAGTTTGGGGTCAGAGGCGGAGGGACATATTTTATGGGACCAAAGGGCGAGAACGGAATCGCTTAGGATCCACTCACTATGTTTTCTTATTGTTATACACCTAAAACCACCCCCAAAATGCTATTTTATGTACTTGCGGAGTACACTATGCGTCTTAGGTAGATACATGTGATAATATGAAACCATAGAAACTAAACCCCTAGCAATGAAGTGCTTGAAATACGGCGTCAGGCTGTCTATCGCTACGGGTTCTGTAACCACGTTTCCTCATATTATCATATACCTACATTATATTGTTTAGATTAGTGAAATGAAAGTTAAAATGGCCTACTGCTGTAACGTGTTGTATCCCGGTGTAGGTCGTGCCCTGCGGAAGCTGCACTGACACCTGAGACTCGAAGGCGTCGTCCTCGGCTGAGTTGTTGACCTGAACCTGGATCTCAATGGTAGACTCTCCCAAGATGAACTCCTTCGTCACGCTGCCAACAGAGACGGTGAGGATCAAGTTTAGGACTTGTCTACTTTACCCTTAACATCCCCATCTGCTGTGACCCTAATGACCGGATCAAGCTGATGACTTGTCTACTTTACCCTTAACATCCCCATCTGCTGTGACCCTAATGATCGGATCAAGCTGATGACTTGTCTACTTTACCCTTAACACCCCCATCTGCTGTGACCCAAATGACCGGATCAAGCTGATGACTTGTCTACTTTACCCTTAACATCCCCATCTGCTGTGACCCTAATGTCCGGATCAAGCTGATGACTTGTCTACTTTACCCTTAACATCCCCATCTGCTGTGACCCTAATGACCGGATCAAGCTGATGACTTGTCTACTTTACCCTTAACATCCCCATCTGCTGTGACCCTAATGACCGGATCAAGCTGATGACTTGTCTACTTTACCCTTAACATCCCCATCTGCTGTGACCCTAATGACCGGATCAAGCTGATGACTTGTCTACTTTACCCTTAACATCCCCATCTGCTGTGACCCTAATGACCGGATCAAGCTGATGACTTGTCTACTTTACCCTTAACATCCCCATCTGCTGTGACCCTAATGACCGGATCAAGCTGATGACTTGTCTACTTTACCCTTAACATCCCCATCTGCTGTGACCCTAATGACCGGATCAAGCTGATGACTTGTCTACTTTACCCTTAACACCCCCATCTGCTGTGACCCTAATGACCGGATCAAGCTGATGACTTGTCTACTTTACCCTTAACACCCCCATCTGCTGTGACCCTAATGACCGGATCAAGCTGATGACTTGTCTACTTTACCCTTAACACCCCCATCTGCTGTGACCCTAATGACCGGATCAAGCTGATGACTTGTCTACTTTACCCTTAACATCCCCATCTGCTGTGACCCTAATGACTGGATCAAGCTGATGACTTGTCTACTTTACCCTTAACATCCCCATCTGCTGTGACCCTAATGACCGGATCAAGCTGATGACTTGTCTACTTTACCCTTAACATCCCCATCTGCTGTGACCCTAATGACCGGATCAAGCTGATGACTTGTCTACTTTACCCTTAACATCCCCATCTGCTGTGACCCTAATGACCGGATCAAGCTGATGACTTGTCTACTTTACCCTTAACATCCCCATCTGCTGTGACCCTAATGATCGGATCAAGCTGATGACTTGTCTACTTTACCCTTAACACCCCCATCTGCTGTGACCCTAATGACCGGATCAAGCTGATGACTTGTCTACTTTACCCTTAACATCCCCATCTGCTGTGACCCTAATGATCGGATCAAGCTGATGACTTGTCTACTTTACCCTTAACACCCCCATCTGCTGTGACCCTAATGACCGGATCAAGCTGATGACTTGTCTACTTTACCCTTAACATCCCCATCTGCTGTGACCCTAATGACCGGATCAAGCTGATGACTTGTCTACTTTACCCTTAACATCCCCATCTGCTGTGACCCTAATGATCGGATCAAGCTGATGACTTGTCTACTTTACCCTTAACACCCCCATCTGCTGTGACCCTAATGACCGGATCAAGCTGATGACTTGTCTACTTTACCCTTAACACCCCCATCTGCTGTGACCCAAATGACCGGATCAAGCTGATAACTTGTCTACTTTACCCTTAACATCCCCATCTGCTGTGACCCTAATGACCGGATCAAGCTGATGACTTGTCTACTTTACCCTTAACATCCCCATCTGCTGTGACCCTAATGATCGGATCAAGCTGATGACTTGTCTACTTTACCCTTAACATCCCCATCTGCTGTGACCCTAATGACCGGATCAAGCTGATGACTTGTCTACTTTACCCTTAACATCCCCATCTGCTGTGACCCTAATGACCGGATCAAGCTGATGACTTGTCTACTTTACCCTTAACATCCCCATCTGCTGTGACCCTAATGATCGGATCAAGCTGATGACTTGTCTACTTTACCCTTAACATCCCCATCTGCTGTGACCCTAATGATCGGATCAAGCTGATGACTTGTCTACTTTACCCTTAGCATCCCCATCTGCTGTGACCCTAATGACCGGATCAAGCTGATGACTTGTCTACTTTACCCTTAACATCCCCATCTGCTGTGACCCTAATGATCGGATCAAGCTGATGACTTGTCTACTTTACCCTTAACATCCCCATCTGCTGTGACCCTAATGATCGGATCAAGCTGATGACTTGTCTGCTTTACCCTTAGCATCCCCATCTGCTGTGACCCTAATGACCGACCTTAGTATTATATTGGTTTTTTGTGGACCGTGAACCAATTTTATTATATTGGATGTACACTAAAGGCCCGGCCCCACTGTTGCGATGCGATCGTCGCACACGTTTTATGACCCCATAACTGCCCCCTCGACCAATTTTATTATCCTCTACCTGCAGATTCGGTTAATTTTTATCGTAAATTTTACATATCATGAACAGACACAGTAACCCTGTTTGTGTAAACTACTCCCTGAAGATGACGCAGTGAATGTACATACCCGTGTGCAGCAACACTCAAGTCAGCAAAACAGACGCGATCTTCACCACAGTTCTTCTCGATGTAAATCTGGGCCAGGAAAAGACTCATAGTCAGGAAAGTCTGTAACCCTTAAGGGACGAATGCTGCTTTGGGGCATCATTGTCCTTTGATCTATGGACTCGTTTTAAACAAGACAATTGGACGAAAAAGCGTGGCACTTAATTTCTATAACTTTAGAACTAATTACTTGTCCTTCTTTATTATAGTTGAACTATTATCTCACCCCTGGTACAAGTTTAGCCATAGGAATAACATTAGAAAATATACTCAACGACCACCCTGGAAAAGTGAAAATACTACGCCACGGCTGTGGCGTAGTGAATTTGCTAAGTATATTTTGATTATTCTGAAGTTGTGAGGATATTTAATGTCATAGAAAGGGGTAAGATAAATCCAGAACCGCACTCGAATCGTAAAATAGACAATACTCCACTCGTTTGGCTGTGCAATAATCGTCAATCGGCTTTGCCTCGATGACGATTGTGGCCCAGCCAAACTCGTGGAGTATTGTCTATTTATACGATTCTCGTTGCAGTTCTATATAAATTCCGTATAGTGAACTGCTTGTTACAGAAAGACACCCGGCACGGTCCTGACAGTCTGTGATCTTCTGAGAAGTGACTCTACCTCGGCCCGGACGGTCCTCGGGATGTCGGCGTCGAACACCTCCGCGAGACCACGACCAACCTCGACGTCGACGTCGTAGTTCACCTCGACGACGATAGGTGCTAACTTGTCGCGCATACCAGGCTGAAAGGAGGCGCGGGGGCAACATCAAAGTAGGCCACATTTTATTGGAAATTCAATATCCTTAACTCAGTCTCAGTTTACAAAGGTCAATAGTAAAAATAGGTAGAACAAAGAGCATGGATATGAATGATGTAGCAAATGTCATATGATAACAACAGTTTATAAACATTAATCTGGAGCATAGCACTAACAGAATAGGGAGGTGTCCCGGTACTTCCACGTTTGCGCGGTAGATCTTACAATGGAGGTGTCTTTGTGCTCACCTTGATGAAGGCTGTGCGAGGCACGTCGATGACACTCTCCCCCCGGTTGTTGTTGATGGGGATCCTGGTCCTGTGGTAGGTTCGTGTGCGGCCTGACGGTGTGTAGAAGAAGGCGCGCGGAGCCGTGTTCCGACCAGCATCCAGGAGAACGGTGACGTTCAGGTCTACACGAGGCGCATGTGAGAATGAAATCAGGAGAACGGTGACGTTCAGATCTACACGAGGCACATGTGGGAATGAGATCAGGAGAACGGTGATGTTCAGGTCTACACGAGGCACATGTGGGAATGAGATCAGGAGAACGGTGATGTTCAGGTCTACACGAGGCACATGTGGGAATGAGATCAGGAGAACGGTGATGTTCAGGTCTACACGAGGCACATGTGAGAATGAAATCAGGAGAACGGGGATGTTCAGGTCTACACGAGGCGCATGTGGGAATGAAATCAGGAGAACGGTGATGTTCAGGTCTACACGAGGCACATGTGGGAATGAGATCAGGAGAACGGTGACGTTCAGGTCTACACGAGGCGCATGTGAGAATGAAATCAGGAGAACGGTGACGTTCAGGTCTACACGAGGTGCATGTGAGAATGAAATCAGGAGAACGGGGATGTTCAGGTCTACACGAGGCACATGTGGGAATGAGATCAGGAGAACGGTGATGTTCAGGTCTACACGAGGCGCATGTGAGAATGAAATCAGGAGAATGGTGATGTTCAGGTCTACACGAGGCACATGTGGGAATGAAATCAGGAGAACGGTGACGTTCAGGTCTACAGGAGGCGCATGTGAGAATGAGATCAGGAGAACGGTGACGTTCAGGTCTACACGAGGTGCATGTGAGAATGAAATCAGGCGAACGGTGATGTTCAGGTCTACACGAGGCACATGTGGGAATGAGATCAGGAGAACGGTGACGTTCAGGTCTACACGAGGTGCATGTGAGAATGAGATCAGGAGAACGGTGACATTCAGGTCTACATGAGGCGCATGTGAGAATGAAATCAGGAGAACGGTGACGTTCAGATCTACACGAGGCACATGTGAGAATGTCTACACATTAATCTGGAGTGTTCAGGTCTACACGAGGTGCATGTGAGAATGAAATCAGGAGAACAGTGACATTCAGGTCTACACGAGGTGCATGTGAGAATGAAACTTTAACACGGGTTAAAGACATCCCGGGTAATCTGGATGCCATTGGATACTCATCTATCGACTGTAGACATATGGAATATATTATCATAAATGTCGTTGAAATAACTTTTTAATTGAAGACATATCGCCATGAGATTACATAAAGTTCGAGGGGATAACACAGAATAGAGTTCGGTGTAAAATTAAAGTCAACTTACAAGCGAGCGATGAGGAACTCTTCCCAAAATATCGATAATGTAGTCTGACTGGGAAACTACAAAACAAATGATACATTTAAAGTATTTCCACCAATGGCTATAGCAGTTGCCTATCATAGAAATATCCATATTTGTCCTTGTCTCTTTCATTTATAAGTACAGGGCACAATAAGACCTTATATGAGGGCTATTTGTTTGATGGTATTCAATCTCGTTCACTAAGACAGTCCTAGCCGACGGGAGGTCGTCCTTAAGTGTTAGACAAAGTTGACCCACATCGTCCCTGGGTCTCGTTGGCGTACAGAAAAGGGTCTTCATGTAGGGGCCTAAATTATTCACCAGGCCCCAGGTTAGTCCTCGTGTGTAACACAATAACAGAAGTCCCCGTCTGTATATACAACGCTTTACTGTAGATCCCCGCTCATAAAGTATTACAGAGATATATTATCAATTGTTATTTGTGATCCTTTTCCTCAATAGGTATGTTTTTGTTTTGTTTTTATTATGTTTAAGCAACCTTTAGTTCCAATATTTATACACAGGATTCAATCTATATTGTGACCAATATTCCAATTCTTCCAACTACATGTGTATCAACATATTTGGTGTATCTTAACATACAAAGTGGTAGTGGCTTCAAGATATGAAGTTCTAGAACAAATGACTTCATTGAAATAGTGGCAGAATGTGCCTTCTATTTCAGATAAAGGTGACCCATTTCTTACAAGGGGAGATTCCTTTATACAGAGGAGTAAAGGAAAACAAGACAGAACGATTCAGGGATGGCGCAGAAATAGTGAAAGGGAGGGGGGGGGGGCAAGTACAAGACAAGACAAAGTTTGGATGTGAGTCATCAAACATCTAGAGTATGACGTGTATCGTAATCGGTTTTTAATCGTTAGGTCTATATATGGCAGACGGTTTGGAGCTCTGTGGATGCCGGGCCTTGGTGTGGGTTTAACGTAGCAGTGAACTGACCTGGCGACCTCCCTGCCGTCCGGCAGAGTGTGTGAGAGCTGCTTGATGTCCAGAGTGGGCGGCACGGTGAGGTTGAGGTAGACCCAGAGAACGGGCCTCGTCCTGCAGGCAGTGAGCGCACCGCAGACAATCAATCACTACTTCACATAACACAAGACACAGAGACACCACCAACACAGGGTGTGTGCCTCATTGATGAATAAGTGTCGAGTTATAGACAAATAACAATTAAAACGTTTGGCTTATATTCAGTCTTTAAGTGTCATTTTCTGCAACCCACTTGCACCCAGTCAACTTTCCATGTCTGCAACTTCCTGTCTATGATTCAAATAATCCAAGCACCAGTGGACAAATGAGGCATTTCGGTCTCTAGTGATTGGCCATGGTCACAGGCCCTCTGCACCTTCCCCAACATCATAGAAATAGTGAAGCGATAATTTTTGCAGCACGCAATTCATTTTTCATTATTCCTGCATTTACTCCTGTACTTGCATCAATTCTATAATCTCGAATTCTATAATTCTCTAATCACAAACAAAATATAATTGATTGATATATAGTACAACTCACCAAAGTTGCACGACACTATCGGATGAGTAGGCTCCAATGGTGATATCTGAAAGTACCATGACTCGATGTATGACACGGCAAGAGGACTGGCAGGCACGAGATCCTGTATCACTGTTCAATTGAATGTTTAATTATGGAAGTAGTAAGCACAGTGTCCAAGGCGGTCATCTGCTGAAAACCATGCATAGCGGTCAGTTTACAAAGTGGGGTGTTAAAAACGTGCTGTGAGGTGGTGTGTAGAATGTCTACTTACCTGGGTATCCATTACGGTCCATGTCAAGTCCACTTGATATGGAATAACCAAATGTTCGCAGGTTGTTGGAGATCTGTGCTGCATCTATGACCTAAATATGATTGGATAGGAAATCAGAATCTAGGTGCGACGGGTATGTTTATAGGTGTTTGACGGGGCGTATCTGTAACAACATTAACCAACCGTGTTGTTTTAAAACTACGACGCCATCACGGCTGTCTATGAACGAGGAAACTACAATGCGATAGGTATGTTTGTTTGGTTCGAGGAATAAGCTCAATCTATTGTATGATGTAAATGACTTACCTAATAAACAAACAGGTGGATAAAATTTGCCATATTGCAGCTCTTATCTATATTTAGGCTTAGCTTTTGATGAAGTCCTCGGCAGGGGACGTGTTATTAATGAAACTCTAAAAAAGGTTATTCATAGGCTTTTTAAACTGGCCAGAATCATGAATTAAGAGACTAACATAAAGATATATAATAGCCCAATGTCGCCTACATTTGATTATCTAGGACAATATGTAGCGAGTGCTGGGAAAAGAACAAAATAATTGGAAATCATTATGCCAATAAAGAAATTTAGTGACACAAAAATAGTATATTGAATAAAAGCAAGGTATTATGTTCTTATTGTACCAGATATAGACGGGATATTTAGCTGTAAATGACTGCTGTAATTCTGTTGACTAGAAGCGTTATGAGATTATAACCGTTAGAGAATGGAGTTGGACCAAGAACTGACCTGAGAGAATGGGCTTTTAATACCACGGCGACTTCCATGAAAGATGTAGACCGCTCCATGACCGCGTCGTCCGCCGTAAGGTGCTCCTACGGCGAGATCTGAAGACACAATTAGCCTTCTCCAGCTGAATATGAGCACCAGGCATGGCGAGAAACATACCATGGTGTATAGAAGTACAACAATGAAGAGCCGGTTTGCGGTTCTCAGTCTCGTGGCACTTCACTGTCCCTTCACTGTCCGTGCATATCTCTGCTTAGGTCTGTCTCTATGAGCGGGGGAAACTCCTCAGATCCGACCTGAGTCATAGTGTTTTTAGATATGGTAAATAATAAGACGCTGAGCCGGAGGGACCCCAGGTCATGATCAAACCGGACCTAAAATCAGAGCTGTACCCAGTACTCCTGTGTCTGAATCTGGACTCCAACTTACTCTTAAGGTCTATACTCCCGCTAGTCTGGGTCCCTAGACTTTACAGAATTATGGGCTTACCTGTAAATCCATCCTTATTGAGGTCTCCTAGGTTGGCAAGGGAGTGCCCAAAGCGCTCCCGGCTCTCCTTCAGTCCCTCCAGATACTGGGGTCTCAGATAGATCAATCCCTAGAAACATGGAATGTGCAGTAACTCCTCCACTCCCTGTGATACATGTCTGATACACAGCAGAGGTTTACCCGCGCCCTTTGAACGCTCTGATGGTATACACTGTACACGAGTATGTTCATTGACAAAGGCGAAGCAACAGAATCAGAACTAGTATCATAACTCACATGGCATTGAATTACCACTGAGACGTGGGGCACCTGCTGAAAACCAGTAACGGCACCTTCAAAGTGGACAGGCAGTCTCGTTTGTTGACTCGTATCGCGATAAATCGTATCGTCACAAAATGAATGAATTGTCAAAAAATATAAGAGTTAAAAATCACTAAGAACAACAAATTATGAACGTTCTGGTGTGTATTCTAAGACCTACCGTCAAAATGGAAACCTCATTACAACCTCTATTATTCGGGACTATTCGGGACAACCCAGGGCAGAAACAATGCATGACGAGACAGGTGCAGGTATGATACACAGATATTCAAGACAGGGTAAAACTAAATAGATCAGTCTTGTCTTGTCGTAAATGGCCATGTATCATGTGTTTTAAGGTCATCGCTAATATCCACCTATGTATGGTCTATGAAATAGTACCTGCTGCTAGGGGTTCAGTGTAAATGATGTTCAGGTGCACTGTGCCCGTAGTGAATGATCACCAATATTGGGTCAAAGGGTTGTGAATTTATGACTTTGTGAGTAAATAAAATGGCGTTTTTTTCATGTAATTTAGTTGTATTATGATAAGTGAACGTAGTTATTGAGCCTGTAGGGATGCAGTACTCAGTCTTTGCTTACATAAATATGCCCCCAGGTATGACATTTGGACATGTTTATGTTACAAAATACCTCACACAGTTATATCCGTGGGCTTAGTAACCACATTTTCTCTTAGTGCCAATGGACGTTCGTCTGTCTGCGTCCTTTTGGCATCCTCACTGCTGACCTTTGCTGCACAGAGTCTAAACCGAAATGACACATTTCGTGTTTTAAAAGTGTGATAGTCTCTTGCATTAACTGCAACAACTTCCAGCAAACAATGTGTGATAAAAAAAAGTCCTACTAATTTTTTCTGGTAGTGGATTTGCACTCGTCCTGTGTCTGGAGCGGATCCTGTCTCAGCGTAGAACGGGGCTCCGGCGGCCAGGTCGTCCAACCTGAGGGAAGAGCGTCTCTACATCGTTATCATAATCGTATATACCTGTGCTACATCTATGAAGTACGACCCGCTACTAGCGGTGCAGTATTCATACTGTTCACGACCTAGGGCCGTAGTGAATGACCGTTAGCATGTAAGTAATCAAAATGGTGTTTAAAAAAAAAAAATAATAATAATAAGGAAATATATCTAGTAGGGGGAATTGATGACGTTCTCGGTCTTTTTCCCCGAAAATGCATCTCGATGCTGGAGGCAGAGGGATGTATTTCATATATAAGAGACCATGAACAGATGTCAATAGTCGTTTTTCCGTTCAGCGCCGCCACGCGGTCATGTTGCATGGCAACGGGGCCGTTCGGCCAAACATCGCGCTGTCCGAGTGCCCGCCTATGCATTCACACATAGGGTGTGAGTGGCGGGTATGAGTACAGAGGTGTTGTATTCTTCCAGATAGGGGTGTTAGAACAAGTGAGGACACTCTCAAAACAAAGACAGGTTGTCCACACTTAAGAATTCATTAATGTCTCAGATTTAGACATAGTTAGTTTCATACAGAGCTTGCATAATATCATACATTATGACACCTCAATGTTGACCATGGATTAGGGCTGTAGGAGGTTGGAAACACTGCTTTATAGGCATGAATATATATATATATATATATATATATATATATATATATATATATATATATATATTGTAGTAAACACGAGAACGCCAGGAATATGGTGTAAACAGGAGCTTTTATTGATACGGCTCACAACTCTCCAACACAGTATTAACAGGTGCCGTTACTAGTGCGGCTCACAACTCGCTAGACATGACACTCAAGGTGACCAATAGAGTCCTTGCATTCGCTATCCTAACAGGTAACACTGCTGCCCGCGCCTCTCAGGAGCTCGGCGGGAGTCACCCGGAGTCGCGTTGACTCCCGGGGAGGCTCGATGCCTCACAGGGGTGGCTGGTCCTTGCGCGTACGCACACGCGGCTCGCGGCTCCCCAGGGCTCAGCAGGGCTCCCTGGTGGCTCACACGGAGTCTCGAGGACTCACGCGGAGGCTCGGTGCCTCACAGGGGCGACTGGTCCGTGCGTGTACGCACACGCGGCTCGTGGCTCCCCAGGGCTCAGCAGGGCTCCCCGGTGGCTCACACGGAGTCTCGAGGACTCACGCGGAGGCTCGGTGCCTCACAGGGGCGACTTGTCCGAGCGTGTACGCACACGCGGCTCGTGGCTCCCCAGGGCTCAGCAGGGCTCCCCGGTGGCTCACACGGAGTCTCGAGGACTCACGCGGAGGCTCGGTGCCTCACAGGGGCGACTGGTCCGTGCGTGTACACACACGTGGCTCATGGCTCCCCAGGGCTCAGCAGGGCTCCCCGGTGGCTCACACGGAGTCTCGAGGACTCACGCGGGGGCTCGGTGCCTCACAGGGGCGACTTGTCCGTCCACAGGTGCACAGGAGCCTCTCGGATGTCGGCGGAGGCCTGCGGAGGCTCACGGAGGCCTGCGGAGGCTCACAGAGGCTCACGGAGGTCCACGGAGGTTCACGGAGGTTCGCGGAGGGTCGCGGAAGCTCACGGAGGTTCGCGGAGGCCCGCGGAGGGTCCGCGGAGGTCCGGCCTGGTCAGAGTCTAAGATCCAACTGTCTGCGGAGGCACCCGCGGAGGTTTATATAGTAGGCCGCGGGCGTCTTGCTGACGTCATTTCCGGTGACCGTGAGGCCCTCTAGCGGTTCGCCCGCGGTCCTCCGCCGACCTCCTCCGCGGCCTCCGCCACCTCCGCGAAGCCCGCGGAGGGCGCCTCCGCCACCCTCCGCCACCCTCCGCCACCCTCCGCCACACTATATATATAATGATCTTATTGTAAATGAAAAAAAAAAGATTTCCCTAAAGATTATATGTGCACATTTTAGCCATTTCTATTATTGCTGTATTGCTCTTATATATATATATTACACATATTTCTGATCATTTTAATTTAAGGCATAGTACAGAGCCATTTTTCCTATATCTAATGAATACATATATTCATATAGATATATATGTGTATATATATGTATATATTTGTATTTATACACATATATACATAAATACACACACTACATATACATAGGTATTGTATATTTATGTATAAACATACATGTACATTACATATATGACATTCCGATGTGATCAGAGGTATATATTGGTAGAATTTCATATGCAAGGGTGATTGTATTTCTTCTATAAAGGAGCTTATCTAAACAATAACTTCATTATTATTGAGACAATATATATGCTAAACTCACCAAATTATAGCTGGAATACTAAAGAACACGATACAATCAATGTATTGTCCCTAAAGTTAATATAAATGTATTATACAAATATTTAACGCCTATACACTCAGTCTTCCAATGCTAAAGAATACGTCACTAGGTGTTGGTTTGACCGCACGCATTGCGTAACCGGGCAGATAAATTGCGTCACCGGCCTGTGGAAAAAGGCCTATTAGCCTACACTAAGTGTGTTCCCTCATACTATTTTCCATGCCCATGCAAATTCAGCATCAAGGGACGTTCACATCTAAACACAGTACAATAATTTGAAACTCTTTAAATATCTCAACCCTGGTATTCTTTCCCTATAGACATAACTCAACACCTCAACATTGAGTATTGTAAAAAAATATACTTTATGGGTGATGATGTAACAAACATTAGCCAATAACTAATTAAAAGGGAGAGATAAAATGTGAACCGCATTCGATCTGTAGCCACAGAAAAAGACGCCATTCATTTTGATTTGCTGCTTAATCTTACAAGGCTTTGCCTCATGAAATTACTCTGAAACCAGAACTCGTGGCCTATTTTCAGCGGCAATAGAATTCAATGCAGTTCCTTCTTGGTATCAAATAGCATATCTACATCTGAATTAGGGATAAAGAGAAACGCGAAATTTAAAAATCTATATATTCCTAATTTTGTCCCTGAACAGTGACTGCTCACTACAAATAACACAAATTTTTCTTTCATCGATATATAATTGTCAGTATAGATTAACTCCAAATCAGAAGATACAGCATACTAAATAAGATTGATATAAGCATTGCTAATGTAGGATGGTCAATTGGTTTTGGGAATTAATAGCAACTTTTCAGGTACATACCCGTCACCGTTGAAATCACCGACAGCGAGAGAGTAACCAAGGTATTCCCCCATCTAAGGGTAGAGAACTTAATTAGCTGGATATATCTAGTAAAAAATGTTTTCATTGGAAATTCAATCATTATTTGAAGATAGTATTAGACAAGATGCTATTGTGCTTAAGGTTCTTAGTCTCCTAGTATCATGATAATCTTTAGAACTTTAGACCTCGTTATGTAAGATCGCCAATATGTAGGGCGAATAACGATATTGTTAATTTGTTACCTGAACTTTAAAAAAATGCAGTCTTGTCTTTTGTCGTTGATATGCCATATAAAAAATTCCAATACATGTGTAAGTGAAACTCAGAAAGACTTAGCTTTACGCTTGTCTTTTCGGATGCACTGTCATTTCTCTTTATGTAACCAGTAGACAGCTACATTTGTAGAACAATAATACAGTCCCAGGGTTTTTTTGTGAGGTCAGGATATGAACATATGAAGAAAAAAACTATCTAACTTTTCAATAAAACCTATTGGCAATTACTCACTTGCTTCCCTACAAGAATATCCAGAACCGTCAGAGTTCTTGCACCAGTGTCATCATAGACTCTCGACTGTAATGAGAAAGGAGTAGAGATATACATTTGAGCCAACACTGATTCAATTCTCGTTAGTGAAACGGGGGGGGGGGGGGGGGGGGTTAGCGTGAACAGACAAATATTGGGGGGGGGGGGATGTAAATAGTGGTTGATCGAAGGACTTCTTATTGGTTCCATATGTCCATAACAAAATAATTAAAAAAAATACAAAATAACAATAAATGAAAGGATGATATCGCTTAGCAATAATTTGTACATGAACCTTACATTAGATCTACCCCAGTATCACACTGATCTGGCGTGTACACTAGACGATTATAGGGGGCGATTCTTAAATTTAGCACCACCTGACGACTTTCAGCGATAACGTGCTACAGATCGTCATGTGTAAACGTTATGTGCGTGGCGACCACAGATGGATCATGTCCGATTATGCGATTTGGCACCACCTGGCAATAATGTAGACCACTTGACGGCCGACAATTATTTCAAACTGGCTTGAATCAGTCGTCTAGTCGTGTTCTACATTTCTATATAAAGACGTCTAGTGTGAACGCTTGAGGAAATTCTTGCGTTGACGACTTTTGCGGCCAAGATTGTATAATTGTGCACCACCTGAAGACCATTGGCTAGACGATCTACAGTCGCCACGTTTTTAGATGTCTAATGTAAACACCGGGTTAGTGGAGATAATAACAAGGTGAATCATTTCCAGCAGCATCAGGAGGTTATAAATATGTTATCTTAACTGTTGTTTATGATTATCATCCTGACTTTATCATGTATAAAAAGGTGAAAGGTATTCAATCATCGTCGTTTGAAACGTGAGTAAGTAGTATATGTATTGGCCGTGTGCTCCAGGTAATCATAGTAATGTTAATTATACTTGGTAAAGGTAATTTGTGATTGTTTAATTAAAGATAGGCCGCCCTATGAAAGCGAGTTGTTGGTATATTTAGCTGAAAATACTAGTACTAGAAATATACATCTAAAAGTTAAAATATATCTATATGATCAACATGTTTCTATCGGATCAGTTGTATTCAGCTAGGGAACTGTACATAAAAGATGATCATGCTGTGTTAGGTAAAAGATTGTCTATCATATCTGCATGTCCTAGTCTTGGTGTGAGTAGACAAAAGGCCTCTGCTTCTTTCCAGTGTCGAACCAACCAGTGGCTCGGCAAACCACAGGGTAGCTTTTAACCAAAGTCCGGTTAGTTTGACCATCACGGCCAGGTAACTACGATAGTCTGCATGCTACCTTCCTAAATAAGGTCAGGCCGCTTTCAGCATTGATTAGATGTAGTTTATCCAATAGATTGGTTGTGTTGACATTGTAAAGGAGTGGTCACCATTCCAGGCTGGACATCTCCGCCTCCGTTCATCAGCACTCCACCACGCGGCGCCGAGGCGATAAAAGCTGCAACATAGTGTCACACTGTTGTTAATGTTGTCAAATCTCTACATGGAATAGGAAACATTTCCTGGTGTGGTTGGTGTAGTTTATTTGAAAATCAATCAATACAGTATTCAGACATGAGTATAGTGGGAAAACTGACTTGGCATCGAATCTGATAATTGTTACAAACTCACAGACCAGCAAATACTCGCCCCAATGCCGTTAGGTGGGAGGGGCATACTTTTGTGTCTATGAGTGAGTAGCAATTCACAGATTAAATGCCTAGTCTGTTTTCCTTTTAATATACACCTTCCATTGTTTTGAATTGATAAGATATTACCTGTTATTGTCATTCGAAGTACAACTTGGCATGCAATTCTGAGCCATATAACAGCGCACGGCACAGTAGGCCGTACATCATTTTTACAATACAGGGCCCAGAGGTCTGTAAGTACAAGAGCAATATGCACAGGTGTATAATAAATGTATATAACTTAATATTTCTGTATGGCGCCAGAGTACATCACGTGTTGATTTTACACAAGATCTACACTCCTGTCGTTCTAAAACCTACAGTGCTAAAAATCTTCTGAGAGGCTCTTCCTAGTTAAACAGCTATTCTATAATTATTTCATTTCAATATTGAAAATCAGCCTTACCCGTGTCACCGTCATTGGAGAATTTACCAAATGCAACTGCATAACCTAAAAGAAAGAGAAAACATTGTGGGTAAAGCTAAAACATGAGGGATATTTTGATATATTTGATCTATACATAAAGGACATTTTGAGTAGAAACTAGAGACTAGCATAATTCGTCCTCTTATATTGTTATTTTCTATTGTATTGTTCTTTAAAAGGAATGCATTCAGGCTGACTTTCTTCGCCGATTATAGACATACATAGTTGAAAAAGTATACACAAATGTAACATCCAGTGGTCTATTGACTGCTGCTCCCATTTGTTTCATATTTAATAAGAATAGAATGTTAGATTCCGTGATAACTATCTAGCTTCAGCTTTGAGTTGCCATCCTTCTAAGTTCTTTTCGTTTTCCATATTTATGCAATTTCTCGGATTAATAAACATCTATTGAATTCCTAAACATGACGAATCGTCTTTGTCTCTTTATGGTATAATTTTCTGTTTTTCAAAGTTTCTCATAAGGGTGAAAGTTAGTTTTTGATCATAAGATCGAACTTGTGTCTAAGGTAGATCTATGAGTTGGATAAGCAGTTTATCTAATTCCTGCTATTTCTTCCCCTTGACTTGAGATCGGGAACTCGTACTCAACACCCGAAAATAAAGTAAGAAGATACCCAATGGGTGATAATATCACAAATGTAAGCCATTAGTCAGTGATAGTTGTTAGATAAATTCTGAACTACATAATGCCCCAGTCACACTGGCGTAAAAATCGGCGTTTTTCCGTGTACGCACGTCTACGTTCTTCTACGCATTTTGAAATCTACAAATGCGTTGTAAAACGCCGCAAAACGCGGAGATACGTAAAAGAAAGTCGGAATGCGCAGGAAAACGCCACAATGCGTACAGAAGCGTAAAGAAACGTTGATGAACGTTGAGAAGCGTACTAAAACGTTAAAGAAACGCAAACAGATACGTTCTAAATCCGTAGCTAATACGTGGTCCCCACCAATTCAAATACGTAGAAGAAACGCCAAAATTTACGCCAGTGTGACTGGGGCATAATCTCACTCAACTTTGCCTCGCAAGATTGCTCCTCCACCGAAACCCATGTCATATTTTCAGTGGCTATGGCTCTTGATCCAGTTCCCTCTTAGCAAATCTATGTGTATGAATGTATTTCCATCCACTTCGACGGCCATCCATGTGACTCACCCATGTAGATGGTGACTCACCCATGTCGATAGTGACTCACCCATATAGATAATGACTCACCCATGTCGATGGTGACTCACCCATGTCGATAGTGACTCACCCATATAGTGACTCACCCATGTCGATAGTGACTCACCCATGTCGATAGTGACTCACCTATGTCGATAGTGACTCACCCATATAGATAGATACTCACCCATGTAGATAGTGACTCACCCATGTCAATAGTGACTCACCCATATAGATAATGACTCACCTATGTCGATAGTGACTCACCTATGTCGATAGTGACTCACCCATATAGATAGATACTCACCCATGTAGATAGTGACTCACCCATATAGATAATGACTCACCTATGTCGATAGTGACTCACCTATGTCGATAGTGACTCACCCATATAGATAGATACTCACCCATGTAGATAGTGACTCACCCATATAGATAATGACTCACCCATGTCGATAGTGACTCATCTATGTCGATAGTGACTCACCCATGTCGATAGTGACTCACCTATGTCGATAGTGACTCACCCATATAGATAGATACTCACCCATGTAGGAGTAGTCAGGAAGCCTTGTGTCGTTATATTGGCTGAACATTGAAGTAGAATCACGAAGTCCATGTTCATAAAGCCGACCTATAACCGAGACAAAAGGAGTTAGAAGGGCAGAGACTGAATGCCTCTCCACCATCATCCACCAGGAAAGACTAAGACAGTGCTACTGTATTCAGGACAATCACTCTAACAGCATTATAGTGCATTGATAATCGTGAGACCAGGTTAATATCTATCTTGTGCAACGTGCATGCAAACCTATAACAAGGGATTCAATGTAACAGCGAAGTGGAACTGGAATCACGTTAAAACATGGGACACGTTTTATTTTATACGAGATAATCGTTAATAGCGATTATTAAATATTCAAGACGGTTTTCAAAATAATTACACCAGCCATTGGCCCCAGGGGTTCGACAATTATTGCTAAATGTATGATAATTAGACTAGGGCCTCAAAACGGTCGCTATTAACGATTTTCCCGTCTAAAAAACGGGTCCCAGCTCATTCGAGCTGAGGGCCCTTCCAGTAGAAATTCATATCTTCAGAATTCTTTTTCCTAAATGTTATACTCTACTTACCCCTAAAAGAAAAGCTTCCAGCCGCTCCGGAAAGAAAGGTTCTTCCGTCCTAAATAATGCGAAACTGAGAATCAGACGTAACATCTCTTTTCTTATAGCACTCAATTCGTAATAATAATACTGATGACCATAATGATAAACGTAAAATAGACGTATTTAGAATTCAACAATTGTCATAGAATAGTATTTAGATAATCATCATTGAAATGCAAATGTGAATCATGTGAAACAGTTTCTATTCCAATAGATCAAACTGTACTAGATGCTGTATGTGAAAAGGGGGTGGGGTGGTGGTGAAGTTGACTTTCCGCTGGTTGAAAGCAAAGCAAAGCGAGTGATATTGGACGGGAGCTTGTTCAGCTTCCTTCCTCGAGGAGGCGCTGCAGTAGACTTCCGGCCGCCACACATTATACATTAAAATTGATCTCAATGAAAAGAGACTAACTTGAATAAGCTGATTTATAGAGGTGTAATCTGGCTCTTGTATATAACTATTCATTTCCTGTATAGTGTCTTTTCCTTTTATTACCTACCTGATATGAAGTATCTATTATAAACATATAGAGCCTACAGATAGTCACTGAGTAGGATACGGAAGGCCGTATCTTACTCGGTAGAATACGGCTTTTTCAATAGAAAATAGTGCCCAAACACCACAAACGCCAAGAGACATATTAATCTAATATGGCCACCCCAAATATATGAAATTCGATAATTCTGGATTGAATTGAGGCAGAATCATGATTTAAAATGCAAAACATATGTTTTGTGAAGTGAGGGATCCATGCAAATCACAAGTAAAATCATATCTTTTGAATAAATTAGCGTAAATTCAATATGGCCTGAATTCTATGAAATACCATAATTTGGGTTGGAATAAAGATATAGACATAATATGGCTGCTTGAGTTCTATGAAATACCCTAATATTGCTTGGAATAAAGATGATTTAGAATGCAAAATATATGTTTTCTGTAGTGGGGGAATTCTCATGTACCACATGTAATTGATGGTTTAGTCTGTGGGTTTTAGGTTATTTATGATACAAACATTGCTTACTTGACTGAGGGCAGCAGCAATCCCGTACAGCCCCTGGCCCTCCTTGTCTATCTGTGTCATCGCCTCAGGTTCCTGCTGGCTGTAGTAATCAGCCGCTGAAATATCAGGCGAGATGAGACTGAGAAGGAGCTGCCTCGAGATCCGCAGCCACTGAAAATAGGCCATGAGTTATCTCACAAGGCAAAGCTGAGATTATGTAGCAGACCAAAATGAAAAGCTTATTGTCAGTGGCTATGGATCCAGTGGTGTTCAGATTTTATCTCACCCCTATCACTGACTGACCGGCTAAAGCGTGGCTTTGAAAGCCACTCGCCGTCCATAGAAATGAAAATGGGTTCCAGTTTCTAAAACCAGTCTATCATATCACACCTGGTATCCTTGTCCCATAGGCTTAACACTGGTAACTCGTTCTTCATGCTCCTACGAGTATTACAGTCTGTTCTCCATGGTCTATGGCGCCATATATAGCCAATGTATCATCCATTCTTTTAGTGTAAAGATGAATACAGAAAGGTACCCGTTCTGGTCAAAGCCATTGTTCTCCAACTTGTCTGAAGACTGTGCAATATTCACTCGGTTTTCCTCGTTCATATCGCTCCACATCAAACTTGTGGAGAAGAACTATTTTGACCAACACTTGTTAGTCTCTTCTTTAGTCTTTAGTCATTTCAAAGCTAGAGTTGTTTGACAGTTTTATATTCAATTTCTCAAGGTAGAGGTAAAGGTAGGTTCATAACGCGTGCACATATCAATGATTATTGACTATTAGTCATCTTCCAAACCACCATCTGATTACTGTGTTTATTCCATTTGTTCGTCTCTCCTGCTGATTCAATACACTTAGACATCGGTATGCCTTCTGTGGACTTTAAGATATCAATTAAATTGCATAAGCGCAATTTAGTTGATATTAGAAGAGTGGAACCTGTAATGATGTGGATGCGTGGTCATTATGCAGTAATTGGCTCTAATTTGTGAGAAAATCTAGGTAGGAACCATGGATTTTTATTTTTTAATTTATCTAACGTTTATAGATTACTTTTGCAAGTCATGATCTCTGTTTAGTACCACTAGGTGGCAGGGTAAAAGACAATTACAGTCACTAGGTGGCAGCACATAATATGCAGTGGCAGGTCTGGATACTTCAGAAGCGACTTACTGTTTTTCAATGGTGCAAATAGCTTTATAGTTGTGGGTGAGTCGTTGTAGTAATAGCAGAGCCCGACTGGAAGACGTTTATCTATGTTTCTGGTGTTGTAAGTATATCGAGGACCACAGACCTAGAAGTGAAAAGAGGAATTGTGAAAGTCAGTATTATACGGAAACAGGGCTACTGTGGCAATTGCATGATAAATACGCGGTATTAAAGTAAAACCCCGCTTAAGGGAGCACCTTCCGTTCATGTACATCATGGTCAGGTCGTTCTATATAAATATTGACCATTGGAGGAACTGATCTCGATGGCAGAGGTTCACCTAATCGTTAATCTTTACCAGTGCTTTTATGAGTTCCCTGTGTTAAGCCTATGGGAAAGATACCAGGTGGGAAATAAAAGTAGGGAAGGGTAATTCTAGATGCTGAGCCAATATGAACCAAACGGAGAACTTCATATATGTATAGGCATGTTTTATGATTTGTAAATATTTATCACAATTGTAACAATTCATTGTAGGAGTCACTAAGTTATACCGCAGCCTTTATTTGTTCCCTTCTATTTCCAGTTGATATCCCACATGTTCTATTTGGGAAATAGTGCCTCTGTAATCCTGGCCTTTCCACGGGTCTAACTGAAGACGTTACTCGCCCTTCTGAGCCTAACTGATCCGGCGTTTCCACCTGCCGACTGAGACCCTACCGATGTAATAGCTGCTCAAGCATTAATTAATTTCTTAATATTATACAGAAACTGGCTTACTGACTTCGTACGTAAAAAATACAGGGTAAAATTATTGATCAGACATATCCCGATGTTGTTCAATAATTTTACCAAGTATTTTTAGGTACTAAGACAGTCAGCCCGATTCTGTATTATTATAAACCTAAGAAATTTGAGCTAGTCACGTGATGGCATACCCCCCGCGTCACAGTGTGACATTTGGCCATAAGTATGTCATTGGTAGCAGCGGGCGGTATGTGTAGGTAATACGGCCATAGGTATATATACACAATATTGACTGGTTTCAGATACAAGCGGCCGTATACTCCTAGGAGTTGACGCATAGAAATATCCGAGCGTATGCGAGGATACTGCACAGAGTCAACTCCGAGGAGCATACAACCGCTTTTATCTCAAACCAGTCTATATTGTATTTAGCATCCACCTTTTCTGGACAAGTGGCATGTCGAAATCAGTTCATTTTAGTTATGCACTATTTTTCCGTACGCACTATTTTTCCGTATGCGCCACCCGGAGCGTATAACATATCTGTATGCGCCGGGTATGTCCATACAAACTCCCTATGTGTTTTCTATGGACACTTTGTATTATGTGGGTGAAAAATAATAATATTTTATTCCTGGGACCCTATGTCCTACGTATCCCACCCGCTCCTACCCATGTCATATTTATGGCCATACATCTTGTAGGTGGCGCACGGAGTGTGTACATTGCATACGAGGTATGTATGGCGGAAAAATCAACAAGTCCTCCAAAAGCCACGGTAAAAAATGGCGATTTTAAGGTATATAATTATCCGAAAACAAAGTTACTCTGTCTGTACGTGATAAATACTTGATTAAAAAACTCAATGCGGGACAATGTCACAAATGTTAGCTGATTAGTCAGCGTAGTGGGAGAAAGTCGGGAAGTTCACGTACAGTAAAACCCCGCTTCTGGGTCACCTCGCTTAAGGGGGAACCCCGCTTAAGGGTACAGTTTTCTCGTAACAGAAATCTTTATTTAGTTTATTTCAACCCCGTTTAAAGTGACACCTCGCTTAAGGGGAACACTTAGTTCGGAGGGTGTCACCTTAAGCGGGATTTACTGTACAGTCAGAGCTCGATCCCATCTCGTTAGAATCACTTTGGAGTCCATGCGGCCTCGCCTTTGGAATTACTACGCTATTCAAACTCGATGGCATACGAGCTCTAACTCCAAGCTTTCATGGGTTTCCTCTTTAATACGTAGGGCTGAGATCTGATTTTATCCCCAGATGTTTCAACTACAAAGCGAACGGCAAGACTGTAATTAGGCGTCTACCTAATTATCGGAATCATTAGTTCTGATATAGTCCAGATATCATTGTCCACTTTAAGATCAAACTGGTTTTATACTCACAAGCGCACCGCCCGTCGTCGCATTCTTTGAGCTGCATACGGTGGCCCCGAACCACTGGTGGCTCTTCTCCTCTATCGGCTGGGGCCCGAATCCGTTGCCTAAATCTCTCCTTGAATTTCCTGTAATACATGGGAAATCAGTAGAGTATACACATAAATACATGGTCACAACTATCTTCTAATTCGCACCTCTCGGAGACGTTTAGGACAGTTTTACAAACGAAATGGTAAAGAGCCTGTAACTTTATAATTGTATGAAATATTTGTATCGTATCAGTATTGAATTTTTTTTTGTCCTGTCAAAGAATTGCATGAAAAAAAATCTCCTTTAATTGAATAAAAAGAAAAAGCTGCGACTATCACTTTCTGTGTGTCAGTGAGATTGTGACATTACCTTTACTATCTAGGGTCAGATTACGGCACGAGATGGCGCCACCGACGCCCTCCATGACGTCACATTGAAAGACAGCGCCCCCTTCGGTCACTCCGGGTTGTGAGGTGTTGGCTTTTGGTGCCCCGACCAGGATCCTGTAAAGAGTCATCAATCAGCTCCCTGCCTACACATGACGAAACATACTCGTGAGGTTCGAGGTTTAATCACACGTTGTATCCAGGTCCATGTAATCATTATCTCATTCAAACCCACGTACAGAGATTCTTATTTCCCCGAGTAGGTGTTGGGGTTATCAATGCACCTATTCTTTTATTATTTATCATCATCGTTATTATTATCATTACTAATTTACAATTACTGCCTTTTGAGCGTGGGCCACACGCTCATATACGCTGCCTATATGTTAGAGTGGTCGCATAGACTTTGAGCTTGCTGCAAAAAGCTAAACCTTCACAATCTGCATGCTAACACTGTGACATTGGAAAAGCAGCAGGGTGCCAGTGTCTCAGGGTCCTGGAGGCATGCTCAGCTGACCATGACCACTCTCTGGAGACCAAAATACCTAATAGACCCCCTGGGCCTTGATACATTTGCATCATGGACAGGCATTTGCAGAAATGGTAAGTTGACTAGGTGCAAGTGGGTTACAGATAATGACCCATGGACTTAATATAGCCTAAACCTTTTAGTTATTATTCATCTATAACTCCACGCTCATTCATCAAGGATGTACATCCCATTTGCTCCAAGAGTCTTTTTTATTATCCACCTGACACGGAGTCTCTATAATAAAACTAATGAGCCAACATATCGCTGCTGGGTTACATACAAAAAACCATATTCTCTAGGAGAATACGGGAAAAAGTTGGTAACTTATATTTGGAATTCTGAATAATCCATGCAACGCACTCGTCCGGATATTACCACGCATCACTCACGCAGAGAATACGACCATGCAGGTCAAAATCATGGTAACGTTGTGTATTTCTGTTTTTCATTTGTGATGAACATATAGATGTTCGCCCTTATTTGAAGATATGATTCTTGAGCGTTGCTGCATGGAGTGGTAGAACGATGCGGATGTGGGAGAGGAATGCCGGATGGGATTTCTCGGTAATTCAGTGCCCGAGGCAGACTCCAGACCCGACCTCCCGCCACAAGAACGACGACGGGGAAATGTCGTCTGCTCCTCTACACTGACCTCCAAGACACACAACATCCTACAGCGCTTCATTTTATCCTCTCGTCCAATGCTCGTCCACCTCCACGATAGTTTTTATACTACAGTTTGCCACCGACGAGACTTGTAAGATACTTTTTTTATCGTTTATTTTTTTATTCAACGGGTCCCTGGAGACGGGGAAATGTCGTCTGCTCCTCTACACTGACCTCCAAGACACACAACATCCTGCAGCGCCCGGTCTCACGGTGTCCGGGAGCAACGGACACCACGCTAAGGCCCAATACACATCTACCCATTCAAGGTTGAACGATTAGTTCCCAAATCGTATAGGAGTCGGTGAACATGTCGCAGGCAAATTACGTAATCCTCCGCCCCTGTAGGCCAGCCAATCAAGGGCTATTTACCAACGTTTCGTTGTCTGCGACTGGATTTATCAACATGTTGATAAACCTTTGATGAACGATTTAGGAACATTGAACGGCAACTTGTCTGTGACAAAAGAACATCTCAATGAAGGGGTTTCACTAATCATTGGCTGGCCCTTGCCCAGCTGTCCTACATCTACCGACTGGGGCCGACTCCATTAGGATGGATCGCCTAGGAAAAATTACCATTCCTTTGTCGCCTACAAAGGTACATCAATGTTCCGAAATCGATACATGTGTATTGGATTTTATCTTGGATCTGGTTAATATTAAGTCCAATTCCCATCTACCAGTTTCAGAACATTTATGTACCTTTGTCGGCGACAAAGGCACGGTACGTTGTCTCAGGCGAGGCTTCCTAACGCAGTTGGCCCTAGTCGGTAGATCTAAGGCAGCTCGGAAAGGGTGACAATACGATTGAGATGTTCTTTTGTCGCCGACATTTTTTCAGTTGATGTTCCTAAATTGCTCGTCCATAGTTTATCAACATGTTGATAAATTCTGTCTGCGTATCGGTCCATAATTAGAATAATTGGTCACTGGGTGAGGAGTTTTGTGGGTGCCACACACAGATACGCGGTCAGATGTGGTCCCTCACCGACAAGTGCCCCCGGCGGCCGACCTGACCAATGACTGGTGGGGGGGGGGGGGGGGGGGGAGTGTTCTATCCCTAATCGGTTGGTGTGCATTAGACTTAATGTGGCGTTTCCACCTGCCGACAAAAACCCCATTCATCGTGGTGCACACTGCACACAAATCGGTCGATGGTCCCACTTGAGAATTTTATCCGTATCAATAGTCATTGACCACCAAGCACACAACCTGTTTCCACCTGACGACTGAGTGTGTGTCCCATGTGCACCGATTGTTCAATATGTCTAGGACCTGACAAGTCTGAGGATTATGGAGGGATAACATAGAAATCGATGGAGTTATGAAAAATATAGTATATCGATAAAAATGGAGGCGGTTACCGACCGATTTTTGGTGAGCGCCTACGATTTATTGCCACTTGGTTTGATTTCGTCAGTGGCCTCAGAAGTCGGCCGGTCGTGCTATATCATATGATACTGGAGAGAAAAATCGTTGACACCTATTTCCACCTGACGAGTTGTACATCCCATGGAAATCTCGATTTATACTAAATGGTCAATAAACTGCTTTAACAGTTTAAAGATAGCGTGCCGTGTAGGGGCAGAAGCTTGTTTCCGCTTCAATATTGTTAAAATGGAATTGACACAAGAATCTCAACATTTCATAAACTAAAAGATTGCTATTTTAGTCACGTGGGTACACATCATATACGGCTCATACAGCACACATTAACATCGCCAATTATGAACACATATAATTTTTAGATACAACGGGACCATTGAGTTTCCTTTGTATGATACTAGGTGACCAAGATCGGACAAAGTCGCGTCTCAACTCACTTCCGGTTGTGGTACACAAAGGACATCGATACTCTAAAGTGCATCAATCCTCCAATTGATCGAGGTGTCTGGAATCCGATATCTAATATATATCTTCTCGGTTTCTGTTCCTTGTCATTTCGGTAGAAGATACACAACGACTTATGCTGCATAGCTTAAAAACATAAGAAGACTAAATATTCCACAAACATCTAGTGACATTGTCATTCATAAGAAGTAACAATAAAGTATGATTCTGGTGAACTATAGTTACCATCACAGGTCAGTTTGACGAGGCTCTCACGCCTGCAGTTATCACACGGACCTGGCTCATATCAACCATCTATTGTGATCCTTCGGACATGTGATACCATTAGGTCGTGAAGAAAGGATCGACCTGCAAGAAGTGTCCGGTTTCCCATGTATCCAACAGTCATTTCTTATAACGTATATACCGTAAATACGCACCGTTTCGCCATATAACTCACAGGACGAGATTAGTTTACATCTGTTCACTTTACGCCCATGTACACGTATATACGTCTCCTCGGGCGCCATCAAAACCCTCATATTTGCGTCATATTTACGTTGATGTCTGTATACGTATTTGTTGATCCTGGGGCTTGGCCAGTTGATGTAAGGCCCGGCGTCCACCTACAACGATATGGCTCCGAAATGGTCTACGATGCACTTCCCGATAGAAAATCAACATCGCATTGGAAGGTCACCTAATGTTGGGGCAGTTGACCACTTTTCTGCGATTAGACACCGATAAACACCCCGTACAATGCATGGCGGATTGGCATGTCTAGATATATGTCTACGATTTTGCACCTTCCCGATATGTCTCCGATATTTGCTTTTTGTATCGGTGCCATATCGGTAGGTCTAAATTTCTATCGTAGTAGGCACTGCACGAAAACCACCATTTTATTCCTATATACGCCATCGCGGAAGTGTGTGTATCGCCTGAATAGTGACTTGTTTTCATATATATATATATATATGCCTATATTTCACGCCAGCGTATGAGGCGTATACAAGACTGTTTCCTTTTAAATACGGACGCGACTTGGCTGTATTTCACACCTGGCGTATCCGAGATAAAACATCCTCTGCGTGACATATATACGCCGGGTGTATGTGTGTAGCGATAGAAAATAAAAAAGGAAATCCTCCACCCCCAGCCCCTGCGGATTATCATTTTATTGTTTTAGCACTTTAGGCGGGAGCTCTCAGTGAAGCCCTGTTCCCCTATTGTCTCTGGGCGGGCGGGCACATGGCTGTGTGCAGACGGGTGTCAAAGCGGCACTTGGGGTGGTAGGTTGATAATTAACCAGACCTTGTGTTGTATGTACCCAAAGTATGACTTCAAAAGAGTGGTGTTTTGAAAAACTTTAAAAACGTTTTGAAAAACCAAAAAAACGCTTGGTTTATTAGATGCATCAATGGAAAGATAATAAATAGGGTTTTAGAACAATTTTATAATCAAAATTGATAATATAAAATTGTATTTTCCATATACCAAGGACTTAATGACTAATGGTAAATGAAATATGCTACCAGTGGTGTCCCCAAGTGGTAGAGATCGGAACAATTCAATAGAGGCGTAAATACAACAGAATCAGGCGTCTATATGAAGTATATATGATCACACCATGGACACGTATATATACGCCAATACATAAGGCGTTTACACACGGGGAATAGGATGACCTTGTATACGCAAAAGCATACCTGTATACGCCGTTCGTATATATATATGTAAAGTGGTAAGTTTCATGCAGTGAGGTGGACGCCAGGCTTTATGTTAATGCCAATTTACGCCGATTTACGCCACCTTTCGATTGTTTTCGATCTGTGCACCTAGGGTCACCACTGTTGTTTTTATTTCATTTGCCATTAACTATCCAAATCGGTCTTATATGTAGAAAATATAATCTTTTATTAGCAATTTTGATTGTAAAATCTTTCTAAAACCCAGCATTCTTTTCATTTTTTACGTATTTTCAATATATCCTACGTTCATATTTTATTTGTAGGTTTAGTATGGAGACTCGGTATTAGGTGGGTGATAAATCACAAGCATATAACTTACACAGAACACACATGTTACATGTCATGGTTACAGTGCGGGGCTTGGTAAGGCAACCTGAAACAAACAGCAGCCCGGGTATCTGCCGTCTCAGTGGGCTCCCTTTGCTGCCTGTCGGTATCGGCGAGTGACTTACTTGTACTCCCCTCTGCGGGTGATGTGCTGGCTGAGGGAGAACCCGAACATGGACCCCGGTTCTGGCCGGTTATGGTTGACCGCCCGCTCCGCCCCGGCCCTGTACACGGCCGGCTGCTCCACGTCCACGTTGAATCCCGATACACCGCCGGGCAGTGTCCACATTAGAACCACGGCCAGCATCAGCGGCCACCCCCAGTGAGCGTTCGCCATGTTAAACTGATGTCAGAGAGTCACGCAGAAGAGTTTACAATCACAACACGCTCTCTGATACGGGGAATGATTGAAGTAGCGACTAAGGTCTTTTTCTAGTGGCTTCTTTGGGTAGGTCTCGTAGTAGTAATCCCTGTCCGTTGGATCTGATATTAATATTCAGTAGTCAAAGTCTATAAGTGATGATGAGTATGTTCCTAGAGAGTTGGTGTTCCGATTTCACTAAGTTCAATAATCTATGTAAGCTTGTTAGCGTCTGGTGGTTTTGCGCTGTGTCGGTGGAGAGTCAAATGATCATTATGATATACTCATTATGATATACTCATTATGATATACTTATAATGATACACTAATAATGATATAATCATAATGATATTCTCATAATCACACACTCATAATGATACACCCACAACGATACACTCATGCTGCGTAAAGCTCACAGATAGTGGAACAGTCCGCTGTAATGCTGATGCCAATGGATCTGATTGCGGTCAATCTGGGTGTCGTCTGCGGTCAATCTACGCTCAGTTATCTCGGAAGGTAAGAAGCCGTGAACTTTTAGACGACGTCGTCCAACATGTACGCCGTGGAGGTGTGGAGGTGTGGAGGAGTGGCGCGTGGTGAGGAGGAGGAGGAGGAGGCGCGCCCGGCGCTGTGAGCTGGAGGTGACACAGAGTCTGCTCACAGAGGAGAGCGCGGCCCCCGTCCCGGTCACCGCCGAGTCTCCTCTCCAGGCGTCACCTTCCGGAGCACAGCTCCTAAAACCAGTCCCGAGAATTCTGACGTGAACCCAGTCTCTGACTCGGCCCTCTACCGGCGGTGGGAACAGTAACATGGCAGAGTCAGGGTAACGTGAAAGTAGGTGACAAACTTCTGTCTATTATTGGCATCAGTTTGTCGTGCTTTGTTTTTGTTTGACGGGTGCCTGGAAGATCGCTTATATAGGTGAATGTATTGTGTCACTACTGGATGAAAACGCCTCAGGTGAATGTACTATGTCACTACTGAATGAAAAAATACCGCCCATATAGGTGAATGTATATAGTGGAATACAAAATCCAAAACCCTCTTCCACCCGTTTTCCTCGCCCTCTCCATCGTTCTCGCCCTCGCCTTCGCCCTCGCCCTCTCCCTGTCCCTGTCCTTTGCCCTCTCCTTCGCTTTTGCCCTCACCATCTCCCGCTCCATCACTCTCTCCCTCTCCCTCCCTCTCCCTCCTCCTCTCTCTCCCTCTCCCTCTCCCTCTCTCTCCAGTCCCCTGTCCCTTCCAATCTCCCCCTCTCTCTCCCTCTCCCTCCCTCTCCTTCCTCCTCTCTCTCTCTCTCTCCCCTCCCCTGTCCCTTCCAATCACCCTCTCCCTCTCTCTCCCTCTCTCTCCATTCCCCTCCCCTTTTCCCTTCCCCTCTTCCCCTCTCTCTCTCCCTCCCTCTCTCTCCCTCTCCCTTCCCCTCTCTCTCTCCCTCTCCCTTCCCCTCTCCCTCTCTCCCACTCTCCCTTCCTCTCTCTCTCTCCCTCTCCCTTCCCCTCTCTCTCCCTCTCCCTTCCCCTCTCTCTCTCCCTCTCCCTTCCCCTCTTCCCCTCTCTCTCCCTCCCTCTCCCTTCCCTTCCCTTCTCCCTCTCTCTCCCTCTCCCTTTCCCTCTCTCTCTCTCCCTCTCCGTCTCTCCCCCCTCCCTTCCCCTCTCCCTCTCTCTCCCTCTCCCTTCCCCTCTCTCTCTCCCTCTCCCTTCCCCTCTCCCTCTCTCCCACTCTCCCTTCCTCTCTCTCTCTCCCTCTCCCTTCCCCTCTCTCTCCCTCTCCCTTCCCCTCTCTCTCTCCCTCTCCCTTCCCTTCCCTTCTCCCTCCCTCTCCCTTCCCTTCCCTTCTCCCTCTCTCTCCCTCTCCCTTTCCCTCTCTCTCTCACTCCCTCTCCGTCTCTCCCCCCCCTCCCTTCCCCTCTCCCTCTCTCTCCCTCTCCCTTCCCCTCTCTCTCTCCCTCTCCCTTCCCCTCTCCCTCTCTCCCACTCTCCCTTCCTCTCTCTCTCCCTCTCCCTTCCCCTCTCTCTCTCCCTCTCCCTTCCCCTCTCCCTCTCTCCCACTCTCCCTTCCTCTCTCTCTCTCCCTCTCCCTTCCCCTCTCTCTCCCTCTCCCTTCCTCTCTCTCTCTCTCCCTTCCCCTCTCCCTCTCCCTCCCTCTCCCTTCCTCTCTCTCTCTCCCTCTCCCTTCCCCTCTCCCTATCTCCCACTCTCCCTTCCTCTCTCCCTCTCCCTTGCCCTCTCTCTCCCTCTCCCTTCCCCTCTCTCTCTCCCTCTCCCTTCCCCTCTCCCTATCTCCCACTCTCCCTTCCTCTCTCCCTCTCCCTTGCCCTCTCTCTCCCTCTCCCTCCCCTCTCCCTCTCCTTCTCCGGATATTACTCTGCGTCTAGTCCTCGGGGATGACGACCGCTGAAACCAGTCAACACTGTGTATAGCCTATATTACTATACGAATGTCCTATGCACATTTAAATAGGATAATACACTTCCCCCCTCATTTTCATGATGCGTTTAGGAGCCGGTGCCTCATGTATTGAGTTCCATCCCTGAGTGTGAGACGGATGTAGGGAGACTGGAGACGTCTGGATGAGTCAAAGTGAGGTGACAGATCCGCTCATCGGAATGGGAACAGATCCCCAAGACATCCGCAAGCACAGAATATCCGTCACGGTCTGAGCCGGTGGGGAATGAACGGTGGGGGGTGACCTAAGACTCCTCAATACTCGCATGATCAATATCTCCGATCATGTTCATGTGCTATCCTATTCAATCCAATCAGAAATAGTCCTCATTATTAGCGACGAAACTTAGATGAAACTCTTAGGCCCGGCGTCCACCTACTACGATATGGTACCGATATGGTCTACGATGCACCTCCCGATGAAAAATCAAAATCGCGTCGGAAGGTTACCTGATATTGGGGCAGTTGACCACGTTTCTGCGATTAGACCCCGATAAAGACCCCATACAACGCGTGGTGGCATGTCTAGACATATGTCTACGATTTTGCACCTTCCCGATATGGCACCGATTTTGACAATTTTGTATCGGTGCCATATCGGGAGGTCTACGATTCTATCGTAGTAGGTGGAAGCCTGGCCTAACTATAGAGTGTCATACTCTTATATTTGTAAACCTTGATGTCAAGTGTACTGACATGATGGTAAGGCCCGGCGTCCACCTACTACGATATGGCACCGATATGGTCTACGATGCACCTCCCGATAAAAAAATCAAAATCGCGTCGGAAGGTTACCTAATATCGGGGCAGTTGACCACGTTTCTGCGATTAGACACCGATAAAGACCCCATACAACGCGTGGCGAATTGGCATGTCTAGACATATGTCTACGATTTTGCACCTTCCCAATATGGCACCGATTTTGACATTTTGTATCGATGCCATAACGGGAGGTCTACGATTCTATCGTAGTAGGTGGACGCCGGGCCTTAGAATGTGTTCTTCCATTAGCGATAGACTTGCTTTGTTATGTAGGACTGCTGCAGACTGATTGTTTATTTCTTCACTACATTACAAACCAAGATAATGTATCAGGTAAAGAGTCTATTGAATGCAAAGGCGATGGAGTAGAGCAAGACGACTGGAACTTTTCTATGTTATACTTCGTATGAAGTTGGGAATATCAAGTTTTGGACGGGTTTAGAAAACCTGCCCCTCATTGCGTTGATATCCTTCCTCTTTATTTGTAGCCCAATTACCGCGAGAAATATAGACCGTAACAAATCTAGATGTGTCAAAGCAAGATGCAATCAATAAAGAAACTTGTCCAAAATGGTCACATAGCTTTTAGATGGCCACACCTACATACATATATACATACATATACATATAGGACGGAGTTAGATGGCCACACCTGCATATGATGATACATAGACATGTTCATGAAATATGATATTCAGTACTATCATATTTCCCTTCCTCTCCAACACTTACCCGGACACCGATACCAGGAAGTTTAGACCACGCATCATATCACGTGACTTGTATTTTTATACGCATGCGCCTGCAAAGCAGAGTGGTCCAGGATGAAAACGTGAGCCGGGATGGGGACGAGGTTTCGCTGCCATGATGACACAAAAGACGGACCGTTGTCACAAGGAACAAAATTGTGGGAAAGTTTACCGATAGAATTGCAAAGAAAAAGAAATGGAGATAGTTTTAAAATGCATATCAAGGAGTATGTATTGACTATGTAATAATTTCATTGTAATTTTCTGTTTGTCCTGTTCCTGTTTTGTTATTTTCATGTTATAATTTTATACGTAAAACACTATGTACAAATGAGCACGATGGTTCGTATGTAGTACGGAAGATCAGGCCGGGAGGCTTGAGTACTCATACTATTTGGATTGTTGAATAAACACATCTTGATAAAAAAAGAAAGAAAAAAAGAGCTATATATAAACATATATGTATAGATATGTGATATTTTGGAATAATATTTGAAAGATATAGTCTTTTACACTATACTTTCGGTATAGCCACCATCTCACTAATGTGACCCTTTGGCGGCCGTATATTATAAACATGTATACGTCCAGTTGTCGAATTCTGCGATTACCTACTAGATGGAGAGACAAAGCGGAATATTCTTAAACTAGAAAGAGTGCAAAATAAAGCACTAAGAGTAGCGCAGGGGTACCACGACCGATATCAATCAGTTGTGGAACTGAGACAGGTGTATAGCCTACATTAGCCTACATAGCCTACATACAGACAGTTGCAAGTGCTGAAAGCCATGCATAAAAGATCGAAAAATTCAGAAAACATAGAAACCCCAAAAACAAGCACTAGATTGCCACTAAAGATAAACTTCAAAATGATAAAGCATCGAAGCACCAGATATGAGAGCTCACCACCTTTTATAGGGCGTCCATTATGGAATGAATTAGACGCAAAGGTACTGCAAACTGACAGATCCTCAGCATTCAGAAGAGCAGTTAAACTGATACTACCGCTTTAAGTAAATAATGGACGACATCTTACTAATCCTCTCATCCCCATAATATCAACAATGGATAATATTGATAATGGAAAAGCACAGTACACCGAAATTACTTCATCAAATAAAAGCATAGTAAGAAAGTCTGTGGTTGAACCATTTGTATTTGACCAAGAATCAAATATGATCAAGAATGAAATACCAAGAATGTTTCAGTAAGCCTAGAGAAGGGATCTAATAGTTGTTCTTAAATTTGCGTAAATGTAACTCCAATTGGCCTAGCATGGGATTTAGTGGAAACTGAACGAGAGTTAAGCGCCAGATCCACTAAGGCGACCAAGCGAATACATCTGCGATCCATGCGACTGTGTGAATCCCATGCGATGATTTTCAATATATTGAATATTGACGCAAGGCATTCGCATGTCCATGCGAACGTCTGCGAACGTCTGCGAACCCAAATTCGCTTACTGTCTTCGTACGTCAAAAATACGCGGTGAAATTGTTGGTCACATACATCCCGATGTAATTTTATCTGGTCACGTGATCACATACCCCGTACGTCACAGTGTGGCGTACGGGCATAAATACGCTATGGGTAGGAGCGGGCAGTATACGTAGTTCATACAGCCACAGGTATATAATAATATCATAGATAGACGCATATACGTGGAAATTAGACATACGTAAACTGAAATGTTCGTGTTGTGCATGAAGTTCCCAGTAACATACCGCACTGCATTGTTTAGAGATGCCATCATACCAGTGAGGTCTTGTCCAGGAGACTAGTGAGCGCGCTTAGTGTTCACCAATATGCCACCAGTTTGGTTGTGTAGTAATGTCACGAGGCAAAGTCAAGTGAAACCATGTAGTGATCAAACGAATGGCGTATTAGTCAACTTCAACCACTTGAATTGGTTTCCGATTCTATCCCATCCCTGAGCTCCGATAAAGAACGTTATTTGTCTGTACCTTCACAGAACATTTGAAGAAGCCGCGAAGACTGCTGGGAGTACACTGGCCACCAGCGCACTAAGTGTAGTTAAGTCTGTGACCATCTTGATACACTCTCCAAGCTGGGATTCTTACTATCATAGTCAGAATATCAGCTGGGAGAGTACATCATAGATCCTGCCTTTTTCTTATCAAAAGGCTACTAATGTAATAAAAATGAACAGAGGTACATCTTTCAACAATTTATTCTTTTCAATAAAGATTCGTAAAGGAAAAGGAAGGACAAGTTGTATTATATCGCACTTTTCAGTTTTATTTGCTAATTAAACTTCTATGTAAAACATCCTAATCAATCAAAAGGTTGACAAAATATATCACTATGTGACATCATTGCTCAAATGTATTTCCTAAATAGCAGATGACTACATCTGAAAAATTATTAGACAATAAACCATTTATAATGGATGAATCGCTGTACAGATTTGTTTAGATCACTTCGACCCAAACATTACACCTTCATATTATGTACAGTGGCATTGCTCAGTGACGTCTTCTGATCTTCTTCTTCTTTTTGAGGTGGTGATCAGCCCTGACAGAAGGGAGATTCCTCATTGGTCGTCAGGTAGAACTTCCCTCGTTTGCCGATGGTGTCGCTGTTGTAGCCCATGCGTGCGCAGCGAGACCCGCAAAAGGAGCACGACCCCTGGTGGGTGAAAAGAGAATCATACATTCCTTATTAAGGGCCTGCAAGTATTCTCTGTCATGATGATTGTAATATTAAAGGCATATCAGACAAGATGGCTTGAAAGTTAAAACCTATGTCATATCCTTGAAGGTGTGATATGATTATCTCAAGGTGTTTTTTCTCTCACAAATGTCAGTATAAGTCACAGTATAAGTCAGTGGGATCATATACATTAGATATACATTGTTTCTCCAGGTTCATCACATACATAAATGTAAGAACCTTCATAAATGTCCATGCAGTATTAGGTTGACAGGAAGTACCAAATAATTTAGTGAGATGTCACCTTCATCATGGCGAGACATGTGCGAGATTAAGCAAATAACGATGAGTCAAGTTCAGGGCCGAGGTGACATGAGTTAGTCCCCGTGTTCATTGTTTTCACTTATAATATATATATATATATATATATATATATATATATATATATATATATATATTCTAGTTACTATTGATATATTCTCACCTATATTTGGTGGGAGAGTTAATGCAGTTATTACCAGTATCTCGTGCCTGTATCAGCCTTGTATATGTTCATATATTCATATTGATGAGGCGTCTTACCGGCAGGTTCTTCTCGTCGCTGCACTGCTCATTGGCCCAGAAGACGCAGGAGGCCTTCACCGACTCCTCGAAGTAGTCGATGGCGCGCATGTGGCTGCACACGGGGCTCACGTCCACGTAGGGCGCCACTGTACCGCACAAACAGACAGCAGGTTCAACGCCACAGAGTCACCAAACATTTGTGTTATATTGTAAAACCAACCCTGTCTATTTTCTTTTAAATTTCAGGCTGGTAGGAAAGAATGAGATGGGAGCACATTGCAGTTGTTATTTGTTCAATGCCCACGAGATTTTTGCACTTTTCTCATATATGCATTTGTCTTGATAATGTGATTCATATTCTTAACTATCTTATATTTATATTTTGTAGATTCGAATAATTATATGTGGCCAATATTGTAAATTTCGTGTATTGTGAATTCAGATTAGTTGTAAATGCGCCCACATGGTGGCACTGTGGTCGGTGTGGTCACTAGACTGGAACGTGGCCCAAAGCATCTATTGGTTTGTCAGAACTGGATTCTGATTGGTCAGTTAATCAGCCAATTACTGACTAGTCGGGCCAGGTTTATTGTTTGTACCGACCTCTCACATTTGCATAAAAGAATGTTGAATATTACAGCCCCAGAACTTAACACTATCAAAAGGACATTTTATTGTGCCTTGCAACAAATCAGAAAAATAGGCGATGGGGAAGGAGAGTCATGATTGGCTCACGATTCCAGGCCTTATATGCAGCTCTTAAAGCTGCGCCTACAAAGTAAGATGAAGAGAGTGCTCACGGGACTTGGGGTTGTGGGCGGCGTGGCGGTAGTTGATACAGCCGGGCTGCACCTCGCCGCCGTTGGGGTAGAAGTCGGCGTGGCCGCGCGGCCGCAGCGTGCCGAAGTCGAGGATCACGCCGCTCTTGCCCATGGTGTGGATGACGTCGACGTAGTCGGCGGCGCCCGGGTGGAGCCCGGCCCGGATGTCGGCGTCGTCGTAGAGCGGCCCGGCCGGGTCCAGACCTGCAACACGCCCAGACCCGTGCATCAACTCCACTGTGCATCAACTTCCCTCACTCAAAGACATCTTAAGTCAACAAAAACCCTCTGTCCCATTAAAGTCATTGCCCCCTTGTAATTCTGTCACATTCTAAAATTGCACTTGCTGCATTTGGTCAATTTACGCATTCGCAGGACTGTCACAACTATGAAATTTGGAATCGCAATAGTCCAAGGGATCAGGAAAATGTCTAAGTTCAAGAAAATGTCTACATATGTAGTATATCTAGAGGATTTTGACTGGCTACCTGTGTCACGTTTACCGTAGAATTCACGTGTAGATCCCTGCACCAACTCAGGCATAGCTCCCCACTCAAACTTTATCTCACCCCTTATATTTTCTTTAGATTATGGATTTACCATGGGAACTCTTACTCGATACACGAAAATACGTCCTAATATTGGAGGCATCAGGATGCATTTCAGGGACAAAAGACCATGAACGGATATCAAATCGCTCAGACTAAGTATGCTTTGGTAGACTTTTTTCTTTCCAATGGATGCCCTTCGGGTTCCGTGGTTGGAATTTTTTTTGTCACCACGATGAGACAACTCTGGGTTGTATTATGTGAAACTCTTTTATTTGGTACCCCCCCCCCCCCCCACAAATTTATCATTGGGAACTCGTACTAAACACCCAAGGAGTATTGTAAAAAAAAACAAAAAAAAAACCAAAAAAAAAACCCAATAACCCAAACCCCTATTGGGAGGGTCTCAATTATTCAGTGATAGCGGTGAGATTTAATCTGAGCCATATTCATCCAAAGCCTCTGAAGAAAATTTCTCCTAAAAGCCCATTTCCATTGGCCGTCATCGCTCTACATACCTCATACAGGAGTGGACCATTAGCACTATTGACGCCAAATGGAAATGGGCTTTTACGAGAACTAAAAAGATCTACACCGTCTTCGTCGGCCAATGGAAACGGGCCTCATGGTGGCCTCCCCGGTTACCTGTGATCCTGCCGAACTTGATCCTGGAGCCGGCGTGTCCACACACGTGCGAGCCGAGACTGTGTCCCACGCACCAGAGGTCGGCCTGCGCCGCGCCGTGCCGCGCCACCAGGTTGCGCGCGATCAGCGCGACGTAGGCGCCAACCAGACGCGTGTTTCCCGCCGCCTGCGGGTAGTCGATCGTCTGCGACCCGTCCTCCCAGCCGATCTGAATCACGTTCACGTCGTACTGAAACAGGCACAGCAACAGTCTGTACAATATGTTCCTGCCTACATCCGTCAGTGCCCAAAGGAAAATAAAAACAAAAACAAAAAAACACTCACATAAAAAGACAATCCCAAACCCCAGAGACATGGAAACATCATGTGTGTAATAAACTATCAGTAAAATGGTGAGGGTGCTATCACCAGTCACTATATAAACCCATATGGTGCCGCCTCTCATTTCACCACTGCTTTTTCATTACTATTTAATCAAAGGGTATTTGGGACATAGACAATAATTGATGTTTTGGGGAAAGGCGGCCGTAAACCGAGGTTGACGCGTATTACTACGTCAACCTCGGGTGGTTTAGATAGCAAACGTCCACAAAATCATCATTTGTTGTATTTCTAATCCATTTTCTTGAAGAGATAAAATCAAGGAATTGTAATATAAAGGGTATATCGATAGGGAGTATTTCTTTGCTCGATAGCAGAAATGGACTATTTTCCTTTATCTCACCCCAGATATTTTTTCTCCATAGACTTAACATTGGGAACTCGGATCTAATGCCTATTAGATATATATGAAAAATATCCAATGGGGGATAATGTCACAAATGTTAGCCCATTAGTCAATATTAAGGGTGAGATAAATTCAGAAACCCATTCAAGTTTAGGGTCGGAGCTCGACCCCATCTCATTTGAATCACGTAGTAATTCACTAGGCTTCGCCTTGTGAATTACTACGTGATTCAAACTCGATGGGATACGGGCTCAGACCCTAAACTTTCATGGGTTTCCTCTATATTATACAATGGCCCTGAGGTCGTATGCAATGGGTGTGGAATCCTTATACCATGGTGATAGTATCTGACAGTTATTAGACAATGATACCTAGTGGTTTACTGAGTCCCCATCTATTTTCAATGGGGACTTTGTATGGGATGGATGATAAAAACATAAAATCCAATTTCTTGATCGGTAGGTGATGCTTATGCTTGCCATGTGAAGGTGATTACCTTGTTGAGAATGGCCTTGCGGACATCATTCATCCAGTAAGAATTGCCCTGGTTCATGAAGCCATGCGAAATGATTATTGTCCGGCGAGATGAAGAAAAGTTTGGCCTGAAAGCCGAAAACATATATTACATCATTTCATTTCGAACCACAATATAAATAGTAATTACATGTCATTACCTTGGACTTGGATGGAGGTCCGTTGTCATAACCTACCCCATCAATGTGTCCCTCGTCATCACCACAGAGGGCATATCTTATATACGCTTAGCCATTGATAGTTGTGCACATGCCCATCATAAGCGCTGTAATCGCAGACCTTGAGTTGTTAAGATCAAGGATATTACTTATATAGAACAACCTGACTATGCTGTGCAGGATACAAAGCGAAATGGGGAGTTTACTTCTATAAATAACATCAGTTCGTGATTATCAAATGCATCATATGGATATATGACAAATGAGAGTACTTCTTGCCGAATGTTTGACAAGGTCCGCGTGTTTGTCACTGAACCCTAACTGTAAATCGCGTATTGAGCCTACTATACCCTCCTTTTCACTGGCCGACAAAAATGACAGAGATTTTCCCGATTACCCTAAAGCCTGTTGGTGGTGCCACTGACTGCACACCAGTATCAATTGTTTGATGAAGTAGTAGTTTTCACTCAGTGACAAAGATCAGCTCTGACAAAATCAAAGTGGTTTGATTATGTCAGTCAGGAAAGAAATCCATCGGTGGTGCCAGGATTGCGTAGTTTAAGCAGAAGTAGTCGTTGGTCATTTCTCATGCTGTATGATTTCAATTGACCGATTTTGCAACAGTAGTGCTAAAAATCTGTCAGTGGTTCGTGACTCTAGAGCGATGCCAAATAAGTAGGTCCACTTACGGGGTGTTGACAGGGTCGATGGTGGTCCCCCTCCTGTTGCCGCCTCTGGTATACAACTTGGCATATGGATTGACTTCCTGTAAAAGAAAATACTCAATGATTAGAGGCAACAAGAATTTGTATAACACGGACTTTTTTTTTTATCTAATACAAAGTTAATAGGGAAGTACCATGAACAGTGAACTTTTAAATGTAAGGTAAATTATACATAATTTTGAGATTATATCACCAAATGTAATAAAGTCTGTGATGTTAAGGAGGGTGGGTGGAAACATATCCTTGCAACAGGTTGAATAAAGAAGACGCTGTGAAGGATTATGGTAGAATGTTATAGGTGGCGGTAGTGTCGTGTCTTAACAATTCAATAGATTGGATAGCAGAGTTGCTGCCCTAACAGCCGTTATTTATGACTGATCGGATTAATATATGTTACTCTAGGTTATTCTATACTTACCCGCATACATGTTCATTGTAAATCTCATGACATGGATACCAAGTGGATCAAGATCATGAATGATGATTGTTACCAACATAATGATCTGATTGTACGGAAGAACACTTTGTATACATTGAGGACATCAATAACGATCTTAAAAAGAAATATATATATAATGACTTGATAATCGAAGGAGCGGAGAAAGTAGACATATATGTTTATGTGTCCTTCTGCTTGACATCTTGTGTACTAAAGATATTTTTATTTTTGTCCTGTTATCGCCAGTATACCAGAAATACTTCCTTTTAACTCTTTTTCGTTAGTTTGTGCATTTCACTAAAACAACCTCAGGGGGAAATGGATCAAAATGAATATTAAAAAGTGTAGAAAATAACATTCAAAATCTTTTTGTTGAGACCATTGTGCCATCGACAGTATTGTCAAACTATGTTGGTACAGGATGGTCTGTTTTTGGGGTAATAGTGCCATACACGGTACTGTCAGTAGGTATTGGTAGAGGATGATTTGCGGTTAGAAAAGAGACAGTTTTCCGACTTACGTTCTTACATAGCGTAACGGGAACGTTGTCAAACGGAGGATCGTCCGTAAAACACTCGTTCACTGCTCTGCAGCAGCGACGCTCTGATCTGAAGAATCACAAATAGAGAAATGAATACACGAAGGTGAACGGTAGATATTAGAAAAAATAAGATAATGGAAAACTGAAAAATCTCTGTTATTAGTGGGCATATTAATCATTTTTTAAAATCCGCAATTTCAAATATATCATAACATATAGGATGTTAGATACCATCGAGGTCTAATAAGCCTTCTTCCACTGGCCGGCGATGCGCCTTATCTGCTTGGTTACGCAATGCGTGCGGACAAACCATCACATGGCAACGTATTCTTTATCATTGGAGGACTGAGTGTATGAGAGTTATAAGTTTATAATACCCATGCTCATAATTTCCTTAGAAATAAAAACGATTACATCATATTCCATGGTATTCCAGCTCCAATTTGATGTATCATACATGCATATTACCTCAATGATACTTTAGATATACCTTATTTAACACAGGGACACCGAAACTGGATACACAATGATACATTGGCAGGACCAGCTATAACATGCTTATCTTTTTCCAAGTTCAAACCAAGATAATTATCAACTATCAAGTTTAGACAGCCCAGACTCGTTGATACAATACCCTTGTTTGTTCCAACAATTTAATCTGTCAAAAAAAAACAGCACTCCTGCGATCACAACCACCGTTCACACTTTAGGTGTGATTGCTGTGTTTCCTATTCGCATATGACCGGACTAGGCAGTGTTTGTCCGAGCGGCCGCGTAACTAGACAGTGGGCCGTTAGGCGGCGCTGAACGGCAAAACCTGTATTGTGAGATATCAGATATCATAGAGGAAGCCTGTGAGACGTCAATGCCAGTAATGACCGTTGATCAGAGTTAATGTCCAACTCTTTTACTCGGCAGATCTGCTCTAAAATCACAGGATTTAATTACAAAGACAATACTCAATGGTTTTGTAAACAGGCGGCCGTAAACCAAGAGAGGTTGACGAGTAGTAATATACTCGTTGAGTTGTTTATAGACCTGCCTGTCCTCAGACCAGTCGTTTGTTTTATTCATTATTCATTTTCTCGAATGAATTTTAATCCGTATACTGTCACAAAACTTGTGTATATTGTGGAGTTTTGATCATTGGATAACTCAGAAGCAGTCTACATTAAAGTTCGCCAGGCTCGACCTGTTTATTATACTTAGTACCCCAGATACACTGTAGGGGGCGCCCCGGTGCTGGATAACATTTTAGAGGCGTTTCTACCACTACACAACATATACCATGGTTGTGGTATCTGATAGTCTTTAAACAATGAGTAGTGGTTTGCTGAGTTCCTCATACATTCTCAATGAGAACTTTGTAAACGATGCATGATGAAAAGTCTTACCGGATTGGCTGAAGATAGGCCAACAAGGCCAGGACCAGCAGAACCTTCATGTTGTGATAGTTCCTCCCACTGCAACAGGCATCGACGGAAACTGGTCAGATACGGACCATTTCGGGTTTCATTGGAACAAAACTGGATAAACATCTGCTAATCACGGCCACCACACACCCTACTATGGTGCACTAACCTTTAAATTAGGTTGCATATGACTGTAATAAAGCTTATACAACAGTCATGTATCTAAACTCAATAGCAAAGGACTACGGTCCAAGTATAGTATCTATGAGTGACATGTTAAGAGATGCTGGGTATTAATGTAAATGTGCATGATTCAACTATGTAAGTACGTAACTACATACTTTGACTTTCCAGACAATCAGTTGTTAACAGAGTTAAGAAAAAAAGGTGAAAACAATGTAAATCCCGCAATCTGGGATGTGTACGCATAACGGCCAGATGGTTCACCGAGTATAATCCAGTATGAATAAAGCATTAACAAACTTATTAAAAGAATTCAGCAACAATGAACACATTTCATTCCTTAATCTAAAAGTACAGGTACATTCCACAACTCGTGCTAATGATTTGGGAAGAATAAGAAAGTACTGACTCTGTTGAAGGACAACTATTCCAACTAATGTAATTGTTTTATATATTCACTAATAAAATACTGCGATTGACCATCTTCCCATTGCACATTTTAAAGAATATGTTCCAGGTTAAAAAGAAATTATACTGGAGGTTGAGTTTAGCAGTTTACCTTCCACTCTCTCCAGTTTTCTGAACCTTATAGACCTACATCCAACTAGTGGATGTACACAGAGGCATGGCGTATACAGTGACATACAGTCAATGAGCATACACATAATCAGAACTCACATCTGAATTCAATAAAGAACTGCATATCCAAGATATGCGTTTCATAACACTGGACCCCGGGGCATCTGGAATTAGGCTAAGTGTCGGTTGGTATTTGACAAGTATATCTCCCAAGAACAGATTTCAATTGACTCTAGTTTAGGTAGGGAGTCTTTTAACTGTACCTTTAGAGCATTATGAGTAGAAGAAAGTACTTCCTACCTTTAACGACTTTGCTGGGTATGACGAGAAGTGGGCACGGCGGGTGGGTCTGGTGTGCCACCGACTGGACGGTCCATTATATACAGGATTATGGGGGAGGGGGTATCCAGCTTGTATTTAACTTTATCACCCCCCCCCCCCCCCGCCCCCTCCGCTTGTTACTGTCATTATCTGGACGTCGATGTCACTTCCGATATCTCATCCAATCAGAGGCCTCCTCGGGGGAGGCAGGGTCTGTTTTGGTTAATGTTACTTATTGAAGCGAACGGCTTTCATACTGTCATCGATAATACACACACATGAATTTGTCTATGTGTGTGTGTGTGTGTGTGTGTGAGAGAGAGAGAGAGAGAGAGAGAGAGAGAGAGAGAGAGAGAGAGAGGAGAGACAGAGACAGAGAGAGACAGAGAGAGAGAGAGAGGGAGAGAGAGAGAGACCACGATATGTATGGGATGCTCTTGATGAGGAGGTAAGGGAAGCACATAGTAAAAACTGATTAAAAAACATTAAGGAGGGAGCTCAGACGGAAAGAAGCGGCATTCTCATGTTACCCCGTTTCTATTGGCCGACGAAAAAGGCACCGATTATATGAGTACTTCTAAAAGTCTGTCGGTGGTGGCCAATTTATTGGTGAGGGCGCATTGTATGCACTGTTTCTACTGTATTTTCCAGGCACACCGATTAAAATCTCACATTAAAATCTTGAGGATCGCTGACGTAATCAAGGCGTTATGATTCTCTCAGTCTCAGAGAATCGGTTGAGGATGGTCCAGTTACATAATCGATGCCAGACTAATTTGTGAGCGTTCTCTGCAAATATCGTTCGCAATAACTGGTCGGACGACGGTTTACCCAAAAACAATGATCGGCAAGTCGGTGCCAAATAGTCGGCCAATGAACATAGGATTGACGACGGAAGAACGACAATCGCTGTTTCCCGGTGAAACTAAGTTAAGAAAAATCCCATGATATATAATGGAGAAGAAACATTTTGATTAATCAAGATTTTATAAAGAATTGGAGATGAATTTAAAAGGATTGCGTTTGCCGCTTACATTTTAACTAGTATTACAACACTTGTAGACACTTTCTAGTTCCTTACTAATTACTCTGAGATTAATCTTATAACTTTGTATGGCTTTTAAGCTGGAGAGTTTCAGTTTTCCAGCTTTTGTAACTTTTATTGCAATATTTGCATTCACGAATGTATTTGAATTTGAAAAAAATCTGAGAAAATCTAATAACCTCTTGCTAATTGCTTTTATAGATATTAGAAACGAAAAGACAAAGATGGGTGCACTTCAACATTAACTAGGACCTGCAAAAGTATGGGGCACATAGCTACTGTTCTATTGAGGCAGCCATCTTGCCCCCCTATGCTATCCAAAAGATCAGGTGGCAGGACCAATTATCAATGGATTTTATGAAAGATATTTTAGTTGGTTCAAATTCCACCAAAAAACAGACAAGCTGATTAAGGTATAAATATTTTATTATGGGATTCAATTAACATCGAGATTGGGGAGGGAAAATTTCAGTATTATTTTGTAACGCTTCGTCCCATTTATGGGACTTCTTCAGGCAATATTTGTTGATATTTTATTTGTAAGATATTTTAGGGGCTTGCCATGGAGGAATTTTAGCCTCGTCTCAATATCATCTATATATTTTAATAACTGATAACAGTTATTGCCTCCGGACTACAGTGATGATATCTTACAATTTTCTGGCGGATGATGGCAGAACTAGCAATCACTCTGTGCTCTACGTGTACGCAGTAAGTGACCTTGGCATCAGGGAACAGTGGCCTCTTTATCTGACGTGGATTGTGGTCCCATATTTTTTGTCCGCCAATACTAGGCCTGATTGTATAACAGAGGAACACACCTGCGGTACCCGTCTCTGTTATTATCATCCACCTGATACACAGTACCCATATAAAAAATGGACATACCGGCGCATACGGGAAAATAGTGCGTACGGAAAAAAAGTGCATAACTAAAACGGACTGATATCAACATGCCACTTGTCCTGAAGGTGGATAATGAATACAATATAGACTGTTTCAAGATAAAAGCGATTATATGCTCTTCGGAGTTGATTCTAATAATTATCCTCACATACGCTCGAATATTACTGCGCATCAACCTCTCAGAGCATATGGCCGCTTGTATATGAAACCAGTCAATATCGTGTATTTATTATCCACCTCTCGCGAAGTCTCCAGACTAAACCTATAGATCACTGCTGAGTAGCATCCACAAAAGGAAGTCCCTAGCGTGCAAAGTAGTACATGTATGAGAAGATAAGCAGTTATTTTGTCTTTCCTTTGATAACTTAAATTTTGAATACTGAATAATACACACATTACCATGTTTTTGATCTACGTAGTCGTATTCTCCGCATCGTTGAAACTTCGCAAATCCTTGCATTCATTCAGACATTACTATGCGTCAACCATGCGGAAAATATGACAATGCCGATACAAATCATGACTATATTGTGTATTTAGCATAACAATACATAATTCTTCCATTGGTGATCGTCAACTAATGCGCATATATCTCATATTTTATATGTTTGTTACCATGCTTTCATTGTAACAGTCGAATTGTGGAGGATCAGTAACAAATACAACGGGGAGTATTCACTAATATCTCACCCCAGTATTTTTCTCCCAGACTTAATGTTAGGAACTCGTGAAGGTCGTGTTTTGTTTTCAGAAAATAACACTACTTCTGTAATCAAGCTTTGTGCAGTTCCTGCATTCCTCTCATAAATCGTAAAAAAATATATGTATTTCAATCTCGTATTAAAAGTGTGTTCTTGAAGGTAAAATTCACAGGTACCTTGTATAACCCGGACTGAAGTTGTATACATGTATTTGTATGACATAACATTTCACGATACAAATGGGAGAATATCAGTGGCTGAGATACGGCTATCACAGAACAGGTGACCCGAACATGAGATGGTGATGATACCCAACAGCCGGCCATGTTCCCACCAGCCAACTGATGCATCTGGTAATGATAACAGATGAGATATCACTGACTTTAGCTATCTATTTGTTTGTTTGGTTTTAAGCTTTTTAATTCGGTCTCTATTGTGTTCCTGATGTGGGGTATTTTTACACATCTGAGAAATCTGATAATCAGAATCTGATACATCGAAAGGGGAAGTCCTTGCTGCTTTGCTTTTGTTTGACTAAGAACCTTTAAGTAGTGAAAACCGTATTAACTAGGAGCAAATAGAATGTTCAACATTGATGAATGAGCGCGTAATTATAAATAAATAGAAACTAAAAGGTTTTGGATACATTCAGTCTATAGATAGTTCTCTGTAACCCACTTGCACCCAGTCAACTTGCCATTAGTGCATCTCCCTGAGTCTAGGATCCAGACATATCAAACACCATACATCTTGACTGATTGGTCATGGTCAGCTGGGCACACTTCTAAGACCCTGAGACACTGGCACCCTGCTCCTTTCCCAATAGCACAGTGACCTAACCTTTAGGCAATGTATTTAGCGTGCGCAATCACACTCTAAAGCGCCAAATCCATTGAACCGATTTTTCATTCGAAATAGTGATTGCAGACGTTCGTAGAGAGTTCGTGCGGTCGCATGAAATTTACATGAAAATTCACTTCAGCGGATCAGACGGTCGCATGGTGGTCACTCGGGAGTCGCATCGCTCATGCCAATTTGCATGTCCATGTGACCCGCTTGTGGTAGTATTAAAAGCTTTTGATGTTTTCACAAAGTTGCATGTAGTCGCACATAGTCGCATCATTCTTTTCATAATACCGCTGGGAGCAGGGCAATCATTTTTAGTTCTTATATTTCCCACAAGGGAAATTTTTTTTAATTGCATTCCCTGGGCCCTGTTTTTCAGTTGAGACGATCTTAAGTTGAGACCGTTTGAGGGCCAAAGTGTTTTTCAGTTGAGATGATCTTAGGGGATCTCAAGTTGAGACTAAGATAAGACCGTTTGGGGTGCTTTGGGTGTTTTTCAGTTGAGACGATCTCAGGTGATCTCAGGGGATCTCAAGTGAAAGGATCTCAACTTCAGTCTCAACTTGAGACCAGTTGATACTTGTCATAACTTTTTTATCCGGTGCTAAAACTTATCAAAATTAAAAGATATTTAGACCACAGTGTATTGATAACCTGGCAAACCTATATTCCAAATTTCATAGTTTTATTGTGGTTATTATGACCATGAGAAACAATTGATAAGCAACATAAAAAACGGAGACACTGCACCACTCAGCTAGTTTGTGCTGAACCTACTGTGATACTCAAACTTGAGATCGGTCTCAACTTGAGATCAGTCTCAATTTGAGATCAGTTCACAAAAGGTATCGTGAGGGACTTGACAGAACGGTCCGGGGCTAATGCTAGGCGATTTAGAGGCTCCGATTCACTTAAGCTGGTTAACTGCTGGAAGATCACTATAGAACTTGAGATCGAGGGCTAGGGATCTCAACTTGAGATCCTTAGAGTTGAGATCCCCTAAAATCGGCTGTGCAGACTTAAGACAACGTCTGAAAAACACTTTCCTCCATTGATCTCAAAGTCGGTCTCAGGATCTCGGATCGATCTTAGCGGATCTCAAGTTGAGATCCTCTCGACTGAAAAACACCCCCCTAGGAATTCCAAAGTCGGTTGCATTAAAATTGCTTGGCGTTCGCTGTAGTGGATCTGTCATTCGCATGGCAGTCGCAACACCAGTCGCATGACATTCGCTTTAGTGGATCTCAAAAATCGCTGTAGTGGATCTGGCATTCTTAGACTATCGTCAAGCGCAAGTCTACCCTGGAACAGATATACGATAGAGAATCTGCTGAAATGACCTATGGTTAGCGTGGAAATGGAGCAGAAAATTAATTGAATTTCCATTCAGCAAACTTTCCCTCCAGTATGACTATATCATGTTTGATTTAATGGAATATCTGGAAATCAATACTATATAAAGCACAGATCGATATCATCCCAGTCCGTGGTACTCGTATCTTAGCCTGGAAGCCTGGCCTACATTATAGTCCAGGTAACGGCCGCCATTTCTTTTTGTGAATTATGGGTAACACCGTGAAAGATCTGCTGGAAGTGTTAGATTGGCCGCCACCTCTGTCTACACTACGTTCCAACTAAGAGGTTGGTAACGTTAAACCATGGACGTGTCCACGGATTCTCACTCTCAGACCAAACAATTTTCTTCTACATGGATTCTGATATCCCAAATACTTGCAAAGAAATATTCATATATTAATACATTGTTAAAGAACATTATCTCTGTGGCCATTCTATTATAAACACAGTTAAAAGATGATTAGAACATGGAAAAAGCGACTTCTAGGGTAAGAACATGGGTCATGGCAGGGTCAAGGGGGTGTGGCAGGGCACCAAATAACAAGAAGCACCTTCCTACTCTGGTGGAACCCGAATTGAACAACCTTGACTTGCACTCGCCTAGCTGATCTTCCTACTACCAGAGTCAGAATACCTGCTGGAAGAGTGAATCATTCTGCCAGCAGATCTTTTGTCGAGGTAGTCTCTTTAACAACAGGCTATTGTTGTGGTTGGAGATTGTAGTACTCTCAAAGCCCCTGTCTCGTCACAGAGTAGAGAGATATCTATTTTTACTCCCCACTGCAATGGTATGAGATACCCGCTACCACGCCATGTCAAGGCCCCTGTCTATTTAACGTGACCAGAGCTGACGTAGTGTAGCTCGGGTGGCCAGTGTACTGGAAGTGTCAGCTAGAACTACGCTGGTTCTCCAGTCATCTGCTAGGGGGCTCGGAAGAATCTGTCAGTTTTTTATATAGAGAAACATTCTAATAGATTATCTTTATTTATTATCAAAACTTGAAACTGCAAATAAACGGGGAACCAGTGAAAGTTTTAAGTCTTAACCAGCTAGGCGTTATCAGTCCCATATTTCATTGGGATAGGGAACCAGTCTACTCGTATCTGGGTTTTAGTTCTACTTAGTACCCAGGATATCCACCAGGTGGTCGGGTAGTTACTCTCCTGACCTGGCACTTAGACTCGTGAATTTTGAACCGATGTTAATACATCCAAGGTGCTACTATCAGTAATGGGCATCCTGATAACGTAAATCCCTCCTTCCATACAGGGATGCATACGGGAGTGCTAATCATTTACAGCAGGGGGCGGGGTGTGGTTCACTATTCAAGGGGTTGGAGGTTGACATTTATAAGAGAATTTGCCTCGCGGGGAAGGGGGGGGGGGGGTGCATGTTTCTGCGATTCACACACAGAAGGGGAACTCTCATTTTCACATGGATTCTAGAAATATGTCTTTGGATAACCTCTGCGAATTAAAGGCTAGTAGTGTCTGATTTATCCTGGCAGAAATAAGGTTCTATAAATATAATGTGGTGATTGTGGTGGAGCAGATACTGAGAGAGGTGCTGTAACACCCAGCAGTGACATGGCTGTGGAGTTTCGTCGGCCAGCGGAAACGGGCCTTTACTATGATGGCTCATGATCTGCCACGCAAGAGTTGTTCTGTGATCGTAGTGCAACGTATTTCAACAACTGTCTTACTAAAGTTAGCAGCAAAATTGCAGGCCTATGGCATCAGAGACTATCATATGGTTATACATAGGTCCATCATTCATGTACCAAGTAATCTGTAATGTCACCAAAAAGGCAAACTAAAACCCCACTTAAGGCTCCATCTAGGTAAGTGATTCTGGTTTGTTTGTTTCATTAACGTCCCAGAGGACTCTGAGGCTATGTAGGGAATAACTCATGGTGCAGCTTTTACCACTGGTTTTACACCACATGGGTGTATCGAGGTGAGAGATCTTTAACCTCCGATACCACGTAGGCATGGTATATGAAGGACTGGGCTTTGATATAGCAGTAAATCTACCATTGCTGGGAATGAAGGAGAAAGGTGGCTGCAGGGAGACTCAAACCCATAACCTTTGGATTACAACTCCAGTGTCTTAAATCCAGGCAAGTGTATGTGATAATAAATTTACATAAATTAACTTTAACAAATCAACAGAAGAATAATCAATCTTTGCTATAATTTTATTGTCTTCCTTCTATACCATACCCTGTTCAAGAAGAAACCACCTGATACACTGTAGCAATAACACGTATTCTGACTTAGTGCCGAGGATAACAAATGTGCAGAATACGTCATGTTGGATGGGGTTTCACGACTCAAGGACACTAGTTCCATGTATGATACACGAGTCTGGCACTCGGCTGGCAGCCCCATCACCAAGCAGTAAAGGCATATCCTACAATTTGCAGTGTATCCACCTGGTATTTTCAAAATGTTGAGTATCCATTCAAACTGGTTCGTTGAAATTCATTCTGATATTAAATGAGCAAAATATAACATTTTGTCCAATTTAGCCTCAATAGGTAAAATAGACCTACTTATATTTAACTGATTAATATAGGATATGAAATGAAAAATGTAACTTTATTCTATTCCTGTAAAACCAAGGACAGTGCTTTTAATGACTTTCGAAACTAAAATGGGTAGTGCTATACATTTACTATATTCTGTGACAATTTGTAGACAATAACATGTGCATTTTTATGTGCAAAGCAACTTTATAGAAATTTTATATATTCTATTACAATTTTCCCACTTTATTTAAATGTCATCATAATTTTGTTCTCTGAATCGAAATTTAGCATTGTAACCCCCACTTTTAAAATTTTCCATGTGTTCTACAACACTTAAAGATCATCATATTCAATTTCCAGGAAATTGACATGGGTTATATTTTCCAAGGTAAATTGTCCGATATGCCTTTAAAGATATGTTAAGAAATAAAAGTCGCCAGTGGAAACTTACAAAACATATAGAGAGAAAACTAAAGGAGTCCCTAGAGGTCACCACTTTTGCGTTTGGGTGGCGCCCTCTATGAGACTGATAAGCGCGTTATAACGGGTACAGCGCTTATTATCGCCCAGCATCACACATGGCGTATTGTGTCGTACGGTTGAGTGACTCCCAGAGTCGCCAGGCTGTGGCTGGGGAAAACATTGTCAAATCGTGATCATTATAAATGAATAAAAAAAATTGAAAATGTGGAATATCAGGCTTGCATCTCTCATAAAAGACTAAATACATCAACAAAATATTTATAGCTGAGAAAGAAACCTAAAAAACCTGAGATGAGCCGAGGACTGGCATCGCTGAGAAAACCTATTTTCAGGTGACATGCCAAAAACGGGGAACCCATGATTAATACGCGGGGAAAGTGACTGAAGTCTGGACATTACCTTTACTCTATTTTGAAGTCTACCTGATGAGTATTTTCTTGACTATTATTGAGTTCAGAACTCTCAATACACGTTGATTTAAATAAGTCTGTGTGCACACACACACATAGAATATTGGAAACAAGTTCACTTCACTGAGGTTTGCGCTTCGACAGATAAGACCTTTGTGGATCTACACGTATGAGGAAATATTTGTTCGCAATGTCTCTGCAGTAACTAGGAATTATCCTCAGCTGATAAATGCTGTAATAATAGAGAGGCTAAAACGATGTATCGTATGACCCGAACCCTTCCCTGAATATTCATTCCCCCTGTGCTTTCTGGGATTATGTTAGTCCAAGAGACAAAATAAAACAAAATATTTTCATGATATATCAAATTATATCCTGCCAAGGCAAAATACAAGTTTTGAAAAGATAATTAATATTTCTTCCAATGCTCCGTATTTTATGAGTAGTACACCCTAAGTTATATATCAAATCCCAAAGATAAAGAGATAATAGTAGATAAGGAATATAGAACGCCATTGGTCATGGATTAAAATGGCGCAGGGCTTGGATACATCAGAGGTTACTTAAAACATATAGGGTCAGCAATCGTGAAGATATATAGGCGGTTTTTTTTAGAACAGAGTATACATGTGTAGGTTTGTGAAACGAGGCGTAGCTGTCACTGTGTCTCTTCCCACCGCTATCGCGACCACGGAATGGAGAGAATGGGTGTTGGAGCGGTGTTGTTTCCCGCGTCCGGTCTGCAAACCCATGTTTACTTCACTCGTGATTGGCTGAGGCGTGCACGTGACCCTCTGGCTCAATTTTCATTAGACGAGCGGGCTGTTGTGCTCGATCGTACTGTCAAGTCGATCGATGCGTTGATTTCGGGGCGCCGTGTGTCATTCCACACGGTTCCTATGGGGATCTAACCAAGTAGAAACCACTGTCGGGAGAAACCAAGTTTCCCAACTCCAGTCTCGACCAGTGACTAGAAGGAGTGCCCTGAGTTTAGTTTTGCATGTGTCAGTGTGGAATCCATGTCCACCCTGGTGTCACTTTTGAACGTCCAGCGTCAAAAGAGTTGTAGCGAGGAGATTGTACCCTCATTTTTCTCTCGTGGTTTCGACTGTTATCCAGTCTCATCAGGCGAAGGTGCGGTAGGTACTCTTCTGTGGTCTTTCTCACGGTAAATCAATTCCGTGAGTGGATTTCGCAGCCCATCCTTGAATTTTTTATTCAAGAGTCGTATAGTTCTCTCCATTCTTCTAGTCCCAGCTATACTGATTTTTTCTATTTTTCTCCCTACATTTTAGACTCAGTTTGGTGTATTTTCTCGTTCCGAAGGAGGTTTTTTAAGTCTCCGCAGTTGGAAAAAATTTAGTATACATGTGTACTTCTATCATTTGAAAGGCATACGGATCGTTTAGCTTACTGTATACACAGCTTGAACACAGTTGGGAGTAGTAAATATAGTGCTCAGGTCAGTAAGACGAAATGAAAAAAAACAGCAACATGATTATTACCTGGCTGTTGTTTGCAGTGAAAAATAAGCAGTGTATCTGTTGACTAGTAAGTTTTATATGGCATACCGTTGCACCCATGCCGGTATTAAAGCTTCATAAGCATTTCATTAGAATTAGATCTAAGAGACAACTCATATACTCTTTTCATTTAGAAAATGATCAGTATAGTTCTCTGCGTGAATGGTTAGTTTGCACCGTAATACAAGGCAAACAATAACTTGCATACAAGATATCAGAGGTTTATCTCACCCCTGGTATTTTTCCCCATAGACTTTACACTAAGAACTCGTATCCAAAGCCCACTCAGTATCTAGAAAAAAATAATTGATGGGGGATTATGTCACAAATATTAGCCAATTAATGATTGTGAGGGGTGAGATAAATTCAGAAACCTATCCAAGTCTACGGTCAGAGCTGGACCCCATCTCGTTTGAATCGCTACGTAATTCACGCGTCTTTTCCTTGTGTATTACTCCGCAATTCAAGCTCAATAGGATACGAGCTCTGACCCTAAACTTTCATAGGTTTCCCTCATACTAAATGGGAGGGAATATTTATAGGCAAAACCGATCCAGGCCCTCTCACCTTTACACCACATGGAGCACTTAAAACAGAATTGATATAACGAGCTCATATGAACAATGATCATTGACATTTCCGTTTCTTATTTAGCCGATTACAATGCTATCACATGAGCCAACTGCATTTTCTGTAAAACGGCAAGGAGATTTTGATCATCTTTTACAGGTAGAAATTCTAGCACCAACTGTAAGGAAACTACTATCAGAACGAATGGCAGAGAAAGCAACATAACATAAATTACAGGCTAAGCATACATTACCAAAAATATATAACTACCAGTGCAATAAAGATAATGTCTAAAATGGAATTTATAGGTGTATATGTATGGTCCCTAATATCTTAAATATTTAGTTTCTTTTGTAAGATGCAGTTCTCCCAAGCTTATATAATAATGCTTATTCCAATATAAACAAATAACCTTTCATACGGGCAATTTACACATGTATAAGAAAATAACATTATTGCCATCGTTTTCATACCGCACATTGAATTCTGAGCGCAACATTGCTACGTTTTTTAACGAAGTGCAATTCACAAGCGGACAACAGGAATTCTCACAACGACGAACTTTTACCCTCATTCTGCATACAGACTAGTTTTCTGGGAAACAGCATTTGACTAGTCACTGTTGTTTGCACATCTACGCGATATACGCATCACAGACACTCAGGAGGCGCGTGGCGCGGAGAGAGACCACACGACCCCAAATACTCTCCCACACATGACACAGGGCACTGTCTTCCCGACCGAGTAACTCAAGTCACTATTATAAAAAATCTCTGTAAATAGCACCAATTTCCCCTAATAATCACCCTTCCCTGGGACAGCGATTTGTTGTGTGACTTATATTTTCCTATGGAGTATATTGGGTTTGATGGCATCCACATCGTCGACTTTCTGCTGCATGACCTTCATCTGACCTTGGTCGACTTTCTGCTGATGCTCAAAGATGAGCATGGCGAGCTGCGACCGGCTGGCGAGGCCTGTGGCTTTACTGGTGAGACAGCGGGAGTAGGACTTCTCATCGGCACTGGGCGTGCATGCGCGTGCAGTGAAGTGGACGAGGAGGGCGGGCTCGACGGCGCGGAACACGTGCAGGTTCTGGTGCTTGAGGAACATGTCATACAGATCTGTCACCTTCAGGCCTGTCTTGCTGTTGACCATCTCCCGACGTGCCGCGGTGTAGTCTGCGATGTAGAAGCTGCCGTGGTCGTAGATGGTGTCGTCAAAGTGCCCTGTGCTGTGACTCACCTCCACTGTGCTCGGGTACGGCTTCTCAGTGTACACCAGGTTGGGTTTGTAGCCCCAGAAACCGATGGGGAAGAAGACCTGCCATCCCAGGATGGTGTTCATCCGTACACGGTTCAGGAAGTCGATGGACAGCTGCATGCCAACCGTACAGAGGAGGAGCAGCGACTCGGGCGGGAACTTCTTGGAGATGGCATCCATGATGGTGAACTGCGTTGGACTGCTGCTCTGTATGGAAGTCCAGGCAATCCGGGCCCCGTTCATGTACTTACTCTCGTAGTAGGAGATCATGGACTTGAGCACGGAGAAGTCATCGTCTTTCCTGTTGTTGTACTTCATCTTGTCATAGATGAAGACAACGAAGAGATTGGCATTGTCTCCCGAGTCGAGACAGGCGCGCGCGTACCAGTCGAGGAAGCTGACCACCCCGTCGCGGATGTTGACGGTGACCGGCAGCACGAGGTTGACGCGCGTGTTCTCCGTCACATACGGCATTGGAACCATCTCCACCTTGCCCAGAGGCCGCAGCAGGTTCACCCGTTTGATGGTCTCTGAGGGGCGGCCTTTCTCGCTCAGACCCAGGTCCAGTTTGTACTCCATGCCACGCGTGGGGTCAAAGCGGCGGAAACCGTTCACAAGACGGCGGAAGGTGAAGATGTCGTTGTACTTGGCGTTGAGGCGCTTCACTGACACCGAGATCACCTCGTCAACGTCTTCCTTGTGCACTCCTACAAACAAATGTAACTGTATTTACTTGCTTGTATTATCAGGTCTTTTGTATAGCATATAGATAAGGATCAAATCTAGATACTTCCAGTTATTGATCGCAACTCTAAATTATGTCAAACGAGATGAAGTGTATATATATTTTTTTTTTCAAGCAAGCATTTTCTTTACTTTTCGTTTACATCGCGGTATCATAGGTGGTCGGTACATAGTTTGTTGCAATTTTCAAGGCAATTCACCAGGAAGATTTAGGTGTACTCAGAAGCGTAAATACAGTGTTCTGCTCCCTTTTTTTTTACGACCAAGAAGGATTTTCTTTATACGTTTCTAGTTAATGTTTCCAACTAAGTTTGTTTTATGAGACACACAGCAAAGTACTTTAGGTTCGAAACAACAATATAGGGCCCTAAGACAAGTCCTCGACAGTATGTTTGCTAAGGAAGCCAGGGGCCCGTTGAATAATCTAGGCTCGTACATGAAGACCCTTTTCTGTACCCAGTACAAGGATTATCGCCAAGACAATATTAGCCGTCCAAAAGCTATCCATAAGTGTTGAATAAAGTTGACCCACATCGTCCCTGAGTCTTCATGTACGAGCCTAGCTTATTAACCGTGCCCCTGGTGTCGCACATGGTCGTGCTAGTGGCGCTCTCTACCTGTGAGGGGGTGCATGTTGGTGAACTCGTCGTCCAGGTACACGTGGGTCGACGTGAAGTAATTCCAGTTGGTCACGTCAAACCGAGACTTGGGTTTAGACGGCGGATCAACACCTGCAAACAAAGCATCCTAGAACTTACAACACAATAAAGATGGGACTTCACTTTAACTGGTGGCATTACTCTTCATAGTGTGTGGAGTGTCGGTAATGTTTGCCTTTCAGTCGAATATATTTTGGGATCAGAAGACTATACAAAACACAATTGTTGTGGATTTCACTGAGAGCAGTTTGGATAAGATTCGTACATCAATGTTTCACAGAAATACAAATGTACTTAGTTGTCATTCAGTTGTACTTTAAAATTCATACTGGGCAGGAATAAGATGGAACTGCATCAAGATCCATAGCCACTGAAATTATGCCATTAGTTTTGGTCGCGGAGTGATCTCACGAGGCAAAACGAGTGAGATTACCCAGCAAACCAAATGAATGGCGTATTTTCAATGGCTATGGATCGAGTGCGGTTCCGCTCTTATCTCACCCCTATCACTAATTCGTTAATATCTGTGACATATTCCCACATTGGGCATTTATTTACAATACTCCATGGGCATTGAGTACGAGTTCACAATGCTAAGTCTATGAGGAAATATAGCATGGATGAAACAAAGTTGGCGATTTCTTTGGCTTTTACTGTTAAAACCTTTTTTCGTTTTCCGAGTTTTCTCGAGAAATGGAGAATTTCCTTGGCTTTAATTGAAATGTTGGGATTGTCTGGAGGATTTGCCTCATCCTGGATGAGAGGAGCGTTGACCCACCTATGGGCCAGGTGAGCGACTGGACGCCCTCCGGGGACAGCGGCGACATGCGCACCATGCCCTCCTTCACCAGCTCCAGCTTCTCCCGAGTCGCGTTCATCTCCAACTCGCAGAAGTATCTGTTTAAACACACACACGGCTGTAGACGTCACGGATCTCTATACGAGGACCAGGCAGTGTATAGACGTACAAAGCGAGCTTTACCATTGGCAGCTTCGTGAATCACATGGTAGTATGTCTAACAACATTCAGCTCACATCATTTACATACACGTAGCGAAATGATTTCAATACCAGCGTTAGTCGTACATGTAACTATTGCACAAGTCCCAAGCTTCATTAGATACCCTGCACATGCCGACTACAGAGACAATAATCGATGGGTTTGTAGGCAGGTGGCCATGAACCATGAGGGCTTGACGTCAACTCGAGTGGTTTACAGACCCGCCTGTCCACAAAACCATCGTTTATTTTATCTATTATCCAATTTCTCCATTGGATTAAACTCAGCAATTGTCACATGAAAGGTTTTATCAATCGCGACAATTTTTTTGGCGCTTCACACTGTCCCTCATACCTGTTTTATTTCTATGTCCAACATAAAATACACAATGTGATAAAAACGCCATGTATCTAATATGAATCTATCTGTAAGTATGCTGGTCGACCACCTATTTGACCCTGTATAAATATTCTACCATGAAATGTACCAAATGTATGAAGAACTGGAAACACATTGAGAAAAAAAGAAAAAAAAAGATTGTCAACACATTGAAACCAGCCTTTGTAAGTCGAGTTACACAGTACAAATAAATGATTACAAAAACCATCTGCTGGGTTCAGATTCCAGCCGATTGTTACGTAACTCGGTCTGGGGTGTGGCGCGCGGTCTCACGTCTCTCTCTCACACTGTATCCATTACCACCAGGAAGTGCCCACGTGATTGGGGCTGGAATCCGGTTACCTTACTCCAGACAACTCAGTTACACAGCCAGGCATGTCAGGCGGGGTTTTCATGTGGAATTTACTGCCTCAGAGAGACTGAGACAACATGGAAAACACATCGTTATTGGACATGGAATGGGGCTGAGGTATGTGGGGAGGTTTTAACCACTGTTTATTGGTGTGAATCAGGCCCAATTCATTCTTTGTTTTAGACATAAAAAATGTCTAGAAAGGATTTCCTTGGAAAAGAGGAGAACTGCCTTCCTGCATAGCCTAAACACCGCTTACATACACAATATTACCATGATTTTGATCTGCGTGGCCGTATTCTCCGCGTACCTGACGAGTATTGCGTAGTGCGAACTACGATCGGAATACGACCACGCAAATCAAAATCATGGTAATGTTCTATTCATGTCTTTCGACTAATTCTTAAAAAAAAAATCATATACATATATATTCACCGCGATGTATGTGACGTTTTGGGATGATTCAAAGCCAAAAAGCCGTATTCTACTGAGTATAATATGGCTTTCCACATTCTAATTTGCAGCGATCTGTAGACTACATAGAAAGTAGTGAGACTCCGTATTAGGTGGGTAACATATCAATCTCTATCACTGTAACTATCATGATCCCTTTTTCACTAACCATCGTTTACATTAAACCAGCATCAGTATTCTCACACACTTAACCTCTGTTACTGAAATCCTCATGTATTTTCAATATTTACATTTCATGACATACATACTAATATTAGATTTATATCAAGATTCAGGTTTGAAAATAGTTTTCTGAGATACTTCCTGATGACATCTGATAGCCGTACAGTGCGCCTGTGTGTTACAGACCCATGTGACCCGCTGGAACGTGACTAAACCCCTGACGGTCCGCGGAGTGCAGAAGGCGCCAGGGCCACCATCCAGGGGCCTGTCGAGCAACTTTTGCCTACGAGAGTACGGGTTATATAGGGACCTTTTATGAGGGTTATCTTTTAATGATATTTAAATTTGTTCCCTATGACAGTTCTAGCCGACAGAAGGTTGTCCTAAACGGTTGAATAAAGGCGGGCATCCACCAACCACGACAAGGCTACAACAATGGCATTCCGACAAGGTCCACGACAAGCCTATGATTGGAAGACTTGTCGTAGCCTTGTCGTGGTTGGTGGACTCAAGTTCCCGACAAGAGTCTACGATAAGGCCACGACAGGCTGCGACGGGGAAGCTTGTCGGGAGCCTTCCGACAAGGTTACGACAAAATCGAACATGTTCGATTTTTCCTACGACTGGACCTTTGTCGTGGAGTGTCATGGCGTGTCAGGAGCGTGTCGCAGAGGTCTACGATCGTTAATTTTGGTGGAGCGTGCACTTCGCGACACCGCTGTCGTAAAGCCCCCCTTCTTGCGACAAGGCTGTGACAAGCACCGATTGGAACTTTCTTGTCGGCGCTTGTCATAGACCTGTCGTGGTTGGTGGACGCCACCCTTAAAGCTACTCCACATAGTCTCTGGGTGTCATTGGCGTACAGGAAAGTGTCTTCATGTATGAGTGTAAATTATTCAACAGGCCCCAGGTTCATGAGGTGAGAACGAGAAAGCCGATAATCGTATATAAAACAAAGAGTTGCCTGGTCGATGAGCCTTACCTGTGCATTTTGTACATGCTGACGTCGGAGGTGACCGTCTGCACGGTCAGGGCATCGTTGAACTCGCCCTTCCATCGCGCGCTTTCTTGCGCCAAATCGAAATCAAACTTCTCAATGGAGTACGATGTGAAATTTGCAGTCTGAAATTGACAGAAAATCAAAACCACTTCAACAATTTACTTTCGGTTAAAAACATGTATTTAGATCAACGTCCATCACAGTAATGGTATGTGAAGTTCTGGTACCAGGTTAATGTATCAGTTAGTACAACGGACGATGGCAGTCTCTCCAGCACGTTTCATTACTAGATGATCGACATTTAATTAGTCTAATGTATAGGCAATTAAACAATTTACCAGGGATGGCAGTTGGAGCCAAGGAAAAAACTGCCTCAGAGAGACATGGAAAACACATCAATTTTTTTTTCTATGTTACCGGATTAGTGACACAAATTTAAATGTTACTGGATTAGTGACACAAAGTCCCTGGCCCCAGGGATTGTCAACATCCCCAGGGACCACATACCCCCCATCCTGGCAGATAATAATCTACTCTTTTCCTCTGCTGTGCTAAACTCCCTTTCTGTAAACTGTGCATTCTTAAATTAAGTCTGGGCCTACATAAAGTGTGTCAATGTCATACAGCCTGACTATAAACATGCCTGAAGATTCTGATCAGATGAAAACTTGAATCCCCACCCCTCCTCTGTCAAATGTGACAGTGTCCATAACCAAATATCTGCTTGGTTATACACCCATTCACTTACTAAAAAACGTGACAGTGTGATGTCACTGTCGTGAAGGGTGGTTGTTAAGCTGCATTGGTCTTATAACAATGTATCCCGGGAGATCGCATAGCAGCGGTTTGGTTCTGACATGTAGATGTCATTTTCAAGGTAGGAACGGTTGTGATTAGAATGGTTCCGTCTCAAGTTCTCAACTGGAAAACACATCAATGTTGGCCATTGGATGCGGTTGAGGGTATGTGGGGAGGTTCAAACTATAGTTTTATTGCCGTGAAATTTTCGTCTATTTTACAGGACTTTTATTTGGGTTAAAAAAGACATAGTGGGAGGTTTATCTGAACTGGGCGAGGCCGTTCTACCGCTCGCACCCAGAACTCTGAATGACCTCAATGAGGCACAATTTATATAATATGAAAAAATATAGATATAACCAAAAAAAAAAAAAAAAAATCTTACAAGAAAAAAAGGTTATAAGCTGGAAAAGGGTAACAAAGATTCACATGGAAAAGTGGTAAACTGCCATCCCTGATCTTCTGCCACAACACTATGGGCTGCAGCCCGTGTCTGACTGGGACCGTGCGGGCGGCTGAGGGCGGTACGTACGGGGATCCTCGGCATGCACGGCAGGCCCGTCGCGTGGTAGAAACACTTGCCCACGTTGTCGGCGGCGTTGTTGGACGACGCGCTCTTGATGCACCACGACAGGTTGTCGACGACGGCGCTCATCGCGTTCTGTAAACAATCAGCAGTCAGTGACCAGTTACAACACACCACCTGCTCAGCAGCAGTCAGTGACCAGTTACAACACACCACCTGCTCAGCAGCAGTCAGTGACCAGTTACAACACACCACCTGCTCAGCAGCAGTCAGTGACCAGTTACAACACACCACCTGCTCAGCAGCAGTCAGTGACCAGTTACAACACACCACCTGCTCAGCAGCAGTCAGTGACCAGTTACAACACACCACCTGCTCAGCAGCAGTCAGTGACCAGTTACAACACACCACCTGCTCAGCAGCAGTCAGTGACCAGTTACAACACACCACCTGCTCAGCAGCAGTCAGTGACCAGTTACAACACACCACCTGCTCAGCAGCAGTCAGTGACCAGTTACAACACACCACCTGCTCAGCAGCAGTCAGTGACCAGTTACAACACACCACCTGCTCAGCAGCAGTCAGTCAACAGTTACAACACACCACCTGCTCAGCAGCAGTCAGTGACCAGTTACAACACACCACCTGCTCAGCAGCAGTCAGTGACCAGTTACAACACACCACCTGCTCAGCAGCAGTCAGTGACCACTTACAACACACCACCTGCTCAGCAGCAGTCAGTGACCAGTTACAACACACCACCTGCTCAGCAGCAGTCAGTGACCAGTTACAACACACCACCTGCTCAGCAGCAGTCAGTCAACAGTTACAACACACCACCTGCTCAGCAGCAGTCAGTGACCAGTTACAACACACCACCTGCTCAGCAGCAGTCAGTGACCAGTTACAACACACCACCTGCTCAGCAGCAGTCAGTGACCACTTACAACACACCACCTGCTCAGCAGCAGTCAGTGACCAGTTACAACACACCACCTGCTCAGCAGCAGTCAGTGACCAGTTACAACACACCACCTGCTCAGCAGCAGTCAGTGACCAGTTACAACACACCACCTGCTCAGCAGCAGTCAGTGACCAGTTACAACACACCACCTGCTCAGCAGCAGTCAGTGACCACTTACAACACACCACCTGCTCAGCAGCAGTCAGTGACCAGTTACAACACACCACCTGCTCAGCAGCAGTCAGTGACCAGTTACAACACACCACCTGCTCAGCAGCAGTCAGTCAACAGTTACAACACACCACCTGCTCAGCAGCAGTCAGTGACCAGTTACAACACACCACCTGCTCAGCAGCAGTCAGTGACCAGTTACAACACACCACCTGCTCAGCAGCAGTCAGTGACCACTTACAACACACCACCTGCTCAGCAGCAGTCAGTGACCAGTTACAACACACCACCTGCTCTCAACGGCTGCCTGAAAGCTGAATTACTCAGTGAACTTACGGTAATATTGCCATGAGGAGTCCAGGGTCATTTCAAATACAGCGCACCAAGTTACCTCAAAGCAGTCGATCATATTTCTTAAAACGAAACTATTAAAGTCTGTTGACATCTTTGGTTTGTCTGACACCCATTCATGTCTTTTTGATTGGGTTTAATCGGGTTTAATAGCTACTATATCCATTATACACCTATGTACATTGTTCTTATACTTACTGACCTCTACTCCCTATATCATGAAAAGCATGTACGGCACACTGGGCCGTACCCTGTAACATTAACTAGCTCTAGAATTAGACATTGAGTGGCGATTAAAGGTAAATTATGAATTCAAAATATTTCAAGGTGTACAATAAAGGGAAAACAGACCAGGCATTTACTCTCAGAAATATGCCCCACCCGCCTAACAGCATCGGGGCAAATATTTGCCGATCCTTGAGTTCGTAATATTTCCCAGATATTTATCTTTTTAAATGGACAAACATGTTTTGCATTATGCTTCTTGGAAGAAAAAGATGATTCTTTTGACCTTAGTGCCAGACTCTGAACATCCCAAAATCAGAGATTATTTTTTTCAACTTTTTTTAATCAAGGCTGCATCGGCTTTGTATAGAGCTATTCTCGCCACGTCGTAAAATCATAGATTTAATTTTTCGGACTCTCCGTATCTCTGATCTTCAAAATCAGACATTAAGAAACCATAAATATTTTTTAAATACTATTCTGTAGGAAAGCAACTTAAGTACATGTAGAACCGTGGTGTTACAGTGTAGGTTGACGGGGCGTAGCTTGTTTCACCAGCTTGTACAACCGTGGTGTTAGTAAAAAATAAATCCAATATAGAAAATTAAAAAAAAATCATACTGAAACATTGAACAGTGGCGTGCCATGGTGTCCCCCACAAGCTGACCTCCTCACTCGCCGAGCTCGTAAGGACGTGGCCACGTCTCACATTTAACCTAAATACGTGGCTTGGCGTGACGCCGGGTGCGCAGGCGTGTCCGGGACCCGCCCGCATGGCGCCCGCCATCATCACGCCGACAGTACCGGCACCAGGCGGCGCCACGTCTCCCCCCCCCCCCCCCCCGTCTGAGACCGCACGGTGACCCGTGAATCCTAGTTACTGCAGAACTCGACCCGACACGAGCTCGACCCGTTTTAGATACTCATATGTAAGACAGTTCCATATTTCATATAGAAGGAACCAGCAGGTTTGAAAAATTAATCCAATTATTTTCAGGGTTAAGGTTAGGGCGAGGGTTAGGGATAGGCTAAAGGGTTGGTTCTACCAACATGATGGATCTGCCGTGGTATATCTTGTTATATCTTACATTGATGCGATGTATCATACTTCCTTTGTGGTGAAACGTAGTGCGCAATGTTGGTTGTCTATTTTGGTGCTCCACCGCCACGACACCTCAAGACACATTGCGGCAAACACACGTGCGATTATTTAAAACCTAGCAAGATTTAGCAAGACAACCAAATCGGGACTAATCTCGTTATATCTTGTGTGTTTGTGGAATCACCACTTTAGGCATAAGGATAGGGTAAAGGGTAGGGTTCTCTTCCCCAGAGAAGACCAAATTTGAAGCCAAGATCACATACTATACAACTAAATAAAGTATTTATCCACAGTTATAATGAGATAGAGATTGAGTTGGGAAGATCTTTAACGGGTCAAGCTCCCAAGCATTCATACAATCAAAGCTCAGCGCGTGGGTTAACGCCAATGAAAACACAGGACATGAGAAGGAGCCTCCCACGGAATAATACTGTGTTTTCAGTATAAACTACATCACACCTAATATCCGCCTATTCAGTCACCATTTCCCACAACGCCTTCACCATTGTCAATCTCTGTGCTTATAGTGTACGCGTTTATCTTGAATTAATAAGTACATCAATTCCATCATTAAGCAGGCCCCTATACATTGAGAAGTGATTAATTCGCTGAGTTATGGACTGTGCATAATCTGGATTAATTTGCCACAGTGATTCATATTTAAAAATAAATAAATCTAAATAATGTGTTATTTTGTAATAAGGTATCTAGGTATTTTGTAACTTATATTTGTCCCGGGCTGTAGGGTCGTGTTTGTATTTGGACGCTACACTTCATTGCCAGCACGCTATGTTGTTTGGGGGGTGACTGAAGTTTGTTTGTGGTTTAATGTCCCAAGGGACCCAGAGGGTATATAATAATTTAAGCTTTTCACTTTCGTAGACATACTTCATCAGTCAGTTCTTTTCAAACATTTTATAAACAATCAAAGAGATTTGTCAAAATAAATACTGTCTTGTAGCTAACAAGGTGGCAGTGACTCGATCAGGTTTTTACATGCCGTTTTGATTGTCACAAAGACATAAACATAGTATAAAATCAAAGCCAAGTGGCCAAGGCGACCATCACGCTATCTCCAGAAAATGAAGCATAGTGTCCAATTCATGACGCGTGGTGTCTCAAGCGTGCTGGCCATGATGCTTTGTGTTGTGGATTTGCCCCAACTGTTCTCCGATCTGGCCTGGAAGTAGGTGATACTACAAACCCCCTTCTAGCCACTGCGGTGGCCACTTTGGAGAAGCACCTACGCAGTGCAAAGCCTATGGTACCGTTCGCACGTTCATTTATGGTATTATTTAATATGTGAGGATGTTCTAAGTACTTCTGAATCATTTCTACTAACAAAATTTAACTTCCCTGGCTATTTCAGATGAAATTATTATGTGGTAGCCACAGTTTAGAGTAAAAATATGATGTCAACAAATCGTCAAAACAATCAATATCCTTCGAGTTGGCACGTTTATATTATGTCTGAATAATGAAAACAATCCTATTTCAACTATTACTTGTACAGAATGCATAGAAGAAAGTCGATTAGTATAGTTTTTTTTACCAATTTATACTCTGACAGCACTTTGTATTCACCAGCAATATGGCGGATTGATCCGTTGTCAGGCGAATTTGCATAATTTGGAGGATATTTTGAACCGGAAGTGTCCAGCCAGATCAGAGAATGTTATCGAAGGCTGAGAATGGCATCCCTCAAGGCGTCCACGTTTTTGCGCTGACAGCAGGCTCAAATGGTAAAAGGCTCAAGGCGTCCAATTCCCGCCTTGAGCCTACCCCGTGGACGCCTTGAGCCTACCCCAGTTTAGTTCCGATTGGCGGGTTAGGGTTAGAAAAGGGTTCGGTGAGGGTTAGGGTTGAGTATAAATGACTATAAACCAGCATAAGTGCACTTTTCAAAGTTTTTACATCTAGAGGCTCCAGGCAACCAAAACGGGATAGGCTCAAGGCGTCCACAGGGTAGGCTCAAGGCGTCCACAGAAAGGCTCAAGGCATCCAGGGCTCAAATTGTCCCGGGTTCAAGGTGTCCATGAACTAGGGATGGGCGAGCAAAAAAATATTTTTAAAAACAAGAAGGGAATTATACATTTTCTGAAAGCTCAATACGAATGCAATTCTGTAGTCATTTCTTATCCGACCCCTAATAAAAAACGCCATAGGCTTAACATGGGATTTGTTTATGTCACGGGTAGTGACATAAAAGTGTTGTTTATGCCATTACTTTCTGATACTGAAAAAATATGGAAACGGGGTAGGATAAAATCTAGACGCCACTCGTTTGAGTTTGAGCTTATTCATGCCACTCATTTTGTTGGCTCCGTAATGTCACTCGTCTTTGACTCGTGAAATTATGAAGCCAACAAAATGAGTGGCATAAATAAACTCAGACTCAAACTCGTGACGTCTCTTGATATTCTCTATCCTGAGATACTGACTTTTTACAATTTATGATGAACCCTTGCTACATCTTACCAAGTTTTGAATAATCTCATACATATTTTTGTGATGCATCTTGAGGTGTCGTAGTGGTGGAGCACCAAAATATAGATACAACATTGTGAAAAAGTAGACATATCATCACATGCGATGTATCTCGACAAAGGAGGTATGACATATCGCAACAAGGTATACCATGGCAAATCCATCATGTTGGTGGAAGCAGCCCTTTATACAGCACCCCTAGCCTAGCCCTAGGTGGGTAGTATTTCAAGTTTGGATATAGGTATACAATATAATAATCAAACTGATAAGCCTCTCGTTGAATAAAGGGAAATATATGACAAATGCTTTCCCTCTAGGTTCTATGTATACATTGGATATGCAACAGGTGAAATATCATTCCTATTTTAAGAGACTGAAGTGAAGAAGTAGGAGGACAAGCTAAAACTTTTATCAACCCCCACCTTTTCAAACACTTAAAGAGAGCAATATCATTTATATGCACCACAACAGCAAAATATATCTTACCCGTGATAAAACGATGCCTGCAGAAAGATCACATCGGTTGGGATCATCTGCCATTGGTTTACCCATGTGCAGGTCCATGCTAACGCTCACTTTTGTGAGGATCTCAAAAAGTCGTTCTCCCCTCACATACGTGGAATCGGGCATGAACATGTACCAGTCATATGCATTCAGGTAGTGGTCCCCGATATACTTGAGCATATGGAATGGTTTCAAATTAGGCTTCTCGTCAGTGAAGCTAACAACTGACATCATTCCCGGTAAAGTTGGACCTCGGTTATCCATGAAGAAAACCACTTTAGGAACATAATGTGTGAGCGTTCTGTTCAGCGCTACGCCTAAATTATCTATCGTATCCCGGGAGGTCAAAACTCCAATGAAAAGCTTTTCTTTTACCCCTAACTCCGTAGAAGCATAACGAGGCCTGATTATATTCCTCTCAACGTGAGTTTTTGGCAACTTAGAGAAGTCGATCTTCTTGATTCGCGGTTCGTATATGTCATTATTCCCGTAGTCAAACTTATCGTCTACAACAGCGTTGGTCCGACGACTAGCTCGACTCTTCTCCTCGAGTTTTTCGATCTTTTTCGCTCTCTCGATACTTTCCAGCGCACAGGTTTCCTCATCAGAGAATGGTGCAAAAACCAGGCTTATTGTAATCCCCAGGCATATGCCAATTAATACTGGCATGATGGGCCTGACATATAATGCCACTTTTCGGAAAATCATGATGTTGTTTTAGGCACTCTCTGTCTTTAGGAGTGCGATGTTGACGGGGCGGCCATACTTGTTACGTGGGGGATTGTCTGCAGCCGAATGAAATACGAAATATCCGCCTAGCGACTGACCGAGGAACCAGCGTACTGAATGAGAGGAACCTGCAGTTTAGTAATTAATCACTATACGAACGTATCATAGACACAAACGTTGACACAAACTGCATCGATCGAACAACCTTCCGGGAAACTAGACTTCATTATGTCCAAATGTTACCAGAGTTCTTAAACTACGGTTCTGATCTTTTAAGAAGTACCACAGAACAGCGGCGCCACTTCGTGAGAACTAATGGAACCACTGTACGCTGGTTCTCCGGTCATCCGCTAGAGATACTCGGCAGAATGAGTCTTGCACCACAGAGTAGAGTGGAGATATCTATTTTACTCTGTGCTTGCACTTCGTTAGCCATGGGCGGGTTAAAGCCATCCTACAATTCACGGTGGCGCCATCGGGTGATTCTTAAATAATGTTAATTATCAGTCAAAGCTGGTTTCTAGGGATTCATTCTAATTCTAAATTAACACATTTAACTTGTACCATAGCCATAGGTTATCACAAACCAACAACTCCTGGATTATAATTATGTATTTTTATTTCTTGGTTATTCAATACATGAATAATTATGACACGTTCCGGAACTGGGTTACCCTTTATCAGGTGTGTAGTATTCACTATTTGTTGTACTAAGGTCATCATGGTAAATAAATTGAACGTTTTGCACTACGTGCTTGTCCGAAATTACGTAGGTATTTCGTGGTTGACATGAGTATGGTTCAGTAACTTAAAGAAATGAAGTTAGTAGATATGTTGAGCATCTGAAGTGGTATAGAGGTACACACAGCAAAGGTGTTCTTTATAAGGAATGGTCTGATCATGTGATGTTCTAACATTGAAAAAGAGGAGTATACCTCTGTGCTGTCTGCACTGAGTGGTAGTGAGTAAGAAGTTAAGACCCAGATGAGGTATAGGTGAGCGTGGTCCGCTGCTCTACTGGAACGGACCAGTACAAAGACACCGGAGGCCTCAGTCTATCTGGAGCGAGGTCGCCTTGCGGTATATGAAATCATGTGAAACTTTGTTGACTCACATTGACAGGGGAACTTCCAGACATGCCAAGTCTTAGATGACACCAGTTTGGCTATAGTCGTGAGGGAAGCGAAGGAAGACAGAAGGGCAGCACTGAGGCTCTTAAAAGAACATTATCATGGTTCTGGTAAACCGAGAATTCTTTCTCTTTATTCATTGTTGACATCGTTAAAAATGGCAGATTGCGAGTCAACCACTGAGTATTTTTTGAGGGCAGAGAAAGCCTGGACAGTGCTCAAAGAACCGGGTGAAACATTAAGTGATAGTCTAATTATAGCGATGTTGTTACATGGTCTTCCTGAATCATTCAAACCGTTTGAGGTGTATGTAACTCAAAGAGAGAAAAACTATACAGTCAGTGAATTTAAGAAAGAATTGAAAGACTTTCAAGACAATTCACATCCTACCACGAGTAGTTCAGTGTTGAAGGTTAGTGAGTCTGACAGGAAGAACTGTGATATTATATGTTTCTCTTGTAAATGCAAAGGCCACAAGGCAGCTGAATGTAATAAAAAGAAAGCTAGGTGGTGTAATTTTTGTAAAAACAAATCTCATGATACAGATTATTGTAAAAAGAAACCACATACAAATTGTGATGACCATGGGAAAAATAGTGTTTCACATGTTGAAAACTTTGTATTTAAAGTTTGGACTGATATCATGTTGAATAGTGATACTGTGTGTGATAACATCTACACCATGGTAGATTGTGGAGCAACAGCTCATATTGTTACTGACAAAACAAACTTCACTTCCATGGACCCATCATTTGACCCACAGAACCACATCATAGAATTGGCTAATGGTTCTAGGACCACCGGGATTGTCAAGGGTAGAGGACGAGCCTCTATCGACATCAGTGATGTAAATGGTGCTGTAAACCTAGTGTGTCTGGATGATGCACTGTATATTCCTTCTTACCCCAAAGACATATTTTCTGTTCAAGCGGCCACATCTAAAGGTGCTATGCTGAATTTTTCAAATGACTCTGCTGAGCTTATTGCAAATGATGGTACGACTTTTCCAATCCAGAAGGAGGGACGTCTTTACTATCTATGTTCAATGAAGAACTAACATGCACGATCAGAAATGTAGCATAAAACCATGGGTCACTGCAATGCAGAAGATTTATTGAAACTGCAAAATGTTGTTGATAACATGAAAATAGAGGGAAGTAAGAACTTTGAGTGTGACACATGTGTTTTGGGAAAAATGCCAAAATCTCAAAACAGAAAGCCTGATAAAAAGGCAAGTAAGCCTCTAGAACTGGTACATAGTGATCTAAATGGCCTGATCGAGCCATTATCTAGAGGTGGGTATAGATATGTCATGAATTTTGTTGATGATTTCTGAGGTTGCTCATATGTGTACTTTATCCAAACAAAATCTGATACTTGTAAGGCAATTCAATAATTCCTTGCTGATGTAGCTCCATATGGGGATGTCAAGTGTATTAGGACTGACAACGGTACTGAATATGTAAACAAAGAAGCAAAAGAACTATTTCTAAAGCATAAGATAAGACATGAAAAATCTGCCCCCTACTCACCACATCAAAATGGCACAGTAGAAAGACACTGGCGAACCTTATTTGACACTTGACAGGTGTTTGATTATTGAGTCAAGTGTGGATAAGACTTTTTGGCATTATGCGGTTTTGGCAGCCAACTACAGTAGAAATAGGTGTTACAATGACAGGTTGAAAGTCACACATGTCGAAACATTTTGTGGTAAAAGTCCGAATCTTGCAAAACTTCACATCTTTGGTTCTGAGTGTTTTGTATATGTCAAAAACAAAAAGAAGCTTGACCCACATAGCCAAAAGGGAATTTTCATGGGTTACGATAAAGAGAGCCCAGCCTACCTTGTATACTTTCTAACTCAATATGTTGTGAAGCCAGTCAGATGTGTGATATTCACAGACAAATTTGTTAATGATAGTGAAAAATCAAAAGAAATGTGCAATGACTATGATGAGGTAATGCTCCCCAAAAGAAAAGTGTTTGGTGAAAATCAAAAGGTGAGGCACCTGAGGGAAATGATGAACATGTTATAAATAATGATGCTAAAAACCAGGTACCAATTGAAGATGACAACGATAAGGTTGCAGATGATGAAAATGTAAACAATGATGATCATGTAAATGATGAAAAGAGGCATTCAGGTAGAGTCAAGATGAAACCCAAATATTTAAGTGATTATGTTTTGGAAAATGAAAGTGGTGATGACAACAGTGATCATGATGAGTTAAATATGTTCCCTATTGATTGGGAGAAACTGGAATACTCTCTTGAATAATTTTCTTCTTGAGATGGGGTTCACTCAAAGTAAGACTGATCCATGTATGAACTGGCAGGGGGAGATCTGCTCAGTCCACATTGGAATGATAAGGGATCCTTGATGGTGTTTTCACAGTTTTATATATCCAAGCATCCACAGTAAGTATTACACAGCACAGAAGATATAACAGCTACAATATCCAGTTGTAGTGAGAGTCAAAGTGAGTGGTCAGTTCTCAGAGTAGTATAGCTCCTGGTAGCTCAGAGTGGTATGAGTTCAAGGTGTTGACTGAGCTGACTGTTACAGAGCTCACTGTCTTTTATTCAGAAGCCAGGTCATTAGCTGAGCTCACACTTACACGTCCTTGTGGCGTCATGCTCGTGGCAAGCCGGATGCCCGCACCATTTTATGACCCCATAACGCGAGGGGCTTTTCCCACGCGAAGGTGGTGCTCAGTACAGTTCTATAATGCCTCATGCCTGCGTCACTGGGGTTTTCCAATGACAGTACCCATGACTGGCCTCTACACAACATTTCTCGGAAGGGATGATTCCTATTTACTCTGACCAACTCACAACTTTATCCATAAAACTACAATAAAAGTGTGTTAGTAATCTCAGTCACTTTGCAAACAGCAATTTGTCTTGTGATGCGATACTGCACCAGGATGTGCTGACAATATGAAGTAACACTACCATATAAGTTTATATAGAAGAATACAATGGATTTCTACTACATCTGTAATTCACTACTAAGAGTACACAGTCATATATAAGAGAATATTATATGGTTTTATATAAATGTGAAGACATGAAATCTCTAATACATTTCTATCATATCTATTTCTGCAAATAACACTATAACAACTTTCCTCTCTACCGAAGAAAGTTTGTCCTCAAACTTTTAAAAGTGTTACATAGTACAATATCCACACAATATCAAGGATACATTTCATCATAGTTGTAAAAGTTTAGATTATGCAAGATTGATATTCAAGTTACACAATGTCTAATGAGCTGTACTGCCCAGCTACTAGCACAACAAATTTTAATGAGACCTAGTATGGTCTCTATCCAGGCTACAGCATTAAAGTGAAGTGTGCACAAGTGTACATCAAGTCAGAAGTGTACCAGTATGGAAGTACATCAAGTATCATTAGAGTACAGTAATATATTTCAATCATTGATATCATCATTAGCACACTTATACAAGTATAATATTATGTCGACATGTTCAATATGCGCATTCAGAAGTAAATGTTGTACAACCATTACCACGCAAGGCTAGGCAAATCTGCCTATCAAGAACCATTAAAGTTTGTTATGGCCAGTATTTCAATTAGTTCATTAGCAAGCGGTCTCTTATTATTTGGTCTCTCATCATCTTACAATTAGGTCTCTAGGGTCATCTCAGTTGCATCCTCAGACTCTATGCCAAACTGAAAGGCATAGCCAAAGTGGCTGAGGTAAAGAAATGCACAGCAATCTGTGCGCAAGATCCTCCTTATAAGGATGGCAGTGAGAAAGTTCAGTCTCACCTTCGATGTTGGCGATAGGGAGTGGTTTGTCAATGTGTTGACCATGACAAAGCCATGCCAATTCACATTCAGAGTGGGGAACAGGTATCCCGAAACTTGAAAACCAGACACATATTCTGAAGCTCTAAATGTCCAATGCTTGGGGCATAATGGAAGTGTCGCCACTGGAATGGAGACACAAGTTGATCCATTGGTCAGTTCAATCTGTAGTATTGTAACATTGCCACGCAAAGAATATCGTTTGCTAACCCACGACATCAACATCGCAAATGTAGCCAAGACTACAAGTGCCATCGTCAGATACTCATGAACATAATAAGCAATGTCGGTGGGGTGCTCATCCGCTGGTGTAGGGGGATGAACAGTGGCATACACAAGTGTCTCTTCAGCTTGAATAGTTCTAATGTTTTGCAATAACAACAGGGAAGCACCCAAGATTCGCAAACGAATCAAGGTATATGCATTGATTGCAAGTCCCAAAACACAAAGTCCAAAAGTTGTGTAGAGGAAAGCATCTGACATAAATGTCGAAAAGAATCCTTGTGACCTTATGAAGTCACTCTCCAGTAGAGGTTCAGCCAAATTTTGAAATATTTTTGAATTATTTTTGGTAGCTTCAACAACCTTTCTCAGGCTAAGATGTTCCTTATGATCAACTGCCATAAGGTCATGAAACCTATGCTTATAGATTTCAAATCCAGGAATTTTGACTTGAAGGGGTGCTGAAAAGTCAGTATCTCCAGTTATATTTGAAAGAGTTTTTGGATTGAAAAACTGTTGCAACAAAGCTAAATTGACAGGATAGATCTTTTTAACTGAATCAGTGTTTGTACAGCCAGTCAAACGAGGTGGAATAAAGAAAGATTTAGTCACAATAGAACATAGGCATGGGACATTCATTACACATTGTGTGCATCCACTCATAACCTTTTGATATGATGGACAATTTATACTGAATTCCCTAATATTGGTTATCAACAACTTCTCTGCATCCAATGGTTGGATAGAGGGTTTAATTGCACCCTGAATAATTTTGAAATTACACAAGTCTCTGACAAGTTTATCTTCCTGAAGGAATAAGGCTAAAATGCATGATTTTTCAGTAACTGCTACTTGAGTAAAAAGTGTAGCACAATGTTTCTGACTACGACCCTGACAGTGGGATATTTGGTCACTGGACAGTTCCAAAAAGTGGTTCCTATCCCTTGAGATTGCAAAGTAAGGAGTCAAATTTAGAAGTTGTGTACCATCCTCTGAAGAAGAATTGATTGGGACTGGTACAGAATTTACCTTATAAACCTCAAATGCTGATGCAGAAGTTGGGATTAGAGGAAAATGGAGAGAGACATATATGTCGTTGATATGTCTGGTAACAATAATGTCAGTAGACTGGTATACCTGTATCAAATCTGTATATAGCAATCTAAACATTGGATATCTGATAGACAAAGTCTTGCTAATATTCAAAAGAGTGTCTTCCATAATTGTGGGGGTAACCAACAATGGCGATAGTTTGCCTTGAATCAAATCTTTGATACCCAAGCGCAATTCCTCAATACTGTGTTCAAGGTCTGCTGACAACTGAATCTGTTCAGTCAAATGGTGAATAATTAATCCGACAGAAATTGCCAAACTTCCCATATCTGCAGTAATATTAGCTGCAAAGTTACTTATCATTTGGTAATTTTCTCTTATTGCCTCAACAGCATTACCAAATCGTCTATCTGTTGCATGCATGAATGAGGCGAAACTCTCAGACTGGTCATGAAAGACCTTACGCAACTGATTTGTATTTGATTTCATAATTTTGACATGTCTGGCTACCTGATTTACCTGTTTTTCTGTAGCTGTCCCTATTAGCCAATTACTAAAATCTCCCAAAAATGGTAGGAGTGCACGTCTATCCCTATCGTCAGGAATGGGCATATCAGGAATTAACCTGTTAATTTCTTTTACAGCTACATTCAAATCCTGTATAGCCCTATCCCTAAGTTCCTCTATTCTGGTCATTGTTCTCATTAGTATCGTACGCTGTTGGGGCCTCTCACCGACAATTGTGCTATGCTCATCCGGCAAAGCTATTCTGTAGGTGTGTGTCCAATAATCGTTTGATGGAGTTATGTCAAATGTATGATGGAAGTATACACCATAATTAGGTCTTGCTACTATGTCACTTCCGAGTGCACCATAAACCAACAAGTAAGCCTGTAGTATGTGCCACCAGAAAGACAAAACACCTGTGTTTGGGCGTCGGAGTGGCCTGACAGTTTTCTTCCCACTTGGCATTTCACCGGTGCCTGCCAAGAGAAAGGAAACAGCCCTAAGTCATGTGTGGTCTGACCATTGTGACCCTGCAATTAACAAATATTATGATTTGGTTGCGCAGCCTAAATGTAAATTTCATAGCAATGGGAAACATGTATCAGTCCACAACACTTTATAAACACACAGCACCAGATGCCGTCACTTCATGTCTGAGCATATGGATGTTCATTGATTTTGGCTAGCCTATATTCATTACACAATATAACAGTAGAGGTATGTCCCAAATTTGTTTTCAAACAGGCCTGTTAAAGAATTTATTTTTGCCAAGTGGTCTTTTTCTCTTTTTACCACTGGCAGTTCTCTGTACATGGAACTCTCGTTTTGCACAATCTGATACATTCTCAGTTGGGACCCATTCAGTAGAGCCTGTTTCAGCCCATTTCACTTTATAGAATATCTTGCCTTGCTGTCGCTTGCTTGCTAAAATCTTATCAATGGTATGCCATTGGTCATCAACATCTCTTGGTGTGAGATGCATATCATGATCATTGTTTGCCCTGTTATCATCACTGAGATCCTCACTGTCTCCAGTGCCATCCTGCATGTCCCTAACCTGTGGGGCACCAGGTTGACTTTCAGCACCTACATTAGATGGCTGCACCAATCTATCTCCTGGTTCAAAATAGCGTTTCAGCCTATTAGAGTGAATCATTGACTTCACCTCTGAGTTGTCTGAAGAGGCTCTCAATTTAAATGTGTAATTTGGACCTTTCAGCGTGATGTAATAGGGTCCCACCCATTTTCTGTGGAACTTGTTGGAAAGGCCTTTGGGTACTCTAGGATTATATAACCAAACCTTATCTCCAGGCTTAAATTTAGGTTCCTGAACTCTAACATCATAGTATTTCTTATATCTCTCCTGAGCTTTTTCCATGTTTGATGTTGCAATTTTCCTAGCATCTTCTAAATTTCTCAATATATGAGTTAAATGGTTTTGTGTTAAATTGCCTAAATTTTGTTTTGGGATCCACTCAACATCAAAAGGTAATTTCATTTCTCTTCCAAAAACCATAAAGTAAGGAGAGTATTGAGTGGACTGTGTACATGGAGTTGCTCTGTATGCCATCATGATACCTGGCAAAAGACTAGGCCAGTCCTTTTGATCAAGCTTTCCATAGGCTCTGATTGATTGTGCTATTGTGGAATTTAAACGCTCTGCACTAGAGTTAGTCTGTGGGTGGTAACTAGATGTATGCACCCTTTTTATGTCAAATAGTAAACACAATGCCTTGACAAGGTTCGACATAAAGTCTTTAGCTCTATCTGAGACTATTGAAACTGGGGCTCCAAATCTTGTGAAAATTTCTCTATATAAGATTTCTGCTATTTCTAGAGCCTGTTGTGTACGACATGGAAATGCTTCTGACCATTTTGTAAAGCTGTCAGTTACTACCAATATATGTTTGTACCCTTCTTTTGATGTTGTCACTGGACCCATAAAATCCATATGCCAACGACTGAATATGTCAGCCACAGGCAATGGGGCCAGTGGGGCCTTCACAACCGCTGGTCTATGCTTTGCCTGCTGACATTCAAGACAGGACTTAACATGTGAATGCACATCACGATACATGTTATTCCAATGATATTTATTCCGCATAGAGATATATGTTTTCTCAAACCCTTGGTGACCTCCACCTGTCAAGGAATCATGGTATGCCTGCAGTACCTCAGACCTTAACTCCTTAGGCACTGCCAGCTGTTGCACTAATCTCTCAGATTTGGGCAAACCTTTTGCTCTCCTTGAGAAGAGATGATATAAGACACCATCCAAAAGTGTATATGTGTCTGCCTGAAGCACAATGCGTCTGGCTTCCCTCTGGTTGTCAGGTAGCTCACCAGACTCCAGATATTTCATCATAGGGTTACAATCTTTACAATCCCTTTGCATGATCCTAAGATCAGTCACTGGTGCAATTAGTACATCACACTCAGCATCTTCAGTCTTCAAATTATCTGACTGCTTAGTCTCTGTATGGCTGTATGTGAAATCACACTTAATCCAGTTAGATGACAGATCCGCATCTGTATCTATTGTTAAAACTGGTACAGTCTCTTTGATATTTGTGTCTGCGCCCTTTGTCTCATATTCCCTCCTAGACAATGCATCTGCTACCTTGTTTGCTTTACCTGGTCGATGGTGTATGGTAAAGTTATACCCTTGTAAAAGTAAGGACCATCTGGCCAACCTACCTGTCATATTCTTAGTGGACTGTAAAAATTTCAATGCCAAATGATCAGAAAAGATATCAAAGTGACCATTGGCTAAATATGGATGATAAAGTTTTATTGCTTCCACCACTGCCAAACATTCTTTCTCACTTATTGACCAAGCTAACTCAGATCCCCTCAAAGCTCTGCCTCCATATGCAATAGGTCTTGGTCTACCGTGTTCATCTTCTTGCTCCAAAACATGCCCTATTGCTTCTCCTGCTGCATCGCAAGATATGCGGAATGGTCTGAGCATGTCCGGATATGCAAGGACTGGGGGTGACATTAGCTTCTCTTTTAGATTGTCAAAGGCATCTTGACATGCCTCTGTCCACTGGAATTTTGCATCCTTTCGCAACAATAGATTCAAGGGAAGGGCTATCTGTGAGTAACCCTTAATGAATTTTCTGTAGTAATTACAGACTCCAAGGTATGATCTGACATCTTGGGCATTTCGTGGAATGGGAAATTCTTTAATTGCTTTTGTTTTATTCTCATCTACCTGAATGCCTGCTTTTGAGATCTTATGGCCTAAATATAAAACTGATTCCATGGCAAATCTGCATTTGGATGGTTTCAATGTGAGGTTAGCTTTCCTGAATCTGTCAAAGACCTGTCTAATATGGCCTAAATGTTCCTCAAAGTCTCTGCTAAAGATTAGAATGTCATCAATGTAAACTAAACTAAATTTCCAGTTGAGTCCCCTTAGCACTTCACACATAATCATTTGGAATGAGCATGGGTTATTGGAAAGTCCATAAGGCATAACTTTATATTCATATATCCCTTGTGGGGTAATAAAGGCGGATTTCTTGCTTGTTTCTGGGTCTAAAGGAATTTGATGAAAACCACTTGCTAAATCCAAACTCGTAAAGAATTCAGGGTTGTTTTGACCTATTGTATCAAAAATATCCTCCATTCTGGGAATGGGAAATGACATTGGTTTAGTAACACTATTCAAACGTCTGTAGTCACAAGTAAATCTCTGAGTACCATCCTTCTTTTTAACCATAACAACAGGACAATGCCATTCAGATGTAGATGGTTTGATTATATCATTGTCCAACATTTCAGTGATCTGTCTTTCAACCTCTTTCTTAGCCTCTGCAGTTTGTCTATAGAACCTAAGCTTTATAGGTTTTGCATCTCCAGTGTCTATTCTGTGTTGGTATATATCAGTCCTTCCCAATTCTGACATTTTTGTAGCAAACACATCTCTATATTCACCAACTAATAATTTCAACCGCTTTTGCTGTTCTGTTGACAAATTAGCATTTGAGAGATCTAGGCCAAGCCCTGATGCTATATCTAACAGTTCTGACTCACCATGTGACTGTGAGTGCCCTGCTGTCATAACACATTCATGGCCGTTTTCAATGCCATTTTTGTTTTCTATATTTTGAATGTTGTTGGTATCAATATCTGCAGTTGTTGCCACTACATACCCTGCTCTAACATGGACAGTAGAATTGGTGGGGTTTATAAGTAGATAATTTACCTGTCCTCTGTGAACGGTTACCAAGACTCTAGCCCCTGAAAGATTTAGACATTGACCAAGCTGTGTAGCTGGTTCTAGTAACACAACTCTACCTTCCTCTATCTTTTTCACTCTCAATGGAATGTTGCATTGAGACCTAGGTGGTATAACTGTGGACTGTTTAGCTCTTGCTACTCTCGTTTCCCTAGAAGCTTTAGTAGCCAAGCACACAGATACTAGGCCATTGCCCAGTACCAATGTACCAATGCCTGCATCTATCTGTGCACTATTCGATTGCAAAAAGTCATACCCCAAAATGACTGGTGTGTACAAATACTTAAATACATGGAACTTTTGGGTTGTCTTAAAACCTGAAATAGAAATACTGAGATTGACAGAACCAACCACTTCATGGATTTCACCTCCAACACCTGTCACCCTAGCCAAAGAATGGCCCTGATTCAGATTCTTTGTAGATATACCAATACTCTTGAGAAAGGGAACTGAGATGCAGGATACAGATGCTCCCGTATCAACTAGCATTCTTACAAAATGACCTTTAACTGACCCTTCAACATAGTTTCTATTCATGTGTGCAACCATTGCAATCATATGACCATTGTATTTTTGAGACCTTTTACTTGCCAATGATACTCTTTGTGGCCTGTTCATGGGTCTGGCCTGCCCATAAACAGACTGATTATGTTAATATCTACCATTATTGTAGTGCTTACCATTTCTGCACTGGGACTTAAAATGTCCAATTTTGCCACAAGAAAAACAAGTTTTATCATAAGCCTTGCACCTGTGAGAATGGTTGTACCTACCTCCACATCTATTACAGTTGTTGTCTGGTTTATGCTGATTTTGACGCTGTTGGTAGTGATGCTGCTGCACTTGGTCATCGTGACGAATTGGGGTAGGGGAACGACCACGGCTGGTGCTCCTTCTGCTCCACTGATCGCGGAACCTCACGTGCTGCCTCTCATCTGATCGGGGTTCTCTGTGTGCTGCTGCTCCAGCTGCTGCAATGCCATCTGCTACTAGTCCATTCAGCTCCTGGCGTAGTTCATTCACTGCTGCCAGTATTGGGTCATGTCCTGACTCAGTCTGACTGGCTTCAACCAGTGAGGCAATCTTGTTGAGAGTCTCCACATCCTTCGGCTGTTGTATAATCACAAGGCTTTTAATAGATGGCTTTAGACCACCCAAAATTGCTCTGAGAAGCACATCCTCCTGGAGGCCTATTAAATTGCCTTCATGTCTAATCCTTGCAATATAATCCTGCACAGTCTCTTTTTGGTCTTGTTTGTTATTAAAGATATCAATAGTTTTTGCAAATTTTAAAGTCTCTGCAATTTGGTATCTCTCTAGAAACAGTTTCTTTACTACCTCAAAGTCAGTCTTCTTTGCATCTTCTAGGTTAGCATACCATATGTATGCTCCTCCTGATAAATATAATGGTAAAGCTCTTGCAGCATCTCCACCTGTCTTCATGGAAATGTAAGCTTCAAATTTTGCTATGAATTCATCTGGATCCTCACCAAGCTTCCCACTAAAACACTTCAGAGGGCTCCCCTCCATTTCAAAGTCTGTTTCTATCAATGGAATTACCTGGTTTGTATTTGGCTGTAGTAACTGAGGCCGCTGCTGCTGCCTCTGCTTCTGCTCCTGCTGCTTCTGCTGTCTCTGCTCCTGCTGGTCCCGTAACTGCTGGGGGTGGTGATTTATGGGCTCATCACCATTTGCGGGAGTCCCTGGCTGGTGCTCTGCAGGGGGAGGTGGATTATTGATCCGGGTTTGGGGTTCCTCGCCAGCTGAGTCTGTGTCACTGTGTAATGCAGGTTGGAATGTAATACACGGAGCTTTCAGCAGCCTCTTGATTGTAGGATGATCAGCTGCCACTAGGCTCCTAGACATTAATCCGAGGTTCTCCACCAACTATGAACTGGCAGGGGGAGATCTGCTCAGTCCACATTGGAATGATAAGGGATCCTTGATGGTGTTTTCACAGTTTTATATATCCAAGCATCCACAGTAAGTATTACACAGCACAGAAGATATAACAGCTACAATATCCAGTTGTAGTGAGAGTCAAAGTGAGTGGTCAGTTCTCAGAGTAGTATAGCTCCTGGTAGCTCAGAGTGGTATGAGTTCAAGGTGTTGACTGAGCTGACTGTTACAGAGCTCACTGTCTTTTATTCAGAAGCCAGGTCATTAGCTGAGCTCACACTTACACGTCCTTGTGGCGTCATGCTCGTGGCAAGCCGGATGCCCGCACCATTTTATGACCCCATAACGCGAGGGGCTTTTCCCACGCGAAGGTGGTGCTCAGTACAGTTCTATAATGCCTCATGCCTGCGTCACTGGGGTTTTCCAATGACAGTACCCATGACTGGCCTCTACACAACATTTCTCGGAAGGGATGATTCCTATTTACTCTGACCAACTCACAACTTTATCCATAAAACTACAATAAAAGTGTGTTAGTAATCTCAGTCACTTTGCAAACAGCAATTTGTCTTGTGATGCGATACTGCACCAGGATGTGCTGACAATATGAAGTAACACTACCATATAAGTTTATATAGAAGAATACAATGGATTTCTACTACATCTGTAATTCACTACTAAGAGTACACAGTCATATATAAGAGAATATTATATGGTTTTATATAAATGTGAAGACATGAAATCTCTAATACATTTCTATCATATCTATTTCTGCAAATAACACTATAACACATGCATGTATTGCAAGGGAGAAGGTGTTGACAGAGTGTTGATTGTCTCATGGGTAGATGATTTGATTGTCGCTTCCTCAAGTGAAATTCTACTGCATGAAACAAGGAACTCACTGAAATGTAGATTCAAAATGAAGGTTCTAGGTTTGATATCTTGTTTTCTTGGTATTGATTTTGAACACAAAATTGATGGTATTGAGATGAATCAAAGGAAGTATATTTGTAAAGTACTTGAGAAATTTGGAATGTTAGACTGTAAACGAAGGGGACACCTAGTGAACAGAAGTTGGTTTTCACAGATGATGCAGAATTGTTTGATTCTTCACTTTACAGACAGGCCATTGATAGTTTGATATATCTCATGGTTTGTACTAGGCCTGACATTTCTTTTATTGTGTCCAGATTATCACAGTACTGTGAAAAGCCAACAACTGAGCACTGGACTGCTGTAAAACATGTTTTTCGTTATTTGAAGGGAGCAACAGAATACAAACTTTCATTTCACAATGATGATGATGGGTTAAGCCTTACAGGCTACACCGATGCCGATTGGGCAGGTTCTAGTGGTAGAAAAAGTACCTCTGGGTACTGTTTTAAGTTGAACAACTGTAGCTCTGTTGTAGCATGGAAGAGCAGAAAACAAACTATAGTGGCTCTCTCCACATGTGAGGCCGAATATGTAGCAGTTGCTTGTGCAACTCAAGAAGCTCTATTTCTGAATCAGTTGATCAAAGAGATGTGTGATAGCACACATGAAGTGTCATTATTTTGTGACAACCAGGGAACAATTTCTTTGGCTAAAAACCATATTGTGTCGCAGAGGTCCAAGCATATAGATATAAAGTACCACTTTATTCGAGATACTGTATTGCAAGGTGTACTAAAACTCTTGTATGTACCAAGAAATTCCAATGTGGCTGACATTTTCACAAAGACATTACCTAAGTGTAAAATCAAGCACCTTAGTGCTGGTTTATTTGGACAGATTTAAACTGTTCATAAAGAAATGAGCATCTATATCAGAGAAAATAGTTGATCCCGTGTAGATGATTACTTTCATTATTTTAAGTGGGGGTGGTGACTCACATTGACAAGCAAACTTCCAGACGTGTCGGCCATCTTGGAACGTCCAAGTATGTGACTGGTGTTTACTATTAAGTTTGGTATCTGAAGTATCTTAAGTATTTGAGTCTGCACTTCATAAATAACTATATGTAATGTTATAAATGTTATATGTATCTTTATGATACCTCATCACAAGTTACTATGTGAAATATAAAAGTTATGAGTAATAATAAACTGTCACATGTGTATGCAGACTTTGCTGTAGCTATAAATGGCGCCATAGTTCTTTCTATCTCAAAATATAACCGAAATAATGGCAGATTCTACAAACCTGCCTTACTCTGTGAGTGACTTGAAAACCGACATTCAGGGATCTAACTCTCAAAGGGAGAGAACACAGAGTAGACACACCTGGACTCCTCACACTGTGAGAATAAGAGATAGAAAAAGGACTGTGTGAGAGGTGAAGTTGTGATCATTCATTGAATTGTGTAGACTGTTATCAAAGGACTGAATTCAGAACAATGGAGTGATGAAACTGTAGGGGTCCAGTGGCTAGTCTACTCGGTCACAGGCATGTCTATTAAGTCTCTCCAAGTCTAGCCGTGGCTGAGTGCACCGGGTAGTTGACTGGTGGGTCTATGAGTCTACTGCCAGCCACCTGTAAGGCCACAAGCCAATTGCTATTTCTGACACAAAGGTTGGAACCAGTCTGAACGGGTATCTGGCCACCTGGCTGGTACCTAAAATATGTACTGATTCTGCATGGGTAAGGAAGGTCCCCAGCAAAACCACTGGTCAGCTGGGTACCAGACTTACATGGGACTACTGCTGAGGACCCAGCAGTATTCTGCACATGCCCAGTGAGGCTCCACAGGTGTATATAAAGCCTGCTGAAGCTCAGCTGGACACATTGAGGTGGAGGGACTACCTGTAGTCCCTCACCAGGGCTCTGTCTCTGCTCCCTGCCAAGGTGGACCTTCAGGTTCCCTATGGGCTGGGTTCAGAGAGTCCTGGATGACGGAAGAAGGGGTTAACCCTTCGGACAGATTCCAGGATTCCTGACAGATTCCCGGAGGATGGAAGGAGTCTTGGAGGACAGAAGAAGGGGTTGACCCTTCCGATGGATTCTGGGGTTCTGGACAGATTCGAGGATGACGGAAGGAATCCCGGAGGAAGGAATCCCGGAGGACGGAAGAAGTGCCCCTTCAGATGGACTCCGGGATTTCGGTATCAGCAGGGACCAGTCACCCCGGCTGTCTGATCCCGGGCAGAGCAATGGCGGTGCTGGGTGGCTGTGCTAAAACACAGCTGCGGTTTCGCGGGTGGGACCAGCACTGGAATGGCATTCTGGACCAAAGCTGTGGTGGTGCTCGGGATAAGCTCCGGCCGGTGTTGAATTATTGGACTAATAGTATTTTTTGGACATTGTCATGAAATCATTTAATGGAATGATATGAACTATGCAAAATGTGAAGGAAAACGAAGTTGAAGGAAATACTTGTGATGGATGTTTATTATAAGGGTTTGTACGAAACAGGTCACTGAACTTTATTCTATACTTGTTCATTGTTGGAGGAATTTTCCTCTGATGATTAAAATGGATTAATAAGACTTCATCGATTGTCTTTAGTACCTCCAATCTCAGATGTGTGATGTTACTGTGCAGCTGAGACTAGTTCCCTGCGAGCGGTTCTACGAAATAATAGCGAGTTTCTTTAAGATACATAGAGTTAATCTGATTATTACACAATCTTCGTAGGAGATACGTGGAAAGCTGCTCCCAGGTCTTATTAACATCTTTTAAGGCACCACAACGGTACAGTTTTGTTCAGTTCATCAAATCTTGATAGGTAAAAAAGGATTTACATAAGAAATATACCGACCGATATGGTTTTCTTCAATTCTTGAAACCAAAATGATTAGTATTATACATTTGCTATGTTTTGTGAAAGTTTGAGGGAAATGACATGGATTTTACCATGTGAAAAACAACTCTTTGGAATATTCTTTAAAAAATCAACTACCTCTGCCCTTTGTATCATATTATAAACATATGTGTCACATATAGTCATGGACAGTCCACCATGAAAGCAAATTGTAATTGCCCGCTTGTAAGTACAAAATGCCAACTTTGAACACTCTCCAGACATAGCTGCATTACTACGTATACAACTAAAATTAAGCAAACACCTTGTTAGGAGAGTCACTTCCGAATGGTGCTTTGTAAGGTGCGAATATATATACAAACTGGGTACGTCTTAGCATGGACAGTCCGGGTTCACGTGTCCACGATACTTATCGAGTGGCTATTTGCGGCTATTTCAAATTAATTCTTAACATTTGAATATGTGGTACTTGCCTGTATGGGATTGCATGAATGATTGCATTGATACAACAGTTTTACTACAGTACTTATACTGTCCCAGTCTTGCTTCAGGTGGTAATTAACTAATTATATTAAGTCTGAAATGCCGGTCACATCCATGCAATAATTGTATGGACTTTTTCACTGCCCATGAATCATTTTGTGCAAGAACTGATCAAAATGCCATAATTTCATAATCAAAATTGACATATCAAAGAGAACACGTAACAAATTCTAATTGTTTTCCCAATAGGCATGCTGGTTTCGCCCTGGTTAAAAATGAGATCGGTTCACTATGATGAACCCTCTGAGATCGGGAGTCTTAGCCTTTCTGGATGTAGGTAATAATGCCCGGCGTCCACCCACTACGATAGAAATTTAGACCTACCGATATGGCTCCAATATAAGAAGTGTACTTAGTTGTATCATAGACAAATGTTTAGACAAGCGACTTAACCATGCATCGTAATAGGTTCTCCTGTAAAAAATGACGGTAATCACGGTCCCGATATGTACATATCTTGAGGTGTTATTTTCATTTCTAATTTTTTTTTTATTATTTTTTTTTTTTATTCAATTAGAAGCAAAAATACATTCGCCTATATGGGCGTTCTTCCATGTATCAGCATAACAAGTGAGGCACAGTACAGAGACAAAAACACATTGGACAAATAAGTGCAGTACAACATATAAATAACAAGAATATATATAATGGGTGAGTAGTACGACCTGGTCATGTGACACAGGAGGTTAAAGATATGCTCAAATATGAATACTTGATATCTCAACCATGATTGCATATTTTCAACAACAATATATTATACAATTATGCGATTCTAAAGAGAGGAATAGGGATCATTACAACTGATAGTAACCAACTATAAACAATGAGACTACTGGTCATGTGACTCAGTGACGTTTTTTTGGATGCAATACTAAACCATTAGTTTTTGGTAAATGTCTGGTATCAGAAGTAACCGCTTCACCGAAGAGCGGAATGTATCAATTTTGATAGATCTTTGTATTTCAGCGTTGAGGTAGGTCCACAGTATCATGCCCTGATATATTGGGCTGGTTTTGAAATGTTCAGTACGTGGTCGTTTAACTTTTAGTCTTATTTTATCTACACTTCTTGTGCTTCTGATACTATGAGTAGTTTGGTGGTCTTCATCGCTTGCCCACCAATGCATGAGACACAGTAAGTGAACCGCACGTCTGTAATGTAAAGGTCTTATTCTGCATCTTTCAAATAATAGTTCTGTTGGTAAATCTTCACATCTTTGTACTTTTAGTGCACACCTCAAACAGTCGTTTAGCAATATCTATATTTTCTTTCTGTTATGTTTTGTCGCCAAAAATAATTGGAAGTCGGCATATTCCAATTTTGGCAGAATCATTTGTTTAACAATTGAGATCGATGCTTCGTCTGACAGCAGATATCGTAGCTTACTTAATTTAAAAAGCTTCTGGCGCACGTCATTAAGCATTTTATTGACTTGTAGTTTTTGACTTAATTTAGATTCCAAAATTACACCCAGATAGTTGAAACTACTGACTATTTTCAATTTGTTCTTACCTAACTTACAGGTTTCTTGCGGAATTCTTCCGTTTTTACTAACAAACCACATTACTTTGGTTTTTTCTGTATTTACCGTCAATGTATGTCCATTAAACCAGGCATACATAGTATTTAGGTCTTCTTGCATTCTATTACAGATTGAGACAACTGTTGTACCTTTTACGGCCAATACCAGGTCGTCGGCATACATTATCGCATTTGCATGTTTCAATACTGTAAAAACATTATTTACGAAAAGGTTAAAGAGGACAGGGCCCAAAACCGAGCCCTGCGGGACACCGTAGGTAACGGGTAGATACTTAGTGTATGTTCCATTTACTTTCGTACGCTGTAATCTGTTTTTCAGGTATGATTGAAAAAGTGTTAATGTCCTTTCACTTAGGTCAATTTGGTATAAACATTTATACTTCAATGAGTGACTAACAGAATCAAATGCCTTCGATAAATCCACAAAGGCGCATAAAACAATGTTTTTTTGATCTAAACCATCTGTAATAAAGTGTACTAGTTGGAATACTGCTTGTGCAGTCGATCTGTTGGGCATAAACCCAAATTGACATTTATTTATGATACTATTCTCTTCGATATGCTGCATAAGCCGACTATGTATTAATTTTTCTAATATTTTCGAGATGGTAGGCAGGACACAAACAGGCCTCCAGTTCTTGTATAAACCTAGATCACCACATTTTGGCAATGGTGTGATCGTACCTGCTTTAAGACTATCGGGGAAAGTAGCACTATCCACCATCTGATTGAACATGTTTATTATGAGCTCAGGTTTATTTAACAACATCCTTTTCAATAACGTTATTTTTAGGTGATCTACTCCCGTTGACTTATCATTTTCCAGATTTTTCACTGTCTTAATTACATCAGCCACTGTACAGTCCCGCAATGTTAACTTATTCTCGAGGTTTGTGTTATTAAGTTGATTCCCGAGATCTGGTCGGTCATGTTTTCCGGCCAAATTTGCTCCGATTTCTGCGAAATAGGTATTTAGATTTTCGGGATTATCTATACTTCCAGTCCCCAATGTACTATCTTTCTGGCTACTCAGTGGACTCCAGACCTTTTGAATTTCACGCCAAAACCTCTTTGGGTTTTTTGCATTATTTCGTAATTTACTTTTTATTATATTAGCTTTATGTTCGTTTATTTCCTTTGTTATGGTACGTCTAAGTTGTCTAAGATCTTGATAGTCCTTACTCGAAATAAAACCTTTTTTCTTAAGATCTCTCAGTATTTTAGCTCTCTTTTTAATTTTTTCCTTGATGATTTTGGGTAGTTCGATGTTATCTTTCATGTCGATATTAAACGTCCTTATTGGGCATACCATGTCCAAATATTTTACAATGTGTTTTATCAGTTGTTCATTGTCGTCTTCAGAAATGCCGTCATTATATGTGAAGAGTCCCATATGTGTATACAGGTTATCAAAATTTATCTTGTTAATGTTACGACCTCGAATATCTTTTTTGATTATTTTACTTGTTATAGCCTTCCTAATGGCAAAAATTGGGATGTGATCCGAAAAGATTACATTAATGTTACCACCTGTTTTAATATGCAGAGAATTAGTGTAGATGTGGTCAATCTGACTACTTCCCTTTGAATGCAGGTATGTGTCAGTTGTTTTTATTTGATTCAGATTATTTTTATTTAGAAACGATTTTAATACAGAATATTTACTACTAGTCTTTATTTTGCTATTCACGTTCATATCCCCCATTATCCATATTTCCATATTCCTATAATTATAGTCTTCAAGGATATCGGATAATATTTTGTAACAAGCTGCAGTATCATCATGAGGGGGTCTGTATACTGATATTATGAGCAATTGTCTATGATTGGGTTGTCTAACGGTAATAGTCAAAATTTCATATTTAGTGGTGGAGAAACAGTGTTTCTCTATTTTCTCAGTGAAGCTAAATTTCGTTTGTTTTACATAAATCCCAACGCCGCCTCCTGTTTTTTTCTCTGGATAATTCCTATCATTTCTGATTAAACACATTTCGGGGATGTAAAGCATATCAGCGTCGTATCGTTCCCTCAGCCATGTTTCCGTTACAGTCGCAAATGCACATTGACTAAAAATATCCCTGGCTTCATTTAATTTTCTAAAGATACTACGAACATTACATGTCATGAATACGTCACCTTTTTGTTTAAATACATCATCAACAGCAAACAAAGTCATCAATATTTAGTAAGAAGACACAAATGACCAGACATTCATTGATAATGTCCCCAATTCCCATCGCAGTCCCGGTTTCAAAAGATACATAAACACAAGTGGACATGACAAACATACATATATTGACAAAGACATTGTGCAAAAAACACGTCTGTATATATTATAATTAGATATATGATATACTATAGTTCAGCAAATATTGCATCGATAATGTTTATCAGTATACATAGAACAATAATGTATTTTTTTCAGGCACTAAAAGCTCTGTTCCAAGTCAAACTAGGAAAGTATTAATTTGAGACACTTAAACATGATTGAAAATCACCAAATTTACAGTGCCTATGGGCATATGTATCTCCTATCTAATCGCAAAATCTATAATTTTCTAATAAGTATCTCACATGTAAGAACAATATTCCAAAATCTAATATGCAAATATGGGGACAGTGGTGCTAGCCCCAAAAAAACTAAAGTAAAAGATCTGCAATATTGCTTATTGATGGTCTGTTTCCAATCACCGATTTCTGACAAAATTGATGAAAAATTTCCGTCGGTGATGGCCTACAAATTAAGGCCCCGCACCCTCCAATGCCGAGGCACCACCTCGCGATACACAATGATTAGAAACGGACAAATCGTGTTGTATCGGGAGGTCCCCGATAACTCTAATCGTAGACATCGGAGTCTATTGTAGGCCGTCGGAACATATTTGGAGGTACAAAAAAGGTGACAACAGTTACGATTGGCTCACGATTCCTTCAATGAATCGATATAGAGCTCAGGCAGAATTTTGATATTAAAACGTACTATAATTTTGGAATTGTTGAATGAATCTGAGCATTTTTTACAGATAGATGTAGCATATCATTATATTATTTTTCAGGCACTAAAACAATCAAATTGAAAAATATAACTGTGGCAGAGTCATAATTCCGATATGAAACTATTATTTTCAGACCATTAGACGTGATCAAATAATATCATATTTACAGCGATTATATATCTACAGTAAAACCCTGCTTAAGGGGTTACCCTCCGTTCTGGGCCATGGGACCCCTTAAGCGGGGTGTCCAGCCTGCCTTGGATATATAGTAAAGTATGCCTATATAAAGGAAGGAACATATACGATATATATATTTATATATATATTGCACCTTCAAAGCTCCAAGCCCGCCCTGTGCTGCCTACAAGTAACCTGTTTGTGTACCTCTCACCACCACCTTCAGCTGGCGAGAAAATCATTCCTGCTATCACTGACTCACTATGGACCACCCAGAACTGCTACAGATGCGCTGAACATCGCACCTTCAAAGTGCGACTTCTCAGCATGGTCATGTGTGGAACCAGGAATTGGAATCTGGCCCAGATCTTGCCTCAGTTGCCGTGAGCATTCCCGCACCCTGGCTGGACTTGGTCACCATCTTACAGATTTTGTCGAGCTTTGTCCGCATACTATCATACCAGGTTTTCAGTTCTTGTGGTGTGCGAACCATAGACTGTGCCTTCTGCGTCCACAGGCGGTCTTTAAGGGAGGCATCGCGATGGCCAACCAGACATTTGGAATATAGTTCTGGATGCTGCTGGAGATACTCAATGATAGCTTCTTTTTCTTCTTCATCAAAGTTTGTATTAATTTGTGGTCCTGGGTGGCGATGTGGACGTGGTTGGGTGAGTGACTCCCCTGCCTGGTCTGCCTTGGATGACTCTTGCTCTGCAGCGGGTGCTGATTCCTGGCCTTCTGATTCACAATCATTCGGGCATGCAGTGGACTCAACAGCTGCATCAGTCACCGGTGTATCTGGTCGAACATCTGGAACATCTGATGCATCAGCAGGCGAATCCTGCATTTCAGCAGTAGCAGTAGTAGAAGAATCAGTAGTAAGACCCCTTCTGTGTTTCTGCTTCTTCGGAGATATTTTCTCTGCAATGCTGTCTTATATATACCAAACGTGGACGCAAGTCGCCGGGAATGAATCTTACCCGGTCGTAACTTGACCTACCAGACCTTAGGTGGACTTGAACATCAAGTGAGAGTCACCTTAAGTGGAGGGGCGCCATTACCCCCTGGCATGCATATTGTCCACGACTAACTTGGTACGAGGAACCGGTTGAGATATGGCTATGGCATGTTGGGGCTGTCAGGACGGTCGGGGAGATGGTGTAAACCTAGCATTAGCACTCACTGTGGGCCGCCAAGGGCCGCTAGAGACACAGGGATTAGCATAGAACCAACATAACCAAGCCACTGGGGCCCGCTTTGTCAATTGTCTTGGTACCTGTGGGTGTCTCCTTCTTTCAACAACTCTCTGGCCACCACACGCACATACCATAAACAAAGATTTGAAATCTCCTGGAGTGAAATTGATAAGGTATCCCTCCAAACTGGACCCTTAAGCGGGGTTAAGAAGCATTGCGGTACCGGAAAACTGTCCCCTAAAGTGGGGTGTCTCCTTAAGCAGGGTTAAATTATACTCATAATAGAGGGGGAAAAAACTGTTCCAAGCAAATTGACCCCTTAAGCGGCGTGTCCCCTTAAGCGGCGTGTCCTGCAAGCGAAATCTACTGTATATGTGGTCCACCTAATTCGGAAATTTCATAATTTCCCACATAAGAGATAGATAGGCTGCCAGTACACTCCGTTAGGATACAAAATTCAAAATGTTGGATCTTATCGGGAGGCCTACTATTGGCGTTTTTAATTGTGGCATTTCGAGAGCCAATTGCAGTGTATAGGTGAGTCAATCGTAGACGTGTGGGAGGCTGCTACGATTTAGCTGACCTCCCGATGAAATTCGGGAAGTCAGTCGTAAGGGAGCATTCATTGATTATGATGGGGTGGGGGGGGGGGGGGGGGGGGGCGCAGTTTTTGGAACACCAGATTGTTAAAAAAAAGTCCCCCCCCCATGGGAATACCAAAGACTTACACAAAAATGGTACCCACTGCTCATTCTGCTTAACATCCGCCATCAGAATGAAGAGCATGGGGCTAGGACTCCAGTGTAAGAATGGCTGTATCGCAAAATTTGGTGATTGTACACACAATGTTTCCTTCATAAAAATTGCTTGAAATGAGGAAAAAGTATATGGTAATGGTCCCACTTCCGATGTGCAAAAATAATTGAAATCTGCTTATTCAGAACACTGCCCAGATCGTGTCATTTGATGTGATTTTCGTGGTATAAACACACTCTCTTCATTTGATGAGGAATAATCATCTTCTGAAGATATTTCTTGTAGGAGTGATAGGTAACTTATGGAATATTCCAAGTATATATATATAAAGTACTGCTACCAACAGTTTCTGAAGCTTACCTTCACCATGTTGCTTTTCCCAGTCATAGTCACCATATCCTTTGAATAGCATTTATACATGATGCTGCTACCATATGAGACCTTTGTCTCATTGCCTTGCATAGCTCCAGCTAACTTAGGCAGATTATTATCAAATTTATCCTGTGGAGTAATCTTCCAATATCTGTGAACCTGTGTTCCACAGATGTTTAAACAAGGGCTTTAGACCAGGGACCTGTTTCTATAGTAGTAAGTCATCTTGCTATTGGTCTCAGTGGTACCACAGTGGCATTATCCGTTTCAATAGTAGGTGAACGGAACAACGAGCTGCACTTGGGAAATGAGCAGCACCAACAGTGGCAGTAACCGTTTCACTAGTTGATTACAACTACTTTGTAAGAACCACTATACTATCTGAAACAAGAACTGCAGTAACTGCACTACTCAGTCAGTTTCCTACTGTACTGCTCGACCCTAGGCTATCACTTGCATGTCTCACAAGCAAGACCTACAGTATGGGCTCTGTAACTCAGCCGAAATTCCTTTTCACTCTTTAATATCCCCATAACAATTTCTAAATTGGACACTTGTGATCTGTCTTAAGAGTCCATTATCTCAAGAAATATCTATCACAACCTGGTAATATTGGTATCATTTTGATCAGCTTGAAATGCCTATGAAGGTAGCATGTTTATTTCTATAGGTCATTGCGATAGAGTTTTCATTAAATCGCTGTGAAAAGAGGAATGTTACAGGTTTTCATGTTTTTTTTTTACCGAAATGATACGGATGTTCAATCTATGACTGGAAATCTTAGCCATAATACAGGTATATGATATTATGTCTTATTTATAAAGATCGGCGTGCTATTGACGACACAACAAATTACATTTCTGGTTAACTCTGTGGTTATAGTTTTAAAGCCATGCTGCTGACCCAGGTAAGGTATCACGCCTCATTTTCGAATCCGAGTGTGTGGCTGGTTCCCGGCAAGCAGTGGCTAGCCACATGCAACCAGCACAACCCGTTCTCACGGCTACCGGAGTGCCACGCTCATGTGCAAGAAGTGAATTTGATAGAAATCTCATGGTGCCGCTAGAAAAATACCGATCATCCGAACCCGGTCTCTCGAAATCATCCTTCTCCCGCAGGGGCGTCATAACATTTTGAAAGTGGGGGGGGGGGGGGGGGGGAGGGGGGGGGGGGGTGGTGAAAAGTCAGGGCTTTGCCATAATTGCACGCTAAAGAGTCAGGCTTTGATATTTTACAATGGTGAAAAGTCAGGGCCTAGTAATCATTGCATGGTAAAAGGTCAGACTTTTACACTTTTCCATGGTGAAAAGTCAGGGCTTAGCCATAATTGCACGCTAAAGAGTCTATCTTTGATATTTTACCAAGGGGAAAAGTCAGGGCTTAGTCATCATTGCATGCTAAAAAGTCAGACTTTGAGATTTTACCACAGTGAAAAGTCAGGGTTAAGCCATCATTGCATGGTAAAGGGTCAGACTTTGACATATTTCCATGGTGAAAAGTCAGGGCTTAGACATTATTGCATGCTAAAGAGTCAGACCTGGATATTTTACCACGGTCAGTCAGGATTTAGCCTTAATTGCATGCTAAAGAGTCAGACTTTGATATTTTACCACGGTGAAAAGTCAAGGCTTAGCTATAATTGCACTGTAAAATGTCAGACTTTGACACTTTTCCATGGTGAAAAGTGAGGGCTTAGCCATCATTGCATGCTAAAAGGTCAGACTTTGATATTTTACCGCTGTGAAAAGTCAGCGTTTAGCCATCATTGCAGGCTCAAGAGCCAGACTTTGACACTTTTCCATGGTGAAAAGTCAGGGCTTAGCCATCATTGCATGGTAAAAGGTCAGACTTTGTCATTGTTCCATGGTGAAAAGTCAGGGCTTAGCCATAATTGCACGCTAAAGAGTCAAACTTTGATAGTTTACCAAGGGAAAAAGTCAGGGCTTAATCATCATTGCATGCTAAAAACCCAGACTTTGATATCTTACCACGGTCAGTCAGGGTTTAGTCCTGATTGCACACTAAAGAGTCAGACTTTAATATTTTACCACGGTGAAAAGTCAAGGCTTAGCTATAATTGCACTGTAAAAGGTCAGACTTTGACACTTTTCCTGGTGAAAAGTCAGCGTTTAGCCATCATTGCAGGCTAAAGAGTCAGACTTTGACACTTTTCCATGGTGAAAAGTCAGGGTTGAGCATGCTTAAGAGTCAGATTTTGACACTTTTCCATGGTGAAAAATCAAAACAGTTTTTACACTTGATTGAGTTAAATTTGAAGGTGCTGGTTTTCTTTTGGGTGGCAAAAAAGTGGGAGGAGGGGGGCGGCCACCCCCCCCCCCCCTGCCCCCCTATTCTGACGCCACTGTCCCGCCTGTCAACGTAAATCTCCACACAAATGCCAAGCCTGCATTTTTGCCGCGTTTTATCGCCGCGCTACTTCGCCTGATTAAAACGCTCACTTCCTGTGTACTAAACCCGACTCCGCGAAGCTGCCCGGAAGAGGAATGGGTCTTAGCCACTTCCGAATCCGTTGTGCACGCAACGGAACCGGAAACCCATCCTCCCGGGGACCCTGGGGACGCATGCGCTGGCGTCCTCCGCTGGTACTCGGCTGGTACCGTCCTCAACACTCACAACCAGTAATAGAAAGGGACGGTACCGGTTCTGTTCCGGTCTAATATCGGTGGGCGATATTAGGGTCATTTGACATGGTCGGGCCGCCGCACGCTTCAGGACTATGTAGGCTTATATAGCGGTCCCTTCCAGTGCGTGAAAGATATGTATTAGATTCTGGCGTGAGCACTTCCGGTCTACCATTTCCGGTACATCCCTCTTTTGAACTGGGAGCAGAGCTAAATATAGTCTGGCATTCCAGGAACGAAGAAATAAGTTTAGGAAATACTATTGCAGAGTGCACAGTTTTATATACGCTGTCAGTGAGTTACGGAACCTTTTACCCAATATCTTACGAGGTTTTCAATTGAAAAGGTCATCAGTATGACATTTCCCCTGGGACGTTAAACCACAAACAAACAAACAAACATTATGACATTATCTGATATGGAATCAATAATATTGAAATGTTTACCAAACTGATAACCTATACTTCTAAATTCAATATCCACCTGATACGAAGTGGTCATCGAAAACACACAAGGAGTGTGTGCTCTTATCGTCTGGGAATGCAGCATCGATATGACTCTAGGAGGATACATTTCTGGATTATATTTTTTGTCAGGAGAACTCCAGCATCATCCCGGGTTTATTCTTGGATCATTCTCAGGTCGCTGTGATGTTGATGACGATGTTGTCAAGTAGGAGCCCTGGCGTTTGGTCTCTCAATCCCCTCTTATTAGCAGATAAAGATTAAACTAAGTGAATTCCTTACATCATAGCAGAGGTTGCAGACGAAATTTCGGCCAAAATCCCTATGAAAAACATGAGAATTTTAAAATCCAAACATAGGGAGGAAAGAAAATCAAGAAAGGTCCCTGGTAGAACTAGAAGAACTATTAAGCAACTAGATAAAGGGGAGGATGTTTCCCAATAAACTGACTCCCCGGAAAACAGAGGAGAGAAAAAACATGCTCTATGCCGCCTTTAAAGTCAAAACAAACTGGGCGCAGTTCATGGAAAAACCAACTAAATATTTTCTTGATTTGCAGAAAGGAGGAGTGAAAAATGAAAACAAACAAGTCACTGAAGACCCCCAAACGATTCTAAAATGACAACATGATTGCTATAAAAAGATACTTACTGACATAAGCACTCCCTCAAGAAATACTATTGCAGAGTGCACGCTGTCAGTGAGTTACAGAATCTTTTACCCAATATCTGTCTCAATGCCTGGTTTTAAACTTATTTGGCGCTCCCCTGAACAGAAAGAGATATGCAGAACAGGGAATTTACTGATTGAAATAAATGGTAAACAAAACGGTATACTCAAAGTACAGTATTTTATTGAAGATGGAAAGATCATGCATTCACCAGACTGATAGAGAAGTATAAGGCATTTAGATATAGTTAGCATAGTTTAAACATTTCTATGTCCTTGGGCGCCCTCGACACCAATGACATGGTTCTTCTGATAAATGATAAAAAAAAGGTCGGGGCTAGATATTGAGCATACCTATTGAGTAAAGTAAAACCATTTACGCGTTCTTAAAAGATGCAAAATTTACCGAACCCTCAAAGGTCAAACAATGACTGGAGTACTTCGACAATTCAGATGCTCTAGTCTGGGAAAAGATATGCTGCTCAATTTATAAATGCAAGAGAATGATAAAATATCAATCACTACAATACAGCGCAATTGATAGAGTTGTCCCCACCAATAGCTACAATTGCAAATTAAAGATGATATGTTACTCTATCTGATTCTTTTACGATCAGGAAGACCCTATCACCTGTTGAGTTATTGTATTTTGTATTATTTTTGGGAGTGAGAAAGGAAGAAGTCAGACACCATGATGCTGTAGAATGCCGTTTGCTTATTCCCCTAGTCTCGGTTTCACAACATAGCCTTAGGTCTCACAACACAAAATAATAATATGCCATCACCCACTTTTTCCTGCAATGTCCCAGGATTTGTCCGTCCTATCATGGAATAAGATGATGGCTTACACGGTCCGAATAATCTAGAACTGGATGAAAATAAGGGAAACAGAATATCGCTCTTTTAAAAACGTTCTGTACATTACAGTAATTCTTTTATTTGCCATCAAGGTTATGTGGATGTATACAATTGAGGAACTAGGTCAGCAACTGAGAATAGAGAAACGTATTTGTGATATGGAGAATAGGACAAGTTCCGAACGGCCATCCCTACAGACTCAGTAACTACGTTTTCTCTTATCATTGTGCATTTATATATATATTATATAGTTGAATCGAAGGAAACGCTAGTATCAGAAACAGGCTTTTCCTAAATATCTATGGGTGATCACTATAGTTGCGTACCGCTGCTTCGGGTGTAGTAACTACAGTTTTTATACCAAGGCTGACGTTTTCACACATAGGCTGACATTTTCATTCCAATGTTGACCACATGACACTATCTAGACAAATCAGATCGGAGCTTAGATTAAAAAAAAATTCTTTATTTGATTCAATGTGTACAAAATTGCTCTCCCATACAAATGTCAGATCCATCCGAAGACAACATAATATGGGATTTAAATATATATATGTGAGAAATACAACAACAACCAAGTATTTGTATATAAATATACTACCGCCACCTTCTGGTATCGGACGTACTACACCGTACTAGTGGCGCCACCACATACAGGTGAGTACGCCTCACCAAACATCAGTCCCATTTACATATATATAATGTACACGTGGATGAAGAGAAGCGGACCTATCACTAGTATAAACATTCCATGTCAGATTTAGATTTCACAAATACATGGTTACTTAGATGCATGTCGGAAACACACCAGCTGGATTTACTCAATATGGGTGGACATGGCTGTCCCATCAATCGGAGGTCAACAAATGACAATTTCTATCATTATTTCAAGGTCGGCTAAGTCCATCTTCACCTCGGAACTTCGGGATTCATTCAGCGGGAACCAGTTTCCCTCTAATATTGTGTATGAATAACCGCAATACTGGAAATAATCGAGCCTTGGCTTGGGTGACACAGGTCCTGCTTGCACGCCCGTCCCGTGGTTGTTCATCCAACTCCTACCTCCATTACCAGACCCGGGAAACAGAGGAGGAACGGGTGACAAAAACGCCCTCTCAGTCTCGTCCAATCAGAAACCTCTCTAGACCGGAAGTAGTTGGATCCACACTGGGCGCGCATGCGTCTGGGGTGCTGTTGAGGTGATGAAGTGACCAGAAGGAGGCGCTGTTGTTTGCTCAGTAAGGTCAGGAGGGGGGGGGGGGGGGGGGGGGTGAGGGGCCTGAAATTAGCCTCACACTACAAGGGTTCCTTTAACACTCCGAGACCATAATATTAACCAGACCAGACTAGACTTGGACTACAAACGTGGGACAACAAAATACAATATAAAATACAGAAATACCAAGAAAATACTATGTGTTCGAGTCTTTTCGATCTCTAGACGTGTATGGAGGCGTCACGGTTGGAAAACATTTTTTACGTCAATAGTACGTCAACACTACTTAACTATGCACGGGATTATTACTTCTAACATCCACAATCTAGTATATAATAGGACAGAAGTGCAGACTATTTAAAGATCTATGATGACAACATAATTAACTTTCTATACAATATTAGAAAAAGTATGGTGGCATTGGCAATCAATAAGGGACTATGTACATTATTCTAGACTAATACCTTTTTAAACAGGCGCTTTAAATTGGACAGTAAGCATCCGCATGCCAATCTAATTTTGCAGAAGGAATATATATGTATGCGCGACATACGAGACAGACTGTCGTGGGCGTACATGTATTGTATTTCTCTGGTCAGTAACATGAATGCAAGCTGTAATAGATGACTGCACGGACGTGTCTATTATGAGCTATGAAAAAATCCAATCACATAGAAACTGTATCTGCAGGTATTCATGTGCCATGTATAGATATGATTATATCGCCAAAGATCGCCTCGGACACTGCAATAGAGCCATTGAACACATACCTCTGTCCACAAAACGGACTTGGAGAACTACACAAGTCCATTTTGATACGAGGGCATGTTAAACGTACTTCAGAATGTAACCCCGAAGGACACTTTACACACTCTCAGCCTTTGTTTTACCATCTGCCAGAGCCATTGATTAAAACGCACCAGATGGTATCGTCAGGTCAATATTTGTCAACGTCCTTAGAGCTGAACCTGACTACAATGAACTGGAACCTGGAAGCCGATTTCTTGAGATCTGCAGAGATTTGTAACTTATTTTCTACCGAATTATAAAGTGTCCATAGAAAATGCATAGGGAGTGTGTATCACCATACCAAAATTAGGCGAATAAGGAAAAATAGTGTACATATGAAATAATAGTGCGTACCCAAATTAATTTATATCGGTATGCCACTTGTCAAAAAAACTCAGATGATAAACATGATATTGGGTAGTTTCAGATAAAAGCGGTTGTATGCTCTACGGAGTTGAATCTGCGCAATATTCTCGCATGCGTTCGGATATTACTACGCATCATCTCCTCGGAGCACAAGACCGCATATATCTGAAACCAGTCAATATTATGAATACATATCATAAGGTCTTTTTAAATACATGTATATCTTTGATCCCCTATTGTGACTGGAAGAGTCCAAGTCCACCTCGCGTTTTCCAATTGCAGTCTATTAATAAGCTAATGCCGATTAAACATGAAACCTGCTGTAGATGCAGCTTGATAACGGTCAGGAGTAAGAGTTGATTACACAACTTTTATAAAAAAGCTGCTTGGAGTTTCTCCCAAACACTGCCTTCAGTCCCTGTATCCAGAGAACCAGTCCTTTGCTGTATCTCACCCCTGGTACAAGTTTAGTCGTATGAACAACGTTCAAAGATTATACGCCAGTAAAATGGCAATACTACGCCATTGTCGAGGTGGAGTAATGGGAAATAAGGCATAGGGAAGTGGTCTGATATTATGATGCTATTCAATGTCATTGAGGATAAATCCAGAACCGCACACACATCGCAAAATACACAATACTCCACCCGTTTGGATGGCCTGTAATCGTCACTCGGCTTCGCCTCAATGACAATTGTGGCCCATCCAAACTTGTAGAGTATTGTGAATATGTACGATTCTTGATGCAGTTCTATACAAGAATTGTATGCCTACCCCTCCACCTACTCCCCCCCTCCAGGCTGGGATACAGGCATTGGAGGAAGTCACATATCGCAGAGCATTTATTTCTTAATGATGTCCATAATGAAAGAGATTCTTATTTGGAGAACCAATTATTCCTTTTGGTATAGCTTCATTCAGATGTACTTTTTACAGCGCAGACACATCATTTAGTATAACGATTATAATACATAATAAGGACGGTAAATGTGCACAAGTAAAGATGTCCTCATACATAGGCACTCTCTTGAGCTCTCTCCCAGTTTTGGCGGTCTTAAAGATCATAGACATTCTTTGTCTGCTATAACAGGGAAGGTGATCACATTTGAGACGACCATTCAGAGATATGGCGACTGTGCGGTCCATAACTATCAGAAATGACTTGGTTTGAGACTTATGGACATTCGTCATGTCCACAACTATCAAAAGTATAAAAAAATGTCCGTAACTATCAAAACCTGGTTAAAAAATGTGTTACCGCATTTGCGTTACTTCCCGTTACCATTCAACCACGTTACGCTACCTAAGAAAACATTACCGATCAAAAAGTAGTGATTACGTGGGGATGTATGGATATATGCATGTGGAGATGTAGGATGTAGGGATGTAGGATGTATGCATGTGGAGATGTGGGGATGTAGGATGTATAGATGTGGAGATGAAGGGATGTATGATGTAGGGATGTGGGGATGTAGGATGTGGGAAGTAGGATGTAGGGATGCAATGATGTAGGGATGTGGGGAAGTAGGATGTGGAGATGTATGGATATATGGATGTGGAGATGTAGGATGTAGGGATGTAGGATGTAGGATATATGGAGGTGGAGATGTGGGGATGTAGGATGTGGGGATGTATGGATGTAGTGATGTGGGGATATGGAGATGTGGGGATGTAGGCTGTAGGGATGTAGGATAAATGGATGTGGAGATGTGGGGATGTAGGCTGTAGGGATGTAGGATGTATGGATGTGGAGATGTGGGGATGTAGGATGTAGGGATGTAGGATGTAGGGTAGTATAGTGGAGGGGCATTATGGTAGAGGGGCAGTATGGCGAAGGTGGCAGTATGGGAAAGGGGCAGTATGGTGGAGGGGCAGTATGGGAGAGAAGCAGTATGGTGGAGGGGCAGTATAGTGGAGGAGCGGTGTAGTAGAGGGGCAGTATGGGAAAGGGGTAGTATGGTGGAGGGCAGTATGATAGCATGGTGGAGTATGGTGGAGTATGGTGGAGGGACAGTATGGTGGAGGGGCAGTATGATAGAGGGGCAGTATGGTGGAGGGGCAGTATGATGGAGGGGCAGCATGGTGGAAGGGCAGCATGGTGGAAGGGGAGCTTGGTGGAGGGGCAGTATGGTGGAGGGGTAGCATGGTGGAGGGGCAGTATGGTGGAGGGGCAGTGTAGTAGAGGGGCAGTATAGTAGAGGGGCAGTATGGTAGAGGACAGTATGGTTGAGGGACAGTATGGTGGAGGGGCAGAATGGTTAAGGGACAGTATGGTGGAGGGGCAGTATGGTTGAGGGACAGTATGGTGGAGGGGCAGTATGGTGGAGGGGTTGTTTGGTAGAGGGTTAGTATGGTGGAGAGACAGTATGGTGGAGGGACAGTATGGTGGAGGGGCAGTATGGTGGAGGGGCAGTGTTGGAAAGGGGCAGCATGGTTGAGGGACAGTATGGTGGAGGGGCAGTGTAGTAGAGGGGCAGTATTGGAGAGGGGCAGTATGTTGGAGGGACAGTATGGTGGAGGGGCAGTATGGTGAAGGGGCAGTGTAGTAGAGGGGCAGTATGGGAGAGGGGCAGTATGGTGGAGGGGCAGTATGCAGTAACGGTAACATGATAACGGGGTTAGAATCGTGACGGTAACGCGGTAACTGTAATGATACCAGATCAGTAACGTTTTCTTAGGTAGCGTAATGTGGTTTGAGTAACTCAATGTAATGCGAATGGGTAACACATTTGTTTAAGCAGGTTTTGATAGTTATGGACATTTTTTTATACTTTTGGACATTTTGATAGTTATGGATATGACGAATGTCCATAAGTCTCAAACCAAGTCATTTTTGATAGCTATGGACATTTTTGATAGTTATGGACCGCACAGACCATGTTGACCATGTTAGCGACATGTTCACGATAAGAGTGTCTCAATGTGGTGTTAGGGCTGGCGTCCACTGAGCTCCCAATACACTCTGATATGCCCTACGATGCACCTCCCGATAAAACTAGAAACTAATGTTATTTCCATTTACAATGGAAGAGCGCGGTATACCTAAATTACTTCATGAAATAAAAGTAAGAGAATATCATAAGAAATTATGTATTTGGGCCATCTGTTATTGACCGAGAATCAAGTATTAAGAATGTTTCAATAAACCTAAAGAATTAACTTGATAGTTGTTCTCAAGTGTCATGAACAGGCTTATTTAATGAAACTAATTTCTGGTATTTAATTCAGTGTATACATCCTAATGCATTTCAAATGTCTCTGAATTAAGTCCTATATGGGTATGGGTATGAGTATAACAGGTTCAATACCTGGTCAGTGGATGAAGGTAAAGAGTGCGTGAGTGAGAATGGGGGAGAGGTGCCAATATGGAGTGACTTGGTTGGGATAGAGATATGCCTTCCCTTCCACTAACGTCATACCTCCTTACTGGGTTTGTGTTTCTTTGAGGAGCATAGTGAATTGTCTATCTCACCAGATGTGGAAGTTCCAATGCTATACAGCCAGGTCTGTCCCACCAAATTTGAAATTTACATGTATTATAAAGTGGTAGGAGAGCAGTGAGCCAGAACAAACAGGCTCTTGAGTGTAGCTAGTTGGTCAGTAAAGTAGATGGAGTGGTTGTGGAAAGGGAGGGGGTGAGGGCTAGTCTGGCATGACTGTAGAGTGGCTTTAGGTTCAGTGTGTTATACCCAAATCTTCATCTGTCCCTGTCTGTTAGTAAAATGTCTATTTCTCTTTGTTTATGTCTTTTTTCTGTCTCTAGCTGTCTGTTTCTCTGTTTATATATTTGTATCTGTCCCTGTCTGTCTATATGTGTGTCATACTATATCCTTGTCCCTGTTGGTTGGCATGTATGTTTGACTATTTCTCTTTGAATGTGTCTTTCTGCATCTCTGTCCCATTGTCTCTGTCCCTATCTGTATATATGTCTGACTCTCTGTCTGTTTACCTATCCCTGTGTGAGTCTCCCTTCTGTCTCTGTTACCATCTGATTCATTATCTGTCTCTCTGTGTCTCCCTCCCTGTCTTCATGAAAACCAATGATCAAGGGTTTCAGCAAATCTATGGTCAAGTCTCAGGTGCATGGCCTGATGGCAGGGTTGAAGGGAGTAAAACTGGGAGCTGTTTCAAAAGTCTAGTGAAGTCTCGCCAGCGGCACGTCACATTTCAAAGCGAGGGGCCGCAACAGCGAGTGGCACTTTGAATCAAAGCAGCAGCAAAACCGCTGCCAATACCCAATAGTGAGCAGCATCGCCACCTCGACAGCGACGCTTCATGTGCCATTGTTAGCTCTCGCTTTGGTGGTGAGTACTCTCGTTTAGCACCCTCCCGACTTTTGATAAAGTTAATATAAATGTGGGCTGTGTCACATTGCAGGAGATGTGGTGCCGTGACCTTGATGATGATCAACCTGCCCTCCCACCCATCCACCTTCAACCCGCCAATCCATCAACCTCCACACCTACACCCCCCCTCCCCCCCGCAGAAAAAAACAACAAAAAGAAAACTGCCCAATCACCAAACATCCCACCCATCAACCCGCCCACAAGAAATCCCACCTATCAACTATGAAATGAATTGTATTCCAGCATGTGAGGCAATTTGAAGGTCGAGCATTGCAGTACGTTATACACGACCATTAGGTGGGCATGGGAACCACGCGACACACACACACACACACACAATGCATAGCGATGGATAAAATAAAGCTTGCCGCTTCTTCTAGTGACTGATTTTGGAAGCCTTCGTTAACCGCATAGGTGTTGAGTGCAGAGCCTATAGGTCTGCTCCCATCATGAATGAGCCTAATACCGCCACCAGGCTTAAGGATAGCAGCCAGGGCCGAAACAATAAGCGGATTATCACATACCACCCATTGTCCATTTCGATTTCTATCTGCCTCTGCACTAATACTTTTGTCTCCCACTGTGTTGCCGACCTGGGGTTTGATTGTTCCGCCCCTGCCCCTTCTGTGCATAAGTCAGATATTCTAAATCTGTGCTTGACGCCCATCCTGATGAATTCTCTGTCGCTATTGCTGCCCGGTTCCAGTTGCTCCCAGACCCCCAGTATCAGTGCTCTGTCTGTTATACAGGCCTGGGCGTCACAATCCTAGGTAGACTTGTGTTGGAATTTGCATTTGTCTCCATATTGGCACTCACCACTGTTTACGAAGGGGCCGCACACCTCCTCAGGATCATGACCTTTCTCCTACTTGGTCGGTCCATGTTGCCCTCCTTTCCTGTGTGGTTTGCTGGTGTTTCTGACTGGTTCCTGTCAGTCTGGATTGTGGCATGGATTGCTTCCATGGCACCATGGCTTTACGTGTTCAGGCACACAGTCTTATACCTTGAGGGCCTTCTTTCCACCAGCCTTAATTGTTAGGAACACAGCAGGGCCATAGCTGTTTGACTTGCCGCTGGCTGGTGCTCCTATGTAGCCCTCTGCTCTGTCACCATGCTTCCCTTCTGCATTGTCTTCACTTTCCCTTAGAGCTTCTATCACTTTCTCCCATCCAGAGGCTGCATTGAATAGGGCTGCATTGTTGTCGGCCTTATCTGCCATTGAGGGGGTGTCGTTGTCTTCCTTGCTGTCCTCTGACTCATTCCTCCTTCTCTTGGGCATCTCCGTGAAGTTCCCAGGGTGGCTACACCTTGTTGCATCCGCCTGGCTTGTCCACGTGGTATGTACAGCTCGCTCACATCGCCTACAGTCATAAAGACTAATACATCGAAGTCGGCATATTCTTTGTTGGGTAGCACCTCTGTGGTTGGTTGGTTGGTTTGATTTAACATCCAGTTAACCATTGCAGGTTCCCACCAGACTTTCTCAAGGTTCTTTTACACAAGGGTGGTGATCAAATCTATGAAATGAATTTAGGTAGAAACCTCACCCCTACACATTTACCAAGGTGAGAGGTCTTTTACTTCCCACACCAAATAGACATGGTATGAGAAGGATTGACCTTTGATATAGCAGTAAATCTACCACTGCTTGGGGTGAAGGATAAAAGTGGCTGCAGTGGGACCCAAATCAACAAAGTCTGACACCCCCACTCCCCACCCTGGTCGCCACAGAACCCCATGAGGCTCACACCCAAGGGTGGAGGTGCATGAGAAAGATACAGGTAGGGGCACAACCCAAGGAACCTGTGACATTTAGACTGTCAGAATGGTGAGATGAGGTGGGAGAGTCATATTGGAGACATTGTGGAACTACGCAATCCTACCATTGGACAGGGTGGGACATGTGACACATGAAGAAATGGTAAAGGATGTGAACATTATAGAACAAAATTTGAAATGTTCAAAGCAGATGATAATATCAGGAAATTGGGGAAGAGTTTCCCATCTGAGGCAGATATGTAGTTAGAGTAACAGAATGATAATCGAGGAGTCAGCCTAGAGAGGTTCCTGATCCTATTTAGTACCCAGGGTAATACCCATATATTTACAGAGAAACAGAGTTATGTGGCTCTGAAATGTCACTTAGAGGCTGCAGCAAGCCATGCTTGCTTCTTTGATGACCATGATGAGGTGCCTGGAATTCAAACCACTGCACATACAAATGCCCAGACCATCAATCAGCCCATGGCTGGTGGGTTTCAGTAATTGTTGGCCTCAGGGGGCCCTGTATTTCCAGTGGCTTTGTCGTACCAGCTTATCATGGCCTGTGGTTAGTTTACCCACATTTTTAGAGTTGACAGGAGGAGTGAGGTGGAACCCTTCAAAAACCTGTGATGATTGTCCATGCAGTTGGTGTCTCCCTTTGTGTGCAAGGCATGGTTGGTGTACACTGGCCACCAGAGCTACACTATGTCAGCTCTGTTCTGGTTAAATATGTGGCCAACTTGACCAACTAGCTGCAAGAGTCTGTGACTCTCCTACCTGATCTTTGTTTACTGCCTGGAGAGTGTGTCTAGTCATAACCTCAAAGCCAATTTATCATTTTGTTATCTCCTTTTGTGGTTATTTCTCAGAATAAAACAACAATAATTTATTTTCAATTTTTGAAAATATGAATACTTCCTTTTATGTATTTCTGCTTTTAAAGCATACATAGAACAAAACTTCCAGGTTTGAGAGACACACAGAGTAATCCTGTGTGGGATTTAAACTGATCAACCCCTATATTATACCTCAGCATAGAAAGGGGTTGGTTAGGATATGCACGGGGGTAGTCTCTACATAAAAATTGTTAGCTTCCAGGATTGGTTTAATGGGGCTAGAATAAAGATGCATCACCTAAACAACAAATCAGCACTACATGAAGCCTCTGCCAGGAACCGATGAAATGTGGGTGTAACCCTGAAAAAGGGTGTGTTAGACAATGTAAATGTGGAAAGGCATACATACTATAAATTAGGTCTATACATTTAGGTAATAGATAAACACACGAGTGAATATAGTTTGGCGAGAATAAACACCAGACCCTATGGCCATTTATTACGTAAATACAGGATGAAGATAACCCCAGTATTACAAATATACATAACTGGGTAGCTTAAGCCTAAAATTTGAAAATTGAATTATAGGTTCTGCTCGTCCAATTCACTAAGGCAGAGTGAGTGATATCCCCAACTGTCGCACATCAATTGAACTATTGACATAGGTGACAATAGGCCATGCCCCCTAGTGGCAATGCTATAGTTATGCGCTTAGCAAATGGGGGCCTAATTATATATGTATAAGTCATGTCAATTATACATTGATATATACAGCATTCTGTAAATGCCTATAATTTAGAGGTTACAGTTGGGAGCCATATTGAATTTGATGGCCATATTGAAAAAAAATCTGATCTCTTGGGGAGGAATAGCTGTTGTTGATGAAATATTACTCCAGGCGACAACATGAAAAATAGCGCAACGCATGTCACACTATGACTTTGTACATGCACAAAATCAAAGAGTTGTATACCTGCAGATACAAAGAAAATTGCCTAGTGAACAAAAGGTTCGCAAACAAAAGGTAGGTTCCTCTCATATCATGAATGTTTGAAACATGGTCAGAGCTTGGGTGTTTCTTGGAGCCAGACTATTGTATTTTCATAATTTTTTATCACATCTATACTTTGTGTATTCTACTATATCTATCATTAGTATTATGTTTGGAAGAATTATGTTGGTTGTATGTTTCCAAGAAGGTAGAGGAGAGATATGTAAGAAACATCTAGGGCATTGGAGGGCACAGTCTAGAACCTTAAAAATTACTTAACTCCAACATTTAGACAAATCATGCCTAAAAACATGAAGGCATCACATTACAATACCATTATAAAATCATGTATAGAATAAGATGACTGATTGCTGCATATAAAATTAGTGATCAGAGAAAAGAGGCAAAATCAATATCTGTCTCATAACCAGGTCATGAGAAGATTAAATTCATATCTACTGGTGAGAACAGAGACAATGGATGACTGTGATAACCAGAGATATGACACACAAGTCTATTGCAGAGACAACATTAAATATGACTACATTTCTTATTTATCTTTACAGATAACCAAATACTATCTGTCAAGTGCTTGCTGGTATGATACAATATCTATATCCAAATTAGGTATATAAATAGACTCAACTAACAGTTAAACTTAGACCTACACCATCCATTATTGTACCCTATTGCAGACATCCACTTTGCATCCACAGCTGCTGACCCAATACCATTCAACAAAAGTCAACATCTGGTAATCCATGATGGATACAAAGAAAGGTTGGTACACTTTAGTTGGGGGACACATCTCTTTGTGAGTGTTAAGATGGTGTATCACCTGCCTAATACCTTCAATCTCAATTTTATATCTTGAACTTTTCGATATGGTAAAAGAAAATGCCTTTTCAGAGTATTTATGAAAGAACTTTTGTTTTAATAGCAGCTTTTATTGACATAGAGAAAAGTCAATTACGATGAAATATCAATGATATTATTTCTGCAGGATGGTAAGGAAGAACAGCTAATAACAACTATCACATACCAGTTCAAACAACCAGGAGCAACTGATTAATGAGGTTAAATAATTGTGGATAATTTTGATAAGTGTAAGATAAAAATTTAGTTCAATTAATTTATTTATAAGGATACTAGGGTCTATGCAATCAAAAGCCTTTATTAAGTCAGAAAAGCTACTTGAAGCATTATTATTATCATTATCATCAAGAGCATCATGTATGTATTTAGTTAGTTGTGAAAAAGTGCATGTTGTTAGATCTCCCAGGGATAAAGCCAAATTGGTCGTAAAAAAGGTATTTTCTAAGAGTATTGCTAAAAGCCTTTGGTGGATTACCTTTTGGAGATAAAAGATGGTAATTGGTGTTTTGGCTATCAGGAAAATGAGTGCTATCAAAGATTCATTATAAGATCCATAATAAGTAACATATCAAATAGTAAGATTCACTTCAGATATGTTGAATTGAAATTTGAGATACCAGTACTCTTTTTGTTATCCATTTTCTAGGGTAAAATTGACACTCTCCTCATTAATAGTTGATTGAATTTAAGTATCTACTAAGTAGCCCATATCATAGATTATGGGTTGGTTCCTGTATATAATATTAGTCTGGCAGCAAAAGCTCGTTTTAGGGGTGAACCTTACTTTGGCAGGCAGACAATATTTTTTTGATGATTATTTATATATCCAGAATCTTCCGATTTCAAATCTGCCGGTTGCAACTCAGAAATCTTTGGCCAACTGTATGTATTACAACCAAGGGGTTGGAACAATAAACAAAGTAATCCTTGTAAGACTGAAGCCTCCAGTATGAAGTATGATGTTTCTAATAAAGGTACAAAACAAAAGGATAGGGGCACATTCCTTTTGTCTCTAGAAGGGAGTTTTTTTACAATTGCTTCCAAATAAGGAAGGCCATTGACATGTGACTATTAAGGGCCTATCAGATGCTATTGAATATTCACTGCTAACTGGTACTTATTCCTAATAAGGAAGAGAATAACCATATGACTAAAAGGAGCCAATTAAAACATACTTGTTTATTGACTGCAGAACTGTAAAATGTATGCCTATATATCTATAATGTAGCAGGTAGGTGGGCAGGGGGGGGGGGAATCAGTTGGTATCTTGTAGCAGTTCTGACTTGTGGCCCTTCTTGCACCTGACTGGTTGGTAGTTGAGTCTTACACTATCCACTGGTCTGTTCGCATTCCAACCTGCTTGCCTACCCACTAACCTGTTCACATTCCAATCTGACTTCTCCCCAACCTATCAACCAACCTGCCTCTGTACCAACCTGTTCTTTGTTCTGGAGTATGCTAGCAGCCATATTTCCAGTAGGCCCTAGGGCTAGTTATCGTATCCAATCTTGACTTAAATATACCTATTACATGATGAATGTAATTGAAGTTAGTATTGACAGGGTTTTGGTCCCTGTGACCAACCATTTTGAAAAAGCTATAAAAGAAGTGCTACTTAGGTGTTGCAAAGGTTAGAAAATCATTGGTTCTGATACCAGTTACTACATGGCCAGAATGCAGGTTTGGCTGTTTTCTGATAATGTCCTGACATTTAAGCAATACACTCTCTTAGTAAATTGTTTGTTGAGTTTGTTGTGAAGAAGGATATCTGCTAGCCAAATGAGGGTCATGAATAAGCAAGTTACATTGCTGCGGTGATTTGGAATATTGCTGAGTGAATTTCATCAAAGTACACATTCATTACCACAACTGTCATTTACTTTACATTTTCTTCAGGTAGCTGCTGTTTTATTATGGTTTATTTGTTGAATATATTTACATTTATGGGGACATTACAGATTACTCAGGAAATAAATGTTTATTTTATATGCAGATGATCTTGTTATCTACCATAGTGACTCAAACCCTGAAATCATTGCTCAACGGTTACAAAGGGAGTTAGATCGGTTCATGAATTGGTGTAGTGTCAATGTCCTCACTGTTAACACTGAAAAGACTAAAGTGTGCTGGTACTTCCCTCAAATAAAAAATAAGAGTGTGGCTAATTTGAGTTTCTATGCTAAGCAAACCAAGCTAACAATTTTTAACTCATACACCTATCTAGGTGTAGAGTATAAAGTATACCATCCCGCACTTGCAATTCATTCCACTGACTTCAGAGCATCCGAAACCCCCTGTTTTCAATCAAGAATTCAGGCCCTTTGCATCTGTGGAGACCATTCTCTACCAGTTTTATCAACTGGGACAGATCCGGATCAACCCATAAGCTTTCACAAAGACAATTATGTTGTCTAAATAGACCAGACATTTCGTCCACTTTAACCCCCTTAACATTGTATCCATCATGGATTCAAACGTTGCATGCGCATTACAGAGGCCAAAGGGCATTACTGTAAATTCATACGGCCCCTTGTGGGTAGTGAAGGGCGTTTTGGTTGCTCCTCACTAGCCATCTTCACCTGCCAATACCCAGACTGGAGTTGATAGGTATGGGATAGGCGTTGCTGGTGATGCCATTCGGTTTCCTGTAATATATAGGGTCAACCCCGGAATCACTTCCCGGATCAGTGTTCACGCATCCAATTCTTACATCCAGGTTGTTTTCTTCCCGATGGTCAGACATAGACATAGCCTAGTCTATCTTTTGGTAAAGGTGCTACCCCTAGAGGACATTCCTGAATGGAGCCTATGACATTAGCTAACATTACTAGACCAACAATATCACCTTTGTTCAACTTGATCATAGCAGTAGTATGGTTACTGATTGGTATAGATCCTACCCAGGTACTACCCACTAGGGTATCCCAAGTCTGCAATCCTTTGTCTGTAAACAATATCAGATCTGACTCAAACATATCACTGAGTATGGGACTTCTCACTAATACAGTGTTACCTACTGAGAACGGAATAATCACCTTGCCATAGTATCTCAAAGAAGTACCATTAGCAGCTCTCGCATTTGCCTCAGGAACTCTACATTCCTGATCAAACCCAAAGGTTTTATATAGATCGTTGCTCAATACCAAGTGGCTAGCACCAGTATCTACCGACAGATAAACTTTCCGCCTCTGGATTCTGACAGGTACGTACCAATGCCTCCAACCTAAGGGTGACGGCTGCTGAATAAGCTGGGAGATTCCATCCATGCTGGTGTAGCCCTTGCAGACAGATACCTGGAACAGACTGTAGCAACCTGATTCAATATCTCTTCCTTGACGGCAGAAACAGTAGGACTCCCCAACTTCAACACCTCCATGGTCTGAGTATTCTGGCTCACCGTATCTGAGAGCACAGCCAACGATGTCTATTCTCCAGTTGGTTTCTCTCCCACTGAGCTAGGCGCTTGCTGATCATGAGCAGCGCCTGTTCCACAGTCGGGGACTCTTTAGAGTCTTTCCCCGCAACCTGAACCTTCACCAGGGGATTTCCATTACTGGACCTCCCTGGATTCAGATGGCCACGGCCCCATCAGTGGAACCCACGGCGGTTGAGTACCATAGACCCTACCAAGGAAAGCACATCTTCCACTTCAGTGTCTCTGGTCTCTGGTTCTACCCACAGGTTTGCTGTACTGACTGAACAGGGCACACCTTTGTTCATAGGCGTCCACTATTCTCAATACCTGCATGAGGCTCATGCCAGGCTCCCACTTTGAGATAACCTCAGCTTTGATGTCTTCATCGCGGAGGCCCTTCACAAACTGAGTTTGGAGATCCTCATGCAGTGCCATTGAGTCCAGTCGAGTCCCTATGTAAACCTCCATCAGCACACTGCACGAACACCACCATTTTACTTATGAATGCGCCCAGCGTATATAGGTATGGTTTTGCGTATACAAGGTCGTCCTATTCCCTGTGTGTATTCGCCTCATCTGTAGGCGTATATAAGTGGCCGTGGTGCGGTCATTTATATATAGTATACACCTGATTCTGTTGTATTTACACCACTATAAAATGGTTCCGATCTCTGCCACTTGGGGACACGACTGGTAGCATATTTCATTTTCCAATAACCATTCATGTATTATATAAGAAATGCAATCTTGTATTACCAATTTATTTGATAAAACCTTTATAAAACCTGATTGAGTATAAATTGATTAATCACATACAATTATAATTATGGATTATGTTGTATTCTTTACCGCTTTTCTAATAGAATTTACTTTAAAACACTAGTTATGTGTGTGGTCAGTCTAGGTCCAGTATATAATGGGCCTGTTCAAGTTTATACTCCTAAAATCATCTTACCCAAGCCTAACACCCACCTAAGCCGGCCAACCCTGGCAAACACCGACCCCCCCAACTCCCCCAGCCTCCCCCCCGTCACCCAAGCAGCTGGGTAATCCGTCCACACACACTGAGGGGAGTAAGGGGTGGGGGGTTCGCTCCGAGACCACCTATATCTCTACCAACGGCGGGCTGCGGGAGCTGGCGGGAGGACTCACTCACCAGTATCCACCAGGGAGCTGTTTCAAAACGTGGGTTAAGTCTATGGTTTTGAAACAGCTCCCTGTTCTCACTCAACAGTCCTCACTCAACAGTCATCACCCACCAGTGCTCACTCACCAGTGCTCACTCACCAGTGCTCACTCAGCAGTCCTCACACACCAGTCCCTATACAACAGTACCCCCCAGTAACCCACTCACCTGACCTCACTCACCTGTCCTCACTCACCAGTTTACATTAAACAGTCCTCACTCAACGGTCCTCACTCAACAGTTCTCATTCACCAGTCCGCACTGAACATTCCTCACTCAGCAGTCCTCACACACCAGTCCCTATACAACAGTACCCCCCAGTCCCCAGGTAGGTGTGACCTACATCTACTTCCATTTGTTTCTTTAATTATGTTAATGTGCACTGGTGGCAGTGCTATTCATGCTCAGGAGGGAGAAAAAGAGATAAGAAGACTACACTATAACGCAAGACACTACTCTTGTATTAGTAATATAAGTAGTGGTACATCCACTATTGATTGTGGTTGTTCAGCCAACGTTGTTTGCATGTCACCAGATACATTAGGTAAGCTAACCTGTTTGTGATTCTCCCCTGCAGTCTCAACATTCATCACCTGTGCACGGTCTTCTGACCTAGCCATCATTGATTTACCTGCTAGACTTTGTGCATAATTTTGGGAGTATTTCTATGGGATATATTCAGGCGGAATGTACTCTAGGTGATTACTACTATACCATGTGCCTGCAATGCAGACTTCATCACCCCTGAGTTGGGTTGAGTAGCCCTGTCATCTACAATGTGTTGCAATGGCTCTCACTCGTCCTCGTGACTGGTGGACCTCCAGGGTTTCGTCAGCAGTTATAAACCCCAGAATTCTAACACCATGGTTGCTTTCATATGTGCTGTTAAGCACGAATTACCTAGGGAAATTGAGTAGAATGTATCACTTTCATATGCTGATGCCGCAGTAGCCTACATTTAACCCTTTCACGACCGCTGCTGCATATATGCAGCACCACGCCAGTACCGCTGCTGCATTATGCAGCACCATATGAATACCGCCGCTGCATATATACAGCACCATGGGAGTACCACTGCTGCATAAATGCAGCATTTTGATATAAGAACATGTGAGACATTATATTTCAGAAAATAATGCATAGGTTTTAAAAAGATTTTCACTGAATAAAGAAAAACATATTATACATCGCTTTCATTGCTGTCAATATTTATGTAAAGGGTCAATATTTATGTAAAGGGTCCCTGCGGGCATGGTTGTTAATGCACTTCGTGCTTCACTAGGTGCGGTAAGGAAAGTGTTAAATAATTCATTTCTCCCTCTTTCTTACCCCACCTTTTCTTACGCATCATGAGGTGTGTAACTATGGTCTATCATGTACATATTATCAGATTGGTCAAATGGAAGAACTAGATGTATCCAGAATTTGATTAATAAATACTGCAACTAAATGGAAATGAAGTAGAATGTATGGCTTGCATATGCCAATGTCACAGTAGCCTACTTGTAAATAATCTATTCTCCCCCCTTGCTTTGCCAACCTTTTCTTATGCATCATGAGGTGTGTAATGATGGTCTATCATGTATATATTATCAGATTGGTCAAATGGAAGAACTAGGTTTATTGAGAATTTGATTAATAAACACTGCAACTAACAAAAAAAACCAAAGCATATGCTGTGTAAGGCCATAGTTCTGATAGAGATTTCCTAAATGAAGGACTTTCACCTTTGGACAATTCTCACTATTTGTGACCCTCTATTATATTATATAATTAACTGATGTTGACATTTATTTTGAGAAAAAATTTATTAACAGATATTTTTCCAAGACGGAATAATGTAAAAGTATGCTGTGTTGGAGAATTGTATGATAAAATGAGCCACCTGCTAAGTGTAGGAGTGACGGGAGACAGCTCTTGGGCATGCTGGATACTGTAGTGTCACATGGAGCGGGTAGTAGATATGCAGGAGAGCAGCAGAGTCATGTCTATATGTGGGCCGTGGTGAGGCATTTACCATGAGCATAAGGAGGACATTGATAGCCTGGAAAAAAGTGCAGATATGTGGGAGCTGTCACTGCGTGGGTGACAGTGAGGCACTAGTGTAGGCATGGTACACATGCTGGAAGGTAGGGGAACAACCCGCTGAACCCCATGAGCCTCAGACCCAAGGGTGAAGGTGGATGGGAAAGATACGGGTAAGGGTTGCAAATCAAGGAAACCTGTGATATAACCATCAGAATGGTGAGATGACATGGGAGAGCAATGTTGGAGATGTCATACATCAACATGACATGTGATAACTTAGTAGTAGCTAGAGTGCCTGTGCACCACCTTGCGTAATTATGTGAACCACACAATCTTAACAGGGGACAAAGTGGGACCATCCCCGTGTGGGCAACAGTGAGGCATAGGAGACCGCTGGAGTAGACATATCGGACATACTCGCAGGTAGAGGCACAACCTATAGAACCCCATGTGACTCACACCCAAGGGTGGAGGTGCATGAGAAAGATACGGGAAGGGGCACAACCCAAGGAAACTCATGATATTTAAACTGTCAGAATGGTGAGATGAGATGGGAGAGTCATATTGGAGACATTGTGGAACTACGCAATCCTAGCATTGGACAGAGTGAGACATGAGACACATGAAGAAATGGTAAAGGATGTGAATATTATGCTCTGGTAAAAGTCCACCCTGAGGCAGAGGCCTAGGTGCTCGGCAGTGTAGCAGGCTACTCAGCACATGAGCTGATTTGAGGCATTCCTTCTGTGGTGCCTTAGTGGTTGCATGTGCGAGTGGAATGTAGTCAATATCTTTGAGCTGGCACCCAGTGTATTAATAGTGCCTCCCATGTGAATGCCCCTGCAAATAGCTTACCTCTAGCTGATAAGTCCTGCTTTGTTGGCTTCTTTGATGACTGTGATGATGCCAGCAAGACAGTCAAGTTACCTGGAAGTAGAACCACTGCATATGTGAATGTTCAGATTAATCCAATGATCAATCAGCCCATGGGTGGTGGAGGTCAGTAATTGTTGGCCTCAAGATAACCTGTATTTTTGGGGTCTTTGTTGCACTTGCTTATTGTGGCCTGTGGTTAATTTTCCCACATTTATAGAGTTCTCTGGAGTCGTGAGGTGGAACCCTTCAAAAACCTGCAATGAGTGTCACTGCAGCTGGTGTCTCCCTCTGTGTGAAAGGTGGGGTTGGTATTGATGATCTGAGAGCTGCCAGGTGGCGCAAATGTCTGCCGTAAATTACCTACAATTATTAATCATCCATAATAGTTTCAGACCCCACAAACCCACAGGAGCAAGATGTAAAGCTGGTCTCCCACTGTCCTGACACACTACGAAAAGTGCTATGATTGGGCTATGATAAGAAATTTTCCAATTGTAGAGCTATTGGGAGAGTTCTGTTAGAATATGTTGCAGTGTATCACAACGTGTGTTTTTTTTTGTTTTTTTTTAAGACGTTTATTTAACCTGGGATAACACTCAGTCCTAGAGGACTGGTCTTAACGTGTTCCCAGCATCTATCAGTACCATCCTTTACATTCCTCTTGATCATGCGATGTGCAACATATATATACAACATAGGTAACATAAATTCACAGTTGAGTGTAGAGTAGGATTAAGAAGTTAATCTTATGTGACTTTAGGCCTCTTTATGGGCAATGAGATGATTGGGTAAGCATTTGAGCAATATTCGGTAGTTTGTCCATATTGTAACAAGTTAGTTCATGTACATTAACTTTAGGCCAAGAAAATATAGTAGGCATTAATAGTTTATGCTCATAGCCAGCTGCACTTTTTGTTCTTTCTTAAAGTCTGTAATTGACTCGATACTCCTACAGTCCGGTGTCAAGTTGTTCCACAGCAGTGCTCCATAATATTGCAGGCTTCTTTTATACAAATTATTCTTAGGCTTCAAAATTTTCAGGAGAGGTGCTCTCTGTGCACGGGTGTTTTTAGTTTTAGGTTGTAGTAGTGCATTGTCCCTAGTATCTTTGAACATTTGAACATATATATGAAATTTCCTAACGTCACTCAGATAGGGCAGTTGCACTGATTTGTGAAGAAGATTTACACTAGTCCTTGGAACACTTTTAGTTATGAGTCGTAAGGCATTGTTTTGTAAAATTTGGACTTTATGCAAATCTTGTTCACTACAGGAATTATAGAGTTCATCACCATAGTGAATTACAGGCAAGATCATTGTTTTGTATATAACTGTGCAAGCATGGTTCGTCAAGTAAGGTCTCAACTTTGCAAGGAGTTAGAGCTTGTGCGACACCTGTTTCACTATTTGATTAATATGGGTTTTATAGATCAGATGCGCGTCCAGATTGATCCCTAAGTAATTGTATGAGTGGACCTTCTGTAGGGTGTCCCCATTCAGGCTTAGCCTATTGTATTGATACTGTGTTGCTTTAGTTTTAGAGTTACTTCAAAATATTACGATTTTGTTTTTTTAGTGTTTATTGATAGTTTATTTCTTAAGCACCATGTAGCTAGCCTATTTAGATCATCCTGCACCTGTTCCACAATATCAACTAGTTCATTGCCTGCTCGGTATATGACGGTATCGTCCGCATAGAGTAAGCACTTAGATGTCTCTGCTCCATTCTCTCCCCTCAAGATTTCAAACACATCATTGACAAAAACAATAAATAGTAGTGGCCCCAGTATTGACCCCTGGGGGACACCATACGTATGGTTTTTCATATGATAGACATTGTAATATTCAAAGCAGCTTATTGACATTTGGTAAAGCTTTAGTTCAATAGTAATTCTATTATTACCATGAATCTGGTCTTTGTACTCTGAATAGAAGGCACTAGACATTATTTCAAGTCACAGAATGGTGAAAATCTTTCGGGCATTCCATAAGAAAAAACAACTTTTACTGTAACAAGTGTAAAAACTTAATCGATTGGAGAAAGACAGTATAACTGGTATCTACATACAGCTGAGATGTTGCCCTAAAAGAAATAAATTTACAATATTTGTTAAGATAACTGACGTGGTTGTGCTATTTTCTCACCCTGTAGATAATTTGTTAAAGATTCTTTCTAAAAGAATAGAAATCATTCACTGAGATCTAAAAATGAAATTATTTCAATATGTTAGGGATGTATAGCTTTGTGTAGAAGCTTTGGCTGAGGTAATAGTGGATTCTCTCTGTGGATCTGGATAAGTTCTCTCTCCATGAGGTAGGGCCTGATGATTCCCCAGGAAAGCACTCCTGGAAGGGTAAAGCAAGAGGTGGAAAATCCACTTGCTGGGCTTCAGCTGGGTGGGAGGTGACCGCTGTGGATGCCACTAGTGGTAAGCCTGTGTCGACTGCTGCATCAAAAAAAAAGAATGAATCCAGTGTGAGTAAGATCAGAAGCAGACGTCCACGCCCCTGATGCCAAGATGGCGGAATGGTCGGACGACGACTGCGACTGGGGGATTGGGAGGACAACCTACCGATTACAACAGTGGCCTTACTACATGGGCAAGACGACAGTGAATCTGAGACAGAAAAACCCTTAGGAAATGTTGAAACAACGGAGCAAAACCAACCAGAAACGTCCAAAATCAACGAATTCGATAGCGAATCCAGCAGTTCGGCCTCTGCGAATGATGCAAGTTCTGACAGTGGGGGAGACGATATAGACTCAGCTGAAGATGTCACGACATGTACGAAAGACCAAGAAACCACCGCATGTGGTCGGAAATGGACAAGAATGAAGGAAAATTTGGGAAATAAACATCCTCCAACAGATTTCGATGACAGCAGCTCAGGAATGACTTTAGAAGTGGACCCCGATATGCCCAGAACACCGATAAACTTTTTCCGATTATTCCTCACGTACGGTTTCCTCGAAGCCCTGGTAGGCTGCACCAACAGATATGCAAACGATAATCGAGTTCGTGGATCCACAAAGAAAAGGAAATGGACACCTATCAGTGTTCAAGACATGAAAATCTTCATAGGACTGACAATGTTGATGTCGATAGTGAAAAAAAATCGAATCCAGGACTACTGGTCAAGAATACGCGAGCTATCAATTCCTTACTTCGGTACGATACTGACCCGTGATCGTTTCCTCGATATACTACGGTAAGCTGAAATACTTTCCCAAAAACAATATTCAGAGATAAACCACTGTATTTCTACGTAAAATAGCTTTTTTGCATTAGATTTGCCATTATTCTGATATATTTGTGTATGAAGGTATATCACACGTAGTGATTCCATATCATTCCCCTTGCAGGTATCTCAACTTCGGTCTACAACAGGAGGACGATAATGAGGCACCCCCCGCAGCTATCGATCGTGTTAATTGGTTGCTGAATCACCTCAACAAGATATCCAAACTCATTTATCGGCCCAAACGGGAAATATGCGTGGATGAGACGATGATAAAGCACAAGGGGAAATGTGCTCATCAACAATACATGCCTCTTAAACCCACAAAATGGGGCCTCAAGTTCTGGGTCCTCGCTGAAAGCGTATCCGGTAAGCGACTACGTCGCTATAAAAAAAAAAAAAATGCACGTGTAAGCCTCACCTCACATTTCCCTACTCAATGATATATTACAATATATATACTGGAATAAACCTCAGAGTCTCTGCTTTGCTCCCACCTACCTCCCTGATCGTATATATAACGTTAAAACCCTGTACAAATTGATTTTCAAATCGACCTATTTCCCTGTCAGTGCCGTGTCAACCACTCTCCACAATAGACGCTATGTTGAAGCAAGTCAAAAAATGAACCACGTAAGGCGCAACGGTTTAATTCGATTATCATGTTAATTCTCCATCAAAATGTAAAATATTATACGGGAACAAACCTCAGAGTGTGGGGAATATCCTTGTATAAGTCACTTTTCATATATTTAATGTTAAATCCTTGTGCGAAATGATTTGCAAACTCGCCCAGATCTGCTGTCACGTGACAAACGTTCCTACCCTACCCGCCCCACAACTGAGTCGACAGCCCGGTTTGATGTCAATATCTTTAATTCATTTACTATTACTTCCACACGTTTAAACCTGACAATATATATACTGGAATAAACCTCAGAGTCTCGGCTTTGCTCCCATATAGCTCACTGATCGATTATCTAACGTTGAAAGCCTGTACGAATTGATTTTCAAATCGACCTATTTCCCTGTCCGTGCCGTTTCAACCGCTCTCCACAGTAGACGCTATGTTGAAGCAAGTCAAAAAATGAACTGCGTAAGGTGCAACGGTTTAATTCGATCATCATATTAATTCTCCATCAAAATGTAAAATATTATACAGGGACCAACCTCAGAGTGTGGGGAATATCCTCGTATAAGTCACTTTTCATATATTTAATGTTAAATCCTTGTGCGAAATGATTTCCTAACTGGCCCAGGTTTGCTTGTCATAGTCGGCGTCTCCCCCTCCCCCCCCCCACCACTGAATCGACAGCTCGGTTCGATGTCAATATCTTTAATTCATTTACTATTACTTCCACACGTTCAAACCTGACAATATATATACTGGAATAAACCTCAGAGTCTCGGCTTTGCTCCCACCTAACTCCCTGATCGTTTATATAACGTTAAAAGCCTGTACAAATTGATTTTCAAATCGACCTATTTCCCTGTCCGTGCCGTGTCAACCGCCCTCCGCAGTTGATGCTATGTTGAAGCAAGCCAAAAAATGAACCGCGTAAGGCGCAACGGTTTAATTCGATCATCATGTTAATTCGCCATCAAAATGTAAAATATTATACGGGAACAAACCTCAGAGTGTGGGGAATATCCTCGTATAAGTCACTTTTCATATATTTAATGTTAAATCCTTGTGCGATATGATTTTCTAACTCGCCTACTTTGCCAAGTCTTTCCCCACCCACGCAGCTTAGTGCGTAGTTCGATGTCGGTTATGTTTTATTCATTTTCTATTTATCTAACCGTTTAAACTTTATGAAATTTATATAGGAACAAACCTTAGAGTCTTGAGATTCGTTGTATATATGTCTCCATTCATTTCCTGAAGGTTTAAACCTTGTTCGGGATCATTTTCTACATGTTGTCTTGACACTGCGGTGAATGGAGTTGCTGGATTTGAAAGTGCCGGCCACAAACTCGCCATGCTGGGGCGAAGCCACATATATAACTCCTTGATGAGATCGACTCGTACAGATCCAATAAAGAATATAATCATGTTGATTTGACAGGGGGGAGATTCAGCAGGCTTTCTTGTTTCTTCCAGTATAATCCAATAGCGATGTCATGATGTCTTGTAGGGGTAGATCAACGAAAGTCGAATTGAGGTGATGGTAAACAACTCGGCTTTTGTAGTATTGGCTTCCTTCACACCGCACTGCGTAGAAGGTTTTGCGCCTTGGTAAATGTCCATTTTCTCCCGTTATTTAGCATCTATATGAATAAACCAGACACTGCCAGAATCGTGAAGAATTGTAGAATATTCCCAGGGTGATGATTAATGATGTCAATGCATTTTGTATGTGTGACACACCAGCAAAGTTATAACTCTCCAGAACGGGACCTTCGGAGCCTGGCGTTGTCAATATAAACTACTGGCACACTTATTTTTCGATCGATGTCTCAACTTGTTTCAGGCTGTATGGGTTGATCTGCAGGCTATTTCTACATAATAACCACCCACACACGTAGGGAATATATATATATCGCTCCTCTTCGGCTGGCAGATTAATATTCGAATATTCCAATATATAAATCCAGGTTCAAAGACATAAGATACTCGCTAGCGTCTGTGCCCTTGCGGGCGCCATTTCTTTTTGGTTTGAATCTTGTCCAGTCACCCATACTTGTTTCTGGATTTTCTCAATTATTCTTTATGTATACCATACCAAATTCTCAGAGGAGTTAGAATATAGTCATAGGAAGACAACAGTGTCAACAACTTTTATTGTTATTTACCATCAATTCGATTAAACAAATATTTCTAACTAGACATCGTGGCGCCGACCCAGATTTGGGCCGGAAGCGTATATAGGCCCACCGCCAAGCGGTAGAATCTAACTGTTACCCGGTCTGACTTCACGCGCTCTGAAAATGGCCCGCCGCGAATGGGTTAAGGAACAATAGTAGTTACCAGGGGTAAGCATTGGCTGTTGACTCCTGTTAGCCATGGCCGTGGGAGGCCAATGGATATGCATGAGCTGGCTGGACTAAGCTTGTTCCACTCCCCTGGGTAGTTGGTGAGTTTGGACTAGTGAAGTTGGCACCTACTGCTGACCCTGCAATACGCAACATGGTGCAGACCATAGTTGTGCAGCAGTTGATGCAAAACTTTGAAGTGGAAGAGATGCCAGCAGTTGGACTCCCCATGGGTCTGGCTGTGACAGTCCTGAAGTCAGGTATTTCTAAGTCTACCGAAGCATCTGCCCCGACAACAGAGAAGGAGACGGTGGAGGTGCATTTTCTTCCATAGAGGATGCGGGACGCCAGTCCCTGCTGTGTGGTGATTTGGGAGAACCCCTGCATGCAAGTGTCATGGGTTCACCCAGATTACGTAACTAGGCTTGTATATGAAGCTGAGTCTGTAATGTAACTCACTCTGTTATCTCTGAGAAGACTGACCTGTTGGGACCTCTCACAGGTAGTATATTTTTCAAAAACCTCTTGAACCAACCTATGTACTTGCATATAAGGTAGCAAAACACCAATCGCCTGATAGTCATACAATTACCCAAAGGTCTGGTTAAATACCCGTACCAGAACTGGTATCCGATGCATAATTTTGAATTTGAAGGAGTAAAACTATCCTGACATTCTTTTTACTTATAATTAACAACAACCTACAATTTGTTATCTCGAAGGCTTTTGGAAAAAGACTCTTTGTTCACTCTACTATTCAGCATTATTTGACAACCCAGGGACCTGTTTCACGAGTTTTGTGACACCATACAAACATTGGGGTCGTCTAGTTTCGACAGGCCTGAAAAGGGTATATTTTCATAGTGTATACTTTTGACAAAAGAATCAATGATTTTCTTCACAGAAAAATTGCATATTTTTATCTTTTTATATCAAAGTATTTAATATATATCAGTAATTATTAAAATATGTTTTCCTTCTGTTACCATGGAAACGAGCATGATGCTACACTTTTTGGAACAAACGAGCATCAGATTCAGATTCCTGAGGTCATAATTGACCAACATGACAAGTTTCAGACAGGAGACTCTCGGGTGTCATTGTGACCCATTTTTTAGGTCATTTGCTCCTCTACTACTCTATGACCAGGTCAGGTTGATCATCGAGTCTACACTTTTCAGCTTGGTACACATACTCCTCTGGTTTAGAGGTCAAACCAATCTAGGATAACTCTACCGGAAAGAAATGACTATGGTAGGCCCCTCTCCTTTGAATACAAGTGTACAAAGTCTTCCTTTCCCTGTCTGGGTCAGCTGCATTTACCAGTCTATTTTCATAAGTTGTTGGGGTGTGACCTACATCTACTTCCATTTGTTCGTTTTATTCTGTTATTAGTGGTACATCTACTATTGGTTGTGGTTGTTCAGGCCGAATTGTTTGCATGTCACCAGATACATTAGGTAAGCTAACCTGTTTGTGATTCTCCCCTGTAGTCATTCATCACCTCTGCATGATCCTCTGACCTAGCCATCATTGATCTTGTGTGTAATTTTGTGAGTTTTTCCATGGGATATATTCAGGCGGAATGTACTCTAGGTGATTACTGCAATACCTGTGCCTGCGATGCAGACTTTATTACCCCTGAGTTGGGTTGAGTAGCTCTGTCTTCTACAATGTCTTGCAATGGCTCTCACTTGTCCTTGTGACTGGCAGACCTCTGGAGTTTTGTCAGCATTTATAAAAATCTAATGATAACCGTCCATGCTTTTAAGTTGTCTCTTAGCTCTCATAACCATATCTCTCATACTTATTGACGTAACACAAACCAAAACTGGAGGATATTCTTGTTGCTTATTCTCTCATTTTCTACTACGTTGTACAAAGTTCAGGTTGGCTAATCCAATTTCAGGTACAATGTTTGTTTGCAGCGACAAAACTGTTGTGTAGGGGTTCTAATTAAAGGTTTCTTGAACTCCTTTAATATAAACAGTGTTGGAGACAAGGCTGCTAACGCGATTAGCAAGTAAGTGACCGATCTAAGCGCGGTTTTCGCCGGATTTTGCGCGGGATTTCGCAGAAGCATAACAGAACTTAGCCGTGGTTGGTTGAAGGTCGTCAGATGACCTAAATCCAGGATTTTCCTTGCTTGTCATTGCAGACAAAGGCCCTTGTCATCCTGTGGTCAGCCAGTTCATGAAATTGTTGTTATGGAGTGTGTCAACAGTGTAGGTGGTGCCCTCAACCTGTAATTGAGAGGTGGCGTCCTCTGTTGGTTCTCTGTGGAACTAATTCTCCCCTGCTTCTCCTGACCCCTAGGGGGATTTTTTTTAAATTTTCTTTTTTTAAAAATGTATTTATTGCAAGCTCTCGCATAGCGAGTTTTTCAGCCACAGATGTTCTGTTGTTAGCAAATGAAAGGTGAGCAGTCTAATTTGATGTTCATCAAACCCACAGACGCCCAGCGAAAAGCGTCAGGTCAGTCACTTGCTCAATAGTCGCGGTAGCAGCCTCGTCTCACACTCCACTAATTTGATGTTCACCCTATTTACTCGTTAGTTTCGACAGAATTTTTTTTTCTTTTTTTCAAAGTTTTATTTACCAAATTCTGTATACATCCAGTTCTTCCATCTGATAAGACGACAACTCTCTGTACATGTTTTAGACAATACACCGGGCGCCTTCAAGCGCAACAATAACAACAATGGTGCCAATTATAATTGGGTGCTGTGCAGAAACAAGTGGGATATTTGTACATGACCGTAGAGATAATTCATTTGTGCATTTTCTTTACCTCCCTTTTGAATGCAGCCAAAGTAATCAGATCCTGTACATCAGCATCCAGCTTGTCCCAAATCCGTATACCACGATACATAGGCGATTTTGTGTACTTACCAGTTTTGTGATAGTAATTTTTAAAACGGATTTTACGGGCTGCTCTCGTTGGTAATATTCGCTGGTCCAGCAGTTCAGGGTTTCGTGATAACTTATACATGACTGTGGCCAGTTTAATATCCCTGTGTTTTCCTAGCATTTCCACGCCCTGACTGGTGTGGAGGTTTTCTATGCTCTGTCTTTTTCTGGTGGTATCCTTGTACAACTCGGAGGCCACGGTTTTGTGCCCGCTGCAAGGATACCAAGTCGCACTCTCGTGCACCCCCCACTAAGAAACCCGCATACTCAAACATGGGTCGGATACAAGAGCAGTATATTCTACGGGCTACATCCCATGATATTGACCTCCTAATCTTACTTAGACGTTAAATACGACTATGCACCGATTTCAAGATTTGCTTAATAAATGCTTCAAGATCCAGATTCGCATCTAAAGTTACACCTAGGTATCTATACTGGTTTTTCGTTTGAAGTCTTTCACCCCCGCATATTACAGACAAATCTGATAGGTGCCGTTGGCGCAAGGTTGCTGCAAACCAACAGGTCTTGGTTTTGGATGCATTCAGTTTGAGGCCATTTGTTTCACACCATTTAAATACACAGTCTGTAGCTTCCTGTAACAAGAATTGTGCATTAACTGGATTGACATCACTAACATACACAACCAGATCATCTGCGTATTGCACATATTTAACATTCTTTAACATACTACAGATATCGTTGATAAATACTATAAATAGCAGAGGGCCGAGCACTGACCCCTGGGGAACCCCTGTACTTATCACTGTCATATGTCACATCAGGCGTATATTTCAGCATCCTTTTTTTGTGGTCAATGTGAATATCATAGCCCTGGTTGGGTGGATGGGTCGGATTTTTGAAACCTGCTAAATTACGCTTTCTTCCTGGGATCAGACACTCAAAAAATAATTTTAGAATACTACTTATTTTTATATTTTATATTAGTCTCCTACAACGTACCTTCCAGAAAAACATTATTCCAACAAAATCAGACAAATAGTTCAGATTTGAGAGCCTTTTGAAATTGTGTATGATACTGCATGTTGTCCACCCCCCTAAAATATTTGAAATTTCAAGAGACGTTATAAAAACTCATAATTTGAGAAAAACTAATATTATATTGTGACATATGTCATATTTGACCCAAAACACCTCTATCATATATTAGATTTGAAACAAAAGCTCTGAGCTGTATTTGGGTTTGGTCCAGGCAGGGGTGTCGGACAACACGCGGGGTGTCGGACAACACGTTTTTAAGACTACTCAGGACAATGACTAGAATAATATCAGTCACTATAACCCTTTATATTCTTAATGAAATGATAGAAAGCTACGTTTTTCAAAGCAAATCACTCAATTACTGATAAGAAACAACCCCAAAATCAGTATTTATATCAGAGCGTGTTGTCCGACACCCCGGGGTGTCGGACAACACGTTTTTAGTTTTTGAATCACAAGAAGTACATTTTTTTATTTAGGAAAAAAGTAAACTTGGTATCTATAAGTGGTAGGAATACTTAACATGTACAGGGGTATTTGTTATTCTATTATGATTATTATTTCTTCTAGACATCTTGTAACAGGCATGTTGTCCAACACCCTGATTTTTGGAAAAATATCATCATGGAATCAGAATGTTTTGATATCGGAATGGACAATCCCATTGTGTTGAAACTTTCAGGTATCATAGTAGGGATTTTGGTCCACATCTCACAGTAAAGGAAAATTAATTTCTCATTGTATATTTCATTAGTATTATGCTCTCAGAATTGGGATGTCAGGCAGCATGCTCTATAGGTCTCTCTGTTGGAAAATTTAAAGGTCCTGGATAGCTTTGACCATTTTAATATTTTTTCAAACTTTTACCAATTTTCAAAACTAAATTGTCGACACTTCTCATGACATATGCTTTAAACATGTTGATAAATATAATCGGCTCAAGATTGTATCCCCCAGAATTTGAAAAAGGTGAAAATCACTAGAAAATCACTGTTTTTGTTGATTTTCGGCAGGAAATATTCCTCAGAGCTATACAAAACCCTATATTGGAATGAAAGACCATCAAAAGATGCACCAAAAAATGCCACTTTTACATTGATTAGATACGTTTATACAAAATCAGCCTTAAATAACCCTGTTTTTGGTAATTTAGCAGGTTTTAAAAATCCCACCCGGATGTTCACTATTTACTGGGCACTTTGTGCTTTTGTATTTCATTCCAAAAATGTTGTTCCTTCAATATAAACATTCAATCTTCGGTGTGAGACATATTTTCCGCCCCCGCTAACACTACTTGGCTGGTTTTTGAGGTTTTGTATGTCATTACCCTGCATAGTTACTGAACTCGCCATTGCCACCAGGTCTTTCCAAAAATATGAACTGTAGATACTAGACCATGAAGGAACTAGATCAAGCCCCAATGTGATATAGACATGAATCCTACAAAACTGCTAAATATCGGAATTCACCAATGTATCAGGGCATCAAAATATGGGATGGATTGGGAGCAGAAATCCAGAATTCTGACACCATGGTTGCTTTCATATGTGCTATTAAGGACAAATCACCTAGGGAAATTGAGTAGAATATATCGCTTGAATATGCTGATGTTGCAGTAGCCTACTTGTAAATAATCTATTTTCCCCCCTTTCTTTCCCCAGCTTTTCTTGCGCATCATGATGTGTGTAATGATGGTCTATCATGTACATATTATCAGATTGGTCAAATGGAAGAGCTGGATGTATCCAGAATTTGATTAATGAACACTGCTACTAAGAAAACAAAAAATATGAGAACAAACCTTAGAGTGTAGAGCATATCCATACATACTTCACCATTCATTGATCTAAGGTTTAAACCCTGTATGAGATGATTCTGACTGCCCAATCTGTACACTAGGCCCAAACTAAACCAGCATACAGATTGTGTAGAGCCCAAGTTATTCATTCAAAGTTATAATTCTCCACTCGTTTAAATTAATAAATGTTAACATAGGCACAAACCTTAGAGTGTGGAGTTTGGTTCTCTATAGTTCCCCAGACGTGAGGACATGTGTGGCCTGTCTGGGGCAGGATGTGTGGGACCTCCCTGAGCATGAGGGGAGGACATTTGACAGCCTGAAAAAAATGTGCAGATATGTGAGAACCATCATCATATGGGCAATAGTGAGACATAGGAGACCGCTGGTGTAGGCATGGCAGACATGCTTGCAGGTAGGGGCACAACCCACAGAACCCCATGAGCCTCTCACCTGAGTGTGGAGGTGAATGGGAAAGATACAGGTAAGGGTGCAACTCAAGGAAACCTGCGATATAGCCATCAGAATGGGTGGGAGAGTCAAGTTGGAGACATTGTGGATCAATGTGACATGTGGTAATATTGGAATACCTTTACAGGGATCTGACCATTGATTTATAAAGGGCAGGTGGGTGGCATAGGGGCGCAACCTGGGGAACCGCCACACCACCTACCGTCATGGCTAGAGTACCTGTGTAAGTACTTGAACCACATGATCTTAGCAGTGGACAGGGTTGGACATGTGAGGCGTAAAGAAGTGGTAAAGGATGTGAACATTATAGACTGACATGAATTAGAAATGTTCAAAACAGATGATAAAATCAGGAAATTGATAACAGGCTTCCCATCTGAGTTAGTAGTTAGCCTAACAACATGATAATTGAGAGGTTAGGCTGGAGAGGTTCCTCCAGGTGTTATGTGTCTCTGAGATGTCACATGGTTTGGTGAAGATCTGTCCTGAGGCAAGGGCCTAGATGCTATGCAGGGAGGCATGTCACTCAGCGCATGAGCTGATTCAGGGCATTCCTGCTGTGGTGCTGGAACAGTCACGTGTGCTAGTGGATATCGCTGAGTCTGCGCCCAGTGTAGTTGTAGTGGCTCCCGCTTGAATGCCCTGGGTGGCAGATGCCGCTGTTGATATATTGGAGGCTGCAGCGAGTGGATCTCAGACTAATCTGCACATCCATATCTTCTAGAGGACCACTGCAAATAGCTTGCCTCTAGCAGATAAGTCCTGTGAGTATAGATGCTGTGCTTGCTTCTTTGATGACTATAATGAGGCCCAGCACGCCTGTCGAGGTGCCTGGAAGTCAAATCGCTGCACATATGAATGCCCAAACTAATCTGATAATCAATCAGCCCATGGCTGGTGGAGGTCAGTAATTGTTGGCCTCAAAATGCCCTGTATTTCCAGCGTTTTTGTCGTACCAGTTTATCATGGCCTGTGGTTAGTTTTCCCACATTTCGAGAGTTCTTTGAATGTGTGAACTGGAACTGGTGTCTCTCTCTGTGTGCCAGGCGTGGTTGGTGTACACTGGCCGACAGAGCTACACTATCTTGTCTCTGGTCAGGTTGAATACGTGGCCAACTTGACCAACTAGCTGTACATGTCTGTGACTCTCCTTCCTGATCTTTGTGTACTATTTGGAGAGTGTGTCTAGCCATCACCTCAAAGCCAGTTCATCATTTTGTTATCTCCTTTTGTGGGTATTTTTTAGAATAAAACCACCATAACACTAGACTTCATAATAAATTTGTTAAAATATGAATACTTCCTATTATGTATTTCTACTTTTAGAGCACACATAGAACAAAACTTCCTGGTTTGAGGTGCACACAGAGTTATCCCATGTGGGATTTAACCCAACCAACCCCTATTTCATAGCTCAGTGTAGACAGGAGTTGGTTGCCTATCTATGGTTGGTGTTGATGATCTTGGAGCTGCCAGGTGGCAACAATGTCCGCTTTAAACTACCTAAATTTTTTAACTATCCAAAATGGTTCCAGACCCTAAAATGGATATGGCCAGATAGGTCTTGCTCAGCCTTCCCTATTAGGATCAATAATTCTGTATTTACCTGCTTTTTAAACTTTTACATACAAAAGACATGCATTTTGGAATCATAAGATTTTTGTGCCATTGGCACATTAGCACCTAGCGTTGCATTACCCATTACCTGTACAGAAGCAGACGTAGGCTGGACATAAAATATGCTAGGTATATCTACTCCCACGGTGCCTAATCTATGCCAAAATTAGACAAACATAAACCCCAAAGCTCATCCTGTGTTGATGATGTCAGTCACAGAAAGGCAGGTCAATTGACTATATGCCACAAACATCAGCTGCACTCTATCAAGATACATGACGGGTATCCTACCAAACAGGACATGCATAAGGGTAGTCTCTACATAAAAATCCGGAGCTTCCAGGATTGGTTTAATGGGGCTGGTGCAAAGATGCTTCACCTAAACAATGTAACCCTGAAAAAGGGTGTGTTGGAAGATGTAAATGTGGAAAGGCATACATACTATATATAGCATTCTATAAAAGTTCAAGACAGCCGAGGACACACACCATGCCATAAACAAGTTCACGGTAGGTCATCTCTTCAAATTTTTTATCATTTAAAAAATGATTATCCGGGCGAAGCCAATGTTGTGAACGTTTACGTTTAGAGGATTCAGCTAACCACTGTATGTTATTCATCCAGTCATTATCTTTGGGAATACCTGGTGGTGGGTGCCTTGGTGTCAGTATTCCATCCAACGCGTCAGCTCCGACACCCAGCATAGGTGGTGACAGTCCCGCTCCTCGAAGGCCCGCCGTGATGTCTTGTTGACGGCTGTCACTCGCTGCTTGCGCCGTCATTGCTCCGGACGCCGGTCCCGTCGCTGGCGCCTGTCCCGTCACGGCTCGATGCCCATCGTCTGGTTGATTCGCCTGCCGTCCCGCTATATTTGCTCGTAAGTCAGCATTTCGAAGTCTTAGAGCTTGCAATTCTTCAGTTAACTTTGATATGTCGTCAGCATCTTCAAGCTCTTTTTGCTCCCGCTTAGCCTCACGTATCAACGACTGCAATTCTTCACGGGTTGGTTTAACTACCCCGGCGTCTGGTTCGTCACCATTGCCCTGCCGCGTGGTCTCTTCTGCACCGTCTGAATCATATTCGCCTTCAGTTACTACAAACTTGCAATAACGCCCGAAAGGCGGGACGTGCCGTCCCTGGCAGGCCTTACAGTTCATTATCTTAGCTGTGTCCATTTCGCTAACTTCTCCAACATTTGCAACTCCTCCACCGGTCGCCATGGTAAAAAACCACATGCAAAAAGACAACGTGTAAGCAGGGCCGAGCATGACCAGGGAATGGGACGTGTCACCTGTAACAGGTGTGGAAGTGACACGCCACCTAATGGATCCTGGTGTCGACCCCCGTTGATTAATACATGAAACAATAGTATTGGTTTCACCCCATAAATGCGTATTCATTAGAACTTATAGTTGGGAGCCAAATTGAATTTGATGGCCATATTGAAAAAGAATCAGATATCTTGGGGAAGAATAACTTGTTGACAAAATATTGCTCCAGGCAACAATATAAAAAATATCACAACACATGTCACACTATGACTTTATACATGTACAAAATCAAAGAGTTTTGTTCATGGAGAAATAAAAATTGCCTGTGAACAGACAGAGAAGAAATGCCTCTAAGTGAGAGATTGGCATCTTCTGCATGCCAAACTACAATGGATTTAATATTTGATTTACATTTCACTGTCTATTCAAGAAAAGTGCAGGCATTATTCATTAGAGGTTACAGTTGGCAGCCATATTGAATTTGATGGTCATATTTAAAAAAAAAGATATCTTGGGGAGGAATAACTGTTGTAGACAAAATATTGCTCCAGGTGACAACATGAAAAATATTGCATCGCATGTCACCCCGACTTTGTACATGTACAAAATCAAAATGTACCTGAAGATTGTCTAGTGAACAAAAGGTTTGTAAGCAAAGGGTAGGTTCCTCTAATATCATGAATGTTTGAGGCGTGTTCACAGCATGGGTTTTTCTTGGAGCGAGACTATTATGTCTTCATCATTTTTTACTTTTCATCCCATCTATACTTTGTGTATTCTACTACATCTATGATTAGTATTATCTTCAGGAAAAATACTTTGGTTGTCTGATCCCATGAAGGCACAGGGGCAAAATGTAAGACACATCTAGGGCATTATAGGGCACAGTCCAGAACCTTAAAAATTACTTAACTCTAATATTTAGACAAATCATGCCTAAAAACATGAGGGCGTCACATTACAACACCATTATAAAATCATGCATAGACTAAGATGACTGATGGCTGCATATAAAATTAGCGATCAGAGAAAAGAGGCAAAATCTGTATCTTGTAACCAGGTCATGAGAAGATTTGATTTGTATTTACTGGTGATAACAGGGACAATTGATAATTTTGATAGCCAGAGGTATGATAGACAAGTCTTTTTCAGAGACTACGTAAAATATGACTACATTTCTGCTTTATCCTTACAGACAACCTAGTATTATCTGTCAAGTGCCTCCTGGTATGATACAATATCTATATCCAAAGCAGCTATATATATAGACTCAACTAACAGTCTAACTAAAGGCCATGCTCCATTGCACCAATCCCTGGAGATTGATTTATTTTACACGCAAATCATCACGAGGATGGTCTTCCTTTGTGGTATCTCCTGTCGATTACAATATCTAAGAGTCAATGTACATAGATGGTTCATGGTTACATATGTCCGTTAATGGACGAGATAAGTCATTTAGTATTAATGTTAACTTGTGGTGAATTGGAAATTCACTTGTAATTAGACAATAGGAGAACGCCTACCCCACCTTGTGTCTACTCCACGAACAATTGCCTACCCCTAGCGGTTTATACAAGAACTACTCAGCCTGTACGGACGCTCTGAACGATTTTGAAGCCTGTGTATCCAGCTCTCTGGGAATACGACTCACAGCGACACAGGCATCGGATAGGACCCAAGATATAAGGCTCAAGATCCACTAGCGACAGCTGGGTGCGACAACTAGATGTAATGGAGGACGATAGTGGGGGACAAAAATCAATTTCCGATGTCGGCGCCCGCTCTCCGCTGGACTCACACTGCACCATTCCAGTTTATCGCAACGCAAAATCTGTCTCTGCAATGATGGACTCTTTACTATCTTAGGATTTTAATATGTTCCCTCCGCGCCTTTTTACGGGCGATGTAGTACTACCCAAGATAATGTAGTTCCTAGCTGTGTAGTGTGTCTCGTAGTTTTTCTCGCTAGATTTGTAAATAACATTGATATATTTCTTTAAATTACTCTAGTGGCAACCTTTTAACGACTTTGAAAGTGATATAATTAGTTCATAAGAGTTTTCGGATTTGAAGTAAACATTCAACTGTCATCTTCTGAACTGAGTGATAACATCTCCAACTTCTTGTCTCTACTGAATATAAAACAATGCTATGTCACTCAGAAAGATGTAAGACAGTGTAATCTTGCTTATAAATAGTTCTAGTGTTGTCACACTTTTAGATTTGTTAAACCAGTTTCAGTTTGAATTGACATCAAATCTCCGTAAAAAAATAGTTCCTACCCAGAAGCCTATCATTGCAAGGACAAGTTTTCCGTATGTTGCTCTAGCGCTGCAGTGTGCGCTGGACGAATACAGGTCACTACCACCCGCGCCACAATCACCCAGTCACAATCTCCCGTCGGCGCGACACCGACTCAGGGTAGATTTTTTTGCCTGCTTGTACCCACACACACGCGGCCGGGTACCGACTCTGGGCATCTTTTTTCTGTGCTTGTACCCATACATGCGCGGCTAGTACAAGGCAGAAATGGTATACATCTTAACTGAATTGCATTAATGTGGTACTATATATATATTATGAATGAAAATTACAATAAAAATGTTTGGAATTTTTCTTTAGGTACTTGCTCAAGGTGGAAATAGGGAAGGTTTGACAACCAAATACAACACAGATTCTACACTTGTTGCAGATTCCATTTTATTTTCAACAATATGCGTATAATGTCTTTACTGTGATATATATTATACATAAACATAAACATAAAACACATTTAATTCACCGTATCATCATCTGTATTATATTCCATACACTATCGGTCAGACCAATACCGACTTGCTACCAGGCTTTCACACGGGGCATTGACACCTCCCACATGCCGCACGGGGACGGGTATAGATGGCCGAGCTTCGACGGGGGAGAACGTGACCGGGTGATTGTGGGGCGGGTGATAGTGACGCGTAACCCGCTGGACTCTGCGACTCGGCATCGTGGTATCTGCACTGTATCAGAGCACCCGCAGCACCCACAGGCGACGACTCCCGCATCGCCAGTGGAAGCACGCTGTAAGGCTTTTCTAGGCCCCTTAACCAGCAAGGTCGGCTATGGTCAACAAGTGGTCGAGGGCACCCATTGGCAACTATTGCATTGGCTGGCACTTGCATCGGCGATACAGGTACACAAATTTTCTCGCTTCACCTCTCCGCGGAACCATCTTCCAAGTCAGAACCAGTGCCTTTTCCTCCTACTCATCTCATTGGAGGGGGTGGCGGTACCTCGGGTTGCGCCCCTACGCTGCACCCCCCCCCCCCCCTCAAGGGGTTCATATCCTCTCTACATCTGTCGCACCTCCACCTCACCATCGCTCGGTGCCTGGCCACTCGGAGCCTTGCGACAGCTGTACCCTCTCCAACTCATTTGTGCCTCTGGGTTCATCTCGCCCGGAGCTTCTCGTAACCTCCCGAGCTATTTTTCCCTTGGAGTCTCGACCTTGTTCGCCCTCCACTTCGGGGCACAGGTTGCACGCCCTCTGAGATGACAAGACGTCCACGATGCTCCGTCTGCGATGCCATCTACATCCCGGATCACCTCTCCGACGTTATCATCCTGATGGTGGTTCCCCATCATCTCTCATGTCGCCAGACAACACCAGCACACCCTGGCATGATTCCGTATCTCCCCACCCCAGGAGATACGTTTGGCATTTGTATAATCATGCCATGCCTATGGCATAATTCCTCCCCACGGAATATGTATTATAGACAATGAATTTTTCTCTTCCAGTTCGACTTAAGTTATAATTGTGGTGAATTGGAAATTCACTTGTAATTAGACAATAGGAGAACGCCTACCCCACCTTGTGTCTACTCCACGAACAATTGCCTACCCCTAGCGGTTTATACAAGAACTACTCAGCCTGAACGGACGCTCTGAACGATTTTGAACCCGCCCACCCACACCGTTTAATAATCAATCTAACCTTAGGGCTTTGTATAATCATGCCATGCCTACGGCATAATTCCTCCCCACGGAATATGTATTATAAAAATTCATTGTCTAATAAATTTTTTTCTTCCAGTTCGACTTAAGTTATAATTATACTTTGCATCACAGTGATGCCCCTCCACCATAAATGGATTTAACCAACACAGAATGGTGATAATGAGATGTTATGTGAGGATTGAGTTGACACCTTGCGGATGAATAATACTTACTTCTCCTATGTAATGAGAAGTTCCCAATAATTATCCTTGTTCTGCAAACTTCTTATAAGTAACATAATGAACTAGTTGAGACAAATACAGTTTTTAGTTTGAAAACTAGGGAAATAATGATCCCCAAGCCCAAAAATTAAAAATAAGAAGTTATAGTTTAACATAGAGTATTAATATTTATATAAAACGACCTGACCATGCTGTACATACTACAAAACGAGATGGGGAATTGTTTTATATACGGAACGAGGCCCTAGGCCAAGTTCCGTAAATAATATCAATTTCCATCGAGTTTTGTAGTATGTACAAGCATGTTCGGTCGTTCTATATTTATCATATACCCAAAATTAAACAAATCTGACCATATATTGGCATAGGAGATATGTCAGCGTGAAAGCCCACACACTGCTGATATTTCAACGTGTGTAGTATAACAGTTTATCCTACCCCTAATAAAAAACTCCATAGGCTTAACATTGAGTCACTGTATTCGGTCTGGAGGTCAGAAAAATGAAAAATATCGCTCTGGTGGGATACACTTGACAAATGACGTCATTTGTTAATGTAGAAGTAATTTAGACAGGCGGGGTAGGATAAATTCTAAACCAAACTCGAGTTAGTCATGTTATTGTTCATCGCACTCTGGCAAGATCGCATATTACTGCTCTCGGCTTCGCCTCGCGCAGTATTACGCGATCTTGCCGTCGTGCGATAAACAACAACACGACTAACTCTTGTTTTTTTAAAAAACTTTCTCGCTACTTTGTAGTTAAATTTTTTTGTTTGGTTTCTTCATAGTACTGCACAGGGTATATATAATAATTTATGAGACTATTTTATCTTAATGTAGACGAGTTTTATAGGCTCCTGCCGGATATAAGACTGATAAAGACTTGCAATCCCTGTATAGTTTAATATCTTGAAGGGGAATGCCAATATCATTAATTTAAGTAGCTCAACCACGCCGTAAGCTATGAGTGGTAACTCTTTTGTAAATACCAAGTTGGGAACATAATCTTTGTAACCAATTACTATAATAATTATAAGACAACGGTACTTCTCTGATGAAAGGTTGATGTAAGATTGGGTCTTCAGGTGACTTTTTAAATAGATGGAATAGTGTTTTCAACCAACGAACCAGACATAAAGGTGATTTTATTAATTTGACAATCGGAACTTCCAATCTCCTTTCTGAAAACCGAGTTGTTTTTGAGGAAGAGAATACAATACACATACCACAATCTGTGAAGGTAATATCTTTAACATTGATATAATGCGGAGATTCTGTATAATGAGACTTCCTTAGAAGGCATCTGAAGGCTAAAGTAGTAACCGACCATAAATAAGATCTTTCTCCAGATCAGGATGAATATGATCGAAAATTTTCAAATTTTCAGTGAGTGCAACACGTCTTGTCAGGTGAATGCGTTTACAACAAGTGTATATATATCGCGCAGATAATATTACCTCTTATATACGCTTGGTGTGAAATACAGCCAAGACGCGTCTGTATTTAAAAGGAAACAGTCTTGTATATGCCTTATACTCTGGTGCGAAATATATATATATACATGAAAACATGTCAATATACAGCCGATACATGCACTTCTGTGCGTATATATATAGGAATAAACTGGTAAGTTTCGTGCAGTGTGAGGATTGAGGCGACACCTTGCGGATTAATCATCCTTACTTCTCCTATGTAATGAGAAGTTCCCGGGAAATTACCAGGCCATCGGACTGCTCAGTAGAAATTAATTCATGAATGATTTGTAATAGGCGGGATATGTTGTAGTTTGAACGTTGTTCGGTAGCATTTCTGGAATCATGTAAAATTATATATATAACATCTTATATTATGTAAAATGTAAGTTAGCTTGAATTACATGTGACTCTTCTCACAGGTGATCTAGTCATTTTCAAAGCAGGCAGTGTTTTTTAAATTTTTTTTTAATTTCAGAGCCATTTCTGGCAAAGCCAGTTCTTCCAATGGGTTGCATACATCATCAGTTACATGTGTCACAACCTAATTCCGTTGTACATAATATACAATACTAGGCCTGTGGAAAAGTACAGTCAAGGGTGATAGATGAGTATGAGATGTATGAGTGACACACAGAGTACAATCGTATATGGCATTGGAAGAAAGTGGCAAACAAGAACAGAAAAACAATATCTATATGAGATAACCGGCTATGACCTGATCGCTCTCTTGAACTCTGCTATACCTGATAGCTTTTGTATGGGACTATCTATTTTATCCCATAATAATAGGCCTCTGAACCAAGGTGATCTCTCATACTTAGCACCACGATGCTTGTATTTCAAGAATTTAATCTTGCTATCTTGTCTAGTTTTTCTAATTGTTTCATCCAAAAGTGGTCGTTTTTTTGATAATTTGAACATGACCTTTTTTAACTGGTTTTCTCTCCTATCTTTTAGTAACTCTGTTATTCCAGAACTTTTCCTGAGATCCTCGAGCGACTGTTTACGTACGGTATACCCCTGTATGACCCGCATTGCCCTGTTTTGTAATCTTTCAATTTTTTCAATTTCCTTTCTGTTACATCCATCGATAACATAGCTACAGTATTCAACTAGTGGTCGGAGTACTGTACAATAGATATTTCTGGCAACGTCTTTTGAGATCCCTTTCCTGAATTTACTTAGTTTGAACAACCTATTATTAAAACTTTTTGAGATCTGGGTAATGTGTTTATCAAAGTTAAGGTACTGATCCACAGTAACACCTAGGTAGCAGTACGAGTTCTTACAGTTAAACACCATATTTCCACACTCGATCGTCCCACTTGGGAGATACCGCGACTTACTCTGTGAGGCCTACCAACAGGTTTTAGTTTTACTCTCATTTATTGCTAGGCCGTTTGTCCTACTCCATTCGACAAGCTTCATTAGATCTCTTGTCATTAACTCTTTTGTCTCATACAAATCTCCCAAAAAACCGAAAATGGCATCCCCTGTGCCCATCTTTGGCCTAAAACCGTATTGATTCGGTGTTAAGTACTCTGTTTCAGTTAACCATCTATATAATCGGTCGTGTATTACTTTCTCTAAAATTTTACTTGGGGTAGGTAGTATACTTATCGGGCGCCAGTTATTTATATTACTCTTATCCCCCCCTTTCGGGATCAGGGTAACGATACCGCATTTCCAACTCAAAGGGACTGTTAGCTTCCCACCATGACCTAGTTACTACTAAGCATGATCTCACGGCATTGCCAAGTATAACACAGTTAAGGATGGTGTGGGCAAATCTCTGATTTAAGATATTTAGGATGATAAATTTCATCGTTGACACATGGCTCAGGCTTGGCCCATCTGACAATTATTGCCACCAATTTAACATATGCACTGCCAACTGATTATTTAACACTATGATCAAATTGCGACAAATTGTAAAGTTCTGGTCTATACATCCCTATCGTGGCCATGTAATATTGGTTTCTATGAGAAGAAAGTAATTATCTAAATTACCCCTAATTATTGAGGAACAAATTGACTGAATTGGACCAGTCACCATTTCGGTTAGTAACCTCCTCCCTGATGTTTACTGGCCTACAGCTGCCATGCTATTATCGCTCAGCTCTAGTTCCCGGTCTGCCCACATGAGGGCAGGCCGCTCTACCTATGACACTTTGAGTTGTTCGGTGTCATGAGTGGCCTCCTGACATGTGCGACAGACCGGAATGGGCGCTCAACCGGAACGGATTTGGTCTTCCCCTATTGGCTGTTGGTACAACAGCCAATGAGAGCGCAGAGCTCACAGATGCCAAGCCTGTCATAACAACCCCCTGCTAAGACTATAAAACCAAGACCCATTCCTGTTAATAAACAGTTAGTTAGTCTCAGGTTCTGACTCTCAAACACAATGTGTACGCTAGCAGACTTGCCGGATGTTGATAACCGGAAGTGATCACCGCGCAGGCGCGAATACATTATACCGCCGCATAAATTAACGTAGGGTCACCCTGCTACGCTCGATCGTCTCGTCGGACAGCTCTACTCGGGCGGTGCAGTGTCTGACAGGGGTTCCGCTATTTATTGACATCGACGAGTTGCCCGCTCGGCCCGTGAACGTATCAAAAACGTATTTTCACACTAACTCGCTCAGTGGTTTCTGTACGAAGCCTCAGAACTTGTGAAGTGAAGGGATCCACCATTTTTGAATCTTGCGCCTAGAATGCTGTTGTCGGCCTCTCGACCAATCAAAATGCGTTATTTCTTCAAAGCGTGCAATCTGTAGCTCAAAGCGTGCAGGTTAGGCTCAAAGCGTGCATTTTGTTACTCAAAGCGTGCAATCTGTCGGTATCCAAGGGCACCAGTACAACGTTTCACAGCGTACAGTGCAATCTGTGTATAGTTACTATACCCATAGGAGCAGTATGTATTTACTCTGACTTTGTGCATAGGTATATAATAATACCTAGTACTTCTGTGTTCAGTTCTGACTTTCTCTTCTTAAGGTCTATTCCTTACGTGAGTAGGGTCCAAGACTTTACAAAATGTCAAATAAATGTGTCTTAATCGTAGTGCCCTCCCCCCGCCAAACTGCACACTGTGTGGAGATGGGCTTTCACAGAGTTGTCAGTGTATTTTCAAAATCATCTCGTATAGACTGTTAACATTGAATACATGAAACGGGAACTGTATAGGAGCAAACCTACCACTCTGACGAGGTTTGTTCCATTATAAATCTCAATCTGCTTAAACGAGTGGGAGAATTATTAGATGAATTAAAGTACATGATCCTCAAACTGCACACTGTGCTGAGTGGTTGGTGGGGGAGGGGTTCACTAGGACAAGCAGTAGCTGGCGAGTTAGTAAATCATATAGTGTAGGCTTTTAACACTAAATAAATGAACATGGTTTTATACAGGAGCTTACTGCTTTAAATATGATCTTATAGATAAATATGTCCTTCATACGTTTCTGAAGTAAGCCATATTATAGATGATCGTGCAAAAAAGTGTAAAACAGTTTATTTAGAACAGGTATGCCTAAACAGCCCTCTCAAAACGACTCAGTGGCTACCAAGCGCTGTGGCTACCAAGCTCGGTGGCTAAGTGGTAGGGGTGTTCGCCTCGAGCATGGGAGGTTGTGGGTTCAAACCTCAGTCGGGCCATACCAAAGACTTACACAAAAATGGTACCCGCTGCCCATTCGCATGAGGAATAGGGGTCTAGGGCCCAAGTAGAAGAACGCCTGTGTAGCCGGATTTGGTGATTGTGTGACACAATATTCCCTTATGAAAATTGCTTAAAAATAAGAAGAGAAAACTCCGGGCGGTGCCCAGCCGCCTCCCCTCACACGGACATGGTCAACCTCCCATGTGAATAGCCCTGTGAAGGCACCCAGCAAACTCCCACCTCTCCATCACTGATTTACACTTATTATTTCAGAAACTACCATAAATATTATTAGATATAGATATAGTTATTCATCTTCCGACTGTCTTATATTTATCTTTAGGGGGAATCTTTAGCTAAATCATTAACGAATATGCGACTTATGATGTATGGAGTCTATATCGGCGAAGGGTCTGGGAGAAATTCACCCATTAATTTATATATGAAACAAATGACAAAATTTGACATTTTGGAGTAGCTCAATGCCAGCAACAGCGATACCAACAGTGACAATGACAAGATCCTGTTTCATCAGTGCTCTCATTGTTGATGTGGCACCAACTCTCACTGTTGGCATATTTTACAGCATAGTGCACTTAGTGAGCACAGGGTCTCGCTGTGCTGTCAAACCTCACTGTATGTATATAGAGTGCTTTCCATAAGAATTAAGCGATACAATTTTAACACGAGTAAGGGGTATATATAACCTATAAGCGTACCAAATATGAAGAAGAACGGTAGTACCGCTCCGAAGTTATCGGCGTTTGAATTTTTCACTCCCTCCGTGCATTTGCGTTGGTGTCTGTTCTTTTTCACTCCCTCCGTAGTGCGGCGAGGTTTCAGCCATTCTTTTTGTCCTCCCCCCCCCCCCCTCGGAGCCCGGCGGGAAGTGCTCGACACTGGCCACCAGAGCAGTATTTGCTATGACAAAATTCAAACGCCGATATCTTCAGAATGGTGTGGCGGACTTTCTCCATATTTAGTACGATTATAGCTTATATGTATACCTTACTCGTGTAAATATTTCATTGCCTAACTCCTACAGAACGTGGGTAAAACTATGCCTTACTCTGACATAAACAAAGCTCTAAACCCAACAGTGACATGGTCTACCCTGTCACTAATAGTGCCTCAACAGTGATAGGTACAGTGAGACCTAATTTTCTAGTGAAACGTACTCTCTCACTGTTGGTCTCACTCCTTACCTGACTCACGTTCATGCTTGATTGCACCTTCTCATGAAACGCAAACTGTCACTGTGGTCTCACTATGACAGCTTACCCTCCTAGTGAAACAGCCCCCAGAGCTTCATAATATTTTGGTGATTATTGTTTTCGTGACAGTTTTTTTCTAAACAGAAAGCCATATCTACTAGTGAAAGCACAGTGTCAATAACAGTGTTATGCTCACAGAGCCTCGTTTTGACTCCATCATGTGAGAAGAGTCAATGAAGTTGTATATGTAAATGAGCTGTAATGACCTCAGGCTGGGTATTGTGAAAAGTGCAAATGCACTGCTGTGGACCGAAATGACACTACAGCAATGTTTCAATGTGTGTTTTCCATCCTATAGGATCCGGCGCCTACCATTACAGGCAGCCCAAGGTATTCAGACGCTATGATGATGGGTACATCGTCCGGGAGATGTTGCCGGGAGATGCTCGAATCACCCAGAACTGGTTCTGTTCCCTTGGCAAGATTTCCCCTTATGACCTCAACACCATCTTGAACGTGTTCCCTCCTGGTGTGGGATGCTACATGGGTGAGATGGATGGGCAGGTTATCGCCAGCGCTGTCCAGGTACCCTGGTCAGAGGACGTCTTCTACGGCTCTTTATATTATGTGGCTGAAGGACACCGGCGGCAGGGTTACGGTACAAGGCTGCGGGACGAGGTGGCACGGGGATACATCGGAGATAATGTTCTGTGTATAGATGCTATAGTGGGGAAGGTGGAATATAACAACAAAACGAAGTTTGGCTACACTAAAGCCTTCACGACAAGTAGGTATGAAGGAGTGGCAAAGGCCTGTTCAGACTTTGAGATCGACGGTCTGAAGATAGTCCAGGTAATTATTCATGCCTGACAATGTTGAATAGCAAGATTGTGCTCTTTTAACAAGATATATCACTGGATAATTGATCTTTTCCCTCAGGGTTAAATAAGGACTATGACACAAAATGGTAAATCCATCTTCTTATGTTCATTTAAGTCCACCTAACCTGGTAATTCATCCAGTAACTACAGGAATATCAATGTGTGATATGTTACATCAATTCTTCTTGTGTGTGGCATGAAGGCAGATTCAGCTCAAGATGTCTTATGCCCTTCAATTTGCAGGCCTCAGAAGTACCATTTGATGATATTATGGACTATGACAACAAGTGCTTCATTTCCCCTGACAGCCCCACCCGTCGTCACTTCCTCAGCCAATGGCTCTACCTCAAGGATGGCGCCTCCTATGTTGCACTTGACTCTTCTGGTCACGTGGTGGGATATGCCCAGCGGCGGCCATGTTTTCAGGAGGGGTCTTTCGTTGTTGGACCGTTGTATGCTGACTCTGGAGAGATAGCCTGTTCCATCATACAGAAGATCTATTCAGAGATTCCTGGAGATTTGCTCACCATTGATATTTGGTGTGTTCCAATATAACATTTGGAATTGACAGATTCATGCAGTCTCAATAGTTACGGCAGATTCCTGAATTTCTTTCATGCAACTACTAAAATTAGAGATGGCATTAGATTTTGAACATGATCGGCTTATATTGGTATACAAATGCAGTCACAAAACATTTAATTAATCTATGATATATCTTAATTGATCAATGATGGCATCCTAAAGATAATGAAAAACAGAGAATGGAATGATAAGAGACCATGAGCATTCAATGACCCTCAATGGTTATCAAATACTCAAGTACCACAATAATTTAGTCAATAATGTGGACTAAATAGATTGCAAAACAAACAGTAATAAAATAAGTTAAAGCTTTAAAACATCAACATGATCCAAAATATCAATCTTTTTTTAAATTGAACTTTCATCATACTCTATGTTTTTGGGCAATTCAATTGTTATTAATGTTTATCATGAACCATAAAACTTTTTAAGGTATTCCTAGGCTGAACTTCTTTACATTAGATTCCTTTGTACTGTCTTTTCAGGGAACCCAACGAAGAAGCAGTGAAGGTTGTCAATCGTTGCGGCATGAGGAAGGTGTTCGATCTTTCACGTATGCATCTTAATGGCGACCCCAAAGAGTACAAGGATACTGTTTTTGGTTTGACTTCAATCGAAGTGTGTGGATTCTGAGCGCCTTAAGGACATATTGAATATTCATATTTACCCATCATGGCCTATTAGTAGGGTGGAACTTCATCAGCCTCATAATCATTTTGAGCCTACCTATTTTCGAGAATCGCTTCTAGGAGAGTTTTTTTCTGCTCTTAAATTCTATCTGGGTCCAAACTCGGAGCAGTTTGTGGATTCGAGTTATAAGCAAAATTCAAAATGGCCACCAAAAATGGTGGAGCAAAAATGAAAAAAATATTCTTTCCTGTACCATTGTGGGGCCTTAATGGATGTTACCAAGACCTGAGAACTCCTCTCAACGTGTCTCATACGAAGATCTTAGCATAGCATAGTTTTGTATATCTCAGAGTTACTCACATTTATGTAGAGACTAACTTGCTGTGATATAGTCCCAACTGCACGGTAACCTCACACATCTGAGACTTGAAGTACTTAGGACAAATGATGAAGTCTTATTAATCCATTTTATTTACCAACAATCCTTATATGAAATACAAGTACAGAATTCAGTTCAACAACCTCTTTCAATACAAACCAGTTCAATAATTAATATCTGTTTAAAGTGTTCTCCTGAATTCTGTTTCTTTCACAATTCTGGGAAGATCACAACATTCCAACTGAATGCATCCAACAAATTCCTATGTTTTACACCAATCCAAAGATTCATCACCAGTCTTAACTTCACTAAACACTTCCACCCCCTAATTGTTCCGTCGCTCCATCTAAATCAGTCCGTTGTTGTTAGTCTACACAATTGCTGATTGTTCACAACTTCGCACTACTCACAGTTCCATCTGTTGTATGTCCTTTTCTGAGTCACACAGTGCCTTCTCCCTTTGAGAGAGGGATCTCTGAATGTCAGTTTTCAAGTCACTCATGGAGTAGAGCTGTATTCACGCGTTCACATATACTATACGGCATATAGCCTATGATCCATGGGCGCCGCCATGACGCCCCCCGAGTAGGTGTTCTTCACTAAAGGAGGTGAAAAGGTAGGTGTTCTTCACTAAAGGGGGTGAAAAAGAAGTGAGTGATAATTGGGAAATGTCACAACTTTAGCCTTGCTCACATATTTATATAAAGTGTTCCATATGGAAAATATCATGTCTTGGGTTTAGTTATTATGTCATCCTACTTTGGGATGGGTGTAGAGAGTCAAGGGAACCATGGTAAAATATTGAAAGGCAGTTGAATTTTGTAAGAACAAAGAGCCAGAATACAGGTTTGTCCCCCGACCACCTAGTGACTGCTTCGTGAACTAACAATGGCTCTGTCCCCTATACGGTGACCTCACTCCAGGTAAACTGAGGCCTCTAGCGCCCATTGCGCAGCCTGCTCCCTGTGTGGCAGTAAGCAGCGCTCACCTATACCTCTACTAGATCGTATCCTCGTACTCACTCTGCTGCTCTTTGCAGACAGCACAGAGATATACTCCTCTGTTTCATCGTCAGAGTACCACATGATCAGTCCTCTCCTTATAAAGAACACCTATGCCATGTATACCTTTCTTCCACTACTTACTGCCGACGTATTTACAAGCTTCGTTAGTATTTCTTTAGGGTACTGACCCGCACTCACATTAACCGATATATAATAATAATAATTATTATAAGATACCTACGTAATTCCGGACAAGCCTATGAATATAGGCATATGGCACCCCAAAATGATTGTCTTGATGACTTCTAATCATTACTGTAATTACGGGTTTGAGACGTGGCGTCGTTGGCGACTACTGAGAAAGTGACCGGACAGGCGACGCTCCCGCTGGTGTGGCGAGGGTGCAGACTGCTGCTGATCATTAAAACCAATCCCCATTGGTCAGTATTGTTTACTGGCTGTGTCTTTGTGGTTCATTGGTCCAGATCGATCCCGCCCTCACCGATGCGGCCGATCCGGGCCAGTGATTTGCAAAGTACATCTATTTGAGCAGTTTGAGGTGGGAGTGGACCCTGTGGAGTGTGTGCTGTCACCTAGAGGGAGTTGTTGGTAATCTGGTACCCTGTCTGCCTATACTGCTCAGCCTTGTGGCTTGTAGGCTCACTGGGCTGGGGGTTGTTTGATAAGTGCCTCACTGGTTTTATTTAAACTCGTGTGAACTTTTTGGCACTTTTATCGGAGAATTTAACATACACGAAACGTCGTGACAAACGCTGATACCACCATGTACACCAACTGTCATCTTGGCTGAATAATAACACCTTCAATTACAAACTACTGTGTCTGTTTTTTTGTGAGTTTTTCTCCATTTTCAATTTATATAATTCCCCGTCCTCAGTAGTTTTGATTATGAAAATCTCTTCAGGCCTCTGCCATAGCGTAGATACGTTTTGTATCTGTTTGCGTAGCTGTCTTTTCTGGTCACTTCAGTGGTCTATGGATTGATCGTATATATTTGATATGTATGTAAAATAATTTTCTTCCCACCGTCCCTTCGTCTTTCGACAGAGAGGCCGGAGTTGGGCAAATGAATTTGATTGAATTTTATAAGGGATAATACTGTTTTGACCTTATTGATATTGATTATTAATGAGAATTATTAATAATGATATATACAATTATTGACAAATGGAGTAGTGAGCTAATTATGGGTGGGTATGGTATACCAACCTAAATTAACATGGTAGCCCTGCCTCTTCTGAGAGTGTGAGGGCTATAACTACCATTTAGACCAGTCTTCTTAGACATTTCCTCTCTATGATAAGGATAAAGTTTAATACATTTTGACCTAGGGTCTGGAAATAAAGGATCCTCCAGTAAAAGTGAATTTTACAAATTTGAGACACAAAAAAACTGGACATAATGGAGTCTTTGATTGATTAATAGGTAATATTAGGAACCTATCCTTAAACTGAATAGTCTCTGAAGACCCAACAACCAATAAAAGACCATAATCAGTGAAACTAACCGGTTTTCTATACAACATATGTGAAGAAAGTGTATCAAGAGATTTATGAAGCAAGGCTCTAAAGGAGAGGGCAATTGCAAAACAAAAATGTAAATCATCCGGGTAGAAAGCAGTGGCTGGATTTTGATCCTTTTGATGCCCAACAAAGTTATCTTAATCTGAAAGCATGACTTATCCATGTGAGGGACATCAAAATAACTATGTAAAGCCCAAACTGAGCTGAGATAATTCATCATTGAAACATACTTCATGGATTTCGTCTAAAAAGATAAGTAAAGGCAAATAGTGTCCACACTTGCTGGCAAAGGTTGAAAATCAATTAAAAAATCAATTTTAAAAAAACAACAAATGAATCGTTTCTACTGCGATTTCCGTGTGGATCAAGTGTTGACCATTCCTGGACCTGGTGATGAAGACAGTCCGACTGGATGTCCCTCAACTCCCCTGAAAGGACAACAAATTTAAGTACATCTCGATAAATGAGCTGGTTTAAAGTTTTAGGACAACGACTGTCACCGATACAGGTTAGAGCATCCGTCAAGACATTGTATCCTACCCCTCGTATAAATCTCCATAGACTTAACATGGTGTGACTGTATGCCACGGTTATACCATGGAATATTTATATACCGCTCGTGACATGTGAAGTTAAGAACATGTGACAGGGTAGGATAAATTCTAAGCGTCATTCAATTTCATGTAATTGTTTTCATGCCATTCGTTGTCTTCCGCCACATGACATCATTCCATGAAGACATATTCCATGCCATATTAAACAAACATGGACAAAAGACGTAGAGCGGGCTTTGGGAGAATTTTTGTGTCACCCCTAAGTACTTAATAAACAAAAATTTAAACGTATATAGATCATAATAAGTAATTAAAAAAAACAACAGAATCATACCAACAGGAAATATAAATGCAACCGGACCGAGCTGGACATGTTCATAGGTCGGGATACTGGTGGTGACTGGTGAAAAGAGCGCAGGTGCCTGTGTACCAGGAGACTTGTGGCGCCGACTGGTGTGACAAGGTATAACCAAGGCATAGGGGAATGCAGAGACACCTGTCCATTAATACCTTAAATAAGATTCTGTTATTTATATCCATACACAATAATATGAAATTGTGTGATGTTCCTTGATAGTCCTCGAACAAAATATAACGGGATCTAACATGAATATTGTTTAAGGCAATGATCTAGAATAGCTCACAAATCCGGCTCGGCACGCAGAGCACAGTCTGGCGACGGGCCCCGGATCCGGAACCGTTCACATCACAGTCCGTCAGCGAGCGGGCCTCACGGGCCTCACCCGACCCGACGCGGGCGGGGACCGGGCGGTATAAGGACGACACAAGGACCGGTCAGCGCAGGCAGAGAATCCCACCAGAGGCCCGCTCTCAGCTCCTTCTGCACAGATCGCCCGGTTTACCACCTGTGTCAGTATGCAGCACATTGACAAACATCCCCGATGTCCCAGGCACGATGGCGGGATTGAATCTGTGACAATTGGTGTTAATGCCTGATCCCCGTGCAGGGATCCTGCGTGATGAAGGATGCCCCACGACCTGCGCAAGGCCCGCTGCAGCACAGTCAGTCGTTAGGCAGGATTCCACTGGCTGACGAAAACGGTGTAGATCTTTTGAGTTCTGATAAAAGCCCATTTCCATTTTGCGTCAGCAGTGCTAAAGGTCCGTCCATCGGTGGTTCCTGACTGTAGATCGGTGATGGCCAATGGAAATGGATGGCCAATGGAAAACTAAAAAATTTTACACCATTTTCATCGGCCAGTGGAAACTAGGGCTGTATCGCACACGTGAGTAATGACTGATGGTCATAGATGGGGCTGAAGAATCGGATCAGTGAAGTGCATACATCGAAAGGAATCGATTGTTTCTGATCCGAAAATTCGTCGGTCAGAATCAGAATGTCTCAGGACGTTCAGTGAAACAACCACACAAGAGGCAGCTCGTGTCCCGCCAAGAGTCCCTTTAAGTCCCCTGTAAAGCGGGATTCACACGATGGTATTCATGTACCTCACAGGGTGTTTGTCTGAGACAAATCCTGCTGAGATGATGTAGTGGAACACAATCTCTTCGTCTAAATTGTAGGGTTCCATTTCCCAGAGACATGTTTTTTTCTCTCCTGTAATTGCTAGCTACATCTTCCCCTAAAAGGGAAGATAAGATAATCTCTTAGGGTTTTGGACCCTGTGTGAATTCCACTTTAGGCCCTCCTGCAAACCTGGTAAAAGTTTAAGAAATAGAAGTGCAATATTGACAGGATTCGGACACTAGTGGCCGTATCGTTCGAGGATATTGCGTGGAGTCTTCTCCGAGGAGCATACGTTTACTACTGTATAATTCAATAGATATTGTATACATTATCCTCCTTCGTTTATACAAACTTGAAGTGCTTATTGGGAATCACCACTGCAGGGAAATGGAGATACCATGCAGAAACTGGCTATTGTTTATGTAGTTATCTAAGTGGCGTATGTATTTGACGCCGTATTCTCTACAGAGGATTCCGACCACTCCATATTCACTGCTGTTAACGATACACACTCCCTATCTGTTTCCTATGGACACTTCTTATCATGTGGATGTATCCGTATGCTCTGGGACCTGTTTCACGAGTTTCGTGACACGTCTGTGACACCATACAGACATTGGGTTTTAAAAATCTTTTTTTCCAACAAACATGTGGTATCATGTGAGAACGAAAAAGTTTTTTAAAACCATACAGACATTGGGTTTGTTTAGTTTCGTGACAACACAAGTAGCTGCCCTTAGGAAAAGACAGACCCCAAACATAAGAATTAGACAAATCTACACATCATTGACCTGTTTCACTAGTTTCGTGACAAAAGTGTTAGACAGACATGAAAAGCAGCACCAACAGTGCAAGCAAGAACGGACAAAACGAAGTCTAATGTATAGTTCTTTTGAAACTGGACACACCATCTAGAAGCCATCTAGACATGTCACGAAACTAGTGAAACAGGTCCCTGGGTATAGTGATACATACTCCCTATGTGTTTCCTTTGGACACTTTGTATTCGGTGGATAATTAATGTGAATATCAGTAAGTTATGTCCATTCTCTCAGTTTGAAAATGCCATGTTTCATTAACATCTACTTGCATTTCATATTGAATTCATGAACGTCAGAATCACTCATCATTCTCTTCCTCAAACAGCCTAATATTCCGGAATAAAAACAAGGATATTTTTTATAGTGTCTTACATTGTAGACATCACTGGTCTCCGGGGCATCACGGAGATGTGAGTATTTCCTGCCTTCAGCGGCTGCTGGGGTCAGAAGACGAGACCCGGGTAAGAAGGGAGGACGTCTGTCGTGAAGTGACGGGCGGGAGCAGCACCCGGGGCGCGCAGGTCGGCTTACTGTCGCCCCGCCATTACAACGAGACGGGCGGCAGACACAGCCTCATAGAGACGCGCCCGCTGTGACCACTCAGTCCCGTAAGGACAGTCTGACTGAAGGCTTATTTTGACCGAATTCGGTGCCGATTACTACTCCGGCCAATCGGGGACGCGGGCTCTTTTAGCACCGGTCCGAATAGAACCGGACACGGTCCGAATAGAACCGGACATGCCTCTAACATGAAAGGGGGGTATTGCTCACCGCTATGTGACATCAGGGACCTGTTTCACTAGTTTCGTGACATGTCTAGATGGCGTGACATGTCTAGATGGCGTCTAGATGGTGTGTCCAGTTTTATAAGAATTATACATTAAACTTCATTTTGTGCGTTCTTGCTTGCACTGTTGGTGCCGCTTTTCATGTCTGTCTTCACTTTTGTCACAAAACTAGTGAAACAGGGACCTGTTTCAGTAGTTTCGTGACATGTCTAGATGGCGTCTCTGACACCATCCGGACAGATCACAAGATTGCAATCGATGACACGCGGAGTTTCATTCACTTCTAGTATGAATTAAGCAATGACACTTTAACATGAGTAGGGGATACATATGACCTATAATCGATCCAAATATGAAGAAGATTGGCCACTCCGATTTTCTGATGTTTGCTGCCGCTGTTGATGTCTGTCTAGGTCTAATGTCACGAAACTACTGAAACAGGTCCCAGGTCCATGATGTGTAGATTTTATCTAATTCCTATGTTTGGGGTCTGTCTTTCCCTAAGGGCAGTTACTTGTGTTGTCACAAAACCAGACAACCCAATCTGTCTGTATGGTGTCACAGACATGTCACGAAACTAGTGAAACAGGTCCCAGATGATCTCACTACCACTCTCCTAGCAGAGATTGATTCATCACGGTAGTTTATAACCCAAGTGGGTTTGACAAAAAAACACCCACCCTTTTGATATTACTCACGTCCTTCGTATCCTAAAGAAATGCTGATGTTTTATTATGATATTTTGTTGAAAATAAAAAGGTAGCATATATACAGCCGTCTTCTGGCAGGCAGGTTTTCATCATTCCTTGTGAGTAACAATCGTAGTTTATATAAGTGTTGTAGCTACGTGACTAAGTATCCAGCCATACACTTGGCACCCCTCAAGCCAAGTGGTTCGTGTAGTGACTATACTCATTACAGAGGGCAGAGCAGAGAGAGGTGCACATTCTGGACTCTCTCAAAGTGATGTATACAGTACCGACCTTGGCCTGCATCCCACTCTCCCCTGCATCTATTAACGTACTTCAACATTTCTATGGTAATAAGAGGTGTTTCTATCATAACATTTCTGTGATCTAACCTTTCAAAATGGCACAAAATAAGGCAATCATTTCGATTAAAACCAAAATCTGACTCTCGCCCTTTGTCTCGAGATTGTAATATAAACAAAACGTCATGTCCTTGACAATACTTTATGATTACATATTTCTGCACAACGTGACTTTGACCTGTTCATGATACATCGACAAACTTTTTCGTTGTGGTCAGTCTTCCCTTTTTACCGTTTTAACGTTCCATTAGAGATTTTATTTTCATAAATGATGCTTATCTTACATCCAGGAAGCCTTGCCGTCCAGGTCGATGAAGTTGCATGTCTGAGTATCCTTGTGTGGTTTATTATCTGGTAATCTGTTTCACCTTTCAACTATGTATAGAAGTAATATAGCCCAATGTGTCCTCTTACAATTGTCTTCCTGCGGTTCAAATAAAGTAAATGCAGAGTGATTCTGTGTATTTAGCATTCTCGGCCTATTTTTCTGCCCCCTCCTTGTTGAGTGCGGGAAAACGCGCTCATATACATCACCTAGAGGTTAGAATGATCACATATAGGCTTCAGGCTTACTGCAAAAAAAACCAAAAACACCGAACCCTTTACTATCTATGTGCCTACCATAAAGGCCTGGTAGAATAGTCAGGTGTTCAGTAACCTAACCTGACAATATCCACTACCCCTGTACTGACTTGGTTCATAAAAATAAAACTTTTTGTTCATAATCTTTTTGGGGATTTACTATGTCAATTCTGTCATTAGAAAATAAACACTTAGTTATGGTTACTGTAACGTTCTACTAGAAAAGAAAACTATGAGATGATAATGATGACTAAATGTGGTATTTAAATTTTCAAATCTGATGGGACAGACTTGGTGTTCAAACCCACTTGACCTAGACTTGAAGAACCAGTTTTACTCCCATCCACCCATTCATAACACTCGGGGCCTGAAGCCACCCTACTTTAAGTCCTGCCAGTAGCCCACCATCTCGCCACCCACTTCTGTATCTGATAGGACGTGCCATTCTCTATGACATCATATCTGATTGGACAGACGTGACTACATAGCCTAGTTTTGTGTGGTAAACTATCTTCATACTAATTAAGTTGTCAGTTGCCATCTGCTGACACATCTAGATTTCTATACCATAATAAATAATCTTGTGGATGATACTTGAAAACATCATATGAGATCATCATGGATAGATATTTATATACACATGCTCGTATCATTCAATACGTGTCATCTGTACGTATCCGGTAAAATGTCAACCAATGTAATAGGATACTCATACCAATTTCAGATTGCCCTGCAAAGATAGCTACCGTCAATTACAATCAGAATATTCAAGTAACGCAACGCCAAGGAGATCTCTGCCAGCATCGTCCATGTAGATCCTACTCGTAGTTGGGAAAACTACGTGAAAGGCTTGAGTAGACTGGCTCCAGTCCCTGCATCCTTTGGCTACCCCCCTCGCTGGGATACAGGGACTGGTACAATCGGTAATGGTGTTAGATTTCTGGCGCTGTTTAGCACCAGTATTTCCTACACTCTCCATACAGATGTCATGGTTACTGGTCAGATATCTGATGGGAGATTGATACCCTCTTACTTTGATCTTAATCGGGTCACAGTCAGCAGTAGGCTAAATTTATTGCTATGACAACACAGGCGGCCAGGGAACTGGACGAGGGGAGGGGTGAGGCGTAGGAGGAAGTATAGGATTACAGGGAGTGGCTTGGGGTCATAAACAGGAGATTCTGTTTCTACTGGACAAGTCTTTGGTTCATGGGCCAGTCAGAGAAGGATACATACATTAATGAACTTTATTCTGATTGTGATTAATCATTTAATGAATGTTCATAATCAAAGACTTGAGCAAGTCTAAGGGTTGAGGTACGCGGTGAGGTGTGGGAACGCTAATGAGGTTATCCAAGATCTTTTACACTGCTCTTTTCTTCTGGGCCGAGGTTCGTTGCCCAAGTATGTTAAAATATCGTGGAGACACCTCAGATCTTCCCTTCTAACATCCTAACCTACTCATTGAAATAATTCATGACTTTTGACAGAGTTTGGGAGCAATGATTAATGAGAGGTTTATTTGGGATACTACAATGGCCATATCCCCTAGGACTGGAGTTGCGAAGTCATACGAACCTAATGATCACGAATGGACAGAGAATACACAATACACACAAATACACAATGGAACGAGCACACAACTAAATGATGAAACAAAAAACGATGTGGCGATACAGCGACACAATAGTGAGTTCTTGAATGGACATGTGGGTATCAAGGATGAAATGAGGTCGGCACTTTCAAGACGCTGGCCAAGTAGTAGGGGTGTTCGCCCCGAGCATGGGAGGTCGTGGGTTCAAACCCCAATCGGGTCATACCAAAACTCTTGCACAAAAATGGTACCCACTGCCCATTTGGCTTAACACCCGGCATTAGGATGAGGAGTAGGGGTCTAGGGCCCGAGTGGAAGAACGGCCGTATCGCCGAATCGGTGATTGTGTAACACAATATCCCCTTAAAAATTGCTAAAAATAAACAAAACAAAAAAGAAAAACAGTAGGGGGTAACAAGGCTTGGATACAGAGAGCCGATTGCAGTCACCATAACCCTTCCACATGGATAGCATAGTCTGTTGAAGTCACACCTGCCAATATGTTGCTACAGAATTTTCAGCTGCACTCCCTGCTCCACTCCTCTCAGGTGTCGTACTTCAGTCTCAGCCTCTGGGTCTCTCTCTAGTCCGTCAATCTCCCTACTCAACCAACTTTTTATTTAATTTCATCCCCCTTTGTTTCATGCCATCAGGAAATCGCCCCTCACCATGTCAGGCGGTTACTCTAGGCTAGGGATCGTGGCCTGACTTCATTGGCTGTGACTCCACTCGTGCCGCATGTACTTCAGTCACGTATCGTCTGAACGGAGCGCATCTGATCTGCCGGCCTATCCGTTATCTGGAGATCCATTATATATCCGGCGATTTGCTACCTATTTGGTGATACCTTACGTATTTGGTTAGAAACCCTACGTTTGCCATAAGTATACACACGAGTATCAGAAGCAAGTTAATTTTGATCAGCACCGCTAATCTATTTTATCAAAGGAAAGACAAAAATGGCTGCTGATCTCCGAGGAGATTACGACTATTCGTATTCTCATCAGTAGCGTGGTATCTCGAGACTCTTTAAATGATGACAAGTTCACATTAGATAGACAATACAACATTATTTTATACCTATGACTGAACGCCTATGAAATACTACCCGATGATGGTGTTGCAGTATTAATGATGTTCGGGCTCACAGACACGTAGAGAATGAGCTATGAATCGACGCCTAGAACATCAATCCCATAGTCAGTAACCACGTTTTCTCTAAATACCATCAACCACCTATGGGGATATAATCCGCCACTTGAAGAGGTCTGGCTGTTGTCATAGTAGTAAAAAGTCGCTCCCATCTAATCCTATGAACGTATACGATTAGGGATCGCTCGCCGCTCGCTGCGAGCTGCTCGCCCACTACAGAGCAGATTGGCGGTGTTTATGACGGGAAGTAAACACGGAGGTTCTACGAGCCGCACGTTTAGGGTCTGCGCAGTGTATATTTACTGCGAGTAGGGGAGGGGAAGGAGTAGGGAACCAGACACCAGCCCGCAGACACCGGCCCGCAGACACCGGCCCGCAGATACCGGCCCGCAGACACTGGCCCGCAGACACCAACCCGCAGACACCAGCCCCCAGACACCAGCCCCCAGACACCGGCCCACAGACACCAGCCCCCAGACACCAGCCCCCAGACACCAGCCCACAGACACCAGCCCACAGACACCAGCCCGCACACAACAGCCTGCAGACACCAGCCCGCAGACACTGCCTGCAGACACTGGCCCGCAGATACCGGCCCACAGACACCGGCCCGCAGACACCAACCCGCAGACACCGGCCCACAGACACCAGCCCACAGACCCCAGCCTGCAGACACCGGCCCACAGACACCAGCCCACAGACACCAGCCCGCAGACACCAGCCCGCAGACTCCAGCCCGCAGACATCAGCCCACAGACACCAGCCCACAGACACCAGCCCACAGACACCAGCCCACAGACACCAGCCCCCATACACCAGCCTCCATACACCAGCCCACAGACACCAGCCCGCAGACACAAGCCCGCAGACACCAGCCCGCACACAACAGCCCGCAGACACCAGCCCACAGACACCAGCCCACAGACACCAGCCCACAGACACCAGCCCGCCAACACCAGCCCGCAGACACCAGCCCGCAGACACCAGCCCGCCGACACCAGCCCGCCGACACCAGCCCGCCGACACCAGCCCGCCGACACCAGCCCACAGACACCAGCCCACAGACACCCGCCCACAGACACCAGCCCACAGACACCAGCCCACAGACACCAGCCCGCAGACACCAGCCCACAGACACCAGCACACAGACACCGTCCCGCACACAACAGCCCGCACAAAACAGCCCGCACACAACAGCCCGCACACAACAGCCCACAGTGTGTCTGGCTGTTGTCATAGTAGTAAAAAGTCGCTCCCATCTAATCCTATGAACGTATACGATTAGGGATCGCTCGCCGCTCGCTGCGAGCTGCTCGCCCACTACAGAGCAGATTGGCGGTGTTTATGACGGGAAGTAAACACGGAGCTTCTACGAGCCGCACGTTTAGGGTCTGCGCAGTGTATATTTACTGCGAGTAGGGGAGGGGAAGGAGTAGGGAACCAGACACCAGCCCACAGACACTGCCTGCAGACACCGGCCCGCAGATACCGGCCCGCAGACACTGGCCCGCAGACACCAACCCACAGACACCAGCCCCCAGACACCAGCCCCCAGACACCGGCCCACAGACACCAGCCCGCAGACACCAGCCCGCAGACACCAGCCCACAGACACCAGCCCACAGACACCAGCCCGCAGACACCAGCCCGCAGACACCAGCCCGCACACAACAGCCTGCAGACACCAGCCCGCAGACACTGCCTGCAGACACCGGCCCGCAGATACCGGCCCGCAGATACCGGCCCGCAGACACCAACCCGCAGACACCAGCCCACAGACACCAGCCCACAGACCCCAGCCTGCAGACACCGGCCCACAGACACCAGCCCACAGACACCAGCCCGCAGACACCAGCCCGCAGACTCCAGCCCGCAGATATCAGCCAACAGACACCAGCCCACAGACACCAGCCCACAGACACCAGCCCACAGACACCAGCCCCCATACACCAGCCCCCAGACACCAGCCCCCAGACACCAGCCCGCAGACACCAGCCCGCACACAACAGCCCGCAGACACCAGCCCGCAGACACCAGCCCACAGACACTAGCCCACAGACACTAGCCCGCCAACACCAGCCCACAGACCCCAGCCCACAGACACCAGCCCGCAGACACCAGCCCGCCGACACCAGCCCGCCGACACCAGCCCACAGACACCAGCCCGCCGACACCAGCCCGCCGACACCAGCCCACAGACACCAGCCTGCAGACACCGGCCCACAGACACCAGCCCACAGACACCAGCCCACAGACACCAGCCCGCAGACACCAGCCCACAGACACCAGCACACAGACACCGGCCCGCACACAACAGCCCGCACACAACAGCCCGCACAAAACAGCCCGCACACAACAGCCCGCACACAACAGCCCGCACACAACAGCCCGCACACAACAGCCAACAGAAGCCTTCTGCCCTGCGTGTATGCAGACCTCCACCCCGCGTGTATGCAGACATCCGCCCCGCGTGTACACAGACCTCCACCCTGCGTGTATGCAGACCTCCGCCCCCCATTTACGCAGACCTCCGCCCCGCGTGTATGCAGACCTCTACCCCACGTGTATGCAGACCTCTGCCCCACGTGTACACAGACCTCTACCCCACGTGTATGCAGACCTCTGCCCCACGTGTGCACAGACCTCTACCCCATGTGTATGCAGACCTCCGCCCCGCGTGTATGCAGACCTCTACCCCACGTGTATGCAGACCTCTGCCCCACGTGTGCACAGACCTCTACCCCACGTGTATGCAGACCTCCGCCCCGCGTGTATGCAGACCTCCACCCCCCCCCCCCCATGTACGCAGACCTCCACCCTACGTGTTCGGAGACCTCCGTCCCCCATTTACGCAGACCTCCAGCCCTCCATGTAAGCAGATCGACGACCCACTGTCTCTCCGGCTCTCCAAGGGGGGCGTCACAATCTGTGTGCTGTCTACTGGCGCCCTCCAGCGGCGCGTGGGGGAACTGTTAATGGTGTATCGGGCTGGTGAGTGCGGCCGAGTGGGACGGGCCGGGGTTTGATTGACAGGTCTCCTCCAGGCTGTAATCAGGGCGCTGACCGACACTCCTCCACCTTCCTCTACCGTCCTGCTCTGGTCAATAAGCAGCGCATACTAAACCTCCCACTCCTTTCTGCTCTAATCAATAAAACATGCACACTTAGTTTCCAAACCATTTCTCTGGTAGTCAAAAAAACATAGACCAAACCTGCAGCACCCTACTACTACCCTAGTCAATAAAACACTCAGGCAAACTCCCTGACACATCTCTGCACTTGTTAATAATACAAATGCCAAACCTCAGTTTCTGATCTATACATGAAACATGAATACTAAAGTTCTGCCACAAATTACCACTCTCGTCAATAAAACAAATGCAATAATTGACTTGCTCTTTCTAGTCAATAAACCAACTAAACCTAACTCTCCCACAGCTTCCTATTCCGCCCTAACTGCTCTATTGACTAACTATCTCACTCCTCACTGTCCTAGACAATAAAACATGAGCACTATAATTCTTACTCCCCAATGCGCGAACCAGTAGAACATGCACACTACCTCTCCATATTCATACAGCTCCTGTCAATAAAATACGCACCCTAAACCCCTATATCTCCTCTAGTGAATCCAACATGCACTCCTAGTCTCTTTCTTCTTACTGGGCTGGACAATAAAACCAAAACAATGTCTCACTCTCCACTGCTCTGGTCATTACAACACGAATCCATGTCTCCCACTCATTACTCGTCTAGACAATAGAATATACACATTAAGGCACCTTTCTGTCTGCTCTTGGCAATGAAGAATCATACTCCTTCACTCGCTGCTGCTGTATTCAATAGGGCAGTGCTTTCTATTCACTCTCTCACTTCTCATTGTCCTAGTTGAAAGACCATGCACACTTTAACGCTCTCTAATCAGCTAAGAACAAATAATGTGTTTATCATTGAAGAATAAACATGGAATAATATGAAAGTATCAACAATTAAAATATCTTGGTGTATTCCAGTCTATGGATCCTTTACTGTAAACCACATGGTAATCAATCGAGTAGCCATGTCTACAACTGCCTTTTTAGGGTCTAGCACAGTCGGTCAATGCAGTGTTTCAGCCTGTCTTTGGTCATGGGCAGCTGTGCACTCCTCTCCAACACTAACACAACACTTCTCTGCACCATACCAATGTCACAGAGCTGGCACGCAGATAGTGTTTGCAGCACGCTGAACCTGATCTATAGCAGCGTATCTGAGCATGTCCCCCGCTCAATAAAGACGCCATTAAATCGGTCACCCGCCTCAGCGCGAGCTGATAAAACCCACACACAGTCCCCTCAGCGCTTTGTATCCCTGTCAATAAAACACACGCCGCTTTACATAAGGAAGTTTTACGCCGCATTTATCATTGTTTATTGCCAGAAGTTATGTTGTAAGGTTTTGTGGATTTTTCGTTTACATCTAGGTGTAACCTTTAGATTCCCGGTCCTTTTTTGATTTGTTTTATTTTATTAAGAGTTTAAATTTCCATTCGGTTTTCAACCATGGCCATACAATCTTGTAGTGTTGTCTGATCAACGTGTTTCGCAGCATAAGCACTTTGATTTAGAAGATATACAATAACTATCATATGGCAAATTAATGTACATATATGAATGATGATATCATTGTGAGAGAGATGATGATAGATTACAGCATGTTGTCACATTGTAATTGTTGAGGGTGTGATCAAATAACCATATGATAATATGATAACAACGATAACAATAATTATTGTTATCTAAGTGAAGAGCCATTAGTTTTGTGATTACACAGGTCTATGTACTTTGAAATTTTAGAGATTTGGAATGGTCGAGAGTGTGTGTTCAGCATTTGGGTATAGTTAGGGGCTGAGATTAAGTTAACACCATGTGTTTGAAATCTCTGAGAGCGACTTGACATGTCCTTTGAATAAACATTTACTAGGGGACTCCTTCAGTTCAGTACTTCGTGCATATCCAGAATCAAGAGATAGAAACACAATGATGAAGAGTTCCCAACCAAGGCCACCTGTAATTACCACAGTCCTGCCCCAAACCATTCAACTCAATGACCTCCAAGCAAAATGTTTACTCTCTGATGAGACTATCTTTAAGGGATATGAGTTGGGGTAGGGGAAAACAAGTAGAAATATTTATCATGAGGCAATTACTACCTCGGGGAGACATGAAAAACACATTGTTGTTGGCCATGGAATGGCGCTGGGGTATGTACAAACCACTGTGTGAATGGGACTCAATCTATACTATCTTTGGTTTGGCAAAGAGAAAAACATTTTAGAAACTGGAAATGAAACAGGGACTTCCCTGGAAAAGTGGAAAGGGTAATAAACTAAAAGAAAGACGTATTGGTGGTCGTATTTCCGTCACTTTCCTGCAGTGTCCTGTGAAAAATCCTATTTATGATTATTTCCATAATATATACATAACTGTCCCATGATTCCGATCTCTGACCCATTGTTTTTACTTACAAAACAACATTGTTCTGTGGGTTTCAGTCTAGCCTTTTTATATAGTGAAAGCTGTCATTAAAGGAAGCATGGCATGGGCAATAGACAGGCAGTGAGTTGATATGTGATGGGCGGCCAGGCAGGAGTCCGAGTGGGCTGCCGTCTGCACGGTGGTGGCAGAGGGGTAGTCTGAATATACAAGGCCATGTTTTTTTGCGTTTTTTTAAACTCATTTATTGGGTCAAGAGATATACATATATTCCATATCCAGACTCGGCCGGGTCGGTTTTCCGTCTGGTCCCAGGTTAGTAACGGTGTATGATCCGGCACTGACCAACGCCGACATCAAATTGCAGGCTTCGACGAACCAAGCGTTCCAGTGCAGATATGAAGGAGAAATTCACCCTTGACTCTCTACTTTTATAATCGTCTGCGGAGCATCAGCGGAGAGATGTGGAGATAAATGAGGACTGGGTTGTGTACCGTTTGTTTAAAGGGCGACCCACAGGGTTTCTCTAGATACCGACGCGCCTTACAATGTGCAGCACGACGCATCTGGAGGTCTGAATTCCGCGACAGTATTTGGTGGGTTCCAGGCCTTAGATGCACGTCGACGCGGCGTTTACACTTCTGCGCATCGTAGAGTGCGTCGGTGTGCATCGTATGAACAAGTTGTATGCGCCAGAAATCAACAAAAGATTAAAACTTGAAGAGTTTCCTACCCCTGGCAGAAAAATACTAATATTTCCAGTGTTAAATCATTATTAGACAAGGCCAGTTCAAATTCCACAGGACAAAGGTGTAGTCACCTAATTTGAGATAGTAAGGAGAGGAACCATCTACACTGTAAACAAGTCTATCTGTCTCGTGTCTTGGGTCCACTTGTTTGTGTCAGGTAACAGGTCCCAGACTGTTAACATTTATCCTTCAAATATAAGGGGACTTTTTACTAAAGAAAATTGATTTAATCAAGAAAGAGTACCTCGCTGTTATTTACTATAAAACTAGATGATTAAAATAACTTCAATATAGAGATCGCAATACACTCCCACCAGTGCCGGGAAAGTCCCAGTAAGCCCACGACATGAGCAGTAATATACAATGACAAAACATGTCAGCAGAGACCATCAGTATTGTATGGGGGTGTCACTGGATTCAGAGTGGACTAAAACTTTGAAATGAAAACTATAATAAATCACACCCATGGTTTACGGCGTCCAAACGGCTTTTATGAAATTTCTAGGAATAGAAATATTATCAATGACCATAAGTAAGAAATATACGATCGATGGTTTTAAGACGTTCGGCTCTGTAAACCACGACGACGTAATGCACTCGTTATCGCTCATGTATTACATTCACATCTCATTATAATTATGTATATGTAATTCGTAGGATTCATCTCTGAGGTTTCCACCCATCATCTTACCTGTGACAAAGACTGCTCAAAACTCTGCTCCTCTAAAACCGGGTTAACACTTATTGCGTGCAGTGCCTGTGCTTCGTCTCATGTACCCAGGGGCGGGAAGTTATATAGTTACATTTCCGAAGCTGCGGAGATGTCAATCTCGTGATCAGGTCCCTTGACGACGGCGACGCGGTAAAGCTGGAGACACACCAAGCGAAAAAGGCAGCGATTTCCAGAAACACCAACAAAAAATGGCCTGTTTGTGACCTATTATTTCATATTTCATCAGATTATTGCCTCTGATATGATAAATCATCAGTGGGAGATGGTATTATGAAATAATATTTCACATACATGCCATTTTTTGTTTTCGGAGATCGCTGCCTTGACTCGCTTGGTGTGTCCCCGGCATAATAATATAAACTATGAAATGATAGCTCAGATACATGCCATTTTGTGTTGGCGATTCCGCAAATCCGTAAATCCTCCCTCACACAAGGGAGAATAAGGCAAACCTTGAGTCTGTTTTTCATGTAATTAACGAAGTTGACCGCCCGTCTACCCCCGTGGACAACTGTCGAGTCATGAGACAAATGACCTGCTAAAGACGCCATATCATGATAAGTCGCTGTCTCCTTTGTTAAAAACCCCTGAACCTTTTCATTCAGTTTCACTGTCGTATCCTCCGGAAGTCTGACTTCCATCTTCTCACTGTCCAACTGTATGCCCAAATATTTGACAATTTGACTTGGAGAAATGACTTTCTCCCAAGCCATTCCAAACCCAAAACTTCTTAACAGTCCTAACAATGTGCTTAAATCATTTTTACAGTCATCATAAGTATTTCCGATTACTAAAAAAATCAAAACAACCAAAACACTTTCCTACTCCGTTCCTATGTACACAAAGGTGCACATTTCAAACCAAAAAACCAAGTGGTTTGATTCAAAACCTCATTCCCCTTTCCCATCCTCAAACTCCCAACTAATACCTTGAACTGTTCTGTGGGATTGATGGACCGGAATTGCTTGGTAGGCATCCTTTGTATCTATCTTTTTTACAGCTCCCATTGCATGAATGCATTCTGGAAGGTAATCAACCTCTGTAACCTTTTTTTCTAACAACTCCGTTTCAATGGACTTACTCATTTTTTCCTTTACCCCGGAATTTAACACAGTAAAATAATTTTCTTTGCGATAGGAAGTCTCAAAATTATCATCAATAATTCTAAAACCATTCAGAACTCCGTGAAAAATGAACTCTGCATTCTCATCAGGAAAACCTTCCCCCAGAAAACATTCATGATAACATGAGCACGGATTCAGTTGGTTCAGACGGTCTCCAACTCAATGTTTACCTTGGCAAACTGTGACACAAGGATCAACCGGCCGAGTTTCCAAACCCTCCTTACTACCATGCATGTTGTCTTTCTCACAAACTCTGACGAGAGAGAAGCATCAGACTTAATTCGCACTGTAACTACTTTATTTCCTGGAAACTCTGGAATACCGCAATTAAACCTTGTTGTATCTCTGTGTTGTTCTGGCCTACTGTTCCGGTCGCCATCTTGACCAGCACTACTACCTATGCAGCACGCCACCACCGGAGTGTTCCCCCGGAATCTGTGTTTCGCGTACACCTGTCCCCAACCTGCACTCTCGCCAGTTCGCGCCAATTCTACTGGAGGACCTAGCTCACATTTTGAAACCTTACACATGAAACCACAATCTTCTCCTTCATTCTTATGTACAAATTCGTTGTTCAATGACAAACCGTTACAAACATTTTTCTTAACTCTAGATGAATCACAACTGGCATTGCAAGCGACCTGTGGGTTGGACAAAGGCGATGCTCCACACATGCAAAGCACGCCCGTCTCAAAGTTAGAAGAATTACAAACATTTTCATTTTCTTCCAAGTATACATCAAGATTGAGATCTTTGTTTGTCAATTTGGTTAGAATAATCGGCAAACCGGCCTTATCCTATTGGTCTTTCTGATCTGAGAGCGGTTTCTTGCAAGTATTGGCTGCATGGTTTCCACCACATTGTGCGCAATCATGCTTGTAAAAACAACGCGTACCGAAATTGCAGCCGTCTTTGCCACTAAACCTCCAACAGACTCCTCCGGACTTCTGATCACCTCCAGATGATTTATGGAGGGATTCTTTTCTTTTTCTGTGAGTTCTTTCAACTTCTTTGCCAAGTTTACATACGAAAACGTTGATTCAAAGTTGAGAAACTTCTCAGACAGAAAATAATCTCCATAAGAAAAACCCTCCACACCATAGAAATCACATTTCTCTCTCACGGCCTGGTCATATTCTACCAGTGGCTTACCAGTATGGACCTCTGGTCCACCATATACACGATGTGTTCGGCATATCCACTGGTATCTAACCCTGCCCTATTCAAACTGCAGAGCATACCCATACTCGCACTTAAGATCTGATCAAATGACGGATTATCAGTGTTTGGCGGCAAAAAGGGAACGAGTAAGAAATGCCTCGACTTACGTTTCTGTTTTTGGCAGGAATGAGTTGTCCCACACTCACACTGTCCTAATATTTTGAGCAGAAGAATAGGTGAATGTGATTCTTGATATGTCTGCTGCAGTTGAACCGGACGACTTGAACTGCTACCAGTGTCCACCATTGTTGGTCGCACTTGAGCGTCTCCTCCACTGGTAGAAGCGTCTGATCCTCTCTCTGTGAATCCCGGACTTCGTTGGTCAACGTCTCTTGCCGGGCCCAGAGTTTGTCTCACCTCTGGTGAAATCTGCAGTGACGATAACGACTTGCCCAATGCCCGTATATCTCCTCTCAGAGCGGCCACCTCTACCCTTAATTCGCCTTGCTCGTGCACAAATGGAACCATGCCAGTGGTGTAGTCATTGACGCGCCGCCATCTTGTTTTTCAGCTCCCATTGCTTGAGAAGGTGAAAAAGTTTTTCCTTCTTCTCGAATCTCCTGTTCCACCGAGTTAAGGAAACGCTGGCAGTTGGGACATCTGTCCCTATACGTACTGCTGTTGAATTTCGTTTGCCACAGTCTTCACACTTCTTCATTTTGAAGAAACCCTGGTTTGGCCTTCTCTGACTTAATCCGGGCTTGAAATGAAGGCCCTACCACCTGGGACCTTCCAACTTCCTTGCGTCATCTGGTGTATTCTAGAATCATTACTGAAAAACTATGTACTCATATAAATGGCTTTATATATCTTATATATATGTATCAGGAGTAAAGTTATACCTAATTCTAACCCCTAACTACACACAATTGCTGAAACATACACTCTCTAGTATATAGTGTAGCGGTCGGAGGGGAGGCGAGGGCTGGGGCAGTGCATGGTGTGCCTCACGTTCCTCAGAAGAGCGGGAGAGAGAAGGCATGCTTTGGCGCACCAGATGCCACCGGGCCCCACCGACCACCGAGTACACCGAAGCCATCGAGTACACCGAAGCCACCAAATACACCACAAAGCCCCACCGAAGTGTGGGCTCAGTGGACGCTGGTTGTGACAGCTGTGACGTCACCCTTCGGGTATAAATATGGGAGGCGATGGAATCTGGGGGCATTCGGCCACCACAACTTCTGCAGCACAGACCCCAGCCTAGAAGACAATTAGATAGCATTATTACATAGAGCGACTGGAGATACTTAGATGGTGTACAAGCTAGGAACAGCAATAAAGTGGGCTACACACGGACACGTTAATTCTCGGTGTTGTTGTCGTTAAGTAGGGAATTCCGTTACATTGGTGGCAGCGGTGGGATTGACACTATTCCCCGCAGATGGAATTTCCACCCAAATTGGCAACCCCTTGATGAGGAAAGATGATGGAACCCACGGCTAGGGAGAAGGAGTTGTTGGGCCAGGGGGTGAAAGGCTCTTTGGTCTGCATCGAGGATGAAGTCTGGCTACGTCACCAAGGGCCCTCAGAAGAAACGGATGCTCCAGGGCGGGGCCCTCAACAACTCAGACAGGGGAGGACCAGCTCGACGGCCAAGGTACCCAGGAGGGCCAGGGTCCCACTGGGGAAAAGAGGTTGCCCCGCCCCAGCATGGAGTGGGCGATAAAGGGAGTTAAAGGAGAGGAGGAGGAGGCCTCGACGGGAAGATCCGGATGGGGCGCGGTCCAGGGCTGGGGGCCCCCTAGTTGGCCCTTGATGAGTACATGAGTCATTTTGCCTTGTGTATCTCCGCTTACGGGTGGACGGACAGCCAGGCTGGGGCCTTAATTGGCGTCAGCCTCACCGGGCTCGCCCGGCAGGTGCTGTCGGGGATGGAACCTGGCCGGCCCGGGGGATTTGTGGCTCTAAAAGATGCGTTGTTCCAGCAGGCGAAGAAACATGGAGGCTCACTCGCCTAGCCTACCCAGATGCTGATGCCTCCACTGTGGATTCCCTCTGTCGGGATCGATTCGTAGAGGGGCTGGGAGAGCCGGCCCTCCGGCATTGGATTTTCCAGTCCAAGCTGAGGACCATGGAGGAGGTCATGTCCACCGCCTTGGAGGCGGAGGCATACCTCCGAATGGACCGAAGTCGAATGGACCGATACTTGCGGCGGGGACTTCGATGGCTGAGGAAATAGCCGAATTAAAGAAAGGCCTCTAGGCCCTGGCCGGCCAGCTGGATAAGGCCACCACCCAGGGGCACAATTCGAGAGGGCCCCGGTGTTATGGATGCGGGGTGATAAGCCATATACGCAGGAACTGCCCTCTGGAAAGGAGACGGGAGGGTGGCCCATTACTGCCCTCCGGCACCGGGGCCGGGGCGGAGGCACACTCTGCACCAGGGTCGGGAAACTAACAGCGACCCCTGCCAGTGCACGACTGGGGGTCGGAGGGAGGGTAATTAAGGGAAAAAGGGAACCTGGAGGGCCAGGGAGGGGCAGATAAAGGGTCGCCCCATCCACCTCCTCGTTGACACCGAGGCGACCGTGAGCTTGCTGTCTGCTGCATGTTGAAAAAGGAACGGTAGAGGTGGCGACCTGGAGGAGGTGGACCAACCGGTGTCCTTTGTGGATGGCCGGTGGGGGAGGTTGACGCCATGTTGGAGGTGGGGGTAATCGAACCATCAGTGAGCCCGTGGGCGTCCCCTTTCGTCCTGGTCAGGAAAAAGGATGGGTCAGTCTGTTTTTGTGTCGGCTACTGTAAAGTTAACTCGGTAACTATCAAGGACGCCTATCCGCTGCCCAGGGTGGACGACTTGTTGGACACCCTGGCCTGGTCCACCTGGTTTAGCACCCTTGACCTGGTTAGTGGCTATTGGCAGGTGGGGGTTCGGAGGGGGGATTGAGAGAAGACAGAATTTGCGACCCACCAAGGGTTGTTTCAATACTGCGTTATGCCCTTTGGGCTGTGTAACGCTCCCAGCACTTTCAAATGCCTGATGGAGATCACCCTGCGCGGGTTACAATGGAACTCCTGCTTGGTCTACCTGGATGATCTTATCGTCTTTGCACCGGATTTCCACACTCAGCCCGACTGCAGGGGGTCCTACAGCGACTCCGGAATGCCAGCCTGAAGTTGAAACCCAGTAAGTGCCGTTTGGCCAGACAGGAAGCTAATTTCGTGGGCCATATAGTATCGGGGTTTGGGGTCCGAACTGACCCAGCTAAGGTGCATGCGGTGGAGTCTTGGAACACCCCACTAGACAGTGACAGTCGTCCGGAGCTTCCTCGGTCTCACCAGGTACTACTGTGCATTCATCCCTGATTTTGCTTCGGTGGCAAGACCACTGTCCGCTCTCGTAGAGATGGGCAGGGCCTTTCGGTGGACCACCGAGTGCATGGAAGTATTCGCAGAACTAAAGCAACGCCTCACCTCCTCACCGGTGTTGGGCTACCTCAGAGAGTCGGGGCAACTGAAACTCGACACTGACACTAGCGATCATGGCCTGGGTGCAGTATTATTGCAGGTACAGGACGGTCAAGAGAAGGTACTCTCCTACGCGAGTCGTACTCTGACGAGGGCCAATAGGGCCTACTGCGTCACCCGGCGGGAGATGTTGGTGATAGTATTCAGTGTGAAGAAGTTCCGCCACTACTTGGTGGGGAGACCCACGCTGGTGAGAACAGACCATGCGGCGCTAAAGTGGATGATGAGCATTCGGGATCCGGAGGGGCAGGTAGCTCGGTGGTTGCAGCTGCTGGGGTGCTAGGACCTGGAGGTAAGGCACCGGGCAGGGCGACAGCACCGGAATGCTGATTGGTTGTCCAGGACCCTGTGTCGCCAGTGTGGAAGAGGGGGAGCGGAAGCCTGTGCAGTGATTACAAGAGGACGAGAGCGTCGACTCGGAGTGGGAGAAGACACCGCACCGGAGGACCAATTCTTGCCACCGCAGGGAGACACAGGACAGTGGGAGAAAGACTAACATGACGATGTACGGCTGCGACGGGTGCGGGCCTGGCTGGGACATCTCGGGGTTCCCCCAGAACCCCCCAGCGAGATGGACAGGGTGGAGGTTAGGACCTGGTGGGACCAGCACGATCGCTTGGTGGTGCTCAGTGGACTGCTTGGCCGGTGGTGGTACATCCCAGGGGGCAATAAAACATTCCAGTTGGCGGTCCCGGCTAGCCGGCAGATGGGGGTACTGGCCGATATCCACGGGTCAGCAATGATGGGGCACCTGGGCCGCGACAGGACCCTCCGGCGCTGTCAGGAGAGGTTCTACTGGCCAGGGTTCAGAAAGGATGTCGTGCTCTTCTGTCGCTCCTGCCCAGCTTGCCTACGCTGGAAGGCACCCCCCCCCCCCCACCAAAGAGGGAACCCATGGGGCATGTTGGGTCTGGTGTCCCTCTGGATCGAGTGGCTCTGGATGTAATGAGACCCCTCCCGAGGTCACCCCGAGGTCAGAAGTACATATTGGTGATCTGTAATTACTTTAGCAAATGGGCCGAGGCGATGGCCCTGCCAAACCGGGAGGCCGGTATGGTGGCCCAGGCTTTCATAGACACGTTTATATGCCGGTGGGGGCCCCCTTCTGTTCTCCACTCAGATTAGGGGAAGAACTTCCAGTCAGCAGTGTTTCGCCAGGTTGTGTCACTGCGTTTTGCCCCCAGAGCGACGGGAGCAGCGACCACAGACCCCTGGGGGAGTGCTGAAGCTGGCCCGTCAGGCTGCCGGAATGAGGGGAAGGCCGGCCCTGACCGGAGGGGCCATCCACGAGGACGCCGGCCCGGCTCACTGTCCTGCGTGGAGCCATGAGATAAATGAGATAGGGAGAGTGTAGCGGTTGGAGGGGAGGCGAGGGCCGGGGCGGTGCATGATGTGCCTCACGTTTCTCAGGAGAGCGGGAGAGGGAAGGCATGCTTGGGCACACCAGGTGCCACCGGGCCCCACCGACCACCGAGTACACCGAAGCCATCGAGTACACTGAAGCCACCGAGTACACCGAATACACCAAAGCCCCACCGAAGTGTGGACTCAGTGGATGCTGGGTGTGACAGCCGTGACGTCACCCTTCGGGTATAAATACGGGAGGCGACGGAATCTGGGGGCATTCGGCCAGCACGACTTCTGCAGCACAGACTCCAGCCTAGAAGACAATTAGATAGCATTATTACATAAAACGACTGGAGATACTTTGATGGTGTACAAGCTAGGAACAGCAATAAAGTGGGCTACACACGGACACGTTAATTCTCGGTGTTGTTGTCGTTGAGTAGGGAATTCAATATATATATGTATATATACATAATATGTATATATGTACACCGGTATTGCTCCATATAGGACATCGCTAAACTCATATGATTGACAGCTGCATGTTACCAAGTGCTTCTAAATGCTTAAACCTAACTTTACCTTAACTAGAGAACTATCCGGGAGGTGGTAACCTCTTAATGATGTTTTCTCCAGCCCGGTGCAGCACACCCGCACTAAGTAGATCTCACACAGCGTCAATATGGCATCTTGACGCTACCTTTACTGTCGACACCCAGACTTCATCACAGTCGCCGTTTGCGGATTTAGAGTGAGCCCGGAGCCAACACGCCACTCGGTGTGGTGAGATTGATTAACGGCTTGTAGGGTGGAGGTGGGGCACGTGTGACTCTGTGTTTACCAGGTGAGGGGCAGGTGGGAGCCCACAGCCGGCTGCGGGGATCTACCTTTACATGGGAACAGGTAATAAGTCAGCGGATTGACCTCCCAGTAAACGACGCGCCATCTCAACTGTTACTATAAATATTGCCGCTACTCGTATTGTAGCTCCTGTTAACTCTACTCGTACAAATATCATCAATAAAGAGAAACTGGTCTCCGGTGAAAGAATGGTGACGTTACTCGGTCAGGATGCTTAACGTTAGTTTCCGAGGCTTTAACCGAGGTGAACATATGCAGAAGTTGCCCGGTAGGGATGCTTAAAGATATCTAGTGAAGCTTTAACTGAGGTGAATAACTCTAAGGGTTCACTCTAAGTATCCCCCCATGAGTAACTTAAGCATTGTTTCACCCGTAACTGTTTTCTCCTATATACCGTGAAATATTGATCAAAATGGTGATTCGTTGATCTGAGATCGGTCGGGTTACCATGTCCACCCTTCTTGGGTAACTTCAACTTGTTTCACAGCATCAAAAGTGTGGTTTATTAATCCATACACAGCAGTGTAGGTATGTCAAATGAAATTGCCATGCTGTATATGTTTTCCTCACGCATCTAAGCTTCGATCTGATTGGTTGGGAAGGCGTCACATGGTCAACCTTGCTATGAAAACGGCATCCAAGGTATAAAAACGTCAGCCTCGGTAGGATAACGAATTTCTACACCCCTGCAGCGGTATGTAATGATAAAGTATTCGGTCATAAGTACATTCCTATATAAAGGAAGGTTACTCCTGCTATTTTTGATATCACGACTGCTATCACTATCATTATTGCAATTCCAACCACCTGCACCGTTACTGCTGTTATTTCTTCCACTATTACAGCTACCACTATCAGGTGGTGGGTGGGGGGTGGTGGGTGGTGTGTGGTGGGTGGTGGGTGGTGTGTGGTGTGTGGTGTGTGGTTGGTGGTGGGTGGTTGGTGGTGGTTGGTGGGTGGTGGGTGGCGGGTGGTGGTTGGTGGGTGGTGGTTGGTGGGTGGTGGGTGGTGGGTGGTGGTTGGTGGTTGGTGGTTGGTGGGTGGTGGTTGGTGGGTGGTGGTTGGTGGGTGGTGGGTGGTGGTAGGTGGGTGGTGGGTGGCAGGTGGTGGTTGGTGGTTGGTGGGTGGTGGGTGGTGGGTGGTGGGTGGTGGGTGGCAGGTGGTGGTTGGTGGGTGGTGGTTGGTGGGTGGTGGGTGGTGGGTGGTGGTTGGTGGTTGGTGGTTGGTGGGTGGTGGTTGGTGGGTGGTGGTTGGTGGGTGGTGGTTGGTGGGTGGTGGTAGGTGGGTGGTGGGTGGCAGGTGGTGGTTGGTGGTGTGTGGTTGGTGGGTGGTGGTTGGTGGGTGGTGGTTGGTGGGTGGTGGGTGGTGGGTGGCAGGTGGTGGTTGGTGGTTGGTGGGTGGTGGGTGGTGGTTGGTGGGTGGTGGGTGGCAGGTGGTGGTTGGTGGGTGGTGGTTGGTGGGTGGTGGGTGGTGGGTGGTGGTTGGTGGTTGGTGGTTGGTGGGTGGTGGTTGGTGGGTGGTGGTTGTTGGGTGGTGGGTGGTGGGTGGTGGTAGGTGGGTGGTGGGTGGCAGGTGGTGGTTGGTGGTTGGTGGTTGGTGGGTGGTGGTTGGTGGGTGGTGGGTGGTGGGTGGTGGGTGGTGGGTGGCAGGTGGTGGGTGGTGGGTGGTGGGTGGTGGGTGGTGGGTGATGGGTGGCGGTTGACGGGCGGTGGCCGGGCGGCGGTCTCACGGCCCGCTGGGCACGCCCTGCTGATATAAGGACGCGCCTCACGTGGCGGCCCCCATTGACGGCAGCCCGGGCGAGGCGATCACCAGCGCTGCGCTCTTCGTCCTGCTCCGTCTTGCCGCGTCCTGCAGTCGGCGCCGCAGTCACCTCGCCACCTCTCAGTGCGGAGTACCAGGACCGGGGTGAGCGCTCAACCCGCTCAGCACACCCACCGCTTACCCACCGGACGCCCAGAGACTCTCCCGTACAGACAACTCACTCTCCTGTGTTGACAATAGAGACTTTTTGTGTGTGATTTTAAACTTCTGAAGTTGACAAACATTGGGTTCGTGTGGCATGCCACCACACCACCGCTGTGGTCCAGGACTTTCCCTCCGGTGGAATCAGTAGGAAACTCCAGTTGCGACAAGGTAGGTGGTAACCTTTAAGTAGCTTCATCAGACGAGGGCCGCTTTTATTATAGACGTCCGACGCGGATGCATGCATTGCTGACCATCTAATTAAAGCAACACAACACTTCACAGACCAAACGTTCATTCTGCCGTCTTTTTACTCGAGGATTAATTGACAGAATCTTCGAGCGATTAGCCTTTGAGTCTGTCGGACAGGGATCAAAGAATGGCCAACCGTTAATGACATTAGATGGTGGCTGGATCTGGTGGGAGTGGGTGTTAGTTAGAACTTCTTTCGCTTTATCAATTTATAATTGCTTCTAGTCAGTCTCTTAGTCTCTAGATCTTGACAGTGGATGGCCGCAATAATTTGACTCATGAGGAATAGATGTGAGAGAAGAAAACAGGTTGTCACCGCATGTTAGACCAACCAGGAGGTCACACTGAGTGTAGAACCTACATTCCCCATAACCGAATAGACCTGGATGGAAATAGAAATCAATAATAATGGATATCAATGGGGAAAGATTAGTTGAAAATAATATATTGAGATTAAATACTTTCATAAGCAGGTGGAGGTTAAATTGGGGGACTTGGTGCTCTATAACATAGCGTATACCAACTGTATACCACGAGGGATGGGCGGCTGTTTTCTGTCAGTTTGAAATTATCGCCTGAACGGATCGAGTAACATCGCGGAGCGCAGTGATGCGTGTCCATCCAGAACGATCTAACACTTGCAGGTAAATTCTGTTCAATAAGAAATGCGCAAAATTATTCAGTATGTGTCTTGTCCGTCATATGTCAACCTAACCAGGTAGTTCTATCACTGATTATGAGATATCATTGGGCGCCTCATGCTGTTATCGTTGTGGTAGAGAGACGCGTGGGATCTAAATTGATAGATCAAAGGTGACTCCGGAGGTTAAATAAGTGCCACCTTCATTTGTCTTATTAACCAGAGCTAACATTTCCTCTAAAGAGGTTAAGTGTCCCCCGCCTAAAATATCTTCTTCTCTCTCAATCTGGCCCGCAGAGGTCAAATCGTGAACTTTTGCTGTCATTTGTTAAAAAAGAATCGGCTATGAAGTAAAATAGAAGCCTCCCGCGGTAGTCGGGACGGTGGAGTCGAGGCGGGTTTCCGTTGGGCGATCGTTAGACATGGAGCGGATCGTGAGCGGCTGTAAACAGGCGTGTAGCGTTAGACGTAGAGCGTACTATCGGGCGCTGTAAACGGGCTAGTAGCGTTAGACATGGAGCGGATCGTGAGCGGCTGTAAACGGGCGTGCAGAGTTAAACATGGAGCGGATCGTCGGCCGCTGTAAACGGGCGTGTAGAGTTAGATGTGAAGTAGACCGTCGGCCACTGTAAATGGGCGTGTAGAGTTAGACATGGAGCGGACCGTCGGCCGCTGTAAACAGGCGTGCAGAGTTAAACATGGAGCGGATCGTCGGCCGCTGTAAACGGGCGTGTAGAGTTAGATGTGGAGTAGACCGTTGGCCACTGTAAACAGGCGTGTAGAGTTAGACATGGAGTTGACCGTCGGGCGTTGTAAATGGGCGTGCAGAGTTAAACATGGAGCGGATCGTCGGCCGCTGTAAACGGGCGTGCAGAGTTAAACATGGAGCGGATCGTCGGCCGCTGTAAACAGGCGTGTAGCAGTAGACATGGAGCGGACTGTCGGCCGCTGTAAACAGGCGTGTAGCGTTAGATGTGGAGCAGACCGTCGGCCGCTGTAAACAGGCGTGTAGCAGTAGACATGGAGCGGACCGTCGGCCGCTGTAAACGGGCGTGTAGCATTAGACTTGGAGCAGACCGTCGGCCGCTGTAAACGGGCGTGTATAGCGTTAGACGTGGAGCGGACCGTCGGCCGCTGTAAACGGGCGTGTAGCGTTAGATGTGGAACAGACCGTCGGCCGCTGTAAACGGGCGTGTAGCGTTAGACGTGGAGCGGACCGTCGGCGGCGGCTATAATTAGTCCCGACATAAAACACACAGCTCCAGATAGAGAGACAATAAACGGATTTAGACCCGTGCCCGTAAGTGAGTGTTAGAGACCGGGGTCTGCAGCCATTAGCAGGCGGACAGTAAAACACCAGCCAGTGAAACCACCAGCGCCTTTTACACACACACCGTGAAACACGCCGAGGGGAGCAGTAAATGCGTACCGCCAATCACGTCGTCCTAGACGTTTAAAGTACTGCATCGGGAATTGTAAACGTAGACAATACTACATGAGTTTGGATGCTACGCAATCATTATCGAGGCAAAGCCGAGTGACGATTACGGTGCATCCAAATGAGTGGAGTACTGTTCATTTTACGGATCGAGTGTGGTTCTGGATGAACCCAACCCTTTCATAGCATTGCAATATACAAATAATTCAAATTACTTCGCAAATCCAGTTAGGGACATTTAAATCTTCATGTTGATCTCTTCTCTCTGAAATCATAGTATATGACATTGTTTCAGTTTCATGACTTTTGACACTTACCCTGTTTTGGTCTGAAATGTTGGCTGGTTTCCCCTGGTTTTAATGGATACCTGAGAAGCTTTGGGTTGAGGCAGAGACTGGCAAGCGCTAGCGACGTGAAATATCTGTTGGGAGAGTGGCCAACGCCCGGAGACCGCTGCGAGATCCACGCCCTAAATCCCGCCCCCTCCTCATTTGAATTCTAGTCTTTCGGGGAACGTGCAAAAGTATCGAACACGGCGTTAGAGCGGGGAGATTTATACTGACTTCCCACATGACTAGATCACACACTGTTATTTGTGTTGATCGCCGTGGTCCTTCCCAGTGGCGGGGTGAGGCTACAGATCAGTGAGGGTCTTCTCCCACCCTCAGACGTTTTTGCCTTGATGAGTTTCTCCGCCACCGCCGACCGAGTTTTCTCTGAAATCCGTGAGCAGGAATAGAAAGAGGTTGGCGACCTATCTACGTTCAGATGTTTGACTTTTATTGGCATCACTAAATGACGTATTCGTCGCCAGTGGATTCAACATGGGTCGATTTTGTCGTGGATGAATTGAGTCAAGTATTCAAATGTCGGTCGGCGACAAAAACAAGTCGACAAATAATAATTTATATATTCGAAGACGATGGAGTACGTCGTAAACTCCGATCCACTGCCAGGACGCAATCTGACTGGCCGATGCAATGTGGAGATGCATCATGATGCCTATCGTAGTGCATCAGGAGCCCCCCCCCCCCCCCCCCCACACACACCCCATAGCGACTATATGAACAGACCAAATATGGCTTTGTCTATTTTCAGTCGAATTCCTGCCAAGTACCTTGTATTCATTACTAAATTACTTTCAAGAAATAAAATCTTAATTTGGACCACGTGCAATTTCAGATGTGAATTTATCAAAACAATTAAACGATTTCAAAATCTTTAGTAAGATTGATAAATTATTAAAACAAATTGTTGCGACTGAAATGTATTATGAGGTAACGTAGTAATTGAGCCTTAGTGATGGTCGTTTAAGGTCTTTCCTTCCGTAACTATGTCCCATAATCAGAGGACCATAGTTATGAGAGGAAAGAGCGAGACTCATGTCGAGCAGCTCATGTGGCTCGTACACAGGTACATAACCTATAGACACATGGACTACGACGGGCTACTTTAAGTGAGTCGGCCTCTCCGTGCCTGACTGCTCTATAATCTACGTCTAAACACCAGACATTGTTCTATAAAGTGCTGCAGATACATGGAGGCGGGTACCCGGCCGGAGAACACTGGGAGGCTCCCTGGCCGCCGACTACCAGCAGCCGCTGTATAATAGCGCTATAAATAGGTGGGCGGGCTATAGTTGAGCGCCTATTGTTGGCGGGAGTAGCTCGGCGATCCGGAGGTCCACAGACATCACACGCGCACCGCGTAAAGCACGGGAAGTGTGCGTACCCAATAAAGCTGGCAATACTGTTGTCGTGTCCAATGGACGTGGCCTGTGTCCCCCATTGGGGATGTAGGCACTAATACTTAAAGCCTTTTTCCATTGGCCGGCGAAAACGCCACCAATTAATTGAGTTCCCCGCAAAGTTGGTTGGTGGTGGCCAACGACAGCAAGTTGGCGTCTGAAATTCGGTGAGGGTGCTGTGTATGCCTTGTTTCTGCTGCATTTGACAGGTCCATACCGACGGAATAGTCCATCAAACTCAATGACTATCACCGATGATTTGAAACAGCTTTGATTCTGTCGGAGGGTAACGAAGTCGGTGGGTGGTGGCCTCATTGCATAATCTATCCACAATTAATCAGTGTTTCCCGATTGCAGATCGGTGGCTAACAGTCGGCCAGTGAAAATGACTTTTATATGGTGTTTTCACCTGCCGACGAAATGGGCACCGATTATATGGACACTCTACAAAAGTGGGAGGGTGGTTCTCCCTGAGAATATATCCCTACCATAATCTTGTACTGTAGAATCAGGTAGTGCTTAACAATGGTAGCATGTTTGGGATAGAAATCGTCGCCTGTGTCCACCGCTGGGAACATAGGCACTCACACTAAAACCTCGTTTCCATCGGTGGACTTTTTTGAGTTACCCTAAAAGATTTTTTGAGTTACCCTAAAATTTTGTCGGTGGTGGCACTGACTGTATGTCGGTATAAAAGAATCGGTGAGGATAATTTCTATACAGTGTTTCTACTGTATTTCCAAATACCAAATTAATCGGAGAACATTCTCTACAGGTCTCGTTTCCATTCACCGATATGGCATCATTGTACCCAGAAAATCTATCGGTGGTTCCCGACTGCAGATCGGCGCAGACTAATCGGCCAATGGAAACGGGCTTATAGGTTTTATATCTATCAAAGACAAAGTAGGTGCCAAGAACTCTATTTCATATAGTCATAAAGAATGAGAGTATTTCAAAGGTGCTTCTCCACTCTGAGACAAATTGAGCGGCCACTTTAAGGAACTAGTCCCTCGAATATGTAAATAAGGGGAGGGTGGTGAGAGCACCCTGCATTAGAATTCTGCATTAGAAAACAACCATTTTTAGTACTGTTGCTCTGTTTCCAATTGCCAGCCGACTTTTAGTTGTTGTTGGTTTTATTAGGGTCAAAGAAGCTATACAAGAGAGTCTGCCGGGTTCGGCAACGGCCGATCGGGTCCCTCTGCCACCGGGTCCCTCTGATGTACAATGTGAATTTCGCTAAACGTATTACGATTCCTTGTAAAATCCCTGAAAAAACAAATAATTCCTGACAAAATCAGCCCGTGTATACGCCAAATACAAATATGCCAGAAAGTGATGAAAAAACCAAAATGGGATAAAAGATCAGGTCACGACCTTTTCAGTTTATATTTCCACAGATTTCTGAAATTGCTCGGACCCAAAAATTTAAAGTGGAAACAGGCCTTATGCAATCTCCGAATCAACCTTTTCGGGAATGTAACTACCAAAAACTGACGTACTTTAAATCGATTTTAATGAAATTGGTTAAGTACAAGTATGGTAATTATTCATTCGTTATAGAAAATGTCGCTCCATGTTTTGGACGTTATTACTTTCTTGGCAGTCGATGCAGATCAGGTGTTTGATTTCATCCTTTAACGTCATGCACAATAATACAGAGTGTATTTTGATATACTTAGAGCTATCTATTCGCTGCTTGGCTTAATATATACATAAACCGTTCTGTTTGTACCATTTCTTGAATTGTTTAGATTCTGACCTTTCATCTGTGATGGTCTTCTCGAAGTCTAACATCATGGTACTTCAGAACACTGAAAAATAACCATGCAGTAAAATTCATGCCAAAAACTAATGTTACCCTTTAGAATGCCTTCATATATATGTTTCCCTAAAGTCTTCTTTCTTTGGTAATGAAGTATCATGAAAACCATATGATAAAGATCAGAAGGTACCCCAACGAAAAAGAACCTGTTCCAGTAGTTTTGTTGGTGGGATGAGAAAAGGTATTATCAAGGTTGAGAATTGAGTGTTCGATGCATTTTACTTCTATTGTTAAGTAGGACGGAGAAATGCCACTTATACTGAACCACAACGGTCTCATATGAAATGTCGGATTATGACCCAAAGCCAGATCCAGACCTGTATGCAATGCAACACTAGGCTGATTCGTTAAATCATGAAAGGTATCAAATGATATATATCTATATTTCATTTAATCTAGAGGTTGAAAAAGAGGTTACGGTCGACACAGTGATTTGATCTGTGAGTATCTGTCTATGATACCATCCATTTATGAGGTAAGCTCTGTAAATGTCTATTGATATTCACATCTATCGGAGTCCACCTGACCCAAAGGAAAGGCCAAAGCGAGTAGGGATGGCAGAAAAAAGCAATTACGATCTATAGACAGCATTTTGCATGGATGAATTCAGAAAGTCTACAGCGGGATTAATGAAGCGGAGAATATACATGCAATGAAAATGAATGAAAATTAAACTCCAAGGATACTTCGATGCAAAATGGGGAAAATAAACACTTAAAAACAATGATTTCGAACGTGGGGATACTTCTATATATAATTTCCAACATGTCACCCCCCCCCCCCCCACACACACACTTCCGATACGGCTTCTGGTAACAATATCCACCTCTCTTTGTCGCCAGGCATCCATTTAGAAAGATGAAGTAAATAATCATCACATTGATATTTGACTGACATTTGACTGATGAACATGCTGGCTGTTATTATTACCGGGCCGGTCATTGAGACTGCTTCCCAGCATGGACATGTTTCTGTGGTCACTCATTTTCCATCTGGGTACTTTACGTGTAGTCGTCAGTCTGCAGTGACGAGTTAAGCCGGGCACCCACTGCGTGAGACATGGCTCCCACATGACTCCCACATGACTCCCACATGACTCCCACATGACTCCCACATGACTCCCACATGACTCCCACATGACTCCCACATGGCTCCCACATGGCTCCCACATGGCTCCCACATGACTCCCACATGACTCCCACATGGCTATAACAAGGCTAGGACTCAAAATTCCTGTTATTTTATAACCTTGTTAGAATGTTGAAAAATTGAGTTTAGTAGAATGCAAGAGTATGAAACTAAATTACTGCATCGTCGCTGTGTTGGAATGTAAATTCTGTGTCGTAGTGCGTTGGAAGGTTTGTATATTGTGTCGGGGGCTCAGTGGTTTCTCGGCCTTAAGCTGGTGATATGTGCAACAGGTAGTGTGAGAGAAGAGCGGGGGGGGGGGGGGGGTCGGCGTCATCAAGTGAAGGAAAACTGTCGCTGATTGGTCACACATGTTTAAAATTGTGTACACCACTAGTTACATACAAATCGTGACGTAACATGGTATACACCCACGTTTTATATTAGGGGCAGGATTTTGATTTTATGGTTTATTGGATTTATGGCCCTGTGATCATTTGGTTTTCCATAAACTCCTCCAGATAATCGGAATTTCCTACAGGAGAATTTCAATGACATTCTACTTGCGCAATGGATATAACAGATGGATTATAAAACCGATACATTCAGAAAGTAATTATTCCGTTCCGAATCCACCTGAGAAAGTTCGGGGTATTCCGCCATTCACACCTCCTCACACTCTAACAGGGCACTGCCGTGTCCTACAAAAACACACCTTCACAGCTCCTGTCTCCTAATCACCTTCAAACGTCGGAAGCCTTTGACGTGATAAAACTTTAAACCGAACAAAAAGCCGCCATCTATGTGCGTTGGCTTTTGCTGGCTGTAAAGGCCTGTTGAAGCCACTAGGAGCTGCCCCGAGCTGCCCCGAGCTGCTCCGAGCTGCTCATAGAGAAAAAGCGGGCGCGCGTCAGGTAGATCAGGGTGGAGTGCCTCTGATGGGGGAGCAGATTTGTGCAGCTCAGCTCATTAGGCTTTGATGGAATTACCGACAGACCTTCCCGTCCGCCCACTCTTTTAGTGTCTCAGTGAAAAGGAAAACAATTGTATAGAAACCCATGTTGCATGTGTAGTTTAACTGGAGATATAGAAACAATAGTTTAAAATTAATGACTGTATCTTGAACGTTGCATCTCTTACTCTTCTATTCATATCCTATCAGGTCACTTGGAGCTTGAGTTTGGCACAATCAGTTAAGGTTCGAGACCTAAATAAACACCAAGAGCTGCACAGGTAAAGTGAGGAGCAGCGAGGGAGTTGTGAATCACATATCAATATATAATAAGTCGCTGGAACTTTATTACTTTGAGAAGGAGATTACATCGCAATAGTCACAGTCTGCAAAACGCGTCATTAGGTCGAGCTACACCATAAAAATACCCCATCACACTGACTATGTGTGTGATCGGTCATTACTTATTCCCATCCGTGCTAGAAGCTCTGAGAAGTAGTGGAGGGCGAGGTTTGTTTTTCCGGAGCCCTCAGTGTGGGAGTGTAACAAGTACTTCAGTCATTCTAAAGAACCACTCTTAATGTGCCGTAATGGCCGACCTGAACTCACTTTTTTGATGAGTCAGCAGAATGACTGTTAAGAGGTGCTGATAACGCTTCATATCTGTGGACGTCTTTATTGGATTATACAAGGATTTAAACATCCGTGATTAATTTGTTTAATGTGATGAGGCATTTATTTCTTGATATAATTGAACCTTGTCATCCGCAATGAGACAATAAGATGAACCACATTCACACATATTTCTTACATCTTTCCCTGATGAGGATTCATATCATATCTTCCAAGATTCTCCATGGATTCACAGTAGCGCCAGTATAAGTTCAAATTGGTTGATCGTGAATTCTTCTAATGCCAAATGAGATAAAACGTAACAGTTAATCCCTTTTATCCTCACCCTATAGCTGAAATAGGCCTACTTACATTTGCCTATATATATGAAATGTTCTGGGGAACTTTTACTTCGAATCAATCAAAAGCCAGGAAGTATTCTCGGAGACAGGAGCTCATCACTAATACTTTATCAGATTCCTTTACTGGCAGATCAAGAAGATCAAATATCTAATAGATAATTATATATAAACACACAAACAAATGTTTTTCAATCTTTTTTTTAGAATTTCTTCATGCTGTAAGGCTTCGGCTGTTAGCCGGTAATGGTTGCCTTCATACTGTATCAATCAGAACCGCCTCCGCTCATCCCTGACGGCGTCTGTACCAGTATTCATAATTCACACCGCTGTGACGTCAGTGGATCAGCTGCCATCTGAGTCACTATTGCCTATTCAGCAGCCACTCTCTCGATTGTCTCAGCAAGTTTATATCAGGTCCTGGATTATCGAGGCATCTTGGCGCGGGTTTAGTATAGTGAATAGGTCTTGATCTGTATGGGTCGTGCTCAGCATTACACATAGTCTCGGGGATTTAGGCTTGACACAATAAGTGTTCGACCTAGAAAGATAACAGGGTGCTCAGAGAGATGGTACGCGTTGGTTGAGTCGTGCTTGCCTTTATCGTGTACACGTGCACGTAATGTTCAGTTATTTACCTCCTCACATAGACTAGCCTCCGTCCCTGTGTCCCACTCCTACTGCTACCTACTGCCACGCACGCCCTCCTTACCCCTCCACCTACTCACCCCTTGGCCTGGCCAGTCAGAGGAACCTTACACATTGTAATTTATTTTATTCATTGAATTTATGTTCATAATCAAAGACTTGAGCAAGTCTACTCCTCACACTGTGATAATTGCCTTCGTAGTGGGTCAATGAGGTATTTCAGTTTGTAGTGATATGGAATGAACAGCTAGACACACCTCCAAGACTAAGACACTGGGCTTCTGCACCCTACCAATGTCGCAGAGTTGGCATACAAATAGTGGAGGAATAGTTTTTGCAGCGATCTGAAAGTCTGTCTAATCTGAGTGTGTGTACTACACCCCCTCCCCCAGAAAATACAAAACAAAACAAAAACTAGAAAAAAACAACCCAAAAGACCCCAGCAGAACGGTGTATGAACGTTGTGAGAGCTCTATGTGAGTATTTGGGACTAAAGAAGAAGCCAACCATTTTTGGTCAAAGTTGTCGTTCTCCACGAGTTTGATGCAGAGTGATGTGAACTGGGTGACAGCCGAGTGAATATCATGTAGCATTCAAATGACTTCTTTGACCAAAATGATTTGCTTTCTGTATTTATCTGACCACAGTACACACTAAGAGAATGGACGACACACTGGATGTAGACCATGGAGAATGAACTGCAATACTTGTATGGGCATGGAGAACGAGGTCACAATATTAAACCTATGGGACATATTTATTGCTACTCAATATAAAGAAAATAGAATAGAGGGTTCATGGAATTCTTCCCTACAGTCATCCAGACCAGGCTTTCACCAAACTACTCAAGGATATCTAGTGATCAGCAAAAAGTCCGTGATTGAGAGAAACAATGTTGATATCAGTTCTAATGAGACTCCCGCACCGACAGGGCTTTAATAAACTAATGTAAATAGTCCTCGGCCTTACCACATCACACAAACACACACAAGAACCACGTCCTGGCGCTTGTTTTCACCGCGGCCGCGCAGTAACCATCTGTTACGGAGTTATTAACGCCGCAGCTCCATATCCCTCCTTTTTGCCGCCCGGCGACGGGGAGTGGAGCATTGCTGTGATCCCGCACCAGCTGGCAGTTCGCAGGGCGTGCGGTGCTGGTTAAATATCAGCCGGCCCGTGGGTGCACGCGGTGTGGTCTACAGTCCGTACACTCTCACAGGCTGATCTGCAGAGTCAACTGTCAGCGCACCCAGCGGTCGATATCGGACTGATATCACCCCGACTTGGAGTATGGGTCGACATCACTGCGCGATCCCACCCTCACCTCTTTTATCATCCACCTAATACAAAGTGTCCATGGAAAACACATAGGGAGTTCGTATGGACATCCCCGGCGCATACAGATATGTTGTATGCTCCGGGTCGAGCATACGGAAAAGGTGCGTACGGAAAAATAGTGCATAACTAAAATGAACTGATATCGACATGCCACTTGCCCAGAAAAGGTGGATGATAAATACAATATAGACTGGTTTCAGATAAAAGCGGTAGTATGCTCCTCAGAGTTGACTCTGTGCAACATCCTCGCATACGCTCGGATATTACTACGCGTCAACTCCTCGGAGTATACGGCCGCCTGTATCTGAAACCAGTCGACATTGTGTATATATATGAGCTGCTCCACTGGCCCACTTTGCCTCCCGAAAATTCTTTCGACCACCATTTTGGAACAGAATTTTAAAAAGTCGGCGATCGATCTTGTTGTAAGAATTTCAAGGAGAAAATATTTGGACACTAATCAATCTAAGAGCTTCTGATTCTGAGTTAATCAAGTGGTGATTGTCTGTTTAGATCTCATGCTGTGTTTCCACCTGTCGACTAAAATCCTCCATTTATTGAATTTTCACGTAGTATCACTGATTAATTCAATAAACTTAGGGTAGCTAAAACAAATCGTTGACCATTTCTTTTTCATCCTGACGATTATTGAACTAAATTTGTCACAAAAGCGGTCGGCGATGCGAAATGGCATAATCGGTGGTCAATATCGGGAAACGCCGCATACGGTTGTGTTGTTGTTTCGAATATTCGTATTTGCTTTAAAACTCAGATATTTTCAAAGGTTGAATACACTGGAGGCAATTCCCTCAATCATTTTTCTTTGCTCTTTCAGACGCTTACAAACAGTTCATATTCTAAATGCATAAAGGTCCTCGTACCAGTAAGATGTATGCTACTTGTTAGAAATAAACAGACAAACCTTGCTACTTTTAGCTGCGAGTGAAAAAAGAAAATAAGAGTCATTTTAAAATCAAATTTGTGTAACAAAATTGAATAACACCTGGACAGGTGTATTTTGATGAATGTATAGCCACATCATTCCGTTCCCGATGCACTCACCCCACTTTGGTGATTAATACTGCTAATGAAAGATAAATATGAAAGGTTTTGCACTTGAAAGCAGAGCCGCACACGATACCGATCTATAAACATGTACATGTGAGAATGAGTGTGCGGGACTCATCCCTGCTGTCCACCCAGCAATGGGAAACCAGGGGCCGATGAATTTTGTCGTCCCTGAGGCTGGACGATACTATATATCGAGCGATGAACGACATACTGGACGACCTAATTCATTTAGGGTAGCATAGAACTAGTCGCTGGCATCAGCATTATCGTTCAGTATATTTTCTATATGGGACGACTACATGTCAGAACTAACGACACGTGAGACATCGCTCTTTAAGCGTAGCCCTATTCATAGAGACATGGCCCTGCAGAACAGACTGGGCAAATAGATACAGGACAACGTCCGCTGACTCACACCATCCTACAGCAGGAAAGGCCAATCAGCTCATTTGAGAATCAAGTCATGGTTATTCAAACTGAGTGAAGTCTAGAATGTCACCGTCCTGTGGGTAGTATTAGCGACCCCATGGGTCTGGGGGCTGTTTAATAAGATTCGTTCGTGTCTGGTGCTGGTCTGAACGATACGATAACTCCAACAATAAACGACATCCTGGACGATTATTTTTCTATTCAGTGTTGTATGACAAGACAGAAGATATTATCTAAATGAACTTATTTGTGTACTACACCTTGTAAAGGCTTTAGTTTACTTTTATCATCAAAACATCTTGCTTACAATACATCATTTCATACAACACTATGGCACCAAAGATATTTTTTCTCGTTCATAGTTTATTTAACAGCTCCCGGGATGTTTGATATCGGACGAACGAGACTTAAAGATCTTGCACAAGGTTCACTCAGCAAGGTTCGCTCAACAAGCCTTGGGGTTGTTTGAAAATTATAAAGTGACGCCACTATTTATTTTCCATCGTATACAAAGACCCCATTGAAAATGTATGGGGACTCGGTTAACCACAACTCATTACATAAAACCTGTCAGATAAATGTGGTATACATATTAAAATCCGTGGTATGCTGATTTCCTAGCTTCATTCTCGCTCTGAACATTTACTGTCATTTATACATAATGTGTACAGAGTCATGATTAAGGAGTAAGGTGACGAAATGGATGATGTGTTATAACTATTATTAGACAAAGATAAATCCTCAAGAGGCACTTCCTGCCGACCTTTTGTACATTGCCAAAATATTCGGTGCCGCATTTATCAGCGGGTGGAAGTCGCATCAGACGAGGTACCAGTCAAACACTGCCCATAACGTACATCAGACGGGGCACCAATCAAACACGGCCCATAACGTACATCAGACGGGGTACCAGTCAAACACTGCCCTTGATGTACATCAGGCGGGGTACCAGTCGAACACTGCCCATAACGTACATCAGACGGGGTACCAGTCAAACACGGCCCATAACGTACATCAGATGGGGTACCAGTCAAACACTGCCCTTGATGTACATCAGACCGGGCACCAGTCAATCACTGCCCGTGATGTACATCAGACGGGGTACCTGTCAAACACTGCCTATAATGTACATCAGACGTGGCACCAGTCAAACACTTCCCATGATGTACATCAGACGTGGCACCAGTCAGACACTGCCCTTGACGTACATCAGACGGGTCACCAGTCAAACACTGCCCTTGATGTACATCAGACGGGGCACCAGTCAAACACTGCCCATAATGTACATCAGACAGGGTACCAGTCAAACACTGCCCTTGACGTACATCAGACGGGTCACCAGTCAAACACTGCCCTTGATGTACATCAGAAGGGGCACCAGTCAAACCTTGTCCATAATGTACATCAGATGTGGCACCAGTCAAACACTGCCCATAATGTACATCAGACAGGGTACCAGTCAAACACTGCCCTTGACGATGCACCAGTCAAACACTGCCCTTGATGTACATCAGACGTGGCACCAGTCAAACACTTCTCGTGATGTACATCAGACGGGTCACCAGTCAGACACTGCCCTTGACGTACATCAGACGGGTCACCAGTCAAACACTGCCCTTGACGTACATCAGACGGGGCACTAGTCAAACACTGTCCATAATGTACATCAGACGGGTCACCAGTCAAACACTGTCCATAATGTACATCAGATGGGTCACCAGTCAAACATTGCCCATAATGTACATCAGACGGGTCACCAGTCAAACACTGTCCATAATGTACATCAGACGGGTCACCAGTCAAACACTGTCCATAATATACATCAGACGGATCACCAGTCAAACACTGCCCTTGACGTTCATCAGATGGGGCACCAGTCAAACACTGCCCGTTATGTACATCAGATGGGGTACCAGTCAAACACTGCCCTTGATGTACATCAGACGGGGCACCAGTCAAACACTGCCCTTGACGTACATCAGACGGGGTACCAGTCAAACACTGCCCGTTATGTACATCAGACGGGGTACCAGTCAAACACTGCCCGTTATGTACATCAGACGGGTCACCAGTCAAACACTGCCCTTGATGTACATCAGACGTGGCACCAGTCAAACACTGCCCTTGACGATGCACCAGTCAAACGGTGCCCTTGATGTACATCAGACGTGGCACCAGTCAAACACTTCTCGTGATGTACATCAGACGGGTCACCAGTCAGACACTGCCCTTGACGTACATCAGACGGGTCACCAGTCAAACACTGCCCTTGACGTACATCAGACGGGGCACCAGTCAAACACTGTCCATAATGTACATCAGACGGGTCACCAGTCAAACACTGTCCATAATGTACATCAGATGGGTCACCAGTCAAACATTGCCCATAATGTACATCAGACGGGTCACCAGTCAAACACTGTCCATAATGTACATCAGACGGGTCACCAGTCAAACACTGTCCATAATGTACATCAGACGGATCACCAGTCAAACACTGCCCTTGATGTTCATCAGATGGGGCACCAGTCAAACACTGCCCGTTATGTACATCAGATGGGGTACCAGTCAAACACTGCCCTTGATGTACATCAGACGGGGCACCAGTCAAACACTGCCCTTGACGTACATCAGACGGGGTACCAGTCAAACACTGCCCGTTATGTACATCAGACGGGGTACCAGTCAAACACTGCCCGTTATGTACATCAGACGGGTCACCAGTCAAACACTGCCCTTGATGTACATCAGACGGGGCACCAGTCAAACACTGCCCGTTATGTACATCAGACGGGGCACCAGTCAAACACTGCCCTTGACGTACATCAGAGAGGGCTCAATGTCACCGAGCAGCCCCCGGCACATATCCACCAGAGGGCGTCGCTGATGAATGCGCATGCTTTTAGCGCTGGTCAGTTTCCGCCCGCGCTTCCCCGGAAGTGACTGCGATTTGATTCCGCTAGATGGCGCTGCATGATGACGTAATTCACCTGGCGGGGGAGAGTCACAGTGCGGGCACCTGTTGGCGGTAAATATGTACACGAGTATCCGGGAGGACGGGCAGAGCGGGCACTGACATCCCCAGCTGTGTGCCGCATTTACTCAGCTCCCACAGAACAAGTGCTTGGATGGTCACCTGATAAAGCCGCAACCGTATGTATTATGACCGCCTGGCAAATCATAATGACAGAAGAAACTGTATGTTACATGACTGCGTGAACAATTATCATGACAGAAGGAACTGCATTTTATAGAAATGCATGAACAACTATTTTGACACAAGAAAAATGCGTGTCATATACTTGCATGACCAATTGTCATGAAAGAAGAAACTGTATGTTATTTGATTGCAGGATCAGTTGTAATGGCAGAAGGAACTATAGGTTATACTATTGCATGATAAAGTATTAAGACAGAATGAAGGGCATACATGTTCCATGTTGTATTTATGTTTGACTTTTGTGGCACTCTACCTATCCATCTGACTCACTGTCCTTCATAAAAAGACATTATGAGTAACACCACTGATGAATTCAACAACTCCAAAGGGCTCAAGATCATACATTATAACTGCTGGAGCTTGCTAAAGAGAAAAGATGTATTAATCGAGTTAATTCCAATGGTAGATATTGCAACTTTCAGTGAGACATGGCTGACCGACAACATAAGTGATAACTTTGTGAAGTGGGGAGATTAAAAGAATTTTAGACTTGACAGAACATACACTAAAGGCTGGGGCTTAGCGTGCTACGTGACAGCCGAAATAGCGCCACATGCGATTATGATTGATTCCCTAACTGTATCGAATGCGAACATTGAGTGCCTGACCATAAAGATCTCCAAACCCCATCACAAGCCACTGCTTATCTGCACTGTGTATATACCCCCGAGATGTTCTACTCATGAAGCACTTACCTTTTTAGAAAAATTATGTGAGTATCCACGCATAAATGAAACCAAACGTTGGATCCTAGGAGATTTTAACATAAATTTCCACAATCAAAACAGCTTACATGGAGACCACCTGGAAGAAATTGCCAGGGATTTAAATGCCAAACGCTTAATAAATAACTGCACTAGACCATATAACACAGGGGGTTCCTGTATTGATAATATCTTCTCAAACTCACCTAACATCACGAGCAGCGGCACACTTAACTATTTGTCTAGCGACCATTACCCTGTCTTTGCAGTGAGTAAGAAAAAGAATTTCTCTAAAAAAGCGTATAATAACACATATACAGGAAAAGATTATAGAAAGTATTTGATTGAGAGTCTTGAGCAATGGTTTTCATTGGTTGATTGGGACACTTATTGGGGTCTCCACACAGCGGAAGACATGTGGTCCTTCATTGAGGTCGAGCTAATTGCTTATCTAAACTGCTACTTCCTTTCAAGACATGACAGGTAAAAAGGCAGCAGGCACCCTGGATGACACCTGACATCCTAGAATTCATACATGAACGGAAACTCATGATCAAATAATATGAGCAAACAAAAAATGAAGACTTTTTAAAACGGGCAAAGAGGTTGAGAAATATCATAAGTCGCAGTGTTAAAGCAGCTAAAGGAATCATGATCAAGACTAAGCTTGAGGCTGATACCTCAGACCCAAAACGATTCTGGAGAGGTGTTAAAGATATTCTTAGCCCAAGTTTGAACGAAGTAGCCCCAACTCTGTTTGATGAACAAAACAATGTAATGATAGAGCCATGCGAAGCCGTCAGATTTTGTAAACAAATTTTTTGCAACCATAGGTTCGTAACTAGCTAGAGAAGTAAACCCGAACATAGCTGAGTATTACCTAGAAGACTTAAATGACAGACCGAGAAATGAGGCAAACCACGAAGGCTTAACTGTCCACCATGAAACAGTTGAGAAGTACTTTAAGGACATAAACATTCACAAGTCCTCAGGGCTCCCACATGTGTGCACACTAGTTTTAAAAGACTTATTACTACTATTAGTTCCTCAAATGGTCCAACTTTATCAAACATCTTTCAACTCAGGATGTTTCCCTGATAAGTGGAAGTCGGCAACAATTACTCCAATTCCGAAGAGCGGAAAAAGCACCAATGTCTCAAATTGGAAACCAATCTCAATACTTCAAACTCAGGCTAAAATAGCAGAAAGATTAATGCATTGCTATCTATCCAGAATATTTGAAGTCAATCATTGCATTAGTCCGTCTCAATTCGGATACAGGCCGGGTTTTAGCACTCTTGATGCAATCACTGGCTTGATAGACGATCTGTATGCCTCTAGGGATGCGAGCTTATTTACTGCAGCAATATACGTTGACTATCGTAAAGCATTTGATTGCGTGCACCATGGGATGTTGATTGAAAAACTGAGCATGGAGAAAATTAACAGACAAAATTTGTGCTGGTTAAACTCTTACTTACAAAACCGAAAGCAACGGTGCTGTTTTGGTAATGATTTCTCTGACTGGGAGGATATAACATATGGCGTGCCCAAGTCGGCTCAGTCCTGGGGCCGCTGATGTTTATTTTTTATGTTAATGGCATATCAGAGATTTTTGAACGACACGATATCACTTATAGATTATACGCAGATGACCTTGTTATCTACATAACGGGAACGAACACCGAAAAAATTAGAGCCATACTTCAAGACGGTCTGGATGATCTTCACGAGTGGACTAGAAAGCACTCACTAAGTATTAACCATTCTAAGACTAAAGTAGTCTGGTAAGCATCCAAGAAGAAAATGAGCAAGACCACACCTCCTACTCCTGGTCTTGAGGAACTACAGGTTGAGCAGACCTACCTGTACCTAGGAGTTCAAGTAGACTCAAATCTTACGTTCGAGGGTAACCTAAAATCAGTCCTAAAAAAGACAAATCGCAAGATATATATGTTAAGTAAAATATGGCACATGCTCAGTGTAAACACAGCAATCAAACTTTATAAGCAAATGGTTGTACCAACCATAGACTATGCTAGTAGTATCCATCTATGTTCACCCAAAAACCTACTTGATAAGCTGCAAAGACAACAAAACCGTGCACTGCGCATCTGCCTGGGGGCTGACCTGAGAAGGTACTCCTAGAAGAGCTACACAACCTAACTGGGGTCGAGAAATTGTCTGCCAGGAGGGAAGAACTACACCTAACCCATATCAGGAAATTAGCAAAAATAAATGGACTGACTGCACCCAAAACTAATGTCGATAATAACTCTCAAACAAGAACCACTAGATCGGCAACAAAAGGGCTGTTCAGTCTGCCGAGGCCCAAAACAGAGACAATCAAGAAGTCTCCATCCTATAGAGGAAAAACTGCATGGAACAACTTACCCAAAGAAATAAAATTTGCCGAAAACAAGAAAAATTTCAAAACACTAATCAGAGAATATATGAGGCAAACAATTTAACATACTTGTTATAAAAAGAAGTTAAACTAATACCCAGGAGTAAAAAGCTACTGATAAAAAGTAGGTAAAACTGAGGTTGAAGAGTGTTGATCAGATGGATAGTGTCATGAGTGTTATGGGGTTTTGTTGTTCTTGAGTTATTTTGGTGGTGGTAAGTACTGCATATATCATAAAATACCTGTGTTTATGGCCTGTATAAACTGATTACTTTAATGACAAAGTTGTATATCAATTTAAATTTCATAGTAATCATAATTGTTTATGTAATCATCTTGATGTAACTAGTTCATAATTCCCTTGTGTAAAATATATGATGAAAATGACACTACCAGCATGAAGCCCAGATGAGACCATGTAACTAGACACGGCATGTGGAAGATCGCGACAGATGTAGGCGAACTTGCCAAAAGCAAATAAAAAAACAAAAAACAAAAAACAAACCTATAATTGTCTCTAATATAAAGTAAATTGGCTACTCCGATCCGCTGATATTCGACATCAACTGTGACATGCGTTTCGAAACCTGACAAAACTTTTTCCGCTGTTGCTTGCACTGTTGGTGCCGCTGTTGATGTCTGTCTAGGCCTAATGTCACGAGACTACTGAAACAGGTCCCTGGTTATGTAGATCACTGAGAGAAGCCGGCCGAGTGCCGACACCTCCTCGGCGTGCTGCTGGCGGCGCGTCCGACACGCGATCTCCGCCACTTGCCGCGCTAATCCGAGGGGACGGATCAGGTCTCCGACCGGGCCGGCGCAGAGATACCACTCTCACCCGGCGAGGGCGAGTTAGAGACGACCTCCTGCTAATGACGCCACACCCGCACATAACGCGCGGAGATATCAGAGAAGTCGTATAGCGTGTGCGGAATCTCTGCTCGCAGCCGGCAGTTGTAGGGCCGCATAGATCAGCTATCACGTCCGCATATTGAATATCCAGGATCTCAGTACTAAAAAAGAAACCAACAACTTCTGGTCTATGTCGTCATTCTCCACGAGTTTGATGTGCAGTAAAATGAACGAGGCTACAGCCGACTGAATATCACATTGCATTCAAAGGAGTTGGAGAACGACAGGTTTCTTTCTGAATGAATCTCACCCACTAAAACAATAGGCGATACACAGGATAGAAACCCTGGAGAACGGACTACAGTATTTGTAGGGGCATGGAGAACGAGTTCTTATGTTGAGCCTATGAAACAAAAACTCCAGGAGTGAGATAGATTTTCAATATTTCTGGCATACAATAAATACCTAGTGGGCAAAGTGCACACAGTGAGGTTCTCTGTCGCAGGGCATCAGCACCAATAAATCCTGCTGTCTAGAGACAGGAGGGAATAAATACGTGAAAAGGACTCAGAGCAAGGAGAGAATGAGACGTGTGCCTACAGGAGGGTGGTGTATGTTGTAATCTGCTGACACGGCCATCAAGGAATGGCGTGTGCATGTATTTTTTATCTAGTATCTTCACTGCCTGGGTTTCAAGTTCACTTTGTTTCTCAAACGTGTGTATGCATTACTTGTTAAAATGGCCTCAGGTTGGAGTATATATCACAGCTATCTTGGAGAAGTTGATTAGTCTGTGCAAGAAATAATTTCTCTTTAATTCTTGTATTTCGTTTTAACGATTATTGTCTGAAGATTTCAATTACTTGTAATTTGCCATCAAAAGGTCAATTGAGATCAATGCACTTGGAGTTATTAGTATTCAGTTTAGTAATCTTTCTTTGCAGATTGTTTGACTGGAGAATGAGGTCCGGTGTGCACCTCGTATTAAAGCTGAAATATAAGAACTAATCTTAATGATAATTTCAAAAAATATAACGCCGCCCTCTCACTGTGTGAGCGGGCGGCCTGTGTGTCATGCACCTGCCACAGACCGTTCACGCGGTGCCCATGTCGCAGTCTGCGCTCTGTGGGGTATATAGGAGCCACACTCAGGGGCATGGTGGTCAGTCCACAGCGTGGGAGCGACAGGTGAAGTATGGAAGGTAGATCTTATATTACATGAATTCCCACAGAGTGCAGTTATTACATGCAGTAGTATGAATAATTTTCCAAATACACAGATACACATTCAGATATATAGAAACATGATACACAGAGTTACCATACATAGCTCCCCTCCCTCCAGCAAATATCATATTTACAAATAACCTATACAAGACCAGTACAACCTTGACCCCCATGCCATGGCTCGCTGCCCTGCCAAATGTCTCTCACCTGGCCTTGCAAATTCATTACAAAATGTGCAAAATACAGTGAGATTATCCTGTGTAAAAAGAGATACACAGATACAGGTACACAGATATACATAGATATTGAGCATATATTGTATTAGTTACCATATTTTCTTGTTGTGGTCATTGCACTGCCTATAGTGCTTGTTAGGGTCGGTCACGGCTCTGTGTGTGCTCTGCTGAGTGTCAGGCGTGTCTGACTGCCCTCAGCTGTCTAGGTGTCGGTTTTATAGCTCCCGTCTGACACGCAGCGCAGGTAGCGATGCCCTAACACTGCTCCCATTCGTTAGCATTGGACCAGAGCTGTCATAGGCGACTATTGCCTCACATTTGCCCAGGGTACATGTACACAGGGCTTAATAGTGTGCCACACTACTCCCAGTGAATAAATGCCCTTGGTAGCCCTGCTCTACGCATGATAAATAGTGTGAAGGGCGGGGCTTACTCTTTTGAATTAATTAACATAGTTTAATTGCTTTATATAAGCTTTAACGCATGCTTCTGTCAGGTTAACATGATTTTCCACACATACAGTCTGCAGTACATTCAGCTATCGACGTGATATAAGTACATCGACAGGATGGGACTGTATGATACGCTACTGCATGCAATAGATGTGGTTATTACCCCCTCATCCAAGTTTCGTTTGGGTGAATTATTTATCATTTAGAAAGTCATTAGGCTTTTCTGTGCAAGGACTGGCTTTGTATAAAACAATCCTGTAGTTCTTAGACCTGCAGATTCTTCTCTTTTTGGTGCAGTTCGATATGAAAGTGATTTTTGCAGTAATTCAGCACACAAAAAGAAAAAAGACAAATACGAGATACATCATAATAAACAAGTGGAGTCAGCAAGATACAAATTCGCAAATTGTATTTTTTGTAGAGAAATACTTTTACATTGTTTCATCGCAACGAATTGTTATTTAGTCCCATCGAGTTTAAAGATTTTAACTTGTTCTTAAGGGCATGTCTTTAGGTCATGTTTTGTCTTTCGGCTTTATACCATGGAATGGCGGAGACCTATGGGGGCATTCAATATCCACGTAATGACGAACCTAAGGACCGGCGTCCACTGAGCTCCCGACACACTCCGATATACACTACGATGCACCTCACGATATGAAAATGAAATCGCGTCGGAAGGTGACCTCTCATTGGGGTAGTTGACCACCTCTCTGCAATTCGGCTCCGGTTAAAATTTCTACGATTTCCTCCCGACGGTATTGTAGGGTGTTGAAATGGGGGAAGCTAATCGGGGTCGTCGCAGAGTATTATGCCGGGTAGATTGCCCTCACGTATGAGATACTGATCAGAAATTTCTGATATTTTGAAAGTAGATAGGAGATACGTATGCCCGTAAAGCTAATAGTCCCTTTGTGTTATAGATCAAAGAAATAGTCGCTTTTGTTATAACCTTTGATATGGCAATTACTGGGTTTAATCCATTCGAAAAGATGGGCAATAAATGCAACAAACGGTGGTTTTGTGGACAGATGGCTCTGTGACCACTCATGGCTAAAGCTCCATTATTACTACGCGTCAAACCCTCATGGGTTACGACCGCCTGTACACAAAACCATCGATTATTAAGATAACACCTCAAGATATGCACCTTAGCCCTGGTAATATCGTAAAGCATATCGGGACCATGATCACGTATTTTAGGAGTCAACCCCTATGGACCCTCCCAACAAGTCTCCGATATTCACCTTTTGTATCGAAGCCATATCGGTAGGTCTAAATTTCTATCGTAGTAGGCGGACGCCGGGCTTTGCGAAGCTATCGCAGTGCAGGATACTAGACGAGGCCTTATCAGAAGTGCTATTTTGTTGGAACTGCACGTGTTTGCACACCGCCTTGGATATATGAACATATATAGCGGCGTGTAAGTAGTATATGGAAAGTTCACTTTGAGTCTCTTCAAATACATGTACAGCAGAACCCCGCCTAACGGACACCTCGCGTAAGCGCACACCCCGCGTTAACGGACACCTTTGCTCGCAACGGATCCCTCTATTAGATGTTTATTTCAACCCCGTGTAAGCGACACTTTGGCCCGGAACAGAGGGTGACCGCTTACGCTGGGTTCTGCTGTACTTTACAGTGAAAATATAAGATAAGCTGCTAGTTATCTGATATCATCCGATCACAATAGACTCTGCTTTCTGACACTCTCTACATCGATATAATTGCATGGTATCATACGCTAGACATTAGATGATCCTGTTAGAGCAGAAGACCTGTTAGGGCAACGGAAGGCAAACATAGTGTGTGCTGCATCAATGATAAAAATATTTCACATTCGTTCTTATCCCTAGTATCTTATATACAGACAATTACGATATGAGTCCATTTAATATCTTCCTACATGTGATATCGGTACAACGGCCAACATGCATTTTCATAATTGCGAGGCCTTAGTAGACCCGAGTGAGATGGTCTGAGTATCAGCGTAGTAAACCTTCGTCGTAACCACCCGCATTCTTCAGAATCAGAATCAAGGAGAGAGAGTCAGATGGAGAGACAAAGAGACAGAGACAGGCAAACGAGGAGTGACAAAACGACGGAGAGAGAAAAGGGACAGTAGAAATAGAGAGATAGACAGGGAGAGGCAGAGAGATAGAGACAGGTAAGCGGGCAGAGAAACACAGAGAGACAGAGAGAGGGAGGGACAGATAGACGGACAGAGATGTTGAGACAGGTAGCCAGGCAGAGAAAAAAAACATAGAGCAACAGAGAAGGAGACAGTCAAGAAGACAAAGAGAGAAAAAGAGAAAGGATGGCGGGACAGCAAGATTGAGATCGAGATCGGGAAGAGAGATGGATGAACCAACTTGCAGGTTTACCCATACCCAATCATTCTCAATCAGTATTGTAAAGCACTCTGTATGTCTCGTAGGGTAAGACTATTTGGGGCGACTTAAGTCAGTATGAACGATATGAGTCACCATTTATTAAACGTCTCCGTTAAGACCCGGCGTCCACTGACACTGGGGGAGTGCTGGGAGGGTGCTGAGGTTCCGACTTGGTGATTGTTGATGATCACGACCCACGCTCTGTTCGGAAAGTGCTGGTGATCCCACTTGGACTCTGCTGTGAGAGTGCTGGTGATCATGACCTAGACTCTGCTGGGAGAGTGTTGATGATTCTGACCCACACTCTGCTGTGAGAGTGCTGGTGATCGTGACCTGGACTCTGCTGAGTGAGTGTTGGTGATCCCGATCTGAACTCTGCTGTGAGAGTGCTGGTGATCATGACCTGGACTCTGCTGTGAGAGTGCTGGTGATCGTGACTTGGACTCTGCTGTGAGAGTGCTGGTGATCGTGACTTGGACTCTGCTGTGAGAGTGCTGGTGATCATGACCTGGACTCTGCTGTGAGAGTGTTGGTGATCGTGACCTGGACTCTGCTGTGAGAGTGCTGGTGATCGTGACCTGGACTCTGCTGTGAGAGTGTTGGTGATCGTGACCTGGACTCTGCTGTGAGAGTGTTGGTGATCGTGACCTGGACTCTGCTGTGAGAGTGCTGGTGATCGTGACCTGGACTCTGCTGTGAGAGTGCGGGGTCGGGGTGGCGGCGCGGCGGTGTGTGGGGCGCGCACTGACTGACCCCGGCCCGTAATGGTATGACCAACACGCCCCGTTACGACCACAGAATGACCAGTGGCCGGCCGCCTGCTGGTGATGGCCGCCACTAGGGGGCGAATCAACAATAAACCACGTGATCAGATTGGTCACGTGAGGCAGACTCATATCTCCTCACTGATTTACATCCGAGCTATTGGTTGAATTCATCGTCAATCTATCAATATTCTGCATACCTAGTACGTTTTCTTAGTTTCTCTCAAAATATAGTGGGGCTAGTGATGATAAATCTAGGAGTTCAACATGTTCAGGACATTTATGATAAGGTATGCTGATTTAGTAGCGGGTAGGAAATAATCTTGTTCCGAGAATGATTTAGAATGATGTTCTTCTAATACACCCCCTAATTAAATTTGATAAAGAGGAGAATCTTTGAGAAGACGCTCAGTTAGTTTACGAGAATCAGGAAGTCCACTGAGAAGTCAGACTCAAGTCGATAAAAATTTATCCCGGAAGCCTAGTAATCCGATCGGCGGAATGAATTGGCTACAATCTTTGGATGTATTATACTTGTATTATATGTATCATTACTTTAATAGTGGCCACCGTATGCCAAGACAGGAGTTTGGCATAGTGACTTCAAAAGGTGAAGCCAAAACTCCAGGAGGGGCATGCGGTGGCCAAGATTAAAACGAATCAAGTTTTGATTTTATCCTACCCCGTATCCTCGATTTTTGAATATTACGTGATAACAATTCCGTATGCGACTAGTGGCATATAAAAGTCAGCGTGGCATACGTAAACTCAATGTTAAGCCTATGGGATTTTATATTAGGGGTAGGATAATAACTGAGCCCTGCTCCCTACACCTTATATATCATGTACAGTATACGGTGACCTACACGGTTGTACGGCCCCGGTCCCCATGCGCGGAATACCCTTCGAGTGGCTATTTAAAAGTAACACTGTCATGGTCATACTCACTCTCAGACTCCCCCTCCCGCTGTTGGTTCAAGTATTTGACGGTCCGGGAGTTCGTCTTTATTTTGAGATGCGACGCCCAGCTAGTTCAGTGTGCGAACTGCGCCTCCACAGGCCTTGGACGGAGTGTATGTCCATATAAGATCAAGGGCGAACATACATTGAAAACGGAATTTACATAAAGTTGTGTCTGATACTGATTGTCGTCAGGAACACGAAGATACGCCAGAGATCAACGTTTTCCAGCCTAAAGCCTAGGGCTACCATGTTCCATATTGTCAAACATGTTATGGTGATTTTCATATCGACTTAGATTTTAGTAGAAGTTTAGAGCCTTCTGGTAGGAGAAGTTTGAAGCCTTAAGTCCATATACCTAAGTGCTGGTGAAGGTTCAATGTCTTAAGAAAGAGTTTTTAAAGAACAAACAGTTGGACAGTTCCTGGCTGAATATAGCACCATCTGTTAATCTTGTTGGCCTTCTGTTTCATCCCACATGCAGGTAATGACTGACTGCCGTTCATATTGTAATAAAAGCTATTTCAAATGATGTGCTGTTACCATTCACTGGCGCTTGAAAATGACAGGTGGTTCCCGACCGCAGTTCGGTGCCGGAAAGTTCCCGTCAAAGTATATATCTGCTGCCATTGACTGCACGTCGGTATCAACCAATCACTGAGGGTGCAGCTTATGCCTTGTTGCTACTTTCCATGCCGACAAACATCGAAACGTTGGTATCTTGATGAGATCATAAACTTCAAACTGGGTATGATGGAAGAGAGAAGTATTTTGCTCTGACGCACCGTGTCCCGATAAAAAACAAGAGACTGTCATTGATTTTGCCAGATCTGAGAAATCCGTCAGCGAGAATCAGAGGATCTCCGGTTGTCACTGTCTTACAAGCTCTATCTGAGGCCCTCTGAAGTACATCACAATCACCACGACAAGAGCAGATCCAGCCTAGAAACCCACGTCCACGTGCAAACCAAATGTGATTTGAAAAAATAGAACTTGGTTCAGACAGTCTACAGACTTATCATCGACACCTACTAACATATACAGGGTCATTTCACATTGGTCAGTTATTTCTGTTCCCCTAGGAGTCAGTCGGTGGCACACGTCAGTATCAAATATTCGTGGAGGGTGCAGTGTATGCCTTGTTTTCACTGCATTTTACTTGCCTTGGGCATCGCCGATAAAATCAAAGCGTTGTGATTCTGTCGGTCGTTGACCGAGTCGGTCGGCGGTGGCATTATCGTGTAATCTTCACGAAGACAGTCGTTGACTATTTCAGATGCTGTGCTTTTATCATTCACCGACCTGGCATTGGTATACCAATCAAAATGAGAGGTGGTTCCCGACTGCAGTTCGGTGCTGAAAACGGCACTGATTAATCGAGTTCCCTTAGCGTCTGACTATGGTACCACCAACTGCACATCGGTATCAACTAATTGCTGAGGGTGTAGTGTATGTCTTGTTTCTACTGTCCATACCGGTTTAAGACCTTGAGGATCACCAAGGAAATCAAAGCATCTCGATTCAGTCGGTCTGTAGTGAAATCGGTCGGTGGTTTCCTCATTGCATAATCTTTTGGAAAATAATCGGTGACCGTTTTATACAGTGACTCGTTTCCATTCATACCCTTTACGGCCTTGGCTGATTTTCATGTATTTTATGTGTGATACCAAACAGCAGTGAATGTTTTTCATTAAGGAAATAAATTCGGCTGTTTCACATCGGGCACCAAAAAATTCGGTCAATGTTTCCTCATCGCAGATCGGAGAGGAATACTCGGCCAATGTTAACAGGCCTTTAGCGACCACATCTCTCCATTCAGAAATCCCGCTGTATTCTAACGGGAGCAACAAAAGATGATGAATATAGAATGAAGCAGTATTAGACTTGATTGGGGAACGCACTGACAGCCGTCTGCTGAGAGTAGCGGCGGGGCGGGCGAGTTGTAGAGCTCGGAAACGTTGCGCCTCACGTGAAAGCCATGTCCTGGGCTTGATATCAAGGCAGCGGTGTGGCATAAAGCCCAGCTTACACCTTCCGATTTTGTCCACCGATTGATACACATTCAAGACAATGAAATTAATTGATAAGTGAAAACAACACAATTCCAAAGATAGGCAATGATTTTTCTCCCTCCATATTGCATAATCTGGCACCAGCAACCGACTTTTCGGGCCGCCAATGACAAATTGTTTTCATAAGAAGTAAAATACTAACTATTTCATCGGAAACAGAAAAGTCTGTATGCAAAATATGCGATTATCGGTGATCATTGAAGCAGTTGAAGTGTTTACAGCTATCGACCGATTTTAAGTTATAAATAATCAATATTTATAAGATTGATCATATAAAGGTGCATAGATGAAAAAAGCCTGAAGATTAACCCTTCCTAGACCACGGCTGGATATAAATATTTCCTGTCAGAGATTGCTCGGGTTCCTCTATGTGAAAAAGGGCAGTGATGTGAAGGGCCTACTTCCTGTGAAAAGGTGCTTGCCCACGGGGTATTTCTTTAAATCTGAGGACGGTCATCCTATTTCAGCCTATTGTAATGTCATCGGTGGCCCAAAAAGGCGGTAGTGCTAAAATAGGCAATTTGGTGGATAGAAATCGTTGACCGGGTTTCGAATTTTGCTGTTTAAGCTTAGGGATATTTTATCGGGAACGTGTAATAGTCTGTTCGCGGCGCCAGATTCTATAGGTGTAAACTATAGAAGACGACTGTAAGAGACGACTGCGGGGGCGGCTGGTGTTAAGTTCTCGTGGGGACGGTCCGCGTACAGCGCACAGCTATGAGGACACGTGACGGCCTCAACCGCGCCTCCAGTCCACTATAACTGAGCCACCAAACAGGCAATGACCGCAGCATCCCCGGTCCCGGCACCTGAATGCCCGCCAGCCCTCAGGGCGCTGTCCGAGGCGCGTATTTAGGTGTTGGTCTCTCGGGTGGCGGGAATCACATCTGTGACACGTCACAGCGGTCACGTGACCACCTCCTGCGCGTGACTGTGGCGGGAATAGGACGCGGAACGAACCTCGCGCCCAGACTCGGCCCGGTCCCTGACGTCAGGCCGCAGAATGGCCTCTCAGTGAGGATCCCTCAAACACCAACGCACATGAAACTGTCTCCAGTTTTCCCTTTTGCGATCACTGAGTCTTTTTGGTATGAACACGATTCGTAGTTAGTGACCGCTATGCTCGGCGCTGGGAGTGTTTATTTCAGAAGGCTCATGCATTATTTCAGAACTGGAGTCTTGTTTTAGGAACAGACCCCAGGTTCCGCCTCCGGGCGTCTCTCGACAACACTGCCCCCTGGTGTCGCGTGCCGTGACAAGTCACGTATAGTCAGGAAGGCGCGGGTGACAAAACTACATCCAAGATGGCCTCCAGCACAGAGCAGAGGTACGAGAAGAACGATTCTCCTCCAAACAGGCATCAGGGGAAGCGTTACCTACACAAGGCGGTCCAGCCTCGTAAAGTCACACAAACTGTGCGTCGCTTTCTTCTTAAACCTCCCCAGGCAACTATGCCTTAATGGTTTTGTCAACAGGGAACGAGAATGCCTTTAGACATTGTTGGAAAATTCCGAAATATTTCATAATATATAGGAAAATTAAATATATTTAAAAGACAGGAACAATAAGGATATTTTAGGTAACGTGGACGTGTAGTGAACGCCTTGTCGTATTCCCGCCCTGCGGAGACAAACCGCCTCCGCGAATTTCACGCTGAGAGCTCAAGATGGCCGGGAACCTGTTCGCGGCTGGAGAGGGTTCAGCTTGCGGAACTTCTGAGTGTCTTCTCCATTACCACGTACTTTCTGCTTCTGAGTAACTCCCTATGAATACATTTCAGGCCCATCCTATCTCCAATGGAGGGTGTGTGGTTAAGGTGCATATCGTGCTGACATGCACGCTTCCCACTCGTCTCGCTGCGCCACATTGATATATCAACGTGCGGAATAGCATCATGACTACTGCTAAAACCGAAAATACAGACCAGCTTAGGGTGTATTCATTAGTAATCGTAACATTTCGTCTAATTAGATAGACTTCTGCAGGAGGCAATTCTCTGTTCTGACACCATGCATCATATGAACATCAAGGTCGATATATAAAACATACCCTTTCGATATAATTATCGTATCAAACGGGTATTGTTTGACAAGGGGGAGCCAAGGAACACTTTACATGCGGAGTAAATTGCAAATAATAATCTAAAAACGAAACAACAACTCAATATTTCCCAAAGGTAGCCACGTGACATGATTGGCAGGAGCTTTTAATTAAAGTGGTGGTAACGTTTCTGTAAAAAGAGAGGAGGAAAGACAGAGAGGAGACTGGCGTTGTTTGATGACCACCTGATGAGGCCGGACCCACACAGAACCACACCAAACAAAAACCCGGCAGGGAATCTCCGGATGCCAGACCCGGGACAGAAATAGGACAGAAAACAAAACCTTCCCAGTCGGGGAAATCCACGAGAAACCATCAGAGAATCACACATTGTCACGTGAGCGGAGTGCTCCATCGAGGAGCCGACCCATTTGGTTAAAGTCTGCCTGAAACAGCGGCGCTTTTTAAACCCTGTGAAGGAATCCATGAATGACGACCAGACCAATGGATCCAGATGGAAATCGGCACCTCTGAAATATCACTCTGGTCTCTAGTCAAAATAATGGTTGTCTCAAAAGTATCATGTAGTCATGTTATGCAATTTAAACTAGAGATGACACCACCATTGCAGTTTTTGTGGCAATGAACAGAAGATATATGTCCATGACTTTACTAATTGACCTCAATACAAAGGAGATGGCCCATCTGCTTCAAGTCTAAAGCAGATATGTCTTATCAAAGTATGTAAAGAAATGTAGGATTAATTATTAGGCCACTGAGGCTGGATGGAAATAGCCACACCGGAGAGCCTACTTCAGCATCTAAACTAAGTATGAGTTATAGAATATGGAATAAATTATAAGCCGCCATTACAATTTATGTAGTCTCGCATAGTTAGAGCTCATAAAGGTCTTTGACCCTGACTGATCTGATTTCTAAGCACCCCTCTTATAATATCTCACACTCTCCAAGTGGTATTCTTTACAAGGTTCTCACTAAGCTCTATGGGAGAGGAATTCTTAAAGAATTAGGCTTAGAGCCTTGATAATCCACTGGCCTAACTCCCATGGTAAACACATACCTCAATACAACCCTAAGATTCCTATAATCTTAATGATGCCACCTAACGAGAATACTGTGTTCTTATGCCCCAGTCCCTTTATTGGACTGGAATACAGAATACCACTTAGAGAGTGTGAGATCTTAGGAGAGGGGTGCACCGGCGGCTGAAGGACACTGAAGCGCCAGATCCACTAAGGGACCAAGCCAATGCGTCTGCGATCCATGCGACTGCGAATCCCATGCGATGATATTTGAATATCGTCGCAAGGAATTCGCATGTCCATGCAAACGTCTGCGAACGTCTGCGAACCCAAACTTCGCATGGAAAATCGCCTTAGTGGATCTGGCGCTTAAGTGGTGGTGTGTGGACGCCGTGTGGCCTCACGTGGAGACGGCTCTCGGCACCTGGCGCCTGCCCCGGTCAGACCGAGTCACCTCAACACGAGTAGCACTAAACACGCCACGCTCTCACCGTCACATCGCGATTTATCAAATCAAAGAGATAGGAGCCATACGAGGAAGTTCTGGCGACCACCCTTATCGTAGGCCAGAATAAAAAATATCTCTCATAGAGATAAGAAAATTAGGAGAACCATCAAATAGACTGCTCAGGCTACCGACTGGTGACATGTGTCATTATAATCTTCTTTTAGGAGGCCCAGTTTACACCGACTTTGACCACCCATTACATAATCTGGCACCGACCGACCACCGAATTCGCAACCCCAAATTGCGTAATATGATACCACCGATGGATTTTTGAGGCATCTGACGAAATCAAACCGGGCTAAATTGAGCGGTGACAGGATACAGATTTCAAGAAGCACACAGTCTACAGGAACTGCTGGCTTTAACTAGAAAATAGGGCCTGCACATAACTGACAATTATTGTTATCATAAACCTGTTTCCACATAGAGGCACTCTGGCAATTTGTAAAGGGAAACATATAGGGCACATAGCTATTGTGCAATGAAGGCGGCCATCTTGCCCCCAACACCATCTAAAACATAAGGCGGGGGGACCAATTATTAATGAATTTCATCAGAAATATTCATTGGGGCTTGCCATGGAGGAATTTTAGCCTTGACTCAATATGATCTATAGATTATAACAATTGAAAACAGTGGTTGCCCCCGACCAACGTGACCCTATCTAATAATATCCTGGCGGATGATGGCAGAACTAGCAATCACTCTGTGTCCTATACATTGAGCCATAGTGTAAGCAGGGTTTATCGTGAGGGAGGTGTTTTATAGTTCTGACGATCCTCGATAGTGAACGTTTCCGTTGCATAACCGAAACCTCAAACATGCGCGTGTATAGCACAGCTATATCCAGATGTGTGGAGTTTCCGCCTACCGACAAAAACGCCACCAATTATAGGCAACATTAACAAAGTTGGTCGGAGGTTCTATTTGAAAAATCATTGGTGTGCATAATCTGTGGTGATCAGCAAAATTGCTATTCGCCGATGGCAATGAGGCAGTCACAGACCGATTTTCGACACTCAAGTTCATTCTGCTGCCGATGAATGAATTCACTGATAAGACATTCCTTTGGTGGTACAAAAAATCAGTCATTGGTCGTAGATGATGTAATGTTGGAGAAAATATCGTTGACCCTTTTTGTTTCCACTTGACGATTATCGTACCAAAAGTGTGACATAATCGGTCGGCGGTGCTAAATACCATCATCGGTGATCATAATCGGGAGGTGAAAACGCCACATTAGACCGTCAGTGATCGTTACAACCCAACTGGTCTGTGCAACAGCTTGTCTGTGAAACACATAGCCCAGGATTCAGGATGTCGATGCACATATAACCGGTACGTATATCAGCAGTGCTATACTTTCTCGGCCGACACTATCCTCCCCAGCATTTTTTCAAAGCATTTTCCGTCAGCAGGTGTTGACTGGGCAACAATTATGTCTTTTATCTAATCCAATTTATTTCTCTATCGTCATAAGTTGTAGCCAGGGACAGGTAATGACACAGCTGTTTAAACTTATAACGTTACAGCAAAGTAAATAACCTCTTAATCCAAGGCGTCAATGTGATTCTATATGTGGTCAATCAGCGTCAGAATGAAACAGGTGCAGTGGGAATGAGGCGGGAGAGGGCGAGCTCAATCCTTCACGCGTAAAGTGGGATCTCAAGTACCTGACTAAAATCTCAATGAGTTCCGGGGCCCGATGAATAGAATCTAGGATCATACATGAAGAGCCTTTTCTGCACCTCGTACAAGGGTTGCCGTTTGATAATTTTAAAATTCGTTCACCAAGACAATCTTAGCCGTCCATAAGGCCATCCATAAGTGTTGAATAAAGTTGACCCACATCGGCCCTGGGTCTCTATGGCATACAGAAAATGGTCTACATGTACGATCCTCGATTATTCCCTTCTTTAAAGTCGTCGGTCGTAATGCAGCGGTCGCCGGAATCATCATCAGGTTCAAAGTACTTGTATTTCTTTGGTGCCTACTGACCGACTTTGGGAGTTGTGATACATTCCATCTCTGACAACATTCAACACAGTTTGATTTTGTTGGAGGTGCGGAACTGCGCATTTGTCGGTGTTGTCGTTGGTCGGCGTGGCTCTGGTTTGCTAGTGTCCATATTCTATTTCAAGATGCCACATCATTGGTCGGTGGCTACTGATTTTTTTGTAACAAAAGTCAGCCATCATAAACCTCGATCGCTACAATTCCCAAACGGGATAACTGTACATGAAAAATATTATTTAAAAGAGAATCTCATCTTTTGACCAACGAATTAAAATGCATCCTCGTTTTTTTAATTTTTTTTTAACAACTTTCTTTATTGATATTCGTTTTTTTTACAATCATTCGTTCGTACATGGTCATATTTCCTGTTATCAACAAAGAGGGATCGCTGTCAGTGTCAGTTATACACTGGTTTCAATCAGCTCCCTACAATTTTTAATATAATAAATTGTAGCTAATAAACAGTGAGGGTAAGTATCACTTTCCAGTCCGTATGTATATCGATATGAGTTCTTATTGGCATGTCTAATTTAACATAGTACATTTTATTAGTAACAGGTAGATATTAACAGTCTTGACAACAATAGCATGGTCTTAGATGATCGGAACACTCTCCATCATTACTTTCTTTGTCAACTTTTTAAACTGGCTCAGAGTGGGTGTACTACGAATAATTGAAGGAAGGCTATTCCAAACTGTTGCAGTGCTGTATTCGACACTTCGTTTATACGATTGCATTCTAGGGTAATGCATTTTAAGAGTTCGTTCCATGTTTTGCCTCGTTCGTGGATGTCTGTTTTCATAAAAACTTTCCCACAGCGATCTGCGATAGGCAATGTTGAGTAGGTGGGCGTTCCTGCGTGCAGTCAGGTAAGGCATATTTGCTAAGTTATGTATTGTTTCCACATGTGCCCTTCTATAAGTGTTTAATACCATACGCAGACACTTGTTTTGTATGATCTGTAGTTTACTCAGTAATGCGTCGGATGCTGATTGGAACAGTACATCTGCATAATCCATGTAAGGAATAATTGTCAGTTTATAGAGTAACAGCAAGACATGAGGGGTCAGGAAGCAACGCATCTTACTGATTTGGTACATTCGATGGGTTATCTTTCGGCAAGTTTCCTTGATGTGACATGAGTAACTAAGTTGCTGATCCAATAATACACCCAAGTATCTGTATTTGTTAACCGTTTTTAGTTCAATGCCTGAAAGTGTTAGATGAATGTTTGGTTGCCTCGACAAACGTTGTCGGGTTCCAAAATACATTATTTTGGTTTTTGAGGAATTAACAGTCAACTTATTCATGTCACACCAGGTTTTCTAAGTATTCATCGCCTGCATACACTTTAAAAGCGGGCGCCCACCAACCACGACAAGGCTACGACAATGGGTTCCCGACAAGGTCCACGACAGGCCTACTATTGGAAGGCCTATCGTAGCCTTGTCGTGGTTGGTAGACCCTAGTTCCCGACAAGAGGCTACGACAAGGCCACGACAGGCTGGACTAAAAGCTTGTCAGGGGCCTGTTGCGGGCATTCCGACAAGATTACGACAAAAGCGAACATGTTCGATTTTTGCCACGACTGGAGCCTTGTCGTGGAGTGTTGTGGTTTCCTCGATATCACTGTCGTCGTGTGTCGGGACCATGGACGCCTTTTTTACGGGAACCAGCAACGTCTACGACACGCCCCGACACCGCTGTCGTAAAGCCCCTCTTCTCACGAAAAGGCTGCGACAAGGCGCCGATAGGAACTTTCTTGTCGGCTCTTGTCGTAGCCTTGTCGTGGTTGGTGGACGCCCGCCTTTAATGAATTTCTGATGGGAATACTGATTTCGCACAGTTCAGCCTCTGATACGAGATGCCGAAAGTCATCAATTCGCCGAATTCACGGGTTCACTGACAATTGTTAACAATGGGTGGTATTCCCTTTGAGGTACGCTCCTCACTGATGCAATTTTAAAGGGCATCGCACACTCTACGACTTATTTCCTTGAGATATGCTTGAGATTTTGCACCGAAAATATCGCAAGAGGGTGCGGTCATGCAGCAGGTGGGATGGCAAAAGTCGACGACAAAGTCTCTGTCAGCGGGGGAGAAAAGGGGGTGAAAAGGGGGTGGTACAATATCTCAAGGAAACCCATCCACACCTTGATTAATTGTACCGGAAAATATCGCAACGGGAGTTTTGAGCCGACTTTCCCCCTAAAAATAGGAAAAGTAGCAATGAGTCAGTACACCTCTATCATTACTCACCTGTGGGACACGCCTGACTCCCCCGGACTCACAGCACGGCGGACCTGAGGCAGCGCCCTGCCACCTCAGTCGGCTCGCTGTACGCGACAAATTATGGGCAAGTGGAAACAGGGAAAAAAACTACAGTTTGCGGACATTTATTTGGAGGAATAATTTATACTCAAATATTTTTCGTGGACAGAATAATGTACAGGTATGCCGTAGGGCATAAGGCTTAAAGTCCCAGTGGCACCACCGATTATTTCTAGGGCCACCGACATAATGGTTCCAGGAGAAAATAATCGGTGGAATGATATTTTAAACCCATAACCAGTCGTCAAGTGGGAATGATGTTCAAGGTCACCTGTACGATTCTCTCAGATCGTAGCTAAATGGTAGCATTTTCGGAGTGTGTCGGAGTAGTGCGAGCCCGGTGTTCTTCTTGTAAAGGATTCTCGTCCTCGCCAATGCTCGGAGAGTGGCGACATGGAGACTGAATCTCCAAACATTCAGCCGCCAGTGCCCGGAAAGTTGACACATCTTATTAATGCCAGTTTACATGACCTTTGTAAAATTCCTCGGCTCGTGCCAGTCGGCCGCCATGTTTACAACCTGTTGTGTCACTTCCGGTGCGCCTGCGCAGTAAAAGGGGGGTCGTTATGAGAATTAATGCGAATGGATCGTCGGCGACTGCGGCCGAGCAGTGGATTTATCTGTATTGACCGTGTCTACTGCCGCCATTCTGTACACAATAGAGGGGATAGATTCCATGGAGAAATTTCCTATTTCTTTTTCGTCATCTAGAAAGACGGTATTGTATATAGTTTATATCTTGACCATGCAAAAGGTTTATTGATCATAAAAAGGTGCGAGTGACCTTTTGAACTCCTCCCAAGACCTGTGATGGATGTTTAGATGGTTATCAGAAACACAGACTGTACATTTGTACTGACCATTTCAGAAAGAATGGAGATGGAGTTCACTTCTTCCCGCCTCCCTCTAGATCAGTGTACCTGTAGAACACCATGCTCGAGTATCATAGTTTCCTTCTTTTTCTAATTCTATATTGAAGAAAAACTGGAAACTGTCACAAGGGGCACGCAATATACTTGGAATAGATGCCCCCCCCCCCCCCCCCCACCATGCGAGATGTTCGCAAATATGAGTAGAATGATTGAGTGTGGTGAGGAACTATTGTATGCTTTGCCAACGGTGATGGCGTATCGTAAATTACATTTCTGTATACTGGTGGTATTGGGCTATGTGATAAAGGAATATCAGAGACGAAAAAGATGTACGACATTGTATTAATTCAATACCCATGAGCGTCTGCATTACATATCAACGCCGCCGCACTGGATTCGATTTGGGTGTGTGTGTGAGTTTGAGTGTACGTGACTTTGTGTGTATGGGTTTGTGTGTGATTAACTATCTGCATCTCTGTCTCCGTTGTCTTTAGTACATGAAATATTTCTGCGAACACAATATGATACTTATAACTATAAAACAATTTCCAGTCAGTTTTCCAACGTTCAAGGTTTAAGGATTCAGTGTTAACCCCGAATATTGATACATCACCCTTTATCATCAGAAAGTTGCAAAGGATCATTATTACCGGCAGAGTATCTGTGCTAAAATATAAATTAAACTTTTTAGATTTCCGATAGTGGTGTAGGCAAAATGGATTTGAGACAGGAAAATAGAAATGAAAATAAAATACGAAGTCTTTGTGCTGCTGTGAAACTATGCTAAGCACAATTATGAGACAAGCTCAAGCTGAACTTGTTGTCTCACATATACATACATATATCTCTATATATAGCAACAACAATTAGGCTACTAACACATTGGCCGTCAGGTTATGGTCGGATATTGTTTGTCATGTACTTAGCCATGATATATTCCGATCACATCTTCGATCTGCCGAGTTTCACGGTCGATATTTGCCTGTATATCGTGTTTACAGGAGCCTACAGCATGTTTGACTGAGGCCCAAAGTAGAAACAACCCGCTGCTACCAGGCAGGTAGTGTTTGGTCGACAAACGTCATCATAATTAGACCTTGCTCTGTAAGTATTTACACATTGTGTTACCTTTATAAGGGTATCGTATTCCCAGGCCAAGCACGTTCCTTTGTAATTTATTAACATGTGTTTTGGCGGTCGTGTAGAAAAAAATCGATGGTTTTGTAGACTGGCGGCTGCAAACAACGAGAGGTTGATACCTAGAAATAAACAAGCGTCAGCAAGTGTATTACGACGTCAACATCAAGTGGTTAACGGAGCCTGTCCATGTAAAACCGAATTTGTCCTTCCTTCCGACACGGCTATGATGCGGGAATTTCGTGTCGTAGCTACTCCAGCCTCCAGTCAACATAAAAATGACAAAGAGTATCAGAATGTAATCTTCGTACGCGGATGGAACTACAGATGGCGCCACCATTGCTGTGGCCTCACTTAGAGTTACGAGAAGTCTCTGACCTTAAGCGACTGGGCCAGACCATGCTCAGAGGAGACAAATCAGAAATGTAACAGAATTTTAGAGACAGACAAGGAACAAATGTTCTGATCATTTCTGATGAACGAGCACGGAATTGAAAAATAGTCATTTGGATGTTGGTTGTTGTCCAGTCTGTGGGTCATTCGTTCTTCCCACTTGACACCGAGCTTACCAGCCAGTACTACACCTCTATTTGTAGAGTCTAACTATGTTTCGCACAAGTGGGTCGATGAGGTACTTCTGTCTGTAGTGATAAGTTTTGGTCAGTTGGGTGCTCCTCTAAGACACTGAATCCTGGGCTACTGCACCTTCACCTGTCCCACAGGTCTGGCCTGCAGAGAGCGAAGAGTTAAGTGTGTGCACAACACTCTGAGAGTATTTAACTCCTCCGTATCTCAACATGTCCCACACTCAATGATAACTGTACCGACCAGTCAATGATAACTGTACCAACCAGTCAATCATAACTGTACCGACCAGTCGATGATAACTGTACCAACCAGTCAATAATGATAACTGTACCGACCAGTCAATGATAACTGTACCGACCAGTCAATGCTAACTGTACCGACCAGTCTATGAGGATAACTGTACCGACCAGTCAATGATAACTGTACCGACCAGTCTATGATGACAACTGTACCAACCAGTCAATAATGATAACTGTACCGACCAGTCAATGATAACTGTACCGACCAGTCTATGATAACTGTACCAACCAGTCAATGATAACTGTACCGACCAGTCGATGATAACTGTACCAACCAGTCAATGATAACTGAACTGACCAGTCAATGATAACTGTACCGACCAGTCTATGATGATAACTGTACCGACCAGTCAATGATGAAAACTATACTGACCAGTCAATGATAACTGTACCGACCAGTCAATGATAATTGTACCGACCAGTCAATGATAACTGTACCAACCAGTCAATGATAATTGTACCGACCAGTCAATGATAACTGTACCAACCAGTCAATGATAACTGTACCGACCAGTCGATGATAACTGTACCAACCAGTCAATGATAACTGAACTGACCAGTCAATGATAACTGTACCGACCAGTCTATGATGATAACTGTACCGACCAGTCAATGATGAAAACTATACTGACCAGTCAATGATAATTGTACCGACCAGTCAATGATAACTGTACCAACCAGTCAATGATAATTGTACCGACCAGTCAATGATAACTGTACCGACCAGTCTATGATGATAACTGTACCGACTGGTCAATGATGATAACTGTACCAACCAGTCAATGATAACTGTACTGACCAGTCAATGATAACTGTACCGACCAGTCTATGATGATAACTGTACCGACCAGTCAATGATAATTGTACTGTCCAGTCAATGATAATAACTGTACCGACCAGTCAATGATAACTGTACCGACCAGTCAATGATAATAACTGTACCGACCAGTCAATGATAACTGTACCGACCAGTCAATGATGATAGCTGTACCGACCAGTTAATGATGATAACTGTACCGACCAGTCAATAATGATAACTGTACCGACCAGTCAATGATGGTAACTGGACTGGCATGTCTCATCCTGTATCATGGCGTCCTAAATGTCTCTGTATCTTGGCCGTTAAGCGTCATGGTCTGCGACAACCATCGACACCCGCTGCACTTCTTCATTTGTATTAGTATTAGTATTTCAAACCAAACTTCTACAGACCTCTCAGACTTCTCGTTAGGAAATCTGAATACACAACAAATATTTTCATTTCACTGCTGACATTAAACCAGCTTTCATTGAGCAGAGTAAATTGAGCAACTCAGCCAACAGAATAGTTATCTAAAATGTCCCCGGAAATGAGATGATAGAAATTGAATATCACTCTATACCTGTAGACTAAACTCTGGCAGGATGGAAATCCCATCTGATGTTCTTGCAAAAAAGATGCTTCCGACCAAACAGAATCCTTAAAGGCATATCCTACAATTCACAATGGCGCCACCTGGTGATTTAGAAATATCGATGATTTTTCAGTCGAAACTCCTTTGTTGTGATTCATTCTAATTTTGCCGAGTTTGACCAGCCCATTAGATTAAATAGGCCCATTTTAACTGGCATGATATACATAGGAACTGTTTACTGATAATATATGGTCTTCTTCAATTCTTTCAAACACAAGGATTGTGACCACTAGGTTTCAAAACTGAAATATGTACATTTATTACATTCGGTGAAAGTTTCAAGAAATTGACATGCTTCGCCATGTGAAATCCAAATGTCTGTATAAAAGCCATTTTGCACTGATCGACTATTCGCCACCGATCTGCCGTCGGGAACCACCGATGCCGGATCATGCTGAGAGGTGTTCACCGATTACCTGTTTATAGATAATGCGTTAAGGCCACCTCCGCGATGGTCATTGTGCTTAGAGGACAGTCTATCGGTGTGGACCTGTTGAATGCTGCAGAAACAAGGCATAAGGCCTGTTTCCATATGCATTGGCTGATAAAAGCAGTGTGGATTTTCAGAGTTCTCCTATTAGCCCATTTACATTGGCTATCACCGATCTACAGTCAAGCACCACAGATGGACCTTTAGCATTGCTGACACAAAATGAAAATGGGCTATTAGGAGAACTCAGAAGATCTACACCGCTTCCGTCAGCCAATGGAAACGGGCCTATACACGGCACCTTGCAGGCTTTTAGACATGGACGTGCAGCGGTGCCGTTTTCGTCGGCCAGTTGAAAATGGCTTTATGCGTGTTGACAGTGTGGCCGCGTGGAGGCCACTCACTGAGCAGGAGGGGGAGGGGGGGGGAAGGTTATAAGATGTACCCCTCCCCCCGCTCACCCTCCAGCAAATTACGAACAGTATGTCGGAGACCAATGAGCGTAATGGCGGCCACAGAGCATGTGAGCCCGCGAAATAACATGTGAATATCATGTGACCTCATGAATATTCATCGAGGAAGTGGTCCTGTGTCTCCAGAAATATATATCTATATAATAATATGTCCGATATAATTATACAAGCCATAAAAATATCATGATAAGAATCAGTAGATAACAAAACAACTAGCAGATGACCCCGATTTTTAAGCTAGAAATAAGTTCTACAATACGTTGAGACCATCATAGTGAACTGCCAGGAAAATGACATGGGTTTTTGATTTTCGAGGCAGACTGTCCGACATGCCTTTAAAGATGAGATAAGGAAATCACTCCTTATGATAATTATCAAAAAAATAAAACGCCGCCCCTCACACGGTGAGAGAACGGCCGGTTTGTGTGAGTGTGTGTGTCAGTTGTCACGACCAGTCAGGTCACCAGAACCAGTCAGTGGGGGTATATATAAGACAGGTGGGAGGGTGGACTACACCTCATTTACATGCGGGAATCACAACAAGTGAGAGCTGCACCACAGAATGGTAGCGAACATGCATGGATTCCCTGTGAGTCTTTCATTTATTGTGAGGAATGGTGGGACATAAACCAGATCTTGAGATAGACAGACATGCAAAGATACAGAGATACATATACAGATATATAGATACATATTACACAGAGTTACATACATACCTCCCCCTCCCCATACACACACTGGTCAGTACAACCCTGACTCCCACCTGTCATGCCTCAGTGCCTGGCCTTGTAAATTCATTAGAAAACATGCAGATACAAATACAGAGACTACAGATACATAGAGACAGAGATACATATAGAGATACATAGAAATAGTTTGTATAGTGTATTAGTTACCATATTTTCTTGTTGTGGACATTGTACTGCCTTGTAGTGCTTGTCACGGCTGTGTGTACACTGCTGAGTGTCAGATCTGACTGACTGCCTTCAGCCCTCTAGCTGTCGGTTTTATAGCTCCAGTCTGACAGTCGGAGCAGGTAGCAATGCCCTAACACTACTCCCATACTTTAGCATTGGAGCAGTGCTCCTATAGACGACCTTTGCCTCAAAGGTGTCCAGGGTACATGTACACGTGGTAGCTCCGCTCTGTGGTGGGCGGGGCTTATTTTTTTGGATTGATTAACTGAGCTTAATTGCTTTATATAAGCTTTAAGTGATGTGGACAGACAGTCTGACCTGGGACCTGTTTTTAAAACTAAGAACGACAAAAGAATTGATCCTTTTGTGGTCCTTGATGCATTCTCATTACCTAAAGTGGTCCGTATTTATGGAGGACATTCCTACACAATGATCAGGAAAATATCTTTATTTTGAGTGTTTTAAAAAATCTTAATCCTGATCCACATCATCCATAGGCCTGTCCTACCTCCATTATCGGTCTTATTGGAAGACAACCCCAGGGGGTGTCATACCAGTACTTGGATTACCAGAATTAAGCAACTTAGCTATTCTCAGCTCAAAATGGCAGCTAAAAGTGTGATTTGATTACATTATATTTACCTATGCATAAATCTATTGTACAGGTACAAAGAATGCTTATTTGTAAAGTGGTATTTCATTGTCCTCCACCAAGACCTTTCCTCCATGAGGATTATCTTTGATCATTGACTAAAGACAATCCTAGTGGAGAACAAGCCTATGTCATGTGACTTTAAAACTCAATCTGATTGGTTGTCCACTAGGACATGTCTTCAACTACGACCAGAAAGGCTTGAACGATCAAGATTTGATCATTTCTGTAGGACCATGTTTAGAATACGGACTGACACAGATATCCTAGTCAGTATCGCTTTAGTGAGTCCTAATCGTAGTCGTTCAGTTAATATCGTTCTTAGTTTTAAAAACACCTCCCTGGGACCTGTTTTTAAAACTAAGAACGACAAAAGAATTGATCCTTTTGTGGTCCTTGATGCATTCTCATTACCTAAAGTGGTCCGTATTTATGGAGGACATTCCTACACAATGATCAGGAAAATATCTTTATTTTGAGTGTTTTAAAAAATCTTAATCCTGATCCACATCATCCATAGGCCTGTCCTACCTCCATTATCGGTCTTATTGGAAGACAACCCCAGGGGGTGTCGTACCAGTACTTGGATTACCAGAATTAAGCAACTTAGCTATTCTCAGCTCAAAATGGCAGCTAAAAGTGTGATTTGATTACATTATATTTACCTATGCATAAATCTATTGTACAGGTACAAAGAATGCTTATTTGTAAAGTGGTATTTCATTGTCCTCCACCAAGACCTTTCCTCCATGAGGATTATCTTTGATCATTGACTAAAGACAATCCTAGTGGAGAACAAGCCTATGTCATGTGACTTTAAAACTCAATCTGATTGGTTGTCCACTAGGACATGTCTTCAACTACGACCAGAAAGGCTTGAACGATCAAGATTTGATCATTTCTGTAGGACCATGTTTAGAATACGGATTGACACGGATATCCTAGTCAGTATCGCTTTAGTGAGTCCTAATCGTAGTCGTTCAGTTAATATCGTTCTTAGTTTTAAAAACACCTCCCTGGGACCTGTTTTTAAAACTAAGAACGACAAAAGAATTGATCCTATTGTGGTCCTTGATGCATTCTCATTACCTAAAGTGGTCCATATTTATGGAGGACATTCCTACACAATGATCAGGAAAATATCTTTATTTTGAGTGTTTTAAAAAATCTTAATCGTGATCCACATCGTCAGTAGGCCTGTCCTACCTCCATTATCGGTCTTATTGGAAGACAACCCCAGTGGGTGTCGTACCAGTACTTGGATTACCAGAATTAAGCAACTTAGCTATTCTCAGCTCAAAATGGCAGCTAAAAGTGTGATTTGATTACATAATTATATTTACCTATGCATAAATCTATTGTACAGGTACAAAGAATGCTTATTTGTAAAGTGGTATTTCATTGTCCTCCACCAAGACCTTTCCTCCATGAGGATTATCTTTGATCATTGACTAAAGACAATCCTAGTGGAGAACAAGCCTATGTCATGTGACTTTAAAACTCAATCTGATTGGTTGTCCACTAGGACATGTCTTCAACTACGACCAGAAAGGCTTGAACGATCAAGATTTGATCATTTCTGTAGGACCATGTTTAGAATACGGACTGACACAGATATCCTAGTCAGTATCGCTTTAGTGAGTCCTAATCGTAGTCGTTCAGTTAATATCGTTCTTAGTTTTAAAAACACCTCCCTGGGACCTGTTTTTAAAACTAAGAACGACAAAAGAATTGATCCTATTGTGGTCCTTGATGCATTCTCATTACCTAAAGTGGTCCGTATTTATGGAGGACATTCCTACACAATGATCAGGAAAATATCTTTATTTTGAGTGTTTTAAAAAATCTTAATCGTGATCCACATCGTCAGTAGGCCTGTCCTACCTCCATTATCGGTCTTATTGGAAGACAACCCCAGGGGGTGTCGTACCAGTACTTGGATTAACAGAAGTTTTTGAGGAGATCTCCTCAATCTCGTTCGATTTACCCTGTCCTCGGGAGGGAGAGAAATCCTCGGCCGTAGTCTCTTTTGAGAGAGCCCCAGGACGAAATAAATCTGTAGGACACTTTTGAGGAGACTTGAAAGAGAGGCTGTGTATACTGCAGGTGGTGGCACATAGTATTATTTTTGGGAACTAATTTCATCATTTATGAATGTATATAAATCTAATTAAATAAGACATTAATTCTCCATCTGAGATCTCCAGTTTTTATCAAAATCATAATAAATATATTTCCGATAGTTCAAATGAATTAAATAGCTTTTATTTGTTATTTTGAATCACCCACGATACCCCTAGACGTGTCGCCCGCCAGGAGAGTTGTGGGCGACGATCTAGGAGATCTCCTCAAATTTCGTTTTATCGAACGAGATTGAGGAGATCTCCTCAAAAATATCTTAAGTGGAGCTATCCCTCGTGGGGGCTCTCCTCCCCCAGGGCCCAGTACACCTCTCCACAGGCTCGGGCATTAGATGTCACGCGAGTGAAATTACCTCAGATGTTTCTTGGGTTGATGCGTTTATTCAAATGCTCAAATTACTAAAATGGGGGAGGTTTATATGTGGACAGAGTGAGGCTGCCAGAATGAAATTCGTTCTGTGTTGTTTTTGGTGTGTTTAGAAGTGCCACGTTCGAAGAACGAGGTACATCAAAACCCCGTTTAAGGGAACACTTTCCGTTCCGAGCAAATAAAAAAATAAACTAAAGACATTTCTGTTCTGAGCACATTGTCCCCTTATGTAGGGAGCCCTCTTAAGCGAGGAGTCGCAGAAGCGTGTTAACACACCAAAACGACGAGGAATAATGTTTCTTCAGGCACTCTCAATCTGTCCCATCATGTACCTAAAAATCATTTATAAAAACGCTGATAAAGGCCGAAAACGCCTCTCAGCTCGTGAAGTATGCGAGAGAAAATCGGCGATTTTGTGGCCGAGTCTACAAATGGCTTCCTTCACTCGTCTGGTGTGTTTTCACAGTCGACATGGCAGAGTGGCCACGTGTGAAGTGTTTGTTGGATATTTCATCATTTCCTCTCATTAAGGAGGATACATGTAGACAGTTTGAATAGATGGGACCGCTCACTTAGTTCTTGGAAACTGCCATCAATGGAATCTGTATGTTTTGCATGTCGATTTATGGATTAAATATTTTCCTACCAGGAGAGTGGTAGAAAGCCTTCAGTAAGAGGCAATTATGAACCTTAATTGGATTGTGTTGTGCATCTGATTGAAGCAGACAACAGACAGGTGGCAGGAGCTGAAGGTGATCATGGCTCATTGTCTGTGGGGGACATCTCGGTGCTGCAGGCACGAGGCCGACCGTGAGATTACATAACGCATCATACACCGCGTGGTTCTGCCGGAGATGACAAGGCACGTCACTAAGACATGATGTAAGGCCAAAGAGTGGAAAGTGTTATGCAAGATTTCCAGACACACCTTCAAGACAATATTTCCGGACACATATAATGGCTGAGAGGCTGTGGCGCCTCGTGGTCGTTAGAGACTGGTCATTGTGAGGCTGCGTGCGTCAGTCAGCTCGTTCTGTTGTCCACATCTGCAACACGTGATGTTTTTAATGCTTCTTTGCTGCCGATGTCTTTTATTCCTAGAGAAACACTAGTATAAAAGTGTTGGCATTCATCAATATTTTCTGATCTGGATGTGGTGCCGAACTTTGGCACCACATCCTGACAAATCTCGTCGCCTACCAATTCAACATGGTTTGATTTGTCGGGAAGATATTGATTTAAGGGTCTAGATATGAGTCATCGATGAAACTAAAACATTGAAGTTGTCAATTGACACTTGAACCAACCTCCTCTTCTTTGTACATTAATTAATTGAATCGTTCCCATAAATTCCTATCATTTAGTAGAAAAGTTGGCAAGTTGGCAAGTTGGCCCATGGCCCTATTTCCAGCTGCTGATCGTATGGTCAGAAATTTATAAAACCACCCGTTCTAATGTCCAAATATGGACACGGTGGTGATATTGCTAAAATTCACAGCCGAAAATAGGCTTAAATCCTGTAGGTTACTGTAGTTAGAATACCTAAAATAAAAACAAGAAAAAGGAGCAATGGTATGACCACATCATTACGAATTGTAGTTTGGAATTGTTTACTGTGTTTTTTGATAATGTTGTAGAGATTTAAGATCGTATAAGGACCAAACACTGGAACAAAGGATGTAAACAAAAGAAAAAGAAAAACTGATTGTGGAAAAAGAAAAATATATGTATATATTAAAAAAATCCTGTTTCCTTCGGCCGACTATAGGCACCGATCTGTAGTCGGAAACCATCGATGCTAGATAGGTGAATGGAAGCAGGCATGCAGAGAAGTGCTCACCGATTAATTGTGCATAGATTATACAATGAGGCCACCACTGAACGGTTTCAGCTGGTATGGACCTGTCAAATGCAGCAGAAACAAGGAATACGCTGCACCCTCACCGTTATTTTTATACCAACGTAGTCTGTGGCGCCACCGACAGACTTTTAGGAGAATTAAAAAAAATCTCCGCCGTTCTCATTGGCCATTGGAAACGGACTTCAACGGAAAATCCACCACAGACATGACTCTATCTCAGCCCTGGTATTTTTGTCTCATAGGCTTGATATTAGTAACTCGTCCTACATGTCCCTACGAGTATTGCAGTCCGTTCCCCATGGTCTATATACACCCTGTGTATCGTCCGTTCTTTTAGTGAGTACAGGGGTGAGATAAATACAGAAAACAACTCGTTTTTGGTCAAAAGAAGTCTTTCTCCAACTCGTTTGAATGTCATGTGATATTCAATTGTCACCTCATTCATATCACTCCACATCAAATTCATGGAGAATGACGACTTTGACCGATACTTGTTGGTTTCTTCCTCAGTCTGTCACTATGCAGCTCTCCGGAACGTGCAGTGCACGTGTGTGTTGGGGCTGTGACTGACCAGCGCGCGCCTCACACGTCACGCCCCCGCCACCCCCACCAGCCCCCTGATCAATGCCCCCAGTACATGTACATCACCCTCCCACCACGTGGTCACCACGTCCCCCTGGAGGCCAGCAGGGGAACCAGTCTCCTCTCACGCGCCGGGACGAGGCCCGGGATCACGGCTACCGGGGGGTGTAGGGGAGGAGGGGGGCAGATTAAGTTATAGGCCTATTTCTACATGCTGACAAAATGATCGCCCATTATTGTGAAGCACTCGATCTCATATGCAAATTTGGGGACGATGCTGCAAGTGCTAAACTTCCGAGCCAAAAATCGGATTGGCTCGGTCGCCGCCTGTCTTTGATTTTCTGTTAGCACTTGCCGATTTCTGATAAAAGATGATACAAATATCCGTCTGTGGAGGCGGCCAAATTCATTGGAAGAAGAAAGTTAGAAACAGGGTTTAATCATACACCCCCTCCCCCAACACACACACACACACACACACACACACACACACACACACACACACACACACACACACACACACACACACACACACACACACACACACACACACACACGCGCGCGCGCGGTCTCCGGTAATGGCTTCCGTTGTGAGCGACAGGAGATGACCTCAATGGGTTTTTTTTTGTAGGAGCTGCACACGCACACACTGCTTTGTGTTGCTATTTCCTGTTTGTATTTACTGGTACCTCACCTGTAGCTCAGACAGCAGCAGATAACAAACACCTGATTGGTCCTCAGCCTATTAGGCTGCACCCGCGTTCACCACGTGGTAGGTTCACGTATTTGCTGTGTACGATTCCGTGCCACTCCGTACAGGGACATCTCCGGCGTACTGTAGCGCAAACATGCTCATTGAGGCCAGTTGACGCCGGCGTCATGCCTGTAGTGGCCGCCAGCAAACGCACGCATATGAATCGCAAGATAAGTGGCGATGGCGGCGGTGTGGCGGTTGTTGCGGCTGTTGCGGTGGCTGGGTTGGTGTAAGCAGTGATAAAAGCATGTGCCGTATAAACAGGGCTAGAGTGATACCCACAGAACACTGTTTTGACAGTAAAATCTATCAAAAAACGGTAAAGAAGAGACTGCTGGATCTATCATGTTTGATCGATCAAATGGTACCCGATCAGGTTATAGAAAAGTTGTATAAAAGATATTGGTAATATATTTTCCATATAACACGGACTTGGATAGTTAGTGGCAAATGAGATAAAAACAACAGTGGTGTCCCCTAGGTGCAGAGATCGGAAAAATCGGAAATTTGCATAAACATAACTCTAACTGGCCAAGCCCCGGGATTAACATATATATACGCGTATAGACGAGCCACCTCACACTGTGACCTGAATGTGGGGCAGAGACCGTAGAGCCACCTCACACTGTAACCTGAATGTGGTGTAGAGACCGTAGAGCCAGCTCTCACCGTGACCTGAATGTGGGGCAAAGACCGTAGATCCACCTCACACTGTGACCTGAATGTGGGGCAAAGACCGTAGAGCCAGCTCTCACTGTGACTTGAATGTGGGGCAGCGACCGTAGAGCCACCTCACACTGTGACCTGAATGTGGGGCAGAGACCGTAGAGCCACCTCACACTGTGACCTGAATGTAGTACAGAGACCATAGATCCACCTCACACTGTGACCTGAATGTGGGGCAAAGACCGTAGAGTCAGCTCACACTGTGACCTGAATGTGGTGTAGATACCGTAGAGCAACCTAACACTGTGACCTGAATGTGGGGCAGAGACCGTAGAGCAACCTCACACTGTGACCTGAATGTAGTACAGAGACTGTAGATCCACCTCACACTGTGACCTGAATGTGGGGCAAAGACCGTAGAGTCAGCTCACACTGTGACCTGAATGTGGTGTAGATACCGTAGAGCAACCTAACACTGTGACCTGAATGTGGGGCAGAGACCGTAGAGCCAGCTCTCACTGTGACTTGAATGTGGGGCAGAGACCGTAGAGCCACCTCACACTGTGACCTGAATGTGGGGCAGAGGCCGTAGAGCCAGCTCTCACTGTGACCTGAATGTAGTACAGAGACCGTAGAAACAGCTCACACTGTGACCTGAATGTGGGGTGAGACCGTAGAGCCAGCTCACACTGTAACCTGAATGTGGGGTGAGACCGTAGAGCCAGCTCACACTGTGACCTGAATGTGGGGCAGAGACCATAGAGCCACCTCACACTGTGACCTGAATGTGGGGCAGAGGCCGTAGAGCCACCTCACACTGTGACCTGAATGTGGGGCAAAGACTGTAGAGTCAGCTCACACTGTGACCTGGATGTGGGGCAGAGACCGTAGAGCCACCTCACACTGTGACCTGAATGTAGTACAGAGACCGTAGAGCCACCTCACACTGTGACCTGAATGTGGGGCAAAGACCGTAGAGTCAGCTCACACTGTAACCTGAATGTGGGGCAAAGACCGTAGAGTCAGCTCACACTGTGACCTGAATGTGGGGTGAGGCCATAGAGCCAGCTCTCACTGTGACCTGAATGTGGGGCAAAGACCGTAGAGTCAGCTCACACTGTGACCTGAATGTGGGGCAGAGACCGTAGAGCCAGCTCTCACTGTGACCTGAATGTGGTGTAGAGACCGTAGAGTCAGCTCACACTGTGACCTGAATGTAGTACAGAGACCGTAGAGTCAGCTCACACTGTGACCTGAATGTGGGGTGAGGCCGTAGAAACAGCTCACCAAGCACAGTCCCAGATCTCACAAATAAACCTCGTTTCCAGTGGCCGAGGAAAACGGCCGGGATTTTCTGAGTTACCCTGAAAGTCCGTCAGTGGTGCCACCGACTATATGTTGGTATCAATCTATCGGTGAGGGTGCATTGTATGCACTGTTTCTGCTGTATTTGCAGGGTACACACAGATTTAATTGGCATTGTTGCATAATCTATGCCAAGTTAATCTGTGAGCAGTCTCTGCAGGTCTTGTTTCCATTAAACGATCTAACGTCAGTGTACCCCCAAAGAATCTCTCAGTGGTTCCCGACTGCAGATCGGTGCCAAATTGTGGGGCAATTGAAACGGGTTCATAAGGCGTCGGCATGCTCCTCACCCCCTGTTGGTCAGGGGTAGGTGAATATGGAGCTGCAGACTCTAGGCCTGCTTTCCACTTGCCAACCTTTGCCGTATCTTGACCTCTGATGAATTTGTCGGCAAACACCGACAAACATTTTCATGACTTTTATAATAAGCTTGGCAAGTTAAAACAGGAAAATAAAGTTGGCAACCGATTTAATTTTCTATTTTTGGCGTTAGCTACTTGCGACAAAAGTGTCGCCGATCAGTTGAACATGTAATTGTGAGTTCTACGAGACGGTACAGAAGTCGGTCGGCAGGTGGAAAAAGTGCACCATTAAACCAAATCGCCGATCTTTGGTGCTCGCACCACCTCAGCCTTACGGACACCGTTTGTATCTCCATATCTTGATAATGGATAAATATTATTATAAATCCATATCCCGCTTGAACTATTTATCTTGTATTCTATATAGAGTTTTAATTACAATATCGCGTTTCTTGCTGAGGGGCGGATCATTTTAATACCAGTCAGCCTTCTGCAGGTAAAAATATAATTTACCGTTAAGACTCATATATAGAGTTACATATTCTACGGAGCGATGGATTTAATAGGTATTCCTTTTTTTAGTATTATCTGCCAAAGCAGCATTTTTTACATTCTATTTCCTTATTTGCCCCGTCTCCCAAAGAGTGACTTACCTTATTTAATACTGGTTAAGTAGAACTGTAAATCAAGTAGGTGGTGTTAAAGTAATTAGTAATGAGTACTCTGAGGAAACGTACTTATCATGGCCGAATTGATGTCTGTTCGTGGTCTTATTAATAAGAACATTATTGTGCCTGCACTCCTAACAGTGAGTAGTACTTCATAGATGTATGACCACGGGTATATAATGATATATAATTATGACTAGATGTCCAAGTTACTATTCCTGCATTGGTGTCACTCACACTGCCATCAAGAAGCGTACGCGGCAGCAGGAAGGACTTAGAGCACCTCGAGGGCTGATCCTTGTTTGAGAACACTCATAGAAATATCCACAATCAGGAAAAGAATACCTAGAAGACAACACTGGGTCGAAAATCTCATCCAACTCCTGCCGCTTTGCGACAAGACAACACTAGGCTTATTTGAGTTGTGGTTGCAGAGTAATCTCATGAGGCAATGCAGAGTGAGATTATATACCAAACCAAAACAAATGGCACTTATTTTCAGTGACCATGGATCGAGTGTGTTTGAGATTTTATCTCCCCCCATCACTGACTGAGCGGCTAATAGTTGTGACATCCTCACCCATTGAGTATATATTTTCACAGTACTCCATGAGCATTGAATACGAGTTCCAGATATTAAGGCTATGGGAACGATATACCACGGGTGAGATAACACATGGAGACATGGTCAGTGTGCCTGAATGAAATCTGTTTTGGTCGCAAAAATTCACCGAGTTCGAAGAATATTTCAGACCAAAAACAACAAGTAACAGATGTCATTCAGACACACTCATTATGTCTCATTATTACTGCATACCTGGAAATTATTTAAAAGGCCATTTCTAAACAAGTCACGTGGTACGGAGGGACGTATGAATATTATTTCGCCACTCAGTGACGAACGGAATCAGTACTTCTGATCACTAAAAGTGAGACATTCCCTCCAGTCAGTTAGTTTATGATCACACTCTGCCTTTATCGTAAGATCTACCTCTGAATATAAATATACACCTGGCAGGTGACTGGTATATCATAAATAACGACGTACTTGACAGTCCGCCACCTGTATAAATATTCGCACCATTGGGAATGCGAATTTCAGCCTGAAGTGTGGCCATACTCACTATTAATTCTAAGCTAATGGTTATTAACTGAACCCGATGTTATGTTTCTCCTGTCAGCATCTGATGAACACATAACGGTTTGACCGTTCAGCACAACCTGAGTGACGGCAGTGAACCCAACACCAGGTGTACCCCGTACCAGGTGTACCCCGTACCAGGTGTATTCTGCACCAGGTGTACCCCACACCAGGTGTACCGCACACCAGGTGTACCCCACACCAGGTGTACCCCGCACCAGGTGTACCCTGTGCCAGGTGTACCCCACACCAGGTGTACTCTGCACCAGGTGTACTCTGCACCAGGTGTACCCCACACCAGGTGTACCCCTTGCCAGGTGTACCTGCACCAGGTGTACCCCACACCAGGTGTACCCCGCACCAGGTGTACCCTGTGCCAGGTGTACCCCACACCAGGTGTACTCTGCACCAGGTGTACCCCACACCAGGTGTACCCCTTGCCAGGTGTACCTGCACCAGGTGTACTCTGCACCAGGTGTACCCCACACCAGGTGTACCCCGTGCCAGGTGTACCTGCACCAGGTGTACACCGTACCAGGTATACCCCGTACCAGGTATACCCCATGCCAGGTGTACCCCGCACCAGGTATACCCAGTACCAGATGTACCCGCACCAGATGTACCCGCACCAGGTGTACTCTACACCAGGTGTACCCCGCACCAGGTATACCCCGCACCAGGTATACTCCGCACCAGGTGTACACTGCACCAGGTGTACCCCGCGCCAGGTGTACCCCGTGCCAGATGTATCCCTCGCCAGGTGTTCCCCACGCCAGGTGTACCCCGCGCCAGGTGTACCCCGTGCCAGGTGTACCCCGTGCCAGGTGTACCCCGTGCCAGGTGTACCCCGTGCCAGGTGTACCCCATGCCAGGTGTACCCCGTGCCAGGTGTACTCCGTGCCAGGTGTACCCCATGCCAGGTGTACCCCGTGCCAGGTGTACCCTGCAGGAGGTGTACCCTGCAGAAGGTGTACCCTGCAGAAGGTGTACCCCGTGCCAGGTGTGCCCCGCAGAAGGTGTACCCCACACCAGGTGTACTCTGCAGGAGGTGTACCCGCACCAGGTGTACCCCATGCCAGGTGTTCCCCACGCCATGTGTACCCCATGCCAGGTGTACCCCACACCATGTGTACCCCGCGCCATGTGTACCCCGCGCCAGGTGTACCCCGCGCCAGGTGTACCCCGCGCCAGGTGTACCCCGCGCCAGGTGTACCCCGCGCCAGGTGTGTGGCTCGATGGCCGCCAGTCGGCACGCAAATGAAGTAAGTGTGTTCGTCTCCTGTGTCGTGGATCGCCGCACAATCAAATCACCAGGTCCACGGCCTCACAGGGGGGGGGGGGGGGGGGGGGCACGAGGACGGGTTTGCTATATCACAGATTCCAGATTAACCCTTGAGGTTATCACCCAATGTTTGATCTAGTTTGACATATAACAGGTTTCTATTCACTATTTTTTGCCCATATAAAACTTTCTCAGGAACCACTGACCGATTTCATGAACCTTTGAGAAAACAATCGGTGAATGGAAACTCATAAACATGGCAACCGACTTTAATACCGGTAGATATGAACTTTGGCACCACCAACCAATTCAAAGTACCACTGTCTAACGGCACACAAGGTCAACTTTGTCGTTGAGGAAATGGTCGATAGACACCACGGAACTTCAGCGGAAAGATGTTCTTACGACTGTGACAAATATCTATTTTGGGGAGCTCACCACCGACTGGTCTCCTAAAGCGGGATTCACACGTAGGGACTAATGTAACTGAGACCTAATGTACTTCAAACCACTCCCCTGGTTTTAGACTCAGCATTGGGTCCATTTATCTCACCAAAATGCCCCTATGAATTGTGTACGTGTTTTAAGTGGGCTTCACACGATGGGATTCATATACCTCATAGGGTGTTTCTCTGAGACAAATCCTGCTGAGATTCTGAACTCTGATTCTGAAGATTCTGAACCCTCTGAGGTACATAAATTACACGTGAGAATTCCACTTGACTCAAAATCTCTTGGGATTTTGTACCTTGTCAGGAGTAACTGTTACCGACAATTACAGTGGGAAAACGTGTCTACCAGCCCTCAAAATTAACCCCAGTTCAATAATCAGGCCAAATATACATCAACATATGAATCACTATTAGGCAAAACTGTTCTGTGAACATTTCTCAGAGACTTGATGATACTGTCTATGTTATTAGATAAGAGACGTGAGAGGTCGCTCCAGTGGAGTACTTATATGAGTGGTGTTATTTCGGATTTTGTATCTCCAGTCTTGAATATTGTCAGACTTATAGAACTCTACGCCGAGTGCCACATCAAGGTGGGCGTAACTCATCAGAGCAGACATGAAAGGGTCGACTTCTCCGTGTTCCTCGGACTTCATATACCTAATGCATCGCCGTCATGTCTCCATGAAGTGTGTCTCTTACAGCTAAAACGCGCCGGTAAACTCGCCCCGCCCGCAGGCCGAGACGACTCGCCCCGTCTGTAGGCCGAGACGATTCGCCCCGTCTGTAGGCCGAGACGATTCGCCCCGCCCGCAGGCCGAGACGACTCGCCCGCCCGCAGGCCGAGACGACTCCCCCGCCCGCAGGCCGAGACGACTCGCCCCGCCTGTAGGCCGAGACGACTCGCCCCGCCCGCAGGCCGAGACGACTCGACTCGCCCCGCCCGCAGGCCGAGACGACTCGACTCGCCCCGCCCGCAGGCCGAGACGACTCGACTCGCCCCGCCCGCAGGCCGAGACGACTCGACTCGCCCGCCCGCAGGCCGAGACGACTCGACTCGCCCGCCCGCAGGCCGAGACGACTCGACTCGCCCGCCCGCAGGCCGAGACGACTCGACTCGCCCGCCCGCAGGCCGAGACGACTCGACTCGCCCGCCCGCAGGCCGAGACGACTCGACTCGCCCGCCCGCAGGCCGAGACGACTCGACTCGCCCGCCCGCAGGCCGAGACGACTCGACTCGCCCGCCCGCAGGCCGAGACGACTCGACTCGCCCGCCCGCAGGCCGAGACGACTCGCCCCGCCTGCAGGCCGAGACAATTCGCTCCGCCTACAGGTCGAGACGACTCGCCCCGCTCTTTTCTCTTCTCAGACTTTACTCTTGACGCCTGCCCTGCACAGACGACCCGAGCGAGTTTATCTAACTCCACTGGATTAAAATGAGAGGCATCGCTACTGAAACTTTAGATCGAGCCCCGCTTTTGATGAAATAAAAGATCTCCCCAGACTGTCTGCAAGCAGAGGAGGTAAGCTACTCTGATTGTAGAATGTGTTTGGAGAGTTCTTCTTCAGGCAGCTCGACGGAGCACGTTCAGGCAAACTACACAATGTCCCATAATAGGTATAAGACCTCAACATTTTATTCACGATTCTCACTGAGCCGATGGTGGGGATGAATCAGAAACAAAAGCCGATGTCATATAGGCTTTAGCGATCCAATATGGCGGCCGCTACCTGTTGCCGTTGTTAGCACTTAAAGACATAGCTTGATGGTGTGCTGCCGAGGCAATTATGCAGGTAGACACTAGTTTTTCAAATGAGTCATGGTGCCAATAACTCTGATCATGCGTTGATGTTATATCGCCTCATTTTGTGGAAAAGACCAAACAGGTGCCGGCTACACGGGGTCAGACAAGCGCGAAGGATATTGACGATCTAACCACTTCACAGCCATTACAGACTTTAGTTCTTAAAGCGCCCGGCAGAGGGCCTCCGCCAGGTGGCGCCACTGAGGTCGCCTCCTGGCGGGGAGACTAGAAGTGAGGAGGAGAGGAGATAATGCGGCAAAGTTGTTCTTCATCACTCTCCAAACAGAGTATTTGACGCAGCTGTGTGTGCGGTAACAGCGAAGACGCGTCCTGTTCAGTCGGAGCTGTAACACGAGTCTACTCCGCGCCCGGCGAGTCAAACCCCGAGTTATCCGTTGACGAGTCCCGCGCTCGGCTGAGAACCTCGCGGGTTGGGAGTCTGATGGGATCTGCAGGCTTTCTTCCCGGTTCTAATCCCGCCGCTCATCCCATCAGTGATGATTCGTGAGGGTTTAACCACTGATGGAAGAGGATCTTTTTCGTTGAATATTAATCTTATGAGCTGTGTATTCAAGTTACTCCTTAGTTGAAGAATCCTTTCATCAAGAAATCTGGGACTTTAGAGTAATGATACGTGTTATTTCAAATAATCCTGTCTAATAATGAAGGTTTTAAATCCAAAAAACTCCTTCGTACCTCATGATTCAAACAGCTTCAATAAATATGTGAGCATAGGTTGGCTGCCCTGATGTATAGGGTTACTGCCAGATGACCTTAGATTGTGAGAGTCCCGTGCTACGGTGCACTCTAATTCATCGTTAGTTTTCTATATCTTTTAGACCTGAAAACTAACTAGTGTTAGTCATAACAATTCCGACTTTACAAAGAGCACATTGCCCGCCGTACACACAAGGAGACAGTTGGCTACATCTGAGAGTTGAAGTATAAAAGTGGTATTTGGAGATAAATGGTGCTGGTTGTTAACTACATGAGGTGAGGGTGTGAGGAGATGTTGTGAGGAAAGTGTGGACGGAGAATAACTGACTTAGAGATCGTGAATATCGTTTAATAAACGTGAATGGTGGATGAATGTGAACGTTAACTGAGTGTATTTTGGGGTAAAGGAAGTGAATATGTCTGTGCTGTTGTGACTTATTTCTAGTAGGGGGCGTCAATGAACCCCCCCCCCCCCCCTCCAGTATACATGGAGATTAAGGTCTAAGACGTATATAAATAATCTCTATTTGAATCCCCACAAATTGCAATTATCAATACTGGAGTCTAGTAGTCACTCGGACATGTCTATATATCCATCTGGCTCCAGTGGCCTCGTAATCATTCGTGCATTTTCTTACACAGTTTAATAGACATGGATGCTTCAGACGGGCATACTTCAACCGGCTGCCAAACTGATGATATCGTGTAATCAAATCAGAGTGTTGTATATATGCTAGATATTAAAATTTACGACATATTTTCTTTGGCTCCCTCACACGCACATTTAAGCTGACGAATCGGTAAGAGAATCATTCTGTGAACAAAAATGAATCTGTGTACAATAATTACTTATCACTGAGGGATGCGCCTTTCCCGGTCCCGGAGTGCCAGCTCTTAACAGTCCCAGGCCTTCACGCCGTAGACGCCTCTGATGCTCAAAGCGTGTCCTTGACTGTGAAGCCCATTAAGTTATTACGGAGAATCCTCAGTGTATGGATCCTCGCGACTGAGGCAGACGACAAAACGTTAATGTAGTGTATATGTGATGGACTTTATCCTGTTTATATTCATAGGTGTGCAGTATGCATCTAGTCCAATTACTGCACACCTATAGCTGCTGCTTCATGAAACTAGGCTCATCCTCAGAGAAATGATTCTTTTTTCCACTGCTTTCTCTGCAACAGGAAAATTGTGTCCCTGTCTCATATTGGTTAACCTTAGAGTTTTAAGAGTTTAACTACTGACATCATGTGTTTTACTATTATATATTTCTTTAAATCATAACATTTGAATAATTCTTTCTTGACGACCACCCACCATCTGACTAGGTAAATAAAAAATGGGGCGACTCAAACAATGAACTGGTCACGATATGCAGACCAATTAGTCGTGGCTGTTTCGTGCGGGCATGCGATTAGATATTCTTTTAAGTTCACCTCATCAAGAAAAATCCTTTAAATGAGCCTCACATGCCGGAAAAGGGCAGGCAGAAGATCCACAGAAAGGGACCAAGAATAAAGAGAATATCAACCCGTTATCTGCCTGTTTTTGTCTTCTATTCAATGGTCTACATCGTTGTTCATGATGCCCACTTGTTAACTTGAGCCCGGATTCCATTGGCTGGCTAAATTTGTCTGTAACCACTGACCAATCTTACAGCACTTTTGGGAAAATATAGGTCGGTGAGAACTATCCGATTAGACATATGCTGACCGATTTTTGTACCCACAAATGCGTAATTTGTCTGATAGAAAACGGCAATTTAAAGTCAAATCACTGCGACGTTCTTATCAATGAATCGGTCGGTAGGCGAGAAGTCGGTGAGTGGAAACCGATTATCAGAGTAACTGGGAAACTGTGAACCTTTCAGGGCCCAGCACCGACCGATTTCTTCTAGGAAAAGGAACGGGAACTGTCTGGTTTTGGTCGACGAATCAAATTGCTGCTCATTTGTGATGTATCTCGTATGAAGTATACCTGGTGCACTCTAAGTTTTTTTCCTAATTGTCATGCAATTAAGACTGAGCCTCATCATAAGGCAAGGCTTTTGGGAATTGATTAACACCTTCCTGGGTGGTTTGAGAGCCAGGAGAATAGTACAGAGTTCATCAGCGTCATTTGAAATGATCATACAATTTGCACTACACCATGTCGACATGGTGGTGTATAGAGGTGTCACTGCCTGACAAGTGGGACAGAGGCCTCAGGTGCATCTTCAGCACACAATCATTGAGCTAATGAGGGTGGTAGAGTTACGAAACAGTGTCCTAGTGGGAGATGAATCCCTGGTTCCAAAGGACACGCGGCATGTTGAATAATCTAGGGGCAATTATAAAAATGATCATTAGAAGGTACAAGGCCAAGTATGGTTTAATAAATGTTGTCAGTACACAATTAGTCGGTGTGTGGTTCCTGACTACAGATAGGTGACAAATAAGGCATTTACCAGGGTAAAAATGTCTTTAAAAGATATATTGGTCAATAGAAAGCGGCTTATATTTGCATCTTGCCTTGAACACTGTTCAATGCTTTCATTATAAATACCTATGGCCGAACGTCTATGAAATACTACCTGCTGCTAAAGGAGTACGTAGTGACTGAGCCTAAATGGCTGCCATTCTCTGTCTTTTATCAAATATCTTATGGGACAAATAATCATCGAACGGCAATCCCTGTTGGCTCAGTAACCACGTTTTCTCTTAATATATAATCTGTATTATTCAGGCGTGTATATATCCCAGATAAAACCTGCCAGACGAAGCGTTGTTCTGATGAAGTTCTATCAGTGCTGATTTATCGGCTATTTTAGTTCAGGTTTTTTCCGCTCCTGTCAGAGAGTGGCGCTGCCTGTAACCTGGACCAATCAGCAGCACTTTAATTACAGCTCCAGGGGATATGGGTCTTGTCTCATCATCCAATACCACTCACCGCTTTTTGGTGATGGGAGAAGTAAGGCTCAGATATCCCAAGGTGTAGCCATACGTGGTTTATTGCTGGGCACTACTGCAGGGAATATTGAGATGGCTTTTATTTACTTTGATGATCCAGTTAGAAATACAACTAATTCGATGCTATTCAAATGGTTCGGCTTTAACCTTTATCACATTTCATTAATAAAGTTACATAATCCCTGCATTTTACTTAATGCCCAATAATTATGTCTAGAACCGAGGTACGCAAGTAATGAATAGATAAAAAAAACACAGAAACAATTGAATACTTAATTAATGATATCTGAAAGAATAAATGAATGGTTGGCTCGTTCACCTTGAAATGTGTTCACCTCGAGCATGGGAGATGGTGGTTCAAAGCCCAGTCAGGTCATACCAAAGACTTCCACAAAAACTGTGCCCACTGCTCATTCGGCTTAACAACCGCCATTAGAATGAAGAGGAGGGGGCTAAGGCCCGAGTGGAAGAACGGCTGTATCGCTGAACTCTGTTATTGTACACAAATTATTCCCTAAAAAAATATTTTTTTGAAATAAAAAAAACCCCTGAAATATACATCGAAAAGGGAAATGGAAATTTTAATAAGAAATCACGAATCAGATCCTACAGAGGGTTGAGAGAAGTCGTTGTCGTAAACCACACGCCATGAAGTGATCTCTGGGGCCGTTTAAGCCGTGAAGCCCGGGTCCGTCTCTGATGTAGGCGAGTCATTCAGCGCGCGCTCCGCTCCTCTCCGCCCCGCGCCGCGCTCATCACACCTCGTGGTGGGACAGAGCCGCGGAGAAGGAGCCCTGACAAGGCCGTAATGGTCTCCATTTGCCGTGCTCGGTCTCATGTGTCTCAGTTAGCAGGCATCTCTGACGTGACACCCATCTGGCCCTAGTCCAGCTGCAGGCCCGAGCAGCTCCGAGCAGCTCCGAGCAGCTCCGAGCAGCTCCGAGCAGCTCCGAGCAGCTCCGAGCAGTTACGAGCAGATGTCAGCGGCGCCGAGCAGTTCCGAGTAGATCCGCGTAGCTTCAAGGATAATAACAATAATTGAAAGCAATGATGTATTTATAAAAATGAATGGGACAGGGCAAATTATTTTGTTGGACAGAGATTGTTATAGGCACGGATTGTACTGTATACTTTGTGATTCTGTTATATCATTACCGTACAGAACGGGACTATACATGTACCATGCACCTTGTCATTGGGGTAGTGTGGTATGATTATTGTTATATCATTACCGTGCAGTAAGGGAATATACTCTTCATCTTGTCGTTGCGGTAGTGTGGTATTATAGTTGTATATGATTATTAACGTACAGTAAGGGAATATACTCTTCCCGTTGTAATTGGGCAGTGTGGTACAGGGAACATTGCCTACTCCTGGCTTCATTATAACACATATACCATGTATGTTTATGTAACTATTGCCGCTACTCTCAATATGCCTGCTTTAGTATATCAACACACAGTGACGTGCAGCTTATCATGTGGGAGCTGCTCTGTGTGGTGTGAGGTCACGATAAGAGCCACTCACTCACACGCAGCACGGGCCTCACAACCTGTCCGCACTCCGCAATCAATCCACATACAGGCATCGTCCCTCAAACATCAACAATATCATACATACCTCGCATTGATGTACGGAGAAAAAAAGGCATATTTCTTGACCTATCCATTCATACCATTCTGAACAAAAATATTTTTTCTTTTTAATACAAAAGTTACAAATGATAACAGCTGGGGTAAGATGGAAGACTGCTGAGGGTTTCCTTGCGAATCGAGCACTAATAACCATATACAAAAACAAAACATAAAAGGAATTTTCCAATATCGATCATTTTAAGTGAGAGAATATTTTTACGCTACATATTTAACTTGTTCCTTGGTCACTACTTATGAACACATATTAATCAGTCTGAAAATACAAGGTTTGAAGTAGATTTTCTTCATAAAGATGCGTCTTTTTGAGTATTTGTGTCCTTTATGACGGCCTTGCCGGGTTCTGGAGTCGGTGTGGTACTTTTTGCAGTCACCGGTGGCGCCTTTGTGTCGGGACTCGGCTCTGTATTATTATGCCTCCTTGTTACACTGAATGGACCCAGCTGTGCACTTCTCTTACTCTTTGTTGCCTTCACAGGTCTCCCCAAAAGACACATTGCACAAATAACGCCAGGGCTATTAACGTTAGATTCCAAACATAAATCACGGAGCCATTCTGAGGTGATTCTTATAAGGAAATAATGGAAACCTCGCTAGCTTTATTCGGAAATTTTGCAAATTGCAATTCTTCCTTGTGGAAGCCTGTTTCAGAGACTCACCGAGTCCTCCTGGCGGTGGTGTCCTCCCGGGGACGTTACCCGGTAGACGGCGTGTAACCTCGACAGGCAGGAGGGAAAACGTTATATATACATCGACCTCCCGTTTCCTGATGCATGCGCACATCAGGGCCAGGTAAAAGTCTAATTCCTGGATCAGTTATTGCCGCCGCAGTAAACGTTCGGAGACTGTAATTGGAGATATGAGTTGAACCTGATATCTGTTTGGAGAGTCATAATGCACCGCGGTCGTGTGCATTGTTAATTGACGACGAGGACTGGATTTCTGGAATCTGTTTATGAATAATTTGTCAATGATGCTGAATTTAACCTGGTCGCCCTGTTTTCTCCAGTGATGCACCTCTCCTTTTCACTGCAGATACTATTCGGCTTTGTTCTCACACTTATGTGGCGTTTCCACTCTGACGATCTTCTACTTCTATTTACTGTAAAATATTATTGATCTCGGGCACATACATAGTAAAGCCAGGACCGTGTAATGTATGCTACAGTAATGATAAAACGCAATTTATGTTATTGAAATCCGGATTAACCGTAACCTGAATTTCGTTTTGCCATCAGTATACCTGATGCTGTCCAGTCAGATCAATATAAACCTATGGCTATTCATCTCAGCCCTGGTATCACCGTAGAATTAACATTGTTGAAAACACTGCACAGGGCGGACAGTGGGCGGCTAGGATTTGAGAATATTTTAGTTTCCATCCATAAAGTCACTCTCTCATCATCGATGGCGGCTGCGCGTCCATTGAACTGTTTTCTGTCTGACTACAGCGTATTATGAGCGATCTATAGTCAAAGATAAAACCAGGGGTGAGATAAAATCTGGTATAAATATGCCACAAACTTTAGCTGCGTAGTAATTTCCCGTGCTAGTTGACATTTCAGGATACACCGATGATTTATTTCCCACCTAATACTGAGTCTCCACACTAAACATATAGAGCCGATGATTTATTTTCCACCTAATACTGAGTCTCCACACTAAACATATAGAGCCTACAGATCGCTACGGAGTAGAATACGGAAAGCCATTTTCTCATATAATAAGGGGGAAAAGGTTCCCTGCATGCAAAATAGAGCTGAAAATATCGGCGGCTATTTTGTTTTTCATAAAACTTGTATTCTAGTTATTCACAAACCAACAACACCGTAAATAATATATGCAATTTTACAAATTTGTTACTTATTCACATGAATGATTTTGACATGACACTTTGGCCTACGTTGGCCTTCATCAGGTGTGGTTTATCCACATCTGACTCTATTGAGGTTGTTATTGTGAGCAAATTACTTTGGTGGCAAGGTGAATAATATATATAAAAAGAATTTCAATATACATGTATAGATTCTATAACTTATGTCAACTTCCTTAGTAATTTTACTTAATGTTCGTGTATTACTTCAGGACGCCCTGACGGGTGAGTTCTCTTTGTACGGCCCATCCGAGGGGCTGATTAATTTTCCTTAGGGTGTTTTGTTTTCCCTTTGAAAACTTGTATATGGAATTCTGAATGATAGATAGAACATCACACAACCTGTGGAGGTATCTCACATGCATACTCGTGAAGAGAACACAAAAATACTAAGGTTTATAAGGAACCCCAGTATGAATAAAATCAATGCTGGTTGATATAGTGTCTCTATAATGTCTAAGAGAGGTTTGCATGCTTCCCCCTCAACCTATCGTGATAATTTAAGATAATAAACCTCATTTTGACCATTCTGTTTCTTAGATATTATGTTATGGTAGGAATGTGGATAAGTCTTTGTCTCTTTGAGTGACGACAGGAAACGTTTAGTCTCAATAGTTTCCTCTTTTAAAAACAGAAACTCAGTCTGTATATCAAATCAAGATACTCGGAAAACTACTACAAGAAAGAATTGTTTTGCATTAATGTTGTTCTCTGTCCTACTACATTCTATTGTTCTGGTGATTACAAACTATTGCTATTATCATAAATGTCTGATTTTCAATGTAATTCCATTTTACATTTCTCTGTTGGATTTTCAGGCACTGCTGACAAGACAACGTCCCTGGCTGGTGAGTGTTACTCTACTTTTATGTTAGATTTTATGATTATTCTAGGATTGATTATTATCTAGATATCTAATCCCTGTAGCCAAACTAATCTACCAAGAAACTGTTTACCAAATTTTGTCAGTGTTACCCAAAAAGGTTTTTGATTCCAAATTCCAGTTCCCATTGCATACCTATTGTCCAAAACGTTGAGACCCTTTGATGCTGAATTTTGAGTGCATCTTTCGATGTTTCTGAACTCTTTCCTGTTGACCATGGTGCCCCTGTACGATGTTCGGTGACCCTTCCCTCACCTCAGTTCCATAGTTAAAGTGACTGATTAGGTTAATTAGGACACTTTGAATCATCTCTCAGCTACACTGCTAAGCCTATAGAGAGGTTAACTGTCGGCCTGCTGTCCACACTGTCCCTTGTAGACTGTTAAGGTGAGGAAACCAGTATGCTTGTGTCTCAGAGGAGGGTCCATTCGACCAATGACTTCTGTTGATTTCAGATAGAACTACCTCATTGATCCATTGGTGCCTGATTTCTCTAACTATCTGGATGTCTGGGTGCCAGGTGGATTCCAGGAATGGCCCTCTGACTGGATAAGATCGAAAAACATTTATTGTTTATGTTTAAATTCCACGCCCATTCATCAAAGATGGACAGGTTATTTGTTCCTAGCTCGTCTAGATGCCCTATGAATTGATTTGTGGTTAAATATGATACCTTTATGCACATTGCAGTACTTCATATATGGAAGTAGTCAACGTCTTTGAAATGGAGGCTGCCATTAATGACTATTATAAGCATAACTTTTTCCGTGTCCCTTGTTTTGTTTAATTCTATTTTTTGTTATTATGTAATATCTCATAAAGTATGTACAAAGAAGCAACATCTTACCTCATTCTTGTTCTACTTCTAGTTTACGTCAGTTTGTAATGTACAAAGTGACGAATACAAAATTAGAAGCGAAAAGCGTTGAGAGTACAATTGTCACATGGGTAACGATGGCCGATCAAAGTCCTGTACTATCGAATCGCATCCAATAAAAAAAAGAAATTATGAAAACCATTTCCAGTACTTTCGGGAGGTGGCACGACAAGAAGTCCTCCCACCTGTCTAGATGTAAAAAGGATACGGTGCGCCGCGCCGGTGAGTCTCGCCCCCGCCGCGTGAATACACACGGCGTATTGTCCGTTAACTCACTCCTCGTCCGTGTCGGATTCACTCGCCAGCTACCACTCATCACACTGATTGTGTACGTTACTAACTCGTTCCACCAGTCCACCAGACGTCATGATATTACAGACCTGTTAGGGTTACATTATGACCACGTGTCGTTTTTGCTACTGTTATTGTGCTCACGGAGCACCAAGGCACGTTCACTGCGCTGTTAAAGTGTCGAGAACCTGGTGGAGTGTCTTCTAGGACTGCCGTAATAGTCACAACTATAGGACACAGAGTGATTGCTAGTTCTCCTGCATCAGCCAGGAAATTGTGATAGTGCCACTCTAGACAGGGACAACTACTGTTATCAGTTGTAATAATCAATTGATAATCGTTACATAAGGCTAAAACCCATCCCTGTTTAACCCTAACATGATTTGAAAAGACATCCATTAGTATCTGTCCCCGCGGACGAGCGCTTTGTTTGGCTCCAGGGGCAAGATGGCCGCGTCCATAACGCAATAAATGTCTGCCCTGTAGTGAGTCGTACACCAGTGCGGATGTTCACAACATGGTTGCCATGCTGGAAAGCCTGACTTTGAGGTTCCCGCCAATGTAATCATTGTTTGTTTGTCGATCAGATTTCGGACTGTTTGACGCTCTGTCTGTATCGAACCGGACTGCAAATCTACATGAGCAGCACTCACAACCTGATGAAGCCCATGTGGCTATAGAACGAACAATGAACAAGTCAATGAAATAAACGTGCAAGTAAAAGAATAGCTCTTTTCGTAATGATGCATATTTTGTCCACTTTTGAAGAAAAGAATGCGCAAAATCGAACGCACGAGGGAACTCAGACAGGCAGGAGGAACAACAAGGGAACAGGGAGGCGTCGTAACATGGGACCTGTTTCACTAGTTTCGTGACATGTCTGTGACACCATACAGACGTCGGGGTTGTCTAGTTTCGTGACAACCCGAGTAGCTGCCCTTGAGAAAAGACAAACCCCAAACATAAGAATTAGACAAATCTACACATCATGGACCTGGGACCTGTTTCACTAGTTTCGTGACATGTCTAGATGGCGTCTGTGACACCAAACGGACAGATCACAAGATTGCATTAGATGACAAATGGAGTTTCACTCACTTCTCGTAGGAATTAAGCAATGACACTTTGACACGAGTAGGGGATACATATAATCTATAATCGCCCCAAATATGAAGAAGATTGGCCACTTCGATCTCTGATATTTGCTAGTCTTTTCCGCTTTTGCTTGCACTATTGGTTCCGCTGTTGATGTCTGTCTAGGCCTAATGTCACGAGACTACTGAAACAGGTCCCTGTTTCACTAGTTTCGTGACAAAAGTGTTAGACAGACATGAAAAGCGGCATCAACAGTGCAAGCAAGAACGGACAAAACGAAGTCTAATTTCCAGTTCTTATGAAACCGGACACACCATCTAGACGCCATCTAGACATGTCACGAAACGAGTGAAACAGATCCCTGATCAGAGAGCAGCAACACAAACGCAGCCTGACTCTCCTCAGTGGCCGTGAGTGACAGGGAGTAAAGAGCCTCCTCGACTACCTGTTCTATGTTATCTTCTTGTAATTGCGTGCGGACGGGGGTGCGGAGTGGCGGCAGCTCGGGCGGGTTGGTGTAAGGACTGATAGCTGATGACAGCTTGTGCTATATATACAAGACTAAAATGATAACCACAGAAGAATGGTGATTTCAAAGGCAAATCTATAAAGAAAAAGTGATTTCTTTTAGGGCGTCATAAAATTTGTTGATAATCTGTCTAGAATTTCTCATTCTGTCTTAGGTAGTCTAGGGATTGTTCAATGTTTGTCATACTAATCGGTGACTGTCAGGCTGCCAGACTGCTCCTTCACCAGTCTTGTGTTGGTATTCCCCAATAACCGAACTGCAGAACGGTGGAGGAAAAACGGAAAATGGAAAAAAAACACTTTTACTTTGAAAATGGAGGGTACTAAAAACCCGGCCCAGGCTCCCTCCTCCCTGACCTTGGTAAACGTTGCCTGTTTAACGTTCCGTGCGTCGTCATGCGTCGGACGTCCGCGTTTACTGAATCCAATCTCCGAGAAGGTCAACACGCGGCGCCCTGAGGCCGGTCGTATTCCCTGAGTACCACGACTCACAATATCAGCCTGCTCGTGTGACGTCAGGACTCCGGACAGTCATTTTCCTACTTCACTGCACGAATCCCCAGATGTGAAGGGCTTTCGAGAGGAGTGGAACAAATTGGATTATGAATATTTCTTTAGTCAAGGGAGTAATTATTTTTTTAAGTTTTGACAAAATTATTTTTCATTTAGCTGGAACTAACATGTAGATCTTCACATTATTTTGGTAGACGAGGCTTAGCTGAGATAGACCTTACCCTCAGCGCGATGCGACCAGAATTCTCAATGTGCCAATGTACAGGAACGATGTATATTTTGGGAGTTACAGCTCTCAGAAGGTGTAGCAGATCTTCTTATTACATTTCTTGGATTCTTTTAAAAAGTCAGAGCACTACAGCCGTCTGCGGCTAAACAGGATCTCATCCGGCAATCCAGATACCAGGCTCATTTGTGACGCCCATCACGACATCGGTCTTTTGTACGTGACTCTGTATAAAACGTTGTATACATGGCTGATGGGGAATGTGACGGGATGAGTGATAGAGTCAGTCTGCAGAGCATGCTGCACACTCCTGAGGGTGTAGCGGATCCCCTCCAGGACCTGACATGATGTGACTGCTCTAAGTCGTCGTCCTGTCCGGGTCCTGGAGGTGTGGGGCTTCTCGAGTCTCCTCCACTGTTGTGGTCGTCCAGAGTCCTACTCCGCACTGTGATGTCCTTAGTGGTGCACAGTGAACTGCAGCCACGGGGTCCAGCGTGGTGCACAGTGAACTCCAGGCACGGAGTCAGGCGTGGTGCACAGTGAACTCCAGGCACGGAGTCAGGCGTGGTGCACAGTGAACTCCAGGCACGGAGTCAGGCGTGGTGCACAGTGAACTCCAGGATGCTTCAAGCCGAGTCTTAGACAATACTGCCTGGCACGTGGTTTGTGGCTTTTCCTTCAACTAATGAATGAAGAATGTAATACTCTGACAGTATTAGCTTCTTTTGTTTGTTTGTCAACCTTTATAGATTCTTTATAGAACTTCCTCAGGGTCCTGCATTTTTTGACGGTTATAAACCACACGGTTGTTGATCAAATTTATGAGAGGAATTTCGGAAGTAGATCACACTACTACACATTTGAAGAGTGGAGAGTTCTTTTTGCTCCCACACCACATAGAAACGGTATGGAATGCACTGGCCTTTGATATAACCGTAAGTCTACAACTGCTGGGGATGAAGGAGAAGGTGGCTGCAGTAAGACTCGAGTCCACAACCTTGTAATTACGAGTCCAGTACTTTAACCATTTAGCTACCTGCAGACCCCCTTACATTCCTGAACGTATGTTTGTGAAGTCTGTGGACCACCAGATGAAGGGACATATTGCTCTCAGCTTATTTCATGTGTTCGCCTCCCAGGAGGATGGTGAGGACGATTAAATGCCATCACTAACAACCAGTGAGCTTCAGTAAACTGACCGCTAGGGGTGGCTTTTAGAGGCATGTCATCAAAAAGACATGAGAAAGATCTCTAGAGCTATTTTGTAGGTACCAGGATATATAATTCATTAATCACACGATACATATTGTCAGGTCCCCCTACCTATGTGTTAATGTTACATTTTGTTCTCTCTTGGGTCTCCTTAGCACTTACCGGCTAACGGCATCACAAGGGACCAGACCTGTTTCTGGAACAACGAAATGACGTATTTTCGTGTGCAATCTGTCATACTAAAACTCCAAAGTCTGAATACTACCACGCCATGGAAATATCGAATCTCTTAATTTCACTTTCTTTAATATCGCTTCATTAAAATAGTATAAACTCAAAATGGACTTCTTTCATTATAAATCACATTGAAGCAAAAACGTCGGGCATGTGATAGCCAGTGACAAGGTACACAAAAAGTGATGACGTCAGAGAGGAGCCAAATCGGGCGCCTTTTGAAATCTATTTCCCATGTGCACGATTATTAAAGAAACTAAAGTTGTAGATAAGAAAGGTAGTTTAATAACCCCATCTCTTAAAATATTTAAACACTGGACATCACTGAAAACTCTAGATTCTTCAGTATAAAAGCATCACCGAAATCCTACGAGTATTAGAAGTACAGTGTTCACAAATAGGAAAAGAAATACAAATGACCTTACAATTAGGATCTAATACACGAAGGTATTAGATCATGTGTAAGCGTGGTTTTAGCCTAATCTGTTAAATCAGAGCCTTGTATGATATTTATGGGAGGCCACACGATTGTAATGCTGGCGCCCTGAGGTTCTAACTGCATACCGGGATTACGTACTTTTAGTTTGACTGGAGGCCGGAGCAGGCGACCGGAGGATGCGACCACGTCCGCCGGACTCCAGCGGTCTGCTAATCATTGATGGTCAATTCACACGGACGACGAAAGCTTTGACCGAATGGACAACACATCCCTGAAGTTTCGTTTTGCTGTATCGGCATCTAATCTAGTTTCAATCTGTTTTGACCGCCAGCTCCTTGTTTCACATCTAATTTCCCAAATGGTCCTTCAGTAAAACATGTAAAGGTCGTTGTTTTCCTGAGACACGGATCGTCTTTCAGGCTCTCCACGTCAAAGGCGAGTTAGCGCCGCGATCAGCAATATGTCAACCTCGTAAAATCAGCATCCTGTGTTTCTGCTTTTAGTTTAGACGCAGTAATTGGTCCGGGTCCGGATCGCACGAAGCCATCAATACTTGATACGCAAATCTACTCTAAAAATATCCACCTCAGATATTTGACAGATTCTATCGTAAAACTGGATGAGGTTTAATCTTGTCCACCGTATTCCACGACTGGAGTTTGGCAAAGTGACTTCATGAGGCAAAGCCGAGTGAAGTCCGGAGCCAAAACTCCAGGAGTGGCATGCGGTGGCCAAGATTAAAACAAATCAGGTTTTGATTTTATCCTACCTCGTCTCCTCGATTTTGGAATATTACGTGATAACAATGCTGTATGCCACTAGTGGCATATAAAACTCCGTATGTCAGTCAGCGTGGCATACGGAAACCCAATGTTAAACTTATGGGATTTTATATTAGGGGTAGGATAATATGCGTTTCAAAATAAGCGGCAAGTAGTGTTTAGGACATAGATCTTAGATTCCGCCTGTTCCAAACTTTCTGTTATTTTTACAAACGAAATGTCTAATAACCAAATCCATATCACTGGATTTACCTGGCTGGTATATCTTACACTTAATACATTTACCTTTCACTTAGGGTGAGTTCTTCAGGTACATTCCAATACAAACAACTTGTTTGGGGTCGACTTACACTTGAATACAACTGAGAACAAGTGACGATGATGAGGTGCGATGAATCATCTCACGTACAAATACGACACACTGAATCTGATTCATTTTCAGTCTCACACATTTACCAACGTTTAGACTTGATACGTGCACACAGTCAACACGTTATCACTGCTTTAAATCATTTAGTTCATTTCTTTGAGTTGGACTTTCAGCTCATATTTCCACCTAAACTTGCTTTCTTTCGTACACTTGAATATTTATTTTTACATCAACATAGAACACGACGCAGTGATGGCTAATAAACCACACAGCCTCTGTTACATTTCAGAAATCGATATTCAAGAAAGCGCCATTATGACATTCCTCAAAATGTAGTTCCTCGAATAAACATACCTCAGAGTGCAATCTTCAAAACACTTGCCATTTCCACCAAACATCACATTTTTATGGTTCATGTAGAGTCATGCAAGGCCATGATTTAGAAAGAATCTTAATACGAGATTATATATTAAAGTTGCTTGTAAGTGAACACGTAATCGAGGCCTCAGACTAAAGTATGGTTTGTCTCTCCCAAACCGGGCGACTTCTCCTGTAATTAGGGTTCGGTTAGACTGACCTCAGTCCATGTATCCTGCCCCTTCACCCCTCCTGAGCGACACAGGGACTGGAAGATTGATACGCTCTCAATTTGATCTCAATTGAGACATAGTCAGGAGTAGGCGAAATATATTGCTATGACAACAGGCAGCCAGGGAACTGGCGGGGAGGAGGGGGAGGGGTAGAGGGAGGTATAGGGTTACAGGGAGTGGCTTGGGGTCATAAACAGGAGATTCTGGTCAGAGTGGACAAGTCTTTTATTCATGGGCCAGTCAGAGAAGGATACTATAATGAATTGTATTCCGATTTTCTTTAATCATTTAATGAATTGTCATAATCAAAGACTTGAGCAAGTCTAGGGTTCGGTTTGCGCTCCCCAGTAACTGTCTTACATCTTAAAGCAGTCCTCAGGAAGGAACGGCCCCACACCAAAGCCAACTAAAACTACCTCCCTTTATTACCCTCCCAGGGGTCGGACGAACATTTTACAGGCCCTCCAATTAGGGCAGGATTGGAAGTTCATCGAGGTCGATTCCATTACTTTTAATGACGGAGTTTCCCTGCGTTTTCCTCGTATTGTAATGAGATTTCCCCCGATCCGCCGGTGGATGAAATGCTGTGAGGGGTGAGTAACAGAGACCTATCACCTTCCGTCTGGAGAGGTCTCTCCAGGAACGGAATCCAGGAATCTTTTACGAAAAGACAATTCTGTCCGATGGAATTACAATTCGTCGTATTTATTGTGATGGGTAATATTACTTTTATTGCCTGATGATACCAAATTACGATGTCATAGTGTACCTGATATATACCATAAGAGTTATATAGCAAGCTGTTTCGAGCCAATCATTAGTAAAAAAAACCCTATTTTTTTAAAAAGAAAACAGGAGGCTTTACGTCATGATAGACTAATGATGAAAGTGTAACAGAGCTTTGGATATCCGGTATCGACAAATCGTGACGGCTGCGAATGTGTCTATTTGGTAGATATGGCAAAATGCTAGTAAACACAAAGAAGTGAAGCCGCAAACCCACGTGCTCCCATGCACACCGACGCGCTTTCGCCACCCTCGACGATGTACTATGGCGTCGGGGTGCATCGGGAGGTCTGAATTTCTGCGTCGATGGGCTCGAGGCCTAAAGCTCTGTAAAGATAGACACCAGTAATTGCCATGCTAGTGGAGCCAAAAGACCCAGTCAGGAGCTGATCTAGACTCAAATCAAAATGAAATAACAAAAATGGATGTAATCCTGTAATTTGGAGGCGCGACCATTACAATTATGTGGCCTGAAGTATCTATAGTTTTCTGACTTATACAGGGCTTATACAGTCGCTTTTTTGTACACTTCATCCAGTACTTCTTTTTTTGATCGTTAAATGGCTATCTATATTGTCAAGGGATCATTTCAATTTAGGCCATTTAGAATTCCTTACGTAGTTTGTTTTCCCGTCTAACGTCCCTTTAATTGGCACCAATATATTAGAGAAAGGTACATAGTCATGTCTTTATCCCGAAGAGTAGATTTGAAATTAGACTACGTCTGAATAACATTGTAAACATTGCGGTGTGGGGCCGTCCATTAAGTACGCAGTGAGGAGGGTGGGGGATACATTCAGATTACAAATTCTGCGTGCATCCCTTTTGTTGCGTGCGAGATAGAGAGGGGTTTGGGTCAAACTGTGTGAGACATTGTCGGTACGAGCTTCATGGACGGTTCCCGCTATTTTATAAGTTTAAGGGATGTCTGAACCTCGCTGCATGATTGTAATTATGAACATACACCGGGCTGCCTAAAGTGATGCTTAATGACTAGATCACTATCTAAAATAGTAGATGGCATTTGACAGAGTGTATGAGGTGAGATCCGTGTGTAGAGGTGGACTGGTGACGGCAGACGGTGTAGATCACGTGTTAACCGGAGGGCGGGATAGCTGGCTTCTTTCTCAGGTACGGATGTTCGGCTGTAGATTGACAACCAGCCCCTGACTGCGCTGAACTACGACGTAGGGGTTGGTCGGGTTAATATCCTCGCTCATGCTCGGATATTACTGCGCATTAGGTTCGCTGAGGACGCGCCAACTCGTACCCGAAACAGGTTAATATTGCGTGTTTCTTTGTCACTAAGAATATCCCAGAGGAGGATTTCAGCACATTCACTGACACAACACGCATACAGCATCTACATACAGCATGCCGCCCACCTCATGTGTCATGTATCGAGATGCTATTCGTTGTTTAAGTACATTTCTGTCAGCGGGGGATTCATCCTGCTATATACCGCCCCCTCCCTTGTGGATAACAGAGTTAACGTCACAGTGAGAGGAGCGGAAAGAGACATGTAACAGTGTGTGTTCACTAACACCATCACGGTAACAGAGTTAATACAGCCACTGAACCTCCTCCTCCGTCACCAGTCCGTCTGTGAAAGCTGAGGGTACTAGAGTAATGATGAGCAAATGTCCTCTGTAGAGTACAACTTTTAATAAAGTACGATAGAAACACCGATGAGAGTGTTGAGGGTTGACTGATATTCCGTCGGTTTAATCGCGTTGTGATTTTACGAGGTGAAGATGATTGAACTTACTCTGCAATCAAACTCATCGCTCATTGGCGAAACCTAACCTCTAGAACCACGTTCCAATTGCCAAGTGTTTATCTTTTGACCTAATTCAAAGAGCATAGGGTACTTGTTTCCTATGTTAAGTTTATGGAGGAACATACCAGAGGTAGGAAGGATGAAGGTCCCCTTGTTGAATAGTACCTCAGTGAAACGTATCGACCTTGCTGGGACGTCCTCACAAACCGCGTTTCCTTGATTCGATAATAATAACCAACGGAATACGCGTCCCAACAAAGTTAATACCTTACCTTTGTATTTATTGCCTATAGATAAGGATAATTAATAAACTATTTGATAAGGACTATGTCATAGTGGGAACATCGGTTCTATACAATAAACACCTACATATGTAACGATATTTTTGGTAGTTATTCTTTATTCTAGATTTCGAAAATCAATAAAAAATTTAGCAAAACATGAAGACATCAAACCGCTACCAGGAGTGTGCTGGGAGGCGGGGATGATACTATGGGCCAAACTAGGGTATGTTGGGATCTTCCATCCCGGTACAGTATGCTGGGATCGATGAAATACCAAAGTTGTAGCAGAGGTAGGATTTCCCGGCAAAAGTATATAATACAACGTGCAGTACAACGTGCTGTAGAGCGTGCACATACCGCGTTGGTCAGCCCGCGGAGTATCTACAGATCTTATTCCCAATTACAAACCTGGGAAGACGTTTAACCTCACAAAGTGCTCGTGTCAAAAGACCGGATTAGTGATTGCCGATAAAGCAGGGCATGCTGCAGCCTTTATGTCCTTTAACAGCATCACAACTTACATCAAGAAAGAATCCATTCCGATTTATCATGATGGAATATTTCCGCATTTCCGATTGCATTTAAGATCTGATGATGTAATTTGGATTAATTTGAAATGTTTTAGTTCAGATATTACCCTCTGCTGAGTTAGGAGCGCAATTATTCTTAATTACATGCCACAAGTTGTGTCGTAGATCATCTCAGAGTCAATAAAATCTGATTGTAATTAGTCGTGCCGGCGATCCTTCACCATTTTTAGAACTTTTATGGGCCGAATTTGTCCATTTGTCGCTTAGTTCATGTAGTTCTGCAGTAGATATACATGTAGACATAGGCTAGCATGCAGTAGTTATATAAGCATGCATGCATAGGACCACGTATACTCATTTCAGATACAAGCTGTCGTATGTTTAGAGTGGTTGACGCTTAGTAGTATTAGAGCGCATACACGGATATTGCGCAGAGTCAACTCCAAAGAGCATACAGCCGTTTTTATCTGAAACCAGTCTGTATTGTAATAATTATCCACGTTTTCCTGACAAGTAGCATACCGAGATGAGTGCAGTTAGGTACGCACTATTTTCCGTACGCACTATTTTTCCGTATGCGCAATTTACCAGAACCCGGAGCATACAGGGGTCTGTTTAACATCGGACGAGCGAGACTGTACCTGGACGATACGAGATACAAGGCGAGGGACGAGGTTCTGGGCGATTGTCGTCCAATGTGGTTTAAGAAGGCATGTCGTCCAGAGTGGGCTCTATCGCTCGTACAGATTCTCTTACGTTTGACCTATATGAGTCCATACGAGAGGTCGTCCCTGGAGGGGACCCTGACTGGCTGGGGACCAGTGAGTAGACGCATCCCGCACCAAATATCAACTTCCGGGACCATTTCGAAAGGCAGAACGGACTGCAAAACGGACTATCCCCATCCACCCATTCATCCTATCGCACCACCCGCCGTGAATGGGTTAAACGAACGTGTTACCACATTCGCGTTACGTTGCGTTACTCTCCATGTTTAACCCTTTAACGGCCGCACGCCTCACACAGGCGGGAAAGCAGAGGCAGCGCCACCATCGACGTTCGCCTATACTAGAGGCAGGAAGACGTTACATAGTGAACCTCTGATTGGCAGGCGTGTTTTGCTGTGATTTTCGCCATTTTCTCCACAATTTGATGATTTATTCAATTTATTTCTCCATATTTTTTAATAGTATTGAACCCCTTAAATACCTTAATGATGATGATAACCTGAAGGCATTTGGCGAATTCATCTTATATATTTTGAAATAAATGAGTTTGGAAAAAACCACAAAAAGATGCCTTAAGGCATCTTTCTGCTGCACAGTGGCCTTCCTTAAGGCATCCTCCTGCTGTGAAAGGGTTAATTTTGTTGGAAGGGCTACGACAAGCACGATGTGTCCTAGCCATGTCGGAGTGTTTCGGAAGCCGTTTCGGAAGGGTGTGTCCACTGCTAGGACAAAAACCCAAAACGTTCGATTCTGTGTCGTAAAGGGCGGCGTCCACGACAAGGCTACGACAATGGCTTTCCGACAAGGTCCACGACAGACCTATGATTGGAAAGTGTGTCGTAGCCTTGTCGTGGTTGCTGGACCCCAGTTCCCGACAAGAGTCTAAGACAAAGCCACGACAGGCTGCGACTGGAAGCTTGTCGGGGGCCTGTCGGGGGGCTACGACATGGCTACGACACGGGCGCTCTGTCATAGCCATGTCGGAGTGTGTTGCAGTGTGTCGGAAGCCGTGTCAGAACGGTGTGTCCACTGCTATGACAAAAACCCAAAACGTTCGGTTCTGTGTCGTAACGCTTGTCGGAAGGCTTGTCATAGTGTGTCGTAGTCTGTCGGGAGCTCAGTGGACACCCCCCTTTACGCTTGTCGGAGTGTGTCGGAGTGTGTCGTAACTAGTGGGTGTGGGGCTTTACCCAGTTACCACGTTACCGTTACCATGTTACTAACCGATTCTAACCTTGTTATCATATTACTGTTTCGTGTTGAGTGAGGACTGTTGAGTGAGAACTGTTGAGTGAGGACTGGTGAGTGAGGACTGGTGAGTGAGGACTGGTGAGTGAGGACTGGTGAGTGAGGACTGGTGATTGAGGACTGGTGAGTGAGGTCTGGTGAGTGAAAACTGTTGAATGAGGACTGGTGAGTGAGGACTGGTGACTGCTGACTGGTGAGTGAGGACTGGTGAATGAGGGCTGGTGAGTGAGGACTGGTGAGTGAGGACTGGTGAGTGTGGACTGGTGAGTGTGGACTGGTGAGTGAGGACTGGTGAGTGTGGACTGGTGAGTGAGGACTGGTGAGTGTGGACTGGTGACTGAGGACTGGTGAGTGCGGACTGGTGACTGAGGACTGGTGACTGCGGACTGGTGAGTGAGGACTGGTGAGTGCGGACTGATGAGTGATGGCTGGTGAGTGAGGACTGGTGAGTGTGGACTGGTGAGTCAGGACGTCGGAAGCCTGTCAGGACATGTTGGGGTGTCAGAGTGTGTCAGAGCGTATCACAGTCCTTTTGGAGGTCCACTATCACATGCTTCAGCCTCAGCTTCGACACCCCTTTGGGGTGTCGTCTGTTTGCGAGACTTTGAGACGATGTAGGAGAGTGTGGACGAGATTTCTCCATTGGACGAGCTTCTTGTTGAACGAGACTTTCTCACGGCAGCTCTCTCCTATCGTACGGGGCTCGTCCCTGGACGAACGAGACACTTGTTGAACGAGACTGGCTGGACGACCCCCGTACGAGCTTTCAAAGTCTCGTTCGTCCGATGTTAAACAGACCCCAGCATCTCTGTATGCTCCGGGTATGGTGATACACACTCCCTATGGGTTTTTTTATGGACACTTTGTATTAGGTGGATAATAAATACAGTAGGCATATAATTATACATCAATATGTATATGATTATGTATACAGTTAGCATAACAATACAAAGAGTAGGTATATATAAGTATACATGCAGGAGGTATATAAGAATACAAAATGATAGTTATGAGCATATAGACAGTAGGTTTATAGCTTTATTTAGACAGACCTAGGCGTGCTTTTAAGTCATAAACTTTACTCATTGATATGATAAAGCCTTTTTTGAAATGGCAATGCTCGACCCTGTGGACTGCCATGATAAGGTCTATGATTGGCTGAGAACGTGTCACGTGGTTACCTTTAATATGGAAATTTCAGCTTGGGTATGGAAACGTTTTCCTTGACATGAATACTAGAAATATAACATACTGAGTAGCGATGCGTACTTTTGGACTTTCCGGCTATAGACCTGTATAAATGATGGTATAGAGTTATACAAACACGGCTTTTGGCGGTGGTTGAATCCATGTGTTGTGATGACTCCATGCTACACGTATCTGGACGGATTGATGCTGTGTATCCTCACCATGAAAACACAACTAGGCTTGACTAAACCAGCTCCAACCACCCTCTGGCTTTCGTTACAGAGTATCCTGCTCTTGTCAACACTGTCTAAGAGTCCCCCAGATAAAAGAAAGTGATGAAATACCCACTTCTCTAACTCAGATTCTAAGAAATTAGGTACTCTACTCCAAAACTAATCAATCTCAAATTTTCCTCGTGTGTTTATTTTCTCTAGCTTTACGAAAGAACCATGCATTTATCCAGATAAAGTACGTGGGTCGAGGTGAAACGATGCTGCTGTGACTGAGGAGTCTGTATTAGAAACCATACACGAACAGTCTTATGATCCATCACACACCCATGAACAGGTAATACTGGAGAGAGGTAGCAGTTGGTGAACCATCAAGGATTGTCTATGAATCTATACGAGAGAAATATCATTCAAAGCGCCTCGAGGAGTTAGCTCCTAGTTTTGTCTGTGAGCTTGTTTTAGACCAGGCGGTGAAGGTCAAGCTCTGTGTAAGGCCGTGAATATTGTGATGGAAAAGCCACCTTCGGTTTAATGTCTTTTTCCAGTAAATTACATGTTTACTGGGGGCCAGAGTAGGCTTTCAGGTGTGTCTTTTTCCATCGAGCTCATGTGGCCCGTTCATTATTCGAGCATTTCATCATCCATGTATTTAGAATCTGTAAATTTACAGATTCAAACCTAATGGATGCTTCATATGTAAAAGATGGAATGTTTTACAATAGACACTGTTCTAGGCAGGCAGTAGCCGACACATTAACCTTCACGTACAAGAATGTAGTGTAACGAGATGATGTAATACTGTCTCCAGTTTACGTGCCCAGTCCCTCCAAGTTCGGCTGATTGTGAACTTTATGAGGAGAACCTTCTCGCCACTCTTTGCTCTGGACAATGTCTTGCTCCGTGCTTCACAACTCTCTCATCTCAACGTGATTTTATTATGACTACAACAATGTTTGTAGCGGAACTCACGGAATACGGTCAATGGTTACAGGCCTCCATGTCTGATGTAACAGTGGGCAGACTCCGTAAACGGTAATGGATAAGATATCTCCATAATAAACCTGATTCATCTCACGTTTTGGTGCTTTTGTCTCAGTTTGTAGTTGTGTAATGGGTAGATGTGTGATAGAATAGGGACGCTTTGCAAATTCCACTCTGGACCTCAATACTGGCATTTACAAGGGAAACCCATCTTTGAAGAATGGATATAGAATTCCGAAAGTGAACAATCAAGTGTTTGTATGTTGTCCAGTTGGTAGGCTATCATTGTAACCTACGTGTTACCAAGTCTAATAAGTTAATGAGGTAGTTCAGTCTGTAGGGATCGGTCACGGTCCGCTGGCCACCTCTCCAAGACGCCCCAAGACATACTGGTCAAAGCACCTTACCAATGCCACAGAGTTGACATGCAGATGTTGAGAGGTGACAGCGTGCAGCGCCCTCAAAGTCTAGGTGACGTCTCCCTGAGGCCCGATGTCCACGGAGCTCCGAATCGTCTACGATAGACCTAACGATGTGCCTATAAACCGATTATGATACGTGTCAATGTTCCTAGTATAAACGTCTGTCTAAGAGGTTCCCCATTATCTATGTTTTGTGACATTATGTTTTGTAGTGCATCGGGGATTTGTCTTAAACATTAAACACGATATTGGTTGAACAATTACAATTAGGACTAACCTCAAGCGATAGTGACCACGATCGGAGCGTCAGTCCGTTTATTTCAAGCGGTCCGCAGAATTCAGGACAGTCTCTGCAATTTCTATTATTTGCTTTTCTCTTATCTTAGTGGAAGACCTTTTTCATCATAAAGAATTGAACCCACCTAGCAACACACCTAAAAAAATGTTAATCTGTGACGATTCAAAATGAAAAAAAAAGAAGATATTTTCGTGGTCGTCTTGTAAGATATTTTCGTGGTCGTCTTGTAAGGTATTTTCGTGGTCGTCTTGTAAGATATTTTCGTGGTCGTCTTGTAAGATATTTTCGTGGTCGCCGTAAGGCCCTCCTCCATAAAGATCACTTTAGGTAATGGGAATGCAACAAAGACCACGATAAGGTCGATTGTTTATCGTTATTAGATTTAGAAACACCTGACTGGAGGTTTTCAATGTCTGTCGTGGTGGGTGGACGGCGCATCCTACTCTACTTTAATACAGTTTCTTAGCGCGTCCAACACTGAAGCAAGTTCATTTAAATCTGCATTGACAGGAGCTGATCAAAATAATCTATAAACCCAACATGAGGTACGACTGTCGACTACTTTTTTGAAGACAGTATATAACATTTTATATATCCAGTATTCATTTACTTGTACAATTTGAGATACACTTGTCATCCATGAATCCTATCACAGGCCTGGCTAGGATAGCAATTCATAAAACAAGATGAACCCAGCTCACAGTTCGATAGTAACCTAGGAGCTACATGTCACAGAAAATAAATACATGAAGTTTTTCTGCGCATCTCGCTTACCTACCTGACAACATGCAAAAAGACACATGTAACTGATGGGTTGACTTTGAAGTTGTAAAATCGTCAGCAATTTAAACCCACTTCATAGAAAACATCTCTGTATTTGATGTTCTGTGGGAACTCAACCTTTGATTATAAAAAAGGTGTCGAGAGTTTATCACGAGTACTTCTTCAACACAGATACGTCATTGTGGATGTATTTAACGAACTGGTTTCAAGAGGTTAACGGCTTGGTAAATGGGCAGAGAATGCTTACACTATATGTCCATGCGCCATGTACTTTGTCCCACACCATTACTTTGAACTGGGGACCTAATAACAGCTGACGCCCAAGTGGGCACGTGATATGATGGCGGAGAACACTTTATGAATTGCGCAGTGGGTTACTTAATAATGTCAGATTTATACGACTTAGCAGGTGCTGGATTTAATACTGTTACAAGGAGCATGTCAGGAATTTAGTCACGTACCCTAAGGGACACTTTTTATACCTGGGCTGTGCTCTTTCTTTATCTATCCTCATGATCGGTAACAAATTGCTGTTCCTCATGAAATGTCTGATACATTTACCAATTCAATATTAGAAAACAGTCTAATCTAACTTGATTGCAAGTATGCACTTCCACGATGAACAATAGAGTATCTCCGAATAACATTGTATTTAACAGGCCCCTACTTTCGTCATTGTGTCTATCAGAAAATGCTGTAAATAGGAGTACGAAGTCTCTAATAAGCTAGAGTAAGACAATGGAGCGGAAAGCACCAAACATGGACCTGAGACACCGCTATAGCTCCTCTTTGCTTCAAATCAGTTGCATATCTCTGAATTGTGGTTTCACGATTGTCTACTCATAAGCCCCATGCTTACACAAACCATATACGGTATACACCAAATGTCTGTAATTCTCAATCTGACATATGGACATAAATTCTCATAAAGTAACACTGTTGATCTGCCTTCGAATCTATGGCGACTTTACAATCAGATGAACAATGCTCATAGCTTTGTACAGGTCACTGTAGTATATCATTTTTTACCATATCCCCATGACGTACATACTCATGCTACTGTGCTACCATGCTGGTACAAGCTACAAAACTCAATGGGGATTTTTGGTTTACACGGGACTCAGCTAGACGCCTCGTTCGGACATGAATCTCCATCTCATTTTGTAGCTTGTACGGCATGGTCAGGTCATTCTATGTAGATACCTGTGCATGAATGTCTTACATTATCACTCACTACCCTCCGTACCACGTGATAGGTTGAGACATTGTGAGGGGGGCCGACATGTATCTTCGAAACTCGCTTTGTATTTCACACACTATAAAACACGGAGCGGATTTCAATCAGCGACCCGAACTACGTCTCAATATACTGCGAACCAGTCATTGTGCTACATGTATAATTTGATGATTTTATATCATGTTATGCATACTGAATCATATTATAAACATTACTGACCTGAACTCGGTCGCCCAGTGATCTCCGCAGTTTGATGGTGATTATGCCGCCAGGAGTGGGCGCCGTTTGAGAGAGCTTCTTCACGTGGCAGGCAATCATTCACACCTAATTGACGCTAATTATTTCTAGCACCTTTCAAATTGCTCATTTCCAGCTGATAATAAGTGTTCAAAAATCATCCTTCGTAATAAATGTCAGAGGTGAAAATAGAGGAAAGCAATTGTAAATATGTCATGATTCAATAGAGGGTATTTAGCAGGAAACTCACAGGGTGAGAATAACTTGGTCCGTACTCCACCGAGTAATTCACAAAGCGAAGCTGAGTGAATTACGTAGCAGTGGAATGAGGACCAAGTTATTCTCATCGAGTGGGTGTCTGATTTTTTCTCACCCCGCACAACATCATTTATTGATGAAATAACTCATCACATTAGCCATTGAGTATTGGGTACACTACCTTCACGGCCGTGGAGTACGAGTTCCTAACGTTGAGCCTCTGGAGAAAAATACCGGGGTGAGATAAAGTGGGAAAACCGATTGAACGTTTCATGTGTAAGTTGTTATTAAATCACAGACGGACAAATACGTGCCCAGATATGAGGTTTTGTAGGAGGGTTTTTTCCCGACTCTCTGAGTGTGTGACAATTCAAATATTACACACCTGGTTTATTTTCCCTTTACTATACATCTTGAAATGTTTGGGAATAGAAATTTATTCTGTCTCCAAGGATCTCCGTTTACGCTTGGGTAAACTCGAAAAAATCAAATATTGTATTTTTGTTTTTCAGGGAAAGTCCACCTGCACAAAAAGAGATTTCAAAATTTGGCTGAACTGTTGTCTCATGCGAGTTCGGTTGTCAGGGGTGGCTGAACCTTTACTCGTAGAATTATATATTTAAGTAATTCTCTGGTAAAATGGGAATCTACTTGTAAAATTCTGTCATGGTTGTTTGATGACCTTGCTTGGTGGGAGAAATTCCTTTCCATTTTCAATGGGACTGCTAGGATTCTGGACAATGTTATTGACAATGAGTATGTGTGTACTGACTCCTCCAGGTCAGGTTCTGGGTGTACTTGGGTTGCAGGTGTTTGGAAACCCAGTGATCAGGTTCATGAATTTATTCCTCCTACCTATTTTTTACTTGCTTTGTCATGTAAACGACCTTACGGATGTCTTTGGCTTCTTTCTGGAAGTGATATCTGTATATCATCACTCATTAACATATATAACACACATAAACTCTCTATGTCTCTGTCTCCCTTCCTCTGTCTCTGTCTCCCTTCCTCTCTCTCTCTCTCTCTCTCTCTCTCCCTCTCCCTCTCTGTCTCTATCTGCTTTCCTCTCTCATCCTTATTTATCAATTTAAACCAGTTTGTAATGGAATCAAATACAAAATGGCAGTGCTAAACGGAGAATATCTAAAATAGTGAGTCGGATATTTATAGTTATAATTGATGAAACCAGTTATCAAAAATACCGCTATATATCGCCACCTGTGGTGCTTAGAAACCCTTGTCCCAGATGTCCCTAAAACTGTCTTACACGCCTATTTTGTCCCGACAAACGATTGAGGGGACTCAAACGAGACCATGGACGAGAATTTCTCTCCCCTCGGACGACAGGGGTAATTTATTGGAATTTGAGAGCTCTCGCCGAAAATGTCGTTCATGGAGGTCTCGTTTATCGGTACTGTCGTCCCCTACAAAGTTGGACACTTTACGGGCGTCAATGCATACACACAGGCAGCCCAATACGACTACACTCTGTATTATATACGTATAATTTGTGAGTCTAGGTATGGCTACAACCCAAACAGTAGCCACTGGGCCGTCCATCCCCAAGAGGTGGTCATTCTGCTGTCAAGGTGATACTCTATCTCTGTTATCAGATGCAGACTTCCACATATTGCACTGTACACACAGTGCACTGTTCACATAGTGCACTGTTCACATAGTGCACTGTACACACAGTGCACTGTTCCCATAGTGCACTGTTCACATAGTGCACTGTACACACAGTGCACTATTCACATAGTGCACTGTTCACATAGTGCACTGTACACATAGTGCACTGTACACACAGTGCACTGTTCACATAGTGCACTGTACACATAGTGCACTGTGCACACAGTGCACTGTGCACATAGTGCACTGTACACATAGTGCACTGTACACATAGTGCACTGTTCACATAGTGCACTGTTCACATAGTGCACTGTTCACATAGTGCACTGTTCACATGGTGCACTGTACACATGGTGCACTGTACACATGGTGCACTGTACACATAGTGCACTGTTCACATAGTGCACTGTTCACATAGTGCACTGTACACATAGTGCACTGTTCACATAGTGCACTGTACACATAGTGCACTATACACATAGTGCACTGGGAATGTTCAGGATTCACCGAGGTCAAGTCATCAATATCATATCAGGGGTTTGTGAAGGCAACGGAGAATCAATACGGTCCTCGCTATCATTAACTCATAACCAATAACATCATCCTATATTGAGTCTGGACATACGGCTGACTAAACACGCTCATGATTGTGATAATACTGATAACAGAAGATACCATGCCATTTAACGAACCCCTATCAAAACAATTGTCCAACAAATACTTGTCTTGTATAATGTTATTCAATGTAGGCTTTGACCTCGGAATCCCCTTATCTTTTCTTAACTCTAGTCCTCAACCACATTTACTGCGAAGCAAATTACGCTACTGTGACAAACCTGGGGTTTAAAATCGAAACACATTACCGAAGTATTTTCCGTGTTTATTATATTGAAACGCAACAATCACTTCAGTGTACACACGTTATAATGGTATATGTTCATACTACATGGAGTAAGTACTACTGTAAAGTGGAAATACTATGTCTAGACATACACTGAAACCAGTCCACGGAATGAGTATAACCCAGCCTAAATAAACGTTTCAAAAATGTTATAGGCCTACATAGGCTCCGTTCTTTGGACCTCTGGTTGAACCATATCTTGAATCACAGTCTGGAAGGTAATGTTCAAATAATTCATGTCGATTGGCTGTTTGATGTATGATTAATAAACAAGAGTCAAGTGAAGAACAAAAACTGCGCGCGACTTTTTGTCAGTTACGCGGTATCCCGTGGTCGAAAACAATATCTAGCAGGAAATGAATGGAACGCGGTCAAGAGCCTTATAAACACTGGGCAGAGTTAAATCATGTATACAGTACAGCCCCGTTGTTAAGTCATGCATACAGTACAGCCCCTTTGTTAAGTCATGCATACAGTACAGCACCGTTGTTAAGTCATGCATACAGTACTGCCCCATTGTTAAGTCATGCATACAGTACAGCCCCTTTGTTTAGTCATGCATACAGTACAGCACCGTTGTTAAGTCATGCATACAGTACTGCCCCATTGTTAAGTCATGCATACAGCACTGCCCCGTTGTTAAATCATGCATACAGTACAGCCCCGTTGTTAAGGCATGCATACAGTACAGCCCCATTGTTAAGTCATGCATACAGTAATGCCCCATTGTTAAGTCGTGCATTCAGTAATGCCCCGTTGTTAAGTCGTGCATACAGCACTGCCCCGTTGTTAAGTCATGCATACAGCACTGGCCCGTTGTTAAGTCATGCATACAGTACTGCCCCGTTGTTAAGTCATGTATACATGTATATAGTAAAGCCACAGTTAAGGGACACCAAACTTCAAGGGAAACCCGCGGAAAAGGGTGAATTTGCTGGAAATGGAATTTTCCCTCCTCAGAAATTTGACTTACCTTACTTGATGGAACACCCTCAAAAGAGGACAAGAAGGTGGCCTCCTTAAAAGGGGTTCTAAAATTCTTAATTTGTATAGATCATGTGACCTACTCATTTGCATACACAATCAACACTTGCCTACCCCTAGTGATCAGTGGTGACCAAGCAGTCTTCGATCCCACCACTATATATAGCCACAGTGACCCAGCAGAGTCTTGGATCCCGTCCCTATATAACCTCAATAACCTAGCAAAGTCTTGGATCTTTACCTATATAATCTCAATAACCTAGCAGAGTCTTGGATCTGTCCCTATGTAATCTCAATAACCTAGCAGAGTCTTGGATCTGTCCCTATGTTATCTCAATAACCTAGCAGAGTCTTGGATCTGTCCCTATGTAATCTCAATAACCTAACCGAGTCTTGGATCCCATCCCTATTTAACCACATTGACCTAACAGAGTCTTGGATCCCACCCCTATATAACCACTGTGACCCAGCAGAGTCTTGGACGCACGCCCTGATATAACCGCAGATCCCTTCCTTATCGCTCACCCAGATAGCGCCTATCACGTGGGGGCGGGCGACGTTAGCGCCGGCTGTCGGCGGCGGGTGGCGGCGGGCGGGGGCAGCAGACTTCCCGTCTTGTGGCGGGTGGCGGCGGGCGGGTGGCGGCGGGCGGGTGGCGGCGGGCGGGTGGCGGCGGGCGGGTGGTGAGCGTGTTACTGGCGGCACGTCGGCGGGCACAGTGAGCACGCCACTCGGGCAGGGCGCGTGTCGGGAGAGGATTGTACGAGCGAGGTGCGGGAAGTCGTCAGACGGGACTGTGGGTTCTCCGGCGGCGACGCACGCCGGGCGAGGTACGTGTGACGAGGTGTGACGAGCGGGGAGGGAGCGGGAGGAGGGGCGGACTGCTCACTCACATCCACTCAGCACCACGCCTGCACTTTACAGTCACTCAGTGAGCATCCACATTAGTTTACACTAACAGTCAGTTGTCACTTATATTAATTAGCACTGAATCCACAGTATTGGTACTTTGTCTATGTGTAAATATTTAATTCAAATCAACATTAAGATTTCACCCATATCATTTACCACAAAAAATACTTATCAAATTAGGTAAGTCAAGACTAATAGATATTTCAGCTCCAGAATATATATCTGAGAACTGCTTCTTTATCTCCGACAAAGCCAGTGTCTCGTTATATTTGCGCTTCCATGGTGACGTTGTGATGTTATACTATAGATTATAGGTCGTTTTGGGGCGGAGGGATAAGGGAAATAAATATGGCAGAACTCGTATACATTTTCCCCCATATAGGTATATACATATACAGTACAGACCGCCTAACGCACACCTCGCGTAAGCGGCTACTTTTGCTCGGAACGGACATTTTTCCATCTATTATATGTTTATTTTAACCCCGCGTAAGCGGACAGTTATTTCGGTTAAAAAAGGTCTAAAACCCCGCATGAGCGGACACCACCACCCTACCGAATACGGCTGATCGATGTGGGATAGACTGTTCTTACGTGATCCTGTTTACCGCGATGTTTAGAACTTAACCGTTTACTGTCGGTCTAATAGTTCATAAGGAATCTCTCATGTAGGCTCTGCGTCAATTCATCGACTTCTGCATTACGCCAGTAGAAAGGACATACCTTGGTAAGAAATTACAACTTTACCGCGAACTAGCTTTTGAACTTACACTCGCCCAGTTTTATATCTATATGATGTTTGGACAGAACCATTAAGGGAATGTAGATACTCTATGTAGTGACTTCAATCTCCAGCTTTGCTCTTATGATATTCATTATGACACCTGATTAGGTGTTACTTTTTGACGACTGTCTTGATCCACACATATCGAGGTGACGCTAAGCCGCGGTCAATGAGAGTCTATAAAGGGCTTATCTCTGCGGTGGATTAACATATTTTTTATGGACGCGTTTTCAGAGAAGTAGAGTTAATCTTTGACCTCTCGTTGGCTTCTGTAGTATCAATCCGAGCCCCCCAGCGGGGGAGGAGTGAACGGGCCCGCCGCGCGTTGTGTATACATTCACAGTGGACATTTAGAGTAAGGCGGCCGTATGTATACAGGCAGAGAGATCCAGTCCAAATTCCACCATACGCCAGAGGCTGCTGGAGCATTTCTCATTGGTGGATGTTTTATGCCCGACCCCCTGCTGGGAGTTTAGCTGAGAATGGTGATGTATGTGATATAAGCATGAAGAGATATCAAACATGAACAATGGTACCTGTGACATCATCCCCTGAAAAACAGGTTGTGGTTTCCGAGTTGTTCAGTGACTACATGTCACGTGGCGAAGATCAAATGCAAGCTGATAATTTTCTTATGTGAGAAACATAAAATTCGATTTTTGTTGTTATTTAATTTTTTAGCGACGCTCACTTATTTATCGTGAACATATTGATCATTCTACATGTGACTCTCCCTCGACGTTGACGATGCATGTGATACATCCAAACCTCAACTTCTTAATAGCACGTATGTTGCAGTTACGCAAAGCGTTATACAACTATCGTCCAGATTCCATTTAAATTCGCGGCTTTGATTTGACAATACAGCTGTTATTTTGTGGTTTGCTAATTAAACAGAGTAGTGTTAGATAAAGCCTGTATCATGACCTTAACCAGAGCTTTATTGTTATTCTTAATCTTCGCCGACGCTTGAGGAACACTCCTAAGTATTGCTCTCCAGATATAAGTCTTTCTTCTTTCATGTTTCTTCATACTCTCTAGCTGGTGGTATTTCTTGGTATCTATGGCTTGGTGTGGAACCAATTACGCCGGAAATTTATGTAGTTTTTTAATAAGTTAAGTTTTTTCTCAAGGTCTCAAGAGGACTGAGAATCCTAATATGACCAAAAACTAATGTTAGTTCTTCATCGCTAAATGAGCGCGGAAATATAACATTAAAAGTTTGGGTTTTTCTCCAGTCAGTGGGTCATTTGTTGTAACCCACTTGGCAAACAGCCGCTCTTTTGCAAGGTCTAAATATGTAATCCTCCAGTGGGTCTAAGAGGTAGTACAGTCTGTAGTGATTGGTCATGGTCAGCTGGACACCACTCTCAGACACTATGATGCGGGCCTCCAGCACCTTACCAATGTCACAGAGTTGGCACGCCGATAGTGAAGGGCTGTCTTCACAGCACGCTGACAGCCCTCTCTCTCACCTCACGCTGAAGAAGGCGGCATACAGCCGGTGACAAGTGGTGAGATGGATTGTGAGAATTTGAACCCTATATTCCAAATCTTACACGATGGTGCTCTTCCTTCTGGCCTATGTAACAGAGAGTGTGATATCGGTTAACAAATCCTGGCCAGTACTGACGAGAGTAGGATAGAAGTTAACCTCTTTATTGATACCGACTGCTGGTCGCAAATGTGGCTCTGTAAGCACTTTAAAGGGTGGGCATGAACCATTTCTTTTGGTATTTGTTTATAGATTGATGGGTCTTCTTTGTGCTTGTGACGTCTAAAGAGTTTGTTCCAGCTAATGTAAAATACCCTCCAAAATATTCCACGTGTGCTTCACAGAATAACTTCCCTAAACACTTCATGAAGATTTTTGAATGAGTTGGGTTTTTTCCAATGAATTCATAAAAGAATTTCCACTCTTTCCCTGATGTGAATTCTGAAAAAGATCAATTCTGTGAAATTTCATAACGTGTGCTTCGAAATAAATAGGTCGCCCCGTTTTGGATCATCAGAGAACCGCCAGTCTATTCACGGATACGAAATCCTTTCTACTCTAAAAATACCAACTGGTTATTCGCCTTATCCGGATCTCAAGACACCAAAGAGGAGACACAGATTGGCGAGTTCAATTCCACATTTATTTGTCGTTACGTCAATACTGAGATCATCCCTTCAAAGGCGGGTCGCGGTGGCACCTGAGAGGCCGCTATCGTCGTCGGCGGCGGCGGCGGGTGTGCGCGGGGGCGGGCGTGCTTCGCGGCGGGTGTGCGCGGGGGCTGGACGGGGCGGCGGGAGGGGGCTGGGGGGGCGGCGGGAGGGGGCTGGGCGGAGCGGCGTGAGGGGGCTGGGCGGGGCGGCGTGAGGGGGCTGGGCGGGGCGGCGTGAGGGGGCTGGGCGGGGCGGCGGTAGGGGGCTGGGCGGGGCGGCGGGAGGGGGCTGGGCGGGGCGGCGGGAGGGGGCTGGGCGGGGCGGCGGGAGGGGGCTGGGCGGGGCGGCGGGAGGGGGCTGGGCGGGGCGGCGGGAGGGGGCGGGGCGGGGCGGCGGGAGGGGGCTGGGCGGGGCGGCGGGAGGGGGCTGGGCGGGGCGGCGGGAGGGGGCGGGGCGGGGCGGCGGGAGGGGCCGAGGTCCTGTCCGCAGAGACCCGCCGTGCCCACTTGACATGATCACGTCGCCAGGAGTCGCAGTGAGCGCACAGAGAGCCGTGTGACGCCGGGCCTTCACCCTCTCCTCGCCCCGTGCGCCTGGCCTTGTCTCACTCATTACTGGCGAGATACCGAAATCCCTACAGCGTGAAATACCCTGATTTGCAAAAATAAGTAAGACCTCCTTGCCATTATGTATCACTGCGCGAAACTAACCACTTTATTCATACATACGCCATCGCGGAAGTGCATGTATCGGCTGTATATCGACTTGTTTTCATATGTATACGCCCATATTCAACCGTGATCCCGACCTCGAGTGCGACCCGAGTATCACAAGGATTATAGCTGGAGAAGTCCTAGTCCCACCCGTGGTGGTAGAGGTTGTGGTGGAGGATGTGGTGGGGGTTAGGTAGGGGGTAGGGAGGAGTCGGAGTAGGAGTGGGGGAGGGCGGTGCGGCCGTAGCGGTGTGGCCCGACCCATTGTCTATACTCAAAACTTCACAAAGGCTTATATAGGGAAATACCCAGAACCCTACAGATAAGTGGTGTAAAATCTATTAGAAAAAACGTTTAAAAACCAAAGAATGCTGGATTTTTCATATGTATTTAATGAAAAGATAATGAATAGGATTTAAGAACAATTTTATAATAAAAATTGGTAATATAACATTGGATTTTCCATATACCCAGGACTAACGGCGAATGAAATAAAAAAACGTGGTGTGCCCAAGTGGCAGAGATCAGAATCAGGCGTATATATGACTGCAACATGACTGCAAAATGCAACATATGCCAATAGACAAGGCGTATACATGTTGGAAAAAAGATCAACCTTGTATGCGCAAAAGCATACCTATATACGCCGGGCATATACGTATGTGAAGTGGTTAGTTTCGTGCAGTGTATACGGTTCATCTCTAGACGTATATTATATCTGCCCAGGTTGCAGTCATATATATGTCATATATATATATATATATATATAGACGCCTGTTTCTGTTATAAAAGTTGATTGGGTATCAACTGATTAAATACAAATAAGTAACCAAGCATTGTTACCTTTTTTTATAGATATAAATTTGATAATACCATTCTTCTGTGATTATACCATGGTACCCCCCTGATATAATACATACGGCTAGATCCCCCAGGGTCAAAGCACCCTGCTCGAATGCAAAACCCACCCTGTTACAGAGCAGACACGACTCTGTGATTATTGGGACTTGGTAGCTTATCAAGTCTGGCTGGGAATCCCCACCCACACTGTCATCCTAACCATCACATTCGTATGACAATGAATTCTGATAAAGGGTTAAAAATATGTCATAACAATATACGAAGTTATCCAGCTAATCTGGATCAAGTACGGCTCTGCTTTAGCAACTATAACATCCTGGCGCTCACCGAAACTTGGCTTAAACCAGAATACACTGATGGAATGGTTAGCATGTCCAATCACACTATATTTAGGCAAGACCGAGAGAATAAAATTGGAGGAGGAGTAGCCTGTCTAGTCAGTGATGACCTAGCCCCATACTGTAGCAAGATTGTAGAACTATCCAAAACCCTTACTGAGCTGGAGTTGTTAACAGTCACTGTTAGTAAACCTAATCATAAGAAAATGTCAATTATTACGGTATACCGTCCCCCGAAATCCAACATGGAGGTTTTAATACAAGAGGTTAAAGCGGTACTAGAATCAAACCAAGTACTTGGTTCAGAAATCTGGCTCCTCGGAGATCTGAACTGCGACCTACTAGAACGAAACAATCCTGATGTCAAGTCACTCCTTGGCTTCACTAAGGACCATTTGCTAACGCAGTTAATTGGTGACATCACCCATCCGAACAACTCAGGGGGTAGCTTAATTGATCTAATGTTTACCAACTCCAAGTACGTACTTAGCTCAGGTATCGATCATAACAAGATCAGTGATCATTTTGCTACCTACGCAGTACGCAAGAAGCAAAAGTTGCCCAAGGTCAAATCAAGCTTCCAGGAACGAAGTTACAAGAACTACTCCAATGAAAGCCTTGAGGACCATCTGTCTGACGGTGAATGGTCTGAGTATTGGGCGTCTAATGATCCTGATTTCTTATGGAATTTCTTATCATTACAAATAAACGGTTATTTGAACAATTGTTGTCCCCTAGTCGAAATGCGATTCAACAAACCACAAGATCCCTGGGTAACAGATGATATCCAAAGTGATTTACATAACAGGCAGCTGGAGATAAATGCCTATTCTCGCACTAAGGACCGATCCCACCTAGCTAAGGCTAAGTCCCTAAACAATACTATACGGTTTAAATTACGAGACGCCAAAAGTAGTTTCATTAGGGAACAAATAGATGCAACTAGTAATAAACCGTAAGAATTCTGGCGGCAAATCGATGGCTTATTAAATGGAAACAAAAAGCGAACCAACTGTAGCTTAATAGATGAATCGTCTGGCGAAGTGGTTAGTTACGACCAGACTGCTGACTACATCAATGATTACTTCTCACGTATAGGGCAAGAGCTTTTCACGAGTATTAATGGTGACTTGTTTGCAGACCAATTAAGTAAGCTCGACACAGCCGATAACATACTTGATGCTGAAAGAATAACTCTCGACAAGTTGTCTGTAGGTAAACTAATAAAGGAGATCAGTAATTCCAAGAGTTCTGGTGTGAAAAATATATCTGGTCGAGCAATGAAAGATAGCATGCTGATCCTGCTGAATGAGTTCACATATCTCTTTGAGTGCTGCCTGAATGAGGGTATAATGCCGTTGGAATGGAAAAAGGGTACCATTGTGCCAATCCCAAAAGGGGGTGACTCACGTGATATTAACAACCTGAGACCGATATGTCTTTTGCCTGCGCCTTCGAAAATTTTAGAAAAAATTTATCATGAGTACGTTTACGAAAAATTGGAATCGAGGTCGTTGTTGTCATGAACACAATTTGGCATTCGATCTGGCTTAGGAACCACTGATGCTGTTTTCAGTCTGACAAAGGATTTGTACGAACAGCGCAACAGTGGAAAGGTAACAGCGATGTGCTATATAGATTTGCGCAAGGCATTTGATGCCGTGCCGTGAAAAATGCTTCTGAAATTAAAAGCCCTAATCCCGTTGCCAATGAATCTATACCGTTGGGCTGAGAGTTACCTCAGTAATCGAAAGCAGGTCACTGTTGTAAACGATGTGGTTTCGGATGAAAGGGAGGTTGAATACGGTGTGCCACAAGGCTTGGTCCTTGGGCCGTTGTTTTTTATAATCTATGTTAACGATATGTGCACAAAAATTGGGCAGGCTCGAACCTGAGGCCAGGTCGAAACTGCAGGAGTCACTCAATCAAATTCTGGACTGGTGTTGTTACAATGGTATGACCCTAAATGCAAAAAAGACTCAGACTTGTTGGATTGCCTCAAACAGACGATACCCTCACTTGCCGACACTGGACTTAGATTGTTTGGGTACCAACCTGACTGAGGTAAGTAACTATAAGTACCTCGGAGTTAGAATCGATCGTCAACTTAGCTTCAAGTTGCAGATACGAGACATGGTGAAGAGTAGTAGTATGAGGACCTTCAAACTATGTAAAATCAGACATTGCATCACGAAAGAAGTTGCTTTGAAGGTGTACACAGTGATAATAAGGCCCATCCTCGAATACTGTGGATATCTACTGGACGGAGCTAACCAGCAGGAAAAAGACCAACTGCAATGGATCCAGAATCGAGCGCTTAAAGTCGTCCAGAACAAACGTATGTATCACCAGCGTACAACTGATCTGCATGACTATCTCCGAGTCAACCTCTTGTCAACGCGACGACACATTTAGCTATTAACGCTAATGTTCAAGCTCTCCAAGAACTATGAACTCCTGGATGAAGCTCGTAGGTTCACCCATAGTGCAAGCAAGATATGCTTTAAAGTGCCCCTAGCTAAGACGGCCCTCTTCCAGCGATCACCGATGTACCGTGGGCATAGACTATGGAACGAGCTATCAAAAGACTTGCAACATGTTGCTTCTGTTAAAGAGTTTAAGCGAATTGTTAAATCGAAACACTCAGAATATGACTGGAGGTAGCTATAAAGTGGGCTGTGTGAGAATTGCGCAATGTTGTATTATATGTGTTATCCACATTTCATCCTATAACTTCATATCATGTGTCTAATCTAATAACTCGATGTGATATCCTGATTGTTCATGCTACATCTCAGTGGAAGACCTGCTAAAAGCAGAACTGTTATGCCAATAAATAAAAAAAAAAAATAAAAAAAAATTCTGGTAGTGTATATATAACACAAAGTCTCATCAGATATCACCCTACAACTGCAACTGCCACTACACAGCTACTACCACTAACACCTCTGCTGCCGACGCCGCTTTTGCACCCGCTGCTTACACAACCGTCCGCACACAGCCACGCACCCGCACACCCAGAGACAATAGTCTGATAATGTGTGTAGGCAGAGGACTTGGGGTCATCCATCCACATACACAGGGGGGAGGCTGGAGGGAGCCTTGGGGTAGTTGGGGAGGGGGGGACTTCTCTACCAAGTGGTCAGAAATTGAAGGAGGAGGAGACAGGGGGATCGGGTGGGGAACCTTTCTTTTTTATTGATTTATCAGTATACATACATGTATATTTGCCAAACATATATGATTTGTATATGACCAGCTTATATGTCTCATGCACAGGATATTTCTTCTCATAAACGCTTGGTGGCAAATACAGCCATTACACTATGTATACATGGAAAAACTGTATTATATACGCCACATACACTGGCGTGAAATGTGGACATATATAGATAAAAAAATGTCAATGCACATCGGATACATGTATATATTACGCAATGGCGTATAAATGAAATAACTGGCGGTTTTCGCACAGTGTATTGGAGGAAACTTAGCCTATGGTATATGGGGAATAGACCTATGGTATACATAGATGACAATCGATGGTTTTCTGGACAGGCGGTCATGAACCACGAGCGGTTGACATTTAGTAACACACGAGCACTAGCGATTATATTGCGAAGTCAACTTAGAGTGGTTTACAGAGCCGCCTGCCCACAAAATCAGCTTTTATGTATATAATCCATCTTTTTGAATGTATCAACACCAGGATTTACCACAGGTTAGGGTACATCAGTAGAGACTGGTTTTGCACTGCAGCACAAAGAGACTAGTTTGCTGTGATCCATGACCTTGAGGCCAAAAGCAATGTGTTTTAAATTCAGAATCAATGAGACATGTGTTTTTGTATTTTCTCTTCCTCTGGGAACCTTTCCGTATCTGTCCCTGTCTGTCTCTTTGTCTGTCTCTCTCTGTTTCTGTCCTTTTCATTGTATGTACTTCTCACTGTCTTTCTGGCTCATACTAATGTGTTTCTGGTTTTTCTTTTGCTCTGTCAATCTTTTCCTCCTCTCTCTCTCTCTCTCTCTCTCTCTCTCTCTCTCTCTCTCTCTCTCTCTCTCTCCCTCCCTCTCTCTCTCTCTCTCTCCCTCCCTCTCTCTCTCTCTGTCTGCCCGTCTGTCTCTGTTTCTCTTCATTATAGTGGTCGCCCACCCTTCACCTCTTAGCCCGTCTGTCCGTCTGTCTCTGTTACTCATCGTTACATTGGTCGCCCGCCCTCCACCTCTCTGCCCGTCTCTCTCTGTTACTCGTCGTTACAGTGGTCGCCCGCCCTCCACCTCTCTGCCCGTCTCTCTCTGTTACTCGTCGTTACAGTGGTCGCCTGCCCTCCACCTCTCTGCCCGTCTGTCTCTGTTACTCATCGTTACAGTGGTCGCTCACCCTTCACCTCTCTGCCCGTCTGTCTATGTTACTGATCGTTACAGTGGTCGCCCGCCCTTCACCTCTCTGCCCGTCTGTCCGTCTCTCTCTGTTACTCATCGTTACATTGGTCGCCCGCCCTCCACCTCTCTGCCCGTCTCTCTCTGTTACTCGTCGTTACAGCGGTCGCACGCCCTCCACCTCTCTGCCCGCCTGTCTGTCTGTCTCTGTTACTCGTTGTTACAGTGGTCGCCCGCCCTCCACCTCTCTGTCTGTCTGTCTCTGTTACTCGTTGTTACAGTGGTCGCCCGCCCTCCACCTCTCTGCCCGTCTGACCGTCTGTCTCTGTTACTCATCGTTATATTGGTCGCCCGCCCTCCACCTCTCTGCCCGTCTGTCTCTGTTACTCATCGTTACAGCGGTCGCATGCCCTCCACCTCTCTGCCCGCCTGTCTGTCTGTCTCTGTTACTCGTTGTTACAGTGGTCGCCCACCCTCCACCTCTCTGCCCGTCTGTCTCTGTTACTCGTCGTTACAGTGGCCGCCCGCCCTCCACCTCTCTGCCCGTCTGTCTCTGCTACTCGTCGTTACAGTGGTCGCCCGCCCTCCACCTCTCTGACCGTCTGTCTCTGTTACTCGTCGTTACAGTGGTCGCCCGCCCTCCACCTCTCTGCCCGTCTCTCTCTGTTACTCGTCGTTACAGTGGTCGCCCGCCCTCCACCTCTCTGCCCGTCTCTCTCTGCTACTCGTCGTTACAGTGGTCGCCCGCCCTCGACCTCTCTGTCCGTCTCTCTCTGTTACTCGTCGTTACAGTGGTCGCCCGCCCTCCACCTCTCTGCCCGTCTCTCTCTGTTACTCGTCGTTACAGTGGTCGCCCGCCCTCCACCTCTCTGCCCGTCTCTCTCTGTTACTCGTCGTTACAGTGGTCGCCCGCCCTCCATCTCTCTGCCCGTCTCTCTCTGTTACTCGTCGTTACAGTGGTCGCCCACCCTCCACCTCTCTGTCCGTCTCTCTCTGTTACTCGTGGTTACAGTGGTCGCCCGCCCTCCACCTCTCTGCCCGTCTGCCTCTGTTACTCGTCGTTACAGTGGTCGCCCGCCCTCCACCTCTCTGCCCGTCTCTCTCTGTTACTCGTCGTTACAGTGGTTGCCTGCCCTCCACCTCTCTGCCCGTCTGCCTCTGTTACTCGTGGTTACAGTGGTCGCCCGCCCTCCACCTCTCTGCCCGTCTGCCTCTGTTACTCGTCGTTACAGTGGTCGCCCGCCCTCCACCTCTCTGCCCGTCTGCCTCTGTTACTCATCGTTACAGTGGTCGCCCGCCCTCCACACTGACTGCCGCGCGATGCGTCGTTTATCACCGGTCACTGAGGCGTGTTTGTATTGACTCGGCTCTGACAGCGCCATGTTGTGGCACGTCCCTCGCCCACTGTTTGTAAAGAAGTCATTTTCTGACAACCTCGTCATCAATTATCCCACCCCGACAGCGCCGGACCTTTTTTTACTGATAAGATACATCGTGCCGTGTTAGCTCGGGTCACTGGCAGGGTCACTTGCATGTAAATAAGGGCGCCCGTCTTCGTATCCAACACGGCGCAGGAACTGACGCCTATGAGAAGATAATGAAAGTGGGTTTCCTGACGAATATCCCGTGTACTGAGTTTGACGCAATTTTTTCTAGTTTCGTGACAACACAAGTAGCTGCCCTTAGGTAAATACATACCCCAAACATAAGAATTAGAAAAATCTACACGTCAGGGACCTGTTTCACTAGTTTCATGACAAAAGTGTTAGACAGACATGAAAAGCGGCACCAACAGTGCAAGTAAGAACGAACAAAACGAAGTCTAATGTCTAGTTCTTATGAAACCGGACACATCTTCTAGACGCCATCTAGACATGTTACGAAACAAGTGAAACAGGTCCCTGTTGTGTAGTAACAGTAACATATTCCTACATAGATGGCCAGTATATCAGGCATACTGAGATCATGTCTGTTTGTCATTTTTAAGGTCGGCCTAAGGTCACCTATAATTCCTTCACAGTAGAACTCTTCATTTCCGAATCACAGCACGACGACAGTGACCACGCTCCTCCAGGTAACGAGTTATCTTGACCCACTTTGTAATAGGTAATATAGGGTAGTGAGACCTTAACTTTTTATAAGATAATTCTGACCATTCAGTCTCTAGTTGCACTACAGCGTGTGCACATTGCTATTCTCGGCAGAACTGATGCTTTTAGATGGGATTCAAGGGCCTTTCACTCGGTATTGAGAAATGGATTTGTAGTTTGATATCTTCTTACGAGATCGTTTGGATTGAGGCATTTAGAAGATAATTCATAAGATAAAACTAACTTGGTCTGTACTCCACCGAGTTTGACCGCAGAGTAATTCACAGAATTCGCTTTGTGAATTACTCTGCGGTCAAACTCGGTCGAGTGCAGACCAAGTTATTTTCATCGAGTGGGTTTCTGATTTTATCTCACCCCGTATAACATTATTAATTAATGATATAAACCGCCAAATTAGCCATTGAGTATTGAGTACAGTACCTTCACGGCCGTGGAGAATGAGTTCCTAACGCTAAACCATAGAGAAAAATACCGGGTGAGATTGTAACAACCTGGGGAAATCCATATTTCATAAACGTCACTAGAATACCACTCTCCATGAACAGGTTGGAATTCATTCGAGGTTTTCCCCCGGAATATGTAATATTTGGTAATTATATGGAATATTCTCATCGGATATTTGCCTTCTCGTATCATTCTTAACGCTACAACCCACAAATCGGCAACAATCTATCTTATTTCTCCTTTCTTATCAGAAACATCTGATATTTAGGAATTATGTGATATTCCTGTTGGATACTTTTCTCCTTGTATCATTCCTAATCATAATTGAGTGCGTTAGTCAAGTGAATAAGTGACATCTCATTTACCCGTGTCTCAAACAATCATATTACACTACCTTTCAACTCAACATTCATCGACCAGTCCAGGTGTAAAAGACAACTAGAATCTGCGACGCACGCACCCACGCAGATAGAGTTTCCACACGCCGAAGTCAGAGAGTCTAGTTTATTCAAATTGGTTTTTAAATGAACATTTTAAAAGATAAAACACTAGTAGAGCGGTGGGGGACCAATACCCTGAAGTGGGGCGGACCCGAATCGCCTGTGAGCACTTTCCAATTACGGGGCTGTCTAAACGCGGAGTCGCTGCAGCTCATCATTAGAGTAAAGAGGTCTGAGCGACTCGGCGGTGTCCCCGCGTGAGCCGTGAGCCTGGAGTGCGGCGCCGAGAAGTCGGCCCAATCTCTTAAAGTCTGTGTGGGACACCGAACAGTCGGCCCAGTCCGTTAAAGCCTTATGGGGCACGGAGGCGTCGGCCCAGTCTATTAGAGACTGTATGGAGCATCGTGGAGTTGGCCCAGTCCGTTCAAGACTTGTGAGGTATTGAGTAGTTGGCCCAGTCCGTTAAAGACGGCACAGGATATCGAAGAGTCGGCCCAGTCCATTAAAGTCTTATGGGACACCAAGAGGTCGGCCCGGTCCATTAAAGTCTAAGGCCTGGCGTCCACCTACTACGATAGAAATTTTGACCTACCGATATGGCACCGATGCAAAAAGCAAATATCGGAGACATATCGGGAAGGTGCGAAATCGTAGACATATGTCTAGACATGCCAATCCACCACGCATTGTATGGGGTTTTTATCGGTGTCTAATCGCAGAAACGTGGTCAACTGCCCCGATATTAGGTGACCTTCCGACGCGATTTTGTTTTTTTATCGGGAGGTGCATCGTAGACCGTATCGGAGCCATATCGTAGTAGGTGGACGCCGGGCCTTATGGGGCATTGAGGAGTCGGCCCAGACCATTAAAGACAGCATGAGGCACTAAGGAGTCAGCACAGTCCATTAAAGTCTTTATCATCCACCTAACACAAAGTGTCTATAGAAAACACATAGAGAGTGTGTATATATGGACATACCTGACGCATACGGATATGGCGCATACGGCGAAATGATATTAATATGCTACTTGTCCAGAATAGGTGGATAATGTATACAATATAGACTGGTTTCAGATAAAAGTGGTCGTATTCTCCTCGCAGTTGACTCTACACAATATCCTCGCATGCGCTTGGATAATACTATGCGTCAACTCCTCGGAGCATAAGGCCGCTTGTATCTGAAATCAGTCATGGGACACCGAGGAGTTGGCCCAGTCTATTAAAGTCTGTATAGGGCACAGAGCAGTTAGTCCAGTCCCTTAAAGTGTTATGGAGCACGAATCTGTTGGTTTATTTATTCTAGGTCTATATGGGGCATAATGCGTTGGCCCAATTGATTAGCAAATATAAGGCTCCGAAGAGTTGGGAACATCAGTTAAAGTAAACTCTGTCTGAGGTATGAGGGATTTGGTCCAATCAGTCAAAGTCTACCTAAAGCATGTATTATCGTAAAACCGGAAGAGTTTTAATCTGGGCTCCCGTATGCGACGACTGGAGTTTGGCGTAGTGATATCACGAGGTGGAGCCGAGTGATATCACGAGGTGAAGTCCTCCATATAGCTCTCCTTGCTGCTCTGAAGGCGCTTGGAACTACTTTCAGCTGCTGATCTCCGATTGGTCCATTTTTTGTACGCGATTTTTTATCCGTATGCGACATACGGGCGCATAGGGAAAGTCAATGTTAAGCCTAAGGGATATTATATTAGGGGTAGGATAAAGGCCAATCCTGGTGTGTGCCAGGTGTGTGCCAGGTGTCGCTATCATTATAAATCTGGTGAACTTATCAGCACTGAAGTCAGTTGGCGTCTATATCTGCCCAGATTCCTTTGGCCGCTGGTTTCCATAAGATGAATTGCTGGCAGATGCAAACCTCGAATCATCAAACTGGGATATTACACATTGCTGAATATGCCGAATAAAGGCCGGTCTCAGTCTAGGCGGGGATGATTGCCCCGAACCTGCTCCTGCCCTCCTGAAGCGTCCATCGCGCTGTCAGATTAGAGTTGCTCCTCAAACTATTACAAGGTCACCTCTGAGTATCATAATTCCCCACGTCATATTAAATGCCATGATTAAAACGGGATCATATTCTAATGAGGAAACAGGGAAAAAATATCCCATCTAATTGAGGGTCATTCAGAGCCACGTCCTCATTCACCAACTGCAGGCTGCGTATAGGCCGAGGAAGGCCTGAGAAATTAAAGTTACATCGTAAACGAGCCACAAGAGCCACAAGAGCCGATTCCGAATACACGTGTGTATAGTAGACTGAGAAGGGTCTATTAATAAAAGACCTGGCATGCGGCATGCAATCATATCTTTGCGTCGTAATATATAAAATGCACAAAGGAGTTAATGGAAATGTGATAGATCGTTCGAAGGTAATGTTTGGAGTACTAAACTGGCGTTGATTGCCATAGAAAACCTCTAGAAGACTTATCACAGGTATTGTATAACCCCATAAGGAAAAGATGATTAGCAAGTTCTATACTTCAGGGTTTTAAAAAGATCTACATTGCATACTCAATAAGGTATCGGTGCATCAGTGGTGTGTACCTCTGACGGGTCATTTAGCGCAGCAACGCCGCCCCACACACTGCTACACTCCACATCCCACACTGCACACAAACATTCTATAACAAATAATTATCAAAAATATTTTGTAAAGCTTATACAACCTCAATAACATCTATTAACCTTTGACTTCTCCATCGCATTTTCAATTGAGGCTGCACGTTCGGTACAGTAACATACACATAGTTAGTTGATGGTGTTTTGTGCCGCAGTCACTGCGAGGGCCACATCATGGCAAGATGTATACCCGAGATGAGGATGACAGACACGCAGGGAGCACAGCGGTATGGCTGAACCTCAGTAGAAGAAGTCTGATCTCGGTAAATGTATCGGGGTGGAATTTCTCAAAGATTTGGTCAGCATCTCTGTTGTGTAATACAAGAGATAAAAGCTGAACCTTGAATTGCCCTCAGTGCCACTCCAGGGGGCTGTTGAATAAACGCGGAGACGCCGGCGCGCTATTGCCACAGCCCCACCACTGCCTGCGCGGGTTGGATACGTCTCCGGGATATCACGTGAGTTAGGACGTAAATCCCGACCACGTCTGGGTACGTCTTTCCCGGAATCCCCGCACTCAGTGACGTGTCTTGATGTCTCTGTAGGCGCCGTGCGTGAAGCGCCCCCGTGTGGCCGGACCAGGCTCCACCCGCCCGGCGGACCCCGGACTCACTCACGCGTGACGGGCACGAGCAGACCGGAGGGGTCCTCTCAGCTCAGCCGTGACGGCCACTTCCGGCCTGCCTGCTGCTGATGGGGCACTCACTGATCGTAACTATCGCCACGTCATCGAGTTCAAACTCACAAGGAACATGGTTTTCAGTCTAGGTCGTTGGGTTCCTCCATCTGTCTGTCCTACTATCGGTATTTCTCTTGCTGTCTATCTTTATCTCTGTCTCACTCTGCCTCTCTTTTTCTGTCTCCCTGTCCCTCTCTCTCTCTCTCTCTTTCTCTCTATTTGTGTGTCTCTCCCAATCTTTGTTTCTCTGTCTTTATATACCTCTCTAATTCTGTCTTTCTGTCTTTGGCTATCTTTATCTCTCTCTTATTCTACCTCTCTTTCTCTCTTTCTCTCTCCCCCCCCCCCCTCTCTCTCTCTCTCTCTCTCTCTCTCTCTCTCCCTCTCGCTCTCTCTGTTTCTCGTCGTTCACAGTGGTCGCCCGTCCTCCACCTCTCTCTCTCTTTCCCTCTCCCTCTGTATGTGTGTTTCCGCCTCTCTCCATCCCTCTCCCCCTCTCTCTACGGATCTTTAATTTTCTTGATGTCTGTATGTTCTCATTCCCACTCTCACTCTCTTTAAGACGTTTTTTCAGGCGTGTACATGTGTTGTGGGGATTCTAAGTGACCAATTTTACCAAAAGTCTCATTCATTCCGTGCAAAGGGTTTGGGGGTGAGTTGACTTTGCATGGTAATGGGGCACCGACTCTGAGGATCGGGCTTCTGGGGTTTGTTTTACAACCATTGAACTTTCCTGTCATTCTACAGCCGCATTACTGTGGCAGTTGTTATCATGTAAAAAACACTAACCGTCAACTTGTCCCATTATCAAGCGATCATTGTCAACCTTTATTTAATCTTCACGTCACATTCAAATTTCCTTCGTGATCTTTATAGCAATGTACCGGCTCACATCGCATGTTATCCTGCCTCCATCTTGGTAATGGCATTTCCGCCTCCATGTCTTGATGCTCCTCATGTCGTATTCATCATAACATCCGCATTTCAATTTTATATCTGTAATGAGTTTTATCATCGATATCTATCATTGGGATCCTGGCTATGGATTATCAAACATTCATGATGTATTTCATTCCCTTCTCTTCGGTCACACGGACTAAGCTAAATTCAGCTAATTTCAATAACCAATGGTCTAACTCGTTACATTTTGTAACAAGGCTTGTCATTGGTCGTCTCTCGGTAAACAGTTGTGAATAACTGGCCAATCAGTGAGCATTTTGATAAACGCAGAGTCATGTTTTATTTCATGTTAGTAGCAGACCAATCATGCTTTATTGCCATATTTCTTTTGTTCCCCTGGCAACACGGAATTCTGTCTATTCGTCACTCAGTGATAAAAGGAGTCCGTACAATTGCCCCGTTAAGGCCCGTTTCCATTGACCGATTTCCCGCCACCGATATAGAGTCTGGAACCACCGACGGACTTTTGGCACTGCTGACCCAAATCGGTCAATGGAAACGACCCAGCTCGTGAAATGACCCACGACTTTTTCTGCTTAGATTATGCAATGTGGCACCACTCACCACTGAGTGAAAGCTTGGTCACTGAGTGAAATCTACTACCCTCACCGATTTTTCTATATGGACGCACAGTCAGTGACACTACCGACAGACTCCCTCTCCAGGAAGAAGCGTCAGATGTATCTTATTAAAAGATAATTGACGAATGATGTCAGGGCTTCATGTACCGTCAGATTATTTGCCGTCACCAACTCATAAATCATGCTATTCTCTGGCAATTCAGAACGAGATCATGCCAAAAGGCTGTCAACTCTTTTGCTCATATATCAGAACCTCACCATCTTGTTTACAGGAAGCAGTGGGCTCCTCGTTGGGAGGGTTGATTTGCTGGCTTGTCCGTGCGGTCGGAGGAGGCCTGATTATTGATTGAGATACTGATAACGAGCCAAACGTTAACGAGACCACGTGACGCGCTGTGCCTGCACGGTAGTGGCAGGGGGCGCCGCTGGGGGGCGTGTCGGTCAGCGAGCTTCCCGCGACCACCACCAGGGTGAAAAGAACCCGCGCGGCTGAAGGAAGTGTCTCTGGACTCAACAACAAATTACGCGAGTCTGGGAGCTATTACGTCATGTTTTACCTTATTATTGCTTCTGTGACGCTAAATTATCGGTGGGAGATATGATTATGAAATAATAGCTCACATACACGCCAATTCCTTGATGATTCCAGAGATCGGTGCCTCGACCCGCTCGGTGTAGCTGAGGGGCCGTAGTAATGAGATGAAAGACCGAGAACGACATCAATACGGCATCAGTAACTGCGTTTCCTCATTGTTATGCCTGATTACACAGCACGAATTTCCGAGTTCATTTACCTTCACACCATCGCGTAGACGCACGTATAGGCCGTATATACTAATGTGTAGAGAGCGTATATAACTTATTTGACGTGTATATATACGCGTAGACTGTACATAGTACGTCCCGTTATCGCTAGGGCCAAGGCGCTCATGCTCTCAAACTGATTGGGTATCAACTGATTAAGTACACATAATAAAACCATCATTATTTAGTTTTCCTTTGAAAACACCAGTCTTCTGCAGTTGTTATTCTGGTACTGCATATGTAACACAAGGTCTCAGTGCTCAGTTACAGGCCGTGATGGGAGGCGGCACCTCCTGAGTTGTCACTCCAGTCTAAACGTTCTTGCCCAAAACGCGGTTATCACATTAATAGAACACGTCTTTAGACACTATTATCAATCGTAGAGTGTGCAGTAACTTATCCAGGTCCGTGCTCCTCCCTACTGCGTAAATAGTAGCGAGTAGTAAATGCATCACTTATACGCCAGTAAGTATGTAGTACTAGTCAACCCGAACGCCTCTCATTGGCTTCTTCTATACCACCTTATCGTGCATGTAGCATAAAGATATACACTCAGTCTGAACATGCCGTGAGATATTGCAGGCTGAGCAGCATATCTATATTTAACTCAAGCAGAGCCTGAGAAGAGAAACGGCCTGAGGAGGAGGCACTTGGCAGTTACAGGGTCTATTTTCTGACATTTGCTTCCTGGTGCTCTCCAGTATTGAAGGGTACAAAGTGGCATCCACAAATACACCTCTCTGAACGCATGCAATGTGCCTGAATGTCGTCGGTTAGACGACTCCGGCACCCCTCTATGACAAGAGTGCCTCAACGCCTTAACTTGTTGAGTGTGGGACACGCTCAGAAACGATGCATAGAGTAGGGCGACGTTGTAAACGCTTTCAGAACGTTGTACACACTAAACTTCCACTTTGTGTCGGCCTGCCGTGTAGGATTGGTGCAGACGACCAGTATGTGGGTTGAGAAATACACGAATAATTATCAGGTCGTGGAACAAGATGGAAATATGCCATTCCAGGAGCCTATACGCTAACCTCCCCTCAAAATAAAAGTGTATTTTAAGCGCATTGTCTTTATCCTGTGCCTCATCCATTATTTTAGTATGTACAGGAGTGATATAAATACAGAAAGCAATTAGTTTATTGAAAGTCATATCACTCTGCATCAAACTCGTGGAGAACGACGACTTAGACCAAAATCTCTTGGTATCTTCTACAATCCTGGGACCTGTTTCAGTAGTTTCGTGACATTAGGCCTAGACATACTTCAGCAGCGGCACCAACAGTGCAAGCAACAGCGGAAAAAGTTTTGTCGGGTTTCAAAACGCATGTCACAGTTGATGTCAAATATCAGTGGATCGGAGTGGCCAATTTTCTTCATATTTGGAACAACTATAAATTATATGTATCTCTTACTCGTGATAAAGTGTCATTGCTTAATTCCTACGGGAAGTGAGTGAAATCGTCTAATACTTTTGAAACCGGACACACCATGTTTGGGGTCTGTCTTGTCCTAAATGCCGCAACTTGTGTTGATCTGTCCGTATGGTGTCACAGACGCCATCTAGACATGTCACGAAACTAGTGAAACAGGTCCCTGGTATGCATTTCAAATTACACCTGGTTCCACCAGAAATATTTCTCCTACACCCGAAAAACTGACTGTCGTCACAGCGACGTCGGTGAGACGGAGGGACCGAAGACATGATGAATACACGTGGTGCCACCTATACGGTTTGTGTGGCACAACACACGGGTCTCTGAACGGAATGGGCCAGAACCCCTCGACTGGGCTCAACCTCACTACATCACCCCCCGTCCGTCTAAACGTCGCTGATATCAAATCCTTCAGTCAGATGTGATTTTCTCCTCGGACAGCGAACTGCGGCTTCTCGCCTCACACACGTTAATAATGCTGGTCACAGTGTCGTCCGGTACCTACCCGCTACAGTCACACGGACGTGAGGTTCTAGACTTGCTCAAGTCTTTGAACATTCATTAAATGATTAAACACAATCAGAATAAAGCTCATTAAAGTATGTATCCTTCTCTGACTGGCCCATGAATCAAATACATTTTGCCTGCTCCTGACTGTGACTCGATTGAGATCAAAGTGAGAGGGTATCAATCTCCCAGCAGATATCTTGACCAGCAACCAGCAGCCAGCTAAACAGCGCCAGAAATCCAAGACCATTACCGATTGTACTAGTCCCTGTATCCCAACGAGGAGGGTAGCCATAGGATGCAGGGACTGGGGCCAGTCTAGTGAGGTTCCGACGTATCAGAACACTGTGGGCACCACTCATCAGTGTAAAGTTAATGTTTTTGTCTACGTTGCGTTGGCTTTTCATTATGAAGAAAAAACCCCGAGATAAGTTTTAGGTCATTAGAACTAAGCCTGAAGACAGGTTATCCAAGTCCCTGTTAGATTTCATCGCTTATCTCACCCCGGTATTGTTCTCCGTTGGCTTAACGTTGGGAGCTCGTACTCCTCGGCCGTGAAGGTAGTGTAGCCAATACTCAATGGCTTGTTGGGTGATCTGTCTTATTAATCAATAATGTTAATATCAATATAGGATGAGGCGCCGTCCTTCTCCCCTAGCGATGCTACCATGAATGGCAGTTTAAAGAACTGCCCCTAACCACTGTAACCATAATGCACTGCCAGCTGTGACATCATCAACAACCATATCCCTGGAGTCTCTACAGTGATCTGTGGAGGATGTGTACAGTATTATACTGGTGATATCTAAGCAGTGAGATAGAGGTTCAAAATATTCTGCCTCTATCTAAGCAGTGAGATAGAGGATAACAATATTCTGCAGTGTGGGATAATTTAGTCAAGGTTTCACCGGAATCGGCTCATCAGGCATCATAGTAAGCTTTCTGGGTATCAAGGTGATCAGACTGAACAATTGTGTTGATGTCTGAGCTTAATTATTCAACATTGGAAGTAGTATTATGATGTGTTGGGAGTTTGGTGGGGAAAAAACCTTCTTCATACTACTAAATGGAAATGTTGGTTAAGTGTAGAGGTTACAAATTCCCGAGACCGGGAATTGATCACAAAACGGTTCCAATGGGGTCTATTAATCAACCGTATACATAAAGGTTTTTTTAGACAAGGCAAAGGTGTATGATCTTAACCACTAATGGGAAACCGTTGGGTAGACAGGTGTGTCTATAAGGTTCATACCTTCTGGGATTTGAGTTCGTAACTGATGTATCCAGTTTTTCTTGATTCAATTTTATCGAGTGTGTACTCTCTGGGTTGGAATATATGAAGTCCACTATGTGGATCTTCAGGTCTGTCAGGCCCCGGTGGTCTGAGGTGTTGAAATGTTTACCGATATCTGTGTCAAGGCGGCGATGAGTCTCCTTGTTGAAGTGGTCCTGGAAGCGATCCATGAGGCGTCACTTCGTTTGGCCTACATATTGTATTTTGCACCTGATTATGCAATAAATCAGATTGCAACTTTGACATGTTACATTATATTTTGTGCTATATTCCCGGCCAGTCGTGGAAGACTTTATGTGGCCTGATTTGTCTAGTCTAGTGCAATAGGGACAGTTTTTCCTATCGCATATGTTGTAGGTACAACCTGTTAGCGCTGCTTTATGTAGGGTCTTCCTATCAGGGTGGTAGTCTAGTTTAGTGCGGACCAGGCTCTGTCTCAAGGTGGGTGGGTTGCACATTGCAACTACCGGTCTGTAAGCATGTATGTGCTTGGTTCTGTTGGAGGAAGCAAGTATGGGCCAGTTGGCTTTCACAATCTTCTTGAGATTGTTGAAGGTAGGGTGGAATGTGGTGACCAGGATGGACATGTTTTCCTTTTCTGGGGTTTGAGTGGTGGTGGATCCTGTGAGGTCCACGGGCTGGCGGTCAGCCTTAGTAAGTCTGTGTGCCAAGACGGGACTAGGATATCCTTGAGTTTGGAGGTGGGCTGCTTTCAACAAGCTGTGTTTGAGAAAATCTGTTCTTTTTGTACATATATGCGTTTTATGCGTAAGAACTGACTGTATGGGATACCCTTTTTACGGTGTAGAGGGTGGGCCGAAGTGTATTGTAGGTAATTGTTGGCTTCAGTCGGTTTGGAATATAGGTTGGTGTATATCGACCCATTTTCCATTTTGACTGTTGTGTCCAGGAAAGCTATTTTCTCTTGTATGATTTTATGTTCGTGTGTACCGAACTCAAGTGTTTTAAGTTAAAAAAAAAAAAAAAAAAATTAATAATGTTGTATGGCTGAGATAAGATCAGAAACGCACGAGATGAAAATAACACAGAGTTTGACCGCGGAGTAATTCACGAACCAATTATGTTTACTCTACTTTATGTTGCCGTGTATGATACACGTAAACGTGCACAGCCCAAATTATCATCTTGCACTACCAGCCATATTGTTTGTATGGCACTACATCACACTGCGACGTACGGGATACAACCATTGAATTGCCATCAGTGGAAGGTCAATGTTGCTATATTATGGCATATAATCATACAAAAACAGACTGAATGTACTTGCAAGTACTGGCAACATGTCCGGTATATTATACACAAACAGGGGTACTACAGTTGCATGTCACAATTTCGCGGTATAATTGTCAATTAGATTATCCCGATGCCGAAGGACTTGACGACAGAGTGACTGGCCATGCACGGGGCTTCAGCATGTGTCTGTGTGAAGGAACACACACGTCCAGGGAACCCTCTCTCCGCCGACTGAGTTTAGGAAGAGACACCCCGTAGTCAGTACCCTAATTTTCACTGATAAGACTCGCAGGGTGTGTTATCACCCTTTTGAGGCTTCATCAAGGTCAGGGGCGATGAGTCAAGGTCAAGGGGTTAGAGTGCGCTTTCCACACACCAGAAAGGGGTGGAGGGTTTATTTTATTGCTTTTTGCGTTGTTTCTTTTAGTAAACTTTTTCGATATTGCACCATAGAATATTTTTATAAACTCAGAAATTCAAAAATATTATCTAAATCATAGGTATGATGTGATCATCGTTTAATTTCTAGAGATGAACGATAGATGCGAAATAACTGTCCACACGCATCAACAATCACATAGATATAGATATATTTATATGACTCGCAATCAATCGAAAATTATATCGTGATTAGTGATAATATATGGCTACCTCGCGTTATATATACGTGAAAAAGCTGCAGACATTGCGAATATTGATCAGCAAACAGAGTAGAAGCTGGGGTACCTTTTCGTCTTATGAATTCATGAAACATTTGTTCAGGCCTGGCACAATCTCCAGTAGAGATCTGTAGTGAGACCATCCTGGAGAGATGATGAAGCAACAGTCTTCTCCCGTCCTATCAACAGAACCTTACCGTAACAGAATCTTGTAATGATGTTGTAGATCACCATATCAAATCTGTAGAGGTCATAGCTTTCACTGGACGTACTTAACGTTGTACAAGGCACATTCACTTCCTTTTGTCTCGTGTCTATCATTGATGGTGAATGTGCGCCGTTAGCAGTCAGATGATAGAAGATGATCGACACTGATCAAGATATTCATTACACAAACCATATACACAATGTGAGCGAGGATATTGCGTAGAGTCAACTACAAGGATGATAAGAGGCGTTGTATCATAAACAGATGATTATTGTATCTATTATCAATAAATGCAGTTTAAGTTATTAAAGGAATGAGAAAATGGCCGCCGATTTTTCCACGCACTATTTTGATGTTTCATGGAACCTTTTTCCGACTTGATAGGTTGATAATGACATGTCCGTATTAGGTGGATAATAAATAGAAATATGCACTCGGATTACAAGAGGAAAGCGGCCATAGGTGTACACAAGAATAGAATTAAATCTATATATTGATACAACTGATAAATATATTATTTTAGATTAGTCTGTAATTATGCAACTGATATTTTTTTGTTTAAACATTGAAAAGCCGCTTGCTGGCAGAATATAACAACATAGGAGGCAGATAAAAACTCATAGCCGTGACACCCTTTCCGGATAATGTCTCTCGCTGAGGGCCGACCATCTGGCGATATAGTCCAGGTACTGCTGGGTAAAGCCGGTGCTGGTTTGTGTCTCGGGCTTCCGAGAAGTAATGAATGAATTTGTAACGTGAGGAATTTCTCCCCGCGAAAACTTCACAGGCAGCGGGCCTGCTTTTTACACATGTGAGTAATGACTGACGAGATCTTCCCACGTAACTCTACAACCAGACCTCTGTAGAGGGACAAATTCACGGTGACAGATTTTAGTCACGAGCTGTTAAAATGTACATGTGCGTGGGATTGAGTCCAGGCAGCTACATTCATATAGACTTCTTCTAGATTCTATGAGTATGATACAGTTCAGTCCAGTTATGGCTCAGTTTCCACGATACCAAATAATGCACTTTAACTGATTCCGGTAAGTGATGTGTATTTTGTTTCAGTCACTTGGAAATAGCAGGTGCAGTGTAAAGTATTTATCATCTGTAGCACTTTTCACATTTGCAATGTTTCCTCTATTGTACACAACATTGGCGACATTGTTACCGCCGTTGACGTCCCTTCCCGGAAGTAGTACATTTATCAACAGGAAATTCATTATGAATGGTACAGTTGGATCATATACAATCGAGCCTCTATATCGCCATTGGAAGAACTGTCATAACAGAAATGTTTTTTTTAGTATAAAAATACTGCTGTTATTCAGCTAAATGGGACATTCATATTTGGAGACCACCATTTGGCCCTGATGCAGCAGATACTTTATGACGCTCACACGTGCTGGAACTGCCCCACTCTCCTGGCAGATTCTTCATTCAGCTTGTTTGTAACAGGGGTTAAGGGTCGGCTGCGAGACTGGAACTACCCATGAGCCTCCTGACGGATGACTATGGAAACAGTTCACGCTGTGCCTTGGTCAGACGTAGTGCCACTCTGCTGTCCGTTCCTCACTAGAGTCGGACTTGATGTCACAGGCAAATTTTGAGACTGGCAGTCTCTCCTTTCAAACACAGTCCAGGCACATCAAAGTGTATGCCAAACACTAAATACATGTCTGTATTATGTAAATTCAATCCAAAAGGTTAAATCAAATACTGATACTATTCAGATTACTTATTTCTCTCCCTGAATGGAGAGCAAGTCTCTACAAATGCCTGCCATATTGGAATCTTGCTGATGACCCACAGAAAGTAAGTAACTACAACAAAGTACACAGGAAGTAATCAGTGAAATACCTGGGAACCAGCTCAATTTTTAAATTCATTCAAAATGGTGGATGCCTGATCAAGGAGATGTCCCATTCAGAGATTCAAAGTTGGATTTAATAAATAAAAAAGGCTGACATCTGCTGCTGATATGGTGCCAGACTAAAGTTTGTGATATAAGTTGTTGAATTCAACTGTCTTTTATTTCATGCCACTTCCTTTACAAATGTTATCATGCGAACCAGTTTGGTTCGCAAAGAATCTCAAAGTTTGCCTATGTCCGTAAGTACAACGTCTGTGGGGAGTGAAAGCGGACACAGCGTTGTACCACGTATAACTAGCTGTGCCTGTGCTGAGTAGTAGTGTACAGGATCACGGGTCCGGTGATCGAGGCTGAGCCGTATCACTGTGTGTCCTGTTGAGAGACTGGAACTACCCCTGAGCCTCCTGACGGATGACTAAGGACACAGTGCACTCTGTGTCCTATGGTTACTGAGATCGGCAGTGCAGCTCAGTCAGCAGTGTGTGATCACGGGTCAGGAAGCCTTAACACTGTGCTTCATGCTTGTCTGTCAACCCTATCTCATAGATTCTCGCCACGTGATTCTGGCAGGTACTACAGCAGAAACACCACCAACCGACAAAGCCAAGGCGACTCAAAACCTTGGGCCCGATAGAGGCCTCTTCTGTTCAAGTGGAAGTAAAGCTGCCTCCCGCCATTAGCTTCTCTCAGGCGACGTGGCGAACAAGGAGAGAGGAGTGGTCCAGCCTCAATCCGGGGTTCAATACTAAAGAAGAAACCAACAAAATTTGGTTAAAGTCGTCGTTCTCCAAGAGTTTGATGCGGAGTGTATTTATCTCACCCCTGTACACACAAAATGAATGGACGACACCGAGGATATAGACCATGGAGAACGGTCTGGAATACTCGTAGGGGCATGTTAAACTAATGGGACAAAAATACCACGGATGAGATCAATAAAGATTCTCTCTTGGATCCCTCAGATATGTGTGTGCAGTCTATCCTATTCAGATGAAGGTCTGTTTGAGGCACTCCTCTCTATTAAGCTTTAACGAGATGAACAAATGGTTCCCAAGCCACTGGAGCCAGATGGACATTCTCCCATCCTGATCTCTTAACTTCAGCCAGAAGCAAAGTTACCAAAAACTTTAATCCTGGTGCAGGGTTGGAGTTACTGGTGGCGTCACTATTACAGTTTGACTGGCCTCACTTTTGTATGTGTTTACATTCCTTTTTTGACTGTACTATTAATGGTGTATGCGGCCAAGCCTTCATTGGCTAAGTGCGAGTCTGATTTCACCTGTAATGCGACTGTGCGATGACATACCACAAGGGAAGACCATCCTCGTAATGACTCGTGTGACTCAAGTTAAGGTATATTCTACTACAGAGGAAGTCTGAGACTCTCTGATAAACATGGCTCATTAGTCGGGGGCTCTTCGTCTGGGCGAGCTCTGTTCTAATCGGATTACACTCATGTTCCCTGCCTCTGAGTGACGACTCAGCGAGATGCAGTCAATCACTAATGGAACCTAATGTAAACAGCAGCAAATGCCTTAGCTTTCTCTTTTACTTCATTTAAAACAAAGCTTCAACTGAACCTATAGGGAAAAGGAGGGAACTATTGAGTTGCTCTTCAAGTAGAGAACTCGATAGTATATTCTTACATAAACATCAGGATTGGGAGGAGAGGCTCAATTGACAATTCATGAGCAGTTTTTCCGTTCAGCGCCGCCATGCGGTCATGTTGCAAGACATTTCTGTCACTAAAGAATACAGACAATACTGATGATTACTTTCTTCTCGTAAACATGAACATCACTGGCCCCTAAATGGATATATAAACATGAACATTACAATCAACTTTTAGACTATAAGTCATATATGAGTTGTTCTTTGGTTATTCTTATACAGAAAGTCCCTCGAAAAAATCGTGCCCTGATTTCATCGAAAAGAAAAAGTGTATTCCTAGTTCTGCTTCCAACCCGACATTCCTCAGTATAACTGACTTCTTGTGTGTGCCATTTATTTCATTTATCTCAAAAATCGTTTTCATCTCTTTATGTTCCTCTGAATCTTGTACTGATGCCTTTTCGGTGAGGAGCAAGGCCAGCATACTACTGCAGCTAGTTGCGAGTCGGGATTTGCTGCTGAGTAGCAGGGAAGTGGCCACGTAAGATAAACACCGTCTCATAGAGGAGCCACAAACTAGCCACAAACTCCTAGACTCTGCCAATATCCACCACCATGTTTACAAATGGAAAAAGAAACCTGTGCCAAGGATACCATGATAAAACAAAGGAGATATCGTAAGACGATCCTACAGCTGCCCGCTCTCGTGTCATTTTTTATGATATATATTCGATGTAGAATCAGCGTGGTAAAAGTTATCATAGAAAGGAGTCGTAGTGTTTGTTCTATTTCTTTTTCTTTAATCCTGTAATTATTAGAAAAGCATCAGTCCTTGTCAAAGAACTGTTTATCACTGTCGCCTTTAGAGTGCTGACTACATTCATATCCCATCGGAGTCTCATTTTTCATCCGACCTCACCTGCCACATTAATTCTATTTATCCACCAACACTAATATGTAGTTCTTTTCGAGAATTCCCTTCTCATGCACACATTTATTTTCGTTATCTCCAAATGTCGTCCGTTCACTACTCGTTATCACAAAAGCGCAACTTTCACAAACATCCCTGGTCCAGCACTGACCCCGTCTGTCTGTCCTCCCTCAAGACAATCAGTAGAGGCTCGACAGTTCAGTATTGTGGTCACTGATCGTTACCAACATCAAACCGTTACCAACATCAGACTGTCAATGTACATCTGCTTATTTCCCTAGTTAATGGTGAAACTGTAATATATGGAAACACGGTGAGGGTGGCGGAAAGAAGTCTGTTCCAAGTAATTTATGTGTGTTTAGACGCACCGAGTTCGAAGATGTATCTTGAAGAATCAGAATCGATCGTAGCATGATTTGTGTCTTTTGACTAGTCCTCGTGATAGCATGTAGTTTTAAGACTTCTTTACACAGCATGATTAATTCATGTTACGCGGAGCGTGTGTGCAATATCAGGCGCACGACCTTCAAACTGAGAGAGCGTTTCAATGTTAGCCTGATGTTGTTTCTTGTAGAGAGATTACAAAAATATTTCTTGTTTTGCACGAGAGCGGAAGATTGAGCCCAACCGGGGAAAAACGTACGTCTACCATTCGCGCCCCCCTGCCCCCATATCCTATCTCTGACGCGGCATTTAGACCTAATGCCTACATTAGGCTCGCCAGGCCTCGCTGCTGCCAATGCTCTTCTCATTTACCTTGGGTAGTTGAAAGCAGTGGGACTTGATGGTGGCGAAAAGTGGCCTTGTTCTAGGCCGCCACTTAGGCGCTTCCTCCTGTACCACAGAGCAACTCGACCATTACTTAGAGCTACTCGGAGCTGCTCGGAGCTGCTCGGAGCCGCTCGGGGACGCTCGGGGACGCTCGTAGCTGCTCGGGGCCGCTCAGGGCTGCTCGGGGCTTCTCGGGGCAGCTCGGAACGGCTCCTAAAATCCCAACTGCAAGAGGCACCTTTTAATCAGTTGTGACCCTACACGTGAATCCTTTGTCATTCCTCCATCCGTAACGTACTGACTGTGAATTGCTGAAGGATACTTTAATTTCTTTTCCATTAAAGACTGAAAAGAAAACATGTGTGTTTCATCATAAATTGATTGAAAGCCTATAAGACATTGAAATGCCGATTGCCACCAATCTGACCGATCGCCTCTGAATCCACTGTCTCATGTGAGATGGCGTCGACTCCTCCCTGATGTTTAGACGCTTGTAGAGGATTCCATAAGCGGGTCATGTATTCAGTGTTGGCCCGCAACCTTCTGAAAGATGTACATGTGTTTGATGTCGATTTGCGGAGGAAATCAAGGCGTAAGGAGTTCTGAAAACCGTTTCCCGATTCCGTGATTAGACCAAGGGGTCATTAAACTTTGCTTTAAATTCCATAAAGGCCCGTCCAGCAGTGGAAGATCTTTCGTAAGAAAGAACTGTTTGTTTCTCTAAATTAAAAAAAAAACCATAAAAAAAAATCATCTGACAAGTCAGCGGCGACACCCTCTGGTCTCAGTCGGTGCGTTGTACAAAGGCTCTTCATCTATGCCTCTAATCTAATTTTGGGGCATGTTTATTTTATATTGTTTTGCCACTCAATATGCGGCTCATGTAGCAATTGCCATTCTGTATACAGAACAAGTTCAATACACATGGATCGCATCGTTAACATGCATAAGATATTATCCAATAGCAGTTGCTATCCGAAAGCAGACCAAATTAAAAATAAAGTTGCACATTCTCATTCCGATGATCTGGTACCTCCTGCATGGTGATAACCAGTGCCATTGGAAGATGGATTTTTTATTCAAATTCGAACCATACTCCAATATGAATGTAAGCTTTAACAAGGAGCTAAGATCTCTGATGGAGGGGCTGCTAGTATTCCTTCCCGCCAAAAGTGGAAAATGTCGTCTGCGCGCCTGAGATACGCGCTAAGTGTTTCTGGCCCAGCAGGGTTTCTGGAACCTTCTCCGCGATGATGATTGGCGAGGCCCCGGGAGGGCAGGCAGCGGCGCCCGCTGACGGAGAACAAGCAGGAGTCGCTAATGGTGCTTCGTCAAGGCCCCCTCAGAGGTGTGAAGGAATACGTCTCACTTTACCCTCACAGGTGTGAAGGAATACGCCCCACTTTACCCTCACAGGTGTGAAGGAATACGCCCCACTTTACCCTCACAGGTGTGAAGGAATACGCCCCACTTTACCCTCACAGGTGTGAAGGAATACGCCCCACTTTACCCTTACAGGTGTGAAGGAATACGCCCCACTTTACCCTCACAGGTGTGAAGGAATACGTCCCACTTTACCCAAAGAGTAATACGTTCAACTTTACTGTGAGAGGTGTAAAAGATTACATCTCACTTTACCCTTCTCGGGAGCTTTCCGACAAGGCTACAACAACATCGAGTATGTTCGATTTTTTCCCACAATTGGACCCTTGTCGTGGAGTGTCATGGCGTGTCGGGAGCGTGTTGCACAGGTATACGATAGGTGGAGCATGTGGACGCCCCCCTTATACCTACCATTACGTGGGCTAAAGTAGTGCAGCCGTTATCAGGGGAAGGGCAAACAGGGACGTTAATGTTAAGCAAATACAATGCATAAAATGATTTTAGCTGACCTCAGCACCCTATCAGGTTTTTGCGTTGTTCCTATTGCGGTATCACCACTTGGTGATTTGTATAATCTCCAGGCTGCAGAAGGATCTCTATAAATACCAACCACAGTGCCTACAGAAACGAAGCCGAACCCTAAAAACCAACTATTCTTTCACAATAGTTTTGCATTATTGACAAAAATTCAGTTAACACCATCACTTTTCTTTGATATTTAAAAACAAAACCTCCCGTGAGAAGTGAACAGCGGAAACGCTTGTCTTCCCACGCCGTGTGTGACATTTTGTATTCTTCTTAACAGCCCGCGTCCCCCCCCCCCCCTCCGGGTCCCCATGCCGGTCCTGCGCCCGTTGGCACGCAGCGCCCTTTGATCCCTGGAGGTATTTTTCTGCTGATGGAGGAGGTTTGCTGACTTGGCTTTTGACCCGCAGTTTGAGGCCGCTGTCCACTGCGTTGTGCGACGTCTCGCCCGGTGGGCGGGCGGGGAGGAGGAGGAGACAGCGGACGTGTACACGCGACATTCCACACAGCACAGCATCAAAGAGCAGTCTGTATAAAGCCTGAAACCCACCACAGACGACGCAGGAATTCAGGACCCCCGATGCACACCGACGCCCTCAATTGAACTATGCGTAGCAAGTCGCGTCGGTGTGCATCGGAAGCTGCGTGGGTTCGGCCCATTATCCACCTGCCTGTAGGAGGTTCCTTACTCTCTGTTTTAATGGTTCCTGAAATGGATTTCTATTTCTAAAGGATGTTGACGACGGCGTTTAGCAATACACGTCTTGATACAAACTCACTGTAGCTGTAAAAATCATTTCGATACCTTCTCGATGAGTCTTTTTACCGCTCTATAATCCGTCTCTAAGAAGTGTAAAAACACCAACACTTCCTGAGTTAAGTATACACAACACACTGAGGATCCAGCGCACAATTTGCCGTCGTTACTTGTCAATATATATATATATATATATATATATATATATATATATATATATATATATATATATATATATATATATATATATATACGGTGCCTCGTTTTAACCTGTGTTCACTCGAGGGCGCACTTTATGGATAATGCGACATCAGCCCTGAACTGGACTGTGGCTTTGTTTACCAAACGCCATCTGATTCACGGCCAGTCAAATGGAACACCCCTCTACACTGACTGCAGCAAACCGGAAATTTCATGTCCAGCTGCTACTTTGTCATCGGCCTGGTCCAGTCACTATTTCCATTGGCCAGGGACCAGGTTGCTACTGGTTAACCACTAGTTGCTCTGTGTCCTCAATTGCCTGTCCCGCACCGACGCAATGCGGACCGGAAGTGGCAACATAACATAAACACGATTGCGCAGAAAACTAAAATATAGTCATATCAACGAGTGAGATGCTTCTCACTCCTCCCAAAGAATATTTTAGTCATTGCACCCAGCAAGATTCTTCTTTTTACCTTTCCCTATCCAGGGCTAATCATGATGCATTGCTTTGAGATAGTGTTTGTGGAACACTCTGTATACAAAATAAAATGTCTCCCCTGTTGTCACACCAAACACCGCTGCACGAGAGACATTGGGGAGTTTGCGCTTCTTAAAGCTCCTCTTTTCTTCTAGCCCCGTCGTCGCCATGGTTACGCTTCCGGCGTCAATCAAAGATGGCGGCGCCCGAGATGATAGGATCATGTTAAGGTCTCAGAACACTAATTGATCGATAAATGTGTCAGAAGTAAGGTAATCTGAGCTGTAGTCGATGTGCCAACTCCATGGCCGGCCAAGCACGAGTGTTTGCTGAGAACGAGTGGTTGAAAGCCAGAAAAGAGGAAGCATACACAGTTATGCATAAATTTGCATGCATTTTCCTTTTATTGTTGGTAATTGATCGAGGTATGCAACGTTTAATGACTCCAGATTGTGACCTTTGGTTGGGGTATCGGTATTGATGCAAGGAGTGAAGGAGTGGTGCAGTGTATGGAAGGGGAGTCGCACTACGGAGCTCAACTACCTGGTAAACCGATGTATACTTGTAATTAAGCTACGCCTCGTCTACCAACATAGATTCTAAATCCTACCCCTACTAAGAAACTCCATAGGCCGACTGTATTCTCGCGAGCATGCAGTAAAGTGTTGTTTATTGCCCGCGGGTAATAAATGTATTATTGGAGATGGGGTAGGATAAATACTAAACTGATGTTGTAAAATTCTTCTCGGTTGGAATTGTCTCGAACAGCTGGGGGAGTGTATCTCCTATAATTATGTGGAATTATTTTCCAGCTTCTCACTACACTCGGCTAACGCCTCGCGCAGTAATTCGCGGCCTGCCCATCGTGCGATAAACACTAACACTACTAACTCTCCTTCAGCTTCTACTAAGTATCTACAAGGCAATGGGGATTGCAAATCTAAAGTAAAGATTATCTCTATTCCTGATCGAACAATAAGTAGATACTCTAGTCTTATGGTCACGTCTTGAAATAGAAGTCTATGATTCACATCCAAGTCTTCATTTAGAGAGGTCAGTTGACACCCAGATCTCTTCCGTCTAACATAACCCCATTTGGCCATTTAGATCAAGTCAGTCTGAGGCATCCATATCCTTTCAACTCTGTAGAGATATGCATGAATGATAACATCGTATATCTGCTCTATCCTCCAGTCAAAATCAAAGTTCCCCAGTACATCCTGTAATTCCGTTACACAGCAGGAACTACAGCTGGTACTCAGTGCAGTGTAGACTGTATAACGATATGAACATGAGCGATGTAGAACTGAGTGGGTTCTGGTTACAATATGATCGTGTATCACGATATGAACACAAGCGATGTAGGCCTCAGTGGGTTCTTGTTACAATAGGATCGTGTATCACGATATGAACATGAGCGATGTAGAACACAGTGGGTTCTCGTTACAATATGATCGTGTATCACGATATGAACATGAGCGATGTAGAACACAGTGGGTTCTGGTTACAATAGGATTGTGTATCACGATATGAAGACGAGGGATGTAGAACTGAGTGGGTTCTCGTTACAGTGTGAACGAGGTCCGTGTACACAGGCTGCAGCGCACGACTCCCTTTTAGTTTCCGTTTGCTCGCTAGTTCACAGGTGATCTGCTAGTCTGAGGCAGGCTACCAGCTAAGACAAAATGCTAACCTGTACCTGGCCTTATAGGTTTTCACGCTGTAGAACTGAGTGCTGTCTAATAATCCAGCATATACCTTAGTATCGTCCTCCGAGTGTCCTAGTCCCAATTTAGTATATTTTTGGTCTAGAGTTAGGACGGTTCAAGGATACGATCTAATCTAGGCTTCAAATATTGTTGTCTAAATTCATCATTCAAATCCCCTTTGTCCTCCAAATTTTCCCAGCTCATCTAAAACTCTCAAGGACACCTACAGGAGTGTCCTAGATGTAGTTAGTTTTTGAAATATAGTACAATACTTGATTGATATGTTAGTAATCAGCAATATTGCGATAAAATCGCTGGTTTGAGTGTATGGGAAATGGCTGAGAACCACTATATTGACAGGAAGGACATTTTCAATGACTTGTAGGTTTGTTCAATACCAATGAAACACGTCCTTACTCAATGTCCAGGGACATGATCTAAAATATGATCTATCTCAAATCTACCATATATCTCACCAAGGATCGGAAACGCCACCAAGGACAAAATAAATGAAACAAATTCTATTATATGTCGTACTATAGGTTGTTAGACAACACCCTGGTCTGTTGAATAACGCAAGGCTACGGAAGTACAGGGTATGTGGATACCTAGACTGGCCCCAGTCCCTGTTTCCCTCCGCCTACCCCACCCCTCCTCTCCTCGATACAGGTTGATTCATGGGCCAGTCAGAGAAGGATACATACTATAATGACCTTTATTTGCATTGTGTTTAATCATTTAATGAAAGCTCATAATCAAAGACTTGAGCAAGTCTAGTGGATACCTTGCGCAAGGGTTATCGTTTAATGATATTCGAGCCCGTTTGTTACAGCAGTCCTAGCTGATGGAAGGTTGTCCATAAGTATTGAATAACATTTATCCCACATCGTCCCTGGGTATTGTTGACGTACAGAAAAGACTCTTCATGCATGATCCTACATCATGCAACAGGCCCCAGGCTGAGGTGCCTCCAGGCAAGGAGCAGGTAACAATCACAATGTAAACAGAGCCAGTGTAGCCGGAAGTGGATTCCAAAAGGGAATAGTGTGAGGACAGCCTGTGTCTGGGAGGGGAAACCAGGCACAATGTGAACACGGCCATTGTGGACGGTCATCTCAGTCCTGGTGCTTACCATCACAGCCCCAGGCCGCAGAGCCCGCAGTTAATAGAAATCTGAAGAGCAATTCCCAGCAAGTCGACCCGCGGCTACTCTGCTTGTTCTGGTCGGATAGCGCCCATGTTGCTGCTGTGAGGCTGTTCTAAGCCCGCCCGCCATGCGGATTAAGTTTACAGTATCACCTCTGACCCTCATAGTCTCCGCTGGCAGCGGCTTATCATCCTCCATCCCATCTCTGTACACACTCATTCAGTTTCCAGATAGCGCGGGGCAGTTCTGCCAAATAGCCTGCGGATTTAGTCCCGCTACAGCTTCAGCAATATCCTGAGTGGAGTAAGAGTCGTAAAAACCATTTCAGTTGCGCCGGACAAAGTCTAGACGGTCAAAGCTGAAGCTTAGACGCAATGTATTGAGGATGAAGAGCAATTACTTTCCTTCCGCAATATCCTCAATTTACGCATGTTCCGCCAGAATGGCCTTTAGCGACTGTAAATAGGTTTGACATATAGTGTAAATGAAATACTATTAGTTCTCTACGTGTAACTGGTTTTGTCAGACCAAGATAAAACATTAAGATATGCAGTTCTGTTTCGTAGTGTGACCAAAGGCAGAATGGCCATCGAGTTTATTTTCCCTTACATGAAAATAAATATAAATGTAAATATGTTCTCTGGTCCCCGCATCTCCATGGGGCTTCATTTTCTCCAGTAGAGAATATATGCTTCTTTCTGAGGTGGGAGTAGAAGGCATCATGTCAGGATAAGATCCATCAGGATTGCTTGACCAAAATATCTCTTCCAGTTGAAAGATTAGGAACAAATAGTATGTTAATCGTTGATGAACGGGAGTGGAATTCCAAAAATGAGTAATTAAGAGGTCTATTTTTTTTCAGCTAGGGTATTAAAATGACAAACTTCAGTGGGTCATTGAGGTACATCGGCCTGTAGTGATTGGTCAGCTCGACCTTATCTACGCTGGTACTCTGGGCAGAAAAAACTGTTCACAGAGGGGTGCAGAGCGTGCACAGGCGTAAACCATGGCAGCAGCGTAAACATCATATATCAAAGTGGGGACCATCTTCCTAAACCAGGTGCAACTGTCAATACATCATTAATGTATGAACATGGAGTTGTCAAAAAGACAATTAAAAGAGTTCTCTGAGACACTCTGGAACTCGTCCTTTGCACGATCTCCAGAATCAACAAAAAATATATCGATAACGTGAGCTATTATTTCATTGTTCACCTGATTATTGCTTCGGTGTCAGATATCATTATCAAATGATAGCTCACATTCTTCGTACATGTTATTGACGACTCCAGATATCGTTGCATGTCTAGCTCCCTGACTTAGGACATGGTCAAAAAAGCAGCGACCCGGTCACTTAACAGTCTCTCAAGCTGATCCATCCTCTACTAAGATTCTACATCATTACAAAAACAGCAAGTAGATCAGCCTTCTTCAGAGTAGGCATACATACACAATATTACCGTGATTTCGATCTGAGTGGCCGTATTCTCCGCCTAGTTGACGCGAAGTAAAACTCCGAGGGATAGCAAGGAGTATTACGTAGTGTCAATTACAAGGAGAATACGGCCACAGAGATCGAAATCATGGTAATGTTGTATTTATGACTCACGTTTCGAGGAATTATTAGGAAAAAAATCTTGTAAATTATATATATATATAAATTAGATTAGCATTATATATATATATATATATATATATATATATATATATATATATATTATATATTATATATATATATATATATACGTATTCTCCTAGGAGGTTCCGGAGGTCCGTATTCTACTCAGTAGCGATCTGTAGGCTCTATAGGCTTAGCATGGAGACTCCGTATTAGGTGGGTAATAAAAGTTAAAAGAGTTTGTAAGAAGACGGGGTTCTGTAACAGGTGATCGTACGGCGGCCGGCGGTGCGGGCCATGGGTTCTCTGAGAGGGTTCTCTGAGAGCGGCGTGACGCCGTGAGAGGATGATCAGTGACGAGAAGCTCCCGTTCAGAATAACGACGTCTCGCCATGCCGTACAGTTCAGCTACGGACATTACTCACAATCAATAGTGTGTGCAAGCATTGTTGACAATCAAACAAGGGCGTGCTGAATAAATAGACCCATCTATGAGAATACGACGAGTAACCTTATTCTATTCGTATACGTTCCTAACTCTACTGATACAAGTCTAATCCAGAAATTGTCCTTAACATAACCTTAACGCATATTTTTAGCAAACGTGAATTTTAGGTTTCCTATTTGAAGATATTAAGAATTCTGCCGAGGTAAAGGTTCAAATGTGTGCCTCTATAAGGTACGCTGATAGCATATGGTTACTTAAAAACCATCTTATTGTTTTTCTAAGTATCTATGTTAACGTCTTTCAGCATTTTACAACCCCAGTGGGTATTCTTTCTCTTGAGTGTCGGACCTCCTTCTCATATACTTCCCATTGCATGGTGACGCCACCATCTACATTGAAGCCCCCTGGTGTATTATTGGTTGCTTTTTGTCTTACTTTTCATTGCCTCTTGTCAGACACCTCCTCATTTGTTTAAAGAGACCATTTCTCCTAGTTTATAATTTTCTATGTGGCCATAAATTTGCCATTCCTCCTCCTGCAAACACGCCCACACATTCCGGCCGGAATCAAACAGTCCCAGGCGCTTTCTATGTTGTACTACTTTAGTGTGGACCTCACTTAATCTGTCTGGCCAGGTCTATTACCGCCTCCATAGTCGGGAGGAAATGTACTCCTTTACACCATCGCCACGTCATTCCTGGTCTACTACTTTTATCAATAATTCAAATATACCATAACGCAAGGCCAAGTAGAAACCCTTTATGTTCGCCAACAATTCCCCAGCAGAAACTGAAGCCCAATAAAGAATAGAAATAGACGAGGAAGCTTTGTTTCTCTACTTGGATTAACAGCTTTCTGGGGATGCTGATGTGTTGAGTAGAGGTGGGCGCCGAGTGGTCAGCGACACGCCGGACGACACGACGACACGACGGACTCGGCTCTCTGCAGCTCTCTGAACCTCGCGCCGTGTCAGCGGTGAGAGTCTCCTCTCCCGCAGACTCTCTCGTCTGTTACCCTGATTAGGTCCACTCATCTAGGGAGATTGGCGTCATTTTATTAGCCCGGTGTAACCCAGAACAGGGGGGCAATCGAAGTATGTTAGATTCAATCATACCCCAAAGATTGACCCCCGTCAATGACACAGAGTTCTAACTGATTGTAAAGTTCCCAATAATGAACCGTTATCACTCTATTTTATGTTTGTATATACGCGAAGAGATCTATCATCGAATGTATCCCAATTTACCTGTATTCAAGTTGGACTAGACCTGGAAGTCGCCATCTTGGCTCCTTCCCCGAAGTCTTCCGGTCGCGCGCCTCATTAGGAATGGCGTATCAGCCTATTTTCGCTCAACTTAGTTACAGACGCGTCCGCGTTGTGACGCGCTGTGATATAGCCTCGACCCAGGTGTATGTTGGTGTCGCAGCGCCACCTGGTGCGCCGAGCGTCTGCAGCAGACCAGAACGAGGCTTGTCTTCTCACTGTTCGTAATGTAGATGTAAGAAGTTGTAGGGCACCGGGCGATGTAAAGTCTTGATTTAAATACGGATTTAAACCTAAAAAAAGAGCCATGCATAGAAAATACAAAGCAAGGTTTAATGATGTAAGGCGTGTGCTATCTGATAATGTGCGAACTGGAGACTGTGGGTAAACCTTTCTATTCTTTACTTATCATATTGTTGCCCTGTCTATGACGACGTAGACATAACATTTGTGCACTGTCTATGCTGGATCCTAAGGCCTAGCGTCCACCTACTACGGTATGGATCCGATAAAGTCTACGATGCACCTCCCGGTTATAATTCAGAATCGCGTCCGAAGGTCACCTAAAATCGGGGCAGTTCACCATGTTTCTGCGATTAGGCACCGAAAAACTCCATTAAGATGCATGGTGGATTGGCATGTCTAGACATATGTCTACGATTTTGCACCTTCCGATATGTCTCCGATATTTGCTTTTTGTATCGGTTCCATATCCGGAGGTCTAAATTGCTATCGTAGTAGGTGGACGCCAGGCCTAACATTACACCCGTGTATAGATCTATACACGTTCTACGCCAGCGCCCAATACAGCATATGTATATGAAAACATCAGCAGACACAGCCTTTACTAGTGTCTACTCCATGTTAATAACATAAAATGTCCATCCTGTGCTACTTACGGAAGCCACCCACAGAATTGGGCAATTCTTTTCATGAGATTCTTTTATCTCTTCTACAGGTGGCGCTCTACAGACTGATAGCTGATGAAGACAACCCGCGCTCTACCCTACACACAACTACGTGACGTCACTGAGTGACGACAACCCGCGCTCTACCCTACACGCAACTACGAGACGTCACTGAGTGACGACAACCTGCGCTCTACCCTACACGCAACTACGTGACGTCACTGAGTGACGCCAACCCGCGCTCTACCCTAAACACGACTCTGTGACGTCAATGAGGGACGAGAACCTGTGTTCTGCCCTAGACACAACTACGTGACGTCACTGAGGAACGAGAACCCGGGCTCTACCCTACACATGACTCTGTGACATCATTGACTCAATGCAAGAGTCGTAAATGACGTCAACCTATATTTGTGGCGCTGGTTGCCGCTTTCCCGTGGTCTGAGGATCAATGTGATGCCAGGAACCAGCGCTCCGTCATATCCTGAACGACGTCCAGCGCCTCCCCTCGCCCTAGCGGCAGCGGCGTGAAGCAGGAAGCCGGGGATGGTGGATCTCTCCGTGCACCGCCGTGAGGCAACGCAGCCCACCGTGTGAAACACGCTGTGAATAGTCGACTGCCGATCGAGTGAGGCGTCAGAAGGAGGCGGCTGAGACGTAAGGCGGTCACGTGATGCGGACATGTCCCGGAAGCGGGTCACGGTGAGCGCGGGCGGCGAGCGGAGGCGCGGGCGGCGGGCGGGGGAAGCCACGCGCTCCCCGGTCACGTCACGCTGAGGAGTGGTCGATAGATCAACCAGCTTCAGGGCTTCCCTAAAGTGTGCGATTTACAGAGAATGGCAGTGAGCCAAAGTATCGCAGCACTGGGGCGGTCCTTTGGCAGACTTTGAAAGCTTACACCGGCCACACTTTGTACACAGAAAACTGAGATCTCTCCATCTTGTGGGTGAACTTATTGAGAACAGTCAGATTACACGGTTGTCGCATGATAAGACGGATTAACATTGAGAATCTCTCATCGCAAAAAGCGGATTAAGACCTTCAGTATGAAGCAACTAAAGGGATATTACCGGAAGTGGGCCTACTGCTTGCCCGGATATGACGTCATCGTCGTCATGATGTGTGCGTTCGTGACGTATAGTGAAGGGTTGGTGTCAGAGGTAAGCAGACATTCATTTGAATATCACTGACGCAGGACTTATCGTTACAATGCGCTCCTCTGTATTGTAATTAATGAGCAACCGCGTCCTGCGATGCTGTGTTCCTGCGCCGATATAACCCATTGTAGAGGTTGTCCCGGCGAAAGCACAGACATTCAGTGTGCGCAGCAAACCGAAATGTCCACTACACTGTGTTATACTGTATATGAAGGGAGTGAATCACGCCAGGTAGAAGGGTCGTCCTGTGGCGGGTTGATTGGTTGTGGACTGGTAGACGTGAGATTAGGAGAGATGAGAACTAGGAGATATCGTCCAGCTCTGATATAACTCAGAGTACTGTCAAATTCTGCATGTTTTGCAGCGTTATGCGGTTCCCACCTTTTTCTGATACGTTGATGACATGGTGCATCTCTGGTAGGCGTACTCATCAAACCTAGAGTAAGGTGTGTCCCGTCACACAGCACTATAACCCCGAGTACCTCCTGTGTTCGTCATTGAATCCTACGTGACATGTATCGGTTACTGGAGAACTCGACCCGAAACTAAATCGACCCGTAGTTGTCACGAGAAGTCTACCCGTTTTGGAGAAATCAATTCGAGAACTTGACCCGTTTCAGAAACTTATGGATAAGGCAGTTCCATATAGATGGAAAAGCCTGACTAGTTAGCTTTTAGACAAATAAACCAGCGGATTTGACAAATATATCCAGTTATGTTTAGGGTTCGGGTTAGGGTTAGCGCGTGGATAGGATTAGGGATAGGGAGAGTGTGATGGTTAGGGATAGGGTTAAATGAAGGGTTTTCTGTTTTTTTCTTCCCCCGAGAAGACCAAATTTGAGACCAAGATAACATACTTACGCCTTGATATAACATTTATCCACAGTTGTAATAAGATACTTGAGTTGGTTGGGGAAATTTAAAACGGGTCGAGTTCATTTACGTTTACGACTTCTAACAGGTCGAGTTTGTTATGGGTCGGGATTTTTACGGGTCGAATTCCTTTCTCCAGTATTCCACAGATCGGCCCTCACTGTCACAAGAAAATCGTGATGGCAGTCAATAGAAAAGCCTCTTCCTGTAACTAGCATCCCGCAACATGTGGTGTTCGTCCTCCTCTTCATATCTTAGTGTTCTCCCCCCTCTTCTATTCCACCGAATACGAGGCCTCCATACTAAACCCTCAGGGAGTATGTAATTCACTGGGCGAGGATTACGGTCTTCATCTACGCCCCACGCAATGCGGAGATTACGAGAAAAAGAGTTTTCTGTGACCAAAGTAAGGTGCGTGGGAAGATCGACGGTCATTTTGTATTTCCATCGCAAACTGTAAAGTGTAACCCTGAATGATAAACACATTGACCTGCTGCTGTTACTCGTGTATGCCTCCTCTTTGTAGATGACCCCACACAATATCGCCACTCAGGCGCCACGTACAGTAACAAAGGCCTAATCTCACAGACCAGCTAACACAGTGACAAGAAGAGAAAATCTAGAATACCGTCTATTCTTAACGAAGAAGACAAATAACCATACACAGATATGTGTCTATAACATATATCATAACAAAGTATGCAGTTACATAACAATTCTCAACAACATAAAATCATAATCGCTTCTGTGGAGTTCACATGATATACGTCCTCTTGGTTGTAGCTGTACCCACTGTCTGCCAGTGTACCTGATACTACTGTCGTTAATTATGCAATGTTTCCTTAACTTGTTGATAGAGACGATCCATAAGCAGTGGGCTATGGTAGTAGCAGTCATCGACCTCTGTTCCTTGTTTCCCCCAGTGCTGGGATGTTAGGATCTTGTGGAGAAGTCTTACCCTCAGTATTGGCCCCTGTCTTTGTATAGCCTAGGGTCCCATGGCGTTTCAGCCTCCTCGCTGTGGTGGCGGCAATGCTTAGTAGCCTGGAGATGTCGATGTTTCGGTGTCTGGGTAAAGTGTGATTCTCGTGTATTCATCAACTGTTTATATACTTTCTCGTGGGGGTGTCCGCGCAATCCGAGACTTGGGATGTTCAAGCTCAGGGGATGTCAGTCCAAACAGCGCTATCTGCAGCGAGCACCTGTCAGGAGCACCCTGTGATGTTCTCAATAGTATGTCACATATGCGTCAACTACGGAGGGAACACGCCCTCTGCTATCAGAGACAGGCTGACATTGTGTATGTAATCCCCTGGCGGCCTGGGGATGATCCTTCACGGATTAGTGGTAATCTGCCGGCAGGGTTAATGGCGGGGTGATGACTCCAGTACGCGCGGACGTCTTAGGTACATCTATAACACTAAGTGAGGGCTCTCCACGACTCAGCAGCGCCACTCTGTGAGGGTGAGTCCGGACCGAGTATTGAGACTGATCTGAGGGATCTGCGGAGACGTGAAAGTACCGGGGAACGCGTAGAAGACTCTTATCAGATGTCTCCACTCACAGTTCACCGCAGTTCACGCGCCATTCTCCCCGGACGATACTGACCACCGGTCATGGCTGTAGGCACCACCAGCCGACTGTCTGACACTTTACGGCAGCTAATAGTCAGGTGGAACAGCGGATCCAAATTTCAGGGCGACGATTTCTGTCCCCAACATTACGCCATTCGGCACTTACTGACGACCTTTGGATCACCGATTAAATGTCTCTGAGTACATGGGACTAGTCGTCAGGTTGAAACATGATGTGTGTTTTGGAGTAAATGAGCTTTCGCGATTCTGGCCAGAGAAACATTCTCAAAAACTACCTACCGACTTTGGTACAGTCCCAAAATGATTGGTGCTCAATATGTCGCTGGTAGAGACGCCACAAAAGCGGTAAACATTTCAAAAGAAGAATTCAGTAAAGAAAATGTCGTGTCTCAAAGAGATACACAATGCGATAATTTAATCGCATAATGCGATAATCGCATTGCATTATGTGAAATTCGGATCGCACACTACGATAATCGGATGGCAAACCCGTTGGAACTAATCGGAAGAATCTTGGTCTAAATGAGCACATGACAGATTCCGTTCTAAATAAACAAAATTACAAAGCTGTTTTTCATCATGAGTTGCAGTATGTTAGACGTTCTTTTAAGACTGTAATACGTGATATATCGCTATGAGCGCGATGGCGGACCTGGACTCTGACTCCACAGGTGTTGTGAGGGGACGGCGACAGCCTCCTTCCTCCACTCTCAGACGGACAGACGACATTTTCGCTTTGCGCGGGAACACGTACCGCCTCTTTCAATTACCTCTCTCTAGTGCGCATGCTCACTGACTTACTGCCTTCATTTCCGCTCTCCACGCCCAATACCCGTGATTGCAAACCACGTAAGTCGGCGAGATCTCCAGACGCCGTCTCGCCTCCTCTCGCGCGCCGCAAGAGCCTCATTTTCGCATGCGACGCGGACGCTCAACAACCGTTTTAGCCAGAACGAGGCTTGTTTGCTTTGTTCCGGCACCAGAAGTGTTGTTAATAATGGAATGGAAAATCAAACAGCATCAACTCAATGAGTCTATCAAACACTCCTCGGTTTTTCAAAGTAACGTGAGACTATTACGTAGAAGAAGGAATTGAGTTCAATCAAGAGAAGCCCGATCTCATTGGGTGGAATTCAAACTTTCTGATATTCATTCTACAGCCTAAGTTCAGTATCTACAAATGTCAATACAACACGCAACTGCGATGGATACAGTTGTCTCTGATAATATCTCTAATTTTCAGTTTGTCCACGAATGCCCAATTTTGCATTTATCGGTATTAAAATCTCTAGTTTTCTCGTTTCCTCTGACCGGAAATATGTTGAAAGTTCAATGGGTTTGGTCAGTGGTTACAAATAAACCTTTTCGATCTGTGCAGTCAAACTAACGCGGGAATAACCCGTTCAAGCTGTATTGTTCAGCCCGGCGTCCACCTACCACGATATGGCTCCGATATGGTCTACGATGGACCCCCTGATACAAAATCAAAATCGCGTCGGAAGGTCAACTAATATCGGGGCAGTTGACCACGTCTCTGCGATTAGGCACCGATGAAAAATGGGGGTCTAGACATATGTCTAAGATTTTGCACCTTCCCGATATGTCTCCGATATTGACTTTTTGTATCGGAGCCATATCGGTAGGTCTAGATTTCTATCGTAGTAGGTGGACGTCAGGCCTTACAAGCGCGTCAAAGTGCTGGCGTATGTATGCCGAAGGGCCGGCACATTGCAAATACAGCATAGGCTCCACTTCATATTGCAAGGGATCACATCGAAATGTCAAATATGTTTGAAATTTATTGCAGCCCTTGCGACGTGTTTTTTTCACAGCGCGGCGGGAGTGGCCGGCGCTCAGGGTGGAGTGTCCGGCGACGTCAAATGGCTGCAAATACTGGCGTGTAGCGGGTTCCGCCGATACATATTTTACCTGTCAGCGCCGCCCGCACGTCAAACACGGTGCCGTCTGGCGGAATGCCTCTCTGTTCAGCCCCACATGGAGCATGGAGGGCGGTTGTGAGTCGTGGCGTGGTCCAGGACTGTCGTGTTAGACGGGGCAGGACTGCGGGGATGAGCCCGGGGATGAGCCCGGGGATGAGCCCGGGGATGAGCCTGGGGATGAGCCCGGGGATGAGCCCGGGGATGAGCCCGGGGATGAGCCCGGGGATGAGCCCGGGGATGAGTCCTGGGATGAGCCCGGGGATGAGCCCGGGGATGAGCCCGGGGATGAGCCCGGGGATGAGCCTGGGGATGAGTCTGGGGATGAGCCCGGGGATGAGTCCGGGGATGAGCCCGGGGATGAGTCAGGGGATGAGCCTGGGGATGAGCCAGGGGATGAGCCCGGGGATGAGCCCAGGGATGAGCCTGGGGATGAGCCCAGGGATGAGCCTGGGGATGAGCCCGGGGATGAGCCCGGGGATGAGCCCGGGGATGAGCCAGGGGATGAGCCCGGGGATGAGCCCGGGGATGAGCCCGGGGATGAGCCCGGGGATGAGCCCGGGGATGAGCCCGGGGATGAGCCTGGGGATGAGGGATGAGCCCGGGGATGAGCCCGGGGATGAGCCCGGGGATGAGCCCGGGGATGAGCCCGGGGATGAGGGATGAGCCCGGGGATGAGGGATGAGCCCGGGGATGAGCCCGGGGATGAGCCCGGGGATGAGCCCGGGGATGAGCCCGGGGATGAGCCCGGGGATGAGCCCGGGGATGAGCCCGGGGATGAGCCCGGGGATGAGCCCGGGGATGAGCCCGGGGATGAGCCCGGGGATGAGCCCGGGGATGAGCCCGGGGATGAGCCCGGGGATGAGCCCGGGGATGAGCCCGGGGATGAGCCCGGGGATGAGGGATGAGCCCGGGGATGAGCCCGGGGATGAGTCCGGGGATGAGCCCGGGGATGAGCCCGGGGATGAGCCCGGGGATGAGCCCGGGGATGAGCCCGGGGATGAGCCCGGGGATGAGGGATGAGCCCGGGGATGAGCCCGGGGATGAGGGATGAGCCCGGGTGTTGTACCATCACTATGGGTTGGAGAGGCATCAGAGATGACAACTCTCTGTATCGTCTTCATTCTGACTACGATGGTTTTTTGAACAGGTATGGCCCGAGTTCTGAAATAAGAAAAGTCTGGTTGTTTTATTAAGGCCCGGCGTACTCCTACTACGATATGGCTCCGATATGGTCTACGATGCACCTCCCGATAAAAATTCAAAATCGCGTCGGAAGGTTACTCAATATCGGGGCAGTTGACCACGTTTCTGCGATTAGACACCGATGAAAACCCCATACAATGCGTGGTGACTTGGCATGTCTCGACATATGTCTACGATTTCGCACCTTCCCGGTATGTCTCCGATATTGACTTTTTGTATCGGAGCCATATCGGTAGGTCTAAATTTCTATCGTAGTAGGTGGACGCCGGGCCTAATGCATAATACAATTGTAGTTCTCAGGGCTATAACATACACAATTCAAAGAAACACAAAGAAAACACAACGAATATTAGATTATAAAGATATAGACAAAATACCATTAGAAGTTGGCATGATGGCTTTATGTTTAGCAGGCCATTGACCCTGCAGGGTTTGACGTACGAGGTGCGCTTATCGCAAAGAGGGTTTTGTGTTCAGTGAGCCGCAGTGAGGGTGAGGTTTACAAACTGGGGCTGGCGGGCGGGTCACACTGCCAGTCGGAGCTCCTCCCACAGATAACTCATCATCCTCAGCCCCCAGCAGCCCAGCGGCATCCCGGCTCTTATTGATCGTGAAAAGCCGGGCCTAATTTCCCACACCGCACACACGGCAGAAATGTCTAATAACTCCGATATTCAATCACCGGCCAGATTCATTACCAGCCGCTAAGATGTCCCGCAAATACAATTTCCCTGATCTACTGCACGTTTCCCTCCTGCGTGGAATTTCTCGGGCTGTTATTTATATCTATCATTCAGGCTCAGATGTCCCGCATGCCAAGAGTGAAGTACTTTTTCAAAGCCACACAAATTACTTATTCCCTCGTATACTCTCCATGTGGTGCTAACCCTTTAAAAAAAATAATAGTTGCTTTGGAGCAGGGTCTTCTTCATTTTCGCCAAAAAGACGATTCATGCAAGGAAAGCTGCTCCAAATTCCAAAGGAGCTATAATGTAATCAAAACTATGAAACTTTTCTATGGCAGATTTCTCATGAAAAAGACATATCGTTACCACGTAAATAAAGCCGCGTCGTGGGGCATGAAGCGGCCGTGGCAATAAGCTCTCCTGGGGGCACATCACCCCACATCACCCGGTCCTAAAGGGTTAATTACACGCTTTCTGAATGTCAGAATGATGCGGACTTTAGGAGCGCGCCGCCCTGCCATGACGAGGTAAATGAAAACGGATCACCTGATTGGAGGATGGTGAGATCACGTGGTGTAAGGATAATGAATAATCATGACGCGACCTGCACCCCGCGTCCATACATTAAATCATGGGACAGCCTGTTTTAGTGGAAAGCGCGGGAATTCCCCGACTGACAGGCGCAGAAACGTCCCCCCCCCCCCCACCCACCCACCCAGGAAATGGTATATGTCTCACTGGACAGGGAGGCTCGTCTCTAATATTAACTACACGACTTGCACCATTCAGACATGCATAAAGTAGGGCCCCTTTATCAGTCATGATATACAGTACAACGTCCCTTTACAAATTTTATTCTAGATGATTTTTGAAATAAAGAACATTTATTATAATTGTTACGAGTATCAGATAAGTTTGGGTTGGTTGAAAGCAACGATTAGATTAGACTTCATCTGTCATATACAGAGCGAATGATATGAATTATAGGTTTGGGGCGTTCCAACATTAGGAATAATTCACCAATAGTTTCATCACTGAATGAAAAAATACAAGTACATCGCAAAGGTTTATAACGGCCCAAGGGCATTCTTAATCGCCACTGACATACGGTCATTCTTGCTTCCCACTGACATGTTGCCTGAAGACATTGTTGTCCACTGGGCATACTACTCTGCCTTAAGGCATTCTGAGTCTCCTCATGCATGCTGCTTTAAGGCACTCTCCCTCCCTGCTGACACACTGCCTTAAGGCATTCTCGCCTTCCCTGAGCTGCGTGAAGGCACTTTCATCAGGAAATGGTTATAATCAGCTGCATACAGCGATCAGAGATGTGAGGTTTGTGGCATGGACATGAATGAACTAGAACTAGATGTCAGCCTCTCCTCCTGCCTTCTAGTATATCCCATGTACTATGTGAGTGCGGTTTGGGTACTTAGTGGGCGACTCAGCAGTGGAGTCATTTGTTTCACCAAAATACTTCTATAGATTTCAGTGTAAAAAATCTCTTAAGATTTTGTACCTTGTTGGGTGTAATCATCGCCGACAATTGCATGGAAAAGAACTTGTCCCAGGGAAATGGAACGCTACCATTCAGATGAGGAGAGTGTGTTCCGGTTTAGAATCTCAGTGGGATTTGTCGCAGACAAATGCTCTGGCAGGTACAGGAATCCATATGTGTGAATTCCACTTTATAAACCCAAGTGAGCATTACGTGAGGCCACTGAAGGAGCTGTACAGATCGGCCAACTCAGTAGGGGTGGGAGTAGACTTGCTCAAGTCTTTGATTATGAGCGTTAATTAAATGATTAAACACAATCAGAATAAAGGTCATTATAGTGTGTATCCTTCTCTGACTGGCCCATGAATCCCAGCAAGGAGGGTAGCCATAGTATGCAGGGACTGGAGCCAGTCTAGGGCGGGAGCTGCCCTGTGTCCTGGATGCCGGATTCTGAAGGGGGGTCACGTCCACAGAGCTCCCGACACACACGACACGACACAAAGCGCTTAACGACGCACGTAACGATGCAAACTCAGAATCTGTATTGTCAGTAGAGGCCGCCTCAGGGCAGTGGACCAGGGTTCCCGACGCACTCTACGACACTCACCGACGCAAACACTGCATTGGTCTGTGTCGTGAAAATCAGTAACTAATCTGATCCGGGGAAATATCTGACACGACATCGTCCCCGCCATCGTAGCTGGCGGCCGGCGGCTCGCCCTCACTGCGGACGGCACTCAGACCGCCTCCACCACACATTGTCTCAGCGCCCCACGCAGACAATGGACGAGGTGTGAACTGACCAGGTGCTGCCAAATAAACACATTTCATGATCACCTCACAGACATTGACATCCACAGCTTGTCAGCATTACAAAGCAAAGAGAAAAGAGGAAACAAGCGACAAAAACGGGCCTATTTTTACTGCATTGGGGACTTGGGAGTTGAAGTTAATGAATACGGCTTTTTAAAACTCACTTCAGTGTTGTGTTATTTTCAAAAGCTTTATTGATAAGTTTGAGTTAGTGACAAAAACATTCAGAAATATGTTGCTTTTGAATGCCACGTTGACACCATACTCCTGATAGATGATGTAGGGTTGATTGAAAAGGATTTTGCATTAGCATGTGAATTATTACACTTATCCTCGCATTTTCTTTGTGAATTTTTATTTCCAAAATCCCATTTGTCACTGGAAACATTACCATTTCTTCCAATGGCAATAGCCCTGATGAAAACCGGGTGGTCACCGGAATAACCTGTTTACAGTAGGACCCCACTAAGGGGAACACCCTGTAAAGTTTCCCCTGAAGTGGGGTGTCCCCACGGGAGAGAAAAGGGTCCCCTTTGTAAGTGGGCGTCCCTCAAAGGGGAGAAAAGTGTAGTTTAAGTGTGGTTTTTCTGTACACAAACATAGTCTGTCAGAGTCCAACAATTGGGTGATGTTGACTGAAGACATCTGATGAGAGACGATTTTCCATTGTCAAGAGCATCAAACGCGTGTGTAACAGCACACAGAATAACACCGGTCGGGAACTGTGTAACAGCACACAGAATAACACCGGTCGGGAACTGTGTAACAGCACGCTGAATAACACCGGTGGGGCACTGTGTAACAGCACACTGAATAACACCGGTCGGGGACTGTGTAACAGCACACTGAATAACACCGGTCTGGGACTGTGTAACAGCACGCTGAATAACACCGGTCGGGGACTGTGTAACAGCACACTGAATAACACCGGTCGGGGACTGTGTAACAGCACGCTGAATAACACCGGTCGGGGACTGTGTAACAGCACACTGAATAACACCGGTCTGGGAGTGTGTAACAGCACACTGAATAACACCGGTCGGGGACTGTGTAACAGCACACTGAATAACACCGGTCGGGGACTGTGTAACAGCACGCTGAATAACACCGGTCGGGGACTGTGTAACAGCACACTGAATAACACCGGTCGGGGACTGTGTAACAGCACACTGAATAACACCGGTCGGGGACTGTGTAACAGCACACTGAATAACACCGGTCGGGGACTGTGTAACAGCACACTGAATAACACCGGTCGGGGACTGTGTAACAGCACACTGAATAACACCAGTCGGGGACTGGACGCCACGCGGCAGGTGTTCGGAGAGTACCTGTTTCCTCGCGCCGTGCACCGAGTCCCGGCTCATAAAACGCCCTTCTCACCACAGTCTCCTGTTCACGTTTTCTTCAGACTCAGAGATTTCTTCCGTCTGAATGTCCTCAGCTGCTTTACTTTTATTTACTCATTGATCACACGTCAAGTTCCCGCACCTTCACATCCGCCATTTTCTGCCCGCTGAGCACACCCTACCATTAAAGGGAAATAACACAGTGACTTTATTTATACTGTGGTGGGAGAATTACCTTTAGTTGCTAGGTGAATGTAAGGAGAGGTGTCAGGTTCTCTTACATGCACCCTTGTGCTTTCTTCCACTAATGTGCCGCTTCCGCCTGCTGTCAAAAACCCATTGATCATTTGCGACCTGTACAGAAATCGGTCGGTGGTCCTCCTTGAGAATTTATCTGAGCTAATAAGCGTTGACCCAAAAGCACACACTCTGTTTCCACCTGACGACCGATTGTTTCATGTTCAACGATTATTCAACACATATAGGACCTGACCAGCTTGATGACAAGTCCTCCCTAAGTAAACATAGAAATCGGTGGTGGTGAGAAACAATGCTGTGTTTATAGGGAAACAGAGGTTGTCACCAACCGAATTTTGGTCGCTGCCACCGATTGATTTAGCGTGGTTTAATTTCGTCAGTGGCCTCAAAGGCTGGTCAGTCAAAATCGTTTCCGATTAAGACCACCTATTATGGCTACTCGAACCGCTGACCGATGATGTTACATTTTGGTGTGATAATCGTCAGGTGGAAACAAAAAGGGTCCGACTGACTTTTGTATGGTATAATATCGGTGGTGTTAGGTAAAAATCCTTTTCGAGCGCGCGTAACGTGATCTGGCGGGATCTGTGAACGCGAACATTCGGAAATTTTTTTTTCCGAATGTCCAATCAATTTTTTTTCCGAATGTTCGCGTTCACAGATCCCACCAGATCACGTTACGCGCGCTCGAAAAGGATTTTTACCTAACATGATACCTTTTGGGGCTTATCCTAGCGATGTAAGTGACTGGGTTACCGACCTAAGGGACGCCAGTGCGAACCACACAACGCAGTGTGGACGACACGAACAAAAAAAGAAAAATAACAGCCAATCATAGCCTGATGAGATTTTTAGAAACTGCTGGTAAGAAGGGAGACAAAAAAGAAAGTCCCCCCAGACAAAACACAACCCCACAACTCCTGGAACGTTCAAATACACACAGAGGGCAGTACTCACCTGCTAAGTACATCCTATACAACAGAGAGGGCACCACACAGCCCCATACACACACCACAAACGAACCAGAGACCAGCTAACTGATCTCACACAGCCCAATGAAAACAAACGCTCCGGTCACATGTCAACGACTGACCAATCGGAGAGGCGGAAAGTAGGTCGCCAAACCTCACTCACCTGTCAAACGCGGTGCAGGAGAAATCCCAGTCACTTACCAGCAGTCGCTGAAGCTGTTGCCTCGTACACACACATAATATCGGTGGTGGAATGGACTTGAGAGTAAAAAAATCGGTCGGTGACCACATCAGGTTTCTTCAGAAAACAGCCTGTTCCCTAACCACCATCGATTACGAGTTTTCAAACAAAACGACCGACTTTTGTAAGGGTGCATATAATCGATGGCCTTTTCGTCGGCAGGTGGAATCAGTCCAATCAGTTAAGGCCTGCATGAAACATAACCCTGTCATGGGATTGAAACTAAAGGTGGCACAATCGCTTGTTAATGACTACCTCCTGTTATCTAAATCCATCCAAATTAAAAATGAATTCGATGCAAAGTGACACGATCGTATATGATAACATATAATATAGTTGTTCTTCATTTCATTTGTAGATCTGGTTCAAACATTATAGATCTGCTGAATTCATATGAAACTTGTCAGTCCATTCGTAGTAAAAAATACCGTTCGGCGGGAAACCTAGTGAGCTACTTAACGAGCAGCTCCTACAAGGCTCTGTGCGCTCTGCTGCGGTAATTACTCGCAGAAATACCTTTTTTCGGCGACGAGTGGCTGCGGACGCTCGTCGTACGGAGGCCGCGCCGCTGAGGGCTCTCGACGCGGGGCGAGGTGGATCTCCGTGTGGGCGGCGGGCGGGCGGCGGGCGGGCGGCGGCGGGCGGTGGGCGGGCGGCGGGCGGCCAGACCTGGTTTATAAGCTTGGATCCTTGCTCGGATCCCGTGCTCTGGGTTCTGTGGATCTCCGTGTGGGCGGCGGGCGGGCGGCGGGCGGGTGGCGGGCGAGCGGGCGGTTGGGCGGCGGGCGGGCGGGCGGCCAGACCTGGTTTATTAGCTTGGATCCTTGCTCGGATCCCGTGCTCTGGGTTCTGTTAACCATTACCCTATCAGCCCGTCAGTCAGTGCTGGGAGCTCAGTACGCGGCCGTAAACCCACTCAGTCGCGCGGCGTAGGGCCAGTTTACAGTGCCCGATTATTCAGCATGGAGTGGGGAACCACTGCCCGATTATTCAGCATTTGCTGGGGAAACACCGATCTATTTAATTTTTCTTTATTACTTTGATGTATTTATTTATTTCTGATGAAAATTCAGTTCTTTCAATGAACATTCAAAAGATAATCTGTAATATGTAAGGGAAGTTATCACTGGTCTGGTACAATCTCTTTGAGGGTGTCCTTGTTTGGGGCATGTTGGGTCTCAGTACCTTACTCAGAGCAACTCCTCTGTGATTTGGTGATTCTTTGTAGGTCTCACACCTAGGATGGACACCTCATGGAAACAGGCCTTCACGGAGAGAATAATAGTTAGAGGAGAGACGTACTACTACCGGCCTGTAGCAGGGAGGTCCTGCGTAACTTTGTATAAAGATAAACTACGGCCAGAGTTCTTACTAAGGTTTGTTTTGCAGAGTTCTAAAGAAACTGGGAATCTACTCGGAACGTTTAGAAAGCATTACGGAAAACTATCAGTGATAGGCGAGTCCTGAGATGGTCGGAATGTGGTCATTTTATTGTCAATCTTCATTAGTTTCTGCACAAATCAGACACGTCACAGATATCTAATATACATGTATCATCGGGTCATCAGGGTTTATTGTTATTCTTTACTCTCTTAATCCAAGTATTATAAAACATTGCTATCATATTAATGATGTGCAGAGTGGTAGTATTCAGACGATTGATGACTTTTTATAAGACTGATTATTACACCAAATAATAACTTATCATTAGGGCTGAAAATACATGAAATATGGATCCTCATTCACCCTAATAAATGATTATCGTGATAAATATGACTGACCATTAGACCAGAAATATGGATTCTCATTTAGTCTAATATATTTGGGGTCAGAGCGAGCAGATAGTGCTCTATAAATCAGTCCCCTACGACTGCCTCATGCGCGCGGAGACAATCCCATCGCCGGCAAGTCGCGGGGCCTCCTTAAACGGCGAGCTTCTCCGCACTGCCCGACTTTAAAGTCTCGTTAGGCCCAACGCACGAGTAACATGCGAATCACACACCCTGCTTTCATGTCCTCTAGGCGGAGACCGGCCTAATGAGGCTCGTATAGTAGGCCTAGCATTCCGCTGGCTGGCGCTAGCCGCCTGTGGTTAACCTTATCTGGTGGCTGTGACCTGTCTCGGCCCCTCCCGTCCACGTTCGGGCCGTCAGAGCCGAGCTCCACTCCTCATCGTGTCTTTTTTTGTAGTTCAGTTTCAGCTCATAACTCTCAACGACCTGGGTGTGTTCGGAAACCCTGCATTTATCAGTCATCAGATGTCGGGGAACGAGAGGATCTTGTCAGTTGAAAAGAAGATGGCGCATCCGACAAATCCTCTACCTGGGAATCATCACAAAGAATATCAGAGTATTCATTACGAGGAATAGTTATTATCAAAATATAATACGCCATTGAGTTTGACTACAATCTTTATACTCTGGATACTTTGTAGTAAGTGCTATAATAAATGGACGGTAGGCATATTAGCCGGACCTCTGCGACTCTGGTGCCGTCATTACAGGCCTGCTTTCATGAGGACGGGAGGTTTGTGTGACTGGCTGTGTTAGAAGAGAAGATGGATCCAGGAGGTGTCTGGCAGCGAACTGCCCCGCAGCTGTATTCAAACTGACCAGATCCTCTTACACCACCGAGTCACCGCTTCACATGCAATGAAAAGCTGTAAGAGGACATTCCTAGGATAGACTGGATAATGCTTTAAGGAATTCCCCAAAATAGACCAGGTAATGCCTCGGTGCATTCCCCAAAATAGACCAGGTAATGCCTTGGAGAATTACCCCAAATAGACCAGGTAATGCCTTGGGGCATCCTCCAAAATAGACCAGGTAATGCCTTGGGGTATTCCCCAAATAGACCAGGTAATGCCTTGGGGCATTCCCCAAAATAGACCAGGTAATGCCTTGGGGTATTCCCCAAAATAGACCAGGTAATGCCTTGGGGCATTCCCCAAAATAGACCAGGTAATGCCTTGGGGTATTCCCCAAAATAGACCAGGTAATGCCTTGGGGTATTCCCCAAAATAGACCAGGTAATGCCTTGGGGCATTCCCCAAAATAGACCCGTCCATTCTGACACCGATTCGGGCGTTTAGCACCACCTGTCTGTCGGCCACTTTTGGATAAAAAAAACTTCAGGTCGACGCGTTTTTTCCCCTCAACCCTGGCGCACCTTGACACCACATGATGACTCTGTTTGGCTTATCAAATGTCTCAAGGTAGATCTAATGGATTAGGTTCTTTTGCTATGAAAAAGAAGGGGCTTTCCCTCAATGACGATGATTTCTACATTAACCTTATTTGCCCATATAGGAGCTTTAGAGCCAATCATTTTTATCAGGGATAAATTCTGAAGGGCAAAGAATCGGTGCCCATTTCATCGGCAGGTGGAAAGGCCGCATTACACGAGGACCCGGTCCTACTCTGATGGACCAGACACCCGTCCAAGAGGGGTTAAACATATCTAACATCTGTAAGCTACAAGGTGGCGGCCATAGAATAGGGAGTCGAGCTTTTAGTTCTCGTCCCTTTAAAAACAACTTTACGAACGGTTCTCCAACCATGTCCAGAAGGGAACGCCTTTGAAACCTTCCGTCACTTTACGCAACTACTTTGAGTAGACAAGGCCTGAGCGTCCTTTGTAGTGCAGGCGAGTCTTTACCTCTGAGAACGGCTACCATGTCGGTGAGTATTTTACTTGCTTTAATATTCTTCACATCTTCTCACATACTTGTCTATACATTGTATTGGTGCACACTCGTTTCTCCATTGAGAAATTGGAGTGTAACAGGAAACATGGGAAACTCAATTCACAATTCAAGGCAAATTTGAAATTTCAGAAGTATCGCAGTTTGAAACCTATGCACAATATCATGTACCACAGAAAATTAAAAATTAAAAGCATCATTTGTATCTCAACCTCCATGATTATGAAATGGCCGAGGTGCAGCACAACTCCCAAAAGGTCCAATATAAAGGTGACTTTATAACAAGAACCAACGTTTCGTCCTTTGCAAAGACTTCATCGAGGTTACTTTGGCAGTCTGATAAGGTACTCATGGAATCATTCTAGTTGCACATTCGCATATCGTGCGAGATTTAGTGTAGATTATAATAATTTAAGTACTTTCTGGTAGTACTTTTCTTCTTGCTAGTGGGTGGTGGGTAGTGATCACTCATTACTCCGGTTTTGATAATTACTCTTTATGTAGATCCTGAATAGAATGTTGCTACCAGATTGATAACCAGCTGAGTAATAAAACTGGTTGTTTTCATTAGGTGTATCTGGGCCCTTAGACGAACAGGTTGGGGACATGTGTGTATCAAAATCAGTGGCGTATCATTGATAATGTTTTGAAGGAGATATTTTAGAGGCAGGGGACAGGGAAGGATCTACTACGACTCTACGACTTCTTCGTCAAGACACTCCCGGCTGACAGGCGTGTGTCATCATGGATCTATATCCCCCGGCCGTTGCTCGGCGGTACTCGGGGATACTCGGCCGTGCTCGGGACTATTCGGGGGTTCTCGTGGATGTTCGGGAGGTGCTCCAGAGGTGCTTGAGGCTGTTAAGGACCGTTTGGGACGGCTCGGAGCTGCTCAACAGCTGCTCGGAAGGTTCTCGGGACTGTTCGGACGTGCTCGGTACTATTCAGACGTGTCGGAACTACTCTGGAGCTGCTCGTCGTTACTCTGGACTGCTCGGGAGCTGGTCGGGACTACTTGCAACTGCTTGGGCTGCTCGGATGTGCTCGAGACAACTTGGGAGATGGTCGGAAGGGAACGACGGCTGTCAAGAGTTACCTTACCTTACCCCCTACCTTATCAGCCCCTGCACACCCTACCTTACCACACCCTGTACGCCCTACCTTACCACACCCTGTACGCCCTACCTTACCACACCCTGTACACCCTACTTTACCACACCCTGCACACCCTACCTTACCACACCCTGTACACCCTACCTTACCACACCCTGTACACCCTACCTTACCACACCCTGTACACCCTACCTTACCACACCCTGTACGCCCTACCTTACCACACCCTGCACACCCTACCTTACCACACCCTGTACACCCTACCTTACCACACCCTGCACACCCTACCTTACCACAACCTGTACACCCTACCTTACCACCCCCTGCACACCCTACCTTACCGTGCCCTGGACACCCTACCTTACCACACCCTGTGTGCAGGCACCTAGCTTCTGACAAACGATCCTGAGAGGTATGACTCGGGTGTGAAAGGCTGCCATTAAACTCAAATGGCCTCTGGGCCGCAGGGAGGCCCTAAAACTGACGGAGCGCCTGAAGGTAGGAGTCAGTTTGCTTCTGCCTGTTGCTGATGGATTCTCTCTATGAAGGCGTCAACCTTGAAGGGTGATCCTGATTTTAACGTGGCTAGAGCCTGTTGACTCGATCTCTGCTAACAGCGGCATCGTAGTGTCTAGCATCTATAAATAGACCAGCGTGAAGAACAGCAGTAACGTAGTGTCCAGCATCAATAAATAGACCAGCGTGAGGAACAGCGGCAACATAGTGTCCAGCAGCTATAAATAGACCAGCGTGAAGAACAGCGGCAACGTAGTGTCCAGCATCTATAAATAGACCAGCGTGAAGAACAGCGGCATCGTAGTGTCCAATATCTATAAATAGACCAGCGTGAAGAACAGCGGCATCGTAGTGTCCAGCATCTATAAATAGACCAGTGTGAAGAACAGCGGCAACGTAGTGTCCAGCATCTATAAATAGACCAGCGTGAAGAACAGCGGCATCGTAGTGTCCAATATCTATAAATAGACCAGCGTGAAGAACAGCGGCAACGTAGGGTCCAGCATCTATAAATAGACCACAGCTTGTGTTGTGTACACTTCTCCATATACTTTTTTTGTAAAGCCTTATTGCATTCATCTTACAAAGTCGCTCTTCCAGCAACAGCAGAGTGAACAGGTTTGACAATAGATGGTATACACAATGTACAATGAATCATCGATCCACCCTTGTTAAAGTAAGCACTATACAATATGATATAATGTTGGTGCAGACAATAAGTTCATGAAGTATGCAGTCTCTTATTCCGTTCGTATGGAAGGTGCACATTTCCATATCCAATTAGACCCAGTAACAAGAGTCAATTGTGCAGAAGTGCTAAATATAATACAACCATTGTTGAAGAGTAAATAAAAATAGATCCACCCGTACAATATCCAGTATATGGATGGCGACATTATAGCTTCACATGCTTTCTTATGGCTCTGCCATTGCTTATAGTATCCTTTTCTTAAAAATTGTTTTAGAACCCGCATTCTGAACTTCGACTGGTAAGGAATTCCAGAGGCTGATTCCAAAGTATATCACAGACTTCCTAAACTTCTCCTTCTTGGGCCTCGGCAAATACTATGACATTACATTTACTCAATAATTCCTCTGTTTTGATAAACCTGTCCCCATTGTATGCCTCTTTTTTCGAGGCAACCCTGAGAGCCCTGTATATACCGCGGTCCATTTTCAGTTTTAATAATATTAGATGCTCCTTCGAGCAAGAAAGAACAATGATAAACAACCAGCGTAAACTTGACATAGTGGAGACTACTGAGGCTGACGTCGACTGTCTACCACTTGCAGTTGCGCACTGCTCGGGGTGCCCAATATGCGAGGTCTTATTCTATTGGAATTTAAACACATCCAATTCCTGAATAATTATTACACGTCAGAAATCCGGGAAGTTACCATACAGGTTAAAAGGTAGCAGCCAAAGACAGACAGAGAGTAAAGCGTAATGCAACCTTGAAGTGCTGGGCACAAATCAGGGTTCATCTCTCTATCTTTTTTTAAGCCGATTATGTACCAAGCAAGAACCGCCAGCGGTAAATGGACTCGTTCTAAATGCTTTGGCGAACATTTCTACGAAAAAGGTTCTCATTTGGTGTGTCTTAAAGAATTATGAAAAATGTTCTCTCAAAAATAAAACGATCGATTTCCCCATGGAAAACATTTTGATTGTGCATTCAGTTTTCAGCATGATGTTCATTCTTACCCATCATTCCTCAAAACCTTTGATCACTAAGGGTCCAAAAATGATCACACTGGCTTAGAGCCCAGGGAAACGCCTTCCTATTTGTCGAGGGGGAAATGCTGACCGGGTACTTTTATTATTACTCCTTTATTGCTGACAATTTGTCAATATTACATACCTGTAGGCGACCCCCCCCCCCCCCCACTCCATGCTATACAAAATAAATTACAGCCAAGGTGAATCAGATGGAAACCTGTAACTGAATAAAACTCTGATTTACAAAAAGATAGATTCTAAAGCGAGTATTTGATCTATAGAAAAACTGCTCTAAATTACATGAATAAGAACTTTAACAAATGCATGTGTGGATCCTTAGCATTGCGCTACATATTTACAATAATAGATTGATTCTAAAATGACATTATGATAAAATACACAGGAATGATACGTAATAAACATGTCTTATCTTCTTCAAACCAGAGAATATAGTGTGTTGCACCAAACAATCAATTACTCAAATCTATAGGCCACCGTCACTGTCTTTAAATGGTTTGAAGAAAATCAGATTTTCCACCGAGGTGGCGCCACTGGGAATTGTAGGATAAGCCTGGGAACGAAGAATTCCCTATATATATACGTTTTTGGTTTTACATAATGGCTTCCAATCAGTAGCCCTTTAGGCTGTTTGCGTTTGCATTTTCCAGTCTCTGTGAATGAAGTGCTTGTCCCTGCCACCCTCAATCATGGTCTGGTCTCTAATACTATGACTGATATGACGTGAGGTTTCTATCCTATGGCTTGGTTGCACTCAAAGAGGGAATTACGACAAGAGTTTCATGATGACTGACATTACCACTCCTCCAGTAAGCTAACATCCCAGCTGTCAGCTGCCGAGTTATAAAATCGCAAATCAAATTGTCAATCAACCAAATCCTAATTGTCAAACCCGTTAGGGAGCGTTAGCTGGGAGATGGCGGCTGTCAGAGTGGTATCCGTGACGGAGATGGCCGAGTGATGGATTCCCGGAGATAACGAGGGTCGTGAGGAGACTGGGCTCACGGCGCGCTGCGGGCGGCGAGGCCGCGTGAGGGGCTCAGACAGCGCGGCCACTCACCGGGCGGGGCGCTTTGTCTCGCCTGATGATGATTGGAGATCTCACACCGTCAGCTGTCTCATGTGTCAGACGTATTGTCACCGTCTCCACCAGACACTCAGTACTGATGAGCGGGAGGGCAGCTGAGGATACTAGAGTACTCTTTATCGATATTAAACATGTAATTGTAGAAGGGATATATACATCTGGTTGCTGTTTAAATTCGTTATAATCAAATGAGCCCCCTCCCGGGGTGCATTAATCCTATATTGATATATGACGGATATAATCTTTTGGAAGAGCGACGAGGGGCCATGCATACAGTACTCACTAACCTCATGTTTGATGTTAGACTGTCTCCTATACCTACCGCGACCCCTCCACCTACTCCACCCCTTCTTACTGGGACACACGATTCCTGGGCCTGTCAGTCATTTGTGGAAGTCCACAGTTTGCAAAGAAGCTTTTTCTTGAAAAAATCCACAATAGAGACTAGAGAAAGTCTAGTTTGATGCGACGTTCTGCAGCATCTCCGAACCCAAGTCCCTGCACCACTGGAAGGAGTTCAAACGGGGCCGCCTCCCTGGTGTCTGTTTTCGAGCGCAGGAAACACGCTCAGGAAAGCTGCTGAGGTTAGGGAGAGGTTACATAGATTTTCAGGCAAAATATTTCCCTTCGCTTTATCTGCGTGCTAGGACTTTGACATTGGTAAGGTACAGAGGGCCAGTATCTTAGCGTCTTTGATGAGTGCCCAGCGTACTATGACCAATCACCACAGACCGAAGTACATCATTTAACCACCGGTATGTGACTCATTTGGATCCTCCAAAGGCATTTGTAGAAGTAGCTGGTTGCCAAGTGGGTTACAGCACATGATCCATAGACTAGATAATTATTGTTGATTCCCTTTATGATTCCATCAGTAATGAACATACCATTAATTCCTAGTGTTGGTATTGCCGCCGCCTATTATTATTCACATGCAACTATACTCCACTTGACAGGATTTCGTGTGTCCGTTTATTGCATCCAAAGTCTAAGCTCTTTCAATGATCCGCCTGTGAATTGTCTAAGATGGCGTTCTCATCCGGGCGCACCATTCGTGACGTCATCAAGCGTCCATCAGTGTCAAGAAGGCCATTTACTGCTGCACACTTTGACGTCATGTGTAGCGCATCACCCTATTACTTATTCACAACCTTGATCTGTCATGGAGGCCGTCTGGCTTGTTAGCTGCGAAGTAGATTCTAGTTACAGTTGTCACCTTTAGGACTAAGTTCATCGGTCGTACCCTTGAATTCCACCACAGATTCTTTCTGCAAGAGAATATTGACTGCAATAACTTTCTGCCTTGTGTGTCAGTGCAAGACATTATACGTGAGATAAACCCATGATTCAAGCTTTTTTCTGGCAGACAAACCTCTTTTTCATTCCTTTTTTTCATTGCATATTATCAACAGACGAGTGGCATTTTACGCTATGTATTTCAAGTATATCAGTAGTCGATAAACTTCCAAAATTAATACATGAAGGAGGAAAAGAGACACTCGCCTTTTATTGTTTGATTCTGTCTAACGTCATTATACTATATATCGTTGACACAAAGAAACCCAGCATGAATATCACAATCTCAGTGTCCAGTCAATGAAGTAGACACCAAGAGGGGAATCCCCCACACTACCTGTGACGTCATCGAGCAGGAATCCCCTCATAATAACCTGAGATAATTACTCTTGTGAAGTACATGGATTCTGCTTTGATTTATCCGATGAATCCCTGAGCAAAATGAAAATAGGAAATACACCGTTTTAAATCAGACTTTATTCCGGATTATCATCGTAATATTTCATCTCAGATTGCTCTGAGCATGGACATACAACTCATACACTGTCCATGCTCTGGGTGTTGTGTAGTCTCTTGGGGCCAGGCGTTCGTTTATTGAAGCTCAACCATTATTAATATCCTAGATATCGTACCCTAAAGCCAGAAGAATTACCCCTAGGGTTAAGAAAATGCACTTAGTTGCTTCAATTGAACAATAGCATTCTATGTGATCGGCTAGCTCTAGGCAGAGACCGGGGGAATGGACTGATGGTGGTTCAGAGTGACAGGGTCAGGCCTCCCGAGTCACGGAGGTGAAGCAAACCACATCGATTTTACCCACGTTACCTTATCACACCTTACTAATATCATGAAAAGTGTACTCAACCATCAAGTGAGAAAGAGAAATTACACAATATGATGAAATGGTCTGATATATAGCATTATGTATGTATAAAAATGAGCATCCAGATTTACGTATCGGAGCTTTATATCATTTACATATAATTATCCCAGATGTACCAAACCATCTATTTTCAAATGTGTCGTTGCCGACTTTCTGTTTTCCGTTGATATAATTTGTTCTAGTTTTGGTATGTCAATAAAACAAGAGTTCAAAGGCTGTATCACTCTATACATAGTATTTCTTTCATTAAATTCTGAGCTCCAACCTTGGATATTGAAAAACCTTCTGACTTCACTTCTAGTCCTAGTTCGCTGTGCGTTTTCATCCTTTATAATATCCCTGACGGCAGTAAATATAAGAACCACTGAAACGTGAGGAGCCAATGGGATTCCCTTATTCCATTTTCTTCCCCTAAGAACATATAAGAAGAAAACCAAAATAAACCAAAATAAACGGTGGATAAATTAACGGACTGATATTCATTTTAATTAATTGCTTATCCAGAGGCATTCCCTTTGATGAGCCGTCCCCAGGCGCTGTTAGTTAAAGTAATTACTCTCAGACTTTGCCTCCATGGTCTGAACCTCTATAATCACTCTGTACTGCTCCAGGACGGAAAGTGAACACTTAATGACGATTCCCTAATATGATAGTTTCTATTAATTGCCTTCATCCAATAATTGGTCGTTCTTCTCTGATGCTCATTGTTGTTTGTGTTTTAGTCTGATTCATGGTTGATTGATTGAGGTTGTCAGTCACATTTCATTCCATTTCACTGCCTCCTCTGTACAGTGAACTCTAATGTTGTGTGATATTTATACACTTGAGTGTTGAGAATCTTTCGCAGCCCCATCAGAATTTACAGATATGAAATTCAGTTACTTGCTGATGAGCTGTGTTGCATATCCCTGCATATAAACTGTTGTGGCAAGTCATACCGGCTGCAAAGCCGATGCCCTTGCAGAATGAATGAAGAGTATACAAATATATACATATATTCCACTGGCAGCAATTAAGAATTGCTTAAATCTGAAAACAGTCAGAGAAGACAGAGAAAGAGAGCAATTATAGCTGCTTGTTGTTTAAAAGTCAGCTTGCGTCAATAGCAACGGATCCCACTTGTAGATAGCCACATACGATGCACACCAATGCACTACGATACGCTCCGGGTGCACTACCATTCACGCCTATGTACTACAACGATAGTCCATGTTTCCTTGCAGCAGAGCATCAGTGTGTATTGTAGTGCGGGGAGTTTCCATCGTATACTGTGTTGGAGGGTGTTACTTTCGCATCGCAGTAGATGGACCGCCCGCCGAACTTGTCTCAAATATTTTTTGGGGAATACATTGCGATGATTAACATTTGCGTCATTAGGCTTTGCTCAGAATGACATCTGTCAGGTTTTATAGATACGTGCTCCTCCAATAAGCCGCTACAACTCTCACAGATAACGCCAGGGGAGGGATCACAGGACAATAAAAGAATATATGCTCCTCTTCTCCATGACTTCCGCGGGTCATCAGGCAAAGGTTTCTGGTTCTACAGAGATTTACAAAAATGACATTTTCATTGTGGAGAAGGGAGTGAAAGTCACCAAATCGTCATTAACGACCAGCGCTCATCTTCCCGACGGAGTGCCGCTCTTCAGGGAGAACTAGTCTGTGACGGAGACATCAACATTTGTGAGAATGAGTTCAGCGCCCGCTCTACATTCCCGTCCAGTCATTAGCATTGGTTCCACTTGTTAATCTTTGGGTCCTGATAAATTTGTCGGCCGGCCCGTCCAATTTTGACGGGGACTCTTATTCTTTAAGGCTTAGAATTCACATCCGTCTCTTAGCTGGTGAAACACTAACACTGAACGGGCACAGTGCACACTTAGAAGTCAATACCTTATTGGACATAAAACGGTATATTTTATCTATACTAGGAACACTGTTATTTAACTACCTTAACATTTCAGAACTGAGGAATATCCTGCAGTTAGAATGGCCTATCAGGGAGGTATTTGTGTCATTCATCGTGTAGCGGATATGGCCGGTGAGTGCCCGTCTTGTCGGGGGCGTGTGAGTATTGACCGCGCGCTGCTCTCCGGAGATCGGCGCCTATTTCAGGCCCGCGGCCCGCGTCACGTCGGGATTCCCGCCACTCCTGGGGCGCCACCTGTCGGTCCGGGACGGAGCCTGGAGACCTCCCTCTCACCTCCTCTGGAGTCGTGAGCCCCTCCCTCGCACCCTGTCTGGAAACATGAGCCCCTCCCTCACACCCTGTCTGGAGTCATGAGCCCCTCCCCGCACCCTGTCTGGAGTCATGAGCCCCACCCTCACACCCTGTTTGGAGTCATGAGCCCCTCCCTCTCACCCTGCATAAAGACATGAGCCCCTCCCTCTCACCCCACCTAGAGATATGAGCCCCTCCCTCTCACCCTGCCTGGAGTCATGAGCCCCTCCTCTCACCCCATCCAGAGACATGAGCCCTCCCTCTCACCCCGTATAGAGACATGAGTCCCTCCTTCACACCCTACATGGAGACATGAGCCCTCCCTCTCACCCCACCTAGAGCTATGAGCCCCTCCCTCTCACCCTGCCTGGAGTCATGAGCCCCTCCTCTCACCCCATCCAGAGACATGAGCCCTCCCTCTCACCCCGTATAGAGACATGAGCCCCTCCTTCACACCCTATATGGAGACATGAGCCCTCCCTCTCACCCCGCCTAGGAACATGAGCCCCTCCCTCTCATCCTGCATGGAGTCATAAGCCCCTCCGTCTCACGCCTCTGGCCTAACCAGGCTGGCCTAGACTATTGGCCATATAGAGATTCAGCCTCGTCCCACATGTGAGTAATGATCGAGGCATCGGTGAGAGAATAGAATTGGGAAGGTGACATGCGCACAATAAAAAGAATGTGGCTGATTGCCATTGCTCCAACACATTTTCTGGGTCAGCGACAATCAACTTGTCAAGGTGATGTACAGCACAGAGCCTACTCTTCTGCTTCACCAACGTGTTACCCAACGCGACCCGTATGATGGTGCTACCAGTTTGCTATTCAACTCATTGCCAACTCAGATCAATGAGTATAGAGAAAGAGCAGGGGTAGCTCAGTAAGGCAGGACATCTGAGGGTCTCTCTCAGCCGTATCAGCAATTAGTACCCCATCACCCCTACCACTACAGAGAGAACTGTACCAGGGCCGCCTGCTTATATAAGCACCCCCTATACTGTGGCACCCCCTTTGGTCACCATGCTGTCACCATGGAGGATACTCTAAAATGTCACATTTTCAGGAGCCCCTTCATGACTTCATGACCCAGTCTAAAGTACAGGAGAGTCAGTCAGCTCACTCTGAGAGCATGCAAAAGGCAGAGAAATTGATATATGACACATTCTAAGGAGACTGTTCAAAGGGGATAGATATATGGTAAAACCCCGCTTAAGGGAACACCCTCTGTTCCAAGCAAAGTGTCCCTTTAAGCGGGGTATCCCCCTTAAGCGGGGTCAAGATAAACTAAATAAGAATTTCTGTTCGGGGCAAACTTTCCCCATAAGCGGGGTGTCCTCTTGAGCGAGGCGTCCCAGAAGCAGATTTTACTGAAAACTAGGTTTTTCAATTTTGAAAATTGGTTAGATTTTTGGCAGTTACATTGATATCAAGAGAAATTGACATATGATACATTCCAAAAAAACACACATTCTAAAAACCCATCAATCTGAGATAAATGGACGGGCAGGATACGAGCGATGCAGTTTAATAACATATTTTCATTGTTGAACTTTGACAACGTTAGTGCTATAAAGATTCTAGTCGCATTACATTGCGTGGAGTCATCTATGCATAAATAATATCCTATTGCACTCATTCAAAACACAGGTTCCTATATAAAGGAATACATTTGACCAGAATCAGTTAAAGCTAAACTCGCTGCTCCCGTTTGTATTTCACGTAAACGCGCCACTTTATGCTAATAAAGAACTGATCTCCAGCCGTCCATGAATCTGTCAACGCAGTGATTATTTGTAGAGCACGTTGAGCGGCTCGCTCTCTTTGTGTATAGAACTCAGTCCTGGAGAAGCCTGAGTCGACTCCCGGCTGTGTTATCAGGATATTAAAATATACGTTTTTCTGAAATGTAAACTTGGAGAACAAACATAGGGAAAGTGTGAGAGGAGTGGAGACCCTGACTGTGACGTCAGCAGTGACTGTGACGTCAGCAGGCCGAGCGTGACGTCAGCAGGCCGAGCGTGACGTCAGCAGGCCGAGCGTGACGCAGGTCAGGGCCGCTCGAGGTGCGGCAGTGCGTTTTAATGTACGGAGGAAATGAAGGTGTGCAGCGAAATTGCAGCTCCATGAAATACTGAAAAAGGTAATTTCTCAAGGAAGTAATCCACAAATATTGAATAAAAACGTGTTTTGTGGACACAGTCAAACGTGAACTGGCAGAGTCTTAACTGGCAGAGTCTTAAGAGAAAACGTGGTCACTGAGCCCGAAGGGATGGCCGTTCGAGGTCTTTTAATGCCATAAATACGTCCCGACGCCGCAGGCCTGCTGACGTTTTCTTATTATTACATACCTAAATATTTTAAAAAGGCCATTTTAGATACTTATTAAATGTACCAATTGACCCAATGGTCACAGTGCGCCCGAATATTCACTACGGGCGCACTACGGGCGAACATTAATTATACTGCAACATTAATTATACTGCACCCCTAGCAGCGGGTAGTATTTCATAGATGTTCGGCCATAGGTATGTAATAATAAGCTAGAGCAGGAGGTCATTCTGGATAAGGCTCCTCGAAATCATAAAGATATACGTGATTTGGCTACAATATTTACCCACGTTACTGCGTGAAAAATATCATCTCAAATGGATTTCATAATCTCTTCCTTTCCGTTTTCAAGTCTGAAATTTTCATGTTTAAACCAGTTTATTGTCTTTGACCTATGCGTAGTCTGGTCTTGTGATATATTCCCCTTGCACCACTCCCTTACAAGTAAACGGGGAAGTATGTCAAGTGGATCGCTAAGTAGCGGGGTTCACAGCATCCTGTGCTAGTCTCAGATCTAAATGAGAATCTATGGTGGTTTTTGTTCTGACAATTTGAGCTGCTGGTCATGTATAAACACGAACTGGCCATTTGAGATACGTGTATTCATAAGCGATCCTGGGGCCCGTTTAATATACTAGGATCGTACATGTAGACCCTTTTCTTTATGCCATAGAGAACCAGGGACGATATTTTTATTCAACACTTAATGGAAAGATAATACTGTTTTAGCAAACAGACATAAATATCATTAGACGATAGCCCTTGTACGAGGTACAGAAAAGAGTAATCTCAATCGTTAACCCATCATCTCATTCGCTCCATATAATCCTATCACACTGCTATTACATTTTAATGATACGGACACGGGGGGGGGGGGGGGGCATTAAATGCTCCGGTCACACTGGCGTACAATCTGGAGTTTATTTTCATATACGCAAGTTTATCTTTTCAGAATTCTAGAAGCACGTTGCAATACGCTGCAAAATTGCAGAGTTCTTATAGCGAACAGAATTAGTTTTACATGTTCTTAACTAACAACACATTATTGTGTATTCTGTTGGAAGATTTGACTTTGGCAAAACTTGAAATAAACGATACATGAAAAATGTAAAAAAAAAACTAGGAGTCGATGGAGTATGGTCGTGTTTCGAATTGTAAACACGAGGTCGCAGTATAAACTTTCCCTTTCCATGTCGACTGTGCATCGTGTTGGCGCCCAGTGTCATATCGTACTGAACTGAGGACTCAGTGAGTCGCTCCGGTGACTGTGTTGAATATGAGCAGCTCTCACCCGAGACGTCTCCCCAAATAGGTACAGAGTGATTGAGCCTCGGCTCTCATTCATCCACGTCTGAAATAATGACTGAACCTCGGAGCAGGCTTTGACGCCTCCCGGCCGCTCTCGGCCGCTCCCGGTCACTGCGGTGACGGGGACGTGGGCGGCGGCCATCCGCGGATCTATATCAGTTTTAACTCATGTTTCTCCCACATGTTATTGCGCTTTGATGGAAAAACATCAAATAATCGGAAATCATCAAATTGCAGGAATGACCAGACTTTAATAAAATGTTACAAATTTGATTCGGTAGTGGGCGTTTTTCTTTTAGAAAAGAATCTGATGATAATCCAGTGGGCCGTTTGATATATAGGGGGTGGGAAGGGAAAGGACAATGATAGGAGGGTGTTTGAGAGGGTCCTATTTTAGTGTCCTCTCCTTTTTCTGTCCTCTATACCTTTCCTGAATCCATCTGAAGGACATTTCATGATAATAGCTCTCCTGTGATTGGTTGTTCTTTAAATTCATTCTTTATATCTTTTGCCAAATGCATTCTTATTTGCATATTTCTCCACTATTCCTATCAATGGCATTGCATCTTGTTTACCAATATTAAATTAAACATATTGACATCGTTGTGAGTCAATGTCATGCCTACTTTCTACACCATCAAGGACAATATTTAAGGAATTATCAATGAGGTCGAATACGCCCAGCCATTGTTGGAGGTTCCGAAGGGTACTACGCCCGCGTGTGCATTGATTATGTTAGGGTCACTCAGGTTACCAGGCTCAGAAAGGACACCTATTGAGACATGGGATAGTTTTCGAGACAATGACAATTTTGTTAAACGGCCTGGAAGGACATTTCCAGTTTACGTCGTTCATGTTGTCTTTTGAAAGGACAATCCTTGTTTATTGTATGTGGCCCTTCCTAGGACTATACCATGACAGTCCTATGAGAGTACAAGAATACATCCTTTACACATCAAACGGTCCCTGGTTGTTATAGTTTCACATTGTGGTCTAGTTCATGTCCTTTGCCACAGAAAAAGGATTGTCGAATCTAGATGTATTCTTGTACGATAAGATAATAAGGGCAGAAGAATAGAAACAGGTTTATATACGAATTTTGTTTTTTAATTGATAAACGTTGCATGATATATGTGTAAATTATCAAACTAAACAAATGATAATAAGCAGGTAACCTTTAAGTGTCATATAAATCGCCTTTATCAAGCACTGTAATATATCGTTGCATGATTAATAAATTTATTACACAGTGCCTTCTATATCTGAAGGTAGCCTTAACCATTGAGCCCTTTTAAGCTTTCACCCATCCCCCTACAAACCGTTATTAGAACACATTATAAAAAAAGAAAACTTCATAGTTTCTAACACGGGTTATATTTTACACTGCTAGGTTTACGGAGATAATATACGTGGTGTACGTGGGGAAGATACTTTCGCTAAACACCTCCGGGAATTGTTGGATAATCAGAGAATTTATTACTCGGTACGTTCTCTCCATGAAAGTCACCATTGGCTTAAAAATGATGGTATTTCATGTTTACAAAGTCACCTCAACATTGAAGGGCATTGTAGAAATCATAACCCAGAACTACAAGGGAGACGAATTGAGGAATATTAATCTTACTGTATTTACGCAAATTAACTCGTTGTGCTAGTCTTGAATTGCCCATAGACTTAAAATAAGGTGACCACCTAACGAAGGGCTCATCACAAATGCAACAGCAGCATCGATATCAGCATCATTTCCTGAAATTAACAAATCTTTTATGTACGCGTTAAAATTAGAATAAAAGAGGTAATCTCACTAGAATCTGGAATTCATTGAAGCACCTTTACTCACACTCTACAGTGGAGGGTTTTAGAGAATGAACACTTGTATAATTCACGCTGAGGGCAGTTGGCGCATGCGTAGATGCCTCCATGGCTGACGGGGTGCTTTGTTGAAGGCGGGGTGTTTTGAGCCGGCGCATTCATCCTGTGACTGGCTTTGTTACGGGCTTGGCGCCCTTTAAACCCACTTCACTGAGCACCGTGTATTATTCACGTCTCCGGGCACGGCGGAGAGGTCTACGTTCAGGTTTTCTCTTTCCTTGCTTGTCCTGGTGTGTATATTTAACCCGGGCCCGCTACCTTTACCCCGCCCTCATACATCTCCACCACCTCTCACCCCACGAGCACCTGGCGGGGAGAACGACTCCGCCCCGCCATCCCCTAAACGACTCCTCTCCACAGTCTCCTAGCACAGTCCTCGATGAGTACATCTTAGCACCAAACATGATACCAGAGCCGGAGCTGAAACTGCATTTTGGCTGTGAAACATTGGAGATACCAAAGAGTGTTTAAGTAGATCCACTCATATATGATGAAGGGGGAGGAAATGGTGAGTGCTGAATGAGCATCAGAGATTCCAGCGGTTTCCCATCGGTTGTAACAGCCCATGTGACACGCAGTCAACGTTGACGGCATTGCCACTAGAATGGCAACGTGGTTTTTTTAACCAAACAAAACTGCAGACAAGAACACACCCTCATAAATCATGCCAGATTTGACGCCGCAGACAATAGGAATAAGTACATAGTGTGAACTATATAATGCAAGTATTAGAATCTTCTCAATCTGTTCAGAAGTACTCCTCAATGTGTTCAGATGTTGACAAGTATAAGGAGTGGCGTAGCGGATGATTTCCGTCCTGGTGCAGAGACGGGCGTGGCGGTAGGGGGTCTGTGTCGGGTGAATGCTGACGACTCCATCCCTAACACTGTGAACCTCCTTCACTATGATCACTCTTCCACTAACGACCCCCTTAGCTCTTTGTCTCCGAGTCCCTCCTCAGCCCATGGTCCAGTTTACACTTACCGATTTTGACCGCCGACTAGAGGATCTGGTACCGCCGACCGATTAATGCACGGATCTGATGAAATATCGGTAAGTGCAAACAAGAAAAATCCAGACCCGCTCAACGATTTCTCAACCCCACCTTGCATAATATGGCACCACCGACATATTTTTTACGCCGCCTAAATTTTAAAATTTTAAAAAGGTTCATCTTCAGGCTGTTTTCTTCTTTCTTTATGATCGATACCTCGTGGACAGATCGTGGCAGGCTTCAGACAAGGTCTACGACACCGTTAAAGATGAGATAAGGAAATCACTTAACGCTGCCCCTCACATGGTGACAGAACGGCCGGCCTGTGTGAGTGTGTGTATCAGTGGTCGCGACCAGTCAGGTCAGTGGGGGTATATATAAGACAGGTGGGAGGGTGGCCTACACTTCATTTACATGCAGGGATCACAGCAAGTCAGAGCTGGGCCACGGAATGGTAGTGAACATGGATTCCCTGTGAGTCTTTCATTTATTGTGAGGAATAGTGGGACATAAACCAGATCTTGAGATAGATAGACATGCAAAGATACAGAGATACATATACAGATATATGGATACATATTACACAGAGTTACATACATACCTCCCCCTCCCCATACAAACACTGGTCAGTACAACCTTGACCCCCACCTGTCATGCCTCAGTGCCCTGAACTTTTCTCTCACCTGGCGTTGTAAATTGATTAGAAATCATGTAGATACAGATACAGAGACTACAGATACAGAGACATAGAGGCAGAGATACATATAGAGATACATAGAAATAGGGTTTATAGTGTATTAGTTACCATGTTTTCTTGTTGTGGTCAGTGTACTGCCTATAGTGCTTGTCATGGTCAGTAATCACGCTTTTGTGTGTACACTGCTTAGTGTCAGATGTGACTGACTGCCCTCAGCTGTCTAGGTGTCGGTTTTATAGCTCCAGTCTGACTATCGGCGCAGGTAGCGATGCCCTGACACCCTGCCCATACATTACCATTGTAGCAGAGCTGTCATAGACGACTATTGCCTCAAAGTTGTCCAGGGTACATGTACACTTGGTAGTCCCATGGATTCATTAACAGAGCTTAATTGGTTTATATAAGCTTTAACACTGGCGCTTATGGAAGCAATGTTAAGTCAATGGGCATTTATATTTACCTCTATATCTCTGTTAATACTTTGAAAAGTTCGACAAAATTTCGGTTACATACTAATCAGGATGTAGCCTTTCCGTAACCCAAGCGTTTTAAATTATTTGATAATAGAATATATAAGAATTCTAAAAGGTTCAATTTCACTCAGTAAATCCCGACACACTCCCACAAGGCTTACGACACACTACGACTAAGAATATCCCTGTCGGAAGGGCTCTGTTGGAGTGTGTCGGAGTGTGTCATAAAGCCTTGTCGGAGTGTGTCGTAACGATTTGGCGGGAAAAGAAAGATTGCCACGGTACCGACACACCCCAACACAAACGGCTCACTTGGGGTACTTCATTTATATAGGAAATATACTGAAAAATATGATTTCCTTCAATTTTCTAAAAGAAAAAAACTTAGTGAATTGATGTCTTTTATCAAAAGTATTAGATATCCGAACAAACATCTATAATCATGTATCTCAGACCCTGATTATGATTTTAAAAGTATATGATTATTAAAAAAGTCTATCATATCTGTTCTTGAATATGTTCAATAGACCATTCGTAATGCATATCTGTATATAATAGAGGAGAAAATAATGTATATATGATATTATAAGAGTTTATAAAGGTGCACGTGTGTGTGTGCGGGGGGTGCATAGCTTATACATAAAACAGAATGCTCCCGACACACTACGACACAAGCCGACCTCTGCGATTTTTCAAACATGTTTGAATTTGTCGGAAGGCCTACGACACGGCTTCGACAAGGGTGCTGTGTCGTAGCCATGTCGGTGTGTGTCGGAGTGTGTCGAGAGCTCAGTGGACACCCCCTTTAAGTTTCCGGCAATAACGAATTTGGCGAGAATCACGTTCGTGTTCTCTGAGATCCGAGTGAGGCAGGACGCGTCACGACACGCGGAACGTCTCCAGCACAGAGGCAGATACAAGACCCCAATAACACAACAATAAGTCAACAACAGTGTTCAAATCGCAGCAGGAGTCATAAGTCATCACAAGCGTCACTTCACCTTTTGTTCTAAAAAAGTACACAAATTTATATGTTCCAATTAATCTCTTTTCGGATCTATCGCAAAACATCGCAACTCGCAAGAATGAACTTCACATTGTGTGCTTCTGGCTAAATCCAATATGCCCGCATGATCCACACCAACACTTGGTTAGTTTTATAAGCACACCCATACATCACTTTTCGCAGCGCTCGAGCTCACGGCGTTTGCTGGGGATCCTAAGACACTGCAGTCTTTATAGGACATGGTTGGTTGGTCTCTGTACAGGGCCTGCTGAGACATTCCCACACACCGTGGTTTTAGCCCAGTCGAGACCGATGTGAACTCTATACGAACACCCGGATACCAGAATGACATTTTCATAACTTTGACCGGAGGCTGTAGGCTATCGAATATGGCTCTGCTTCCATCTGGCTCCAGTGTTCTGGTAATTAGTCATGTATTTAAGATGTAAGGATGTTTCAGACAGACTTTCACCGAATGCGTCAAGTCCTTAGTGGCATGCAACACGTATATAGACCATCATTTATAAACATGCTGTACGCGATAGAAAACGAATTGAGGCTGGACCTTATGGAACGTATTGTTTTATATTTATCTTATATCTAAAATTTCTAATAGTTTACCATGGATTGTGTAAAAACATGTTGTAGCGAAGTTCGCATTCCGATGATATCTCAACGTATTCCGTATAACTTAGTACGGAACAGGGTGACGTACGTTATGTATACGTTAAGGGGAGCAGAGTACGTCATCATCAGAAGTACGTACGTACGTACGGGTATAAGTCTGGGAGGCTCCTACGCACCTCCATCATGCATGCACTGCACCCCCCCCCCCCCCCCCCACTCCTTACTCCGTATACACTACAGCGCCTCCCGTGTCGGTTCATTAACAGAGAACAGCATGTGGACTCAGTCGGTAATTAATCTGCTTTGCTGTTTTCAGGACGGGGTGGTGCTCCTGGAGCGGTCGGAGATGCAGGCTCTCTACGCTAACGCCACGTTAGACTGCATCCTGAAGCGGCGGGCCGACATCTACCCCGCAGACGGTAAGATAACGCCGCCCTCAATATTCATGTATTCATTAAAATTGTACGGCCACTTCATCAATTTCACACAGAGGAATATGTTTTAGATTATGTTCTGGAACGTTGGTTGCATCTTAAGGGATCAATATATCACACACTCGCCCATAAACGTATGGGCCATTAGTCTTGTCATGTTTAAAATCATAAAAACAACTCCCTCCCGAATTCTTCGTCTTTCAACTTTGGAGTTCGGTTGTTCGGGTATTTATTGGATGGATATTTACATTTTCTGGTCTAGTACATAGAGGAATGACACACACGAAGGTTTTTCCATCTGCATTTAAGGCTATTTGTATTTGATGTAGAATTAATCAATTGCTATCATAGTGTGAATGCTTTATCACATTCCTTAATTGCAACTTGTAATTAAATGGTTTGAAATTGATGCTCTTCTTAACTATGGGACAGACCTTGGCACTTTTGGTGGTAAGGTATATCATGGTAACATTAAGTAATAAGGTGATGTATAACCCACCTGCTGCTTTACCTGTGCAGCTCCTGGCATGTCCTCATTGAGTGTTGGCCTTGATGATGGCCTCTCGGCGGCTGAGAAGTCCTTCTGAAGTCCGGTTGATTTGATCTGACTGATCTGCTTAGACCTGACCAGAATGCAATGCGCTCTTCCCCTTTATGCGCAGCCGCGTTGAGCGCCCGGAGAAGCACAGATAGGCCATTCCCATTAATTGTGATATATCTGCCCGAGGACGAGAATAGACCAACAAAGTACGATTATCTAGTAACGGATAATTTGGAGTGTCCAAATAAGTATGCCAATATCGATCTATATATATCTGTACGATTATCAAATTGATATAGACTTATACAACCGTTGACTATCCAGGGAGTGAAACAATGACTACGAGTACTGGAGGACAGAGTCTGAGAGGACAACGATCTGAGGACTGTCTAGTTGTAACTGGCTGGTAACCAGCGACACCTAAGTTATTAGGTGTTGCTGGTACATCGCCGGTTTATCGTCGGTTCATCGCCGTATGGCCGCCGCTGCTGGGTGTGTCGAGCCGATGTGATCCACCAGGCCGTTTACATACACGGGCGGCGCCTGCCGCCAGCAGCATGGCGCCGTTTGCCGGCACTTTGCCGCACTTTGCCGCACTTTGCCGCACTTTGCCGCACTTTGCCGCACTTTGCCGCACTTTGCCGCACTTTGCCGCACTTTGCCGCACTTTGCCGCACTTTGCCGCACTTTGCCGCACTTTGCCGCACTTTGCCGCACTTTGCCGCACTTTGCCGCACTTTGCCGCACTTTGCCGCACTTTGCCGCACTTTGCCGCACTTTGCCGCACTTTGCCGCACTTTTCATGCCATCAGCCGGCCCGGTGAAACACGCGCTTTAGAATAACAGCTTCAGTAAAGACACCTCTAGAGGTCTCCCACATAAGGACAATATAAGGAGCTCAGGGATGATGTAGGTCAGGATTTTAATTATTTGTTAAATAGTTCGGAAAATCCTGGTTTGAGCAAAGAGAGCTACATTAGGACTCCCCTAGATGCATGCAAGGAGAAGTCCTTCAGATAATAGGCTCCGGTTTTGCCTTTTTAATAAAGTTGGGTAATGTAACCCACTCCCGGGGGAGTGTGTTGGATCAAAGGTTATGTTACCGAGTACACATATCGCAATACAATTTTACAAGTTTGATGTTAAAAGTAAATTTAATTATATTTGTACTGATACTGTGCTTTCTTTTGATGTACCCTCAGGCCGTTTGTATTGTAACAGTACCTGGGATGGCATTATGTGCTGGGACTTCACACTTGCTGGTACCATCGCCACTCAAAGATGTGCTCGTTATGTCAACAAGTTCAACGTGTATGGTAAGTTATGGCAACAACTTCACAGTGTGTTGTATGGTATGTCAACAAGTTCAAAGTGCATGTTAAATGACGTCAATAATGTCAAAGTATGTGTTAAGTTACGTCATAAGGTCATAATTAGTGGTAGGTTAAGTCAATAACTTAGAAATCTGTGGCAATTACGTCCTCAAAATTCATACATCATACATGTGCAGCCGTGTATGCCGTCAGTGAACCGATGATGGTTAACGCTAGAATAACTATTTCACTTTTATAACGGTTAAGTGATAACATTCAATTTAAACTACATTTTCCGAATATCCATCTTGCGTTCAATGATTACAAGTGATAACGGATATGAATATAAGTTTGAACTCAAAACTACATCACAGGCATATTTTGTTATGTGACTCCGTGATTTTAATACGGCAATATAGAGACATGGTTAGTGTACCTGAATGGAATCTGTTCAGAGATATTTCGGTTGGAAATATCGAGGAACAGATTCCATTCAGGTACACTCACTATGTCTCTTTATTACTATATGCCAAGATATCATTAAAAACGGCTTCTGACAACTCACTGTCTCATCATCTCACCCTACAGTAAGGCACACATATGTATCTCCGAACATTAAACTTGATCAACAGTTCATGGTCGATTCGCTTAGTGGCGCCTCCGCGATGACGTCAGAACGTTGTTATGGAGAGTGATAGCGGGGGTCGTAGCAGAGATTAAAGCTGAAATACGGGAACTAATCTTAATGATAATTTCAAAAAATATAATGCCGCCCTCTCACTGTGTGAGAGGGCGGCCTGTGTGTTGTGCACCTGCCCCTGACTGCTCACCCCGTCCCCATGTCACAGTCTGTGCTGTGTGGGGTATATAGGAGCCACACTCAGGGGCATGGTGGTCAGTCTACAGGGTGGGAGCTACAGGTGAAGTATGGAGGGTAGATCTTATATTACATGAATCCCTACAGAGTGCAGTTATTACACAGATACACAGACAAAGGTACACAGATACACATACAGATATATAGAGAGACACATGATACACAGAGTTATATAGATAACTTCCCTCCCTCCAACAAATATCATGTTTACAAATAACCCTTACAGGACCAGTCCAGCCTTGACCCCCATGTCATGGCTCACTGCCCTGCTAACTTTCTCTCACCTGGCCTTGCATATTCATTGCAAAATGTGCAAAATACAGTGAGATTATCCTGAGTAAATATAGATACACAGATACAGGTACACAGATATACATAGACATTGAGCATATATTGTATTAGTTACCATATGTTCTGGTTGTGGTCATTGTACTGCCTATAGTGCTTGTCATGGTCGGTAATCATGGCTGTGTGTACACTGCTGAGTGTCAGGCATGACTGACTGCCCTCAGCTCTCTAGCTGTCGGTTTTATAGCTCCAGTCTGACAGTCGGCGCAGGTAACGATGCCCTAACACTACTCCCATGCTTTAGCATTGGAGCAGAGCTCCTATAGACGACCATTGCCTCAAAGTTGTCCAGGGTACATGTACACAAGGCCTGACAGCACCCCACGCTACTCCCAGTGAATAAATGCCCTAGGTGGTCCCGTTCTGCACATGCTCAGTCATGTGGAGGGCGGGGCCTATTCTTTTGAATTAATAAACAGAGATTAATTGCTTTATATAAGCTTTAAAGTAAGCGCAAGCACGATGAAAGATCTACAGGGAGAGTGAGCGGTAGCAATGACGTCATACAGTAACTTTTGCTCCGAATTTAAGTGTACGGGCGGGGCATTTTTTCATATATTCTAAGTTGATAATATCACTATTGGGTATACATGTATCTACGAACAGGGAAAACGTCCGCCATTTTGTTTGTTTAAATTTTTGCTCCTAATGTCAACAAGTCACGTGGTACAGTGAGTAGTATTAATATTTTTTACGCCACGGTGCGGCCGAGCGGAATTTTTTCTGCTATTGCGTATAAATGAGACATTCGTGCATTGGCATCTGTAATACAATTGTCTGTAGTGATACACTAGATCATGGACCAGACTCATGAAGTGCCACTGCTAAACGCCACAGCTGTTTTACATTTTCCTACTTAACATCAATTTAAACCGCTGCGGTGTCGTTGAGAATACCGCTGGGGCATATCTCTATGTATATAAAAGACCGAATAAATCGAATAGATGGGAAAATAACGACGCGAGATATGAAATACCTGCACCCCGTGGAGACAAGAAATCCATGTGGTATCTTTAAAACTGCATTATGCTGATGTAGTACCACAATGCTGTTTCCGCAGTTAACCATTTCGTGATGGTAACCAGAATGGTGCAACTTTCAACGTTACCTGGTCTTAGAGAACCTCTTTCGTGTTATGTTTCGGGATCTGAAATTTGTTTATTCTATGCTTTCGATTGAAGTATTTTGATAGACAAAACTTAACAATAGTTCTGGATTTATTCATTCTTAAATCTGTACATCAACATGTTGATTATGATTGAAGCTGACTTCCTGTCTGTGTCTATCTCCGGACGGTGATGACTTGACAGCCGAGTTTCTCCTGCGCCGGACCACGATGACGTAATCACGCGTAGTCAGATGGTTAAACCGAGGACTGTCTGGTCTGATATCTTTATGGGCAATCCCATTGACCGAACAACTCAAAAGAGTAGCTCATAACCAGCCTGCATATACACTGATACCCGCACATGGCTGCGCGTCTCACGGCGCCCGCCATCATTTACCCCGATGTTTAGGAGAACCCGAGTGCAAATAGTTTTCTGGCGGTGGCCCCCGGGAGGGAACATGTGGGGGGAGATTGCGCGGGGATTTACGGCCCACTCGGGTTATAAACAACATTACTCTCACACCCAACAGCGGAGTGAGCAGTGAGCAGCCGCCCGCCTCACTGAGTCCTTCCTAAATCACTGCGGGGTGTGCGGGCAGGAGTCTGAGAGTGACACCCACCCACTGACACTGCGGGGTGTACGGGCAGGTGTCTGAGAGTGACACCCACCCACTGACACTGCGGGGTGTACGGGCAGGTGTCTGTGAGAATATCACCCACCCACTGACACTGCGGGGTGTACGGGCAGGTGTCTGTGAATAACACCCACCCACTGACACTGCGGGGTGTACGGGAAGGTGTCTGTGAATAACACCCACCCACTGACACTGCGGGGTGTACGGGAAGGTGTCTGTGAGAATATTACCCACCCACTGACACTGCGGGGTGTACGGGCAGGTGTCTGTGAGAATATCACCCACCCACTGACACTGCGGGGTGTACGGGCAGGTGTCTGTGAATAACACCCACCCACTGACACTGCGGGGTGTACGGGAAGGTGTCTGTGAATAACACCCACCCACTGACACTGCGGGGTGTACGGGAAGGTGTCTGTGAGAATATTACCCACCCACTGACACTGCGGGGTGTACGGGCAGGTGTCTGTGAGAATATCACCCACCCACTGACACTGCGGGTGTACGGGCAGATGTCTGTGACAATATCACCCACCCACTGACACTGCGGGGTGTACGGGCAGGTGTCTGTGAGAATATCACCCACCCACTGACACTGCGGGGTGTACGGGCAGGTGTCTGAGAAAAAATCTCACCCACTGACACTGCGGGGTGTACGGGCAGGTGTTTGTGAATAATACCCACCCACTGACACTGCGGGGTGTATTGGCTGGTGTCTGAGAATGACACCCACCCACTGACGCTGCGGGGTGTACGGGCAGGTGTCTGAGAATATTACCCACTGACACTGCGGGTGTATGGGCAGGTGTCTGAGAGTGACACCCGTCTGACGTCCCTGACACCAGCCCTGACGGTGCTGGCACTCTCATTTTACACCCAATTAACCCATTCAGGGGAGTGATGCCTTGAGTCATTCCCTGGTATAGGGAATGATGCCTTGAGGCATCATTTTCAATATTCACAATATCATTGTTTTATCAAGAAATAATGAATCAATAAACATAAAACCGGAGATAATATACTAATGATGTAATATTTGATATCATAAGGTAAATCAAATGATAGATTAAGGTTTTAGTGTAGTATTATATCGGATGACGAGGCGTGTTGAGAGACCAAGTATGACTGCACTACTGACCAGGTAAGGTGTATGAACCACAGAAATTCGCGCATTTCGGCTGATTTCCGGTTTTTCTCTTATTCTCATTGGGTGAAACCGTGGTTGTCTGTGGTTAAATGCATACACTGTTGTTTGGGGGTTGTGGTTGTGTCCCTTCCGAACGGCCTTGACCTTTGGCCACTGTGATGGTGGTCTTCCTGTCTTTTGGGATCCCTCCAAACATGATTAATATGTGCAGTTTCGCCATCGTCTGGCTCATCAGATACATTTCGGTCTGCATTTCAAGGTGAATATTTTCACATATATGTGTATGTTTATTTTTGTGTCAACTTGTGGGCTTGCTTGACACCTATGTGTGTAGTTGGGGTGGGTGGATCTGAGTTGGTCCCCCACTCATGTGTCAACAATATGACTGTTGGTTTACCTGGTCAGGTGTGCAATCTGGATTGAGAGAGATGTGAAATAATATTTCCAAATTTTCTAGGTCACCAGAGGGTAGATAAAGATCTTCGTTTCCGATGTCTAAAAATATTTTTTTTAGTGTAGTATTACATCATGTGATCAAACAATAGAATCTGAACCTGGTACCCCAATCAACATGTGTTTGTCAGAGCCCCCCGCCTGTAAAGGGTTAAACTCTCTATATTGATAATTCACCGTGCCGTGTTGGTCTCACAGCGCTGTTCACAGACTCACTCAGATAAGGTACTTGTCGTGTTGCGTGCTGCAGAGAACGCGACCCGTGAGTGCGGCGCTGACGGCGCCTGGCGCTTCTACCCGGACAGGAACCGCACGTGGACCGACTACGGGGCGTGCATGGCGCGGGACCCGGAGGAGACGGTGAGTGCCGCCAGCAGGCGCTCCGTGTGGAGCGGGTCAGCCTGGTACGCCATGAGGACTACACACGGCTCCACAGTCTCATTTAGATTACTTCCCTGCTCTGTATGTCCAAGGAGTGGTGGGTAGTTCGCTCATGTATGAGACATAGTTCAACTGCTACATAGTTAGAATAGCCTGGATTGACCACAAGCGACATCTGGCCAACTTTACAGACTTTTCAAAATAAAATAATTTAATTTGTATTGAATGATTAACATTTCATAAATTCCTTTGCGATGGTATGCATTAGATTCCTTGTTTCTCACAGATAGGGATCGTGCCATTTCAGGTGTCCATGTTCCAGTCTTTCATTCTCTTTGTTTTTCTACTGTGGTATTGGCAGGTCTCGTTTCTATTAGAGGGGAATAGAATCTCACTGAGACTCTTCACCTGCCGCTGTAATGATATTTTCTGACAATTAAATTGTCGTCTACGACCCCAATATCAATTTGCTGTGAGACTGGCAGGTCGTGCTAAAGGGCGCATTACACCTCCTATCTGTCCGCTGTGTTAGTCGTGCAGGGTTTCTGTTTATCTCCTCCGTTTGATACACGCTGCTGTTCCTTAACATGAAGATTCATATGTGTTTTTTCAGATAATGGAGAAGCACCTTCCGCGGATAAAGCTGATGTATCAGATTGGCTTTTTGCTGTCTATAATATCACTCGTCCTGGCAATCTTCATCATGATCTACTTCAAGTAAGTTCCTTATTTTCAGAACACATAACAAATGAGGATTGAATGCTTGGACAACATCGCTTCTTTCTATGTGTATATAATATGCTGATTTCCTGCTCGTCACTTCGATATTGTGGAACGATACTTACTAATGTGAGTAGGACGGGCATCTTTATTCAGTCGTTTATAATAGCAGCTCATCTGTCATGAACATGTGTTTAGTAGAATCTAAATGAGAGCTTGGTCTTGATCATAATTTGTTAGAGCGCTGAATATCCCAAAACATCAAACATTGCTTGAATACAGAAACTACAATTAGGGTTGTAATTCCGGCACGTATTATATTTCCTGATTTGTTACCTAACCTGAGATATTCCCTAAATGACACATTGGCTTTCTACTTATTCATTTATGAACTAGTATCGAACTACCACATGCACAATACCACAACACACGTAATCCCACCATAAGCTCACTGATTTGAATTAGGCCTCAAACATAGGAACGTTAATAAGATTATCTATTTCATACTTTTTAACTACTAGTCAACATTTAATATAAAAAAGATCAATCGCATAGAACCAGAAACCATTGACGCATCACAATTCTTAGTTCCATCAATGTGCGCCTTTTATTTCTCCTCCATAATATATTGAATAGAAATTTGTGAAAACAATATTACCTGTTTTCACTTTGATACTGTACGCCTTTTGAGACCTGCCATGGTGGAGTGATAACCAGGGATGACGGTGAAGGTCTTACCGGCCCCGTACAGCGGAGGATACAGTGTCAAAGGGGGGATTGCACTGTGCCGTCATGGTGGCTACTCATAGACTTCTGTCAGCTGCACCTTTACGTCCCGTTAATACATTGAAAAACCAAGTTGCATTGTTACACGTTTAATCCCGAAGTTGTTCAAAAATTATCAAAGAGACTCGGCAAAATTCAGGGGGAATTTACGAAGAAGTAACTTGTCACGCAGGGACAGAACATGTCTGACACACTACCTACGTCATGTTTAGAATAGCTAAGGACCTTAGGACAACGGGGGGAGGGGCTGATTCAGGATTTTCCTATCATTTATTAAAACCAAGATGTGTGGTTTTACATCCGACTCTTGTTCTGCAGGTCATGCGGGGTCTTTGGCGCAGCAATATTAAGGTTTTTACAACAGAAAGAAAATGAAATAGAAACGCTGGTTCAATGTGTTCTCACACATTTGCAATGTGGACTTTTTAATCGATGGATGCTACATTTCTGTAGATTATTTGAGTAGCTGTTTTGGAGATTGAGGAGCGGCTTTGCGTGACTCTATCCTGTGCTGTTTGCGGTGTTCAGGAAGCTGCACTGCGCGCGGAACACCATCCACATCAACCTGTTCCTGTCGTTCATCGTGAGAGCCGTGTGCCTCATCGTCAAAGACAGCCTCTTCGTGGACGGCATCGGCTTCTCCTACGACCTCGCCGACAGTCCCGCGAGCGGCGTGCCCACCTTCAACGCCAACGGAACGGTGAGACCTGCTTCACAGCTCTCAGCCTACCGACCATCATCTCCGTCTCACATCTATCACAGCCTTCACCTCAATCACCATCACCACCTCATAGAGCTCAGAGCCCTCACATCACTCAATCATCACCTCACAGCAACCACATCCATTAATCACCACCTCACAACAACCACATCCATTAATCACCACCTCACAACAACCACATCCCTCAATCACTACCTCACAACAACCACATCCCCCAATCACCACCTCACAACAACCACATCCCTCACCTCACAACAACCACATCCCTCAATCACCACCTCACAACAACCACATCCTCAATCACAACGTCACCACAACCACATCCCCCAATCACCACCTCACAACAATCACATCCCTCAATCACCACCTCACAACAACCACATCCCTCAATCACCACCTCACAACAACCACATCCCTCAATGAACACCTCACCACAATCACATCCCTCAATCACCACCTCACCACAACCACATCCCCCAATCATCACCTCACAACAACCACATCCCTCAATCATCACATCACAACAATCACATCCCTCAATCACCACCTCACAACAACCACATCCCTCAATCACCACCTCACAACAACCACATCCCCCAATCATCACCTCACAACAACCACATCCCTCAATCACCACCTCACCACAACCACATGCCCCAATCATCACCTCACCACAACCACATGCCCCAATCATCACCTCACAACAATCACACCCCCCAATCATCACCTCACCACAGCCACATCCCTCAATCACCACCTCACAACAATCACATCCCTCACCTCACAACAACCACATCCCCAATCACCACCTCACAACAACCACATCCCTCAATCACCACCTCACAACAATCACATCCCAAATCACCACCTCACAACAACCACATCCCTCAATCACCACCTCACAACAATCACATCCCTCACCTCACAACAACCACATCCCCAATCACCACCTCACAACAACCACATCCCTCAATCTCCACCTCACAACAACCACATCCCTCAATCACCACCTCACAACAATCACATCCCTCACCTCACAACAACCACATCCCTCAATCACCACCTCACAACAATCACATCTCCAATCACCACCTCACAACAACCACATCCCTCAATTACCACCTCACAACAATCACATCCCCAATCACCACCTCACAACAATCACATCTCCAATCATCACCTTACAACAATCACATCCCTAATCATCACCTCACAACAACCACATCCCTCAATCACCACCTCACAAGAACAACATCCTTCAATCACCACTTTACAACAACCACATCCCTCAATCACCACCTCACAACAATCACATCCCCCAATCACCATTTTACAACACCACCTCAGCACCTCACATCCCCAATCATCACCACCACTTCACCTTTCCGCCTGAATCACCATCATATAATTTCTCATACATATCATTTTTGTATCATTATGTCTAGTGATATTATAGTTTTACTTAATCATTAAGTATTGTAAATGAATCCAGCCATTTTCCCTTTATCATATTGTGCTCTATACCGTGTTCAGAGGAAGACCTAAACATGCAGTTAGAACTGAATGAGGAATAAGAAGAGGAAATGTTTTCCTTTTCATCTAGGATTGAACGGAATTTTCTTCTTTTCTTTTTCTTTCTCCAGGCCTTTGGAAGTGATCCGGTTTGCTTTGAGCTGACTAAAGATAATGTGACTATTCTGTGTTCCAGAGTACAAATTAAAAGCAGAAAAGCAAACTTCCTTTCAGCGTCAGTTCCTAGCTGTTAATAATCCTCTGTTGTCCGTACTGTCTGATACCACCAGATGAATTCAGTATATTACATGGACATCTTGAAGAGTTCAAGCTGCATAACATTCTTCCACGTGTATGCTGTTCATTTATTATCCGCCTAATACAAAGTGTCCATAGAAATCACATAGGCAGCGTGTATGGACATACCCGGCGCATACGGATATTTTGTATGCTCCGGGTGGCGCATACGGAAAAATAGTGCGTATGAAAAAATAAGGCATAACTAAAATGAACTGATATCGACATATCACTTGTGCAGAAAAGGTGGACAATAAATACAATATAGACTTTTTTCAGATAAAAGCATTTGTATGCTCCTCGGAGTTGACTCTACGCAATATCCTCGCATACCCTCGGATATTACTACGCGTCAACTCCCCGGAGCATACGGCCGCTTGTATCTGAAACCAGTCAATATTGTGTATATATTACACATAGCGTAAATACATATTGGTTTTCACTCGGCTTCGAGGACGCACAATATAGGTTTTTCATATAGTAGATACCTCAGGGACCACTTAATCAAATGTACTCTCCTGTATTCCAGCACTGGCAGTGTAAGCTGTTCATATATATCAGACATCACTAACACACTGCCCCGTGTTTCAGCACTGGCAGTGTAAGCTGTTCATATATCAGACATCACTAACACACCGCCCCGTATTTCAGCACTGGCAGTGTAAGCTGTTCATATATCAGACATCACTAACACACTGCCCCGTGTTTCAGCACTGGCAGTGTAAGCTGTTCATACATATCAGACATCACTAACACACTGCCCCGTGTTTCAGCACTGGCAGTGTAAGCTGTTCATATATCAGACATCACTAACACACTGCCCCGTGTTTCAGCACTGGCAGTGTAAGCTGTTCATATATCAGACATCACTAACACACTGCCCCGTGTTTCAGCACTGGCAGTGTAAGCTGTTCATACATATCAGACATCACTAACACACTGCCCCGTGTTTCAGCACTGGCAGTGTAAGCTGTTCATCACCTTCCTGTGGTACTCGCTGTGCACGAACCTCATGTGGATCTTCGTGGAGGCGCTCTATCTCTACCTCCTCATCTTCGTCGCCGTCTTCTCCGAGCGGAACAACGTCGTGCGCTACATCATCTTCGGCTGGAGTGAGTGCGACTTTACTACGCGGTCAGATGGTATACAGACTAAAGTCGTCTGCTCAATTCTTCTACCTGTTTCTAGAGTAGGAAATCCTCCTTATAACTTGGTACTACACCCTGCTGTAGTCCGCGATTTTTACAGGTGAATTTGTAACTATAAGTATCTTCCAACAGACATTCAAACCATTTTCATTTGCACTTGAGTATGCCAAATAATTCCAGAATGGGTTAATAGAAATGTTGACTCACACTGTGCGAAACCACCATTTTATTCATAGAAACGACATCGCGGAAGTGCATGTATCGGCTCAATATTGACTTGTTTTCATACATATACGCCTCTATTTCACGCCAGCGTATGAGGCGTAAACAAGACTGTTTCCTATTAAATACGGACGCGTCTTGGCTGTATTTCACACCAGGCGTATACGAGAGGAAATATCCTCTGCGTGACATATATACGCCGGGCGTATATGTGTACCTATAGAAAATAAGAAATGTTCGCCCCGCTGCCTCCGTGTTGGTAGAGAAATAGGTGGTCTCAGTGGGAAACCCCAACCCCCGCCTAACCCCCGCCAATGTATCACAAGGCTTATAGCTGGAGAGGTCCTAGCCCCCGCCGCCCCCGCCGCCCCCGCCGGACATGATTTAGTACGTGTTTTGAACGTACTCAGAGATTATCATTGGACACACGTTGGACACGCAGGCAGACATTAGGCCCGTATCCCTTAGGCTGCCGTTGCGTGATGAGGCAACACTGGGAATGCTGAGTGGTGAATACTCTCTATTTCCCCGATGTCTATATATTCCCCAGGACGGTCACAGTGACAGGCAAGCGCCAAACTAATTACCCCGACTCGCAGTGCAGCCATTGCCTTTGGTCTCCAGTGATAGAACAAAGAACATGCGAACAACTGTTATTACACTAATGACCCTTCACAAGTTAAAGATTATAAGTGTTTTTTTCCCAACAGAAGACTAGTTTCGTGTGGAGGCATTATTTGAATTTCTGTAGTAATCATGGGTTAATTCCGTTACCAGCGACTATAGATACGAAAAGCTTCTCATATCCTCAATGCCCACGTATTCATCAGCCGTCTGATCTCTTCTCAAAATACACGGTTGGCCTCAAGTATCATTAACTGACCTTCAATTAGTGTCAGCGCTCAAAGCTACTTGTCGCATCCTTGGAGGTGCATAAGACTAAGCCAGGAATCTGCCTCCACCCTTGGGGTGTTTTGGTCAGCCTCAGAAGAACAAGGAGATACAACACCGGGAGGGATGCTGACGGGGTGCTTCCCCCGGCCCGTTTTACCGACGACTTTACTCACAGAGCACTTCTCTTCATGTCTTATTTCCGTTCACTGATCTGGTCTCGGCATACCCTAAAATCAACCGGTGGTTCCAGCAGATCGGTGGCGAATAGTCGGCCAGCGGAAAATAACTTTATGGCTACCAGAGACTTGGGTTTACACCTCCCACTCCCTCCGCAGGGGTGCGACTAGATCACTCATACAGGCTGGATGACAAATCAAGGACATTCTCGTTCAGGGTGACTGGTTAAGTGACTGTCTATCATTATCAAAACCAAGTTATCCATATCGTAATTGTATATTACAACGTCATATGTTATATAAACGTATTCCTCCAAGCTAGACTTCTGTTGGTTCTCTAATGATTCGGGCGGGAAAAATTACAAATCAGTGCAGGAAGTTCCCCAAATAGATAGCGGGGACCCCCTACAGCTCTGGCAAAGACAACGATGGACACTGACTATTTTCTTTAGATTTGCATTATTTATATTGTAATTGTATATTTCAATGTCAATTGATACATAAACGTATCCCACCAAACTTGTCTTCTATCGGTTTCTCAATGATTCATATATTTTTGTATATATCATTTACAGAGAGCCATTTTGCTCAACCAACACTAATGTATTTCCTGTCAACAACCAATTTACAGATATCTGCAGCTTATAGAGTTTCCTTTGTGTCCACTAGGTGCGCCTCTGAGCTTCATCATTCCCTGGGCAATGGTGCGTCTACACCTTGAGAACGACTAGTAAGTGTGCAATACGACTCTCTAACTGTCATTGAACAAGAATCCTAAATGAATCGTGGCAATGTCGTCTTAGAGTTTTACAATTACTTTATATTTAGTTACATTCATAATCCTGTAGAACTAATTAGATGTGTGCTTTTCTTTTAGTTGCTGGCAAATGAACAAGACAATGGGATATGTGTGGATCATACAAGGCCCCATAGTTATCGTCGTATTGGTAAGTAGTAGAGATTTTAACTTAGATTCAGGATAATACCTCAGACATATTTCACCGACTCATAAAAGAGTTTAAAGCTAATATTTAAAATGAATGATTGCCAAAATGCAACCTTAAACAGATCAGGACGGTAACTGGACGCCAGGATTTGACTTTAGGGTATTCATTTTATGCTCACATTTATTATTAGTTACAAAAATGGACCGAATACTTACAGATAGTGTCAACGAATAAATCCCCCAAATTCTAATCCTGGCTTTTTTTTGCCCCCGTTCTGTGGTAAATATCAATAATGTATCATATGATGATAAACTGATGAATTCATGAAGATAATCCTGGAGCTTTGTGATACTGAGATTGAAGGTATAACACTGATGGACTCCTGTATGGATGTTTATGTGGTCACACTGTGAAAAGTAAAATGTATTAATCTATGTCAGCTTGGAAGAGGCACATGTGTATTTTATACTGGAATTGAAACAATGATGCTCGAAGAGGAAAGGAATGATGGATCATATATATACAAAGCAAAAAAGACAATAGCAGATCAGGTGTAATAGTATAATCTCAAATACACCTCTTACGTAGGAATTACCTCAATATGTGTATTGTCATACACCTATGGCCGAACATCTATGGAATACCTACCGCAGCTAGGGGTGTAGTATAAGTAATGTTCGGGCTTACTGAGGCATAGTGAATGTTCGTGCGCACTGTGCCCGAAGTGTACTTCCCAAGTACATAAAATGTCTATGTTTTTGTGTTTAATACGAAGAAGTAGTGTGTGAACCCGAGGCGATTCCGTTCTCGGACTGTTGTCCCATAAAATACATCTCTCCGCTTCTGTCGTTAGGACACATTCATGGGACGAAAGACCTGGAACAGCAATGGCTACGGGCTCACTACCTACGTTTTCTCTCAGTAAAGATATACCTAGATGTGCTCCCGGCTCCCAAACGAAGATTCTAGATGTTACTGCAAAATTTTGATTCAATAAAATCTACTTTAAACAAAAAAGAACATAGTAGTTAAGAATCAATTTTTTCTGTTGCAGGCAAATTTTTTCATCTTCCTGGCGACTGTGTGGACGCTGTTCACGAAGCTGCGCGCGTCGAACACGCCCGAGGCGCGGCGGTACAGGTACAGGTGAGTCCAGTTCGCGTCCTCCACCACACTCCCTGCATAAACCACCGGATCCTCGATAAACCAGAACGGAATGACAGTCCCTGTAATAAACAAACTGAAATAATAGTACTGTTACTCTTCAGAATACATTCTGTAGCATTACATCATCCCAAGTTATTTCTACTATTGTATGATAGAATTTTTAATATCGAGGAGCCTTTGTAAATAGTGCCACGTCAGTTTTTCTTGTAGATTACATTACCACTGCCTTGCGGGAATAAGTGATATAAATCTCGTATTCTAAGTGACGTATCGATATGTATAGATCCATGACAATGATGTGATATCTAAGACAATTCCGTTTTAACCTCCCGACAGCTACGCTTGTAGATTTGAAAGTAGAGAAGTATGGCATATCAATTACAATTGCTTTTTGTAATCAGTTTGGAGAGGGTCTATGTGAGGTGTATATATAGAAGTGTGATCTTTACTATTTCCCCATCATGAACCTGTGGCTAATCAATAAGCTGAGACCAGTCGTAACCTATGCGTTATTTTTGTGTATTGTTCAGTTTATTCCGTGTATATGTGCTGTGTGTTTGTGATGTGCTTTAGGCTCTGTTTGTATTTTGTGAACCACTTTGAGTTGAGTCTACTTAGAAGTGTCCTTTGTACATAGTTCCCTGCCGTAGTCTCTGTCCCTCTTCTCAATGCAGTCTTCTCTCTCACCAGAGTCTCCTTAGCTCTTCTTAGATTCTCACTTCTGTCATGAGTCTCTGTATCTTTTCCCGGAGCTTCTTTGTTATTCCATTAGTCATAACCAAAATAGATTAGAATTTGAGATGGATTATCAGATAGTAACCAATGTGATAAATAGTTACACAGAAACATGTATGGCGGCATGCTTTGATTCTGCACCAGTAGTTTGAAAAGGTGTTTTAACATCGCGAGCCTGAGTTAGCCTAGTGTAGTGCGCCGACACGCTCAGAATAACGTAGACTACCTCAGTAACTTATTTAGTAGTTTGATCGTACTCATTGTCAGTTGTAACTATGCAAATATACAATGTGATATTCTCAAATGTAATATTTTCTTTCAGGAAACTTGCCCGGTCGACACTGGTGCTGATTCCACTCTTCGGAGTGTATTATATTTTACTGGTGTGGTTGCCTGTCGGCTCTACTTTTGGCAACAATAATTTTGACTTGATCTACCACTACATACACGCCTTCCTCGACTCCTACCAGGTGAGCACCTCCACCCCCGGCCCCGAGAGACCCAAGATGTACCCCTTAATCAATGGTGGACAACTTTAATCACGAAGTGGGTCATGCGATGTAATACACACGCATAGCGAGCGTATGGCATCGTTAACTTGCAACATCGGTGTTGCTTCTGACCGTCCAACCACGAGACCACTGTTTATTTATTCTTTTTTCATCTTAACAAATAAAACTACATTAATTCAGTGACGATCCGCAAAACATGGACATTGCCAGCGAGCGTCCTGACAACAGTTCATTCACCATGTATACGGCATATAGCCTATGAGCCATGGAGGCGGCCATGATGCCCCCGAGTAGGTGTTCTTCACTAATGGAGGTGAAAAAGTAGGTGTTCTTCACTAATGGAGGTGCAAAAGAAGTGAGTGATAATTGAGAAGTGTCACAACTCTAGCCTTGCTCACATATGTATATAAAGTGTTCCATGTGAAAAACATCATGTCCTGGGTTTAATCAATATGTCATCCTGCTCTGGGATGGGTGTAGCGGGTCAAGGGAACCATGGTAAAACATTGAAAGGCAGTTGAATTTCGTAAAAGCAAAGAGTCAGAATATAGATCTGTCAACCCATGGGACCAGCCATACTGCTAGCCACCTAGTGTCTGCTTCATGAACTAACAATGGCTCTGTCCCCTATAGGTTCAGCACTTCATATGATCTAAGGGACCGGGAATCTGTTTGGGGGGTGTATTTTCCTGTAATCAATCGGTTCAGGGTTCATAATCAGTGAGTCTGAAGTTTGTAACCAGTGGGTGTGATTTCTGTCAGTTAAGAAACAAAAGGAAATGGTCTAGTGTTACCTCATCTTAATGGATGTTTGTAGTATGTGAGTAATAAAGGGATACCTGATGCCGATATCTGTTTCTGCCCCTGTTATTTACTCTTCTAAGACCTCGTATTTCCAAACTGATGGAGATCCAGTTTCAAAGTGTTGTTATGCGTCATCATGTAAGAATATAACAAATCATGGAAACTCGGATTGCGATTGGTTACGAAACAAAGCATTAGTGCCTCATGATGCATGTTGGCGTTAGGGGGAGTCAATAAGCAAAGCAACCAATTACCACAACAACCTCTACCCACCCACCCTCACCGCCTTTGAGAAGGATTACTATCAAAATGATAATGAAATTAAACTGTTATTTTCCGATTTGCTTACGCGTCTCAGCGTTGCTCATTGTGTAATGTGAGAGATCTGGCTAAGGGTGAACAAATTATTTTGGTTCACAGTTTTTATAGCAAGAGGCCTCAACCGGAAGAACATGGAAAACACTGAAAACCCAAGAACTAAATAATTACTTTATCCTTACCCAGATATATTGTTATCCTATATCTGAAAATCGCTATATTGATAAGTAACCCCATGTTTCTTTTCCTTAAGAAATTGTCGATTCTGTTATCTTTGCCGAGAGACTCATAACGACGTGACTGGCCCATAGACTAGAGTCACGTGACCACCTGTATTAGTGTGACGAACGTACGTTAGTGCGACGAACGATTTTAATATGACCAGGGAATGTTTGAATACATTACATTGTTTACACACTTATGTACACTATCTCCTTGCAGGGAATTGCAGTGTCTTTCCTCTTCTGTTTCCTGAATGGCGAGGTAAGATATCTTTTTACCTGAAAAACATACATGTAGTGTTTCATGATAAGACGACTGTTCCACCAGCTAGGCGTGAAAACAGGCGGTTAGGTGGCCGGTCTGCCCGGCGCACGTCTGCCCGGCGCACGTCTGCCCGGCGGCCGATCTGGAAGTTCGAGCTATTCAAGGGGCACGGCAAAGTATTTCCCAACTCATAATATAGGAGTTGTTTAAGTTTCAAAACTTTCGACAAAGGAACTGCTGGGAGAGTGCCATTAGAGACCTGATGAATGATTAAGGTCGAACGTGAAGACCCCTTTCTGAACGCCAAAGAGACCTATATGGGCGATGTCGGTCAACTTAATTCAATGCTTATACCGGGGACACACCAAGCGAGTGAAGGCAGCGATCTCTAGAATCGCCAACACAAATTGGCGTGTATGTGAGATATTATTTCATAGGAATATCTCCTGCTTATAATTTAGCATCTTGGAAGCAATAATCAGGTGAAATATGAAATAATGGCTCACATATAGGCCATTTTGTTTTGGCGATTACGGAACTCGCTGTGTTTCTCGCTTGGTGTGTCTCCAGCTTTATGGACGCGCTTTGGTCAGGTAGTACAGCCCTAACAAACTATATCTTGAATATTATCAAACGATAACCCTCGTACGAAATATCCTTGAACCTTCTACTTTAGTAGGCATAATTCATTCAACAGACCCCATGCACCCTGTAGACGATATGCACGTCGTTTCTCTACTTCAGTGTGCAGCGAGGCTGCGCAAGCCTTTGTATACACCTGCCTGGCCATACTGCGCATGTGCAGAAACCGCTTGTGCTCCCATTGATTTACACCGGAGGGTCTTGCCCGTTCAATAATCAAGACTCGTACATGAAGACCTTTTTTTGTGGGCCAAGGAAACCCAAGGTCGATGTGATTAAACTTTACTCAACACTAATGGACGACCTTATGGACGGCTAATATCGCCTTAGCAAAATAACTTGAATATTATTAAACGATAACCCTTGTACGATCTACAGAAAAGGGTCTTCATTTACAAGCCTAAATTAATCAAGGGCGGGAGTGCAGATAACCCTGTTGAACCAGTTCTGCACGGTGTCCACTGAAATGTCTTGTCTGTCGCCAGATATTTCACCATCGGTTAATTTTGTTGGGGATGAATTGGACAAAGGTGTTGCAGAATATCGGTCAGCAAACTTAGCAACAATATTCAAAATCGCCGATCTTTGTGTGCACCTGTAAGATGATCAGATCGCTCACAAAATGAGGCCTGCCTGGAGCAAGCGTCAACGAACAAGACTGCCTTTTTATTATCAGCTAGCCAATATGAAGAAAATCAAATCAATTACGCGAAATTCATTTACGTTCTGCACTCCCACCGCTGAGCTGCCCTGAAGCGAGTATTTGCACTTTTTGTTCAGAAGAGCTGTGGGGGCACATTAAGGTGTGATGGACAGACTTTGAATTAATCAAACCCTTAATGAAAGGAAAATCTGATAGGGATTGGTGAAATAATGCTGGAGTTAGTTCAACAATCTCATCGATCAGTATTCTGATGAAAATAATCGAATACAACTTAAAACAAATGTCGGTAGATATTCACCAATAATGCCATCGCAACTCAGGTGCACGGCCTAAACACAACTTGATCTGGCAAACTACTCTCTCCCTCCCTCTTTCTCTCTCTTACGGCTTCACCCTCTCTCCTCTCTCCATCACTTTACATCTCTTCTATCTCCCTCTCTCTGCGTCTCTCTCTGAAACCAAAGCATGCACGACAAACAACAGAACGATGAAAGTACACAACATCATCAAACATCCTTACAAAATAATCTTGTCTTGTCCAATTGGAATGCTTCCCTCCCAACATTAGTTTATGTGGCTAGCGTTATTCGCTGTGCAGGCTCAGTGCTTGTTGAAAGGAGGAATCAAAGAGCTCTACCCCACACAATTCTCCCTGCGGGCTCATTTATCCTCCGTTCTATTTGTTACTTCATGCTCTTTCAAAGTTTCCATTTCTCCTTCATTTTGTCCTCCACCAGTTCCTCTGCCTGTCTGTCTCTCCCTCTCCCTGTCTTCCTGTGTCTTTGTCTGTCTGACGGTCTCTGTCCCTCCCTTTCTCTCTGACTCCCTGCGTGTGTTTCTCTCACTGTTTCTCTCTCAGTATCTCCCTCTCAATCTCTCTGCCGCTTGCTTTGTCAGTCCCTCTCCTCTCTGTCTCTTTATGAATGAGTGTTTATCTCTGTCTCTATCTGTGTCTCTCTGTCTCTCTATCTGCCTCTTTCTGTCTTCCCCTCTCCCTGCCTCTCTCTTTCTCTCTGACTGCTATTCTCTCCCTGTCTAACTGTCTGTCTATTTCTGTCTTACTCTACCTCTCTCTGTCTCTTGCTATGTCCCTCTATTTCTACATGTCTCTGTCGTTCTCTCCGTTTCTTCCTCTCGCTTTGTCTATTTATATTTCTGTCTCCCTGTCTCTGTATATACCTTTGCCTCTGATTCTCACCATGGCTATATATTTCTCCCTTCGTCCCCGTCTATCTCCCAATGGCTCTGTTTCTGTCTCTGCCACTTTCTACTCTCTTTCTGTTTTTGTTTACCTCTCTCTGTCCGTCTCTGCCCTGTCTATCTCTCTCTGCCTGCCCCTGTTTCTACTCCTGGTTAATGTTATTGATGTTCGCACACCAGGTGAGGACCGAGCTGAGGAAGAAGTGCGTGTGTGAGACGGCGGGCGGCTTCGCTCACGGCAAGAGGTCGACGTGGACGACGGTGTCGACGTACGTGTCGCGCGCGCGCAACTCGCTGCACTCCACCGTCGAGAAGTCGGAGGTGGGCGCACAGTACAACGGCAGCGCCGCCACCGCCAAGCACAGGAACTACACGCCGCCCAACACGCCGCCTAGAGACAAACACGAGGGGAAGGTGGTTATAGAGACCAAACTGGTGAATGCCGGGGAAGAGGAACAGAGATTAATGCTATCTGCCAAGGAAGAGAGTGTGCTGTAATATATTGCGGATGAATGGATGAAGAATACCCTGTGTTATTGTTGAAATAATCTGATAGTTTTAGTGTGTTTCTGATGGTAGAACACATGTAAAAGATGTATGTTTGTGTGGTGGAATCTGCTGGATCGGTTTCATCTACTACTGTAAAGTGAGGGAACAAGTCAATCTCATGAATACATTTCTATACATAGTCCTATATCTCTATATTTTCTTAGTAGAACAGATTGTCTAAGCCACCTTGGTGTTTTACTTTTGGGATGATGTGACCGCAAGAGCTATTTTTGTGTCGAATAGTATTATAAAGCCGTATTGGAAGGGCTTGATGTAAAATCATGTATTCGATACTGCATTAATAACCTGTCCTATTTTTGTTGAGAATGTAGAGTATCAAATTAGATGATATTTTTACATTTTTCTCTCGCTTGAGTATGATTTGGGGCCCATAATCTGTCTCTGTGTGTCTGTATCTGTGTCTGTGTATGTCACCCTCTTCTCTGTCTGTTTGTCACTTATCTCTCTATGTATCTGTCTTTGTCTCTGTTTTTTTTTATGTTTGTCTTTTTGTCTCTCCCTCTGTCTGTCAGTCTCTGTCTGCCTCTCCCCTTCTCTCTCTCTCTCTCTCTCTCTCTCTCTCTCTGTCTGACTCTCTAAGTCTCTGTATACTTTTCTGTCTGTCTGTCCCTCCCATTGTCTCTCTCTGATTAATCACCTATCCACACCTAACACCACTCATCCCGTCCAAGTTGCTGCATGTCTCCACTGATCAGACTTCCATCAGGTATTGATGTCCTCCCCATCTTGCAGGGTCCCCTTTTATATGACTCCCTCTCCTGAACATGCTCCAAACGCTTGTCCTGTTGCCAACCGCCAGTGCCTCTTCTTACATCTTCTTTAATGACTTCTACATTACAAATAGCGGTTCCAGAATGTAGAAGAGCCATGCGCATGGGGTATGAGGTGTCTTGAAGAGAGAAGAGTGAGTGGTGGAATGTACCATCTCACGCCACTTTGATTTCCCATTTTCTTTGTAACGTTTCATTTGCTCCATACTCAAACCCTGGACCGTCCTCTGATTATATCATTTCCTCGCTCCCCTTTGTCCTTTAACATTCCTCATGTCAGTACACTTAATAAAACATGATTAGTTGTACCCATAATATTAAGCCATTGTCAAAGTCAAAAGCGAAAATAATGTAAATAGGAAGCCCATCTTTATAAGTTAAGGCCTCCGGTAAGTTTTATATATATTAACGTTAGTAGTGGTATAATAATTGTTACATACTAGTTGTGTTCGTTATCAACATTTGTGATTGTAGTTTATTGGCAGAGTACCATGGCATTAGAGCTATTGACAATCAAAATACGTTTGATGCAATGTTTTTGCACAGGTTATATATATGCCTACTGGTCACTATACTAGAAATTCAGACAGTATCTAAATATATTTCCTGACATTGCTAACTTTGGAAGACTTAAACAATATTCAAAAGGGTAAGTCAATATACCATAAATCATTGACTACTGTACTGTATATATTATAACAAATCCTGTATTTCATATTTGATGTTAATTTGATGCTCTTGAAATATATAACTGTACAAGTGTATACTATTCAGTATCAGAGATTACTCATATTGGTATTGCTACATTGTTTGTAGTCTGATGTTGATAATTCTGAAATGGATTCATGGGATTTCTAACCATAGTTAAAATGGTATATATTTATTTTTAGTGAACTGGCGTGGAATTCCAAAAGTGAATAATTGAATTGTTTGGGTATTGAACAGTTTAAAGGTTTTGGTATTCTCCAGTCAGTGGGTCATTGCTTTAACCCTAATGGCACTCAGCCAACCAGCCAGTTCTACACTTCCCTTCCAGATTTGTCAACCACCAGTGGGCCAAGGAGGCACTTTGGTCTGTAGTTCCTGGTGCTAGTCAGCTGGGTACGCCTCTTTATCTCACCCCTGGTATTCTTCCCATTAGACTTAACATAGGGAATTCGTGTCCAACGTCCATTGAGTATTTAGGGAAAATACTCAATGTGGGATTATGTCACAAAGGTTAGCCTTTTAGTCAATGTGAAAGGTGAGATATATTTAGAAACCTATTCCAGTTTACAGTCAGAGTTCGATCCCATCTCGCTTGGATCGCTATGTAACCCACCTGGCTTCGCCCTTTGAATTACTACGCGATGGAATTTCAAACTCAATAGGATACGAGCTCTGATCCTCATAGGTTTCCTCTATAAAATATACTCTAAGATATACTGATCCTCTGTACCCTTACCTTAACGTAGGGCTGGGATACAAGATAGAATCACTAACCGATCATTGGGTCCATGTTTAGTTAACAGGCTCCACCAGTCGACATTATATCAATCCGAGAAATCCAAGCTCGATTGATTTTGTCGTAGATGAAGTGGGTTATTTGTCTGAAAATCGGTTGGGAAGCAGCACAAAACAGCTCAACAGTGTTCCATGTACGTATATTTTGATATCACCAGGACCCGAATTTACAGGAGTGGGAACAAGACACCCGCTGAGCGTTTTTTGACGATTCATAAAATCAGAAATCTTTACAGAGGACAGAAGATAATAGACTACTCCCTAATATTGATATGAATTGATATCTTTTCGTCCTTATGATACTATATCAGTGTATGAAAATTCCGTCATCCGTATATTCACAGCCATTCCCGCTTTCAGACGCGTCCAGTACGGATCGTTGAAGTGGTTGGGGAGCGACTTTTAGTTATTCATATTGTCTACAGGAGATGCCCCGGCTTTGTGAATACATACAATAAATATACGCCTGTTATTACCTACCAATTCTCTCTACAATAAATAAAGGGGTCTGGGGAGAAACTCTAACACAATACCGGAGCTACATGGTTCCTCGTTGCAAGTACAGTTATCTAACATGGTATGTTTGCTACACAACTTGACTGAATATGATATCACTGATAAATAAACACGTGAAGGCTGAACCATGCTACACGCTACACTCTTGAACAGTTTGGAAGCCTTATAGCATCCTCATAGATATCTATTTCTTTTCACAATGGTTGTTATATAACTTAAAGTGGACCGGTGAAGATACGACAGACCTCAGGTGTGAGCATTTATTGATCGGAGAGTAGTTTCTTTAATTCCCTTTGAATAGGACACGCATATACTTGTAGGCATCATACTTGTAAACAGTACAAAGGAAAGGATGACCTTTGGCTTTCTTATTAGAAGAACTTCGGCGATTTCATCGGAATACACCGGGGGAAAGGTTTGCAATTGTGCTTTTTCAGCTGGATTTTCTAAACAACCTGTATTTGTGTACGCTGCATGAAGGTGCGGCCTCTTCATTGGGGTTCGGGTGTCCTGCATCAGAAAACATAACCAGACCGTTATGATGTCACATAGAGGACGGGAAACATGGTATAATATACTCATGGCTCAAACCGCCCACTATTAATACCGGTATGTTGTAATTATGGCCGTACGTCACACAGTGGCGTACGGGGTTTGTCATTACGTGGCTAGGTACAACTTCGCCACTTTAATGTATAATGCATACAGAAACAGGGTGGCTACCTTTGCATGTCAGAACACTTGGTAGAGTTGTTGATAAGAAATATCCATCCCGCTGCTTTTGATATCGGGATATATCTGACCGACAATTTGACCGCATATTTATTTACATACGAAGAGAGAAAATCGGTTTCTGTGTATTACTACCTATTTGTATTAACAAAAAGTATCCAATATGTACATATCCAAAGCAACCCTTCCTCGAAAATACCCTTTACCTAAAGCTCTTATTTAGACACGTAAGTGTGTATAACCCATTGAATTGTAATTATTTTTGTATATTGGAGACTAAAACCGCTTTATATAGAGGTTGTGTGAGCTATATTTATAGAAAGACGTCAGGCTGTTATATAAAGGATCGTCAAATAGAGAATAAGGAGACGTAGCATCGGAAAGATGCAAGTAACAAAGTTGTTGTTTGGTTTCAGTCAGAACATGTATGTACAAGATATGATAAGAAATAAATGCGACTGTAACAACAATAGGAAGACTGTATAAAAGAAAGCACCTGCCTTTCCTGGATTAAGTCCCATATGACATGGCATGAACTCAGAAATTACATCTTTCGAATGCTGTTATGTGATTCAAGGCTTTGTAGTATATTCTAAAACAGCTGATGCGATGGGATTTATTGTAATAAAATATAACATTTTTTTGTAGGCAATGACGTAAAGTCAAATCCAGTCTTGGCGCCATTAAGCGATGGAACTGATTGAACTTGGCTTTTACGTTTCCTGTTGCCATTTATTTTAAATTACATTATATTCAGCCCATTTAGACCCATTATAGATACATAGGAATAGAACCCAAGAGAGTCTATACAACTTATACCAACGTGATTTCATTTTTTTTTCTTTTGGTTAACAGATCCTCTTAAGAAATACTGTCTATAATAATGTGAGTTCATCTCTTCATAGTATTATAGCTGCTCAAATGCGGCGAAATAGGTGAAGATGGAGGAGATTTAAGGTGAGGAGTGTCCAGCAGGACCGACGACTGCGCGGTTCCACAGAGACCCAGGCTGTGTGTCACCGTGTGGCAGCTCAGAGGGTTCAGTCAAATATCAATTTGCTCTGGTTTATAATCTTTAGTCAGTCATTCGTCCATTTAGAGCCGGATCGACCTCCATGAACGTCCTGGTATGCGTACTGTTGTCTTGGCTATAAACTCACATTAAATATTCAATGACATAATGGTGTCTAAGACTTGGTGATACGTTGGCTTTGTATTTCTTTGTTATAAAGGCAATAAATTAGTACGTCCGTTGATATGGTCGGGAATATGTGATATCCTAGTTAATTATCATACACACAGCTGTGAATACTTCATCCCCACTTGCTGCACCAAGGAGTTGGCCTATTCGGTTAAACTCGGTCTGAAAGATTTATGTAGTTTAAGAGAAATGCATGAGTAAATACTCGGGCACTGCAGCCAGGTGCTAATGGGTACATTATGGAGCCTATTCTACCCTCCAGACAAAACAAAAGTTACGAAAGAAACATGTAATCCTGGTATGCAGTTGGAACTACATGTTGTGTTATCAAAGATAGAGTAGGCAGTACGTCCATAAACAAAGCTGGACAAGTTATTACTGAGTTTTATCTGATATTCTAAGTGGACAGTTCAAAGTATTTGTCCACGAGGCAAGAAGATATAGAACACTGAATGCTGAAGTATGCTGGTAAAAACATAAGAGTGTAAATAATATCAAAATCTATGCTAACCAGAGCAAGTTAGAAACAAGAGACTCATATACTTATCTAGGAGTTGAACTTGACTTGAATCTTAGATTTGATAAGCAATCACGAAATGTGCTTAGGCAAGTAAATCATAAGATCTTCCAGTTCCAGAAAATATGACACCTCTTTACTAAACGAGAAGCAATCAAATTCTACAAGCTGGCAATATTGCCTATTTTTGACTACTCTGGCATCTTTCTTGATAGTTTGACCAAGCAGAACCTGGATAAGATGCAACTACTCTAAAAAAGGCCACTAAGAATCTGTCTGAAAGATACTGACATGGCACACTCAGAACACCAGCTACATCATTATACTAAAACTAAAACCCTTCAACGTAGGAGGAAAGAACTACTCCTAACGTTCATGCACAAAGAATACATCAAAAGATTTAGAGGCATTGGAATCACTGAGTTTGATGGCGAAAATAGTCTCACCCCCCATGTCATTTTTCTTCGTTCACAGTTGAAGCTTCGGTTTAAGCTGGTTAGACCAAGATGCGAATTTTTCAAGAGATCCCCTAAATATAGGGGAGAGAAATTATCCCAAGCAAGCCTGCTTTCAAAAAGGAAAGAGCAAAAATACTGGAGGTAATCTAACAAACAGAATGTGCACAAGCCTAGAACACTTCTCATTACCCTGCATCATCATTACAATTTTTTCATTTTATCACATAAAATGCTAGTATTAAGCACTATGATATGTAATATATGTTAAATATATAGTTGTATCTATCGCATCATAAAAATTAGCGGTACCACATGAATAAAGGGATAAGATCCAATATTAGGAAAGAAATGCTTTTTTAGTCAAATTGTTATGAAAATAAAGGTGCAATGCAATTAAAGCTAGCAATACCACAAAAAGTGGGGCAACGGGCCGCTGATACCCAAACTACAGACAACTTAAAATCGGACACATGGTGTAAGTAACTGTTCATGCACTGATGGTCAGACCTATTGACTGATTGCCTCCATCAAGGCCCACTCTAACAGGAACAGTAAAAGCACTGTCACTCATGTGCCGGCCTTGCTGTGGGGTTACTTCGCTCTAAGATTTCACATAACTTGAAAAAGCTTGACCTGATCAAACCAACCCCAGGTGCCATCCGGTACTTTTAATCAAATGTCCGGCCTTTTCAGACTGACCTTTCCATCCACAAGATTTATTAGAGCTAAATTGATATAGCTTGTTGATTTATAGTTTTATAAGGTAAAAGTGATCCAAGTTCCCGTGACATGGGTTTGAGTCCAGCAGCAGGGGAAGTCAACAAGTATCATTTTCAGGCGTTGCTAGCAGGAATAGTTGGCTCTCAATATTGCATGGATGATATGGTTGCTTTTAATTTCCATGAAGCTTAAATTTACAATACAATTTGATTTCAATGAATAGATATACAGTTGGTTTTTGCACCACAACCAGAAAATCCTACTTTGGAATATAACAGTGTATTTCAAGGTAGTTTTCAAGTGGTGCTGCCCTCCCCATTGAAGTCTAACTATGATTGATGGATTCCCCCTGATACCCAAACTGCACACAAACTAAAATCGGACACATGGTGTTAGTAACTGTTCATGCACAGATGGTCAGACCTATTGACTGATTGCCTCCATCAAGGCCCACTCTAACAGGTACAGTAGAAGCACTGTCACTCATGTGCTGGCCTTGCTGTGGGGTTACTCAGCTCTAAGATTTCACATACCTTGAAAAAGCTTGACCTGATCAAACCAACCCCTGGTGTCATCCGGTACTTTTAATCAAATGTCCGGCCTTTTCAGACTGACCTTTTCATCCACAAGATTTATCAGAGCTAAATTGATATAGCTTGTTGATTTATAGTTTTATAAGGTAAAAGTGATCCAAATTCCCACGACATGGGTTCAAATCCCACAGAAGGTGGAAGTGAACAAGTATCATTTTCAGGCCTTGCAAGCAGGAATAGTTGGCTCTCAATATTGCATGGAGGATATGATTGCTATTATTTTTCATGAAGCTTAAATTTACAATACAAGTTGATTTCAATGAATAGATATACAGTTATTTTTGCACCACAACCAGAGATTCAAACTTTGGATTATAACAGTGTATTTCAAGGTAGTTTTCAAGTGGTGCTGCCCTCCCCATGGAAGTCTAACTATGATTGATGGATTCCCCCTGATACTCAAACTGCACACAACTTAAAATCGGACACATGGTGTTAGTAACTGTTCATGCATTGATGGTCAGACCTATTGACTGATTGCCTGCATCGAGGCCCACTCTAACAGGTACAGTAGAAGCACTGTCACTCATGTGCCGGCCTTGCTGTGGGGTTACTTCGCTCTAAGATTTCACACACATTGAAAAACCTTGACCTGATCAAACCAACCCCTGGTGCCATCCAGTACTTTTAATCAAATGTCCGGCCTTTCCTGACTGACCCTTTCATGCACAAAATTTATCAGATCTAAGTTGATATAACTTATCTATTTATGGATTTAAATGGTAAAAGTGATCCAAGTTCCCACGACATGGGTTCGAGTCCCACAGCAGGGGGAAGTGAACAAGTATCACTTTCAGGCCTTGCTAGCAGGAATAGTTGGCTCACAATATTGTGTTGATGATATGATTGCTATTATTTTCTATGAAGCTTAAATTTACAATACAAGTTGATTTCAATGAATAGATATACAGCTTTTTTTGCACCACAACCAGAGAATACAACTTTGGAATATAACAGTGTATTTCAAGGTAGTTTTCAAGTGGTGCTGCCCTCCCCATTGAAGTCTAACTATGATTGATGGATTCCCCCTGATACCCAAACTGCACACAATTTAAAATCGGACACATGGTGTTAGTAACTGTTCATGCACTGATGGTCAGACCTATTGACTGATTGCCTCCATCGAGGCCCTCTCTAACAGGTACAGTAGAAGCACTCTCACTCATGTGCCGGCCTTGCTGTGGGGTTACTTCGCTCTAAGATTTCACACACATTGAAAAAGCTTGACATGATCAAACCAACCCCTGGTGCCATCCGGTACTTTTAATCAAATGTCCGGCCTTTCCAGACTGACCCTTTCATGCACAAGATTTATCAGAGCTAAATTGATATTGCTTATCTATTTATAGATTTATATGGTAAAAGTGATCCAAGTTCCCACGACATGGGTTCGAGTTCCACATCAGGGGGAAGTGAACAAGTATCATTTTCAGGCCTTGCTAGCAGGAATCGTTGGCTCTCAATATTGCATGGAGGATATGATTGCTATTATTTTTTATGAAGCTTAAATTTACAATACAAGTTGTTTTTAATGAATAGATATAAGGTTATTTTTGCACCACAACCAGAGAATCTGACTTTGGATTATGTCAATGTATTTCAAGGTAATTTTCAAGTGGTGCTGCCCTCCCCATTGAAGTCTAACTATGATTGATGGATTCCCCCAGATACCCAAACTGCACACAACTTAAAATCGGACACATTGTGTTAGTAACTGATCATGCACTGATGGTCAGACCTATTGACTGATTGCCTCCATCAAGGCCCACTCTAACAGGTGCAGTAGAAGCACTGTCACTCATGTGCCGGCCTTGCTGTGGGGTTACTTCGCTCTAAGATTTCACATACCTTGAAAAAGCTTGTCCTGATCAAACCAACCCCTGGTGCCATCCGGTACTTTTAATCAAATGTCCGGCCTTTTCAGACTGACCTTTTCATCCACAAGATTTATCAGAGCTAAATTGATATAGCTTGTTGATTTATAGTTTTATAAGGTAAAAGTGATCCAAATTCCCACAACATGGGTTCAAATCCCACAGAAGGTGAAAGTGAATAAGTATCATTTTCAGGCCTTGCTAACTGGAATAGTTGGCTCTCAATATTGAGTTGATGATATGATTGCTTTTAATTTCTATGGAACTTAAATTTACAATACAAGTTGATTTCAATGAATAGATATACAGTTATTTTTGCACCAAAACCAGAGAATCCGACTTTGGAATATAACAGTGTATTTCAAGGGTTCAAATCCCACAGAAGGTGAAAGTGAACAAATATCATTTTTAGGCCTTGCTAACTGGAATATTTGGCTCCCAATATTGAGTTGATGATATGATTGCTTTTAATTTATATGGAACTTAAATTTACAATACAAGTTGATTTCAATGAATAGATATTCAGTTTCTTTTGCACCACAACCAGAGAATACAACTTTGGAATATAACAGTGTATTTCAAGGTAGTTTTCAAGTGGTGCTGCCCTCCCCATTGAAGTCTAACTATGATTGATGGATTCCCCCAGATACCCAAACTGCACACAATTTATAATCGGACACATGGTGTTAGTAACTGTTCATGCACTGATGGTCAGACCTATTGACTGATTGCCTCCATCGAGGCCCACTCTAACAGGTACAGTAGAAGCACTGTCACTCATGTGCCGGCCTTGCTGTGGGGTTACTTCGCTCTAAGATTTCACACACATTGAAAAAGCTTGACATGATCAAACCAACCCCTGGTGCCATCCGGTACTTTTAATCAAATGTCCGGCCTTTCCAGACTGACCCTTTCATGCACAAGATTTATCAGAGCTAAATTGAAATTGCTTATCTATTTATAGATTTATATGGTAAAAGTGATCCAAGTTCCCACGACATGGGTTCGAGTTCCACATCAGGGGGAAGTGAACAAGTATCATTTTCAGGCCTTGCTAGCAGGAATAGTTGGCTCTCAATATTGCATGGAGGATATGATTGCTATTATTTTTTATGAAGCTTAAATTTACAATACAAGTTGTTTTTAATGAATAGATATAAGGTTATTTTTGCACCACAACCAGAGAATCTGACTTTGGATTATGTCAATGTATTTCAAGGTAGTTTTCAAGTGGTGCTGCCCTCCCCATTGAAGTCTAACTATGATTGATGGATTCCCCCTGATACCCAAACTGCACACAATTTAAAAACGGACACATGGTGTTAGTAACTGTTCATGCACTGATGGTCAGACCTATTGACTGATTGCCTCCATCAAGGCCCACTCTAACAGGTACAGTAGAAGCACTCTCACTCATGTGCCGGCCTTGCTGTGGGGTTACTTCGCTCTAAGATTTCACACACATTGAAAAAGCTTGACCTGATCAAACCAACCCCTGGTGCCATCCGGTACTTTTAATCAAATGCCCGGCCTTTCCAGACTGACCCTTTCATGCACAAGATTTATCAGAGCTAAATTGATATAACTTATCTATTTATAGATTTATATGTTAAAAGTGATCCAACTTCCCACGACATGGGTTCGAGTCCAACAGCAGGGGGAAGTGAACAAGTATCACTTTCAGGCCTTGCTAGCAGGAATAGTTGGCTCTCAATATTGCATGGAGGATATGATTGCTATTATTTTTCATGAAGATTAATTTACAATACAAGTTGATTTCAAGGAATAGATATACAGTTATTTTTGCACCACAACAAGAGAAACCGACTTTGGATTATGTCAATGTATTTCAAGGTAGTTTTCAAGTGGTGCTGCCCTCCCCATTGAAGTCTAACTATGATTGATGGATTCCCCCTGATACCCAAACTGCACACAACTCAAAATCGGACACATGGTGTTAGTAACTGTTCATGTACTGAAGGTCAGACCTATTGACTGATTGCCTCCAACGAGGCCCACTCTAACAGGTACAGTAGAAGCACTGTCTCTCATGTGCCGGCCTTGCTGTGGGGTTACTTCGCTCTAAGATTTCACACACATTGAAAAAGCTTGACATGATCAAACCAACCCCTGGTGCCATCCGGTACTTTTAATCAAATGTCCGGCCTTTCCAGACTGACCCTTTCATGCACAAGATTTATCAGAGCTAAGTTGATATAACTTATTTATTTATAGATTTATATGGTAAAAGTGATCCAAGTTCCCACGACATGGGTTCGAGTCCCACAGCAGGGGGAAGTGAACAAGTATCATTTTCAGGCCTTGCTAGCAGGAATAGTTGGCTCTCAATATTGCATGGAGGATATGATTGCTATTATTTTTTATGAAGCTTAAATTTACAATACAAGTTGTTTTTAATGAATAGATATACAGTTATTTTTGCACCACAACCAGAGAATCTGACTTTGGATTATGTCAATGTATTTCAAGGTAATTTTCAAGTGGTGCTGCCCTCGCCATTGAAGTCTAACTATGATTGATGGATTCCCCCAGATACCCAAATTGCACACAACTCAAAATCGGACACATGGTGTTAGTAACTGTTCATGCACTGATGGTCAGACCTATTGACTGATTGCCTCCATCTAGGCCCACTCTAACAGGTGCAGTAGAAGCACTGTCACTCATGTGCCGGCCTTGCTGTGGGGTTACTTCGCTCTAAGATTTCACATACCTTGAAAAAGCTTGTCCTGATCAAATCAACCCCTGGTGCCATCCGGTACTTTTAATCAAATGTCCGGCCTTTTCAGACTGACCTTTTTATCCACAAGATTTATCAGAGCTAAATTGATATAGCTTGTTGATTTATAGTTTAATAAGGTAAAAGTGATCCAAATTCCTACGAATTGGGTTCAAATCCCACAAAAGGTGTAAGTGAACAAGTATTATTTTCAGGCCTTGCTAACTGGAATAGTTGGCTACCAACATTGTGTTGATGATATGATTGCTTTTAATTTCTATGGAACTTAAATTTACAATACAAGTTGATTTCAATGAATAGATATACAGTTATTTTTGCACGACAACCAGAGAATCCGACTTTGGATTATGTCAATGTATTTCAAGGTAGTTTTCAAGTGGTGCTGCCCTCCCCATTGAAGTCTAACTATGATTGATGGATTCCCCCTGATACCCAAACTGCACACAATTTAAAAACGGACACATGGTGTTAGTAACTGTTCATGCACTGATGGTCAGACCTATTGACTGATTGCCTCCATCGAGGCCCACTCTAACAGGTACAGTAGAAGCACTCTCACTCATGTGCCGGCCTTGCTGTGGGGTTACTTCGCTCTAAGATTTCACATACCTTTAAAAAGCTTGTCCTGATCAAATCAACCCCTGGTGCCATCCGGTACTTTTAATCAAATGTCCGGCCTTTTCAGACTGACCCTTTCATGCACAAGATTTATCAGAGCTAAATTGATATAACTTATCTATTTATAGATTTATATGTTAAAAGTGATCCAACTTCCCACGACATGGGTTCGAGTCCAACAGCAGGGGGAAGTGAACAAGTATCACTTTCAGGCCTTGCTAGCAGGAATAGTTGGCTCTCAATATTGCATGGAGGATATGATTGCTATTATTTTTCATGAAGATTAATTTACAATACAAGTTGATTTCAAGGAATAGATATACAGTTATTTTTGCACCACAACAAGAGAATCTGACTTTGGATTATGTCAATGTATTTCAAGGTAATTTTCAAGTGGTGCTGCCCTCCCCATTGAAGTCTAACTATGATTGATCGATTCCCCCAGATACCCAAATTGCACACAATTTAAAATCGGACACATGGCGTTAGTAACTGATCATGCACTGATGGTCAGACCTATTGACTGATTGCCTCCATCAAGGCCCACTCTAACAGGTGCAGTAGAAGCACTGTCACTCATGTGCCGGCCTTGCTGTGGGGTTACTTCGCTCTAAGATTTCACATACCTTTAAAAAGCTTGTCCTGATCAAATCAACCCCTGGTGCCATCCGGTACTTTTAATCAAATGTCCGGCCTTTTCAGACTGACCTTTTTATCCACAAGATTTATCAGAGCTAAATTGATATAGCTTGTTGATTTATAGTTTAATAAGGTAAAAGTGATCCAAATTCCTACGAATTGGGTTCAAATCCCACAAAAGGTGTAAGTGAACAAGTATTATTTTCAGGCCTTGCTAACTGGAATAGTTGGCTACCAATATTGTGTTGATGATATGATTGCTTTTAATTTCTATGGAACTTAAATTTACAATACAAGTTGATTTCAATGAATAGATATACAGTTATTTTTGCACGACAACCAGAGAATCCGACTTTGGATTATGTCAATGTATTTCAAGGTAGTTTTCAAGTGGTGCTGCCCTCCCCATTGAAGTCTAACTATGATTGATGGATTCCCCCTGATACCCAAACTGCACACAATTTAAAAACGGACACATGGTGTTAGTAACTGTTCATGCACTGATGGTCAGACCTATTGACTGATTGCCTCCATCGAGGCCCACTCTAACAGGTACAGTAGAAGCACTCTCACTCATGTGCCGGCCTTGCTGTGGGGTTACTTCGCTCTAAGATTTCACACACATTGAAAAAGCTTGACCTGATCAAACCAACCCCTGGTGCCATCCGGTACTTTTAATCAAATGCCCGGCCTTTCCAGACTGACCCTTTCATGCACAAGATTTATCAGAGCTAAATTGATATAACTTATCTATTTATAGATTTATATGTTAAAAGTGATCCAACTTCCCACGACATGGGTTCGAGTCCCACAGCAGGGGGAAGTGAACAAGTATCATTTTCAGGCCTTGCTAGCAGGAATAGTTGGCTCTCAATATTGCATGGAGGATATGATTGCTATTATTTTTTATGAAGCTTAAATTTACAATACAAGTTGTTTTTAATGAATAGATATACAGTTATTTTTGCACCACAACCAGAGAATCTGACTTTGGATTATGTCAATGTATTTCAAGGTAATTTTCAAGTGGTGCTGCCCTCGCCATTGAAGTCTAACTATGATTGATGGATTCCCCCAGATACCCAAATTGCACACAATTTAAAATCGGACACATGGCGTTAGTAACTGATCATGCACTGATGGTCAGACCTATTGACTGATTGCCTCCATCAAGGCCAACTCTAACAGGTGCAGTAGAAGCACTGTCACTCATGTGCCGGCCTTGCTGTGGGGTTACTTCGCTCTAAGATTTCACATACCTTTAAAAAGCTTGTCCTGATCAAATCAACCCCTGGTGCCATCCGGTACTTTTAATCAAATGTCCGGCCTTTTCAGACTGACCTTTTTATCCACAAGATTTATCAGAGCTAAATTGATATAGCATGTTGATTTATAGTTTAATAAGGTAAAAGTGATCCAAATTCCCACGAATTAGGTTCAAATCCCACAAAAGGTGTAAGTGAACAAGTATTATTTTCAGGCCTTGCTAACTGGAATAGTTGGCTACCAACATTGTGTTGATGATATGATTGCTTTTAATTTCTATGGAACTTAAATTTACAATACAAGTTGATTTCAATGAATAGATATACAGTTATTTTTGCACGACAACCAGAGAATCCGACTTTGGATTATGTCAATGTATTTCAAGGTAGTTTTCAAGTGGTGCTGCCCTCCCCATTGAAGTCTAACTATGATTGATGGATTCCCCCTGATACCCAAACTGCACACAATTTAAAAACGGACACATGGTGTTAGTAACTGTTCATGCACTGATGGTCAGACCTATCGACTGATTGCCTCCATCGAGGCCCTCTGTAACAGGTACAGTAGAAGCACTCTCACTCATGTGCCGGCCTTGCTGTGGGGTTACTTCGCTCTAAGATTTCACACACATTGAAAAAGCTTGACCTGATCAAACCAACCCCTGGTGCCATCCGGTACTTTTAATCAAATGCCCGGCCTTTCCAGACTGACCCTTTCATGCACAAGATTTATCAGAGCTAAATTGATATAACTTATCTATTTATAGATTTATATGTTAAAAGTGATCCAACTTCCCACGACATGGGTTCGAGTCCAACAGCAGGGGGAAGTGAACAAGTATCACTTTCAGGCCTTGCTAGCAGGAATAGTTGGCTCTCAATATTGCATGGAGGATATGATTGCTATTATTTTTCATGAAGATTAATTTACAATACAAGTTGATTTCAAGGAATAGATATACAGTTATTTTTGCACCACAACAAGAGAAACCGACTTTGGATTATGTCAATGTATTTCAAGGTAATTTTCAAATGGTGCTGCCCTCCCCATTGAAGTCTAACTATGATTGATGGATTCCCCCTGATACCCAAACTGCACACAACTCAAAATCGGACACATGGTGTTAGTAACTGTTCATGTACTGATGGTCAGACCTATTGACCGATTGCCTCCATCGAGGCCCACTCTAACAGGTACAGTAGAAGCACTGTCACTCATGTGCCGGCCTTGCTGTGGGGTTACTTCGCTCTACGATTTCACACACATTGAAAAAGCTTGACATGATCAAACCAACCCCTGGTGCCACCCGGTACTTTTAATCAAATGTCCGGCCTTTCCAGACTGACCCTTTCATGCACAAGATTTATCAGAGCTAAGTTGATATAACTTATTTATTTATAGATTTATATGGTAAAAGTGATCCAAGTTCCCACGACATGGGTTCGAGTCCCACAGCAGGGGGAAGTGAACAAGTATCATTTTCAGGCCTTGCTAGCAGGAATAGTTGGCTCTCAATATTGCATGGAGGATATGATTGCTATTATTTTTCATGAAGATTAATTTACAATACAAGTTGATTTCAAGGAATAGATATACAGTAATTTTCGGACCACAACAAGAGAAACCGACTTTGGATTATGTCAATGTATTTCAAGGTAATTTTCAAATGGTGCTGCCCTCCCCATTGAAGTCTAACTATGATTGATGGATTCCCCCTGATACCCAAACTGCACACAACTCAAAATCGGACACATGGTGTTAGTAACTGTTCATGTACTGATGGTCAGACCTATTGACTGATTGCCTCCATCGAGGCCCACTCTAACAGGTACAGTAGAAGCACTGTCACTTATGTGCCGGCCTTGCTGTGGGGTTACTTCGCTCTAAGATTTCACACACATTGAAAAAGCTTGACATGATCAAACCAACCCCTGGTGCCATCCGGTACTTTTAATCAAATGTCCGGCCTTTCCAGACTGACCCTTTCATGCACAAGATTTATCAGAGCTAAGTTGATATAACTTATTTATTTATAGATTTATATGGTAAAAGTGATCCAAGTTCCCACGACATGGGTTCGAGTCCCACAGCAGGGGGAAGTGAACAAGTATCATTTTCAGGCCTTGCTAGCAGGAATAGTTGGCTCTCAATATTGCATGGAGGATATGATTGCTATTATTTTTTATGAAGCTTAAATTTACAATACAAGTTGTTTTTAATGAGTAGATATACAGTTATTTTTGCACCACAACCAGAGAATCTGACTTTGGATTATGTCAATGTATTTCAAGGTAATTTTCAAGTGGTGCTGCCCTCGCCATTGAAGTCTAACTATGATTGATGGATTCCCCCAGATACCCAAATTGCACACAATTTAAAATCGGACACATGGCGTTAGTAACTGATCATGCACTGATGGTCAGACCTATTGACCGATTGCCTGCATGGAGGCCCACTCTAACAGGTACAGTAGAAGTTACTTCGCTCTAGGATTTCACATACCTTTAAAAAGCTTGTCCTGATCAAATCAACCCCTGGTGCCATCCGGTACTTTTAATCAAATGTCCGGCCTTTTCAGACTGACCTTTTTATCCACAAGATTTATCAGAGCTAAATTGATATAGCTTGTTGATTTATAGTTTAATAAGGTAAAAGTGATCCAAATTCCCACGAATTGGGTTCAAATCCCACAAAAGGTGTAAGTGAACAAGTATTATTTTCAGGCCTTGCTAACTGGAATAGTTGGCTACCAATATTGTGTTGATGATATGATTGCTTTTAATTTCTATGGAACTTAAATTTACAATACAAGTTGGCTACCAATCGGACACATGGCGTTGGTAACTGATCATGCACTGATGGTCAGACCTATTGACTGATTGCCTCCATCGAGGCCCACTCTAACAGGTACAGTAGAAGCACTGTCACTTATGTGCCGGCCTTGCTGTGGGGTTACTTCGCTCTAAGATTTCACACACATTGAAAAAGCTTGACATGATCAAACCAACCCCTGGTGCCATCCGGTACTTTTAATCAAATGTCCGGCCTTTCCAGACTGACCCTTTCATGCACAAGATTTATCAGAGCTAAGTTGATATAACTTATTTATTTATAGATTTATATGGTAAAAGTGATCCAAGTTCCCACGACATGGGTTCGAGTCCCACAGCAGGGGGAAGTGAACAAGTATCATTTTCAGGCCTTGCTAGCAGGAATAGTTGGCTCTCAATATTGCATGGAGGATATGATTGCTATTATTTTTTATGAAGCTTAAATTTACAATACAAGTTGTTTTTAATGAATAGATATACAGTTATTTTTGCACCACAACCAGAGAATCTGACTTTGGATTATGTCAATGTATTTCAAGGTAATTTTCAAGTGGTGCTGCCCTCGCCATTGAAGTCTAACTATGATTGATGGATTCCCCCAGATACCCAAATTGCACACAATTTAAAATCGGACACATGGCGTTAGTAACTGATCATGCACTGATGGTCAGACCTATTGACCGATTGCCTGCATGGAGGCCCACTCTAACAGGTACAGTAGAAGTTACTTCGCTCTAGGATTTCACATACCTTTAAAAAGCTTGTCCTGATCAAATCAACCCCTGGTGCCATCCGGTACTTTTAATCAAATGTCCGGCCTTTTCAGACTGACCTTTTTATCCACAAGATTTATCAGAGCTAAATTGATATAGCTTGTTGATTTATAGTTTAATAAGGTAAAAGTGATCCAAATTCCCACGAATTGGGTTCAAATCCCACAAAAGGTGTAAGTGAACAAGTATTATTTTCAGGCCTTGCTAACTGGAATAGTTGGCTACCAATATTGTGTTGATGATATGATTGCTTTTAATTTCTATGGAACTTAAATTTACAATACAAGTTGGCTACCAATCGGACACATGGCGTTGGTAACTGATCATGCACTGATGGTCAGACCTATTGACTGATTGCCTCCATCGAGGCCCACTCTAACAGGTACAGTCGAAGCACTGTCACTCATGTGCCGGCCTTGCTGTGGGGTTACTTCGCTCTAAGATTTCACACACATTGAAAAAGCTTGACATGATCAAACCAACCCCTGGTGCCATCCGGTACTTTTAATCAAATGTCCGGCCTTTCCAGACTGACCCTTTCATGCACAAGATTTATCAGAGCTAAGTTGATATAACTTATTTATTTATAGATTTATATGGTAAAAGTGATCCAAGTTCCCACGACATGGGTTCGAGTCCCACAGCAGGGGGAAGTGAACAAGTATCATTTTCAGGCCTTGCTTGCAGGAATAGTTGGCTCTCAATATTGCATGGAGAATATGATTGCTATTATTTTTTATGAAGCTTAAATTTACAATACAAGTTGTTTTTAATGAATAGATATACAGTTATTTTTGCACCACAACCAGAGAATCTGACTTTGGATTATGTCAATGTATTTCAAGGTAATTTTCAAGTGGTGCTGCCCTCGCCATTGAAGTCTAACTATGATTGATGGATTCCCCCAGATACCCAAATTGCACACAATTTAAAATCGGACACATGGCGTTAGTAACTGATCATGCACTGATGGTCAGACCTATTGACTGATTGCCTCCATCAAGGCCAACTCTAACAGGTGCAGTAGAAGCACTGTCACTCATGTGCCGGCCTTGCTGTGGGGTTACTTCGCTCTAAGATTTCACATACCTTTAAAAAGCTTGTCCTGATCAAATCAACCCCTGGTGCCATCCGGTACTTTTAATCAAATGTCCGGCCTTTTCAGACTGACCTTTTCATCCACAAGATTTATCAGAGCTAAATTGATATAGCATGTTGATTTATAGTTTAATAAGGTAAAAGTGATCCAAATTCCCACGAATTAGGTTCAAATCCCACAAAAGGTGTAAGTGAACAAGTATTATTTTCAGGCCTTGCTAACTGGAATAGTTGGCTACCAACATTGTGTTGATGATATGATTGCTTTTAATTTCTATGGAACTTAAATTTACAATACAAGTTGATTTCAATGAATAGATATACAGTTATTTTTGCACGACAACCAGAGAATCCGACTTTGGATTATGTCAATGTATTTCAAGGTAGTTTTCAAGTGGTGCTGCCCTCCCCATTGAAGTCTAACTATGATTGATGGATTCCCCCTGATACCCAAACTGCACACAATTTAAAAACGGACACATGGTGTTAGTAACTGATCATGCACTGATGGTCAGACCTATTGACCGATTGCCTCCATCGAGGCCCACTCTAACAGGTACAGTAGAAGCACTGTCACTCATGTGCCGGCCTTGCTGTGGGGTTACTTCGCTCTACGATTTCACACACATTGAAAAAGCTTGACATGATCAAACCAACCCCTGGTGCCACCCGGTACTTTTAATCAAATGTCCGGCCTTTCCAGACTGACCCTTTCATGCACAAGATTTATCAGAGCTAAGTTGATATAACTTATTTATTTATAGATTTATATGGTAAAAGTGATCCAAGTTCCCACGACATGGGTTCGAGTCCCACAGCAGGGGGAAGTGAACAAGTATCATTTTCAGGCCTTGCTAGCAGGAATAGTTGGCTCTCAATATTGCATGGAGGATATGATTGCTATTATTTTTCATGAAGATTAATTTACAATACAAGTTGATTTCAAGGAATAGATATACAGTTATTTTTGGACCACAACAAGAGAAACCGACTTTGGATTATGTCAATGTATTTCAAGGTAATTTTCAAATGGTGCTGCCCTCCCCATTGAAGTCTAACTATGATTGATGGATTCCCCCTGATACCCAAACTGCACACAACTCAAAATCGGACACATGGTGTTAGTAACTGTTCATGTACTGATGGTCAGACCTATTGACTGATTGCCTCCATCGAGGCCCACTCTAACAGGTACAGTAGAAGCACTGTCACTTATGTGCCGGCCTTGCTGTGGGGTTACTTCGCTCTAAGATTTCACACACATTGAAAAAGCTTGACATGATCAAACCAACCCCTGGTGCCATCCGGTACTTTTAATCAAATGTCCGGCCTTTCCAGACTGACCCTTTCATGCACAAGATTTATCAGAGCTAAGTTGATATAACTTATTTATTTATAGATTTATATGGTAAAAGTGATCCAAGTTCCCACGACATGGGTTCGAGTCCCACAGCAGGGGGAAGTGAACAAGTATCATTTTCAGGCCTTGCTAGCAGGAATAGTTGGCTCTCAATATTGCATGGAGGATATGATTGCTATTATTTTTTATGAAGCTTAAATTTACAATACAAGTTGTTTTTAATGAATAGATATACAGTTATTTTTGCACCACAACCAGAGAATCTGACTTTGGATTATGTCAATGTATTTCAAGGTAATTTTCAAGTGGTGCTGCCCTCGCCATTGAAGTCTAACTATGATTGATGGATTCCCCCAGATACCCAAATTGCACACAATTTAAAATCGGACACATGGCGTTAGTAACTGATCATGCACTGATGGTCAGACCTATTGACCGATTGCCTGCATGGAGGCCCACTCTAACAGGTACAGTAGAAGTTACTTCGCTCTAGGATTTCACATACCTTTAAAAAGCTTGTCCTGATCAAATCAACCCCTGGTGCCATCCGGTACTTTTAATCAAATGTCCGGCCTTTTCAGACTGACCTTTTTATCCACAAGATTTATCAGAGCTAAATTGATATAGCTTGTTGATTTATAGTTTAATAAGGTAAAAGTGATCCAAATTCCCACGAATTGGGTTCAAATCCCACAAAAGGTGTAAGTGAACAAGTATTATTTTCAGGCCTTGCTAACTGGAATAGTTGGCTACCAATATTGTGTTGATGATATGATTGCTTTTAATTTCTATGGAACTTAAATTTACAATACAAGTTGGCTACCAATCGGACACATGGCGTTGGTAACTGATCATGCACTGATGGTCAGACCTATTGACTGATTGCCTCCATCGAGGCCCACTCTAACAGGTACAGTAGAAGCACTGTCACTTATGTGCCGGCCTTGCTGTGGGGTTACTTCGCTCTAAGATTTCACACACATTGAAAAAGCTTGACATGATCAAACCAACCCCTGGTGCCATCCGGTACTTTTGATCAAATGTCCGGCCTTTCCAGACTGACCCTTTCATGCACAAGATTTATCAGAGCTAAGTTGATATAACTTATTTATTTATAGATTTATATGGTAAAAGTGATCCAAGTTCCCACGACATGGGTTCGAGTCCCACAGCAGGGGGAAGTGAACAAGTATCATTTTCAGGCCTTGCTAGCAGGAATAGTTGGCTCTCAATATTGCATGGAGGATATGATTGCTATTATTTTTTATGAAGCTTAAATTTACAATACAAGTTGTTTTTAATGAATAGATATACAGTTATTTTTGCACCACAACCAGAGAATCTGACTTTGGATTATGTCAATGTATTTCAAGGTAATTTTCAAGTGGTGCTGCCCTCGCCATTGAAGTCTAACTATGATTGATGGATTCCCCCAGATACCCAAATTGCACACAATTTAAAATCGGACACATGGCGTTAGTAACTGATCATGCACTGATGGTCAGACCTATTGACCGATTGCCTGCATGGAGGCCCACTCTAACAGGTACAGTAGAAGTTACTTCGCTCTAGGATTTCACATACCTTTAAAAAGCTTGTCCTGATCAAATCAACCCCTGGTGCCATCCGGTACTTTTAATCAAATGTCCGGCCTTTTCAGACTGACCTTTTTATCCACAAGATTTATCAGAGCTAAATTGATATAGCTTGTTGATTTATAGTTTAATAAGGTAAAACAGATCCAAATTCCCACGAATTAGGTTCAAATCCCACAAAAGGTGTAAGTGAACAAGTATTATTTTCAGGCCTTGCTAACTGGAATAGTTGGCTACCAACATTGTGTTGATGATATGATTGCTTTTAATTTCTATGGAACTTAAATTTACAATACAAGTTGATTTCAATGAATAGATATACAGTTATTTTTGCACGACAACCAGAGAATCCGACTTTGGATTATGTCAATGTATTTCAAGGTAGTTTTCAAGTGGTGCTGCCCTCCCCATTGAAGTCTAACTATGATTGATGGATTCCCCCTGATACCCAAACTGCACACAATTTAAAAACGGACACATGGTGTTAGTAACTGATCATGCACTGATGGTCAGACCTATTGACTGATTGCCTCCATCGAGGCCCACTCTAACAGGTACAGTAGAAGCACTCTCACTCATGTGCCGGCCTTGCTGTGGGGTTACTTCGCTCTAAGATTTCACACACATTGAAAAAGCTTGACCTGATCAAACCAACCCCTGGTGCCATCCGGTACTTTTAATCAAATGCCCGGCCTTTCCAGACTGACCCTTTCATGCACAAGATTTATCAGAGCTAAATTGATATAACTTATCTATTTATAGATTTATATGTTAAAAGTGATCCAACTTCCCACGACATGGGTTCGAGTCCAACAGCAGGGGGAAGTGAACAAGTATCACTTTCAGGCCTTGCTAGCAGGAATAGTTGGCTCTCAATATTGCATGGAGGATATGATTGCTATTATTTTTCATGAAGATTAATTTACAATACAAGTTGATTTCAAGGAATAGATATACAGTTATTTTTGCACCACAACAAGAGAAACCGACTTTGGATTATGTCAATGTATTTCAAGGTAATTTTCAAATGGTGCTGCCCTCCCCATTGAAGTCTAACTATGATTGATGGATTCCCCCTGATACCCAAACTGCACACAATTTAAAAACGGACACATGGTGTTAGTAACTGTTCATGCACTGATGGTCAGACCTATTGACCGATTGCCTCCATCGAGGCCCACTCTAACAGGTACAGTAGAAGCACTGTTACTCATGTGCCGGCCTTGCTGTGGGGTTACTTCGCTCTAAGATTTCACACACATTGAAAAAGCTTGACATGATCAAACCAACCCCTGGTGCCATCCGGTACTTTTAATCAAATGTCCGGCCTTTCCAGACTGACCCTTTCATGCACAAGATTTATCAGAGCTAAGTTGATATAACTTATTTATTTATAGATTTATATGGTAAAAGTGATCCAAGTTCCCACGACATGGGTTCGAGTCCCACAGCAGGGGGAAGTGAACAAGTATCATTTTCAGGCCTTGCTAGCAGGAATAGTTGGCTCTCAATATTGCATGGAGGATATGATTGCTATTATTTTTTATGAAGCTTAAATTTACAATACAAGTTGTTTTTAATGAATAGATATACAGTTATTTTTGCACCACAACCAGAGAATCTGACTTTGGATTATGTCAATGTATTTCAAGGTAATTTTCAAGTGGTGCTGCCCTCGCCATTGAAGTCTAACTATGATTGATGGATTCCCCCAGATACCCAAATTGCACACAATTTAAAATCGGACACATGGCGTTAGTAACTGATCATGCACTGATGGTCAGACCTATTGACTGATTGCCTCCATCAAGGCCAACTCTAACAGGTGCAGTAGAAGCACTGTCACTCATGTGCCGGCCTTGCTGTGGGGTTACTTCGCTCTAAGATTTCACATACCTTTAAAAAGCTTGTCCTGATCAAATCAACCCCTGGTGCCATCCGGTACTTTTAATCAAATGTCCGGCCTTTTCAGACTGACCTTTTTATCCACAAGATTTATCAGAGCTAAATTGATATAGCTTGTTGATTTATAGTTTAATAAGGTAAAAGTGATCCAAATTCCCACGAATTGGGTTCAAATCCCACAAAAGGTGTAAGTGAACAAGTATTATTTTCAGGCCTTGCTAACTGGAATAGTTGGCTACCAATATTGTGTTGATGATATGATTGCTTTTAATTTCTATGGAACTTAAATTTACAATACAAGTTGATTTCAATGAATAGATATACAGTTATTTTTGCACGACAACCAGAGAATCCGACTTTGGATTATGTCAATGTATTTCAAGGTAGTTTTCAAGTGGTGCTGCCCTCCCCATTGAAGTCTAACTATGATTGATGGATTCCCCCTGATACCCAAACTGCACACAATTTAAAAACGGACACATGGTGTTAGTAACTGTTCATGCACTGATGGTCAGACCTATTGACTGATTGCCTCCATCGAGGCCCTCTGTAACAGGTACAGTAGAAGCACTCTCACTCATGTGCCGGCCTTGCTGTGGGGTTACTTCGCTCTAAGATTTCACACACATTGAAAAAGCTTGACCTGATCAAACCAACCCCTGGTGCCATCCGGTACTTTTAATCAAATGCCCGGCCTTTCCAGACTGACCCTTTCATGCACAAGATTTATCAGAGCTAAATTGATATAACTTATCTATTTATAGATTTATATGTTAAAAGTGATCCAACTTCCCACGACATGGGTTCGAGTCCAACAGCAGGGGGAAGTGAACAAGTATCACTTTCAGGCCTTGCTAGCAGGAATAGTTGGCTCTCAATATTGCATGGAGGATATGATTGCTATTATTTTTCATGAAGATTAATTTACAATACAAGTTGATTTCAAGGAATAGATATACAGTTATTTTTGCACCACAACCAGAGAAACCGACTTTGGATTATGTCAATGTATTTCAAGGTAATTTTCAAGTGGTGCTGCCCTCGCCATTGAAGTCTAACTATGATTGATGGATTCCCCCAGATACCCAAATTGCACACAATTTAAAATCGGACACATGGCGTTAGTAACTGATCATGCACTGATGGTCAGACCTATTGACCGATTGCCTGCATGGAGGCCCACTCTAACAGGTACAGTAGAAGTTACTTCGCTCTAAGATTTCACATACCTTTAAAAAGCTTGTCCTGATCAAATCAACCCCTGGTGCCATCCGGTACTTTTAATCAAATGTCCGGCCTTTTCAGACTGACCTTTTTATCCACAAGATTTATCAGAGCTAAATTGATATAGCTTGTTGATTTATAGTTTAATAAGGTAAAAGTGATCCAAATTCCCACGAATTGGGTTCAAATCCCACAAAAGGTGTAAGTGAACAAGTATTATTTTCAGGCCTTGCTAACTGGAATAGTTGGCTACCAATATTGTGTTGATGATATGATTGCTTTTAATTTCTATGGAACTTAAATTTACAATACAAGTTGGCTACCAATCGGACACATGGCGTTGGTAACTGATCATGCACTGATGGTCAGACCTATTGACTGATTGCCTCCATCGAGGCCCACTCTAACAGGTACAGTAGAAGCACTGTCACTCATGTGCCGGCCTTGCTGTGGGGTTACTTCGCTCTAAGATTTCACACACATTGAAAAAGCTTGACATGATCAAACCAACCCCTGGTGCCATCCGGTACTTTTAATCAAATGTCCGGCCTTTCCAGACTGACCCTTTCATGCACAAGATTTATCAGAGCTAAGTTGATATAACTTATTTATTTATAGATTTATATGGTAAAAGTGATCCAAGTTCCCACGACATGGGTTCGAGTCCCACAGCAGGGGGAAGTGAACAAGTATCATTTTCAGGCCTTGCTTGCAGGAATAGTTGGCTCTCAATATTGCATGGAGGATATGATTGCTATTATTTTTTATGAAGCTTAAATTTACAATACAAGTTGTTTTTAATGAATAGATATACAGTTATTTTTGCACCACAACCAGAGAATCTGACTTTGGATTATGTCAATGTATTTCAAGGTAATTTTCAAATGGTGCTGCCCTCCCCATTGAAGTCAAACTATGATTGATGGATTCCCCCTGATACCCAAACTGCACACAATTTAAAATCGGACACATGGTGTTAGTAACTTTTCATGCACTGATGGTGAGACCTATTGACTGATTGCATCCATCAAGGCCCACTCTAACAGGTACAGTAGAAGCACTCTCACTCATGTGCCGGCCTTGCTGTGGGGTTACTTCGCTCTAAGATTTCACATACCTTGAAAAAGCTTGTCCTGATCAAACCAACCCCTGGTGCCATCCGGTACTTTTAATCAAATGTCCGGCCTTTTCAGACTGACCTTTTCATCCACAAGATTTATCAGAGCTAAATTGATATAGCTTGTTGATTTATAGTTTAATAAGGTAAAAGTGATCCAAGTTCCCACGAATTGGGTTCAAATCCCACAAAAGGTGTAAGTGAACAAGTATTATTTTCAGGCCTTGCTAACTAGAATAGTTGGCTACATATATTGTGTTGATGATATGATTGCTTTTAATTTCTATGGAACTTAAATTTACAATACAAGTTGATTTCAAGGAATAGATATACAGTTATTTTTGCACGACAACCAGAGAATCCGACTTTGGATTATGTCAATGTATTTCAAGGTAGTTTTAAAGTGGTGCTGCCCTCCCCATTGAAGTCTAACTATGATTGATGGATTCCCCCTGATACCCAAACTGCACACAACTTAAAATCGGACACATGGTGTTAGTAACTGTTCATGCACTGATGGTCAGACCTATTGACTGATTGCCTCCATCGAGGCCCAGTCTAACAGGTACAGTAGAAGCACTGTCACTCATGTGCCGGCCAGAGGAGGTGTGAAGCGTAGCGCCCCCTATTGTTTTGACATGGTCTCAAATGACAGTTGAATGGAGATTCTTATACTAAAATAGGCTAACTAGTAACAGCTACTACATACAAACTGTTAGAGCTCTATCAAAAATCTTTTCAGATATTAATAAAGTGATATCTAATGTACTCCAAACCACAATAGAGCTCAATAGAGCTCCACGTTTTATGGCCGTTTGGTGTTGTTTAATACAACGTTATTTCTCATAGGCTATGGCATACAGGCCTCACACAGTCCATTCTCAAGACCTCCTTCCCCTCTGCTGGCAGGTTTGAAAGTGATGCCTTGAACCCTGCCGCGATCGCATATATGAGTTGGGTCCCTATAGGGGGCGCTACGCTTCACACCTCCTCTGTGTGCCGGCCTTGCTGTGGAATTACTTCGCTCTAAGATTTCACACACATTGAAAAAGCTTGACATGATCAAACCAACCCCTGGTGCCATCCGGTACTTTTAATCAAATGTCCGGCCTTTCCAGGCTGACCCTTTCATGCACAAGATTTATCAGAGCTAAGTTGATATAACTTATTTATTTATAGATTTATATTGTAAAAGTGATCCAAGTTCCCACCACATGGGTTCGAGTCCCACAGCAGGGGGAAGTGAACAAGTATCATTTTCAGGCCTTGTAAGCAGGAATAGTTGGCTCTCAATATTGCATGGAGGATATGATTGCTATTATTTTTTATGAAGCTTAAATTTACAATACAAGTTGTTTTTAACCCTTTAAGGACAGGTGCCTGTGGCCAACCTACCGCCTTGAGGACGGGTGCTGGTGGCACTGTATATCGCTAGGGGACGGGCACACAGTTGTTAAAACCCATAATTCAATTGTTTAATCACGTAATATAATATATAATCTTAAATATTTTATTTCTTTTGAATATAAATGTTAATAATGGTATCATACACACATTCTGTGAAAATTTCATTAATGTTCCTCCATTAATTTTTGTTAAAAACGATTTTGTAGGTTTTTGAGAAATGATGCCTCAAGGCATCATTCGCCCTGGCCTGGATGATGCCTCAAGGCATCATTCGCCCTGGGCTGGATGATGCCTCAAGGCATCATTCGCCCTTAAAGGGTTAATGAATAAATATACAGTTATTTTTGCACCACAACCAGAGAATCTGACTTTGGATTATGTCAATGTATTTCAAGGTAATTTTCAAGTGGTGCTGCCCTTGCATTGAAGTCTAACTATGATTGATGGATTCCCCCAGATACCCAAATTGCACACAATTTAAAATCGGACACATGGCGTTAGTAACTGATCATGCACTGATGGTCAGACCTATTGACCAATTGCCTGCATGGAGGCCCACTCTAACAGGTACAGTAGAAGCACTCTCACTCATGTGCCGGCCTTGCTGTGGGGTTACTTCGCTCTAAGATTTCACATACCTTGAAAAAGCTTGTCCTGATCAAACCAACCCCTGGTGCCATCCGGTACTTTTAATCAAATGTCCGGCTTTTTCAGACTGACCTTTTCATCCACAAGATTTATCAGAGCTAAATTGATATAGCTTGTTGATTTATAGTTTTATATGGAAAAAGTGATCCAAGTTCCCACGAATTGGGTTCAAATCCCACAAAAGGTGTAAGTGAACAAGTATTATTTTCAGGCCTTGCTAACTGGAATAGTTGGCTACCAATATTGTGTTGATGATATGATTGCTTTTAATTTCTATGGAACTTAAATTTACAATACAAGTTGATTTCATTGAATAGATATTCAGTTTCTTTTGCACCACAACCAGAGAATCCAACTTTGGATTATGTCAATGTATTTCAAGGTAGTTTTCAAGTGGTGCTGCCCTCCCCATTGAAGTCTAACTATGATTGATGGATTCCCCCAGATACCCAAACTGCACACAACTTAAAATCTGACACATGGTATAAGTAACCGTTCATGCACTGATGGTCAGACCTATTGACTGATTGCCTCCATCGAGGCCCACTCTAACAGGTACAGTAGAAGCACTGTCACTCATGTGCCGGCCTTGCTGTGGGGTTACTTCGCTCTAAGATTTCACACACATTAAAAAAGCTTGACATGATCAAACCAACCCCTGGTGGCATCCGGTACTTTTAATCAAATGTCCGGCCTTTCCAGACTGACCCTTTCATGCACAAGATTTATCAGAGCTAAGTTGATATAACTTATTTATTTATAGATTTATATGGTAAAAGTGATCCAAGTTCCCACCACATGGGTTCGAGTCCCACAGCAGGGGGAAGTGAACAAGTATCATTTTCAGGCCTTGCTAGCAGGAATAGTTGGCTCTCAATATTGCATGGAGGATATGATTGCTATTATTTTTCATGAAGATTAATTTACAATACAAGTTGATTTCAAGGAATAGATATACAGTTATTTTTGCACCACAACAAGAGAAACCGACTTTGGATTATGTCAATGTATTTCAAGGTAGTTTTCAAGTGGTGCTGCCCTCCCCATTGAAGTCTAACTATGATTGATGGATTCCCCCTGATACCCAAACTGCACACAACTCAAAATCGGACACATGGTGTTAGTAACTGTTCATGTACTGATGGTCAGACCTATTGACTGATTGCCTCCAACGAGGCCCATTCTAACAGGTACAGTAGAAGCACTGTCACTCATGTGCCGGCCATGCTGTGGGGTTACTTCGCTCTAAGATTTCACACACATTGAAAAAGCTTGACATGATCAAACCAACCCCTGGTGCCATCCGGTACTTTTAATCAAATGTCCGGCCTTTCCAGACTGACCCTTTCATGCACAAGATTTATCAGAGCTAAGTTGATATAACTTATTTATTTATAGATTTATATGGTAAAAGTGATCCAAGTTCCCACGACATGGGTTCGAGTCCCACAGCAGGGGGAAGTGAACAAGTATCATTTTCAGGCCTTGCTAGCAGGAATAGTTGGCTCTCAATATTGCATGGAGGATATGATTGCTATTATTTTTTATGAAGCTTAAATTTACAATACAAGTTGTTTTTAATGAATAGATATACAGTTATTTTTGCACCACAACCAGAGAATCTGACTTTGGATTATGTCAATGTATTTCAAGGTAATTTTCAAGTGGTGCTGCCCTCGCCATTGAAGTCTAACTATGATTGATGGATTCCCCCAGATACCCAAATTGCACACAATTTAAAATCGGACACATGGCGTTAGTAACTGATCATGCACTGATGGTCAGACCTATTGACTGATTGCCTCCATCAAGGCCAACTCTAACAGGTGCAGTAGAAGCACTGTCACTCATGTGCCGGCCTTGCTGTGGGGTTACTTCGCTCTAAGATTTCACATACCTTTAAAAAGCTTGTCCTGATCAAATCAACCCCTGGTGCCATCCGGTACTTTTAATCAAATGTCCGGCCTTTTCAGACTGACCTTTTTATCCACAAGATTTATCAGAGCTAAATTGATATAGCTTGTTGATTTATAGTTTAATAAGGTAAAAGTGATCCAACTTCCCACGAATTGGGTTCAAATCCCACAAAAGGTGTAAGTGAACAAGTATTATTTTCAGGCCTTGCTAACTGGAATAGTTGGCTACCAATATTGTGTTGATGATATGATTGCTTTTAATTTCTATGGAACTTAAATTTACAATACAAGTTGATTTCAATGAATAGATATACAGTTATTTTTGCACGACAACCAGAGAATCCGACTTTGGATTATGTCAATGTATTTCAAGGTAGTTTTCAAGTGGTGCTGCCCTCCCCATTGAAGTCTAACTATGATTGATGGATTCCCCCTGATACTCAAACTGCACACAACTTAAAATCGGACACATGGTGTTAGTAACTGTTCATGCACTGATGGTCAGACCTATTGACTGATTGCCTCCATCGAGGCCCACTCTAACAGGTACAGTAGAAGCACTCTCACTCATGTGCCGGCCTTGCTGTGGGGTTACTTCGCTCTAAGATTTCACACACATTGAAAAAGCTTGACCTGATCAAACCAACCCCTGGTGCCATCCGGTACTTTTAATCAAATGCCCGGCCTTTCCAGACTGACCCTTTCATGCACAAGATTTATCAGAGCTAAGTTGATATAACTTATTTATTTATAGATTTATATGGTAAAAGTGATCCAAGTTCCCACGACATGGGTTCGAGTCCCACAGCAGGGGGAAGTGAACAAGTATCACTTTCAGGCCTTGCTAGCAGGAATAGTTGGCTCTCAATATTGCATGGAGGATATGATTGCTATTATTTTTTATGAAGCTTAAATTTACAATACAAGTTGTTTTTAATGAATAGATATACAGTTATTTTTGCACCACAACCAGAGAATCTGACTTTGGATTATGTCAATGTATTTTAAGGTAATTTTCAAGTGGTGCTGCCCTCCCCATTGAAGTCTAACTATGATTGATGGATTCCCCCAGATACCCAAATTGCACACAATTTAAAATCGGACACATGGCGTTAGTAACTGATCATGCACTGATGGTCAGACCTATTGACCGATTGCCTGCATGGAGGCCCACTCTAACAGGTACAGTAGAAGTTACTTCGCTCTAAGATTTCACATACCTTTAAAAAGCTTGTCCTGATCAAATCAACCCCTGGTGCCATCCGGTACTTTTAATCAAATGTCCGGCCTTTTCAGACTGACCTTTTTATCCACAAGATTTATCAGAGCTAAATTGATATAGCTTGTTGATTTATAGTTTAATAAGGTAAAAGTGATCCAAATTCCCACGAATTGGGTTCAAATCCCACAAAAGGTGTAAGTGAACAAGTATTATTTTCAGGCCTTGCTAACTGGAATAGTTGGCTACCAATATTGTGTTGATGATATGATTGCTTTTAATTTCTATGGAACTTAAATTTACAATACAAGTTGGCTACCAATCGGACACATGGCGTTGGTAACTGATCATGCACTGATGGTCAGACCTATTGACCGATTGCCTCCATCAAGGCCCACTCTAACAGGTACAGTAGAAGCACTCTCACTCATGTGCCGGCCTTGCTGTGGGGTTACTTCGCTCTAAGATTTCACATACCTTTAAAAAGCTTGTCCTGATCAAATCAACCCCTGGTGCCATCCGGTACTTTTAATCAAATGTCCGGCCTTTTCAGACTGACCTTTTTATCCACAAAATTTATCAGAGCTAAATTGATATAGCTTGTTGATTTATAGTTTTAAATGGAAAAAGTGATCCAAGTTCCCATGAATTGGGTTCAAATCCCTCAAAAGGTGTAAGTGAACAAGTATTATTTTCAGGCCTTGCTAACTGGAATAGTTGGCTACCAATATTGTGTTGATGATATGATTGCTTTTAATTTCTATGGAACTTAAATTTACAATACAAGTTGATTTCAATGAATAGATATACAGTTATTTTTGCACGACAACCAGAGAATCCGACTTTGGATTATGTCAATGTATTTCAAGGTAGTTTTCAAGTGGTGCTGCCCTCCCCATTGAAGTCTAACTATGATTGATGGATTCCCCCTGATACCCAAACTGCACACAATTTAAAAACGGACACATGGTGTTAGTAACTGTTCATGCACTGATGGTCAGACCTATTGACTGATTGCCTCCATCGAGGCCCACTCTAACAGGTACAGTAGAAGCACTGTCACTCATGTGCCGGCCTTGCTGTGGGGTTACTTCGCTCTAAGATTTCACACACATTGAAAAAGCTTGACATGATCAAACCAACCCCTGGTGCCATCCGGTACTTTTAATCAAATGTCCGGCCTTTCCAGACTGACCCTTTCATGCACAAGATTTATCAGAGCTAAGTTGATATAACTTATTTATTTATAGATTTATATGGTAAAAGTGATCCAAGTTCCCACGACATGGGTTCGAGTCCCACAGCAGGGGGAAGTGAACAAGTATCATTTTCAGGCCTTGCTAGCAGGAATAGTTGGCTCTCAATATTGCATGGAGGATATGATTGCTATTATTTTTTATGAAGCTTAAATTTACAATACAAGTTGTTTTTAATGAATAGATATACAGTTATTTTTGCACCACAACCAGAGAATCTGACTTTGGATTATGTCAATGTATTTCAAGGTAATTTTCAAGTGGTGCTACCCTCGCCATTGAAGTCTAACTATGATTGATGGATTCCCCCAGATACCCAAATTGCACACAATTTAAAATCGGACACATGGCGTTGGTAACTGATCATGCACTGATGGTCAGACCTATTGACTGATTGCCTCCATCAAGGCCAACTCTAACAGGTGCAGTAGAAGCACTGTCACTCATGTGCCGGCCTTGCTGTGGGGTTACTTCGCTCTAAGATTTCACATACCTTTAAAAAGCTTGTCCTGATCAAATCAACCCCTGGTGCCATCCGTTACTTTTAATCAAATGTCCGGCCTTTTCAGACTGACCTTTTTATCCACAAGATTTATCAGAGCTAAATTGATATAGCTTGTTGATTTATAGTTTTAAATGGAAAAAGTGATCCAAGTTCCCATGAATTGGGTTCAAATCCCACAAAAGGTGTAAGTGAACAAGTATTATTTTCAGGCCTTGCTAACTGGAATAGTTGGCTACCAATATTGTGTTGATGATATGATTGCTTTTAATTTCTATGGAACTTAAATTTACAATACAAGTTGATTTCAATGAATAGATATACAGTTATTTTTGCACGACAACCAGAGAATCCGACTTTGGATTATGTCAATGTATTTCAAGGTAGTTTTCAAGTGGTGCTGCCCTCCCCATTGAAGTCTAACTATGATTGATGGATTCCCCCTGATACCCAAACTGCACACAATTTAAAAACGGACACATGGTGTTAGTAACTGTTCATGCACTGATGGTCAGACCTATTGACTGATTGCCTCCATCGAGGCCCTCTCTAACAGGTACAGTAGAAGCACTCTCACTCATGTGCCGGCCTTGCTGTGGGGTTACTTCGCTCTAAGATTTCACACACATTGAAAAAGCTTGACCTGATCAAACCAACCCCTGGTGCCATCCGGTACTTTTAATCAAATGCCCGGCCTTTCCAGACTGACCCTTTCATGCACAAGATTTATCAGAGCTAAGTTGATATAACTTATTTATTTATAGATTTATATGGTAAAAGTGATCCAAGTTCCCACGACATGGGTTCGAGTCCCACAGCAGGGGGAAGTGAACAAGTATCATTTTCAGGCCTTGCTAGCAGGAATAGTTGGCTCTCAATATTGCATGGAGGATATGATTGCTATTATTTTTTATGAAGCTTAAATTTACAATACAAGTTGTTTTTAATGAATAGATATACAGTTATTTTTGCACCACAACCAGAGAATCTGACTTTGGATTATGTCAATGTATTTCAAGGTAATTTTCAAATGGTGCTGCCCTCGCCATTGAAGTCTAACTATGATTGATGGATTCCCCCAGATACCCAAATTGCACACAATTTAAAATCGGACACATGGCGTTAGTAACTGATCATGCACTGATGGTCAGACCTATTGACTGATTGCCTCCATCAAGGCCAACTCTAACAGGTGCAGTAGAAGCACTGTCACTCATGTGCCGGCCTTGCTGTGGGGTTACTTCGCTCTAAGATTTCACATACCTTTAAAAAGCTTGTCCTGATCAAATCAACCCCTGGTGCCATCCGGTACTTTTAATCAAATGTCCGGCCTTTTCAGACTGACCTTTTTATCCACAAGATTTATCAGAGCTAAATTGATATAGCTTGTTGATTTATAGTTTAATAAGGTAAAAGTGATCCAAATTCCCACTAATTGGGTTCAAATCCCACAAAAGGTGTAAGTGAACAAGTATTATTTTCAGGCCTTGCTAACTGGAATAGTTGGCTACCAATATTGTGTTGATGATATGATTGCTTTTAATTTCTATGGAACTTAAATTTACAATACAAGTTGATTTCAATGAATAGATATACAGTTATTTTTGCACGACAACCAGAGAATCCGACTTTGGATTATGTCAATGTATTTCAAGGTAGTTTTCAAGTGGTGCTGCCCTCCCCATTGAAGTCTAACTATGATTGATGGATTCCCCCTGATACCCAAACTGCACACAATTTAAAAACGGACACATGGTGTTAGTAACTGTTCATGCACTGATGGTCAGACCTATTGACTGATTGCCTCCATCGAGGCCCTCTCTAACAGGTACAGTAGAAGCACTCTCACTCATGTGCCGGCCTTGCTGTGGGGTTACTTCGCTCTAAGATTTCACACACATTGAAAAAGCTTGACCTGATCAAACCAACCCCTGGTGCCATCCGGTACTTTTAATCAAATGCCCGGCCTTTCCAGACTGACCCTTTAATGCACAAGATTTATCAGAGCTAAATTGATATAACTTATCTATTTATAGATTTATATGTTAAAAGTGATCCAACTTCCCACGACATGGGTTCGAGTCCAACAGCAGGGGGAAGTGAACAAGTATCACTTTCAGGCCTTGCTAGCAGGAATAGTTGGCTCTCAATATTGCATGGAGGATATGATTGCTATTATTTTTCATGAAGATTAATTTACAATACAAGTTGATTTCAAGGAATAGATATACAGTTATTTTTGCACCACAACCAGAGAATCTGACTTTGGATTATGTCAATGTATTTCAAGGTAATTTTCAAGTGGTGCTGCCCTCCCCATTGAAGTCTAACTATGATTGATGGATTCCCCCAGATACCCAAATTGCACACAATTTAAAATCGGACACATGGCGTTAGTAACTGATCATGCACTGATGGTCAGACCTATTGACTGATTGCCTCCATCAAGGCCAACTCTAACAGGTGCAGTAGAAGCACTGTCACTCATGTGCCGGCCTTGCTGTGGGGTTACTTCGCTCTAAGATTTCACATACCTTTAAAAAGCTTGTCCTGATCAAATCAACCCCTGGTGCCATCCGGTACTTTTAATCAAATGTCCGGCCTTTTCAGACTGACCTTTTTATCCACAAAATTTATCAGAGCTAAATTGATATAGCTTGTTGATTTATAGTTTTAAATGGAAAAAGTGATCCAAGTTCCCATGAATTGGGTTCAAATCCCACAAAAGGTGTAAGTGAACAAGTATTATTTTCAGGCCTTGCTAACTGGAATAGTTGGCTACCAATATTGTGTTGATGATATGATTGCTTTTAATTTCTATGGAACTTAAATTTACAATACAAGTTGATTTCAATGAATAGATATACAGTTATTTTTGCACGACAACCAGAGAATCCGACTTTGGATTATGTCAATGTATTTCAAGGTAGTTTTCAAGTGGTGCTGCCCTCCCCATTGAAGTCTAACTATTATTGATGGATTCCCCCTGATACCCAAACTGCACACAATTTAAAAACGGACACATGGTGTTAGTAACTGTTCATGCACTGATGGTCAGACCTATTGACTGATTGCCTCCATCGAGGCCCACTCTAACAGGTACAGTAGAAGCACTCTCACTCATGTGCCGGCCTTGCTGTGGGGTTACTTCGCTCTAAGATTTCACACACATTGAAAAAGCTTGACATGATCAAACCAACCCCTGGTGCCATCCGGTACTTTTAATCAAATGCCCGGCCTTTCCCGACTGACCCTTTCATTCACAAGATTTATCAGAGCTAAATTGATATAACTTATCTATTTATAGATTTATATGTTAAAAGTGATCCAACTTCCCACGACATGGGTTCGAGTCCAACAGCAGGGGGAAGTGAACAAGTATCACTTTCAGGCCTTGCTAGCAGGAATAGTTGGCTCTCAATATTGCATGGAGGATATGATTGCTATTATTTTTCATGAAGATTAATTTACAATACAAGTTGATTTCAAGGAATAGATATACAGTTATTTTTGCACCACAACAAGAGAAACCGACTTTGGATTATGTCAATGTATTTCAAGGTAGTTTTCAAGTGGTGCTGCCCTCCCCATTGAAGTCTAACTATGATTGATGGATTCCCCCTGATACCCAAACTGCACACAACTCAAAATCGGACACATGGTGTTAGTAACTGTTCATGTACTGATGGTCAGACCTATTGACTGATTGCCTCCAACGAGGCCCACTCTAACAGGTACAGTAGAAGCACTGTCACTCATGTGCCGGCCTTGCTGTGGGGTTACTTCGCTCTAAGATTTCACACACATTGAAAAAGCTTGACATGATCAAACCAACCCCTGGTGCCATCCGGTACTTTTAATCAAATGTCCGGCCTTTCCAGACTGACCCTTTCATGCACAAGATTTATCAGAGCTAAGTTGATATAACTTATTTATTTATAGATTTATATGGTAAAAGTGATCCAAGTTCCCACGACATGGGTTCGAGTCCCACAGCAGGGGGAAGTGAACAAGTATCATTTTCAGGCCTTGCTAGCAGGAATAGTTGGCTCTCAATATTGCATGGAGGATATGATTGCTATTATTTTTTATGAAGCTTAAATTTACAATACAAGTTGTTTTTAATGAATAGATATACAGTTATTTTTGCACCACAACCAGAGAATCTGACTTTGGATTATGTCAATGTATTTCAAGGTAATTTTCAAAGGTGCTGCCCTCGCCATTGAAGTCTAACTATGATTGATGGATTCCCCCAGATACCCAAATTGCACACAATTTAAAATCGGACACATGGCGTTAGTAACTGATCATGCACTGATGGTCAGACCTATTGACTGATTGCCTCCATCAAGGCCAACTCTAACAGGTGCAGTAGAAGCACTGTCACTCATGTGCCGGCCTTGCTGTGGGGTTACTTCGCTCTAAGATTTCACATACCTTTAAAAAGCTTGTCCTGATCAAATCAACCCCTGGTGCCATCCGGTACTTTTAATCAAATGTCCGGCCTTTTCAGACTGACCTTTTTATCCACAAGATTTATCAGAGCTAAATTGATATAGCTTGTTGATTTATAGTTTAATAAGGTAAAAGTGATCCAAATTCCCACGAATTGGGTTCAAATCCCACAAAAGGTGTAAGTGAACAAGTATTATTTTCAGGCCTTGCTAACTGGAATAGTTGGCTACCAATATTGTGTTGATGATATGATTGCTTTTAATTTCTATGGAACTTAAATTTACAATACAAGTTGATTTCAATGAATAGATATACAGTTATTTTTGCACGACAACCAGAGAATCCGACTTTGGATTATGTCAATGTATTTCAAGGTAGTTTTCAAGTGGTGCTGCCCTCCCCATTGAAGTCTAACTATGATTGATGGATTCCCCCTGATACCCAAACTGCACACAATTTAAAAACGGACACATGGTGTTAGTAACTGTTCATGCACTGATGGTGAGACCTATTGACTGATTGCATCCATCAAGGCCCACTCTAACAGGTACAGTAGAAGCACTCTCACTCATGTGCCGGCCTTGCTGTGGGGTTACTTCGCTCTAAGATTTCACACACATTGAAAAAGCTTGACCTGATCAAACCAACCCCTGGTGCCATCCGGTACTTTTAATCAAATGTCCGGCCTTTCCAGACTGACCCTTTCATGCACAAGATTTATCAGAGCTAAATTGATATAACTTATCTATTTATAGATTTATATGTTAAAAGTGATCCAACTTCCCACGACATGGGTTCGAGTCCAACAGCAGGGGGAAGTGAACAAGTATCACTTTCAGGCCTTGCTAGCAGGAATAGTTGGCTCTCAATATTGCATGGAGGATATGATTGCTATTATTTTTCATGAAGATTAATTTACAATACAAGTTGATTTCAAGGAATAGATATACAGTTATTTTTGCACCACAACAAGAGAAACCGACTTTGGATTATGTCAATGTATTTCAAGGTAATTTTCAAATGGTGCTGCCCTCCCCATTGAAGTCTAACTATGATTGATGGATTCCCTCTGATACCCAAACTGCACACAACTCAAAATCGGACACATGGTGTTAGTAACTGTTCATGCACTGATGGTCAGACCTATTGAGTGATTGCCTCCATCGAGGCCCTCTGTAACAGGTACAGTAGAAGCACTCTCACTCATGTGCCGGCCTTGCTGTGGGGTTACTTCGCTCTAAGATTTCACACACATTGAAAAAGCTTGACATGATCAAACCAACCCCTGGTGCCATCCGGTACTTTTAATCAAATGTCCGGCCTTTCCAGACTGACCCTTTCATGCACAAGATTTATCAGAGCTAAGTTGATATAACTTATTTATTTATAGATTTATATGGTAAAAGTGATCCAAGTTCCCACGACATGGGTTCGAGTCCCACAGCAGGGGGAAGTGAACAAGTATCATTTTCAGGCCTTGCTAGCAGGAATAGTTGGCTCTCAATATTGCATGGAGGATATGATTGCTATTATTTTTTATGAAGCTTAAATTTACAATACAAGTTGTTTTTAATGAATAGATATACAGTTATTTTTGCACCACAACCAGAGAATCTGACTTTGGATTATGTCAATGTATTTCAAGGTAATTTTCAAGTGGTGCTGCCCTCGCCATTGAAGTCTAACTATGATTGATGGATTCCCCCAGATACCCAAATTGCACACAATTTAAAATCGGACACATGGCGTTAGTAACTGATCATGCTCTGATGGTCAGACCTATTGACTGATTGCCTCCATCAAGGCCAACTCTAACAGGTGCAGTAGAAGCACTGTCACTCATGTGCCGGCCTTGCTGTGGGGTTACTTCGCTCTAAGATTTCACATACCTTTAAAAAGCTTGTCCTGATCAAATCAACCCCTGGTGCCATCCGGTACTTTTAATCAAATGTCCGGCCTTTTCAGACTGACCTTTTTATCCACAAGATTTATCAGAGCTAAATTGATATAGCTTGTTGATTTATAGTTTAATAAGGTAAAAGTGATCCAAATTCCTACGAATTGGGTTCAAATCCCACAAAAGGTGTAAGTGAACAAGTATTATTTTCAGGCCTTGCTAACTGGAATAGTTGGCTACCAACATTGTGTTGATGATATGATTGCTTTTAATTTCTATGGAACTTAAATTTACAATACAAGTTGATTTCAATGAATAGATATACAGTTATTTTTGCACGACAACCAGAGAATCTGACTTTGGATTATGTCAATGTATTTCAAGGTAGTTTTCAAGTGGTGCTGCCCTCCCCATTGAAGTCTAACTATGATTGATGGATTCCCCCTGATACCCAAACTGCACACAATTTAAAAACGGACACATGGTGTTAGTAACTGTTCATGCACTGATGGTCAGACCTATTGACTGATTGCCTCCATCGAGGCCCACTCTAACAGGTACAGTAGAAGCACTCTCACTCATGTGCCGGCCTTGCTGTGGGGTTACTTCGCTCTAAGATTTCACACACATTGAAAAAGCTTGACCTGATCAAACCAACCCCTGGTGCCATCCGGTACTTTTAATCAAATGCCCGGCCTTTCCAGACTGACCCTTTCATGCACAAGATTTATCAGAGCTAAGTTGATATAACTTATTTATTTATAGATTTATATGGTAAAAGTGATCCAAGTTCCCACGACATGGGTTCGAGTCCCACAGCAGGGGGAAGTGAACAAGTATCATTTTCAGGCCTTGCTAGCAGGAATAGTTGGCTCTCAATATTGCATGGAGGATATGATTGCTATTATTTTTTATGAAGCTTAAATTTACAATACAAGTTGTTTTTAATGAATAGATATACAGTTATTTTTGCACCACAACCAGAGAATCTGACTTTGGATTATGTCAATGTATTTCAAGGTAATTTTCAAATGGTGCTGCCCTCGCCATTGAAGTCTAACTATGATTGATGGATTCCCCCAGATACCCAAATTGCACACAATTTAAAATCGGACACATGGCGTTAGTAACTGATCATGCACTGATGGTCAGACCTATTGACTGATTGCCTCCATCAAGGCCAACTCTAACAGGTGCAGTAGAAGCACTGTCACTCATGTGCCGGCCTTGCTGTGGGGTTACTTCGCTCTAAGATTTCACATACCTTTAAAAAGCTTGTCCTGATCAAATCAACCCCTGGTGCCATCCGGTACTTTTAATCAAATGTCCGGCCTTTTCAGACTGACCTTTTTATCCACAAGATTTATCAGAGCTAAATTGATATAGCTTGTTGATTTATAGTTTAATAAGGTAAAAGTGATCCAAATTCCCACGAATTGGGTTCAAATCCCACAAAAGGTGTAAGTGAACAAGTATTATTTTCAGGCCTTGCTAACTGGAATAGTTGGCTACCAATATTGTGTTGATGATATGATTGCTTTTAATTTCTATGGAACTTAAATTTACAATACAAGTTGATTTCAATGAATAGATATACAGTTATTTTTGCACGACAACCAGAGAATCCGACTTTGGATTATGTCAATGTATTTCAAGGTAGTTTTCAAGTGGTGCTGCCCTCCCCATTGAAGTCTAACTATGATTGATGGATTCCCCCTGATACCCAAACTGCACACAATTTAAAAACGGACACATGGTGTTAGTAACTGTTCATGCACTGATGGTCAGACCTATTGACTGATTGCCTCCATCGAGGCCCTCTCTAACAGGTACAGTAGAAGCACTCTCACTCATGTGCCGGCCTTGCTGTGGGGTTACTTCGCTCTAAGATTTCACACACATTGAAAAAGCTTGACCTGATCAAACCAACCCCTGGTGCCATCCGGTACTTTTAATCAAATGCCCGGCCTTTCCAGACTGACCCTTTCATGCACAAGATTTATCAGAGCTAAATTGATATAACTTATCTATTTATAGATTTATATGTTAAAAGTGATCCAACTTCCCACGACATGGGTTCGAGTCCAACAGCAGGGGGAAGTGAACAAGTATCACTTTCAGGCCTTGCTAGCAGGAATAGTTGGCTCTCAATATTGCATGGAGGATATGATTGCTATTATTTTTCATGAAGATTAATTTACAATACAAGTTGATTTCAAGGAATAGATATACAGTTATTTTTGCACCACAACCAGAGAATCTGACTTTGGATTATGTCAATGTATTTCAAGGTAATTTTCAAGTGGTGCTGCCCTCCCCATTGAAGTCTAACTATGATTGATGGATTCCCCCAGATACCCAAATTGCACACAATTTAAAATCGGACACATGGCGTTAGTAACTGATCATGCACTGATGGTCAGACCTATTGACTGATTGCCTCCATCAAGGCCAACTCTAACAGGTGCAGTAGAAGCACTGTCACTCATGTGCCGGCCTTGCTGTGGGGTTACTTCGCTCTAACATTTCACATACCTTTAAAAAGCTTGTCCTGATCAAATCAACCCCTGGTGCCATCCGGTACTTTTAATCAAATGTCCGGCCTTTTCAGACTGACCTTTTTATCCACAAAATTTATCAGAGCTAAATTGATATAGCTTGTTGATTTATAGTTTTAAATGGAAAAAGTGATCCAAGTTCCCATGAATTGGGTTCAAATCCCACAAAAGGTGTAAGTGAACAAGTATTATTTTCAGGCCTTGCTAACTGGAATAGTTGGCTACCAATATTGTGTTGATGATATGATTGCTTTTAATTTCTATGGAACTTAAATTTACAATACAAGTTGATTTCAATGAATAGATATACAGTTATTTTTGCACGACAACCAGAGAATCCGACTTTGGATTATGTCAATGTATTTCAAGGTAGTTTTCAAGTGGTGCTGCCCTCCCCATTGAAGTCTAACTATGATTGATGGATTCCCCCTGATACCCAAACTGCACACAATTTAAAAACGGACACATGGTGTTAGTAACTGTTCATGCACTGATGGTCAGACCTATTGACTGATTGCCTCCATCGAGGCCCACTCTAACAGGTACAGTAGAAGCACTCTCACTCATGTGCCGGCCTTGCTGTGGGGTTACTTCGCTCTAAGATTTCACACACATTGAAAAAGCTTGACATGATCAAACCAACCCCTGGTGCCATCCGGTACTTTTAATCAAATGCCCGGCCTTTCCCGACTGACCCTTTCATTCACAAGATTTATCAGAGCTAAATTGATATAACTTATCTATTTATAGATTTATATGTTAAAAGTGATCCAACTTCCCACGACATGGGTTCGAGTCCAACAGCAGGGGGAAGTGAACAAGTATCACTTTCAGGCCTTGCTAGCAGGAATAGTTGGCTCTCAATATTGCATGGAGGATATGATTGCTATTATTTTTCATGAAGATTAATTTACAATACAAGTTGATTTCAAGGAATAGATATACAGTTATTTTTGCACCACAACAAGAGAAACCGACTTTGGATTATGTCAATGTATTTCAAGGTAGTTTTCAAGTGGTGCTGCCCTCCCCATTGAAGTCTAACTATGATTGATGGATTCCCCCTGATACCCAAACTGCACACAACTCAAAATCGGACACATGGTGTTAGTAACTGTTCATGTACTGATGGTCAGACCTATTGACTGATTGCCTCCAACGAGGCCCACTCTAACAGGTACAGTAGAAGCACTGTCACTCATGTGCCGGCCTTGCTGTGGGGTTACTTCGCTCTAAGATTTCACACACATTGAAAAAGCTTGACATGATCAAACCAACCCCTGGTGCCATCCGGTACTTTTAATCAAATGTCCGGCCTTTCCAGACTGACCCTTTCATGCACAAGATTTATCAGAGCTAAGTTGATATAACTTATTTATTTATAGATTTATATGGTAAAAGTGATCCAAGTTCCCACGACATGGGTTCGAGTCCCACAGCAGGGGGAAGTGAACAAGTATCATTTTCAGGCCTTGCTAGCAGGAATAGTTGGCTCTCAATATTGCATGGAGGATATGATTGCTATTATTTTTTATGAAGCTTAAATTTACAATACAAGTTGTTTTTAATGAATAGATATACAGTTATTTTTGCACCACAACCAGAGAATCTGACTTTGGATTATGTCAATGTATTTCAAGGTAATTTTCAAGTGGTGCTGCCCTCGCCATTGAAGTCTAACTATGATTGATGGATTCCCCCAGATACCCAAATTGCGCACAATTTAAAATCGGACACATGGCGTTAGTAACTGATCATGCTCTGATGGTCAGACCTATTGACTGATTGCCTCCATCAAGGCCAACTCTAACAGGTGCAGTAGAAGCACTGTCACTCATGTGCCGGCCTTGCTGTGGGGTTACTTCGCTCTAAGATTTCACATACCTTTAAAAAGCTTGTCCTGATCAAATCAACCCCTGGTGCCATCCGGTACTTTTAATCAAATGTCCGGCCTTTTCAGACTGACCTTTTTATCCACAAGATTTATCAGAGCTAAATTGATATAGCTTGTTGATTTATAGTTTAATAAGGTAAAAGTGATCCAAATTCCTACGAATTGGGTTCAAATCCCACAAAAGGTGTAAGTGAACAAGTATTATTTTCAGGCCTTGCTAACTGGAATAGTTGGCTACCAACATTGTGTTGATGATATGATTGCTTTTAATTTCTATGGAACTTAAATTTACAATACAAGTTGATTTCAATGAATAGATATACAGTTATTTTTGCACGACAACCAGAGAATCCGACTTTGGATTATGTCAATGTATTTCAAGGTAGTTTTCAAGTGGTGCTGCCCTCCCCATTGAAGTCTAACTATGATTGATGGATTCCCCCTGATACCCAAACTGCACACAATTTAAAAACGGACACATGGTGTTAGTAACTGTTCATGCACTGATGGTCAGACCTATTGACTGATTGCCTCCATCGAGGCCCTCTCTAACAGGTACAGTAGAAGCACTCTCACTCATGTGCCGGCCTTGCTGTGGGGTTACTTCGCTCTAAGATTTCACACACATTGAAAAAACTTGACCTGATCAAACCAACCCCTGGTGCCATCCGGTACTTTTAATCAAATGCCCAGCCTTTCCAGACTGACCCTTTCATGCACAAGATTTATCAGAGCTAAATTGATATAACTTATCTATTTATAGATTTATATGTTAAAAGTGATCCAACTTCCCACGACATGGGTTCGAGTCCAACAGCAGGGGGAAGTGAACAAGTATCACTTTCAGGCCTTGCTAGCAGGAATAGTTGGCTCTCAATATTGCATGGAGGATATGATTGCTATTATTTTTCATGAAGATTAATTTACAATACAAGTTGATTTCAAGGAATAGATATACAGTTATTTTTGCACCACAACAAGAGAAACCGACTTTGGATTATGTCAATGTATTTCAAGGTAATTTTCAAATGGTGCTGCCCTCCCCATTGAAGTCTAACTATGATTGATGGATTCCCCCTGATACCCAAACTGCACACAACTCAAAATCGGACACATGGTGTTAGTAACTGATCATGCACTGATGGTCAGACCTATTGACTGATTGCCTCCATCAAGGCCCACTCTAACAGGTGCAGTAGAAGCACTGTCACTCATGTGCTGGCCTTGCTGTGGGGTTACTTCGCTCTAAGATTTCACATACCTTAAAAAAGCTTGTCCTGATCAAATCAACCCCTGGTGCCATCCGGTACTTTTAATCAAATGTCCGGCCTTTTCAGACTGACCTTTTTATCCACAAGATTTATCAGAGCTAAATTGATATAGCTTGTTGATTTATAGTTTAATAAGGTAAAAGTGATCCAAATTCCCACGAATTGGGTTCAAATCCCACAAAAGGTGTAAGTGAACAAGTATTATTTTCAGGCCTTGCTAACTGGAATAGTTGGCTACCAATATTGAGTTGATGATATGATTGCTTTTAATTTCTATGGAACTTAAATTTACAATACAAGTTGATTTCAATGAATAGATATACAGTTATTTTTGCACGACAACCAGAGAATCCGACTTTGGATTATGTCAATGTATTTCAAGGTAGTTTTAAAGTGGTGCTGCCCTCCCCATTGAAGTCTAACTATGATTGATGGATTCCCCCCTGATACCCAAACTGCACACAACTTAAAATCGGATACATGGTGTTAGTAACTGTTCATGCACTGATTGTCAGACCTATTGACTGATTGCCTGCATCAAGGCCCACTCTAACAGGTACAGTAGAAGCACTCTCACTCATGTGCCGGCCTTGCTGTAGGGTTACTTCACTCTAAGATTTCACACACATTGAAAAAGCTTGACCTGATCAAACCAACCCCTGGTGCCATCCGGTACTTTTAATCAAATGCCCGGCCTTTCCAGACTGACCCTTTCATGCACAAGATTTATCAGAGCAAAATTGATATAACTTATCTATTTATAGATTTAAATGGTAAAAGTGATCCAAGTTCCCGCGACATGGGTTCGAGTCCCACAGCAGGGGGAAGTGAACAAGTATCATTTTCAGGCCTTGCTAGCAGGAATAGTTGGCTCTCAATATTGCATGGAGGATATGATTGCTATTATTTTTTATGAAGCTTAAATTTACAATACAAGTTGTTTTTAATGAATAGATATACAGTTATTTTTGCACCACAACCAGAGAATCTGACTTTGGATTATGTCAATGTATTTCAAGGTAATTTTCAAGTGGTGCTGCCCTCCCCATAGAAGTCTAACTATGATTGATGGATTCCCCCTGATACCCAAACTGCACACAATTTAAAATCGGACACATGGTGTTAGTAACTTTTCATGCACTGATGGTCAGACCTATTGACTGGTTGCCTCCATCGAGGCCCACTCTAACAGGTACAGTAGAAGCACTCTAACTCATGTGCCGGCCTTGCTGTGGGGTTACTTCTCTCTAAGATTTCACATACCTTGAAAAAGCTTGTCCTGATCAAACCAACTCCCAGTGCCATCCGGTACTTTTAATCAAATGTCCGGCCTTTTCAGACTGACCTTTTTATCCACAAGATTTATCAGAGCTAAATTGATATAGCTTGTTGATTTATAGTTTTATAAGGTAAAAGTGATCCAAATTCCAATGACATGGGTTCAAATCCAACAGAAGGTGGAAGTGAACAAGTATCATTTTCAGGGCTTGCTAAAGGGAATAGTTGGCTCCCAATATTGAGTTGATGATATGATTGCTTTTAATTTCTATGGAACTTAAATTTACAATACAAGTTGATTTCATTGAATAGATATACAGTTTTTTTGCACCACAACCAGAGAATCCGACTTTGGAATATAACAGTGTATATAAAGGTAGTTTTCAAGTGGTGCTGCCCTCCCCATTGAAGTCTAACTATGATTGATGGATTCCCCCAGATACCCAAACTGCACACAACTTAAAATCGGACACATGGTGTTAGTAACTGTTCATGCACTGATGGTCAGACCTATTGACTGATTGCCTCCATCGAGGCCCACTCTAACAGGTACAGTAGAAGCACCATCACTCATGTGCCGGCCTTGCTGTGGGGTTACTTCGCTCTAAGTTTTCACACACATTGAAAAAGCTTGACATGATCAAACCAACCCCTGGTGCCATCCGGTACTTTTAATCAAATGCTTGGCCTTTCCAGACTGACCCTTTCATGCACAAGATTTATCAGAGCAAAATTGATATAACTTATCTATTTATAGATTTAAATGGTAAAAGTGATCCAACTTCCCATGACATGGGTTCGAGTCCCACAGCAGGGGGAAGTGAACAAGTGTCATTTTCAGGCTTTGCTAGCAGGAATAGTTGGCTCTCAATATTGCATGGAGGATATGATTGCTATTATTTTTTATGAAGCTTAAATTTACAATACAAGTTGTTTTTAATAAATAGATATACAGTTATTTTTGCACCACAACCAGAGAATCTGACTTTGGATTATGTCAATGTATTTCAAGGTAATTTTCAAGTGGTGCTGCCCTCCCCATTGAAGTCTAACTATGATTGATGGATTCCCCCAGATACCCAAACTGCATACAATTTAAAATCGGACACATGGTGTTAGTAACTGATCATGCACTGATGGTCAGACCTATTGACTGATTGCCTCCATCAAGGCCCACTCTAACAGGTACAGTAGAAGCACTCTCACTCATGTGCCGGCCTTGCTGTGGGGTTACTTCGCTCTAAGATTTCACACACATTGAAAAAGCTTGACCTGATCAAACCAACCCCTGGTGCCATCCGGTACTTTTAATCAAATGCCCGGCCTTTCCAGACTGACCCTTTCATGCACAAGATTTATCAGAGCAAAATTGATATAACTTATCTATTTATAGATTTAAATGGTAAAAGTGATCCAAGTTCCCGCAACATGGGTTCGAGTCCCACAAAAGGGGGAAGTGAACAAGTATCATTTTCAGGCCTTGCTTGCAGGAATAGTTGGCTCTCAATATTGCATGGAGGATATGATTGCTATTATTTTTTATGAAGCTTAAATTTACAATACAAGTTGTTTTTAATGAATAGATATACAGTTATTTTTGCACCACAACCAGAGAATCTGACTTTGGATTATGTCAATGTATTTCAAGGTAATTTTCAAGTGGTGCTGCCCTCCCCATAGAAGTCTAACTATGATTGATGGATTCCCCCTGATACCCAAACTGCACACAATTTAAAATCGGACACATGGTGTTAGTAACTTTTCATGCACTGATGGTCAGACCTATTGACTGGTTGCCTCCATCGAGGCCCACTCTAACAGGTACAGTAGAAGCACTCTAACTCATGTGCCGGCCTTGCTGTGGGGTTACTTCTCTCTAAGATTTCACATACCTTGAAAAAGCTTGTCCTGATCAAACCAACTCCCAGTGCCATCCGGTACTTTTAATCAAATGTCCGGCCTTTTCAGACTGACCTTTTTATCCACAAGATTTATCAGAGCTAAATTGATATAGCTTGTTGATTTATAGTTTTATAAGGTAAAAGTGATCCAAATTCCAATGACATGGGTTCAAATCCAACAGAAGGTGGAAGTGAACAAGTATCATTTTCAGGGCTTGCTAAAGGGAATAGTTGGCTCCCAATATTGAGTTGATGATATGATTGCTTTTAATTTCTATGGAACTTAAATTTACAATACAAGTTGATTTCATTGAATAGATATACAGTTTTTTTGCACCACAACCAGAGAATCCGACTTTGGAATATAACAGTGTATATAAAGGTAGTTTTCAAGTGGTGCTGCCCTCCCCATTGAAGTCTAACTATGATTGATGGATTCCCCCAGATACCCAAACTGCACACAACTTAAAATCGGACACATGGTGTAAGTAACTGTTCATGCACTGATGGTCAGACCTATTGACTGATTGCCTCCATCGAGGCCCACTCTAACAGGTGCAGTAGAAGCACCATCACTCATGTGCCGGCCTTGCTGTGGGGTTACTTCGCTCTAAGTTTTCACACACATTGAAAAAGCTTGACATGATCAAACCAACCCCTGGTGCCATCCGGTACTTTTAATCAAATGCTTGGCCTTTCCAGACTGACCCTTTCATGCACAAGATTTATCAGAGCAAAATTGATATAACTTATCTATTTATAGATTTAAATGGTAAAAGTGATCCAACTTCCCACGACATGGGTTCGAGTCCCACAGCAGGGGGAAGTGAACAAGTGTCATTTTCAGGCTTTGCTAGCAGGAATAGTTGGCTCTCAATATTGCATGGAGGATATGATTGCTATTATTTTTTATGAAGCTTAAATTTACAATACAAGTTGTTTTTAATAAATAGATATACAGTTATTTTTGCACCACAACCAGAGAATCTGACTTTGGATTATGTCAATGTATTTCAAGGTAATTTTCAAGTGGTGCTGCCCTCCCCATTGAAGTCTAACTATGATTGATGGATTCCCCCAGATACCCAAACTGCATACAATTTAAAATCGGACACATGGTGTTAGTAACTGATCATGCACTGATGGTCAGACCTATTGACTGATTGCCTCCATCAAGGCCCACTCTAACAGGTACAGTAGAAGCACTCTCACTCATGTGCCGGCCTTGCTGTGGGGTTACTTCGCTCTAAGATTTCACACACATTGAAAAAGCTTGACCTGATCAAACCAACCCCTGGTGCCATCCGGTACTTTTAATCAAATGCCCGGCCTTTCCAGACTGACCCTTTCATGCACAAGATTTATCAGAGCAAAATTGATATAACTTATCTATTTATAGATTTAAATGGTAAAAGTGATCCAAGTTCCCGCAACATGGGTTCGAGTCCCACAAAAGGGGGAAGTGAACAAGTATCATTTTCAGGCCTTGCTAGCAGGAATAGTTGGCTCTCAATATTGCATGAAGGATATGATTGCTATTATTTTTTATGAATCTTAAATTTACAATACAAGTTGTTTTTAATGAATAGATATACAGTTATTTTTGCACCACAACCAGAGAATCTGACTTTGGATTATGTCAATGTATTTCAAGGTAATTTTCAAGTGGTGCTGCCCTCCCCATAGAAGTCTAACTATGATTGATGGATTTCCCCTGATACCCAAACTGCACACAATTTAAAATCGGACACATGGTGTTAGTAACTGTTCATGTACTGATGGTCAGACCTATTGACTGATTGCCTCCATCAAGGCCCACTCTAACAGGTACAGTAGAAGCACTCTAACTCATGTGTCGGCCTTGCTGTGGGGTTACTTCTCTCTATGATTTCACATACCTTGAAAAAGCTTGTCCTGATCAAACCAACCCCCGGTGCCATCCGGTACTTTTAATCAAATGTCCGGCCCTTTCAGACTGACCTTTTCATCCACAAGATTTATCAGAGCTAAATTGATATAGCTTGTTGATTTATAGATTAATAAGGTAAAAGTGATCCAAATTCCCATGACATGGGTTCAAATCCCACAGAAGGTGGAAGTGAACAAGTATCATTTTCAGGGCTTGCTAAAGGGAATAGTTGGCTCCCAATATTGAGTTGATGATATGATTGCTTTTAATTTCTATGGAACTTAAATTTACAATACAAGTTGATTTCATTGAATAGATATACAGTTTTTTTTGCACCACAACCAGAGAATCCGACTTTGGAATATAACAGTGTATTTCAAGGTAGTTTTCAAGTGGTGCTGCCCTCCCCATTGAAGTCTAACTATGATTGATGGATTCCCCCTGATACCCAAACTGCACACAACTTAAAATCGGACACATGGTGTTAGTAACTTTTCATGCACTGATGGTCAGACCTATTGACTGATTGCCTCCATCGAGGCCCACTCTAACAGGTGCAGTAGAAGCACTATCACTCATGTGCCGGCCTTGCTGTGGGGTTACTTCGCTCTAAGATTTCACACACATTGAAAAAGCTTGACATGATCAAACCAACCCCTGGTGCCATCCGGTACTTTTAATCAAATGTCCAGCCTTTCCAGACTGACCCTTTCATGCACAAGATTTATCAGAGCTAAGTTGATATAACTTATCTATCTATAGATTTAAATGATAAAAGTGATCCAAGTTCCCACGACGTGGGTTCGAGTCCCACAGCAGGGGGAAGTGAACAAGTATCATTTTCAGGCCTTGCTAGCAGGAATAGTTGGCTCTCAATATTGCATGTAGGATATGATTGCTATTATTTTTTATGAAGCTTAAATTTACAATACAAGTTGTTTTTAATGAATAGATATACAGTTATTTTTGCACGACAACCAGAGAATCTGACTTTGGATTATGTCAATGTATTTCAAGGTAATTTTCAAGTGGTGCTGCCCTCCGCATTGAAGTCTAACTATGATTGATGGATTCCCCCAGATACCCAAACTGCACACAATTTAAAATCGGACACATGGTGTTAGTAACTTTTCATGCACTGATGGTCAGACCTATTGACTGATTGCCTCCATCGAGGCCCACTCTAACAGGTACAGTAGAAGCACTATCACTCATGTGCCGGCCTTGCTGTGGGGTTACTTCGCTCTAAGATTTCACATACCTTGAAAAAGCTTGTCCTGATCAAACCAACCCCTGGTGCCATCCGGTACTTTTAATCAAATGTCCGGCTTTTTCAGACTGACCTTTTCATCCACAAGATTTATCAGAGCTAAATTGATATAGCTTGTTGATTTATAGTTTAATAAGGTAAAAGTGATCCAAATTCCCACGACATGGGTTCAAATCCCACAGAAGGTGGAAGTGAACAAGTATCATTTTCAGGCCTTGCTAAAGGGAATAGTTGGCTCCCAATATTGAGTTGATGATATGATTGCTTTTAATTTTTATGGAACTTACATTTACAATACAAGTTGATTTCAATGAATAGATATACAGTTATTTTTGCACGACAACCAGAGAATCCGACTTTGGAATATAACAGTGTATTTCAAGGTAGTTTTCAAGTGATGCTGCCCTCCCCATTGAAGTCTAACTATGATTGATGGATTCCCCCAGATACCCAAACTGCACACAACTTAAAATCTGACACATGGTGTTAGTAACTGTTCATGCACTGATGGTCAGACCTATTGACTGATTGCCTCCATGAAGGCCCACTCTAACAGGTACAGTAGAAGCACTGTCACTCATGTGCCGGCCTTGCTGTGGGGTTGCGTCTCTCTAAATTTCACATACCTTGAAAAAGCTTGTCCTGATCAAACCAACCCCTGGTGCCATCAGGTACTTTTAATCAAATGTCCGGCCTTTTCAGACTGACCTTTTCATCCACAAGATTTATCAGAGCTAAATTGATATAGCTTGTTGATTTATAGTTTTATATGGAAAAAGTGATCCAAGTTCCCACGAATTGGGTTCAAATCCCACAAAAGGTGTAAGTGAACAAGTATTACTTTCAGGCCTTGCTAACTGGAATAGTTGGCTACCAATATTGTGTTGATGATATGATTGCTTTTAATTTCTATGGAACTTAAATTTACAATACAAGTTGATTTCAATGAATAGATATACAGTTATTTTTGCACGACAACCAGAGAATCCGACTTTGGATTATGTCAATGTATTTCAAGGTAGTTTTCAAGTGGTGCTGCCCTCCCCATTGAAGTCTAACTATGATTGATGGATTCCCCCTGATACCCGAACTGCACACAATTTAAAATCGGACACATGGTGTTAGTAACTTTTCATGCACTGATGGTCAGACGTATTGACTGATTGTCTGCATCGAGGCCCACTCTAACAGGTACAGTAGAAGCACTCTCACTCATGTGCCGGCCTTGCTGTGGGGTTACTTCGCTCTAAGATTTCACACACATTGAAAAAGCTTGACCTGATCAAACCAACCCCTGGTGCCATCCGGTACTTTTAATCAAATGCTTGGCCTTTCCAGACTGACCCTTTCATGCACAAGATTTATCAGAGCAAAATTGATATAACTTATCTATTTATAGATTTAAATGGTAAAAGTGATCCAAGTTCCCGCAACATGGGTTCGAGTCCCACAAAAGGGGGAAGTGAACAAGTATCATTTTCAGGCCTTGCTAGCAGGAATAGTTGGCTCTCAATATTGCATGAAGGATATGATTGCTATTATTTTTTATGAATCTTAAATTTACAATACAAGTTGTTTTTAATGAATAGATATACAGTTATTTTTGCACCACAACCAGAGAATCTGACTTTGGATTATGTCAATGTATTTCAAGGTAATTTTCAAGTGGTGCTGCCCTCCCCATAGAAGTCTAACTATGATTGATGGATTCCCCCAGATACCCAAACTGCACACAATTTAAAATCGGACACATGGTGTTAGTAACTGTTCATGCACTGATGGTCAGACCTATTGACTGATTGCCTCCATCGAGGCCCACTCTAACAGGTACAGTAGAAGCACTCTAACTCATGTGTCGGCCTTGCTGTGGGGTTACTTCTCTCTATGATTTCACATACCTTGAAAAAGCTTGTCCTGATCAAACCAACCCCCGGTGCCATCCGGTACTTTCAATCAAATCTCTGGCCCTTTCAGACTGACCTTTTCATCCACAAGATTTATCAGAGCTAAATTGATATAGCTTGTTGATTTATAGTTTAATAAGGTAAAAGTGATCCAAATTCCCATGACATGGGTTCAAATCCCACAGAAGGTGGAAGTGAACAAGTATCATTTTCAGGGCTTGCTAAAGGGAATAGTTGGCTCCCAATATTGAGTTGATGATATGATTGCTTTTAATTTCTATGGAACTTAAATTTACAATACAAGTTGATTTCATTGAATAGATATACAGTGTTTTTTGCACCACAACCAGAGAATCCGACTTTGGAATATAACAGTGTATTTCAAGGTAGTTTTCAAGTGGTGCTGCCCTCCCCATTGAAGTCTAACTATGATTGATGGATTCCCCCTGATACCCAAACTGCACACAACTTAAAATCGGACACATGGTGTTAGTAACTTTTCATGCACTGATGGTCAGACCTATTGACTGATTGCCTCCATCGAGGCCCACTCTAACAGGTGCAGTAGAAGCACTATCACTCATGTGCCGGCCTTGCTGTGGGGTTACTTCGCTCTAAGATTTCACACACATTGAAAAAGCTTGACATGATCAAACCAACCCCTGGTGCCATCCGGTACTTTTAATCAAATGTCCAGCCTTTCCAGACTGACCCTTTCATGCACAAGATTTATCAGAGCTAAGTTGATATAACTTATCTATCTATAGATTTAAATGATAAAAGTGATCCAAGTTCCCACGACGTGGGTTCGAGTCCCACAGCAGGGGGAAGTGAACAAGTATCATTTTCAGGCCTTGCTAGCAGGAATAGTTGGCTCTCAATATTGCATGTAGGATATGATTGCTATTATTTTTTATGAAGCTTAAATTTACAATACAAGTTGTTTTTAATGAATAGATATACAGTTATTTTTGCACGACAACCAGAGAATCTGACTTTGGATTATGTCAATGTATTTCAAGGTAATTTTCAAGTGGTGCTGCCCTCCGCATTGAAGTCTAACTATGATTGATGGATTCCCCCAGATACCCAAACTGCACACAATTTAAAATCGGACACATGGTGTTAGTAACTTTTCATGCACTGATGGTCAGACCTATTGACTGATTGCCTCCATCGAGGCCCACTCTAACAGGTACAGTAGAAGCACTCTCACTCATGTGCCGGCCTTGCTGTGGGGTTACTTCGCTCTAAGATTTCACATACCTTGAAAAAGCTTGTCCTGATCAAACCAACCCCTGGTGCCATCCGGTACTTTTAATCAAATGTCCGGCTTTTTCAGACTGACCTTTTCATCCACAAGATTTATCAGAGCTAAATTGATATAGCTTGTTGATTTATAGTTTAATAAGGTAAAAGTGATCCAAATTCCCACGACATGGGTTCAAATCCCACAGAAGGTGGAAGTGAACAAGTATCATTTTCAGGCCTTGCTAAAGGGAATAGTTGGCTCCCAATATTGAGTTGATGATATGATTGCTTTTAATTTTTATGGAACTTACATTTACAATACAAGTTGATTTCAATGAATAGATATACAGTTATTTTTGCACGACAACCAGAGAATCCGACTTTGGAATATAACAGTGTATTTCAAGGTAGTTTTCAAGTGGTGCTGCCCTCCCCATTGAAGTCTAACTATGATTGATGGATTCCCCCAGATACCCAAACTGCACACAACTTAAAATCTGACACATGGTGTTAGTAACTGTTCATGCACTGATGGTCAGACCTATTGACTGATTGCCTCCATCAAGGCCAACTCTAACAGGTGCAGTAGAAGCACTGTCACTCATGTGCCGGCCTTGCTGTGGGGTTGCGTCTCTCTAAATTTCACATACCTTGAAAAAGCTTGACCTGATCAAACCAACCCCTGGTGCCATCTGGTACTTTTAATCAAATGTCCGGCCTTTTCAGACTGACCTTTTCATCCACAAGATTTATCAGAGCTAAATTGATATAGCTTGTTGATTTATAGTTTTATATGGAAAAAGTGATCCAAGTTCCCACGAATTGGGTTCAAATCCCACAAAAGGTGTAAGTGAACAAGTATTACTTTCAGGCCTTGCTAACTGGAATAGTTGGCTACCAATATTGTGTTGATGATATGATTGCTTTTAATTTCTATGGAACTTAAATTTACAATACAAGTTGATTTCAATGAATAGATATACAGTTATTTTTGCACGACAACCAGAGAATCCGACTTTGGATTATGTCAATGTATTTCAAGGTAGTTTTCAAGTGGTGCTGCCCTCCCCATTGAAGTCTAACTATGATTGATGGATTCCCCCTGATACCCGAACTGCACACAATTTAAAATCGGACACATGGTGTTAGTAACTTTTCATGCACTGATGGTCAGACGTATTAACTGATTGTCTGCATCGAGGCCCACTCTAACAGGTACAGTAGAAGCACTCTCACTCATTTGCCGGCCTTGCTGTGGGGTTACTTTGCTCTAAGATTTCACACACATTGAAAAAGCTTGACCTGATCAAACCAACCCCTGGTGCCATCCGGTACTTTTAATCAAATGCCCGGCCTTTCCAGACTGACCCTTTCATGCACAAGATTTATCAGAGCTAAATTGATATAACTTATCTATTTATAGATTCATATGGTAAAAGTGATCCAACTTCCCACGACATGGGTTCGAGTCCCAGAGCAGGGGGAAGTGAACAAGTATCATTTTCAGGCCTTGCTAGCAGGAATAGTTGGCTCTCAATATTGCATGGAGGATATGATTGCTATTATTTTTCATGAAGATTAATTTACAATACAAGTTGATTTCAAGGAGTAGATATACAGTTATTTTTGTACCACAACCAGAGAAACCGACTTTGGATTATGTCAATGTATTTCAAGGTAATTTTCAAATGGTGCTGCCCTCGCCATTGAAGTCTAACTATGATTGATGGATTCCCCCAGATACCCAAACTGCACACAATTTAAAATCGGACACATGGTGTTAGTAACTTTTCATGCACTGATGGTCAGACCTATTGACCGATTGCCTCCATCTAGGCCCACTCTAACAGGTGCAGTAGAAGCACTGTCACTCATGTGCCGGCCTTGCTGTGGGGTTACTTCGCTCTAAGATTTCACATACCTTGAAAAAGCTTGTCCTGATCAAACCAACCCCTGGTGCCATCCGGTACTTTTAATCAAATGTCCGGCCTTTTCAGACTGACCTTTTCATCCACAAGATTTATCAGAGCTAAATTGATATAGCTTGTTGATTTATAGTTTTATAAGGTAAAAGTGATCCAAATTCCCACGACATGGGTTCAAATCCCACAGAAGGTGAAAGTGAACAAGTATCATTTTTAGGCCTTGCTAACTGGAATAGTTGGCTCTCAATATTGAGTTGATGATATGATTGCTTTTAATTTCTATGGAACTTAAATTTACAATACAAGTTGATTTCAATGAATAGATATACAGTTATTTTTGCACCAAAACCAGAGAATCCGACTTTGGAATATAACAGTGTATTTCAAGGGTTCAAATCCCACAGAAGGTGAAAGTGAACAAGTATCATTTTCAGGCCTTGCTAACTGGAATAGTTGGCTCCCAATATTGAGTTGATGGTATGATTGCTTTTAATTTCTATGGAACTTAAATTTACAATACAAGTTGATTTCAATGAATAGATATAAAGTTTTTTTGCCACCACAACCAGAGAATCCAACTTTGGAATATAACAGTGTATTCAGTAGTTTTCAAGTGGTGCTGCCCTCCCCATTGAAGTCTAACTATGATTGATGGATTCCCCCTGATACCCAAACTGCACACAACTTAAAATCTGACACATGGTGTTAGTAACTGTTCATGCATTGATGGTCAGACCTATTGACTGATTGCCAGCATCGAGGCCCACTCTAACAGGTACAGTAGAAGCACTCTCACTCATGTGCCGGCCTTGCTGTGGGGTTACTTCGCTCTAAGATTTCACACACATTGAAAAAGCTTGACATGATCAAACTAACCCCTGGTGCCATCCGGTACTTTTAATCAAATGCCCGGCCTTTCCAGACTGACCCTTTCATGCACAAGATTTATCAGAGCTAAATTGATATAACTTATCTATTTATAGATTTATATGGTAAAAGTGATCCAAGTTCCCACGACATGGGTTCGATATCCCACAGCAGGGGGAAGTGAACAAGTATCATTTTCAGGCCTTGCTAGCAGAAATAGTTGGCTCTCAATATTGCATGGAGGATATGATTGCTATTATTTTTCATGAAGCTTAAATTTACAATACAAGTTGATTTCAATGAATAGATATACAGTTATTTTTGCACCACAACCAGAAAATCTGACTTTGGATTATGTCAATGTATTTCAAGGTAATTTTCAAGTGCTGCTGCCCTCCCTATTGAAGTCTAACTATGATTGCTGGATTCGCCCAGATACCCAAACTGCACACAATTTAAAATCGGACACATGGTGTTAGTAACTTTTCATGCACTGATGGTCAGACCTATTGACCGATTGCCTCCATCAAGGCCCACTCTAACAGGTGCAGTAGAAGCACTATCACTCATGTGCCGGCCTTGCTGTGGGGTTACTTCGCTCTAAGATTTCACTTACCTTGAAAAAGCTTGTCCTGATCAAACCAACCCCTGGTGCCATCTGGTACTTTTAATCAAATGGCCGGCCTTTTCAGACTGACCTTTTCATCCACAAGATTTATCAGAGCTAAATTGATATAGCTTGTTGATTTATGGTTTTATAAGTTAAAAGTGATCCAAATTCCCACGACATGGGTTCAAATCCCACAGAAGGTGGAAGGAACAAGTATCATTTTCAGGCCTTGCTTACTGGAATAGTTGGCTCCCAATATTGAGTTGATGATATGATTGCTTTTAATTTCTATGGAACTTAAATTTACAATACAAGTTGATTTCAATGAATAGATATACAGTTAATTTTACACCACAACCAGAGAATCCGACTTTGGAATATAACAGTGTATTTCAAGGTAGTTTTCAAGTGGTGCTGCCCTCCCCATTGAAGTCTAACTATGATTGATGGATTCCCCCAGATACCCAAACTGCACACAACTTAAAATCTGACACATGGTGTTAGTAACTGTTCATGCACTGATGGTCAGACCTATTGACTGATTGCCTCCATCAAGACCCACTCTAACAGGTACAGTAGAAGCACTCTCACTCATGTGCCGGCCTTGCTGTGGGGTTACTTCACTCTAAGATTTCACACACATTGAAAAAGCGTGTCATGATCAAACCAACTCCGGTACTTTTAATCAAATGTCCGGCCTTTCCAGACTGACCATTTCATACACAAGATTTATCAGAGCTAAATTGTTATAACTTATCTATTTATAGATTTATATGGTAAAAGTGATCCAAGTTCCCACGACATGGGTTCGAGTCCCACAGCAGGGGGAAGTGAACAAGTATCATTTTCAGGCCTTGTTAGCAGGAATAGTTGGCTCTCAATATTGCATGGAGGATGATTGATGGAATTCCTCAGATACCGGGTGGGTGAAGGAGAAGTGAGGCCGGGGTCTGGACCGGGCTGTACCACGTGACTGCGTGGTAAGTGTGAAAGCCGCGAGGGGGCAGGAGGGGCGCCCGTGAGGCGCGGTAGAGGGGGACACCGGGGGGAGCAATGACTACCCCTGAGCAAAGCCCATGAGTAACCCATTACCCTATCCCCGGATGAAAGTAGAGAAGCAGTAGCTGGGAGTATAAAATTTTATTTAATTTTATGTAGTAAAATGCAGTAAAATATTTATGGCGACCTTACTTGACGACATATTAAAATGTAATGTGAATATGAAGGTAAGTAAAAGTAGATAAATGATAATTGACGGTAGAATGGATGTCAATTATTAAAATATTAAAATAAGATATACAATAGAGTTGTATAGACAATACATACGTAATTGTATAATATAATGAAAATGCCAAGAAGGCCAGTAAAAGGTGAGGGGGGGTGGGAGAAAATTATGAATGTTTGTTTAGGGACCGAATTAGAGCAAGGTTAACGGCCTTGGCATCAGTGTCCTTGATGTAATGTCGGTGGGAATTAGACCTCCAGCCGCCATAGCGCTGGATGGATAGCTCAGGCATACCCGCCTGGTATGCCTGAGTGGCAGCAGCCTTACGGAGGCTGTGGAGTGTGTAGTCGGCAGGCTGATGAGCGGTGAGTAGCAGCGCTTTCCACTCCTTGCTCAGAGTTCTAGTCGTGATCACTTGGCCGTCTGCCAGGAGTAAGAACGGGTCCTCGGGGCTGGCCGTGGGGGCGGCCGCGATCATCTTCCTGATTGCCCGCACCGGGCATGAGGACGGTTCGGGAGACGCCTGCAGGGTTACTGTCTTTTCCACCCCCACCATCTGCATGTTCTTGGCCGCCTTGACGCGTATCGATACCTGTCCGGGCGTGACCACGACGTCTCGGCGTGACAGGTGTCGCGTCGGGTCGAACTTCGTCGCAGATGGTGGGGCAACCTCGCTCTGTCGCAGTGCCGCGTAGAATATCACCAGGATAGTGGCCTGCAGAGCGATGTGTAGGGGTGATTCGTCGAGGGCCCCGAGGGCTGCCTTGAGGACGTCCATCGGCACCGCCGGCTTGACGTTCGGTTGGTAAGATTTGTTGCGCCTCATAGCCTCGAGTGCACGTCTCACCCTGAAATCCTCCGTCGGCGCGACGTCGCCCCCTGTCAGCCGCAGGTGCGACTGCACGTGTGATAGCTGGTTCGGGACCGTCGCCGGCGAGGGGGCGTGTTCCACGTGGTCCGCGACGTACGCAATGGTAAAGCTGACGGTACGTTTCTGGGGGTCGGCGCCCATCCTGCGGCAGAATGCGAGGTAGGTCGCGACGGCGCTGCGCTGGTTCGCGACCGTTCCGGGGGCACGCGCCTGGCATTGCCGAGCAGATGCCCTCGTCTGGAGCGATCGTAGCGCCGGATCTGCAGGTGAGACGTAACACAGGGTTGAACGATACATGGGTACATGGCATGACCTCGACGAGGGAATGGAATTTCAGGTACCTCGAGGCCGTGTCAAAGTCTCTCGAGGTTAGGTGAGCCCTGCTGAGCGCGTCGGCCACGGTATTGAGGGCACCTGGGACGTGGGTATACACGAAGTCTACCTGTAGTCTGGCTTGCACCATCCAGGCTTGACGGGCACACTCGGCCAGGACGGGGTTCCGGGCGCGTCCCGACCGGAGTGCCTGGACGGTGCCCATATTGTCACAGTAGACTTCCACCCGGGTGCCACGGTCACGGTCGGTGAGGAACGTGCACATCGCGTAAACCGTGTTAAGGGCCTCGAGCTCCGCGATGCAGGTCGTTCACCGGACAGACCCGGCCCGAGTAAGAATACCTCCCGTCTGTACCCCCGATGCCAGACAAGCACGCATCCACGATCAGGCACTTGGTTGGGGGGCCTCGCGGGATGAGGGCGTGGCCGTTCCAACCCTCGGCAAAGCGCAGGAACCACTCGAGGTCCTGCCGCATCTCGGAGTTGATATTGATGTAGTAGCCGCCCATACCCCGGAGGGCCTCGAGCAGTTTACTCACAAAGGGGCGTGCCGGCCGGATACACTTGGCTACATGTAACACGCGCCCGAGTATGGATTGCAGCTGTCGTTTGGTCAGCGACCGTTTCTGGGCGACCGCTCTGACGTGCTCCCGGACCTCGTGTAGCTTGTCCTCGGGGACGGAGAGCGACATGTCCAGGGAATTGATCACGATACCGAGCCACGTGACGACTTGGCTGGGGGGTTGTGCTTTTTCACGGGCCTCTGGGAGGCCCAATTCCTTAAAGAGTCCTCGGGCTATGGCGAAGTCGGAGGCCACCTTTTCCTCGTTGGGGGAGAGGATGATGAGGTCATCCAGGTACATGGCGGCCTCGACCCCCTTCTGGCTGAGGATCTTAACTATTGCATCTGCTACACACTGCATGTGGTAGGAGGAGGCACGGGCACCAAACGGCATGGCCGTATCACAGTAGTAGCCCTCCTCCCACGCGAAACAGAGCAACGGCCAGTCGAGGGGGTCACACCGGAAGTTCTTGTACGCCCGGGAGATATCGATGGTTGACATAAAACTCCCGGGCCCCGAGGCCACCACGCGGCCACGGTCGGGAGGCCATGCTCCCTTTCCTCGCCGTAAACTGAGTTCTTGACGATATAACCATTAACACTGTCCTCCTTGGGATACGTCATATCGGTTATGACTCGTCGGTCGCCAGTTCCTCTCTTCTCACGTGTCATTAGAGGTGACACGTGGCACCAGGGTAGGAAAGGGGGGGCCTCAAACGGCCCCATGAGGTTGCTGTACCCCTTCTCCTTCCTGATGAATTTATCCACCTGCTCCGGGTATCCCGTGGCACTGGGGTGGTTGGGTACCCAGCAGGTATCGCTGACCGGCCCGGCGTAGCCCAGGGGAAATCCGAACCTGATGAAGTCCGTCAATTCCCCCTTGCCTGGGATTCCGGAGAGGTATCGGACCCAGACCGGAATGTTGAGGTCCGTGGGGATCTCGATACGGGCCCCGAGGGTGTTGGGTAGGCCCATGCGCCTCACAACATCATAGATGTGGGCGTGCCCCGGCGGCCCGGGTGCCGCGAAGTGCGGCCAGTTGTCCCTCCTATGTCCGGCAAACGCCTCGGGGTCGGTCCGGACTCCGGCGACGGGGATGCCGGTCTCGCAGAATTTTCTAACGGCAGCGAAGTTGATGAGAGTGGATTCGTGGCCTTCCTCCCGGGGCAATTGCCGAGCCAATTGCTCCGTCTCCCCGCTAACACTCCCACACACGGGAGTGTATTCCTCGGTGGGCGGGACTGCACGGTCCGTGCTTCCCCCCACGTGCGCGGCACGCGGTGTTGTTGTCACATGGGGGGTGACTTCATCAGTCGTGCACTCCTTGACCGGGTACCCCTCGCCGAGTGCACTCGTACCGAGGCCGAGGGGTGCGTCTCGCGCCACGCTCACTCACGGGGCGCGTCCGGCCCATTTTTTTAAGCCGTTGGGTGTTGTTTCTGCACTCCTACTTCGGTGGGGCGGACCGTGTGTCCGGCGTGCGGCGTCCTCTGTGGGGCGGTTGCGGATGTTGGTGCAGCGCTGTCATAATCCGCACCGTACACGAGCTTCCTGTTGCACGTGTGTATAGAGTGCGTGCACATCCGCCCCACCGAATCACAGAACAAACAAACATGGATCCACTTGATCGGCCCGTCATGGTGTCCGTTCCGTAGGCGGCAACCTCACTCCGAGTTGTACCCCCGGCAGGGGAGTGTTCGGGCCCTGTCCCTGCCTCCGTCATGACCGTCATGGCGAGGCGTACGCACTCGTCTTGAATGCGCACGTGGTCCGACCAGTACACGCGGCCGGCCTCGACCTGATCAAAGATGTAGTTGGACCACCTCCTAATCGCGGCCCAGGGCCGTGTCTGGGCATCCACTGATACCTGAGAGAGGTGCCTGTACATATCCCGGCGGTCGCCCTCGGGTATGGCCCGCTCGTCCTCCATCATAAGCAAGTACGCGCTAACGTACTCCATGGGTCCCAGGCTTCCCCTAACCTCGAGTTTCTGAGACAGCGTGTACAGGCCTTCACGTTCAACATACATGTACGGCTTAGAGATCAACTTGGATACGGTCAAATCAGAGGAAAACCTACCGGCCGTACGGTCGTGACGAATTCCCTCGCGGTCCATCTCCCGCTGGAGAAGATCCTCGCTCACGTAGCGTTCCCTAAGGTGTCTGGGTGCGGGTAGTCTCAAGGCCTGGTCCTGGGCCCAGTCTCTGGTGCGGTCCTCGGCCGTGGAGCGTGCCTCTCGTACCGTGGGTTGCGTAGCTCTGGTCGGCGACCGTTGCCGTGCCATGGCCTGCATCGTCTCGAACATACTCTCCATGGTCTTACCATGATCTTCTCCATGTTTGACTCCTAGCCGTCTTAACCGTTTGCCCGCTGTCCGAGACAGACTCGAGGTTCTCGTTGGAGGACTCGGCCGTTTCTTGGAGAGTGGCCTCCGACTCAGCCGTGGACTCCGGCGGCTTCGATGTGCTGGGCATCGGGGTATTCCTCGTAGTTGGACCCATTTCTCCTATCACTGTATGTACCGTATCGCGTGTATGGGGTGCTAGCCTGTACTCGGGGAGTATGAGGCGAAGCACGTGGCCAAGAGACGAAAAAAGGTACTGTAGTACGTGTGTACTGCAGGGCGGGTGAAGGAGAAGTGAGGCCGGGGTCTGGACCGGGCTGTACCATGTGACTGCGTGGTAAGTGTGAAAGCCGCGAGGGGGCAGGAGGGGCGCCCGTGAGGCGCGGTAGAGGGGGACACCGGGGGGAGCAATGACCATCCCTGAGCAAAGCCCTTGAAAAAGCTTGTCCTGATCAAACCAACCCCTGGTGTCATCCGATACTTTTAATCAAATGTCCAGCCTTTCCAGACTGACCCTTTCATGCACAAGGTTTATCAGAGCTAAATTGATATAACTTATCTATTTATAGATTCATATGGTAAAAGTGATCCAAGTTCCCGTGACATGGGTTCGAGTCCCACAGCAGGTAGAAGTCAACAGCGACTACACATCATAAACCATGACTGTAAGTTGTTTTCATTGAAGAGATATCCAGTCATGTTTGTGCCATTACCATGCAATACAATTTTGCATTATAACTTTGTGTTTTGAAGTAGTTGCATTTTCTTCTGCTCGTACCCAATCTGTACACTGGCATACTCCGGGCACCAGATGCTTCACATTAGAGCTGCAGATTTGGACCGAATCCAATACAAATTCCTAGCATCATAACACAACACACACGCTCTCATGCATTTAAACACACCAACTTATGCTAACATAAACCAACATACACTATCAAATCCAAAAAAACAAAAGAACCTTACTGATATAGAAACAGATCCAACCATACTAAATTATCCAATACAATTTACGGAAACCGAAATTCTTGATAAATTAAAGGACGTAAGTCCCCACAAATCGAGTGGGCTAACAAATATATCTACTAGAGTAGTCATAGATAGTATCAGTTTACTAAAAAATAACTTCAAACATCTATGTTATGCTTCATTAGAAAATAATAGATTCCCAACTACTTAAAAAAAGGCCATTGTAGTGCCCATCCCAAAAGGGGGGAATACTAAACTAATCGATAACTGGCGACCAATATCTCTGTTTGTCTCCCGAGCAAAATTTTAGAAAAATTGGGGCATAGCAGACTATACGGATTATTAAATGATGCAGAAATATTGGAGAAAAGGCAGTATGGTTTTAGACCTGGCCGGAGCACAGGGGAAGCTATTTTTTTATCTTTTAAAAGAGCTATATGAAGCACGTAGTAAGGGCCAGATGAGTGTACTTTGTTTTGTTGACTATAGAAAAGCCTTTAATTCTATAAGCCATGAATTACTCCTTCTAAAGTTAAAAAAGCTGTTAAAATTGCCGGAAAATTTAGTAGCATGGGTCTATGATTATTTAAGTAATAGAGAACAAGGTGTAAAGATAAACAACATGATTTCTGAATCTCAACATATTAATTTTGGTTTTCCTCAAGTATCGGTTCTTGGTCCTCTTTTATTTATTTTATTTGTTAACGATTTATGTTCAAGCATTGATATATCCTATTTTATACAATATGCCGATGATTTGGTAATTTTTATTTCAAATAAGGATCCCGCTGTTGCAATATCCAGACTTCAGAGTGATATTAATACCCTGGTTACATGGTGCACTGGTAACGGTCTAACGATAAATGTTAACAAAACAAAGATCATGTGTATAGGTACAGAATCAAAGGTTAAAAATGTACAGGATATAACAATATACATGGATAACAAGAAACTCGATTTATGTAAAAAATATAAGTATCTGGGGATTACGATAGACAATACCTTATCATGGATACCACATGTTAACGATATCATCAAAACTGTCAGTAGTAAGTTATTTAAGTTTAATAAAATTCGACATTGTTTGACGTTTGAGGCTGCACGAAATTTGTACGTGGGAACCATAATACCGCACATCGAGTACTGCTCGTTCTTGTATCAAAGTTTTAGGCAGAGGGACACCCAACAAATAGGTGGTTGGTCAATCAGTCAATGAGGCGATTGATCGTTTGGTGGGTCAGTCGGTGGGTCAATCGGTCAATTGGAACCGGGTGGGGACCGAACCGGGACTAAAAACGCACCCGGTTCGATCCCCGGCCCGGTTCAATCCCCAGCCCGGTTCGGTTTGATCCCGGGTCGGTTTGATCCCGGGCCCACCTACGATGGGTTGATTAGTGGGTAAGCCAATTGACCAGTGGGTCAATAGGTCAGTGGGTCAATCGATAGGTGGTACAATCAGTTCGTGGGACAATCGGTTGTTTGGTGAATCGGTCAATGAGTCGATAAATCGGTTTGTTGGTCGGTCGGTTGGTTGAGCAGTCAGTGGTTCAGTTGGTGGGTCGATCAGTTGGTGGGTCAATCAGTCGGTGGGACAATCAGTCTATGGGAAGATCAATTGCTCAGTTGATTGATTGGTCATTGGGAAGTCGGGTGGGTCAATCGTTCAGTGGGTCGATTGGTGGGTGGGTCAATCAGTGGGTTGATTTGTCAGTGGACCGATCGGTCATTGGGAAGGTTGGTCAGTCGCTCAGTCGATCGGTCAGCGGGTCCATTGGCAGGTGGGTCGATCGGCTGGTGGGTAAATCAGTCAGTGGGTCAATTGATCGTTTGGTGGGTCAGTCGGTGGGTTAATTGGTCAGTGGGATGATCGGTCGGTGGTTGGTCAATCAGTCAATGAGGCGATCGGTCAATGGGCAGTATGGATTAAGGACAGCATGGTAGAGATGCAGTATGGATTAAGGGGAGTATTGAGAGGCAGTATGGTAGAGGAGAAGTATAGTGTAAGGGTAGTATGGCTGACAGGCAGTATGGTGGTTGAAGGAAAGTATGGGTGAGGGGCGGTATGGTTGAGGGGCAGTATGGTGAGGGGCAGAATGATTCCGTCTGAATTTCAGACGGAACAACTGGACGGACGGAGTACTAGTCTCCTGTGGATGACCCCCTTTACATGCACACATGACAAGCGGATTAAAGTTAGACGTTGAGCAGTCAAGTTGAACTTGCCCCCAATGCACTAGACTGGCTCCAGTCCCTGCATCCTATAGCTACCCTCTTCGTTGGGATACATGGGCCAGTCAGAGAAGGATACATACTTTAATGAACTTTATTCTTATTGTGTTTAATCATTTAATGAATGTGCATAATCAAGGACTTGAGCAATTCTACCAATGCACCTACTTAACGACCCTTCCTGAGGAAACTAGAGGTGATAATGAACGGAAGCAAGCCAACCTTGTGAAGTATTCAGAGGGGTTTTCAGTCCGTCGATGGTTATGCTATGTAGTATTTATACTACCTTTATTAACCTATACAGATCCAAACATGTAAGCGAAGCCATTTGGGTACGCTCAATTTGCTACCCGATTTATTAAGGAAAGAATTGAAAAAAAAACCAGTGTAATTTTCTTGGGAACTGAAGAGAGATTTTTTTTGGATTTTTTTTTATTCAGTGTAAATGACATTGACACAAATCACCCTCATTGGGCGTTCTTCCTTGAATCAGTCCAAAAAGTGAGCAACACAGCTCGTGCTACATAAACATACATGTGAGAGTCGACACGAAAAACAGCAGGAATGGTTTTATCTAATCCTTTTACAGGTGCTATAATTACTCGTCCATGATATTTCATATAGGCCATATGACACTACTTTAGAAGTATAGATGACTACATCAATTTTGACAAATCATCTTTACACATTCTGCAAGAGCAAAAAACATGGAAATTCAGACACACAAACACGTACACATATTACATTGATGCGAAATCAAGCTAATACCATTTTCTCATTATAAATACGCAATATAACATATTACATATTACAATCACAATCCTCTGTCCCAGGACAATTAGATCTAGTATTTGTCTCAAATATTTCTTCTTTTACGGTGGGTCTATTTTATTCTTCTAGTACATAATATAGCATGTCACATATACCAATCTTCCATCCCGGTCATCTGACTAAGGGTATTTCAATCCGGAATTTGTCGCATGATTTCTTCCTTCAACGCAGATTTAAAGTGTTTTTTGTTCAGATGTTGTATTTCAGGGGTGAGGAGATTCCAAATAAGCATTCCTCTGTAAAGAGGACTGTTCCTAAATCGTTCTGTTTTTGGGCGCTTTGTCTTGATCTGTATTTTCATGTTCATTCTAGTTCTACAATTATCCGTTACTATTATGTTATCTGGATTATCCTTCCACCAGTGTATATGGGTAATCAGGTGTAAGGCTCTTCGATATGACAGTGGTCGTATTTTGCAGGTCCTATATAGTTCTAGATTGCTGATATATTCCCATCTTGGGAGTCGTATTACAGTTCTCAAACACTGGTTCAGACAGGTTTGCAATTTCATCCTATTTGCTTTAGTACATAAATAATAAATAAAATCCACATACTCTAGCCTGGGTAATATAATTTGCTTGCATATAGCCAAAGATGAGGCATCCGTGAGGACATGCCGAAGCTTTCTAAACTTAAAATTCTGCCTCCTAATATCCACAAGTATCTTATTTAAGTGTTTCTTAAAATTTAAATCCCTATCTAAAACCACTCCAAGATAGTTATAACTGGTAACAACTTGTAAGTTCTTGTCTTTAATAAAACAGGTGGCCATATCCGTCTCACGCCCTCCAATCCACATCAATTTCGATTTTTCTACATTAATTGTAAGTTTCTTTTCTTCTAACCATACTTGCAGATTATTTAGATCATGTTGCATTCTTGCTTGTACATCCGCCATATCAGTCCCTTGTGTTATTAAAATCATATCGTCGGCATACATAGTAGGGTGTGTAAAATCTAACTTATTAAATATATCGTTAATGAATATTATAAATAATACAGGTCCCAGTACCGAACCTTGCGGTACTCCACATTCAGTTCTCAGCTTCTTTCTGATATCACCATTGGCTTTAACCATCTGAGTTCAGAGCGACGCGGGGATTACACAGCAGAGAGAGAGGACGATGACCCGCCGTGTGGTAAATACCAGAGACTAATTAGTCTCCGCTCATTAACCCACACACATCCACACAGATAAGCCATTGACATGAGCACAATAAGCGGGTTACATGAGCGGGCAAGTGTCGCACCTTATCTCCTTGTTTACGCAATGCCTGCAACGAAACAAGCCGCTGGCAACGCATTCTTTAGCATTGGATCACTGAGTGTATGAACGTAATTATACAGAACATCCTGACCATGCTGTAGAAGGTACAAAACTCAATAACAATTGACGGTAAATACGGAACAAGATGTTTACGTCGACTTCCGTATTCACCATCAATTTCCATTGAGTTGTGTACCTTGTACAAGCATTGTAGGGCGTTCTATATTTATTATTTACTTGAAAATGATGAAATTTAACCGAAACTTACCGTAATATCCATAATTCAGTCGATGTTGACACTCCGCCGATAATATAAAATCGTCAATACACTGTGATACAGGTATTTCAATTTGTTCGATGCACGTAGCAACATTCGGCCATCGTATTCAGCATGTATAGCAACATGAGGTTGATGTGTTCAGTATACGGCAGCATGTGGCAAAATGTGCAGTACTATCAAGAGACGTCACGAGTTTGAGTCTGAGTTTATTTATGCCACGCATTTTGTTGGTTCCATAATTTCACGAGTCGAAGACGAGTGACATTATGGAGCCAACAAAATGAGTGGCATAAATAAGCTCAAACTCAAACGAGTGGCGTCTAGATTTTATCCTACCCCGTTTCCATATTTTTTCAGTATCAGAAAGTAGCGACGTAAACAACACTTTATGTCACACCCGTGAAATAAACAAATCCCATGTTAAGCCTATGGCGTTTTTTATTAGGGGTCGGATAAACGTAGCAACTTGTCGTAAACGCGTCCAGTACACTGTGGTATTTGTGGGGCAGATAAAGCTCAAATTTTAGCAGTATTGTGCATTTAATGAAATAAGCGTGAGTTTTGGTACATGGTTAGGGAAGCCCTAATGAAAAATTTTAGATGCAGGGGCATTGCAGATAAGTCCTGGGAGTGGAGTGGCGTCCATTTTAAAAACTGGCCATCACAGAGCACTGTCACACTTTCAGAATGGTTATTAGCAAGAACAAACCCACATGAATAACCCCAAATGTGTGCTAGAGTAACATGAAGACATGGAATGATCGATTTATCAATAATTTTATCATATACCAACATGTGGGGAGTGGCCATCTTGGATTTTCGGCCAAATCTTCCAGAAATCTTGAAATTCTTCATGACCAGAAGTAAGTACTTAATATTTTTAGCAATGGCAGTTTCCAATGAATGCAATCCAAAGTTGTGTGTGCATTGAAAAGACATACTGCGGTCACCAATGCCTGATGTTTGTTTATGTATATATCTTATGTATTCCTGAAGTCAAGCTGTGTCTACATCATCTGGCCAGCAGTTTCAGCCTCTATCAAACTATGCATGTTGCGTCCCATGATTTTGAAGGAAGCAAAGATATTGAAGTTTATCTTATTTCAATAATACAAAACATCCCAGGTGGAGTGGTTACATTAAACATACATGGTGTGTGAGTATATCAAGTCACATATTACAAACCTTCATAAGTTGTTGTTCCTTGTACACATAAATATAATTCCTTAGTTCACCTCAATCCGTAAACAATGAGAGTCCAAGTTATTCAGACGGTTGAGCTAGAAAACCACTTATAACTGTGATCTAAATCCAGTTCATACCTCTCTTATAATCTCTCCAATTCACAATCTGCACTTAACTTTACTGTTCAATCGATAACACTCGTAAATGCAGATGAAATGTTCACAGATGTTCAGAGTCTGAATTTTTCTATTACACTACGTTGATGTAGAACACTGTATTCAGTTCCTAGGTTGGTGCTCAGTCAGAATTTAGGTCGGTTTTGCTGGGCCTGTCCTTACTCAACAGTTTAAAGTTCACACAGATATTTGCCGATCGATCTTACTTCGACAGCGGTGTAAGATCTCCAGGGACCACGGGTGTAGAAACTCCCTATGTTTGGGATTTCTCACGTGTCTATTTACATAGACACCTGAGTCTGCCTGTGTTCACACACTCCGCCTATACCTGGCACCTTGGTACGTCATTGACCATTATTTAATATGATACAGGGTATGGAGATCATATCAGAACCCAAAACAAAAATCCACCCTGAGTAACTTCTAACTTCTAGGTCAGGACATAAGAAATTAAAAAAGACAGATGTGTGCAGGGATGCGTATTTCATCAATAACATGTATGTGTGTGACTGCATGTATGTGTCTATACATATGTAGGGAGCACGGGAATCGAGCGATGGTTAATCAGTTCTATGGGAGGTGGAGCCACATGTGTTGTCTTTGCCACTGGGGTGACGCGTTTACCCCGTGTATGGAGGTGCTATGGGTTCATTTGTATTTCACAATCCATCTACTATATTTTAAGCCGGAACCTGGGGCCTGTTTTTCTAGGATTTCTTTTGCTATTAAGAAAGAGCTTGCCTACATTTATTGTTCAAATGAGTAGGTACATGTCCAATTTGTTTATGCTCAGAAACCCTTTGGCATGTGTCACATCCGTCGATGAACAATAGTTTATCCACTGTGCAACATGTGGGCACTCCAACGCTGAACAATAACTGAAATAAGAAATATGTCATGACATATCACTCATAGAATAATTGTTGATTCTTGATTTATCTGAAGCATGCAGATAAAAACAACTTCCATTAAATAAGATGAGTGCGGCACTCAGATTATTCACCACCTTCTCCTTCAAAACCTTTCAACACCAACTAATGTCAACATTTTGTTCTAACACAGCTATTACTGAATTCATGGATTTATGTATCAAAATATATTTGTTCAAAATCAGCATGGGAATAAAACCTGTTCTAACCTTGTGCACGGCATTAGAATATTACAAAAAGTGTGTAAATTCACCGGAATCCAGATGACGATGAATGATTACGATGTTCGCCTGTGTGTAGGTAGGTCGCTGAATCATCTACTTGTCACACACTCGGTTAGGCCTAGGCCTAGTTCAACAATCCTGCGAGGTAAGCTTGCAGTTCAAATCCATTTGACGTTGTGGTTAATATTGATATCGGTCCGAGTAGTCCACTAAGATCAGTGTATTCGTCTCCTAGTCACAGTAAGGTTATCAGATCAGTGCTGTGATTTAAATTGAATACTCCTGTTGTAAGTCTGTCAAGTCGCCACAGTGCATAGGATGACGTCAGATTTGTGACGAGTACCATGGCAACGCATTTAGCGGCGTCAAAATAATGCCTTGACAACGGTCTTATTATCATAACCGTCTTTGATATGTTAATATCAAACGGATTCCGCTATTCTTAAACTTTAAGACATTAAGATTTGAATAATGCAGTGAAACCATTACAAACTATAGTGTCTTCTTGAGCAAACCGAACAACGGCCGTGTAGGTAAATAACTTGGTGGGGAAGGATCACAGCTCTGATAACAAGAAGTAGCAAAAAGATATCCGGCACACATCTAAGGTTGGTCGAGGAGTGTGTATTCAGTTTTTTAGTGATATAGAAGCGTAGAGAGGGGTAGGATAGAATCGAAACTGGATTTGTATTAATCTAGGCTCCCGTATGCGACTCCTGGAGTTGCACTCCAGGAGTCGCATAAGGGAGCCCAGATTAAAACTCATCCAGTTTTTCGACAATGATCCACATCATTCACAGCATGCTGCTATTTACTCTGAACTGTATAGAATATTTCATACATACAATAAAAACTCTATTACAGATCGGTCAGATTCGTTTCCATTTTCAAACTATATTCTTATATCACATCCATCAAAACACTGAGTATTCTGTACACTACTTTCCCAAACTTATGGATTCTTCTCGTATCCTCTAATCTAGATCTCCAAACCTTCATGTGGAAGTCCCTCCTTGGTTCTCGAAGTCTCCCCCCCCCCCCCCCCCCCCCATTCCCTCACAATCATGAAAGTAAACAAAAAGACAAAGACATGACATTATCATCTAATGAAGACATGAACATAACTTCTTTGACTTCACAACGACTACACAATGGACATACCAAACGTACCAAGTCACCCTCCTCCCTGCCTCAAATACCCTCCCATATTTCCTTCTGAAATCTATACCTTCAATAATCTAAGATCTTACATGAAACTGTTTTCTTTACCTCGTACAAGGGTTATCTTTCAATGATATTTAAGTTGGGTCTCTAAGGTGTACAAGGGGTTTTCATGTACGGAACTAGATGATTAAACAGGCCCCTGCAGCAGCGGCAACAGATTGCTGTGAAATCTTGTGATAGAAAGATCAGCCTTTGTCTTGTACCCAGTGCAAGACTGCCTTTTACCGTGATGTTTGAATTAACCCGCTGGCTCTGAGCTACAAGAGATACTTCCGCAACGATGAAACTTTACAAGATAACATAAGAATGACGCTATCTGACGTTACATTGCCATGTGTGATACATGGTGCAGCTTTGGCGTTCCTGACAGAAAACCATGCGGTTGTTGTTTTAGCAAACATTCGTCATTGGAACTCCTCTCTCTGTCCATTTATGAAGTGGTGATACAGCGATTGTGCAAACATATCCGCGTAATCCTAGTCGAGCCAGCTGCTGGGTGTCATAAGCCTGCTCTATTCCTATTCGATCTGGAGTTTAACAGAAGCTGGCACCGTTTCACATATTTGTATCTATGTGTGTCTATAGGTGTGTATTCATTGTTAGGATTATTCAACGGTTTAGGAGGGCCCACCAAAGTGTTGGCCCATTCATTTGCTTGTTTGGAGCGTCCATGTCCTTTAAGGCCAGCCCGCACCTACACGATTCTGGTCCCGATAGGCCTTCCGACTGCCTTCCCGACACCGTACCGATTCTATCGTAAGGTCAGCAAAAATCGTGGTAGGTGGAACAGGTTTCTGCGATTTTGTATACAATACCTCACGATAGGCTGCGATAGAAAACGCCAATCGTATAGGTCCAAATGAAATCCAACATGTTGAAATTTCCATAGCCTGTCATATGGTATTGTATGTGATTTATCGGGAAAATATCTCTTGTAGGTGTAATAAATAGTGGAAAATTATCAAATTCTGGAGGTAAGTAAAACACATAAAGATATATGATTGCTGTAAATGTAGTCTTAATTGGTTAGGTTTAAAGGTATGAAAATCATAGTTACATAACGGAATTATGATTCTACACAGGTTATATTTTTCAATTTGATTGTTTTAGTGTCTGAAAAATGATATCCTAATATCTTGTAAATACCTCTAAAAGATTATTTAGATTCATTAAATATTTCCAAAATTATAGTTTATTTCAATACCAAAACTCTGCCTGTGATCTAAATTGATGCACCGAGTGAATCGTGAGCCAGTCGTGACCATGGTTTATGTTTTTAGTCCTCCAAAGGCGTTTCTACGCTTTACGATTTCAAACCATGTCTTTGAACTATCGGGGACCTCCGGATAGGCTACGATTTGCGCATTTCAAATCGTAGCTATCGGGAAGTATGTCGTAGACCATCGTGGTAGGAGGGGGCTGGCCTTTGGTCTTTGTGACAAAATGCACGAATAATTACCAGCCGACTGGAGCCAATTCGAAATTGGCACATCCAACAGCCCAAACAAAATGAGAAAAAGATACGGAAAAGCATGTGATCCCGTTGTGTCACATGACGATCTGCATGATCTCCCATCGACATGGGGCTCGACCCCGCTAAACCACGCTGATCACACGTCGTCGCGCACACGTACCTGTGTGGAATTGTGAATCAATAACAAATATACCTTTTAGAATGGCACTTGTTATATTGACAGACTTGCCGTGTTTTCTGTCCTACCTGAATTGAGGAAATTGTAAACGAGTCGTCACGCATCCCCTTCCCAGTCACGGGGCACCGGAGCCACTAGTCACACGTGTCAACGCCCCTTCACCACACACACCTCACACACACACCGCCCCACCACACACACCTCACACGCCCCACCGCGCACATCTCACAGACCCGAGGCCCCACCCCGCACATCTCCAGCACATCACCTGGTGGTCGGTCTGACCCATACCTCAGGGACACATCGAATTGTCAGTGGTATTCCAGCTCCTCCTGGGGACTGTCCTACATTCCTCCTGCCTCTCCTCCAGTTGGCGTAGATCGGCGACAGGAGAGTGAAGGTGAGTCTCGTTCAGTCTCCGGCACGCCGCTCATGTCATCACTGGATCACTCCCAGTCTAAGAATAGTCTTTTTGAGCGTAGGACACACGCTCAGATACGCTGCCCAGGTTATAAAGACCTTTTACTTGCTACAAATATCTTTCACGATCTACGGGCCATCTCTGTGACACTGGTATATGGTGCAGAATGCCAGTATCTTAGGTCATAGAGGCGTGCCCAGTTGACCATGACCAGTCACTGCAGACCGAAATACATCATTGACCAACTGGTGATTGATACATTTGAACCCTACAAAGTGAAATGGGAGCATGCTATTTGGCTATATGGTTGTAGTGATAATGTTGTCATGGATTTTTTGCAGGTATCTGTGCATTAGTAGAGAATTGAATGAGTTTTTGTCAAAAGAAATCATGAAGAAGTCGTGAGGATTCTATACAATTACAGTAAGCATTACTGTTATTCACTATTCTCGTGTTATCATCATTTATTACCCACCTAGTACGGAGTCTCCAAGCTAAGTTTACAGAGCTTACAGATCGCTACTGAGGAGAATACGGACCTCCGGAATCTCCTAGATGAATACGGCTTTTTTGGCCACCTGACGGGCGTTATAGGAACTAATTCATATAAACAAAGCATGGTGCTAGGGTCGAATTTCTAATAGTATACTAGATTTTTTTCCTGATAATTACTCGAAAGTTGAGTAATAGATACAACATAACCATAATTTCGATCTGTGTGGCCATAGTCTATAAGACACCGAAATTTGTTCCCGATTCATCCCGACCATCGGCTCGGTGAGAGTCGGGAATAAAATGTCGGTGTCTTAAACTTATAAGACACCGACATGTAGACTCTTCCCGACGACGCCTCCTCCTTTTATAACCTCGTAAATTACCCGGTTAAGATCAAAGAGAACCGCCGGGAGCCGGGCCGGGGTGAGCCACGGGCCGCTGATGTGGAATCATAGAAATTAATTCAAAGTTTAATAACTTCGGATCCATTTAAGATATCGGGAAACGGTTTTCAGGTTTGTAATCGCCTCTGTCTCCCCTACAGATCGGTATAAGGAACTTCTAAATCGGACTAGGGGATAGGTAGCATCGCTATTCAAATGGCCGACTCAGAATCGGTAACAATCGGTGAAAGTGCGTACACCGAAATCTTAAGGTCGGGGACAGTCGGTCATATCTGACATGGTAGTAATGCCCGACACGTCGGGAAAAGCAATAAAATCGGGTCGGTGAAGTGCTTACACCGGCGCGATTGATGCAGATTGTCACAGACCCGACGGATCCGTCGGGCAAAGGTAGAATCGGGCACAGCAGTCGGGTCGGTGTCTTATAGGCTTAATACTCCTCGCTATCGCTCACAGTATTACTACGCGTCAACGACGCGGAGAATACGGCCACTCAGATCGAAATCATGGTAATATTGTGTATGTATTTCACAAGCATCTCATCTCTAATACGGTGATCATGTATATCCAGTAAGACGCGTTATTAATTACAGTTGATGGGAATGGCCTACTTAGAGCCCCCTTACATACCTTATACCTTGTCGACGGGATCTGCGTGAGTTTGGCCCCCACATAGTGACATACATGTATAGTTAATCAGTCCTAGGCTTGACGACTGAACAGCCATGTGATTCTCAGGTAGAGGAAGACTCGAACGTCCATGTGTGTCTCTATACTCAGATGGAAATATTCTCTATTTACTATTTCTCCAGGCATCTTCAGACACTACATGACAATGCCTTCAGAATGCCTGGAATGAGACTTGTGTATTTTTTTTACTTGATTTTTCGTGATAAATACGGGCTTGGTGCCGGGCTGAGACCAGTCTGCGCGCACATGCTGGGTGTGTCTGGTGGCGGTGTGCGGCGTGGTGCGGGCGCCCACCTCTCACCCTGCTCACCGAGACGGCCTCCAGAGGCCCACCTCGCCCACTGCAGGGTGAAGCAGCAAACTCCGTCTTTCTGTTAGAGTTAAAACAGGTTAGATTTACCGGATGGGGGACTTTACGACATGATACGTCTAGTACCAAGAGACCGGGTATTTCATCGAGTTAAGTCTGGAATAGGCAATATTATTTATCAACCTTTCCTGGAACCATACACCTCAAAATGTTGAAGATTAATGAGTTCTACCTCATTATATACCTCGGTATTCAAAGTCGCTGGCACGGCGCTTTACCATGACGCTTCCCAGAGTGCAACGCGCGGCTGGGCATCCACTCTCCCAGCAGATTGTTTGTTTCACTAACCAACGAGTTTAGAGAAATCGGAAAACACAACGCTTGAATCGATTTGCTATATTAGATGTATGTAGCATATAATTATTTACTTCACATGCAGGTCACCATCTTGTCCCTGACACTAAAGAAAAGGCCAGCTGTGCTTTACAGTGGATTATGATAGACCATAAGAACTAACTCTACCCCCCCCCCCCTCCCACACAAACCTATGGCGCCATCATCATTCACTTAAACACTTTCTTGGTAAGAGTTGGTAAGTGTCACACTGGAACTCACACATTCTCCTCGCAGATCTTTAATGCCACCTGGCCTCCTAGTAGAACAAAGGGTCTACTTGGAGACGTGTTCTCCTTGTTGCCGACAACTTGCAGTCTGATGTTCCGATATCGGCCCCAATAAAAAAGTTCCTTCCTCTTGTCAAGATCGAGTCGGGAGATCGCCTATAATCGGGGCAGTTGATCACCCCTCTGCGATTAGGCTGCGATGCAAAATGGATGTCTACGATTTGGTTCCGATGACAAACCTGTATCGTAGGGTGTCTACGATATTCAATTATGACTAATGATTATATGTTATATATTTGAAAACAAAAATACTACCTCAACATCTGCATTAATGTGTAGGTTACATCGTGAGGTGTATCTGGACCGGGATCACCTTTTTTTACAGGAGAACCCATTACGATGCGGCTTGTCTAGACTCTTGTCTACGATATGGACCTTCCCGATAAGTCGATTTTTACATTTTTTTATTGGAGCCCGGTCGGCAGGTGTTAATGTCTGTCGTAGTCGGTGGACGCCGGGCCTTACACTGCCCTCCTACACCACAGTACCTACACACGTACTTATAAAGCACGGACAGCGGACTGCGCCAGCCCCTCGCTCCACAACCCCAGACGAGACTCGGCGACTGTCGTCAGGGTCTTTGACTTTTAAGGGATGTTAATTGAGATTTATATGGGCGTGATATTATATCAGTAATCAAATCAGCACTGAAGATGATGTACCTTAACAACTCATCACAGATGCGACACTTCCCAATGGGAATGGCTGGTCTCTAATTGACTTAACTTTTATTAACTCAAATTATGTGGAAGATAGTTGTGTTGGTAAAGATATGATTACAGCCCATCTGCCAAACTATGTAGCCCCAGGCAAACTAATAGCTCGACAATATCTGTTGGGTGAACATGTAAGGATTGCCGTTATAAAAGTTTGACTGATTTGGGGATAGCAATGACCCAAGCTCTGTGTGGCAAATCTTACTTAGTCGGATTGATGAGTACCTTGGTAATTGAAATATTTAATAGAAGAAGAATAATAGAACTGGCAGAGATAACGCTAGGAGAGAACTAAAAGAGGCGAAGGACAGTTTCATACGAGATCAGTTTGATATTGATAAGGATAGACCACAGGAATTCTTACGTGGAAAGGACAAGCTACAAGTTAACGGAGGTACCATAACTAGGTCTGTCCAGGTCTTAAAGAGCAGCCGTTCATTGGTTATTGAAAACTCAGGCGGATTGATAAAACATACCCAGGCTGCTGATTATATTTTCTATCATTACAACCAGCGTTTTGTCCTTGAAATATATATCTCTGAGAAAGAAGCCAATAAGTTGAGGACAAGTTACATCTCTAGATTCAATAAGATATCGATATTTAGAGCTGTACACCAGAGATTGAAGTTGGTTAGTAGAACAAAATAAAAAATACATCTAGATATTTGATTTGGACCTGTAGATCCCTGATCTATTGATGGCAAGAGAGAAACCTTTCATGTTATTCTAATGTAATAGCAAGAATCAATGGACAAGCTGGACAGGACAATATAGAGAGAAAGAAAAGTGCACAGCAACTGGAACTAATGTAGTACAATAGAAAAAATAGGGAAGCTGCTGACTATGACAACAAGTGCATCTCTAGTAAAGGTGAGACGGGAGATGATAAGATTGATCGATAGGAGTGCACTGGACCAGATCCATGCATAAAATAATGAAATGTATAAAAAATGTATAAGTAAGACTGTGAACTGGTGTATAGCAGAAGTATAGGCATATCCCATATGAAATGTCCTGGTATCTTTAGAGCTGTATCTAGGCCAGTGGGTCAGCACACAGGACCCAAGGTGAAGGCCAGTAGGATGGAGCATTAGGGCCAGTGGGTCAGCGCCAGCACACCCACTGCCCCACTTAGCAGGGATGGAGACTTTGGGCCAGTAGGTCAGTGCCTGCACACCTACTGTCCCACTTAGCTTGGGTCAGTAGCACAGGTCATTCGGGTTAGTAGGTCAGAGTGTTGAGAGCAAGCATTTGGGACAATGACTTTGACACTGTAATGCATGCAACCTCAATACCAGCTATTAAGCCAGCTGTGGATTACAAATAAAGAAGCATTTCAAGTACCTCTATGAGCAGATCTTATCTATGATGGGTTGATGCAGCCAAGATGAAATTCTCTACCCACTACATCCTCCATTGACTTGAGCTACAGTATTCCAGTGATAACTTATTTCAGTATTTGTGACATATTCTTGGACTATACCAACTACAGTCCACATACACTACAAATCTCATTGTCACTTACAGTAGCTAAGGCCTAATCTTATAGACTAGCTAACCAAGTGAAAAGAAAAGAGAATTCCGAATATCTTCTATTCTAAATGAAGAAGACAGATAACCATACACAGATATGTATTAATAACATATATTATAACAAAGTATACAGTTACATAACAATTCTCATCAACAAACAAAAATCATATGCATTTCTGTAGTGTTCATATGATACAAGTTCTCTTGGTCAAAGAAGGACTCACAGTCTATCACTTTCAGTTATTGTTCAATGTCTCCTTAACTTGTGGATATAGATGATCCAAAGTAGTGGCATATGGCAGTAGCAGTCATCAGTCTCTGTTCCTCCAGGGCTGGGATGATAGCAGCTTGTGGAGAAGCCCAATCCTTAGTAAAGGCCTCTGTAGCCTAGTGCCCTACAGTCTGCAAGCCTGCTCACTGTAGGAGTGGTAATGCTGAGCATCCTGGAGATGTTGACACCAGGTGTCTGGGTTCCAAGTGAGTTCTGACTAGAAATCTACTTCCTTATATACCTTATTGGGGGGGGGGGGTCAATCCAAACGAAGATAGGGGACAGTTCAAACACTGGGGGTGGCAGTGCAAACAGTTGGGCCTTAATCACTCTCTTGAGCGAGGACCTGTTAGGAGGCACCCTGTGATATTCTTAATACATACATCACTCATACTACCCCATCATATCACTGTAGACCAGTGCTGCACGCTGGTCTACAGTTCAGCCCATAAGTACGAGAAGTGCATGCATCAGTTGAGAGAGCACAGTGTGGATGTAAATATGAGTTTGTGTTTTAACTTAGATATAGGACACCATTAGGAAAGAGCATGTACCAGTAGAGTAGCTATGGTGCTGCTGTGGGACGATTTCATATATCTATGTGAGAGTTTGTTGACTAAAGGGGTAGTACCACACTTGTGGTAACAGGCCAAGTAGTGGCTTTCCTGTTACTAGTTTGCCCTCGAGGTCGTCCACAACGCACACAGTGGCTAACATCTCGTTGAGTTACTTCACAAGGTGCGTCAATCTTTTCACTTTTTGTTTTTAAGTTGCACCAGGACCAGGAAAGCGTCTATTGCCAGACGACTGAACCTTCTGATTTGAAAAATGAAAAAGAAATCTGATGCAGCGATGAAAGTGTGCACCAGACATTCAGGTGAACGGGAGCTTGTAGACACTGAGCGTGGTGGTTCTCGTGAATTGGGGTGTGAGGGCAGACCGCTATGAATCTTCACACGCGAGGTGTTCGCCTTGTGCACTTTCCGCTCGCCAAGCAGCATGCTGGTCCAGATGGCGTCCTACGGGTCGTGTGTGAATTACCGGAAGCCAACGCGTGACCTGTTCACCGGGCCGCGTCAGGGCAGGCTCAACACAAACTTGTTGTTCTCCTTAGTATTTAGTTACATTCCAGCCAGATTTAGAGCTCATTTTGACGAGTCAGTTTTATATTTTTTACGAGAGATCCTTTTCTTTCTCAATCAATTCGCATTAGAATAAGCTGAGGACTATTATTATAAACCTGTGGTAGTATATCCTACACATACGGCCCGCTCCCACCCATGTCGTATTTATGTGTAGAAATAGTAATAGTATTTCTATTATTAATTATCAGGGGGCGCCACTGGTGACTAGTTCCTATCACAACCACAGAGGGTGCCATTGTCGGCTAAGGCCTGGGTTTAACCTACGTCGTTCAGTCACGCACCCGTCGCCAGTGATTAATATCCGTACGCCACCTAGGTGACGTACGGGGTATGTATGTGGCGTATGGGGCATGTACGGCGGCGAAATCCAAAAACTCCCCCAGAAGCAAGATTAAAAATTGGATATTTTAAGGTATATAATAATAGAGGAACAGGCTGACTGTCTCTGTACAGATAAAATACTTGGTAAAATCGGCGATTAGATGAACCTCTGCCTTCGGCATCGGTTCATCTGATCGCCGATTTTACCGCGTATTTTATCCGTACGGAGACAGTAAGCCTGTTTCTCTATAATATGCATCAACCCGATCACACATACTGCGTCTCCTCTACGCAACATTCTCGCTCACGCTCGGATGTTACTATGCGTCAACTATTAAGCGCACGACACGCCCACTTGTATCAGAAACAGGTTGATATCTCACCTCACACGGATATAGACTGATCCAATTGAAGAGGTTGCCATTCAATCAGAGTCACCCTAAATCACCGCTAATGTTGGCGCCCTATTATCACTCCCCGCCCATTTCCTGTGTTTTTACTTCTCAGTATAACGCAGTGTTCCTACTCTCACAGGACGTGTGTTAAACAGGCGTGTCAGCGAGATGGACGAGAAACAGGTTCTGTGAGCCTCATGTGTCATGATGTGAGGGCTGGTTCCACCGTTATCCGCCAGCAATATTGTAAGATTGCGCCACCGTAGTCAGTGAATAATTTCTGTTACCAGTTGTTATGGTCCATTGATGATCGTGAGATGAAGCTGAAACCCCGCTGTGGTAAACTGAAACAACAACAACGACAACAACAACAACGACAATAACAACATCAACAAACGATCCGTTGGTAACTGCGCCCTCCACTTCGTGTTCTCTGTCTGTATTTTTTTTCGCATCGAGGGCAAGATGGCTACCTCAATAACATAATAGCTAATTGATCTCTTATTAGATGCCCCTACCACTTTGAAGCTATTATCAAAGTCTTGTTCTACTGCAATGGTACAGAGGTGCATCATTGAATATTGTTTACCATTATACCAGTTCTTGTTTGAACCTAGTCGATGCTGCTGATGTAGACCATAACGAATACTCAAAATAGGATTCGGGCTCGGGCACTTTACGGGTAATCCGTCAATTGAATGAAAGACATTGTGTAGTCTATTGTGTATGTATACATGTGTGTAGTTTCTGTTTGAATTAAGACCACTCATCAGACGAAGCGTTATTCCTAACGGTATTCAATAACGATTAATTATTGGGGTGTCATGACCAGTTTTACAGAAAAAACTGATGTGCAAGATTAAATAAAAAGTCCGTACTAGGCTTCCACTTCAATGGAATTTAAACGCATCTGGAGTAACATTACAAAGGAGAGTCAGGGCAGTATACAGTTATGTCACCCACTTCAAGAGATTAGCGAGCAAGTGGCAGGTCTGTATTGAGACCCCCTTGTGTTAAACATACGAACCATGTAAATCGCAAGATTGATTGGTAGATGGAGCGTTTACTATAGCAACAACCAGGGTCATATTTCGGAAAAACCAATCGCTGTAGTGCCATGTACGGATAGATAATCAAATCGTGGTTAACGTTTCTCGTGTCAAACGCAGGTGGATGCGATGTGTTGTCGTTCTGCGATCTGCCCAGGGACGACCGCTTCCTCAGGACCTGTATATGTCCGACGATAAGGTTTTCTGACATTTACAACGCTTAAGATATGTTAGTATTGAAGCAACTAAATCATAGATATCTCAGATCCATACAATTAGTTTACCACAAATAGTTGAAAGTTTACTCTGTGGTTTCAAAGTTCACGATTCTTTTTGAGAATGAATGGGGGCATCTTCTGTCCCTTCAATAACAATGTCTGAAGACACCCCCCTTTCAATGTCAATAAAAGGTATCCTCTGTCACCTTGATAGCAATGGGCGATGGCAGCTCTTCAGGCATCAACCGGACTCATAGGGTTTAGGGTTTGATGGAGATTTGAGGTCTACCGGGGACTAGAGCCTGGAGCTTTACGGCGCGTAAATAAATGCCCCACTCCGTGTCTTATACACCCCTTGTTTTTCTACTGCCTTTTGTTTTCTTATACAACCAACACATGAAAGGGAAGTCAAAGCATGTTAAGGAGTTTTTATCTACGAAAAGAATTCTACCAACAAACATACCCTTGTCACTGTTGACTTACTAATTAGAATCAGTGGCCGGGATTGACTGTAATTATATATTGCGTTTCACATGCCCTCAATCCAGATGCCACATAAATCAAATGAGCATCCTACACACAAAGAGTGCGCACGTAATGGTGACGTTCCACGCATGTATACAGACTCCAGTGACGTAGTTCACTGACCGAGCACACACAATCTGCATTGTCTCCCTCAAGCCCCATGTTCATGATCGGGGGCATTAGGCTGGTGGTTATACAGTGAATGAATGCTATATCACATTAAGTACCCCACATCGGAACCCAAACACCAGCTTTTTAATCCAGCTACAATGAATGTTGCTGTGTGTTCCCGCGGATTCCACGAAACAGGGGCCCGTTTAACATTCTAGGCTCGTACATATAGACCCTGTTCCATACGCCAAGGAGACCTTGGGACGATGTGGGTCACCTTTATTCAACACTGTTGGACGACCTCATGGGCAGCTAATACTGCCTTAGCGAACGGATTGCTAAAGGATAACTCCTGTATGAGGTAACGAAGTATGAGCCTAGATTATTAAACGGGCCCCAGGTTTTAATCCGCGACCGCCCAAGGAAAGGGGAAGGAAATGAACAATTATTTTGATTTGATTTAGATTTAATGACTTCGAAAGATATCTAATAACTGATTCACCATGAGTCCTGTCTTGTGGTTGTGAAATTATTGGTACATTCTCAGCATCTGCTAAACTATGTGTTGTTGTTGGTGTATGGGATGAGTTGTAGCTACATGTATATGACTGGGGGGATGGTGTAGCAACAGATCAGAAGGGTACGACCAGGGATAAGGTCATGGCTACAATTAGGAGTAGGGCAAAAGCTACTGCTTGTCATTGTAAAGTATTGATTTTAATTATCCAAGACAATTTTGATAATACCAAACACGATTTAACGATCCCAATCTGAGGGACGATCGTCGCCTATCGCCCCGCCCATTGCCCAGAAGCGTCACAACGTCCGGCAGTCCTTCCTTAACACTAACCGGAATGATAACCGAGCAGCACAACAGCAATCACTGGGTGCTCACTGTTCAGTGTTCGCTGGGTGGTAACTATTACTGTGAACTAGAACCCGTCTTAATGAGGACAGACAGGTGGCACGCCTAGTCGGATTTATCTCACTCCTACTTAATTATCCCAGATCAATATTTGTCCATCTCTATGACGAAATCATTCTGCTTACTGAGCTGGAGTAACAAGCAGCCAAACTCTCCCGGATCAATGGCCATATTAGCAACATGATTAATCCTCAGAGTTGTTGTGTACAACGTGACTCGTACGGGCTCAGTCCGTGAGGAACAATCCCACACTTGTATCCACCTGCAGCACTTGAGCCTCCGGTGAATTTGTTGGCCACCATCAGATGAAGTTTGTTTTATCATTTTTGTCAGAAATCGGAAAATGGAAATACACAATAGTAAATATCGCCGGTTTTGGGCATTTTGGGCACCACTTCCTGCTTGGGCTTCGTGCTGACATAATGATTGGCGATTCGTAGGCACCACTCGTTGCTATATATATAAAAAGGGGAGGGTGGAACAAACGATAAATGCAGAATAAAATACTGGAGCTTTTAAATACTGTACTCCACATGCCGACGAGCTTTATAAAACACGTCTGGTCACATTCATCTCTGACATCATCTAATAATGTTGAAATCGTCTGCGATCAGGAAGTGGCTCCAAAATTCCCCAAAAACTGTAACACAGGTCAGTCGCCAACTTATACATGCTGAGCGATTTAATTACAGGTAGATGAAGAGCTTGGCACTACCAACCTGTGAATCATACATCGGACATGTTCAAATCTGGGTATTTATATATGTGTTTTGTCATGTAAAGTATGATATATTCTGTTCGCCTTGGAATCTTACGAGGAAGAACGCCAATTAAGGTGATTGTACTTTTCCTTCTTTAGTAAAAAGCCCCAAAACAGGTGGATTGTGCAATTGAAATGATGAGTCACTGCCTGGCGTGAAACCACTTCTACAGCAGCACCGTGCCAGGGCGGTCAATATCTGGCAACAGTGAGAAGGACCAGAACAATGATGGGAGAGTTTGTGGAGAGTGGAGATATGTTTTGTTATTTTATTGTCCTTTTCCTCACGTAAATCATTTGGAAGGACAGATGATGTTGACAGTCAACCTGTGATTGGTTGTGCGTCGCGTCTGTTTTACGTGCCGTGGCGGTGTTTCACTAGAAACACCAAACACATTGAAGAATCAAAACGATCGCGTCGTGTGCAGTGGCGTCGGGCTCGCATGTCTCTGCGTATCACCGGGTTTAGAGAACTCGCCAGAATCCCCTCCGCTTTGTTCTCACCGTAATTTCCACTAACTTGCTATGAATTATCGACATTTAAGTAATAGTCGAATGTCTGTTATAGTGGTCATGTAAATGAATGGTACATGCTAAGTTTAGAATGAAGACTTCTACCCAGAGAGCACATGTTAATATCAGCCTTGGCAGAGTAACAGTGACACATATATGTAGCCAAAATAGAAAGGTATGCCGACTTTGGCCCAGTGCGCAAGTATGCAATTCATCCGTGGTGGTCTGAAATGTATATATATATATATATATATATATATATATATATATATATATATATATATATATATATATATATATATATACATGTGACCAGACGTGTTTTATAGCTGACGACTTGGGCAGTAATTTTTCCGGTCCTCACCTCGTAATTTTGAACTTTTGCTTACCGGATCATCGTTTCTCTCTATTCCTGTAGCTAAACTTGTACCAAGGGTGAAGGGGGTGTTGGACGTTTTCTACAGCCTACAGGCGGGAGCTGGGGGGGGGGGGGGTGTTGGGCGTTTTCTGCAGGCGGGAGCTGGGGGGGGGGGGGGGGTGTTGGACGTTTTCTACAGCCTACAGGCGGGAGCTGGGGGGGTGGTGTTGGACGTTATCTGCAGGCGCGAGCTGGGAGGGGGGTGTTGGACGTTATCTGCAGGCGGGAGCTGGGGGGGGGGGGGGGGTGTTGGACGTTATCTGCAGGCGCGAGCTGGGAGGGGGGTGTTGGACGTTATCTGCAGACGGGAGTTGGGGGGGGGGTGTTGGACGTTTTCTGCAGGCGGGAGCTGGGGGGGGGGGGGGGTGTTGGACGTTTGTACAACAGAAGTTGGTTTGAATAAATAAATAATTTTAAAAAAACACATGTGCATAAAGAGCAGTAAGTATACTACGCTTTTTTTCGTTATACATGTACATGTTTTGATATTTTGTTTAATATCTTTCCATAGTAATTAATACAAATGATCACGATAGGTATGTGGCGATATTGCGTTGTGAGACCAAGAGCTACAAGGTGTGTATACAAGGTCCGTACTTACGACAACCCAGAATGCCGTTAAATCTTATCTGGGTAATATACGCTCTAACTGTAACGGATGCTACAGGCTAAATCTGTTTTCCAGTACACACACTGGCGGTGTTACTCTATGTGTAAAGGGGTTATGGGAAACACTCCTCCTGGCGACACATGAGAGATATCAGTAAACCGGAAATAATAACTGACACCAAATCTGTACATCAGCAATCGCCGCCCAAAACCTGAATACCCGCAGCAGCCGTTCAGCCCGCGTCTCGCTGATACGCTGATTCCCAGCAGGCCGGCGACCAGCGTCGTCACGCGCTGGTGCCTCACGTGTCACGGGCGTCCTATAGGAACCAGCGCAATGTCCATATATGGACAGAGGCCGCTGCGTGCGAGGCCCGCGAGGTGGCGTGGCGGTGTGATCAGCTCGGGAGGGAGTCAGTGTCGGGAGTGAGCGGCGACCGGAGCGTGGATTTACCGCGAGGCGAGGAGCGCCAGCTGCAAGGTAAACAGACTTTACTCTGCGGGACGTGCTCTCTGTGCGTGCCGTCATCAGGATATGTCACACACCATCCCGCCACCTTCACCCTGTTAAACTGTATGTAACGCCAAACGTATTTCTACACATAGTTACAACACCACACCGGACTCATAACCTATAGGTGTGCGGAGAGAATGGGAAAACGCACATTAGAAGTCCCGCAACTAAGACCACCAGGGCTAGTATCTGAAGTGGTCGTATTAGTGAGAGTATTTCTCACACCGGAAGTGAATAGATCCTAGGCGGGCGTAATGGCGGGCTAGTCGTCTGATCAATTTGACAATCGGAAATCTGCACCTCTGAGTTGCTTCGGTGAGGGCAGACTAGAAGCCTGGACGTCCCCCGTACAGCGATGGGGCATACGGGGGAATCGGTACCGGGTAAACAATGATCAGTCTTTCTGGAAGGCGATAACTGAAAAACGGCTAAACCGAATTATTGAAAAGGCGATAACTTTACCCTTTTCCGATCCGTTTCTATGTAAAATTGATCGTACTTAACAAAATGTCATCAAATAAGAAAGGAGAAATGAAAAGATGAAAACTTTGACAAATCTCTTGGATTTTTGACGACCACGTTTAGCATACGGGCTGACATGCATCCGAGTTTGTATCGCTTTGTCGTAATCGTAGTCTTACCATGATTATCGTTATTAGTTTAAAAAAACATCTCCCGTGTGTTATTCAGACACTCTCACTATGTCTCCGTATTATGTACCTGGAAATAATCAAAAGACGCCATTATACAACAAGTCTCGTAGTACGGAGTGCACGAAATACTAGTTTGTGCGCAATGTGTAGAACGGAATCCCTACAACTGACCAGTATGTGTGAGATATGGGTGAACAGGGGCCTGTTTCACTAGTTTCGTGACATGTCTAGATGGCGTCTAGATGGTGTGTCCGGTTTCATAAGAACTAGACATTAGATTTCGTTTTGTCCGCTCTTGCTTGCACTGTTGGTGCCGCTTTTCATATCTGTCTAACACTTTTGTCACGAAACTAGTGAAAAAGGTCCATGATGCGTAGATTTGTCTCATTCTTATGTTTGGGGTCTGTCTTTTCCTAAGGGCAGCTACTTGTCACGAAACTAGTGAAGCAGGTGCCTGGTCTGTGATGATAGTTGTGTTTTCTGACAGGGATGGGAGAGTGGTTGAGTTAGACTGGCTCCAGTCCCTGCATCCTATGGCTACCCTCCTCGTTGGGATACAGATTCATGGGCCAGTCAGAGAAGGATACATGTATACTTTAATGAACTTTATTCTTATTATGTTGCATCATTTAATGAATGTTCATAATCAAAGACTTGTGCAGGTCTATGGTTGAGTGTACAATGGGCGGGGAGGCGGTCCGGTGAGGTTATAACGAGGTGACACTCACACAGGACACACCCCACTGCCCGCTCGGTCCTCTCCACGGGGTACATCCAGCTCGACGTGCATCACGAGGTGCACACCGCTCGCTGGATACTCGTCAGAGATCTGTCGGTCATCGTCGACCGATGCGTGTGCTGCATTCGTGAAGATATCGGTCAGTAGCAGCCGACCTAGACGTGCTCAAGTCTCTGATTATTAACATTCATTAAATGAATAAAGACAATCGGAACACAAGTCATTATAGTATGTGTCCTCCTGTGTCACTCAGAAGGGGTGGAGGGGTAGGATACAGGTACTGAGGCCAGTTTACAGCCGACCAACCAGACGTGCCGACTGAATACACTCCCGTGAAACACTAAAAATGGCTCCTGATGAAATAATCTTCCGGTAAAGTCTGAGTTCAATCTGGATTACGAGGTTGGAATTTTTTCCAACCACGGAGTCGACTTACAGGCCCAAACGGAACGAAAAGATTAAACAAAAACTGAGTTCAATTAGTTATCCAAGAAATGGGCCGTAGGTCTAGAAATAGGTTGGGATAGGCGAGGAATGAGGATGGTCTTTACTATATACCCATGCCGTATATACTGTACCGTTTTGGCATATGACGTAAAAATACAGTACGGACCACTCGTCCGTACACTAAAATACGGACCACCTAGCCATACACATTTATTAAAATTTTGGTTTTAAAGAAAAATGAAATTGATTTTTTTTAAACTTCGGGTATATAGTAAATATATAACGTCCAACCATGCTTGTACAAGTCACAGAACTCGATAATAATTTACCGTTTGTACGGAACTCGACGTAAACGCCTCGGTCCGCACAAACGGTAAATTAGCATCTTGTTCTGTGACTTGTACAGCATGGTCCGGACTAGACTTGCTCAAGTCTTTGATTATGAACATTCATTAAATGATTAATCACAATCAGAATAAAGTTTATTAAAATATGTATCCTTCTCTGACTGGCCCTGTATCCCAGCGAGGAGAATAGACATAGAATATAGGAACTGGAGCCAGTCTAGGTCAGGATGTTCTATATAAGTATCACCGAGGTCATGAACTCACTGTGAGTAGAGCAAACTGCAGGAGGTTCCCTCAGACCCCCTCTGGGACACTTTGCCTTACTCTGTTGGGGTGCTAGGAGACTCCCAAACTCCAAACCCCTATTTTGGGTTTTCTTTTTTTCCAAAATACCCAGCATGGTTTTAGTTATGTATTTGGGTTCCAGTTTGCCTGTATTAACTATCACACCCCCATGGGCAGTAGCAACCGACAAATTGACCCCACAAGTTAGACTTGCTCAAGTCTTTGATTATGAACATTCATTAAATGATTTAAAACACTATCAGAATAAAGTTTATTTTAGTATTTATCCTTCTCTGACTGGCCCATGGCAGTGAGGAGGGTAGCCATGGGATGCAGGGACTAGAGCCAGTCTACCCACAAGTCTGAACCGGTGGCTGCCCACCATCTAACCTCACTATCCACCAACCGCCTACCAACTAACCTACCTATTCACCAGCCTGCCTACCAACCAACCTGACCACCTATCAAACTACCTAACCACCAACGTGCGTACCGTCAAACGTCCTCACCTACAAACTACTATCCACCAACTTACCTACATACCAAAAAGGCTCACCTCCTAACCTCAGCAACCATCTAATCCACCACCACCCTGCTGCTAGTTCCTACCCACCTACAGACATGCCCACCATCCAATATGCGGATCCATGAACTCATCTAGCCACCTGCCTCCCCCACACTCTCCCAGCAGAGATCTTGCGCTCTACTTCCTGTGGCCGCTTATATCTCTGCCCCAACCTGCCTGATTGGGCTCAAACCTGGCCCATACGCCAGTTTTTGAAATAGCCTAGATTCTTAGCGCTTTGGGCAGTATATGCATATCTATTTACATGGTAAATGATTTACACTCATTTCTGTTATTTGTTATATCATATCAGGTATAGTCTTAGGGATCACTTTCTTCATTTGAAGGCACCTCATGTGTTACAGGGTTTTGTTTGTCAACATAACACATGTGCTCACTCTAAGGGGCAGTCTAATCAACAGTAGATTCACATCATGCACTACGATGTACACCGACGCTTCAGGATGATCGGACAAGGTCGGTTGTCGAGGAGGGTTAATGACGATGCAGCACCCACATCGCCAGCGCATCGTAGTGCGTCAACGCATGTTGGAGAATTCCATTGGAGAATCGACTTGTTTCAGAAAAAATAAGACATTTTCATCTAGAAGTAGAGCTCTGGCTAGTTACCTTGTAGACAAATAAACCAGCGGATATAGAAAACAAGTAAAGTTATGTTTAGGTGTAGGGTTGAGGTCAGGGATAGGGTTAGGGTTAGGCTAAGGGATAGGGTTAGGAATAGGGTTAGGAATAGGGTTTCCTGTTTGTTTTCTTTCCGAGGGAAGACCAAATTTGAAGACAAGATGACATACTACTACTAAATATAGTACTTATTCATAGTTGTAATGAGTCACTTGAGTTTGGAAGAATTGAAACAGCTCGACTTCGTTACGGGTCGTGTTCTTGAAACGCGTCGAGTTCGTTACGGGTCGAGTTCTCCGGTATTCTATCGTACAAACGTGATCCCATGCTACCTTGTAAGCTGACTTCACCACCCGATATCGATTTTGCGACTGGAATTCTATCGTAAGGTCAATGGCAGTGCTCCGGGAACTTAGTGGACACCCATGTAAATATCTACCTTTTCTGGTTGGGGAGTATCATAGATTTATTGTGCACATCCTTACTCACCTAATCTAACATCGACGAGGAAACCGATATAGCTCAGCGTCCACATTCATGAAAGCAAGGGCCTGGCCTGCTGGTTGTCTAATGCTCTTATACTAAGCCGTGTGTACGTAGAGCACCAGGTAGAGCCTTGTGCGTGCATCAATGTCAGGTGGAGGATATAGGTGGGATTTCTGTTGGCCAACAACCAACGAGTTCTGTTTTCTTCCTATAAGAATTCGGTTGGTGATGAAGCCCGAAAAGGAATATATTGCTTTAACAAGTTGGCCATGTTTCCGTTGAAAGTCATTCCGACCGAGATCTTTGGAGCTGTTTCAGATTTCCTCTCCGAAAAGGTCAAACTAGTTTGGCTTTGTCAATGATGTATTTGGTCAGATAACTTTTGCGCCGACATCAGTCGACTGTCGATGCACTGACTGTGATGGTGGCACAACTCGCCGACAGAACCCGGCTGGAGATGTCCACCTGAATACTACGATACAACTTAAGACCTCCCGATGCACTGCGAGGCATACTGTAAAAACTCATAGACGATCGGGAACCTCTTTGTCTGATACCGGGGACACACCAAGCGATTCAAGTCGGCGACCTCTAGAATCGCCAACACAAATTGGCGTGTATGTGAGATAATAGTTCATAGGAATATCTCCTGCTTATAATCAAGGATCTTGGAAGCAATAATCAGGTGAAATATGAAATAATAGCTGACATATAGGCCATTTTGTGTTGGCGACTACGGACCTCGCTGCGTTTCTCGCTTGGTGTGTCTCCGGCTTTACACAAACGCCTAGACTGGAGATAACTGCGTGCATCGTAATCGGTGTTTAGGCACATGGTTAGGCCAACTCGTTGGTTAGGCCTATTGTAGGTGATTTGGAGGTCAGGTGGCGCCGGGCCTAACCGCGCTATGTATCACTCTTTTAAAATGACAGCCGTTAGTTAGAACTCCACAGGCCAGAGCCATGACTAATGGCGGGTTTACAAGGTGACGCCCCGTCCCCGTTTTATCATATATTGTGAAGGGCGGTCGGGATAAATGTCATATGAGTATTGATCCATCTTATTTTAAATGCCCATGCATGTTTGATAAAGACCCGGTCGTCCTGCTGCCTATCACGGCGTGCCTGCCATCCTCATGTCATATATTTGATCAGGATGTGGCTCAAGCTGTTAAAAAACGCCAAAAACGCTCAATCCGCAGCACACATCAGAATTACCCGTTGTTCATGACTTAGTTACATTACTAGTCACGTCAGCACAACAGTTCTGGTGAATCCGTGGTAATATAGAGCGCCCCTGCATTAATGATGATACACCTTGATTGTCACTTTGACGTGGAGTGTTGCTCTGACGAGGAGAGGTGATTGAGCTCGGTTCTCCTCCTGTCGCTGCTGGGTGGCACATGGCGTGTAGCTGCCCATCTGGTTTCGTGTACCGAGTGCCTTTTGTATCAACGTTTTGGCATTGAGTCAGCATTGATTTGCAATCATAATGACATAATGACTATAGGACATAGAATAAACGCTTGACCTTTTAATCACATTGGATAATAGTGTATGTGTACATAATGTGACGTCACGAAACACACATTGTCTCAATTGACATTGTCTCAATTAACATACTACCGGCTGCTCGGGGTGCATTATAGATATTACTATACACCTATGGCCGAACATATATAAAATACTGCCCGCTGCTAGGGGTGTAGTATAAATAATGTTCGCGCCCGCTGTAACAGCGGGCCGTAGTGAATTGCAGTAGTCTTTGTGGTCTTTGTAAAGTTAATAAAAGGGCGTTTTATATGATTGGGAGGTGTATAGTAATAAAAAAACGTAGTGACTGAGCCTGTACAGTGTCCGTTCTCGGTCATTTGATGAAAAAATATGGCCCTCCCACCTGCGGTGTCGGGCCGTATTTTCATCATCAAATGACCTCGAACGGCCATCTGTACGGGCTCAGTAACCACGTTTTCTCATAATATCCGGGTGCACTGTTAACCATGTTCGTCGCACTGTGACCATCGTTTGCCACACTATCGTAAATAACCCACTAACGCGAGAAACGTCAGGCCGTGACAACGTCAAAAACGGTAGCGGAAATTGAGCACCGCTTCGATGTTTAAATCGGACACCGAGTGAGGCTGACTCAGAGAGATGGTTAAGTAGCGTAAAATAAATGAAAAATATTCCATTAATACAGACATACTAGAGACCAAATCTACACAGAATAGCATGAATAGAGTACTCAGCGCTCTCAGAGCGACGATATAGCAAACCCGGAAGTGGATTCGGCCCACTCACTCACACCACCAGCTCACTCACACCACCAGCTCACTCACACCACCAGCTCACTCACACCACCAGCTCACTCACACCACCAGCTCACCCATACCACCAGCTCACCTACACCACCAACTCACCCACACCACCAGCTCACTCACACCACCAGCTCACTCACACCACCAGCTCACTCACACCACCAGCTCACTCACACCACCAGCTCACCCATACCACCAGCTCACCCACACCACCAGCTCACCCACACCACCAGCTCACCCACACCACCAGCTCACCCACACCACTAGCTCACCCACACCACCAGCCTACTCACACCACCAGCTCACCCACACCACCAGCTCACCCATACCACCAGCCCACTCACACCACCAGCTCACCCACACCACCAGCTCACTCACACCACCAGCTCACTCACACCACAAGCTCACCCATACCACCAGCTCACCCACACCACCAGCTCACCTACACCACCAGCTCACTCACACCACCAGCTCACTCACACCACCATCTCATCCACTCCACCAGCCCACTCACACCACCGGCTCACCCATACCACCAGCTCACCCATACCACCAGCTCACCCATACCACCAGCTGACCTACACCACCAGCTCGCTTACACCACCATCTCATCCACTCCACCAGCTCGCTCACACCACCAACTCACTTACACCACCAGCTCACTCACACCACCAGCTCACTCACACAACAAGACTGCTATCATGACCATCTACCTAAGGAACACCCTGGAGTTTGTTGAATAACTTTAGCCTATGAAAGTACAGGGAATAAGGAGACCTTGTATCAGGGTTATCATTTGATGATATTCAAGCTCGTTTGCTAAGACAATCCTTGCTGGTGAAAGGTCGTCCATAAATATTGAATGAAGTTGACCCACATGGTCCCTGGTTCTCGTTAGCACAGAGAAAACTTTCTTCCTGTACGAGCTTAAATTATTCAACGGGTCCCAGGTTCCCTTTATTCATGTTTCAAAGGCGCTCACCCAAGCGACCACCCCATGGAAGCTATGCCTTCATGCCTACAGCGCAGTTTGTCGTATAAAGGAAGATATATCTATTTATTACAAGAATATATGATATCATATTCATCTAATGTACAATAATTGTAGCCAATATATAAACATCGAGGTATGCGCTCCAATACTGTTTGCATAAGTAAAAGTGAAACCAATACCTCTCAGAGGGCGTCGAAGGGATTGTATTTATGATGATTTTAGTCTTAAGTGGAATTCAAACACCTTTTTTGATAGTGGTAAAAGCGGATAGGATAGTTTACCTCTGCAACGTTCCTATTATCTGAACAATTAAATCACCATTAAGATATATGGTGATAAAACACATTATTATGTTACGTTCAGGTAGGAATAAATACGAATTACGGACCGGATATGGTCTCAAAGGCAAGGTCAAGGGTAGAGCGGACTCGCGGGTAATCTCTGTAATAGCTGAGACCCTATGTACTTATCAGTGAGGGTCCAATGAGATTGCACCTTCTGAGACCCTATGTACTTATCAGTGAGGGTCCAATGAGAGTGCACCTTCTGAGACCCTATGTACTTATCAGTGAGGGTCCAATGAGAGTGCACCTTCTTCTTGGGTTCAGGATCTTTTATTGCATGAAGCTCTTTAGGCGGTGTATACATAAAGATGGTAACTCTAGATGGGACCGATGCATAAATTCACATCAAAGCACAGAGTAAGTCCAAGTAAACGTGAACTCCCGAAGTGATTGTAAGAAGTTTAGGTTGAACTCCAGGCGTTCAATCCAATTATTTTAAAGTCCAGGGCTGATGTGAACTCCACTGAGGGTGGAAAAGTCAGCCCAGCTCTACAGTTGCTCATATCTTTTGTAGTGTAGAGTCTACACACATAATCTACAGTGCATTGAAATTGATATGTATTGATGTCATTTTCACTTCTTGATCTATGAAAATCCAAAAAATATAGTCTTTTCTCGGAACTTCATTTGAATTCCAACCGATCTCTAGTGAATAAAGGATGAACCTGATACAGCAACTGTATTATCGCCTATTGCTTTGACATTGATGTGATCATGGCACTGATGACGCTGGCATCACGCTGTTCATCGTCTATTGTATATATCCACGTGTATTGTGTACAGTCGCTTATCATGAGGCATATTTATCTGGACCACATTGTAATTGTTATATATGATGACTTCATATGAGCTCTAAATGCGCCCACATAGTAAGGTGATGATTGTCGATGGCTTGACTTGGCGGATGGCCAGCCTCAGACTCCATTCATGGTAAACCTCTAAATGAGTGGGATTGGGAATAATATGTGAAACCATGGTCATGGTGACAATACAGGTTAGATTTATGAGTTGTTTCGGAGAAATTCGTTCTGAACGAGCTGTTTACAGCGAGTTCAGAACGAATTTCACACACACCACTCCAATGGCTGTTGATAATAAGTCTTTTTAATATGTAAACATCGCCGACTGAGGCCGATTTTAATCAGGGTTATTCATTGTTGTCGCGCATCACACACCAATTACATCGGGTTCATTCTGACAAAGCCAAGGCATACTTTATATAGTGGTTCAATGAATCCTTCTTGTCACAAACCTAAATAGGATCACTCTTTTGATAAGGGGTAGTTTCAGCTTCTGTTCCCAACCCGTCATTCCCGGGACTGTGTCGTGTGCGTCCACGCGTGACGGATTCACCTCAGGTCAGCTGCAGACGCCGGGGAACGTTTAATAAATAGGGATCGAAACCACAAGGACTAAGAGACGATCGGGTGTGGAGAACAGGGACAACGATTTGAGGCTTGTCTCCTTGACTAAAATATGTCCTCCAGTTCTCTCCTGATCGTGACCTCTATTCTTATGTAGGACAGTTATGATGAAAGCCATTTTGTGATTTGTGTCTGTCATGGGTGTTCGGGGGTGAGTTTTTGAAACGAAGAGTGATTTTAAATTAACGGTCACGATTACGATTCACATCGGCGATATTGGAAACGATATCCTTGTTATTCAAAAGTGATCTTATTGTTGAAGTCCGTCCACTTATAATGCAGGACAACTCTTTGTGCAGAACAATCAGAATTTGGTTTGACTTGATAATAATAGATGTATGTATATTCCCAAATACTGAATGAGTATCATTACTTTTTTCAACAATTCTTATCAAGGGAAAATCGTGTTAAGCCGATCGAGCAGTGGGTACCATTTTTGTGGAATTCATTAGGTATTTTGTAATCAAACCCCGGACAAGCCCAATTTCTTTTTCTCCTTATTTTCAAAAAGGAAAGATTTCTGTACTGGACGATCTCTTTCAAAGTATCTTGATCGTTAGAAAAGCGCAAAGATTGTTTTCCTATAGATCGTTAGTTGTTTGTTAGGTTACCATGCAGCTTCCATTACCCCTAAACCCGCAACACAAAAGTAGGAGACAGATATGGGCGAATAAAATTTATTTGAATTTTATAAGGTCCATATAAAATAAGATATTAAATATGATACAATATCTTATGGAGGAGGATATACATATGTAGATATGTTATATGAAGAAGACATATTGGTAAATATGATGAGTACATATTTGTAGATATGTATAAAATATACATAAGGCAGATGTGATGCCTGGAAAAAGGTATTACATATGTGGTATGTATTACAGGAGTACATATGTATAATGTATAATAGTATTATGTAATACGTATATATGGTTATACAATGTGTATAAAAAGCCCTACGGGAGTAGGAAGAGAAAGGTGAGGGTGGGTGGGAGAAAAAAGGTAGTAGGTGTGAGCGGAGTGAAGCGCAGGAACAGAATGAGATAGAGCGTGGGGGCATGCTTCGCCACGTGACCTATTAGGTCACGTGACTCGCACGCGGGGGCGCGCAGGGTGCGCTAGTAGAGGGGGAGTGCGCTAGGTGGTGCAATGACTGCTCCTGACCCTACGGGCCATGAGCTACCCATTACCCCTAAACCCGCAACACAAAAGTAGGAGACAGATATGGGCGAATAAAATTTATTTGAATTTTATAAGGTCCATATAAAATAAGATATTAAATATGATACAATATCTTATGGAGGAGGATATACATATGTAGATATGTTATATGAAGAAGACATATTGGTAAATATGATGAGTACATATTTGTAGATATGTATAAAATATACATAAGGCAGATGTGATGCCTGGAAAAAGGTATTACATATGTGGTATGTATTACAGGAGTACATATGTATAATGTATAATAGTATTATGTAAAAGGTCCATGACGAGTTTGTGGAGAGGAGGGTGGGAGAAAAATGATGCTCACTCGTTAATTGATTTGAGGAGGGAATCATTCACCCCAGTGGCATCCGAGACGCGGATGTAACTTCTGTGGGCGTTAGAGCGCCACCCTCCATACCTCTGTATATCCAGTTCGGAAACTCCGGCCTGGAAGGCCTGCGTCGCCGCGGCCTTTCGCAGGCTGTGCAGGGTATATGTTCTTAATGGTATCCCTGCCAGCGCGATGAGACGGTCCCACTCTTTAGCGAGACATCGAGTCGTGATGGGGGAGCGATCCTCGTTCATGAGGAAGGGATCGCGGTCGTCGGCTGTAGGAATGGCCGCGATCATCGCTCTCACTGCCCGCAGCGGGCAAGACATCCGGTCCGGGGAGGGCTGCAGAGATATGCGTTTTTCTTCCCCAACACACTGGAGGTTCTTTGCAGCCTTGATCCTCACGTCGACGTGAGTAGAAGTGACCCTCACATCTCCTCGTGTGAGGTGCCGGACCGGATCGAAGCTCTTGATGGTTGGCGGCGCGACCTCGCTCTGCCGCAGGGCCGCGAAGAACATGAGGAGGCACGCCGCTCTGGTCGACAGGTCGAGGGGCGTGGCCGTCAGTCCGCCGAGGACGCCTCTGAGGGCCTCCATAGGTATAGGAGGCTTCACGTTTGGCTGGTACGCCTTGTCCCTCTTCATTGCGTCCAGTGCCCGCTTGACGCGGGCGTCCTCCGTTGCCGCGATGTTCCCTCCTGACAGCCGTAGGTGCGACCGTAGGTGAGACAGATGGTTGGCTACGGTCGCTGGTGAGGGGGCGTGGTCCCGGACGTACTCCAGGTACGCGGTGAGTAGGCTGACGGTCGGCTGCTGAGGGTCCACGCCCATCCTCCGGCAGAACGCGAGGTATGTAGTCACTGCGCTTCGCTGGTTGGCGACCGTGCCGGGGGCACGCGCTGCGGCCTGCCGCGCAGATGCCCTCTGTTGGATACAGCGTAGCGCCGGATCTGCAGTAAAGCCGGAGGACAGGCACAAATGAGGCGTGATTACATGGAGCGACAGCTCTGAGGTTAAGTGAGGACATGTAAAAAGCAGCTTTAGAATAGTCACTGGAGGTGAGGTGCGACCGGCTGAGGGCGTCCGCGACCGAGTTGAGGACCCCCGGGATGTGCGTGTACACTAGCTCGACCTGGAGCTTGGCTTGTACCATCCAGGCTTGGCGGGCACACTCCGCCAGCACCTTGTTCCGTGCCCGCCCCGATGTCAGTGCCTGGACGGTCCCCATGTTGTCGCAGAAGACCTCAACTCGCGTCCCCCGGTCCCGGTCGGTCAGGAACGTGTTGAGGGCGTATATCGTGTTGAGGGCTTCCAGTTCCGATATACAATTCACCGGGTCGGCAACCGGGCACACCTGGGCGGAGTAGGCCAGGCGGCCGTCGGTGCCTCCGACCCCAGTGAGGCAGGCGTCAACAGTAATGCATTTCGTCGGGGGGCCCCTGGGGATCAAGGCACGCCCGTTCCAACCCTCCGCAAACCTAGAGAACCAGTCGAGGTCCTGCCGCATGTCCGAGGAGATGTTGAGGTAAAACCCGGACATTCCATGCAGTGCCTCCAGCAGCTTGCTTACGAAGGGCCTTGCCTGGCGGATGCACTTCGCTACATGGAGGATTTTTCCCAGCACCGACTGGAGTTGCCGCTTGGTGAGTGAGCGCTTCCGCGCGACGGCCGCGACGTGCTGCCCGACGTCCTGGAGTTTGTCCTCGGGCACCGACAGAGTCATGTTTCGTGCGTCGATGTTGATGCCCAGCCAACGGACGCCCTAGCTCGCAGAAGAGCTCCCGAGCGGTCGCGAAGTCGGCGGCGGCTTTCTCCTTCGACGGCGATAGCAGGATCAGGTCGTCGAGGTACATGGCCGCCTCCACCCCTTTTCTGGCGAGGATCTCCACTATCGTATCTGCAACACACTGCATGTGATACGAGGACGCGCGGGCACCGAACGGCATCGCCGTATCGCAGTAGTACCCGCCGTCCCACGTGAAACACAGGAGGGGCCAGTCGAGGGGGTCACACCGGAAATTCTTATAGGCCCTCGCGATGTCGATGGAGGCCATGTAGCTCGAGGGACCCGATCGCAGGAGACGGGAGACGAAACCGTCGATGGTGGGGAGAGTGTGCTCCCTCTCCTCCCCGTACACAGAGTTCTTCCTCACGTAGGCGTTGACACTCCGCTCCCGGGGGAAGGTCATGTCCGTTATCACCCTCCGGGCATCGGAGTCCCGTTTCTCCCTCGACATCAGGGGAGAGACGTGGCACCACGGAGTGAACGGGGCCTCGGCGAACGGCCCGAGCAGATTGGAGAAGGAGAGCTCCTTAGCAATAAACTTGCTTACCTCCGTGGGAAAAGCCGTCGCGCTGGGATGATTTGGGACCCCCTGGGTATCGGTCGCGGGTCCCAGGTATCCGAGGGGGAATCCATACCGTATGAATCCCAGCAGCTCCCGCTTCCCCTCCATCGCCGTGAGGTACTTCTCCCATGCCCGTAGCCGTAAGTCCGTGGGTAGAGTTATCTTGCTACACAGCGCATTTGGGAGCCCGGTTGCCCGCACGGCCCGGTATATGTGGCCGTGCGCCGGCGGTGCGCTGTCGTCCATCTCCGGCCACTGCTGGCGGCGGTGTATCATAAAGGCCTCCGGGTCCGTACGAGTCCCGGCGGTCACGATGCCCGTGCGGCAGATCTCCTCCAGTGCCTTGAAGTCCAATGTGCTGGGGTCTGCCGGGCCGCTGGGGCCGGCCACGCTGTCGGAGGGTGGACCCGGGTGGGCAACGCCCACCGGGCCGGCCACGTGGGGTGTCTTGTTGTTGTTATTGCCGACCGCCCCCTCCTCACGTGGTGGGGCGGCCTCAGTAGCTATGGCGTCACGTGTCTCCCGCCCCCCGCCCACACCACGTGTTGCGGGTGCTCCAGAGGGGGGTGTATCCGGGCAGGAGCGACTGACCACCTCGGCCCATGTGGCCGGTGACCGTTTCCTGTCCGTTGTTGTTACACGTGTTACCGGTTGTGTGATCTCACATGTGCCGCTTCCTGTGTCCGCAGGAGTCTGGGGCGTGGGTACACGTGAGCATCCTGTTGTGGGGTGCGCTCCGATCACTCGCGGGGCGCACCGTGCCCGTTTTTTGCCGCTGGCTGACCGCCGTGTTGGTAGAGGGCATCCGGTCCGGGGTCGGCCGCCCTCAACGTATATCCGGCCTGTGGGGTGTACGCCACCTGGCCCGCCCGCCGGGCCGCTGGGGCTTGGGGGGCTTGCTGACTGTCGTACCCCATGGTGTAACCCAGCTTACGGTTACAGGCATGGAGCGAATGCCCGCACTGCTTTCCCACAGAATCGCAATACGAGCATATATGGACCCACTTGATGGGCCCGTCCTCGTGCCCGCTCCTGTGGCGGCACCCCCGGTCCGAATTGAATTGTCTGCACGGCAATTCCCTCGAGCGTGACTCGCTTCCGCTATCCGCTCCCCCGGTCTGTGTCCAGGTCGTCATCGCGAGTCGGACCCGCTCTTCCTGTATGAGCGCGTAATCCGACCAGCTCATCCTCCCGGTCTCGACCTGGTCGAAGATGAATTGGCTCCATCGCCTCACGCCGGCCCACGGCCGGGACTGCGCGTCGATGGAGACCTGATGAAGGTGCTTACACATGTGGTCCCTGTCCTCGGGCTCTACGGCTCTGTGATCCCCCAGTAGTCCCAGAAACGCGCTCACGTATTCCATGGGTCCCAGGGACCCCCTCACCTCCAGTTTCTGCGCAAGGGTATAGACCCCCTCACGGTCGATAAACATGTACGGCTTGCTGGTAAGCCTAGCGATATTTAAATCAGAATGCAGCTTACCGGCCGTCCTATCGTGTTTTATCGCCTCCCGGTCGAGCTCGCGCTGGATGTACGAGACCGCCCCGTACCTCTCCCGTAGCTGTCTCGGTGCGGGCAAAACACGTGCCGCCTGGTCCTCGGCCCAGTCCTGTGTCCGTCTCTCAGCGGCAGATTGAACGGTCGGCGGTCGAGACGCTGCCTCCTGTGCCCTCTGCTCGGCTAGGCGGTTGATGGCGGCCAGAACCCCGCTGATCTGAGTCTTCACGTCCTCTTTCATAGCCGCGAGGCCGACCTCAAGGGCCACGAGGCGGGTGGTTTTCACGCTCCCGACCTCGGAGGCCGATTCCACGTGGTCGTCGGACGGCTGCATGGTCGAATCCGAAGAGACCTCCTGAGCCTGAGACGTGCTCGGCCCCGCTCGCGTTTTAGGCATTTTTACGTGAACCTGTCTTCCTGCTAACCCGTACTTTTAGACTCTTGCCCTGACGGCCTCGGACCGATACCCGTGGAGTATGCGGTGCCGCGAACAGCGTAGAGCCAAGGAGAAAAAAGGTAGTAGGTGTGAGCGGAGTGAAGCGCAGGAACAGAATGAGATAGAGCGTGGGGGCGTGCTTCGCCACGTGACCTATTAGTTCACGTGACTCGCATGCGGGGGCGCGCAGGGTGCGCTAGTAGAGGGGGAGTGCGCTAGGTGGTGCAATGACTGCTCCTGACCCTACGGGCCATGAGCTACCAATACGGACCCCTCTAAGACTCGGGTGAACAGGGACAATAATAATAATAATTTATTGAACAGTTCGGAAGGACAAGAAAAGGATCCCTCTTTAATATGGTGCTAACGAGAACCATAACAAGACTCTCCGAGAAGCATACACGGAGAGGATCTTTTTATATATATGTATATATATATATATATATATATATATATATATATATATATACATATATATATATAGCCTCTCCTTGAGGAGACATCCTCCGAGGATATCGTACAAAGGAGGCGTTCAGAGCTCGCTCACTGCCGCACGTGACTGGGGATCCCACCGGGACGGACCAACGAAGGCTCCCCTGCCTACATCCCGTGTTTCATTTACATCGACATTTACTGCGGTTTCTTTTCTATTTGAATTGACAGAATTTCCTGTATGTATGTGTCATATGGAAATTGACAATATCCTTAGTTTAAAATGAACACACCTGAATCGAGTTCCCTCAGGTAACAGTCGTGGTTTAGGAAATTACCTTAGCGTTATCCAGGTAGGGCTGCTTCGTGATTACCTCGTATCTGCATGATGGGACAGACCTTTTTGGGCAAAGTACGTTAGACCTGATCATTATATGCAGACTTTATGTATAGCCAGTCATCTGGTGAACCAGTGAGTAAGCGGGGGTGGGGGTGGGGCGTCGGGGGAGGGGGGGGGGCGTTTGGTTCTAAGGACTGCCTCCGTACTGCGTCGAGGTGACCCGTAACTGACAAGTCCCGGAACAGTGACGAGGGACTTTCTAAGGGATAGTAAATACTTCAGGATGTGCCTTTTTATCTGGAGTACAGTAGTGACACCTGGGTGTCTTTATTTACCAAAGTCATGTCGGAGGATGACGTCATTTCCGGCTGTCTGTTCTCAGTGAACGACTTCCGGGGTCAGGGGTTTGACCTCTGTGTGAGGGTCTGGAATATCCCGATCTGAGCGCTATACACTTCGCGATGTTATCAACGTCTACTGCTCATACGCGCATCCAGTGCGCCAACTGTAAACATGTATGTTGAAATACTTACCTACGATAGATAAATACGTTACTATCGCAGATAGACATATTGTAGTACATGTTTTATACAGATGATGGTTTATGATAATACATTTTTAAGCCATTTTTTCCATTTTTTACTAATATGCACACTTCAACTATAGTTACGTCCCGTTGCTACCTATACCCTAAATACAAATTACGGCATCATGGGCCGTACACTTTTTTATTTTTTATATTCTTTATTTAGACTGCAGAGGCATCGGCAATGAAGCCGGTATGACTTCCCCCTACAGTATGGATAAATACAATACAGGTTGCAGATCAAAAATACATATTCCACAAATACTTGTTGAGTCGGTCACATTGTGACACTGTTTAGAATACTTATCACAGTACTTCGTCAAATCCACAGATAAAGTCTGTAGTATAAAGATAGTCTTTAACGAAAACCAATGATTCCGCATCGGGGATGTACATGTATTCCTTAAATCACTTGGTCAAGAAAGTCTCTGTGGTGAATCCACCAGATGCAGCTTTCATTTGAAATAAGAGGATTGTTCAGGTATGATTATCGAGTAACTGTGCACGAGAGTAATCATTACGCAGTACGGAATGAATTTGCTTCCAGAACTTTTTCCATCATGCCTATATCTTTGAAGATTGTCCCTAATAAAATCAGCTTTAGTTTGGTTAATTATTGTTTTTGTCCTGTTTCTTAAAGTTCTTGCCTTATCCCAATCTCCCTGTCTATTATGTTTCCTGGCTTTATGTAACGCAATATCTTTATCTCTAATTAGTTCCAATAGTTCATTTGGTAGCCATGGTTCTTTAGATTTGTTCACTTTAAAAATTGTTATCGGGCACTGGGAGTCAAGATTGGTTCTGAAGATACTGTTGTGCAGCAGGGGCTTTCCCCGTACATGACCCTTTGACATGCTTCTACATCTCTTTACAGTAAAATGCCGTTACCAGCTCTATAATATAGACGGAAAAGCGTTAGGTATATAATAGACATGGTAAAGCTCAATATCATTTACGGAAATCCGTATATCACAAATGGACCTTCGCTCTGTCATCACTACACTTTATTGAAGCCGTCCTGTCTTAGTACTATTTTTCCTATCTTTATTGTTTCTCTCGTTTCCATGAGTTTTCTGACACAATGTACTGAATCTAGTATGTTACAAAGTAGCTGTTTAGAGTAGATCTACAAAACACAAGTCAATAGACATTGATTTGGTTATGGGATGAAGATGATAATCAATGGATCTAGATTCGCCGCACTCTTTGAATACAATCAGTACATCAACAGACTTGCAATAAACCAAGTATTCCTCCACATGTCTTTTTAATTTTTTTAATAATTTCCTTACTATCTGCTGATTGTTGCCCTGCTGAGGATGGGGAATTTTGTTATCTTACCACAGATGTATTATTATCATCATAAGAATAATGTAAATACGATTGAAAAGACTGATATGCGATTAAACAGGGAAGTAGAACGCAAATTCTGAAGAGGAAAACAAGGTATCGTAAACCATTTACATAAAGTAGGTATTTTTTCCTGCAATAGTCTCTTTGTTCATGATGTGAGTACCTTAAGCGAATAGGTATTACGAGGAACTGACTGTCTCTGGTGCACTTTGTAATGTCGTGCTTACCGCTGTAGTCCCGGGGAATGTCTGTAGCGGATATCCTGCTCCCATATATATATATATATATATATATATATATATATATATATATATATATATATATATATATATATACAACTCATATACCTGGGTCTTCTATGAGTATGCGACCTCACGATATGGACAACAAACCGTGTAAATTAGACATCCCTGCTACATATGTATATGCCAAGTATCCCTATTACCTCATCGCTGGCCGTTTGATTACTTCATACCTGAAAGTAATCTACCATGATGCTTAATGAACTGGACCGAGCATTATAAAGTTATGATTTGACCCCTGAACGTTTGGTCTGTAATATATATGGCAGTGGTCAGACGGTATTGGGGAATTATGTGATCGGTCAGTGCTGAAACAAAAGTGGTCTAGTTCGAGTCCAGTGAGTCAGACCGAGCAGAGGCAGCGGCGGCGAACCAGCCCACCTACAGGTTAGAACTCTCCCTTCCTGTTCTTGGAGACTCTTTATTTTCAGAATTGTACCTTTCATATTTCGAGAACCACTTCAACAAGGTTGTCCAATACAACACACCTACAGACATATCTAGCGGTAACACAGTCTACGATTCACAACCTAAATCTATGTTTAACTGGGTCTAATCAGAAGTGATTAATGGTTCTGAAGAAAGGACATAAAATAGCAGTCTATGGAATATTTCTGTATGTATTGTAGTTGATAGAGTTTTCCTTTCCCTTTTTGTACTTTTGACTCTCTTTATTCTTTTGTAAAAACCTTTCCTTATCATGATTGAAAAAATAGTAACGAAAAGTTTTGTTAGCTCCTCTATTTTATGTAGGAATCAGGAGAAGGGTGTCTGAATGAACTCGTGACTAGTTTAACTTTAATCCCCGACTCTAATGTACATGTATTTCCATATATTACTGGCGGACGACGAAACTTGGCGCCTTCTGTATTGAACTTTGTAAATGGTCTTTGATAATCCTTTGTTTTTGAGATCAGGAAGTATTGCCTTTAGATACGTGCACAAAGAGATTAAACCTTTGCCTTAGCTGAATGTTCCAAGTGGAAACACTTCTGCATGTACTTTCCTTCTGTGAGGTGTAACCTATTGAGTGAATATTGACCCTTGTGGTCAAGGTAAATGTAAAGTCTTCACAATAACAGTTTTTAGTTGGCCCTGGTGGATGTGCTGAATGGTTTTGTTGGGTCTGAGATCGAGGCAGTACCCGACCATTAAAAACACGAGTTTAAATCTAAACGTTTTATAAGCTCTCTCCCTCTCATTCTCTCTCCCTCTTCCTCTCCCTCCCGACCCACTGTTGTATTGCACCTGTGCGCCATTCCACTAGAATGATTACATTTCCACTTTCCTCATAAATCAAAGAGTAGGAAAGTGTTTTAGGATATTGTGATAATAGGTAAAAGAAAACACTTCACATGTAATCCTAAATTGTATGCAGTTGTTGTTGGTGAATTGTCTACTTAAGGATTGGCTAATATTCGCTCCTTGTATCAGGGGACTCACACGTGAAACACCTGAATCTGTCGAGGGAATGAATGGCCATTCTAGATAAATGGCGTTGGAATACATCTTAAATCATGATTTCGTCTAACTCCTCTGTAAGTAAAGCCAATTTTATTGAACGGCCAATCATATAACTGTTTAAATCATTGTATTTTCGGACTGCTGGCAGCTATGTCAGTACTACTCCAAGCTCCCTATGGTGGCTTACCATCTTAGAGGACTGATTTAGATATGAGCGCAAAGAGTTTCTAGAAGACTTCACTGGGTGGCCGATGTATCGTAGTTCCTTCAGATAGGTTTCATACTACAAGATATAAATACAAAGTACAATGACTTCTCGTGCTCATATAGTCAGTACATCGGGAAAACGTCCCGTTATGTCTCAGCTAAAACTGTGTAGTGTCCTTGTCCGCACATCCCGTCCCTCGTCTGTGATAAGACCGTCATCACCAACTCTTAGTGACGTTACCTTCTTAATGCACAACAAGATTTGAATATAGCGGGGAGAGGGGTTGTGGAAACAACGTATTAGAATCTAGCAACTCAACACCAAATAAGTGGTTATATTAACAATAGCCTTGTTACATATACCTTCTTTTTTCATATTTTTTTTTATTGAGTAACTTTAGCGGCGCACAATAATCACCATTACATTGGCGGTCCTCCATAAAGTAGTCGTAACTATATACACACAGGACATATACTTGTTTCTTTGTTAGAGTGAGGAGGCGTAGAGCCCTAGTTTGCTAATTACAGTGTCTGTTAACTTGATTAGGCATTGATATGTGTAGGGGATTCTCTAAGCTAAAGGAGAGTCATTTCTCCTTGTGTTTCTGCATGTAGTCATGCCTGCAGTTTTCCATTGGCCGACAAACACCCCGCACGATTCCCGTTTCCCTTCTATAAGGCCCGTTTCCATTGGTCGATCTCCCACCACCGATCTTCAGTCAGGAACCACCGACGGAGTTTTGGCACTGCTGACCCAAAATCGGTCAATGGAAACGACCCAGCTCGTGAAATGACTTATTACTTTTTCTGCTTAGATTATGCAATGTGACACCACCCACTACTGAGTGAAAGGTTGGTCGCTCAGTGAAATCTACTGCCCTTCTATATAGACGCGAGGTGAGTGGCACCACCGACAGACTTTCCGGGTAACTCAAAATGTCTACACCCTTTTCGTCGGCCAATGGAAATAGGCCTTTAGGCCTATTTCCACCTGCCGACAAAATGATGACCGATCTCACAGGGACCACTCGTTTGAATACGCAGATAGTGGGAAGGTGGTGTGGACGCTAAAATCCGTTCAAAAGATCGGTGATTTTCATTTTCAGTGGCCCGTTTCCACTTGCCTATCTCAATTCTATGTCACTTCTTTTGGACCCTGCGGGATTGCTTTCCCTACAAAAAGAAACCGTGCTGAATTGATCTGTGCCAAAAAAACGCCCCAAACTGGAACATATTGGTGGCCAACTTATTTTGTCTCTGTCTTTTGTCTTTTCACTTGCCGATTTCTGACATTGATTGTAAGAAATACGTCATTTGTTGCCGACGAATTTATCCGAAGCCGAAATGGGCCAAAAGTCGGCAGAGGCATCAGGCTTTATGCGGAGTCCTTCGTGGTGTGTCTCCGGAAGGTCGGTAGAGTTTATTAGTGACCCTAAAGCCGAGAAATAAATGCCCCTGGAGGTACAAGAATCGCTCAGTGTGAATCCCGCTTAATAATCGGTGGTGTTTTCACTTGCCGACAGATTTGCTCCCGACTGTTTGTTTTTTTCCATAACCCTTTCAAGAAATGTGGTGTTTTTTGTCGGTCGGTGGAAACAAGTCTCACCTAACATCGGATGGTGTGTATCTACATAGATAGTTTCCATTGAACGATATTTCATCGAAAGTCCCATCTTACGGGTCAGTGATTAACAGCACATTTAACGGCAAAAGTCGGCCGATGGAAATCTCCCATCATCGTACAAAAGCGGCCCTAAAGTGGGTCATGGCTGGTGGTGTGATATGGGTTTAATGATCTTCACGTCTGACCTTCTCAGTTAATCAGCGCGCTGACGCCACCACCACTACTGCGCGCCTCTCTCTGAGCACAGTGATCCGGGAGAAACCCAACCCCGCAAAGGTCTATATCCAAAACAAGACTCTCATTCGTCATCCATAAGTCCCACATGCCAACAATTTGAAAAATGAAACTTCCTGTGTCACAAACAATTACTGCCTTTAATTTGCTCGGCCTTCTTTGATGTCATGAAGCTGTACAGTGAGCTCAGTCATCTTTAAAGGAACATACCAGGTATGGAGTTGGATGATCTAGGAGATGCTTACATGATTACACCAATTTTAGAGTAAGGGTGATTAGATCCGACAATACTTGGACTATGCACCTTATAATCACCACACGCAGCATGGGTCTTTAATATCCAGAGATCTGAGAGGGAGAGTTCAGGAAAGGAGACCCTTTGTTAGGGTAAAACTAAATGTCAAACGTGTTTTGAATGCCCTTACGTTGTTACCTGTTGAGCGTGAGAACACGTTGTTCATCAGAATTACCAGTTATTTTTCTTTCATTTTATGCTTGATAGCTGCAATATGTTAGTATTGTAGTAAAATAGTCAGTTTTCAATAAAAGAGGGTATTCTTGCCATTCATTTCGTTGTTTAATATTTGTTCTTAGTAATTATGCAATAGAGACACATTATGGAACATGAGAGACAATATAGTCCGGTACATTTTAGCTGTAACCTCTTCGAAACCCTACGTATCAGACTTATAAAAGATCCTCTTTCTATGCACCTTCTCTAGTTAATGGTATTCTTCTGGTGAAGACGACTGAGGGACATGACATTATGTAAATGTTTTTGTATGTTTTCCACCAGTTCTCCTCCGCGCTGTACGGCACAGAGGTCCAGAAGTCTTCTTCTTGATCTCGTCCGTTTACTTCTTCTTCTTCTTTGCATCCACTCCTTCTCTTTCTCTTAAAAAAAACAATTGCATTCATTACATGTCATTATATTCTCACTCTTCCCCATGCCCATGTGGCCATGTTTTTGGTCTTCCTGTTCCTCTCCACCGAAATGTCAAATTACAGTTGAACTGGTTCTCTGTGAGTGGTACTTCAGAGTGACAGCACCCCAACACGACGACTGGAGGGACCAAGCTTCACCACCAACACTCTGAACTCTGATCCTGTGTACATCCTGCAGACTGGGTGGACGCTTGCACATAAACCTCCGCCGCTCACTTTCTTACCGCAACATGTCGCCAGATACAGCAGCATTAAGTGGGGAACACATCACGGGGGTTTCAGCATGTCGCCAGATACAGCAGCATTAAGTGGGGAACACATCACGGGGGTTTCAGCACGTCGCCAGATACAGCAGCATTAAGTGGGGAACACAGCACAGGGGTTTCAGCACGTCGCCAGATACAGCAGCATTAAGTGGGGAACACATCACGGGGGTTTCAGCATGTCACCAGATACAGCAGCATTAAGTGGGGAACACATCACGGGGGTTTCAGCACGTCGCCAGATACAGCAGCATTAAGTGGGGAACACATCACGGGGGTTTCAGCACGTCACCAGATACAGCAGCATTAAGTGGGGAACACAGCACGGGGGTTTCAGCACGTCGCCAGATACAGCAGCATTAAGTGGGGAACACATCACGGGGGTTTCAGCATGTCACCAGATACAGCAGCATTAAGTGGGGAACACATCACGGGGGTTTCAGCACGTCGCCAGATACAGCAGCATTAAGTGGGGAACACATCACGGGGGTTTCAGCATGTCACCAGATACAGCAGCATTAAGTGGGGAACACAGCACGGGGGTTTCAGCACGTCGCCAGATACAGCAGCATTAAGTGGGGAACACATCACGGGGGTTTCAGCACGTCACCAGATACAGCAGCATTAAGTGGGGAACACAGCACGGGGGTTTCAGCACGTCGCCAGATACAGCAGCATTAAGTGGGGAACACATCACGGGGGTTTCAGCACGTCACCAGATACAGCAGCATTAAGTGGGGAACACAGCACGGGGGTTTCAGCACGTCACCAGATACAGCAGCATTAAGTGGGGAACACATCACGGGGGTTGAGCATGTCGCCAGATACAGCAGCATTAAGTGGGGAACACATCACGGGGGTTTCAGCACGTCGCCAGATACAGCAGCATTAAGTGGGGAACACATCACGGGGGTTTCAGCACGTCGCCAGATACAGCAGCATTAAGTGGGGAACACATCACGGGGGTTGAGCATGTCGCCAGATACAGCAGCATTAAGTGGGGAACACAGCACGGGGGTTTCAGCATGTCGCCAGATACAGCAGCTTTAATAGGGGAACACAATATCGCAATTTGTACTTCACATAAAAAGGGAGTTTCCCAGAAACTAACGTCACGGTACAATGAGAAAGGGAGCATTTAGAAAGAAGTCTGCTAACAAAAGTAACATTTTTGCACTGATTAAAGACTTCGTGACTGATCCTTTAACATAGACACGCACATACACACAAAGTAGGGGGACTGGGCCCTGCTCCCTTTAAGGCTGTGCTCCACTGCAGCCGACCCTGTGGTGACTGGCTGGAGACTGGGGGATGATCATTTGGTCGAGGGCCAATCGGTGCTTAATCTCCAGTAGTGGAGTTGTGATGGAGATAGGCACCCGATCTCCACATCATCGGCGTCCAATCATCACTGAGAACCTACCATAGATAGTACCGCAGCTTCAGCGCGAGGACCCACTCCCCGCCCGTAACGAGGCACAGCACCCCGACACTACAGATGTCGGCATTCTACCGGGATGGGGACTACCTCAATGGTTCAAGTACTGGACTCAGCGCCTCACGGTTAAATCAAACCAACATGCCAACAAAACCAGTCCTTCTCATACCATGTCTATGTGGTGTGAAACCTCTCTCTTCAGTAGATGTGTAGGAGTGAGATTTCATCTCATAGATTGTGTCACTACACAGCCACATTGAGTCTCATAGAGCCTGTTGATGGAACATGCCGGACGTTAAACTACCCAAACCGAAACAAACTGGATCAATGTTGTTGTTATCCATGAGTATTCAAATTATCGCATATATCGTGATCCAAAAAATATCTGAGTGCGTCTCGCTAAGGAATAAAGACCCATAAAGGTGTAAACGCTCAATATTCATGTCTTTGGTGATTTTGTTTTCAAATAGCCGTAACTGCATATGAACAATATAGGCAATGGTACCCTCAATTTCTGTGTTCAATCTATATTTAATATACAGAGATCCAAAAAATGTATCTCAGGAAATCTAAGTACGTTTTCTATAATGAGAAAGCATCTTTAGGCCTTGCTGAAGTCAATACATTCCTCAAGAATTTCTTAAGTCGGATTATTTTTGGCTTCGACAAATCAAGAAAGCCAAAAAACAACATAACTCTGAAAATATCTGAGGTGTGAAAAAGGGTGCAATGTTTACAGATTAGATGAGCTTTTTACCTGAGATCTGGAGAAGTTACCAACAACTTACAATGTGTACATCTACACGCGCCCACAAAAACGCTGTTACGAATCTACCCACAGGTCGAAGCGAATGTAGTAAGGGACATCGCTTGCGTTTCCAAGCCGTTTCCAAGTTAAATGGGGAAGGGGTGCCAATAAAATCTTTTCGCGATCATCAGAAGTGGAAATTCACTTCTGGGTGTGCCCTCTCTGTGACATGATATATCAAGTCGGGTTGAACTCGGTATGTCAAAAGTCAACTATACACGCGCAGGTATGATACTACACAACACCCCCAGCTGGCCTGCCAGTCTGTGGCGCTATATGTTCTCAGTGCATTGCCCGCTCCACTCACTCACCCCACCTCTCGCGACGAACCTGGCCCTTTGTGTGGGACCCACACCTGATTGTGTGTTTGTGTTAATTATAGATAACTCATATTGGTCTGTGCTAAAACTGATCTCCTGTTTCATCTCGCTACAGGGGACACCCAAGCACCACCAGCACCACTCCGGCATGATGTCGCCCTTCATATGGACTACGTTTCTCTGCCTCTTCCTGCAAGTTGGAACAGCAAACATGCCAGGTCTGTGCCAGATTTTTAACATACATGTATATCTATCTAGCCAGTATAACCAGCCCTATCCCAACAGGGCTGGTTGGTTCTCAATGTTAATGCCCAGTGCGTGATCGCTACTTTCCTTGCATGTTGGATTTCCCCCTGCTGAGTATCCTAGACACTTTATTACCGTACATTAGGTACCAGGTCGGAAATGAAGAAACTGTCACATGTTACATCATAGAACAGCTCTGCACCCCTCAATGGAGACGAGGGGTGACTACTTTACTTAATACCTATCAGATCATGGATGTGCCATCGCTTGTCAGGTCGATATTGGTAGGGTGCAGAAGACCAGTATCTTAGAAGTGTGACCAGCTGACCTTAACAAATCACTACAGATTGAAGTAAATCAGTGGTCCATCCGTACTTTACACATTTGAACAATCCAGAGACAGTTTTAAGGTAGCTTGTTGCCATGCGCAAGAAACCTATTGACCTACCTCACCTTTTATAAAGTTTAGAGACTTAAGTAAGTGTAGACCTTAACAATAAGGGAGTCAAAACTTGAACACAGAGGTACTAAGTACAACTAGGAGTCAAGGTTAGACTGGTTTATTTTGACAAGTGGGTCTTCTTTTTACGGCGACGATTTAAAATCGTTGCTGTCAGTTGCAAGGTAAATTTTTATCACTCAAATCATATACATGATTGTATCACAGCCTCACATATATGGGTTCTCCTCAGCTCTCCTCGTAATCAGTCGCTACAGATCGATAAGCTATTGATGGACATTGTGCGACCGCAATCGGCGGCGGCTCTATTTGTAAATAGGACTGACGTGGAGGTGTGGAGGAAGGCTTGGGGGTTGGAGGGAGGTCGGAGGTAGGGCGGTCATTGAAGTCTATCGTCGTTTACATTTCCGGGTATATCTCCGTTAATTCTTGACAAATCTCGACCAAATTTTAGGCTCATACTAGCCAAGGCATGCCCTTTCTAGATATACAGAGGTCTCAACTCCAACATTCACAGAAAAGAGATATATAATAATTATTTAATCAAGGTGTTGGTGTGGGTTTTGTCGTTAATATTTTTTGGCATCGGGGCTGTGCCGTCAACGACGGATATATTGCTTCTTGCATACAAATTCCAGGGGAGACTTGAGCCCTGCACTCTCTTGTACCATGCAGGAGAGAAGTGTAATTTGTAAAGTTCAAGGTCACTCAGTAGGTCCTAATATTGATTTGGACCGGAATCCAGTCTAAAGAATGGCTCCGCATTGAGGCTACACAAGATGAACTATATCTGTGCATGATAAACTGTATCTACACATGATAAACTGTATCTACACATGATAAAGTATATCTGTGCATGGTAGACTGTAGCTATATATGATAATAGCGATCAATATAACAGTCCTAATTAAAATACCAAAAAGGTCAAATCACCAAAACGCCTACGGCTTTCAGTAATCCTTCACCTCACCTGCGCCAGTCATCATTAATTCTGATGTTCTGCCAATGGCTTTGAGCGGATTCACATTTCGTTAGAGTGTAGAAGGTCCGTGCCGCTCATTCACTGGGGGTGGGGGAGTCATGTGGTGAATCCGGTTGCATACAAATCTCATAAAAAAAAGTCTCCCTTCTACCCTGACTTTCTGATTGACCGAAGGAAGTAATGGTTACAATAGACTCTTGGAGAATGTGACATTTTGTCTTAAAAAGAGATATCCTAAGGCGAGGTGCTCGTATAACTGAGCATTTCTAGGACTGATGTCCATAGTTAAGGGGTGGTCGCATTCACGAGGTGGTCTGTTGATATTTGATGTAACTGTCTTGACGCTAGCACCTTCTCCTTGGTGTACCTGTATTTATATGAGCCCATTCTCGTTGGTGTACCTGTATTTATATGAGTACCTTCTCGTTGGTGTACCTGTATTTATATGAGCCCATTCTCGTTGGTGTACCTTTATTTATATGAGTACCTTCTCGTTGGTGTACCTGTATTTATATGAGTACCTTCTCGTTGGTGTACCTGTATTTATATGAGCCCATTCTCGTTGGTGTACCTGTATTTATATGAGTACCTTCTCGTTGGTGTACCTGTATTTATATGAGCCCATTCTCGTTGGTGTACCTGTATTTATATGAGTACCTTCTCGTTGGTGTACCTGTATTTATATGAGTACCTTCTCGTTGGTGTACCTGTATTTATATGAGCCCATTCTCGTTGGTGTACCTGTATTTATATGAGTACCTTCTCGTTGGTGTACCTGTATTTATATGAACACCTTCTCGTTGGTGTACCTGTATTTATATGAGCCCGTTCTCGTTGGTGTACCTGTATTTATATGAGTACCTTCTCGTTGGTGTACCTGTATTTATATGAACACCTTCTCCTTGGTGTACCTGTCTTTATATGAACACCTTCTCGTTGGTGTACCTGTATTTATATGAACACCTTCTCGTTGGTGTACCTGTATTTATATGAGTACCTTCTCGTTGGTGTACCTGTATTTATATGAGTACCTTCTCCTTGGTGTACCTGTATTTATATGAGTACCTTCTCCTTGGTGTACCTGTATTTATATGAGTACCTTCTCGTTGGTGTACCTGTATTTATATGAGCCCATTCTCGTTGGTGTACCTTTATTTATATGAGTACCTTCTCGTTGGTGTACCTGTATTTATATGAGTACCTTCTCGTTGGTGTACCTGTATTTATATGAGCCCATTCTCGTTGGTGTACCTGTATTTATATGAGTACCTTCTCGTTGGTGTACCTGTATTTATATGAGCCCATTCTCGTTGGTGTACCTGTATTTATATGAGTACCTTCTCGTTGGTGTACCTGTATTTATATGAGTACCTTCTCGTTGGTGTACCTGTATTTATATGAGCCCATTCTCGTTGGTGTACCTGTATTTATATGAGTACCTTCTCGTTGGTGTACCTGTATTTATATGAGTACCTTCTCGTTGGTGTACCTGTATTTATATGAGCCCATTCTCGTTGGTGTACCTGTATTTATATGAGTACCTTCTCCTTGGTGTACCTGTGTTTATATGAACACCTTCTCGTTGGTGTACCTGTATTTATATGAACACCTTCTCGTTGGTGTACCTGTATTTATATGAGTACCTTCTCGTTGGTGTACCTGTATTTATATGAGTACCTTCTCCTTGGTGTACCTGTATTTATATGAGTACCTTCTCCTTGGTGTACCTGTGTTTATATGAGTACCTTCTCCTTGGTGTACCTGTGTTTATATGAGTACCTTCTCGTTGCGTGCGCGTGCAGGGGGCGTGTCGGCGGTGGAGGGGAGGCCCGGCTTCACGGACCGGCGACACGAGCTGCACGCAGACCTCCTGAGGAACTACGACACGCGCATTCTGCCCGTGAAGAACCAGTCGCGCCCAGTGCCCGTGCAGTACGACATGTCCCTCAACCAGATCATCGAGCTGGTAAGCACCCCCTCCACGCGCAACTCCGCGCCATCCGCACGTCTTACCAGTCCCTTCAGGCATCGGTCATTGTTACCACTGCCTTCAGGCATCGATCATTGTTACCAATGCCTTGAGGGAATCAGTAATCGTTAGCAGTGCCTTTTGGGATTAGCAATTATTAAAACTAGTGCCTTGTGGCATTGATAGCTGTTACCAGTGCCCTGGGAAATTTATGACTGCTAACCAATGCCTTTAAGTACTTTAAGGCATTACCAATAATTACCAATGCTTTGAGACGTCAGTAAAAGTTCTCAGTACCTTAAGGCACCAGTAATTGTTACCGGGCCTTGAGGCATTTTGTCATTGCTAACCAGTGCCTTGAGACTTTAAGGCATCATCAATTATTACCAATGTCTTGAGGCATTAGTAACTGTTATCAATGCCTTATGGCATCAAGTCTGCACTTACCAGTGCTAAGAATAAAGGCTTGATTCTATACAGCCGATGGCACTCCCGATGTGGTTAAGATGTACTCCAGTTCCAGTCCTGTCACCAAAACTGGCCTATGTCTGGTCTCTGTCTGGAGGCCATCGGAGCAATGAAACAGGGTACATGTGCGTCAGCGCCAAAACTGGAGTAGATCTTGACCACATCGGTAGTATGTATATACAAGTGTATGAACAAATCAAGATGCACATAGTATAATGATAAATCGAAGTCAGCACGTATGATGATTTATTTATTTCTGCTAAATCTATGTCTTACCTTTTACAGCAAAGATTCGTTAATGTTACCGGATAAAGTTAACTAGTATTAGAACAAAATCACTAATGTATCCTTAATTTTGTATAAAATATATGGTTGATAATTGTTTTAACTACTTGTACATTACAATTGAGTCAACATACATTTCGCAACTGTAATCAATATATTGTAGCTTTTGATGTTGTTTTGATTTACATGTCAATTTTTATAAGCAATTATTGAAAGTTGAAAAGAAAGTGATTAATTTGAAAACATATTTTTCACACTGACGGAGAGTTCAAGCACCTCATGACCAACTATAGATGAAATCTTGAAAACACAACAGATTCATACCTATTGCAATTTACATACATATTTTACCCTCGGAAACATTTACAGGAAGGGGGGGGGGTGAAAATTCATATTTGAACCAATTAGCCAAATACTATTTTGCCTTTTAACACGTGCAAACATCATTTTCCATTTCGTCCATGGGGAAATGGCTTCATAAACGAAGTTTGTTACTCTAAAACAATGAATAAATCTCCAATATTGAAATGGATGACAAAAGTACTCGAATAAGAGCAGAGGAGTAGTATGTTTATGTTTCTGTTTGCATTCACAAGGTTGAAACATCTCAGATCTTGGTCCTGAACGCCTGGATTCGCTTTGTGAGTACACTGAACTTGCGTTAGTTGTGAGACATGTACGCTGGTAGGTGTGGTGGTAGAAGGCTGCGGAGCCGCTCCATTCCGGGCCAATCCAGATACGGCGAGGCCGAGCAAGCCCAACGGGCCCAATAGTCCGAATGGGCCGGACGGTCCGAACGGGCCGAACGGTCCGAACGGGTCGGACGGGCCGTACGGGGCCGAACGGTCCGAACAAGCCGGACACCTGTAAAATACACATGTATATAAAAGCACAAGAACAAAAGACGTCGTAGTACATAGTAGAGGCAATATCTACTTTGACCTTAGATATTACCGGAATGCTATCATAGCAAGCATTGTTATATCTAAAGATCAAAGTCCTTCTTTTAACTTAGACTTATCAATGATGACGTCATTGGGGCTAGCAACACGCAGTTACTGTGCATATACGCATGCATATGATATTCCAGTGATAGAGAAGCATCATTCACCTCCTGAACAAGTGCGTTTATGAGCTTTCATCAAATGTCATATCTGTAATACATCCATGCATTAAGCTTGCGTTAATATTTGATTCAATAAATGCACTATTCGGCTATATAAAAATACATAATTCTTAACTTCTAATCAATGAAATCAAGTAGGACAAACAAAACGTTTCCGTTGCTATGTTCGTTAGCAGAAGTCATGTTTTAATCTATAAGCTAAGGAGCTTAGGAGCTAAGGACTCTTTACCTGCAGCCATGACACAATGGACACAGCCAGATGGACTGACGAGTCATCACATTTACCGAAACACACTCCCCTCCTCAGGGCTTCACGCTCTCACGTGGCCATCTACAGGTCACGTGACTCAGGCACGTGTAGAGTCTGATTACTTTGTGTGTTTATTTGTTATTGTTACCATGAAATTCCCTCCTTTTGGAGAAAATAGTTTATTGACTAAATTTATTCACTGATAAAGTGATTTATGATAACTCCGTCACAATCACGTGAGGCGATTGTTTGATTAAAGTGTAGCAGTATTTGTTCATTTCGCCCCAAAACGGCGCGAATTGCGAATTGTGTCAAATGTCGTCTGCTTCATTGAGTCGGCCATGAGAATGGCGTGTCGTCTTTCTTAGATTACTATTCAAACTACATGATTCTCATAAATCACGTTGACGGAGACAGTATTTGGCGCCTTTATTGTGTCTATGGCCGCATCATGAGGAATATCTGCTGAGGAAATGTGCAATATTTATAATCACATGAATACTTGATGATTGTAACACTGTTGGTGTGAAGGACAATATTTCTCTAAACATTCAAACATGAACATCAAATAGAAAGAAATATTGGGAAGAAGGAGGAACATAGAATATATTTCCTGATACAATGTACATGGAACAGGACAAACGCTATCTTTACAATGCATTCTACGTCTTTACAAGCATCAACAAAGGTCATGCTTACCGCTACATTGTACATATTCACAATTAGTAATTCAATAATTACATTTGAATTATAATCGATTTTTTTATAATTCAAAGAAAATATCAACTTTCACTTTTGCTTTAGTCATCGCAAAGCTATTTTTCAAATTTTCCTTTTTTAAGTTTGTCTAGTTTCAATGATGAGAAATAGTGTTGCGTTCATCAGGGTTTAAATGCTCACGTATGTGACGAATTGTAGCTGCATGGTTAAGCTGAAGGGCATAACATACGGCATCGGTATCTGATAAGACGGAATGGAGCTTGGCTTTGGCGGCTTTTTACTCCTGCACACATTTATCTCCCACCACTGTTTTTGTCTCTTACTCTAATCTCCGTTAATATCCTTTCTATTATCGTCGTCGTCTAAAAGGACGAAAAGAACCAAATCATGCGGTTGGTCATCTGGGCACGAATTGTAAGTATGGTGCTTGGTTGGTTTATCAACCTCAATTATGTTACACGTGGGATTTCCATCGGGCGACAGACACTTCGACGAGTTCTGTTACCAGAGCAAGTGGACTGGTGATGCGGGAGAGCTGGTTTGAAGCTAGAAGCTGTTGTCAGAGGCGAAGCATCTCTTCCTTTGGTGCCTCTTGATCGATTCTTGGAAATGTGAACCATTTAATCAACAACAAAATGTACTCTTTTTAGATTTATCTAGAAGCATTTTGTCGGATGGTTATGTCAAAATCTGGACATCATTTATCAGTACTCGAATCAGCCATTGTGTCTCCATTGTCCGATAATTTGTCAAAAGTGCAATCAAATTAGTTACCGACAAATGTATTTGAATCAAACGTCGGCCAATGGAAATCCCACAGGGAGACGCCCACACCCTGACAGGCTGTGTCTGGTCTCTTCTGCCGACGACACCCGGGACTCTGCGCAGATGGCGCCGGACTGGCTTGCCCAGTCTGTAGTCGTCCGCAGTGGTCCACGGTGTCGTCTTGAAGAGTGCTGGGAGTGCGGTTTGGGCCAAGAAGGTTAAGGTCGGAGACTTACATGAACTCTGTGAGGCCACACAAAGTGTCATGCTGGCGCCTCCTGTAGTGTCAAAATACATACCAGGAACACGGGCCTTTTTTTACTTTTGTTTTGACTGGGACTAGAGATGGCTATTATACGTCTCTACGTCTACCTGGCTCCAGTAGGCTGGTCATTATTTATTTTTTGATACAACTTTAAAATGACTCCTGCTTCAGATAGACTTTAACCGCATGGGCCAACTACACCATTACGATTTGCATGGCCTCACGAATGACCGACATAAGTCTCTCACTTTAACTGACTGGGCCACGATCCGACTCTCGTCCTTACATACAGATATAACTTAATGCCAACGACCATATGCTAGTCATCTCAGGGTGTGTCAGTCCCCCATTATTCTACTGTTTAATCTACCATTACCATTGGATAGTTCATAGTAACCGTTGCCACTAAAGGTTGCCATGGAACAGTGTAGTCACCTTACCATATTTGTGCCCTACTAGTTTGTGATCTAGTGCTTGTCCACCAATGGTTTTGGTCTGAATATTTCATCAATTAGATATCCAAATTGTCTCTATCTTGATGAGTTATACTTTTTTAGATAACACTTGATAATTCACGTGATTTGAACCATTTGATGCACATTATGAACAAAAGGGAGCATGTGACAAGATTGACCCGGTAGACGTGAGGAGGATTGTCGCTGTGACGGGGATGTTTCACAGAGGTTGATTGCAGCCGGCATGTTGTGTTGATTCACCCTGTTGTGTCGTGCCACTCACACACTGTGAACCCTCAATCCTACACGACACGCGCTCATTGCCACCGATCTGACTGAGACGTCGGATCGGTGTCAGTCGGTGACAGTCAGTGTTCATCTACGCACGTCACCGGCACGGGTTTATAACCCAATGTCAGCCATCAGTCATTACTTGAATGTGGGATACGCTCGACTCTACCCGACTTTAAAAGGGTCAATATACGGCGTTTCACCGACCGTAGCCGATTCTCAGTAGGACGTTTAATTCATCGGTGTGTATACCACTGTATGATATACAACTATTATATTTCTGTTTGAAAGGAGATAAAGGTGATAATAGATTTGGAGACTGTTTCCCAATTCGTAATTTTAGATCGAAAATTATCAAGCTTTGCATTATTGTCTCAGGAGGGCCACAGCTCGCCTGTGGTCGGGTGGGCCCGGCGGGCGGTCGGGTGGGCCCGGCGGGCGGTCGGGTGGGCCCGGCGGGCGGTCGGGTGGGCCCGGCGGGCGGTCGGGTGGGCCCGGCGGGCGGTCGGGTCGGCGGCGCTCTGCGCGGACCTCAGATACTGGCGCCGATTGTTACCGATTCATTCTGACCCTCGGATCGGTGAGAATCGGGGACGAGTGTCAGTGTCTTTTAGACTTCCCTGCTCAGAAGGTGTCACGAGCATCTTGTGTAGACGTTCATGGATTATAGCTAATCGCTCTCGAGTGGTGGGGAGTTAGCTCAGTGGTTAAGACATCAGACTTGCACCCCTAACCTGATATAAGATTGTCTCGCTTTTCTCCATTCCTAGCAGTGGTAGATTTACTGCTATAATCCCGGTCCTGCTCATACTATGCCTATGTGGCGTGGGAAGTAAGAAAGCTCCGGTCTCTGTAAATTATAGGGGTGAGACCTCATAGATTTGAATACCACCCCTTTATAAAACCAACGAGAAAAGCTAAACCTCGAGGAAGTCATGAAAGGACCTGTAATAGTTGGCTGGATGTAAATCAAACAAACAAGAATCCCTCTGAACACGATATTTTTTTGAAATTCGAAGTCCTTGATGAGTGGGATCCTCAGGATTCGTGACAAGGTAAAAGTATTAATCAAGATAGAGCCTTTTGGAGTGATGATAAGTGACTATGTTTATGGTTAAGTTGATGTTTCCATTGATAATGAGCATTTCGGCATGTGTTACAGAGATAAACAATTCCCCATATGCAGCATATAACCCTGGCCAACTACAGCTCTGAATGACTGAAAAGCACAAGAACGCACATGCTACATTTGCATTGATTAACTGCAATTTAACTCGAATTTGAATATTCCAGATATTCACAAATAGGGAGTCTATTTAACTGAACATATCAAACTTCGCAACCTATACCTTAATAAAGGGTTGCTTTTATTTATCAATAGAAAGAAATGTATCGATAGAAATAATTATATGTATCGTTACTTTGCACATTTGAAGTGTTATGAAAAATAACAACGATTGATATTTGTTGTTTAGAATCTCACCTTTCTGGTATAGGGATATGCATTGCAAATATTTCTTGACTGGCATGTAATCTTATGAAGTATATTGCAGACTAATAGAAAGTATATTGCAGACTAATATGTGTTAGCCAATTCTCATTAACAATCAGAATGCCTTGCATGATGGTAAATATTGTCACATACTCTATATTAGGGAATTGGTTAACACAGATGAGGCATTGACACACTTTGTATACTTTCAGTATTGGAAGGACGAGTTTTTAGTGTGGGACCCTGAGGAGTACAGCGGAGTGAAGATTGTTTACCTGAGCCTCAACACCATATGGAAGCCGGATGTGGTTTTATATAACAGGTAAGGTCACTAGCCTGGAGGCCTGTTCTCTAGTTCTCCAATGAACACATTGTAAATCGGCTACTACTGTTTTATCAGGTGCACTGTAGGATAACGCTGCCTCAACACACTGATCTACACAATACGTTTCTATGGGTTTTATTGCCAAAGTCAAATACGTTCACAAATATTTTCACTTGGTGTCAAATATGAGGGCAAATGAAATATCTTCTTGTGTCAAATTTGTTTGATGGAAGGAGAAAATCTTGGTTATTGAAACATGAACTGTATACTCATGAATGTATACTCGCACACTTTATCTCACCCCTATTTTTTCCTTTAAACTAACGTTGGCAACTCGTACTCAACGCCCATGGGGTATTTAAAAAAAACCTCACGGGGATCATCTCACAAATGTTAGTCAATGGGTCAGTGATAAGGGTGAGATAAATTCTGAACGGCAATTGATGCATAGGTACTGAAAATACACGAATCCTTTTGGTTTGCTACGTAATCTCACTCGGCTTTGCCTCGTGTAATCAGTCCACAGCCACAACTCGTGGCGCACTTTCTCTGGATAGAACGTTCACAGACCGTGAAGGAGTCTCTGCTGAGCAGCACTGATATTAGACCCAGTTTAACACTGGCAGGTGTTTCATTTAAGGGAAATTCTTTTTGAATGCCGTCTGACACTAGTTTATTTGTTATTCCCATTTATTATAGATAGCTTCAGAGAAGTTATTGTATTTTCTCATGAGGGAGAGAGGTTTGATTTGCAAAGTTCAAGGTCACTCCTCAGAAGCCGAGAGTGCTCCACTCTCCTCCCAGATCTTTCGCGCTACTAGCGCTTGCTAATCTCTGCCTCAACCCAGTGACGTCATACGCTGGTTCCCTGGCTACCACCTAAAGGACGGGGGGACCAGCATTTTTGGATTCAAAACAGGGCAACTATCAAAAGCTATCAAACTCAAACAACTCATATACTATGAGTCGGGAAATACACGAACAAACCCTGCAATATATGAGTTGCTTCCCACTGAAGAAAGTAATTCCTAAAACTACGATTTGACATAACCAACAACAGAAATGCGTTTATATTATTTACTATATAATAAAAGTCTCCAGTCTAGTGAGGTCAGGTGATGCGGCGAGTGGTGGAGAGGTGGTCAACAGGTGCAAACTGCGCACTCTGCCCGTGGGCAGCTCGCCCCTAATAACACGCACGAGTTGGCAGCACGCCTCAAGTATAGACATTATGTAAGCGCTGCTGCATTTCCTCACACTTTTTTTTCTCTTTTCCCCTTGTTTTCTTGTTCCCTAAACTCCCATGAACTCTCAATAGCCTCCCCTCTCCCCGTTCTCCAAATGGTCACCTTTGATCCCTATCACATCTCTAAAGGTTTATCTCGGGTCTAAGACACTGTCACGGCCTGTTCACTGCTCTCCTCCAAGTTCTAACAAAAATACATCTTCAGTATTGACTTTATAAGTTAAACACCGAGATATGTACCATGAACAGTAAAAGCATAGTGTTTTTTGGGTTTTTTTTTATAATAGCAGGTTTTATTTACATTTTCAGAAAAATATCGCACAATATGACATTTGGCAGTTGTGGTCATTTCTTGCTCCGAAATGTTTTGTTTTTTTGGTTATTTTTACGTATATATACGCCATCCCTGACCTACTCAGTTCAGGACATGAATAATCCTGTCGATGTTTCGCTTTTTTCTGCCAAAAGAATTAAATGATCCAGAAATCCATTAATATCATCGTATTTTTCGTTAATATCTTTTAACATCTTTAGATTTATCAAATTCATTTTCTCCACACTGACGATTTTTTCATCTCTTTTCAGGTATTTCTTTGAAGAAAACATATTATTTTTACCGTTGTTTCTTTTATGTTTCCTGCTTGCTGAACGTGATCTTGAACCTGATCGCGAAGAATCAGTATCATATGAAGAACTTGAATCTGTATCATGCGATTTTTGATTTCTCGATTTCCTCCTCGATCTTGAACTACTGTCACTTGATTTCTTCTCGTGAAGAATCTTCTCCATTCTACCAATAGCTCTCATGAAGGTTTCCTCCAGGTTATCGACTCTAGTTGCCAGGGCTGCTGCATTCTCTCGATTTTCTCTCGATGGCATCCCCGATGAAGCCGGCATCCCTCTCGTCTGGTCAATACTACTTACTTCTGAGTTCGACCTATCCCCTGCTTTAATGGGGGTGAAGGGGGCCTCCCCTTCACAACTCATTTCGGTAGTATTCGAGAATCCTTTCTCCACCTTAGTCGGCGATTTCTGCTTTTTTTCTTCCGTCCCATTATCAGAAATATATTTCCCAGGAAATTCGTTAAAACATAAATCGTGAGCACCAAATTAAAATTAGGTCCTGCTCATACGATTGACTAAGGTAGAGTGAGGAGATCCCCAACCGTCGCATCAAAAGAACTATGACGTGTGCGACAAGAGGCCACGCCCCAACCATAGATACGTGCTATACCATAGATACGTGCTTGGCAAATGGGGGCCTAATTATATATGTATAAGTATGTCCCTTATACATTGATAACTTGTAAGTTGCCACCCTTGTATTTTCAGATAACCTTACCTTCAACTGACAGTACAAAACATAGTGTTATGAGGGTTAGAAAATGTAGGATTGTATTTTTTTCAGTTCGTAGAATGATAAATCCAGTACATTGGGCATTTTAAAGAGTGTTACACCCGTCCAACATGCTGTGTCAATGAATAAAGTGCTACAAGGCTGTTAGACATTGCAAGGTACTAAGAGCATCCCGTGTTGCATAATAATTGGATTAGGAGAGTCTATAATACGATGCATACGTCAATCAACCACTTGACATCCGACAAACAGTTGACGCATTTCACAGCCTGTTTCACCCTCATACCTCTCAGGGCCGATCATTTGAGGTGAGGCTTCATACTTTCTTACACAAATTCATGTACAGGCCAACTCCATACATATAAAGATACTGGAGAACTCGCCCCGAACTCAAATCGGCTCAGAATTTTCTCGCACCGAAAGGATCTCGCCATGTTTTAAATTTCCCCTCCATTTTATCAAAGAGGATCCCCATTTGTCGGCTTACTCGAGGACTGTAATGTAAACCAGGATCATTTGTCACTTCACAGTTTGCAAGAGGATGTTTGATACATTCTTTTATTATCCACCTAATGCAAAGTGTCCATAGAAAACATAGATGGTGTGTATCACCATACCCGGAGCATACATATATGTTGTATACATCTCCGGGCTGCAAAGGCCGACGCATATTGAAAAATAGTGCATATGGAAAAATAGTGTATCCCTAAATGAACTAATATCTGTACGCCACTTGTCAGGAAAAGGCGGATAATAAACATAATATTGACTGGTTTCAGAAAAAAAAGCGTCGTATGCTCTTCAGATTTGACTCTGCGTAATATCCTCACATGTGCTCGGATATTACTGCGCGTCAACTCCTCGGAGCATACGGCCGCCTGTATCTGAAACCAGTCAATATTGTGTGTGTATTACCCGCTCAGGTGAATGTGTTTATTCGAGGCTTGATATGAATGGGAAGAGTTCTCTATCAGATCGGGGACGTCTTCCACTCAGGGCGAGGTCTCCAGTCCCCCACACACCGCGTGCAGCACCGGGTACCCCCATTGGCCGACCTCCATTCCCGACCAATCTCTCAGGAGCCATCGACCGAATTTATGGCACTTTCTACAAAATATCAGGCAATAGCGATGTTTATGGAACAGAGACTCGCACAATTTCAGTACTGATAAATGAGGAATTTAGCAGCAAAGACCAAAATACGCCCGAGACAAAGTCAACATGGGTTGTTCTTTGATGAAGTGATTCGCGCTTCCGGGAGCCGATCTGTAAATGACGAAAACCCAAGGCGGCTTTGCCTCCGACGATTTGTGACCTTTTTTCGGGCCGCGCCACCATCTGTCGGCCAATGGAAAGCCCGCTGTGTTTGTGTTTCTTAGGTTCTCCGTAGCATTGTACATCAGTCTAGCCCCAAAGTCCGACCTAACTAAGGTTGGTTAGAAATTAGCACACATTAATTTGTGAAAGAAGAAGTTCGCAAAAAAGGTCAATTGTATTATGAAAATCAGGGACTCTAGTTGAAGAGCGATCGCACTATAACGAGAAGGTACCACAGGGCATCATGTCCCTTATCTTGTCATCATCCGGCACTGATTATGTAAATCTGTTAATCACTTCATTTACAGAACTCCGTGTTTGATCCTGGCCCTCCGTTGACCGTGGCACTCCTGCTAATGTGGTCCCATTGTTTAAAGTCAGAAACCTAAATAAACACTAAGTGAGGCCCAACAAAAAGCCTTATATGTAAAGCACGGACCTAGCAGTGGAGTGGCAGTTGAGTTATATATCATATCTGTACATCAGTACTGGAGAAACAAACTAATAAAGTTGTAATAACGGTGCCATATGTAGTGTCAACCGGGTGTGCATGTATTCAGAGCAAACAGAATGTAAGTAAAAGAAGAAGAATACTCCAATAAAGCTGAATTGGTGACGGCATGTTGTGCCAACCGCGTACTAGGATTGTCACGCCTTCTCATGAGACCGACTTGAACCGAGTGGGCCAGCTCCTTGGTGGAGCAGTGTGTCCACAGAGCAGCGCAGTGTCATGGGTTCCCATATCAATCATTTATTTCCCTGTGTGGGTCCAGAAACAAATTGACCCTCGTGGTAGATCAGTGTGAACTACCCACGTGACTTTGCTGCGACTGAGTGTGAGGACTCCGTCGCCGGTCGCACCGGAAGAGACCGTCTGTGGTCATCACGGTGTGCGGCGATCAGGTCACAGCACCGTGATCAGAGCTCCCGGGAACAGCTCCTGCCCATGTTTAATGACTGTTGAAATATGACGTAACGTCCTTGAGAGTCATACTGGCGGCGCAGGGAACGCCGCGTCAGAACCTGTGTGAGAGAGGTCCGTCTCCAACGTGGGCAAATATTGGTGTTGCATCACCTTCCAAATACTTCTCACTGGCTATATGCTGTCTTTCTTTATCGTTAGGATTCTGACCCGTTTTTCTAGTCCATTGCCTTAGTGTGTCGCTATTCTCACCCGAACTTAAACGACGGAGAAAAAGTCGACACCTCGTGGATAAATCTGCCGGGTGCAACGCTTAAATGTTTAGGCAACTCAGGTTATGAGCGTTTGAAGAAAAGAATAGAAATGACAATTGTTTAATCAATAATGAATATGGTTGATATCATATGGTTGTCATTGCTTAAAACCTATCAACTATCTAGTTATATACGGAAACAGGGTTACTTTGGCTGTAAGTGATAAATACGCGGTAACATTGACGATAAAACGAAGCGTCACCTAGGTGTTGTACGTGTATAAATACGACATGGGTCGGAGAGGGCGGTATGTGTAGGATATACTAACATAGGTATATAATATGGCAGCCTTCTAGACCTAATGTTCACGAATTGTAAATTCGTTACATCCGTCGGTCTCAGTAATGCTAAAATTAGTGACCATCTGCCAACTGTTGCAGTTAGAAAAAAGGATAGGGAGACTAAATCTAGTACAAAATTTAGAGGGAGAAGTTATCACAAATATTGTAAGAAGCAAATGGCAGAACATTTCAGCAGGCTGGACTGGGAACATTTCTGGCATAGCAGCGATCCCAACGTCCTCTGGAGTCATATCTATTGTGGCCTTGTGGACTATTTGGATAAAACTTGCCCTATAACTGATATGAGCTTCAAACGAGAACGGAACATATGGTTGTCTGAGGAAATATATAGCGACTTGCATGAAAGGGAACAACTGATCAAACGTTATAAACTAACTAATGACTACGAACTTATAATTGAGGCGAAAAGGCTAAATAATAAAATAAGATATGATATGAAAATGGCCAAAGATGCCTATATACGAGAACAAATCGAACAAACTAAGGATAAACCCCAGGAGTTCTGGCGGCATATAAACGATGCTCTTAATGGGAAAAACAAGAAAAACAGTTGCAAACTAGTAAATGATATAACAGGAGAACCGGTCGAAGCTGGCCACACGGCCGATTATGTAAATGGGTATTTTGCCGAAATCGGCTCAGTTTTGTTTGCTAAGCTACCGGATAGGGAATTTCAGCAGCACCTACACACATTGAAGCAGAATAGCAAATTATCTGACCCATTCGACTACTCCCTGGATAAAGCCGATATACTGAAGTTAATTACTGGTATTAGCGGTAGTAAGAGCTCAGGATTAAAGTTCATCTCTGGACAAGTAATGAAGGATTGCCTGTTGATCCTGGCTGATGAGTTTGTTTACCTTTATGAATGCTAAATAAACACTGGGGTAGTGCCCGAGGAATGGAAAAAGGGTACAGTGATCCCTCTGCCTAAAGGGGGTGATATCAGCAATGTGAATAATTGGCGAGCAATTTCGCTGCTACCATCGCCCTCGAAGGTCTTAGAGAAAATCGTCCACCAGTTACTTAGTCGAATCATAGATGAGGCCAATGTCTTGTCGAAATCTCAATATGGCTTCCGCCGGGGACTCGGCACAGTAGACGCGGTTTTGGAGCTCACACAGCAACTATATGAGCAACGAAACCAAGGGAATGTGACCGCGATATGCTATATAGATCTTCGCAAAGCCTTCGATGCTGTACTACACGATATGCTGTTGGCCAAGGTTCAAAACACGATCGATTTACCAGCTAACATCTATAATTGGTTGCATAACTATCTTGAAAATCGAAAACAAACAACTTTTGCTAATGGATGTGTATCGGAGGAAGCGAGTATCAGGTTTGGCGTGCCCCAGGGCTCTGTCCTCGGGCCGCTGCTGTTCATCCTGTACGTAAACGACATGTGTGTAGGTATCGAACACTCGAGAACAATACAATATGCAGATGATCTTGTGGTGTTTGCTCCCCACATTAGAGGGGAAGTTGCAAAGTTAAATCTCCAGTCCTCGGTCCAGCTAATCGAAAAATGGTGTATCATGAATGGAATGACACTAAATGCAAGTAAAACCCAGACCTGTTGGGCTGCTTCTGAAAGAACGCACCCCAGATTACCAAGACTAGATATAGAATGCTGTGGAGAAACCCTAAAAGAAGTCAGACACTACAAATATCTTGGTGTTAGCATTGATAGTTCCATGAACATGGCGAAGTTTATCTCCAATACCATTAAGAGCAGTAACATGAGAATTTTCAAGCTAGGGAAATTGCGTAGTAGCATCTCTAAGGGAATAGCCTTAATGATCTATACTGTGATCATACGACCGATTCTAGAATACTGTAGTTTTCTAACCGACGGAGCAAGGCAAAATGATATACGAGCACTACAACGAGTACAGAATCGTGCACTTAAAGTGGTACAGCACCAAAAGATATGGTATCAGCGCACTGACGATTTGCATGATAGGCTCAAGGTAGACTACTTGCAAACAAGAAGAAGGATGCAATTACTTGCACTAATGTACAAGTTGTCTAAGGACAATAGCAGGTTAGTGCACACTGGCTGCAATATATGGAAAAGGAGCTCGAACAAAGTGAAATTTAAACTACCTAATGCTAGAACGAGTTTCTACCAGCGCTCACCATTATATCGAGGCAACCAGTTATGGAACCAGTTAGATGCCGACACCCAAACTGTCACCTCAATCAAAGAGTTCAAATGAAGGGTCAAACTGAAATTGTCGGTATAAGACTGGAGATAGGCTTAAGTGTTCGGTTGACAACCCATTTACATTATTATTCAATATCATCCCATATCCTGTAAATATGTGTGTCGTTTTGAACCGTTTTTGTAACTATGTTGCCTCAGTGGAAGACCTGCTAAATGCAGAACTGTTGCCTTGATAAATTTATAAAAAATAAAAAAAAATAAAAAAAAAATAATAATAATAATAATAAATGAATTTGTCCACACATTCCCAAGTAAATTGTCATTTTTCGAATAGTTGTCAATATATATTTCATGGAGGATATCTGTTTTGTGCATTATTTCTCTTCTTTAAACAAGGAAGTAGAGTTAACATACATGGTGGGTGTTGAAAGCAATATGATTTAACAATATTTATTTATTGATTAGAAAATTAAATTTCTACAATTTTTCTCGAACGCTCATAATTTCAGTTGCCCAATCATTTCAGTGTTGCACCCGGCATATTTGAAATCAGGAGATTCAGGACATAAAAATTGATTAAAAAGATATTGTTTGGACGCCAAAACAAGGTTCCCCCTAAAATGGGATTTCGCTGCCAGACTATTTAAGAAAATATTGGTTCATTGGAATAACCACATCAACACGTATACACCATACATTGACAACCCAATAACAGATAGAACAGAAGGGAACAAGTTGATGTAAATGGAAAATATTGGGTTACATTCAGTCATCCCAAGTTTTAAGAAGTTATAAGAGAGGTGAGCAACCTTAGATGTCAAAAACAGTGATGCCCTTTTGCTGAAGCTTTAGAGGTAAATGTAGTGAGATATCCAGCTTTATCTTCTCTTTTTCAAGAGTGAAGCAAAGATACCTATGTTGATCACTGATAATATCTGCTGAAGGAGACATCTCTCCTGTTTCCTCTCTCTGTCTCTGTCTCCCTCTCTCTTTATCTCTTTCTCTCTGTCTCCTTTGTCCACTTCTCTGCTCTCTATCTCTCCCTCTATCTGTTTTAGGGTATCCCTCACTCTTCTTTTCTCTAAATATTGCTCTTTCTGAGATCCTAAGGGAACAGTAATTATCTTTGGCTGGGAGGGCACATGTCTCCCAAAGCCCCCCGCCCCTTAAAAATTGCCCACCCCACTTTAAAAAAGTGATGTATTGGACAGCTGGCCCACTGAACTGGAACATTTTCACAATCCATTTTCATTAACTGGTTGTTGTATAACATACAGAGAGCTGGGGGCACAGCCACAGAAGTTATCTGGCTCCATCTGAAAGGCGCAGCACCTGCCGCACACCTATGGAAGAGGTTGTCCTTTTAGTTACCTTCTGCCACTGAGTCCAGCAGAAAGTAATCACGATGACTGCTCGCCTCATATACAGGTGAAGTAATGTAACAGAGTCTAACTCACAGCACTGCTGCTGTTAGTCTGCCTGCCTCATGGCTACTGTTGTCTGAGCTCCATTGGCAACATACCTACAACAGAGGAGGTAAACCTTCTGACCTCTACACGGTTGTCCCACCCCAAAGAGAGGGTTAATGTAATCTGGGGATCAAGGAATGTGAGGGCATGCAGGAAACAGCAAAAAGGTCCGTGGGCCTCGACAATGCTAGCAAGTGGTAATGCTCTGTTAGTAAAATGGTCATTGGATCTCTAGCAATAGAAACAATCCCTGTGACGGCCTCTGTGATATCCCTCTGCAAAATAAATATGAGTATCCTGTATGGAGAGTTGTGTGGAACCAATTACCCAGATCTCATACTGTGACTATGCATGTTGTCAGGGCATGTGCCATAGAGGAAAATGCTCAAGAGAGACCTATTTGTTTCTGTCATTAAAAAATAAAAGGTTTGGGTTAAATTCAGTCTATGTCAACTTGACATTTCTGCAACTGCCTGAGTCTAGGATCCAAACCTATCAAGCACCAGTGGGTATTTTGGTCTTGGGTGATTGGTCATGGTCAGCTGGGCATGACACTGGCTCCTTTCTCAATACCACCGTGAATAGCATGCAGATAGTGAAGGAATAGTGTTCATGCAGTATGCTGGAAGTCTATATGTTACCACTCTAAACTCTAGGCGATGTATATAGCACGTGCAAGCTCTCTTTAATAAATAGGAATATTATGTGCAATATGTATACGCTGGTCATATACATATTGCGCTAATGTTTCTGACGTTGGGCATATTTGTATTAAATATACAGGGGACATATATTTTACATGTACATCGATCCGCTAATGCAACCATATAGATACCATTTAGAAGGGCCATCCAACTGGCCGCCTCCCCGTCTCCCCACCTCCCCGCCTCCCACCGCACGTAACAAGGGTGTTTTGACAGTAAAAACTACTTGAAAACTTTATACAAACCAAGAAATTATAGGTGTATCATATCATACCCTATCATTATAACAATAACCAATTACGTTTTTACCACGGGGTTCGTACAGAATGAGGCGTATGACTAGGACGAAATCATTTATGCCTGAGGAGAGATATATAGGCGGAAAGTAAACATATGAAGACTAAATTTTGTATGCTGTGCCCCCCCCCCCCCCATTAAAAAATAGGCCCCACCCCACCCCGAGCCGTAAATTATAAATCGTCCCTAATTCTGTCTCAGCCCAGCAAGTCGATAATCGAGTTAACAAAAGCTGTGGTACTGACTAGCATACAGACAGATCAGCATTATTATTTACCGTGTATTCCCATCATGAAGGCTTCTTCTGCATGTTGACAGCTGACTGTATTTGATTGTCAGCTTATTTCTGCACGTTGACAATTTACCATGGTTTATGTTCAGCATTATGTTGACAATTTGTCATACTTGATTATTAGCATATCACTGAACGTTGACAGTTTCTATATTTGACTGTCGGTATCTTTCTAGATATATAAACAGCTAGCTATATCTGATTGTCACCGTATCTCTGCATGTTGACAGTTTATCTATATATCATTGAAGGCTAACTTTGGGTATTTGACCAGCAGTTGATTGTATTTGATTGACAATTAGCTTTATTCCATAAGCACTAAACTGCATTTGTTTGATGGTCAGCTTACTTGACTGATGGCTATAGTTAATTGACATCTAAATAAATTGACAGTTAGCTATTTTTGATTGACAGTTAACTTTATTTGATCGACAAATATATTTGTTTGGCAGCTGTATTTAACTGACGGTTGCATTTTATTGGCAGTCAGCAGTATCTGGTTGACAGCTAGCTGTATTTGATTGACAGTTGTATCTGATTGACAGTTGTATCTGATTGACAGTAAACTGTATCTGTTTGACAGTGAGTTGTATCTGATCGACAGTGAGTTGTATCTGATTGACAGTGAGTTGTGTTTGATTGGCAGTGTGGACGTGGAGAGGACGGCTTTCGAGGTGTTCCCGTCGGGCGTGGCTGCTGTGACGTCAGACGGTGACGTCAGCTGGTTTGCACCCGTCATCATGCAAAGTCTCTGCAGGATCAAAGTGGATCTGTACCCCTTTGACATTCAGGTGAGCCAATCTATTACCAGCTGTCAACCTTTCGCCTGAAACCTGCCGAAAATATCGTGAACCTGATTCAGGAAGAATGCAACTCCGAATCTACCTCATTTAACAGCGTTAGCAGCAAGCTTCTAAGGGGTGTTCCATCAGGTAGTCGGGATTTCCACTCCACCAGGCGTCTGGCAAACATGCTTAAAGTGCAACAGCCCCATGCTGTACATAGACAATAATCGATATGTTTGTGGACAGGCGGCCGTAAACCATAAGAGGTTAACGCATAGTAATACCCGAGCGATAGCGAATGTATTACGACGTCAACCATAGTTTGTTGTATTTATCATCCATCTCCAATAAATTAAACCCAGTTATTGCCATATTAAAAGGTACAACAATAAGGACTATTTCTATGCTCTATAGCACAAAGGTACTATTGTTCCTGCATACCATGGTTTTGAGGCCGTATACCACAGATATGAATATCACAGTTATGATATCTGACAGGTTTTTATATAATGGGTCGTTGTTTACTGAGCCCCCACACATTTTCAATGGGGTCTTAGTATACGATGGATAATAAACACCAATAGGCTCACAGTGTATACACCAACAGGCCCATAGTATACAGACAACATGCCCATGGTGTTCATACCAACAGGCCCATGGTGTACACCGTATGAGAGCAGCCGACGGGTAACTGGCAAAAACTATTTTTTTCAGTTTTGAGCAGACTTTGGCGCGCCACTGCCGTACGGCCGCCGCAGGTGAGTGTGCGGTTACTTTACTGCACAGGTTCCTCAGATCGAATTGAACTTGATGAAAGATTATAGATTAATGTAAGGTGGCACTAGACACAGATCTACCAGAAGAAAGCACGTTTATACATCCTTTTCTCGATATTCTTGTACATCGTTAGTATTTCACTTTTCCTGTTTTTCAGCGATGTCCCCTTCAGTTTGGATCATGGAGTTATAACGGCTTCAAACTGAATCTCACCCGTAAAGAGGACAAGATCGGCATGCAGAAGTACGTGCCCAGTGTGGAGTGGCAGGTGAGAACTCATCTTCGTTATGATAAAAGCCATTTTATTACCATCACTGATACATTCATGACAGGATTCATCGTCAGTTTAATACTGGTGGTGCCCCATCTCAGCGATGGTACAACGTATATTTATTCTAAAGTATATTGCTGTTGTTAGGGTCTAGACCTCACTAGGTTCATCCATGCTCGGCTATGGCTGTTCTTCATGTATCAATGGAGTAATGTCACTGCTATTGTTGTTTATTCTATATTTTTGTATATTTTATTTGTAGATAGTCGATGCACCATGCGAACATAACGTCGTCTACTACAGCTGTTGTTGTTTATTCTATATTTTATTTGTAGATAGTCGATGCACCATGCGAACATAACGTCGTCTACTACAGCTGTTGTTGTTTATTCTATATTTTATTTGTAGATAGTCGATGCTCCATGCGAACATAATATCGTCTACTACAGCTGTTATTGTTTATTCTATATTTGTATGTTTTATTTGTAGATAGTTGATGCACCATGTGAACATAACGTCATCTACTACAGCTGTTGTTGTTTATTCTATATTTGTATGTTTTATTTTTAGATAGTCGATGCACCATGTGAACATAACGTCGTCTACTATAACTGTTGTTGTTTTATTCTATACTTGTATGTTTTATTTGTAGATAGTCGATGCACCATGTGAACATAACGTCGTCTACTACAGCTGTTGTTGTTTATTCTATATTTGTATGTTTTATTTGTAGATAGTCGACGCACCATGTGAACATAACGTCGTCTACTACAGCTGTTGTTGTTTATTCTATATTTGTATGTTTTATTTGTAGATGGTCGATGCACCATGTGAACATAACGTCGTCTACTACAGCTGTTGTTGTTTATTCTATATTTGTATGTTTTATTTGTAGATAGTCGACACACCATGTGAACATAACGTCGTCTACTACAGCTGTTGTTGTTTATTCTATATTTGTATGTTTTATTTGTAGATAGTCGATGCACCATGTGAACATAACGTCGTCTACTACAGCTGTTGTTGTTTATTCTATATTTGTATGTTTTATTTGTAGATAGTCGACGCACCATGTGAACATAACGTCGTCTACTACGACTGTTGCCCTGAGCCGTACCCGGATGTGACGTGTTACGTGGTCATGAAGAGACGTCCGGAGTTTTACCTGTTTAACCTGGTGCTGCCCACTGTCCTGCTTCTCATCATAGGACTCCTCGTCTTCTGCCTGCCACCGGAGTCCGGAGAAAAGGTATCGTTTCTTCCTTCATATACGTTCTTTTATTTCATTTAACTTAAATATAATGAGAATTGTAATTTTTCTTTCTCACATTGCATCGTGTAATGCTTTTTTATCTTGGCTTTCATTCAAGCGCCGTTTATAAATATCTTAATTGCGTTTTCTCAGGATATGTTTTCGTTTATATTTTTAAATTTAAGCTCACCATCTGGTGACTGAACACTTAATTCTACCACTTAAAACTCTAGGTGATGCCTTTATATTCTTCTGACATCTATGAATTCTTAATGAAGAGAGATATGTAACGACAGTTTATTCTCAATGTTGGCATACATATTGTGATACCAATATTTCCTTGACTATGGCACAGTAAGTTTCCCCCCTGTATGCTCAATACATACTCTATGATGATATAAAATGTAATTACTAAAATGATCTATGGGCCAGTTTTTCTAAAAAATGTCAAGTTGGTGATATAGGGAAATGTATCTTTCACAAAGCTTCTCCAGATGAATGTATCTTATGAATGCAAAAGCATAATGGTATTACTTTGGGACTATCTGATCTCACTAGTTATGCTCTGGTCCGAAGTGCAGCATTTATGATGAAGCAAATAGAATCATTCTGTTATAAAACTAAATGCATCATTTTCTGTATACAAACACGTTCTATATTGAATTTACCCCGTCACTTACAATAGGGATTCATGAGTTGCAATATTTAATTAAGAAACACAAAACCCGTACATTGATAAGAGAGTTTAAACATCAGAGATATATCGACCAACATTACGTGATCAAAGCAGTCTGAAGGGAAGGTGAAAGGAAACATGTTTAAATAATAATAAAGCCATTTGTATTGGAGAAACTATTTTTTAGAGTTATACAATGAACTCTAGTACTCACAATTATTAAACATATATTGTATTCAGAAAAGAAATTATATATACAATGCACGAATATATGTAAATCCCCATAACTGTCATGTCCATAGTGTACACTCAACTTGAAGAACATGTAAATGTTATTATTTTCCATTGAAAAAAACCATGATGCAGAGTCTGTGAAGAGATCAAAGGATATAAAAAATATCAGATATTTGGGGGAACACGTCTATCCGGGAACGAGTTGTTAGTGGTTTAACCCAGTAAAGGTCGTGGAGAGGAAGAAGCACCGTTATTTAACCGTTTTGTTTCCCTTTACTAATCCTTCCAAATCTAGATAAGAGTACTGCCATAGAAATGTATATTCTATAGATTTATCGGGATTATTATCCATGATTATTATATATTAAATCTCTGAATTGTTCAAAGGCTACAATTATAGAAGAGTTTAATTTCATACTTATTTTCGAATAGATAATTGCTGGAATATCCGCATAAACTTTCATGTAGGAGTTATTTTGAGACTAAAGGATTTATCCATGGACTCAGTGAAAGGCTAAAGAGCAACCCAATGAGAGTGACTTGAAAAATATGTCATTCGTTTACGTGTGTTGTAATTTTACGAGGTGAATAAGGGACGAAGGGAAACTATTTAGTGCATCAGATGAATGGCATATCTATTGTCCAAGTCTATCCGCTCGAATAGCTTCCTGATTTTATCTCCTCCCTGAAATCGAATAAAGGATACTATTAAGATATGTAACAAGAGATGGAATAGAGTGTGATTGTAAAGTTCGCCATCTCGTCTTGCCGAACGCCTGCTGTCAGCGTGTATAGCAGAGGACGCTCTGACTGCTACTCCGCGTGCATGTTCCAGTTCTCTGTTGATAGTAAATAGGTCACGATTACGTCTACCTTTTTGTTATTCTGAATATTTTATAGTAATCAATGTGAAATGATCAATTGACCTTAGACTTAGAAGATTAATGAAAATAATCAGTAATTAAGTTGTTGAAATCTTACTACAAGGTACTAAATTATAAGAAGTTAGTGTATCTAGGCCACAACCTACCTTCAGAAGTACTGATTGGCTGACGTTTTGTGACGCATTCGTACTCAATACGATTTGGATATTTGTTATGATACTCAACAGAGTGTTGGATACTAGTGAGACGAATTTTAGGTTTGTGGAGAGAAAGTCCAGGAGTGATATAATGTGATATTTAGTTGGGTTAAAGGTGTATCTTTTTGAATCATTATGACTTCATTTTGGCATCTTTTTCAATCATTCAGAAACACTTCAAGGATCGCTTTTTGGTGGAGAACAGAGTATGAAAGCATGTTGTTCGATGATCTGAAATGTATATATGCAAAAACCAATTGATTCAGACTAATTTTTGTACATAAATGACTACCCTTGGTTAGCCGCTATCATACGAAACTATATCAGATCTAATAGGAAGTTCTCAAAATATATTACTTGGGGTGATGATGATTTAAAAAAATATGTCCTACTACAAAAGGATCGTGTGTGTTAATTGTGTGTTAACATACCCAATTGTCATCGGGCTACCTTTATTTTATCCTCTTCTACCATGTTTCCTTGTCAAATTGATTATGAAAGACCCCAAACGAGACTTCGCATCGCACTGTCTTTAATCATATATTTCCAATATCGTAACGAAAAATCCAGCTACATGAGCTTCAAGGTGCTGGCCCATTCGGTTAAGGTTGCTAGCATCCATGCCTTTTAATCCTGAGTATTGATAATCATTCCAATTGCGTACATGGTAGTTTATATGTGTGCAATAAAGCCAAGATATGTCTAGCAGAGCATGTAGAATGTGCTTTCCAGGTCGTTAGAGTATATGATCATTATATTAAGCCTGTATTCCACAAACAAGACAAAAACGTTGTACAGCGCCCGTATGGCAGTTACTGCCAGATCTGCTCTATTTTAATCATCTGTCGGGTTGGTGGAAGCACACACCAGACGTTTCAGCAGATGTCAGCTCTCCTGCCAGACGTTTCAACAGACGTCTGCTCTAGGTTTTGACGTCTGTTGGAGGATATTGGGGGTCGTTGGAGTGTCGCTTCACGATTGCTGAGCGTCTGGCAGGAGAGCCAGTTGAAATGCGCTTCCACCAACCAGATTCTTTCAGGCGATATCCCAACCGATACTCCAATAACCCTCCAAGAGACGGAATTAGCCCATCTGGCGAAAAACTGATTTATTAGGTTTTTATCGGGGAACTCGATTACTACGTAGGAATAGGCAATTTGGCCAGAAGTATCACTAACTAGATATGTATCAATTGTTTGAAAAGACAAATCGTACTGTTAAGGGAAGTAGACTGGCCATGTACATTCTCTGATGTTGACATTCCTAACCTGGTTGGGACCTAACCCCTATAGGGTTAAGGCTGTGTTTATTAGACTAAGTTGTACCTTACCGTAGTGTACATTCTGCACACGAGAAGGATGTTCTTAGGGGAATCTAGTATTCTCTCGTTTGCCTTTATATAGTTCTTCACGTTAAGGAGGTCTTGGGACCAGAGTAGTATTTGTGTAACATCAGGCTAGTATACCAGGAGGTGTTGAAATCGTAGTAGGACCTAAATATAAAAGTATACTTTAATTTTCCTTACAACATTTCATGACATTACTTTATTATAAATTTACAATATTCAAATAATCTTAAACCTTTACCTTTATGGATATTGTCATAAAACAGATATTTCAGATAAAATGTCCTCAGCCTTTTGACAATCTACAAAGATAAGATACCACCATCATAGTTTTGACATAGCGCCACAGTGTACTACAAGGTTTTACATGGTTTTTAGAAGATCTCGCCCATATTTCTTGTAATATAACAATTTACTATTCGGATGCCTCAAATGTCTCATTTTCTCCCATCGGTTATCAAAATCTTTATCTCATATCTATACCAGAACTCTTTTTATGTCTAAGAAACTAGGCATTTCCTAAGAAATAGTGCGTGCTTGCTTTTTAGCAAATACCATTTAAGCCTTTATTTTCACTGTTAAAAAAAATTGCCGTATCATTTACAATATATAATTCATTTAACCTTTTTTTTCGATTTGACTAGGACAATTGCTCTACATATTGTTACTTAAATGATCAGTAATGACGTAAGACGTGTGATTTGTTTGTCTTACTTGCAGGTTTCCCTCGCCATAACAGTGCTTTTATCGATGACCGTCTTCATGCTAATCGTGATGGAGAACGTTCCCCCAAGTTCAGAAGCCATTCCATTGTTAGGTAACTATCATTGTTATTGAGCGCGGCTACAGACTCCTCTATGTCTACTCTGTATCAGTATTTCAGTAGGAGTAGGAGAGAGATTCACAGCTGACTTCCCATGCAGAGTCCCTTTGCTATCTCCGGGACAGTCACTATCATTAGTTAGAGGTGCAGGAAACCAGCATGCGAGCTTCACAGCTTTTATGATCAATCCTCTTCCGTATATAGCAGAGGACCTATACAGCCGGCATGTAAGCCCAAGCACCCCGAGGGATCTGTCAGGAGACAGATTAATTAGCTGATGTCGCATGCTGTTGACCTTTCTGTGGATGCTGATGCTAAAAGTATAGCAGAAAGTGGGAAATGGTTGTTCAGTTTCTTCATCATAGAATTGACAATGATGATAATGCTAATACTGTTTAAAAAAACAGCATACCGCCAATTCTCGTTGTTTCTCCACGTTTATACATCTATTAAATATGGAGCCTGACGTTTTATTACAGAGTTGTTCATCGGAGGCACGATCGTCATGCTGACCCTGTCGACGGCCATGGCCGTGTTCGTGGTGAACCTTCACTTCCGCGGCTCGTACTCGCGCCCGCCGCGCTGGCTGTGGTCGCTCTGCACCGACTACATGGCCACCGTGTGCTGCCTGCGCAAGGAGGTCCGCGACCTGGAGGCCGACTGCGGCGCCGCCACCCCCGTGAGACCTCAGCTTCCTCCTCCCCGCACTTCCCGTGTGCCTCTTGAAGTTTACAGGCCGAAAATTGCTTAATATTGCCCCTTTTCTGCGTATTTCAGAACCATAAATTCATACAATCTTTACATTTCAATAGTATGATTTCTGACCTAAAAGGTTTTTACATAATCAAATTTTCAGTAATTTAAAGCTATTTTCAAGTAAAAAAACTCATTGAATTGCATACTGCATGGTACTAATTCATATGAATTCCATAATTGTTTGATAAATATCATGAACGAAACGCCCTCTCATTACCTTGACAAACGTGTATTCACTGAGATTTTCTTTTCAGATGTCCTCCCGTGGCTCCTACATCTCCCAAAATGGCGGCGGTGGTGTATCTTTGGTAGCAATGTCACATGTAAATGTTGGAAACGGAAACAACAACTGCAAGTCTCTGTCAATGACCGATGTCAAGATGAATGGAACGGACGATAACCACAGAGCGGACGATAGAACCAAACGCATCCTCCGTGATATTCTACAAGAGGTCCGGGGGGAGAGTGAGCGCATGCGCGAGCGGCACAAGGACAAGAACTGGGACCGCGTCAGTGACTCGCAGTGGCGAATAGTGGCCATGATGTTAGACAGGTTCTTCTTCATATCTCTGTCACTATTGACATTAGTAATGTCTCTGGTGATATTCAGAAGCCAGCTGTGAGAGTGTGAATCCACCCAGCTCTCTACGTGATTTCACATTCCTGTATATTAGTGACATGACATGTGTCCTTTACCCATCATGGCAGGCCAGATGGGTGGAGTTTTAAAAACCAATCTTCGCCATTCCACAAGACAGTGACAGTGGAAGCTTGTCATTAGGATTCAAAGGGAAACTGCAGACCGCTGAGGAAGTCAACTGTAAATGTGCCAATCTTGCCGTTCGTGAATTATCCTGCAGGCCAAAGACAGAAGCGAATCTTCCATTGGATAGAACCTGAAATATTGCACACAAGGATTAAGTACATGTATTAAGGGAAACACATCTTACCCGAATTCTTTGTATTTACAGAAACATTTCCGGGGTTCATCTCTCTACTCACCTCACACCATCCAGTGCACATTACGCAGAAGGATTAAATCTGATATTATTTGGAAAAATGATATTTTTCCATGAACTTTTATTTGGTTCTGCTAGAAATAGTACTTTTAAGTATTTTTCCTAGTTTAATCATCATTTTAGGGTTCTCTATTATAAGGCATTTTAAGAAAACTCTTTCTCAATCAGTAAGAGGAAGGAATGACCGCTCTTATTCATGTTCGACTTTTGAAACATTGTTATGAGTGTCCTTTTTCACATTACAAAAAGGATATATTAAACCATAATTGTCTTTTAAGTAGGGACAGAGGACTTTTACCTTGAAAAATTGTATTAGCGTTATTTGGTGATATATCAACATTCATGCATTTATCTATTATCCAGATTATTTTTGTATAACACTTGATATGTACGGAGGAATCCGTTTAATGTATACCTATGGTTAATCTGTTTATATAACAAATACTCCAGTGTCATGCACTGAACTATCTCGTAGATTGTAATAACATGAGAAAAGGAAGTTACTGTGGCTGAATTCATTTTGTTCAAGGTCTTTCAGATGTTTTGTACAGCCTGATGATGTTGTCAGATGGTCGAACAAAGAAAATATATTTGTACTAGGTAATATGAGAAAACCTAGTTACTGAGCCTGTAGTGATTACTGTTTAAGGTGTTTCGCCCTGTGACTATTGGTTGGCGCCGTAGTTACGGGTCAAAATACTGAGAACAACTATCACTATGGGCTCAGTTATTGTGTTTCCTTATCATTATGTACCTAAACATCACCAAAGAATGTCATTTTATGCACAGCCTGATAGTAGGCCCGACCGCTATTTATGATGCACCCCTAGCAGCAGCTTTTTGATACGACATGCCAACAGCGGGTAGTACCTGATAGATATCCACCCACAGGTTTATAACAATATCAATAATCTAGCTCCTCATATTCAGTGCGGTGTGTTGTGGGAGGCGAATGAAAGAATTAGATTTTTCCCAAACATTATGTCAACTTGGGCTTTGGGAATTTTGCTTGTGTGGTCACCATCTTTGAACAAGGGATGTTATTGGTCTTCTGTGAGAGGAGATCCAATAAAGTGTCAAAGGACAGACCATAAAAGTGTGGACAAAGACCAGATTAACCCTTAACATGTCATGGAATATGGGTCAGGTTAACCTCAACATGACATGGAGTATGGGTCAGGTTAACATCAACACTCCGTGGAGTATGGGTCAGGTTGACATCAACACGCTATGGAGTATGGGTCAGGTTGACATCAACATGCTATGGAGTATGGGTCAGGTTGACATCAACATGCTATGGAGTATGGGTCAGGTTGACATCAACACACTATGGAGTATGGGTCAGGTTGACATCAACACTCTGTGAAGTATGGGTCAGGTTGTCATCAATACGCTATGGAGTATGGGTCAGGTGGCGTCAACACTCTGTGGAGTATGGGACAGGATGACGTCAACACGCTATGGAGTATGGGTTATGGAATGCCTCGCAATGATTCCTCAATACCATTCAACACACTGGCGCCCCCTGTGAGCGACAACTCAACATTCTAATCAAAACCCTCTTGTCATCATATCGGCTGCGCTCAAGGATATACATTTATTTAAGTCTTCATCTAAAGTGTTCATCTATTCCATGAAATGGGTGGTTTGAGGTATGAACCCTATGTCGAACAGCCCTGACACATTCAATCACTTTAGTTCATTCCATTGTAGCGTATGTTTTGCTATGTTTGATGACCATTTTAGAACTATTTGTATTGTATTCTCGTGTGAAAGCAGGTATAATTTCATCTCCTTACATCCATCATCACCCACTTACCCTTCATTCTATTTTACGTTTATATCCCTGCTTATGGCTATTCAATCTCATCTAATTCACCAACCGTTCTTTTACCGATTTCACCGATTTTTTACTGTACTTTATATTGTTTTATAAGCATTTATTTTTATCCTCACATAAACATGGACAAAACATCACCCAAGCCCAAGCCTCAAGATATTTTAAAAGTAATCAAGGCCAGACGCCAAGTTAGTAACATATCTACAGGACACCAAAGTTGGACCTGATGCCTTGCATCTTTCAACAGCATGCTTGTATTGAACGACGTTAAATATTCGCCTACAAAAACATTGACGATCTGCTATATGAGGTCAAAACACAGAACATGAGATACATGCCTAGACCCTGCAGCGACAAGACAAAATAACTAGATGGAATCTGTGCTAGATCTGTATCAATATATTATGGATATTCTCCTCAATTTCGACTTCAAACATTTCGCCATGAGGAAGATTTGCTGTTTGTCCCAGTAACGATTTTTCCCGGAACAATGGTGAACGAAAAAGATTCCCCAGAATACAAAGTAGTCCCTGAAAATATTGTCGGCGATTTTGTTTTTCCCCTGAATAATGAATACAAATCTAGTACCATGATTTTGATCTGCATGGTCGTATTTTCCTCGTCGTTGACACTGCGCAATATCTCCGCATTCCCTCAGATATTACTACACGTCAACTATGCGGGGAATATGACCTCTCACATCAAAATCATGGCAATATGGTGTATGTATTCTCCCGATCCGATGGTATTACTAGCATGAGCAGTTCCTGGAGGCATTAAGAAAGAGTCGAGATAAGCCATTTGGTAGAGCCCATAAGACATCGACACTGCTCTCTAAATCTCACTAATCCCATGGTTCAGGGTTGGTGATGATGGACCCCGTGCACAACCCAACTGTGATCAAAGGCTGGACTACTGGGAGAGTCGTTCATATTCCACATGTGAGTAATGACCGACAGTTGACAGTTGGGCAATAAAATGTCGTTGGAGAAGTGCATGTACATAAAATGAATGTCACCAATTGTCACCAATCTGATGAAATCGTAGGCGAGAACTCGATCATATATCTGATGTTATTTGCTGTTGCATATTCCTATGGATCCACTGCTTTCCTGATGATTCTAAGTTATTTCAGTGGATTTCTGCGTTATTTTCCATACTGCCTGTAAGTTCCGTAAAAGGAGATGCCTTCCAGTATATAAGCACATGTATAGATCGGCAGAGTTGATCACACCATACTCCTCAGAGTCCTCGCCTCATTGTAACATAATCCCATGTTTTTAATACTATAATAAACGGACATTCATGACCTTGGAGGGGAGAACTTTATTCTTTTTGTTATTATATGCCTATGCACAAATGTTCTCTAGATACACACCGCTGCTATGTGTATAGTGTTTATGCTATATAAACAAAGCCCTCCGCCTAGCGTTGTACATCGTTAGCTTTTACCTGAATAGGATTAACAATAAAACACATGGAATAAGTTTGGGAAGCCTTGAATTTTATTTAGAACTGGCTCGAGAATCGTATAAATACACAATACTTTACAAGTTTGGACGGACTGCAATCGTCAGCAAGGTGAAGCCGAGTGGCGATTGGGTTTCACCCAAACGAGTGGAGTATTGTGTATTTATATGATTCGAGTGCGGTTCTGGATTTATCTCACCCCTTTCAATGACATTAAAAAGCATCACAATATCAGAATAATTAAAATTAATTTGCGAATTCAGTTTAATAGGAACATTTGGATCTCCATGTTGATGTCTTGTCTTTTCTCTGAAATCCTGGCCACTGATTGGCCAATCGCATATGATATTATCTGCATTCACTCTGCCACAACCGTGGCCTAGTACTGTCACTTTAAGGGGGTTATCGTTGAATAGGGGTGAAATAATGGCGTGATAAACTAATCTTCTCTATTGCTTGTGACCTTTCACTAAGAGCCTCACAGCTCCATTAATGAGCCATTGGTGTTAACAGATCCCTACCATTTGTGGGTATAAGACCCATGCTACACCTGTAGGGCAGACAGCTAGGATGTCATTTGCGTGGCCATCTTTCCTAACATAACACCTGGTGGTGGATGCGGTCATTAATGGATTATAACAGCTGATATACAACAGGAATTGTCCCTGAGTACTGTGGCGCCACCTTCATGGGTCACACTGAAACCTGCCTCTTTGTCTTTTTTTATTCAGTTAATGATAGGACATGGTACATTCATTAACTTTTAGAGGTTCTTCCTCGGACCGGTCCAAATTCTTACGTATACATTCTGAACACATACATTCAACAAATTGGAGTAAGCAGCATTAACTCATGTCCTAGCCATGTCTGTATTCAGTTCCTTGCCATTCTCAGAGATCTCATTTTCTAGTGGCTGATTGTTGAACTAACAACCACTCTGTGTTCTATACACATGTTACCGGCTCTCCTCTTTGAAACTGTGATGTCTTTCGTAGATGTAAGACATTGTGCTAAGTCTGGGATGCACTTGTTGGTAAAGAGCTCATGGTCAGGTGTAAATGACATATGGTGGGTAGGCGACATACAGGCCACAGCTGTGGGGCGGCCGCAGGATGGCTCTAGCTGAAAGAAAACAACCCCTTTAAAGATTTTGTGAAGTGCGACTGGACACGCCTGTTTTGTGTATCGCGAACCGCGAATGGCCCCTGACTGACCTCTGTTTCCCTTTAATTTTATAACGAATCGAAGTCCAATATTGAAACTAATCATTGACATACATTAAATCAAAGAAATGCCAAACCAAGTAAGCCAAGCAAGCCAGGCAGGACAAAGCTGATACAAAACAGGCCTGAATCATTTTTTTAAAATTTGTTTTATTGTCAGTACCTCTCGAAATGTCGAGTTTTCAGGTACTTCATATTCAGAAATACATATTACATTGGTACAATCGATTTACAGTATATCCGCTACATATCAAATACCAGAGGTAATAACATGAGGTAAAGGTAGATGAAATGAGTTTTACTGATCTGCTCAGTCAACAGTACTATTGACTTTCCTATTTACTGACACTCTTTTTAAAGTTCTCTTTGTCCTTTAAGTGTTGGATCTCAGATGGCAATGCATTCCAAAGTCTGGCTCCCCTTAAATAGGAACTATTGTAGACAGAGGTGCATTTTGTGGTCAAGATGTCAAATAAGATATTTTCTTGTGTTCTAGTACGTCTCTGGGTTTTATCAATCCATTCATCCTTTGTTTTATTCTTGTACATAATACATAATAGTTGGGTTTCCCTTCTAGTCGAAATTGGATCCAAGTTACATAGCTTACACACATCACTTTTTTATCTAAAATGTGATCTTGGTCCTAACAAAATCCTGAGTCCTCTATTATTTAGTTTCTCTATTTTATTCAAATTTCGTTTCCGGAAGCTATCATATGTAAACGAACATTACTCCATGTGGGGAATAATCGTGCTTTCATAGACATTACGTGAGGCTAGATCTGATCTTATTAAATTTGAAGAGTTTACTGCATACTACCTTTACAATCTCCTTTACATGTGGCTCCCAAGATAAGGTTTTATCTAAGATTACACCAAGATATTTGTACCTTGCACAGCATGTTAACAATACCGCACCCATATACAGTTTTGGTTTTTTCGAGTTCTTTAATTTCACGATAGTTCCTGTGTACATAATTTTAGTTTTTTTATGTTTACAGTTAGACCGTTTGATAGGCACCAAGTTAATAAAGCATCTATATCTTTTAGTAAAGTTTCTTCCACATTTTCTATGTTTTCCCTGATTGATAAACCACTAAATCATCCGCATAAATAATTTGAATCATGAATACTTTTACCGAGGTCATTAACAAATAATATAAATAAATGTGGGCCCAAAACTGAGCCTTGCGGTAAGCCAAAATATATTTCTTGTCTATCTGACAACATACCATTAACTTTTACATTTTGTTGTCTACCCTGAAGATAATCATACAACCATCGTACTAAGTTCTGAGGAATTTCTAGCATCTTACTCAATTTCAATAATAACAATTCGTGATTAATAGAATCGAACGCTTTTCGAAAATCTACAAAACATGATATAGCGATATGTCCTCTATTTCTCGATTCGTAAACATCCTTCAAATACTGGAATATCGCGTCTCCCGTACTACGTTTGGGCCTAAAACGAAATTGATTCTTTTCTAGAATCTCAGCTTCATTTAACAAATCATATATTACTGTGTGACACAATTTTTCAATCACTTTACTTGGCAGCATTGATAAAGAAATTGGTCTTAAACTATCAATACGTTTGCTATTACCGGTTTTGGGTATTGGTACCACCACCGCCCGTCTCCAGTCTGTCGGAAATTGCACTTCCTTTAATGATACATTACAAAGATGGGTAAACTGATGTTTAGCAAATGTAGTACTATCTATTACGACTCTTGAATTCCACTTGATTTGTGCGGACTCATATCCCGAAGTTTTCTCAGTATTTCATCAGAGGTAAATTCAATAAGATAATCACGCACATATGGATTTTCCCCGACCGCATTCAAGCTGTTTAATATTTTCTTGTATTTTGGTTTTATCAAGCTTGTTGAACAGTACCAATCCTATTTTAACAAAAAATACATTTACAAAATTGGGAACTTCGGCATTTAGTATTTGCTTACCTCCGTCCTCTAGTATACATTGCGATAGTCCTTCATTCAGACTAACTAGTTCCTTGATAAGACCCCAAAATCATCGTGTTAGGCCTGAAACCTGATATTACTGGAACTGTATCATCACGATAATTAAGACGAGAGGCGCGACGGCAGTTTAGACAAATTTATTAAAGGTGAAACATTAGTCGGACAAGTAAAACAAGGTATACTGTAGTACATGTATTGTGGGAGAAAAATGTCCAGACTTTAGCCCACTGGAGAGTAACGAGAGTCAATGAAATAAGGTGTGGGTGGGCGGGTCAAACAACCTTTGAAGTCCTGCGGCGCGCGTGCCGGCGTGACGTAATATGCACACGTCATCGATGTTAGTTTCTGGTCGTGCAGAGAGATGGCGCCACGCGTGTTACCCGGTACAACTGCCGCGCACTCTTATACTCGTCCTAAGGCTCCATTCTAAAAGTGTAAAACTGAGAAGACTGGCGGAATACTCACGCTATGAATTCTTTCTATCTTATTTTATTCTATTTTTGTTTTTCTTAAAACATCTGATTAGGAGAGTGACGGTTCTGGATTTGCTTTTCTTTTCTTTTTTTATCAGTTTATTTGTATCTCTCGCCAGAGCGAGTTATTCTGATACATTTATAGGAAGCATGATGCATCGAGAAAACATATTACATTTCTTCCTAGAGAGTAAGTTATAAGTAAATATCAGGAGTGAGCGAAAAGATGAGATGGTATGCAGTCAGGAAACACAGACACCTGTAACATTTCCGCATATATAATTATCATCTAAAATTTGTTTCGAGATTGGTCTTAAAACTCTCTATGTCTGCAGATTGTTGGGTTTCAATACTTAACGACAGACTGGCTACACATATGTATGGGCTCCTCTGTACAACATCACTTCCAGATAGAGTCATTTTAAACTGTAACTTATCAGTAAGTCTTGTGTTACGCACTTTGGTCTCCAACCAGTCAACAGTTGTCCGATTTTTATACATAATTGTAGCAAGTTAAGGTTTTCTTCAAAAATCTAAAATTCTTTTATGAAGGCTGTCTATAGAGTTGCCACGACAGGGGACCGATAGGGCAATGCAGAGACCTCAGTTGTGCAGTTTTTCGATAGCCTTGCGGAAGCTACCATAAAGGAATGAACAGTATTAAAAAAACGGGAGTACACTGAAGAGATAGACCAGCTAAGAGGTTACATGAGTGAGGTTTCTGCATAGCTTAGCAAATTTAAAGAGTTTAGAGTTCATATTCTTTATAATCTGCTTAGTTTGGGGTATCCAGGTTATTGTAATGACTGCAAGTGGCAATTTCTTGGTTACTCACTTTTTAATTCATATCCACACGTTCCTTATTTTGCTTGGGCTTCCAAACCACATGGTTTTATTTTCTTAAACATTTACAGGAAGGCAGTTCATTGTGCACCATTTATCTAACCGTACAAGGTCTTTGTAATTTGAGTTTTTAATGTGAGTCCCTAAGTCGTTGATGAATAATATGAATAATGAGGGGCCCAAAACGGAACCCTGGGGTACTTCAAATTTGATTTCTTTTAGTTTAGAGAAAAGATTATTAATGAAAACTTTCGGTGATTTTTGGAAAGGTAACCATCTAACCAGGGAGTAATATTTTCAGGCATTTTGATTAGGTGGTTTAGTTTAGTAATTGGTAGCTGATGGTGAATGCTGTCGAAAGCTTTTTTGAAATATATGAAGCAGGAGGCAACAATTTGGTTATTATTTCTAGAATCACAGGTCTTTTGTTAATTTAAAAACTGCATCTATGGTTCCTCTTTTGGTTGGAATCTATATTGTTGGTTGTCCAGGATCTTGGCTTCTAATAGTATATTATAGATAATCTTATGGAAAAAGTTTCTGTAACTTTACTGGGTAGCTTGATTAGTGATATCGGACGCCAGTTTTCAACTGATCTAAGGTCACCTGATTTTGGAATCGGAACGACCAGGGCTTGTTGCCAATCCATTGGTGGTTTCAAGGGAGTTATTGACTAAATCAGTGCATGGCTTTATCATTATCCCATGAGTGAAACAAGAGGTAGGCCGGGGTGGGCTAATACAATTTTATCTAATTTTATAAGTCTTATTGATATGAATAAGTAGGTTTACAATGAATATCAACAATAATAATAACAATGTATAATTGACAGATGTAATTTGATGTCAATTATGAAAAGTTTATGACATAATAAGTGAAGTTATTATGGATTATTACATAAGTATGTAGTTCATGTAATAATAGAAATAGCCCTATGAGTAAAGCGAGAAGGAGAAAAAGGTGGGTAGAAAAATTGTACGTGCGTACGGTATGAGTGCTGAGCGAAGTGTGAGAGAGTGCATAGTGTTGAGCGAGCGCACGTTGATGAGGGGTGGGGCTGACAGGCGAGAGGTGGCGCAGGGGTGCGCTAGTGTAGAAGTGTTTCACCAGGGAGGGGGGGGGGGGGCAATGACCACCCCTGACCAAAGGCCATGGGCATCCCATATAACTCTACGAGTCCACTAGTATCTGACTTGGGATGTACTCTATACCACTGGATTTGTATGTACCTATTGACTTGAGCTGTTCAAGCACTGTGTTTTCAGTAATCCTTGAATTTAGCGTTCCTATGGCGGTCCTATCAGCAGAGAGTAATTGGTCTAAGTGGGTTTCGAAGTTTGATTGTTCTAATTTACTGAACAATTGTTTTCCGATACTGGTAAAGAAATCATTTATGAAGTCTGGCACCCTTTCTTGGTCCACCACTACCCCATTCTCTACCATCTCACAACATGCTCAGTTGTCATGTGGGGAAACTATATTTTTGATAATTCCCAAGAATGTCCTTGGACTGCCTATAGTCTCTTTTAATTTTGTTTTACAGTAATCACTTTTTCCAGTTTTGATCCGTTGTTTTATTTCTCAGATAATTATGCGGGCTTTTTTCATTACCATAGGATTTTTAGGTACTTTATACTCTTTAATTCGGTTTTTACGATGTTGAATTTGTTTGGTTTTGCATCCTTATTAGTCATGGTTTGCATTTTACAATACTTATCAAGATACCTTGACATTATATCATGGAGTACCTCCCATTGTTTGTCTACACTCATCTCATTCCAGTCCCGGTTCATTATCTATAAACTCTTTAAGATTGTCTAGGGTGTCATTTTCATAACTTCTACCTTTGAATGTTTTTTTCAGTTTGGATCTGGGTGCAATTTTCCTACCCGCCATAACAGGGTGATGGTCACTTATGAGATGATCTAGAACTCTTGCATTCAGAACATCAGTAGAATAGGTATATGTGATCCAGTGCAGTTCCGCCATTTGGATTATGTCTCGTTGGTGCATTTATGAATAGCTTAAAACCGTTAGTGTTTAGGAATGATTGCATTAACCTGAAGTCGGTGGAACCTGTCTTGAGTTGATCCACATTCATATCACATATTATCCATATTTCACGGTTGTATAATTCTATTGAGTTGACAATCTCCTGTAACTTATCATAAAACAATCTAGCTGATTCCCCGGGGATCCATGGGGTTATAGCATGTAATTACTGCCAGCCTTTTGAACTGGGGTTTATCTACGAAATCTACTAGAATTTCATAGTTCTCATTGGTTATACTGAGTGAACTTGTTCTTGTATAGGAAGCAATTTTTTCTGGAACGTAGCAAGCTACACCCCCCAATTTGACACCTTCCTATCTAATCTAAATAATTTGCAACCTGGCCACCATAGTAGTGTGTGTTAAATACTGCGGATCAAGTCGAATGGACTTCCTGTTATCAATTGATTTCGCATATTTATATCCGGCGTCATGTTAATGTTGTACCGGTGTGGGTATACTACGGTTAATGGTATGGTTAGCTGTCCTTTATAATGGCAGTCATTTAAGTTCCCTGTCAATGGCTGGATATTTCATAGAGTACCCTAAATCTAGTGTCATAATTGTCTTATCCTATCAATCCATCTCAATTCAAGGAGTACACTAGCTCAGATGATCGTTAGAACTCTGTTCTTATAAGTCTTGCTTATATATCCTCGGACTCATTCCCTTTTGGTTATCGACAAGTAAGTTGTAATCACAGAGTCTTGTACATCAGACACAAATTAAATTAGAGTTCATAGATGACGCAGGGAACAAACTAGAGGTAAATCAACACAGAATATCCGGATTAATAAATAATGTCTATGGAACGATGTGCAGTAGGCCATGTCGAACAGAGGCACTCGACTGTGGTAGATTCTGTTCACATAGTGACAGGGATGATTTCAAAATGGCGAACATGCCACAGCAGTGTCTCTTTGGTAATATTTAGATGATCCTGGAACAATGTCTTTTCCTCATAGATGCACAGATTAGGTTTAAATAGGCTAGCCCGGAGCGCTCACTGATGTGTGACAGGAGGTCACCCGTAGTCTTGTACTGTCTTTGGCCTCTTAGTGCGACTGCTGCCATCTTGGAGTTGGAGAAATTTCACCCAGATTTAGTGAAATTATTGACTTGTTGCTGCCGATAAATCTTGATTTTGTCCAATTCTGTAGTCGCTATGTAGGGGGGACATCATATCCAGCATAGGGGGCGGGTCGCCCCATGGCGTCGCATAGTGTGGGGCCTAACCGGACTGGTGACCTCGAGGTCGCATAGCTCCCAGGCCTGCAATTTCCGCCAAACATGAAAGAAAGGGAACAGAAAAATAATGAGCACAACATCAAACAACGAGGGGTAGGCTACCTGAAATAAAAAGTCATATAGAGTCATATCGGGTAATTTCACAGCCTGTTATGAAATTTTTGACAAAAATTTACAGAATTTCGAACCTAGGCGGCCACACACAGTCAGTGCAGGTGCCATGTTGGTTATAAATCTTCTTTCATAATGTTAGTCTCAGCATTACGCTGGTATATAATTTGTAAGAAGCCGCTTAGGATGAATAATGAAAAGCAACAATATAGTAATATCAAGCCGTTCAGGGGCTAAAATATACGAAATTTTGTTGAGGTTATGCCTCATAGGTGGAAAATGTTAGAGAATAACAACATGTATGAAATATCCATTAAAGCTGGTCATCACTGTTAATTAATGAATGGCTGTAGTATATGGCAATGTGAGTCTTAGGACGAGCTCCTGATATATAGTACTATTATAGCATAAATTCTAATATTCTAATTCTAATTTACAGAGTATTGTGTCCAATTAAGTACAAATGATTATACTATAATTGTGAAATAATACGTAATAATTATGCAATAATAATGACTTTCAGCGGGGATGTGAGCACTTCTCCAAGGCCTGGACATCGCCTCCGTTTACAATATGACTGCGGATAGCACCCAGCTTCAGGTGACGACAGTTCGCAACTTCGCGCCTCATCGTTTAGATGATCACCTTCAGTCCCCACCCACATTTCTACAGATAGGTGAGACAACACCGTGGCCTAAAAGTAATCGTAGGGACCCTCCCAATTTCCCGATTTCATAGAAAATTTGTAAAGGCTGAAATGTAGCCCAAGAATTAATTTTAAAGTGTCTCCGGCCATTGCATACCTGCCCCATGGTAATTTATATTTGATACCACCAACCTGGTAAAGTCAAATGATCAATAGTTATTTCTCCATTCTCAGTCATGGATAATTCATCAACAAATTTTACGCGGTCTCACGAGGTTGGTATGCACTAGACATTTTAATATTAATTTGGAATATTTATGTTACTAGCCAAATCTGGTCTCAGGTCCACTTTTAACTAAACATGTGTGCCAAATTGGCTTTTCTTAATTACAAAAAGGATGATAACTTTTGGGCCAATAGAATGGGAATCATCATTTATTAAGTGAATCATGTTATTAGTTTTAAGTTGTAAGTAGTAGGGCTTGGATTATAGCTTTGTTGGTTCCTTATTATTAATTATGATTAAATTAGAATATCATAGTTAGGCAGGAGCTAGTCAGTTAAATGTGAACAATACATGGAAATTCTTAAAAATTTATGAAAATAATGATTAATTGTAAGTGTAGGGGACTTAATTAAAGTGATTTGATTTGAGTACAAGGGAGCAAGCAAACACAGAGAGTGGTCGAGGACATGTTGGAAGTTGCTGAGAACTAAATGATGACTACAAATCTCTTCCCAGGCCAACCAAAATTTTGCATAGCAACAGTTTTAAGAGGGGAAAAAATCAGAAATACTTGTCAATAATTGAAAGGACCACTCTCTGAAAGGCGCTCACCCCAAGAAGAGTTAGTGCTGAGTAGATGATGGTGAGTACACATTGTTTGTTGGTCTCTGGGACCCAAAAATATATTCTTATAATTTCAGCACGAGAGCAGGAAAAAAGAAGAACCGGGCACATAGGCCCCCCACAACATGTGGGAAAAGGAAAGGAGAATAGTCAGAAAAATATTCCATAGATTTTAGAAAACCCGCAAAATTTCCAAAACTTAAATAACACATCTAAAAATAGAAAAAACACTTGACCGTTATACCCATTGGTTAAAAAATTGTTTTAATTTGTATCCCATTACCGAAAAATCCACAGACCATTACTTAACTCATCAGTCACAAACCAGGCAAATCAGGCAAAAAGTTCAGGCAAAAGGGATCATCAAGGTAATTCAGTTGGAGGGACAAATTAGGAAAACAGAAAAATAGATAAATTGAGGGGGGAAGCTTAGGCAGGGATAGAGTGGAAAAGAGCAATGGCAGCGATGCACAGGTGCTTCTCAGCTTCAACTTCGTCGTCCGTAGGCGCGGTTTAAATTTCGCCTGTTGTTGTTAGGACCTAGCACTGTAACAACATTACCTTGGATTTGTACCACAAGGTGACCGGGGTCCCAATGGATGTCCAGGGGTCCATGCTCCGTCACCTGCACAAAGACACGATTGCCTACTTGAAGTTGGCCTGCATTGGCATGCTTCTGTAGGCGCTCAATGTTTCTCTGATGAGCAATTTTGGCATTGTTATTGGCTTCCTTAAGAGCATGGGAGTGCTTGTCCAACCTTAGGGCCATCCTCTTGGCATGTGACTCAAGGTAGGGGAAGGGGCCGAGGGGTGCCTACCAAACATTAGGAAGTAGGGGGAGAATTGTGTGACATTGCTTGGGGGTGTCCGGTGGGCGACCAGGACATCTCCAACTTGCTTGCACTGGCTTTGGCCACCTTCCTGAGCATATCCTTCAATGAACAGTGGAATCGCTCAACCCTCCCATTGGACTGGGGGTGGTAGGATGTGGTGTGCCGGACCTCGGTCCCAAGCTGCTGAAAATAGCCTTCCACAGCCATTGTCCGATATCACCACGGAAGGCGAAAAATGCATATGAGCTGTTTGGTTATGACCGGTAAATAAAGATTGTAGGGAAGGTATGCCCATTTGGCTACCGACCAGTAATGTTGGGCAAAGTCGGAGGCCGACTCGTGGACTCCCTGCTGGATTTTAACGAATGAGGCCTGGATGTTCGCTAGTTCCTCCTTTCCCAGCAGGGACTCGGTGATCTTGTGTTCCACCTTGACCCAGGTCTGGATTTTCGCCACCCAACAATCATGAATCAACTCACTAAGGCGCCCATAGGAGTAGCAGAGGGCCTACTGCACGAGGGACTTATATTGGCAGCCGGATACCTCGTGGATACGATTTAGCTTCGATAGCCAATCTATTGAATTTTGTATATAAGTATCAATGATGCCTCTAAGATGCCTGGATGCATCTTTCTGCTGTAGCCAGGGGAATGCCTGGAGGCATCTTCCTGCCGTAGCCAGGGGAATGCCTGGAGGCATCTACCTGCTGTTAAAGGGTTAATCAATATGGGCTGTAATCCACAAGGAATTTTGAATTTGTGGTCAGGATCAGGGACCTGTTTCAGTAGTCTCGTGACATTAGGCCTAGACAGACATCAAAAGTGGATTATCAGGCGCAAGCACGGTCAACAGCACAGAAACAGCATAAAAACAGCACATACATAGTCAAGCAATACAGCAATAATTCATGGACCGAATGGAGTGATACGAAATGCGATAACATTGCGATGCACATAATGTAGGAGAAAATCAGAGCGATAGAAGGACAGAGGGGAGAAATGGCTTACAAATTTGAAGACTTTGACCGGAGGGCGGCAATATGAGAGACATCGTCATTCTCAGGGCACCAAAGGGACTCGGACAGGAATAGGGAGCTTACGGGCGGAGGTAGACAAGTTGGAGGTGTTATGTTCATATTGAAGACAAATAGATTGATCACTCTTTAAGCATATGAGCACCTCGCGCCATGCCCGAAACCTGAAGTGGTTTATTAATTTAGGTGTCATAACACTAAGCACAAATATGATGTCTCCCTTCTTTTCTTCTTCTTTTTTTAAGATAAAACTAGCGACTTTGTCGTTGCCCTGTGTGTCTCATAGTCATAGGGGGGAAATTGAAAGTTCGGGGGAAACCACTTGAAAAATGAAATTGCGGTCTACGCATACCAGGAATTGAACTCCCGACACCCAACACCCAAGATCATCCTGCTGACTACTCCACAAAGCCAGATGCCTGAAGGAGGCCAAATACTTAGGGTGATAGTGGGGGAGGGTGGGAAGAGGGTCATCAGCGGAGGTTGAGATCTCATTGGTTTCTCACGAGAAAAGTAGATCAGAAAACTACAATGCTAAATTTTGATTTCGGCATTGCTTGAATTGAATTGTAAGAGAAGAAATTTGTCTTAGTACAGTCCTACAAAAAAGAAGAACAGGTTCAAGTTTTTCACTAAACGAGAATCTCACTCTCGTGGTGCTTCAGTCTCCATGCCTATGTCTAGTTCACTCTGTCTCTATGTGCAGGACCAACTCCAAGTGGATATTACCAGAATCATAGTTTTTTAGATATAGTAGGTAAAGATCGTTTAGATCATATAGTAGAGTTCATGTTGATCTTTCTTCACTCACTCAGTGTGGTGCCAGTAAGGCACGGTAACCTCACGCCCACTAATATCAAAGTTTATCTAATTTTAACGATTCTTTTTTTTTCAACATCGAAATGAAAGTCAAGGTTATTCACCAGTTACAGCCTGTTGACAGGACTGCTTACTTGGATATTAGATTACTTTGATGAATACATCCTCTCAATCTACCAACATCAGTGCAGCCTGAGGATTCCCAAGGATGAAATCGCTGTTGTTATCATACCCACACTCTGGCAACACCTGACATACCCAATTTCTTACCAACAAACTGCTTTGTGAACAAATGACACCAAGCGAATCGCCACAATTACGTTGCTGTCACAATCTATAGTTGTCATAATCGAACACTTCTGATGATGTAGCCGATAACAGACATCGAGCTCATACAAGCGGAAGCTGCCCTAGAATTAACACCTAGGCACGTACCAAACAAATTTTAATGATTCAGAACAAACCAGGTGGAACTACTACATTCAATAGATTTGATGTGCATATGTGTCAATCTTCATGTTACGATCCCTGATTAGTTTCCTTCACAATAATCCTAGATCATATAAATAATCATTCTGTAACGGGTATTCACATAATTCAATAGTTTAGTTCTTGGTGATTCAAAGAGTCTGGATTGAATAACAATTAAAACTGTATAAATCCAGTCGATAATTCTAACAAGATTCCTATGATCATATAACTCTGTTAAATGATGTTTTCGAACACACGACCAGGCTAATTGGAAACACTTGTAAGAGCAGATGAATTGTCCTCCATTGAATAATCCAATATTCACTGTGCACAATGTTATTATTGAGTACTGTAGTTCACATCCTAGCCACTTACTCCAGGATGCATGGAAGATGAGCCAACCAAGCCTATGTCCTTTACTCACAGTATATTACTCTTTCGTGAGTGTCCGGCTTCTTTGTGGGTAGGTCGAGCTCTGCTCTCCAGGGCTGCACGCTCCAGAATCCCCCCTGGCACCCGCTACGCTTTGTATTTATAGGCTGCCTGTGACGTCAGAGCCCTTACTCCAGCGTCCCCTGCATTCCAGTGCAGTGGAGTGAGGTGGCAATGTACATCGGTGGCGGTGTACTTCGGTGGCGGTGTACTTCGGTGGCGGTGTACTTCGGTGGCGGTGTACTTCGGTGGCGGTGCACTTCGGTAGCGGTGGAAGAGACCCCCCCTTAGAGAGCAGGCCTACTTCTGTACTAGGTTCTCTTCCTCCCAGCCACTGCACCTCGTGGTGGAGTGCGGGGGGTGGGGGAGAAGGTCCAGTGTGGTGGCCCTGCCTCCGTTCTTCCCGCTACACTCTCCCCACCTCATCTCAAACCACCTACCCTGAGCAACATCCTTCCTTCCCCTTGAGAATGAACTCTCCACATTACCACTATGTGGGGGTGGGTCGTCCTTGCAATCGGTGGACTTATATTTATAAGGCCCTGCTCCTCTCGGGGAGCCTAGGGGTTAGCTAACTACATTAGGTCCCCGGAAAATTCTGTACACACTAGCATATCATTTTTTTTTTTATTATTGGTTTTATTAGGGTATAACTAACAGTTACATTTGCCAGGTTCGGCAACGGCCGATCTTCCACCTGGTCCCTCTGGGTTGGCCAGGAATAATCAAAGAATCATTGTAAGTCGGAGATAGTAGTTTACAAGTAACATGAGAAAAACTAATATGGTGTCAATACTTGTAGCATAATCTAGATGAGATGAGATGAGATGCAAAGATTTTATAAGTGATTTCAACATTTCATATCATAAGTTGCCATTTTCCATGACAATTTGTCAAGTTGTCATTTTCCATGACAACCCGTCACATAGATTTTCAGCTTATAGCTCTCTACGTTGTAACATATAGCAGTAGCAGTCCGGGTTTTCACTCAGCAATATGGTGTTATGCCAATGGCGTTAGTAAATCGAAGAATAAGAAATAATAAGTAAAGTAAGAAGGATACTTATTTACTGTTGAGGGTGGGTCTTTAAAATTCAGCGGGTAGGCGTAGTCATTCTCTTGCTTTTCCCACGGTTACATGTAGACAATGGGCTTATTTTGATGAGATTGTAATCACTACCATAATTCAATACAATATTCCCAGTTGCAACGCAATCTGGAGATAGTTTCAGCGTACAAAATAGTAGGTCGGATGAGATGGGTAAAGAGATTTAATAAGGAAGATAGAATGTATAAATGTAAAAAGTGGAAAGAGAAAGTACAACAGTCAAATTACTCTAGTTAGTTGCAACGCAATCTAACTTACTGAGTAGGTGAAGAAAAATACACAAGGTATACTGGGGGCTACTCGTCGATTATTTATGGTCGATTTAATTTGAAGCACTTGGGGTAGGTTTTTTTTGTTATAAGTTTGAAATTATTTTTTTCTTTTATATGGGTGAATTCGTCTTTAAGGTCATTCCATGTATCAATCGCACGAATAAAGAAACTATTATTAATTGTTCAATAAACTCTTCAATGAACCAAAACGCAACTGTCCTATTATTTGTTCTACAGCAATAAAGAAGTACCTGCGGTGGCCCCTTAGGGGCGGCCTACCGGGACAAACAACTTACTCTGGTGACCGCTTACGGAGGTCTACCAGGAACGTCCCCTTGTTGTAAAACACCTTCTCTGGTGAGCGCTTACCGGGGTCTACCAGGAATGAAATTCTTCGTGGTGGTGTCGGTGGCGGCATCTGGCTGCACCAACGTATTCCTCACTCCCTCTGTGTAATCGTAGTCCCTAGTTGGTCAGGCAGCCTGGGGCGTCCAGCCTCCCCGGCCCGTTCCTCAGTCATGCTCCGGGGGGATCTGCAACTGAATAGAGACTTGTGTCATTACAGTAGTCAATTCGCGGTTGCGTTCACAACAAGTCCAAGTCTTCCCTACGCGGCTACAGTGTATGGTGTTCCTCCCTCCACCTCTAGCCCTAGACTGAGCGGGTCTGGCCCCTATACCCCTCTATCACTCCGTAACAACCTGTGGGAGAAGTGCCGTGGTTCTGAGAGCCCTACATGGTTACGTATATTCTCTCTCCGCCCGTCTCCCCACTCCTCATTACTTCCACCAGTGACATGCTGCACCCCTGTCTCCCAGCGTCTCCGTGTCTCCCCGAGGGGCCCTACATCCATGCGGTCCGCACCTCCATCCTCGCCACCCATGCCCTATTCAGTACCAGTGGACCAGGACAATACAAGTGTAAAGTGGGAAGGTACCAACCCTCCGGTATGTGGTGCGCCTTTCGAACACAACCTCCACGTCCCCCTTCTCCGCCATGATACATCGGCTGGTCTGGCCCCCGGGAACAGCTTTGTAGCCCTCGGTGGTGAAGTTTGGGTGGCCTCGTGGGCCCACGCCCCCAGCAAGGTGTCGGTAACTCTGCCTATGGTAAGTGGGTGTTCAGCTCATCCCTCGCATCTTTGTTTTCGGGGGAACCAGCCTCACATGGCTCTCGCCGTCCCAGCCCCTGGTCACGCCGAACGGTGTCATAGGGCAGCGAAGCTAGAGTGGTAGGATGCGGTGCCCTGATGATCTGCTGCCGTCTCTTTGGTGGAGGTTGGGGACGGGTCTTCCCCCTTCTACCGCCCTCCGCTGGTGACTGGTAGCCTTCAATGGAAGCAGTGGAAGACTGAGGACGGAGTGTCCCGTGCCTCACCACCTTCTTTACTTGACTCCCCTGCAGTCGCTCGTGTTGAAATACCCAGCTTGGGAGCAGGCGCAGGCTACCCGTTCCTCAACACTCGAGGTGGGGCCCCCACTTCCTCCGTGACTGACATTACTCTCCCCTGGGCTCCGAGTCCTTTTTAGGCGGGGTATGGTGGGTTTCCCTCCTTGGCTTTTTGGTGACCACTCCTCGTGCCCACTCCTTTTTTCCTTCACTGGGTCCCGCTACTGTCTCACTTGATCCTTCCTCCTCCTCATCACTGCTGGCTGGATTGACTGCAGGGCATCCCTCTCCACGGCCGCACCCTGAAGCGGACTGTGAAACCTGGTCGAACCGCAGACGTGTGGGTATCTCCTCATGCTTGTCGGCCCATCTATGCTTGTGGATACAGAGGTGGCGGCGATAGTCGGTCTTCCTCATCCCTTTGAAGCGGTGACCACAATCTGGACATATCCACCCATCCATCCACTCTTCGTGACAGGATTTCTGATGCCTTTTAAGGCCATCAGTGCAGCTGAACACCATCCCACTTCTTGTCTGCGACCATCTTCCTTCTGTCAATCACCCGACTTTCCTTGATCATGCCACTTTTTCGAGCACGTGACACTACACTCTTCACCCTTGGCTTTGGACTGTCACTCTCCCCTGCGGAGGGCTGTGGCGACATGGCACGTCGTCCGTCGAATTGGCGTTTCACCCGCCTCCTCTCTGCCCTTCGGCTGCTCATCGTCTGTCTTGCCTGGGGTACCACCCCAGTATTTTCTGCAAACTTTCCTGTTCCATTTCCCTCCGCTTTGCATTAGGGGACCAATAATAGCACTGCTCTAGTCTGTCTGCTCCTGCCATTGCTGACGTCGCTAGGGCAGTACTCCATATGACCGACGGCGGTGCCACTTTCCACACTACAGCACCCGTTGGTGGCGCCACCTTGCGGCGGTTGCTGTTACCCTCGTCCCCCTCTGCAGGGGGCGCCACCTCCATCACTGTCTCGGGGGTAGTGCCAGGCGCTAGTTTAATTGAATCTGAGTGCACAACCTTGCGCGTCGGGCTTTTTTTTCTCTCGTAAATTGAACATCCTATAGTGGTCGTTACTTCCCACGGACCGGTCCACCAACTTTAGAGTTTTTGGGACATGCCCAGTTTCTTGAGGGGGTGGAAGTAGAAGACAGTACTGCCCATCACCACCGGAGAGTGGGAGGCATGCACGTTGTAGTTCCGTTTCTGTCTCGATACGACTTTGCCCAGGCTATGCCAGGCCCAGTCGTGAGCTTTCGCCATGCTGACCTGGAGCTGAGCTACATAGTCTTCACCCCTCTCCACCGTCCCCTCTTCCAGGGGGTAGATTAGGGAAAGGGGGACACTCGATTCCCACCCCCGCATCATCATGTTAGGGGTGATGCCGGTGGACGAGTGTTCCGATGACCTGTAAGTGCTCATTACACTGGCTAGATGAAGGTCCCAATCACGCTGGTCTTCACTGACTACCATGGCCAGCAGTCCCTCCACTGTCCTGTTAGCACTCTCTACTGAACCGTCACTCTGAGGGTGGAAGGCGCAGGTTCGCATTTGCGTTATCCCCAGCAAAGCTGTTATCTGTCAGAACAGAGCCGACTGAAAGTTGCGACCCTGATCTGAGTGGAGAACTGCAGGGGGTCCCAACTGGCAGACAAAGGTGTCAACAAAGGTCCTCACCACTGTAGTGGTCTCCTGATCAGGCATAGCCATCCCCTCCGCCCACTTGGTGAAATAGTCGACAATCACGAGTATATACTTGTTACCCCGTGTAGTGCGGGGGAGTGGGCCCATGATGTCCAGCTCTGCTCTCTCCAGGGGCATCCTAGCTCCCACGTGCCCCATTGCTTCGCGTTTAGGCGGGGGCGGGGGCTTTCTTCGTATACAGGCCACACACTCCGCACAGAACCTGGTTACATCGCGGCGTAAGTTGGACCAGTAGAACCACTCTTGACACCTGCGGAGGGTTCTGGTTCTACCTAGGTGCCCTGTGAGGGGGTAGCCATGCAGGTCCCTCATTACCCCAATGCGGCGACAATCAGGTACTGCCAGCTGGAATGTTTTATTACCGCCCGGCACGTACCACCACCGCCCCAGCAGCCCCCCGAGCAGTACCAGCCTATCACATTGAGCCCACCATGTCCGAAAGGTCCTCACCATCCCGCTCCACCAGGGTGTCTGCAGGCTCAGCTGTAGGCTCAAGCCAACCCCGTACCTGTTGCAGGAGGGGATCCGCGCACTGATCAGCTTCCCAGCCCGCTGCCTGGATGTATAACAACTCCGGTGAGGGTGGGGGCGGGGGCGTGTTGAGGCTGGGGGGTGACCCCTCCCTCTCGTGACTACCGCGCAGACGTCGGGCTCCCTTCTGCCACACTGCCTGCAAGGTATTCTCGGCAGGCCATCCGCATTCCCGTGAGCTTTCCCCGGATGGTGACGTATCTCCAGGTCATAGCAACCCAGTTCCTGTAACCAGCAAGCTACCTGCCCCTCCGGGTCTTTGATGTTCATGATCCATTTGAGGGAGGCATGGTTGGTCCGCACCACCATGGGGCGTCCAGCCAGATAGTGACAGAATTTCCTCACACCGAACACTATGGCCAGCATCTTCCGCCCATAGGACCGCTCAGGCTTTGTTAACGTGCGACTAGCGTACGAGAGTACCCTCTCCACTCCCTCCTGGCGCTGAGATAACACCACCCCCAGTCTGTCGTCGCTGGCATCCGTGTCCAGTACCAACTGCCCTTCCGCCGTGGGATAGCCCAAGATGGGGACTGATGTTAGGCTCCTCTTGAGATGGTTGAAAGCGGAGTCACACTTGGCTGTCCACTGGAAGGCCCGGCCCTTCTCCACCAGTGCCGAAAGAGGTTTGGCCACCGATGCAAAGTTTGGGACAAAGGCGCAGTAGTAGCCTGCCAACCCGAAGAAGCTACGAACCACTCCCACGGTCTTAGGTTTTGGCCATTTCTCCACCGTTTCCACCTTCTGAGGGTCCGTGCTGATGCCCTCTCCCAAGACCACTTGCCCTAGAAACTCTACTTGCACTCTAAAGCGTGGCGTGTCCTCGCTGGTCCTCAGCCAGCTTGAACGCCCCCGCTTCCTGTTTCAACAGCCCCCGCATCTCTGTCCGCTGCTGCCCCACCAGATGTCGAATCATCTCGTCGATCCATTCCTTGGTGACTTCCTCAGGTCGGCCATCCCCTTTCGTGACTTGGCGGCATGAGGCGCTGGGCTCCGGGGTGGACACCCTCTCTAGGAACCCTAGCGTTGCCCCCCTCCGAAGCACCACCGGGTCGGCGCCCGCATTGTATACCCTCACCGGCCATCGCTCCTGAGTAACATCCATTAGGGCTCGTCCTGCCCTCAGACCTGTTCCGGCGGCCCCCTCTAGTATTCCAAGGGGTCGCCCTGGTGGTCTACCCTGCAGCTCCCCTGGTAGTAACTCCTCCGCACCCCCCGCTATCACCGCATCCCCTGGCTTACGACACGGCAGGACCACGGGGGAACTCTGTCCCACCACAGGGTGCTATCAGCCACCCGTACCATTATGTGGTGAGTGTCCTCTCCGGCTCCTCTGCTCTCCCGTGCTTCCGCCACCACAGGGACGACAATAGACTCACAGCAGCCCCAGTGTCCACCAGGAGGTGGACAGGCCTGCCACCCAGGAGGCCCTCCACCGTCATCCCCGGACCCCCTGGCTCCCGGCTACCCCGCACCGCCACTTCATCCCTCGAGACCCCCATCCGGGGCGCGGTGGGGGTCACTACAAGTTTCCCGGCTGTACTGGGGTGGGCCTTTCCTCGGGGGCAGAGGTGGGGGCGGGGGCAGACTGGTTGCCCCTCGGCACTCTCTCCGCCTCCACCAGGCAGGCCCTCTTCAGGTGGCCACTCTCTTTACAGGTGAAGCACCTACGGGTCTCTCTTCCTCCTATGGAGGCGGGTTTGCTTAGCTGGGCGCACAGGGTAGCCATTTCCCTTTTCAGCGAGTCCAAGCTTGCACCGGCTCGTCTATTACTGTACGGATGATACTCGTTCATGGGTGTCTGGCTTCCTTGGGGGTAGGTCGAGCTCTGCTCTCCAGGGCTGCCCGCTCCAGAATGCCCCCTGGCATCCGCTACGCTCTGTATTTATAGGCTGCCTGTGACGTCAGAGCCCTTACTCCAGCGTCCCCCGCATTCCAGTGCAGTGGAGTGCGGTGGCAGTGTACTTTGGTGAGGGTGTACTTCGGTGAGGGTGAACTTCGGTGGGGGTGTACTTTGGTGGTGGTGGAAGAGACTCCCCTTAGAGAGCAGGCCTACTTTCATACTAGGTTCTCTTCCTCCCAGCCACTGCACCTCGCAGTGGAGTGTGGGGGGCAGGGGAGAAGGTCCACTGCGGTGGCCCTGCCTCCCCTCTTCCCACTACACTATATATATATATATATATATATATACATATATATATATATATTGGTCGAGTACCGCACTCTCAATGGTGCAGTGGTCTCCAGTGACAGTCCTGTTCACAGATTTACTGAGCAGGTGTTACTCACTCTGTCTGTTTCTCTACTCTCCTCTCACTGCACACAAGACACATCTTATATTTACCTGTTGATCCAACGAGATCTCTACAGTGTACTCTGACATGTTCTTCCTCATCCACCATGCTACCTCAGCACATCCCGGCTGGTCTTTACCTTCTCCTGAGTCCGGCTGTTTTTCCACACTCTGTCACTAGGTGCTATGCAGCTATATTATGTTATATGCATGTTATATACCTCGATATCTATTCATTACGCATTCTTACCTGTTATGGGGTGTTCATAAAACCTGAATAAGCTGGTTCAACACTAGCGAAACGTCATGAATATTTTGATACACCTAATTTACCACCGATTGTATAACTTAGTTTAGATAATAACACCTGAACAAAAGACGGTGTCTGTTTTATGTGATCTTCTACAGTTTGGCAACGAACCATTATCTACACTTAGCTGCGATATAGGGGTTGGTCAGGTTAAATCGCATACGGGATAACTCGGGGTGCGCCTTAAATCAAGTAGTTTTGTTCTATGTAGGCTCTAAAAGCAGACATACTTAATATGAAATATCCATAGATAACAAATTGATAAATAAACCAAGATTAATGCTCAATTTATTTTGAAAAAAAGTACGAAGGAAAGGAAATAACAAAATGGTAAATTGGCCTCGTGGTTATGATATAATACACTCTACAAACAGTATAAAATATCCGAGTGGAAAGTAAGAAACATTTCCCGCTACTGGGACAAGACGGCCGCTTATTTAAGTGGATCTTCTACACTGAGTTTATAAAACGTTTTAGAACACATCAATTGGAAGGGTCTGCCATTTTAAAATTGTGCAAGAGATGCGAATACTAGAGACGCCTTTAGCCTCATCCTTAGGCCCGGCGTCCACCTACTACGATAGAATCGTAGACCTCCCGATATGGCACAGATACAAAATGTCAATATCGGTGCTATATCGGGAAGGTGCAAAATCGTAGACATAAGTCTAGACAAGCCAACGCACCATGCGTTGTATGGGGTTTTTATCGGTGTCTAATCCCAAAAACATGGTCAACTGCCCCGATATCAGGTAACCTTCCGACGCGATTTTGATTCTTTTATCGGGAGGTGCATCGTAGACCATATCGGTGCCATATCGTAGTAGGTGGACGCCGGGCCTTAAACATAAATTGAGATAACAACGGCTAACACTATAATGATTGATAGCCTTTGACCATCTTGCATCCCAAATGATGTTCGCCCTTCTAGAACTTTTCGGTATTTTCTACATATTGTATAACCAATTGAATATATCATTCGAACAGCGCACTAATTGGGTTAAACCATGTTATTCACCTTGTATAACCAAACGCTGTAATGTTAATCATAGAAATTTTGTGTTTATACTTGTTATATTATTTTCTACCGACTGAATAACTGCCACTTGTAAGCCTACAAGTTAGGCAATGGCTTATTAGACCAATGAACTGGAGCCGTTGGAAGATGGGTGACTTGTCAGCCAATCGCCACCCAGTGTAAATAAAAGCTTTAAAAATACAACATCTGTACGGCATCTGAATGCTTCTACAAGTCGTCGCGCTGGGCGGACGATTTATTGTTGTACCTAGGGACCGAAGTGTGAAAATGGCAGAGATTAGGATGCAGGAAGTTATAAGAGCTCTAGTGAACTGCTATTCGTCTAATCGAATAACTATAACTGGAAAGAATTATCATGGCCAATCAAGGAAGCTGATAAAGGCTTATCGAGGAACACTATGCCTAGGGGAGAAGAAAATAGATACTTGTAGAGACATGAACAACCTAGGAGTGATAATTTATGAATCATTACCATTCCAGGACCACGCGCAGAACATAATCCGAAAAATGAATGACAAAATCACTATTTTTAGGAAAACTAGGAAATTCTTCGACATGGGTACCACTAGGAGAATTGGTAAATCCTGTCTCTTTCCAATTTCGGATCACTGCTCGTTCCTGATTAAAGATACAACAGCCAAGATCCGGAGAAGTATAGATAAATGTATGACTTTTGTTGTTTTTTGCAATCAGTTTTTATTTTTCATTTGTTTACATCATTTGTTCCAGTTTTTTGTCCTTATACAGTCTTAAATCTTTTCAACGTTTTCAAAGAAACACAGTAAACAATTCTTAACAACAATTCGTAATGATGTGGTCATACTAATGCTCTTTTTTCTTTTTTTTCCCCCCAGATTTTCTATCTACAGTGATCTATGTATATCTTTTCTCAGATCTAAGTTTTTTCTTTTCACCCTTAAATTAGATGCTACCCTTGTATTTTGAACATTAATCCATTGTATCAGTGTTATCTTATCAGCATCAAGTAAAACAGCTGTTTATTTACAGAGCATCGTTAGTTCATTTAAGTTGATCATCTAGAACATTTGGGCTGTTTTTTGAAAGACCTTGTCTTCTATTGATTGTTCATAGTAACTTTGTAAGGACAGCTTTGTGTCCTTGAGACCCAATCCTGTGTTGATATTTACCAATACTTATATGTGGTTGGTATTCAAATTATTTCTAATGAACTGTTCTTAAGTAAGAAAGAGTGAGTATTTGCAATAGGAACATTCTTAATCAAAAGAACAGATATGATCTGGACTCAACCATTATTCACATAGAGTTATAATGCAATACTATACAGTACTTTGTGTAGTGTGTCATACACTGAATCGATAGACCAGACAAGACAGAACGGGACAGTGATACATTACTAGACATTACATGGTGCATTGGGTTTTGATACTTAGAATTTCTTAAAGCAGTTTATACAGTAGATCAAGATGTTTCGACTTGTGCAATTTGTTTTCCATCTTACAGACATATCTCTCCGCTTGCACCTTCGCCTTCACTTCTGTGAGGAATCTCGTGAAATCCAATTCATTCCCTCCAAACAGCCTCTGTCTATGTATAAATGATTTAGCCATCAGTATTACATAGTTGATTAACCTGTCATACTTGTAAACTTCTACCTTTCCCAAGATAATGTCTTGTTTTGTGACACAGAAGATATTCCCCTCAAAGTTGGCTCCAAACCACGTTTTCACACAACACCAAAAGAGCCTGACATTAGAACATTCAGTAAAAAAGTGCATGATAGTATCATCCTCATCATCATTGCAATAATTGCATGTGGCAGAATCCACTATTTTCCTTCTGGCCAAGTATACCCTACATGTAATTGATCTGTTGATAATTCTATACTGCAGGGACTGGAGTTTTGTTTCCCTGGTTAGTTTATATGCTAGGGTGTTGACAGTTCGCCAGATATCTGAATCACTTTTGAAATTATTGAAGGTACGAACCCATTTTGCACGTCCCTTAGGAATCCATGATTGCCTGTTGAGTAATATTTGGTATATGGGTCAGATTTTCTCAGAATGTACAATCCCATGAATTTAGGTCATTTTGTACATAATCATCCGTGAAAGCTTTAATAATTAATATATTCAAAAACGATTTTCTGGATGTTATGTAGGACATTCCCAGCTTTAAATTGATATAAAGTTTGACTTTGTATGACAACTTCTTCATTATGCAATAAATCATGAAAGTCTGAAAATGGGTAAAAATGGTCAAAATGACCAAAAAACAACAATACCATAAGCGTCATAATATTAAATATTACATTTTCAGCATATGGAAAGCAACTTTTTCTGTGAGCTGTATCTGTTTTCTATGCCATACAAAATATTGGTGGGTATCTGGGTATTTTTTCCTGGATTTTTCACAGGTCTGACAAAAAATGGGTTTGTCACTTTTTCGCGTGGAACGTCCGAAACACCATTTTCGTACTTATAAAATGGTATCTAATTTCACGCCTATTACACAACTAACACTTCCTAAATACTCCCTAAGATGTTGTGCAATTATAAGTAAAGTTATAGCCTTATCCATCCAGTATTAAGTGAGTGAGCACAGATTGAAAACCACTTACCTGTTTTTATACTGAACCACCTTTCGCCCGTGACACCGGATGTTTTTGTCAATATTTCTGGAATGCACTAATATTCTCTTCTGTGGTTTTCTACACTTGAAGTATATGTTATTGTGCATATGTTGCCTAAAAATCATAAAGATTCAATCTCTTGGGGACTTGTGAGGAAGGAATTTGTAAATTTTCAGAAAATACGGAACGACCGAAACTTTTTTGGGGGAAACCATTCCTTCCGCCATAACTTTCGAATTGGCGCGTAAAACCGTTACACCAGCCTCTTGCATCATCCAGCGCCACATGAGGTAAGGCAGACATTTTTTTCTCTCCGAAATATTGACTAATTTTTGCTTTATCTGTGTGTTTTATGTTCTGAAATTCGTCCGAAACTTGGTGTATGTACCCTAGAAAGTGGTGAAGTATGTATTTAGTGAATGTTTCCTTGCTTTTTTTGGTATTTCGGGATTTTTCAACTTGTGCCTGTTCCTCGCACGTGGTGGTTGGGCGACAAACGGGAGTTTTTCTTTGTCTTTGGGTCGATAGCTTTTAACCTTACCCAAGAAATGGAACGGGCGAAACAATGTCAATGGTTTTATCAAATGTGCTTTTCTTCCTTCCCTGTGCACGGTGTGAAACATGCAGAGGTTTAATAGTGTAAAAAACATGTTGCTTTTCACATTTAGATAGCTATTTGGTCGTTTGCGGAGATAGGGTTCTGGCCACATGGGTTTGACAAGGTTTCGCCCGTTCCTTTTTTTCAAATTTGACTTTTCAACTGAGCCTTTCACAAATATTTGTCTCTGCATTTCTCAAACTTTGCAACCCACATGTACTTCTTAACATGTTCTATGCGGGAAATAGTTAGATTATAAGTATTAAAAGGTTTAGAGTGTATTTAACTCTGATATGTGTTAGACTTACGCCCGTTCCGGCGAAACATTTCGGACGTTCCAGCCAAATTCATATCGCCTGCTACAACCTTGCATTTTAACCTATTCTCTCATGCTTAGTATCATTTTGTAGGTAAAACAATGTAGAATATTTGTCTTGTACTTATGTTTGTGAATTAATTGAATTTTCGCACGTTTTGGGTTGTTTTGTAAAGTTTTGGACGTTCCCTTTTGTACAATATGTTCAATATAGCACTGTTACTATGGCATTACGAAGACCAAAATAAGTGTGGAGGTGCGCATTATTATACTACACAATAATATAGCACAGTTTTTAAATTAAAAAATTATTTTTTTTCTCACTTTTTTTAGGCTTGTTCTATTTCACATTATTTCTCATTTTTTCATGCTCAGACTTAGTTTTTCCATTTCTTTTTTTTTCAGATTCAGCACTATACATCCCCGCCCTCCAAACCTCTACTCAAGACCCCCCCCACCTGACCCCAGCAGGATGAGGCCCCTCAAACCCAACAAGGAGTCTGTGCGACAGTGGAGGCAGCGTAAGCGTTTAGACCCTGCTTGGCTTCAGAAAGAGCGGACGAGGAAGAGGGAATGCCGGGCTCGACTGAAAGCCTCCCAAGATGTGGCTGCGCAGGAGCTGCAGCGGGTTAAGGCCAACGAGCGTAAAGAGAGGTACCGCTCCCGCAGGCGGGAGCAGGCTGCTGCCGCTGCAGCTGCTGCGACAGCCACATCCACGGAGGACCCAGTCGACCCCGTGGAGCAGCCTGCTGTTAATCCCCCCGAGTCCCACTCGGAAGAGAGTGTAAGGAATGTTGGCCTCTACAAAACTCTTACGAGTGGGATTCGGAGACGGTTACAGCAGGCTCCTCAAATCCCCTCTTCCTCCTCCGCCAACCCTGCCTCCACTCTCCCACAGGCTCCTCTCCAACCCACCCCCTTCACCTCCACCACACCCACACCCAGAAGAAGACGCCCCCCCAAAGTTCGATCCCCATCCCCCCCTACCCCCACCTGCTCTGCCATGATCATACCCCCACCTACAACCCAAAGAAGACATACCTCCTCACTCCCTTCCACCTCTCCCACACCCCCACCCACAACCCAAAGAAGACATACCTCCTCACTCCCTTCCACCTCTCCCACACCCACACCCACATCCAGAAGACATTCCTCCCCACTCCCTTCCACCTCTTCCAGACCCACACCCACATCCAAAAGAAGACATTCCTCCCCACTCCCTTCCACCTCTCCCACACCTACACCCACAAGAAAAAAAACAAAAAAAACAAAAAAAAGTTCTTCCTCTCCAGCCCCTTCAACCCCCTGCACCCCCCTGCCCCTGCTACCACCACCCCAGAACCCACCACCCCTTCCACCGACACACCCCTCCCCTCTGCCTCATCCTGCACCACCAAACCCTTCACCTTTTACAGGAAAGCCCCTGCCCCTGCCCCTCCTCCTCCCAAGTCCCCTCCCCCTCGGACCACAGCCGTCAACTCAACACCACCTTCTGCCAGTAGGACAACCCAAATTGAAGAGTTGGCGTAAGTATTCTATGTTAATGTAGTTTGTAGTCACTTTTTACTATGTACACACATTTAGAATTGTAGATTTATTACACTGTACTGCAGCTGCTACATGATAGGTAGAAATGAATTGGTGTTGGGAGAGTGCATCATATTGTTAAGCTGTGTCTACACGTACATGTACATGTATGTATGGATGTGCAATTATAATATTATTATTTATCTCTTCACTCCATGTGAACAGATAACAGTGTAAACTTTTTCCAGTGTGCATATTGTTCAAGATTGCAGGTGTTGGGAGCATGTTACTTTTAAGATGTATCTTGATGTAGATTTTCTTTTGATTTCCAGGGCTGTGGTCCGACGGTGCTGCGAGAATAAGGCGCCCCAGTAAAAAAGTCACCTCAGCATAGCCGTGAGTTTTTAATTCTGACATTTAAGCATTCTATGCACGATTTGCATGACATGTATTTGTTAAGCTTTTGCATGGTGTGAATTATATAAATACACAAGACATACAGTTATTCTTCTAATTCAAGAGGTTTCTAATTCATGTATATATAAATTATATAGATTATCTCCCCATAAATTATATAGATTAAACTATTAATTAATCATGTATGAGTGAACCAAGTGAAAGTAATATTATTTTCAATTAGAGATTATTTCTGGAATGGAAAAACAACAACTTTAAACAATATTTCTGGAAATGAGATAAATAATTATTTACAATTTGTTTAGATGTCAATTGGAATGTAACCTCTTTTCAGATCCCCCTCCACCCCCCGCAGGCCTATAGAGGCCAGTGGCCCGAGAACTCCACGTAAGTCCGCTCTGTACTACAAGCTGCGGAAGGCGAAGGCTGCTCGGCTGAGCGTGGAGAGGGAGAATGTTATGCTGAGGGCCAAGCTTCATGGCCTGCAGAAGGGTGTCAGCCAATGACACAGTGCTGTTCCTGTGCCCGAGGGAGCGACAGGGCAGGATGTTGCCTCCGACGTGCTGCCTGACCGGGACCCTGTGCGCACAACACCACCAGTGCGCACACCACCAGTGCGCACCCCCACCACACCGACTTCCCAACCGACGCCACCTCTTCCACTCTCAGGTGAGGTGCACAAAGCCAGAATATACGATGTCATCACCGCTGCCATCAAGCGTCTGCCCAGAACGCAGCATCGTAGAGTCCTGGCCAAAATTGTGTCGCCGGTGGAGTTACGCTCGGTACGTGGGGCATCTCGACTCTCACGGGATGTGGGCCTGGACCGAAGAACTCTCTCTTCACCGTGGAAGGACAAGTCGGGTATAGCTGCCTTCCACACAACATCTTTGGCTATAGTTGACTTCCTCAAGAAGCCTGAACACTCTATTACTCTTCCAGGGAAGAAAGACACTGTCACTTTGAGGAAGGTTAAGTTCCAGAAAGTCCAGCTGACAGAGTTCCTCCATGTTCTTCATGTTAAGTTCCGAGAAGAATTCCCTCATCTCCGAGCTTCCCTGAGTTTCTTCCGCAGTGTTCGTCGGAAGCACCGCTACATCCTTCCGGTGCACTGCCACAACACTAGTATTTGTCTGTGTGTTAAGCATCAGAACTTTGCTTTGCGGATGAAACCTCTCCACGGACTCGGCCTTCCTCTTCTACCCGACAGTTTTCTGCAGGTTCTGTGGGTGGCTGTGGATGCGAAGCTGGACCGGTTGCCAGCTGTCGTTTCCGTGGACATGTGGAAGCGATTGGATGTTGTGTATGGCGATGAAGGCAAGACAACGAAGAAGCTTCGCATCGTCACACAGACGGAGCCACGCGACACCTTCAGGCGAGAACTGAAGTCTGACTTTTCCCTGATGGAGAGCCACGTCAGGAGAGTATACGCCCAGTACCAGGCCCTCCGTCGACTTCGCGAGAACCTCACTCCGGGGGAGTGTACGGTGCAGATGGACTTTGCTGAGAACTGGGTTGTCAGCTACCCTGACGAACCGCAGTCTGTCTACTTCGCAAAGGAGCCGGTAACCGTTCATCCTGTGGTTCTCCACTTCAGGGAAGAGGGAGGTGTCCTTTCACACAAGTCTTTGGCCATCGTTTCTGATGAGCGGAGACTCTGCAGCTGTTTTTTCCTTTATGAAAGTGATCAACAAAGTCCTTTCCGAAGAGGTTCCTGGTATTTCTTGTGTTCACTATGTGACTGATGGCCCCACGTCACAGTACCGTAACAGTGCGTGTTTCAGTATCATTGCCAAACACCAGCAGCTCTTCAACTGTGCGGCGACTTGGTTATACTTTGAAGCAGGCCATGGGAAGGGAGCCTGTGACGGGATTGGTGCTGCAGCTAAACGCATGGCCGACTCGACTGTGAAACGCCGCATCTTCATCCACAATGCTGCTGACTTTGCCTGTGCTGGTAACCGTGTCCCCAGTCTTGTCTGGTATTTTCATGTTCCTGTGGAGGACATTCGTCAGGCCCGAGAAGAACTATCTCTCCTCATCACTGCCCGGCCGGTACCTGGTACAATGAAGGCCCATTCTGTGATGTGCTGTGTTCCTGGACACTCCATTGCTCTTCGGGAGACTTCTTGCTATCTTCCATGTTGTTACTCTTCTGCTGCCTTCCTGGGTGGCTGTGAAGGGTGGACTCGTCACAACCTCTTTCAACTTGATCAGCCCGCTTCACCAACAGAGAGCTTGCCAGCCAGCAGTGTCGTCTCACCAGCTACAGGGTCATGGCTTGCTGCTGTCTATGATGGCAAGTGGTACATCGGGGAAGTCCTCAACAGTGATGCCGACAGCGCTGAAGTCTCTTTCCTTCAGCCTGGTTGTGACGAAAGATGTCGGAACAATTTCAAGTGGCCTGCGACACCAGACATTCTTGATGTGCCCCTTGCAGACATCTTGTGTAGAGTACCCAAGCCGGTCTATACTGGGAAAGGACGGAGGGCCCATTTTGAACTCTCACCAGCACAAATAAGTCACATCCAAAGTGTTTTTTCAACTTTTACCTAATTTCTTGTACTTATGGAATGTGGTTTTTGCAATTTCTCTCCTGCTTTGTAAGTATAGAGTGGAGAAAAGTGTGCTGGAATGGCCAAAATTGTGCAGGCCGGAACGTCCGAAACATGCTTAACCTTGTGGAGACTGGGCCAATAGAGTTATTAAATTGCTTATGAAGGTGGTAGAAAATTCTAATTAATTCATAATACATATTTTCACATGTTCTGGTACATTTTTCAATTTATCCTTTGCAATTTTCACTTGTTTCTTACTGTGGAAAGTATTGATTTGTGATTTTCAAATTGATTATTCTAAAGATGCCACCTTTTTTCCATTAAATGTTATATTTCTTAGAACTAGGAACCTATGTACAGAGGTACATGTGGATATTTCCTTGTTGAGTAACAAGTTCTTTGCCTCTCCAGGCCACTCTGCCTTTCACAGGCACTGGGTAATGTGTACAGGAAAGTTTTGGAGGAACGTCCGAAACTTATGTAAGGTTTCAGGTTCTCACCCGGGTGGTGTAGGAAAAAGGTTCTTAGCTATCTAAAACCATTTGTTTCATATAGTAGAGACGTTGGGGAGTGTGTTGGTGGGTTTCGCTGGTGGTTCTGAGCAATTTAACCTAGTCCTTTGCTCTTTTGAAATTTCAACTTGTCCTTTTTTACGTGGTATTTCCGCCTACCACCACCCAGCAGGCTCCCTGATTTTAAAATAAGTATCTCTTGAAGGTTGAATACACTTCTGAAGTGTTTGTGTACATGTTTGCTACAAACGTAGCAGTTTTGGTGCCTCTGAATGTTATATTTACTGTGATACATGTGGTTCTGTGTGGACATAGGAAACTGGTCACGGGCGCAAGTTTTGGAGGAACGTCCGAAACAAATGTAAGGTCTCAGGTTCTCACCCGGGTGGTGTAGGAAATAGGTTCTTAGCTATCTAAAACCATTTGTTTCATATAGTAGAGATGTTGGGGAGTGTGTTGGTGGGTTTCGCTGGTGGTTCTGAGCAATTTAACCTAGTCCTTTGCTCTTTTGAAATTTCAACTTGTCTTTTTTTACGTGGTATTTCCGCCTACCACCACCCAGCAGGCTCCCTGATTTTAAAATAAGTATCTCTTGAAGGTTGAATACACTTCTGAAGTGTACGTGTACATGTTTGCTACAAACGTAGCAGTTTTGGTGCCTCTGAATGTAATATTTACTGTGATACATGTGGTTCTGTGTGGACATAGGAAACTGGTCACGGGCGCAAGTTCTGGAGGAACGTCCGAAACAAATGTAAGGTCTCAGGTTCTCACCCGGGCGGTGTAGGAAATAGGTTCTTAGCTATCTAAAACCATTTGTTTCATATAGTAGAGACGTTGGGGAGTGTGTTGGTGGGTTTCGCTGGTGGTTCTGAGCAATTTAACCTAGTCCTTTGCTCTTTTGAAATTTCAACTTGTCTATTTTTACGTGGTTTTTCCGCCTACAACCACCCAGCAGGCTCCCTGATTTTAAAATAAGTATCTCTTGAAGGTTGAATACACTTCTGAAGTGTACGTGTACATGTTTGCTACAAACGTAGCAGTTTTGGTGCCTCTGAATGTAATATTTGCTGTGATACATGTGGTTCTGTGTGGACATAGGAAACTGGTCACGGGCGCAAGTTTTGGAGGAACGTCCGAAACAAATGTAAGGTCTCAGGTTCTCACCCGGGCGGTGTAGGAAATAGGTTCTTAGCTATCTAAAACCATTTGTTTCATATAGTAGAGACGTAGGGGAGTGTATTGGTGGGTTTCGCTGGTGGTTCTGAGCAATTTAACCTAGTCCTTTGCTCTTTTGAAATTTCAACTTGTCTTTTTTTACGTGGTATTTCCGCCTACCACCACCCAGCAGGCTCCCTGATTTTAAATTAAGTATTTCTTGAAGGTTGAATACACTTCTGAAGTGTATGTGTACATGTTTGCTACAAACGTAGCAGTTTTGGTGCCTCTGAATGTAATATTTACTGTGATACATGTGGTTCTGTGTGGACATAGGAAACTGGTCACAGGCGCAAGTTTTGGAGGAACGTCCGAAACAAATGTAAGGTCTCAGGTTCTCACCCGGGCGGTGTAGGAAATAGGTTCTTAGCTATCTAAAACCATTTGTTTCATATAGTAGAGACGTTGGGGAGTGTGTTGGTGGGTTTCGCTGGTGGTTCTGAGCAATTTAACCTAGTCCTTTGCTCTTTTGAAATTTCAACTTGTCTTTTTTTACGTGGTATTTCCGCCTACCACCACCCAGCAGGCTCCCTGATTTTAAAATAAGTATCTCTTGAAGGTTGAATACACTTCTGAAGTGTACGTGTACATGTTTGCTACAAACGTAGCAGTTTTGGTGCCTCTGAATGTAATATTTACTGTGATACATGTGGTTCTGTGTGGACATAGGAAACTGGTCATGGGCGCAAGTTTTGGAGGAACGTCCGAAACAAATGTAAGGTCTCAGGTTCTCACCCGGGTGGTGTAGGAAATAGGTTCTTAGCTATCTAAAACCATTTGTTTCATATAGTAGAGATGTTGGGGAGTGTGTTGGTGGGTTTCGCTGGTGGTTCTGAGCAATTTAACCTAGTCCTTTGCTCTTTTGAAATTTCAACTTGTCTTTTTTTACGTGGTATTTCCGCCTACCACCACCCAGCAGGCTCCCTGATTTTAAAATAAGTATCTCTTGAAGGTTGAATACACTTCTGAAGTGTACGTGTACATGTTTGCTACAAACGTAGCAGTTTTGGTGCCTCTGAATGTAATATTTACTGTGATACATGTGGTTCTGTGTGGACATAGGAAACTGGTCACGGGCGCAAGTTTTGGAGGAACGTCCGATACTTAAATGGGTTTATTTAACGGTACAGCATGGTATAATATTTATACTGGTAACTTATAATATTTGCATGCCTGTACAGTAGGGATGTATAGCTCTGTGTAGAAGTATTTATATTCCAAATTGGATCTCTTATGGCTAGTGTACACTAATTTAAAAAAAGTTAATTAATTTTTTATGCTTAATTTCAACTTTTCCAAAATGTGAGCAAAAGTTTTTCATATGATAGACATGGTAATATTCATAGGAGCCTAGTGAAATTTGGTATAGCACAAGTTCAGTATAAAATCCATTAATTTTGTGAATCTTGCCTTTGTACTCCTAATAGAAATCACTAGACAGTATTTCAACTCATAGCATGTTGAAAATATTTCGGACGTTCCATAAGAAAAATCAACTTTTACTGTAACAAGTGTAAAAACTGAACCGCTTGGAGAAAGTCAGTATAATTGTTATCCACAAACAGCTGAGATGTTGCTCTAAAAGAAATTAAGGTTTTTTAATTGATTACTTGAAATTTTTTAAATTTTTGTTTGTGTTGCCCCAAAAGTCTGAATTGTACATTTTGGGAAAATCTGACCCATATACTCTTACTGGACAGATTCATAATATCTCGAGGTCCTTTTCCTGGGACCTTTACTAGAAGAGTCTGTTCTTCATTCTGATTTTCTGATTTTAAAAGGCGGAGCCTAGGAATTGATGAGCGAAGGCTGTATGTGTCTAAAAAAGTAAGAGATGTCCCAAACTTATAGTTAATCTGGTCATGTGAAAGTAGTCCCTCCCTACCTACTATATGTTTGACCTGGAAGATGCCCGCTTTTTGGAGAACAGCAATTTTTTTCTCATCAAATCTGGTTTTCAGGAACATGTTCTTCCACAATGCTTCGTTCAGCACTTCCTGATCTGCTATAGGTTGAGTATTATACAATTTATTCCATGAACATATCATTTGCATATAAAATCCATTCAAATTTAGCACTTCTCTCTTCTTGGTTTTACTTACAAAGAACTGGTATGGAGTAAATCCCATCCCTATATTTTGTTGGAATATGAATGTCCAGCTTGACAAGTCTTGCGTCACAATACGCCTTACCCATTTAGCGTGAGAAGCCTGGATCATGGTTGAGAGATCTAATAAATTCAGCCCCCCAGCCTCTGTCGATTGTATGAGGGTATTGTAGGCAATTTTAGATGAACCTCCTTTCTATATGAATGATTGTATTATTTTCTTAAACCGTCGATAAACCTCCTCTGGTACACTTAGGCTAGAGCAGGGGTATAGAATGACTGGGATGAGGAGGGAATTAATAATACATATTCTTCCTTTCAGTGATAGGAATCGGTTAGACCAACTTTCTGTTATTGAAGCACATTTATCCAGTCTGTCCAAAAAGTTCCACTTACAGGATTCACTCAGTGACATTTTTCTAGAAAAAATTATACCCAGTATCTTTATTTTGTCTACCTCTTTGAATTTGTATCTAATTTTGTTCTCATGCGTACAATTGAAGGGGAGAAGTTTTGATTTTTCCTCATTTGCCTGTAAGCCCGAGAATTCTTTGAATATGGAGAGAATGGACAGCAATTCATTCAGAGATGTTTGATTTGCTATGAAGACTGTGATATCATCTGCAAATAATGACAATCTAATACATCCCTTTTTTGTGTGCACACCGTCAATCTTGTCATGATTACGTATAATGGTTGCTAGTATCTCGACTGTGAAGAGAAAAAGATAAGGTGAAATACAACAACTCTGTCTTGCCCCCCTTTCTGGAAAAAGTCTGTTGTAAAGTCATTGTTCAAAACACAACATTCTTGGGCTTCATATATAATTTTTATCCAGTTTATAAAAGTGTCCCCAAAGTCAAACAATTGGAGTGATTCAAGTATAGAGTCCCAGGTGACAGAGTCAAAGGCTTTCCTAAAGTCAAGAGAAACTAGTCCCCCACCTTGATGAAGGGAGGGATCCTCCACAGAGAGCACATCATCTAATTTACGTATATTTGTTCCAATGTACCTTCCCCTCACATAAGCTGTTTGGTCTTCGTGTATAAGTTTTCCCAGTATTGGTCTTTGCCGTATTGCTAATGATTTAGTAAGTATTTTATAGTCAGAGTTTAACAATGTTATCGGTCACCAATTATCTAGAGCTGTTCTGTTTTCCCTAGTCTTTGGCAGTAAGGTAATAACCCCTCTTCTTTGCTCTGTACTAAGCTGACCTATGTCTTCTGCATACAAGAAAGATTCATAAAGGGGTTTCCTGAGGCTTTCCCAGAAGGTTCTATAAAATTCTACGGATAGGCCATCTGGTCCAGGGGTCTTATTCGTATTCATCTCTTTGAGTGCCAAAGTTAATTCTAGGGCTGTCAGAGGCTTTTCTAGTAATTCTTTCTCTAAGGGCTCTAGTTGGGGTAGATTTGGTTTGACCGTTTCATGTAAGAGTTGTTCAAATCTATCTGGATCAGTGCTCTTTACTGGGCAAGTGTATAGCTTCTTATAGAACTCGTATATCCTCTTTCAAACTTTTTTGGGGTCCGAAGTAGTGATTCCATCAGAAGAATCTACCTGAGAAATTAATTTATCATTGAATCTTTTTTTCTGGAGGTTTAAGAAATATGACGTTGGTTTCTCTCCTAAGGCCATCCATCTTGTTTTGGCCTTGAAAATGCATGAGAGAGCTTCTTTTTGTGTTATGCTGCTCAGTTCTCTCTTGATTGATGAGATCGCTTCTTTGAGATCCTCATTCCCATTGCCAGAGTCCTCCAATTCTGAAAGTGATTGCAATTTATTTTCCAGGGATTTTTTCTCTTTCCTCCTTTCTGAATTTATCTGTTTTGAATACTTGATGGTAAATTCTTTAATTTTGTATTTCACATAGTCCCACTTAAGTGCCGGGTTCAATTGTGATTCTCTATCTAAGGTGGTTTTGATTGTATTAACAATACCTTCTTTATATATTGGATCAGTAAGTAGAGAGTTGTTTATTTTCCATAGCCCTGGGCCTCTTTTCTCCTTCGACCTCATTAGAGTAATTGAAATTGGACAATGGTCTAAGCGGAAGGCAAAATCTATGGTACATTTGCTTATTGTGTTTTTCATCGAGTCAGAGATCAACCAGTAGTCTATTCGTGATCCCTGATTATGACGATGAAAGGTATACCTCCTAACTGAGGGGTTGCGCTCCCTCCATATATCTGACATTTCGAGATTATTCAGAAGAGAGGTGATGTTATCCAGGCATTGCATTGATCTGAATGGAGCCTTGCTATTTCTCCTGTCCAATTCTCTATCAACAGGGATATTGAAGTCACCTCCTGCTATGATGGGGATATCAGCTAGCCTATAAAGGTGGTCAGATATTCTAGAAAGATTAGCCATTTGTTCCGTTTCGTAATTTTTAGTAGGAGCATATACATTCACCAAAATGATACTATTTCCCTGCAAGATCAGGTTTAGTATGATGAAGCGCCCCTCTGAGTCCAAAATAGATTCCATTATTTTATATTCAATGTTGCGATTAAATAATATGGCAACCCCTCTCTTATTAGAGGTTCCATGGGCAAAGATCATTTCATTACCCCATTCATTCTTCCATATTTGACATGACTCTGCACTACTATGAGTTTCTTGTATTAAACATACATCGTATTGCTCTCTAATTTTGGAAAATATTGCCCTTCGTTTGACCCTGTCACCCAGGCCATTCACATTGATTGAACCCAATCTCAGATCACCAATTCCTGCTGGTAGTTCTTCCCCGTGCAGGCGGAGATCTGATCTATTCTGTGTCTACTTTGGATTTGCTTCCCTATATCATTGTTCCAGTCCCCACCATTTTTGATACATGATAATCCTTTCAGTACCAGAATGTAACCAAGTACCCCCTTGTTGTCACCTACCTCCCTCTTAATCTCCTCCATTGATACATTAAAAACCCTACCCTTTTCCACACCATACACACATACACAAATTTTACACATACAATATTTGGACACATGAATATATAACATACAATCTTTGGGCAAATGAATATGTAAAGGCCGCTGGCCTTTGCATACCTTATCGTTTTTTATGTCCATCCTCATTCGAGAATGATCTTCTTACCAGTTGGGTCTACAGTAAATCTGTGTCAAACTATAGATACAACCAGGCTGTAATCACTTAGTCTAATCTAAGAGCCAAAATAAACATTAGTGAATAGGAACTACTACATATATTAGCAAGAAGAGCAATACCGAACACCCTCTTAGCTGACCAGCCGAGGAGGGGAAGGCTAAAGGCTTGCCCTAAAAGTTGACCAACTTCTCAAGCAGACTAGGAGGATCATTGATGGGTACAATACTTTAGGATTCACATAGTGCTGAGGCTCCTAGCTTAGAGGAACATAACTTCAAATTCCTATTCTAAGCAACTCTCTTATCAACCCACTTAACCTTTTATTCCCTCATTAGTTTTCAATGTGCCTCCTTTCACATGTCCACCATTCTACATCTAATAATCCACAATCCTACTACTAATAGTCCCCAGACTATACTGATAATGAAATGAAATACACTGGAGCAAACCATTTACATGCTGAAATACCTAATAAAGGAGTTCTTACAAGGTTGGCAACTAATAGATTCTTAACTACCTCACCTCAATGAGGTGCAACCATTACATAATTATAGAAGTGTCATTGTCCATAACCTCCCCTTGTCTACTTCGTGGCTTGGGTTAGTGTCCTTTTATCATGGGTATATGGCAGGGTGACCACACTATGCCCATACTCATGGTTGTTGTTCTAGGATGAATTTCTTCGCTGGTTGGTGATTATCTCAATTTTCTGTAGAATGTCTCAATGGCCTTGCCCCAGTACTTGAGTAGATTCTGATTGAGATGTAAGCTGTCGTGAAGGTCCTCATAGTTGGCGATCATCTTGTTGTCTGTGTTGAACAACCATTCTTTTCAAATCCTCCTTTCACTGGTCCCCCAAGTTGTTCTCTGCTTTCCCTACAGTGCCGTCTGCGACTTCGCTGGTTTCTGGCACCCTGACTTGACCTATTTCATCCTGTTCTAGCAGATTGTCCCTTACTTGCATCAATATCTGACCTAGTGTGTTTCGGCCTATGGGCTGATAGTTTTTTCGTGCTTCACCGAGAGTAATACCTGCTCCCCACTTCTTATCCTTTGTAGCCTCTAGTAGTGTCTTAGGATATGACAACAGAAGTTTGTCCCTCATTTCAACATTTTGGCTGAATTTGGCCTTGACAATTTCTAACATCACATCGTCTTCCCCATCGATCCAATTTTGATTGACGTTAATGTTCGCAGAAATTCTTTTAATCACATAGGGATCCATTGTCTTTTTGATAATCGGCACCAGATCAGGCTCATTGCAACTCCTAGCTTTCATGGAGGCATAGGCCTGTTCTGCAGAACTGTACCGTTCACCTCTTATCTTGAGTTGACATGGGGCAAAGTTCGAGAAGGTTGACCTCTTGCCTTGGAAGAATAATTTCTCATTGTCAGTATGTGTGTATGCTGCCTCGACGTCATAGTCCTTTGGGAGATCCGCCATGTTATTGACATCATAGAGAATGCTCCCGATGACGGCCTTGTCGCCATTACTGACTAGGCGAGCTGTTTTCCCCATACTGTTTGCTTTGTCTACTATTTGCCTAAGGTCAGCCTGCACTTTGCTCATGTAGGCTGTCAGGTCCTCTTTTATCCATGTATTCTTTGCACAAGGGTCTTTCTTTAGATTTTTTTGTTCCGCAGAATCATCACCTTAGGCGCCTCATGAATGAAGGTTACTAGGATATCACGTGGGTTGCTATCTTTCTTGAACCGTCCTAACCTTCGCGCAATATCAATCTCCTGAGGGGGGATTTTGCAGCCTGTAGCTGCAAGTATGTCGAGTACTATGTCTTTTAGATCTTCGTTCTTTCGTTCCATTATCCCAGTAATGATAATGTTTTTGGCTTTCATCCCTTTTTTGAGATCCTCTATTTCTGATTTCAATGTCCTAGCCTCCGACGTCATTTTCCTCATGTCAGCTACATCTTTTTCGATGTCCATCCTCAGGTCTCGGCCTGATTCTTCCTTCCCATCATGATGCTGATCTTTATCTGCATTAACATCTGCATTCAAATGTTCGACTGAATGTTGTAACTTGTCAATTTGTTCCTTAAGTTGACTATTTTCTTTTTTCAGTTTATATAATTCCCCTTCAACTAATGTCATTTTCTTGTTTGTGGCAGGATGCTTCTCTCTTTCAGCAGCTAATCCTTCACGTAAGACATCAACTTCTTCAGAAATACTCGCTACAAGTTCCGTTAGGCAAGGACGCTTACTTCCTTTTTTTGAATTCTTTTTCTTATCTCTTTGACTCAGCGCAAAATCACCAATAGTTTTGTGAGTTGATCTGAGAACAGCGTAATCTTCATTGTCATGGCTGTGGTTGCCGTCCATCTTGAAAGCGGTTTTAGGTGCTTTTAGGTGCTGTTAGTTCGTCCACTTTCTGTAGTTCCTATGTATGGTTTTTTGGCTCAGGATGACATGGATGGTAACATGGATTTAGCCTGGCTGTTTCTTTTCCTGTTATGCAGCCATCTTTGTTCAGTCCACCAAGGGGACGTTTTAATGTCCTAGGTTTAAAATTTAAAAAAAAAATAAATAAAAAAAAATTCGGCAACAGTCACCACTTTGGTACACCATACCAGGCTGTTATGAGCATGACCCACTTGCTGACAAAACTCTGTGTATGCATAGATTGGTGTTCACAGCTAATTAGAAAAACAAAGCTAAAATTGTACTATGTAACAGTCACACCTATGGAACACCATACCAGGCAGTTAAGAGCTGACCTACTTGTTGCCACAAGCCAAGCTTTTGCCGTGCATCCTGTGTATGTGCAGCGTCATGAATATTAAAGCTGGTTGTAACTCACAAATTACAAACCCTTAGACATCAATCCTGCTTGTGCACGCTCTCCAGCTACTCATGTATCAGCTTGACAAAATTCATGTTTGTATTTTGCAGTTATCACACTTAGAATGACTGAATTCGCGGAGCGTTCCGTACACACGATGTATCTATGCTACGGTGGCCCAGAAGCCAATCGATAAATGTATGACTAATCAATACAGTATATATAACATCGAAGCGGAGAAACTACATTGTATACCATCATACCTTTTGTATTTTCATGTCATGTCGGAAGCCTGGAAGAACGACGCATGTGCTATCGAAAGCTTTCTGCAATAAAAAAAAGAGCCGCTGCTTTGACAGACGTGCTAGACCGCTGACTCAGCTGGACACCCTCCTCCCCATACACGTCCCTAGCGTGTCAGCACATTACTCCATGCTTCAAGAACCAGAGGTATTCTCCCTGTTCAAATCCTTTAGGTCTCTACTCAGGTCCAACACCTTGGGGCTTGTCCTCAAAAGGAATCTACTCTTTCCTTTTCTTCACATTTCTCCATGAACCTGACATGAATTCCACGGTAAACGTGACACAAGCAGCCAGTCAATAGCATCCAGATCTATCATATTTGCATACATTTTCTTGTACTTGTACGTTGATGTTTGCTCGTATCTATTTGAGTGGAAATATCAACCAACATATCTATATAAAACGTCCTCGCCATGCTATGCAAGGTTCAGACCTCAATGATAATTGACGGTAAATACGGAACGATGATTTGTATAGAGGAAGTAAGGAAGGGGGATGAGGTAGAGGGATACATATGGGAGTAGATAGGACTTGCACAGGCAGATGGGGTGCATGCAAAAGAGGTAACAAGAGGAATCATGATAAAATAAATTTCTGAATTGAAAAGAAAATTACGCTGATACGCGCCAGAATGAAAAAAATAAAGTCTGTTCTTGAACACTGGAAAAAACAGAGTAAAATATTTTTCTCACATAAGACACCTTTTCCAATACCCACACCAAGAGTTAATAGGTTTAAAACCATCCACAGCAGGGGAACCCTTTCATCTTGCCACTCAGCTTATCATCATCCAACATACAGCCTCATCCACGGCACAGATCACACCATGACAACTGTCTTGAAGCTTCAAACATTCTATGCAGCATGATGTAAGTGTTGTGCATTTTGCTTTTTCTAGCAATCTCCCTGATTCATTCTTGACAGATGAGCGAACAAAGAAACTGCCTGCTTGGTCTGCTTGGGTCTTCATGAAGATGTCAGCGGGTGTTCCGAGATTCCCGACTGTATTGTTACTTTCTGAAAAAATAATCCAGTTTTAATCTAGTGATCTTTAATCAAAGATAATCTAGTGTCTCTAGTACTCATTTGCTAAGGTATGAAAAGGGATGTATGTGAAGTAATCTGGTTTTCAGTTTTAGTCATCATTTTATGTGCACAATCATAGAATGCAAGTGATATAAGAATTGAACATTTACAAGAGTTACTATCATTCAAGTATTAACCCAAAAAGAATTGTACATCAATCTATACATTCCTATATGTACGCACTTGCATGTATGCATAGAAGTATACAAACCCCCATACATACGTCCATACAAACATGCATTGATATATAGATGTAGCAGCTAAGTAACACTATCATCAGAACACACTGAATTAGATCGTATAGCCCGATTTTATAATCTCCAAATGTAATGAATTGTAACTGAGAATGATTTTTTACAAATACAATCTCCATTATCTGACAGTTATGATACAACTTATCAACATTTAGAAATAGATTTCTTACCAATACATCCAAGTTGACTTTTTGTTATGAAGCTCCAGGAAACATTTGTCAAATTATTCGGAGTGTTGCAGGGGGTTTCATCCAGCTCAATAGTTAAAGTGTTCTGGCCGTCTTTAAGCCAACACAAGGCTGAGTCACAGTGAAGAGGGTTTGAACGAATAGTCAGTGTCAAATGCACACTGTTTGCATTGATAACATTGCCAATTGTTACCAAGTTATTACCTTCAAGGTTCAATAGTGATAGGTTGCACATGCTTATCAGAGGATCTGTGGGAATTGTTTTCAATTGGTTATTCATAATGTCAAGTGTCTCCAGTCGTGGCAGGCTTGCAAGAATATCCTCTGATAAATTTTCCATCAGGTTTCTTTTAAGATAAAGGTGGGTTAGGGTGCCCCCTAATAACTTAAGGAATGATGGTAGGACCTTTAGTTTACATGAGTTAACTTTCAGGATTTTTAAGTTTGCCGCTTTTCTCCACAAAAAGCCAAAAGAGTCCATTTTTGTTTGCAAGTCACTTCGACTTAAATCCAAATAAGTGAGAGGTAGTGATGCATTGAAAAAGTCCTTTTGCATTTCCTTGTTTAAATCTAACTGATCTAGACCATCAGAGCCAAAAAGGAATTCATCAACATTTCTAGTCAAAGTTATTTTCCTCAAACGTAAATAATCTATATTTGGCATATATCTAAGCAATGCTATGGAATTGATTAACCTAGCATTATCGTTCATTGAAAAGTTCATTACTGATCTTGGAAGGAAATCTACAGGTATGTTTTCTATATAATTATTGCTGAGATTGACTTGTATTAGGGAACTAATGCCCGATATATTTGGGAAGGTTGTAAGTGGGTTTTCGCTGAGATCTATCTTTGTTAGCCTTTCCATTCCTGTAAAAGCATCTCCTGGAATTGTTGCAATCTTACTATAGGTCACCTTTAGAATCTCCAGGGTAGACCTAACTGGCTGAAGACATGGGAGCGTTTTCAAAGGACACCCTCTGATTCCAAGACGTTTCAGGTCACTAAGGCCACTCAGTGAGTCATTAGTGAAATATGCCAGGTACTTGTTGTCGTTAAACTTAAGTTCTACCACTTTGGGTATTTTTGATGTCAAGTTTGCATCCACGGATGTGAGTGTTGCTCCATCTATGATGATCTTTCTACATGGAGCGTGGTCTCCTGCCATTAGTCTATTGATATCCTGAGAAGAGGTAATGCGGATACTCGCCGAATAGTGACATAAAAGTACAAGTCTAGTGAGTAACCACACTGTCCAACCCATGTCTTGATATGACTGCAGACTGTACTAGGAAGAAAAGTTGCCAAGTGTCAGGGTCCTGCAAGATAAATATTAATGCTATATTTTATAAAATGACCCTGAATTCATTTTTTCTTCCATACCCTTCATCATTAATCTTTTCCTACATTTCTATTTCTATAATGGGCTACAAAGAAAGGTTGGAAAAGGGGGGAGACATTGAATAAAAAAAGGATTCAAATAAAAGATTTGCTCCAAAATATAAGCTGCAGCAGTGTGACCAAGCCTGATACGGAGTTCATACAGAAGTATGCTTTCTATGTCAGGGTCCCCAGGTAAAGTCCCTACCTAGTATCAATAGGGGACTGCGTGATTCTCAATTTCGGGAGTGTTAGATCGCCCCGGTATATTCATTCTGAGTGAAAGAAGGCTTTCAAGAGGTTAAGGAGTGCATGATAACTCACCTTGATATCTTGTATTCTGGAATGATAGTAAATGATGGCAGGTCCTGCAGAGAATTGCTCTGTGAGTGATGGGAGGTGCTGTCCTCTGCCCACGTCTGGACTGCCCGGAAAGCAATGCCGAGTCATACACTGAGCGGGGGATTTTAACACATTGATTCCCTGGGCATGATGCCTGATCAATGTTAGTGGATTCTGCTCTATGTGTACGGCATCCAGCATTAATGACGAAAACAAATTCAATGAAGATTATTTTATAGATCAGAAATACGATGTAACACAACCTACACGGATCAGTTCTGATATAATGTGTAGTGTTAATAGTTGTACCTGACTGGTATTTTGTTTTGAACAAAAACTATTACACCGGCCGAAAACTATTACACCAGCCTCTAGAATCTTAAAACCACCACATTAGGCAAGATGTGCAGTATTTTTCTCTCCAAATTTTTGATTAATTTGCTAAAACTGTGTTACATGTGCTGAAAATTGAGGGTAAGACTGGGCGTTTCGGTGCTACCCCTATCGCATTTATGACCACAATGTAGAGAGTGTACGAGTTGTTCCTGTCAACCTCGATTTTTCACTCCCCATTGGTTGGAAGCCAGGGACCTGTTTTTTTAAACTAAGAACGACAAAAGAATTGATCCTATCGCGGTCCTTGATGCATTCTCATTACCTAAAGTGGTCCGTATTTATGGAGGACATTTCTACACAACGATCAGGAAAATATCTTTATTTTGAGTGTTTAAAAAAATCTTAATCGTGATCCACATCGTCCATAGGCCTGTCCTACCTCCATTATCGGTCTTATTGGAAGACAACCCCAGAGGGTGTCGTACCAGTACAGTAAAACCCCGCGTAAGCGGGCACCCTCCGTTCCGGGCCAAAGTGTCCGCTTACACGGGGTGTCCGCTTACGCGGGGTTTTCAAGTTTCCTCCAGCCCAATATAAATGTGTTATATACCGATTGATAGGGGAGACAGAGGTAATAAAAGATCTGAAATCCATTTTTTGATATCTTAATTTGGTGCGAAGTTATTAAACCTTGAATTACAAAATGTATTTTCTATGAATATACTCACACACACTGATAAAAAGGACAGATTAGTCTATTTTTGGTAGGGTGTCCGTCGGAAGTGTCCGCTTACACGGGGTTTTAGGCCTTTTCGTACCGAAATAACTGTCCGCTTACGCGGGGTGTCCGCTTACGCGGGGTGGCCGCTTACGCGAGGTTAAAATAAACATCTAATAGAGGGAAAAAATTCCATTCCGAGCAAAAGTGTCCGCTAACGCGGGGTGACCGCTTACGCGGGGTGTCCGTTAGGCGGGGTTCTACTGTACTTGGATTACCAGAATTAAGCAACTTAGCTATTCTCAGCTCAAAATGGCAGCTTAAGGTGTGATTTGATTACATAATTACATTTACCTATGCATAAATCTATTGTACAGGTACAAAGAATGCTTATTTGTAAAGTGGTATTTCATTGTCCTCCACCAAGACCTTTCCTCCATGAGGATTATCTTTGATCATTGACTAAAGACAATCCTAGTCATGTCATGTGACTTTAAAACTCAATCTGATTGGTTGTCCACTAGGACATGTCGTCAACTACGACCAAAAAGGCTTGAACGATCAAGATTTGATCATTTCTGTGGGACCATGCTTAGAATATGGACTGACACGGATATCCTAGTCAGTATCGCTTTAGTGAGTCCTAATCGTCGTTCAGTTAATATCGTTCTTAGTTTTAAAAACACCTCCCTGGGCCCTGTTTTATTTTCTGCCCGAGGAGTCTTGAAACGCCTGGGGAGAGGTCCTAGGAGAGTTTGGGTTCGATATTTCAATGTCTCCTGGGGAAGGAGAGTTGTGGGCCACGATCTAGGAGATCTCCTCAAATTTCGTTTTATTTTCACTCCTCGGGCCAGGAGAGCTCCTGAAAGTGTCCTGCAGCTCCCCTGGCTGGGGACACGTCTAGGGGTATCGTGGGTGATTCAAAATAACAAATAAAACCTATTTAATTCATTTGAACTATCGGAAATATATTTATTATGATTTTAATTAAAACTGGAGGTCTCAGATGGAGAATTACTGTGCTATTTACTTAGATTTACATACATTCATAAATGATGAAATTAGTTCCCAAAAATACCACTATGTGCCACCACCTGCAGTATACACAGCCTCTCTTTCAAGTCTCCTCAAAAGTCTCCTACAGGTTTATTTTCTCCTGGGGCTCTCTCAAAGGAGACTTCGGCCGAGGATTTCTCTCCCTCCCGAGGACAGGGTAAATCGAACGAGATTGAGGAGATCTCCTCAAAAATATCCTTAATGGAGCTATCCCTCTTGGGGACTCTCCTCCCCCAGGAGAGCTGAAAAAAAACAGGGCCCTGGGCTCTTCAAACTATGTTGCGGCTGTTCCTTCTAACCCCCAGCGGATTGTTTTTGTTATGGTGACCCATTCAAGTCTTAACCTTTGAGTGGTTTTGGTCTTTTGTCTTCTTGGTTCTTGCTCTGTGTAGGCTGTGTAGGGGGTTGTGTAGTTAGTCTGAAGTATTGTTTCTATGTTGTTTGTATTTTTTTTATGTTTCTTTTATCTTCTTTGTTAGATTGAGTTTAAGGTGTTGTGTTGGGTTAGTATGGGGGGCATGGTTACGTGTACTCTTTTGGTTAGTGTTGATGATTGTAAAATAGTACCGAATGGCATTAAATATCTATTTTTTGTAGGTGAACGTGGTGGCCTTCGCGACTATCGAGCAAGTGACTGGCTTAGCAGCAGTGGACACTCTCCGAGCCCTGCTTATGTTAATTATTTTCACAAAGTTAGACCCCTATTGGTTGTTTGTGGTCACGTGGTGTGTTTCTTGCTTTTTCATTGGCCGGAATACCGGACAAAGAGCGGCGGGGTCTTTCAGTGATAAAAAAAAAAAATTCGATCACTGAAAGACCCCCACCTAAAAACACCCCACAAGGTGTGAAGGGAAGTCTTTCTCCCCCCCTAAAAAACTTAAAAAAACTGAGAGAAAAAGATTTGAGAAACAATATCTATTTTTTACTGTTGTGCGGTGGATTGGGCCTCAGTCACTGGGCGTTTTTTAGATAATTTAATGTGGTAGAGGGGTTGCATCCTCTATCCGTGGTTTTGATATTAATATTTATTTCTTTGCTCCGTTTTGTTTCATCGTCTTCGTGTGGTCTCTCTGGCGGAGGCCATCAACTTTTTAGAGGTGTGTGATATTTTCATTTTGGATTTTCCCGTTGTCCTGTTGCCCCCTTTGTTTCTTTATGTTGATTCTGGTGAACAGCATTCTCCAGGATGGTTCGTTGTTAATTTTGGCTAGATGTGTGGCTGGAAGGTTCTTGTTATTCTGTATTTGTTCAATTTCTTCGTTCGCTTTGGCCGTCTCTGGCGAGTGTTGGAAAACAATTTTTGTTCTTGTTATACTGTTGTCATATTTTGGTTTTACTTTCTATGGCTCTCATCCTTTCATGTTTTATTATACTAATGGGAACATTTTACTCGGTGGTTTCGACCTCAGCGGGTCTCATCAGGCATTGTGCGGTAGCGTGGTTTATTTGGTGTTGCAGATGGCTAGTGGTCTTTCCTCCCCATCCTGGTCTGTGGGGAGGGGAATTGATTCCCGTGCCTCTCTCTACATTCAGCCTACACTTTCTTTGGTTGCGGAGTACGGATCCACCGAAAAGAATCAATCAGTCCAGACAAGATAACCGGCCAGAATCGCCTAGGAAAAATTCTGGAATCTATCCGGGACGAAGACCAAACGGCTAAACCATGAAGATCGATTTTGTAACGGATTCGAGAGGTAAAAACTTACTACAGGCCTTACGAAGTCAACAGCTGACGTTGTTTACAACACATCGCATACGAGTCAAGTTTAATTCGGGAGCGAAGACGGCTCACGCAGTACTGGCGTATCTAAACGATATGACTGCAGCAGGGGAGAAGGTGGACTACATATCAGCTAGTATCAACAACCTGACCACTAGGAGCAGATCACGAACTGTAAGTCTTGCGGAAACAGATATTTGGTCACTAGTATACTGATGAAGTGACAACAGCTCGAGACGTCCTACTCTGTTATAGCCATCATGTGATTATAACCCATCTGATAGGAATTGATTTCACTGCATACAACACGTGGACTAAGGCACCTCTCTACGCTGACATTGTCACAGATCAAGTAACAATGAACTCAGCGATAAAAGTCATAAACCAAGCCATCACAAGTATAAACAAGGATTATAACCTAATAAGCCCAAGGCTCCATACCACAGTGCACTTCAGACTGGGGAATACTGAATTCAATACGTATAAGCGTTTATACGATGGACTACATCCCAAACATGATTTGGCTGTGGCATGGGTAAACTGTCTAACTAAGGTTATCAAGAAATTGTAAGCTAAATTTTAACATAAACCCATACATTTGACTTGACCTGTAAAGATAAGGCTAAATATATTTGAAACGGTGTGGTTAGGGTGGTTATGGAACTAGGCCCGTCCCAAAGGAGAGACCTGGAACATGGCTAGCCCTGCCACACTGTAATGCAAATGTAGTTAATTAAATAGGCTAGTAAGGAATTTTTATACAATGATCTAAACAATGATTTACAAATCACCCGCCTCAGCTCTATGTAATTTATAATGTATGAGAGCACACAATAATTTTTTGTGTTTATTTTTTTGTATCCTTATTATTCGAATGCTGCACTGTGGCCATAGTCGCTGATACAGTGATGAATAACCAGCAAATATATTGTTGTATTAAATATGTATGTTATTGTTTGAGCAGATTTTGTCTGGGTATGTGTCACACTGTGATGAGGGGCAAATTGTTGTCTGTGGTGAGTGTTGAGGTACTGAAGGCACCTCTGATGGTAGGTGAAGAGCTAAACTGCAAATATGTAAATACGACGTGCGATCGGCGAGCGACTGCTGGTATGTGAAAAAAAAATTTCTGCTACGCTAGAATCTGTCCCCCACACCCCACCGGGAACGAGGAGACGTCCGAACGATAGCGAAATCTTTTTTACCACACATTAAACTGCAAATATGACTGAGAAACATAGAGGGCTCGAGATAGCACGTTACAACGTAAGAAGTTTATGGTCGATAATCGATTCTGTACTTCAACTGTTAGCAGACTCAACCACGGATATATGTTGTGTATCGGAAACATGGTTAACCAACTTATCTAGTCAACCTACCAGGTTACCAATTTTTTAGAAATGACAGAGCATGGTGCAAGGACGGTACAGACGTGATAAAACAGGGTGGAGGAGTAGGTCTGTATGTAAGTGATAGGGTAAAACATGACTTTAATAAGACTGCATATTTAAATAGAAATTGTGCTGATATTGAGATAATATGGATAACTGTTACTTTGCCAAATACTAGACCTATTTTTATTGCCTCAATATACCAGCCACCATATGGTAATGTTACTAATTTCTGGAATATCATCAAAGAAAGTGTCTTTGATTTAACCATTGACAAAGAAGCTAACATATTCATGCTTGGGGACTACAATATTGACTATCTGGTGAAAAATACTCCTGAATATAGAGAGCTACACTTAATGGAAACAGCACTTTTTTTTTTTAGTTTATTGAGCACAAATCATCACGAGGATGGTCTTCCTTTGTGCCTCGTTCAATCGATTACATGGTTCTTCCTTCGTATACATAATCTGGTATATCAGTTAATCCACCTTAGTGGGATAGGTTGTTTTATAGCTTTACAATAATATTGAAACTCATGAGCTCCTCCACCAAATATGGGAATTTTCCAACAAAGAATATGAGAATGGAATGGGATGAATGAATGGTACAGAAGTAAAGCAGTTGTCCATGAAATTATGCCAATAATAATAATAATAATAATTTGGGGGTTTGCAGGTTATACATGCAGGTCTTAAGACACTTCAAGTAGGCACAATTAATCCATACATTTAGGTGTAATCATACTTTTAGGATATATTCATAATATACAATACTCATACAACACATTAAATATACATCACACCGTAACAGCACTTAAATAGTATCGAGTCATTTAAGACGAAATTTGAAAGTTTCTTTTGATGGGGCAGACTTCACGTCAGTGTTTAACGTGTTCCATAGTCGCTTACCACGGTAATCCGGGGATTTTTTGAAAAATTCTGATCTAGGTCTCTCCATTTTAAACTGGAATGCTTTACCTGACCTTAAGAGCCTACCAGATGCGATCTGAGTCGGTGTCTGCAATATTCCCTCCTCATCATCATTACCCTTGCCCAGCTGGTTTTCCTCTGTTATTTCACCATGCATAGCAATAAACCTTTTACGCATATAGGTAAGCGTTAACTCTGCACGCCGACGCTGCAGCAATACGGTCCCAGTTAGCTCGTGTAAGGCATCAACAGTGTGCACCCTACCAAAATCACGTAGACATATTCTTAACGCCTGGTTTTGAAGCCTTTGGAGTTTTAATAACCATTTCATATTTGCACCCTCCTGATAAATAGCAGGATAGTCCAATATGGTTAAAATGGTGTGCTTGTATATTTTGATTGCAACAGGTTTTGGAATTAGATATCTGATTTTTCTGAACATAAATAGTTTGTGCTGTATACGCCTTATCAGGTTACACACTTGTTTTTCAAAATTCAATGCATAATCCACATCTATACCGAGATAACAATATGAGTCAACCCTACCGAGTAGCTCAAGTCCGGCATAGATTTGGAGCGGGGGTAGTTTTTTGCGCTGATTGGGGGGTCCATACCAACAGGCCTTAGTCTTGTTTATATTAACTGTCAATAGATTAAGATCACACCAATCCAGAAAAGCATCAAAATCAGACTGGAGTCTAGTGACTATTTGGTTGGCGTTCTTATCCGAGGTATAAATAATAAGATCATCACTTAACTTGCTTGACTTAATTACTGATTTTACATCGTTTATGAAATAAATAAATAAATAAAAGCGGCCCCAGGATAGAGCCTTGGGGAACGCCATAAGAAATGTCAGTCCAGCTAGAGGTCTGATCTTGAAATCTGATTCGCTGCATACGTTTGTGAAGATACGAGTTAATCCATCCCAAGTGGTTTACCCGTAAGCCAAGTTTGCACACTGTCGAACGCCTTATGCAAGTCGATATATATTGCCCCCGTATACTCTCTTTCATCCCTAGCTTTGTATAAATCTGTTAATAGGCAATAAATTGCATCTACGGTACCGCGCCTCTTCCTGAAGCCATATTGTTCATCAGCTAGTATCATATTTTCCTCTAGAAAAGTCATTAGATAATTATGAAATTTGCCCGGCGTCGGTAAGAGCGAAATCGGCCTCCAATTGTCTGGTTTACTCTGATCGTTGTTTTTTAGAATCGGGGTGATATTTGCATGCTTCCATACTTGTGGGAAAATACCTGTATCAAAACTGACCTGATAAACATGACAAAATTGGTCCAGTGTTAGTTGCATAAACTCTTTCAGTACCGATGAGCGAATATGATCAAGGCCAGATGTTTAACCAGGCGCAATTTCATTAATTAGAATATACAAAGTGTGTTTATCAACAATAAGATCTGGAATTTCCTGGGCTATATCATAATCACAATTTAAAACATCTGTATTTAGTGTTCGGTCACCTACCAGCTTAGCACCCACGCCTGCAAAGTAATTATTTAGATAGTCTGCTGAATGCGCAGGGGGAATATCAATATTAGTCACAGGTTCCTTGAGAAGAGGGGACAGGCTCTGTTTTTTAGGTTTGAGTAGTTTGGTATGCACCAGTTGGTTAATGATATAACCTGATACAGTAAAATAAAGGACAGTTGTTTAGACTTAATTCTCACAAATAACATGAACTATATAGCTTTTGGGTTAACTGGTACTCATCTAAGTGCCCATTTAGGGACATTTGTAATTAGAAAAAAACTGAAAACGAATTATAACAAAACAGAGTTCCAAGGTAGGTCACCCAGAAACTATAGTAAAGAACAGTTTGAAAGGTATCTACTGGATTATAATTGGAATGAATTCTATACTGTGGTTAACCTAGATGATTTATGGAAAATAATGCATGATGTAATTTGGCAAGGTTTGGAAGAAATGTGTCCAATTAAAAACTTCAAGGTGAGGGAATTATGTGAACCCTGGATCACAAATGAGTTATTGGAATTAATTGCGAGAAATGCCACAACCAAAGCTGTGAGGAAAGCCCGTGGTAACTACATTAAGGAAACAATGAAATTAAATCAGCAAGATAACAAAAAATTCTGGGCCACACTCTCACAGTTTACCAGAGAAAATAAAAATAAGCAATCAATTATCAGCCTTAGAGACAATGATATAGATATAGAACCCACCAAAACTGCTGACTTTATTAATAATTTTTTTGTTAATATTGGACCAAGCCTTGCCAAAGACTGCAACCAGCCCTGGATAAATGAAGTTGATAACAATCACAATAAGTTAAAGAAAATAGAAATAACTAGGGAGGAAGTAGTTAAGTTATTGAATCAAATCGACATTCTGAAATCATCTGCCATTGAGGGCATTTCCAGTAGATATCTGAAAGATGCATTCTTGACTCTGGTATATATCTTTAATAATTCCCTTCAGCAGGGAATTTTTCCCAAATCATGGAAAAAGGCTATTATTATCCCTCCAAAAAAGGAAGGCAATAGTGCAGATGTAAATAATTTGCGACCAATTTCCCTCCTCCCGCTCCCTGGCAAAATACTCAAAAAAATAGTTCACGAGCGTACCTTAACTCTCTTAGAAAACAATCAAATTTTATTGGACAAGCAAAATGGATTTGGGCCGGAACGCTCGACAATAAAAACTGTTTCAAAATTAACTGAATACATTTACAATAGCTTAAACTCCAAAAATTTCACTATATGTACCTATGTAGACTTCGAGAAAGCATTTGATACAGTTAACCACAATATCCAATACAGAAACTCCTAACAATAGGTATAGAATCAAAACTCCTAGATTGGTATACCAGTTATTTGACAGCACGCTCACAGCAAACAATGGCAAATGGTGTTAAGTCCCCCCAGGAGAGATCACCTGTGGAGTTCCACAGGGATCTGTCCTGGGACCGCTAATGTTTATTATCTATGTCAATGACCTGGAAAAATCTATTACCAAATGTAACTGCCTACATTATGCTGACGATACTGTTATTTTTTTATCGGGGCATGATATCAAAGATATCATGTCTCAAATGCAAAATGATCTGGATAGGTTGTCGCTGTGGTGCAGAAGAAAAAATTATTCATAAATGTTAAGAAAACAAAATCAACAATCTATGGATCAACAAGAAAACTAAACAGAGCTGTAATAGACCAATGTAGATTTTTTATTGACAACAAACAATTACAAATTGTTCCCACATATATATATTTAGGCGTAACACTAGACCAGAACTTAAATTTTAACACGCATGTGAATACATTGGTTAAAACTGTCACCCACAAACTATTCATTTTAGAAAAAAATCAGGAAATATATAACAACTGAGGCGGCTCTTACAATCTATAAATCAATGATCTTGCCTCTACTTGATTATGTTGACATTTTTTTATTGCAAACCTCAATATTCAATATTAACAAACTACAAATTTTACAAAATGAAGCCCTTCGTATTGTCTATAAATTACACCCTCACACTCTTGCACCGCAGCGCACAGCTACCTTATCTACAAGAGAGAAGAAAAATGCAGGTAGAACTGTATATATTTGATATGAAAACTGATGTATCTATGTTACAAATAAGTAAGAGAACCACTAGGAGAACTACTGGGATAACCTTTAAGCAGGACCAACCAAAAGATTCAGTGTATCTTAATAGTCTTAACTGTTATGGGCCATGCATATGGAATGACCTGCCATCAAATATAAGAGACATTGAGATACGCAAAGACTTTAAAGCATATCGGAAAAAGATGATGATGGCAAGTATCCTGTAGAACTGTAAGCCTCTATGCCATGCCTGTCATTTCCAACAATACTGCTGTCTCAGAACCACCCTTTTTAAGTCCACTAGAGGACCAGGTCAGACCGTGTGCTCGCCAGGCAGACTACTTGCCTCAACCCATTATGTTGCCAGCCCAGAATTATTGTATCTGCGTTATTCTTTTGTATATATTTTGTTTATATTGCTGCCTGTAACCTACGCATCGTCAAAACATTTGCTTTCTGTATTAGTACTGTTGATTACCAAATTACTGGCCGAGCATGAAAACCAGTTTTACATAAAACTGAGCTCTTCCAGTCAAAATAAAAGACTTGAAAAAAAAAAAATCTTACCTCCTCTACTTATAATGTGTATGTCTGAATCTCTTTGTTTGTATAACCTTAGCTGGTTTGCATTGGAAGAAATTTTATGATGTGGCATTGGTGTGGAGGATGTAGCTTAATCCATACTTCATGTCTATGCCATTGGTTTGCTGGTTCTCTATATCGGTTTCATTCAACGCAAACTGACTAAGGTTATACGAACAAAGAGATTCATACGTACATGTGCTGGAAATTGTCCAAACCTTGTTGTATGTATCCTACAAAGCTGTCCAGTATGTTTTTATTGTATGTTCCTGTGAGTTTTTTTTGTTGTTCTTCAATTTTGAAGAATTACTGAAGAAATGGAACGGGCGAAACTTTGTAAATGGCTTTATCAAATCTAGTTTGCTTCCTTCTGTGTGCATGGTATGACATTTCCAGAGGTTTGATATTGTAAAAAACTTGTGCCTTTTTACATGTTTATATTTTGCTATTTGGGGAGATAGGTATTGGCCACATGGGTTTGACAAGGTTTCACCTGTTCCTCTTTTTCTAATTTGAATTTTCAATTGAGGCTTTCACAAATATTTCTGGATTTGTCAAACTGTGCAACCCACATGTACTTCTTAACATGCTCACTGCAGGAACTAGTTAGATTATATGTTTTAAAAGGTTGATAGTGTATTCAACTCTGATTTGTGTTAGACAGACGCCTGTTCCAGCAAAACATTTCAGACATTCCAGCCAAAACCTTATCAGCTTCTACATACTTGCTTTTTAACCTATTCTCTCTTACTTAGTATCATTTTGTAGGGAAACCAATGTAGAATATATGTATTGTACTTATGCTTTTGAATTTAGTGAATTTCCTCACGTTTTGGGTTTATTTGTAAAATTTCTGACATTTTGTTTTGAACAATATGTTCAATATAGCATTGTTACTATAGCATCACAAATACTAAAATATGTATGGAGGTGTGCATCATCATACTACACAATGAGAAAGCACAGATTTTGAATTTTGAAAAAAGATATTTCAACTTTTTTCAGGCTTGTTCTATTTAACAAGTACAAAGGAATATTATTCTAATTACAGATTATTTAAGTAACGGAATAGCAATAACTTCTAACAATATTTCTTTAAAGGAGATTTTTTTTATTGTAACTGCTTTTTCAGGTCCCCCTTCATCCCCCACAGGCCAATGGCAGTACAGGCAAGGGCTGGAGAACACCCCGGAAGATGAACCATAGTCTGTCTACTTTGCAAAGGAGCCTGTAACCATTCATCCTGTGGTTCTCCATTTCAGAGAAAAGGGAGGTGTCCTTTCATACAAGTCTTTTGCCATCACTTCTCATGAGTGGAGGCCTTACTCTGCAGCTGTGTTTTTTGAAGAATTTCCTGATGTTTCTCGTGTTCACTATGTGAACGATGGCCTGATGTTACAGTACTGGTACAGTGAATGTTTCAGTGCCATCATCAAACACCAGCGACTCTTAAACTGTGCAGCAACTTAGTTGTACTTTGAGGTGGGTCACAGAAAGGGAGCCTGTGATGGGATTGGTACTGCAGCTAAACGCATCGCCGACTCGACCGTCAAGCACACATCTTCATCCATATCAGGCTGCTGAATTTGCCTGTGTTGGTAACTGTGGGCCCAGTCTTGTCCACGATCTTAATATTCCTGTGGAGGACATTTGTCAGGCTATCTCTCCTCATCACTGCCCAGCTGGTACCCAGCACAATGAAGGTCCATTCCGTGATGTGCTGTTTTCCTGGTCACTCCTTTGCTCTCTGGGAGACTTCTTGCTATCTTCAGTGTTGTTACTGTTCTACTGCATTCCTGGGTGGCTGTGAGAGATGGGAGCATCACATCCTCTTTGAACTTGATGAGCCCGTTACACCCACAGAGACCTTGCCAGCCAGCAGTGTTGTGTCATCAACTACAGGGTCTTGGCTTGCTGCTGTCTATGATAGCAAGTGGTACATCGGGGAAGTCCTCAACGGTGATGCTGACAGCGCTGAGGTCTCTTTCCTTCAGCCTGGTTGTGCTGATAGATGTCATAACAATTTCATATGTGATTTGTCTACCAAATCTTATAGTTTGTCAGCACTGAATTTTCCCGAAATACAAATAAGAATCCAGCATAGTCATCATTTCCCAATAGAACTCTGTAACGTGAGGGTAAAGTTCCAGGTAGCTGTCCGGTATGCCTTGCCTATAATTCAGGAATTCAGGTCGTAAACTCAAACATTTAATAGCAACCCGGTATTCTTTGATGCATTAGAGTTCTTGACAAACGACACGTTTTCCGATAGTCAAAATTCAAATTCAAGTTCATGGACGATGTCAGGCATTGAGTTAGTGATTGATGTTTTACTTGCGTATTGGACACTGCAAATGCTTATAGCAACGTCCACATTTTGCCTCATCTTAGGGAATTTATGGTCATTCGTTGGAATGTAAACAGTGTTTTCTGAGAGACAATATACTTTGCTTCAGCATTAAATCAGCTCCGTACATCTTCAACTCTGTAAGTGACTTCATATTTATGGAGCGGGTTCAAAGTCAAATCAGTAAATTATCGTGATGACTTTTTTGTGTCTGGAGCTGATTACGACACATGTGTGGCAAACCAATTTTCTTTGATTCGTCTCATCAGGTGTTTGGGTTTCACTGTTAATTATAAGAAAGTTACTTAAACTTCCAGACGACAAGGTAGCCCATACTGTGGATTTATTGGAATCCCTGTCTGGGAAAAATCAAGAAAATGGAGAAAATTGCAGGCCATCTGGCCCATGGCGCTATGCTCGTGGGCGCATCTATGACAAGCGTAGGTCCTCTAGTCAGAAGGATCTATTAAATTGAGGGATGTGATAAGGCAAGACCTTAGCTGGTGGACCACTTTTCTTATACTTTTCAACAGTTGTGCAAAAATGATTGAAACCGCGAAAAGCCATGAAGTTATTTTCACGGATGCTTTTTTATCGGGGTTTGGCAGTATTACCAATAATGACTTTTTCTTTGATAGCTGGACCACTGACATATTCATGTTTCATATTTCATTTGAGACTCATTACCCTTTACCCTGAACACAAGAGAAGAGAGTCTAGAGTGGGATAAATAAAATTTATTTTAATTTTATGAAACCAGTTAGACGTGTGATATTTATACAATGGTAGAAATATCGTAATGGATAGGCATATCCATATTGGTAGATATGATATGATAAGAATATTCATTTTGGTAAATATGATATGATAAGGTAGTACATATTGGTAAATATGATACAAAGATATACATATTGGTAAATGTATGATGAGTGGTGAGTGGTGGGTGGGAAGAAAGTTCGTAAATCACTTGTTGATGGAGTTGATGAGTGATTTGTTCACCTCAGTGGCATTCGCGTCCAGGATGTAGCTCCTGTGAGCGTTTGAGCGCCACCCCCCGTAACGTTGAATTGATAGTTCTGGTACCCCGGCCTGGAAGGCCTGGGTGGCGGCGGCCTTTCTCAGGCTGTGTAGGGTGTAGGTCTTTGGGGGGTGGCCGGCCTCGGTGATGAGTCTAGTCCAGTGTTTGGTTAACGACCGGGTCGTTATCGGGGTCCTGTCCTCGTTCATGAGGAACGGGTCCTGATCGGATCACGGCCGTGATGGGGCACGTGGCCGGCTCCGGTGATGGCTGGAGGGCCACCCGTTTCTCCTCTCCAACACACTGGAGGTTTTTGGCGGCCTTGATCCGTACGAGCACGTGAGTTAACGTGACCGTCACGTCTCCACGTGAAAGGTGTCGTACCGGATCGAAGCCCTCCACCGTTGGCGGCACGACCTCGCTTTGCCGGAGTGCGGCGTAGTACACTATCAGGAAGGCCGTGCGCAGCGTCCAGTCGAGGGGCGTGGCCGTGAGGCCGGCGAGGACGTCTCTGAGCACCCTCATGGGGACCGGCGGCTTGATGTTCGGCTGATAGGTCTTGTCCCTCTTCATGGCGTCGAGGGCCCTCTTCACCCGTACGTCCTCGGTTGCCGCAACGTTCCCACCGGAGAGCCGTAGGTGCGACCGTAGGTGAGGGGGCGTGGTCGGCGTCCGTCCCCATCCTCCGGCAGAACGCGAGGTATGTTGATACGGCGCTTCGCTGGTTTGCGACCGTGCCTGGGGCATGAGCCGCGGTTTGTCGCACAGATGCCCTCTGCTGGAGATAGCGTAGCGCCGGATCTGCATGAAAGCCAAAGAATAGGGATGAATGAGGCGTGATTACACGGTACCACATGGACAAGATTATGGAATGACATGTAATACGCCGCCGTTCGATAGTCTGTTGAGGAGAGGTGGGACCGACTGAGTGCGTCCGCAACCGAGCTCTGCACTCCAGGGACGTGAGTGTAAACCAGCTCGACCTGTAGTTTCGCTTGCACCATCCAGGCCTGGCGGGCACACTCGGCGAGGACTTTGTTTCGTGCCCGGCCCGACGTCAGTGCCTGGACGGTGCCCAGGTTGTCACAAAACACCTCGACCCGTGTGCCTCGGTCTCGGTCGGTCAGGAAGGTATTTAGGGCATAAATGGTGTTCAGTGCCTCTAACTCCAATATACAGTTCACAGGGTCGTCTAGCGGGCACACCTGTCCTGAGTAAGCGCGTCGGCCGTCGGTGCCCCCGACCCCGGTCAGGCACGCGTCCACCGTTATACACTTTGTGGGCGGTCCCCGGGGGATCAGGGCACGGCCGTTCCAGCCCTCCGCGAACTGGGAGAACCAGTCGAAGTCCTGGCGCATCTCGGAGGATACGTTTATGTAGTATCCCTCCATCGCCCGTAGGGCCTCGAGCAACTTACTGACGTAGGGCCTCGCGGGGCGGACGCATCGGGAGACGTGGAGTATCCGCCCGAGGATGGACTGTAGTGTCCTCTTGGTCAGGGATCGTTTGCGGGCCATGGCCGCGACGTGCTGTCGGACCTCCTCCAGCTTGTCCTCGGGGATCGTAAGTGTCATCTCGGCTGCATCGATCTGTATCCCCAGCCATCGTACAGTCTGGCTGGGCTCTTGCGCTTTCTCGCGGGCCTCAGGGAGACCTAGTCCCTTGAGTAGACTGCGGGCTGCGGCAAAGTCCGATGCCGCTTTCTCTTTGCTGGGGGAGAGAATGATGAGGTCGTCGAGGTACATGGCGGCCTCGACACCCCTCCAGGCAAGAATCTCCACTATGGTGTCGGCGACGCACTGCATATGATAGGACAACGCGCGGGCACCAAACGCCATCGCCGTATCGCAGAAGTACCCGCCGTCCCAGGAGAAACACAGCAGCGGCCAGTCGAGGGGGTCACAGCGGAAATTCTTGTACGCCCTCGAGATGTCGATGGTCGCCATGTAGCTCCCGGTCCCCGAGGCCACCAGGCGGGAGACGAAGCCGTCGACCATAGGGAGACTGTGCTCCCTCTCCTCGCCGTATACTGCGTTCTTCATTATGTACCCATTAACGCTCCGCTCCTTAGGGAAAGTCATATCTGTGATAACTCTCCGTGCTCGGGAATCCCGCTTCTCCCGCGACATGAGGGGAGAAACGTGGCACCACGGGCCGAACAGTGCCTCCGAGAATGGCCCGAGGAGGTTCGAGAACCCTAGCTCCTTTTTCACAAAGTCGCTCACCTCAACAGGGTAAGCAGTGGCGCTAGGATGATTTGGTATGTCCCGGGTATCGCTGGCCGGCCCAAGGTAGCTGAGGGGAAAGCCGTATCGGATGAATCCGAGGAGCTCGGCCTTACCCTCCATACCCGTCAGGTACGCCTCCCATGCCCGTAGATTCAGGTCGGTGGGCAGCATAATCTTGGCGCACATGGCGTTTGGAAGCCCAGACGCCCGAACGGCCCTGTAGATATGCCAGTGCGCCGCGGGCGCGTCCTCGTGGAGAGACGGCCATTCTGCACAGCGGTGATGTAGGAGGGCCTCCGGATCTGTCCGGACTCCGGGGGGAACAACTCCGGTGCGGCACACTTCCTTTAGTGTGTCGAAGTCCGGAGTGTTATTCTGTTGTACTCGATGTGGCGCGGTAACACTAACACTCCTCACGTGCTGGGGGGCGACGCCCACCGGCGTGGCCGCTCGCCACGTGGTGTTTGTGTTATTGTTATTGTCGGGTCCACGTGCTCTCCCCGTCACGTGGGGGCTGACGTCACTGGTCTTGCCCCGCCCGGTCTGCGTGTCCCGGGGGGCGCAGCCGTTGAGCCCGTATCCGGTCCGGGCCCGCTCACCACCTGGGCCCACGTCCTAGCCCGCGGTTTATTGGGGGGCGTTACGTAAGCATCCGGGGGTACATCCTGTGTGATCTCACGTGCTGTGTACACGGCGACCCCGGGCTCAGGGGTGCGGGCACGTGAGTATCCTGTTTGGGGGTGCGCTCCGATCACTCGCGGGGCGCACCGTAACCGTTTTTTGCAGGTGCTGGCGGTGCGTGTTGGTGTACCATTTCCTGCCTCGGGTCTACCGCCCGCAGCGTATGTCCGGCCTGGGGGGTGTATCCGGCCGGTCCTGCCCGGCGGGGGGCAGCAGGAGGAGCTGGCTGTGCATCGTACCCCATCGTGTACCCTAGCTTGCGGTTACACGCATGGAGCGAATGCCCGCACTGCTTTCCAACGGAATCGCAGTACGAGCAGATGTGTAACCATTTTACCGGCCTGTCCTCATGGCTGCTCCGGTGGCGGCACCCCCGGTCCGAGTTATACTGCCGGCATGGCAGATCCCTAGCGCCTCCTTTCCCCGCGTCCGGTCTAGCCTGGGTGGTCCCGGTCGTCATGGCCAGTTGCACTCGTTCTTCTTGGATCACTCCACGCGAGTCGGCCCGTCTCTACCTGGTCAAACACGTACTGCGACCACCTATGTACCCCGGCCCACGGGCGTGAGTGTGCGTCGACCGAGACTTGGTGTAGATGTTTAAACATCTGGTCCCGGTCCCCCTGGTCCACGGCTCGGTGGTCGCTTAAGAGCCCGATGAAGGCGCTGACGTACTCCATCGGTCCCAATCTCCCTCTCAACTCCAACTTTAGAGAGAGAGTGTACACTCCCTCTCGGTCTAAGAACATGTACGGCTTTGATGTAAGGCGAGCAATATTGAGGTCTGAATAAAGCTTACCAGCTCTACGGTCGTGTCGTATCGTCTCCCGGTCCAGCTCCCGTTGTACGTATGCGTCCGGAGCGTAGCGTTCTCTGAGTTGTCTCAGCTGCGGGAGTACCCGGGAGGCCTGGTCCTCGGCCCAGTCCTCCGTCCTCCGTGCAGCTGCCGACCGTGCCGAGGGCGCCCTGGAACCTCGGTCCTGGGACTGCGCCCTGGTGAGTTCTGCGACGGCTTTCACCATGCCATTGATGTCAGCTCTCATTTGTGCGAGGCTTGCATCTACGGCCGTCGCCCTCGTGGACCTCACGCTTCCCACCTGGGATACGGATTCCACCTGGTCCTCGCTGGCCCTCACGGTCGAGTCGGAGACCTGGTCTCCCTCCTGAGCCTGCGAGGGGCCCGGCGTTGCCCGTGTTTTCGGCATTTTTCTCACTCTGTCTGTTCGTTTAAATAACCCGTAGTTGTCCTCGTACGGCCCGGTCCGATACTCGTGGAGTATACGGGACAGCGAGCGATGAAGGCCAAAAAGGAGAAATTTTAGAGCATGTCTGTACATGGTGAAGAACAGCAGGAGAATGGGAAGAAGCAAGTGTAGTGGCGTGCCACGTGACCGCGTGGTTCACGTGGGTTACATGAGGGGGCGCGCAGGGAGCGCTAGTAGGAGGGGAGTGCGTCAGGTGGAGCAATGACCGCCCCTGACCCTACGGCCATGGGCTACCAATTTTGTAGTAGACTCCGTTTCAACGGTTTTTGATGGTCGTCATTACTTACCAATCACTGTTCCTTCTGAGTTTCTATACTGATGTCTTCACAGAATTTCCGGCTTCGATCCACAGAACGTAGCATTTAGCGGGGTCACATCGTCACACACCATCTCCATCTTCAAGAAGACGCGCAAGAACGTCAACGCCTGTTTTGGTCGGATAGTACGTGGAGGTCTCGTAAAAGCCAGTGGAGCCGTCTTTTGGTGTTTTCTGAAATATATGAACTACATCCACTGCCTGCTACTCCCGAAGTGGTCTCGTGTTACATGGCACATCTGTCAAGATCGCTGGAGTTTTCAAGTATTATATTAAAACATGGTTATGACGCCTATACAGTGATACTTATTCGAAGTGTCGACAATAAATCGTTTTGAACAAGGTCAAAGACCAAGTCCAGGATGATTTATTACCGTATTGGCATCATCACTATGTTTTTTTTATTGCTATATAACTTAGATTGAATATAATCCGCCAAAATCGACTCTGGTGACACTGTCACTCTCTCTCAGCCCAGCAAGTACATCACTACAGTAAAACCCCGCTTAAGGGGCCACCCCGCTTAAGGGGCCACCCCGCTTAAGGGGCCACCCCGCTTAAGGGGCCACCCCGCTTAAGGGGCCACCCCGCTTAAGGGGCCACCCCGCTTAAGGGCCCACCCCGCTTAAGGGGCCACCCCGCTTAAGGGGCCACCCCGCTTAAGGGGCCACCCCGCTTAAGGGGCCACCCCGCTTAAGGGGCCACCCCGCTTAAGGGGCCACCCCGCTTAAGGGGCCACCCCGCTTAAGGGGACACCCCGCTTAAGGGGTCACCCCGCTTAAGGGAACAATTTGCTCAGAACGGAAATTTTTCCCACTATTAAGAGTTTATTTTAACCCCACTTAAAGGGACACCCCGCTTTAGGGGGCACCCCGCTTTACGGGACAGTTTTTCGGTACAGAAATACTTAAAAACCTCGCTTAAGCGGACAGTTTGGAAGGACATCATATCAAAAACACTGAAAATCCAAGTCTATGGTGCCCGTTTTTTTACGGGACAGACAGTTGTCGCAACCAGAACAATAGACTGAGCATTCCCGTGAGGGCCCGGGCGGACGGAGTGTGTTTTTTACTGTAATAACCACATCTCTAGTGGCTCTGGGCGGGCCACAGTGAGTGGGTATTAGTATGAGCGACTTTCGCACCATTTGAAGGTAGGGGGTTAGAGGTCCGCTTACAGGTTAGCTGTGGGCGACTCAGGGAGGGCTGGGGGCTTTGAAGGTGCGGTATTAAGCGGGGTTTTACTGTATACTCATCCGTAAGTTAATCGCACCTGCGTGAGTTATATTTACTCTCCAAACAGATCTTTGGTTTGAATAGATAGCGTTAACGAACCTGAAGTCTGCTTGGAGAATGTGTCTCAGGGAGGGCTGGGGGCTTTGAAGGTGCGGTATTCAGTGAGCTGTCGCAGCTCTGAGCGGCTCACGGTGAGTCCCTTATAGGGCTGTTGATTTCTCTCAGAAGTTATGGGGGGGTATAAAAAGGAGTGAATTTCACAAGTAAGGCATATCCAACTTCAATCTCTATTATCAATTTTTTTTTTTTTTGTAAAATTATATTAATTTATATTATATAATTTATATTTATTTGCTTATTTATGTGTTATTGATAAACCTTTTAACCTAATAACCATCGTTTCCTTCATTTATGTAGGTATTCTCTATTGTATAACCAATGACAGACTGAAAACTCCGCTTAATGGGACACCCCGCTTAAGGGGACACTTGGCCCGATATGGAGGGTTTCCCCTTAAGCGGGGTTTTACTGTATACTCATCGGGAAGTTAATCACACCTGCGTGAGTTATATTGACTCTCCGAACAAATCTTTGGTTTGAATAGATAGCGTTAACGAACCTGAATTCTGCTTGGAGAATGTGAAGTTACCCGGATTCACTTTTTACATCACCAATCGTATCACTACTGTTTGTTTATATGTTTAAACGGAACGGAATATATGCCCCGGAGAGTGAAGTTAACATTTTAAAGTTACCTTCAATTTACTTTCAGCAGCAGGAGCAGGAGAAGAGCACCCATTTCAGTTAAGTTAATCTTCTTATTTATAAGTATTGTTACCCTGTATTTTTATGTAATTTGTGAAATATATCCTTCATAGATACTGGGAGTAGAGAATGTATTTGAAGACTTTTAGATTTTTATTCAGGCGATTTTTTGTATACTTCGACTCACTCTGTAAAAAGACATCTAACCCTACACATCAACTACGCAATGAAATATCAAACTTGGATGAGCCTCTGTAGTCTTTTAGGCAATTTCAAATTACAAGAACTACATGTTAATGTAAATAGTGAACGTGCCAACATCAATTCTTGCTCCTGAGAGGAGACCCTTAATCGTTTCATGTGTATTTATCTGAGAAATCCTATTTGAAACCACATTTCTGGTAATTGACGTTAGTATTGCTACTCTGTCATCCTCAAAAGAATCCTTTACTAGATCTTCGTAGAAAGAAGCTGGGATGTCATTTTCCTGAAAATGTATATGTATAGAAGTATTACATAGGTGTGAATAACAAATTTTATCAAAACCAAACTTTAATTCAAAATCAGGAGTTCTCTTCTTTTTTTTCTTAAGCTCAATTTAATGTGATTATTAATGAATTTCAAAATTTATTCTCTTTTTTTGTACCTTTTCAGTCACTTCGATATCAACCACGGGAGCTGGTTGTCGAGCAATCGCAGGAATCGCGGCTGGTTTTGCAGAGGTGATACGTCCTTCCTCCACAAGACTCAACAATTCCTGTAAAATCAACAAGGATGTATAAATACATGAAGTTACCTCCAACGTGATTTAAAAATACAGAAAATCCATTTAAATCATATTTCAAGTCAAAATCACCTTTTCTGGAGGTGCACCCATGGATGCTGGAAATATTAATACAGATTTATTATTATATTAATTAAAAAGGAAACAATATTTAACAAAGGAAATTGATTTAAATCCTAAGATGAAAATACCAAATATTCACCTCTATCGCATGAGTACCCAGGTCTACTGGAATAGGCATTGCTGTCTCGTTCTTGTCAAGTATGGACCCCAATGTGAGGATTCGTTCTGTCGGCAATCTGTGTAACTATTAAAAAGGCATATTCTATTCAGGGTTAAGGTGTCATTCCACCCTGTAAAATCAATGCAGGAGGTATTTGATATGTCAATAATGTCACCCACACAAGGATTTCTTATCGGATTAACACTGTCTTCAATTTTTTTTTATGCGAGTGGGGGAATCTCATACCACAAGTAACACCTACCTGGGCAACTAGTTCCGCTCCAGCTATCGCCACCACCACAGGTTGTCATACTCGTTTATCTTTCGTTTAAGACTTGATACATTTGTCTCTGTTGGTCTACAGTCGCGAAGGCATAACTTTGCAGGCTTTGTATGTTGCGATGTCCCAAAACTTGGGCGACTAGTGTAGGCGGAACGTCAGCATGTATCAAAGCCGTACACGTTGTCTTTCATACCGAGTGGTTGATGATCTTTCCGACCAGGCCTGCTTGTTCCGCCGCATCCTTCATAATGCGGCCCAACTCATTCATTCCCATAGATATGAGTTGATACCATACGGGTGAGTTCGGCCCCCTCTTGTGGTTGACGCACAGGTAGAATGGGGAATTGTTGTGTAGCATGGAAGCAGGCCTATGATACTTTATTTCTTGTGTAAGAATATTGGGCAATGATCAGAATTTTTCTTGTTCCGGCACATATGCGCAACAAAATTGCATGAGCCTGGCACCTCGCCCTGGCGTGTCTTAGTTAATCGCACAGAGAATCGAAGGGTTTCTTCACTATTTACAGTGTCACGTCACCCTAGAGCACTTGTTGGCCTCCTGATGACCTCTAAGCCCAAAACATTTCATCGTCAAAAACGAAAATCCATTTCTGAGGCCTATAGGGTTATTGTGGTCGAATACTCCCGCTTGCCATAATCTTTCTTCGTCTTCCGGGGTTAAAGGATTGCACTAAAAAATAGAAATAGGCTGGACAAATTTATAATTGACTTAAACCTGATAATTGCTGTTAAATTTATTTCTATTAATTAAAATATTCATAAATACGCTCACTTGGTTTGGCTTGTTCCCGTGCCCTAGCAACTTAAGATCTCTCTTTCGTCCCGCAAGTACCTCTCTAGCAGTCTGTCATTACCCCTTTACCCGCAACACAAAAGTATAAGTCAGAGGTTGGGCAAATAAAATTTATTTTAATTTTATGAGCGAAAAGAGAAGATATTAATACGTGATAGTAATATCTTAAAGATAACAAGATACATATGGAAGATATGTTAGGTTATATGATAACATATTGGTAGATATGATACATATATGGTAATATGGTATATGTTATACGTGATAAGGTATAAGGTATTACATATGTTGATATGTAATAGTATAATACATATGGATATACATGTATAAAGTATAATGGTATATATGAATATACAGTGTGTATAAAAACGCCCTACGAGAGTAGGAAGATATAGGAGAGGGTGGGTGGGAGAAAATTGGAGTGCGTCTGAACGTAGTGAAGCGCGAGAAGAGAGTGAGAGAGAGTGTGAGAGCGTGCTTCACCACGTGACCTAATGGTTCACGTGATTCGCACGAGGGGGCGCGCAGGGAGCGCGAGTACAGAGGGAGTGCGCTAGGTGGAGCAATGACCGCCCCTGACCCTACGGCCATGGGCTACCCATTACCCCTTTACCCGCAACACAAAAGTATAAGTCAGAGGTTGGGCAAATAAAATTTATTTTAATTTTATGAGCGAAAAGAGAAGATATTAATACGTGATAGTAATATCTTAAAGATAACAAGATACATATGGAAGATATGTTATGTTATATGATAACATATTGGTAGATATGATACATATATGGTAATATGGTATATGTTATACGTGATAAGGTATAAGGTATTACATATGTTGATATGTAATAGTATAATACATATGGATATACATGTATAAAGTATAATGGTATATATGAATATACAGTGTGTATAAAAATGCCAAAAATCCATGAAGGAAGTGGCGTGGAGGGTGGGAAAAAGGTTCGAGTCACTTGTTAATTGACTTGATCAGAGAGTCGTTAACCTGAGTGGCACTCGACACTCGGATGTAGCTCCTGTGAGCGTTCGAGCGCCACCCCCCGTATCTCTGGATGGAGAGTTCGGGGACCCCGGCCTGGAAGGCCTGAGTGGCCGCGGCCTTTCTCAGGCTGTGCAACGTATACGTTTTCGCCGGGATCCCCGCCAGAGCCGTAAGTCTGTCCCATTCCCTGGTCAGCGACCTGGTCGTTATCGGTGACCAATCAGCGTTCATCAGGAACGGGTCTCGGTCGCTAGACGTGGGAACGGCCGCGATCATCTCTCTCACGGCTTGCATAGGGCACGACCTCTGGTCGGGAGAGGGCTGGAGAGCCACGTGCTTCTCCTCTCCAACACACTGGAGGTTTTTCGCCGCTTTTACCCTGACGGTGACGTGAGCTGACGTGACTTTCGCGTCCCCGCGAGTTAGGTGCCTGTCCGGATCGAATCCTCGGACGGATGGTGGGGCGACCTCGCTCTGCCGCAGGGCCGCGAAGAACATCAGCAGGCAGGCCGCTCTGGTGGACCGGTCGAGGGGCGTGGCCGTTAGTCCACCGAGGACGCTCCTGAGGGCCTGCATCGGGATGGGCGGTTTGATGTTCGGCGTGTAGGACTTGTCCCTCTTCATCGCGTCGATGGCCCTCTTTACTCTCGCGTCCTCGGTCGCCGCGACGTTGCCCCCGGACAGGCGCAGGTGCGACCGTAGGTGCGACAAGTGGTTGGCCACAGTCGCGGGCGAGGGGGCGTGGTCCCGGACGTACTCCAGATACGACGTGACGAGGCTGACCGACGGCTGTTGCGGGTCCGTACCCGTCCTCCGGCAGAATGCGATGTAGGTCGATACGGTGCTTCGCTGGTTCGCGTCCGTGCCGGGGGCACGCGCCGCGGCTTGCCGCACAGATGCCCTCTGCTGGAGACAACGTAGCGCCGGATCTGCAGGAGAGCCGGAGGACAGGCACAAATGAGGCGTGGTTACAAGGCACAACAGACATGAGATTATGAAATGACATGTAACGTTCAGCTCTAGCATTGTCTCTGGAGGTGAGGTGCGACCGGCTGAGGGCGTCCGCGACCGAGTTGAGGACCCCCGGGATGTGGGTGTACAGGAGGTCCACCTGTAATTTCGCCTGTACCATCCAGGCCTGGCGCGCGCACTCGGCGAGGACCCGGTTGCGTGCCCGCCCCGACGTGAGTGCCTGGACAGTCCCCATATTGTCGCAGAACACCTCCACCCTCATGCCTCGGTCACGGTCCGTGAGGAACGTGTTGAGGGCGTAGATGGTATTGAGGGCTTCGAGCTCCGAGATACACTCCACCGGGTCCCCGACCGGGCAGACCTGACCGGAGTACGCTAGGCGGCCGTCACCCACCCACGCCCATGAGGCAGGCGTCTACGGTGATACACTTCGTCGGGGGGCCCCTGGGGATCAAGGCACGTCCATTCCACCCGTCAGCGAATCTCGAGAACCAGTCGAGGTCCTGCCGCATGTCCGACGAGATGTTGATGTAGAATCCGGACATGCCTCGCAGGGCCTCGAGGAGCTTGCTGATGAATGCCCTTGCCGGCCGGATGCACTTCGCGACGTGTAGTATTTTCCCCAGTATCGACTGGAGCTGCCGCTTCGTGAGGGACCGCTTCCGGGAGGCGGCATCGATGTCGATCCCTAGCCAGCGGACCACCTGCGACGGTTCCTGTGCTTTGTCCCGGGCCTCGGGGAGACCCAGTTCGCGGAAGAGCTCCCGGGCGGTCGCGAAGTCCGCCGCGGCTTTCTCCTTCGACGGCGATATGATGATTAGGTCGTCGAGATACATCGCTCCCTCGACCCCCTTGCCGGCCAGAATCTCCACTATGGTATCCCCTACGCACTGCATGTGGTAGGAGGACGCGCGGGCACCGAACGGCATGGCCGTATCACAATAGTACCCGCCGTCCCACATGAAACATAGGAGGGGCCAGTCCAGGGGGTCGCAGCGAAAGTTCTTGTATGCCCTCGCGATGTCCATATAGGCCCCGGGGCCCGACCTGAGGAGGCGGGAGACGAACCCGTCGATGGTAGGGAGGCTGTGCTCCCTTTCCTCCCCGTAGACCGAGTTCTTCATCACGAAGGCATTGACGCTCTGTTGCCGCGGGAACGTCATGTCCGTTATTACTCTCCGGGCCTCGGAGTCCCGCTTCTCCCGCGACATCAGGGGAGACACGTGGCACCACGGGCTGAACGGGGCGTCGGAGAACGGGCCGAGCAGATTGGAGAACGACAGCTCCTTTTTCACAAACTGCCCCACCTCGGTCGGATACCCGGTGGCACTGGGGTGGTTAGGCACCCCTCTGGTATCCGTCGCGGGACCGAGGTATCCTAGGGGAAAGCCGTATCGTATGAAGCCCAGCAGCTCCTGCTTCCCCCGCATGCCCGTGAGGTATTTCTCCCACGCCCGTAATCGTAGGTCCATGGGGAGAGTAATCTTGCTACACATCGCGTTGGGCAGGCCCGAGGCCCGCACTGCCTCGTAGATGTGGCCGTGCGCCGGCGGGGCGCCGTCCTGCATCCGCGGCCATTCCGCGCACCGATGTGCCCTGAACGCCTCCGGGTCCGTACGAGTCCCGGCGGCAATAATCCCGGTCCGACACACTTCCTCGAGCTTAGCGAAGTCCGGGGGCGTGCAAGGAGGGGCTCCGTCCTCGGTCACGTGGCCGGTCGTGCCCGGGTGGGGGACGCCCACCGGCACGGCCACGTGGCCCCGCGGAGTCGTGTTGTTATTGTTGTTGTGTATTGCCTCCCTGTCACGTGGGGGAATCCTCACTCCTTATGTGACGTCACGTGTCGGGGTGGCCTCACGTGGGGGAGAGCCGACCGGGAGTCGGCCGCTGACCACCTGTGCCCACGTGGCCGTTGGCGGTTTCCTGTCCTGTGTTGTTTCAGCACTGGACGTCTCTGTGATCTCACGTGCCGCGAACCCTTTGACCCCAGGAGCCCGGGTGGGGGGTGCACGTGAACATCCTGTAGTCGGGTGCGCTCCGGTTACTCTCGGGGCGCACCGTGCCCGTTTCGTGTATCCGGCCTGCGGGGTGTATCCGCCCTGCTGTCTGTGGCGTGTTGGTTGAGGGGCTACCGGCTGGGACTCGTAACCCATGGTGTACCCCAGTTTACGGTTGCAGGCATGGAGCGAGTGCCCGCACTGTTTCCCCACCGAATCGCAGAACGAGCAAATGTGAACCCATTTCACGGGCCCGTCCTCGTGCCCGCTCCGATGCCTGCACCCTCTCTCCGAATTAAACTGCCGGCACGGCAGCTCCCTAGCTTTGTCCTTCCCTGCGTTGTCCGGTCCGGCCGACCGGGTCGAGGTCGTCATGGCGAGCCGGACTCGCTCCTCCTGTATCAGACCGTAGTCGGACCAGCTAAGCCTGCCGGCCTCGATTTGGTCGAACACAAATTGGCTCCATCGCCTCACCCCCGCCCACGGTCGAGACTGGGCATCGATGGATACCTGGTGGAGATGCTTAAACATGTGGTCCCGGTCGGCGGGCTCCACGGCTCGGTCGTCCCCCAGCAGACCGAGGAACGCGCTAACGTATTCCATCGGCCCTAGGGACCCCCGCACCTCCAGCTTCTGAGACAGTGTAAATACGCCCTCGCGGTCCACAAACATAAATGGCTTCGAGGTCAACCGAGAGATGTTTAAGTCCGAATGGAGCTTACCCGTAGTCCTGTCGTGTCTGATGGCCTCACGGTCCAGCTCGCGTTGGATGTAGGAGTCGGCCGCATACCGCTCCCTCAACTGACGTGGCGGAGGCAGGACCCGTGCGGCCTGGTCCTCGGCCCACTCGTTGGTGCGTCGATCCACGGCCGACTGGACGGAAGGTGGCCGTGAGGCCCGGTCGTTGGTCCTTTGTTCCGCCAGCCGGTTGATCGCGGCCAGGACTCCCCCGATCTGATCTTTCACGTCGTTTTTGAAGTCGGCGAGGCCTTTCTCCACGGCCACGAGCCTAACCGTCTTTACACTGCCTACCTCGGAGGCCGAGTCCACGTGTTCCTCCGACGGCCGTTGGGTAGATTCCGACGTTACTTCAGCCTCCGCATCGGCGTGCGATGTGCTGGGGCCTGCTCGTGTCTTCGGCATCCTCACGTTGTTCTGGCGGTCAATTACCCGTACTTTTAAACCTTAACGACCTCGGGCCGATACTCGTGGAGTATCCGGTGCCGCGAGCGATGTAGGCCAAAAATAGCGGAGAAAATTGGAGTGCGTCTGAACGTAGTGAAGCGCGAGAAGAGAGTGAGAGAGAGTGTGAGAGCGTGCTTCACCACGTGACCTAATGGTTCACGTGATTCGCACAAGGGGGCGCGCAGGGAGCGCGAGTACAGAGGGAGTGCGCTAGGTGGAGCAATGACCGCCCCTGACCCTACGGCCATGGGCTACCAATTTGTCGCTCTGATATTTCGGTGTAGGCTTTACTGTCAAAGTATCTTTTTATGCTGCCATACATACTTGTGGAGGCCCAACTCTGGCTCGTACTGTTTCACGTCGTGCCTTTTTACTTCCATTAAATATGTTCCAAGATGAATGTTAAGGTGGACTGGCGATATCTTGTCAAGATCCCTGTACTCACCCAAACTTGCGACATTCTTTTAACTGCGCAGTATCTTGCTCTGTGTTTTTTGTGTTTCTATTGATTTTTTACTGCGGATATAGTCTCTAAGTACTTAGTCAGCTGGTGTGTCATCGATAATTTCTTCATTTGCGTCATTGTTGTCCTCTAATTCCCATAAATCGTCCGAAAATAGAGCTGTCATCTTGTTTGCTTCCTCTTCTGCGAACCATAGCAGATGACTGAGTGTTTCAGGTCTTCTATTCGCTGCAGAACTTTATCGTTTTTATCTAACATAATGAAAATATAGATGATATTGTTATTTTACCGCATTGTTGATTATTTGTATTATTTCCAAGTGATATTTTGCTATACGATGACATCATGTTTCATTGTTTACATTTTTGACAGGCACTTCAGGTTATCCATGATAGGCGGTGGCGATACTCAGTCTGGTAAGAAATTTTTTCTATATATCACAATTTATATTGTTGATGAACTCTGCCATACACATCGTACCTGTTATTTACCTCGACATTTGTTAAATATGACCTCTAACTCGTTCCGTGTCACATACTAGACGCCTCGAAACATGCAAAGTGAGGGCATCTGCCATTTGCAATTCTTCTGCCCAGATTCGTGTTGTCTGCCTATTGGCCAATCAGATTACGTTATTTTGCTAAGTGCGCAATATGACGTTCAAAGCGCGCGATATGTATACCCAAGCATGCAATATGTATTCCAAAGCACGTAATATGTACATCAGTACAAAGCTACATGGCTTATTTTGCAATATTTAATGACGTACTGTATCCCTAAGAACAGTAAGTATTCAGACTGAGTTAGTGCATAGCTATATAATAATAATATAGAAAGACATGGTTAGTGTGTCTGAATGGAATCTGTTCAGAGATATTTTGGTCATAAATAATCACCGAAGTCGAAGACTGAGGTGATTATCTATGACCAAAATATCGAGGAACAGATTCCATTCAGACACACTCACTATGTCTTTTTATTATTATATACCGATATTCGATTAAAATGCCATTTTGGTACTTACATTATCAACCTATTTCAACCTCTGAGATGATACCGTACTTAGCGAATGTCATCCTCTACCGTTCGCCAACGTCAGAACGTTGTTATGGAGAGTGATAGCGGGCGTTTTAGCAGAGATTAAAGTAAGCGTAAGCACTACGAAGCATCTGCTGGGATAGTGAACGGTAGTAATGACGTCACACAGTAACTTTTGCTACGATTTCAAGTATACGGATGGGGCGTTTTTTCATCTATTTTCGGGTGATAATGTCGTTGTTTTTATATATTGAACAAATCCTGACTGTTGTATGCTTTGACCTGTGTACTTTACCGTTTATTCAAGCGATTTTATGTGATTTCACGGGTCGATATTGATACGAATCGAGGGGAGCGGCCGCCATTTTTTTTTTTTTTTTTTTTTTGATCGTGTCAACAAGTCACGTGGTACGGTGTGGCGTACAAATATTTTACGCCACGGTGCGGCCGAACGGAATCCTTTCTGCTATCACGTAAAAGTGAGACATTCGTGCACCGGTATATAATGATACGAATTACATCAGCCCCCTATGTTCACTCTATTTACAGTCCACCCAAAGTGTTTAAAGAATTTAAACAAATTGTTTTATATTGCACAGTAAGGCAAATAAAATAGCATACTTTACAATCATTGTCGACATATCACAAGGTGGCCTATATCTGCTGGATCTTGAATCAATGTATGAAACATCAATTAGGATGGAAAGAAACGGTGAACATATTTTTCATATTAGAGACAGTGGACATCATATTGATGTGTTTAAACACAAATGGGCCTATAAAATCTGAAGGTAAATACATGTACCCCTTTTATAACAATTTCCTTTCAATTTGGCACAAGATACACCTAAGATAACCATGCCAAGAACTTGACCAATAATACGAATACTTGCGAAATAACAAATGTACTGACCCGTATGATTTATCAGGTCTCCAGAATCAATGGTCAGAAGTTGGTATAACAACTTTAGTGGATATTATTGTTGATGACAGACTGATGCCGGATGAAGAAATCAGAAATAAATACAGAGTTCATTTTAATTTTGTGGCATATAATCAATTCAAGAGTGAATGCTATGGTTTAATCAAATATCATTTTCAAAGATGAAGGCCGTCACTTTTGAAGGTAGTTGACCATGGCAGACTCTGAGGCCCAGGGACCTGTTTCACTAGTTTCGTGACATGTCTGTGACACCATACAGACAGATTGGGTTGTCTGGATTTGTGACAAAACAAGTAGCTGCCCTTGGGAAAAGACAGACCCCAAACATAGGAATTAGACAAATCTACACATCATGCACATGTTTCACTAGTTTTGTGACAAAAGTGAAGACAGACATGAAAAGAGGCACCAACAGTGCAAGCAAGAATGCACAAAATGAAGTTTAATATATAGTTCTTATGAAACCGGACACACCATCTAGATATGTCACGCCATCTAGACATGTCACGAAACTAGTGAAACAGGTCTCAGGTGACTTGAGCCTGGACTGTCTGCAAGGGAACTCCTTTCCCCACCAGGTCCTGGGTCCCGCCCCTACGTAGCGACTGAACAGTGAACCTCCTAGAGTTCAGAGCACCTGCCTTGTGAAGGAGGAGCTGCGAGGAATGGGTGAGCCTGACAGGGCGCAGGGATGGGTCCGGATGAGCCGCCACCTCTTTGCCGACGACAAAGTTTCACCGTGAGAGAGTGCGCGATGAGGAGCGGCCTGCAGGCGACGCATGAGAATAATAGTTTTTAAGATTTTTAAATCTTCTTCGGACATTGGATCATGATTTCCAAATTCGACACAAGAATACAGAGATGACAAGGGGAAAAAATGCATTTTCTCGCGGAATGACCCTAATGTATTTTCTGGGTTATTTGTGATTATTTGTCCGATTGGGTATGTCCGTTATTTGCCGTATTGAACTGTATAGTGCATTGTATAATCAGATTGTAACTGTCGGTCACGCTTCAACCTATAGGTAAGCAAACTTAGGCTTATGCCGCCCCCCCCCCTCCCGGCAGCGTTATTTAAATATAGATTCTTCGGCTATAGGTATATGAGAATAACATTGTTATTTTGTTGTAATGTGTCTTATTGTCACGTACTTATGACATATTGTATATTTGTCTTACTTAGAAGTGAGATCCAACATAGGAAAGGCGCCAAGCGCTTTTGAACATTATTGTATAAGTTGAATTGCGAGGGAAGATATGCTCACTAGACGAGTGGAAGGTCATTGAAAACGATGAACTATCGAAGAAGAAACAAGTAGCAAATAAACATCCGTCGTTGACGGAGCAGCCCCGATGCAAGAAGTAGGGAAAGCGCTATTCTATAAGCTTGTGTTTATCAAAAGATACAATTTCCCGTCAGCGCTAGTCCGTTCACTGCCCTTCCTGGCTTCAGGGTATGACAACCTGCGTGCCCCGGCCCTGGCGACAACGGGACGTAATACAGTCAGCGCTGGTGGAGAGGTAGATTGGCCGCCACCTGTTTACACTACGTTCCAACTAAGAGGTTGGTAACGTTAACTCATGGACGTGTCCACGTATTCTCACTCTCAGACCAAACAATTCTTTATTATATACCCGTGCACGAAACTAACGCTTATACTGTATGTAAGTAATGTCCGGATATCATATGTACATGCACGAAATTCAGTGTACGGGCATCGGGTGCGCGAAACAGGAAGCAGTTAGCTTGTTCCCGATCGTATATTTCACACACAAACCAGCGAAAAAATATCTAAGGCAACGTTTAAGTATCGACCGTAAATATACACAATTACTCTGGCCTTTGGCACGTTTACAACTCGGTGTAAACACCTCGTTGTAAACGTGCCAAGGCCAGAGTTCGGATCGAAATTTGTACGTTTACAGGAACATCGTTTTATTACTGTTCTACATGGATTCCGAGATCCCAATACTTGCAAAGGAATATTCATAAGTTGATAAATTGATAAAGAACCTTATCTTAGCTTCCAAAGTGACTTCCAGGGTAAGAATCCATGACTCTTTACAACCAAAGGACCAAGTCAGCCACTCAGCCTGGTGTTGATATTGGCTTTGGTTATCACACACAAAGCTAGACCCGGAACCTCTGTTATACATACAGCCTAATATAATACCATTATACAAGCTTGCCCAATCCCTCCTCCTCGTGTTTGTTTTATCAGAGATATTGAATAAGTTGAGCTGATAAAAATGTGTCAAAGAGATCTATGCTACACTCCCCCAACCAACAGCAACAACAAGAAAAGCTAGATCTGGCGTGATTTCTGTTGCCTGTCACGAACCTCAGTGATTTCTGTTCCCTTCCTATCAAAAAATCATCCAGTGGTGGAGCCCCAAAAAGTAGCGACGAATTGCTTACCCAAGAGCTGCTGATGCACCTCCTATTGAGGTAGAAAGACCAAATGGTTTATCCTACCTGAGGGTTGTTGGAATTAAAGGCGCCTCTGCTTGGAGGGGAATGTCTCTTGTCACAAGACATACTCTTACCTCAAAGATGTTCAAGCCAACGCCGATGACTCAGACTCAGGTCCCAAAATAAATAAGGGTATTGCACTTGTCTCCTTCGCTTTGCTCATATGATCAAAAGTATACTTCATACTTGATACATGTATTATTTTGTCTAGGGTCATATAACTAATATGGGTGTTTATAGGATATCTACATGATATTATATGACAGTGTAGCTGATGAAAGGTTAAAAGTTGTGAGGACTGAGTCTTACCCTTTTACTGATTGTGACAGAGTTTTCTTATAGCTACCAATTCAGTGGGAAGAACATATATTGTTGTGGGGCCTTATTAGATGTTAAATAAGACCTGGGAACTGCTCTTAAGATTATTGTATGAAGATCCTAAATTTCTCAGCAAAGTACCTTATTTCTTGTATCATTGTTGTAGAACTGCTTGCTGTGAATAAGCCCCAGACACTGCACGAGAACCACCATCGGCGTATATAGGTATGTGTTTGCGTATACAAGGTCGTCCTATTCCCTGTGTGTATACGCCTCATCTGTAGGTGCCTGTTTCATATATATACGCCTGATTCATATATACGCCTGATTCTGTTGTATTTGCACCACTATCCATTAGTTCCGATCGCTGCCACTTGGGGACACCACTGGTAGCATATTTCATTTCCCATTAACCATCCAAGTCTGTATCATATAAACAATGCGGACTAATATGGATAATTAGAATATATATATATATCAGATATAGGTATGAGTATATTAAAGAACATAATATTGAGACTTGTGTTGGCGATTATTTATTACTAAATAAGATATATATGACATATATAGTATGCATACAAGAAGAAAAAAGAAAAAATTTCAGTGTGTACGAGTCAGTGGTCGGAGTGGAGTGAGGCCAGTCGATCTGCATACGGGTCCTTTATGGCAGATCTGAGCGGGTGCTTGGCAAGCGTCCCGAATACTCGTGTGTTTCCGACAGTCATTGACAGATGGCGCCAGCGAGTGGTGCCTTACTGGTTATCATCCAAGGATAACGCTGAGTCCTGTTGATCAGCAGCACTGGTATCCTTCCGTTAGTAGTCCATGGTTTCCTGATGTTTATACCTCAATATACATTACACATATATTGTTATCATAAACAATGCGGACTAATATGGATAATTAGAATATATATATATCAGATATAGGTATGAGTATATTAAAGAACATAATATTGAGACTTGTGTTGGCGATTATTTATTACTAAATAAGATATATATGACATATATAGTATGCCAGGGCCAAACACAAGGAAAAAAATTATTATACAGAGAACAGTCTTTGAACAATAGTTTCATCCAACTTGATTCTGCTTTGAAGCGTCCTGTTCATGTATAGTAAGACATAGACTTCCAGTCTCCCATTTGACGTATGTCTTCCAGGGGAAAACCGGCCTCATGAAGAGCTAAAGCACCTCCCCTTCTGAGTGAGTGAGTAGTTGTTTTCAATTCTTTGAACCTTGAACACATGCCAGAGAGTCGGTTGTTAAACCATTTGTAAGTGCCCCTGATAGTTTCCCCATTTTTGTTATAAGAGACTAACTGAATGAGAGAAGAAACAGGACCTAGAAAAAACAAATGAAGTTGTAAAAAATAAATTAAACAAAAGGGGGAATCTGGTATGGGAGTAAAAGGTATGAAAAGAATCCTTTCTTGGAAACTAATTGTCTTTGTCCTACGAACTGAGACACCAATACCCCAACTGAAGTATGAAACGTCCGACAGTTTTACTGCCAGTTGTTCCTCCACGACGTTGCTTTCGCGTAGCAACCCTCTGAAACATAATAGGATTGCAATCCAAAAAGAAACATCCTCAGACAAGGAGAAATTCAAGCTACTGTAAACGATCAACAATTCATCAATTGTAACTGGCTCTGCTTGATGCGATTGCGCACCCAGAACCCTCTTAACTCCTAACAAAGTTTGCTTAATACGGAAATGAGTTGGATCAAGATGAGGGTAGTCACAGACTGTGTGGAGAGACCAGAGCGCTGACAAATAGTTAACTAAAAGAAACATAAGTCAATCTTTGAGCCATATAGGCAATGAAGAGTAATACTGTCTCTATATCGGCCGGAAGAGGTGTGTCCACGTCGGTTTCCGAACAGAATTTGAAGTACAAATTCCACTGTGATTGTCTCGTCTTTGTCGTGGAGTCAGACCACCATTTGGACTGGTAGAACTTGACTCTGTGGAGTAGTTCCTCCCCTGAAACAACAACAGAAAAATTCATCTAGACCAGCTGGAGTTGACTTTAGAGCCATAGAACTCAACCTGCTGAAATAGTCCGCGAATATGTTACTGGCTGATGAAACCCTTCGTGCTGTAACATGAAAATTGAAGAGGGCGCTCAACCAGAAAGGTTCCCTAAGCCATCTCATACAGTATGGGTTTGATGACTGACCTGTATTAACCATGGCTTGTACCTGTGTGTTATCTGTGAACAACACCACACGCGAGTTTCGCCAGATTTTTCTCCATCTGATAGCAGCCGCTACCACTGGCCAGAGCTCCAACAGATTAATATTGCTGCTGGCAGTATCCGATGGGGCTGAAAAGAAGTGATGTTCGGGTACTGGAGGTAACCCTGTCCAGGTTCCAGCTAGCCAATCGTTTCCAAAGTGAGTGGAGAAACCAGACAAGGATGAATCTGTGAAGAAAACGTATGTGTCATTAAGTTTGGTACCAAATACTTTGGCCGATCCATTGAAGGATCACATGAAGCAACGCCACCAGTGTAAGTCGTCAAAGACCCAAGTTGGGATTCTTATCACCTTGGCGTCGTCAGGGAAATACTTGACCAAAATTAATGAGTCGACGGGAAAACGTCCAGCCCCCTTTTATCACAGTACTAGCATTAGCAAGGTGTCTACATAACACTTGTAAGGCTCTCTTAGTGACTGTGGATTTGTTGATAAATTCATTTATTAATGAATTTATCTGGTCGAGTTTCTCCTCACTGAGAGATACAGACATCGAGACAGAGTCTAAAATTACTCCCAAGTAAGTGATACTTTGAGCTGGGAGAATCACTTTTTCCCAGTTTACCGAAAAACCTAGGAAACCTAGTGTTGAAATAAGAATTTCCAGGTTAAGACAGCATTGTTCATAGGTTTTTCCCATTACTAGGAAATCGTCGAGATAGGCAAATATTTGGGATATACCTTGGGCTCTTCATCTTCTCAAGACAAAGTGAGTTAGTCTGTCAAATATACTTGGGGCACATTTTAGTCCAAACGATAATGAACAATCCAGGATATATTCTGGACATCCATTGACATCCCAGACAAAACCCTGAAAGGTACGGTGATCTGGTTTGATTCCAACGGTTCGATATGCCGACGAGATGTCAACCACGGCCAAAAACATTCCTACTTCCAAGCTGTCAGTAACATCATCAATGCGTGTGAAAGAAAAGGAAGGGGCAGTGGAATGCATGAAGTTGTTTATACTTCGGCCTAGGGGCGTTTGGCGTCGGTTATTGGGCGAAGTTTGTTGCTGTACTTCTTGCGCAATGCCCCCCCCCCCCCCCCCCCCATGGCATGAACACACCTAGGGCGGGAATCTGAAAGCAAAATCTTATTTTCCAGAAGTTCTTTTTCGACAATGTTATCCATCTGACATTTGAATTCATCGGATTGAATGGACTCATAATTATTGCAAAAATATGAGTCACTGAAGGTGTCGTCTAGAATTGAGAAGCCTTCCAACACTTCAGAAAAAATAAACCCGCCATCTGGGTCTGGAGTTTCAGCTAGGAAAGCTTCATCAAAGAAGGCACATGGTTGTAACTGAGAAGTACAACCAGCGATGAAATGACTACGATAACATGTCGAGTTACAGGGGCGGTGAAAAACCATTCTGTCAGAATCCTGAAAAACTAAGGGTTCCTTGACATCGATTGGCTTAATACTGGCAGAATATATTTCTTTAAAAAAAGAAATAGAGACTTCTGATCCAACATAAGTACCAGCTGCAGGCGAAACATTATCTGCAAGAGAACCATGTACAAGAACATTTTTAATTTCATCAACCAGACCAACTTCATGAAATGGGGGGGGAGAGAAATAATCAGACTCTTGTTTAGAATTTGCGTGAGACAGAAGCAATCCACTTGGATTGGGATCAATAGTCTCAATGGCTGTAGCGCGACATCCACCAGACTTCGTGAGATCGTCTTCGGGCTGGAAAGTATGTGCATGTAATTCCTGTGGGTTAGTGTCATTAACAACATCATATGGGCAACTGTTAACCACAACATCACATGATAATGTAACGTCGATACTACCATGAGAATCAATGTCAATAGGACCATATGAATCAGGAACAACACCGATACTACCATGAGAATCAATGTCAATAGGACCATATGAATCAGGAACAACAGTGGTGCGTGGATTAGGATTACCTGCAACATCCTTAGGATAGACAAGATCATCACTCCTATTGTCAGAGAAGACGGTAGAATGAGCTTGGTTTGAACAACCCGTTTTTTTGGGATGACCCTGATCATTGAGATCAGAGTCAGCCGAATCCTATGCAGTATTTGAGGATTTGGGACAAGCGGGAATTTTGTGACGCCCATTACAATCTGGACAGTCATGTTTGTATTGACAGGAAGAAGAATCACATCCCTTCTTGCCATGATAATTCCAGCAGTAACCCACTTTGTGGTTAACCGAACCTTTGTTCCTTTTCTTGGAACTTTCCTGTCCTGAGGACTGAGGTTTAGTTTCTGACTTAGCAAGCAAATTCTCCACTCCTAAGTGTTGGTAGAAAAGATCATGTTCACCATACATGAAGGCGGATGAACCAAGAACCTCTGCTCGCTCCCTGACAGCTTGATCATATGCTACTATGGCTGAAACCTTATAGACTTTTGATCTGTCAATAAGGAATTGAATATGACGGAGTAACCAGATAAATCAAACCCCTATTTAGCCATAGCGTTTAACATACTAAGAGAAGCGGAAATGATATCCTCTACAGAAGATTTATCTACCGACCGTCCCCCCGGCATGTGTAATTCCAGGTCAAACACTACACACTTGCGCTTTTTGGTGCCGTCGGCTTGGCAGCAGTGAGTTTGGCCGGTTGAGACAGCTGGGTGCGTCGGGAGAGAAACGGTCGGCTTGAACATCGATGCTGCACTTCGATGCTGCACCCTGGAGTGACGGCTGGAGACACGGAGACACTGGTAGGTGAAGAACTTGGAACTGGGGGCACGGTTGAAGACAACACCAGGGCCGACATCACAGGAGCAGCTGGAGCGGGAGCGGCAGGCGGTATTGTAGGTGACCCAGTGTGAACCGCAGGGGGAACCGGAGCTTGACTGGGACTGGCTGGTATGAAGGCTTGCGTTGCGTCAACCATACCTCGTGCAGTTGGTCTCTCTGGCACCGTAGCTGTTTCTGCTGACCCGGTGACTAGTGCCGCTTTTTGAATTGACGGGACGCTTTGAGCAGACGAAACAGACACGGAAAGTTTGGTCACTGCTGACAGAAGTTCTTTAAACTGAGACTGAGTGGCCCGTAGTGACGAGGTCAGAAGCTCAAGTCTGGAGTCTTGTGAGGCTGCATTTAAAGTCAGAGTCTTCAATTGGTCTGTTAGAGACAGCTCACCTCCTTGGGTTGCACCCTCACTCAAGTGTCCCGTGGTGTCAGGACCTGTGACAGGGCTATTGACAGCATTGACATTGGGCACCCCACTGACTGTCACTGCCGGTTCAGTTTCCGACATATACAACTCTTTGTCAGCTTGAAGTTTATCTAGGTCAAACCACAGTAAGTACTCACTTTCTTCATAGCCTTTGTCAACCGCTAGCTTCCTTGCAGTGAGTGGAGTGAGGCCAGTCGATCTGCATACGGGTCCTTTATGGCAGATCTGAGCTGGTGCTTGGCAAGCGTCCCGAATACTCGTGTGTTTCCGACAGTCATTGACAGATGGCGCCAGCGAGTGGTGCCTTACTGGTTATCATCCGAGGATAACGCTGAGTCCTGTTGATCAGCAGCACTGGTATCCTTCCGTTAGTAGTCCATGGTTTCCTGATGTTTATACCTCAATATACATTGCACATATATTGTTATCATAAAAAATGCAATCTTATATTACCAATTATATATTATAAATCCTTTATAAAACCTGATTGAGTATAAATTGATTAATTACACATAACAAACCCTGCATTCTTTGTTTTTTTTAAACGTTTTTTTAATAGATTTTACTTTCAAACACCACTCTTCTGTAGGGTTCTCCATGTTAGCCTTTGTTAGGCTTTGAGAGGTTGAAATCACAGACAATGGAGTCTGGATCACAGCTGCCTTGTTGTCTGTCCTTACATGTTGTGGTGGTTTCTGTTAGTTCAGTGAAGTCCGACATCAATGAAACAGCGTCTCCGGCTTATATATATTGTGCAGAGGATATTTCCTCTCGTATACATCTGGTGTGAAATACAGCCAAGACCAGTCCATATTCAAAAGGAAACTGTCTTGTATATGCCTCATACGCTTGCGCTAAATATAGACGTATACATATGAAAACAAGTCTATATTCAGCCAATACATGCACTTCCGCGATGGTGTATATAGGAGTAAACTGGTTAGTTTCGTGCAGTGATTTGCACGGTAACCACACACACTTAAGACTAAAGGTCCTTAGGACAAATGATAAAATCTTACTGAACGAATCCTCAAAGTGATGTTCAATGGAGAACATGGTTCAATATACGTTCAAGTACAAATCACCTTCAACAATAAACATCTATGATACTTATACCCTCCAGGTTTGTTGCTTTCTATCCTAAAAAATATTCACACCGTCCCAGTAATAATGATCCAGCGATCATTAATTAACTCATCGGTCTATTGTTTCATCATACCACACATTCATTTAAATAATTATATCATATCCATCGTCTTGACGTTTCGTTGTTCCATTGTTCTAATCAGTCTACACTTTCGATATAATTTCCCAAATCCTTTTCACTTATAGTCCACTCTGATGAAAGTCTCTTCTCTGTTCACACAGTGTTGATAGTTCTGGTATGTTCACTCCGTGTACTCTCCCTTTGAGAGCTAGTTCCATGAATGTTGGTTTTCTAGGCACCCACGGAGTAGCACTGAATTGAGGTGAAGAATAATAACTTCACATTGTGCTTTTCTAGTTGTATTCTGAACCTAGAGAGGTACAGAAGAACAGAAAGGCTCTGCCAATCTCCAATCTGTTTGGTATCGGCAAGACCTACTTCTGCCTCAGCTAGTGCTGTGGCGCCGCCCCTTCTGAAAGAGTGAGTCGTCAGATGGTTGATTCCCAGTAGTCGACAAAAATTATTTAAACGTGTAGAAATCCAAGAGTATGTTCCTCGAACATACTTACCATTTTTCATATAACCTATCAACTGAGATTCTGACGAAGGATATACTACCATAGAAGATAATAAACAATAGTAATATCTTACCGAAAAAGCTAGATTATCTGTATCTGATAAAACTACTTTCAATACTCTCTCTTGAGACGTTACTGTCTTAGTTCTAAATATACTTATTACTACACCCCAATCCTGGATTTTTTTATCCGAAACACGGACTGACATCCCCACTTTTACCAAGTTACTCTTGCGCAACAGTCCTCTGAACCCTAATAAGGCTCCCAGCCAAAAGGCTACATCTTCCGAATCTGTGACATCAATCTTATTATTAATTTGAAGCATATGAACTACAGTAATAGTCATTTTCACTGCGGCTCCCAATATACGTCTCGCCCCTCTTAAGGTGAATTGAGATGGGTCCACATGAGAATAACCCATAATTTTATGAAGAGTCCAAAGCCCTGATAAGTAGTTAGGGATTGAACTATAACTCAACCTTTGAGACATGTGTGCTATATACAACAAGACAACATTAAGTGTGGCCGGCAGCGGGTCTTCAATATTATAGTCCTCCACAAAGCGAAAGAAGCTTCTCCATTGAGCTTTCCTCGGTATCATCGTGCTGTCCGACATCCACGTGCCCTGTAGTTCAACTAATCGTTGCTCCAATGCTCTCACTGCAACATAGTTCATACAACTCACAAGGGGTTTCAACATTGAGGATCAGTCTAGACAAGAAATCAGGAACTATATTGTCCCTGGATTTCACGTAGTACACCTTCCCTTTAATGTTAAAAATGATTAGCAAACAGAAAATTTCCCGCAACCAGTTCATAGTCTTAACTGACCTGCTGAGACCACTCTGAAGAGCTCGTAAGACCTGGGTATTGTCAGTAATTACCTCCAATACGCTATCTCTTATCTGACTACCCCACCTGTGAAGTCCAGCTACGACGGGCCACAGCTCCCTAAGATTAATAGAATCACTGTGTTCCCGTTCTCGTGGAGATCCCACCAAGTGGTGACCTATGTCTAGGAATTCATTGTTCCATGTGCCTGCAGTCCAATCCGCGGCGCAGACCGCCCCAAATCCACTCATGGAGGCATCAGTTTCCATTCTGAACGTCCTGCAACTAGAAATTGAATGAATTTTCTCTTTGCCATTGAAAATCTCCGCCAGACCTTTCCACCATTGAAGATCCGCTTTGAACCAGTCAGGGAGGACAATCATTCTGGCCTGAGCCGGAAACAATTTTATCAGATTAAGTATTCTCCCTAAGAATGTGTGTCCCCCTTGTACACCTGAGCAGCTGCTGCTTAGTGTCCATACAGTGATTGTAATTCTTTCTTTGTTGCTTTTGACATGTTAAGAAATTCATCAACGCGATTTCAAGGCACCCAGTTTTTCCTCTGGTAGAGACACCTCCTTTACTTTTGTGTCAATATCCAGTCCTAGGTACCTGACCTTCGTGGCGGGTCCCAACATCTTCTCAGTATTTACAGTCCTGCAAAGTAAAAAGCAATACTTCTAGTGCCTTCTCACACTCTGGTAAGGTACTCCCTATAACTAGGAAATCGTCAAGATAACAATATATATTATCAATCCCTCTGGCCTTCACCAATCTTACCACAAAAGTAGATAGTTCCATGAAAATAAACGGACTGCATTTAAGACCGAAAGATAAACACTCCTCTTTATTATCAAAGTCCCAAATCAAACCTGGGCATTCTCGGTGCTCAGGACGTATGTGCACCGATCTATAGGCCGCCTGGATAGCTACCACCGCTAGGTAGGACTCACTTTGAGGACTCTGGAAAATATCATCCAATTTAAGGAAAGTGAATTTCCTAAAGGTTGAATACATGAAATTGTTGATACTTAATTCTAATGGCCGTTTAGCGTCAGTGATCGCTCTCAATTTATTGTTCTTTTTCTTGATTGCCCCAAGAGTATGAACACACTGTGGAAGATGATTTTGTATTAACATCTTACCATCCTGAACTTCTTTTGAAGAGTTCCGGTCATCTGCTCAGAAAGCTGAATCCGCTATGAGGTCTACCACCACCACAACTATGACCTGGGTAGAATCACCACCACCACCACTCCGACCGGGAATCCTACCCGTACCTTTGACATCTGTAGTACCTGCACACTCTGTACACCTACAGACATACCACTACCCCCACTTTGAGCGGGAATCATACCTGTTTATTAACCACCTAATACGTAGTCTCCATAGGAATAGCACTAGGTGTGAGTATATGGCTACCAGGAGATTACTGAGGCCCGTAACCTCCTGCAGGAGATTACTGGAAATAGTTCCCAAAGCGTCATCGGGCCCCTAGCAAGCTAAACATGAACTAATACATGCAGTGACAGCAGCAGACAATCACACAACGTCACAGCCAACGTGGGCTACAGAATAGTTCAAGTTTAGTGAATTAATCTGTTGCAGTGTCTCCCAAATTCCATAATCTGTCTAATTATAGTTTTCAACGGGTTCCCAAACCCCCTATCGCAATATCGGCGAACGTCGCTTTGACAGGATATGACAGCAGCACACGATATTGCGATCACAACATCGCAATCAACAGTGTTTACAGATCAAGTCAAATTAATTCATCTGTGGCAGTGTCTCCTAAACTCCATAATCTGTCAGATTACAGTTGAAAATTAGTTCTTACCTTGTTTTGCCCTGTATATCAGTGTATAATCCATCCTCCGATGACAACATGAAACCAACGTGGCGAAGGCATACAAACTAACTGCCACCTCACGGGCATTTTAGGAACGATATTTTCATTAACGATAGAGGGCGCATCGGTAAAGTTTCAGAAGAGCATCGTAATTATTAGCCTGGCAGCCTGGCCTAGTTAGACTAAAGGCCAGGTAACGGGCTGCAGTTTCGTGGTGCATTATTGGTAACGCCTCCATTTTTCTGTTGCATTGTGGGATTGGCAGACCACCAGATACACTGGTTCCCGGGGTATCCACTAGGGGGCTCGGCGGAGATATATATGCGGAACCCAGCCAAACCACTAATCCGCTAGTGCCCTGGCCCTAGCGACAACGGGAGGTACTAAAGTCTAGTTGAAGGTCGTAGGAACCCGTTACCTGTCCCTTATTCATTAGGGCAGGGAACCAGTCCACGTAATTATTAGCAAGGAACGGTGGTTAATAAATACAATATAAACTGGTTTCAGATAAAAGTGGAAGTAATCTCCTCGTACTAGACTCTGTGTAATCACCTCGCTATCGCTCGGAGATTACTACGCGTCTTGTCCTCGGAGATTACTGCCACTTATATCTGAAACCAGTTAATATATATATTCCTCCCCTGTAGAATTCAGATCCCGTTGAAGTACTCTATCGTCTGCTGAACTTCAATCTGTAAAAGAAATATCATTATCAGTTCTTATCTCTATTACATTTGAATTATCTGAACAATCCATATTTGTGTCAGTCTTAAGACACAGGACAGGACACTGTCCAAAATCCTGTCTATGATGCCACAAAGAACCAAAGAGTTTAATCCAACACAACAGAAATCTTTCCTTTTTTGTTCAGCCTATTATCATCCAACATACAGCCTCATCCATGGCACAGATCATACCATGACAACTGTCTTGAAGCTTCAAACATTCTATGCAGCATGATGTAAGTTTTGTGCATTTTGCTTTTTCTAGCAATCTTCCTGATTCATTCTTGACAGATGAGCGAACAAAGAAACTGCCTGCTTGGTCTGCTTGGGTCTTCGTGAAGATGTCAGCAGGTGTTCTTAGATTCTCTACTGTATTGTTACTATCTGAAAAAAACCACAAAGATAATCCAGTATTCATTTGCTAACAAAGGCTGAACTCATATTCAATTTCTCTAGAAATACATCCCATGAGCACAAATATCTACAACAAGCCCTGTATGAAAACTCCCACTTCTTTCATATATACACCACTGCATAAATGCATGTATACAATGTACATTGGCATGTTTATATATATATATATATATATATATATATATATATATATATATTTATATATATATATATATATATATACGTCAACATTTCATGCCAGCATAAGCGTGTACAATACAGTTTTTGTGTGTTTACAGAAGCATAATGGCTGTATTTGCCACCAAGCAAATAAGAAGAGAAATAATATACTGTGCACAATATATATAAGCCGGTCATATATATGTTATAAATGTTTGGTGTATATATGTATATACAGTACTCCACCCCCTGTGTCCCCCCGATTGCAACCTGAGTCTATAACCACTCATCCTGAACCATACAGAGTGATGGTGTTATGAAAGTAGAATCATATGTAATTGGTTAAAAAAAACCCAGAGGATTGTTGGGTTTATTATATGTAATTACAGGGCTTGATACGACAGTGGAAGATCTACCAGGAGTAGAACTGTCTGGCGTTAATTAATGAAATGAAACTGATTAAGTTTTAGAAAGATTTTATAATCAAGATTGATAATATAACATTGGATATTTTATATATCGTGGACTTCAATGACTAAAGGCAAATGAAATAAAACGAGAGTTGTGTCCCCTGGATGTAGAAATAAGAATTATTGAACAGTGGCGTAATTGTAACAGAAGTTGGGTGTATATATGATATATATATATGTGACTGCAACATGGGCACATGTATACATCTTGAGATAAAGCATATATACAACGGCAGGAACGACTTACTTATTTGTGCTGTTGCCAAATACAGTACAAAATGACAGTTATTTATATTTGAAAGTATTTTGATAAATTATATAGTTATTTTATATTTACGTTTTATTTGCTTTACTATATTAGGTATCAATGTATCAATGTATCCAAGTATCAATGTATCTAGGTATCAAGGTATCAAAAGGTGATACCATATCAAGTGTTATGAATCAAGTATTTATTATATGTACCATGTCAAGTGTTACTTATATGTATCAAGTGAATACTAGCATGTGTGTTGATAGGTATTTGGTGTATGAAGTAGATTGCCATATGAGAGGTGACTTTTCCATTTACTACTGACTGTGTTTTTTATTAGGGAGCTGCAGTACACCCAAAGTTTAAAACGTCTGACGTACGTCTGTGACGTACACTGGAGTAAACTCTGGAGTTCCCTAAGGATGAAATGCGGTTCCCGAGATGAAATGTGGTCATTGGCATATTCTCACGTTTTCTCGACCCAAGATTTCCATTATTTTCCTGTGAGCCTCTTCCAAATTCTCATTAGCGTTCTGCCCTGGAGCTGGGAGTATCATCAGTCTCAGATGCCATCTCCTACTGGCATGACGTGTCCGAGATCTGGCTAGTGCGCGGAACGCTGTCTGAATTCTATTGAAAAGCTTCATCTAAGGCAACTTGCCTTAAAGCTTGGAAGTGCAGAAAGTGGCTTGGATTTGAGACACTCCCCAAGTACACCTCCTCTGTGCGGCTCACTTATGGAACTTATGAACGTTTGGCAACTTGCCAACTTTAACATTTATGCTGTTAAACCTTTGTTCACACACAAGAATAGTCAAGATCATCTATGACTTTGATATCTGACGAAATTAATGAGCACAGCAGCAGACAACTTAGCGATCACAAGATCGCAATCAACAGTATTTACAGTTCGTGTTTGGTGAATTCATCTATGGCAGAGTGTCCTAAGATATATAATCGGTCTATAATCAGTCCGATTGCAGTTGTCAACAAGTTCTTACCTTGTTTTGCCCTGTATTTGAGTACAATTTGACAAAAGAATTCACAGAAACAGATGTTTCCACCACCTATTGATGAACAGCTATACTAAGCGAGGCCATCTAAGGATTGTACATCACCAGAAATAACCTTCAGAGTTTGAACCCAACCACCAACACTACTGGCTATAATGTTCAAGAAGGACAATTTAAAATTCTTTGGGCATGTTATGCCTCATGCCCCAGGCAAATCCGTTCAAATGTTAATTTCAACTATATTTTACATGAAAGATATAAACTTTCCATTGTTTGCTTCTTTGCTTCTGATTTAATTATTCTCAAAGCTGCCTGAATTCATTTCTATAACCCTATCTTACACCATCAATTTTGTCAAATGTACTGAACTGTAACTGAAATAAATTGTAACTGAGAAGCTTCGCCTTCCTAATAATGACATTTCAAAATATTTAGGATTAGATTTCTTGCCAATACATCCAAGTTGGCCTTTGGTAATGGAACTCCAGGTAGTATTCATCAAATAAGTTGGAGTGATGCAGGGGGCTTCATCCAGCTCAATAGTTAAAGTGTTCTGGCTGTCCTTAAGCCAACACAAGGCTGAGTCACAGTGAAGAGGGTTTGCCTGAATAGTCAGTTTCAAATGCATGCTGTTTGCATTAATGATATTGCCAATTGTTGCCAAGTTGTTATTATCGAGTTTCAATTTTGATAGGTTGCTCATGCTTCTTAGAGGTTCCATTGGAATTGTCTTCAAATTGTTCTCCTGAATGTCAAATGTCTCAAGTAGTGGCAGGCTTGCAAGAACATGCTCTGATAAATACTCAATATGGTTTCTCCTGATATAGAGGTGAGTTAGGGAGTTGGTGACTGATGGCAGGAATGGTGGTAGGGCTGTTAGGTTACATTGATCGATTACCAGGACCTTTACATTTGTCATTTTCTTCAACAGAAAGGAGTTCATTTCTTTTTGCAGGTCAATTTGACTTAAATCCACATCAATGAGAGGTAGTGATGCATTGAGAAAGACATTTCGCTTTACTTCATTTAAATCTGATTGATCTAGAACATCAGGGTCAAACAAGAATTCATCTAAATTCCCAGTTAATTTCATATTCCTGAGGCTTAGAGATTCTATATTTGGCATATGTTCAAGCAATGCTGTGGAATTGATAGGTCTAATATTATAATTCATTGTAAAGTCCAAAATAGAGCTTGCAAGGTAGTCTACAGGTATATGTTCTATAGGGTTGTAGCTGAGTTGGACATGAGTTAGTGAAATTGTGCCAGATATATTTGGAAAGGTTGTAAGTTGTTATATCTAAGGTCTAAATAAGCCAGCTTTTCCATTCTAGCAAAAGCATCTCCTGGGATTGTTGTAAGGCCAGCATTTCACACTTGTATTAATACCAGAGTAGAACTAACAGGCTGAAGACATGGGAGGGCTTTTAAAGAACTGTATACTATTCTTAGAGAATTTAGGTCACTAAGGCCACTCAGTGAGTCATTAGTGAAATATTCCAGCTTCCAGTTTCTTGTGAACCAGAGTATTTGTACTTTAGGTATTTTTTAAGTCAATTTCTTTTCAACAGTTGTGAGTTGTGTATTTTTTATATTGACTGTTGTAATCGATGCATATTCTCCTGCCATTAGTCTACTGATCCCTTCAGAAGAGGAAATGTTAACACTCTCTGACCTCTGTATAAGTATCAAAACAAACCACAATGTCCAACCCATGACTGTAATAACTGCACACTAGCAACAGACAGGTATCATATTAAGTACCAAGCACCTGCAAGATAAATGACAATGTAATACATTAAAAAATGGCATATGATTCAAGAAACCTGGTATAGAAATTATCATCAGAACATGTTTTATTCCTTAAAGTATCTTTTTTCTGCTATATACTTCATCATTGTCTCCTGCATTTCTATTTATGACACAAAAATACACATTTCTGTAAATAGGTATACAATAATTCTTCATTCTTTGAAGTGCAAAAACAACAGAATGGTTTTAAAGATATTTAGTACAGATTTAGAATTAAGTAGGGAAAGAATATTGATCTCCATCAGACTATCCATTAGGAAGAATGAATCTTGTTTGAGGAATCTCCGAAATAAATAGAATATGGGTGTATTGTTTTAGTACAGAAAAACTTTAGCTGGTTGAGTATTAAATGATGGGATCATTCTCAATAAGGTTCCTCAAAATCATTAAGAAGACTTTATTGCAACCAGTTTCTCTGACAAAACATATTAAAAAAATCTATGAAGAATCTGTGCCCTTAGGGGGGAGGGGAGGGTCAAAATATTGGAAATTTTATGTATGCTTCTTCTTTGATCTATTGCGTGCAAGATTGAGAGGGGCTAGGAATCAAAGTTTTCCGAAGTTTTGCCAACGTACCATATTGATATCCCCTTTCAGTAAAAGAGAGCTCCCCAGAAGTATATGGAATGTGTGATAACTCACCTTAATTTCTTGTATACTAGAGATATTGTAAATGACAGCGTGCCCTGTAAAGAATGGATATGTGTATCAATGATTGATTGTAGGTTCATGTGCTGTATACTGCTCATGCCTTAAGCGCCAATTCCACCGCGCCACCGATCCAACCAGAAAAGCTGCAAAATTCATTTTGGAGTGTATCGTAATGTTTCAGTCATAATCAGACATCCAGACTTTCTCGGTGGAAGAGGCACCTCAACATTTCGGTGATTATCGGGCGCTCACACGAATTTTGTGGATGCCCGTTTACGTTGCCAATTAAATTCAGAAAATTTTGGGAAATTTTGCATTACTGAAACCACTTCTTCCACCCAACGGAAAGGCTCACAAAATTTTATGAAACTCTACAAAATTTGTTTTGACATATCTGTAGAGATCTTGAGCGATATCCATAGTTTTCTATACACTACGATTTTCCTCGGGCAAAGTTAAAATTTTAAACATTCCCGCTGAAACTTAACAAATTTTGTGAGTGTGTATTGTTGTTGTTTTCGAGAGCTTGAGTCCAACCCTCGGATGGGGATCTAATATCCTAATATTGAAATGATTCATGTCGCTAGAAAGCCTAATTCAATATTGAAGAACACGAATATAATATTTCTTTTCACTTTTGACAAAAGATTAGCCTGTGATCTGCTTCGTCAAATGACGCGGTTTCAGGAAATCGGGAAAAACCGTGCAAGGGTGTCTCGTGACACCCTCACTTTGAATGCAGACCCTATATCCATTTGCAACGCATCAGAAGATACAGCACGATTTATTGTGTGGAGTTTCGGCTTCGATCGGTGGACCAGGATGGTGGAAGCACCTGTTTTATCAGAAAAATCTGGAACGAAAGTGCACAATATTCTATCTCTGAAATTCCCAGGTACTATCCAATAAAAAAGGTTTGCGGTGGAATCAGCACTTTGGTGCTTACTGCTGGACTGCCCAGGCAGTCATATACACTGAGCAAGAGGGACCCCAGCATATTGATTCCTAGAACATGATCCTTGACCAATGTCAATAGTTCCTGTGGACTCCCATACCTGGATGTTCAGCATCCAGCTGACATTATTGAGGTTTCCATCTGAAAAAAGGTTTTTATATCTCCTACAATAAATCAGCCATTAATGGTGCCTGAGAAGTCAGGGCAGTTCATCAGTGATTCTGAATTGGTTTCAGTTTAGTTTTTGGAACAATAACCCACTTCCTAAATGTTAACATGGACAGAAAATTACTGTAGGAGATATTCTATTAAAATGGAACAGGGGTAGTCTAGTGAGGTAATAGAGGTAATATAGGTAGTGAGGAGAAGTAGCGGAGTTCCAAATATTAACAGTAAGGTTCTGAAAGATATATTATCTTCTACAGTGGACCAAGTTAGACACATTTTTTTCGACTTCATTAAATTACTCAAAAATTCCCTGTGGAGTGGGCAAGGGCTGATATTGTTCCAGTCCCGAAGGGAGGAATATCACCTTCGGTTAGCGACTGGAGACCAATATCATTATTACCACTACCTGGGAAATTGTTAGAAAAGATAGTACATAACCTAATTACCGAACATTTAACCGCTAATGATTTACTAAATAAAAATCAATATGGATTTAGGAAGGGGAGGGGTACAGTTGATGCTGTAACAAAATTTGTTCAAACACTGTATGATAATAGGGATGACGGGAGATAAACCACTGCTATTTTCGTAGACTTAAGTAAAGCTTTCAATAGGGTTAACCATATAAAATTACTAGATAAATTAAGACGCCTGGGTGCTAATGATATATTACTTTCATGGATAACAGATTACTTAGCGCACCGTCAGCACAGAGTAAGAGTCGGTAATTCCTTATCGACTTATCTTGATGTTAAAAATGGTGTACCGCAGGGGAGCATTTTAGGCCCGTTACTTTTTAATTGTTACATTAATGACATGATCACAAGCGAGTTCAATTGTTCGCACATAGCCTATGCTGACGATTTAGTATTATACACCTCAGATGTGACGAACCGATTTGTGGATAGTACAGTCTCAAGTATCACCCCATTACAAAGAAAATCCATTATTCCTAGGTAATTCAAACGATTTTTCCGAAGCAAACCACATACATTTTGTTTTGTTGCTATTAATAGTCATACAGTTCGATAGACACCATCTAGTTATATCATTCAGAGATATTTGTACTCCTGACGAAGATATATATAAATTAAATCGAAATGTTGAGTTAATTATGAAGCACACATCACTCATCTCATTGACCATACTGTAACTCATAGTTTTATCATCAATAAACTTTTTTAACTTTGAATCGAACGATTTTGGTTTTGTGTGGTAAACCTACTTCATACTATTTTAGGGACATTTTTACAAAATCCGGAGAACGGTTAGCACAAAAAAATACCAAATCTTCCGCAAATTGTATATGTTGGCCTGCTGTTAAATTATTACAAATTTTATAAACGGACAAGTTAAATAAAATGGGGCCAAACACAGAACCCTGTGGAACTCCAAAGCTGTCTGTTTATCTCAGAGAAACGATTATTTATTTTAACCTTCTGAGCCCTATAATGCAAGTAGTCTTTTATCCAATTTACTATATTAATGGGAAAATTATGTTCAGACCTAAGTTTCAATATTAGTAATTCATGAGGAACGGATTCAAAGGCCTTTTTAAAGTCCACAAAGATGGCAGCCATATTTAAACCCTGGTTTCTAACTCTAGAGAGTTCTTTTGAAAAATTAAAATTGCATCACATGTACCTATTTCTCTATGAAAACCATATTGCTTATCTGTTAGAAGATTATTTTCCTCTATAAAACTTCATATATGTTTACTACGTGTTACTCCAAGATTTTTATCGGTATAGGAGTTAACGAAATAGGTTGCCAATTCTCAATTTTATTTAGATTTAGGTATGGCGACCACAGACCCAATTTTCCACAATTTTGGAATGATTCCTTTTCCCAAAGAACAGTTAAATAAATATGAGTACTCTTTTTTAAGATAAATATGGAATCCCTAATTACTCGTGCCAAAATATTTTCGATCCCAGAGCTTTTTAAGACACAGATTTCTCTTGCTAGCTTTACCACATCTACAGGGAAAATTGTTATTTCTACAGGATCAACGTCCCTATCTTCGAAACTCTTTATGATTTTATTATACTCGTCTAAGTTCCTGTCATTAAACAATCTATCACCAATGTTACAAAAATTATTATTAATATAATCAGGAATATTTTCTTGGGCAATTCTATTACCATATTCGTCAACTAAAGAACAGTCTACGTTACCTGCATCTGTTGATGTTAAGCTGTTTAGAAATCTCCAAAAGTCCTGCGGGTGCTTTTTTGTTAACTCTATTTGTTCACGACAATAATCAGCCCTCGCTCTCTTTAAACCACTTTTAATATTCTTACTTAATAATTTTGCATAGCTCAGGTCTATTTCATTACGTGTTGTTTTATATGTAGTCAGTTTATTCTTTCTTTCTTCAATAAGGGAATAAATTTCATCAGAAATTCAGGCATTTTTATATCTAACATTCTTAAGTTGCTTTAATGGACACTCCTTATCCAAAGACTCTGTAAGTAAAGTATAAATATGTTCCCACAAAAACTCAGGATCAGAAGAATTATAAAAATTCACCCAATTATGATTAGATACGAAATCCTCTAAACTGTCTTTTTTATATGATTTATATGATCTACCTGTAAACGATATTCAGTCAACCTTGGCTAACTTGACCTGTTCCCTTTCATATATAATGATGTATTAATCACCATATATGGTGATTAATACATTATTTCTGCCAGAAGATATAGGAATTATGTGTGCAGCTTATTTGGAATGGATTTTATGTACCATTTCTCAGCAATTCTAAACAGAAAATGATGCTGCTTACCAATTTTCATTTATTTATTTTTCCTCTTCAATTTTAGACAAAATATATTTTCCATAGATTTATTTATCAGATGCGATGCTTGTGTACTGCTCCATGATGTCTCAAGTCTCCCTTTTATTTGACAGACCCATTTATGCTATGAAAAGAGATAAACCTATGTATGTGGAGGCAGAAGTTTATACACGGAGGCAGAATCTCCCTCCATGTACATTATTTAACAGTATAATTCCATAGTGCGTGGGGAGATTATAATTCAATTTCATACATGGACAGATGTGGTCCTATCCTACCCATATCTTTTTATTTTTCAAATTATATTAGCAGATCTTATGGAAATATTGATAAAAATATTTGTACACAGAGGCAGAAGCATATTATAGTCATTTTCATGCCACTAACGCCAATAGCCATCAACATAAACACCCACACCTATCAATTAACACTGACAGAAACACCTACCATCACTAAGACCTGTAGCAAGTCGAGTTATTGTTTGAAAACAGGGATAAACCTATGTACACGGAGGCAGAAGTGTGTACACAGATGCAGAATCTACCTCTATGGTCATGGTTTTCCAGTATAACTCCATAGTGGTTTGGGCTATTTTAATGCAATTTCACACATGGTCAGACTTCGTCATACCCTACTCATAGGATATGTTTTTCATATTGTTTTAGCAGATCTTTAGCAGATGTTTTAGAAATATCGATAATTATAGCTTACACGGAGGCATAAACGCATTTTAGCCATTTTCATTTCACCAATACCAATACCCATCGAAAGCAACACCCATCAGCTTCCACACCTTAAACCAACACCCATAGCGATACCTACCAACACTCATAGCAGGCTGATCTTTTGTTTGAAAACAGAGATGAACCCATGTATACAGAGGCAGAAGTGTGAACACGGAGGCAGAAGCACATGATTTACTAGTATAACTCCATAGTGTGTGTGGGTATTTTAATTCAATTTCATACATGGGCAGATGTTGTCATATCCTTTTCAAATTATGCTACCAAATCTTATGAAAATAGTGAGCACATTTTAGCCAAATCAATTAATGCCATGTTGCTCCTATCACACATATTTCTGATCAATTGAATTCAAAGTCCAATCTTTATTTACTCTGCAATGTTATCTTACTGTAAAGCTAGTTCAGTAATGAAACTGAGTTGGTTTTTTGTAAAGTATTGAATTATTTAATAAAAACAAAAAACGTTTTGAGGAAATTGGCTTTTTTACATGGTTTTTGGGCTATAACCGTCAAGATCTTGCTTACAGATGAGTAAAAGTATGTATGGCAAGAAAGCTCTCTCCATGGCACATGCAATGGCCGTAATAATTTATAGATATATTGATTATTTGAGATTTAGCCCTGGACATTTCAAAAATTGAATTGTCGCCAAATTCTGAGTATTGACCATATATATTTATAAATCATTAGGTCCTATTTGCAATTGTGTATACCCTTCATCAATAGACGTAGATAAGTATCCCTGTTTCAGTCATATGATATGTCATATATATGCCCACACATTTTATTCACAGCATGGACATTTCAGTTTACAAATATTTAATTTGTGTGTGTATATTTTTCCTCGGGCAAGAATAAGTTTGTCCTACTTGCCATTATATGTATGCCTGATTCTGTTATATTCACGCCATTGTTCAATAATTCCTATCTATGAATCTAGGGATTTATGGGAGAATCCAAATTGATATTATCCATTTTGATTACAAAATAGTTCTAAAATCCCATTGATTACCTTTTCATTAATTACAATTAATGAACCCAGCATTTTTTGTGGTTTTTTATCGTTTTTTAAATTGATTTTACTTTTAAAACCATTGTTCTGTATGGTTCAGGATATATCTCTATATAAGGCCTTAGGAAACTGGGCTCTTACTCAGGGTCGGATCAAGGTCAGGGTCGGAGTTGGAGTTATAATCAGAACAGAGTGAGGTCACCAGTGTTGGTAAAGGCACAGAGGGAGTTGGAGAGACTGATGATACCACAACAACCTCTAACAATTCTTATATAGAACTGCATCGAGAATCATATAAATAGACAATACTCCACGAGTTTGTATGGGCCGCAATCGTCATCGAGGCAAAGCCAAGTGACGATTATGGCCCATTCAAACTAGGGGATGTTGTGTATTTTACGATTCGAGTGCGGTTCTGGATTTAGCTCAGCCCTTTTTATAACATTACATATCATCAAAATTTCACAATAATGAGAATAGACTTGGCAAATCCATATGACGTCATCTCAAATTCACTACGCCACGGTCGTGGAGTAGTATAGTCACTTTACGGGGGTGATCGTTGAGTATTTTTTTCTAATGTTATTCCTACAGTAAAACCCCTCTTCCGGGACACCCCGCTTAAGGGGACACCCCGCTTTAGGGGACAATTTGCTCGGAACGGAAATTTTTCCCTCTATTAAGAGTTTATTTCAACCCCGCTTAAGGGGACACCCCGCTTAAGGGGACACCCCGCTTTAGGGGACAGTTTTTCGGTACAAAAATGCTTAAAAACCCCGCTTAAGGGGACAGTTTGGAGGGACATCATATCAAAAACACTGAAAATCTAAGTTTATGGTGCCCGTTTGTACGGGACAGATAGTTGTTTGCAAACATGACAATAGACTGAGCATTCCCGTGGGGGCCCGGGCGGCCGGAGTGTGTTTTTTCAAGGTAATAACCACATCTCTAGCGGGTCTGGGCGGGCGACTGTGAGTGGATATTAGTATGAGCGACTTCGCACCTTTTGAAGGTAGGGGTTTAGAGGTCCGCTTACAGGTTAGCTGTGGGCGACACAGGGAGGGCTGGGGAATTTGAAGGTGCGGTATTCAGTGAGCCGTCGCGGCTCTGGGCGGCTCACGGTGAGTCCCTTATAGGGCTGCTGATTTCTCTCAGAAGTAACGGGGGGGGGGGAAGTTGGGGGGGGGGGGGAGGGGGCATTGACCGGGGGTATAAAAAGGAGCGAATTTCACAAGCAAGGCACATCTACCTTCAACCTCTTTTATCTATTTTTTCTTTTTTGTACATTTATATTCATTTATATTATATAATTTATATTTATTTGCTTATTTATGTGCTATTGATAAACCTTTTAACCCAATAACCATCGTTTCCTTCATTTATGTAGGTATTCTCTATTGTATAACCATTGACAGACTGAAAACCCCGCTTAAGGGGACACCCCGCTTAAGGGGACACTTGGCCCGGAACGGAGGGTGTCCCCTTAAGAGGGGTTTTACTGTATGGCTAAACCTGTACCAGGGGTGAGATAACAGGTAAAATTCAGTATCCCCATACAGCAATGTGACGTACAGAGCACGGTCGCCTTTCACATGACCACGACACTCAGGGCAACGCAAGTAAAGAGAATAATAATGCTCGTCAGTCTGGTGCGGGCCATGAGCCCTGCATGGCTTTCAATTTTGCGAAAGGGTGTTGCCTTCAGGCCCCTCACATTTCTGAGACAGGGATGGTGGATCATTGTTGTGAATAATGCAACACAGTCCTTGGGTTGACACCCTCCAATGCTTACAGGGACTGCCAGATTAAGACCTGCCATGAGGAGGCCACGACAGCCCCTGCTGTGGCCCTTGCCCCTTTGGAGTGTGGGTAGGTGCCATGCCTGTCATCACCAATAGTGCCAGAGTTGCCACTGGAATGTGAATCACTGGAATAGGAGTGTGTATTTATAGGGATGCTTCGCCCGACGTGGACTGGGAGGCGGACAAATCCCGCCACGTGACTCCCACTGTAGGGGCTGGGGCCCATGTTTCCTATCACCCTGATCCCTACATGGAGTTTCTCAGGACAGCCAGGGATTTTTGTTGTGTCATTGCTGCTGAGTCTTACAATTTCGGGGGTACTCATATTCACATGTCCTCAGGCCCTAGGAGTTGAGCCTCCATGTGGATGGCTGGAGGTCTTGTTTAGGCCCATATCATGATGTTGAAATTTGTGAATTACTTATGTTAATGAGATTTCGCCAACACCCACCGATGTGGATCACACTTTGGCAAGGGAATTTATTTCTACCTTAGGAAGTTTCGGCGACAAAGAACTCAGACTAGGCGGCCTCTTAAGCCTGTTCAAGTATTCACCTTTTGATGTGGCCACACAGGTGTCTCCTTTGCTTACGAGACTCAAGAAGGACTATGGTGACTGAAGAGTTGTTTTGGATTTATCCTTTCCCGTAGCAAGGCTGTTAATGATGGTATACCGCCCGGTCTTCACCTCGGCAAAGGCTGTTCAGAAACTTTGCCTACTATCTGTGATTTGTTAACCCTTGTGGAGCAATTGGGACAGCCCTGCTACATTAAGAAGGTGGATTTAAGCAGGGCATACCGGCAATTGCCCATTGGTCTGGGCGACAACCCTTTTCAGTTCATGGAAAATACTATGTGAAGTGGTGCCCTCCGTTTTGATGTCACACATCATCTTTGGCATGCCAAAGTATGTTGAATGCCATTGTTTATATGTTGGCCCAGGAGGGATTCCAGTGCTATGCTTACCTTAGAAGATTTTGCTGGGGTTGCTTTGTGTTATCAGGATGCCTATCAGGCTTACGAGGCCTTCATCACTCTGGCCACGGACCTATACTGAAAATTTGAAGCACCTTCGAAGTTAGTCATGTCCTTGGGTTTCAAGATCTACATGGTCGCTATGGTCATTGCCATTCCAAGTGACAAGTTGCAGGCTGTGGTTAGAGAGTGCACGGGGTGCCTTGATCGCATATGGTTATCCATCAGACAAATGCAGTCTCGTCTGGCTCGTCTTCTGGTGTATTTGGCTGGAAGCGGCTCTTGGTGATTATGAACTTGTCTCTGACGTTGTTGTGACAGCTCAGAGCGGGTTATGTTGTGAGTCGATCATGTCCACTATGGTTTGTCAGATTTTCAGTTCAACATTCAACGTCAGTTTTGCTACCTTCGACCCTGGAAGCTTGCATGTTTGTCCAGTGCTTAGCTGATATGGTTAAGGCACCAACTGGCGTCTCGTCCCCTCAGGTCACGGTGGTGCTTTGTGGGGTCCTCCTATTGTCTGGTCATATGACCCCCCCCTTGGCGATCACGTGGGATATAATTGCCGCTATTTGCCACTTGTCTTCTCGCCTCACTTTTCATGAACCTTCACTATGTTCCGTGTGATAACTGGAAGGATTCTCCTAGGACTGTCATATGGCAGTCTTAGGAATGTCATAGGAGGGGTCATGTTTGATGAACAAGGATTGTCATTTCAAAAGATAGAAAGAAATATAGAAACTTGTAATATCCTTCCAGGCTGTTTAATATATCTGTCATTGTCCTGACCTCAATCCTGAAACCTCTCCTTTTGGAAGGTCATCTCTTTAGGTGTCCTTCTTGATACTGGTGGCCTAACTAGCCAGTACATAATAACGGCTTTGATTAAATACTATTCTTCAAAGTTTTTAACAATCACATGTAAATGATACATTTATTTAATTTTATATAATAAGAACTTTAAAAAGATCTAAATAAGTAAAATATCCAAATGATCAGTCTTGTTTTGGGTTTGAACCAAGAAGCTTGTGATTACCACTGGTTCTAACTCGGCTCCCCACCAGCACCAGAGGAAGCAATCAAAGGATTTTTTTTTTTTTTTTTATATTGCAGTGTTTATTCAAAAGGTCATTGAGATATACAGGAAGTAGTATTGTTAACAACATTAAGTCTTAGCTGTAATCCATACATAATTTAGAGATTCTTTGGAGTACACATTTTGCGTTTGATATTTCTCTAATCGGACACCACATTTTTTTTTTTTTTTTTTTTTACAGGTAAAGCATTGAGTTAAGGATTTGTATATTCATACATTGTGGAGAGGATTCAAAGTGTGATCTTTAGTATATTACAGGACAAAGGTGGAACACCCTACATACAATACGGGACAAAAAGGAAATTATTGGTACAACACATCAATGGGTACAGTACAAAGGACGGGACTTACTGTAACACATAACTGGGGTGAATTACACATATACCTAGACAGTGGGTATCAGCATGTTCTTTACATCAGTTTCTTTAATACTTTGAGCCAAATCGTAAATTTGTTGGGCTGATTCTCTAGGTTGCTTAAGTATTGTTTCATACGGAGCTTTTCTCTAAACTCTAGAGACCAATTGTACAACATAAGTACATTGTGGTGGAAAAGTCGTTGTCTATAGATATAAAATTTCAGACATATATTTATAAAATTAAGTTTTCGTATTTCTGGGCCTCTGCCCGGGAAGCCCAGTAAAATATTCTCTTTTGACCAAGTGGGTGACAATCCTAAAACCAAAAACATCCACTTTTTCACACTTTCCCAGAAAGTTCCGACTTTTGGGCATGTGATAAAAAAATGTTCCAATGTATCTTTCTCATCGCAATAAGAACAGATGTCAGAGGGGATCACCTTCCTTTTAGACAAATATGAGTTAGTGGGAATCAATCTATTAATAACTTTGTACTGAAATGATTGTAGTTTTGTCTCCCTAGTAACCTTGTAAACATCAGTGTAAATACAAGTCCATCGTTCAGTGTCCATCTGAGGAATTCCGTATCGGATACACCAGTACTTCTGGCTTGCAGGTATCGAGGTTTTAAACGAGTTCAATACCTGATAAAGTTTTTTGTTATTACATGCTCGTATATTGATAACAACATTAATCGTGTCATTGATATATAACGGGTTGGTTTCTTCTTTAACAGAAGCAAAAGTCATCTTGGACAACCATGGGATGGCCCTTCTGAGTTGAAGTAAATGGAGAAAAGTACAAGGAACTTTGAAGTGGTGTCTGATATCTTCGTCCGACATAATATTATCATTCCTAATTATATCACGAAGAGAATTAATACCTGCGGGTGCCCAACATTTTTCCATATCATCATGATCATGAATATTAATAAATTTATTATCCCAGAGATATTCGTACTGACGGTCAATTTCTTGAATGGGGAACTTGAGATAAATTTTATTCCAAATTCTGGCTAGATCCTGGTAGAACCGTGAATGACAGAGAGAGCACCTAATTATACTTTTGGCCTTAAAAAACTGGATGCTAGACTGGCCCGGATGAGGTTTAGAGGAAGGGAAAAATTCTGGAACCACATAGTCCCAGCAAGTTTTCGCCTCGTTACAGAGCCTCGCTATCCATTTAATTCTGGAAACTTCATACATTGTTTCAAGATTTAGAAGGTTGAGGCCTCTCTCCCTAACGGGTTGGCAAATAGCACTAAAAGCTATTTTATTAACGCCACCATTCCACAGAAATCGGCATACCAATTTCCTAAAGTTTACAAAGACAGATTGCGGTGTATACAGCATAGATACCGGGTAAAGCATGATAGGAATAATGATAGAATTGACAATGGTAACTTTACCTTTTAGTGATAACCTTTTCTTGGCCCAAGATTCGCAAATCTGTGAACATTTTGACAAGTGTTCATTAAAGTGTATTTTGATGTATTCGTCCTCCTGCCATTTGTTAGAAAAAGTGATACCTAGAATTTTGACCTTTTCTTTTTCTTGAAGAGGAAATGAGGGTGGGAGGGTAATAGACTCATCTCCCATCCTCATGGCGTAAGACTTTTCAAAATTAATTTTCAGTCCGGAGTACCGCCTGAATCTATTCAGCATATCCAGGACATGGTTTACAGATTGGTGGTCACCCAAAAGGCATGTAATATCATCTGCGAATATTGACAGCTTAAACAATTTACCCTTCACATGTATACCTTTTACCTCCTGGGATTCTCTGATAGCGATCGCCACCAATTCAACTAGTACAATGAATAGGTAAGGAGAGATACAACAGCCCTGACGAGTTCCCCTCGTTGGTTGGAACCATTGGGTGTGAAAACCTGCGTTAGATACACATGAAGAAATGTCATTATAAATAAGTTTTATCCAATTAATAAATTCCTCCCCACATCCAAACAAAAACAACGAGTCAAAAATAGCCCTCCATGATACTGTGTCAAAGGCCTTTTCAAAGTCTAGGGCAAGAAGGATGCCTGCTAATTTATTTTTATTCAAAGAGTCAATAACATCTTGTATATTCCTAATATTTTTCCCTATGTATCTGCCTTTCAAAAACCCAGTCTGGTCCTCATGAATAATATCTCTAATGGGATTCTTTAATCTAATGGCTAGCGCTTTTGTTAATATTTTATAATCTGTATTCAGGAGTGTAATTGGCCTCCAATTTCTTAGATCCAACCTGCTAAGTCCTTTTTTTGGAATTAAGGTTATTATTCCTCTGCGCTGTTCCGAGCTTAAACGGCCTGTATCCTTAGATTTCCTGAAGGATTCAAAAAATGGTTCTTTAAGGTCTTCCCAGAAGAATTTAAAGAATTCCGGTGTTAGGCCGTCTGAACCTGGTGATTTGTTGCAGTTCAATTTTTTAAGAGCGGCATACAATTCTTCCGTCGAAAAGGCCCGATCTAGAAAGTCTTTTTGTGATGGAGATATTCTGGGGATGAATTCTGGAGATACCAAATCATTGATATTATCAAAGAAAGGGTCTGTAGTCTCCCTTGTATAAATTTTTTCATAAAATTTCCCTATATTATCCAGGATTTTCTTTGAATTGGAAGTGTTGTATTCTTTTGCATTGTCAAGGATGGTTAATTGTGTAATACATTTATTCATTGAATTCTTTTTAATAACGTTTAAGAAATAGGCGTTCGGGCGTTCCCCTTTCAAAGCCCAATTGCTTTTTGAACGGAAGAGTAAAGCCAGCGTTTCTTTCTTTTCCTGAAATTCGATATCCTTCTTAAGTCCTCTTATCTCACAAACCCTGTCATCATTAGAGATTTCGGACTTGTCATCCTCTTTTTGTAGCTCATTTAGTCTTTTTAACATTATTTTAAGGTCTTCTTTTTCCTTTAATTTCTTCATTTTAGCATATTGTATTGTGCTGTCACGTAGCTTATATTTCATAAAATCCCATCTGAGAATCGGACATAATTTACTATGTTCCCTCTGTAACCTGTCTAATTCCTTTCTAATCAAGCTCGCAAAATCCTTGTCTGCTAAGAGGAGGTTATTGAATTTCCAGAATGAGGGGCCCCTGGGGGCAGCTTTCCATTTAAGGTTGAGAGACAAGAGACAGTGGTCTGTGAAAGATGCGGATCTTATGTCCATATTAACTATCTTATTTTTAATACATTCTGATATAAACCAATAATCAAGTCTTGAGGCTTGGTGTCCTCTATGAAAGGTGAATCTCTTCTCTGTGGGGTTTCTTTCCCTCCATAGATCCACCATACTATTGTTTTCCAAGAATTCCCCTAATCCCAGTCTGTAGTATTTGGAAGTTATAGACCCATTAGTATTTTTTCTATCTATGTCTGGATCCAGAGCAATGTTAAAATCCCCTCCGATTAAAATGGGGTATTCGTCAAATTCCTGTACATGTGAGTTCAGGTTGACTAGGTTATCCATTTGCTCCTGAGGGTTAGATTGGGTGGGGCAATACACGTTGACTAATACAAATGTATCTCCCTCTATGGAAATCTGAGCTATTATGTAACGTCCCTGATCATCATGGTCAGCCCTTTCAATTTTGAAGTCTAATTTTCTTGAAAATAGGATAGCAACCCCCCTCGAATTGGATTGCCCATTAGAAAACAGAATCTCTCCCCCCCATTCGTTTCTCCACATGATATTTGTGAGGTCTGTACTATGCGTTTCCTGTAACATAATAATATCGAAGTCAGGTCGCAGTACTGAGAAGCAGGCTCTTCTTTTTGTTGCCTCCCCCAACCCATTTACATTCAAACATGCAATTCGTATATTATTCATTTGGAGTGTAGGTTTGACCTCTATCGTTCTTATCAAAGTACAAACGTGGTGTTTCTTTTTTTGTTTTCTTTCCCTTGGATACATCTTTTTTCACAAGTCTTTGTTCCTTATTCATGGTAGGCAATTCAACCCCAGAAAAATAATAGTACATGAAAGGAGTTACATCAACAACGACAACAAGAGACAGATATGAAACACTTAACATTGAGACACATAGCATTTGTGTAGGCGACTCTATCACATCCATTGCAATTATGAACGACAGAGGTTCAGCTGGGGGAACAACCTTAAACCATTCTTACCCATCCCAACTTTAACGAAATATCTGGAGATAGATAATTCAAAGTTAAATTGTGAGGCTATAATCATACCTAGCCAACGACAGAGCAGTAATAAAACAGTTGTTAGCCAAGCATTTTAGTATCTATTGGCTATAATCTCCTTAAATGGTCTGGTATAAAAGCATTGGGTTCTAGTCCCACTGTATCCTGAATTCTGACTCTCTTACTCTAATACATACAATACAGTCTAAAGTTGGATGGTCCATCTTGTTTCTTTGAGGTTGGGCTTCTTCTCAGATGCCTCTTCCTTCTCCTTCGTCTCTCTTATACTCTCTCTTCTAGGCTCATGTGGTGCGTTACAGCTTCTTTTTCACTGCTATGAGGTTGCTTCAGTTCGTCCTCGCAATCAATCCTCCATCACTGCAGTTGTCCACATGTCCACATGAAGGCTATGCTTTTACATGAGAAAAGAGAACCCCTTTGTCCTTTGTTTTTTCATTTGTTATTGAGATAAGGAACTACATGGAATATATTACTTATTTCTACCGGGTCTAGATATAACAAAAATCATCTCTACTGCTTCCGAATAAGACAAGTATATCAAGTATGACATTTCCACAAGCAGTCTAACAAAAATGATCCTGTATAGCTCTTTCCCCGACACGTTCCAGTGTCTGAGGTGAAAAACATCATTTAAACAAGTTAAAACCTCTAAGAGTAGATTATCCAAAGTGATTTCTCCATAAAAACCAGTATGATTAATGTTGGATATAACCACTTAACCCTATCGTGTACAACGGTCAAAAACTCTCTCGTCTATCCATATCCTGGTTACTCTAATTACCCCCCCTCCTCCCCCCCGGCTCGTCCCCCCCCCCTCAGTCGATCGATACGAGGAGAGGGGGGAGCGACGAAGGAGTGTAGGCCAAGAGCCAAGAGCATTTCCCAGCCTAACGACATAGAAACCCATTTCTTCCTTCCCCCCCCCCCTTTTTTTTTTTTTTTTTTTTTTTTTTGCAGCATGAGTTGTCCTTCTAAGGGATTGAGGTCAGGAGAAGGACAATACAATATGGACAACACTTATTTAACATGATGCCTCTCCCTTCTTTGTCATTGTCCTCCCACAAACTCTCCTACCATTGTCCTTTGAGAGTTGACCTGACTTGTTGACCATTTTCTGTTAACTATTGAAAATGGTACTGATTATTTGAGTGTCCCTAAAAGTTGTCCTACCCCAGTCACCCAGGGGCCGCACTCTCCCCAGTCTCCCGGGGGAGCGCCCTTGCCCCGGTCTGCCGGGAAGCCACACTTTCTCTGTTCTGCCGGGGGACCGTCCTCACCCGAACTGCGGAGGGGCTGTCCTCACCCCAAACTGCCAGGGGGTTACTCTTCCCCTGCACCGCTGCTTTTCTGCCAATCCTCGCTGCTCCCTCGGCGATGGCTCCCTGCTTTGATGCGGCCCTCCTCCGCAACCTCCCAGGGTGTCAGGCGCTCCCCATTCCGCCAGGGGTGTAGGCACAACGGGTACATGCCACTATCACCCGCCCCACGATCACTCGGTCACGTTCTCTCCCGTCGAAGCGTGGCCGCTGATACCCGCCTGCAGGCACCATGCGTGAAAGCCTGGTAGCGAGTCGGTAACTGTCTGGCCACCACGGGCCGGGTGCGGCCGATGGTGTACGGAATATGGTAGTGTACGGAATGTGATCACTCTCCCCCCAGATCTTTCACAGCGCTAGTGCTGGCTTAATCTCTGCCCCAACCCAGTGATGTCATACGCTGGTTCTCAGGGTATCTACTAAATACAGAGGGAACCAGCCAACATTTCAGATTCAAAACAAGCCTGAGATTCGAAGAAGCCTGAGCAAGGTGCCGACCAGCTGACCATGACCAAGCAATTGATCTGGCAGTGATTTTAGTTCCTGCTTCAGCACATCACAAACATCACACAGTTGCATGGCCAGGCCATTGCTCCATTTGACACTTTATCTATGGATCGAACACGGACCACACTTGCTGTTTTCAGTTGTTGTTTTTTGGGGGATTTTTTATATTCAGTTAAACATGGCAACATTCACCCAAGGGGCGTTTTTACATTTACTATATACCTACTGCAGTAACTAACGTGATTACTACACGCTGCTCCCCACGACGTTCTGCACACCTGTGCAGTAAGTTAGGGTTCAATGCACGGTCGCAACGGACAGTATTACGACGTAGATATTTAAAAATGGCCGACGTGGTCTCCGCTTCGAAATCGGTAACGTTAACGTTGGAGTACATAAATAAGACTTACTGAAATATTGTGAAATCAAAAATACATGAATGAATTACAGAAAAACTTCAAAGTACAGTAATAAAAACCTGAATAAACATGGCAAGCACCTTCCCCTACCCCTACCTGTGACCAGCCTAAGTATAAGTCCCAACTAGAGCGTATGGCTTTGTGGAGCAGTCAGCAGAGTGTCAGGCTGGGAATGCGGGTGATGCTATCGGCAGTCGGAAATTAATTTTTTCATATTTTCACTTCTAACTCGGACTTACACTGGCCACCAGATCAGACGCTACGCAAGTTAAGTCCTGGCTCAGCGCAGACAGGTGTTGGTTGCCAATATAACTCGGACTCGACGAAGTCGCTAGTACAAGCATACAAGCAGTCGCAGGAAGTAGAGCACAGGATCTCTGCTTGGAGAGTGGACGTTTTCCCGCTGGTTCCCCGCTGGTTTGTAAGTGACAACAAGTGTTGCTATGCAGGTTGCTATGCGCATTGCTATGCGATAGCGTCACTGCCGCATTCCACGGACGAAGCGAAGGCTAGGGTTCACATCGACAGTTCTGTGCCCAAATGGGATTTAAAAAGGCTCTTACAACTTAAATAAGGTAAGAATATGAATGTTTTGGAGGCATATAGTAAAGATAAAACGTTGTACCTGTACACGTACAAATTTCGATCCTCACTCTGGCCTTGGCACGTTTACAACTCGGTGTAAACACCTAGTTGTAAACGTGCCAAGGCCAGAGTTCGGATCGAAATTTGTACGTGTACAGGAACATCGTTTTATTACTGTCGTCAGTTCCTGCCTTGGAAAATGGTCCACAGCATCATGCAGCACCCCTTCCTCCACACCCATGTTGACATTGTCTGGCAACCCCAAACTATTGAAGTGACTGCTAAAGTCCTTTCTGACGATATAGCCGAACTCATCAGCAGATCAAGCGGCTGCCTTTGGTGCCTCTGTCGACAGTTGACTCTGCAGCCTGTCTTGCCAACACCCCATTCCATCCATCAACCGCAGTCAACATTGTTTTCTCAATGAGTGCAGGACACTCCATGCCGGGCAAATGCCCCTGTCACAGTAACCAGCATTCACATTCCCAGGACCATTGATGTGTGCAGCAGCAGTTTCTGTCCATGAACATTGCTTTTCAACCATATGCTGTTGCCGCTAGCCAGTTACGGTCACTGGCGCATACACAGACACAGCATCAGCAGCAGTATCAGCTTGGTTAAAACGCTGGTGTCTTGTGCCTTGTTAAAGAACGCTTTCCTCGTGCCAGGTGCAAATAAGTCAATATATAATAAGTCAAGGCCCTTTCAACATGCTTCAAAATAAGGGGTTACATGACTATATTTGTTACAAAGTTGAGAAATGAGGGACAAAATTATAGTTTTCAAGTAAAATTGTGGCCATACCCCTATGGATTTTGTGTAGATTTTTAATATGCTGTTCAAGCGCTTGGGCCTACGAATTAACATAAAACACTTATATTGTAATTTTTCCTTGATGTTATACCTTAGATATATCCTCCACTCTACAGAAAAACTGAAAGTGGGGCTTGGGCCTACGAATCATCATAAAACACTTATATTGTAATTTCCCCCTGAGGTTATACCTTAAATATATCCTCCACACTACAGAAAAACTGATAGGCTATCCAAAACAAAAATGTTTGGCCAGTTTTTCTCCCAAAAGGAATAAAATCAGAATCTTGAAATGGCCACTTAATTCAAAATTGTGCATCAAAATATCATGATTGAAAATTAAGCTTCATAATTACTTACTTTGAGTTAAATAAAGCTTTATAGAGGTTTTGAGTGTATAATAACTTACCTTAATATCCTGCAATCTAGAGCTATTGTAAATGATAGAGAGCCCTGCAGAGAATGGACACGTGTATTAATGACTGCTGCTCACACCTTAGTGCTTACTGCGGGGCTGCCTTGAGACCAATGCTGAGTTATATATACTCAGTGAGAGGAACCTTGACGTATTGATTTTTAGAACATGATGCCTGATCAATATCAGCAGCTCATGTGTGGATCATTGGAGACTAAATAAATTTATTTTGGCTGTCTCGTGAGCTGGGTACCAATTAGCTGTTTATTGTCACATGCTCTGAATTTTATCTTTCCTTTATTTAACGCCTAGGCTCGGACCAATCCCTCTGTGGGGGTTGTGCGTATGGGCCACTCCATGAGAAAGTGTACAATTGCAGCATCAGAACAGAAAAAAACTAATTTGCTATATGTTGAGGAAGTACTATTTCTTAATAAAAGATTTACCAGTAATTAGGCTTGATTTTTTTTCTTTCTGGTCAGAAGCATTTATTTCTATTTCAGGTTTCATATACATCAAGAAGTGTGAAGACCTACCGTAAGTTAGAGTATACTGTTTTCAGAGGACGAGATCCATGCCCACATTTATATATGTGTATATGTTTATAATGGGGCTAGGCCAGCTTGCATTATGTTTACTTAAAATTTATGTAAGTTTATGCCACTCGATTTTTCCGATCTTTGCACCTAGTGAACCCCACTGTTGTTTTTATTTCATTTGTCATTATTCATTTAGTCTATGGTATATGGAAAATCCAATGTTGTATTATGAATTTTTATTGTAAAATCATTCTAAACCTTATTTATTATCTTTTCATTAATGCATATAATAAACCCAGCATTCTTTGGTTTTTAAAACGTTTTTTAAATAGATTTTAGTTTAAAAACGCCACTCTTCTGTAGGGTTCTGGATATTTCCCTTTATAAGGAATTACGAGGCTTGGTTTATAGACATTATGTCAGGCCACACAGCTTCGAACAAAAACACTAGCACTAAGATTACAAAGTTTTAATTGCAGGAGTTCTGGCAAGAAGTATAAGAGAAGAAGCTAATATGAGAGGAACTGAGGTTAAAACACACACCCTCAAATTGTCCATGTTTGCAGATGACATGACTGCAGTGGTGAAGGATGTTGATTTGACATATAGGTTACTTGATATGTTGGAGAGGTTCAGAAGGAACTCTGGTCTAAAAATTAACAGGGACAAATCATATATCATGCAAATTGGAAAAACAATCAGAAATACCTGTACAAATCTTTTACATGAAACTGATAAATTAAAGCCTCTATGAATCAATTTCACAAATTATACAACACATGAAGAGTATACTAAAAGAAATTTGGGAGCCTTCTCCAAAGATGCAAAAACATATGTACCACATGGTCAAATAGACAGCTCTCCATCAAAGGTAAAGTCACAGTTATGAATAGTTTTGGTTATTCCAATCATGTTGTATACAATATCAGTCATTTACACACCACCATCTATTTGTAGAATTCAAGAATATTGTGAACAGATTCATATAGCAAAGTAATACAAACAAGAGAGCCTACGCCACCCTAATCAATATGATACCGGAAGGAGGCCTTGGCCTTTTAGATCTTGAATTAATGTACAAAACCTTATGAATTAAATGGATAAATAGATTGATAAACACAAACAATTCAACATGGTTGGAAATGGCAAAGGGACACACAAACCCTACAACCATTATTGACATATTTCAATGTAAATCACCCATAGTTATTAGGGCAAAATTCCTGCATTCTCTGACAGTATATTAGACATTTGGTGTAGAATCTATTTATGGCAACCATGTGAAGAAATAGACCGCCAATATGAGTACTTATGGGACAATAAGTACATAGAACTGAAGGCCAAAAAGGTTTAGAAAAACAATGGCCAAATTCTGGAATTCATTGCTTACAGGATAATGTTACAGAAAATGGATTGATGTCATACCAAGAAATGCAAGCGGAATATGCAGTACAATGTAATTTTTTGCATCTGTATCAAATAAGAAGGTCTATACCTTGGCTAAAGAAAATGTCATCCCCAAAGTTTAAATCATGATACAACCAATCTTTATAAATGAATCAATCGACTATCAATATTCCAATTTGTAATAATAATCAAGTTTCTAAAATTTTGAACTCATACCAGGTTGGAATACCCAGAGGTCAGATATACTGGAGTAGAGAATAGAGGGAAACTATGTTCCCATGAGCAAAAGTTCAAAGTTACGAGGTAAGGCTCGGAAAAATCACTGCCCAAGGCCTTGGCCACTGGCAGTAATTTTTACGAGCCTTATTGAGTAACTTTGACTTTTGATTACTGGTACTTGGTTTCCCTTTTTCTATATACCTTTAAATATCGATAAAAACGATTATTTCTTTTCCTGCAATAGCCCCAGAAAAATGGCCACTCTTATCGAGTAACTGCAATAGCTAAGTTTTCGTCCCGCTGCTCTTTATGTCACATGGTCAGGCTGGGACGAAAACGTCAGCCCGGGACGAAAACGTCAGCCTGGGATGAAACGTCAGCCTCGCTATATAACTTATAATTATTGCACCCCTAGCAGCGGTATGTAACTATAGAGGTTTCGGAAATGGGTATATAGGAATACAGTATATCACTAGTTGATACCAAGCTCTGGTCAAACATGTTCCATAGTGTGTACAAACCTACAAGAGATACTAAACTTCAATCTCTACATTATAAAATTGTCAATAGAGTGATTCAAACAATGGCATACCTTTTTAACAGGAAAATCTCTCCTTTGTGTGTCTTATGTGGTGAAAAAGAAACAATCGAACATTTCTTTCACAGCGCCATGTATACAAGGGGTTTTGGAAGTCACTACAAACTTGGCTTCATAAAAGCACTGGCATATATCTGAATATCTTAATGATAAACATTTTGCTAGGCTTTAATAGGAAATGTATGGTCAATGTTTTATGTAATTATATAACCATGCTTGGTAAGTTCTGTATCTACCATCAGAGGTTATTTCATCAGGGAAAGGTATGTCTATATGAATGGTGTCCTTAACTGATCTACAATATCAGGAGGAAACAACACCTGTCATACATGGAAAATAAGGAAAGAAGTACCTCCTGTGGTCCTGGCTACATGCCCAGGTGGCCTAGGGTCCCTGGGTCCATGTGTGACATCCTCCACCTCTATTTCCACAGTGAGGATGAAAGTCAACAATCCTCCACATCAAACACCCAAGTATTCCTGGACTGGTCTACCCTACCTACCTCACCCTATAAATGAAGGTGATGACAAGTTTATTGAGGATATTGTTATCTTGCTGGAACACCTTTCCACATGTAACATGTCTGTCATCTATACTTATATAATGCATATTGTATACATGTCCGTAGATAAAACACAACCAATCATAGAACGTAAAATCTTTGTAGGAAAGCTTCAACTAACAGAGTAATATGACTATGTAAAAAGAATTTGAATCACTGTCATGTATATAAACTTACTGGCCCTCCAAAAAGGAAAAAAATGCAGTCATGACATTGCCAATCCAATATTGAAGGATATATTTATCAACTAAAACAGGAGTAGATTTTTCCAGTACACTGATTATGAATGTCCAGGTCAATGAGGATTCTGTTATAAAATAGTTGTGGGTTGACCTCCATTTCTATTGGCCAAGGTGCTTGAGCTCTGGTTTTGCTGTTGATCTGGTTTGATCTGGTTTATTTGCAATGGCTACCATCAGTGTGCTGAGATTTTCACACTGTGTGTGCCCCCTGGTGCCATTTTAACCCTTTAAGGACAAATGATGCCTTGAGGCGTCAACCGGCCCAGGCTGAATGATGCCTCAAGGCATCATTTCTCTTAAATCTATAAAAAAATATTCACAGGAAATGATTCATCAATATACTTGAAACCTTCAGAAAATGTAGCTATAACATTAAAATTAATATTAGTAAGCTAAAATAAGTGAAATATTATTGATTACCAATAATATCACATGATGGAATATCAAATTATGACTATATCCAATATGTGTTTCTCCTCTAGAGATATACACTATCACTAGCACCCTTCCTTATGGTGACAGCTCTTGCATAGGTGGCTGTCGTCAAAGGGTTAAGATTGGCGTCTATGATGGAAGGATTAATATATATAACTAGGAGTGATCGTTTTCAGTTTATGGTTGTTGTTTATTTTTAGCTAATAATTTTTTAGACTGTAATGAGTCTATTTCAGCTCATATACTATCTTTTTGGGGTGAATCCTTTGAAGTAGGACCCACAGAACTTCTTTGAGCTTATGTTCCTTGTGGTTTTGAATCTTTCTGATTTTTGTCAGGCCTGGAAAGGTAAGTCTGGATGGTCAATGTATGGAACCACATTCAGTTATCAATCTTTCCAGTTGTATGTGCCATTTAGGAAAAAGGTTTTGATGTGGCTCTATCATCTGTACTGACTGCCCACTGTGTTCAAGCCAAAGGGGATTTTGCTCTTCAGTCTGTGAACCCAGTTGAACTCTATTTTGTTTAGTAAGGCTCCTGCCTACTTACTTTCCAACTGACTGAACATGAAGGCCAGTATGTGGACTTCACCATCTTCCTTCCCCTAGTTGTAACATCCATTGGAGTGTGTGAGGATGTCATTTTGATTGTTGCCCTGTTTGATGCTCATTAAAAGTTCATACATCATATCTTTGATTTTGCATTTTGTCTTCCCTACTTACTCTTTGTGACAACACTTACATTCATTATAGTAGATCATATTTATGTCAATCCTTCCTAAAGGGCACAAGCCACAATCGAAAGATTAATAATTATCATCATTACAAAATTTGTGTTAGGATTACTCACTGGAACATTCTGCACCTCAGGCCTCATCCCGCAAAGCAATCCCTTTGTACAAAGGTGATCTCTTACAGCTGAAGTCTCTCTCTTTGAACTTCACTTTATCTTTAAATTCTCCTTTCAGGTTTTCTGGGTGGTTTTCTTTATTTTCATTGCATCTCTCAAGAAGTGTAATTGAATTTTCCAGATACAGTCTCATCAAACATTTCTTTAAGCATAATGCATCTCAATAATAAAAGATAAATTGAAATGCAGTTGATGAGTTGATGATATGATTCAGATGGCTATACAGTTTACTTTCAGTCTTTTGCTTCCAGATAGGTTTGCACTTGTCTTTTGTAGCTATCCACAGTCTTGCTCCCCTGCTTACCTTTATGTAGTTCTTTACAGAATCTTGCCCCTCTACAATATAGGCTATTAAGTATACTTGAACATTTGGTATAAGGTTTTCTATCTCCAAGGCAAGTGGCCCTATTTTATGATCAATCCAGTCACCATTTTAGGTGTTATTACACATATGTACTGCTAATTGTGTTTTTCTTTTATATTCTGATGGTTTGACAATACAAAAATAGCATCATGTCAGATATAACTTCAGTTCAGTTTGTAACCCTTTATGATTAAGCTTATCTAACAACAGTAACCCTATTTTCTTCTTGTACTACTACTGCTCCAAGTAGTTTGTTATAGGAGTTCAAATGCTAATATGTGTTAGTTCAGTTGTTTATAGTCCTATACTCAACCTACATATTTGTCCCCTTTGATACAAGGAGATATATTTTCTTTTGTTTGATACCAAAATTGAACAGATTGACCAAAAAAATATAGGACAAACTATTTTATTTGTATTGATCAGTGTGCTGAATAAGTGCTATACCACAGTGCAACAGACAAAATATCAGACTCTAAATGACCTAATATGTCTTCATTGGCCAGGCTTTGGGGTAAGGGCATACCAGTCTGCATTATATATTCCCCATTCTGGAGGCATATATATATATATATTTTTTTTTATTATTTGTTTATTTATACTGCAAAGACATCGGTGGTTAACCGGTATGAGTGCCCTTACAGTGTTAAAATTGGTACACCCATTTCCGTACAAATTCACAAAACATTCTGTTTGGGCCTGCCAAAATAATAGCATCCCAATTGATCAAATTATAAACGCAAATATGTCCAACAACTTCGAGTTTTTTCTTTAAATGTCAAATATTTCGTTTTCATTTAAGTTAGGCATATTTGTTTGAAAGATCCTGATAGACTTATCTATCCAGTCTTTATTTCAAAAACCAATAACTTGTTGCGGTGGTCTCACCAGTAAGTTATGTCCAATGTCTCTCTTGTTCATGATGTTGAAGTTAAATGGAAAGCCATTTGTATTGATAATGTTCATAGAGGTTTCCGATAGTCAAGCACAATAAGATAATCTTGTCACACAGAAAAACATGAATTCACATCATACTGCTAATCCAGTCATATCATTCAAGATTACAGGTAAGGAAATATAAAGGTAAAAAACAAAAAACACTCAAGCAAATTCGTTTGTGTCAGTTATACAACATTGACAATGCTCTTTGTTTCATGCTTTTCTTGAAATCGTCATATTTCACAATTTCTTTCAGTTTATAATCTAGGGCATTCCATCCACAGGCACCTCTATATAGTGTACTAGGCTTGTAACATTCAATTTTTGGCCTCACCACCCTGAAGTTTACACCTCTTGAGGACCTAGTATTTCTCTTATCCTCATTGTCAACCAGAGTTGTATCCATCTTTTGCTTATGCATATAGTTTAGTAAGTGACTTTCCCTTCTATCAATCAACCACAGGACCTTGGCTTTTTGTGCAAATCTACATCCTTCTTGATATTTCTGCTTCTAAATACAATCTTTAGTGCCCTGGGCCCTGTTTTTTAGTCACGACATAATCCTCCAACGATTCCTTAAGACATCTCTGAGATTGGAAGACAATTTGCAAGACACAAAATGGCGGCTGTGCTATAGACACGGTCTCAGTGCGGCGCGCTCGATCGCCGCTAAAAGTGTCTCAAGTATAGAACTGTCTCAGGCTCCATCAAAGCTCACTGTGTGTATATAGAGGATTTTCTGTGCTTCCCATAGGAATTTAAGATTTGAAATTTTAACATGAGTAAGGGGGACATATAACCTATAATCGTGCCAAATATGAAGAAGATGAGCCCCACCGTTCCGAACTTATTGGCTTTTGGATTTCGTCATAGCAATCGTCTGCTCTGGTGGCCAGTCACCCTCCCACCTCCCGATGCGCAGTCAATGTCAAGGTCGCTGCATAAATTAGCGGAAAATACGCTGGCCTCCAGAGCAGACGATTGCTATGACGAAATTCAAACGCCGATATCTTCGGGACGGTGCGCCCGATTTTCTTCATATTTGGGACGATTATAGGTCATATGTATACCTTACTCGTCTTAAAATTTCATTGCTTAATTCTCACGGGAAGTGAAGTTGCGCATTCTGTACGACATGTCCATAGATGTCTTAGGTCTAAGACACTTTGGAAGACATTTGGAACCACGTGACCCTAAAGATGTCTTATCTATAGTACACCTGGCTTCAGTCTAAGTGCTCTTGACGAACAATCGTTGGCCGATCCCCAAAGATGTCTTATCTATAGTACACTGACAGCTGTAAGATATCTTACAAAGAGGATATCGTGACTGAAAAACAGGGCCCTGGTTTGTAGGTTTTGCAGTTGGATTAACTTGTTCTTAGCTGTCTTACCATATAGCAAATCTCCATAGTCGATATAAGGAGTAACAATGGACTTAAAAAGGCATAAAGCAGTTTGTTCATTTAAATTGCCATCCAGCTATGCAATATTTTCATCTCAGGAATCCCCTAGAATCCAGAAATCAGAACCCCAGCCATGACCACTTCCTTTCAAGAAGGGTTTTTGACCATATAGGTATTATTCCTATTTTTTTGTGATTATACCACCACTGTGATATTTCTATTTTTAAGATTGGATATGGTAATCCCTGAGGAACCCTAGGAAGAACTTTCCTGATAAGATTACAGCTATCCATGCACAGAAGTGCCAAAATCATGGCCAAGATGTCATTCAGGACAAAGTCTTTATTTCTTTTTATCAAACATGAGGGAAACTTTTCCTTCTGTTTCAGCTTATTATCATCCAACATACAGCCTCTTCCATAGCACAGACCACACCATGACAACTGTCTCGAAGCTTCAAACATTCTATGCAGCATGATGTAAGTTTTGTGCATTTTCCTTTTTCTAGTAATCTCCCTGATTCATTCTTGACAGATGAGCGAACAAAGAAACTGCCTGCTTGGTCTGCTTGGGTCTTCATGAAGATGTCAGCAGATGCTCCGAGATTCCCCACTGTGTTGTTACTATCTGAAAAAAGAAAAATATCTTTTACAAAGATACAGGATGAACTCATATTAAATTTCTCTAGAAATACAGCCCATGAACACAAATATCTACACCAAGGTATTGGTTGACATATTTTAGTTACTTTCTCCCATGTATGAAACAAATTCCATCGTATTTCTGCCAATGTCTGCTAGTTCCAATCACCACATTTTTCTTTTGTCATATATTAGTCCTTGCATAATTCCATCTTATACAAGAAGCCTTCATTATGAGGTCTTTCAACAATTTGATTTCCTGTCATTTGATTAATGAACAATTTCTCTTTTTTATCTTTAAGCTTTAGCAAGTTTTAACCCTTAAAACACATTTTTTCTTTGATCTTCACCATTTTGAAGCAGGATAGGATTTGTACTTTGACACATTTTCTATGCACACACATTTACATATACTTATATACACACACCTATCCATTAACATATACAGCCATACAAATAGAGATCCATGCCTAGTTGTAACATAGTCATATTGGGAATAAATTGTAAATTGATTAAAACTTCACAGAAGCAGATGGTGCCACGACCTATCGATGAACAGCTAGACTCAGCGAGGCCATCTAAGGATCATACATCACCAGAAGTAACCTTCAAGGTTTGGACCCACCACTTACATACTGGATTTAATGCTCAAGAAGGACAATTTAAAATTCCTGGGCATGTTAAGTGCTTCTGGCACTGCATGAAACTAACCACTTTACATATGTAGGCGAACTGCGGATATAGGTATGCTTTTGCATATACAAGGTCCTATTCCCCCGTGTGTATACGCCTCACCTGTAGGAATATACCACTGTCCAATAGTTCCAATCTCTGCCACTTGGGGACACCATTCTTAGCATATTTCATTTTCCATTAGTCATTAAGTCGAAAATCCAATGTTATATTATCAATTTTGATTATAAAATTGTTCTAAAATCCTATCTATTATCTTTTCATTAAATGGTGACCCATGGCCTTTGGTCAGGGGTGGTCTTTGCCCCCCTGGTGACGCACTTCACCACTCAGCACCACTGTGCACCACCTGTCGCTTTCTCACCGCACCGCTCAGTCACGTGCACAACCAGCGCACTCATCTATCCCTCACACTTCGCTCTGCACTCACACTGTACAGACATACTTTTTCTACTTCTAGATGGTACAGTCCCTACGGTCTCACCCCGAGATCCATTCCTGATGCTGCCTGACGGGAATACCCTCACCGCTCGTATCCTATCGAAGGAATGGGAGACATTACTTGTGGCCGCGGGCCAGCCCCCGAGGTCATATACACTCCACAGTCTCCATAAGGCTGCCGCCACACAGGCATACAAGACAGGAATGACAGAGCTGGACATTCAGCGGTATGGCGGATGGAGATCGGACACCCATCGTTCATATATAAAGAACTCTACTTCTCAAAATGTTAATCAGTCTCTCATTCAGTCTCTCTCACACCGATAGTCTCTTCTACTCCCCACCTACCTCTCCCATTCCTTCTCTAATGGCTTCTTGGCTATTATATTATTACTTTATTACACACTTATGTTATAACTCATAATAACTATATTATTATGTCATCTTCATTATAATTGACATCAAACACATCTATGTCAATTATCTATTATCATTTTTATTATTAATATTCATGGTAATAATGTATTATCACTTATTCATATTGATAAGACCTTATAAAATTAGATAAAATTTTATTAGCCCACTCCGGCCTCTTCTTTGTTCATCCAGGGATATGGGGTAATGACATGTAATAAACCCAGCTTTTGGGTTTTTTTTAACAGTTTTTAAACAGATTTTATTTTTCAAACATCACTCTTCTGTGGTCATACTTTGGGTACTGTATATATAACACAAAGGCGCTAGTTTCGTGCAGTGTGAGTTAATTATTTTCTAAACTGCCTGAATCAATTTCAATAACCCTATCTTATAATATCAATTTTGTCAAATGAAATGAATTGACAATACAAAACGGAAATCAATTGTAACTGAAAAACTTCCCCTTTCTGATAAAGATATTCAACATTTCAAAATATTTAAAGTTTTAGATTTCTTACCAATACATCCAAGTTGGCCTTTCGTGATGGAACTCCAGGTAGCATTCATCAAATGAGCTGGAGTGATGCAGGGGACTTCATCCAGCTCAATAGTTAAAGTGTTCTGGCCATCCTTAAGCCAACACAAGGTTGAGTCACAGTGAAGAGGGTTTGCCCGAATAGTCAGTGTCAAATGCAGACTGTTTGCATTAATGATATTGCCAATTGTTACTAAGTTATTGTTGTCAAGATTCAATCGTGATAGGTTGCCCATGCTTCTTAGAGGTGCCATGGGAATTGTCTTCAAATTGTTCTCCTGAATGTCAAATGTCTCAAGTAGTGGCAGACTTGCAAGTACATGCTCTGATAAATACTCAATATGGTTTCTCCTGATATAGAGGTGAGTTAGGGAGTTGGTGACTGATGGCAGGAATGGTGGTAGGGCTATCAGGTTACATTCATCGATTTTCAGGATCTTTACATTTGTCATTCTCTTCCATAGAAAGGAGTTCATTTCTCTTTGTAGGTCAATTTGACTTAAATCCACATTGATGAGAGAAAGTGATGCATTGAGGAAGTCATCTCGCTTTTCTTCATTTAAATCTGATTGATCAAGAACATCAGAGCCAAACAAGAATTCATCAAAATTCCCAGTCCATGTCATATTCCTGAGTCTTAGAAATTCTATATTTGGCATATGTTTAAGCAATGCTGTGGAATTGATAGGCCTACTATTATTATTCATTATAAAGTCCAAAGTAGAGCTTGCAAGGAAATCTACAGGTATATGTTCTATAGGGTTTTGGCTGAGAATGATTCTGGTTAGGGAAGGCATGCCAGATATATTTGGGAAGGTTGTAAAATGGTTATATCTAAGGTCTAGAAGAGCCAGCTTTTCCATTCTAGTAAAAGCATCTCCTGGGATGGTGGTAAGCTCAGCATGTACCACTCGTAGAGACACCAGAGTAGAACTAACAGGCTGAAGACATGGGAGGGCTTTTAAAGAACTGTGTATTATTTTTAGAGAATTTAGGTCACTAAGGCCACTCAGTGAATCATTAGTGAAATATTCCAGCTGCAAGTTATTTATGAAACTGAGTATTTGTACTTTAGGTATTTTTGAAGTCAAGTTCTTTTCCACAGTTGTGAGTGGTGTTTCTTTTACATAGATTTCTGTAATTGATGTGTAGTCTCCTGCCATTAGTCTACTGATCTCTTCAGAAGAGGAAACATAAACACTCTCTGAACTCTGTACAAGTATCATAAGAAACCACAATGTCCAACCCATGACTGTCAGAACTGCAGACTGGCATGAGACAGAAATCATAGTAAGCCAAGCACCTGCAAGATAAACGACAATGTCATACATTAGAAAATGGCATAACATTCTAGAAACCTGGTAAAAGAAACTATCATCAGAACATGTTTTATTCCCTAAAGCTTTTTTTACCACATAATGTTCTTTTGCTTTTTTCTTTGGTACGTTCATGTCAAAGAAAAAAGCAAAAGAACATTATGTGGTAAAGCAGTTTTTAGGAAGGTCGGATAAGCGATATAATCGGGTTATATTCCAAACCAATCTTATAAATTCCAAGTGGGACAGATTTTACAATCAAACGGACCCTAATCTGGCCTGGGAAGAACTGTTAAGTATCATAATGCAAGAGCTAGATGTATCATGCCCCTAAAATATCACCAAATAAGATTTAAGGAAGAAGCATAGATAACCAATGAACTGCTGGAAAGAATAGCAAATAAAAACAGGTTATGGGCACAGGCTAAAAAGTCAAACAATGCAGAAGATTAACTTGCAGCCAAACAGGCTCGAAATCTCACAAAGACTGCAATAAAAAATAACCTAGACAGGGACAAATCCAAATTTTGGGAAAACATATATTGCTATTACCAAACGCAAATAATGATAGAAGTATTAACATTTTTGATGCAGACAGAAACACCGAGGTTCGCCCAAACGAAACTGCAGATTATATAAACGAATTTTTCACCAACATTGGTGCCAACCTTGCCAAAAGTTTGACAGCGAATGGATTGATGATAGTGAGGCTACTCACACAGACATGCAGGATATTGAAATAACCATAGACGACATTAACGAGGCACTAAAGAGTATTGACATAAAGAAATCGTCAGCTATAGACAATATCTCAACCAAAATACTGCGTGATAGTTTCAAAATCCTAAATAATCAACTACTCTTTATCTTCAATATTGCACTAAATACCTCTATATTCCCTCAGGCATGGAAGGTCACAAATGTAATTCCCCTGAAAAAAACCTGCCTTTAAAAACGAAGTATCAGATTTACGTCCCGTATCATTACTCCCATTACCAGGCAAGCTCTTTGAGCATATTATCCACAAAAAACTCATTTTCTACCTCGAATCAAACCAACTGCTAAGTCCCCATCAGGGAGGATTCCGAAAAAACCACTCGACAGTCCTAACCTCAGCAAACTTCACCGCCGACATACTCAGAAATCTAAATAACAATAAAATCACAATAGCTATTTTCATAGATATAACTAAAGCATTTGATACTGTAAACCACCATATTCTACTGGAAAAAATATCCAAATTAGGCATAAATAATAAAATAAAACCACTAATTCATAGTTATTTAGACAATTGAACACAACAAACTCTTGCAAATAATACCAATCTTCCAAATTGAAACTAAGCCATGGCGTACCCCAAGGCTCCATATTATGCCCGACCTTTTTCTTAATCTATATAGACAGTATTACCAAATGTTCCACAAACACTAGCATGAAACTGTATGATAATGATGCGGTTCTGTATTCCTGCAATCAAAGTGTAGAGATAGCAGCAGCTAAATTGCAAACAGACCTAAACAAAGTTGAACACTGGTGTTATAACAATCGACTTACTGTGAATGCAACAAAAACTAAGTTCATGCTTTTTGTACCTAGGAAAATGCCCAAAAAAAATCTGAATATCAATCTGAGACTAGGCCAGGATGATCTCAACATCTGAACAAGATTGTATCAAAAGTCTCATGCCAACTGTACGTGCTTTCTTATTTGAGAAAATACTTAACAAAAGACCAAGCTCTCATAGTATACAAAACCAAAATACTACCCTACCTCGAGTATGAAGACATACTTTTCCATAATGACAACAATCAAACACTAAACAAGCTGCAAAGATGCTTAAACAGAGGCCTCAAAATATGCTGTAAGCTTAACCCCAGAACCCCGACTTTAACTGTACATCAACAATGCTAAATAAATAGACTAAACAACAGGAGAATAGCTTATCTCAAAATTATAGCCTTGCTAAGAACAAAGGATCCAGATCGATTAGTTGTACCACAACGAGAAACTAGACTCTTTGAGGGACCAGTTTTAAGATGCGAACCAGCAATCAAATCAGAAAAATACAAAACACCTGTCGAATATGAGGATAGTTCAGCCTGGAATGGGTTACCAAACAAGGTAAGAAATATTCAAGATTATGACCAGTTCAAAAACACAACCAAAGCTAGACTAAAGCATAAACATATCCTGCCAGTCGAATAAAGACACTTCTAGTAGTATAACTCTAAAACACTTAAACTCTCTCACCCATCCCACCTAAATTACCTTTGTAAGTCATACCTAGTAGATACTGAACAAGATTATATGTATCCATGGAACAAACCCCATAGCTGGAGCCGGCAACCTGTATTCTCACCACACCAGTCAAGTTTATAAATCTGTGCAACCTAAAATGTTATGTCTCAATTGTGATAAAATTTTGGTTACCTGTAAATAACAAATTGTTGTGTTACTGTAACTTGAAATTGTTATATCTTAAGATCAACCTGCACATGCATGTGATACCCACTAGTTGGGTAACCACGCAGCTAAACAATGAACACTGGAGTAGGTGGAAGCTCCGGTATAGATAAAAACCTTGAAAAAAAGAAAGAAATAATAATTCTTCATTCCTTGAAGTGCAAAGACAATAGAATGGTTTTTACAAGATATTTAGTAGACATATATATTTCATGAGGGAAAGAATACTGATCCTCATCAGGCTATCCATTGTTGGAAAAATAGGAAGAATGAGTCTTGTTTGAGAAAGGAATCTCCAAAATATTCCTGTACTTTTTGGTACAGAAAAACTTGAACTGGTTGAGTATTAAAAGATGGAATCATTAGGGATTTCCAGTTGGCAGCTTGACGTAGCAGTAAAAAATCCAGGTGACACAATCTTTCAACATCCGAATAATACCAAAGAATAAGAAATTTACTAATTCACATTTACAAAGAATAGCCATTCAGGAAGTTAGAGAACCAGTTTTTGTTGTCCTTCTCAATCGGTGCTCTAAGATCAAGATCAGCTGAAATGGATGACAGCAGTAGCACTGAGGATGAATTTCCATCCCTGAGCAAAGGATGAAAGACAAAAAAAGGGAAAGAAGAAACCAACTCTTATTGAATCATTGAAATGGTTGAAAGTCTTAACGATGAAATGAAGACACAACAAGATTTATTTAACGCTGTCACAATCTTGGAGGGAGGAGTAATAGAGCTTAGACAGGAAAACAAGTCTCTAAGAAAACTAGTTGAAGACCTACAAACTTTGTTATCAGATTCAGTGGGAGTCAATGTGGAGTGAGAAACTACTGAAAAAGATTCAGAAAAAAAAGGAACTTTCAAAGCTAGGCTTCAGAATGACCTATATAACTGCAGGAAAAATTGCAGATGGAGTCAAGCAAGTGCACAAAGAATTGAAAAATCTCAAAAAGGATGCTAAAAAGAGGAATATCCTGATCAGTGGCATTGGAGAGAACAAGGGGGAAGATGTCAGGAGTATTACTTTGGAGATTATTTCAGCAACCGGATCTAATCTTCCCACTGAAGAGCTGGATGTGGTAAGGCAGCTTAGGTGTTATTAGAAACGGCAAATGCATAAGTACCTTGGTCTGTTTTGTACATAAAGCGGTAAGGGATATGGTCCTGAATAACAAAAGTAATCTGGTGAAAGACCCCAGAGTGAGATATACTTGGATCGAGAAGGATCTTATGCTGCAAGCTAAAGAGGTTAGACTGGAGTTGAAGTCAGTAGTGTGGAGGGCTACCTCTTTAGGCCTAAATTCGAGGCTTCTCAAGCGAGGCGATAAAGCAGTCATAAACGATGCCTAGAATCTGTTCACACCCAAGAAAATGAGACTGCCTAATACTTCCAAGGATAGCTACTCATCTCTCTAACTTTAAAGGTTGCTGCATTCTAGTTGAGGGAGTAGAATTTTCATCAGCAGAGCAGGCCTACACTATGCTTGAGGCCCAAGATTGTGGACGGAGGGACCATGTCCAGCAAATCAAAAATGTGACTGATCCTTTTGTGATTAGATAACTATCCAATACAATCAAGTCTGATGACAAGTGGTTACAGGGGGAACAGGATATTAGGAAAGATATCTTTTTAAAAATATTACAGCAGAACTCAGCATTACAAGACAAGTTGATTTCAACATCACCTAAGTCAGTCTACGAGGTGATGCAAGACAGAAAATGGTGCTGGGGTTACCTTGTTTGAAGCTAGGAAGCAGGCCCAGGGGTCAGGGAAAAACAAGCTTGGTCTCATATTGATGGAGGTAAGGTGAGAACTGGCCCCTACTCAGATTGCTCCTACTCAGAATCCTCTGACTCTGGGGTCTGTTTAACATCGGACGAGCGAGACTGCACCTGGACGATACGAAATACTGGGCGAGGGACGACCTTCTGGAGGATTCTCGTCCAATGTGGTTTAATAAGGCATGTCGTCCAGAGCCGGGTCTATCGCTCGTACAAATTCTCTTACGTTTGACCTATATGAATCCATACGAGAGGTCGTCCGCTGAAGGGAACTGCAACAGGCAGGGGACCAGTAGGGGATGCATCCCGCACTAAATATCAACTTCCGGGACCATTTCGAAATGCAAAACAGACTGCAAAACAAACTCTTCCCATCCCCACATTACCCCCATCGCCCCCCCCCCCCCCCCCCCTCTCACAACTGCACAAATTATGATAGTTAAAAGAGTTTTCCTGCTCTTTTTTTTGTCGCCGCCCAGATGGCTAAAAAAATACAACCCTCCTATAAGCTACGATGGGCTATGATTAAGTCCCCGACACGCGGCACATGTCACCGACGTTGTTGCCAACACGCACTGCAGTCAGGGATAGTAGGTGGAAGGGCCCCCTTACACTATCCAGGAATGCGTTATTTTTCTGTCCAGGTTATGAGACTCTTTAAACGCCCTTTAAGGGGTTATATTCGAAGTGACTCACCAGGTGGCAGCCGTATCGCTTCCACCCAGCTCAATCGCTTCCCCTGTGTACCACCAGAGGGGCTCACTAGTACTTCTCTACCGACTCCATACATGTCTCGCCTGTACTATTTCCTGATATTCCTGACTAAGCCCCCAAAATCGTCAGATTCTTCAAAAAAGTCCTCAAAAAAGTCTAAACGTCGGCAGGAAAAGAAACGACTGCGTAAGTTAAGTCTCAAGCGATTCATGGAAAAGTCTGACAGGAGGAAAACCCCCAGTTTTGAACTGTTGATGTATACCTCCTTGTCTTGTTGTGTTGAGTTGTATGAAGAAGGGGAGGATGTCAGTGCCATGTTGCGACCCATAAAATATCTTGCTGAAAAAGCCGATACCAGAACTTACACAAACCAAGCACTGTATCGCTATGACGACGCTTGCAGATCCAAAATGGCAAAGGAGAAATCAGATTTCACCGGTATCGACTCTGAGTTATCTACCCGGTTCTTAGGAGTCGATGGTACTAGAGGTATCGAAAAACAAAAAAACAAAACTCCCCAAAGGGTAAAGTCTACTAAGTCTAGAGGTAAAGATATCAAACGATTCTGTATCACTTACCAGGATGGCAACTGTGTCATACCTAACTGTAGATTTGATCATAAATGTGTAGTATGTGAGGGAGAGCACCCCCGAAATGAGTGCGATCTCTTAAGAAAGGTCAAGCCAAGTAAATAGGATAAGGCTAAGGATCTGATTTACAAGTGAAAACCGATCCCTGATGGTATCTCTTTCAAAGCCAATCAACGGCCAGTAAATGATGATTCTATTGGTTGTATAAACCTAACCGATACAGCTGTAAGTGATTTCTGTACTCTTATGTGTAATAACAAAGAGGTCTTAAATAACGCTTCTGAACAAAAGGTTACAGGTGGTACAGGAAATAACAATAGTATTGTTGATAATGCTATAGTTGAAAATGATATAGTTTCCTTCACAAGTAGTGAACCTGTTGTAGGTATTGGTATTACCAATGATAATTATCATTCCCAGGTAGGGGGCCAAACAACTTCGTGTTGTACTGTGAGTAAAAATGGCAACGATAATGTATATACTATCACTTATCCAGACTAGAGCGATTTTCAGTTTGATTCTGATACAGTTTACTTGAAATATGACTGCTACGATCCAGGTTGTGCAAAAAACTGTATTGATTCATACCGTTTTTGTATTGTTGTAGACCTTGATACACACATTCCAGTATCGGAAACCTGTAAAGATGACTGTAATTGTTCATACTACATTAATGCGGTACCAATACAATTGAAACCCTGTGTATGGGCTCATCTAGTGTATGAGATGAACGTATTCTCTCAAGATGATTTATATTGTCTGACTGGAGTCTGTAGAGGCTTCACTATCGTAGATCATGGCTTTAAGAATAGTTATGATAGTAGTAACTACTGTTCTATTAAGAAAGAACCATACAGTACAGAAATGAGTAGCACTATAAAAGAGGAGTTGAACTCTGGCAAAGTATCACAGGTGACTTTTATTCCTCAGTGCGTACACTCATTAGGTGCTATTGAGAAAAAAGACGGTGGTCTTAGGCCTATTACAGACTGTCGCCGACCTATAGGCCATAGCATCAATACGCATATGAACTTATCGGCCCCAAAATTCTCATACAATAGCATCGACGACGCCACTAAAGTGATGACAAGAAACAGTGTCGGAGCGGTAACCGATATAAAATCCGCCTATCGCACAGTACACATACTTCCACAACAGAGGCGATTTCAAGGATTCAGGTGGTCTGTTGACGATACAGATGAGCATCTCTTCGTAGATAATCGCCTATGCTTCGGAGGGAAGTCTAGTCCGTTTATTTTCAACTCATTGTCTGACTTTATTGTACGAGTTCTAACCCACAGAGGTATAAGTTCTTGTATCAATTATCTTGACGATTTTTTCGTATGTAGCGATACCCTCGAGAGTTGTTCTGATTATCAATCAAAGTTGATATCCTTATTGGAAACCTGTGGTTTTGTGGTTAACCACAAGAAAACTTCTATGCCATCACAGAAAACGAAATTTCTGGGAATCGACATAGACTTTCAGACTATGGAATTGTCCTTACCCATGGAGAAAGTGATCCAAGCAAGGACATCTGTATCGGAATCTTTATCGAAGACTTGGTTATCATACAAAAAGTTTGAAAGTATGGTGGTCTATCTCGCCCATTGTGCTATTGTTGTTGCTGGTGGACGCACCTTCATGCGTCGGTTATACGATCACCTTAAATCGCAAAAAGGTAATCGTAGAGTGAAATTAACTGATAATGTGCGAGCAGACCTCCACTGGTGGAATTGCTTCGTATCGGTTTTTAATGGCAGGTCTGTCATTCCCGATACAGACTTTGACAATGTTACAGTATACACTGACTCGTCCCTAAAAGGATTTGGTGCACACACCGATACGGACTTTTTTTTTGGTACTTGGTCAGGTGTGATTTCAGACTGTTCCCACTCGGAAACTGGGCCCATCTTCGAGGACTACGATAGAAATATTAATGTCATGGAACTTTGGCCAGTTCTGAAATTGTTAAATCGCTGGGTTCATTTATTTAGAAATAAAATCATCCATGTATTCTCTGATAACACTCAAATTAACTATATGGTTAATACAGGTCGTAGCAGTAGCCAGTCAGCTATGTGCTGGATACGTGAAATATTCTGGATTGTATCGCTTAATAACATCCGTATCAGGTCCCACTACGTATCTTCAGCTGACAATATCTTTGCAGATGCTCTTTCAAGAATATTGGACAGCTATTATCACGCGATTCTGGATAACATTATTGACCCCAGGCAATTGTGTTGTCCTTTCAGGAGAGCTGGCCGACCTCAGGACCCAGTGTCAGGAGTATCAGATACAAGGATGGTCCAATAACACATGGAATACGAAAAAATCGCAGTGGAAGCGATTTCTGAGCTTCTGCGAGCTATACAGTTTCACTCCGCTTCCTGCATCTACAGAGACAGTGTGTTTGTATTTGACTTACCTAGCTGAATCGCTCAAGTATGTATCTATCATAAACTACCTGAGCTCAGTATGGGCCCTTCATCGGTTTTTTTACGTCCCTCACATCGAAAAATCCAGTTTTAAGATATCGATGACCTTAGTTGGTATCAAAAGGTTACTAGGAAACCATTCTAATCCAGCTGAGACGATCTTCCCTGTGGATCTGTTAAAGATTTTTCATTTGCTGGATTTATCTAAATCGACTGACTTGGTATTTTGGGCCTGTAACACCCTATGTTTCAGAGCCTTGTTACGTAAATCGCACGTGACGAATTCCCCCCACATGCTTGAAAAAAGATCTATAGACTTTACAGACTTCGGAGTGAAGATTTCCATAGACTCGTCAAAAACTATACAATTTAAGGAACGATCCCTTATCCTACCTCTTGTGCGATCTGACACACCTCTGTGTCTGATCCAATGGATAGAGAAGATAATCGAAAAAAAAAAAAAGGAAAAAAAAATTAATAATTTCCACACGAAAAGATGGAAAGACAAATCCATCAATTAGAAATATATACTGTACCAAGTGTATATTAATAGAGTGGGAAAAATATACCACTATGATTATTATATTACCTTTCTAACCCCATTATCACGTTTCTGTTCTTACTGCATTACAATTCTAGCCCCACTACCATGTTACAAGCGTTACCATTACCATAGTATTGTACTGCATTACTGCTTTAAACCCAATACCCCATTACCATTCTAACTGCATTACCATTTTATCCCCATTACCAAATTTGCAATATAACCAGGTTACCCCGTTACCATTTCTAACCGTGTTACCTTGTTACCATTCAAACCCCGTTTCAGCGTTACCATTCTAACCCTGTTACCTCTTTACTGCATCACTGTGTTACCATTCTAATCGTGTTACACCCTAACCACTAGTTAGTGTTACATGCCAACATCTTATTAGCTATTACTATGTTGCCATGATACCATTACTGCATCACTATTTTAACCCCACTTATTATGTTACAGTTCCAACCACACTACTGTTTTAACTATTCTATGGCATCACTGCGTTATCGTTGCCACGGTAACATTACCTTATCACCCTTCTAGTTCTGATTATAAGTTTACTGCTAATAAAGTTTCATCCAGGATGGGTCACTCAGCATGGGTCACTGAGAAGGGGTCACTAAGTATGCATCACTCAGTATGGGTCACTCAAAAAGGGTCATTCAGAATATGTCACTTACATGGGGTCATTATTTAGGTGTCACTTAGAAAGGGTCACTGAGTGTGTCACTCAGAATGGGTCACTTATTATAGGTCACTCAGAAAGGGTCACTAAGTATGTGCAACATAGAATGGATCATTCAGAATATGTCACTCAGAAAGGGTCACTCAGTATTATATGTCTTACCCAACATGCACCATTCAGTATATGTGACCCAGGTAAGTACTGGTAAGTGAGTGCTGGTGAATGAGGACTGTTGGGTAAGGACTGGTGAGTGAGGGCTGGTGAGTGCAGACTGGTGAGTCCCATTAAGTGAAGTCTGTTGAGTGATGGCTGGTTGAGTGCAGACTGGTGAGGGAGGACTGTTGAGTGAGGACTGTTGAGTGAGGACTGGTGAGTGCGGACTTGTGAGTGAGGACTTGTGAGTGCAGACTGTTGAGTGCAGACTATTCAGTGAGGACTGTTGAGTGAGGCCTGGTGAGTGAGGCCTGGTGAGTGAGGACTGGTGAGTGAGGACTGGTGATTGAAAAATGGTTGGTACTTGTGAGTGAGAGCTGGTCAGTGAGGACTGGTGAGTGTGGGCTGATGAGAGAGCACTGGTGAAGACTGGTGAGTGAGTACTGTTATGTGAGGACTGTTGAGTAAGAACTGTTGAGTGAGAACTGGTGGATACGGGTGAGTGAGTGGTGTTGAGTGAGGACTGTTGAGTGAGGACTGTTGAGTGAGGACTGTTGAGTGAGGACTGGTGAGTGAGAACTGTTGGGTGAGGACTGTTGGGTAAGGACTGGTGAGTGAGGGCTGGTGAGTGAGAACTGGTGAACGAGGACTGTTGAGTGAGAACTGGTGAGTGAGGACAGGGACCTGTTTCACTAGTTTCATGACATGTCTAGATGGCGTGACATGTCTAGATGGTGTGTCTGGTTTCATAAGAACTATACATTAAACTTCATTTTGTGCGTTCTTGCTTGCACTGTTGGTGCCGCTTTTCATGTCTGTCTTCACTTTTGTCACAGAACTAGTGAAACATGTCCATGGTGTGTAGATTTGTCTAATTCCTATGTTTGGGGTCTGTCTTTTCCCAAGGGCAGCTACTTGTGTTAAGTGAAGTCTGTTGAGTGATGGCTGGTTGAGTGCAGACTGGTGAGGGAGGACTGTTGAGTGAGGACTGTTGAGTGAGGACTGGTGAGTGCGGACTTGTGAGTGAGGACTTGTGAGTGCAGACTGTTGAGTGCAGACTATTCAGTGAGGACTGTTGAGTGAGGCCTGGTGAGTGAGGCCTGGTGAGTGAGGACTGGTGAGTGAGGACTGGTGATTGAAAAATGGTTGGTACTTGTGAGTGAGAGCTGGTCAGTGAGGACTGATGAGTGTGGGCTGATGAGAGAGCACTGGTGAAGACTGGTGAGTGAGTACTGTTATGTGAGGACTGTTGAGTAAGAACTGTTGAGTGAGAACTGGTGGATACGGGTGAGTGAGTGGTGTTGAGTGAGGACTGTTGAGTGAGGACTGTTGAGTGAGGACTGTTGAGTGAGGACTGTTGAGTGAGGACTGGTGAGTGAGGACTGTTGGGTGAGGACTGTTGGGTAAGGACTGGTGAGTGAGGACTGGTGAGTGCAGACTGGTGAACGAGGACTGTTGAGTGAGAACTGGTGAGTGAGGACAGGGACCTGTTTCACTAGTTTCATGACATGTCTAGATGGCGTGACATGTCTAGATGGTGTGTCTGGTTTCATAAGAACTATACATTAAACTTCATTTTGTGCGTTCTTGCTTGCACTGTTGGTGCCGCTTTTCATGTCTGTCTTCACTTTTGTCACAGAACTAGTGAAACATGTCCATGGTGTGTAGATTTGTCTAATTCCTATGTTTGGGGTCTGTCTTTTCCCAAGGGCAGCTACTTGTGTTGTCACAAAACCAGACAACCCAATCTGTCTGTATGGTGTCACAGACATGTCACGAAACTAGTGAAACAAGTCCCTGGTGAGTGAGGACTGTTGAGTGAGGACTGGTGAGTGAGGACTGGTGAGTGAGTACTTTTCATTGGAGACTGGTGAGTGTGGAGTGGTGAGTGAGGACTGTTGAGTTTGGACTGGTGAGTGCCTTATATCGGAACGCTATCGTGTCGGAAGCCTGTCAGGCCATGTCAGAGCGTGTCCGAGCGTGTCAGAGCGTGTCAGACTGTGTCAGAGTCTATTGCAGTCTTTTTGGTGGCCCACTATCACATGCTTCAGCTTCAGCTAAGACACCCCTTTGGGCTGTCGTCCCTTTGGGAGAGTCTGAGACGACCTAGGACGGCATTCCTTCATTGGACGAGGTTCTTGTTGAACGAGACTTTCTCATGGCAGCACTCTCGTTACGTATGGGGCTCGTTCCTGGACCAGCGAGAGACTTGTTGAAGGAGACTGGCTGGACGACCACCGTATGAGCTTTCAAACTCTCGTTCGTCCGATGTTAAACAGACCCCTGGCTCCTTCTAATCAGGCTCCTTCTAATCAGGCTCCTCTGACTCAGGCTCCTTCTAATCAGGCTCCTCTGACTCAGGCTCCTTCTAATCAGGCTCCTTCTAATCAGGCTCCTCTGACTCAGGCTCCTTCTAATCAGGCTCCTCTGACTCAGGCTCCTTCTAATCAGGCTCCTTCTAATCAGGCTCCTCTGACTCAGGCTCCTTCTAATCAGGCTCCTTCTAATCAGGCTCCTCTGACTCAGGCTCCTTCTAATCAGGCTCCTTCTAATCAGGCTCCTTCTAATCAGGCTCCTCTGACTCAGGCTCCTTCTAATCAGGCTCCTCTGACTCAGGCTCCTTCTAATCAGGCTCCTTCTAATCAGGCTCCTCCTACTCAGAATCATCTGACTCAGGCTCCTCCTATTCAGGCTCCTATCCTGGACTCTAAATAGGCTCAATTAGCATAGAATGGATGAGCGATCAGATTCAACTGATTGGTGGACATGGCTGAGTGAACGACTGTGGACGCGTGTGTGTGCCGTGTGAGGAAAATTACTGGATTAAGTGCATTTACGGGTATTTTGGTACCACTTTTTCTGGACTATTATTTATAAGTAAACCTTCTGACACGAATGGGGAGGTCTAAACCCACGAGAAGGAAAACTTCAACGAAGTCTGGGCCAGAAAAGAAGGCGGATTTACCTGCATCGGAATCAGCCCCCGAGACTCGCCCTATATCGCCCACGATGCCGGCAACTGCGAAGCTAGGTACAGACGCATCCAACCGTGACATTATAGGCAGACTGAATGAAGTGGAAAGCAGACTTGCACTATGTGAATCTACCGTAAATAAATCTTCTGCACTCTTGGATAAGCTTGCAACAAGAATGGATAATGCGGATAAGTTACAAAAGGATACTGCGGATATCTTAGCAACTCTGAAAACAAACTATGACAAAACGGTGGACAAACTAGATGATATTGAAACATCGGTAATAACCCAGGAAAATGACATTGCACTCCTCCAACAAATTGCAGACGATACAACACAGGTGGTGGCCACCATGGATGACCGTACACTTAAGTTGGAAAATCTACAAAAGCGAAAAGTGTTGGTTATTGACGGGTTGAAGGAAGAGGTGGACGAGAACCTGCGAGACAGGTTTAGCCAACTACTGAACGATATTGGTCTCGATGGGAGTGACGCAATCATCGAATCCATTTATAGAAGAGGCCGACCACAACAAAGCCGGGCTCGATCGATTGTTGTCACACTTATAAGTGCAAATGCCAAAGCCCTGATATATAAAAACATCAGCCGCCTACGGGGGATCCAAAGATGGAAAAGGGTAAATATTTCGGACGATTTATCCATTGAAGAAAAAAGGATAAATAAAGATCTTCGTGCTATTCAAGCTGTGGCCAGGAAAAGGAATATCAATTGCCAGGTTCGTGGGATTAATATCATCATTGAAGGAAAAAGGTTTGACTACAGCCAGATAAATCAACTGCCCAAAGGATTATCGATTGCAGGGATCAAGACGATTGAAAACCAGCAAGGGATTTTTTTTCCCATGCACCCCTCTCGAACCTCTTCCCGACAAAGATTGTGAAAAGCGACAAAGTTTTCCACTCTGCGGAACAATATTACCAACATGAGGCAGCTGTGATGTGTGGATCAAATGATATCGCCAAGCAAATACTCAGAACCACGGAACCGATGGAAGCCCTATATCTCGCCAAGAAATTGCCTAAATCGCAAGCATGGACAGATGCCCGGGACGATTGTATGTTGCAGATTCTCCAGGATAAATTCGCGCAAAATGACGAACTACGGGATATTTTATCCCAAACAAAAGGGAAAAAACTATTCGAAGCAACAAAGGATGATTACTGGGGGTGTGGATTGCATATGGGTGAGATCAACAAATTTTCAAAAGAAACCCTAAAAGTAAACAGGTTGGGTGAGCTTCTGCAAAGGGTTAGAGACGGCCCGTAGTCGATTGCTAAATATAGCAATGACCCCTGATTCCACTGTCTGACGATGTTATGATTGTTTTGTCCCCGATATTCAACTGGCATGCAACTGCCGAAATGGATCATAGACTAGGTACCTTACTGACTATCGTGGTTTCCTCGCGGCCCCACGCATACACAAACAATTTATTTCTTTTCTTTGTTTTAGAATTACCAACTGAACATAGTTGGATGATGGCCGAGTTGGCCGATATTATCCCTCTTTTCTTTATATTTCTGTATGGTACTTGTACTTGTCACTGCTATGTACTTTGTCCTTTTGTCGCTAATGACTTAGATCGATCTATGGTTTACCTATGGTATTGCTGGTTTAAAGTAGATCTTCACTGGAATATAAATTCTGAATGTCTATATTAAAAGAATTGTCAAATGTTACTAAGCATAAGGGTTTCAAAATTAACCACGCGAACGTACGTAGCCTCCGCTCTAAATATGAATCGATAATCTTACATAATAAAGATTGTCTATGGGATGTATTAACCTTTTCGGAAACATGGCTGGTAGAGGACGACTCCCACCTTGATTACCAACTCAAATCATATAATCAGATTAGATGGGATAGAACCTGGAGGGATAATATTAACGATAAGAAGCCTAAAATAGGGGGGGGACTTTGTATGTACATAAGGGACGAATATAACTATGATCATACTAAATTTTCTCACTTAAACGCTAGCACCAAAGATATTGAGATTCACTTCGTTCAACTGTCCAAAGGACTCGCGAAAGAACTAATTATTGGAAATATATACAGGCCTAACAAGGGGAATATCAGAGAATTCGTATCTATAGTAGTAAACACTATTAAAATAATTGAAGACACAACCTCAGCGGAGATTATTTTACTGGGGGATTTTAATATTAATATAAGGGATAAAAGAAACCAAGATGTGTGTTTCCTTTTAGAAGAACTATGCCAATTAGGCCTAAGACAATGTATAAGTGACATTACTAGATTTTCGGAAAATGATTCGACCATAGACCTAATTTTCACTAATACAAAAAATATTCTAGATTCGGGTGTGCTAGTAGATACCTATAGTGACCACCAAATGATTTATTTGATAAAAAAATCCCAATTAGTCAAGAAAAATAAGAAAATTGTAAATGGTAGGTCATATATCAAATATGATTCCGCCGCATATGAGACCCATTTAAAAAATCATGACTGGGAGAATCTCTACCGGTTAAAAACAGCAGATGAGAAATGGTTTTATATTTTAGGGGTTATAAATGGTTTTCTAGATAAGGATTGTAAATTCAGGAAATTCACTGTCAAAATTGACGACGAACCTTGGTTAACGAGGGAGGTTATTGAAGTCATCAGAGATAAAAATGCATTATTGAAACGTGCAAAGAGAACAAAATCACCTATTGATTGGCAGAATGCGAGGGAGGCACGTAATAGAGCAAACTTTATGGTGAAGAAAGCGAGGCAGACCTATACAATAGATCAGTTAGAGATTAACAAAAACGACCATAGGAAATTTTGGAGAATTATTGATAGGATTCTTCCAGGGACGGAACGGAAACAGGAAGAAATTAGACTAAAAGAAAATAATTTTGACTTTATATCAAGAGAGAACATTCCAAATTATATTAATAGTTTTTTTAATGAAATTGGGGAAAAATTAGCAGGGGACATGTTCCTTCCCTGGAAACCATATGAAGAACAACGAGACTCAGCACTTGATGGTGTTAGGGTCTCGACTGAGGATATTGTGAGCATTGCGAGAGAGCTAAAAATAAACAAACAATCGATGTTAGAGGGAATTAATGCCAGAGTTTTCAGAGATACCTTGATGTTTGTCCCAGCTATATTTGTCAATTTGTTCTCATGTGTTTTTGAAAATGCTGACATCCCTGTTGCCTGGAAGACCGCAGTGATTCGGCCGATCCCGAAGGGAGGGGACCCATTTTCGTGTGGTAACCTAAGACCTATATCATTACTACCCATTGTAAGTAAGGTTATGGAGAAAATAATACACTCGAGACTTATGAAATATCTGGACAATAATGAAATTTTAACCCCGAATCAATTTGGTTTTAGGCCTGGGCATTCTAGTGTAGAAGCAGTTGGAAAACTTACGGATGATATTTTAATTAACAGAAATTTAGGGAAAAATACGTTAGCGATTTATATTGATTTTATGAAAGCTTTTGACACGGTTAATCACGAAATTCTACTATTAAAACTTAGAAATTATGGTATTCAGGGAAAGCTTTTGGACTGGTTTAGAAATTATTTAGGTGGGAGAAGGCAGTGTGTGAGTACTAATGATATAATCTCCGACTATAGAAATATTAAGACAGGTGTCCCACAGGGCTCGATTTTGGGTCCCCTCCTTTTCCTAATTTATATTAATGATTTATCAAAAGTTATAAACAATTCGAGGCTATTGCTATACGCTGATGATACTGTTCTGTATATGCACGGGAACTCCCAGCCGGATCTTTATATGTATTTACAAATGGATCTTGATATGTTACATACCTGGTGCCAGCAGAATAAGTTATCTATTAATAAAAAAAAAACGAAATGTATGTACTTTAACTTTAATAGAGGAAATATCCGAAATGATCTGAATGTGTCAATTGATAATGTGCAATTAGCAAAGGTATTTTCGTATAAGTACCTTGGAGTCCATCTCGATACTAACTTAGATTATAGACACCATATTTCTCATATCAAGCGAACTGTAAGCTATAGAATTTATCAACTATCTAAAATGCGTTCATATCTTTCGAAAAATGCTGCTATTAATATTTATAAAACAGTTATCTTACCACATTTTAACTATGGCGATGTACTTTTTAATAAAAGCCCTGCAAAGTATCTTTCTACCCTACAGCTATTGCAAAACAGATGTTTAAAGATATGTTTGAAGACTCCGAGGTACACATCTATTAGAAATTTACACAAATGGGCAGGTATTCCATACTTGGTTGAAAGGAGGAGCTCTCACTTAATGAATTTTATGTATAAGAGATCCAGGGACCCGATGTTCTTAGATTATAGAAAAAGACAAACTAGACTGTTTAATGCCCCAGTTCTGACTGTTTTTAAGCCCAACTGTACTGCATACATGAATTCGTTACATTTTAGTGGTGGAAATCTATGGAATCAACAACCAGCATTGGTTAGGAACACAGAGACATATAAAGCTTTCAAGTCATTAACGAAAACGAAACTCTGGAACAGCCTTGAGCATTTGTAGATTGCTACACCCTTTTTTCTTGTTTGTTTTCATTTTTTGCTTGTTTGTTCTCATTTTTCCCGGTATGTATATGCCTACTGGGATCCTGGCTCTCTCGCTTTGCTCATTTAAGGATATTTCACCCAACGTATTATGATGGCTTTTGCTCAAATTTTGTCGTTACGCCTGTGGAAATGTTTGTGACTTTATTTATTTTCACTGTGCTATAACAAATCGGAATAGTGACCTATTGAGTACCTTATACGATATTAGTTTACTTTATCTTGCTTTACTCAGTTATATGTATACTAGATAATACCCATGTACGACAGAAGAAGTGTATGGTAGGACTATGAAAATCAACTAATTGTATAGTTGAAGTCCCAACCTGAGCTATTGGACATCAGGGAAATGATACAAGAAGACACATAACTGGAATGGTGTAAGATAAACTGTGATGTTTCAATAAAAAAAAAAAAAATAAATAAAAAAAAACTCACGTCACTCAGGGTACCAGCATGTTCAGACTTCTTTGGTTTTACATGCTATTTGGAACAAGCTCGGTTTGTTGTTTTACGCTTTGCAGCATATTAGTGGCAAGGTTGGGGAACCAGCAAAAGTTGTTTACTAGATCAATGATGACGTCATATCCTGAAACTGGTACCGCATGGTACAGAGCTAAAAGTGTCATTAATGCATTTTGTCCTGCCGACATTTTGGTGGCTGGTAATGGGTGAAACATAACCCGGAGTTTATTCAAACCACCCTAGATATATACCAAATACCATGGGAAGAGGTTGCCTGTTCCTCATTGAATATGCCATTAAGTATAACCAGGCGTTGCTTAATACTATAGAATATTATACTTGACATGCATAGATTATATATACTGATAACTTGTAACTATGTTATACATTGATTATACCATAAACATTCCCCTACTACAGTCTTTATCTGATGAAATATAAACATTAACTGCTCATACACGTTGAGGGTGTGGGGAGGCTGTGGGGAGGCTATGGGGAGGTTGTGGGGAGGTTGTGGGGAGGCTGTGGGGAGGTTAGGGGACTGTGGGGAGGCTGTGGGGTGATATCTCACTCCCCTACTACAGTCTTTATCTGATGAAATATAAAAACTCTCTCACCCATACTCTCTCTGCTCATACACGTTAGTCCATCCCCACATAGACTTGTACATAGTCTTGCTAACACCTTCACAACAGTACATTACCCCCAACTTATTTTAATAAGTTTATTATATGAAAGTTAGAAATTATCTCATTGACCGATACCTTAACCACATTCTGTAAAACTTTGGAAAGCTGTTCTCTTCACACCTACTTCAACATGTCTTGGAACTTCTTCTTTACAGTCCTTTGATCCTATTTCAATATCATTGTTCCTCTTAATCTTAAGTTTCCTGCATTTTCCTATAATGAACTTCCATGTATAGCACACAATAATACTAAAGATTCCAACAATAAAAACCATACCCCACATCAATGACTGTCTATAAGTTTGGTGCCACACTGTACGAATAGGCTGTGAGTTAAGTGTAGTCTTCACTGAATGGAAGCATGATCAACAACCTTAAGATGCTCCAGTAACTTGCTATGAAATTCATGCAGTATTTGGTAAGTCCCATTTTGGAACGTTATGACATGATAATGCTGGTCTAGCTTAAAAGTAAAGGTACAAGCTTGATATGTAATACTATCTGAAGCATGCAGGTTACACCCTTCTCTCAAGTGCCATAATTCAATTCCTTGAATAGTATACGAGAAAGTCTTACCACTATCACAATAAAAACTATTTGTAACTAGAGATTGCATAATATACTTATTTCTAGCCAAGGAATGAACAACAAGATTGTAAGTGCTACTTTAGTAACCTCAATAAGACAAGTGGAAACCAACTCATCTAATAAATCAAGTTCATACCAATTTTGTTCCAACACTCTAACTTCACATGTTTTGAAAGATCTACTTTTACACTTATCAGGTATAAACATTTTTGTCTGTTGAGTGTTAATAGTTACTTCATTTTGAGGCAAAAGTTTTTCAGCATAATCATGCTTAAGGGGGCCCTCCCACCTACTACAACGGGGTACAACAGGCTACGATAAAGTTTCCGACGGCAGCGCGTGTCGGCATCAAAGTTGGTGACACATGCCTCTGTCTGGAACTAAAGCGTAGTGCATCGTAGCATATTAGGAGGGTTGTTGTTTTAACCCGGCTTGCCACCGACAAGAAAAGAGCAGGAAAACACATTCCAGTCTGGTTCCAGTGTGGTAAAGAGTCATGGATTTCGAGACATTGGCGTTATTGGCAACTGTGAGGTGTAGGTAAAAACCCAAATGTAGAAATCTTGTGAGGTCATAAAGTTTATGGTTTAGCCTCTCTCTGAACAGAAAGAGGGGTGATCACCCTTCTGCCTAATCTCAAGAAAGCAAACAAGATCTAGATAACTGGGGGCCCATAATGCTGCTCAATACAGATTATAAAATCTTTATGTAGGCCCTGGCCATAACATTACCATAAGGGAATCAAATAGTATAACAGTGCTTGCTACAAAATGGGGAGAAGTTAAATTGTCATTATATGCAGATGACCTCTTTGAACAATTGACTGTCTACCTTGGTCTGGTATAAAAGATTGTCAGGGCTTGCAGTGAGTCACTCCAAATTGAAAGTGGTGACTTTTAACTGTGATCATCGAATGCTAATTTAAAGGTTTACAAAATAGAATTCCTTGGGATATCTTTCTCGAAAAATATGTCTTCGGATGATTCAGTTTTGTGGAATTTTTCAGATAGACTACATAAGTGTAAAAGCATCACAAAGAACTGGTCAAACAGATCCCTCTCATTAAAGGGAAAGATATGTATTGTTATCTTATTGCTTATTCCCATTCTCTTATACCCATGTACAAATTTTGCTACTCTGAAATTGGTCTACAAAATGTTCAAAGATATTGTCACCTTTTTGGAAGGGAGGTACAGCCAAGATCACATACAAAACTTTGATTTTAGATATTAAGGATGGTGGCCTCAAGCTTCTCGACTTGAAACTCATAGTTAAGACCTCTCACCTACAATGGGTTAGGAGGACCATTATGCAAGAGGGAAAAAATTGGATACACTTGCTCAAGAGAATTCTTGGGATTAACAATTCCCTTTTCCATTTCTTTCTCAATAAGAATAAGAGATTAGAGCAAGCTGTTGGCAGTAGCTTTTACAGGGATGTCTTGAGGTCATGGAAGTGAGCGTATGACCAAACAGCTAGGGAAGACTGGGAGTTTACTAATAACCTTCTATGGGATAATATGTTCATCAAGAGTGGCCTACCAAAATACACTGCAGACCATTTAAAAAAAGCAGGTGTGTGGCAAGCGAAGTATTTATTCAAGAACTTGGGGTTGATGTCATATGAAGAAATAAATTGTAGATATGGCACTTGTATTACATTTCTCAAAATACTTGTGGTCTGCAATACTAGAACTGAGGGTGGTAGACCCAGAACTAAGTTTCATGGATGAGGAAAAGAGACTCCTCCTCAAGCTTCCAGAGAAAGAGGCAATTGATTGTTTAGGCCTTACTAGTAAAAAGATGTACACAATCCTACAAGACGGGGTGGCAAAAATACCTTCAGCGATCATTAGGTGGAATAAGGTGTTTCCAGAGCTGGGGATAAGATCAAAAATCTGGGAAGACATATATCTGCTTCCCTTTCAAACAACTAGTGAAACAAAAGTGCAATCATTGCAGTATAGGACAATCAATAATACCATCCATGTAATAATTACCTAGCTATAAGGAGAATTAAGGACTCTCCAGAATGTAACTTTCGTGGAAAGGAAGATGATTTGATTTACTTCTTCTTAGAGTGCTTGATTGTCAAGAAATTTTGGATGTCACTGATACAATGCCTCGAGAGAGTGTTGAGGAAACACATATCCAGTTTGAATACCAAAGAAATGAGAGTTGGGGAGATCAGGTTTGTCCAAAGTGATTAATTTTGTGTTACTCCACTCAAAGAAGTACATACACAGGCAAAGTTTTATGGGAATGACCTCAGTCTCTTGAACTTTTTGATTGAACTGAAACACAAAATTACAATAGAAAAACAAATGTTTATCTTCTCGGAAAGTGTCAAAAACTAGAGAAAGTATTATGACTCTGTATTCCTTGTGTCAACCGTGCTTCAGCTTCCCTAGTCAAACTTACATCACTTGTCATGTAATACCTTTTGTCTTTGTCATGTGAGAGGTTTTCCAGTTTGGTGTAAAATGTGGTTGTCATCAAAGTTGGTCTGGTTGACTTACAAGAGAACCAGATTTCTTGACATTTGTTGAGAGATAGGAGGATTGTCCATGATTGTTGTTTGTGTTTACTGACATTTAGCAGTTTCAAGGAGGATTACTATTGTTTCAATGATTGATCATTAATATTTCAATAATGTGCAAGTGGAAATCAACGAGGTGTAATTGATATGTGTTAAATTAGTGTAACAACTAGTGCTGAGTATTCACAATTAATTGGAACTAAATTTAATGAGCTGGAAGAATTCAAGGGCCAAGCTTGCTGTTTATTGTGTACCCAAGAACAGAGCAAATAGGCACTTCCTATTAGGTCAAATGATGGCAGGATTGATGAGCTTAGAGGCCAGAAATTTGAAATACAAAGGTGGCAATCATAAAACATGTTTTAGCAATCAGTTTAGTTCAGAAAAAATTACATTTCTAACCATATATAAATAAAAAGAAGAAAAAGTTAGGAGCAAGATATAAGATAACCACATCATTATACCCTAAGGATACAATACTGCCTGTACCATACTCTGCAAATGATTATAAGCTTGTACGAAGAAAAGAAAGAATATCTAGATGTATGACTTCGGACAAATAAACGCCTTGGAAAAAGATGGGATCATTCTTAATAAGGCTCTTCAAGATCATAAAATAGACATTATTGCAACCAGTTTTTTAGACACAAAGAATAAGTTTTGGAAACATACTCTATCAATGGCCCCTTTCAGTAAAAGAAAGCTCCCCAGAGGTATAAAGAATGTGCGATAACTCACCTTAATCTCTTGTATTGTAGGGTTATTGTAAATGACAGTGTACCCTGTAAAGTATGGATATGTGTATCAATGACTGATAGTAGGTGCATGTGCCATCTACTGCTCATGCCTTAGTGCTTACTGCTGGACTGCCTTGGCAGTCATATACACTGAGCAAGAGGGACTCTGGCATATTGATTCCTAGAACATGATCCTTGACCAATGTCAATAGTTCCTGTGGACTCCAATACCTCTATGTTCAGCATCCAGCTGACATTATTGAGGTATCCATCTCCAAAAATAACTTTTTATTTCCTACAAGAAATCAGTCATTAACCCTAAGGGAGGGTACATGTGGCAATGGTATGTAGTAAAGTGCAGGTACTAGTGCTCATTACCCTATCCCCGGATGAAAGTAGAGAAGCAGTAGCTGGGAGTAAAGAATTTTATTGAATTCTATGAATAAAGATTATGTCGACCTTACTGGACGATCATATTAATATGTAATATGGATATGAATGGTAAGTAATATTACATAATGGTAATTGACATGTATAATAACGGTCAATTAATATAAGTATAAAATATGATATACAATACAGTAGTATGAAAAATACGTAGGTAATTGTATATGAAAATAAAATAGCCAAGAGCTAATATAAGGAGGGGGGGGGTGGGAGAAAAAATATTAAGAATTGTTAAGGGACCTAATCAAAGCATGGTTCACAGCGGAGGCATCAGTGTCTTTGATGTAGGTCCGATGGGCATTAGACTTCCAGCCCCCATACTGCTGTATGGCGAGTTCCGGCATACCGGCCTGGAATGCCTGCGTCGCGGCAGCCTTCCGGAGGCTGTGGAGTGTGTATGTGGGGGGCTGGCCTGCCCCCTGGAGGAGTGATTTCCATTCCCTCGACAGGGTTCTGGTCGTGAGAATCTCTCCGTTCGCCAAGCTGAGGAACGGAGCCGTAGGGTCGGCCGTAGGTGCGGCCGCGAGCATGGTCCGTATAGCCCGGACAGGGCAGGAGGACGGTTCGGGGGAGGCTCGTATCACCACTGTCTTTTCCTCCCCCGCTCTCTGCATGTTTTTCGCCGCTTTTACCCTGATCGATGCTTGACTGGGCGTGACGACCACGTCTCGGCGTGACAGGTGTCGCGCCGGGTCGTACTTTGCCGTGGATGGTGGAGCCACTTCGCTTTGCCGCAGCGCGGCAAAGTAGATGATTAGAACCGCGGCCCTCAGACCGATGTGCATCGGGGAGTCTGTGAGGGCCGTGAGGGCCGCCCTGAAGACGTCCATCGGGACCGGAGGCTTGACGTTGGGATGGTATTCCTTGTTTCGTCTCATGGCATCCAGTGCCCGCTTCACCCGGAAATCCTCGGTTGCCGCGACATCGCCGCCCGTCAGCCGGAGGTGCGACCGCACGTGGGACAGCTGGTTCGCGACCGTCGCGGGAGAGGGGGCGTGGCCCGCGACGTACTCTAGGTACGCCGTGGTGAAGGACACTGTGGGTTTCTGGGGGTCCGCCCCCATTCTCCGGCAAAAGGCTAGGTAGGTCGCGACAGCACTCCGCTGGTTCGCGACCGTTCCGGGGGCACGCGCCTCGCACTGCCGCGCAGATGCCCTCGTCTGGAGTGATCGTAGCGCCGGATCTGCAGGCGAGACGGAGAACGGGGTAGAAAGAGGTGTGTGTACATGGGATCACTTCAACGAGAGAATGATAATTTATATAATTAACGGCCGTGACAAAGTCCCTCGAGGTCAGGTGGGCTCGGCTGAGGGCGTCTGCCACGGTGTTAAGCACCCCCGGCACGTGTGTGTACACGAACTCCACCTGGAGTCTGGCTTGTACTGTCCATGCCTGGCGGGCACACTCGGCGAGGACCGGGTTCCTCGCACGCCCCGACCTGAGTGCCTGGACTGTACCCATGTTATCGCAATACACTTCCACACGAGTCCCTCGGTCGCGATCCGTGAGGAAGGTACACATTGCGTAGACCGTATTGAGGGCCTCCAGCTCGGCGATACAGTCCACGGGGTCCTCCACGGGGCAGACCCTACCGCAATAGTAGTATCTCCCATCCGTGCCCCCTACTCCACTGAGGCACGCGTCCACTATGATGCATTTGGTGGGAGGCCCTCGAGGTATCAGGGCATGGCCGTTCCATCCCTCGGCGAACCGCAGGAACCACTGGAGGTCCTGCCGCATCTCCGAGTTGACGTTGATGTAGTATCCGGCCATGCCTCGGAGGGCCTCGAGCAGTTTGCTGACGAACGGTCGGGCCGGGCGTATACACTTCGCCACGTGGAGGACCCGACCGAGAACCGACTGTAGTTGGCGTTTCATCAGCGAGCGTTTGGTTGAGACGGCCCTCACGTGTTCTCGCACGTCGTGTAGTTTGTCCCGTGGGATACTGAGGGACATATCCACCGAGTTTATGACTATCCCTAGCCACGTTACAGCCCGGCTCGGGGGCTGCGCCTTTTCCCTGGCCTCGGGGAGGCCTAGCTCTCTGAAAAGCTCCCGCGCTGTCTCGAAGTCGGCGGCCGCCTTCTCGGCCGTCGGGGAGAGGATTATAAGGTCGTCCAGGTACATCGCGGCATCGACCCCCTTCCGGTCGAGGATCTTGACGATGGCATCTGCTACGCACTGCATGTGGTAGGAGGAGGCCCGGGCACCAAACGGCATGGCCGTATCACAGTAGTACCCCTCCCCCCACGCGAAGCAGAGCAGAGGCCAGTCGAGGGGGTCGCACCGGAAGTTCTTATACGCCCGTGCGATGTCGATGGTGGACATATAACTCCCCGGCCCCGAGGCCACCAGGCGGCCGATGAAACCATCCACGGTCGGGAGGCCGTGTTCTCTCTCTTCACCGTAGACAGAGTTTTTCACGATATAGCCGTTAACGCTGGATTCCTTGGGGTACGTCATATCCGTTATCACGCGCCTATTAGACGTACCCCTCTTTTCGCGCGTCATTAACGGCGACACGTGGCACCAAGGCTGAAAGGGCGGGTCCTCGAACAGGCCCATGAGGTTTGAATACCCCTTCTCCTTGTCAATGAACCTCGCTATCTGGTCCGGGTATCCCGTGGCACTGGGGTGGTTGGGCACTCCCCGCGTGTCGGTAACCGGTCCGGCGTACCCGAGGGGAAACCCGAATCTAATGAAATCCATGAGTTCCTCCTTCCCGGGGATACCCGCGAGGTATCGGGTCCAAGCTGGTATGTTGAGATCAGTGGGGATCTCGATGCGGGCCCCGAGGGCGTTGGGCATTCCCGTGCGCCGCACCCGATCGTAGATGTCGGCGTGTCCCGGCGGCCCGGGGGCGGAGAAGTGGGGCCAGTGGGCCCGCCTATGTCCGGCGAACGTGCCGGGGTCGGTCCGGACCCCGGGAGTGGGTATTCCGGTCTCGCAGAACTCCCTAACGGCAGCGAAGTTGATTCGTAGATTATCGTTGCCGTCCTCCCGGGGCAATTGCCGAGCCAATTGCTCCACATCCCCACCGTCGCCCCTATACACGGGAGTGTATTCCTGAGGGGGCGGGGTTGTTTGCTTGTGTGCGTCCCCCACGTGCTCGGCACGCGGTGTTGTGGTCACGTGGGCTGTTACATCACGGGTCGTGCACTCCTTGACCGGGTCGCCCTCGCTGAGTGCACTCGTACCGGGAGCGAGGGGTGTAACACGCGCCACACTCACTCGCGGGGCGCGTCCGGTCCGTTTTTTGAAGCCGTTGGTTGTTGTTTCTGCACTCCTGAGAGGTCGGTGGTGCGCAGGGTGTGTCCGGCCTGGGGCATCCGGCGTGGGGCAGGTGCAGGTGTTGGTGCAGCACTCTCATACCCGCCACCGTACAACAGCTTCCTGTTGCACGCGTGTATGGAGTGCGTGCACATCCTGCCAACGGAATCACAAAATGAGCACACGTGCACCCATTTAATTCCGCCATCTTGGTGGCCGTTCCGCTGGCGGCAGCCCCTCTCCGAGTTGAATGCCCGGCACGGCAGCTCCCGTCCTCCGGCCTTTCCCGCGTCTTGACCATCGTGCACCGTTGTGGTCGCCGTCATCGCGAGACGGACATGCTCGTCCTGTATGCGCACGTGGTCGGACCAGTAAATCCTCCCGGCCTCGACCTGGTCGAAAACGTACTGGGACCAACGCCTTACTGCGGCCCACGGCCGGGTCTGGGCATCGATCGATACCTGGGACAGGTGGCGATACATGTCCCTCCTGTCCTCCTCTGGGACGGCCCGGTGGTCCTCCATCATAACCAGAAACGCGCTTACATACTCCATCGGACCGAGCGTGCCCCTGACCTCGAGCCTCTGATTCACGGTGAAGAGGCCCTCGCGTTCCACATACATATAAGGTTTCGACAGCAATTTAACGGTGTGAAGATCTGAACTAAACCTACCGGCCGTGCGGTCGTGTCATAGTCCCTCACGGTCGAGTTCTTTCTGTAGCAGCTCGTCTGGGAGGTATCGGTCGCGAAGCTGACGGGGGGCCGGGAGACGGGATGCTTGATCGTTTGCCCAGTCCCTGGTCCGGTCCTCCGCGACGGTGGCCTCTCTAACGGTCGCCGGCTGAGATGCCCTCGATGGAGATTTTGCCCGTTGAAGTCCTTTTATCGCCTCGAGTATCAAGGCGACATTCCCCTCCAGGGCCATTATTCTCGACGTCTTGACCGTCGATCCATTTTCCGACACGGAGTCCACGTATTGTTCGACGCCTGTGTCGAACCTCTGACCGTGGCCTCGGAGCCTGCGGCCGCCTGCGGTTCCTGGGACGTGCTAGGCACGGGCGTATTCCTCGTGTTCGGCATGGTTCACTCTCCTCTATCGTTCTATCGCACTTTATCGTAGTATGGTGTGCTGGCCTATACTCGTGGAGTATTGGGCTGCGAGCACGTGGCCAAGAAGACGAAAAAAGTGCTTGTAGTATGTGCGTACTGCAGAGCGGGTGGAGAAGAAGTGAGGCCTGGGTCTGGACCGGGCTGTACCACGTGACCTCGTGGTGTGGGTGAGTGCCGCGAGGGGGCAGGAGGGGCGCCCGTGAGGCGCGGTAGAGGGGGACACCGGGGAGGCAATGATTACCCCTGAGCCATGCCCATGGGTTTACAATGTATACTGCCAGAGGGCGGAAGGTCCCAGACCTAATGTGATAGTTCTATAGTTTAGAATGTGATAAAATATGGCAATCCTTAATCTTATCATCCATTTCACCCAGAATCATTAGCTGGGTGTTACATTTATATTCTATGAAAATTCCATGATTATATATCCATAAATTCCGATTTTATTCCACAAAAATGAAATTCTGCAAATTAAATGATGCCTTTTAGCATCACCCACCCCAGCACGGTTGTTGCCATATGGAATTACCTGCCGTGAGAAGTCAAGGCAGTTCATTAGTGACTCTTGTAACTGGATTTCAGTTTAGTTTTTGGAACATAACCCATTTTGTTTATGACTAACACAGACAGAAAGGTACTATTAGAGATATTCTATTAAAACAGAACAAGTGCAGTCTAGTGAGGTAATATAGGTGTTCTGTAGTCACAAGTGAGTAGGGAGCCCTACAAAGAGGTTAGAGAAAAGTAGATTGTTTAGTAGGTTAGGTGGATGGTATTTCTTTTTGTATACTTTGTCCATTGGGCAGGAAAGAAGATGGCAGGGTTATGAGGGGTTGGTAAGTGTGTCCTCATGTGACTTACTCAGAATGTATGAAGTGAGCATCCTTCCTCATTGGATTAATGCTAAACAAAACTACAATCAACCATGGTGTCTCTTAAAGGCTAATTATCATTGAAGTTCTCTTGATTTCCATCAATAGTTTTCAAAACAAAAGTGGCAAAAGTCAGCCTATGGGAAGCTTAGTGAACCTTGGAGAGGATCAGTGCTTGGTTAGCTTCCTTTGCTACTTGGTGTACTTAGCCAAACACTGACATACCTAGTAGTATGATATATATTACTTAACCTCCTGAGGCACAGAGTGTAAGGCTAATATATTCCTAAATGACAATTTGTGATAAGAGAAGGCATAACCAGAGACAAAGAAATAAAGTAGTAATAACATGTTTATTTGGTGTTTGAATACAATGTTTCAGATTATAATCCTTCATCAGTAAATTCTTTAATATTCAATCAAAAAAGTAAAATAATTGTGTTGGGTCCTATAACATCAACTTGTTTGATCAGATCAGGCTTAGCTTCGAGATTTCTCAAACCCACCGTGGAGTGCAGCATGCCCTATACAGAAACGAAGAAATTACTCCATTAAGACTTAACATTGTTTGCAAAAAAAATATATATACTAATCTGACATGGGGCGGAAATAGACAAGGCGACAAGTGGGCTTCTAGGGGCGTGGTCATATCCTCCCCAATTTTTATTAATAACAACATAAAGAAAAAAATTAGTCTCTATGTGTTGTGTGTGCTCAGCACCGGTGAGTAATGACTTGTCCGCTTGGTGGTAGGCAGATGGGGTGAGTGTTGTGGTGGTGAGTAGCGATGGTTGCGCCCTCTGCTGGCGAAACCTCACTCGACTGTTGAAACAGCTCCCTGGTTTGATCACATCCTCCAGTTGCTAACACAACTAATATATCTCACCATCTTGCTTAAGGAGGTCAGCTCCACAGTGCTTTCATTTATTTCAGACAGACCTCACCTTGTGGTGCTGCTCCGCCTTGCGCAACCCATTGGTGTCGTGTACGAAAAGTAGCCAGCCTCTAAGACACTTAGACAGGTTTTTGAACTGTTTTAAATTCCTCCTTCAAAATTCAAGCAAAAAGATGGGGGAGATCAATCAAAAGGTAGCAGAAACAGAGAAAAACAAGAGGATGGAAGTTCAAGAGCATGGACTGATGGCTGTGGAGTGACAAATGGACATTATGGAGGAGAGGTTTGCAGATATGCAAAAAGCAGCACAGGTCCTGCAGGGGGCTATAGTTGAAGGCATCCCAGAAATGCAGAGGAGGCCCTTGCAAAAAGCATCCAAGCATCAGGAGGCCTGCACGACATCCTCCAGGAGGCTGCAGTACCCAGCATCAACTATGAGATTATCAGGAGTATTACATCCTCAGCTCTAGTGACCACTTCAAATGCCCTACCAGCTTTGAGGACCTATTGGAAAGCTCAACCAACTGCCCTGACCACACATCAGCGCAGTGATCCAGACACTTCAGGACAGCTGCCAAGGCAAGATATACCCGACAACATTTATCATGTTGATTAGACCTCTATAGTGGAGCCCGTTGTTCCAGTTATAAACAAAGATGTTCTAATCTTCTGTATGAGTGTTGTACTCTCTGCCGATGATATCCCCTGTGACACACAAGTCTCCCTCAATAAAACACCAGGCAGTCGACAGATGTGTCAGAGGCGGCAGAGGGTCTTTGGGTTGTACCCCTCTGCTGCCCTCTGATGCCTATGTTATGCCCTGCGTATGATGCCTGGGCAAACTACAAATATTGACACACCATATGAATAAACTACCAGTTGCTAAAATCACTATGTAAGATTTTGGGGTTATTATTATGAAATTTCAATATAATGTCTTTCTCAGGTGATGTTCGGGATACTTTTGGGCCTTCTTTTAAAACAGCTTTCTCTAGGTGCTGCTTGGATTTCCTTGTTAGGTTGATTCCAGGTCATTTCGGTGATTTTTTAATAAATTCTGTTCTTGGTTTAATTAGTTTAAACTGGTAACTTAACTATGATCTAGTGAGTCTTTTATTCTGATTTGGACCATCAATATTTCTAGCTTCATTCGTAGTATCTGTCGTTGTGTCATTATTTATCCCCTCGTTCATTATCTCACCATATTTCAGTATATCATTTGCACATATATATCAGTAGCAGCTCCTCCCAGCGACATCTCAACATAGGAATACCAGTCAGACCATGTAATTGTTTAACAGTGTGCACCATAGTCCTATCACCCTAGTAAGACGAGTCCGACCATATACACTAGTATTAGGGTCGGACATCACTGCATAGGGTATTTCTGGGGTTTGGGTTTTCAGGGTGAACAAACATATTTGGGCTCAAATACATCGCCCCCTAAACTTTCTACACAAAATACATCTTTATGTATATCGGATATGACCTTCTGACTGCTTTGGCACCACTACATTAACCCAGATCACCATGTTTTACTGTGTGAATCGATCTCCCTCCTGGCAGGCGAACGCCATTTTGGTGACCCAGCAGGGTCAAGGTCAAGGCCAGAATGACGGCGCGGCAGACACAGGTCAAGTGAAGATGAGACAAAAAGTAAGCAAACAAGCAAAACAGGAGACTGGAAAGGAGAAAGATTCACAGGCAAGTAATAATAAACGATTATTATCACCCACTAATGAGGTGTTAAGCCCGGACAGTAGACAATCCGAATCTAAACGCCTACCAGTCCCATCTATGAATCTAGATAATGATCTATCAAACTCGAGTATTATCGTCGAAAATGATAAGCTGTCACAAACCGTTGACGAAAGTCAAAGAGCAAATGCCCCCTCTTTATCCAATATTATGGCAAAACTGACAACCATGAGTTCAGATACAGCGAGACTTGAGGAAAAAATCGAAAACTCAGTGCTACATTCAATCAACGTATTACATGAAAAAGTAGATTCGTTCGAGCAGAGAACAAAAGCAGATCTAGAGAAACAAGGAGCAGGACTAGATAGCTTAACGAAAAGAGTAGACTTTCTTGAAAAAGAAAATAAAGATCTGAGAGCTGAACTAGGTAAAGTAACGAGATTATCCGAAGGGGTTAGATCATATGCAGCTTCAGTAGGTGTGAACAACACCCAATTCGCCAAACTAGACGAAAGCAAATACAAGATTTTCATTGTTGGTCTACAAGAGCAGGACATGGAGGATCTAGGGATAATCGTAAATGAAATCTGCAGTGACATAAACATAACCCTAATACATGGTAATATAATCAGTAAGAGAAGATTGGGCTACCGAAGAGTTGGTAATAATAAGCCGCGACCTATTGAAGTACGACTCAGTGATGTCCCACTGGTGGAACGTATTATGTACAACAAGAGGCAATTAAGAGATGTACAACGAGCACAGGGCGTATGGATTGAAAGGTCTGAGTCGAAAGTTCAACGTGAAGCAAGATACAGGCTAAGGGTAGCCGTAAGGGAGGCGAGACAGAAGGGCATAACAGTGAAGGCAACTTCGGAAGGAGCAATCATCGGGGGACGGTTCACGAGTTTAGAGTCAATCATCCATGAACAGTCAACAGAAAGTGCGCGTGTGGATAGAGTTGCCACCGCCCCTCTGTTAAAAGGGGAGAAGACACAACGGACTGAGTCCACTATTGAAGACAGATTACTTGAGATTGCTATGGAAGAAGGGGTTGATGAAACAGAGAAGGAAAATGAAACCGATTCATCCGGGGATACCCGAACAGTGGTTGATAACGGAGAGAAGGGCAAACCGCCCCCAGGCGCGAAGCGGTCGCCCTCGGGTTTCTTGTTTAACGGGGACCAATGCCCCTTGTCAAACATATTCGGCTGTGATCTAGTGGGTCAGGTAAACGGTGAGGATTACAACTTTCGCTCGGTGGAAAAAGCGTATGTGTTCCATAAGTGTAAGTACTTCAGCGAATGGGAATTAGCAGAAAAAGTTCTAAAGATGGATAAACCATTTGCTATTAAGAAAATCGGCAAAACCATCACGGACGGTAAAATGACCCCACATTGGGACGCAGATCGTGTTGACATAATGAAAAATCTTCTGGAAGAAAAATTTCTCAGAACCCCGACCTGAAGAAAATTCTCAGTGAGACGACGGGTTCAACTCTTATAGAATCCACCGAAAATCAATTCTGGGGTGGCGGTGCATCAAGGAACAGCCGGCAGTACGATACAGGCACATACAAAGGTCACAACCAGCTAGGACACCTGTTTATGGAGTTGAGAGCAAACATATAACAAGAAGTCTAGTCTAAGTGCTTAAGTCAGCAGAAGCTAAAAGATGAAGAATCTGCTACTTATCAGAGATTCTCGCATACGGGATTTAGACAGATCGATTGATGGGAAGATACCAGCGCTTTTTCAATGCGTGTGCCTACCAGGAGCTACAACAATGAGGGTAACTACCGAACTCATAGACATTTTATCTGAAAACAAGTGTATAGATACCGTTTACGTGTTGGTAGGGATTAACGAAATTACCTGCAAAAATAAGTGAAATGGACAGATAACTGCCTCAGCCGCTACGAGGGACGGATCCATTGTACAGAAACTAGTGGAAGAATTTCAGTACATGATGGCAAACGCTGAACAAGTTTCACCAGAGTGTCAAGTAGTCTTCATGAGCGTATACACGGTCTCCCTAATCCTCTGTAACCGAGGTATACCATATACAGGGTTGAATGAGGATCAGATGAGTGTGTATAAGGCCACCATCGACGTAAACATAGCTATTGACGAAATTAATAAGTCGACCAACAAAGTTACCCCACGAATTGACCATATAGTACAACCTAAAAACCAGGGGGGGAGAAAGCAACCGAAATTTGAACATCTCCATGATGGGATCCACCCTACGCCTCAAGCCCAGCTGAAAATTGCTAATGAAGTGATCAAGGCTTTCAGGAAGAACCAAGCCAACGGTGTTCATAAATGACTATGAGGTGCCTAACATGAAAGGACTGTGGTATCATAAGCATAGATAGTTCCATACCGGGCTATCTATCTATATACCGATATACTGATATTGACTTTAATTTTGTTTACACTGCCTATTCTTTATATGTCTATAAAATGGACCGGAAAAATAGGAATCTATCTTTATCCCGAATGGTTCCATACTGGGCCAATTGAGAATCGATGGAAAGAAAGTATGAAGTATAAATTATGATCGCATAACTTTAAAAAGAAGTTAGTATATCTCATCCTATATATATAACGAAAATGCCTGTTATACTATTGGTTGGGTTATCATGATCAATAAGTATTGATTATAGTTCAATGTACTTCTATGTTCTTGTTAATGATAATGATTGTAAAGGAATATATATGAGTCTTTTATATTTGTTTTGCTCAAGGGTATAGTAAGTAGAGATTATATATATATGCATAAATTTTGCTATCTGTATCAAAATGTATATTACCTGGATATGAATTCTAATTCTGCCTGGAGGGAAAATGTATTCTCATTATATATAGGTAATCGTCAAATCAAAATGACCAACCTACCAAACGAGTTTCACCTCGAAATGGATACCAAGAGCAAGCAGACATTCAGGGGACAGAGGTATCAGTGTCTACAACCACTTCTAACGGACTGATATATGTGAGTAGTTGATATTACGTATTATCTCGTTCATATTAAGGAAATGAACATGGACTTGCAGGAGCGGCAGGTTACAAGCAAATATTGACTTTAGAAATTTACGACAAGGTAGTCAATGCCACTGTATACCAAGGGCAGACTATCCTCTGTGTCCCCCAGCCGGATGGCGCGCGGACATGTTTCATCTATATATATTACACCTTGTTTCATTGTTCCTAGTTATGTTGTATTATGTATATACCACTTGTGTAGGGGGAGGGATTGGTTGGATGCGATTTTGCAGGGGTTCGGTATAAATATAGGATATTATCCACCATGACTCATAATACCAAAACGGTCTCAGGACTAAAGGGGTTTAAAATAGCCCACTGGAACATCTGTAGTTTGTTTACCAAGGTGGGTCATCTTCGGAACTCCATGCATTCTTTTGATGTTATAGGTATTTCGGAATCCTTATTGGTCAAAAATCACGAAATAGCAGCAACTACCCCAAAAATCAAATCTGAGAGGATCATTAATTCCTTTTGCAAATATCATCTCTATATATTAGAGGACTCATGTGCAAAATTGGGAACACTAACTAGCATAATTAGCTTTAGCACAGGGCTAATATGAAAATAAAAACGTCACGTTACGACCCCCCCCCACCCCCCACCCCCAAACTGGCTCATATTTATAAGCTGTGTCCACACCCCCACCAGGGAATGGGCTGACACTGGGGAAATTGATTTGATCCATAGAAAATGTATTTCTATCATCATTTTGCTCTCCCTGGCCTTATATCCACTGGGGGGTCGTAACGTGACGGGGGTCGTAACGTGATGGGGGTCGTAGCGTGATGCAAAAATATTTAGAGCCTCATAACTTTTTTTCTAATAAACATAAGGATTTAATTTTTTTGCAATTCTATACCTATATATGTACCCAACACAGGAAAACTATTTCTACCTTTTTCCTGACCCTACGTGACCCACTGCGGGTGATTACGTGATGGGGTCGTAACGTGACGGGGTCGTAATGTGACGGGGGTCGTAACGTGACGAAAAAATACATTTAGGCTGATAACTTTTTTTCTAATATAGATAGAGACTTCATTCTTTCGCCAATGTGTAGGTATATATCTACCCTTTGATATCACAAAAGAACTATTACTAATATCATAGGGAACCGGAACTATTAATAGTTTAGTGGGTGTCGTAACGTGACTGCCTAAACTACACCAAAATAGCACAAATTCAGTTCAGTATGAAGGAAGCCATATAGACCTACCCTTTTATGGTGGGAAGATGCATATAAGTGAATCATTAAAAACAGTGAAACTCATTGTATTCTGCCACTTTTTTATTTTATTTTATGCACGATTTTATGCTGGTGTCGTGACTTGACACAGTCAGGTTTTTTGCAATATTTTAATAAATATTGGAGTTAGGTCTGGTTTTAAGGTTCTGGACTGTGCCATACAATTCCCTAGATGTGTGAAAACTATTGAAACTATTTTCCAAGAAGGATTTTTTAAGATATTCAAAATATAGCCCATTTGCTGCCATTTCGTGATTTTCGACCTATTGAAGAGTAATATCTCAACTAATCATGTGAAAATCAAAAATTTTCGTCTATTTAGAATGGATAGGGTTTTAGGAAAAGGGGGGGTAGGTATCTACTTAAATGACAGATGGTCACGGCACGCCACTTTACATGTTGATATGAATTGTATGGAAGCAGACTTAGAAGGATTGGTAGTTAAAGTAAACAAGCCTGGTCATAGATTTTTTACAATAGTTAACCTATATAGGCCACCAGGTTATAATATAAAAAGTTTATTGGAGTATATAGAGGAAATTTGCCTAGATGATAGATTCCGTACAACGGAGCTCTGGTTTATAGGTGATATTAATCTCGATGCGCGGGATAGAAGGGATCCCAGAAATCGAGAGTTGATGGACACACTTCGTGTGTTCGGTATAAAACGACTAATCAACACTGTTACAAGATTTGGAATTGGAAACTCATCTAGCATTGATACCATTTTGACAAATGCGGATTGTGTTAAGGACTGGGGAACACTGGATCTGTTTTTCAGTGACCATCTTATTGTATACGCCAGGAAAAAACAGGATAGAAATAGTCATGTTCAAAAAAAAGTTAAAATGAGAAACTATTCTAAGGTGAAACAGTTTGAACTCAACAATCTCCTAAAATCTAGATGTGAGGATGAGGGGAGGAATACTACGGGATCTGGGCTCTGGTTAAGATCGGAGAACCAGCTGAACAAATATCTAGAAGAGAATGCACCTTATGGAGAGTATACCGATAGTTTTGTAGAAGAGTCATGGTTTTCTGGATCGATTAAGAGAGATATTAAATATAAGCGTAAATTATGTAGGAGAATTTGTAAGGGTAAAAAAAAGTATTCGGACCAGGAAAGGGATGAATGGTTTGCTGAAATGAGAATCTTAAGTAAAAAAATTTAAAAAGATATTAAGGTGTGTAGAAGAAAATATATTGAAAAACAATTAAGAGAATGCGCAAACAATCCAAAGAAATACTGGAGGGAGCTAAACCAGCTATTCAAACCACCCGGAACTAAACCGATAGTCTGTTTCAAAGGAAATACGGGAGAAATTCTAGCACTAGACCAATGCACTGAGCATGCAAATACGTTCTTTTGTTCAATAGGTATGAAACTAAACACAGCTCTAGATGATACAAATCTCCTAAGGTATACAAATCGAGAAAACCATGACGGCTGGGAAGTAGATACTGATAAGATAACGAACGAAGAAGTTATAAATCTGGTGCAAAAAATTTCAGTAGATAAATCTTCAGGGATGAAGGTGTGAAGTGTAGTTTGTTGACGAATTGTTTGTTGGCATGCTCTGATATTCGCCCTAGTCTTGCGTCTCCTTTTGGAAAATAGAGAGTTTCCACAGAGTTGGAGGGAGGGGAGAATCTCCCCCCTCCCGAAAACGGGGGACCTATCCGATATTGGGAACTGGAGGCCAGTGTGTGTACTACCCGTGCCAGGAAAGGTCCTGGAGCGGATAGTACACACTCAATTGTATAGCCACTTAGAGAGTAGGAACTATTTCTTTTTTAACCAATTTGGTTGTAGAAAGAAAAGGAGTACAGGGGGGGGGGCCGTTTTTAGATTAGTTCAGCACTTATCCGAAAGGGACAATGACAAGGAAGTATCGATAGCGACATATGTAGATGTAAAAAAGGCCTTCGATTGTGTTGATCACAATCTATTAATCCATAAATTGTCGGAAGCGGGACTGGGGCCGAATATAATTGGCTGGTTTGAAAGTTATTTAAATGGGAAGGCATGTACGAGGTATGGTGATGTACAGTCCCCAAGTCGTGATGTAAAATTTGGGGTGCCGCAGGGTTCCATACTGGGCCCTCTGCTTTTTTTTATTTACATTAACGACTTGCCAAATTGTCTACCAGAAAATTGTTTTGTACTTATGTATGCGGATGATGTGGTGGTCGTGACCAGCGACAAAAAACTTCCAGAGGCTGAATCGAAAATGCAAAAAGCTGTAGACAAGCTGCATGCTTGGTATAGTTCAAATAAATTAACAATAAATGCTAATAAGTCGAAACTTATGTATCATGGTAGTAGGGTAGATATACGAAAAGATAAAAGGGGAGAAATAAAAATGGGGGAAAAAATTTTGGAGAGTGTAGAGGAAATGAATTACTTGGGAGCGGTAATCGATACTGAACTAAATTTTAAAAAACATGGTTTGAAATTATTGGGAATGCTCAATGATAAATGCGCTCTACTCCGAAGGGTGAGAAGTTATATAAAAAAGGAGACTGCTTTAAAAATAGTTACCACCTGCCTCTTCCCACTTGTGGATCACTGTTCTTTCCTTTTGGAAGGTAGTTCTAAAGAGCTAAAAACTAAGATAGACCGTGGAATATACAGATCGTTGAGAATAGCACTACAGAGGGAGGCGTATCGGGATGGGTTATTTATTAAAACGGATGAACTGCTTTCAAAATGTAAAGTAAAGAAACCAGAACATAGGAGAAGGCTCCTTTTAGAAGGTATAATTCGCACCCTATACGAGTTATCATTGATAGATAAAGTCAGCTTCGATAAAGACGGGATACAAACAAGATCGCTATCAAAGTTTAATATAAAGTTGCCTTGTCCGAAAAAAGAGAAATTTAGGAAATCAGCAATTTATTTCGGTATCAGTCTGTGGAATTCCTTACCCGTGCATTTACAAAATAATTGTTCAAAACCGTTGTTCAAAAAGGGAGTGTCGGAGATTATAGTTAAAATGTGAGGATGGCCGTTATACACTTGTATTAACTGAGTTATGGTGTGAAAATTGGACAAGCTTACTCCAACTTCTTCCCGGCCTTGCATGAAGTGGTCACTTGTATATAAGGATTGGTTTATTCTTGTAGTATAAGATCTAAAAAGAAAAACAGATACAGGGCTATCTCTTACTATAAACGTTGCCGAGAGTATTTAAAGTGTACAATTGTGAGTAAATTGTGAACGCCCTTGTCGGATATAGAGAAAAACTCGAGTACCGCAAAGAGGTCACTCATTCATTGTACATATCATCAATTATTAACTGTCATACTGTACTAATGCTGTTGCTGGAAGAGCAGTTGTGATCGAACGCAATAAAGCTATTTATAAAAAAAAACAAAAAAACATAATTTTCAAATACCAACCAACATTGTACAAGTTGCGATGCAGTTATTGTGAACAATAAGCTTATAATTGGGTACTTAACTGATACATCTAAATAAGGAGAGGTAGATATAACTAATGATATCATATCATAACTGAATCATTGATAGAAAACAAACTTTGATGACTCTGACAGGAGGTTGAGTGATTATAGGGGTCCACACTATATTCGAAAACGAAAACTGCTGTCAGAATGTCTATTAATACTAATTCATGAGAGTGTCCCTATTGCCATTATTATGTTATTTAATACATATGTATCTCTTTTGGATGCTTTGTAGCAGTTTATTTCCCAATAAGATATGATAATCACATTGCAACTAATGCGATGTCTGTTGGCATTTTAAAATTGATCCACCCACTGTGGTTTGTTTACATCTCATTTTTTATCGTGAGAGAGCGAGAACCGATAGAAAGATGGCCACTGGGCTGACTGAGACAGGCACTGACAACCTTTAATCATTTTACAATACAGATTTCTTAGTATTTTGATGTTATTTTCTGGTCAAAATATACCAGAAGCAAAAGAAATATGTAAACTATCAATTCGGTTGAGTTTTATTGTTGGATGTACAGATTTGAAAACGTGAGAGTGCAAACCAACTTGGTTCGCTAAAAAAACCCGAATTTGCTTATGGAGCGATCCACGACCCTAATACGGGAACGTACTGTAACAGAACAGGTTTAGGGGAGGGAATTTATAGTGGTAGCTGCCGAAATAGTTCTAGAATAGTTTAGACAATAGTTTGGGTTCCTAGCCTGTTCTGTACAGAGGAGACAAAGGAACAAAACACATGAATGTATTAATATAGATCTCTGTATTCAAGTGATAATACAAGCAGTGATAATAAAACAATTATAGCAATGATAATGGAACCAGCACACTTACTTATAGAAATCAGGGAGGAGAGGTCACAAGTCTGTAGTACTGGCACAAATCAGAACATTTTCTGTTGTACCAATACCTGTGACTTGTGACCATGCTAGTCAGAAATGATTCAGGATGCCCCTATATAGGGGTTGTAGAGGGCAGCACTGAGTGGGCATGCCCATATATGGAGAGGGGATGAGGGGGAGTCACTACGGTAAACCATTTCTGTTACAGTACTGTTAGGGTCGCCCGCAACTATATCACCCAGGCAGATTCTTAATGCCTTATTTTGTCTTCGCTGAAATTTCTCTAACCGGACATTGTTTGTTCCTTCCATAAAGAGGAGTAATCAAACATTTGCCATGCTATATCTAGGTATATCTTTCACTTTCGGAGGTCCATACAAACATACGTTAGTCTTAGATATATTCACCAAGCAGGTTGTCATCGCACCATTAGACTATTTCATCCTAGTCACGCTGTAAAGCAATCCTGATTTTCTCACTGCTATGATTTGAAGTGTAGAGAACAAGATCGTCCGCATATAAGATATAATTAACGAGTGGACACAAATATTGTTTGCAGTAAAAGAAACTTTTATTATATTTTATATGTCTCTTATCATATACCGCTTACACAGATTTATAAAATGGACATGTTATTACATATCAAGTTATACAGATACAATCAACTTTTATAATCATTGTTGCTATGGGATGGTGGGTGGGGAATCGTTGCGTGTGAGTAGGTTTGAGAAAAAATGCTGAGTCAAGGCGATATCCAGGGGCCTATATACTGCGCCTTTTGATTGCCTCTGAAAAACAGATGCGCGGTGTTTGCCGCGTTACCTCATGAATATTCAATGAATTGCCTCGTGAATATTTTCAGTGTCGCCCTCTAGTAATTAAATGACAATTTACAATTGTCCACAATTAACGAGTGGACACAAATATTGTTTGCAGTAAAAGAAACTTTTATTATATTTTATATGTCTCCTATCACACCGCAAACTGGAAAAGTTTCTCTAAGGTTGCAGATACATTTGTGTAAAGTCGTTTGGGTGCATAAGTACGTACAGCCTTGGAAGCCCAAAGGCCATGTAGTGCAATGTCTTTTTCCGGCATACCTGCGTGCGCAGCTAAGCACGCCCCGGTTCTCCTAAGGGAGTGTAGAGTAATATTGTCCGGGTCCGGTATGTTACCTAATACGCCAGCTAACCTCAACATAGTTGTAGCTCTTTTAACCTGTATTGGTAAGGTGGTGTCTGGTGCCGGGAACAGAGGCGCCTCTCCGAGGCGTGCTGAAAGTTCAAGTATTTTCTCAAGGGCCCACACAGGGCAGTACTTTGGGTTGAGATGTTTTGTCACCCACAGCTCGACCGGCTTCGAGGTAGTCTTTGACGTGGGTACCTGGACCCACATACCTTGTTCATGGAAGGTCACATGTTTTCTTTTAAGCAGGTGAATGTTGTTTTTTGATTGCGTCACGTGACCTTGTCGTAAGAAGGTGTTGAGAAGAAATAACACAATTGCCCTCACAACAAGTCCTTCAAGTCCGAGGCGTTTTACAAGTCACATATAAACTTTACCTCATGTATGCTTTGCTCACATGCTTGTCTAGGTATATGTGTGCTACCCTTTGTCATTATTCCCACAAATCTCAATAACATAGGATGGTTAAATATAGTAAAAACGCCTTCTAGTGCGAGTACAGCATTTTTAGCTCCGCTAAGATAGTTATTTACAGTTGCCGGAGAATCAAACGAATTAAAAACCAACTGCGTATACATACATACACAACTCGGAATAAGTAGGATGTAAATGATCATAATGATAATGTAGCATAAACGATACGTATGTCTTCTCTTGGACATCGCAATTTTTTTATGTTCCTTTTTCACATAGATCAGTTTGATTAGCCACGTATTGTCGGTGGAGACTCTCACCTAAAAGAAATCACCACAAATCATTAGTGATAATATCATCAGGGTGAATGGCCCTGACTTCAACAAGACACCGGAGAATCAAACGAATTAAAAACCAACTGCGTATACATACATACACAACTCGGAATAAGTAGGATGTAAAGGATCATAATGATAATGTAGCATAAACGATACGTATGTCTTCTCTTGGACATCGCGATTTTTTTATGTTCCTTTTGCACATAGTTCAGTTAGATTAGCCACGTATTGTCGGTGGAGACTCTCACCTAAAAGAAATCACCACAAATCATTAGTGATAATATCACCAGGGTAAATGGCCCTGACTTCAACAAGAACGAGGTCACGAGTTCTTTTCCTAGCGATTTCTCGGTGGGGTAGTGATATCCCCCTACGAGACAATGCGTCAGCTAAGACCAGAAGTTCGCCACTTTTGTGTTCGAGGGTCACGTGTATCTGGCGTAGACCACAGAACATAGCCAGATGCCTAGCGCACCGGGCCATAACCGGGTCCCTGGCCCGGCACGAGTTAAGAACACTCACACTGGCCGTATTGTCGCTGACAATCACCAGATCACAGCAAGTGCACTCGTCCGGGGTCAGGGTGCGGACCGCGATTACCGCATTGAGAGCTTCCAGCCGGCTGATGTGGTGGTCGTCCCTATAGTCCATAGGGAAATCGACAGCATACCACCCGCCACAGCCGTAGCCCCCACCGTCTTCCAGGCACGCATCACACTCTATGTGAAAAACAGGTCTTACTGGCCGTAAGATCAGTGTGCCATTGAAGCGAACTGCGAATTCACCGAACCATTCCAAGTCACGTAGCAATTCCTTACTCACATTTACCTGCGCGATTTTGTGTGCGGCTCTTAGGCTGTCTAGAACTCGGCACATAAATTTGTGCGCATGCACAATGCATTGGGAAATGTGTGCAAGTTTGCCTGCTAGACTTTGAAGTTGTCTTTTGGTTGCCTTTTTTTTTTTTTTTTTTCCATTTCTTACACTCGTCCATTACCTCTTGGAGTTTTTTGTGTGGCACGGAGATCTGCATTTTCACCGAATCTATTTGGTACCCTAACCATTCAATGACTTGTGTAGGCGGAACGGATTTTGCTGGGGCGATCGCCACACCTAGCTCTCCTAGCTCCCCCCAAAATCGTCAACATATGCAATGATATGATGGCCTTCTTGTCTGACGAGGTAGCAGATGGCCTCTGATACCCTTTGTTGAATCAAGCCGGATGTGCGGCATCCCCATGCGATACAAATATCCACATAGTATTTACCGTCATGTTTTACACCGGTGAGGGGGTCAGCTAGAGGGTCTGTTCTTAACTGTCTATAGGCTCTCTCCAAGTCGCACTTCCAAAGAAATGCGCCTTGGCCTGCCTTTTCAACTTGGGCCGCCATGTCTGCGATCGTGGGGAGTTTGTAGTCAATGGTTTTCCCTTCGAAGACGTTCTTAGGGATCCCGTCATTGACCGATGCCCCTTTAGGAAATGAGAAATCAATTATTACCCGTCTTTCACCTTCTACCTTTTTAGGACGTGTCATTATTGGGCTAATTTTGGTCCATTCTTTCTCGAGGAAATTCGCTACATGGCGGGGGTATTCCTTCCCAGACGGGTGATTTACCTCTGTACTGGTCAGAATGGATTCGGCCACATAGGCTATCGGCCAACCGTACCTTATATATTGTGCAATCTCACAGTTGTGATACCCTACGAGCAGCTTGTCCCAGCTGTCGCAGTGCATCGCCGACGGTACCTGTATTTTAGCACCCAAATAATTTGGAATGGCTCGTATCTTTACTTCTTTGTAGGTTGCCATGACTCGCCCCACAATTTTTTCCGCCACCGGGGTTGGGTCTGGCCAGTTTTCACCAACAAATTGTGCGTATTTTTGTGATGAACTCACACCCTGTGTATCTGGCGCCTGTTGTTGGCGACTACCGTCTCTAGCGACTGCATCGCTAGCTTTTGCTTCTCATGCGGCTTTTGTTGCCTCCTCGACTCTCACATTGTGTACCTTTTGTTTTACCAACTTATTACTATTATTTGAACCTCTGTCCCCGTCTTCTGGGAATAAAAACTGTTCTAAAAATCCTTCTTTGCACCATCTCTCTCCTGTGCCTTCTTTCTCTCAACCTTCGCTTTCTTAATGCGACAATCCTTCTCACTGTGTGCGAGTGGTGTACATTTTGCCCATATGCAATGACTGCATAAATGCAGGTGTCTGTACTCTCTGCTTACGTGGTCATCATTATGGGAGCATGTACCCTCGTTGTATTGCCGGCATGGGGGGGCCGGTTTTGCACCCGAGAGCTCACTTGTTAACCTGAAACCTTCACTTTTACCTTCTCGTACAGCGATTTGTGGGGCGATTTCTGGGTCGTTCTGAGTGCGGACGCCCTCCGTGCCTGCTGCGTTGCCGGCGCTCGTGGTGGTCTTGTACTGACGGAGGCCGCCGCCGCCGCCCGCTGCCTGCCCTGCTTTTTTTTCACAGGGGTATAGCCGCTGGACGCCTCGCTGCCCTGGTCTGTCATCGATGTATCGGTGCTACTTTCCCAGCTTTCTCATCTGCTAAGCCGGCTGCCGCTTCTACTGCCCGTCGATCTGCCCATCGATCTGTCCCGGCTGGGTCTGCTCCTCTGTCGCTTCTCTCTGTCTTTCGCTCTTTCTCTCTCGTTCTTCCTCTCGCTCTGGTTTTCTCGCAGTATTACTACCATTTCGCTCACTTGGTCTCGCAATTCTGCTATTTCTTTGGCATTGCTAGCCATGGATACCTTCTTCTGCGGTTGTGCACCTGTTGCGACTATTGGCCTTTCATCTGCAGAACTTTTCTCTGCAGGTGCCTTTGGTCTGCTACTTTTGCGTTCGGTTGACATGGCTGTCATGCCAGTGTCTCCCGTTGTGCGTGTGCCTATACGTGAATCATTGCGTGAGAGTAGGTTTGAGAAAAAGTGCTGAGTCAAGGCGATATCCAGGGGCCTATATACTGTGCCTTTTGATTGCCTCTGAAAAACAGATGCGCGGTGTTTGCCGCGTTACCTCATGAATATTCAATGAATTGCCTCGTGAATATTTTCAGTGTCGCCCTCTAGTAATTAAATGCCAATTTACAATTGTCCACAATTGCACTTAATTATCACTTTTAAGATATTATTTTTATGATAAATGAATAATAGCAGACGCCTAGTACCAACCCTTGCAGTACTCCATAATCAATGTTCTCCCAATTGGAGGTTGTATTGTTAAATTGTACATGCTGGTTTTCAAGGTATGATTTTAGCCAGTGGAAACATTTTTCCGATATCTTAAGCTTGCCAAGTTTGCCCAGCAACATCCCATGGAGCACACTATCAAATATTTTACTCAGATTGATGTAGATAACTCCTGTCATTTCCAGTTTATCTCTGACCTTATCAAGTAATTTGTAAATGGCATCTGTTGTCCTATCTTGTCTGAAGCCGAACTGCTCTTCTATAATAACATTGTTATCTTCAAGGTAAGTCATTAGATAAGAGTGAACTAACTTTTCAGCTATCTTGCCAGGAGTGATATTGGGCGCCAGTTGTCTAGTTTTTTTGCAAATCTCCTGATCTGGGCAGTCGAGTTACGTTCGTATATTTCCAGTCTGCTGGAAATATGCCTTTGCCCAGCTGGTCTATGTGGGCGAATTGATCTGATGTATTAAGCATAACCTCTTTTGATACCGCTGACTTGATATTGTTAAATCTTATTGACAGCAATATCTCTAAATAAATCGTACAGGGCTTTTTTTGTCTACTGTAAACCCTCTGAAATCCTGCACACATTCAAAACATCAATTGATAATTCGGTTTGCTGCTAGCTTTTGACCAACCTGTGCAAAATGTGTATTTAAATAGTCAGCTGATTTGCTAGGGTTTACTTTTTCTTTTGTTAATGGATCAATAAAACTGCTTTGCATGAGCCTTTAATTTCAGTATCTTGTTGACTTCCAGTCAAAACTTGGATTTAAGATGTTATTGTCAAGTATTTTGCCTAGTAACTCTGATTTAACGTTAACCTGGTGTATACCAATCTGGATGTCCTTTTTCAGCCTTTTGGCGTCCGTTAAAAAAATGGACTCCCCATGTGCTCAAAGTCCCTTAGAGCTTTGTCGCTGGTGTAGGGGTCGGTCAGTCGCGCAGTGGTGTGTTCACTTTACGCTAAAGAAAGCGGGTGCTGATCCCTGTTATGTGGTGATTCTGGCATTTTTTGCCATCATATTTTATGGAAAAATTCTTTTAAAAAAACCACTGAGGGCATCATTATACCGTGTGGCCATCTGATAAGTTACTATAGTAACTTGTATCGTTGGGTTACAAAAGGATTTGCGAAAGCTTTGTCCTAACTATGAGGCGGCTGACCATGAGCAGTAGGGTTCAATAGGCATAGTGAGTGTTTTTTGTTGTTTCTTTTGTGGGTTTTTTTTAATTTTCAAACAAAATTCACCATATTTGGTGGTCTTCCATTCTGTCGGAATGTATATAGGTATACATGCTATAAACTCAGTCGAGTACAAACTTCCACTTGATGTTGGAGGCGTTATCATGTTATGATGTTTTATATGCAAGTAAATATATGGTGCAAGTAGTATTTGAATGATAGTAATATTGATATTAATGATAACAGTGTTTAATATAATAATAATACAATGATGATATTACTTGGATGGCATGATGTGTTTGATGAAATTGGCGCATGCGCGTACTATTTCTATGGATTTTGATTTTCGGCAATGGCAATGATATTTCTAAACCTGTCACTGAATGTATACATACAGATATTTAAATCCTACAACTATCCTCTTAGTGTTGTCTCGTGTGAGTGGCTGTCAGTGCAGTCGTGTATTCGTAAAATCCAAGATTTCGAAGTGTGACTTGCAGTTTCCAAATTTGTGGTTATATATGCAAATATGTATATTCATAGACAAAGACTATTCTACATGAACCACCTGGACCTGACAGTACTTCTAAGAGAACTGAAGAATAGGATTAGAGTTGAAAGATATGCATTTCTGTATCAGGATCAAACAAAGAGCATGGGGTCTATAAAAAGAAATAGAGGCGAACATGTGAGGGCAGCGTGAGGAGAGAAATTTGGCAAAATGTGTCCAGCTTTTCATTGTTAGTGTATCTCAGTTGATTATCATCGTTCTTTTTATGCCCCGTTTCAAGTCTGTATGTATCTGTCTACATCTGTCCACTGTTAACAGTCACTAGTCAAGAGCCATAGATATTGCCAGCTGATACATAAATCTGGAGGGAAGATGCAGGACAATGGTAAAGAACCTGACTATATGAGGAGTCAAGGTACACCTTTTTCAAAAACCCAGGAATTTAACCAAGTTGGTATATATCTTATTTATGATGTAATGCATGATGAAGACAAAATACAAGGGTGGCAATCAACAATATAGTAGGATAGGTAGTTCAGTGTAATAGATAAATGGATATAATTCTTAGTTAACCTTTATATAAAACAAGAAAAACCTTTTTGTAAAAAGGGGAGCAACTGAAATTACCACAGAGAGGAAAATGTGTCATGGTTAAGTGTATGGATAGACTATAAGTTCAAGAATGAAGCTACAAAAGAAGCAAAATATACTGTACTTTATGAATGATAAAAGCTTGCTACAAAAGAAAGAAAGCCTTCGACTATGTCACCTGGCCCTCAATCATGGAGTCCCTCAAACCTTTTGGTTTTGATTTTTTCACAAATTGTAGTAGCACCATTTATGATTCCCAAGAATGAATAATGGTTTTTCTGCTCAATGGTATTATTTGCAGAGAGGAGCCAGACAAGGATTTTTTGTGTCTTCTTATCTTTTTATAATTGTCTAATAGAACTATTAGCAAGAACAGGAATGAGTCTACAGAGTATTGTAGGCATTTATACACCGTGGGGTGAAATAAAGTGTGCTATTTTCGCTGATGATATGATAATATGACCATATTCATAAATAACCAAATTGGACATGTTTCTGGATGTTCTCAATCTTTTTGAGAGTTTCGCAGGGCTTGGTATAAATGAACTCAAGTCACAAATCTTACCTTACAATTCCCACCATACTCACAGTATTAGATGCAAATTTAAAAAGGTAGAAAGAGTAAAGATGCTGGATATCTTTTTTGCCTGTAAAATGCGAGAGAATCAATCATGTGAATGGAACTTCCTTCCAACACTTGAAAAATGTAAAAATATCTCTGAATCTTGGATCACCAAAGGTTAACCGCTGAAAGGGAAAACTCACTACTAATCCATATTCTTCTGCATCCATGTATAAATCTTATGGAACCTCTCAATGTAGTGAAAGATTTTAAGAACATAACAACTTCTTTCATCTAGAAGGGTAGAACTCAGATTTGCCTACTTGATTTTGACCTCATGATTACATCAGCTCATATACAACGGCTGAAAAAATTGTGTACATCAAGAGCCCCTGAACTGGACTTTCCTTTTGTTTTTAAGGAGATTGGCATCTATGAGGTCAGAGATAGTTAAAAAAAACGGGTATGATGTCCAATTTAGAAATAAATAGGGCTTACAGAACAATATTTCTTAACAGGCTATCCTAAAGTAGAATGATTCTGGTTGTAAGTGAAGAAGTGATTTAACTTGATGAGTAATGCGATCATTCCCATCATTGCTCATTAACTGGTGTTTGGTGTACTAGACCCAAGAAGGAAAAAAAGGAAAGTGTGTGAACTTTGTAATCCTTCATGGGAAAGTCATACATAGACGTCGTCTCTTCCATGATATCATCCTTGACCTCCTGCTCTTTCCTCCAGAGTTTAAACAAAGAATAAAGATTAAAACCATATCTGGGAGAGTAAATTTGATTTCCTTAATCTGAGACCAGTGGACAAAGCCAACCGATATTTGGTATCCATTCTTTTGATGGCAGGCTCAATACGCTCCAGTATCTCATTGGAAAAGCTCAGGTGGCATTCAAAGTTCTGGGAGCTGACGTTATCTCTGACCTGCAGCTGCCAGTATACATGCAAGCATCATATCGACGCTGAAGACCATTGTGAACAGAGGTGTTGCTTCATGAACGCAGTCAGAGACAGTGAGGGAGACTCATGGAGTGCACTTTTCTACCTGCCGGGACACTTATATACAGGCTGGATAAAAAATAAAACTAGCACACCACCACTTGTATATCCAGTTGAATAAAGCTTTTTATTTTTTTAAGTATTTGTTAAGTACTGTATGAACTTACCTCTAAGATAATACATCACTTAAATGTCATATAGATTCCCTCGCCAGTGTGACAATATACATGATTATTAACCAAAGTTTGACTTACATCGGGAATGGTATCAGGGTGTGTACTAATAACTTCAGTGAATACGTTATCAACAAAGTTAGATACAGGTATGATACTGTCTGAAATACAGATGGGAACATACATGTCCGGGGCCTCATCCTATTTCTGGATTTTCAACTTTCGTATGATTTCACAGTCAGATCGGGCATGGTCTCCCTCACATACAATACATTTATGTTCAAAGCGCCAATTTACTTGTGAGCAATTATTATCCTGGAAGGTAATACAAAATTTTGGTTTCAAACGGTCAGTTTTGCCTTTTTGGAACTTTGTAGAGGATACCGATTTGCTGGTAACCCGACTTTTTTGCTTTTCAACACCGCGGGTACCATCTACCCTTAAGTATCTGGTCGATAACTCTGGATCAACTCCCAGGAATTTACTCGGTTCAAGTGCCATTTTTCGTCTACATGCTTCGTCGTATTTACAAAGAGCCTGGGTTGTGTAGGTACGATTTTCTGCCTTTTCGGCAATATAGCATATGTGTTTTAGATATGCTGAGACATCTTCATCATTTTCATATAATTCAGTACACAGGGAAGTAGAAGAAAAAACAAGCGTCTCAAATGACATATTTTTTGAGCGATCTTCTTTTGGAACAAATCTTTTCAGAGAGAACTTACGTAGTTTTTTCTTTTCTTGGCGACGAGACAATTTCTTATCACTCAATCGTGATTTCTTAGAGTCACTAGAAAGTTTCTTTTTCTGTTTCCTGCGCTGCGTCTTACTTGAACTTGATGTATCGCTTGACTCGCTTGAGGATGAAGAAGAGGAAGAAGAATCACTAGAAGAATCGGTATCGTACTCAGAGACATCCTTGGTTGATCGCTTCAGGCGATCTACAGCTTTGAGTAACTTAGAAGATTTCATCCTTCTATGCTGGTCTGAACTGTCGGAATTGTGGTCTGTTTGGTGTCTGTGTTTACCAGCTGGGCCGCCCTCTCCTTTGTCACGCTTGACCGCCTCGGTGTCTGGCCCCTCAGTGCCCGTTCTGCCTCGTTGCGTCTTCGGTCGAGCTCCCGTTCCTATGGACATGCTGCCCATGTTGGATATTAGAGTATTCAACGACGATTCAATACCCTGCAGTCGACCAGAAAAAGATTTGAATTCGTCTTTCACCTGATGCTTTAGTACTGACACATCCACATCTTCTTCTGTATCGGGAGCCCATAATCCTTCAGCAGGGGGTGGTTGTGAAGGCACGCCTTCAATGTCCTGACCACCTGCGGCCATTTTCTTGTCTTCTTTTTTAGTGAGAAAATAATCCGTTTCTCTTGCTTCAGGACTGCGTTGACACTTACTACCAGTAAGTTTGTAGTGGGTAGAATCACACTTTTTACAATACCTGAGTCTTTGTGGCATATCTGAGAGGATGATGCTGGATACAAAGAAAATTACAACGAAGGTATACAATGGAGTCATCTGAAGCGGTTGTTGTAACAGGCGGAAGTGACCAGAGCACACCTGCACAGGTGTGGAATCGAGGGAAGTAGTGATGGAGCCCTCTAGTGGGTAGTTCATGCACCAATATACCTCCTTACCCTCTGGCGTAAGGAACCCATAGACTTGACATGGTGTGATTGTATGCATATATGGTTCTTAATTTATGTATTATCCACAGATTTACAGTGCATAGATCTGCCAAAACTATGTCGGCATATTGTGTATCTTTTGGGTAATATGACAACGCTTTCCATTAGCATCATATTACCTGCACCTGCATTGAACACAGGCCCTGGCACACACACAACTTGATGCCTCTTATTCATACACACAGTCTGTGGCTGTATGTTGATTCAGTGTAGAAGGTTTACATTAATGCATTAAGGCTTACTACCAGCCCAGTGCAGTCACAATCAATGCTAGTCAAGTATCTCACTGCCCAAAAAACACCAGTGCATGTATTGGCTGTAAATTTACTTGTTTTCACATATATATACGCCCATATTTCACGGCAGCGCATGAGGTATATACAAGACTGTTTCCTCTTGTGTACGGATGCGGCTTGGCTGTATTTGTATACTGATAAAAAAAAGAATGGCGACCCGCCACTGCCCCGCGGCAGAAACTCATGGGTCTTGGTAGAGGTTGCACCAACACTGAAGCCCCCACCGCCCCCTGCTTCCCCCCAGCCAGAGATATACTACAGTGGTGTCCCCAAGTGTCAGAATTATTGGAGAGTGGCATAAATACAACAAGATCAGGCATATATATGACGTATATATGATCGCAACATGGACGCTTATGTATGTGTATAGATGAACTGTATACGCCCGGGAAATAGGGCGACCTTGTATGTATGCAAAAGCATACCTTTAGGCGTATACATACATTTATAAAGTAGGGGTTTTCGCACAGTGTCTGTGACCACAATAGATATGAATGAAGCAGAAAGGGACTAGTCTGGCCAATGGAGATTGTGGACAAATATTTCTGATGCTTGTAGCCTAACTAACCAGCATATGATAAATGCACTTGCTTGAATGATATTCTTCAAAGGTTTTAACAATCATAATCTTTTGCCATTAAATAATAAGAATTTAAAAAGGATTTGAATACTAAAGAATCTAAATAATTGGTCTTGTCTCAGGTTTGAAACCAGAAGCTTCTGATTACCGTTGATTCTAAGGCCCTGCACCCACGATTAAGGTCAGGGGAAAGATAATACAATATGGACAACACTTATTTAACATGATGCCTCTCCCATCCTTGTCATTGTCCACCCACAAACTCTCTTACCATTGTCCTTTGACAGTTGACCTCTAGCATCTGAGTAGTATACATGTTCTGACATGTATTCTACATGAACTGTAGTATCATACATGTTCTCTGGTCCCCAGTTGACCTGACTTATCTTTAATGTCTGTGTAGCAGACCTCTTCTGCCCCACCGCTAGTTGTCCTGATTTTAAACACAATAATCTCCATCTTGTCAGTTCATTTTAGTTCTTTTTCATATGATTTTTCCCTAGATTTGCATGAAGAAGCATTTAATAGCAGCCCAATCTTCAGCTTTTTCTAAGCTCGTTTCCATCAGCCGAAAATGACACTGATTTCCTTGGTTACCTTAAAGACCTTTTTCTGTTGACTCTTGAAAATGGCACTGATTATTTGAGTTTCCCTAAAAGTATATCCATGGTACCATCAACTGAAGGTTGGTTTCATATAGGCAATGACAATATGGTGTTAACCTTGTTTCTCCTGCATTTGTGGGTCCATAGCAATTGAGTTTCCTGATTAAAACATTGAAGACCATCAAAGAAATTAAATGGGGGACTGATTGCATAATATAGGCCAAATTTAATGTTGAGCATTCCTCTGCATGTCCTATTTACATTCACCGATCTGGCATCTGGCTAAAAACATCAATCAGTGGTACAGATCATTGCTGGACAATCAACTAATGGAAAATGGTCTGAAAAGTCTGTGGTGCCACCAACTGCACCTTGTGATTGTGCAGTGGATGCCTGTATTCTACTGCAATTCATATGTCTATAGTGCTGGAATATTCAGGCTAAGAGTATGAGCCTCATCGATGAAATCAAAGTATTTTGATTTTGTCAGTTACTGACCAAGTTGGACATGGCTTTATCATATGATCTTCGTCAAATCAATCAGTGATCATTTCAAATATGACGCTGTTTCTATTCATTGATCTTGCTTCAGTGGTTCCTGACTGCAGATCAGTGCATATAATAATTGGCTAATGGAAACAGGTTTATACTCAGGTAGAAATGCTATGACCATAGCTCACTCTCTCTTTCTTATTATTATACTCTCCAAATTACTTGCATACACACATCTCCATAGGTGAGGTTTGGTAGAACATCCTCTTTAATTTTGAAATAATTAAATGTCCAATTTATATCCTTTGACTTTTAGAAATTATTGTTTGTCATTCATTTCCTCATTGCTGTACAATCCATTAAATTGGCTTTAAAGACATTAACTTGGATAAACTATAGAAAACCAAGGTGTTACTATCTCTCACTATCCCTCGCTCTCACCCCTCTCTCAATCCCTCTCTTTCCCTCTCCCTCTCTCTTATTCTCTCTCTCTCATATGCTATGTTTGCAGTCCTGGCAGCCTCATTTGAAAGCATCATGGGGAACCAGGATGGATATAGGACAACTATGGGAGACAGTATGGGGGAAAATGGATGCCTGTAGCAGACCCTGACTACCAGGAGTGTCTGGGCCAGTGAGCACCTGGGTCAAAAGTTTGTCCCAGTGATCCTAGTACTAATGAGAATCATTGTATGCTGCAGTAGGACATGGTATTCATCACAGTCAATGCTGGTACGCAGGGTGCCATTGTGCAAGAGGGAGCTGGTCTGTGGTGAAACGTGAACCCTGGACACTTCAAGTCTCTCCACACTTTTAGACCTTTCATCATGGTAGTCATCTCAGCATGGTGTGAATGCTTCCCATTGTGGCCAACTTGATGGCGGTAATGCGGCAGACGAGACACTATTGGACTTCCCCTCCCCTCCACCTCACTGCCCCCTCTTCCAACCCCCACTTGACCTCCGTTCTACCCTCATCCTCCCTCACTCACTCCCAGACTCCCATCGGATTCAGAACCCTCTCCATGCCGCTCTCCTACCTCATTTGGTTTTTACCCCGGATTCCCCACAAAACATCACGGGAACCAGTTTAACGATGAGAGCGAATTTAAGGAAAACTCGCACCATAGGCAGGGACCCGGGAACGAGCAATAATGCAGAAAAACACCAAATACTCAAGCATATATCAAGAGCGTAGAGTATACAGGGGCCAACTACTGGAACTCACTGCCTACTATTGTCAGGCAAACGGAATCATACAAACAGTTTAAAAGACTCTCTAACGCCTTAATGGCTGAATCTATACCTGTTTAGCTCTTCTATATAAATGTATAAGCCTATATATCATTCCCTCTAAAATCCAAGATGATCGATGTCTACTCAAAATGGTAACAAAATTCCAACTGTCTAAGTATATAGAACATACACAAGAGACTAATGTGCAAGTGCATAAAATCCACACAAGAGACAGATGTGTAAGTGTTGTAAACTTTATTTTGGATGTCAACTGAAAACCAGTGTAAGCCTAATACTGTAACTGAGTTGACATTTTGGTACCTCTTTTATTCGCTTGACCGTATTGAATGTATTGAAACCTTTGTAAGATGTTAAAAGCTTGGCCAATAAAAGATATTGAACAAAAAAACACAAAAAATTCATGAAAACTTCAACAAAACACCTCTACACTGAAGTATTCACTTCCCCTGCTTGCGAGTTTTCTACCCCTCGGTTCCAGATTTCAACAACAACTCCGGCCGCCCAGTCCTTTTTCTCCCCGGGCCAAGGGTTGCCACCACTCAACGTGGCCCCATGACCCCAGGGTCGGATAACCGACACCCCCGCGACCCACAGGGCAATTAAGGTCAGTCAGTACATACACTCTCGGGGGATTTTGCTATTTGTCCCCCTACCTCACCCTGTATCACTCTCTCCCTACGCACCCGGTAAAGACTCATTCCGCCGTCAACCTTTGAACTTTGAACCATCTGTTCAAGTGTCTACCACTGTTCACGTCCGCCTCCGATGTCCGGATGCCATTTCTCCCCCTGGACGGGCCACACAGGCCCCCCTCAGCCCACCCGCATTACGCCCGTTCAATTGCCTCGCCAATTGCCCCTGGAAGGTACGGAAATTAATGACACCCATTCCTCCTTACGGGGCTGATCATCACCCACCAATGCCCAGCATGGGCAACCCATACGTCTTCACATGCCGGTCGTCGCTCGGTCCACAGGCCTACACACTGGGCCCATCATGTGTCACCACATGTCACGCCACTCATCGCCCCGGTTGCTGGCACTCTAAGCTACACCAGGGTTACGCTACACCTCTGAGGGTCACCGGCAACTCGCTGCCGCCCGCTCCTCTGAGACTCAATGACGCCGCTCCTCGCCTCACCATGTGTCGCCACATGTCTCGCCTCCTCCACAGTTGGTGCCAGCACCAGACCGCCTCGCACTATGTGTCTTCACATGTCACCTCCTCTGCTCCACGCTACACCAGCATCACGCAACATCTCTGAGGGTTGCCAGCCCCACGCCCCTGGCTGCCCCTGTAGGCCACACCCTTGCCTCGCCACGTGTCGCCACGTGTCGCCACACGTCATCGCCTTCCCCAGTCCTCGGCACCACCACCAGATCACATCATGCCACATGTCATCACACGGCACCTCCCAGGCACTGGCGTGCCTCGCCGCTCCTTCTCACCAATATTCTACCTCTTCCGAGCCATCTGGCCTCATTTTAGTTGCGTCGGCCCCGCCTCCCGGCGCGCCAGACACCCGCGACTCGCTGGGATTTTATTCATAAACTTCTCACTCCTTCCACTGCACGAAAACCACTATTTTACATATATATACGCCATTGCGATAAAGCACGTATCGGCTGTATCGTGGCTTGTTTATATTTGTATACACCTCTTATACACGTCTACGTTTCGGGCATCTACGAGACAGTTTCCATATGTAGACGCGCGCAACTTGGCTGTCTTTCACGCCTGGCGTATTTAAGATAAAACATACTCTGCGCAATATGTATGCGCCAGGCGTATATATGATACAAAAAAGAAAAAAATTGCGACCCGCGGCCCGCCTCGTCCTATGGGTGTTGGTAGGGGATGCACCAACACTGACCCGCCACCCACCACCTCTCAACCCCACCCCCTACTGCCCCCCGACACCCCAACACCCCACCGCCCTACACTCACTCTACCCATAGTGAAGCCCTAGTACACGACCCCCGCCTCCCTGCAGTGTATGTCGACGGATTAGCGGCTGCTCGGCGTGTGTAAGATGATTTCAGTCCTGAGGGCGGGCGGCTGAGCGGGTGGCTGTGAGGGTGGCAGCCGCATTCACACTCCTTCTAACAAGGCGGGGGCAGAGTCGGAGTCAGAGTCAGAGTCGGAGTTGGGGGAGGTGATTATATAGTAAGCCTGACTGTTCACACATTGAAATGGTGTTTTAAAGTTTAAAAAAATCAGAAAAACTGTAAAAAAACAACTTAATGCATGGTTTATTATGTGTAATTAATCAATTTATACTCAATCAGGTTTTATAAAGGTTTTATAAAATAAATTGGTAATATAAGATTGCAATTTTCATATAATACAGACTTGGATGGTTAATGGCAAATGGAATATATACTACCACTGATGTCCCCAAGTGGCAGAGGTCGGAATTATTGGATACTGGTGTAAATAAACAGAATCAGGCGTATATATAACGTATATAAGACCGCACCATGGACACATATATACGCCACTAGATAAGGCGTCTACAAGACGGATAACAGGTAGAACTTCTAGACGCAAAATCCTACTGTTAGACGCATTTCGTATACATATGTAAAATAGTGGTTTTCGTGCAGTGTTCCTACTCCCTCCTGTCACTCGTTTGCCCTCCGCCATCTCCCTGGCTCTGGCCACTGGCCAATTTGATAACTCGTGACACTCCTCTTAATTACTCTACATTTTCTATCGTTATTTCCTAAACTCAATAACTCAATAAAATTTCCCAATAGTAGACTCGTCTGTGTTAAAGCCGGCCCCCACCTACCACGATTCTGCTCCCGATTGGCCTTACGACGGCCTTCCCGACACCATTAAGCTTAAATCGTGGTAGGTGGAACAGGTTTCTGCGATTCACTCTACGATACCCCACGATAGGCTGCGATAGAAAACGCCAATCGTAGAGGTCACGATAACTTCCAACATGTTGGAAATTTCGTAGGCTGTCGTAGCCTATTGGAAGTAATCTAATAGGAAAATATCTCTTGTGGATGGAATAATTGGTGAAAAATTATGTAATTCTGGAAATAAAATGTAGATGTATAATCGCTGTAATTATGATATTATTTGATGAAGTCTAAGTGTCTGAAAATAATTAATCTATATCGGAATCATGATTCTATCACAGTTATATTTTTTAATTTGATGGTATTAGTATCTGAACAATAGCATTATAATATGTTGTAAATACCTTTAAAAGATCATCAAGATTCATTAAATATTTCCAGAATTATAATATATTTCAATATTAAAACTCAGCCTGATATCTGAATTAATACATAGGTTGAATCGTGACCATAGTTTATGTTTTGGTCCTCCCAAGACGTTTCTACGCTCTACGATTTCAAACCATGTCCACGATTTGAAACTATCGGAGACCTCCCGATAGGTCGTGATTTGGGCATTTCAAATTGTAGCTATCGGGAAGTATGTCATAGACCATCGTGGTAGGCGGGGGCCGGCTCTTAGTCATTATAGTGTGGTGTGTGGTGGTTGTTGTTCACGACTTGTTGTTTAGCAGCCAGGAAGCCACACATGTACTTGCAACTGATGCTGCAGAGACTGCTGCTGCCACCGCCACCATTTTTAAATCAGCAGCAGAAGTGTCTGAACCAGAGATAGAGTCATCTGAAGCAGAAGATGCTCCTCCGAGGTGCCGCACCATGCCATGGGTTGTCACAAACACGAAAAACAAGCCATCATCTAGCTCCTTCAAGTGGGGTGCTATGGGGGGGTGGCACTCCAACCCCCACTGGGCCTACATAAGGGACTCAAACTCTCAGGCAGTTAACCTGTCACTTATCAAGTCCCTTAACACCTAACTCTTATCACTTTTCATTTTTCCCTCCCACCTCTCCACGTTTACTGGCCTCTTGACTATTTTATATACATATTGTATAACTATATATACTTACATCATTGTTTTATATAACTATGATACTTATAATAATTGACATGTCACTCAATTGGTCAATTATCCAATATGTACTTTCTATCATAATTGACTCCATTACATCTGTCAATTATCATTCATTTATCTTATATCATATTGATATTTACCTTATTAAAAACTATCATGTAGGCGGATGAGAAAGGTCTGAGTATTTATCCTTCAAGTCTCCTCGCGGACGACCATGTTTTAGTTGTCGTTGGGCTTTTCACCTTGGAAAAATGTCTTACTTTTTCACATGTAATGAAGGCTAAGACTTGACTTTTCACAGATTTAGGGTGAATCCTAGGGAACAGGTCAATGTCAAAGTCTGACTTCATACCAAGAAAAAGTCAGTAATTTTTCAGTCCCCCCCCAAACACACACACTTTCAAAATGTTCTCATGCCCCTGGTATAACTAATAGCATGTTTCTCTCAGATGAGTTGATCATTAGCAAATGATTAAATTTTGTACACATGTATCACATACATATATGATTCTAAGTTGAAATATCTTTAATTTCAATTAGATCTGATGTATGAGAAGTCGCCAGTAACTACTTAGAAAATTATAATTACTAAAAAAAAAGTTTGCTTTGGATGGGGTTAGAACTGCCAACCTTGAGGTTGACAGACCATTGCCTAACCGGTTTGTCCACACAGGTGTGTGCCCTCAAATCAATAAATACAAGGTAAGATACCAGAGGGCATGGTACTGCAGTTTGTCTGGTACCCGGTCCACAATTATCCTTGTTTTGTGGTCCCCGTGGATATAGGTCAATTATACGATCATTCTACGATAATTTAACGATATTATGCACGGATGACAGTGCTCACATGGACGACCAGTTTTATGCTACGCTAAAAATAAATTGTCGTACATTTCTCATCCATCCTTCAATATGTCTTATCGTCCAGTCTCACGGACGATACTTTTTTTATTCAACGCCCCCCTGGTTCTTGCAGGTGATTTTCATGATAATACTATGAAAGTCAAAAGGCAAAATTAGCACTGGAAATGTATTTAGCACTAAGGCTTGGTTAAATGTATACCTGCTGATTTATGTTATGTTCTCTCCCAATGTGATCCCCTTAACACATGTCTCGTATCAGTGAGGTGCAATCCCATGCTCGCAAGCCAACTGAAACGACCATGGTGCCCGTTTAATAACCTAGGATCGTATATGTAGACCATTTTATGTATGCCATAGAGATCCAAATGTGTTTACAAGTAAAAGGCAGTGATAATAAGTAAATACATTATTTTTCTGAACAAGATTATTTTCCAAACCCAAAAATCAATTAAATAAAATAAATAAACCCCTGGGAGAAAACTGTCAGACAAATGATGATAGTATGTTTTTTTGGTAGGAAAAAAAGATAATAATATTTTTAAAAATAAATAAAAATTAAAAAAAGAAAAGAAAATATATTTTTAAATATTTAAAGAAAATTAAATTTAAAAAAAAATACAAATAAAATTTTTTACAAAAAAAGGAAATTGTGACAGAGTCCTTGTAGTTATCAAAGGGAAGCTGTAGCGATGTCCTCCTTAAGTCTGTCACAACAATCATGGGTATATTCATTTTCTTTCATTCCATGTCTTACTTGGACTACGGTAGAACTTTTTTTGTTTGTAGATGTTCTCTCAAATGTTCTCTCACTGACATGATGATTTGACCCAGATGATTGGCACCACGTAACTTCTGATTGCTACACAACTTAAAGGTCTTGCCACCAGCCCAAAATAGACTGTGTGTTGCTTCGACTAACTTCAAAATCTTAGTAGCTAATATCTGTTTACCAAGACTTACATTCTGACCGAATTTTGCCTCCACTATTCTTTCCATTGTTTCAACAGCCTCATCTTTCCATTCTTCAGGGGATCAGACAGAGTCCCTGAGCTTCTTGATTGCATATGGGTCAGATCCTTTTAGTATTCTGTTTGCTGTCTGTAGGTCACCTGCCCTCTTTGCTTTTGCATGGGCATAATTGCCATCCAATTCAGAAACATTGCCATTCCAATGTAGATGTTGTGTGGAGAAGCTATAGGTAAGCATTAAAGTGTATACTTAGAAATATAAGGAGACTTTTGTGCAGACGATATATGTAGGATGTAAGTTAGATGTTTGTATTAACTATGCTGTAGTGTAAAATGTAGAACATATAAGAAGACTGTAAGAAAGCAGATTGTAACAGGAATGGAAGAGAGGGAAACTATGTTCCGGTGGGAATAAGTCAAAGTTACGAGGTAAGGCTTGGGAAAATTACTGCCCAAGGCTACGCCTTGGGCAGTAATTTTCCCAAGCCTTACCTCGTAACTTTGACTTATTTCCACCGGTACGTGGTTTCCCTATTCCTATATACCTTCAATTGTCGGCTAATATCGATTAAAACTGTTATTTACCTACCCGCCAATTACGCGTAGCGACATCAAACCTTATCGAGTAAACTGTCAGTCTATGTTTACTCACCACCTCGATGTTCATAAGATATTTGTAAGAGGCGATCTGATTGGTCAAAACCTACTGGACAGCTAAATTTCAGCCAATGGCAGACGACCTTCCTACATCTATGTTATACTCTCCAAGCATATATTCCCATCTCTTTGAACCTTACATAAAGCAACCTCCTGACGACGGAGACTGGTAACGCATTCTCCATACACAAATTCCTTTAATATAAACAACTAAGAATATACCAGAGATCGAGATTATGAATTTCTTGACAAGTGCGCACTTACCGGTTCATCGAGCCGGATCGGAAATTTGGACTTACGTTCATCTTACAATTACGGTGAGTTTGTTTCAGTTATTCAACATTTCTCTGCTATTAATACATTCTCTAAGATATATATATTCCGTATATGTAGGTAATTAAGAACAAGTATCAACTTTTCAAACACAATTATCAATTTTATTCAATAGGTCACGTACAGTTCTCTGCATGGTTGCTGGCTCTTGGCTTCATTTCAACTTTAACATATTTTTTACTTCTAATTTCCGTCAAGTATCTACTTGCTTCAAATCATTATGGAAGCAATTCACAACTATATAATAACTCGTTAACCAGGAATTACATGTTAATATTGATATGGAAGGTTCCTCCGCTGATGTGTGCATTAGAAAACAACCCCTTAACGAGTTCTTGTCTCGACATATTTGTTGTTTGTAATTCTACTCTTCGTGGCTTCTCTGCAACGGCCACCTGGGAGAACTCGTCTTTGTCAAGATCGTGAATAAACGATGATGGAACAACCTGAAAAATATAATATTAGAAATATTTATTATATATTTCATTGCATCTTTGTGTTTTATTGTTCTTTATTATTCATATGAACCTAATCTTTTTACTTACTTCTTCAGGTCTCTCTTTCGACGCATCGACACTATGGCTGCTTGTCAAGGGGGGGGGGGGGAAGCACTGCCAGCGCTTTCCTACGAACATCTACTGCATCAACTTTCTGCGATTTCTCCACCTGTGTGTTTATGAGGAAAACATATATTCACCATTGTGAAATACATTTACAATTACAAGAAATAGTCTACGCTCAACTTCTATATATCAACGAATTTCTGCACTTACCGGAGCTAGTACATCTGAAGTTGACAGGGGGGAACCGAGGGCTGCTGAAGCTGCACGCTTTCTCACAGGAACCATTTCTGCCGATGGACGACTCTCAATCTGTGTCAATATATAATAATATATCTATTTTTAAAGGAAAACCCCCGATAATCTTTGAAATTGAATTCATATTTATCGGAGATGAACTGCAATGTGTACAGGAGTGTATTATCAAGCCTTGGATTATTATCTCGGATTTACAACCTGGATTATTCATTGATGTCAAATACATACCGGAACAAGTTCAGTGGTTTTCGTCACTGCCATCATAGGTAAGGAGAATCTTTTTTCACCCCTGTTGAGCACTGAGTACATGGCCTCCTGCTGTTCTATTGAAGCAGATGCGTAACTTTGAAGGGACTGTAGCGATTTATGTCCACTAAGTTGGGCAACCAGATTTGGGGGTACCCCTGCGTGTATTAAGTTACTACAGCTGGTTTTTCTAACAGAGTGGTTGGTGATACGTTTTCCCACTATTCCTGATTTGACAGCTGCTTTCTTCATTATGGATCCCAATTCATTCCGGCCCATGGGCTGTCTAGAATACCAGATTTCACTGTCGCTCTGCCTTTTGTAGTTCACACAAAGGTAAAATGGTGATTCCTCCGATAGCATCGAGGCGGGTCTTCTTTTTTTATATTCTTGGAGGAGACGAACTGGGCATCTTTCTGGGTGTTCATTATTTCTCCACATTTTTGGCATGAATGAACGAGAGGTCCTGCCGTCTCCTTGACGAGTTTTCGTCGTGCGTTCGTTGAAACTGGCCATTGATTCGTCAGAACTTATTTGAAAATCCCCCCAAAAAAGCTGCCGGCTCTCTTGTTGTCCTCTCATACCCAGGCACTTCATAGTTATGTACCATATTGCATTTCTCAGGCCTGTAGGAGTTGTCTTATCGAAACAGCCCGAAGCCCATAGCAACTCTTCATCATCTGCACTCAAAGGGTCGGCCTGTAATGAATCATTAATAAATTTTTATTTTTACAGTTCAATTACATTCATTTTTAAATAATTTTATAAAACCAATTAAATCATTTTTTTTTTATAGGAATATATTTACCTGTAGGGGTTTGTTTCCGAGGCCCAGACTCTTTAGTTCTCTCTTACGACTCGCAAGCACTTGTCGGCAGGATTTAAACTCTTCTGATTAACTGATGTTAAACTTGTATTTTTTGCTATCCAGGTAGCGTTTCAAACTAGCGAACATGCCAGATAACGAACCTGGTTCATAATTACTCCCATTTTGCTTCCTTGCTTTTATCATGTATGTACCTATGTACATGTTTAGCAATGCACTGGATATTTTCTCTGGTTCAGTCTGGGTCTTATGCTCTTCCAGCAAGAATTTACGGAAGGCAGCTAAATCTCGTACAGTTTTCTTACACGTTTCGGGATTTTTCCGGCTTTGTATATAATCATGTAGAATATCTTTATCCGGAATTATATTCTCTTCTTCATCTCCGTTTTTTTCTACATTTTCTTCCTCCGGTTCATCATAAACAACCTCGAATGTGTCGTTGTTGATGACAAAACTGCCTTCTGCCATTGTAAACAAGTAGCAGACGACGCGCTATCGTTCTAAACCAGAGCTAGTCACTGCTGTAACCAAATACTTTCGTATCTTTTTTAATAAACCCTGAATTGAAATAATTCCTATGTTAACGTTCTATAAATATTACAATAATTATTCACCAAAGTAATTTCGTAATTTTGTATTGTTTTTATTATTACGAGACTCATTTCACGTGTTTGTTTACTTTTTTCAGATCGCGATGTTGCGGCGATTGCTGCTCCGGTAAGTGACGCTATACCTTTTATACGTGTATTTTAACATGTTTCTCTTTATTCCTCTACTAATTACTCTATTTATAATGCTTTTCCGCTATCTCTATGTCTTATATATTTATCGGACGTACATTTTCTCGATTGCGGAATCTTGCATAGAATTATCCAATCATATCTCTCGTTTTTGATCACGTGTCAACGTGGGCAGTAAACGTCAACCTGGGCAGTAACTTCAACCTGGGCAGTAAACAGAAGTTATTCCACCCCCCGTAGCGTTAAGTAACCATAGGTTGTTCGCTCATAGGTATATAGGAATATGAAAGAGTTACAATCTGAGAATAGATGACAAGCTTTGTAATTAATGAAAGTGATGTTAGAAGAAAATTGTATAACTGAAGCACTGGGAGTAGAATGGCAGTTGGTGAAATAATAATTATAAGAATAGGCCAGAAGGACAACAGGACATCCAGTAATTGGATAATCATTGTAATAACATGCCAGAAGGACAACAGGACGTTTAGATTAGCCAGACCTGTGAGGGTATTGTCTAAAGGAAATGCCTTAATCCCTTGGAGTACTGAATGCGCCTATGTTGTTAAGACAGGGTCAAACACAAAGGGGGGCGCATTGTAAACTGTGTAAATGTGGCCAGTAATCTGGCGGGAAAATATAACAAAGGAATCTGTGTATAAAAGAAACTGTGGAGAATTAAAGGATCAGTATGAAACTTGGAGCGAACCTGTCTGTGTCTACTCTGTTCTTGGATTGTACTGGTAGTCTGGGCTTACATCTGGTGACCATGACGAGACTCCCGGTGGAGAGGAAACTTAGGGAATCGAACTGAGACTGTAAAGCTGATAGGACGTGATACCTGATCCAGAATGGCAGGAGGTGAGAACAGACGTAATGGTGAGGGAGGGGCAGAGGCCCCAGTAGGGTATGTGACCTATAAGACTAGAGAGTTGAGAGCCAGGTTAAAAGGACATGCAAAGAAGATAGTAGTGTGTGATGGATCTAGCAAGACATCAGTGAGAGCTTGGTTGAAGGGGATAAGTTTTGTGGCTCGGTGTACGGAAGCTGGAGATCCTTTGGTAATTGACCTAGCACTGTATTCATCCAGTGGGAGCCTGTCCTCATGCATCAAACGAACATAACTAGCAGTACAGCCTGAACAACGCACATGGGATAGGTTGGAGAAAGCGGTGTCAGAGGTATCTGGGGGAAGAAGAAAAACTAGCACTGCGGGACAAATTGTCAAATATGATCCAAATGCCGGGGGAATCAGCTAGAATATATGGCCTACGTTTTACGGAGTTAGCAAGTGAAGCCTTCTCAGCAGCACAGCTGAGAGATCCCGACACCTTTAGAACAGTCCTGAAAGACTTCTGTAAAGGGTTGAGTAACACTGCAGTAGGAGAACAAGTGAGGTTACAACGACCGCAGGATCTAGGATCTGCCTGCAAGGTAGCCTGTTCTACGGCTGAGGTGTTAGAGGGGTTCAATGACATGAACCCGTTGGAAGTGGCAAGTACTGTGAAAAAAGTAAAAGACTACTCTATGCTAAGTGAAACAAACCACATAATGAAAGCTTTGCAAAAAGAAATGAAGGCCCTACATGTGAAAATGGAAGCAGTGGAGAAATGAGGGGAGGTAGAAACACAAGCAGCGATGACGGCAAAGGCAGGGGCTGACTCAATGGGAGCAACAGGTGGGGGGCAGCCCAACGCCCTACTAATGCTCGCCCCATGGATCCGGCGAGTACCTGGAACGGGATGCTGTATGCGGGACACTGGGCGCCACAGGTAGGACTACCCAACACCTGGACAGGGACCCCGACGACAGGACCAAGTTGGGGGTGGCCGGCCTGGTTGAGCCATAACATGGGTCTCCCACCTATGTGGAATGGGCATAAAGCAGGAATAACAGGCGCCTGGCAATCCCTACAGCAAGTCGGATGGGTGCCATCCGGAGGGGGCTACCAAGGAACCGGCCGAGCTCGGGGAGGTGGCCGACAGAGGGCGGGGACCGGAATGAGACTCGGAACCAATAAATCCCAGGGAGGTTGTTGGACGTGTGGCCTACTGGGTCATATAGCAGCCGAGTGTCCATTGCGGGATCCCCAGATACAGGCCGCCTATGAGATTGCAGGGGAGGCCTCCTACCCCAGACTCATGCTGCCGGCGGACTCTGGCTTCCCAATGGCCTACCAACAAACTCCTGCAACCAACGAATGGAACCATGCCCAGGGAAACGAGGGTGCGCGCCAGTAGACGGCAGGGTAACCTTTTTCCTCCCCATGAAGAAGGAGGAAGTGAGGGTACTGGCTGACTCTGGCAGGAGCCGAACTATGGTACGGGAAGACATTTGGAGAAGGGCATGCAAGCAAGAAGGGCAGCAAGCGGTACTACAACCAGGGGCGAAGCTACGCTCATTGTCGGGGCACAACATCCCTACGCTAGGAACAAGTCATCTGGTCCTGTTGGGTGAGTCCATACCGGCGTTCGTGTTAAGAAAACTGTCACATGATGTTCTGCTAGGTATTGATGGGATGAAGATTTTGGAGGCACAACTTGACTGTCATGAGTGAACTATAAGACTAAAAGGAGAGTGTTTCAAATGGGGACCCATAGAGAGAATTAGTGACCAAATGTGTGGGGTATTTGCAGAAATAGATGTGTGGAGAAAGAGGCATCCGTTAGCATTTACGAGCAAGGATAGACCACTAGGGAAGACAGAATCCATAACCACGAAAATAGAAACAGGATTGGCCGAGCCAGTAAGGCAGAGAGCGTATCGAGTGCCGCTACTAAAAAGACCGGTATTAGAGGAGGAAATACGATCATTGCTGGACAAGGGCATCATTAGACCGAGCAACAGTCCGTGGGCGTCACCAATCCTGTTGGTGCCCAAACATGATGGCTCTATGAGGTACTTGTATGTGGTAGACTTCCGTAGGCTGAAGGCCGTCACAAAGAAGGATGCACACCCCATACCGCCTGTCCAGGACATCTTTGATCAGCTGAGTGGGGCGAAGATATTCTCCACTCTAGACTTAAAATCCGCCTACTGGCAAGTCCCTGTAGAGCTGGCGAGCATAGAAAACACAGCGATGTCTACACATATGGGACTCTTCGAATTTGGGCATAGGCTTATCAACAATGTGTTAGCACTATACTTGCATATATTCGTACTGGTCTACTTGGACGATATCGTGATATTCTCGAAAACCCCTGAGGAGCACACTGATCACATCGGCAAGGTAATACAGCTACTGGTAGACCACAATCTAACACTGAACCCAGAAAAGTGTGTATTCCGACAGAACCAGGTGAAATTGCTGGGGTATCTAGTGGGGGAAGGAGGGGTAAGGCCGGACCCTGATAAGAAGAGGGCCATCAGCCACATGACACCGCCACAAGATGTGAAAGACGTCAGGCGCTTTTTGGGCATGGCAAACTACTACAGGAGTTGTATAGGGATGGCAGAACCTCTAGTGAGGCTCACACGCAGTGAAATACCCTTTGAATGGGGGGAGGAACAGGAAGAAGCTTGGAAAAAGCTAAGGAAAGCCCTCACCTCGGAGGAGGTAATCTGTTTTCCAGACTTGAAACAGCCGTATATCTTATATACGGATGCATCCCAATCCTCCACCGGGGGGATCCTCACCCAGTGGGATAACGAAGGGTTGGAGAGGCCAGTCCAGTACTTTTCCAAGCAACAGAAGGGGCGCAACTCTCCTGGGCGACAATAGAAAAGGAAGCATACACGGTAATCTATGCCCTGCGCCATCTTCGACCTTATCTATTTGGGGCGGACTTCAAAATTGTCACAGATCACAATCCGATATCCTTATTCATATCAGAGCTAAATAACACGAAAATTCAGAGGTGGGCAATGTTGTTAGCTGAATACAGGGCCCCGATAGAATACAAGAAGGGAGCGAACAATGTTTGAGCCGACATGCTCAGCAGGCTGGGGCCGTCCAGGGAACAAATAGAGAGACAGGATGGAGTAGTCGCAGAAGGGAGAGTAGACTGGCACGAGCAGTACCTAGATAGGGAGGCATTGATAAAGGCGCAGGAGGGAATGGAGCAGTACAAAATGGGAGAGAAAATAGAGGAAGGAAGAAGACAAAGAACCGCCGGGGGTAATTGGGAGCGAGTTAGAGGACACGGGCCAATTAGTAGCAACGAACCAATACCTGGCAGAACAAGCGCCAGAAGGCGGGAGGGCAGAAACAACAACCAACGGTCGGGCACCAGAGGAGGGCCGATCTAGAAAGGGGGGAGGATTAAGACCAAACCCATTACCAACAAGCCGGTTTTGATAAAAGGGGGCAATTAGAGAAGCCCCGGTCCCAAGATGAAAGAGCGGAAGCAATAGGACTGGGACGGTAGAACAAAGAGACTGGGGAGGTATAAGAAGGGGTCAAGCTAGAGGAGAAGGCAGTATGATTTGGTGCTCCGGAGAGTAAGGTAGAAGGGATACCCATATAGGCCAAGTTCGGGAGAGGAAAGTTAGCCAGAGGGAATATAATAATAGAATCCCATCATGACAGTCAAGTGGGTGTGTCTTATGTTTCTCCTACCAATTATACAAGCAGAACAGGACAGACTACTGACACGGGACGGAGTGACCATCAACCAGAGAGGAGAAGTGCGGATAGCGACCAGGAGCTGGCAGTTGGCAGTAGTGATACATGCACCGATCCCACAGCCTACAAAGCAGTGGGAAGCCGAGCTAGAGGGTTTCGTCAACAGAACACGACATTTCCTGGACGCGACGGATGTCAGGCAATGGGAACAAAGACTGAGGACGACCACGGAACTGGTGAAGGACAAGGTGCAAACCAGCCGAGAAATACCTGCAGGGCAGAGGAAGAGGCACCGTAACAGGCGGGCATGGATGGACGTTGTAGGTAGAGCAGGACGGACAATGTTTGGTCTGGCTACCCTAGAAGACATCGAAATGGTGAAAGGCCTAGTAGAGGAGGTACAAGGTAAGGAGCTGACGGTATTGCACGAGGAACGACAACTATTATCAGTGGTTAATGCAACTAGACTGTTTGCCAAACGAAACCGCCAGGACATTAAACACATGCAATTGATAACTAAGGAAGTGGAGCAATTGGCAAGACATGCAGAGAAGGACATCCATGCTCTTTCGTCAGCAGTACGATCATTACAAATTAACCCTTTGCCGGCCGCACGCCTCACCCGGGGCGGCAATCTTACGGCAGCGCCACCAACGACGTTCACCTATACTGAGGCAGCAGGAGGTTCCAAAGTGGACGTTTGAGCGGCCGGCGTGTTTTGCCGTGATACGGCGGGCGTCTGTATTTTGAAGGTAGTAGTGGCAGAATTTTGCCATTTTCTCCACAAATTGATGATTAATGAATAAACTATGACCATCACGATAAGCAGAAGATCGGTAGCTTTGTGTGTATATGTATTTTGTGAATAAAAGCAACTGTTGAATATATGTAATCTTGAATCGAAGTTGGCCCAAAACGGGTGCCTATGTTAAAAATAACCGTCCATGGCGTCCGCCTATCCCAGCCTGTACATACTACTCTAGCAGAGTTGTTCGCATCAATATATATAGACGTTAAAGTTGATAAAACCCACATCTCAAATCAAATATGATCCCTACCAACACGATTCTTAAGTATTATGAAATAAAACACCTCCTAAGGTGACCTGAGCAAAGTTTAAACTCGCGCACCATAGCAAAACCGTTGGTGGGGGCGAGAGTGTCAGTATCAACATGGATCGCTAAGCAGATTCCTCTACACAATGGACGCTGTGTAAAATCATTTCCCCTCATCAAATAGCGGATTAACAACAGAAATGGGGCCCAGAACGTTGAAGATAAGGCTTGTTCCTACAAAAGGATATAAATATTATAGCGGAAAACCAAACGACAGTGCGATTAATATGGTGATAACTTCGGATCTTTCAGCCTGGGGGTATAGGTGTCAAGTCCAGTGACAGGGCCATGTCTGCTAAGCTGTCTGCTACAACTTACAAGACAAGTCGATGCGACAACCCACAGAATTGCCATTTATATCTTCCTATGGCGTCAACAGTGTAACCAGCATTATGTTCTTCTGATCAGCAGCTATACGAAGGTGTCAGACTTGACACGGTGGTATTAACCTAACGTTTTGTAAATAAGATCGGCAAAGCCTCTATAGAGTATTGTCTAGATTATAAGGTCTATTGAATCTATGGGAAGCCGTGTCACTGCTCGAAATGTAGGGTTGTCAAGTTATAATACGAAATCAGCTCGCACCAGGTTTAAACTTTAGATTAATGATTAATGATACGTATATTCATATTCTACAGACTGTAAGGTTTGTTTCTATCTAAATAATGTCCAGGTTTGAAGAGTTCAGAATTAATTCATATTTAACCTTGGACACTGCGCAGTCGGCTTGCTGGTTCAGTCGAAATTTAGACGAGGTTAAGAAAATCAACTTGAATAGGGTTTAAACATTAGAATTAACCACAGGAAAGTATATATTCATATTCTATAGACGCCAAGGTTTGTTCCCGTATGTATTTTAGCAAATTCCGACGAGCAGAGACCAAGATATTAAAATATTAAGGTGCTAGTTACGCACGTTGAATTCTTGCCTAGCTCGATGCGCCATTGTTTATACTGTGTAGATAGGGTGGTCGAGCTGTCATTAGAAATCAACTCGCACAGGGTTTAAACTTTAGATTAATGATTAATCATATATATATTCATATTCTACAGACTCTAAGCTTCCTTTCTATATAAATATTGTCCAGATTTGACGAGTTAAGATTTAACAATTCATATTTAACCTTGGGTATTACGCACTCGGCTTGCTGGTTCAGTCAAATCTTAGACGAGGTTAACAAAATCAGCTCAGATAGGGTTTAAACAATAGAATTAAACACAGGGAAGTGTATTTTCACCTTCTATAGACTCCAAGGTTTGTTCCCGTACGTATTTTATCAAATTTAGACGAGCAGAGACCAAGAAATTAATAAATTAAGATGCGCATTACGCACGTTGAATTCTGGCCTAGATTGATACGCCATTGTTTATACTGTGTAGATAGGGTGGTTGAGCTGTCATAGGAAATCATCTCGCACCGGGTTTAAACTTTAGATTAATGATTAATCATATATATATTCATATTCTACAGACTCTAAGCTTCCTTTCTATATAAATATTGTCCAGGTTTGACGAGTTCGTATTTATTAATTCAAATTTAACCTTGGGCACTACGCAGTCGGCTTGCTGGTTCAGTCGAATTTCAGAGAAGCTTTTCTAAATCATGTCGGACAGGGTTTAAACATTATAATTAAGCGCAGGAAAGTATATATTCACATTCTATAGGCTCCAAGGTTTGTTCCAGTATGAGTTTTTGGGTTATAACCACTGGAGAATTAGAAATTCATCATATAGTTTGGTCAATGTGGAGACTAGATCAGAACAGCTGTCCATAGCTTACTGTGGCGAGGGGCCTGCCGAGTAGGCACGTATTGAATAATAAATCATCTCGACTAGAGTTTATCATTGGAATTAATGTAAATCTGTGTATATATTAATCATCTACACACTCAAAGCTAGAATCCTATGTAAATATTGTCCAGTTTCGACCAGGTTAGAATTAATAATCGGAAAAAGAAAGTCAGCATTACGCATTTTTGTGTTTCGGCTAACTAAATCATCTCTATCAGGGTTTAAATATTATATAAATTTATATTCATATATTCTAACATAAATTACACACTCTCAGCTTCATTATGATATAATATTGTCTATTTTGGTCGATTTGAGACCAAGTAATCGAAATATTAAGATGACCCATACGCACCCGCTGTACTTTACTATAGGTTCAGTAGGAGACGGCCGATCTGGGCCAGGCATGATTCAGAAAATCATTTATTACGAAGATTTAACGTAGAATATACGTCTGAAGACATTAATATTCGTAAACTACAGATTCCCAGCTTTCTCCTGATAGGTATTTTGTGTATTTTGGACAATGTGGGATTTAGTTATCGAATTTAATGTATTAAAAGCTGTACTATAGGTTTGGTGGGGGAGTGGTGCGCTGGTGGAGATATGATTTAGAAAATCATTTATTATAAGAATTTTTTTATCACTGTAGACATTAGTATTCATAAACTACATATCCCTAGCTTTCTTCTGAAATTTGTGTATTTCAGACAATGTGGGAATTAGTTATCGAATTTAGAAAATTAAAAGTACGCAGTGTATAAAATGGCTTATTCGCCATAGCTGGGTTATAAGACATCTTTTTCAAAATGAGTTATTTTAGGCTTTCAGTATTGAATCTATGGACAGGGACTTATATTAGGGCAAACTACACTGTCTGAGGTTTGTTTATACGAAATATCATTCAATTTGAACCATCGGAGAAATTAGAATTGAATTAAAATAAATTGTCATATAGCTACAGATTTACTATGGGTTTGGTAGGGGAGTCGGGCTCTGGGCAAGACAGGATTTAGAAAATCATTTATTATCATGATTTAACTTGAAATATATGATTGGAGACATTAATATTCGTAAATTATAGATTCTGGGCTTTCTTCCGATATATTTAATGTGCAATTCGAACATGGTGGGACTTAGATATTGATTTTTGAAAATTAGATTCGAGCAGTGACTATATTGGCTTATCTCGCCATTGCTATGTGCTAAAACATCTTGTACAAAATTATTTATTTGAGGCTTTTCACCTTGAATCTATGAACGGGGAGTTAGATTAGGGCAATCTACACTGTCTAAGGTTTCTTTATACGAAATATCATGAACTTTGAACCAGCGGAGAATTTAGAATATAATTAACAAGTATGGACATCTAAGCTAAGCCTTTACTATGGGTGCGTCAGGCTAGTGGGGCACTGATCAGGACACGATTTAGAAAATCACTTATTATGAGGATTTAACCTCAAATATATGATTTAAGACATTATTGTCCGTAAATTAGAGATTCTCAGGTATCATTTGATATATATCTCGACCATTTCGGACAAGTTGGGACTTAGATATTCATTTTTGAAAATTAGATTCGAGCAGTGACTATATTGGCTTATTTCGCCATTGATTATACTATAGAGAATCGACCACAGAATTAAAGTGGTATATTCGCCTTAAGATTCTAATGGAGTTTGATTAATACAAGGCTACATGGGGTTATTTCCCTCACTCTAAGGATCATCTACATATATTTAATGTCCAGGCTGATATATTGAATTCGGAAAATTCGACTTGTGCCTATTCAGCATTGACATCTCCAGGAGGAGTTAACTTTTAAATCGATTGCTGGACAATGATTGATTATATCTACATACGAATACTTCTGGAAGTGAGAAAAGATGACAAGGTAGGTGAAGTAAGATTTAAAATATATTTTAATAATGTGTATGTATTTTTTTCAGATCTATTATTCATCAATATTGTTCAATATATATATATATATATATATATATATATATGATATATAAATGGACTCGTTTATATATATATAAAGAGACCGACAAGTGATTCTGAACTCTACGTCTAGGTGTCACTACCAGTACCACTGGGAGGTGGCGCCACGATACCGGCTGGCGTCAGTTAGCGTCAGTAGAACCAAAACCAACTCAGACACTGATCTGACCGGTCAACAAATTTTTTTGAGTGGTCTATGGCTACTTGTCTACTTTTTCAAGTTTTTGTTCCACAAATCCACAATGCGCAAGTGCTCACGGTGTTTCCGCGAGTACGATGCGCGTACGCATCGGGACGGATGTCCTTTTTGTCGGATACAAAACTTGGAGAGAGAACTGGTAGACGAGGAATCGAACTTACCACAAAATACTGCTCAGAAACAAGATGGCGACAGAGAAACGCCGGTGCACTCCAGCACCCCCACACCACCTGACTGGTATTCTTCCCTACACAAGGAAAACGAAAGTCTTCAGCGACAGCTGGCAGATCTACAAGGACAAATGCAGTCAATGACAGCGGCTATGGATCGTTTATCTGCGAGTACGAAAAATGCAGCGACAGCTGAAAACGCCACCAGTCATCAAAGGCAAGAATCACCATTATCGAAGGGAGCGGCGCATTCTTCGATGCGTACACAAGACGAAACACTTCATAACACTCAACAGGTGCGACAAATAAGGAGAATGGAGACAACCGAGTTAGGAAATGACACCCCTACGCGACAGTTCCAACCAGCCTATCCTCCAACACGGGAAGATTATTTCCCGCCAAACGTCCAAGGGCGAGACTCCTCTACGCAGTGCAGAGATCACCACCATTGCAACGAAACTAAGTCAAAGCGTAAGTCGAAGTTTTACTCTTTAAGTCCGTTTCTGCCACCAAACACCGAAAATCCAACTTTTGATCAGGTCCTCAGTGGCAGTATGGGTTTACTGCGCAGCATGACTTTGGCTGGGGCCGATACTACAGGTTATGCAGATCACATCTCATACATGATAGATAGAAAAAGCACACATACTGGAAAAGCCCTCACAGAGTATGATCAGGCAGTTAGAGAAAAGTGCGACAGGTTAGGTCCAAAAGGTTTCTCTTATGGCGACAGTTTTCTTACAGAAAAATTTCTAAATTGTGAGACGACTTTTGCATTCGTCAACCTCAACAAGAAGTTGAAAGACATAATGGAGAAAGAAAAACGATCTAGTCGTAAATTTGAAGGAAAAGAAAAACCAACCGGTGTATGTTGGAAATACAACTCAAAAGAGGGATGTTCATTCCAGAATTGTGCCTACCGTCACGAATGTTCACAGTGTGGTAACAACCACACGGTTATGGTATGCAGGAAGGTCGTTAGGACTGAAATGAAGGATAAATAGGATAAGGCTCATCCTCCTTTTTCATCTAACCCAGACCAGAAAGTTTGTGATCTTGATATGTATCTAGACAATGATCAATGTATGGCTAACACTCTCGCGGGCATAGGTAGTCCTATGTGTGGACCGCAAATGTCCAGCGCAGTGGTCGTTCCGTGTGAATACACGGATCCTGTTGGTTCTTTATGTCGTGAACAAGAATGTTTTTCGTCAGAAAAATGTGTGTCTGAATTTGAATATAACACTGGTAAAACAAGTGGTTCAAACGAACCATTAGGTGGTTTATATGGTATTTCTCTAGCTGGAGAAGAAGCGGGAAATCTCGTTCACTCTCCAATCGCAGGTTTAACCACAGAGTATGTGGAACGCAACAACGCCGGTGCTAGGAACTCTCAGCCTTTTGAATCGAGGCTGGGATCCCAAGATGGCGGACAAGTGGAAAATAATACCAGAGGTCCGGAATACTGTGCGTATAAGGTGGTAGATTCAAGAGAAAATGGTGAAGATTTCAATATGGAATCCATTCCCGACGGTATTCGGGAAATACATGATGGTCTAGTTGGTAATTCAGAGGTTATGGATGACTATAAAAATCAAATCCCTGATTATCGTTCATGCGGCGAGCATTGTACAGGTAAACATGTTATTGCAGGTCAGAAAAACCAGTTAAATCCATGTGTTTTTTATTCAGAGTGTACTCTAAAAGGTAATCCACGAGAACGGAATGCTGACTTTATACTAGATGGAGTTACAAATGGTTTCCGTATTGTAGACCGGGAATTTGATGGTTGTTATTCCAAAAAGAATTACAATAGCATTTATGACATAGAATTCAAACCACACATGGACAGTGTGGTAAGGTTGGAGTTAAAGGAGGATAAGATTACAGAGGTCAATGAACCCCCCATGTGTATTCACGCGATGGGGGCCGTTCGGAAAAATATATATATATATATATACACACGTTGACAAGCTTGATACATTTCCAGGTGCAGCAGTCGACATCGTATTCACAATATGTACATAGATTAGCTTTACACAGGCAGTTATATTTTATTTCAGATTCATCAAGGTAATATGATCAGTGTCTGTCTGGCACTCGACGTGGTCGGACCTGGGGGCTTTTTCTCCGATATAATAATCAATTTAACCACTTCTGGTCGATATATTTTCACAAAATGTACATGTAGAGAACCGTGATGGTTCATAGATCACCCAGGATTACTTTGTTTCAGATTGATAACGTATTTTAGCTACAAAACCAAAATATATTTTGTGGTCGTACACTTCTCAGTTGAATCATAGAATAGCATTACGTGCTAGATCACATAGGCAGGAATGTTTCAGGTTGATATACATAGATTAGTGTTGGCTATACACAGATAGGCATGTTTTATTTCAGATTCAACAAGGTATATGATCCATTTTTACAGTTCTGAGGTTGATCTGAGACTGAATCAATGCTATATATATATATTAGACAGGCAGGAATGATTTTTGTTTCAGATTGAAATACTCGACAAGGTATATTGATTCAGTGTCTGTCTGGCACTCGACGTGGTCAGATGTGGAGGCTTTATCGCCGATATAATAATCAATTTAACCATTTCTGATCGATATATTTTCATAAAATGTACATGTGGAGAAGCTTGATGATACATAGATCATCAAGGTTTACTTCGTTTCAGATGATAACGTAGATTAGATACAAAAAAATGGTAATGGTTCGGGCGGGAAAGGAAAACTTGGGCGACCAGAAGTGTAACTCTCCGATATACGCGCTGCTGAAACTAAGCGCACGGTATTTATAGCTCTATATCAACAAACTCAAGGAGGCATTCGACAAAAATATTATATATTCCTCATATTTATTCAAGTTTCTACCACCTCTGAAAAAATTACGAAAATCCATCAAGTATTTCTTGATTAAATATACACATTAGTAACAAATTACGAAAAAAATGCCTCAAGGCATTCTCCGGCCGTAGCCACGGGAATGCCTCGAGGCATTCTCCGGCCGTGGCCGCGGGAATGCCTTCAGGCATTCTCCGGCCATAGCCGTTGGAATGCCTTCAGGTATTCTCGGCTGGGAAAGGGTTAAGAGAAGAGGGGACCAATTCCTACATAGCATCCAGAGATCGGCGGAACTATATCAACAACAAAGGAGTGTGTACTACGACCAATTAGCCGACCTGGAAGAAGGGAGGCTCACTAGGAGGGTGCTGCCTGAAGGGGAGTTGGGATCTATACTCGGAATAATGGCTAAAACGGGTCAAAACACAGTAGGACTCCACTGGTATTATGGGTTTGTGCAAGTGGTGTTACTATCTGTGTGACTAGTAAACTAAATGAGTGACTCCAAGGCTTCGTCCCGTTACAAGCTTTATTGCAGATGGTGTTACAATGCGCTCTCTGACCGGACTGACTCGAGTATGTCGAGATCAGGATTATATGCTGCGCCTCAGCCGCGTGGGGGCAACCCGTATTGATCGTAACCAAGGGGGATTACCTCACACGGTGTGACACGCAGCCGGCTTGATCCATAAGGCCGAGGGATATGATCTGTATGTTTAACATACCGGTATTTGGATCGTGACACTATCCCCGGGCGAAACGGAAAACTCACTCCGATGAGTTATTGAAAAAATGTAAGTTATGATGACATAATTTGTAGTTACCGAATAAATGCGATTACAAACTAGTGTGCTCTGGTAGAGAGAGTAAGATGCTTGGCTGGCGCAAAGAGGTGATACAATTATTCATTAAATCTTGATGCGGTCTTGATAACCTGGAAAATAAGGTGTCGTGGAGATAGACCACGGCACATTACGTGGCATTACGTAATGTTACGTAACCATCCCCAGGACGACTGAGGAACCACTCTGATGGTTCTGCTGATAATGATGTTAAGTATAGTAGCAAGTAACGGGAAGTGATACAAGTAAGGCTTAACATAAAGATTATATGTTATGTACAAGTAAGTTGATTAGCATGTCTGAACGACATCTGACAATGAAGTGCTCATGCTTGATGTTAAAGTTCTGGGCATGGTATGTTGTCATAAGTGTCACAATGTTGTTGTCGTTCACAGTTTGGCGATGCTGGTCCGCGGCTCGGTCTGCGGTGGGCGCACCAGAGGCACAGACCGGGTTCTCCCAGCTGGGAGCTGGTATCCGCGAAGGTGTTGTTGTCGCATGTGAGCGTAGGTGTTGACGCTCGGTGTCAGTTGGTTTCGCTCGGCTCCGACGTGTCACTGCAGGGTTGAGAATAATCGGGTGTGAGCGAACAAAGTGCATGCGGGTTTGACCAAACTGAGCACATGCGGGTGTGACAGCATGCCTGTGGCAGCGTCATGACACAAACAATGGGAGACAAGTTAATCTGGACTGGGCTGGGGGGGTATATAAGCGGCAGTCTGACAGTTCATGATACGTAACAACGATATGCATCAACAGAGGACGGGTAAATGTTGTGGTGCGTTATGAGTGTATGGGATGTTCGTTGTGATGTGAGCGTATTGACTTGACCTGACTCAAGGATTGAGCTGCTTCAGCTCCTCGTCCATTGATGATCCTGGTGCCATTATGTAGGACGCCAGGCCGGCTAGGGCGACACGGTGGTGGTTTTTGTCGGCCCAGGGGATCTGGCTCGTGTCCGATCCTTGCACGTCTGTGACCGTGACAGCTGCGACGACGAGTCCTCTTGTAGCGCGGAACACAGTCCATCGAGCTGACAGTGGGACCGGAATGTCTGAAGGTAGGTGGATCTCATGGGACTGACCTTGGACCGTGATGGTGATGGGGCCAGACCACTGGACGGAGAGCATTCTCCATAGGCAAGGAGAGAGTGTTGTGGAGCGTATGGGAGGAGCGTTGGTCAGGGTAAAGATGTTTGTCTCCATTGGTATGGGTAGGAGGGGTAGGGTGCAGCATCGAGAGCGGAAAAATAGCTTAAGTTGGACAGTGGGGGACTGCTGGTGGTGCGTTTTTAATGATTTCAAGCGGCGCCACAAGGCGGGTAGGAGTCGGAAAAGTATCATTCCGAGAATGACTATAAGAATGATACGGATGAGGGGGGAGGAGATATAAGAGTTAAGGTAGGTGGGCGGGGCTCTGATCGTTGGGCTGGCATATGGTGGCCGGGCAGTGTTGGATTCGACCTGTTCCTCTTTTTCGTAGAGTTTGGACATTCTGTCCATCCAGGCATCAAGATCCAGAGCAGCGGAGGATAGGTTGGGCATTGTTAGTAGAGGAGAAAGTGTTTACACAATGTGTATATAGAGAGGAGAAGGGCTATCGCGCTTAAGATGGTAGAAGAAGCTGCGAAAAGCGGGTGTGAAGTAGCTGGACGTAGGAGTTCTGAGATGGAGTGCAGTGTGTAGCTAGAGTTGTCTGCGGAGGTGAGGGCTTGAGGGAGTGTCTTAAGGTCTGAAAGGCTTTTATACAGGGAATCAGAGCGAGATGTTGCGTCTGATTGTGCTTTGTTAATTAGAGGTAAATGAACATTCGGAGGAAAGGTGAGAAGTGAGTCGCCTTCGAAGGACGGCGGTGGCGGTCGGAAGGAAGAAATTACGGGTAAATTAAGGGTGTGTAAGAAGATTTGGGTGGTGGGTTTGGATTCACAATAGGCAGAGGGTGAAACAAGTAATCCATTGTTAATGGATAGAGTGCATCCGCAGGGTACCTTTACGATTGCGTAAGAGGGGCTGCGTATGGATGTTCGCACTAGGGTGTTAGAGTTGTTACAAGTGAGGGCGGCATGCGTCTGTGGTGTTGTAACAAGGAAGGTATCAGGAGATAAAGGGTGGATAGAGGGTGGCGGTGCGTCAAGCAGTTTAACACTGTAAGTGCAAAGGCTTGAGACACGGCGCGGGTTATTGAGGAAGAGCGCTAGTGTGCAGGTAGGTTTTGAAATGTGAGATATGGGAAGGGGGAGTGGACAGTTGTCATGTCTGCAGAGTTCATTGCGAGGTAGGGAGGAATGTTGTTGAGATGTGTGAAACCGGAGCGGTTTTGATGAACAGTGTCGAAAGGTATAGGGTGAGTAACTAATTTATAAATGGAGTAGCTGCAGGGTCTGGATACGATTGGGACTTCGAATTCTATAGTGATGAGGTCTTCTTTTAGGCTAAAGGATTCGATAGGTTGGGAGTAGTAAAAGGATTGTGGTAAGGTGAGAATGGAAAAATTTTTGTTGAGGAGGTCTAAAGCTAGCTGATCGAGCGATTCTGCTAGTAGTGTGGGAGAAACTAAAGATCGGGGAAGTTGCGATGACTGTAATTCCGAAAGGTCGATCGCGAGTTGTTTTAGTGTGGTAAGTAGTCTGGAGAGTAGAGTGAGTTGTGTGTGCGCTGTAGTGAAGAGGGAAGTCGCTTCTTTTGTTGCGTGAGTGCTGAGGTGGAGGTTAGAAAGAAGAATGTGAAAATCGTCATCGATAGATGCGATCGCGGAGGAGAGGTTTTTCAGAAGGAGGAGATTGACTGCGGTCTGGTGTGAGGCCTCTTTGACGAGCTGCGCAGTGAGATGTGACAGCTTGAGGAGCACGCGGTCGCGTTGTCTCTCATTCCTCACGCCAGATGATAGATAGAGCTCTACTGATTGTAGATGCTCGTTTGCGCGGTCCACGTCAGGCTGCCGGGCTGTGCCGATAAAGTCTGACAAAATGTCGCCTAAAGGCTGGATCAGCGCGCTGCGAGTGCGTGAGTGGTTTGTTTCACGGTAGCTGTCAATCTCTTTGTGCAGGGTGAGGATTGTGTGGAAGAGGGTGGAAGAGGCATTATCAATATTCTTAGCATTAGTGGATAGGATGGGATCAGTGGAAAAGTTTGTGTTAAGAATGGGTAATATAAGAAGGGGTGGTGAGGGTGAGTTGAGATGGGATATATCAATGGTAAGGACCAGGGAGGCTTGCCTGTGGCCTGTTAATAATGTTTTTGGCAATTTGTGGAATGTTATTCCGAAGTTTGGTCTTGACACAACCGAGTCCAGTGCTGATGAGAAGTGTAGTACACTGAAAAGAGGGGAATGCTTTTGGTGTGGGTATGATGTAGCTGAGATGCGATTGAAGTCGATGGTCGTTAGGAAATCATTACGCTGCTTAGAAATATATTGTAAGGTTAAGTGATGAAGCAAAGACTGGTGTCTACAGTGTTAAACTGAGACACGCCTCGTCGGGCAGAATCAAAAGCTATGGAATGGGCTTGTGACCAACCTTATAATCGCCGCTAAGGCCAGAAATGCCATGTCGTCAGTGCTGATAGTCTTTAGACTATGCGGTCTAGTCGGAGTACTGGCTTTCGTGGAACGGGAATCAGAGTGGGAGCTAAGCACCTGACTGAGTAAGCCCGTTCACTCGGCGAGTTTCTGTGGCAGTGCGCGCCTTGATGATGCATGCTCACAGAGGGGGGTTCCGACGTAATGACCTGCGGGTCCTGACAGGATCCCGTAACTATGGACGCCAATGGCAGTGAATCCTGGTTGATTAGGGCAGCTGGTCACGATATCGCCAACACATTGATCCGTTACGCAACGTGTGCGCACCTCCTTATGAGGGTTTGCCTAAATCCCGAGGTTGAGTGGTGTTCATCCGTCACCTTACGCAATGTCAAGCTGTTCGACGCCATTGTTTGGCGCAAACACGTAACGGTAACCATGCGATGTGGACTGGTCACAATCTCGTGTGAATGCGGGGAGGCGTGTTGCGTGCCTCGTTACGTTAGATGTTGATTGGTGAGTGGTGCGGCGTGTGCTGTGTTGCGTAATGTGTTATGTTGGTGTCCTATGTTGAGTTCTGTTGATTACGGTTGTCAGGTTGAGTCATGCGGGGGCGCTATGGCTTAAGGCCGAGGCCTAGGCCAGCGATGTTTCTGGGCTCAGCGCGCTCGCAAATTCTGTAGCTATTGGATGGTGGGAGGGGGTCTGCCGGTTTTCAGGCGTTGCAGAAAGCGTTTATCGCGGGGGTGGGGGACTTTTAATCTTTCTATGTGAATGGGTTTGGTGGTAGTTCTGCCATCTGATAATCTTCTCAGGTGGCATGTGTTTCGTGTGGTGAATTTAGTAATGAGGTATGGGCCAGTGAATGTTTTCTGTAATTTCTTGGAGGTTCTTTTGACTAAAAGAGTGGGAATTTGGAGATAGGCGATGTCGCCTTCTTTGAAGTTGTGCAAAGATGCCGATTTGTCGAACCTGGCTTTCATTTTGGCGTGTGATTTTGCTAAAGTGACCATGCTTTCCTGTAGTGCTCCACAAACTTTTTGCCTCTTTTGGTTCATTGATAGCATAAGTGATCTAACGTTTGGAAAGCTGGTTTTCATGAGAGTATGTTTTAGATTTTCAACTGGAAGTGGTGCTGTTTTTCCGAAAACTACCATGTTAGGGCTGTAACCTAAAGAAGCTGAAGAAGTATTATTTAAACTGAAAACAATGGCTTGCAAAAATGAAGGCCAGTCGTTTTGTGAGGAATCCACAAACGTTCTTAGGCATGCTTGTATGGAAGCGTTGTAGCGTTCCACTAGGCCTTGGGTACGTGAGTGGTATGTGCTGCTGTGTTTTTGATGAATTCCGAGTGCATTACAAAATGTTTTGAAGGTGTTAGAAGTGAAGGTTGAACCGTTGTCAGTGTAGATGTGGGATGGTATGCCGTGTATGCAAAATACTTTGTTGAAAAGTTCCTAGGTCGTTTATGCTGCATTGATGCTGTTTGTGTCCCATGCTATAACGTAGCGGGATGCGTAGCAAACAACTACCTGTATGTATTTTGAACCTGATGTGGATGTGTGTAGGGGGCCGATGGTGTCCATCGAGATGCGTGTAAATGTGGTTGGTGTGGGGTCTCTGAGTGTAAGAGGGGGTGTGAATTTCTTTGGAATACGTTTTGATGTTAGGCAATTATGGCATGTGGCTATGTAGTCTCTTGTGTCTGAAAATGAAGTTGGCCAGTAAAAGGAACGAGAGATTGAGGGAAAGGTGCGTGGTAGTCCCAAATGTCCACCGAGTGAGCTATCGTGAACGGATTTGATAACGTCTTGGGTGTAGGTTTGAGGGACTACTATTTGAACGCTAGGTGGTGTGGAATTGCTTTTGAAGTTAGTGGCTCTAAACAGTATACCTTGGAAAACGATGAACTGGTCGTGCGTCAGAAGGATGTGCCTGCTTAGAGTTTGATTTGCGGGAAGAGTGTGTTTGGTTATATAATCGTAGACTGCGCGACAGAAACTGTCTCTAGATTGCGCATCTTTGATCTTGGCGTGACTAGGTTCGGTGGGGAAGAGAGAGAGGAGACGTGTTACTGCCTTGTTGGCTAGAGGTGTGAACTGAGGGTAGATCTGTTTTCGTCTCTTTGATGCTCTAGCGCGGGCTATGGGGGTGCGGAGGCGGGGTGCTTTCACACGTGCCGCGGCTGGAGTGGGGGCTGGGGCGGGGGCTGGGGCGGGGGGCGGTGCATTGCACGCGCCTTGCCTGGTGGCAACAGCTAACACGTGGAAGTTGTCTTCCTTGCTGGGTTTGGGTTTCGGAATTCTAGTGTTATGACCCTTAGTTTGTGGAGCATTCTTTAGAATTGGAATTGGTTTTGTGAGGAGGATTGGGTCATGGCTTGTTGGCTGATCATGGTTGAAGGTGCGGGTGATACTTGTGCTGGAGAAACGTACACGTTTTTCTGGTAATATCACCTTGTTTATGGGAATGGAGGGGGAAGGTTCTGAATTGGAGGGGGGGGTAAGGTATGCGACTGACGACGTCTGCGGGTATGTTTGCTTTACCAGCGATGAATTTGACCGTCATGTTAAATGACATGACTGTGTCAAGCCATCACGCTCTACGCATGTTCAGAGTCGCTTCCTTACGGGAGAATAGAGTTATAAGTGCTGCGTGATCTGTGAAAAGCGTGAAGTTCGCATCTTCCAGGTAGTGTTTGAACTTTTTGACGGCGTAAATGATGCCGAGGCATTCTCTGTCCGTTGTATGGTACCTGGTTTCCGTCGCCGTGAATGCTCGACCGGCGAATTCTATCGGATGATAAAATCCTGCTGCGTCTTCTTGTGTCAGCACACAACCGCAGCAGGTCAGGCTTGCGTCTGTGAAGATGGTGAAGGGTTTATCGTAATTTGGGAATTTTAGCATTGCTTCTTCACAAATTGCTTTTCTGATGGTATCGAACGCGAGCTGATGTGTAGCGGTCCATTTGAATTTGACCGAGGATTTGGTTAGGTCGTATAGGGGGCGCATGATGATAGAGAAGTTTTTGATGAAACGTTTATAAAAGTTAGCGAGGCCATTAAATGCTCTAACCTGGGATACAGTTTTCGGTGCTGGGTAGGTGGCTATTGGGGCTACCTTCTCTGGTGAGGGTGACAGGCCCTCCCTAGATATTCTGTATCCGAGAAAGTCTATCTCAGAAGCTCCAAATTCGCATTTTTCGCTTCTAAGTTTGACGTTTCCTTTGATGAAGAGTTTCAATACTTCATCCAGGTCTTTGAGGTGTTGTGACCAAGTTGACGAGTAGACTGCTTTGTCGTCAACGTAAGCTACGGCGCAGCGGAATTTTACGGTGCGCAACAGCTGGTCTACACAATTTTGAAAGAATTTTGCTGAGATAGACAGTCCCATCGGTAGAACTTTGAATCTCCAACGTTTGCCAAAACTGGAGAACGTGGTGAGGTGCCCAGATGAGGCGTCTAGTGGTATTTGATGGTAAGCACTGTAAATGTCTAATTTGGAGAAAAATTTTGATTGAGAGTTTCCGACTGTTTCCGTAATATCATCTGCGCGTGGGAAAGAATAGGAGTGGGTGGTAATTTGAGAATTGAGTTCTCTCAGGTCGACCACTATGCGGTATTTCTCTGCGCCTTTTTTATCTTGCGAATTAGGTTTTTGCACCAAAAAGACGGGAGAATTCCATTCGGATGGGTCGTGAACTTCCTCTATGACGCCCTGTTCTGCTTGGCGTCTAAGGAGTTTGTCTAAGAACTTTTGTTTTTGCGGGGTGGTGCGGTATTGAGGTTTAGATACTGCTTTTGCATGTTCCTTCAGCTCGATGGTCGCTGTTGAGTCTGTCTTTAAACCGATCACGCTGTCTGTTGAGACAAACGCGTCCTTATTTTGTTCGAGGACTGAAGCTATCTCTTTCCTTTGTGAGTCGGTAAGCGAATTTAACAGAGTGTATTTTAATTTGTTAGGTGTTGGTGTGTCTGGTTGTGTTGGGAGATTGATTGGGGGCTCTGATTCAGAGACTGAGCGGTGTGCAGTAGACTGAAAGTCGTCAGGGTCTGTTATAGAGTAGAGACCCAGCATTGAGCCTCTAGGTAGCGTGACGTGTTTGTTGGAGGGATTAAACAGAATCACAGGGACACGATTGCATGGTCCGGGCGCAACTAACGCGTGTTTAGTTAGCGCCCTGGGGTTCAGCACGTAGCTCTCAGTTGTGCCGACAGTGTGGCTCAAGCTTTGAGCTGCGTTGATTTTGGCTGAGCAAATCATTTCCGAGAGAGGAGGGAGGGTTAGTGTTGATAGTGATCTGATAGGGTGTTCTTTGGGGGCAGTGTTTTTACAGTAATTGATGGTTGCTTCAGCTGAGCGTAGAAAGTCTATCCCCAGGATTAGCGGTCTGCTTAGCTGAGGTAGAACCCTGAAATGGAAGGTGTATGTGTGGTTTTGAATTTTGAAGCTGATTAAAGCTGCTTGCCGAATGTGATAGACTTTGTTGTCTGCCAGAATGACTCTGTCATGTATTTTCTGTGTTCCTTTCATGTAACCTGCTTGTTTTAGTCTGTGAAGCAGTTTTTTGGAAATGAAGGAGACCGTTGCTCCTGTGTCAACTAGAGCTGGAACAGTTATTGGGGGAAAATCGATGTTGATGCAACCGTTAATTAGGCGTTTCAATAAACGTTCAGACTTACCTTTTCCTCTCGTTATTAGAGAGAGAGTTGGGTATGATTTTGAAGGTGAGTCGGATGTTGTTAGGTTGGTGCCGAAGTCGTCGGCGTTGATGGCGGGCGGTTGCTCGTGTGCACTTTTAGTGTCTTTGGCTATGTGATGTAGGCTATTGGAGTCCTTGTCGTCATTGTTGTTGGTCATGTTCTGTGTTGTCGTGGGGCGGTTGATGGATTGAAGGTTCGTCGTTTGGACACTCTCAGGGCTTTTAGAGTGACCACGGCGGTCCGATTTTTTGTCGTGCCAGCTCACACTGGGTGTGGCCGGGCGGCAATCACGCTGATTGTCACGGCTACTGCTGCGACTGTGGTCGCGCCGACTGTAGTCGCGGGATCGCGGTCTGGGTTGACAATCGTCTCTGTCACGGGAGGCGGGTCGTTGGTCGCGTTGACGATCTCTAGAGGGGGGCCTTCTGTCTCTTGAGGACTCCCTGTAGGAGCGATAGCGCTGTTGATCGCGGTCGCGCGACTGTTCGCGACTGCGTGGCGGACACCGCTGCCTGGAGGAATCCCTGCCCCTCGAGTCGTGACGGCTTCGGTGGTTTTGTTGACCGCGTTGGTACAAGCGGTCTCTGCTGGCTGATCGGTCCCGCTGGCTTGACTGTTTGCCGACATAGTTCAGTGTGAGCTGTTTGAGCTCTGCTGAGATATCAGCCGTCTTGCACCTCATGATTTCCTGCTGGATGCGCACCGTCTCCGTGAGTTGGCGCAGAGTCTTAGGTTTGTGCAGACGCACAATGCCAGCAAGAGAGGGTTACAATCCGTTTATTATCACGTCAAGCTTAGCGGTTTCGCACAGGGTGGAGGTGGTGAGGAGGAGAGCCATGTCGTCGATATATTTGGCCACTGGCTCGTCATCCTGTTGGCGTCTCTCCCTGTACGCCTCCTGCGCCGTCTCGCTGTCGTCTTCTGCGAAGTATTCGCAGAACTGGTGAAACACGGCGTCGGGGGTGGTGATTAAGCTGGTCCCGATCACGTTGGTAGAGTACCAATGCGCGGCCTTCCCACGCAGATAGCCGTACATAGCACAGGCCCGGTCCGACGGCGAGGCGTGTGCATATGCGTGATCAGAATAGAATCTGAAGTCACGCACAAATGACTGCGCCGATCTGTATGCGGTTGGGCCAGAGAACGGCTCTGGTGCTTTGTACATGGTGTGCGTTTGTCCACCATGATAGGGTGCGGGCCGGGGGTGTGGTGACTCTATATGTGGAGCCGGAATGTTCATGTTAGAGGTCAAAGTTGCTGGAATGGTCTGACTCACAAACCTGGCGTTTCGGAGGTCTGCCATCAGCTTGGCGTTTTCTGTAGACAGTTTCTCGATTAGTCTCTTTTGATCCGCCATTTCGGAACGGAGGCTGTCTGTGTCTGCCATGTCTGCGTCAGAGCCGAGTATTGGTTGGTCAGTCGGGGTTTCCGTCCGGGTTTCGTCCAGCAGAATCACGGTGTCGTCTCCGTGGAGCGGCGGCAGTTTTGGATATATTACCTCAGTGGTGGTAGTTTCAGGCTGCCGGGATTCTGCTGCGAAGGTGTTGGTTGCCTCTGACGGCTTGGTATTGTCTTCGTTGGCGGCTGGCGGCTGTTGTGAAGACGTGCTTGGTCTTTCTTTTCTGACTGACCGTCGCAGGTTTGGCGTGTCCGACATGGGTGCTAAATGATGGTGTTTTAGCAATATATTTGCGCGCCTGCGGGAGATTGTTGTACCGGAAGTTTTAGGAGTTCTCCACCAGTGTTACTATCTGTGTGACTAGTAAACTAAATGAGTGACTCCAAGGCTTCGTCCCGTTACAAGCTTTATTGCAGATGGTGTTACAATGCGCTCTCTGACCGGACTGACTCGAGTATGTCAAGATCAGGATTATATGCTGCGCCTCAGCCGCGTGGGGGCAGCCCGTATTGATCGTAATCAAGGGGGATTACCTCACGCGGCGTGACACGCAGCCGGCTTGATCCATAAGGCCGAGGGATATGATCTGTATGTTTAACATACCTGTATTTGGATTGTGACAGTGGTACCGTTGTGGGAAGATGATAGGGGCAAGATATCATTTATAGCAGCATTGCCCTCGATGTCGGAGGAAATCTTCATAAACTATGAACTACAATATTTTTCAGTACCATTTGGTAACCAAACCTTCCGGAAAATAGAAGGTGAAAGACAAGTCATTATACGGTGGATCCGGATAATGAACACTGTATAGGTATAGGCCCAAGAGTATACTCAGTCGTAGTGAAGGAAGGGTCATGCGGGGTATCGGTAGTGAAATCGAGCAAACCATCGTTAGTATCCAGGGTGTTAGTGAATGTATCTGAAGTGGTAGTATCATCAGGCGGACCGGTGGAGATTAAACTGCTGTGTATTAACCAATTTCAGATAACGATTCACCATGAAGCAGTGAAGAAATATGTTCTGCCAGCACAATGTACATTAGTATCATCAGGTTGGGCGATTTCAGGACTCAAAATGCATAAAGTAGCTAAAGAGTTAAGGCCGAAGAGACTAGGTAAGGTAACAGGGTTAAATTTTACATGGCCAAGAATAATTTCTGGGGTAATGTGGGAGGAGCTATGATTTAGGGATAGAATAGATGTGCCTTTGTTGGACCTAGGTAAGATTATGTCGACAGAGGAGCAGAAGAAAGGGGAGCCGAATTGGGAGGCGGTCAGTCACTCAGCTGACGGGTTGGGTACTATAGCTTTCCTGTTTGCAGGGGGGACTATTATAGCCCTTGTAGTGGACCGAGTCCGCAAATGGCCCAGAATTGATAATTGTATCAAGAGGAGTGATGCCAACAAAGGAGGTGATAAGGAGAAAAAGGGAGAGGAAATAGAATTAAAGCAGACACAAGGGAGAAGACAATCAATGTTTTCGGAAGAAGACGAAGAAGAGTGAAAACAGTGAAAGGAGGTAGGGTGGAATAAGAATAGAAGACAACTCGAATACTCGAGTACTTAGGGTAGGGGGCGTATGTGGAGAAGCTATAGGTAAGCATTAAAGTGTATACTTAAAAAATATAAGGAGACTTTTGTGCAGACGATATATGTATGTTATAAATTAGATGTTTGTATTGACTATGCTGTAGTGTAGAATGTAGAACATATAAGAAGACTGTAAGAAAGCAGATTGTAACAGGAATGTAATATGAAATATGAATGACTTACAATCTGAGAATAGATGACAAACTTTGTAATTAATGAAAGTGATGTTAGAAGAAAATTGTATAACTGAAGCACTTGGAGTAGAATGGCAGTTGGTGAAATAATAATCATAAGAATAGGCCAGAAGGACAACAGGACATCCAGTAATTGGATAATCATTGTAATAACATGCCAGAAGGACAACAGGACGTTTAGATTAGCCAGACCTGTGAGGGTATTGTCTAAAGGAAATGCCTTAATCCCTTGGAGTACTGAATGCGCCTATGTTGTTAAGACAGGGTCAAACACAAAGGGGGGCGCATTCTAAACTGTGTAAATGTGGCCAGTAATCTGGCGGGAAAATATAACAAAGGAATCTGTGTATAAAAGAAACTGTGGAGAATTAAAGAATCAGTATGAAACTTGAAGCGAACCTGTCTGTGTCTACTCTGTTCTTGGATTGTACTGGTAGTCTGGGCTTACAGTTGGATAAAGGGGAAAATTGGCCTTGAAAATATAAGGAATCCCCTTCTTTTCTTGAGTACACCTTTTCTAGTGAGAGATGGTCAGGCAGGAACTCAAGTTGTTGCCCTGTGTAGGTTCACCCCTCAATCACGAGGATATCATCTACCCGCCTGGTGTTAATTTTGCGACTAAAAGCAAAATCGTGAACATCTCTACTAGTTTCTTCTGTGATGTTCTTGGAAACCCAAATGTTTTTACAAGCTGGATTTTGTTTAATTAGAGGGTTTTTTTACGAAAGATTTCCTCTTTAGTTGACAAATGGTTTTCCCCTTAGGATTAAAAAACCCCGTTCTGACTGCTGACACTATCTCCCGAGAGGAAATTCTGAGTTCCGTGTTTGCAACAATGTTTACATCTGTCATTTTCAAAATTCCCCCCCTTCATTGTCTTATGCCTGAAATGATTAAGTCTACCTTATTTAACTCGTTCTGAATCTTGTTTAGCTCTGCTCCATAATAGATGATTCACCTGCCTTATTATGTGTTTCAGTTTTCATTTTAGGGAGTGTGCTTCTTGACCTTTTCCACTCCTCGAATTTATCGTTCAGCTTCTTCAGTCCTTTAGTGTTGAGCTCGATTGTGTCATCATGATTTTCTATGGAGAGTTTTTTATGTTTAGTAGGTTTATGTGATCTTGTATACCTGAAACCTTCTTATCTATGCTCCACAGAGTCTCTTGAAAGTCCATCCATATTTTCTTCCAATCGTGTAATTTTCGTCAGTAACATATCCAACTTACTTGAATTTGTAGTAGGAGAATCACATGGATACTTATCTCTTTTACCTTTGATTTTTGGAGTATGTAACTTGTAGTTGTAAATTGGGTCTTCAGAGACATTGTTGGAGGTCATTTTGCCTGAGTGATAATACCACTTTTTAAGTGAGGGTGGATCAAGCAGAGGTCACCTAGAGTGACAGACAAAAGATGTTCTAGTGACTTCTATTTTGGAAATACCAGTGGAAATGGGATTTCAGATGCTGTTATGTGATGTTACAAGTGAAGATGTGTGGTAGAATCTCAATGATATATGGTAGAGCAGAAATACTCCCTCAGTGGCACCATTTTCTTTTTCATCCTTGAGTAACCCAAAGATTCTATGAAATCACTTTCCGAATGCCCCCACGTCTGGAATAACTCGATTATGCAGTCTATTAATAACTCCCGCATCAGTGCAGCCGTTTTTACGTAATATTTCCCACTGCTCTCTGCAATGACGTTTATATACAGTGATCTAAGATAAAGAAACAGGTAGCAACTTTGTAGGCATTTGCTACTAACGTTTATATGTCTATTGTCACTTCTGACTGGAAAGACTCCTTCAGTATGACATTATTTGGCAAAAAGACCTTGCTGTCCGGGCAGAAGATTTGTGTCAGCTTCTCTAGGGGGCATTCGGAAAGCTTATCATCAGGAGTATTAATTTCACTTCTTAATTAATTTATGTCCTCCATTCCATTATAACATCCCAACATCAATGCATAAAACCCTACCGATCAGGCCAAAAGCCTGATAATTCCTGAAAATGATTAGATCCAATATCATGGGTACTCAGTTTGTCTCTGTATGTTCATTTAACCAATTGTGATTTTATACCAGATTTGTACCGCATTTATATGTTTACAGTCCTGACAGATTCTGTAATGGAAGACCATCTCTTACGAGGTGAATTACCTGCAATAAACAAAACAAAAAATCTTTTGGACTCATTCACAACAAAATCACCCCCTTATCTCCTGGACTAATATACTGACATTCTCTGATTACTATAAAAAATAGGATGTGGCGGCGACACGACTATCGAGCAAGTGAACGTATTAGCTGTGTGGCCCGGGATCTGTGGCCCACTTATGTTAATTACTTTCAAAGAGTTAGACCCTTATTGGACGATCATGATCATGTGGTGCTTTTCCCCCGTTTTTATTGGTTTATTGTCTGAACAAAGACCGGTGGGAAATTTGAATGTCCAATGATTTTCAGCTTTAGATCTGGCTACGGCCGACTCTTCCTGTGGTGTCTCCTTCCCCCTTGTTAGGCATTTCAGGGTACCATCGGTAGGAACTGACCTGCTGACGGCTCTGAGGTCCTCTGTGGGGGAGTTTATGAAACTAAAATATTTTAGGTTTATATCTTGCTTAATAGTTTTGACGGTTTCGTCTCATCAGGTGTTGATAGGCCAGCCTATAGGTTTGCTGTTGTGTCAAGGAAATTTCCTTGATCCTCCATTTATTATGGATAACCTAAGGCTAGTAATTAACATTGCTAATAGACAGTTACTGATGAGTCGTCTATGGGTGGCTCCTGTGTGAATTTTGTGGTTTATTTTTTCTCCCTTTGTGTTCCAAAATCAGGGATGACCAAACAGGGAAATATCTGCACAACAGATATAGAGTTTATGGAGGTGGAGATAAGGCTTTCCACAACTACCTTCGAATGGAGCCTGACCTTTTTGACGAGATACTGCACAGTATTGAGCCGGCCATCAAAAGAATGGATACCAAATATCCTTCTGCTTTGCCAGCTGGTCTTCAATTGTCTGTCACTCTCAGGCACCTGGCCTCTGGTGACAGCTATGCATAGTTAGCATACAACTTTCGGTGCAGTAAATCATCAACATCGCAGTAAATCAGCATCATTGTCCTGCAGGTATGCAGAGCTATCATAGAGTACTGGAAGGAAGGAGTGTATGCTGTTCCTCGGAAACCCGAAGACTGCATAGCCCTTGACAAGGACTTCAAGGAACATTGGAACATGCCACATGGTGTTAGTAGGCTGGGTGGAAAGCACATCGCCATCATGAAACCCCGGCACACTGGTTCCCTTTTCTACAATGATAAGGGATTCTTCAGCATCCCTCTTCTGGCCCTAGTTGATGCACAGTATCGGTTCATGTGGATTGAAGTTGGTAATATAGGGTACATGTTTGATGCCCAGATCTTCAATGAGCTCAGAACAGGCTGAAATGCTGGAGATGGGGACAATATGCATGCCGCCTCCATATCCTCTCCCCAACACTGACGGCAAGAGGAAGGTGCCTTATTTCATCATGGGTGACAACTCCTTTGCCCTGAGGAGCTGGATGATGAAGGGGCAACGCATCTACAACAACGCATCTACAACAACCGCATCTCTAATGGCAGGTTGGTTGTGGAGAACCTTTTGCTTTTGGTATCCTTGCCAAACGCTTCCGCTGCTTCCTTGGTACATTGGAGCAGAAACCAGAAACAGTGCAGGATATGATAGAGGCAACTGTAGTTCTCCATGATCTCCTGTGCATCCAGAACCCGACACTGACTGTTGGCGAGATGGACCACGAAGATTCGGACCATAATCTAGTTCCCGGCCAGTGGAGGCAAGAGGCGTTCTGGGAGCTGGGTGCTCGGTTATTGTTTCCTTTCAATTTTATTTATTCCAGTAAATTCTAAGTTAATTTGAGTTCCAAAGTTATACATAATATTTGAGTAGTCATTAATTTCTACAGTTACTTATATGCTTTCTATAAATGAAAATGACAAGAGTGAACTTCAGATTAGAAAAACATTGTAGCAAACATCAGCATCAGTGATTAACATCAGCATCAGTGGCAATAAATGATATGAATAAAACATGTATCACTTTGATCAGAAGGTAAACAAGGCACATCAGGAATGTAATAGATAATAGATAAAAAGGTTTATGTACAGTCCAGTTCATTTCTCCTCTTGGTCAGCCTCCCTTCTTGTTGGAGGTGTTGGAATCGTGGCCATGAGTGATATGGGGCTGCTGAGTTGGCTTGAGATCTTCTGTTGACGACCACTCCCTGGATGTAGATGGCTGTGGGTCTGTGGAGGCAGATGGCTGTTGTGTGGGTGTGGATGTGGACGGGAGGCAGGATGTGGGAATTGGTGTTCTTGTTGGTGGTGGAGAGGCAATGTCTATGGACGGGAACTGCTGCTGGACACAACGCCTGTCCTGTGACTGCCACACACCTGGCTGGGATGTGACGTGTGCAGACTGTGTGTGGATTGCTGATACAGCTGCTGCTGCTGCTGGTGCTGACCCACCAGCTGCTGTTGCCCTGGACCTGTCACTTGCTGTTTCCCTGGACCCACCAGCTTTGCTGCTGCCAATTCCAGACTGTTGTTGAGCTGGTATTCCTGAGGAACCACCATGTGATGTGGCTGTTGGTTGATTCTCTTCTGAGACACAAGAAGTGTGGCTGCAGCACTGGCAGTGGTCGGTGGTTCAGGAGCTTTCCTATGTCTCAGGCTGACAATATGCAGGACCAGGAACTGGAATCGTGGTTCATGACGGGCCTGTGCACATGAACATGGTTGAGAGTCTGCGTTGTCCACCTCCAACAACTCTTGCTCTGTTGCTGGTACTGGTCCCTGGTCTTCTGACTCAGACTCATGCAGGTGCACAATGGACTGAACAGCAACAGCAGTCTCAGGTGTATCTGGTGGACCTGGTGGAACATCTGGTGCATCAGAAGGCACATCATGTATATATTTCAGCAGTAGTAGTGTTTGTAGTGGAAGTAGTATTAGCCTTTCTATGCTTCTGCTTCTTCGGTGGCATTTTCTTGGACAAGGTAAAGAGTGATGAAATTTGTTGTTGAGGGCTGCTTGAAGTGGAATGATGACCTGTTCACCATCCCGTCTCATATATATACCAATGCTGACGAGTTAAGACCAAATCCGAAGTACAAGTCCAGATAGGGTGATGGCATTTTGTGTCTGCCGGGACTGTCAGGGTGATGTTGTAAACCAATTGTGTGAATTCTTTCAAGCGAAAAAATCGGGACCCGATTTTTAGTAAATCGGGCCCCGATTTCTTTTAAATTTTAGTTGTTGTAAACCGAGCATAATCAATATATTTAAATGTGTCTAAGGAATGCCAGAACATGGCTACATAGCAAAAAACTGCATATTAAAAGGTCCAATAGTCTTTAGTCACTATAAGTCTTTAGTACTGGCTGTCAGATATAAAATTGATTATATACACAATATTAACTGGTTTCAGATAGAACCGGCTGTAATCTCCAAGGACAAGACACATAGTAATCCCCGAATGAAAGTGAGGTGATTACGTAGGGTCTAGTCCGAGGAGATTACAGCCGGTTTTAACTGAAACCAGTTTATATTGTTTTTGTTAACCACCTTTCCTTGTTAATAATTACGATGATCTTCTGAAACTTGACCAATGCGCCTCCTATCGTTAATAATAGCGTTCCTAAATTGCCCATGAGGTGGCAGTTAGTTTGTATCCCTTCGCCATGTTGGTTTCATGATGTTATTGGAAGATGGATTTTACGCTAAAATACCAGACAAATCAAGGTAAGAACTTGTTGACAATTGTAATTGGACCGATTGTAGAGCAATTATAGACTTAAGGAGACACTGCCACAGATGAATTCACAAAACTTGAACTGTAAACACATCAAATATTGTCTGCTGCTGTTGTCTTTTGTAGAAACGACGTTCGCCGATATCGCGATAGGGGACATGTATTAATTAGTTTGAGCTTTCAGAACGTTATCTCTCCTGATTTAAAAGTCAGAAGATTACGGCCATCCTTAATCTCCTACTTATAGATTACACACGCCTAAAGCATTTTCTATGCAGACTCCGCAATCGGTGGCTGATAGATATCGCAATAGGTGGCGTGCATCTAGTAGTTCGCTCACTAGAGGCCTGATGGCATTTTGGGAATGATTTCCAGTAATCTCCTGATTTTAGAATAAGGAGGTTACAGGCCTCAGTAATCTCTTAGTTGCAAATATCTCAGACCCATTGCTATTCCTATGGAGACTCCGTAGTTGGTGGTTGATAAATACCTGGAACCTGATATCAGAAAACACTACAAATAGCACAAAATGTTCCTAAGGGATGCCAAAATATGGTCACATATCAAAAAACTGTATGTGAAAAGGTTTTATAGTCTTTAAATTATTCAAGAAACAAATATTTGGCAAATTGCAGATGTATAAAGGGGACCAGATGTATAAAGGCCTAAAATCCAACACCAAAGTTTAATCTAATGAGTCATTGTAAAACTTACGAGAACACATAACCAAGTAATGATTTTCAGCACTCAGAATTATAGGCATTCAGGAATTTTGATGGTAGGTCTCTTCAACAGCTGTAGTCATGATAATCTGCCCGCTTGCCAGAACAAAAACAAGTAGAAATGTTAACTAAAGAGATGGATCTACAAGATAAAACAATAAAACAAATGTTTCCAGGAAGGCAGCCAACTCCTAAGATAGCAGACCTATAGGCTGGCCTATTAACGCCTGATGAGGCAAGACCGTCGAGACTATTGAACAAGATATAAACCCAAAACGTTTATATTCTAAGTCATAGGTTCATAAACTCCCCCACAGAGGACCTCAGAACCTTTAGCAGGTCAGTTCCTACCATTGGCACCAAGACTCACAACCTTGAAATGCCTAACAAGGGGGAAGGAGCCACCACAGTTAGGGTGGGCTGTAGCCAGATCTAATGCTGAAAATCATTGGACATTAGAATTTCCCACTGCTCTTTGTCCAGACAATGAACAATGAAAACAGGGGAAAAGCACCACATGATCATGATTGTCCAATAAGGGTCTAACTCTTTGAAAGTAATTAACATTAGCAGATCACATATCCCTAGTCACACAGCTAATACAGTCACTTGCCCGATAGTCACGTAGCCTCCACCTCCTATTTTTAGTAATAATCAGAATATGTGGGTATATTAGTCTGGCAGATGAGGGGGTGATTTTGAAGGAGTACAAAAGGTTTGCTTCTTTTTTTTTATTATTGCAGTTAATTCAGATGGTCTTCCATTACAGCATTTGTCCATCAGGAGTATCCATAATACTGGATCTAATCATGTTGAAGAATTATCAGAGTTTTTATCTCCATGTCGAGGAGCCCTTTTTGCTGATGAAACTAGTCATCATTACATTTGTTATTATACATATGTCCAGTTAATTTATCTAAATTCTAATGGTGCATTATAAAAAGCAACATATCAAGTATAGCTTTCCTCTTTACATTATAATAGAGTACAGTTTGTAACCCTTTTATGATTAAGCTTATCTGACAACAAACAATCTTTTTTCTTCATTTTAATATTCTGCACCTTAGGTCTCAGCTCCAGGGTCAGGATGTATTTTATTAGACAAAAGACTTCAAACAGCCATCTCTACAGTCTTGGTAACCATATTTTATTTTCATACTACTACTGCTCACCAGGGTCTTCTCCAATCTGTCTATATTGCTAATATATGTTAGTTCAGTCGCTTATTGGTCCCCTTTGATACAAAAAGATCTTGTTTCTCTTATCGGGTACCATAATTAATCAGATTGGTCAAGATAAAGTATTAGACAGCCTATTCAATTTATGTCGATCAGTATGCTGAATAAGCACTATTCCACAGTGCAACCGACAAAATAAATACACTATGTGACCTAATATGTCTTTATTGGCCAATCTTAAAGAATACTTAAGTGTCCTTTATGCAATACTGGTCCGCATCATACATGCCCCATCTTGGTTGCATATATATATTGCAATATTTCCATCTAAAGGATCCCTAGAATCCAGAAATCAGAGCCCTAGCCATGACCGCTTCCTCTCAAGAAGGGTTTTTTTACCAAACAGGTATTATTTCTTTTTTTTTGTGATAATACTGCCACTATGTTATTTCTATTTTCAAGATTGGACTTGGTATTCCCCAGGGAACCCTAGGAGGAATTCTCCTGATGACATTACAGCTATCCAGACACAGAAGGGTGCAGAACACCTCCCGAAATGCTGGCTATGATGTCATTAAGAACCAAAGAGTGTAAACAAAGTCTATACTCTTTGATCAAACATGAGGGAAACCTTTCTTTTTTGTTCAGCCTATTATCATCCAACATACAGCCTCATCCACGGCACAGATCATACCATGACAACTGTCTTGAAGCTTCAAACATTCTATGCAGCATGATGTAAGTTTTGTGCATTTTGCTTTTTCTAGCAATCTTCCTGATTCATTCTTCACAGATGAGCGAACAAAGAAACTGCCTGCTTCATCTGTTAGAGTCTTCATGAAGATATCAGCAGGTGTTCCGAGATTCCCCACTGTATTGTTACTATCTGAAAAAAACAAATATCTTTTACAAAGAAATCCAGTATTTCTAGTATACTTTTGCTGACACAGAATGAACTCATATTCAATTTTTCTAGACATACAGCCTGTGAGCACAAATATCTTCACCAAGGTATTGGTTGTCATATTTCAGTGACCTTTTGCCAGTCTCCCATATAATCCCATGAAATAAGTTCCATTAATTTAAGCCAATGACTGTTAGTTCCAATCATCACAAATAGAGATGTCTTCATTTGGTCATTTGTCATATATCTCAATCCTTGTAGAATCCCATCTTATACAAGTAGACTTGATTGTGAGGTCTTTCAAAACATTAATTTGTTATCATTTGATTAATGAAAAATTTAAAGCATCTACGACCTGAGTTAAGCATTATATATTCAAAGACTCTGTAGGGATTGTACAAAGGGAGTAGGGGAAGGGAGGTTTAAGGTGTTACTGAAGAAGAAGGATACATAAAGGACTTGGACAGGCCAGAGCAAACATAAAGGTTCAAATCGTAATTTCAAAGTTGCTAAAAAAACTAGACAATAATATATTAATATCTGTATTTATATATGTATATTTATACAATACTTATGCAGTCTAGGAAATATGTTCATTGAAATAAAGCAATAAGATTTGTTACTATTTGCACCAATTTTGAGACATATATATATACAAACGCCTCTACAAAAGTATATACATCCATACAAATAGATGGAGGATTCATTCAATATATAAAAACAATGACATTATCACCCGAGAATATATGAAAAAATGCCTCATCCGTACATTTGAAATCAGAGCAAAAGTTACTGTATGACGTCATTACCTCCGCTCACTCTCCCTGCTAAATTTAATCTCTGCTAAAACGCCTGCTATCACTCTCCATAACAACGTTCTGACGTTGGTGAACGGTAGAGGATGACATTCGATGAGTGCGGTATCATCTCAGAGGTTGAAATAGGTTGATAATGTAAGTACCAAAATGGGATTTGAATCGAATATTGGTATATAATAATAAAAAGACATAGTGAGTGTGTCTGAATTCCATCTGTTCCTCGATATTTTGGTCATAAATAATCACTGAAGTCGAAGACTGAGGTGATTATTTATAATCAAAATATTGAGGAACAGATGGAATTCAGAGACACTAACCATGTCTTTCTATAATACTTAGATACAACAGATAAGTCACATTATTCTTTAAATGTCTAAATTAATTTGTATAACCGTAACTTACGCCATCATTTTTGTCAAATATAATTAATTGTCACTAAAACCAAGTGTTTCTAAGAAACTTCCCCTTTCTGATAGAAATTAGGATTAAGTTTCTTATCAATACATCCAAGTTGATCTTTGGTTATAAACTTAAGGAAACATTCATCAAATAAGTTGGAGTGTTGCAGGGGACTTCATCTAGCTCAATAGTTAAAGTGTTCTGGCGATCTTTAAGCCAACACAAGGCTGAGTCACAGTGAATAGCGTTTGACCGAATAGTCAGTGTCAAATGAATAATGTTTGCATTGATGAAATTGCCAATTGTTACCAATTTGTTTTTATCAATGTTCAATAGTGATACGTTGCCCACACTTCTCAGAGGTGCCATGGTAATTCTTTTCAAGTTATTCTTCTGTGCCAAGTAGCTCAAGTAGTGGCAGAATTGGATGTTGCCTTTTGGAGCCAGAGCATTGCCCATATGGGCCTTCCACACACTCCACCCTCAGACATCGAGAGGAAATGGTTTTCATGGCCTTGTAAGGAAAGCCTCTTTTACTAACTAAATCTGAATTACCCTGCACTTAGTATGTTAATGGAATTGTTCTCCTCACCTAACTTCAATGAGAATGAACACACAGAGAATAAAACTCAAGGCCTCAACTTTAAATGTATAGCTCCAGGTATAAGAAGAATCTCCATGTGCATCTAAGAGGACTAGATTTAATTCCTGACCAAAAATAAGGCTGGAATAGCCCTGTTACATTGCACTTTGTCCTTAGCTTATTTGGTTAGTCCCCATGGATTGAGACATAGTGAGAGGATGGTAAAAACTTCAGACTTGAAGATTTCTCTTCAGTTTTTTCAATAAGCAGGGCACTGCCAGCTTAGGGCACTGCCAGCTTATTAAGTCGGTTACTCATGGAAAAGGAGGATTGCCCAAACATGAAGTCATGCACAGACTGCTACCTCCACTGTACACATGGATATTTCTAATGGTAGGAAGTCGTTCTCATGAGTGAACCTAAACAAGAGGACCTATGAAGGGTTCTGACCTAACATGGCCTAGTATTAAAAAGAAAATCAGGGAATTTGATAGTTATTTAAGTGGAAATCAAACTGACCTCAGCACACACAGGACACCAGCTCAGAGCTAACATGGCGAGCAGTGATGCTCTACCAACGGGGAATGGTAGAATATACTAGTAAATAGTAAAATCAACATTGATACTATAATATTTCAGTCTGTAAGAGTACTAAATATTAGTGGTTGACAGTATTATAACAAGATGAAAGTAATAAAGGGGGGTGTCCACTGAACTCCCGACACACTACGACAAGCCTTCCAACAAGCGTTACAACACAGAATCAAACGTTCTGGGTTTTTGTCGAAGCAGTGGACACACCGTTCCGACACGGCTTCCGACACACTCTGACATGGCTATGACACAGCGCGCTTGTCGTAGCCATGTCGTAGCTCTTCTGACAAAGTTAAACATGTTTAAAAAATCATAGAGGTTGGCTTGTGTCGTAGTGTGTCGGGAGCATTCCTACTATGTAAAAGCTATGAATCGCCCCCCCCCCACACACACACACGTGCTCCTTTATAAACTGATACATACTGATACACATGGTATCTGATACTAGATCATTATTGACTACTGTAACTATGACTATTACACGTAAATAGATAGACTGGCTCCAGTCCCTGCATCCTATGTCTACTCTCCTCGCTGGGATACAGGGACTGGTACAATCGTTATGGTGTCAGATTTCAGGCGCTGTATAGCGCCAGTATTTCAAACACTCTCCATACAGATATCATGGCTACTGGTCAGATATCTGATGGGAGATTGATACCCTCTCACTTTGATCTTAATCGGGTCACAGTCAGGAGTAGGCTAAATGTATTGCTATGACATCACAGGCGCCCAGGGAACTGGAGAAGGGGAGGGGGAGGGGTAGGAGGAAGTGTAGAGTTACAGAGAGTGGCTTGGGGCCATAAACAGGAGATTTGGTTCATAGTGGACAAGTCTTTGATTCATGGGCCAGTCAGAGAAATCTCAATGAGTCATCCACTCTCCTTACAACACAGAACTACCACCTTGTAGGGAATACTCTGGGGTAGGGGAGCACGTCTACCCCACACAATCTGTGGGACTGGCATACTGGGAAGAACACACTAGGACAGGTGCTCATGAAGGACACTGATGTTGTTCCCATCTACGTCAACGATGTCACTGATAAGTGCAATATTTCTGGAAGAATGAGCGCCTCTCCTCTAACTAAAAAAGGAAAACTAGTTAATAGGATAATCTCTGATTATCAACATATTCTATTCAAAGCCAAACACCGACATCCATCCTGCAAAATTGTCTTTTGCAGTAACTATGCAATCTCATTAATTCTTGCAAGGCCACACCAAATGAAGACTACAAAAAATCTACGAGGCAGTGATATACTTAGACCATCTAAATAAATCTGCTAACTTGCTCACCCAAGAATTGATCACCAGATACAACCCAAGAACAAGTTGGGGGGGTTGGTCCTACCGCATTATCACATATTAAAAGTTGGAATGCATCCAATTGAGTGGGCCATTACAAAGATGAACCTACTTAAAAAATCAGAGTAACGGCACCCACACTTGATCGTTTACTCAATATTGACCCACCTATATCAACATCATGGGAATATCTGCATGGAGAGTAAACATCAACCAGTGCTAGCCACAAATGCAAAACTCAATTGACAGAACCATAACAGCAGAGGGAAACCAAGACATGTTAAAGACAAATACAGGTAGGTATCACAGTGCCCCCTGGTTTAACACTGGTGCTGCAATCTGGTTTCGTGAAAATATAGCAGTTTCTCATAGACTCTAATAGATAAGCACTTACCTTCTTGAGATGGCCTTCCCATGGAAATTAGCATGGTGACATTGTATTTATTTCAGCATTTCTCAATTGTACATGTTCCCAAATATCATAATCCAGAATTTATTGAAGCAATAGAGCATCAGTGTCATCAAACAACAAAGTCAAAATATTGCAGTTTCCCATAGACACCAATAGTTAAGCATTTACATTTTCAGATGGGTTTCCCATAGCAGGTAGCATGGTGACATGCCAACTTCTTTCGTTTTTTATTTGCTGATATGTGGAACTTATATTATCCAGAGTAATTTGAAAAAAATCATTAGAATTTAGATATCACCCAACTACCATCATTTGTCTCTAAGATAAGTCCTTCTATACTATTACATTTTGACTGATTTTAATTGGTCAAACATGTCTAAGAAATGCACTGTTAATTGAAGATCGAAACTATAGTCAATATTATAGAAGACACAATTCAAATTTTAACTGTATTTTTATAGAATCTGTATATTATAGAAGAACACAATTCAAATTTTAACTGTATTTTTATTTCGTGATATTACACTTATGTGACCTTTTTCTGTGGCAAACCTTATGCTTGAAAGTGTAACCAACCAAAGTTCTCTTCTTCATAGATACTTGTCTGTCTCCTTTAATTCTATACTTAACTGGATCTGAAAGTAATTTACATGTTTATATTGAAATTGGGGTTTCCCCACTAATATGAGCTCCCTGCAGAAATCCTCCAACAACGTCCTGCTTTGTTATGGACATTGTGTTACTGATACTAGATTGGGCTTAAGCCTGTCTTTTAACTGCTGGTCGATTGGTAACAAATACGTTGAAGTCATCTTCCCCTAAATCCTCTTAGAAAGATGCAGGAATCTCTTAATCCTAGAAATACATAGCAATCCATATTGCTTATATATCATTTAAGTTCTTCAATTTATTCACATAGTCAAGCGTCTCTAGTTTGATATTTCTTTTTGGCTTACGTCTTCAGGTTCCTCGATGCCCGGCTCTGGTACGGCAACATGAGCTGTCACTGCCCGCCAGAGTTTCAGCGGCCGGGCTGCAGGCAGTTCTACTGCTCTCACCAACTCAGCCTCTATGTGGTCGTCATCTTCATCCTAAACCAACAGAAGATATAAGTTCATCAAATTAAAAGAAATAACAGATCCACAATATAGGAAGCAATCATCAAACAACCAAATAGCACATATTTACAATACTCCCCATAAAGGGCGGGGCACCCAAGGTAGCTGGAATCTCCCTCACATCCTTTCAGCAATTCACCAAAGCCAAGTCTTGCTCGCCTACTGTTTCCTAATTTTGAAATGAATTACACAAGGATATATCGATATTTCTGTATGGAAAAAATCTAATCCAGATATCAGGAGTCTGTTCATATACGATATTCAACAAAATGGGAAAATGCAAATGTACCTTGACTGTGGCCGCTCTTGCAGCTGCCAACATTGCACGATGTGGCCTAGCTGTGGCCACGGCTGCGAAAACAGGAGTGTCTTTTATCTGGAATTGTGCAATTAAGTGAAATATATTTAAGTTCATTCTTTAAATTTCTAAAAGTGTGCAAATTCAAGGATTACAGTGTGTTGTATCAGATTAACGGTGTCGTCAGAGAATTCTTCACAGATTTCAATAGAAATCTTAGAAAATTATTCTTTAAATTTCTGAATATATCCCAAACAAAGGATCAAATTGTGTTCTAATGGAATTATGTTGTCATCGGAGATTGCTAAGGAGCTTTCCTGAAATAAATCAGTATTATAGGAAACACCACCGACCTTGTTCTGATCTGCACGGCTGCATTGTGCTGCACTCAAAGGTTGGTACATACTAATTCCACTAGGGATCGTGTAGCTCTGTAAGCTCAGTATATTTTTTGGCCCGCTCAATAGAGCCACCAGATTTGATGGTATCCCCACATGTTTCAGGCTGGAGCAGGGTGGGTTTTTTTCTAACTGAATGATTAGGATCAATTGCACCCGAGCTCCATAAAAAGGTTCTCTTCCTCTTGGGTTAGGGGATCACACTAAAAACAAATAAAATGAACTTGGAGTATAATCATATTGCAAATTTTAAAGAAAATCTGTTAATTCAGGTGTTTTTTTTAAATTTTGGTATTGATTTATTTTTATATTATGAAATGATGTACATCATTACTCTTACCCTGTTCTGCTTCTTGCCTAAGCCTTGTGCTTTCAGTTCCTCCTTGCTCCATGCCAGGACCTCTCTTGCAGTTTTAAATAGAGCGCTTGTAACTATATTCTCTGGGTAGAGTTTAGATTCCAAAAATCGTTTCATGCTGGAATAAGAACTCACTCGTGCCTGCGGTTCGCATCCTTTTTGCGAAAAACATAGATATCAGACGACAAAAGACAATAGACAAAATATAGGTTCACAGGAGAAAAGTACTATAGTTTAGATAACAAGATACATCTAGATTGAGAAATGTTTTATGAGCCAACACTCCATTAAGGAGTGCAACAACTGGTGAGATTGGTCAATGCTGTACGGCCTGCACTGGGTACCTACTAGCTTGCCTTTGTCTGAAATGCATTTTTGAAGGCATCACAGGCTGGATACCTTCCAAGCCATAACAGAGAGCCTACATGGCCCCTCCAAGCTCTCTGCGTTAGAAGTTCAAGTGCTAACATACGTCAGTTCAGATGTTCCTGTTTCTCTACCCCTCCCACTTATTTGTCCCCTTGAAAGTAAAGAAATATATTCTCTATTGTTTGACACCAAAATTAAGCGGATTGGTCAAGGGAAAATATTTGACAACCTATTAGAATTGTGTTGATTAGTGTCCTGAATAGGTGCTGTGTATTAGAATGTGTGGGCGTATACATGGCATAAATATAACTGCAACATGGACACTTCTATACGTCTACAGATAAAGCATATACAAGATGGGAAAAAGGACTTATTTATATAAAATAATTTATGTACATTTTTGCACTGTGAGAGAATAGGTTGAGTAGGCTAGATAGTAGATGGCTACGTAGAGACAAGACGGTAGTATTACAGCTGCAGCGAACACGCAAAGAAAAAGGCTACTCTAGTCGCAGGCAAAACTCTAAAAATTGAGAAGAGCAAGGTAAACCTACTGGGAACAGTGAGAGCAAATTGATTTAATCATGCCGATTGAAACACGGTCATCAGTGTCCGGCGAAATTTCGGAGACTGCTGACAAGGGCGATAATGGAGGCACGACATCGCTTCAATCGATCCAGGCTTAGATCGATATGCTCATCAAAATGCATGCTAAAGATAAAACTGATATGCACAACAAACTGGACGTTTGGAACGACAAAGTAGAGAAAAAATTAAGCAAAAATGAAGAAAAATTGACCAGCCTTGACAACTTGACGCAACTTGATAACAAAATAAAGGACCTGGAAACGGCATTGAGCGACATGACTGACGCACGGGATGAACTCAAAATAGACATCGAACAGTTAACTTTTAAACTTGAAAAACAAGAAAATCGAGTTTGTTTCCTTGAAGATGAGAGGAGAAAATCGAATCTTGTGATCAAAGGAGTACGTGAAAATGATGGGGAAAATTTGAAAGTATTGGTTCTGGATTTCCTGAGAGATATCAGAGTAGAGGTTGACAGTACCCACATCGAAATTGCTTTTGTGTACAGAATGGGCCCCAAATGTCAAACACAAACTAAACCAAGGAATGTCATTGTAAAGTTTCTCAACCCAGCCACTAAAACCCAGATCTACAGAAACATCTCCAAATTAAAAAACAATCAGAAATGGAGAAATGTATTCGTCAGTGATGACCTCTCTGCAGAAAAACAACAAGAGAGTAAGGATTTGAGATGTATTGCTGCCTACGCGAAAAAGAAGGTAGAAATGCTCAGGTCAAAGGCCCGAAACTTATTCTCGATGACAAAGAATACCATTATAGAGATATCAAGAAGTTGCCTGGTGAGATTTCACTAGAAGCCGCTAAAACAATTACAGTTGAAGATGGGGTGGCCTTTTCAAGGCCACCACTCTTATCTCTCAAACATGTTTGCCCGTGAGATAAGACATGAGAAGTTTTTGTGGTCAGCGAGTGAACAGTTGTACTCGTATAAACTAGCCATTGAAAACAACAGCCAATTAGAAGTCAGGAAAATCAAATATGCTGACAGTCCTTACGAAGCCAAAAGGTTCGCAAAACAAGTTGCAACTGATGCAAACTGATGATCAAGTGAAACCTGACATGATGCTTGGAATTTTCAGGCTAAAATTTGATCAAAACAACTTGATCCGTCAAAAACTGTTGGATATAAAGGTGAATTGTTACCTACTGTTGTGTATTGCCATAAGTGCACACTGCTGCCACCTAGTGTTATACTACTACTACGTTTGTAATTGGTACACACACAGAGTGTACACCTCACTTTGAGCTGACCTAATAAACCACTAAGAACACAACAGTGGCGACGAGGATGGGATGCACCCAGAAAGCAAGTCATCCATGCAGCTAAGTGGTAGAATCTAAAACTACAGACTTGAAAGAAGTTGTGTATGCCTTTTGTTTTACTGTTTCACAACAGTAAGGCTGACTATTGTGAAGTTAGAGGAGTGTCACTGCTGTCACTGTGACTCACATGGTTGACAATTTCCATACATAGTAATAGTGTGGGATGGTGACAACACCAAATGTGTATGTGTGTATAGACAGTAAGCAGTAAACACATATGTATTGTCAGTGCATAGTAAGGCAGTAAAGTGACAGTGAAAATAACAGTAAAGTAACCTACCACTCTGTGTTCAAGTGACAGTGCATAGTAAATGCACAAAAGACATTGTGTAAAATGGCTGCAAGAGCATTCACACCTATCAGTGAGTTCAAACCCAAACTGGAGAAATGGTCAACATACAAAGTGTGATTTACGTCATGGTTACTGATAAACAAAGTACATGAGGATGAGAAATTTGATGTATTTATTGCTGCAGTGGGGTCAGATGCAGTTACACTGCTTATTTCTCTATGTGCCCCCACTGACTTAACTACCAAGTCATATGCTGAGTTGGTCACGTTGCTGGACAGCCATTACAGGTCAGGGGTAAACGAGCTGTCCCGCAGTTACAAGTTCGATACACGAGTCCAGGGTGAAAATGAGTCCGTTCTGGAGTTTATAACAAAACTAAAAGAGATGTCAATTGATTGCGGTTTCGGAGACGTAATCCAAGTAGAGAAGAGGCTGCGCAACCGTCTCGTCGCAGGTATACGATCGGAAGCAATTCAGGCGAGGTTGCTCAGCATGGCGGATACGCTGACATGGAAGTCAGCTCAGGAAATTGCCACAAGTATGGATTCGGCCAAGAAGCATAGTAAACAAATGCACGCAGCTTGTGAGGTAAACAAAGTCTTCGTACTGAGAGGCAGAGGACGTGGAAATCCGTCTCGAAGACCAGACAAGCGACCATGTTACCATTGTGAACAGTACCACAGTGGTGAGTGTCCTTTCATAAATGCTACCTGTTACGAGTGTAACAAAAAGGGTCACATTTCCACGGCATGTAAAAGTAAAAACAAGTCGCAGCACTCATCGAGTACCAACCAGTGCAGAGGTAGAGGAAAATCGCGAGGTCGAGGGCGACGTGGCCGAGGTTGCTGAAGATTACGACGAAGAGGAATGCGCAGAAGTAAGCTTCGCGAGTCTATTCGAAGTGAGTCAAGAGGTTCATCATAACCAAGACGTGCTCAACGAAGAATACAAAGTTGATATCAAAGTTAATCAGAATGACCTGACTTTCGCCGTTGACACAGCATGTGCTGTCTCAATCATCGGGGAGGAGTTGTACAGTAAGTACCTCAGTAAGGAAGAACTCCGTCCTGCATCGACACGCCTGAAGTCCTATACCGGTCATCCAGTTGAGCTTCTCGGAGAAGTTACTGTAAATGTGAGTCATAACAACCAGACGAGGGTCCTGCCGTTGGTTGTTGCCAAAGGTTGACGTACGTCTTTGTTTGGCCGAAACTGGATGAAAGCTATACGCCTGGACTGGGAAAATATATTCTCAGTAAGAGAATCAACAGTTGATGGTTTGCTGAAGAAGTACGAAAACGTATTCAAACCAGGTATCGGGGAGATCAAGGAGTTTGAGGCACGTATCGACGTTGAACCGACAGCCGCACCAAAATTCTTCAAAGCTCGTCCAGTACCATACGCGCTAACCGAGAAAGTAAAAGAAGAGCTTGACCGACTGGAAGACAACGGCGTCATTCGGAAAACAGAAAAAAGCGATTGGGCATCACCAATCGTTGTCGTCCCAAAGGCCGACGGTAAATTTCGTCTATGCGGTGACTACAATGTGTCCGTAAATAGTGACATCATTGATCAGCCATGCACCTTGCCCACAACAGATGACATCTTCGCTACACTTGCCGGGGCCAAGTACTTCACAAAGTTAGATTTGTCCAATGCATACCTACAGCTACGTGTTGAGGAGTCTTCTCGTAAATACCTTACTCTCAACACCATCCAAGGGCTGTATGAAGTTCTTCGTCTTGCAAATGGCATTAAGTCAGCACCTCACATCTTTCAAACGACCATGGTAAAGATGCTCATGGGTATACCAGGGGTCTGTGTCTACCTAGACGACATATTGATAGCAGCTGAGACATGGGACGAAGCATTGAGAAGGCTTGAGATGGTGCTGGAATGACTTTCCAAATACAATGTCAGGATAAAGAGAGAGAAGTGTGAGTTCATGGTCAAGATGGTAAAATACCTTGGCCACCTGATCGATGAAAGAGGACGAAGACCACTGCTAGATAAGATTCATGCCATCCGAAACGCAGCAGAGCCTAAGGATGTGTCAGAGTTACGCACAATCCTTGGAATGGTAAACTACTATGGCACCTTCATTCCTAACCTGTCAACCCTGCTTGCTCAACTCCATCTTCTATTAAGAGATGACACACCATGGAAGTGGAATGCTGTAAGTCCTCTGAGAAAGTAAAGGAGGCCTTGACAAGTGAAACGCTGCTCACGCATTATGATGTCAAGAAGAAGATTGTACTAGCCTGTGATGCTTCACCCTACGGAGTAGGCGCGGTTTTGTCACATATCGATGACAACGGTGAAGAACGCCCCATAGCTTATGCGTCGCGTACGTTGACAAAGGCCGAGTCAAACTACGCTTAGATTGAACACGAAGCTCTTGCCATCATGTTTGGAGTGAAAAAGTTCCACAAGTACATATATGGCCATAAGTTCACGCTTGTCACAGATAACAAGCCCTTGTCCATTATAATTGGGCCGAAGGTGGGAGTGCCAACACTATCAGCACTATGTCTGCAACGTTGGGCATTGGTTCTTATGAGTTACGACTACGACGTGGTATGTAAGAAAAGCCAAGAAAATGCCAACGCTGATTTCCTTAGCCGAAATACTGTGAACAAAGCCACAGTTTCACTGGAACAAGAAGTAAACTACTTCTCACATGTCAACCAGGTTCCAGTGACAGCTAAGGATATCGCTAGTTTCACCAGAAAAGATCGAGTCCTGAGTAAAGTAATGGACTTCACACTAAATGGTTGGCCAAACTACATGAAAGATGATGAGATGCTCCCGTATTACTCAAGACGCACAGAAATCTCATGTGACCAAGGTTGTCTACTGTGGGGGATGCGAGTAATCATCCCTTGTAAACTACAGGAACGCATCCTGGAAGAGCTCCACATAGAGCACCTGGGAATCGTCCGAACCAAGTGCCTCGCCAGAAGTTACATTTGGTACCCAAAGATAGATGCAGCTATCGAGGAGTTAATTGATCGCTGTGCTGTGTGCCAAAGCATGAGAAAAGAGCCGCCACCATCGCCGCTCTACCCATGGAAGTATCCAGAATCCCCATGGGATCGCATCCATATCGACGTCGCTGAGTATAAAAGCGAGATGATACTGATCGTGGTCGACGCCCATTCAAAGTGGATAGAGGCAAAAGTGATGACATCTACCACCGCAGAACGCACCATAGAGGTAATGGAAGACCTCTTCGCTCGATACGGCCTATGTAAAGAGCTAGTATCTGATAACGGTCCGCAATTTATTGCGGAGGAGTTCAAGGAATTCCTAGATCATCATGGAATTCGACATAGCCTAACAGCACCGTACCACCCAGCTTCAAATGGCGCTGCTGAGAGAGCCGTCCAAACAGTAAAAGATGCTCTCAAGAAACACACCATTCAGGAAACAAAGCTGTCCACGGTCAGGAGACTTAACCCTTTCCTTACCGCGCCTAGCGCAGCGCGTAGTGCGTTAACGACCGCGCCCCCCGCGGTGAACGTTCCCACCACTACCGCACGTCACACGTCGTACAGACGTCAGAATACCGGCCTATTCTGCATGTGTCAGAAAATGGCGCAAACTGCAGAGGGGTGCGTTACTAATTAGCAAATTTAAATAACTTAGAGAAATAATTAGATAATTTGAATGATACCGAATGAAAGAGGAGACTTCAGACTTTATTTTCATACCATTCATGATAAAATAGATTGATATTTAATAATTATTTTGATATTTCCAATTGCAGGAAGAATTTGAGACTTTTTTTTGCTCCATTGACACAAGCCTGTACATAGGCCCAATATAGCACTGCACATACAAAGATGTGTATCTTTTCTTTCATCGGGATGACATTATGTCTTTTTTACATAAATAATAATAAAAAGATATGGAGAACACACCTGTGAAGTTGTTTTGTATGTAGAATTAATAGATTATGGAGAAATCATGAAAATGTGATTAGCCTGATAGGTGGAGCCCACCGTGCTCTGTCCTATAGTAGGTGTAAGTCTTGGTTTTTTCAACTCGTATAAACATCACCGTGGCAACCATTCTTCAAAAATTCTGTTAATTACGTTATATAATATAGTTTTCTCTATTAAGTGAAAATCTTTTTTAAATTGATGCATTATTTTCGGAAATATAATGTCTCACATGTTCTTTTATGAAAATGCTGCATTTATGCAGCAGCGGTATTCCCATGGTGCTGCATATATGCAGCAGCGGTATTTCTATGGTGCTGCATAAATGCAGCAGCGGTACTGGCGTGGTGCTGCATATATGCAGCAGCGGTAGTGAAAGGGTTAATAGCTTCTTGTCTGTGTACCGCACTACACCACACACTGTTACTGGTGTGTCTCCAGCCCAGCTGTTTCTGAAGCGTGCACTGTTTACATGTCTGACACTATGCAAACCGTCACTTCAGGAGGCGGTACAACAGAAGCAACAGAGGATGAAGGAGACCCATGATCGTCATGTATCCAAGGCTTGTGAATTCACACAGAATGAACGTGTCCGTGTCAAGAGCCATCGTGGAGAACTGGTCCGGTACCTTCCAGGTACGATCATCCACCGCCAGGGACCAGCCAATTATCTGGTTCGTGTTGGACGCAATATCCGCTTCGTTCATGTTGATCATCTACTGAAAACAGGTGAAACCACACCACTACCCGAGGAAGGAGTTGAAACACCTCCACAAGTTGCGCTAGCACCACAGCCGCAACCACTGCCAGTAGATGAACCGAAGCCTGTGAGAGGCCCGGAACCGAGGTTTAACAGCAATTTACCACCGTCACCTCCAACACCGCAAAAGCAGCTAGTTGCCGTTCCGCTATCACCAGCGAATAGACAATCGCCCACTAAGACAGTGAGGCCTGCAACGCCTCAGGTGACAGCTACAGCTCCAGCTAGTGTGAGCCAGCCTGAAACCAGATCATCTGGGCGTGCTGCCATCCCAAATAAATGGTTTAAGGATCCAAAAGTTTGGACCACATAGGGAGAGTGAATGGTAAAGATTCACTAGCGAAGGTGATGTGCTAGCAACCGCTCCCTTCTTAGATAGAAAACATATCATAAGTATTTTAAGTATAAATAGGCATAGTCTTTAGTTTATATCTACTTAAGTATGTTATTCTCATATATATAAGTCTAAACTTGATGTGATGCATTGTGCATAATATCCTAAGTCATACTGAGCCAAGATCAAAAGACATTACAGTGCTATTACCTTGCCAAAACTAAAGATGATATAAGAAAACATGAACATTACCAAGAGCTCATTACAAACTTTACAGATAAATAAGAAATACCAAAGACACTGCCGATATAACTAGAGCTTAACAGACATTTAATTTTTATGATATCTCGTTTAACCATTATCTGCTATGTTATGCTAACGTGTTGTTCAAAGAGGGGAGAGTGTTGTGTATTGCCATAAGTGCACACTGCTGCCACCTAGTGTTATACTACTACTACGTTTGTAATTGGTACACACAAAGAGTGTGCACCTCACTTTGAGCTGACCTAATAAACCACTAAGAACACAACACCTACCACATATAAAACGTGTAATTTTCTGTACTATCCGCTTGGAGATCTTCCCGCACATAGAGACAGAGTGAACCAGACATAGGGATGGAGACTGAAGGCCCACGAGAGTGAGATTCTCGTGTATTTAAAAACTCGAACCTGTTCTTCTTTTTTTGTGGGACTATACTCAGACAAACTTCTTATATTATGATATATTTCGAGCCATGCCGAAATCAAAGTTTAATATTGTAGTTTTCTGATCTACTTTTCTCGTGAGAAACCAATGAGATCGCAAGATTTCGCTGGTACCCCTTTCGAAACTCGCCTGATTCCCCCACGCACCAACAGCCCAAGTATTTGACACTAGTACAGCAGCTATCTTTGTGGAGCAGTCGGCACAGTCTTCGGCTCCTAATGTGAACGTCGGGAGTTCGAACCCCGCTATCGATGTCTTATTTTATTTTTTCCATATTTTTTGGACTCGACGAAGTCGCTAGTACAAAGCAACGATAGAGCGCACCTGGGGATGAGGGTTCACGCTAGCGGACCATTCCAAGGTCAACGCCCGTTCCGTTACGGGTAACGCATTGGGCGAACTGTTAGTAAACATCCGGAAGAGCTATGAATGAGCATGGTAGCCGAAATGACGTCGAACTTTTAGAACTCGAAAAAGTGTGGTAATGTTAACTGGGAAACATGGAAACCCCGACCTAGAAACGTGATATTCAGTGACAGTCGTGGCAAAGGCTTGGTTAAGCTACAACAATCAGTGGAAGGGCAGAACTACCGCGTGTGAGTCTACTTCATACGAGGTTCTAGTATACAACATGTGTTATATAGAGTCCACAGACATCTACAACAATTTCCTGGTGACAACGTCTATGTACTAGCAGAGTAAATAACATTACACAGAGAAAAGTTTTTGTATTTAACTGGATGGAACAGGAAGAGTTATCTAGACATTTGCAAATCTTTTTGGAAGTCGGCCTTGACTTCCTTGATTTTCATCATGAATCGTCCGAAGTGATAATCTGTCCGCTGGTAGGCCTAGTTCTAAACAAGTGGGCTTCAAATACAAACAACGACATGCAGCAACTGGTGAATAACAGTGTACTTGAATTTAGCAAATCGGTAATCCAAGCCAATAACGACAGAGGCCTATTTACTATATACCTACTGCCGTAAGTGACGTAATTACTACACGCTACTCCCCATGACATACTGCACAGCTGTGCAGTATATCAGGGTTCATGTCACGGTCATAACGGATATGATTACGACGTCGATATTTAAAAATGGCTGCCGGTGTCTCCACTTCGACATCGGTAACGTTAACGTTGGAGTACATAAAGAAGACTTACTGAAATACTGTAAAATCAAAAATACATATATATGTATTACAGAAAAACTTATAAGTACTGTAATAAAAACCTGAATAAACATGGCAAGCACCTTAAAAACAGGAGTGCAATAAGAGAACAACTGCTATGTTTTCTTCCCGACGTTTTCCCCCTGGTTCCCCGCTGGTTCCCCACTGCTTTGTAAGTGACAACAAGTGTTGTTATGCAGGTTGCTATGCGCGTTGCTATGCGATAACGTCACTGCCGCATTCCACGCAAGAAGCGAAAGCTAGGGTTCACATCGACAGTTCTGTGCCCAAATCGGACTGAAAATGGCTCTTACAACTTAAATAAGGTAGTAATATGAATGTTTTGGAGGCATATAGTAAAGATAAAACGTTGTACCTGTAAACGTACAAATTTCGATCCTCACTCTGGCCCTCGGGACGTTTACAACTCGGTGTAAACACCTCGTTGTAAACGTCCCAGGTCCTGAGTTCGGCTCGAAATTTGTACGTTTACAGGAACATCGTTTTATTACCGTACGCCATGGCTGTCAAAGGAGTGTCACAAACAATGTCTTGACAAATACCATCACCGTTATGACAATCTGTATGACGGGCTACACCCCGATGAATCACTGATGGACTCATGGATTGAAGAACTGTTGAAGTGCTTTGAGAAAAACACTCTAGCGGTCTCGCATGAGTGTGTAAATGATGGAGTTTAGGAACTGTCATGAGTGAAATGGGGTCGGGTTCTCTTCTCTTTTTTTCTCTTTCAATTTATGGGAACAATTTTAAAGGCGGAATTAGGCATTACCTTTTGAATATATTTAAACAAAATTTAGTCATTGAATCGACGGTTTCAGAGCAACAATAGCACTCTTCAGGTAATTGTATAACAGAATTTATTGGGTAGGGATTTAGTCACAGCAAGTACGAAAACGAAACTGGTAAGTATCAATATTAGACGCTTGCTGAAAGAGTTAAATAAGTTGAAGTTGAACAAGTTGATTTTGGTTACATGTAATATGTTTCTAGTAAGTTAGAGCTTAAGAAGTTTGTTAAATCTTAAGATCTAAAAGAGCAGCTAGTTGATGCTGCTCATGCTTGTTCTCTACCTAGTGAGGCGAGGTCACCGGAGCCCTGAGTAGGGCATGATGTCAGAGAAGGCATATACTGCCAATACTCCCATGGTTAATACAGTATTGAGTGTTTGTATGCTTGTGTGGACTTGGAGTCAAACATTTATGTTAGACTTAGACCTATTATCATTGTACATCAGATATGGTTGACCTAAAAGATATCCAGGATATGAAGGGCCTTAAGATCTGCCACCTTAATACATGGAGTCTGTTCAACAAAATCGAACTAATTAGAGCACAACTGGAAGGTCTGTTGTTGTTTTATGTTGAATCAGTGGATATGGCGTCACCGGCGTAAGGCGTGTTAGAGTCGGCGGAGGGGCTTACCTATTCGCTATGTGACTAAGAAAGACGATAATAACTTATTGAGTGGATACACATATCTGGCAGGTTGGCGGGATTAAGCCCTACAGTTTTGGTGCTGAAATACAGGATATAAGTCGGACTTTCAGTGGTTTATTGGATTGGTACATGTGGTGTGCTCTCAATCGACCCATTATCGCTCAACAACATGGACGGTACACCGAGTGTCGAGGATAATAGGACTCAGAGTACTAAGAGGCAGCACTCACTTACACCGAGTCCAGGCGGCACTAAAGAGAACCAGTCAAGGTTAAGTATGCTAAAACAATCATTGAAAAAAACTCGAGTAAATACCAGCCCCGGTCACCTGACTCAATTGTTTGATCTACTGCAAGATGATATTGACTTGAATGTTAAGAGTTAACATGGTGATAAGGATACTACGGAGGGCATGGCTGTTGAGAGAGTGCAGTCACAGGAATCATTGGGTCCGGTTTAGCCAGACAGTAATTATGATCCTTCGAATCAAGTGGAGCGGAAAGCATTATAGCACCTGATTTACAGGCTATAGTACATCTAATCAAAGACTTGCCAACGAAATCGGAACTGAAAAAGGATATTGATGATGCAGGACTAAAATATCATACGGAGATCCTGAATATCAAACGACAGCTTGAAGCGCTACAAAGGGATGTGGATAACACACTAGCTGGGGTTATCTCTGAAAACGAAAAAATGTCTGTACGTATTACATCTTTGGAAGACAAGCTCAATAGTCTGTATGAACGTATAGATGGTGGCGAGCATGTACCTAGCCATGCGGAACGGGCGCGTACATTTGTGGATGTGGTTGATGGGAAATTTGACGACCGCACTGAATTCTATTATACCGATAGGAGTCGCAATCTAATTGTGCAAGGGATGGACTATGACCCGAATGAAAACATTGAAATTGTAATGGCAACGATTTACAATTGTCTTGGGATAAGAATGAGAGGCACAGACCACCTTAGAGCAAGTAGAATCATCCCGAACAATTCGACACAAATCCGTATGGATAGACCGCCTCCTTTACTAGTATCTTATACGAACAAGGCTGCAAGAGACAAAGTGCTTGGTACAGCGCCACGTCTAATGAGGTCTATGCTTCATTATGTTACAATCAAAGAAGATGAGCCCTCATAGATTCGCAAAAAAAAAAGGTCTGATGAGGATGGTCAGAGGATACAATAAGAGGATAGGAAAAAATGGCTCGCTGGAAAATGATTGTCTAATGGTTGATGGAATGCGCTTCACTATGGAGACTGTTGACCAGATACCCGAGAGACTGTTGCCACCCGACCTCTTAGCCCGTAATAGGTATGCTACAAATAACCGTCAAACCGCAGAGTCAAGGTACCCTAGAGTGGAGAATTTGAGGAATAGTAGAGAAGCCCCGCACTTGCACTCACACTTACAGGCAAACAACCGCACACAAAGAGGCAGTTCAAACATGGTGCCAAGCCAAATGGGTCAAACCGTTGCGAGCCCAGCCCCTCAACCGCAGAGATTACCAGCACCAATCAGACCAGAGCGCCCTATGCAGCATGCAGTGCGCATTCGTGAACTATGTTATGGGATTGTGTTTGCTGGCCCGACGGCCTACCTTAGCAACCTGTTTAAATGTGACTTGAAGATCTCAACTGACGCTACCAACGAAATGATTAGCTTCTGTAGTACAGAACAGGCATACCAATACCACAAAGCTGTCTATTGTGGTGATCTGGTATTGGCCGGTGAACTGCTGAAAACAATGGATCCATACAAGGCAAAGAAATTAGGCAAGCAGACGCAGAAAATGAATGGAAAAAACTGGGATGATGTCAAAGAGGACAAAATGGCCGAAGTAATCTTTGCAAAGTTCTCGCAGAACGCCAATTTAAGAGCTAAACTGACTCTGACGTCTCCTAGCACACTGATCGAGGTGACTGGGAATGAATATTGGGGATCAGGCGTAGCTTAAGAACGCGCCCACCTGACGACTCAATATAGCGGACTGAATCGCTGTGGCCAGATACTTATGCAAGTGCGAGAAATTCTTCTATCGGAGTGAAGTCAAACCTGCCAAACGTATGGGCTGCACGGACAACTTATGGTGTTGCTGTACTTAGGACGAACAGTTTATATATATATATATGTGTGTTTGACATCACTACATAACTGTTGAAAGGATTATGGATATTATAATAAGTGATTCTAGACTTGGCCCCATGAAGAGTGATATCATGAAAGACTTTAATGTGCTAATTGATATTAAGAGCGGAGCAGGCCTAAACAGACTAGGCAAGGTGGCAATTCGCCACTGTCAAACAGACATGGATATCAACATTGTGTACATCTGTGATTGTGTGTGTGATATGCACTACTTTGACAGACATACCGGAAAAATGGAGTTGCATTGTCCTGACATCAGGAGCTATGTGGAGGATCAACAAAAGAAACATAGAGATATTATTGATAGAATACATAAAATAAGACCTGGAATGAAAGTATGTTTTGGCACTTACTTTGGTATTGATTATGCGAGATATTACGGAACGGTAGAGGACCCTGACAACCAGGTCGATAACATGGTCATCATAGAAGAAAACCAAGAGGCAGGGTTGGCTTCTCCGCACTTAGGTTCACTGGTGTTTGTAGACCACCGTAGCCAAGGACGATTAACTATTCATTAAGAAAAGTTATGGGACGGATGTCACGTTCAGGCAGCATTTTGTGAGAAGTTCGCTCACTATATGAAAAGAGCACTGAGAAGGAATGCCATGCGGGAGCCTTTACTAGCCAGGCCGTGAGGTTGGATGCTATACTTCCGTTGGTGTATGCTACGGTAGGAAATGGGTGGATTCTGCTGCATCGGTGATATGCTGGTCGTGAGGTAGTGTTCACCAATGCGTGAGCAGGATAGAGATGGGTACTCGTATCTATCGATAGCTTGCAACGTGACGGATTGAAATGAGATAAGTATATTAGAAACAAATTTGGTGGTTGTGATGAAACTTCTAAAGAAGTATAAAAAGTAGAATTTGGCCATTATATCCGTTTGTTTTGCCTACCTGATTAATGGTTTACTCATTTGTTTTCTTATATATTCTGTTTGTAGTCATTTATTTTCACAATGATTCTATTTTTTGACCGGGACAAAAAGTCTACGATTGATGTAGACTAATGATTTTATTTTCATATAGGCCATAATGCAGTACTTCTTGTTAAGACCAAATGTTTAATTAATTTGAATAGTCTTATTTGATGTACGCTGACGATTTGGTTGTAATTACATCAGGTGACAACATGCAAGAAGCAGAAAATGTAATGCAAGTGATAATTGGTCGACTAGAAAATTGGTACCACTCGAACAGATTATCCATTAATGCTAAAAAAACGAGGGCTGTTTATCATGGTACGAGTCAACAGTTAAAAAAGGGTGTCAGAAAAAAGCTTCTAGTACAGGGTCAAACAGTTGTTGTGGCAGAACAAATGAATTATTTAGGAGCAATTGTTGACGGTAAACTTGATTTTACTAAACATGCTGGGAATATTGTGAAAAAAATGAATGACAAAATGTATATATTCAGGAAAATTCGTAATTTATTCGACAAACCAACTGCTCTAAAGATAGCCAGAACATGTTTATTATCTATCGCGGATCACTGTTCCTTTTTACTAGAAGGTACCACTAATAAGACACAACAATTGGTTAATAGATGTATTTATAGATGTTTAAGAATTGCAATTGGAAAGGAATCTTACTACAATGGACATTATATCAGTAACGCCTTACTACTAACAAAAAGTGAGGTTATGTCACCAAATGAAAGGAGACTTATGTTGTTAATGGGAATTATACGTAGTTTACATCGTACTAAATCTCTAAGGATAAAAGAAGAAATCAGATTAACCAGAAGTTCTGTGAAAAATAACAATTTATCAATTTTTATCCCACGGACAGAAAAGTTACGAAAATCATCGATTTATGTAGGCTTAAATATGTGGAATTCTCTATCAATGAACTCCCAATTGCCTAATACTACAGGGGGGAAAACTTGTTTCAGAAAAGAGGTACTAAAGAAAATTCGCGAACATACCACAGGTACTTAGAACATAGAGGTTGAACAACAGAAACTGCCAGAAAACATCACGAACCATACATTGTTACCATTTCTGCACCTTTGTTTACTCATATTGTATTATATGTCATCCCCCTTGGAACATTGCTAAGATCATAAATGTAATGTCTACACCAGAATTTGTAAGTTTATAATACCCATTCCGTTTGAATGGAAGAACGATTGTAAATCGAATTCGAACGTACCAATAAAAAAAAAAAAACCAAAAAAAAAACCACTAATCTGATACACATGATCTTTGTTTGTTTGTGACAGAATAACGCCTATTGTTACTCGGGATGGTGACTAACCATCATGACGCTATCAACTTGGTGACGGGACATGGTCTATATGGTGACCACTTGAAACCTCGAGGATCACTGAGCGGAGCCCTGTAATGTGACCAGACTTCTTCCTTCATTCCTTCTATTGGCCCTGCAGAAGTAGCCAGTATAGCACACGATTCCCACTGATGGTCTAATGTACATCGACCGTAAAAGGTCAGACTTTCCAATCCTTGATGATGGTAACACTTATAAGGCAATATGTTATATCTACAACCAGGCCGTGAAAGTTACAGAAATGGACTTAGGAATACTCACAATAGTGGAGGTGCATATTATACGGACTGACGAGACTATCTATGCGTCAAATCAATTATTGTGCAAAGATGCAGCTATTGAATAATTGGGTAAAAAGAACAAGCAAATCTGCTAAAAATAATGTTTAATAAGAGATAATAACATCAATATGTTGTCAACTTATAATGATGTATTAAGTGATTATTTTTGGGTATCCGGACAAGGATGGGATAATCTGTCTATGTAGTTTATTTAATTTAGTTTACTTAATTTAATTTAATATATTCCTAATTTATGTAGTTTATATGTCTACTTGTCTTATTTGTTGGCTTTTGTTGATTTAGCTGTGTGTAATGCAGGGTGTCTGGAGTTACTATGTTATGTTAGGTTATGTTATATATTGATTTATAAGTAAAAATATAGTAAATATCAAAGAGATAAGGGAGTAAACCTTAGTAAGGCTATATTGCTTGATAATGGTGGGTGGGCCCCTCCGGCAGTTTCCGGAGCTGGCACACACTTGCTGACCGGTTGATGAGCCTACCACTGTTCTTTTTTCTTTCTTTCTTTGTTCCTTTCATTGTTTATCCTCTCCTTTTCCTTCTCCCCCTTTTGACACCATTTCACTCTTTTCTTCATCTGTACTTTGTACTATACAGTAGGTTAGAACAAACAGGATTCTAACTGTACTAGTGCCCAACTGTCTGGGATTGTCCCACACATTTGTGAGCTATTATCTTCAATTACACTGCACCTTCATATCACATTCATTCTAAAATGAAAGGGGTTTATGTCAGTCATATCAATGCCAGAAGTGTATATCCTATATTAGATCAAATTAAATTGCTAGCCAATGATTATGACTTTTTTGGAATAACGGAAAGTTGGCTAAAGCCACGTTTTACGGACACCATGGTCAATATTGGGAAAATGAAGATTTTTAGGATCGACAGATTAGACAAAATTGGTAGGGGGGGGGGGGGTGGCATGTTATGTATCTGACAGGTTTTCCTCGTATACATGTATGATTAGTGAGCACTCTTTCTGTAATGACAACATAGAAATTTTGACCTTAAAAATTGAGAAACCGAATAATAGAAAGATGAAAGTAATATTTTGTTATAGACTACAAAAAGGTAAAATGGATTTGTTTCTGGACAATCTACAGGTAGTACTCGATGATGAATCATTACGGAACATTGAAACATGGATTGGTGGTGATTTCAATTGTAATTTGTATAACAGGACTGTTCCTAATACAAAAAAGATGGTGAATTTTGCTAGGGAAAATAATCTTAAGCAATATATTGAAGGCGTAACAAGACCTTCTGGTGCATCAGGTACACTAATTGACCACTTTTATAGTGACTCTGGGTTTGTTATTGATTGCGGAGTTAGTGACCAGTACTTTAGTGACCATTTACTTATTTACATCAGACGAAAAAAGGAGAAGGAAAGAAGAGAGAAGATAGATGTGGTAGAATGACGTCATCGTGAGCACACAGCGGGAGACTTGCGGACAGGATTATTGCCAATACACTCGAATTGGTAAGTGAAATGACCTAAACTACTGGAACATCAGTTCGATAAAGTGTCTGTGCCCAACTGTGACCTATTGGCTAATGCACTTTTTTGCGGTCTTGGCTGTATTTAGACGTTTTTTTCTCTCGTGGCTGGTCGACCTGTACAGTTCAAAGCGAGTGTCGCCCCTAGCAACACTGCATATAATGTAAACAATGGTTGCCGCAGAACACACCGCCACCCCAAAACGCACTCGCTCAGTGACCTCAAATTCACCTTGTTCACCTGAATTAAAAAAGCAAAAAGAGCAAGCCGACATCAGTATTTTGCTCAATTGTGCTGGCGACGTTTGTAATTAGACAAATCTACATTTGGCTGCTGCAAGAGCCGTGCCCGAAATGGCAGCGTCAACGGCAGCAAGGCAGGTACCGCTGGCATGCGGGCCGAGAGGCCCTGACGGGGGGGCCACACATACTGACACTAGCAAGAATAGTGTAGAAATCGATCACAATATTAGACTCACTGCATCGATTGACCAACTTAAAGAACTAATGCACGACCAAAATAAAAAACTAAATGCAAGATTAGATACTTTTGAACGAAACCTAAACACTGATAGTGACCACACCAAAGCTCTATCGGAAGAAGTTAACTGTCTCTCAAAGGAAGTGGACGATAACAGATTTGAAATGGAGCGGCAGGTTGAAATCGAGCACCAGCGCTTTCGGGAGCTGAAAGATGATATCTCAAAATTGCATGAACGCCTCGACAAACAAAGTAAAGAAATAGCAGACCTACAAGCGGAACTTGCAAACAAAGAAACGGTGAGCAAATCTGACCCAAACATTACTAAAACTTACGCTAATGTAGTAAGCCAAATGAATACCATCAAGCATTGCACTGAGGAACAAGAGTGCAACATTGTGATCTATGGTATCTACACTGACCCCAATACCGATCTATGGCGCGCGGTGCCTCGCTATAACGGGAGATCAAAACAGCAACCAGGGGCCGAAATGGTATCTGAAGTAGCCTCTGAAGTATCGAAAAACCTAAGTTATCTCAGTCAAAATTTGGCGTGTCACGAAAAAGCCGTATCTAACAACACCCACGAAGATATGAAACTTGAGGTAGAAAGACCAAAGAACTTGGAGAGCGTACACACATCACCCGCCCATCCACCAGCAAGGCTACACCTCACGATGATTTCCCACCCGAAATCAATATCAAAATGACTAAGAGCGGCCTGACCTATGCAGGAGAAGGTGCCTATCTCAGCAATTGGTTTCATAGTCCCATCCTTCACAAAGTCTTTCCTGATAGTGAGCCGAGAGTATTCAAAACGCTGGAGCACGCATACTTCTATGCAAAACTACAGGCCCTGGACGAACCTGAAAGGGCGGCTGAAGTACTGAACATGAACAGAGCCATAGATGTAAAGATGTTTGCTGGTTCCTCAAAAGCCCCATACGGCCATGCCTGGATTACTGAGGAAGTAAACGTCATGCAGAGTCTAAAGTAAATTCGACCAAAATGCCAATCTAAAGGATCAGCTGCTGGGGACCGGGAACATCACACTGATTGAGGCCACCACCAGTAGGTACTGGGGTGGGGGATACCCCTTCGGTGCCTCCCAGTACGACCGGCAGCCGACCTACCTGAGGGGCACCAACACTCACGGCAAACTACTAATGACAGTACGTGGCCTACTCAGAGCAGACCCAGCCGATAGGTAAAGCACCACTGCCTGTATACTAAAACTTGGATTCTGAACTTCCACCCATAACACTGTCCTTCCTGACTGAAAGACGGAATCGGAATATGAGGATACTTCTGGTAGGTGATTCTAGAGTCAAGCACCTTCAACCGCTGTTGAGAAATGCGTTTAAAGACACTGGAATATGTGCCACGGTTCTCTCCCTTGGTGGAGCTAATAGTAGCACCATACGCGATGCGGCGCTCGCAGAGCTACGCAGAGTCCCAGATGTCCGCAAGATCAACAAAACAGGTTACTGTATATTTATTTTCTGTGGTGGTATATGCGATGTGACCACTAAAGCCGTAGCGGCAGCAGGAACACGATACAGACCACCAACACGGAAGTTTGAATTTGCCTATGGTACAGTCAGTGAGTGCGAGGTGCACATATCCACAACGATCGGTGACCTACTGACCGATATCGAACAATCCTTCCCATCGGTAAAGGTAATTGCTTCAACTATATATGGAATCGACCTTACGCGTTATAACAACAGAATTATACACCTACCAACCAACAAGACAGACGTAAGGCGAGTTGAACATAAGTCTACCAAGAACACCACAACTAGCGCTAAGACGGGAGGCAAAATGGGGATGACTAGGCCATCTGTTGTGCCCCGACAGGAACAAGACCCAAGCCAGCCAAACTTAAATCTGGCTGTAAGGGCCATAAACGCTGAGATAAACTAGGAAAAAGTGCAAGTTTGGCCCAAACAAGAAAGGTCCTCTGAAACGCACATATCGCTACTATCTACTCTTTGACGGGTGCCACCCGTCACAAGTAGTCCTCCCACGCATAGTAGACCATTACGTTGAGGTAATCAAGTCAGTCCTAAAAGGTTAGAGTGTTATTTAGGGTGGCTAATGCTAATACTAAACTTTATTCACCCGGTCTTAACTTGAGACCACACCTAGTGAATAACGTCGTTTCTAGCGGCCCATACGTAATGCTCCTGCATGACATGTTTCTTAAGCCAGTGATCTCCCGGTCTTAACTTGAGACCAGATCAGAGAACCATGGCTATATACCCGCATGAAAGCTAAAACTAATCTGACATACTGAAGTCAGTCCATTCTAACTGACCCTATCCCATGATCTACGCGAGATGACCGCTCACTGGAGACTCCTCGCACGAATCATCGCCGCTCGCACCGCCTAAACATCCATTGGTAATGAATGTGATAATGTAGTTGTATTCGACCTAAGTGACTTAATGCCCTGCTGGTGACCACCTGGTCTTAACTTGAGACCTTCTAATGTGGAACTCGAATGTTAGGCATGTACTCAGTCGCCTAAAGAACAACGACAACCTCACCCAATTGGACCTAATCGGTTGTTTCCGAATTATGGCACCCCCAATCGGACATCAATCAGTATATGGTCTTTGCCTGACTAAATTTCACTCATACTAGTATATACGTACACATGGACACTAATTACTCCGGAGTTTGCAGCAGGGTCTATGTTTTCCTCCTGGACTTAATTTGAGCCCAAAATCGAGGAACATCGGACCTGTCTGTCCTTTCTCCACTTGTGAAGGAAAAAGCAGAAAACAATCCAAACCTCGATACGGCATAGCATTATTACCGTTTTTCGGGTATAGTTAGATAAATAAATAATTGTGGTGGGTCAAACCCTAAATTGACTAGACTATACCATGCGGGAGCGCCTGAACCACCAAACCAAGACCTCAGGTCCAATTCCTTGTCTAAGGACTCAGGGGTCTGTTTAACATCGGACGAGCGAGACTTTGAAAGCTCGTCCAGCCAGTCTCTTTCAAGAAGCCTGACGATCGTCCAGGGACGAGCCCCGTACGATACAAGAGAGCTGTAGTGAGAAAATCTTGTTCAACAAGAAGGTCGTCCTATGGATAAATCTCATCCAGACTCTCCTACATCGTCTCAAGGTCTCGCAAACGGACAACACCCCAAAGGGGTGTCTTAGTTGAGGTTGAAGCATGTGACCTCCGACATGCTTCACGATAGTGTTCCGATATAAGGGAAAGGTTTGTGGTTATACCCCCTCCCCCCTCACCAGTCCTGACTCACCAGTCCACACTCATCAGTACTCACTCACCATTCCTCACTCAACAGTCCTCACTCAACAGTCCTCACTCACCAGTCCTCAATCACCAGTCCTCACTCACCAGTCCTTAATCACCAGTCCGCAGTCACCAGTCCTCATTCAACAATCCTCACTCACCAGATCTCACTCACTAGTCCTCAATCACCAGTCCTCACTGAACAGTCCTCACTCACCAGTCACCAGTCCTCATTCACCAGTCCTCACTCACCAGTCCTCACTCACCAGTCCTCAATCACCAGTCCGCAGTCACCAGTCCTCATTCAACAGTCCTCATTCAACAGATCTCACTCACTAGTCCTCAATCACCAGTACTCACTCACCAGTCCTCACTCGTCAGTCCTCACTCACCAGTCCACACTCAACAGTCCTCACTCAACAGTCCTCACTCACCAGTCACCAGTCCTCATTCACCAGTCCTCACTCACCAGTCCTCATTCACCAGATCTCACTCATCAGTCCTCACTCATCAGTCCTCACTTATCAGTCCTCACTCAACAGTTCTCACTAAACAGTCCTCACTCAACACGAAACGGTAATATGATAACAAGGTTAGAATTGGTTAGTAACATGGTAACGGTAACGTGGTAACTGGGTAAAGCCCCCACCCACTAGTTACGGCACACTCCGACATGCTCCGACAAGCTTAATTCTCGGGTCGTAGCACAATCAAAGCACTCTTGTCGGAGTGTGTCGTAGCGTGTCGGAGCATGTCGGAACGTGTCGTAACGGTTTTTGGCGGAAAAAAGGAGACCACGGTGCCGACACGGGCTATGACATGGGCTATGACAGAATACAGTTTTCCTCAATTCTTTAAAAAATTATGAGAGTAACCCCGACACGCCCTGACAAGCCCTGACAAGCCCTGCCGTGTCGAGGCCCTTACAACACGCCCTGACATGTCCAACATGTCATAGTCGTGTCGGAAGGGCAGCGACAAGGCTCCTGTGTTGGGGCGTGTCGCAACCCATGTCAGGGCGTGTCGGGGCATGTGATAGAAGTTGAGGTACACTTGCGCACGGCTGTGACACAACGTTCGGTTTTGTGTCACAGAATCGAACGTTTTGGGTTTTTGTCGTAGTGGTGGACACACCGTTCCGACACAGCTTCCGACACACTGCGACACACTCCGACATAGCTACGACACAGCGGTTGTGTCATAGCCTTGTCGTAGGCCTTCCGACAAATTCAAACATTTTTGAAAAATCGTAGAGGTCGGCTTGTGTCGTAGTTTGTCGGGAGCATTCCGTACTATGTAAGGCCCCACACCCACTAGTTACGATTTCGCTTCCGACACACCCCGATAGCCCTTCCAACACAGAATTGAACGTTGTGTCGGAGGCATGGGAGTTATCGCAGTAGTGGACCTCGGCTTCCGACAAGGACTGCTACACGCCTCGACATGGCCTGCGACACGCTCCGACACGGGCGCTGTGTCGCAGGCCTCCCGACACGCTTCCGACAATTCCAACACGTCTCGACGTGTCGGAGCGTGTCGGGGCGTGTTGGAACGCTATCGTAGCGATCTGCACTAGTGGAGGCAGGCCAAAGACAAGGCTTCCAACACGAGTCTACGATTACTCGTGATATTAACTATGGAAGCAATGGTAAGTCTATGGCCGATTACATTTTCTGCTATATCTCCATTAATACATAAGAGAATTCGACGAAATTTCAGGCACATACTAATCAGGACATGCTCTTTCCATATCCGAAGAGTTTTAAAATATTTAATAATGGAATATATAAGAATTCCAAAAGGTTCAATTTTAACCAGTAAAACCCATGTCACCTTCTTCAAACTTTACCAGAATCTAATATGTGTATAATGCTACTTATTCATGTTTTAAGAATCGCCTGAACCACCAAACCAAGACCTCAGGTCCAATTCCTTGTCTAAGGACTCAGGGGTCTGTTTAACATCGGACGAGCGAGACTTTGAAAGCTCGTCCAGCCAGTCTCTTTCAAGAAGCCTGACGATCGTCCAGGGACGAGCCCCGTACGATACAAGAGAGCTGTAGTGAGAAAATCTTGTTCAACAAGAAGGTCGTCCTATGGATAAATCTCATCCAGACTCTCCTACATCGTCTCAAGGTCTCGCAAACGGACAACACCCCAAAGGGGTGTCTTAGTTGAGGTTGAAGCATGTGACCTCCGACATGCTTCACGATAGTGTTCCGATATAAGGGAAAGGTTTGTGGTTATACCCCCTCCCCCCTCACCAGTCCTGACTCACCAGTCCACACTCATCAGTACTCACTCACCATTCCTCACTCAACAGTCCTCACTCAACAGTCCTCACTCACCAGTCCTCAATCACCAGTCCTCACTCACCAGTCCTTAATCACCAGTCCGCAGTCACCAGTCCTCATTCAACAATCCTCACTCACCAGATCTCACTCACTAGTCCTCAATCACCAGTCCTCACTCGTCAGTCCTCACTCGTCAGTCCTCACTCACCAGTCCTCACTCAACAGTCCTCACTCACCAGTCACCAGTCCTCATTCACCAGTCCTCACTCACCAGTCCTCAATCACCAGTCCTCACTCACCAGTCCTCAATCACCAGTCCGCAGTCACCAGTCCTCATTCAACAGTCCTCATTCAACAGATCTCACTCACTAGTCCTCAATCACCAGTACTCACTCACCAGTCCTCACTCGTCAGTCCTCACTCACCAGTCCACACTCAACAGTCCTCACTCAACAGTCCTCACTCACCAGTCACCAGTCCTCATTCACCAGTCCTCACTCACCAGTCCTCATTCACCAGATCTCACTCATCAGTCCTCACTCATCAGTCCTCACTTATCAGTCCTCACTCAACAGTTCTCACTAAACAGTCCTCACTCAACACGAAACGGTAATATGATAACAAGGTTAGAATTGGTTAGTAACATGGTAACGGTAACGTGGTAACTGGGTAAAGCCCCCACCCACTAGTTACGGCACACTCCGACATGCTCCGACAAGCTTAATTCTCGGGTCGTAGCACAATCAAAGCACTCTTGTCGGAGTGTGTCGTAGCGTGTCGGAGCATGTCGGAACGTGTCGTAACGGTTTTTGGCGGAAAAAAGGAGACCACGGTGCCGACACGGGCTATGACATGGGCTATGACAGAATACAGTTTTCCTCAATTCTTTAAAAAATTATGAGAGTAACCCCGACACGCCCTGACAAGCCCTGACAAGCCCTGCCGTGTCGAGGCCCTTACAACACGCCCCGACATGTCCAACATGTCATAGTCGTGTCGGAAGGGCAGCGACAAGGCTCCTGTGTTGGGGCGTGTCGCAACCCATGTCAGGGCGTGTCGGGGCATGTGATAGAAGTTGAGGTACACTTGCGCACGGCTGTGACACAACGTTCGGTTTTGTGTCACAGAATCGAACGTTTTGGGTTTTTGTCGTAGTGGTGGACACACCGTTCCGACACAGCTTCCGACACACTGCGACACACTCCGACATAGCTACGACACAGCGGTTGTGTCATAGCCTTGTCGTAGGCCTTCCGACAAATTCAAACATTTTTGAAAAATCGTAGAGGTCGGCTTGTGTCGTAGTTTGTCGGGAGCATTCCGTACTATGTAAGGCCCCACACCCACTAGTTACGATTTCGCTTCCGACACACCCCGATAGCCCTTCCAACACAGAATTGAACGTTGTGTCGGAGGCATGGGAGTTATCGCAGTAGTGGACCTCGGCTTCCGACAAGGACTGCTACACGCCTCGACATGGCCTGCGACACGCTCCGACACGGGCGCTGTGTCGCAGGCCTCCCGACACGCTTCCGACAATTCCAACACGTCTCGACGTGTCGGAGCGTGTCGGGGCGTGTTGGAACGCTATCGTAGCGATCTGCACTAGTGGAGGCAGGCCAAAGACAAGGCTTCCAACACGAGTCTACGATTACTCGTGATATTAACTATGGAAGCAATGGTAAGTCTATGGCCGATTACATTTTCTGCTATATCTCCATTAATACATAAGAGAATTCGACGAAATTTCAGGCACATACTAATCAGGACATGCTCTTTCCATATCCGAAGAGTTTTAAAATATTTAATAATGGAATATATAAGAATTCTAAAAGGTTCAATTTTAACCAGTAAAACCCATGTCACCTTCTTCAAACTTTACCAGAATCTAATATGTGTATAATGCTACTTATTCATGTTTTAAGAATCGTAGGTCACTTCCATAAATTTTGAAAGAATTGGGGAAAACTGTTTTCTGTCGTAGCCCATGCCATAGCCTGTGTCGGTTCTGTGGTCTCCTTTTTTTCCACCAAAAACTGTTCCGACACGTTCCGACATGTGTCGACATGCTACAACATGCTCCGACAAGAGTGCTGCGATTGCGCTACGACAGAGAAATTCTCTGTCGTAATGCTTGTCGGAGTGTGTCGTAACTAGTGGGTGCGTGGCCTAAAAGCTATGAACTGCCCCCCCCCCCACCCACGTGCGCCTTTATAAACTCTAATAATATCATATATATAATATTTTCTCCTCTGTTATATAGAGATATGCATTATGAATATATCCAGGAATAGATAGGATAAACGTTTTTAATAATCATAAACTTTTGGAATCATAATCATTATCTGAGATACATAATTATAGATATTTGTTCGGATATCTAATACTATTGATAAAATACATCAATTCACTAAGTTTTTTCTAGAAAATTGAAGAAAATCATATTTTACAGTATATTTCCTATATATATATATATATATGAAGTCCCCCAAGTGAGCTGTTTGTGTCAGAGTGTGTCGGCACCGTGGCAACCTTTCTTTTCCCGCCAAACCGTTACAACACACTCCAACAAGGCTTTATGACACACTGCGACACACTCCAACAGAGCCCTTCCTTGATTTTATTTGTCGTAGTGTATTGTAAGCCTTGTCTGAGTGTGTGGGAAGCAGTGGCTATCCCCCTTAAGTGGGTGCAGCACTTTAGGTTATAACGTTGACAGAAATATAATGCATTCTTAGGTAGCATAACACAGATAGAATGTAACATGGTTTGATCGGTAACGTTTTCTTAAGTAGCGTTACGCAGTTGGAGGCCAATGGAGAGTAACGCAATGTAACGCGAAAGCGGTAGCACGTTCGTTTAACCCATTCACGGTGGGTGATGCGATAGGGGGAATGGGAGGATGGGGATAGTCCGTTTTCCAGTCTGTTTTGCCTTTCGAAACGGTCCCGCAAGTTGATATTTGGTGCGGGATGCGTCCTCTCACTAGTCCCCTGCCTGTCGCGGTCCCCTCCAGTGGACGACCTCTCGTATGGATTCATATATGGATTCAGATTTAATGAATTGTAATTGTTAAACTTCTCCTTTTTAATAAAAATATTCAACATTTCAAAATATTTAGGGTTAAAAATCTTACCAATACATCCAAGTTGACTTTTGGTGATTGAACTCCAAGTAGCATTCATCAAATGAGCTGGAGTGATGCAGGGGACTTCATCCAGCTCAATAGTTAAAGTGTTCTGGCCGTCTTTAAGCCAACACAAGGCTGAGTCACAGTGAAGCGGGTTTGCCCGAATAGTCAGTGTCAAATGCAGACTGTTTGCATTAATGATATTGCCAATTGTTACTAAGTTATTGTTGTCAAGATTCAATAGTGATAGGTTGCCCATGTTTCTTAAAGTTGCCATGGGAATTGTCTTCAATTTATTATCCCGAATGTCAAGTATCTCAAGTAGAGGCAGGCTCGCAAGTACATGCTCTGATAAATATTCAATATAATTTTTTCCAAGATAAAGGTGAGTTAGAGAGCTAGTGAATGATGTCAGGAATGGTGGTAGGGCTGTTAGTTTACATTGCTTGATTCTCAGGATCTTTACATTATTCATTTTCTTCCACAGAAAGGAGTTCAGTTCTTTTTGCAGGTCAATTTCACTTAGATCCACATCGATGAGAGGTAGTGATGCATTGAGAAAATCATTTCGCTTTTCTTCATTTAAATCTAATTGATCTAGATCATTAGAGCCAAACAAGAATTCATCAAAATTCCCAGTTAATTTTATTTTCTTAAGTCCTAGATATTCTATATTTGGCAAATGTTTAAGCAATGCTGTGGAATAGATAAGTCCACCATTATTACCCATTGCAAATTCCAAAATAGAACTTACAAGGAAATCTTCAGGTATATTTTCTATATAATTATTGCTGAGTTTTAAATCAGTTAGGGAAGTCATGCCAGATACATTTGGGGAGGTTGTAAGAGAGTGATATCTGATGTCTAGATCGGCCAGCTTTTCCATTCTGAGAAAAGCATCTCCTGGGATTGTTGTAAGCTCACCATATCGCACACGTAGTGATACCAGAGTAGAACTGACTGGCTGAAGACATGGCAGGGCTTTCAAAGAACTGCGTACGATTATAAGAGATTTTAAGTCACTAAGGCCACTCAGTGAATCATTAGCAAAATATTCCAGCTGCAAGTTTCTGTTGAACAGAAGTGTTTCTACTACAGGTATTTTTGAAGTCAAGTTCTTTTCCACAGTTGTGAGTTCTGTTTCTTTTATGTTGATCTTTGTAGCTGATGCATAGCGTCCAGTCATTAGTCTGCTGATCCCTTCAGAAGAGGAAACATCAACACTCTCTGTGCTCTGTACAAGTATTATAAGAATCCACAATGTCCGACCCATGACTGTTATAACTGCAGACTGGAATGAGACGGATAGCATATTAAGTGCCAAACACCTACAAGATAAATGACAATGTTATACATTAGAAAAAATGGGATATGATCCTATAAAAAAACTACCATCAGAAGATATTTTATTCCCTAAAGTCTCTTTTTACTGCTATCTACAATGTGCGAAAACTTCCATTTTTTCATATATATATATACGTCATCACGTAAATTAGTGCATCAGATGTAAATTGAGATGTTGTTATATGTATATATCCATATTTCACGCTAGCGTATGAGGCATACACAATACTGTTTATTGATGTATACGGAAGCGTAATGGCTGGATTTGCCACCAAGCGATATATATATGCTGGTCATATACAAAGCGTAACTAAAAACGAAAAAGACACCGTCCCTGCCATTGGCCACCCCCAGCCCCCCTTGGTGTTTTGAAAGTATGATCATAAAAAAATGGTCAAAAAGACAAGAGAATGCTGGGTTTATTATATGTAATTAATGAAATGATATTTATTAGGGTTTTAGAAAGATTTTATAATCAAAATTGATAATACAACAGTGTTTATTTTATATATCATACACTTTGATAACTATTGGCAAATGAAATAAAAACAACAGTGGTGTACCCTAGGTGCAGAGATCAAAATTATTGGATAGTGGTGTAAATACAACAGAATCAGGCATACATATGACATATATATGACTGTAACAAGGACACATATATATACGCCTATAGATGTAGCGTAGACACAACGGAAAATAGTGTGGCTGGGTGTATACATATGTAAAATAAGGGTTTTCGCGCAGTGATACTTCATCATTAATCATCTCCTGCATCTCTATTTACAACATCTGAAATACCCATTTATACATTTAAGTACTTATTGATTCTTCATTCTTTAAAGCGCAAAGAAAACAGAACGGTGTTAAAGACATTTAGTACACATATAGCTTTAAGGAGGGACAGAATATTGAGCCCCATAAGGCTATCCATTGTCAGCAAAAAACAAATAAGAGAGTTGTTTCAGGTAGGAATCTCCAAAAATGTAAAAAAAAACAGTTTTCCAGGCAAGAAATATTCAGAAATTGATGTTTTCATATTTCTGGAACTGACATTACCCCCAATTTTGTGTCGAATTTGTGCATTTGAATATCATGATTGAAATTTAAGCTCCCTATTCATCTATTTATTATGCTCCTTCCTTGCTCTGTTGTGTACAAGATTCATAAGGGGGTGGGCAGTCAAAATTTTCAGATGTCTTGCAAACATACTGTATTGATGGCCCCTTTGAGTAAGAGAAAGCTTGCCAGAGGTATATAGAATGTGTGATAACTCACCTTAATTTCTTGTATTCTATAGTTATTGTAAATGACAGCGTGCCCTGTTAAGAATGGATATGTGTATCAATGACTAATAGTAGGTGCATGGGCCCTCTACTGCTCATGCCTTAGTGCTTACTGCTGGACTGCCTTGGCAGTCATATACACTGAGCAAGAGGGACCCCGGCATATTGATTCCCAGAACATGATGCCTGATCAATGACATTAGCTCCTGTATGCTCAGCATCCAGCTGACATTATTGAGATATCCATCTGTAAATAGCCTGTTTATTTCCCACAAGTACTATTGGAGATGTTTTATCAAAATGGAGCATGTGTATTCTAGCAAGGTATCTGTATTCACCAGTTAGTAGAAAGCCCTATAAAGAGGTTAGAGAAAGGTAGATTGTTTTGTAGGGTGGGTGGATGGTACTCCTTTTTAGATACTTTGTCCATTAAGGAGTGAGGACAATGGCAGGGTCATGAGGGGTTTGTGTACTCCTTTGACTTCCTCAGTATCACTGCACAAAAACCACCAGTTTATTTCTATATATGTCATTGCGGCCGCACACGTATCGGCTGTAAATTGCCTTGTTTTCATTTGTATACACCTCTAATCCACACCAGCATATGAGGCGGATACATACACAATTTTGACTGGTTTCAGATACAAGCGGCCGTATGCTCCGAGGAGTTGACGCGTAGTAATATTTGAGCGTATGCGAGGATATTGCTTAGAGTCAACTCCAAGCAGCATACAAACGCTTTTATCTGAAACCAGTCTATATTGTATTTATTATCCACCTTTTGTGCACAAGTGACATGTCGATATCAGTTCATTTTAATTATGCACTTCTTTTCCATATACGCACACAACATATCTATATGCGCCGGGTATGTCCATACATGCTGCATATGTGTTTTCTATGGGCACTTTGTATTAGGTGGATGATAAAAGACTGTTTCCTTTTGTATATGGATGCATCTTGGCTGTATTTCACACATGGTGTATACAAGAGGAAATATCCTCTGCATGATATATATACGCCAGGCATGTATGTTTACAGATAGAAAATAGAAAAGGTTCACCCAAGCCACCTCCCACCTGTTTGTTGGTAGAGAGGTTTAGGTGGAGAAGCACCTTGGCCATCCCCGGCCATCCCCGGCCGGCCCCCGCATCCCCCTCTGATGTACCTGCCGCCTGCCCATGTTGGTAGAGAGGTATAGGTGCCGCAGGTGCTTGGGGTCGGGGTCGGAATTGGGGTCGGGGTCGCAGTCGGGAGCGACGACTTCAAAGTTGGTAATTGTGTTATATATACAGTACCCAAAGTATGACTACCGAAGAACAGTATTTTGAAAAGTAAAATCTATTTAAAAAATGTTTAAAAAAACCCAAAAAGCTAGGTTTATTATATGTATTCCAAGCTCGGTGGCTAAGTGGTCAGGGTGTTCGACTCGAGGTTGAGGTCGTGAGTTTAAACCCCGGTCGGGTCATACCAAAGACTTTCACAAAAATGGTACTCACTGCCCATTTGGCTTAACACCCGCCATAAGAATGAGGAGTAGGGGTCTAGGGCCCGAGTGGAAGAACAGCCATATAGCTGGATTCGGTGATTGTGTAACACAATATTCCCTTAAAAATTGCAAAAACAAAAATTATGAAAAGATAATAGAAAGGGTTTTAGAACAATTTTTCATATAATACAGAGTTGGATGGTTAATGGGAAATTAATATGCTACCAGTGGTGTCCCCAAGTGGCAGAGATCGGAACTAATGGATAGTGGAGTAAATATAACAGAATCAGGCGTATATATGAATCAGGTGTATATATGAATCGGGCACATACAGATAAGGCGTATATACATGGGGAAAAGGACGACCTTGTATATGCAAAAGCATACCTATATACGCCGGGAGCATTCATATGTAAAACGGTGGTTTACATGCAGTGTATGTATGAAGACAGCATCCTTCCTTCCTTGTCCCATTAATGCTAAACAGTCCTAGAATCAACCATGATGTTGCTTCAAGCAAATTATCACTTATGTTTTTTATATCAATAGTTATCAAAACATAGGTTGCAAAAGTCAGCTAATGAGAACCCTAATCAACCTTGGAGAGGATTGTTTCTTGGATGTAAGTAAGGCTAGCTTCATTTGTTACTTGGTGTAGTTAGCCAAACACTGACATACCTAGTATTATGATATATATTAATTAATCTCAGGAGACTCAGAGTGTAAGGCTAATATATTCTTAATAAACAATTTGAAATAAGAGAAGGCACAACCAGAGACAATGAAATAAAGTAGGTGATGTCTATTTGCTGTTAGAATATAACGTTGCAAATTCTAATTATCCTTTATCAGTAAATTCTTTGATATTCAATGAAAACGATAAAATAATTGCATTGGATCATACTGATATCATCCTGTCTGGTCAGATCATGTATAGCTTGGCATAGAATCTGACATTTTCTGCATAAAAGTGAATATTTACAACATTTAAGAGTGAACATTATTTCCAAAAAAATTGATATTGTTCACTCTAAAGGAAGTGTGCTTACAATTTCATTACCAACTTAAGAAATTATATAGGCTGGACACAAAATTTTGGAGATTTCCAGGGTGAGAGCTTTGTTCATTCATAGAATCTCCACTGAGGCATTATAAACAGATTTACAGTGCATAGATATGCCAATACTATGCAGAATATTGGCCTATTGTGTATCTTTAGGGTAATATGACAAAGCTTTCCATTAGCATCATATTACCTGTACCTGCATTGAACACAGGCCCTGGCACACACATTACTAGCAGCAGACATGTTTCATAATGTCTGTTACTTAAATAGGTTTCGATCTGACAACATGATGCCTCTTATTCATACACACAGTCTGTGGCTGTATGTTGATTCAGTGTAGAAGGTTTACATTAATGCATTAAGGCTTACTACTTTACCAGCCCAGTGCAGTCACAATCAATGCTAGTCAAGTATCTCACTGCGCAAAAAACACCAGTGCATGTATTGGCTGTAAATTTACTTGTTTTCACATATATATACGGGTCTATTTTTCAAAACCTGCATTTTACCTACCTGAGGCCAGAAACTGACCCCAAAATATAAACTTTACAAGAAGTCCTAATTTCCTATATTATCATTTGCTACAGATATTTAGCTATCACAAGTAATTTATTCCAATAATGAGTAGCTGTTATGATTTTATACAACTTTGAAGTGAATCAGCCTTTCTGTGTTACGTCCGACACCCCTATTAATGTGGAATATTTTGGAATTTTTTATTCTCCAGCATGCACTAGCCAAACCTTTATCAAAATATATAACAAGAAAGCTTATATATAGTTCTTTGTGACATCCCAAAACCATATTTGTTGATCTGTCAGGATTTTTGTCACAAAATATTGAATTTTGTTCAAGTCACAGAAATTACAAACAATTTTGTGTGTTTTAATGTAACTTCTTTTGTATTTATCCTCTCACATCACTTGTTATTTTTATAAAGACTTCAGTATGATATTTCTCATCCTTAGACATTGCTTCACAGTTAACAATAACTTTTTATATATAAATTATCTATTGTAGGTGTATCTGTCAGGCATGAATGTAGGCTTTTTTAGGGGTATCAGACGTAACATACTAACTATGTTACACATTGTCTATTACATGAAAGTTTTTTTGTAGTAATAGAACTTAAAAACTTATCAATATCACTATTATGTGATACAGCCATCATTTCTACAACAGAAAGAAATACCAAGTACTGAAAAATTGTCTGTTTAGGAAATCTTATTGAGTTTTGGCTAAAACTTTACTTTTTGTTCTTCATTCTATATGATAATGGGTCAACAGGCATATATGTATTGACTCTATATACATATAATGATCACAGTCAAATATCTGTATAACTTATCAAATTTCCTTTGTAATATGGCAAGTTTTAATTACTTTTCCTGTACCTGTAGCAGTATTTCTCATTTATAAAAGAGGGGTGTCGGACGTAACACTTGGTAACAAATTTAAAATGGGTTTATGTAGGGCTTAAATCAAAACGTCCCTCAAGAAATAACAGGAGCTTAGAAGATTAAACATATATGAAAATGTTATATATAGAAATCCTGAATTAACTTATGGTTTGTGACCAGTAATACTGTTACTATCTGTTGTGAATAGTAAACTAAATGAGTCCCGTTACAAGCTTTATTGCAGATGGTGTTACAATGCGCTCTCTGACCGGACTGACTCGAGTACATCGAGATCAGCATTATATGCTGGCTCCGTCTCGGCCGCGTGGGGGCAACCCGTATTGATCGTAACCAAGGGGGATTACCTCACGCAGCGTGACATGCAGCCGGCTTGATCCATAAGGCCAACGGATATAATCTGTATGTTTAACATACCAATATTTTGGATCGTGACACTACCATAAACTAATTCCTAGGGTGCAGGGGTCCTGGACGTAACACTTTGTAATAAAACAGGGAACTTAGAACTCCATAAAACATTCAATAGTCCTCTCACACATAGTTATCTAAATTAGTAAGCATCTCAATACCTTAGGCAATCAGTGTGACCTGCCCCTAGTAATTATTTTCCATTTTAGCCTTTATTGGGGTGTCAGACGTAACGGAGTGTCAGACGTAACAAATGCACATTTGCATCCTCAGAGATGTAAAAAAAAAAGATTAAAATAATTGTTTTTATTATGCTTAAGGCCAACATATAGTAGCATGATGTAAATGAGGTTTGCTCTTGAAAAATTGATTACTGGGATTATAATCATGTTTTATGTGACTGTTACGTCCACGACCCCTATTTTTTGGAATTTAGGTCTAGGTAATCATATTCTGAATGTGACACACTTATCATAGAACAATCAAGCTCAAACTTTAAGGAATGTAAAAGGACATATTTCTACAGCATTTATAGGTGGAAAACATAAACTTGATTATTTTTATCCTTTTGTTTTTTAGAATGTAACCTGGGGGTCGTGGACGTAACATTTATCAATTGAAAAACTATACTAACATAAAATTCATGGATATTTTCTTTTTGTCACATTGTTTTATGATGTTTCACATAGCCCTAATAGTAAACATTAACTTAATGAACAGTTTTTACTGATTCTTTTGCCTCTAGATATATTTTAAGTATTTTTTCATCTTCAAGAATCAAAAATACCCTGAAAATAAGGAGAAAATGAGGGTTTTTCTCAATTTTCACAAATAGATTTCAGTCGAATATAGGAGAACCCTCTATTGGAATGATAGAATTCTTTGAGACGCATCCATTGATACAGAAATTACAACTCTAGACTGACTATTAAGAGAAATAGTCAAGAAAAATACTTTTTTACATAAAATGCAGGTTTTGAAAAATAGACCCATACGCCCATATTTCACGGCAGCGCATGAGGTATATACAAGACTGTTTCCTCTTGTATACGGATGCGTCTTGGCTGTATTTGTATACTGATAAAAAAAAAGAATTGCGACCCGCCACCGCCCAGCTGCAGAAACTCGTGGGTGTTGGTAGAGGTTGCACCAACACTGAAGCCCCCAACACCCCCTGCTTCCCCCCAGCCAGAGATATACTACAGTGGTGTCCCCAAGTGTCAGAATTATTTATTAAATACAACAAGATCAGGCATATATACGACGTATATATATATGATCGCAACATGGACGCTTATGTATGTGTATAGATGAGCCGTATACGCCCGGGAAATAGGGCAACCTTGTATCTACGCAAAAGCATACCTATAGGCGTATACATACATTTATAAAGTAAGGGTTTTCGCACAGTGTCTGTGACCACAATACATATGAATGAATCAGAATGGGACTAGTCTGACCAATGGAGATTGTGGACAAATATTTCTGATGCTTGTAGCCTAACTAACCGGTATATGATAAATGCACTTGCTTGAATGATATTCTTCAAAGCTTTTAACAATCATAATCTTTTGCCATTAAATAATAAGAATTTAAAAAGGATTTGAATAGTAAAGAATCTAAATAATTGGTCTTGTCTCAGGTTTGAAACCAGAAGCTTCTGATTACCGTTGATTCTAAGGCCCTGCACCCACGAATGCCCATTTTGGTACCAATAGGCCTTACGATTGACTTCCTGACTCCATACCGTTTCTATCGTGAGGGGAAAAATTTGTGGCAGCGGAACAGCTGCAGGGTTCTGCAATTCCATCTATGGCACCTCAGGATTGCATACCGATGGGCTGCAAAAGCACCAATCCTAGAGCTCCCAATGAAAACCAACAGCATTTCATAGGTTATTGTAGGTGATTTATCGGGAAAATATCTTTTGCGGGGGAAATACTTCGCAGAAAATAATGAAATTCTGGAATTGTAGAGCGCACATCGATTTATGATTGCCTTAAATATGATATTATTTGGTTAAGTCTAAGGGTCTAAAAATAATAATTTTACAACGGAATTATGATTCTACCACAGTTATATTTTTCAATTTGATTGTTTCAGTGAAAAATAATATCATAATATGTTGTAAATATCTCTAAAAGATAATTCCGATTCATCAAATATTTCTGAAGTCAAGGAATATCTCAATATTAAAACTCTGCCTGAGATCTAAATTGATACACCAATTGAATCGTGAGCCAATCATGACCATGGCTTGTGTCTTTGGGCCTCCAAAGGTGTTTATAAATATGCTCTATGATTTCCACCCATGTCTATGATTTGAATTATCGGGGACCTCCCGATAGGCTACGATTTTGCCATTTCAAATTGTAGCCCATCGAGAAGTCTGCGTAGACCATAGGCATTGGTGGGTGCAGGGCTTTTCTTAACACCCCCACCAGGATTCCAATCCCAGAGGAACCAATCAGAGGATGGCTTGCATCATGTACTGTCCTTCCAAAGGATTAAGGTCAGGGGAAAGATAATACAATATGGACAACACTTATTTAACATGATGCCTCTCCCATCCTTGTCATTGTCCACCCACAAACTCTCTTACCATTGTCCTTTGACAGTTGACCTCTAGCATCTGAGTAGTATACATGTTCTGACATGTATTCTACATGAACTGTAGTATCATACATGTTCTCTGGTCCCCAGTTGACCTGACTTATCTTTAATGTCTGTGTAGCAGACCTCTTCTGCCCCACCGCTAGTTGTCCTGATTTTTAAACACAATAATCTCCATCTTGTCAGTTCATTTTAGTTCTTTTTTATATGATTTTTCCCTAGATTTGCATGAAGAAGCATTTAATAACAGCCCAATCTTCAGCTTTCTCTAAGCTCGTTTCCATCAGCCGACGAAAATGACACTGATTTCCTTGGTTATCTTAAAGACCTTTTTCTGTTGACTCTTGAAAATGGCACTGATTATTTGAGTTTCCCTACAAGTATATCCATGGTACCATCAACTGCAGGTTGGTTTCATATAGGCAGTGACAATGTGGTGTTAACCTTGTTTCTCCTGCATTTATGGGTCCATAGCAATTGAGTTTCCTGATTAAAACATTCACTGCACGAAAAGTACCGCTTTACATATGAATCCGAAACGCGTCTAACAGTAGCATTTTGCGTCTAGAAGTTCGACCTATTAGACATCTCGTAGACGCCTTATCTAGTGGCGTATATACATGTCCATGGTGCGGTCTTATATACGTCATATATACGCCTGGTTCCGTTGTAATACACCAACATCCAAAGGTTCAGATCTTTGCAACTTGGGGACACTACTGGTAGCATCCAAGTCTGTATTATATGAAAATTGCAATCTTATTAATTACCAATTTATTTTATAAAACCTTTATAAAACCTTATTGAATATAAATTGATTAATTACAAATAATAAACCCTGCATTCTTTGGGATTTTTACCGTTTTTCCAATAGATTTTTCCTTGAAAACACCATTCTTCTGTTGTATTCTGGGTAATCCCATATATAAGCCTGTAACAAGTTAACACTATAGAGATAGAGTCCCTAAGAACGGGCGGCGGGCACCGGCGGGCACCGGCGGGTTGCGGGGGGTGGGGGAGGGTTTCCCACTGAGTCATCCTGTACAAACGCGGCTGGCGGCGGACGGTGAGCGGTGGGCGGCGGGCAGCGGGGGGCTTCTCACTGAGGCTTGCTGCGGGTGGTGTGGGGGAGTCGGGGGGTGACGGGGGGTGGTTGGGGAGTCGGGGGGTGACGGGGGTTGGTGGGGGGCATCTCACACTCGCCAAGCGGCCGCTAATCCGTCCACACCCACTGCAGGGAGGCGGGGGTTGTGTACTAGGGCTTCCTGTGGGTAGAGTGATTGTAGGGTGGTGGGGTGGTGGGGTGTCGGGGGGGGGGCGGTAGGGGCTGGGGTTGGGAGGTCGTGGGTGGCGGGACAGTGTTGGTGTATCCTCTACCAACACCCACAGGCCCGGGCGGGCTGCAGGTCGCAATTTTTTTTTTTTGGTATCATATATACGCCTGGCGTATATATATCTTGCGCAGAGTATATTTTATCTTAAATACGCCAGGCGTGAAAGACAGCCAAGTGGCGCGCGTCTACATATGGAAACTGTCTCGTAGATGCCCGAAACGTAGACACGTTTAAGAGGTGTATACACATATAAACAAGCAACGATACAGCCGATACGTGCGTTATCGCAATGGCGTATATATTTGTAAAATAGTGGTTTTCGTGCAGTGATTGAAGACCATCAAAGAAATTAAATGGGGGACTGATTGCATAATATAGGCCAAATTTAATGTTGAGCATTCCTCTGCAAGTCCTGTTTACATTCACCGATCTGGCATCTGGCAAAAAACATCAATCAGTGGTACAGATCATTGCTGGACAATCAACTAATTAATGGAAAATGGTCTGAAAAGTCTGTGGTGCCACCAACTGCACCTTGTGATTGTGCAGTGGATGCCTGTATTCTACTGCACTTCATATGTCTATAGCGCTGGAATATTCAGGCTAAGAGTATGAGCCTCACAGATGAAATCAAAGTATTTTGATTTTGTCAGTTACTGACCAAGTTGAACATGGCTTTATCATATGATCTTCGTCAAATCAATTAGTGATCATTTCAAATATGACGCTGTTTCTATTCATTGATCTTGCTTCAGTGGTTCCTGACTGCAGATCAGTGCATATAATAATTGGCTAATGGAAATGGGTTTATACTCAGAAAGAAATGCTATGACCATAGCTCACTCTCTCTTTCTTATTATTATACTCTCCAAATTACTTGCATACACACATTTCCATAGTTGAGGTTTGGTAGAACATCCTCTTTAATTTTGAAATAATTAAATGTCCAATTTATATCCTTTGACTTTTAGAAATTATTGTTTGTCATTCATTTCCTCATTGCTGTACAATCCATTAAATTGGTTTTAAAGACATTAACTTGGATAAACTATAGAAAACCAAGGTGTTACTCTCTCTCACTCTCCCTCGCTCTCACCCCTCTCTCAATCCCTCTCTTTCCCTCTCCCTCTCCCTTATTCTCTCTCCCTCATATGCTATGTTTGCAGTCCTGGTAGCCTCATTTGAAAGCATCATGGGGAACCAGGGTGGATATAGGACAACTATGGGAGACAGCATGGGTGAACATGGATGACTGTAGCAGACCCTGACTACCGGGAGTGTCTGGGCCAGTGAGCACCTGGGTCAAAAGTTTGTCCCAGAGATCCCAGTACTAATGAGAATCATGTCATCTCAGCATGGTATGAATGCTTCCCATTGTGGCCAACTTGATGGCGGTAATGCAGCAGACGAGACACTATTGGACTCCCCCTCCCCTCCTCCTCACCTCCCCCTCTTCCAACCCCCACTTGACCTCCATTCTACCCTCATCCTCCCTCACTCACTCCCAGACTCCCATCTGATTCAGAACCCTCTCCATGCCGCTCTCCTACCTCATTCTGTTTTTACCTCGGATTCCCCTCAAAACATCATGGGAACTGGTTAAAGGATGAGAGCAAATTTAAGGAAAACTCGCACCATAGGCAGGGACCCGGGAACGAGCAATAATGCAGAAAAACACTCAAACTCAGCACACACCAGACAACGCACTCCTGCAGCCTCCCCTGTGGTCTGCCATCACCTACCACGCGGGCCGCGAGAGCACATAAATTGGCATTAGTCTCAGTCCGAGACCTCTCCATCTCTGCAAAACTCGCCCCAAGATCATGAAAACTTCAACGAAACACCTCTACACTGAAGTATTCACTTCCCCTGCTTGCGAGTTTTCTACCCCTCGGTTCCAGATTTCAACAACAACTCCGGCCGCCCAGTCTCTCTCTCCCTACGGACCCGGTAAAGACTCATTCCGCCGTCAACCTTTGAACCATTTACATCTGTTCAAGTGTCTACCACTGTTCACTCCCCCCTCCGATGTCCCGATGCCATTTCGCCCCCTGGACGGGCCACACAGGCCCCCCTCAGCCCACCCGCATTTCGCCCGTTCAATTGCCTCGGCAATTGCCCCGGGAAGGTACGAAAATTAATGACACCCATTCCTCCTTACGGGGCTGATCATCACCCACCAATGCCCAGCATGGGCAACCCATACGTCTTCACATGCCGGTCGGTGCTCGGTCCACAGGCCTACACACTGGGCCCATCACGTGTCGCCACATGTCACGCCACTCATTGCCCCGGTCGCTGGTACTCTTTTTTATTTTTATAAGTTTTTATTTCTCACATTCAGAATATACATTTTGTTCTTCCAAGTGGGAAATATCTACACCAGGGTCACACTACACCTCTCAGGGTCGCCGGCCACTCGCTGCCGCCTGCCCCTCTGAGACTCAATGACGCCGCTCCTCGCCTCAACATGTGTTGCCACACGTCTCGCCTCCTCCAGTCGTCGGCGCCACCACGAGACTGCCTCGCACTATGTGTCTTCACACGTCAACTCCTCGGCTCCACGCTACACCAGCATCACGCAACATCTCTGAGGGTTGCCGGCCCACCGCCCCTGGCTGCCCCTGTAGGCCACACCCTTGCCTCGCCACGTGTCGCCATGTGTCGCCACACGTCATCGCCTTCCCCGGTCCTCAGAACCACCACCAGATCACATCACACCACATGTCACCACACGGCACCTCCCAGGCACTGGCGTGCCTCGCCCCTCCTTCTCACCAATATTCTACCTCTTCCGAGCCATCTGGCCTCATTTTAGTCGTGTCGCCCCCACCTCCCGGCACGCCAGACGCCCGTGACTCACCGGGATTTTATTCATAAACTTCTCACTCCTTCCTACTCCCTCCTGTCACTCCTTCGCCCTCCGCCATCTCCCTGGCTCTGGCCACTGGCCAATTTGATAACTCGTGACTCGTGACGTTCTTGCAACTGATGCTGTAGAGACTGCTGCTGCTACCGCCACCATTTTTAAACCAGCAGCAGAAGTGTCTGAACCATAGGTAGAGTCATCTGAAGCAGAAGATGCTCCTCCGAGGTGCCGCACCATGTCTTACTAGGTGCGATCAATGGGCCCTACCCCACAGGAGTTGATAATGTGATACAACAACATGCGCACTACAAGTTGAAAAAGTTTGTCACCAAGCCTGGGTAAGGTGCCAACCAGTTGACCCTAACCAAGCAATGGATCTGGCAGTGATTTTAGTTCCTTCTTCAGCACATGATGCAGTTACATGGCAGTTATTTGCTCCATTGGCACCACTGCTGCCATGCTCAGCTCTTGCCTTGGACAACGATCTATCCACAGCATCTCACAGCACACCTTCCTCCAGCACATGTGGCTCAGGCCAGACCAGGACCGCCATGTCAACAGTACCAGTGCATGGCACGAGCCCATGCACCATGTTGCAGGAGGAGTGCAAAAGCTACATGTGTGGGTCAGATTTTTTTCAGAATGTACAATCCCATCAATTTGGGTAATTTTTTACGTAATCATCCGGTTTTTTTTTTTTATCTTATGAGGGACATTCTCAGCTTTAAATTGCTATAAAGTTCAACTATGTGGGACTACTTCCTCATTATGCTCATATAACTCATGAAAGTGTGAAAATGGGTAAAAATGGGCAAAAAAACTAAAAAATATACAATTCTATAAGTGTCATCATGTTAAATGTTACATTGCCAACATATTTCTATGAGCTGGAACACTTTCCTATGTCATAGAAAATCTTTGGGCCAGTCTGGTTATTGATTCTGGGTTTTTTCACAATTCTGAAAAAAATAGGTTTGTCACTTTTTGTCGCAGAACATCCCAAATGTCATTTTCATACTTATAAAATGGTATCTCATCTCAAGTCTATTACACAACTAACACTTCCTATATACTGTCTAAGGCGTTGTGCATTAATAGCCAAAATTATAGGCTTATCCTTCCAGTATAAGTGAGTGAGCAGAGATGGAAAAACGCTTACAGGTTTTTATACCAAACTTCCTTTCGTCTGGGACACTGACTGTTTTTTGTCAATATAACTTGAATGCGCTAATTATCACACTTGAAGTATATGTTATTGTGTGTATCTTCCCTAAAAATCATAAAGAATGGACACCATGTCGACTTATGGGGAAGGATTTTTAAGAAAATCCGGAATGACCAAAACCTTTTTGGGGAAAACCATTCATTGCGCCACAATTTTTCAATTGGTGCCTAAAACCGTTACACCAGCCTTTTGCATCACCCACCGCCACATGAGGAAAGATGTGTCATTTTTTTTCTCTTCAAAATATTGACTATTTTTGCTTAAACTGTGTATTATATGTGCTGAAAATTTGCCAAAATTTCTTGTATGTATCTTACAATGCTGTCCAGTATGTATTTATTGATTGTTTCTTTCCTTTTTTTCATTGTTCTGCATTTTTGAACATGTGCCCGTTCCTTGCATGTGGTGGAAGGGCGAAAACGGGAACTTTTCTTTGTCTCTGGGTCGATAGCTTCAAGCCTTACGGATGAAATGGAACGGGCAAAACTTGGTGAATGTGGTTTGCTTCCTTCTGTGTGCACAGTATGAAATATCCAGAGGTTTGATATTGTAAAAAACATGTTGCTTTTCATATTTAGATAGCTATTTCACCGTTTGTAAAGATAGGATTCTGGCAAAATGGTTTTGACAAGGTTTTGCCCATTCCTTCTTTTTAGATTTGAATTTTCAATTGAGGCTTTCACAAATACTTTTGTCTCGATTTCCCAAACTGTGCAACCCACATGTACTTCTTAATATGTTCACTGTGGGAAATAGTTAGATAATTTGTTTTAAAAGGTTTAGTGTTTTCACCTGCGATATGTGCTCCAGCTAAATTCATATCGGCTTCTACATGCTTGTTTTTTCACCTATTCTCTCATGCTTAGTATCATTTTGTAGAGAAACCAGTGTAGAATCTTTGCATTGTATTTATGCTTTTCATTTAGTGAATTTCCTCACATTTTGGGTTCATTTGTAAATTTTCAGATGTTCTGTTTTGTACAATATGTTCAATATAGCACTATTACTATGGCATTAATACAAAAATATGTATGGAGTTTTAAGAAAAAAAATGGTGACTTTTTTTTAGGCTTCTTCTCTTTGACATTATTTCTCCTTTTTTATGCTTAGACTTAAGACTTTTTTTCTTTTCCAGACTTACCGCGAAACATCACCACCCCCCAAATATATATTCACCTCCCCCCCCCTCCCCCCTACCTGACCCTTGCAAGATGAGGCCCCTCAAGCCCAACAAGGAGTCTGTGCGATAGTGGCAGCAACATAAGTGTTTAGACCAAAATGTAGCTATGCAGCAGTTGAAGCGGCTACAGGTCAACAGGAGGAAGCAGAGGTAACACTCCCAGCTGCAGGAGCAGGCCGCTACAATTGCTGCAACAGCCACATCAACGGAGGACCCAGTTGACCTCGCGAAGGAGCCTACTGTTTCCGTTGCCAAGTCAGAACAGGGCATCAGGAATGTTGGCCTGTACAAGACCCTGACGAGTGGGATTTGGCGACGGTTACAGCAGGCCCCTCTTATCCCCTCTTCCTCCTCCACCACCCCTGCCACCATGGTCGCACAGGCTCCTCTTCTCACCCCGCTATCTAGGTCGACTATCACGTGCCGGACGCTCACGAAGGAATGGGATAGGCTGATAACTGCTGCAGGCCACCCCCCAAAGGTGTACACTCTCCTCAGCCTGCAAAAGGCCGCGGCCACCCAGGCCAGGCTCCCGGAACTCTCCATCCAACGCTATGGGGGGTGGCGCTCCAACGCCCACCGGGCCTACATAAGAGACTCAAACTCTCAGGCAGTTAACCTGTCACTTAATCAAGTCCCTTAACACCTCTTATCACTTTTCATTTTCCCCTCCCACCTCTCCACGTTTACTGGCCTCTTGACTATTTTATATACATATTGTATAACTATATATACTTACATCATTGTATTATATAACTATCCATACTGATAATAATTGACATGTCACTCAATTGGTCAATTATCCAATATGTACTTTCTATCATAATTGACTCCATTACATCTGTCAATTATCAAATATTATCTTATATCATATTGATATTTACCTTATTAAAAACTATCATGTAGGCGGACGAGCCTTTGACGAGAAAGGTCGTGCATATTGTTGAATAAGAAATCGTTCATTTGGAAAATACTGTGTATTTATCGTTCAAGTCTCCTCGCGGACGACCATGTTTTAGTTGTCGTTGGGCTTTTCACCTTGGAAAAATGTCAAAGTCTAACCTTTTCACATGTAATGAAGGCTAAGACTTGACTTTTCACAGATTTAGGGTAAATTCTAGGGAACAGGCCAATGTCAAAGTCTGACTTCATACCAAGAAAAAGTCAGTAATTTTTCAGTCCCCCCCCCCACACACACACTTTCAAAATGTTCTCACGCCCCTGGTATAACTAATAGCATGTTTCTTTCAAATGAGTTGATCATTAGCAAATGATTAAATTTTGTACACATGTATCACATACGTATATGATTCTAAGTTGAAATATCTTTAATTTCAATTAGATCTGATGCATGAGAAGTCGCCAGTAACTATTTAGAAAATTATAATTACTGAAAAAAAAGTTTGCCTTGGATAGGGTTAGAATTGCCAACCTTGAGGTCGATAGACCATTGCCTAACCGGTTTGTCCACAGAGGTGTGTGCCCTCAAATCAATAAATACAGGGTACGATACCAGAGGGAATGGTACTGCAGTTTGTCTGGTACCCGGTCCACAATTATCCTTGTTTTGTGGTCCCTGTGGATATAGGTCAATTATACGATTATTCTACGATAATTCAACGATATTATGCACAGACGACAGTGCTCACATGGACGACCAGTTTTATGCTACACTAAAAATAAATTATCATACATTTCTCATCCATGCTTCAATATGTCTTATCGTCCAGCCTCATGGAATATACTAGATGCTGAAGTACTTTGTGAGCTATATCCTGGTGTCACAATTGTCTCCAATGTTAATGCTGGTTCATATCATATATAAATATCTATCCAGGCGTTCACTAACAGCCCAGTAAGATTACTATTTCTCTTCCTAGTACTAGTACTAGTACCAGTACGACCCCTCCTGCCACCTCCTAATCTAATCATGGTGCATGCATTTCCTTGTCTCCCCCCCCCCCCCCCCCCCCCCATTAGAGGGTATTCCACAGTAACTTAAATATCCTCAGAGAAGGATTAATAATTTATTCCATTTTCTGAATTTCTCTGTTTTACCCTCAAGACCACATATGTATTTCTCTATCCTGAGTTGATATCCCAACTCTGTTAACCACATATATAGATCCAAATGACATTTATGAAAGAGCCTTTGTCGGTATATGTAGAATTTTATAGATAGATACAGATAGTTAATTATTTTACTGTGTTTATTATTTTATAAGTCACCAAACAGACTAGTCTGAATGGAGATATCTAAATTTATTCTAGCATTAAGTTTTAGCCATCTTTGCACACCTTCCCAAAAGCTCTTTACAGTGTGACAGTGGAGGAAGAAGTGTTCAATGGAGTCAGTCTGGTTACAAGTTTCACATTCTTCACTATCTACAATCTTTTTAACAAACAAATACCTATTCGTAGGGACGATTCTGTTAATTATCCTGTACTGTAGAGACTGCAACTTGATAGTTCTGGTACATTTATACATCAAGGTGTAAATTTTTTCCCATGACAGGTCTGCTGTCCTGTCATTGTCTAAAATGGAATCCCATTTCATTTGGCAGGTGGGAGTTTTACCATAGTCCAGCATCAAGAAGGAGTAGATAGCTTTACTATGTGCATTAAGTATGTTGAGTATGCCATTGTTTTTATTGTGGATGAGTAAGGCTTTATCATTCCTCTCTAAAGTTTCAAAAGACATTTCCTTGGCCCATGGAATGTTTTTAATTATAGAATATAATCAAGGAAAGTTCCTTTTACTCCAAAGAGAATCTTCAACCTGTTAATACTAATGAAAGTATTGTTTTCTATGAGGTCCCTAACTTTTATAATACCTGCCTTTTTCCATGCAGTCCAGGATGGGCTGCTACCATTTATCTTTATAAATTTATTTTCCCAGATTGCCTCATTTTGTCTTTCTCTTTCAGTAGTAGGGGGAGATACATAAACTCTATACCAAATGTTCAAAATGTCCCAATAAAAGTGTGATTTACCTTTCTCAAGTAAATGCTTTTTCTTTTTAAGGAAAAAAATCATTCATAGATTCTTTGATGTTATTAACACTCCCGAAATACATAGTCCAAGATACACAGTCATCGTCACATAAACGCTGGATCCAACGAATTCTATTCGATAAATACATTTGCTCTAAGTTCAGGAGGTTCACGCCACCAGACCTAATGGGCTTACACTAGGTTGAGTAAGCAATTTTATTGATTTTACTATTCCATAGGAAGGAATTGATAATTTCCTTAACCCTTTCTACGCCGGTAATGCCTTAAGGCATTCCCCTAGCGTGTGCCGGTGATGCCTTAAGGCATTCCCCTACTATACGCCGGTAATTCCTTAAGGCATTCCCCTAGCGTGCGCCGGTGATGCCAAAAAGCATTATTTTTCGTAAATATGTTAGAAAGTCTTCTATCTTCGGCAATAATGTTTTTACACACAAAATAACTCCAGAATCGTTTTCTCCATACCGCTTTATCATTATTATCGTAAAAAAAACATTATGTCATCGCGATGAAAAAAAAGATACAGATCTTTTAAGTGGCACAGTGCTGTATTGAACCTATCCACAGGCTTGTGTCAATGGAGGGGAAAAAAATACTTCCTGAACTTGGAAATATTAATACAATTATTGAATATCGATCTAATCAATAATTAATGGTATGGAAATAAAGCCTGAAGTCTCTTCTTTCTTTCGGTATCATTTTAATTATTTAATTATTTCTCTAAGTTATTTAAATTTGATAAACAGTAAGGCACCCCTCTGCGGGTTTAGCCATTTTCTAACGCTTGTGGAATGGGCCGGCGTATCAGAGGTGAGATGTGTCGGGCATGCGGCGTTGTAACAGTGACTCCCGTAGTGGGGAGCGGCGCTTAACGACGTATACGCGCGCTAGGCCCGGCAAGGAAAGGGTTAAACTCCTTAAACACCTGTGCTGAGAATGGCAAGACTGACATGGGGTAAAGCATGATAGGAATTATCAAGCTATTGATAATAGTAACTGCCTTTTAGAGAGACTTTTCGACTTGTCCACTCTTTACAAATATGTCTACATTTTTCCAATTTCCTTTCTATGTTATTTTTTAAATGATATATCTCTGTCGGGTTGTTGGATACCTTTATCCCCAAAATCTCTACCTCTTTTTTTATAGTTATACTAGGTGGCAAAGAGGGGTCATTATCCATCATCATTTTACCTAGGGGCATCAGGCCAGATTTCTCTAGGCTTATTTTGAGCCCTGAGTATCCAGCAATAGATTAAGAGATTGTATATCTTTTAGAAATACTGTCATGTCATCGGCAAACAATGAAATCTTTATTTCTCTAGTATTAACTTTAATTCCCTGAATGTCTGTATTTTCCCTTACCATGATAGCGAATATCTCCAAGACCAATATGAAAAGGTAAGGGGAGATACAGCAACCCTGCCTGGTGCCCCTCTGAGGAGAGAACCAATTGGACGAGTAGCCATTGTTAATTGTACAGGATTCCAGATCCTTATAAAAAATTGAGATCCAGTTGACAAAGTTCTCACCAAACCCGAAAGCCTCCAGGGACTCTAAGATAGCTGGAATATACTTTTTTATTCAACGCCCCCCTGGTTCTTGCAGGTGCTTTTCATGATACTACTATGATAGTCAAAAGGCAAAATTAGCACTGGAAATGTATTTAGCACTAAGGCTTGGTTAAATGTATACCAGCTGATTTATGTTATGTTCTCTCCCAATGTAATCCACTTAACACATGTCTCGTGTCAGTGAGGTGCAATCCCATGCTCGCAAGCCAACTGAGACGATCATGGGGCCCGTTTAATAACCTAGGATCGTATATGTAGACCATTTTCTGTATGCCATAGAGATCCATATGTGTTTACAAGTAAAAGGAAGTGATAATAAGTAAATACATTATTTTTCTGAACAAGATTATTTTCCAAACCCAAAAATCAATTAAATAAAATAAATAAACCTCTGGGAGAAAACTGTCAGCCAAATGATAATAGTATGTTTTTTTGGTAGGAAAAAAAGATGATAATAATATAAAAAAATAAATGATAAAAAGAAAAAAAGAAAAGAAAAGAAAATATATATATAAATATTTAAAGAAAATTAAATTTAAAAAAAAATACAAATAAAAAAAAAATGTTAAAAGGAAATTGTGACAGAGTCCTTGTAGTAATCAAAGGGAAGCTGTAGCGATGTCCTCCTTAAGTCTGTCACAACAATCATGGGTATATTAATTTTCTCTCATTCCATGTCTTACTTGGACTACACTGTAATAAATAACCCGTGAATTTTACGGTTTTCTCCAGGCAACTGGGGTACCAGGAAAATACCGTAAATTTTACGGGTGACCGTAATATTTTTCTGACCGTATTTCCTAACTGAAATAGACCGTATTTTAACTACGGTTGTAACCCGTAAAATTGCAAAAACAATAGATATATTATACAAATGGCCCATTAATAAGCATACTCCATAAACCTTTTTACCATGGGTCTCTAGAACCGTTTTATGTAAGATTTGTCTAGTATCTTATTATAGTAGTAATTGGCTTATCAATATCATTGATCATTGCAATCATCCGATGAGTGTTATTTCAACATCTAAGTTTTTTAAAGTCTGATGTTGTCAGTGCAGACTATATAATAGGAGTAGTGGTTAGAATCTAGACAAGGTTCCATTTTATATGATAGGATAAAGTCAATTCTACTTATATTTTAGAAATGTCCCATGAAAGTGGTGTTTAATACTTTGAATGCAATAATGTCATTTAAACTTGAGAACTAATATGTTTTAAATGGCAGACACTTTATAGAAGATAAATGAATATATATCACACATTCTCATGAAGTTAACTTCTGGATTTTCTTCACTACTTAGACTTTTTGCTGATGCTAGAATTATTCTAAGTGGATGTAATGTATCCCTATTTACTGTTTCATACTGTAGACTGACTGTAGACTGGATGGTTTACAGTACTGAATACATATACTGTATAATACCGTTTTCTGATACCAAATATACTGTAGATAAGATTACGGTAATATACCGTCCATGTTTACGGTAGTATCCCGTATATTTTACTTAAATTTTTTACAGTGTACGGTAGAACTTTTTTTGTTTGTAGATGTTCTCTCAAACATTCTCTCACTGACATGATGATTTGACCCAGATGATTGGCACCACGTAACTTCTGATTGCTATGCAACTTAAAGGTCTTGCACCAGCCAAAATAGACTGTGTGTTGCTTCGACTAACTTCAAATTCTTAGTAGCTAATAGCTGTTTACCAAGACTTTCATTCTGACCGAATTTTGCCTCCACTATTCTTTCCATTGTTTCAACAGCCTCATCTTTCCATTCTTCAGGGGATCGGACAGAGTCCCTGAGCTTCTTGATTGCATATGGGTCAGATTCTTTTAGTATTCTGTTTGCTGTCTGTAGGTCACCTGCCCTCTTTGCTTTTGCATGGGCATAAGCCTGTTCTGCAGAAACAGAAACATTGCCATCCAATTCAGAAACATTGCCATTCCAATGTAGAAGTTGGATAAAGGGGAAAATTGGCCTTGAAAATATAAGGAATCCCCGTCTTTTCTTGAGTACACCTTTTCTAGTGAGAGATGGTCAGCCAGGAACTCAAGTTGTTGTGCTGTGTAGGTTAACCCCTCAATCACGAGGATATCATCTACCAGCCTGGTGTTAATTTTGCGGCCAAAAGAAATATCCTGAACATCTCGTAGGATTATATGGTTTCTACTAGTTTCCTCGGTGATGTTCTTGGAAACCCAAATGTTTTTACAAGCTGGATTTTGTTAAAATAGGGTTTTTTTACGAAAGATTTCCTCTTTAGTTGGTTTTCCCCTTAGGATTAAACAACCCCGTTCTGACTGCTGACACTATCTCCCAAGAGGAAATTCTGAGTTCCGTGTTTGCAACAATGTCTACAACTGTCATTTTCAAATTTTCCCCCCTTCGTTCTCTTATGCCTGAAATGATTAAGTCTTTCTTATTTAACTCGTTCTGAATCTTGTTTAGCTCTGCTCTAATAGATGATTCACCTGCCTTATTGTGCATTTCAGTTTTCATTTTAGGGAGTGTGCTACTTGACCTTTTCCACTCCTCGAATTTATCATTCAGCTTCTTCAGTCCTTTAATGTTGAGCTCGATTGTGTCATCATGATTTTCGAGGGAGAGTTTTGCCTGTTCCTCTTTATCCATCAGTACTATGATGTTCCTTTTGTTTTCAGTGGTTTTTATGCTTAGCAGGTTTATGTGATCTTGTATACCCGAAACCTTCTTATCTATGCTCCACAGAGTCTCTTGAAAGTCCATCCATATTTTCTTCCAATCGCGTAATTTTCGTCAGTAACATATCCAACTTACTTGAATTTGTAGTAGGAGAATCACATGGATGCTTATCTCTTTTACCTTTGTTTTTTGGAGTATGTAACTTGTAGTTGTAAATTGGGTCTTCAGAGACATTGTTGGAGGTCATTTTGCCTGAGTGATAATACCCCTTTTTAAGTGAAGGTGGATCAAGCAGAGGTCACCTAGAGTGACAGACAAAAGATGTTCTGGTGACTTCTATTATGGAAATAGCAGTGGAAATGGGATTCCAGATGCTGTTATATGCTGTTATATATGTATGGTAGAATCTCAATGATATATATGGTAGAGCAGAAATACTCCCTCAGTGGCACCATTTTAATTTTCATCCTTGAGTAACCCAAAGATTCTATGAAATCACTTTCCGAACGCCCCCACGTCTGGAATAACTCGATTATGCAGTCTATTAATAACTCCCGCATCAGTGCAGCCGTTTTTACATAATATCGCCCACTGCTCTCTGCAATGACGTTTATATACAGTGATCTAAGATAAAGAAACAGGTAGCAACTTTGTAGGCATTTGCTACTAACGTTTATATGTCTATTGTCACTTCTGACTGGAAAGACTCCTTCAGTATGACGTTATTTGGCAAAAAGACATTACCTTGCTGTCCGGGCAGAAGATTTGTGTCAGCTTCTCTAAGGGGCATTCGGAAAGCTTATCATCAGGAGTATTAATTTCCATTCTTAATTAATCTATGTTCTCCATTCCATTATAACATCCCAACATCAATGCATAAAACCCTACCGATCAGGCCAAAAGCCTGATAATTCCTCAAAATGATTAGATCCAATATCATGGGTACTCAGTTTGTCTCTGTATGTTCATTTAACCAATTGTGATTTTATACCAGATTTGTACCGCATTTATATGTTTACAGTCCTGACAGATTCTGTAATGGAAGACCATCTCTTACGAGGTGAATTACCTGCAATAAACAACACAAAAAATCTTTTGGGCTCATTCACAACAAAATCACCCCCTTATCTCCTGGACTAATATACTGACATTCTCTGATTATTACAAAAAATTTAATGTGGCGGCTACGCGACTATCGAGCAAGTGACCGTATTAGCTGTGTGGCCCGGGATCTGTAGCCCACTTATGTTAATTACTTTCAAAGAGTTAGACCCTTATTGGATGATCATGATCATGTGGTGCTTTTCCCCCGTTTTTATTGGTTTATTGTCTGAACAAAGACCGGTGGGAAATTTGAATGTCCAATGATTTTCAGCTTTAGATCTGGCTACTGCCGACTCTTCCTGTGGTGTCTCCTTCCCCCTTGTTAGGCATTTCAGGGTACCATCGGTAGGAACTGACCTGCTGACGGCTCTGAGGTCCTCTGTGGGGGAGTTTATGAACCTAAAATATTTTGGGTTTATATCTTGCTTAATAGTTTTGACGGTTTCATCTCATCAGGTGTTGATAGGCCAGCCTATAGGTTTGCTGTTGTGTCAAGGAAATTTCCTTGATCCTCCATTTATTATGGATAATCTAAGGTTAGTAATTAACATTGCTAATAGACAGTTACTGATGAGTCGTCTATGGGTGGATCCTGTGTGAATTTTGTGGTTTATTTTTTCTCCCTTTGTGTTCCAAAATCAGGGGTGACCAAACAGGGAAATGTCTGCACAACAGATATAGAGTTTATGGAGTCTTGGAGATAAGGCTTTCCACAACTACCTTCGAATGGAGCCTGACCTTTTTGACGAGATACTGCACAGTATTGAGCCGGCCATCAAAAGAATGGATACCAAATATCCTTCTGCTTTGCCAGCTGGTCTTTGATTTTCTGTCACTCTCAGGCACCTGGCCTCTGGTGACAGTTATGCATAGTTGGCATACAACTTTCGGTGCAGTAAATCATCAACACTGCAGTAAATCAGCATCATTGTCCTGCAGGTATGCAGAGCCATCATAGAGTACTGGAAGGAAGGAGTGTATGCTGTTCCTCGGAAACCCGAAGACTGCATAGCCCTTGACAAGGACTTCAAGGAACATTGGAACATGCCACATGGCGTTAGTAGGCTGGATGGAAAGCACATCGCCATCATGAAACCCCGGCACACTGGTTCCCTTTTCTACAATGATAAGGGATTCTTCAGCATCCCTCTTCTGGCCCTAGTTGATGCACAGTATCGGTTCATGTGGATTGAAGTTGGTAATATAGGGTACATGTTTGATGCCCAGATCTTCAATGAGCTCAGAACAGGCTGAAATGCTGGAGATGGGGACAATATGCATGCCGCCTCCATATCCTCTCCCCAACACTGACGGCAAGAGGAAGGTGCCTTATTTCATCATGGGTGACAACTCCTTTGCCCTGAGGAGCTGGATGATGAAGGGGCTTGAAGAAGGAACAATGCATCTACAACAACCGCATCTCTCATGGCAGGTGGGTTGTGGAGAACCTTTTGCTTTTGGTATCCTTGCCAAACGCTTCCGCTGCTTCCTTGGTACATTGGAGCAGAAACCAGAAACAGTGCAGGATATGATAGAGGCAACTGTAGTTCTCCATGATCTCCTGTGCATCCAGAACCCGACACTGACTGTTGGCGAGATGGACCACGAAGATTCGGACCATAATCTAGTTCCCGGCCAGTGGAGGCAAGAGGCGTGCTGGGAGCTGGGTGCTGGGTTATTGTTTCCTTTCAATTCTATTTATTCTAGTAAATTCTAAGTTAATTTGAGTTCCAAAGTTATACATAATATTTGAGTAGTCATTAATTTCTACAGTTACTTATATGCTTTCTATAAATGAAAATGACAAGAGTTAACTTCAGATTAGAAAAACATTGTAGCAAACATCAGCATCAGTGATTAACATCAGCATCAGTGGCAATAAATGATATGAATAAAACATGTATCACTTTGATCAGAAGGTAAACAAGGCACATCAGGAATGTAATAGATAATAGATAAAAAGGTTATGTACAGTCCAGTTCATTTCTCCTCTTGGTCAGCCTCCCTTCTTGTTGGAGGTGTTGGAATCGTGGCCATGAGTGATATGGGGCTGCTGAGTTGGCTTGAGATCTTCTGTTGACGACCACTCCCTGGATGTAGATGGCTGTGGGTCTGTGGAGGCAGATTGCTGTTGTGTGGATGTGGATGTGGACGGGAGGCAGGATGTGGGAATCGGTGTTCTTGTTGGTGGTGGAGAGGCAATGTCTATGGACGGGAACTGCTGCTGGACCCAAAGCCTGTCCTGTGACTGCCACACACCTTGCTGATACAGCTGCTGCTGCTGGTGCTGACCCACCAGCTGCTGTTGCCCTGTGCCTGTCACTTGCTGTTTCCCTGGACCCACCAGCTTTGCTGCTGCCAATTCCAGACTGTTCAGGAGCTTTCCTATGTCTCAGGCTGACAATATGCAGGACCAGGAACTGGAATTGTGGTTCATGACGGGCCTGTGCACATGAACATGGTTGAGAGTCTGCGTTGTCCACCTCCAACAACTCTTGCTCTGTTGCTGGTACTGGTCCCTGGTCTTCTGACTCAGACTCATACAGGTGCACAATGGACTGAACAGCAACAGCAGTCTTAGGTGTATCTGGTGGACCTGGTGGAACATCTGGTGCATCAGAAGGCACATCATATATTTCAGCAGTAGTAGTGTTTGTAGTGGAAGTAGTATTAGCCTTTCTACGCTTCTGCTTCTTCGGTGGCATTTTCTTGGACAAGGTAAAGAGTGATGAAATTTGTTGTTGAGGGCTGCTTGAAGTGGAATGAAGACCTGTCCACCATATATATACCAATGCTGACGAGTTAAGACCAAATCTGAAGTACAAGTCCAGATAGGGTGACGGCATGTTGTGTCTGCCGGGACTGTCGGGGTGATGTTGTAAACCAATTGTGTGAATTCTTTCAAGCGAAAAATCGGGACCCGATTTTTAGTAAATCGGGCCCCGATTTCTTTGAAATTTTTGTTGTTGTAAACCAAGCATAAACAATATCTTTAAATGTGTCTAAGGAATGCCAGAACCTGGCTACATAGCAAAAAAACTGCATATTAAAAGGTCAAATAGTCTTTAGTCACTATAAGTCTTTAGTACTGGCTGTCAGATATAAAATCGATTATATACACAATATTAACTGGTTTCAGATAGAACCGGCTGTAATCTCCAAGGACAAGACACATAGTAATCCCCAAATGAAAGTGAGGTGATTAAGTAGAGTCTAGTCCGAGGAGATTACGGCCGGTTTTAACTGAAACCAGTTTATATTGTTTTTGTTAACCACCTTTCCTTGTTAATAGTTACGATGATCTTCTGAAACTTGACCAATGCGCCTCCTATCGTTAATAATAGCGTTCCTAAATTGCCCATGAGGTGGCAGTTAGTTTGTATCCCTTCGCCATGTTGGTTTCATGATGTTATTGGAAGATGGATTTTACGCTAAAATACCAGACAAATCAAGGTAAGAACTTGTTGACAATTGTAATTGGACCGATTATAGACCAATTATAGACTTCAGGAGACACTGCCACAGATGAATTCACAAAACTTGAACTGTAAACACATCAAATATTGTCTGCTGCTGTTGTCTTGTGTCGAAACGACGTTCACTGATATCCTGATAGGGGACATGTATTAATTAGTTTGATCTTTCAGGACATTATCTCTCCTGATTTAAAAGTCAGAAGATTACGGCCATCCTTAACCTCCTACTTATAGATTACACATGCCTAAAGCATTTTCTATGCAGACTCCGCAATCGGTGGCTGATAGATATCGCAATAGGTGGCGTGCATCTAGTAGTTCGCTCACTAGAGGCCTGATGGCATTTTGGGAATGATTTCCAGTAATCTCCTGATTTTAGAATAAGGAGGTTACAGGCCTCAGTAATCTCCTGGTTGCAAATATCTCAGACCCATTGCTATTCCTATGGAGACTCCGTATTTGGTGGTTGATAAATACCTGGAACCTGATATCAGAAAACACTACAAATAGCACAAAATGTTCCTAAGGGATGCCAGAATATGATCACATATCAAAAAACTGTATGTGAAAAGGTTTTATAGTCTTTAAATTATTCAAGAAACAAATATTTGGCAAATTGCAGATGTATAAAGGGGACATTAATAGTGTACACATGAAAAAGGCTGCTGTAGGCCACTGAGAAGACATATTTTGATTCTGTTTGCCATACTGAGTCCAGAAAGGCCTAAAATCCAACACCAAAGTTTAATCTAATGAGTCATTGTAAAACTTACGAGAACACATAACCAAATATATGCAGCACCATGGGAGTACCGCTGCTGCATAAATGCAGCATTTTGATATAAGAACATGTGGGACATTATATTTCAGAAAATAATGCTTCGATTTAAAAAAGATTTTCACTGAATAAAGAAGACCATATGATATTTTGTAATTAAAAGAATTTCTGAAGAATGGTTGCCATGATGATGTTTATACCCCATTATGAATAGCGACGAGTTGAGGAAACTAAGCCTTATGCCTACTATAAAACAGAGTGCGCCGGGCACCACATATCAGGCATTTTCATGATTTCTCCATAGAATATATTAATTTTACACACAAAACAACTTCAGAAACGTGATCCTTATGTCTTTTTATTATTATTTATAGACTAAAAACATAATGTCATCGCGATGGAAAAAAAGATACAAACCTCCGTAGGTGCAGTGATATATTTTGCCTTTGTACAGGCTTGTGTCAATGGAGCCAAAAAATGTCTCAGATTCTTCCTTCAATTGGAAATATTAATATAATTACTAAATATCAATCAAACTCATAATTAATGGTATGTAAATGAAGCCTGAAGTCTCTTCTTTTCTTCGGTATCATTGAAATTATCTGATTATTTGCCTAAGTTATCTAAATTTGCGAGTTTGCGAGGCACCCCTCTGCACCCTGTGCCATTTTCTAACGCCTGCAGAATAGGCCGGTATTCTGACGTCTGTACAGCGTGCGACGTGCGGTAGTGGTGGGAACGTTTACTACAGAGGGCGCGGTCGTTAACGCACTATGCGCTACGCTAGGTGCAGTAAGGAAAGGGTTAACGCCTGATGAGGCAAGACCGTCGAGACTATTGAACAAGATATAAACTCAAAACGGCAACAGCAAACCTATAAGCTGGCCTATCAACACCTGATGAGACGAAACCATCAAAACTATTAAGCAAGATATAAACCCAAAATATTTTAGGTTCATAAACTCCCCCACAGAGGACCTCAGAACCTTCAGCAGGTCAGTTCCTACTATTGGCACCAACACTCACAACCCTGAAATGCCTAACAAGGGGGAAGGAGCCACCACAGTTAGGGTGGGCTGTAGCCAGATCTAATGCTGAAAATCATTGGACATTAGAATTTTCCACTGCTCTTTGTCCAGACAATGAACAATGAAAACAGGGGAAAAGCACCACATGATCATGATTGTCCAATAAGGGTCTAACTCTTTGAAAGTAATTTACATTAGCAGATCACATATCCCTAGTCACCCAGCTAATACAGTCACTTGCCCAATAGTCACGTAGCCTCCACCTCCTATTTTTAGTAATAATCAGAATATGTGGGTTTATTAGTCTGGCAGATGAGGGGGTGATTTTGTCAAGAAGGAGTACAAAAGGTTTGCTTCTTTTTTTTTATCATTGCAGTTAATTCAGATGGTCTCCCATTACAGTATTTGTCCATCAGGAGTATCCATAATACTGGATCTAATCATGTTGAGGAATTATCAGGCTTTTTATCTCCATGTCGAGGAGCCCTTTTTGCTGATGAAACTAGTCATCATTACATTTGTTATTATACATATGTCCAGTTAATTTATCTAAATTCTAATGGTGCATTATAAAAAGCAACATATCAAGTATAGCTTTCCTCTTTACATTATAATAGAGTACAGTTTGTAACCCTATCATGATTAAGCTTATCTGACAACAAACAATCTTTTTTCTTCATTTTAATATTCTGCACCTTAGGTCTCAGCTCCAGGGTCAGGATGTATTTTATTAGACAAAAGACTTCAAACAGCCATCTCTACAGTCTTGGTAACCATATTTTATTTTCATACTACTACTGCTCACCAGGGGCTTCTCCGATCTGTCTATATTGCTAATATATGTTAGTTCAGTCGCTTATTGGTCCCCTTTGATACAAAAAGATCTTGTTTCTCTTATCGGGTACCATAATGACCAAAAACTCGTCGAAGGCATTTTGGTAAAATTTATTACCGACAAACTGGAAGTATGACATACGGTATCATGAAGTATAAAATACAATACCAGGGTGATCGAAGGAGTCAAACTGGTATAAACGGTATAATGTCAGAAAAAGATAGTCCAAAGTCCATAGCAGAAAACTGTGGGGTGGGTGGGAGGAAAATGTTCAAAGGCGTCTTTGATGGCGTGCGGCGTGACGTCACGAGGATGATGTCACAACGGCCGCGAGCCTCTAGATGGCGCTGCATCCGTGTGGGCCGGGATGCGTCTCGTAATCGTCAGGGGGCGCCACTCCGTTCTCCTCGTGAGCCCATTAAACCTCCTCAGTCGGTCACAATGACCAAAAACTCGTCGAAGGCATTTTGGTAAAATTTATTACCGACAAACTGGAAGTATGACATACGGTATCATGAAGTATAAAATACAATACCAGGGTGATCGAAGGAGTCAAACTGGTATAAACGGTATAATGTCAGAAAAAGATACCAAGCTGAAAGTCTGAGAATATTATACAAGATAAGGTGCCATGGCTGCCGAAGATGACCAAGTGCCGAGACGCTGTAAGTCTGCGGCCGGCATGCCATGGGAATGAAAAAATTGAGCCCCCCCCCTCCGGAACGAGTGAGGAGTCACCTCGTCCGCATGGGGGAAACCGGCCCGTTGCAAGAGGCAACGAACGACCGCGGTGAACTGAGAAGCCGAAAACGGCTCCGCCGGTCGTAGGAGAAACATGGGGTCTAACGGCCGCGCGGGGGCGGCCGCTATATAAGATCTCCATGCCCTCACTGGGCATAATGCCCTGTCGTCAGACGGCTCCAGGGAAATCACAGCCGGAGAACGGCCTGGTCCTATGGTCTTAGCAGATCGCACGGTGAGCACTAAGCGGCCGTCCTGTATGACCGCGTCGGCGCGCAAAAGCGCGTGAGAAGACTGGCGCCTCCCCGGAGGCGGCGCGAAGAGATTCGAAGCGCGGAGGAGGGAGAAAAAAGCGACGAGCGCCACAGCTTTGACGAGAACCCCGGTCGTGAGCGATGCCGCCTGGTTGGCGATCGACGACAACATATCCATGGTGATGGGCGGGGCGTGGCGTAGGATGTGCGCCGACTGCAGGGCCGTGCCGCGCAACACGGCCGCGGCCTGCCGTGAGCTGAAAGCGCTGGCGTCCCCTCCGTGGTCCGAGAGCCAAGCGCGGGCGCCGGAGATGGCGTTCCTCACGGCCGCGGGTGACGAGAACGTATCCGCCAGATGCTGGATGTAGAGGCATGCCTCCAGGACCGTGGGCCGGAGGATGACCGCAGTGTGGCCGGCGGCGAAGCGGAGGTACCTCCGCGCCTGGACCTCCTTGTTCCTGTGGGTGGAGGGGGCAAGCGCGGCGTCATGGGAGGCCCTCATCCGGGCGTGGAGATCGTGTGGTGTGCCTGCAATTTACAAACCAATATTGAAGAGATCTGCGTGGGTAGGGACATCGGCGTGGTTCGGCACGTGCGTTGGGGGGGGCAGTCCCCCCACCCCCCCCGGAAGCACGTCGGTGTCTCTGAGGGCGGCGTCGAGCCAGACTTGCCGCGCGCATGCGGCGATCTGGCTGTTCCTGATGAGCCCCGAGGCGAGTGGGGCGAGTACGCCCAGATGGGAGGCGTGAACCCGGATGGCGACGCCCGGGGGGGCGTGAGGGGCGAGGAGATGTAGCGCCACGACCAAGGCGTAAGCGTGGCGAGGGGCGTCGTCCGAGGGGACGTCCGCGTCGCCGGGGGCCCACCCCCACCTGACGGCCGACCCCTCCAGAGAAGCTGTGCCGCCTGCCGCGGAGACGTCGATGTGTAGGTCGGTAGAAGCGTCGGGCGGGCCGAAGTAGTGACGCCCGTTCGAGGACGTCGCGTAAGCGCGGAACCACGCGATGTCCGCGTGCATCTCGCGGCCGACGGTGATAACTGCGGCGCCCTGCGACGCCCGTAGAGCCGAGAAGAGGCGTGTCATGAAGCGGTGGGCGTAGCGGACGCAGTGGCCGACGTGGACAAGGCGCCCCAGGAGGGACTGGAGTTGATGGCGAGATGCGTGGGATCGGCCCTCCCACTCGCGGCACACCTCCAGAACATCTGCGAGCTTGCCGGTAGGAATGGAGACGGTGGCCGCATCGATGTCCAGCACGAAACCCAACCAGGTGAGGCGGCGGGTGGGGGGCTGGCACTTCTCCGCGGCAAGTTGGAGTCCCAGATGGTCTGCTAACCACAGGAAGTGGCCGTACGCCTCCTGGGCGGCGCGCTTCCCTGCGGCAACGCCCGCGAAATCGTCCAGATAAGCGAGGCAGTGCCGGCCGCGGGAACGCATCATATAGACGACCCCGTTCGATGTGCGCTGGCATGCGACCGAGGAGGTGCGGCAACCGAACGGGGGGCATCGCTCCACGTAGAAAGACCCCCCTACACGGAAGCACAGTAGGGGGGCGTCGACGGGGTCTATCCTGAGTTGTCGATACGCCCTGGAAAGGTCTGCGGTCCAGACGTGAGCCGTAGGGCCGGCCGCGAGAACCTCCTCGATCAAGTCTCCCACCCCAGGGAGGGTGTACGTGGCGGGAGACCCCAGGTAGAGACCAGGGGTGATGGCGTCGTTGACCGCCTGGCCAGGAGGGAACGACAAATCCAGTATAACTCGAACACCCTCCCCCCCCTTCTTAGGACGAGTGAGAAGTGGGGAGACCTGTGACCACTGGCCAAACGGTAGCTGGGTGAGGGGGCCCGTCAGACCCCCGAGAAGCAATTCTTTTTCAGCGAATGCGGCAAGGGCGGCACCCTGAGTCCTCCCGGATGCGTGATTGCTGAATGTAGAGACGGGCCAACGGGACTGATCGAAGCTAATCGGCCAGCCGTAGCGAAGAAACTCGCTCAGGTCGGTGTCGTGGTAGTTGGTTAGGAGTGTGGCCCAACGGTCGACCCGTAGGCCAGACGGAACCTCGCGGCGAGCAGCTCGATAATTGTAGTCGCCGCCGGCTCGTACGGCGTCGTAAAGCGCCGCCTCCACGGGGTAGCGCTCGCGGAACTCGTCCGAGGGGGGGGGGGCGCCAGACTTCGGCGGCAGAAGCGTCGGCAGGGCTTGCCGGGGGGGGGTTGTCCGCCCCACCCCCCGGAAGACGCTCCCCCCGCCGGGGCGAGTTAAGCAGAATTGTTGGCGGCGGCAGGTCGTCCTCCTGCCTGCCCGCGAAAGGGCGTACCAGCAGCGTGACTGCCGCCGGTGGCCCCATGGCGAGCCCTTATCCGGCAATCAACGAAACTGTGGGCGTGATGTGCTCCAAAGTTGTCAGAACAGTAGGAGCAACAGTGAACAACAGTTCCCCCACTCGTGGAATGAGGGGGGGTGACGGCACAACCCCCTTCGCTATTGTACAACTTGCAGGGGGGGTGGGCTGGAGAGGAGCCGAGAGCCTTGTTTTTCTTCTTTGCCGCCGGTGCCTCCACCGCGCGGCAAACACGAGAACTTTCGGAACGAGAAATCGCCGTGCGTAGGTGCTGGATTTGCTCGGAATCCTCCCATCCCCTGGCTAAGCGACCTTCCGCCACCCGTATGAAGATCTCCTCGCTCCACCGGCGAACGGCTGCGAAATCGTAATCCAAACAATCCTCCACTACCTCCCTGAGGTGTGAAAGTACATGAGGTTTGACGGTAGGGGGCACCGCCGCATCGTCCACGATGCGGAGGATACCCCAAATGTGTTCCTGCAAATTTACGGTGCCCAGACTCATGTGGTCCTTACGGCTGGGGAGCAATACATAGTGGCAGGGAATAATAAATTTACCTCTGTTTGGCCGTAGCACATGGGCCGTAGATTGCAGTAATAGGCGCACCTGGTCGTCGATGGATTGATCCTGATACGAGACGCCAAGACCAGGAGCGTCCCTGGGAATCCAGGGATGCGCCAACATGGATGCCGCGAAACCATCATTAACGGCCGTTGGGGCTGTACTCACAGTAGTATTCGGTCGATGTAAATCGAATCCCCGCATCTGGGGTCCCGTGGGCGTCGATGGGGGAACTTGTGGGACCGCCATCGCGGAATCGGTCGTAGGCCTGGACGGCGAGGCTGCCGCCTGATTCCTAGAGGCTGCCGCCTGAGTGAATGCCATCATTGCAGATTTCATAGTCCGCATTTCGCGACTCAAATCCTCGATTTTCTTGTCCATTTTTACGTTCTTGTTTTCCCCTGCCGAAGTCTTTTTAATGATTTTCTGGGTCTTGCCCGCGGGAGTTTTCTTCGGGGGCATCTTTAGGCGTCGTAGATGCGCGAAAAAGTAAACTTGTCGGCGTAATAACAGGATCAAACAAAAATGTTCAAAGGCGTCTTTGATGGCGTGCGGCGTGACGTCACGAGGATGATGTCACAACGGCCGCGAGCCTCTAGATGGCGCTGCATCCGTGTGGGCCGGGATGCGTCTCGTAATCGTCAGGGGGCGCCACTCCGTTCTCCTCGTGAGCCCATTAAACCTCCTCAGTCGGTCACAATTAATCAGATTGGTCAAGATAAAGTATTAGACAGCCTATTCAATTTATGTCGATCAGTATGCTGAATAAGCACTATTCCACAGTGCAACCGACAAAATAAATACACTATGTGACCTAATATGTCTTTATTGGCCAATCTTAAAGAATACTTAAGTGTCCTTTATGCAATACTGGTCCGCATAATACATGCCCCATCTTGGTTGCATATATATATTGCAATATTTCCATCTAAAGGATCCCTAGAATCCAGAAATCAGAGCCCTAGCCATGACCACTTCCTCTCAAGAAGGTTTTTTTTACCAATCAGGTATTATTTCTTTTTTTTGTGATAATACTGCCACTATGTTATTTCTATTTTCAAGATTGGACTTGGTAATCCCCAGGGAACCCTAGGAGGAATTCTCCTGATTATTTCTTTTTTTGTGATAATACTGCCACTATGTTATTTCTATTTTCAAGATTGGACTTGGTAATCCCCAGGGAACCCTAGGAGGAATTCTCCTGATGAGATTACAGCTATCCAGACATAGAAGGGTGCAGAACACCTCCCGAAATGCTGGCTATGATGTCATTAAGCACCAAAGAGTGTAAACAAAGTCTATACCTATTGATCAAACATGAGGGAAACCTTTCTTTTTTGTTCAGCCTATTATCATCCAACATACAGCCTCATCCACGGCACAGATCATACCATGACAACTGTCTTGAAGCTTCAAACATTCTATACAGCATGATGTAAGTTTTGTGCATTTTGCTTTTTCTAGCAACCTTCCTGATTCATTCTTGACAGATGAGCGAACAAAGAAACTCCCCGCTTCATCTGCTTGGGTCTTCATGAAGATATCAGCAGGTGTTCCGAGATTCCCCACTGTATTGTTACTATCTGAAAAAGACAAATATCTTTTACAAAGATAATCCAGTATTTCTAGTATACTTTTGCTGACACAGAATGAACTCATATTCAATTTTTCTAGACATACAGCCTGTGAGCACAAATATCTTCACCAAGGTATTGGTTGTCATATTTCAGTGACCTCTTGCCAGTCTCCCATATAATCCCATGAAATAAGTTCCATTATATTTAAGCCAATGACTGTTAGTTCCAATCATCACAAATAGAGATGTCTTTTTTTGGTCATTTGTCATATATCTCAATCCTTGTAGAATCCCATCTTATACAAGTAGACTTGATTGCGAGGTCTTTCAAAACATTAATTTGTTATCATTTGATTAATGAAAAATTTCTTTTTCTTCTATCCTTAAACCTTTAAGAGCCTTATCATTCTCACCTTTAAAGCATCTACGACCTGAGTTAAGCATTATATATTCAAAGACTCTGTAGGGATTGTACAAAGGGAGTAGGGGAAGGGAGGTTTAAGGTGTTACTGAAGAAGAAGGATACATAAAGGACTTGGACAGGCCAGAGCAAACATAAAGGTTCAAATTGTAATTTCAAAGTTGCTAAAAAAACTAGACAATAATATACTAATATCTGTATCTATATATCTATATATCTATATTTATACAATACTTATGCAGTCTAGGAAATATGTTCATTGAAATAAAGCAATAAGATTTGTTACTATTTGCACCAATTTTGAGACATATACATAAATGTAGTGGGACGGGAATCCAGCAGTGTTCGTTTGTTTCACGGAAGGTGGCGCGATATGCCGATCCTTACTGTGTAGTGATTCCGGGCAACGCCACACATGAGAGTGGCGCGGCGGAGACCGGGATTACGTAACGCTTAGTATATATACTCAGCGTTGACAGTAGGTCGACAGGCTGTCCTCGCGCGTCCCTTCTACGGAATGGACCCTTGGGCCCTCACTTTGCAGGCGGGTTCTTGTAACCTTCCTGGTGGTTAGGCGAATCTTCCGGATTAGCCTACCCAGCGTTACCTAGCACCCATGTGCTAGGGTACTGTACTTGTGGGGAAGATCTTCCAGATCTTTCCGGGAAGTAAGTGATTAATAAACATCCCTGTTTATTAAATGACGTTGTTGTGTTGTGTGTGATTAGGTCTGTGCAAACTAACCGAAAACCGAACCAACCTACGTGAGTGCGTAGGATGGGATCCTGCCTGGAACTAGCGTTCCGGATTGGGGTCATCCAACCTGCTAGACAGGCGCAACCACCACACTGGTGCCGTGACCAGGATCCCAGGTTGCTTGCACAACCCGGGATTCTCGGTAAATGCACGGATCTTGAATAAAAACCAGATCTCAGGCTGAACAGGAGAGTGAAGATGGGGAGGTAACTTCTCAACAAACTCTTCCGGCCCGGAATGACGACAAGTCTCCAAAACCAGATGGAGGGGGTGAAACCCAGAAGTCCGGTAAGGAGAAATCTTGGAAGAGAACCGCCACTCAGAATCTGAGTTCGACGGTCCTGAAGAGTTTCAGTCCGGTGGCCGACAGCCGGAGGGACTCAGTAAAATTGGGTCTCAGACAGATAGTCCCGGAGAGTCTAGTACTCCCCGGAATAGGTCGGAAAATACCTTAAGAGTACCTTCCGATGAAGTTCCTGTAGGTTTCCTTGGACCCGAACTCTTAGCCGAGTTTGATAGGGAGAGGGAAGCCAGAGACATGTGTCGGGAACTAGAAGCTGGAAACCGTGAGATCGCCGAGAAGGTAGCCCAAAGGCACCATAACTTGGAAGAACTCTCGGTTCGCGAGATTGAGACTCTAGAGAAAATCGAGCGATTGGACCAACATGTACAATACATGAAGGACCAATTCGACTAGCGGAGACAGAATCATCCCAACGGATGCCTATGTCACAAGCTGGCTGGAGTAATGTGAGAGATCATCTATATTCCCCACCAGGGAGAGTAGAAGACCCCTAACAGATTCATATCTGGAACAAAGGGTGTGAAGACTCCTTTGGTTAGCTTCCGGCTACCCTCTGAGTCAAGAATGGGTTCTCCGAGTTCCGAACGTACTAGTAAAGCTATAGCTGAACTAGGGTTCAACTTGTTCAACCAAGTCCGGGAACAAGATCGGATCTTTAACTTGTCAATGGCGAGAGCTGACAAGGTTCCAATGATGCGCCCAGAGAACGCAGCCAGAAAGAAAGCTGTCATTCCAAAACCTTACGGCAAAGGAATGGAGTGGGAACACTGGTTTGCGGGATTTTGTGAGGATATACAATGTAATGGCTGGAATAAAGTCGATGCATTGCCATACCTCAAAAGAGCGTTGCGAGATGGACCCGGAGAAGCTGCACTTCGCGCTTTTCGCCGTTCCGGTGGTACGGAATGGGATGAGCTAGTAGAGGTAGCCTCATACTACTGTGGTCAGTTGGTAACGCTGAACCCCCGATCCACTTTTCTAAAGAGGATCCAGGGTAAAGAGGAGACAACTCACACCTATGGGCTAGCTTTGCAACAAATGTTGTTAGAGGTTTACCCAGGGACGGGATTAGATTCTCCTGCGCTGCATGAAGATCTACAAACTCAGTTTGTAAAAGGACTTCGAGATGATGACGTGAGAGCGGAGGTCATCTCTAAATGGGAGCCAGAAATAGAGGATATACTCTCTAATGTCCGCTCCATGGTACCCGGAAGAGGAGGTTTCAATAGACGGGGACGTGGAAGAGGTCGAACCCCTAGCTTTGGAAGGAACAGCGATGTACCTTCTGTGGCAGAGGCAAAACCAATAACCACTGATCCTGAAGGAAATTCCTCAGAGGTTATGAAGTTGTTGACCAAAATCAACGAAAGACTGAATCAGGTGGAGAAAAACCAGCTGGATGTCCGACGTTGTTGGCGGTGCAACAAAATGGGACATATCTCTCCAGATTGTCCAGAAGCCCGGAACGTTACTATGGTGGAAACACCTCGTAGTCTGCCTGCGTTGATGGTTGCCTCTCAGAGTGAACCGGAAAACAAAGGAGGATTGTAGCGAGTGGCAACACTGCGGTCCGGGAAGGAAAGTGCCAGGAGACTCAAACCTGTGAGATTTATAAGGAGGAAAATATTTCCAACTTACCAGAAAAGGGGAAGATACAAAATACGGTCGCAACGATCTGTAGTAAGTATCTTTCACCCGGCATCCTTGTCTGCAATGGCTTTTTCAACGCGGATGGGATCTTGGAACCTTGGATGGAATCTCACGGTTTATAAGACAACCGTCCCTCTTAGGAGGGCGATGTTGGTATGTGCCGGCTAGAATTCAAGGAAGAAAGGTGGATCTATTATTAGATACTGGCGCTAGTCGCTCTGTGTTGAACAATGGACTCTATCAGTCTCTTGGATTTGCGCAGGAATGTCATGTTCCTGGAGCTACGGCAAAAGCTGCCAATGGTACTCACATGAGATGCTATGGTAGTGTGATTATTCCAGTCTCAATAGGTAACACTGAATTCGTATGGGGTCCCATACTCAGTGATATCGAAGAGAGTGGAATATTAGGCGTAGATTTTCTCACCCTCTATGGAGGCTCTGTAGATCTACCAGATGGCACTCTCCGACTCAAATTCCCTGAGTTAATGGAAGTGGAATGTAGTTGTCGACGGATTTCTTCTTTGATTTCTGTTCGACAAGACGTGGGCATCCCACCCCAGCAGATGGTTAATGTCCTGATAGCTGGGGAAGGCGACTTACCACGTGGAGATGCACTCTTCGAGCCAGATCCAGAACTGTTTTCTAAAAAAGGAATACAGGCCTGGGATACCTTGATCGGAAGTGCCAGAGAAGCATCAATTCCTATAAGTAATCATACCTCTGGGTTGATTAAATTAAGGAAGGGTGATACATTGGGCTGGGTAACCCTAGCTCATGTAGATGGCCTAGTGGACTCCAGTCCACAGGGAATCACACCTATTCCAGTTTCCGAAATAACCGGGGAAGATGAACAATCTGAACTGGAAAGGTCGGACTTAATAGGAAATGATTATGAAGAAGTACGGGTTAGTGCTATCGATACAGGAACGGGATCCCTTCCAGTTCCGAGTCCATTGCACGAAACTCTGGAAACTTTAGTTCAGACGACAGACGCACTAAACAGTGCGGAACGACATGAACTAAGGATTCTTTTGAAGAAGATGGAGTCAATCTTTGCTCGACCTGGAGATCCCTTGGGAAGAACGGATCGAGTAGAACACACGATTGACACTGAAGGTCATCAACCTTTCCGCCTTCCTTATCGACGGCTACCTCCGGTAAAACGGGAAGCTTTAGAAGAGGAAGTAGGGAAAATGATGGACCAGAAAGTAATCATCCCCAGTGCAAGTCCTTGGGCTAGCCCGGTGGTAATGGTTACTAAAAAGGATGGTACTTGCCGATTCTGTATTGATTACAGAAAATTGAATGGTATCACCCGGAAAAATGCTTATCCAATACCCCGGATCGATGAGAGTCTCGACTCTCTGGGAGGGAACCAGTGGTTTTGTACTCTGGATCTCCAGTCTGGATATTGGCAAGTAAAGATGAACAGTGGCGATCAGTCTAAAACGGCGTTCACCACTCATCAAGGGCTTTACGAGTTTACAGTAATGCCATTTGGCCTCTGTAACGCTCCTGCGACTTTCGAATCCATGATGGATCAGATGTTGCGGGGTCTACAGTGGAAAAAGTGTTTGGTTTATCTAGACGACATAATCATCTTCGGAAAGAATTATGTTGAATGTTTAGAAAACCTAAGGGAGGTATTTGAGCGTATTCAATCTTTTGGGTTGAGGCTCAAACCTCAAAAATGCAAACTGTTTCGCAAATCTGTGGAATACTTGGGACGGATAGTTTCCGGAAATGGAATCCGGGCAGATCCTTCCAAGTTGGAGGTAGTGGCTAATTGGCCACGCCCCCAGAATATAAAAGACATAAGGTCTTTCCTAGGATTTTGTTCGTATTACCGCGACTTTATCCCGGGTTTTTCTGAAATTGCACACCCTATGCAACAGTATGTAGTACTAGATAAGCCAGGGAAGCAAAAAGAGATCCAATGGACTCCGGAAGCTGAACACGCTTTTCTGGGACTAAAAAGAAAGTTTATGGAGACCCCCGTGTTGAAATACCCTCTAGCCCAGGGTCGGTTCATTCTTGACACTGACGCTAGTAATGAGAGTATTGGAGCGGCGTTGTCTCAGATACAAGATGGTGTGGAAGTTCCAATAGCTTTTGCCAGCAACAGCTTAAGTAAAAGCCAGCGGAACTACTGTACTACTAAGAGGGAACTCTTAGCGGTTGTAGTGTATGTTAGAAAATATCGACACTTCTTAGCAGGTGGAGATTTTATCTTACGCACCGACCATTCTTCTCTCAAATGGCTCTTTAACTTTAAAGACGCCGAGGGAATGATTGGAAGATGGCTGGCAGCTCTCTCCGAATTCGGGTTGACTAACTGCCAGATTGAGCACCGGGCTGGAAAGTCACACATTAATGCGGATTGTCTCTCAAGGAGACCAGTGCGGAAATGTGGACGACCAGATTGCCGGGATTGTGGCGAGCATAGAGCAGTAATAGCTACTCTACGTTCCCAGAAAGTGAAGCCGCCACTAAACTATCAGTGAACACTAGAACAAATTAAGGAAAGTCAACAGGCTGACCCAGATTTGTTCCGGTTAACTAAACTGATAGCTAATGGACTCCATAGACCTACAGGACCCTAGATCTCGCCTGAAAACCGAGAATTTCGGAATCTATGTGGTCAATGGAAAGAGCTAGAAGTCCGAGATGGGGTACTATATCGATGGAGAACCACATTGCAACCACTTAAACGTGCTCTACAACTAGTGGTCCCTCGAGAATTACGATCCGGACTAATGACGCTATGTCACGAACATAGGAGTGCAGCTCATCTAGGACGGAAAAGAACGGTAGCCAGAATAAGGCGTCGTTACTACTGGCCTGGAATGGGTGCAGATATTCGAAGATGGATATCTGGATGTTCCACATGTCAAACCCGGGGTAGGACTCGGAAAGATGCTGTTACAACAGGAACTGTTTGGTGTCAGGTTTGCCAGAATCGCTCTAGATATCATATCTGGTATCCACAAGTCAGAGGAAGGAAATACCTGTATGATGGTGGTGATGGATTATTACACAAAATATGTGCAGATCTATCCCATGAAGAATCACAAAGCTGCCACGTGTGCGGAAGCTTTAGTGAAAAACTGGATGTCGCCTTTTGGAACTCCGAGCGTACTACATTCCGACCAGGGAAGGGAATTTGAATCCCAGATCTGGAAAGAAATGTGTAGGATACTCGAGATTAAAAAGACACATACGAATCCATATCGTCCACAATCAGATGGTATGGTGGAGAGATTCAACCGGACATTGATCCAGTGTCTTCGGACCCTGGTAGATGAAAATCGGAAGAATTGGGATGAATTGGCACCATTTATAGCTCACGCATACAATGGGACCATTCATTCAAGCACGGGGTGTTCACCTAATTTACTCGTCTTTGGCGAGGAAATAGTAATGCCCGCTGACATAGTCTATGGGGTTCCTGGAATGTCTACGGATGATCCTTGTCCCATAGGATTTGTCGAAAAACTCAGAGAACGTTTTATAGAGGGATATTACCTCGCGAGACGGAATCTGACGAAAGCTGCAGAGTGGCAAAAGACTGGCGATGACGTCAATCTTAAACCACGTAAGTTCCGAGTAGGAGACCGGGTTGTACGATACCACACTCCGTTGGTAAATGTAAAACTCGCTCCTAACTGGGACGGACCATTCAGAATTGTTCAATTATTGTCAGAAATGACAGTAGTGATAGAAGATGAATGGTCAAGAAGGCGATAAATCCCATGTAGCTCGTTTACGACTATGGGAAGGAAAGCGCGAATGTTCCGACTTTGAAGTTTCACACCCTGCTACAAAGCGGGATGTGTCACTGAACACGGGTCCTACTGGGGAACCGGGTTCAAAGAGCCGGGAAGCCGGGTGTCAAACCCCCGTCAACACGGCGGAGGCAGGCCCCGATAGGGAAGTCCCGGTCAAAGGTTACCGGGGTTCCGAGTGGGTGCTCGCCTACACGGCGAAAACCGGGACGTCCACGGAAGGTGATTCCTACTTACGCCAACCTAAAAAGGGAAGTGTGGGTAGAAGAAAAACCTGACATGGAAAAGTCTAAATTTGCTACAAATCGAGCAGTGTATAATAAACATGGTTCGAGATGTAGAATGGAGTCTAAAATAGACTCAAAACCCCGCCGCAGCTCTCAACTAAAATCGAAGGCTGTGGTTAGCTACAAAGAGTAGTGGTGCCGGGGTTGTCAAAAACACAACGAGAAGCAATGGTACGAAATGTAGATCGTTGGTAGTCAGTGACGTGTCGATTATACATGAATGTTGATCAAACAGTTACCTTAAAATCAGTCGTTATGTGCCGCAGCCCAGACGTTGCTCTAAGGGACCCCGTCGAGGACCCTCTAGAGGCTGCAGAATTGCCGAACGCTCTGAAAGGTCTGATCCATTTACATGGAAATTGAACAAGTCTCCCATACTATCAACGAGATACACGACGGCGATAAGAAAATCCACACGGTGGAGAACTCGGGGTGGAGCTCAAAAAGGTGTTTTCCCGGGTTTCGGAACCTGTGCTGGGTGATTGAAGGCATGAACGAATCAAGTCGAGCGTAGCACTGACCTTTGGTTTCTTCACGCATACGGTGTTGAGACACTCAAGATGAGCCAGTCTCAACACGGTTGATTGGTTCGCGACTGCGAATCTAGGTCACTTAGGAGTATATAAGACCCTGTTTTTTCAGTAGTCTTCACTCTGTGATCGGAGGTGTTCCTAGCACCACAGGAGTTGGGCAGTAACAGCATGGCTGACCGTGCCCCGTCTACGGAGGGTGAGCGCGATGACGGTGATTTCCAACCTGGCGTAAAGCGGGCTGGGAAGAGAACGGTAGCTAGACAGATACCCGCCTCTTTGCTGGGCAAGACTTACACTTGCCTGGAAGATCTCCGTCATGGGAACCGACATTACATCCCCGATGGTGTCGGTTCTAGATGGAACCTCTGATGACGAGGAATGGCTAGTTGACGAGGGTTCTCCCAACGCCTGGTACATCGACCGGGTGAAAGGAGTGTCCCGAGTTAGCCGGCTGAAGTACGAGGATCAGGTCAAAGACCAGATCGCGTACGCATGGCACAAGTTTGGAAACGGCAATCATTGTGTCTTTTTGAGTTGCCATGGGAGGGACAAGAAATTGTCACCGACCTACGCGGCTGAAGGTCGTTACGCTAGGCACCTCGTAGAGGTACACTTAGCTGAGCGACCGTGGCTACAGTGCCTTGGCAAGAAGGGTGGTTCTTGCCAGGCCGGGTGTGCCAGTTCGAGGCGATCGTGTCTAGTCCAACACATTGCCCGGGAACACCGGACTGCTGGTGCTGCTGCTCGGGAACGGGTCATAAATCTGTGGCAGAGATTCGTTGACTTAGGTTCCGATGCTCAGAAAGGCAAACCGGAACCCGAGACTTGTGTGACAGACGGTCGATTGTTTAAGATCGGATGGAAGAAGAATCCTGGCTGGTTCGGGAGTCTGATGCTATCCGCTTCAAAACATCAACAGATGTCAAAGGAGTCGAGGAAGAAACGATCCCTTAGCCGGGAACCGTCTCAAAGGTCCTCGAAGGCTAAACGACGGGTCAAGAAGTTGTCATCGTCCTCGTCCAGCGAGACTGACACTTCTGAGCGATCCAGTCGGAAGCCTAAGAAGAAATTGGCTCCTAGTAAGCACACCATCGCTGACGTGGTGGAAGCTGCTTACCAGGTAGGGCCAAGGTTGTCTGAGGGATTGAAACTTCTCTCAGACCCGAGCGAAGGGAACGTTCCAACGGCTTCAAAAGCCCGCGGACCCGCGGAAAAACCAGCTGGGACTCGTCCTAGCTCAAGTCTCCCGGGAGTTTCCCCGCTGAACAGAGGTGCTACCCAAGCACCCGGGAAAGTTGAAGAGGAAGAGGCCTTTCCGGCACTCACTCCACCAGCCAACCCGGTTGTTGAGGTAAAGAAGAAACCAACGACACAACCACCCATTGCGTCGAAAGTGACTTCTTCTCCCTGTGCGATGTCGGTTGAATACGTCCAAAGGGCGGATCAGCTAGAGTCGCATATAGGTGGCACCTGGGAGGGCCGCGTCCGAAGGGGCGCGCAGTCTCTCCATGAAGGCCTTGTTAAGGAGCTAGTAAACCTAGCCCGATTCGAGGTGAGAGAAGCCACGAAAGGCCTGGCTAAGCAGTACGCGTTGGACTTAGAAGACGCGCGTATTGCGAAAACTACGGCCCAATCGAGGTTTGCCCGGGCGGAAGCCCAGACCCATCGCCAAGATGAACGTTGTCTTCGGCACTTGGGTATGTCGCTCTATGACATCGATGACGACCCGCAAGCCCTTGAGGAAGCGTGGTTGGCCCGACAAAGGAGCCGGGGAAGATTTCTTCAGTTCACCACGGAAGAATCAAACCCGACACGTCAGCAACTCGCCGACATGTTGGGATGGTCACCCGTGGAAGAAACTTCCCACCAGGACACTACATCCATAAAGGCCTAGCCTATGGATGTCAGTGTAGATATTCAACTGTCAGGACCCGGTCAGACCCAACAGGATCAGACTGAAGTCCAACAGTCGAGGAGGCCTCCCGCCGTGACATGGGCTGAGAAATCAGCAAAGCCTTCCAAGGCTAAGCCGATAGACCAGCCCGAGGAACCAAGTGGGGCACTGGGGATGAATGCCAACATCATCCCGTTGGAGTCTGGAATCTTTTTAGATACCGGACCAACCTCTCTACAGCAGTTGATGTCCCAGTTGCAGCCTACGTCTGCACTGAGTCCACTGCGACCAGAGAGGACCGCCTCAGCAACGTCGGTTCCACCGACGGCTAGCGCACCAAGCCAGTCGGAACTTCTCGACCTCAGGATATCCTCTGACGAGGATATCTAGGGGTTGATAATAACCAACTCGGCTGGTGCCTAACAAGCCCGGAAGACGCCGTCTAAACTCGGAACCGGCAGAGCCAACAACTCTCCTGGATCCGAAGTCAGACGGGTATGGGAAGTCCCGGGGAGGAAAATTTTTTTTCCGACCTAGCTACTTCCAGAATGTGGCCTCCTAGCCAGAATTCTGCACTATCTCAGCGAACCGCAAGGATCGCTGGGAGGGGTGGAGGGAAAGTTAGGAGTGACCAATGATAAGCGATCCTGGGTTGGGACTGGGGAAAGCCAGTAAAATGGCTTACTTAAGGCACAACCCTGGTTTCAGACGGCTGAAGATTCTCTCGATGGTCAGGCCCGTGATAGGCTCCCATCACGAAAACCTCCGGCCTGTGGTGTGGATACTGTCCACACTAGTACTTGGTACCGGGTAAGGAAGATTATGCCTTTCGGGTATAGATCTGACTTACCAGGTCTGTGTCGGAACTGGGTTCATCGACTCGATAATGAGATAGTAGACGTAATCCCTGTTCTGTTGGATTGCGCCAGCTATTTCTACCTTGGGTCAGTGATCGTAAGTTCTGAAACCGGCTTAGAATTGGGGCCTTAATTGGTACTCGATTCGAGCCGAGAAAAAGATATGCCAGTATAGCTGGAGTCAAAATGAAAGAACACTGATACCACACACTCTTACCAGGTGGATGGAGAATTGTTTTGCCTTTTTGGCCGTTATTTCCGTATTCGGAAACTTTTCAACACGGAAGGTGTCTAGCGAGGCTGACCCTTCTCTACATATGGATGTCTTCCAAACTGAAGAACAGTGGGAAGCCCAGCACCCGTCGGCATCGGGCTGAATGTAGTAGGTCTGCTACGCAGGTGGGCCAGCTGGGCTCGATACTCTAAGATACTTCACTCGCCGGGAGCCAACAGAGGACTTCAACAAGACCCGGACAGCTGGAGGCAGAGTGCTCGACAGGCCGGGCTGACCACCTGTAGGTCCGCGACTGTCGAGTCTTCCCTGCCCAACGCTCAAGAATACGCTCCCCGGCTCAAGATGGGTGAATATCACATTTTATTCAAGGTGCTAGCGAGGCTAGTCCTTCATTCTTCAAATGTCGTTTCCTCTTTCCTAAATGTCATATCTTCCATATTTTGCATAATTTCTCCATCTTACAATTCCACCTTTTTCACTTATACGTTGGTATCAGTGAATTCTTGTGAACACCAGGAAGCTAGAGAGTAGACCAAGAACTGCTGGATATATGTTGTAATTTTTAATTGGGTAGTCCCTTAGCAGCAAAATGGCTGCCTTGGTTCCCCCCTTAGTAAAAACTGGGAGGGGTAATGTAGTGGGAAGGGAATCCAGCAGTGTTCGTTTGTTTCACGGAAGGTGGCGCGATATGCCGATCCTTACTGTGTAGTGATTCCGGGCAACGCCACACACGAGAGTGGCGCGGCGGAGACCGGGATTACGTAACGCTTAGTATATATACTCAGCGTTCACAGTAGGTCAACAGGCTGTCCTCGCGCGTCCCTTCTACGGAATGGACCCTTGGGCCCTCACTTTGCAGGCGGGTTCTTGTAACCTTCCTGGTGGTTAGGCGAATCTTCCGGATTAGCCTACCCAGCGTTACCTAGCACCCATGTGCTAGGGTACTGTACTTGTGGGGAAGATCTTCCAGATCTTTCCGGGAAGTAAGTGATTAATAAACATCCCTGTTTATTAAATGACGTTGTTGTGTTGTGTGTGATTAGGTCTGTGCAAACTAACCGAAAACCGAACCAACCTACGTGAGTGCGTAGGGTGGGATCCTGCCTGGAACTAGCGTTCCGGATTGGGGTCATCCAACCTGCTAGACAGGCGGCGACCACCACATATGTATACAAACGCCTCTACAAAAGTATATACATCCATACAAATAGATTACTATTATATACTGGTGCACGAATGTCCCCCTTTTTTACGGAATAGTAGAATAGATTCCGTTTGGCCGCACCGTGGTTTAAACTATTTTTACTACCCACTGTACCACGTGATCTGTTGACACGATCGGAACAAAAAATAAAGAAACAAACAAAATGGCGGCCGCTCCCCTCGATTCGTATCAATATCGGCCTGTGAAATCACACAAAATCGCTCAAATAAACGGTCAAGTACACAGGTCAACGCCTACAACAGTAAGGATTCATTCAATATATAAAAACAATGACATTATCACCCGAGAATATATGAAAAAATGCCTCATCCGTACACTTGAAATCGGAGCAAAAGTTACTGTATGACGTCACTACCTCCGCTCACTCTCCCTGCTAAATTTAATCTCTGCTAAAACGCCTGCTATCACTCTCCATAACAACGTTCTGACGTTGGTGAACGGTAGAGGATGACATTTGATGAGTGAGGTATCATCTCAGAGGTTGAAATAGGTTGATAATGTAAGTACCAAAATGGGATTTAAATCGAATATTGGTATATAATAATAAAAAGACATAGTGAGTGTGTCTGAATTCCATCTGTTCCTCGATATTTTGGTCATAAATAATCACCGAAGTCGAAGACTGAGGTGATTATTTATAATCAAAATATCGAGGAACAGATGGAATTCAGAGATACTAACCATGTCTTTCTATAATACTTAGATACAACAGATAAGTCACATTATTCTTTAAATGTCTAAATTAATTTGTATAACCGTAACTTACGCCATCATTTTTGTCAAATATAATGAATTGTCACTAAAATCAAGTGTTTCTAAGAAACTTCCTCTTTCTGATAGAAATTAGGATTAAGTTTCTTATTAATACATCCAAGTTGATCTTTGGTTATAAACTTAAGGAAACATTCATCAAATAAGTTCGAGTGTTGCAGGGGACTTCATCTAGCTCAATAGTTAAAGTATTCTGGCGATCTTTAAGCCAACACAAGGCTGAGTCACAGTGAATAGCGTTTGACCGAATAGTCAGTGTCAAATGAATAATGTTTGCATTGATAAAATTGCCAATTCTTACCAATTTGTTTTTATCAATGTTCAATAGTGATACGTTGTCCACACTTCTTAGAGGTGCCATGGTAATTCTTTTCAAGTTATTCTTCTGTGCCAAGTAGCTCAAGTAGTGGCAGAATTGGGTGTTGCCTTTTGGAGCCAGAGCATTGCCCATATGGGCCTTCCACACATTCCACCCTCAGACATCGAGAGGAAATGGTTTTCATGGCCTTGTAAGGAAAGCCTCTTTTACTAACTAAATCTGAATTACCCTGCACTTAGTATGTTAATCGAATTGTTCTCCTCACCTGACTTCAATGAGAACACACAGAGAATAAAACTCAAGGCCTCAACTTTAAATGTATAGCTCCAGGTATAAGAATCTCCATGTGCATCTAAGAGGACTAGATATGATTCCTGACCAAAAATAAGGCTGGAATAGCCCTGTTACATTGCACTTAGTTTATTTGGTTAGTCCCCATGGACTGAGACACAGTGAGAGGATGGTAAAAACTTCAGACTTGAAGATTTCTCTTCAGTTTTTTCAATAAGCAGGGCACTGCCAGCTTATGAAGTCGGCTACTCATGAAAAAGGAGGATGGCCAAAACATGAAGTCATGCAGACTGCTACCTCCACTGTACACATGGATATTTCTAATGGTAGGAAGTCGTTCTCATGAGTGAACCTAAACAAGAGGACCTATGAAGGGTTCTGACCTAACATGGCCTAGTATTAAAAAGAAAATCAGGGAATTTGATAGTTATTTAAGTGGAAATCAGACTGACCTCAGCACACACAGGACACCAGCTCAGAGCTAACATGGCGAGCAGTGATGCTCTACCAACGGGGAATGGTAGAATATACTAGTAAATAGTTAAATCAACATTGATACTATAATATTTTAGTTGGTAAGAGTATTAAATATTAGTGGTTGACAGTGTTATAACAAGATAAAAGTAATAAAGGGGGGTGTCCACTGAGCTCCAGACACGCTACGACACACTACGACAAGCCTTCCGACAAGCGCTATGACACAGAATCAAACGTTTTGGGTTTTTGTCGTAGCAGTGGACACACCGTCCCGACACGGCTTCCGACACATTCTGACATGGCTATGACACAGCGCGCTTGTTGTAGCCATGTCATAGCCCTTCTGACAAAATTAAACATGTTTAATAAATCGTAGAGGTTGGCTTGTGTCGTAGTGTGTCGGGAGCATTCCTACTATGTAAAAGCTATGAATCGCCCCCCCCCACACACCCACATGTGCACCTTTATAAACTGATACATACTGATACACATGGTATCTGATACTAGATCATTATTGACTACTGTAACTATGACTATTACACGTAAATAGATAGACTGGCTCCAGTCCCTGCATCCTATGTCTACTCTCCTCGCTGGGATACAGGGACTGGTACAATCGTTATGGTGTCAGATTTCAGGCGCTGTATAGCGCCAGTATTTCAAACACTCTCCATACAGATATCATGGCTACTGGTCAGATATCTGATGGGAGATTGATACCCTCTCACTTTGATCTTAATCACGTCACAGTCAGGAGTAGGTTAAATGTATTGCTATGACAACACAGGCGGCCAGGGAACTGGGGAGGGGGAGGGGTAAGATGAAGTGTAGAGTTACAGAGAGTGGCTTGGGGCCATAAACAGGAGATTTGGTTCATAGTGGACAAGTCTTTGATTCATGGGCCAGTCAGAGAAGGATACATACTTTAATGAACTTTATTCTGATTGTGATTGATCATTTAATGACTGTTTATAATCAAAGACTTGAGCAAGTCTAGTAAATAGACTATAATATTGTAGTCTATATTGTAATAAGGGTTTGAGATTATTGATATCTGTTTGGATTTCTACTACAGTTGGTAAAAGACACCAATTCACTAAGTTTCTTTTGAGAAAATCGAAGAAAATCATATTTCCTATATATTTCCTATATTGATAAAGCCCTCCAAGTGAGCTGGTTGTGTCGGAGTGTGTCGGTACCGTGGCAACTTTTCTTTTCCCGCCAAACCGTTACAACACACTCCAACAAGGCCTTACAACACACATAATAATAAAAATAATTATGATAATAATAACGATAATAATAACAATAATAATAATAATGATGATAATAATAATAATAATAATAATAATGATAATAGCAATAATAATAATATGGGTTAAAAATCTCCGCTCCCCTGGGTGGTCAGCGGTCTGGTGGGACCTCTGCCTCCCCTTATAGGGCTAAAAATCTTTTTACCAGCAGTCGCTGAAGCTGTATGCCTCATTCTTCATAATGATAATAATAACAATAATGGGATATTTACAATGCTAATAATAAAAAAATAATAATGGTTAAAGAGGCCCACATGCTGACTGACTGAATTTTTTAGGAGCTAACATTCTAAAAATGACAGATATGAGCAACATCGCTCAATACATAAATCAATCCATAGATGAAATTATGGACAGATTGCGAAAGAACATAGAAAACAGAGAATGGGAGGTTAATTAATGTTTTAAGAGGACGGAATCCAAGCAAACCAAAAACTGTATAGCATATTGACCACTTTTAACCCTAACATGAATAAACAACACACATACGCTAACATGGCCCGGGTACAAGAATAATTGGCATAAAATGATGAGGTAACCAAAACTCTCTATGATCAACTCCCCACCCCATTGAACTGTAGTGACATCCCACAAATAACAATGGGAAAAAAGGGAAAATCCGCAGATATTTCAAAGAAGAAGCTATAGGTCAAGCACAGTTAAAACTGGAAGACCCCTTTGGTTGTAAGACTTTAGGTAAACTCATAAAAATCCCCAATGGGAGCCATTGGGAGGATGAAAAGGTCAACATTATGAAAAAGCAGCTGGACAAAAATCTCATTGAGTCATCCACTCTCCTTGCAACACAGAACTACCACCTTGTAGGGACATACTCTGGGGTAGGGAAGCATGTCTACCCCACACAATCTGTGAGACTGGCATACTGGGAAGAACACACTAGGACAGGTGCTCATGAAGGACACTGATGTTGTTCCCATCTACGTCAACGATGTCACTGATAAGTGCAATATAGGCCTCTCCTCTAACTAAAAAAGGAAAACTAGTTAATAGAATAATCTCTGTTTATCAACATATTCTATTCAAAGCCAAACATCGACATCCATCCTTCAAAATTGTCTTTTGCAGTAACTATGCAATCTCATTAATTCTGGCAAGGCCACACCAAATGAAGACTACAAAAAATCTACGAGGCAGTGATATACTTAGACCATCCAAATAAATCTGCTAACTTGCTCACCCAAGAATTGATCACCAGATACAACCCAAGAACAAGTTGGGGGGTTGGTCCTACCGCATTATCACATATTAAAAGTTGGAATGCATCCAATTGAGTGGGCCATTACAAAGATGAACCTACTTAAAAAATCAGAGTAACGGCACCCACACTTGATCGTTTACTCAATATTGACCCACCTATATCAACATCATGGGAATATCTGCATGGAGAGTAAACATCAACCAGTGCTAGCCACAGATGCAAAACTCACAGCAAGTACGAAATCGAAACTGGTAAGTGTCAATATTAGACGCTTGCTGAAAGAGTTAAATAAGTTGAAGTTGAACAAGTTGATTTTGGTTACATGTTATATGTTAAGCAGTTTGTTAAATCTTAAGATCTAAAAGAGCAGCTAGTTGATGCTGCCCATGCTGTTTCTCTACCTAGTGAGGTGAGGTCACCGGAGCCCTGAGTAGGGCATGATGTCAGAGAAGGCATATACTGCCAATACTCCCATGGTTAATACAGTATTGAGTGTTTGTATGCTTGTATGGACTTGGAGTCAAACATTTATGTTAGACTTAGACCTATTATCATTGTACATCAGATATGGTTGACCTAAAAGATATCCAGGATATGAAGGGCCTTAAGATCTGCCACCTTAATACATGGAGTCTGTTCAACAAAATCGAACTAATTAGAGCACAACTGGAAGGTCTGTTTGATGTTTTATGTATATCAGAAAGTTGGCTCACAGAGGCTATACCTGATGGACTGGTTGAAATTACAGGTTATAGTCTGATAAGGAAGGACAGAAGTTGGCTTGATCCAGCGACTAACAAAATTTAAAAAGTTGGGGGTATAGCCATATATATTAAGAAAGGCTTAGATTTCGAAATTATTAATCAAGAGGCCCTATCAGTCTCAAATATTGATATTGAAATTTTATGGATTAAACTAAGAAGGTTCAATCAAAACGATGTGTACATCTGGCAGCAGTTTACCGTCCTCATGATGGTCAAATGAGTGAGATGGTGATTAAACTACAAAGGATGATCGAGGACTTAAACCTGTCCAGAAACGAATTGTATGATGTAAAGGCTAGCTTTACGGGTAGATCTAACAGGAACTGTGAATACACTTTCTCATACTATATTGAACATGCTAACTGGGATAATTTATATAATACTGATGATGTCAATGAAGCTTGGAATGAAATGTATATTATTTTCAAAAGCAATCTTGATAAACTTTGCCCTGAGAAAGAATTTAAAATAGAATAAGGTTAAGCAACCCTGGTAAACTAATGAAGCGATAGAATTCTTAAAAGACAAAGATAATGCTCACAAAAAGCCAGGAAGAAGGGGCAGAATAAGATTGGGCAGAGGCAAGGCTCAAAAGAAATAACTGTAAAAAAACACCTAGAAAGATTGAAAGGACAACTTAAATAATGCAAAAGGGGATGGGAAAAGATTTTGGAGAAATACAAACTCATTACTGCCAAACAGTAAGAGTCAGGACAAAATTGAGCTAAATGATGATTTAACAGGAGAACCGATTGATGAAAATGACGTACCGTCAATCATTAATGAGCTTTTTACGGGCATTGGCCCGAAACTGGCTGAGAAACATAATGATCCATGGGTGTTTATGGGGAAAAAAGCAGACTGTGAAATAAAAGACATTGAGACAAATTTAGAAGAGGTTTCTAAATTAATAGGAAGCATTGATGTATGGAAGTCATCAGGAATCCCATCGATATCTGCTAGATACATGAAAACAGCTTTATCCACAGTGCCACGTGCTGTTACACGTCTATTCAACTTATCGTTTGAAACCGGAAAAATCCTGGACAAATGGAAAATGGCCACTGTGGTGCCTTTAGTAAAACAGAAAGGCCTAAAACGTACGTCAAATTTGCGACCTTGGCACTCTTACCCATCATGGGTAAACTGAAGGGCGAATACTTCACCAAAAGTTAGCCAGCTATTGTGATACTAACAACTTATTCTCTGATTTACAGGGAGGATTTCGAGCTGGTCATTCAACTATTAACGGAGGAAATTCCCAATGGGTTTGATAATGGGTTGGTAGCTATTCTAACATTTATAGACCAAGCAAAGGCTTTTGATACCGTAGATCATAACATACTAATTAATAAATTAAAGCTAATGGATATTAAAGGTAAGCTATTGGGGTGGATTGAAAATTACTTAACAAACAGAACTAAAAAAACAAGGGTAGGTAAGGATTATTCGGATATCAGTAAAATATCGTATGGGGTACCACAGGGATCGATTTTGGGGCCTTTTTTCTTTTTAACCTATTTTAATGACTTAGTAGATTGCACAGATTCAAGTGGGGTTCGTTTATACGCAGATGATGCGGTTGTTTTTGTACAAGGCCAGCAAACTAGAGAGTTGGTTACTAAGATGAATGATAAACTTCAAAAGGTAGCGAAATGGTGTAGGAGTAATAAGGTTACAATAAATGAAAGTAAGTATATGGTTTGTGGCACCCATCAACGTATAAAACTTCTGGGTGAAATGAAAATGATCCTAAATGAAAAAGAACTTGAAAGAGTTTACTCATTCAAATACTTAGGGGTAACCATGGATCCCAATCTTAACTTCCATAAACATGTGACTAATAGCATTAAATTAGCATCACACAAAATGTTTCTACTATCAAAGATTCGTAAATATCTATCAGTTAATGCAGCACTAAGTGTACTTAAGTCCATTTTTACCCCATATCTTGACTATGGAGATGTGTTTTATGGGAAAACTGCTAATTGTAAATTAACGCAGCTCCAAAACTTGCAAAATAGATCGTTTAAAATTGTTTATGGGGCTGGTCACAGAAACAGTATTGAGAAATTACATAAACAGGCTAAGGTGCCCTTTTTAATAGAAAGAAGTAAAGCCCATTTGGCAAACTATATGTATAAATTGAAAAATGATGTTATGTTCATACATCAGAGAAGAAAAACAACAAGATCAGGTGAAGGTATAAATTCTAAGGTTACTAGACCCAAAGTTGAATGTTTTAAGGGAAGCGTGATCTACAGAGGATCATGTTATTGGAACTCCCTTGATCCGAGCATTCAGAATATTGACTCATATGATAGCTTCAAAAGAAAACAAAAAAATAATTACCTTAAACTCATAAAAGTGTGGAGATGTAGGATGTATGGATGTATGGATGTAGGGATGTAGGATGTAGGATGTATGGATGTAGTGATGTAGGATGTAGGGATGTAGGATATATGCTCACGGCTTTCATAACGTTTCGGCAACCTTTCCGTAGACATCCGTTGGCGTCTATAACTCTTCTGTAATTGTCCGTAACTCTTCCACAACTCTTCCGTTTGTTTTCCGCAACACTTTCGCAACTAAACTTTTTCTCCTCCGGTGCATTACACTGGGGTAGTCCATCCCTTCAACTTTTGCCTACGGATGCCAACGGATGGAACTTTTTAGCGCGTGACACGTCCATAACTCTTCCGTTTCCCGGTGTGACTGTGCCATATACACTTCACAGACCCGATTTAAATCGGGTCGGGCATTACTTGCCTTGGGGTAATGACCGACTCTGCCCGGCCTTAATCATGTTGCTGTACGCACTTCACCAACTGTTCCCGATTCTGAGCAGGCCGTTTGAATAGCGATACTACCTATTCCCTAGTCCGAGTGCCTTATATCTATTTGTTAGTTAGAGAAAGGCAAAGATAAATCTGAAAACTGTTACCATTACCATAGTACTATACACCTTTGCCTAAAATTACTCCAAATACGAAGTGGTAGTTGAGGTGTACCACCATACTGTGCTGGTATGGCGCCATACACACTATCGGTAAAATTATCGCATTCGCTCTGCAAACACATTACCATTTTAACTGCATTACCATTCTAACACCATTACCCAATTTGCAATATAACCAGGTCTCCATGTTACCCTCTACACTGTATAACCTTGACTATTTAAACCCCTTTGCAATGTTACCATATCCACGTTATCATTCTAACCTTGTTACCGAATAACGTAAAAGTCCAAGAACCAAAACAAAAAGCAAAGGTCACAAAGGTCAAGACATCTCGCCCGTTTGGATATTGTTGGCGTTTCAACGAAAAGGACAATGGGTGCACTAATTCAGAATGTAAGCACAAACATGAGTGCCTGGACTGCTCTGGACCACATCCTAGTTACAAATGTCCAAAACGCAAACAAGATACAAAATGACTTGAAGTTGAATTCCCTACTAAAGGAAAAATGTTTGTTGATGTTGCTACATGTGATTTTTCCAATTTGTCTGTGTACCATACTGGGTTAGCCTGTGTTGATGATTGTACATCGGAAAATTCTTATACTAGTAATGTCCAACGCTTGGAATGTCAAGTAACCCCTCATACCCAGGTTAAGGAGATTGTTTATAACGATTCAAACCACTCCATTGTTAGCAGTGGAATTGTGGTTAGGGAAAGTGCCTTATGTAATGCAGGTCTCTGGGTCAATGATCCTCAAACCGAGAATAATACCCCTTCAAGACCCTGCCCAGCTGTTTGCCACGGTGTACATTACATAGAAGGACCCATGTGTTTTTTGGGAATACTGTTTCAATTCCGGGGAAAAGGATGAAAATGCTTCTTACATATTTTCCGGAGTTGTAAATGGGTTTAAGATCGTGGATGACAATTTTTCCGGTTCTTATGACGCCTGTAACTACAAGAGCATTTACGATTCAAATTTTCGAACCCAAATCAAATCCGAGCTCTTGGAAGATAAAGTATCTATAGTCGATCAGGTTCCGGCTTGTATTCACGCTATCGGTGCCATTACAAAGAGCACCGGGCTATTACGCCCTATCACGGACTGCAAACGACCTATTGGTCGCAGTATTAACAATTTTATGTTCGATGTTTGTGATAAATTTACTTATTTGAAGTTAGATCGTGTCACAGAGGTTATGACTAAAGGATGTTTTTTTGGTATAGTCGATATCAAAGACGCGTATCGATCGATCCCGGTTTTGCCGGCCCATCAGAAATTCCAAGATTTCCGTTGGAAATTAGAAGGAAAACAATTGTTCTTGGAATCAAATTCTTTGGTTTTCGGGTTGAAATGCGCCCCTTTCATTTTTTCTAGCATTACAGATTTTATTATTCGTTGTATGTACAAACTTGGTTATGAACTTGTCTTTGGTTACCTGGACGACTTTATCGTAGTGGGTGAAAATGTACAGAATCATTGAATGCCCTAATCAAATTACTAAGATCATTAGGGTTCGGGATTTCATGGAAAAAACTAATCACACCTAGTCAAAAAGTTGTTTTTCTTGGTGTGGAACTTGATAGTGTATCTATGACTTTGTCCATCCCTCCTACAAAATTGTCAAAACTAAACAAAATCGTTTTAGAGTATCTTTCAAAAGAAAGGATTTCTTATAAAGAGATTCAAGTCTTATGTGGAGTTCTAGCTCACTGTAGTGTCGTCGTCAGAGGCGGCCGCACCTTCTCGCACAGATTGATTAATTACGGTCGCACTGTACAAAACAATAAAGGTTATTTCAAATTCCCCCAATGGGTCCGAGACGACCTATTATGGTGGAAAAACCTTTGTCAAACCTTTAATGGTATTTCCGCAATTTTTGTTACGGAAGAAATCCAAATTGCGACTGATTCATCAATGTCGGGTTTCGGTGCTAATTTTATCAGTGACTGGTTAGCTGGAACCTGGGAGACAGGTAGGATTCCTAAGGAATCGTCTGATTGCCACCATTTTATTGAGGGCCCTTCGGAATTCGAAGAATCATATGACATCAAAGTACGTGAATTATGGCCAGTGGTATGTTCAGCATAAAGATGGGGCCATTTATGGTCAGGCCATAAAATCAGGGTCTTTAGTGACAATACACAAGTAGTAACAGCCATCAACACCGGCAGGAGTAGATCAGCAGCCACGATGGCATGGATGAGAGAGCTCTTTTGGCTTTCTTTTGTTTTTAATTTTCAAATTGTTTCTTCACATATATCTACTGATGAAAACACAATTCCGGATTATTTATCCAGACTGTTTTGCCCTAAAAGAAAAGGGACACTTCCATTAGCACTTAAAAATGCCTTTTGTTGCTTTCAGTGGATGTTCTAAGCCAAAAACGTACCATGTATCAAGACACCTGGTTGGCCTCCAACAAAGCACGCACTAGAAAGTGCCAATGGAAACATTACTATAAGTTTTGTTCAGAATATGAATTTCTTCCTTTACCAGCGACAGAAGATATGCTATCTTTATATATCACATATATGGCGGACAATTTCAAATATGTATCAATTGTAAATTATTTATCCGCTATTAAGGTTCTCCATGAGATTTACGGTTATCAATACCCCGATACTCATTTATTGAAACGAGTTTTGTTGGGGGTCAAACGATCCCTAGGGGATATTCGTGTTCAGGCTCGGCCATTATCTATTGAAGATATGATGATTATTTTTTCTTCTACAGATTGTACTATTAATGAAGACTTGGCCTTTTGGGTTGCCTGTATTCTTGGATTTCGTGGATTATTACGTAAATCAAATTTGGTTGACGAAGAAATTGCTTTAAAATTAAATGACATCATAATTTTTTATGATCACTTATTGGTAAATATTCGTAGATCAAAAACGATTCAATTTTCCGAGAGAATTTTTTCTATTCCCTTTTTCAAGGTGGATAACTCTCCATTTTGTGTTTTTTATTTTCTTTCTCTTTTGATTGCTAGAATACCATATCCATCATTGGACTACCAATTAGTTTCTTATACAAAACAAGGTTTTGTTGTGAAAGGTACTTATAATTGGTTCAATCAAAAATTAAAAAATTTGTGTTCAAAAAATGGTATTCCACACACTACAACCCATTCCCTCAGAAGAGGGGGGGCTACGGCCCTTTTCAATGCCGGTTTTTCTCTGAATGACATCAAGAATGCCGGAGATTGGAAAAGTTTTTGTGTTTTATTTTACTTAGAAAAAACATTGGAAAGTCGGAAAAATCTAGATAAAAGGGTTTCTTCTCTTCTTTTTTCTTTTTGACTACGTTTTGGGTGTTTGGCGCATGTTATTTGTGACCAAATAAATGTTATTATGTACACGCCCAAACGCAGTCTTACTTATTATTATATATATTATATTATCATATCTTATGTTATTATTAATTAACATAATCATGTACATATATATCTCCATCCACTGAACCGTCGAGACAACTAGTTTATTGTACAAATATACACAGACGGGGTATATCTTACTATAAAATAGAGATGGCGCCACTGACGGCCCTATCCTACTAGCGCCACCAAGCGCCACCAGAGTCAGGTACGAGGAGCGCGAACCTACAAGCGTCACTCACCTGCCAAAATTTTTTCTTTTTTGGAAAGGCGCATGTTATTTGTGACCAAATAAATGTTATTATGTACACGCCCAAACGCAGTCTTACTTATTATTATATATATTATATTATCATATCTTATGTTACCATTAATTAACATAATCATGTATATATATATCTCCATCCACTGAACCGTCGAGACAACTAGTTTATATATATATATATATGTATATATATATATAGTATATATAAAGGCTTCATTTATGTAGGTATAGTTTTCCTAGTGATGTATTTCTCCACCAGATGTCTCTCTAATAGAATTGGACTCCGGGACTCCGGTGGCTCCACCACAGGTAGAGGAAGGAGTTAGGAAGGTCACGACTGGCAGCCTTCACTTCACTCCCGGATCTGGTCACGGCCAGAGTTGAAAATTTTTTCTATTTAATTCCGGAAGTTTCTTCAAAATGAAGAAATGTGAAGTCTGTGGGAGAGAATTCGACGGCAGATGGCATAGGGACGGATATCCCTACTGTCGACGTTTTCTCAACACGCTAGAAAGTGAAATCAGAGAGGAAGAAAAAACTTTGTCTCCTAATCAAGCGTGTGCGAGGGAAAAACAAGATGGCGGCGCGTCCTTGACAACACCACCGGTATGGTTCAGATCCTTTCTCAAACAACAAGGAGAACTGCGAGTAGAAGTGGCGACATTGAGGGGAGAAATACGACAGCTGGGCAAGTCATTGTCAACCATTCAACTTTCTTCTGAAGTGCGACAAACTCCGGACTCACAAGTTTCAATGGAGGAGCAGATTCCAGTTGCAGGTCGAGACGCTTCTACAAACGAAGGAATGGACCAGGTGCGATCAACTTCAAGAGGTAATAATAGCAGCCCAAGGCGCCCGAGTCAACCACAACAGACGTATCCAGAGGCACGTTCTCCAATTCTCCCGCCAGAGACGCAGGGACATCGCGAGTGTGGAGCTCATTCGTGTCATCAAAAGCAAAGGCGTAAGTCGAAGTATTTTTCACTCGTTCCGTTTTTGCCACCTAACACTGATAATCCGTCGTTTGACCAAATCTTGAGCGCGAGCATGGGTATGCTCCGGAGTTTGAACAGGGCAGGTATGGATACCAGTGGCTATGCTGATCATATAGCATACATGGTAGATCGAAGACCGGTCCATACCGGAAAATCACTGGTCGACTACGACCAAGCGGTTAGAGAAAAATGCGATGTATACGGAGTTGAAGGTTTCTCATATGGGGATATGTTTCTTTCAGAGAAGTATTTAAATTTTGAGTCGACTTTCTCCTATGTGAATCTTGCAGAAAAGTTGAAAGAGCTCACAGAGAAGGAAAAGAAACCAGCAAGGAAAAACTCCGGAGGTGAACAAAAATCAGGTGGAGTGTGTTGGCGATTCAATAGCAAAGACGGGTGCAATTTCGGTTCATCATGCTTTTATAAGCACGATTGCGCTCAGTGTGGAGGAAACCACGCAGCGGTTACTTGCAAAAAACCGCGAACAGACCAAAAGGAAAAATAGGATAAGGCCAGTTTGTCGATTTCCCTAACAAAATCGTCAAACAAAGATACTGATCTAGATGTGTACAAACAAAGAAAAAACGATTGTAATTCTGCTAACCTCGAGACGGGCGTGCATAGCACGTGGGGACCGTTGCCTTTGTCCAGCCCAGTGGTCGTTCGCAATTCGGATTGCGATTCTGTTAGTGCTTAGAAAATCGTAGATAAATCAGTTCTAGTTCACAAAGAGGTAGAAAATGGTAATAACACAGAAGAAACAAATGGTTCTGAGAAAGAAACGGGATTCGATGCAAGTCACCATCGGGCAAAGGCGCGAAAAGGTAATGAACACTCTCCATACACAGAGTGCGGTATTAACGTGATGACGCAAAAAGAAAATTCCGGGGGGAGTTCTCCGGTGGTAGCGCAGGGAGGCTACTGTGGTTCTGGTCAAGATGTAGAACAGGACGACAATATGAAACACATAGAGAATATGTCTATTATGGATAGTAATGTTCAGGTGTTTCCGGAACGAGAAACGGCAAAACGACATGTGAATTCTGATGATAGTTTTTCACAGGCCGGAGTTTATGCTGACCAAGGTTCAAAAATCAAAAACATAGTTTCAGGAAACCACCATGTTGATCCTTGTGCAGCAGGTTGTCAAGGTAAACATTGGGTAGGTGACCGTGTAAATCAACTCAAGACGTGTTATTTTTTCCGGGAATGTTTTCCGGAAAATGGTGAACCAGATGAAAATGCAGAATTCATTTATGATGGAATACTAAATGGGTTCAAGATCATTGATGATAATTTTGAAACAGGTTATCGAAAAAATAACTGGAAGAATGTCAATAAGTGTTTCGGTTATTTAGATGACTTTCTAATAATAGAAGTGACTTATGACGCGTGTGTAAATAGTTTGAACATTGTATTAGAACTTTTAAGAAATTTCGGATTTGGAATCGCATGGAAAAAAGTAATTTCACCAAACCAGACAGTTACTTATCTGGGCATAGAGCTGGATAGTGTGAGTATGGAAGTAAGACTGCCGGAAGGAAAAACTCGTAGACTAAAAGAAAAAGTTTGGGAGTTTTTAACGAAAGACAGCTTCTTATCACAAGATGGCGGCACTCGCAGGCCACCTGTCCCATGCCTCTACAGTGGTGCATGGAGGCAGAACATTTTCAAGAAGAGTAGTAAATTTCGTTAACTACATGAAGAATAGACTAAAAGCTTGCCGCATTCCACCGTGGATGAAGGAGGATCTCCGGTGGTGGGAGGGGTTTTTACCGATTTTCAATGGGGCGGAAAAAATCTTATTCCAAAAGAAAATTTCGCCCATGCAGTCGAAACAGATTCATCTTTTTCCGGATTCGGTTTAGCTTGCGGATCAGATTGGGGATTCGGTGTATGGTCGGAAAAGATCAAAGACATTCCCGAAATATTCAAGGATAGTCATCATTGGATAAATCCGCCAACAGAAACTCTGGAGTTTAACATTAACGTGTTAGAACTATGGCCTGTAGTGGCCGCAGTCCACAGGTGGGGTGAAGGTTGGAAGAATCATCATGTCATTGTCTATTCAGACAATACTCAGGTGGTTAGAGCTCTAAACACAGGTCGAAGCCGCAACATTGAATCAATGCAATGGATTAGGGAAATTTTTTGGGTAAGGGCGGTATACAACTTCAGTATTTCGGCTATACACATAAGATCAGAAGATAATGTTTTTCCAGATTTTATGTCCCGTTACTTCGATCCCAAAATGAAGGCTGATATCCCACCGTGGTTTACTGACGTTTTTTGTTGTTTGTAGAGTTGGAGACGGAGATGTGACGTTTTCAGTCCCGTTGGATGGCACCAAATATGTGCGTGACCAGACATTGTCAATGGCGACATTTTTTGAAATTTTGTGGCGAATACAAATTGACACCATTACCAGCCACATCATATGTCATATGTATGTATCTATCGTATATGGCTAAAAGTTTTAAATATACTTCTATCATTAATTACTTGTCAGCCGTGTGGGTATTACACCGAGTTAACGGTATACCCCACATAGATATTGAAGTTTTTCAATCAAACAAACGCTAGTAGGGATCAAAAGATCCATTGGTTCAAAAACAAACCAAGCACCCCCCATCAGTAAAAACCAATTATTATCAATTTTTCGTTTGTTAGATATCACAGAAACAGAGAATTTAGTATTCTGGAGTACATGTGTGTTAGGCTTTAGAGGACTATTGCGCAAATCAAATTTATTGGAAGAGGGTTTAGCAATCAGAAAAAAAGATGTTCAATTTGAAAATAACTATATATACATAAGTTTAAATCGCACTAAGACGATTCAATTCAACGAGAGGGAATTGATCCTGCCTTTCTCAAGGATACCGGGATCACCTTTCTGTTTACTTTGATTTCTTCTTTATTGTCATTGGTCAAATATGATCACGAAAAAGACCAGTTGTTGTCATATATGTCAGGGAATGTAAAAATCAGGGCAAATTATCACTGGTTTACTAACAAATTCAATTTTTTATGTGGCAAAATCGGAATAAGTGGTTTTACTTTGCACTCTTTGAGAAGAGGTGGGGCGACAGCCTTACACGATGCTGGTATTCCCCTGTTGGACATTAAACAGATCGGGGATTGGACCAGTTGGTCCGTGATATTATATATTCAACAGACTTTGAAGAAAAAGTGTGAATTGGATGAACTCATAATTACAAAAAATTTTGAGTGAGCGTTTGGCGTTTTGGCGGGTGTGTCACAATAAATCACAGTTTGCCAAACGTATTCCCTCTTTGTCTTAATTCAATCTATTCTGTTTATCATCGTATCACCAATACTTATGTAATTATACAATATATATATTATCTAAATTATATATATTATCAATAATTATTCTTACCAACGTTATCACCTCAAAACTATAGTATATATAAATGCTTCATTTATGTAGGTATAGTTTTCCTAGTGATGTATTTCTCCACCAGATGTCTCTCTAATAGAATTGGACTCCGGGACTCCGGTGGCTCCACCACAGGTAGAGGAAGGAGTTAGGAAGGTCGCGACTGGCAGCCTTCACTTCACTCCCAGATCTGGTCACGGCCAGAGTTGAAATTTTATTTTTTTTATTTACCGGGTGTGTCACAATAAATCACACTTTGCCAAACGTATTCACTCTTTGTCTTAATTCAATCTATTATGTTTATCATCGTATCACCAATACTTATGTAATTATACAATATATATATTATCTAAATTATATATATTATCAATGATTATTCTTACCAACGTTATCACCTCAAAAATATATATATATATATATATACACACACACTCCTTGTCCATTATGCTTAGTACATAGAAAAACAATTGGCATGCATTAATTTGCAACGTCAACATAATTCTTTGTTCAACAATGAATTATTTAGTAACAACTGTCAACAGTTACCCTAGGATCTTATGGTAACACAAAAGGCTTAACCATTCAGTGTATCTATGTGTATTCTGCCAAAAAAGAAGGGTATCATCAAAATACCCAACAAACAGAGTGTTCCATTATTTGCAAATAAGCAAAACAGGAAGTTGTTTCAAAAGTCGGGAGGGTGCTAAATGAGAGTACTCACCGCCAAAGTGAGAGCTAACAATGACACTTGAAGTGTCGCTGTCGAGGTGGAGGTGCCGCTTGCTATTGGGTATTGGTAACGGTTTCGCTGCCACTTTGATTCAAAGTGCCGCTCGCTGTTGCGGCCTCCCGCTTTGAAATGTGACGTGCTGCTGACGGGGACGGAGTGGTTTGCGTTGTCCCACAATGATGTGGTATCATGTATTAAAGACGTAAATATCCGTTTATAGGTGGAAGATACTATAATTTATGATAGTGGTCAAAGTGATTTTGATCTTCAATTGCAAATACAAAGTGCTATGGATCTTTTCTATCTGTGGTGTATAAAAAACAAACTACCGGTTAATGTTTCAAAAACAAAATTGATGATTTTTGGTACACCACAGAGATGTAAAAAGGTACAACATTTGCATTTGATCCTGGATGACAAGCCAATAATGCGTGTTTACACATACAAATACCTTCGAATATTTTTAGATGCGACATTAAATTATGACCATCACATACAACAAATGTTATATAGAATTGCTTTTCGAACATACCAACTTGCAAAAATGAGACTTTTTCAATACATCTTCTGCAATTGCAATCTTTAAAGCATCAATGATACCGTATCTGGACTAAGGGGATGTTTTATATATGTCATGCTCACATCAAAACCTGGATAGATTACAGAAAGCACAAAACAAATGTATTAGGATTTGTATTAGGGCAGATCCAAGATCAAACGTACCTGAAATACACCGTATTTCCAAGTTACTCTTCTTGTATGACAGACGGAAATGTCAATTATCAAATTTTATGTACATTAGATCTAGGGATCCTAGCTTTATAGACTAAAGACCTTGTAACACACGACAAGCAAAAGCACCCGTAATTTTTGTTAACCAACCTACTACCACTTTTTATATGAAAAGTATGGAATACCATGGTGGAGTATTTTGGAACTCCATAGTATCAATATTACGAAATACACCTTCTTATAAAGAATTCAAATCAATAACAAAAAGAATACTAAACGAATTGATTCCCACTGGTAATTAGAATGTTAACTGAATGTGTCTATAATTCGTATGAAATCTCACTGCATTACAAATATGTTTATGTGTTTTATATGCGAACAATGATGATGTTTATCATTGTATAGTGAACAGCTAGGCTACACTTTTATCACAACCTGCTTTTATATCAAGTATATAGCTTATATTAACTACCTACATTATTTAATTACCTATACAGAGTATATGGATAACTGACTATTTATGGATATAGTGAAAGAAATACTTCTACTGCTATAATGTTTATAGCCTTATATTTGTGTGAACATAAGTGGCATATTGTTAAAAGATTGTTAAAAGATGGCGGCCAAGAAAACTAGCCACGGCGGATGGCCTGCCAGTCTTTTGGCAAATATGTAGAAGTCACAAATGAAAATGTAAAGAACCATCTACTAAGGCCAATTAAAATGATGAAAAAAAGTGAGACTTGTCCTGGGACTTGTCCGACCTCCACTTTGGCTTCCTTGTAGCCTTTTATTCAGGTTTTTCTAAAATAAGAACCTTCTGGTTTTGTCCTATGTCAGCGGTGCCGTTTTTTATACTCAGCCTGAGCCTGTTGTGCAATTCCAGACATGGCAGCAACATTATTTTGTTCTAAACAGGTATTTGTCCACTGATGGGTATCATTTCAATGAAACTTTTAGTACCTGTAACCCTGGAGTGTTCACTGTTCACTTTACAAAAATTGGAGGTGAACTATTTAGTGAATACGATATAGATGGCCACATGGATCTGTTAGATAAATTAGGAAAATTACCATTAAATGGCAGTAATGTGGATTTTATTCCTAATGGTGATGATGTTATGAAATTGCTGTCACAAATATCGGAACATAAATCGTTGGGCATACCTAATGTATCAAGCATTGTGCTTAAACACTGTCTTATCATATTATTGGAAGAATTCATATTTATATTAAAGACTTCATTTACGAAGGGAATCATACCTATGGAATGGAAAGAAAGTACAATAACCCCCTTGCCTAAGGGTGGGGATCTACACGAAATAACAAATTGGAGACCGATATCAATTCTGCCCATGCCTGTAAAAGTTTAAGAGAAAATTATGCACAAGTTTATTTATGATTGGTTAATTGAAAATGACTACTTAACTCCCTTCCAATATGGTTTTCGCCCCAATATGGGATCTGAGGATGCGGTCTTTAATTTGTTAGGGGATCTTTACACACAGCGGGATGACGGGGAGGTCACGGTAGCCTGCCTTGTGGATATACTGACATGATCCGATAGAGTGAACTATCAGAAAGTACCTTAATTGAAAGGAGACAACTGGATTCCTTCTGTAGCTTTATTGTACGTCTGTTACTGTAGGTTGACCAGAGTGTACTGTCCTCGTGTGCCTTGCCTGCCTGCACCCTGCGTGGGAGGGGGGGGGGCTGTTACCAGGGGCAACAGCCCTCCACCACGCTGACCAGCGGGCCAGGGGGAGCGGGGGTGGTGGCGGCCCATATAGTCTGCATACCTCGGAACCTAACAATACGTAAGGCTTTTGATTCTGTTTCGCATAGTCTGTTGTTGGTTAAATTAGAACGTTTAGTGGGGCTACCAGAGAATATAATGTTGTGGTTAACGGATTATTTAAAGGAAAGAAAACAAAAAGTGTATGTAAATGGTCTAACTTCAGAAACTAGAGGGGTGGATACGGGGGTCCCACAAGGATCTGTATTAGGGCCTTTGCTTTTTATAATTTTTATTAATGATATGTGTGAGGATTTAGTAGGGGTAAGATTTATACAATATGCAGATGATGGAAATAGTCATACGGAATGTAGTGTTGAATACCTTGATGTACGGCGGAACAACCAATTGTTGAAAAAAAGGTTTAAACTTTCAAAAAATGGGGACTATATTGTTGACAATGTCAGGAACACGAGAAGTATCAATAAGGTTAAATTCAAGATGAAAAATCATAAAACAAGTAGAAATGAAAAAAGCTCGTATTGGAGGGGTTCGCGCTTGTGGGATCACCTTTCTTCTGACATGCAGTATTGTAATACTATAATGACAGGCATGTTGAGAGTGTGTATTAGCATAGCATCGAGAACACACATGGGGATACCTGCAGGGGGTGTAAGTGCATCCCTCATTGTTGAAGGCAAGACACACTGGTTTCGCACCCGGAACCTTTGAATTTCCAGGCGATTGTTTCTTGGTATACGTTGACTTGGGTTTGCTTGATCGTTGATCCCTTACATATTCTGTACTCAAGAAGCGCATAGCTATCCCCATATCACCGGCTGAATAAGCTTGCACTCCCTCCTTGTATGCGTTATGCCTGACTGCCTCGTCGTATCGCAGTAAACCCGACGTCTGGTAGGTTCTCGTGGCCGCCTTTTCTGCGATAAAACAATTATGTTCCAACAGTCCAATAATGTCGTCCCCTTTGCGATACTTTTCCAGCATGAGTCTGCCATGGCAGAACCATAGCCGTTCAGCAGACATCGATTTACCCTTCTCTTCCCTAGGCAAGAAGCGTTTGAGACTGAAGATCCGTTTCTTACCTCTTGGTTTATGGTGATGACAGCGTTTTGGCCGATGTCTATGTTTGCTGTTATCGGATGAGGAAGTTGATGTGGACGATAATTCGTCCTCATCGGAAGAACTGGAGTCTGATGATCTAATCCCCGAAGTTTTTCCCCGGTGGCGAGCTTTCGTTGAGACAAAACCTCTCTTCTGGCGGCGATGGCGGGAAGGCGATTTGTGGTGACGAGTGCTGGTAGATGACGAGTAATCCTCCTCCTCATATTCTGACTCAGAATTATGAGGTTTCCGTTTGTCTCGCTTTGATTTGCGTCCCATGGATTCCAGAATAAGATTTTCGATATTGCATAATTTGTTTTTAGTAATATCGAGTTCGGCTGACAAGTCTTTCACAGAGTCTTGCACTGACGCCATGTTGGATTGTACTTTCTGAATATCCGTAGACCTGCTTGTCGACTTGCGGTGTTTGCTTTTCCCCCTTTTTGTGTTAGGTATGAGCCAATCGTCATCTTCCCGGCCGCTTTCAAAAGTCACCTCGCCCGTATTTCCCGTAGTTGTCACCACATCACTGTTAGTTGAGTCCTGGTCTACCACTTCGTCTGAGGCGCCATTTTCACTCACCGCACCTTCTGCTTTTAGATCCGGCTTTTTATCAGCATGTTGTTTTGTTTTCTTTCTTTTGCACTTTTTGCCTGTTGGAGCCCCGTGTCTGTTGCCACATGTGGCACATAACCGACGATGACCCATGTAGTGACGTATAGTAGGAAAAAGAAAACTTTGGAAGTGTCTCTGTGTGTGTTGTGTGTGTGTTCAACACCGGTGAGTGTTGACTCGTCTGCTTAGATGGTATGCAGAGCGGGTGAGCGTATGGGTGATATCGGTGGTGGCGCCCTCTGGTGTGGTTGAGTATAATTGCATCAACTACGTCGATGCTCATAAAAAAAATATTAAAAAAACTATTGACAATGTCTTTCAGCGCCTGAACCACCAAACCAAGACCTCAGGTCCAATTCCTTGTCCAAGGACTCAGGGGTCTGTTTAACATCGGACGAGCGAGACTTTGAATGCTCGTACGGAGGTCGTCCAGCCAGTCTCGTTCAAGAAGCACGACGATCGTCCAGGGACGAGCCCCGTACGATACGAGAGAGCTGTAGTGAGAAAATGTCATTCAACAAGAAGGCCGTCCAATGGATAAATCTCGTCCACACTCTTCTACATCGTCTCAAAGTCTCGCGAACCGACGACACCCCAAAGGGGTGTCTTAGCTGAGGCTGAAGCATGTGACCTCCAAAAGGACTGTGATACGCTCTGACACACTCTGACACCCCCAACATGGCCTGACAGGCTTCCGACATGCTTCACGATAGTGTTCCGATATAAGGGCAAGGTTCTGGTTATACCCCCTCCCCCCCTCACCAGTCCTGACTCATCAGTCCACACTCACCAGTCCACACTCACCAGTCCACCCTCACCAGTCCACACTCACCAGTCCAAACTCACCAGTCCAAACTCACCAGTCCTCACTCACCAGTACTCACTCACCAGTCCTCACTCACCAGTCCTCACTCACCAGTCTGCAGTCACCAGTCTTCATTCAACAGTCCTCACTCATCAGCCTCAATCACCAGTCCACACTCACCAGTCTTCATTCAACAGTCTGCAGTCACCAGTCCTCATTCAACAGTCCTCACTCACCAGATCTCACTCGTCAGTCCTCACTCACCAGTCCTCACTCAACAGTCCTCACTCACCAGTCCTCACTCAACAGTCCTCACTCACCAGTCCTCACTCACCAGTCCCCACTCACCAGATCTCACTCACCATTCCTCAATCACCAGTCCTCACTCACCAGTCCTCACTCGTCAGTCCTCACTCACCAGTCCTCACTTGTCAGTCCTCACTCATCAGTACTCAGTCATCAGTCCTCACTCAACAGTTCTCACTCAACAGTCCTCACTCAACACGAAACGGTAATATGACAACAAGGTTAGAATTGGTTAGTAACATGGTAACGGTAATGTGGTAACTGGGTAAAGCCCCCACCCACTAGTTACGGCACACTCCGACATGCTCAAACAAGCGTAATTCTCGGTCGTAGCACAATCGCAGCACTCTTGTCGGAGTGTGTCGTAGCGTGTCGGAGCATGTCGGAACGTGTCGTAACGGTTTTTGGCGGAAAAAAGGAGACCACGGTGCCGACACGGGCTACGACAGAATACAGTTTTCCTCAATTCTTTCAAAAATTATGAGAGTAACCCCGACATGCCCTGACAAGCCCTGCCGTGTCACGGCCCTTACGACACGCCCCGACATGTCCAACATGTTGGACATGTCGTAGTCGTGTCGGAATGGCAGCGACAAGGCTCCTGTGTCGGGGCGTGTCGCAGCCCATGTGAGGGCGTGTCAGGGCATGTCATAGAAGTTGAGGTACACTTGCGCACGGCTGTGACACAACATTCGGTTTTGTGTCGTAGCCATGTCGTAAGGCTTGTTGGAGTGTGTCCGAAGCAAAATCGTAGTAAGGAGGGTGTCCACTGCGCTCCTGACACACTATGACAAGCCTCCCGACAAGTGTTATGACACAGAATCAAACGTTTTGGGTTTTTGTCGTAGCGGTGGACACACCGTTCCGACACGGCTTCCAACACACTGCAACACACTCTGGCATGGCTACGACACAGCGACTGTGTCATAGCCATGTTGTAGGCCTTCCGACAAATTCAAACATATTTGAAAAATCGTAGAGGTCGGCTTGTGTCGTAGTGTGTCGGGAGCATTCCGTACTATGTAAGGCCCCACACCCACTAGTTACGATTTTGCTTCCGACACACCCCGATAGGCCTCCGACATAGAATCGAACGTTGTGTCGGAAGCATGGGAGTTATCGCCGTAGTGGACCTCGGCTTCCGACAAGGACTGCGACACGCCTCGACATGGCCTGCGACACACTCCGACACAGGCGCCGTGTCGCAGGCCTCCCGACACGCTTCTGACAATTCCAACATGTTGGAATTGTCGGAGTGTGTCGGGAGGCTTTCGACACGTCGGGACGTGTCCGAGCGTGTCGGGGCGTGTTGGAATGCTATCGTAGCGATCTGCACTAGTGGAGGCAGGCTTACGACAAGGCTTCTGACACGAGTCTACGATTTCTCGTGATATTAACACTGGCTCCAATGGAAGCAATGGTAAGTCTATGGGCGATTACATTTTCTGCTATATCTCCATGAATACTTAAGAGATTTCGACGAAATTTCAGTCACATACTAATCAGCACATGCTCTTTCCATATCCGAAGAGCTTTAAAATATTTGATAATGTAATATAAGAATTCTAAAAAGTTCAATTTTAACCAGTAAAACCCAACACGGCTTCCAACACACTGCAACACACTCTGGCATGGCAGCCAACACTGTCAGTGGACGTAGTGTGTCGTAAGCCTTGTCGGAGTGTGTGGGAAGCAGTGGCTACTCCCCTTAAGTGGGTGAAGCATTTTGGTTATAACTTTGACAGAAATATAACGCATTCTTAGGTAGCATAACGCAGTTAGAATGTAACATGGTTTGATCTGTAACGTTTTCTTAAGTAGCATTAATGGAGGCTAATGGAGAGTACAATGTAACGCAAATGCGGTAACACGTTCGTTTAACCCATTCACGGTGGGTGATGCGATAGGGGGAATGGGAGGATGGGGATAGTCCGTTTTGCAGTCTGTTTTGCCTTTCGAAACGGTCCCAGAAGTCGATATTTGGTGCGGGATGCGTCCCCTCACTGGTCCCCTGCCTGTCACGGTCCCCTCCAGTGGACGACCTCTCGTATGGATTCATATAGGTCAAACGTAAGAGAATCAGTACGAACTATACAGCCCACTATGGATGACATGCCTTCTTAAACCACATTGGACAACAATCGCCCAGAAGCTCGTCCCTCGCCTTGGATCTCTTATCGTCCAGGTCAATTTTCGCTCGTCTGTTGTTAAACAGACCCCAGAATTGCCATGACAGCTGAGCAGTATCATGCAGCCAACACTGTCAGAGCAGAATGTGCACCTTCACTCTTTTGATCCCACTCTCCCAGAACACTGTCAAAACTCATGGAACTCGTCCTTTTGTCCAGCGGACAGCCCTTGGACATGAGTAATTTATTGTTTGTCAACTTTTACCATTCCCCTGAGGGGGCAGAGACTCAGAGTAGACTGGCTCTCAGACGAGTCTTGACAGCATCAATTTCAATGGGGGTTGACGACTCAGAACAATGTTCTGACCACCATTCCAAGCCACCAGGTGGCATGTCGGCGACGCCTCCCGTGTGCCTACCATTACCACTCACATGTTCGTCACAAGTGTCTGTGGATTCTTTGAGTGATGTCTCCTCCATGTTTGGGAGATGCTCAGTCTCATTACTCCTCCAAGGATTCACCGTAACTGACAGCTAGGCTGGATTGAGCTGCCATGCCACTTATCCCGCACATGGTATGGTATATGCATAGGAACCAGAGTATGTCAAGACAACAAACTGCTTCACACATGCTAGCAAAGTGAGATGTCTCACAAATATAAATATACCATTTTTCAGGCTTATTCCTACTAAATTTGAAAACACTCCTTGCCCTTTACCAGCTGGTACCTAGGGTTATCATCCAAGAGACCAGCAACAAGCTATAGACTAGTGTTTGTAGTATTTATTTGCTAACATAACATGAACTTTGGTAGTTCTTCATAATCAATTTCTATAAACACAGCCCATGAGCAAGATATTGGTTGTCATATTCCAGTCCCTTTTTGCCAGTTTCCCACGTAATCGGCTATAACAAGTTTCCATCATATTTCTGCCAATGCCTATAAGGTTTCAATCCCCACAAACAGAGATCACTGCTGGACTTTATTCTTGTCATTTTTTATTTCCCAATCCCTGCAGAATCCCGTCTTATATAAGCAGTTTTGATTATGAGGTCTTTCAAAAACTTGAGGATACAGGAAAAAAAAAAGACTAATTTCTTGCTATCAAGAGAACTCAGAGTATCAAACTGACAACTTCTGACATTTTTGGAAAAACTTCTTTCCAAAACTTGATTATTTATCATTTGATTAATGTAACATTCCTTTTTTGATGTTCCCTAAACTCTTGACAATTTTTAGAGACCTTTGACCCCTAAAACACTTTTTTTCTTTTATCTCCACTTAAGCCATATATATCCAATAGGGCACGTATAGAGGGAGTAGGAGTAGGGGAGGATTAATGTGTGATTGAAGCAAGTAGATAAGTATAAGACTTGGAAAGACAGGAGGAAACAATTGTTAGAAAAAAAATTTGTATTGAGATTAAAAAAAATATGATATTTAAGGTAATATCTTTATCATGTTGGTACAATGCTTATGTAGTGTAGGAAATATGTCCTTTGAACAACTGTAACTATCACATCCCATATATAGCTATATATAGGATTTGTACTTTTACACATTTTTCCACTCACACATGTTTACATATACATCTAAACACACACCTATACATCAGCAAATACACACATATGAATTAAGATCAATGCGTAGCTGAAACATAGTCACATTGGGAGTCAATTAAAAAATGACAAAAAATTCACAGAAGCAGATGGTGCCACTACCTTACGATAAAGAGCTGAATTAACCGAGGCCATCCGGGCATGGCAGATCGCCAGGAATAACCTACAAGGTTTGAAACCGACCAACCACCCAGCTGGGTGAAAAATTGCCCATTGTCTCCACTTTTGCTTCTGAGTTAATTATTCTCTTAACTACCTGAAATGAGATCTATAACTATATCTTACACTATCAATTTCGCCAAATTTAATGAATTGTAATTGTTAAACTTCCCCTTTTTGATCAAAATATTCAATATTTCAAAATATTTAGGGTTAAAATTCTTACCAATACATCCAAGTTGACCTTTGGTGATTGAACTCCAGGTAGCTTTCATCAAATGAGCTGGAGTGATGCAGGGGACTTCATCCAGCTCAATAGTTAAAGTGTTCTGGCCGTCCTTAAGCCAACACAAGGCTGAGTCACAGTGAAGAGGGTTTGCCCGAACAGTAAGTGTCAAATGCACACTTTTTACATTAATGATATTGCCAATTGTTACCAAGTTGTTTTTATTAAGGTTCAGTAGTGATAAGTTGTCCATGTTTCTTAAAGTTGCCATGGGAATTGTCTTCAATTTATTATCCTGAATCTCAAGTGTCTCAAGTAGTGGCAGGCTCGCAAGTACATGCTCTGATAAATATTCAATACGATTTTTTCCAAGATAAAGGTGAGTTAGGGAGCTAGTGAATGATGTTAGGAATGGTGGTAGGGCTGTTAGTTTACATTGCTTGATTCTCAGGATCTTTACATTATTCATTTTCTTCCACAGAAAGGAGTTCAGTTCTTTTTGCAGGTCAGTTTTACCTAGATTCACCTCGATGAGAGGTAGTGATGCATCGAGAAAATCATTTCGCTTTTCTTCATTTAAATCTAATTGATCTAGATCATTAGAGCCAAACAAGAATTCATCCAAATTCCCAGTTAATTTTATTTTCTCAAGTCCTAAAAATTCTATATTTGGCAAATGTTTAAGCAATGCTGTGGAATAGATAAGTCCACCATTATTATCCATTGAAAATTCCAAAATAGAGCTTACAAGGAAATCTTCAGGTATATTTTCTATATAATTATTGCCGAGTTTTAAATCAGTTAGGGAAGTCATGCTAGATACATTTGGGAAGGTTGTAAGAGGGTGATATCTGATTTCTAGATCGGCCAGCTTTTCCATTCTGAGAAAAGCATCTCCTGGGATTGTTGTAAGCTCACCATATCGCACACGTAGTGTTACCAGAGTAGAACTGACTGGCTGAAGACATGGCAGGGCTTTCAAAGAACTGTGTACGATTATAAGAGCTTTTAAGTCACTAAGGCCACTCAGTGAATCATTAGCAAAATATTCCAGCTGCAAGTTTCTGTTGAACAGAAGTATTTCTACTACAGGTATTTTTGAAGTCAAGTTCTTTTCCACAGTTGTGAGTTCTGTTTCTTTTATATTGATCTTTGTAGTTGATGCATAGCGTCCAGCCATTAGTCTGCTGATCTCTTCAGAAGAGGAAACATCAACACTCTCTGAGCTCTGTACAAGTATTATAAGAATCCACAATGTCCGACCCATGACTGTGTTATAACTGCAGACTGAAATGAGACGGATAGCATATTAAGTGCCAAGCACCTACAAGATAATTTTTTTTTTTTTAAAGGGTTTTTATTTCTTGAAGTCAAATACAAGATTTGTTCTTCCTATCAAGAAATTAAATGACAATGTTATACATTAGAAAAAAATGGGATATGATCCTATAAAAAAACTACCATCAGAAGATATTTTATTCCCTAAAGTCTCTTTTTACTGCTATATACAATGTGCGAAAACTTCCATTTTTTTCATATATATATGTTATCACGTAAATTAGTGCATCAGATGTAAATTGAGATGTTGTCATATGTATATATCCATATTTCACGCTAGCGTATGAGGCGTACACAATACTGTTTATCTATGTATACGGAAGCGTAATGGCTGGATTTGCCACCAAGCGATATATATATACATATACAAAGCCTAACTAAAAACGAAAAAGACACCATCCCTGCCATTGGCCACCCCCAGCCCCCCTTGGTGTTTTGAAAGTATGATCATAAAAAAATGGTAAAAAAGACAAGAGAATGCTCGGTTTATTTTATGTAATAAATGAAATGATATTTATTAGGGTTTTAGAAATATTTTATAATCAAAATTGATAATACAACATTGTTTATTTTATATATCATACACTTTGATAACTAATGGCAAATGAAATAAAAACAACAGTGGTGTACCCTAGGTGCAAAGATCAAAATTATTTGAGAGTGGTGTAAATACAACAGAATCAGGCATACATATGACATATATATGACTGTAACATGGACACATATATATACGCCTATAGATGTAGCGTAGACACAACGGAAAATAGTGTGGCCGGGTGTATACATATGTAAAATAAGGGTTTTCGCACAGTGATACTTCATCATTAATCATCTCCTGCATCTCTATTTACAACATCTTAAATGCCCATTTATACATTTAAGTACTCATTGATTCTTTATTCTTTAAAGCGCAAAGAAAACAGAATGGTGTTAAAGACATTTAGTACACATATAGCTTTAAGGAGGGACAGAATATTGAGCCCAATAAGGCTATCCATTGTCAGCAAAAAACAAATAAGAGAGTTGTTTCAGGTAGGAATCTCCAAAATTGTAAAAAATAAATAAATGAGGGAGTAGTCTCTAAGTACAGAAAAACTTCAATTGGTTGAGTATGAGACATTATTGCAACCAGTTTTCAAGGCAAGAAATATTCAAAAATTGATGTTTTTATATTTCTGGAACTGACATTACCCCCAATTTTGCGTCGAATTTGTGCATTTGAATATCATGATTGAAATTTAAGCTCCCTATTTATTTATTTTGGGGCCATCCATAAAGTATGTATGCATGACAATGGCAGGGTCATGAGGGGTTGGTGTACTCATTTGACTTCCTCAGTATCGCTGCACGAAAACCACCAGTTTATTTCTATATACGTCATTGCGGCCACACACGTATCGGCAGGTGGGGGGTGAAAATCTTCAAAATTTTTCATATGCTCCTTCCTTGCTCTGTTGTGTACAAGATTGATAAGGGGGTGGGTGGTCACAATTTTCAGATGTCTTGCAAACATACTGTATTGATGGCCCATTTGAGTAAGAGAAAGCTTCCCAGAGGTATGTAGAATGTGCGATAACTCACCTTAATCTCTTGTATTCTAGAGTTATTGTAAATGACAGCGTGCCCTGTTAAGAATGGATATGTGTATCAGTGACTGATAGTAGGTGCATGTGCTATCTACTGCTCATGCCTCGGTGCTTACTGCTGAACTGCCTGGGCAGTCATATACACTGAGCAAGAGGGACTCTGGCATATTGATTCCCAGAACATGATGCCTGATCAATGACATTAGCTCCTATGGACTCCAATACCTGTATGCTCAGCATCCAGCTGACATTATTGAGATTTCCATCTGCATATAGCCTGTTTATTTCCCACAAGAAATCAGTTGTTAGTAATGCATGAGAAGTCAGGGCAGTTCATTAGTGACTCTGATAATTGTGTTCCAGTTTAGTTTATTTAACCATAACCCATGCCGTTATTGACTAACACAGACAGAGAGAAGTACTATTTGGAGATGTTTTATCAAAATCGAGCATGTGTATTCTAGCAAGGTAATAAAGGTAATCTGTATTCACCAGTGAGTAGAAAGCCCTATAAAGAGGTTAGAGAAAGGTAGATTGTTTTGTAGGGTGGGTGGATGGTACTCCTTCTTGGATACTTTGTCCATTAAGGAGTGAGGACAATGGCAGGGTCATGAGGGGTTGGTGTACTCATTTGACTTCCTCAGTATCGCTGCACGAAAACCACCAGTTTATTTCTATATACGTCATTGCGGCCACACACGTATCGGCTGTAAATTGCCTTGTTTTCATTTGTATACACCTCTAATCCACACCAGCGTATGAGGCGGATACATACACAATATTGACTGGTTTCAGATATAAGCGGCCATATGCTCCGAGGAGTTGACGCGTAGTAATATTCGAGCGTATGCGAGGATATTGCGTAGAGTCAACTCCGAGGAGCATACAAATGCTTTTATCTGAAACCAGTCTATATTGTATTTATTATCCACCTTTTCTGCACAAGTGACATGTCGATATCAGTTCATTTTAATTATGCACTTCTTTTCCATACGCACTATTTTTCCGTATGCGCCACCCGGAGCATACAACATATCTGTATGCACCAGGTATGTCCATAAATGCTGCAAATGTGTTTTCTATGGGCACTTTGTATTAGGTGGATAATAAAAGACTGTTTCCTTTTGTATATAGACACGTCTTGGCTGTATTTCACACATGGCATATACAAGAGGAAATATCCTCTGCATGATATATATACGCCAGGCGTGTATGTGTACAGAAAGAAAATAAAAAAGGTTCACCCAAGCCACCTCCCATCTGTTTGTTGGTAGAGAGGTTTAGGTGGAGAAGCACCTTGGCCGTCCCCGGCCATCCCCGGCCATCCCCGGCCGTCCCCGGCCATCCCTGGCCGTCCCCGGCCATCCCCGGCCATCCCCAGCCATCCCGGCCATCCCCGGCCATCCCCGGCCATCCCTGGCCATCCCCGGCCAGCCCCGGCCAGCCCCGGCCAGCCCCGGCCAGCCCCCGCATCCCCCTCTGATGTACCTGCCGCCTGCCCGTGTTGGTAGAGAGGTATAGGTGCCGCAGGTGCTCGGGTTCGGAATCGGAATCGGGGTTGGGGTCGGAGTCGGGAGCGAGGACTTCAAAGTTGGTAATTGTGTTATATATACAGTACCCAAAGTATGACTACTGAAGAGTGGTGTTTGGAAAGTAAAATCTATTTAAAAAGCGTTAAAAAAAACCAAAAAAGCTAGGTTTATTATATGTATTCCAAGCTCGGTGGCCAAGTGGTCAGGGTGTTCGACTCGAGGTTGAGGTCGTGGGTTCAAACCCCGGTCGGGTCATACCAAAGACTTACATAAAAATGGTACTCACTGCCCATTTGGCTTAACACCCGCCATAAGAATGAGGAATAGGGGTCTAGGGCCCGAGTGGAAGAACAGCCATATAGCTGAATTCGGTGATTGTGTAACACAATATTCCCTTAAAAATTGCAAAAACCAAAATTATGAAAAGATAATAGAAAGGGTTTTAGAACAATTTTTCATATGAGTTGGATGGTTAATGGGAAATTAATATGCTACCAGTGGTGTCCCCAAGTGGCAGATATCGGAACTAATGGATAGTGCAGTAAATATAACAGAATCAGGCGTATATATGAATCAGGTGTATATATATGAATCGGGCACATACAGATGAGGCGTATACACATGGGGAATAGGACGACCTTGTATATGCAAAAGCATACCTATATACGCCGGGAGCATTCATATGTAAAACGGTGGTTTACATGCAGTGTATGTATGAAGACAGCGTATGTGGAAGAACAGCCATATAGCTGAATTCGGTGATTGTGTAACACAATATTCCCTTAAAAATTGCAAAAACCAAAATTATGAAAAGATAATAGAAAGGGTTTTAGAACAATTTTTCATATGAGTTGGATGGTTAATGGGAAATTAATATGCTACCAGTGGTGTCCCCAAGTGGCAGATATCGGAACTAATGGATAGTGCAGTAAATATAACAGAATCAGGCGTATATATGAATCAGGTGTATATATATGAATCGGGCACATACAGATGAGGCGTATACACATGGGGAATAGGACGACCTTGTATATGCAAAAGCATACCTATATACGCCGGGAGCATTCATATGTAAAACGGTGGTTTACATGCAGTGTATGTATGAAGACAGCATCCTTCCTTCCTTGTCCCATTAATGCTAAACAGTCCTAGAATCAACCATGATGTTGCTTCAAGGCAAATTATCACTTATGTTTTTTATATCAATAGTTATCAAAACATAGGTGGCAAAAGTCAGCTAATGAGAACCCTAATCAACCTTGGAGAGGATTGTTTCTTGGCTGTAAGTAAGGCTAGCTTCATTTGTTACTTGGTGTAGTTAGCCAAACACTGACATACCTAGTATTATGATATATATTAATTAATCTCAGGAGACTCAGAGTGTAAGGCTAATATATTCTTAATAAACAATTTGAAATAAGAGAAGGCACAACCAGAGACAATGAAATAAAGTAGGTGATGTCTATTTGCTGTTAGAATAAAACGTTGCAGATTCTAATAATCCTTTATCAGTAAATTCTTTAATATTCAATGAAAACGATAAAATAATTGCATTGGATCATACTGATATCATCCTGTTTGGTCAGATCATGTCTAGCTTGGCATAGAATCTGACATTTTCTGCATAAAAGTGAATATTTACAACATTTAAGAGTGAACATTATTTCCAAAAAAATTGATATTGTTCACTCTAAAGGAAGTGTGCTTACAATTTCATTACCAACTTAAGAAATTATATAGGCTGGACACAAAATTTTGGAGATTTCCAGGGTGAGAGCTCTTTATTTGTTCATTCATAGAATCTCCACTGAGGCATTATAAACAGATTTACAGTGCATAGATATGCCAATACTATGCAGAATATTGGCCTATTGTGTATCTTTAGGGTAATATGACAACGCTTTCCATTAGCATCATATTACCTGCACCTGCATTGAACACAGGCCCTGGCACACACATCTGACAACTTGATGCCTCTTATTCACAGCAATACTCTGTTGCTGTATGTTGATTTAGTTCAGAAGGATTACATTAATGCATTAAGGCTTACTTTTGTAACAGTAAAGTGCAGTCACAATCAATGCTAGTCAAATATATGTTACCACAATCTATATGGGGCCCTCCCTAAAGTATGTATGTAGCAGCGGTGGGTGGGGGTGGTAGGCTAAATGCATACAAAACCATACAGGGGGAGGGGGTTCAGGGCTTGATTTTCCATATTTATTCATGCGCAAATTTCTTAATATATACGTGCATAAAAGAGCAGTGTTGTTTGGTGGGCAGCCTGCTAGATGGGTATATTGATGTGGGAACAGATGGCTAAGCAGGTTTCTGGATGGGCATATCGGATCTTTAGGTGTTTCGGAACTAGCAGCAGGGTGGTGGGTAAGCAAGTTGGTGGGTGAAATGGTTGGTAAGTGGACAGGTTGGTAGGTGAGCAGGTTAGTGGGTAGGCACTTTGGTGGATAGGTAGGTTGATTGGTAGGTGGACAGGTTGGTTGGTCGGAAGTTTGATATGTGAACAGGTTGGTGATTGGGTAAGTCTTTATGTAGGTAGGTTGGTGGATGGATAGATGTGTCGGTTATTGGGTGGGCAGGTTCATGGGCAGGTTGGTTAGTAGGCAGGTTGGCAGATAAATTGGTAGGTGGGCAGGCTGGTTGGTAGGTAGGTAGGTAGGTAGGCAGTTTGGTGGGTTGGAAGGTTGATATATGAATCGCTTGGTATGTTTGGATTGATAGATGAGCAGGTTGGTGGGAGGGCAGGTTGTTGGATAGATAAAATGCTAGGTGTGCAGTTTCCCCTTGAACCGTATTTAAAGAAAAAATTTATGGATGTGCCCACAACACCCACACCCACCACACCAATACCTACCAACAACACCACACCCACCAATATCAACACCCACCAATAGTAATCTCCCACACCCCACCGGGAAGGCGGAGACTGTCTGGAAAGCGAAAAGGTTTTTTTACCCTTACTAACCAATATTCATACCTAATGACAGCAACACCCACAGCTACCAATATCAAAACAAACTAATATCAACACCAACCTATGACAACACCTACCCTCATACCAAAACCATCCACACCAACCAACACCCATTTACACCAATATCCCAAACTCACCACTTCAACACTCACCAATATCAACACCTTCCTACATCAACCCCCTCCTACACCACACCAACACTGACTAATATTCACACCTATCAACAGCAACACCCATACCCACCATTATCCTACCCCTAATATAAAATCCCATAGGCTTAACATTGGGTTTCCGTATGCCACGCTGACTGGCATACGGAGTTTTATATGCCACTAGTGGCATACAGCATTGTTATCACATAATATTCCAAATTCGAGGAGATAGGGTAGGATAAAATCAAAACCTGATTCGTTTTAATCTTGGCCACCGCATTCCACTCCTGAAGTTTTGGCTCCGGACTTCACTCGGCTTCGCCTCATGAAGTCACTTTGCCAAACTCCAGTCGTGGAATACGGTGGACAAGATTAAACCTCATCCAGTTTTACGATAATATCAACAATCCTCAATATCAACACCTACCTACAATACCTACATTCATACCAAACCCATATCCACCCCAACCAACATCCATACACACACCCATGAACACCAATACCCTACACTCACCCATCAAAACCCACCAATAATAACACCTACCTACAACAATACCCACACCCACCATATCAACACCCACCAATAACAACACCTACCTACAACAATAGCCACCCACCAACACCTACATTCATACCAAAACCCACATCCACCAGCACACTCACTCACACCCGCCTACACCCACCACATCAACACCTGCCAATAACAACACCTACCTACAGCAACACCTACACCCACCAACACCCACACCAATCCACACCAACACCCCACACCAGCACCCACCAAAATCAACACCCACTTCCAACAACACCCACACCCACCAATGCCCACATTTATCAACAACCATGCTCATCCACACACAAATCAAGAGCAACACCCCACACCCCACAACCTCACTCCGGGGGAGTGTACAGTACAGATGGACTTTGCTGAGAACTGGGTTGTCAGCTACCCCGACGAACCTCAGTCTGTCTACTTCGCAAAGGAGCCGGTAACCGTTCATCCTGTGGTTCTCCACTTCAGGGTAGAGGGTAGAGGTGTCCTTTCACACAAGTCTTTGGCCATCGTCTTTGATGAGCAGAGACATGACTCTGCAGCTGTTTTCTATTTTATCAAAGTCATTAACAAAGTCCTTTCCCAAGAGGTTTCTGGTATTTCTTGTATTCACTATGTTACTGATGACTCAACGTCACAGTGCATGTTTCAGTATCATCGCCAAACACCAGTAGCTCTTCAACTGTGCAGTGACAGTGCTGCAGTGAAACGCATGGCTGACTTGACTGTCAAGCGCCAATTCTTCATCCACAATGCTGCTGACTTTGCCTGTAACCATGTCCCCAGTTTTGTCTGGTATCTTCATGTTCCTGTGGAGGACATTTGTCAGGTGTGAGAAGAACCATCTCTCCTCACCACTGCCCGGCCGGTACCCGGCACAATGAAGGCTAATTCGGTCATGTGCTGTGTTCCTGGACACTCCATTGATCTTTGGGAGACTTCTTGCTATCTTCCATGTTGTTACTCTTCTGCTGCCTTCATGGGTGGCTGTGAAGGGTGGGAGCATCACATCCTCTTTTAACTGGATGAGCCTGCTTCACCAACAGAAAACTTGCCAGCCAGCAGTGTCATCTCACCAGCTACTTGGTCTTGGGTTGCTGCTGTCTATTATGGCAAGTGGTACATCAGGGAAGTCCTCAACAGTGATGCCGACAGCGCTAAAGTCTCTTTCCTTCAGCCTGGTTGTGACGATAGATGTTGGAACAATTTCAAGTGGCCTGCGACACCAGACATTCTTGATATGCCCCTTGCAGACAACTCGTGTACAGTACCCAAGCCAGTCTATACTGGGAAAGGACGGAGGGCCCATTTTCACCAGCACAAATAAGTCACATCCAAAGTATTTTTTCAACTTTTACTTAATTTCCTGTACTTTTGGAGTGTGGTTTTTGCAATTTCTCTCCTGCTTTGTAAGTGTATAGTGGATATAAGTTTGCTGGAACGAATGAAACTGTGGGGGGAGGAACATCCGAAACATGCGTAAGGTTGTGGAGACTGGGCCAACAGAGTTATCAAATTGCTTATGAAAGTGGTAGAAAAATTCAATTCAGTTGTAAATCACATTTTGACATGCTCTGGTACATTTTTTAATTTATCCTTTGCATTTTTCACTTGTCTCTTACTCTAGAAAGTAATGGTTTGTTATTTTCAAATTGATTATTCCAAAGATGCCACCTTTTTTCCATAAAATTTTATACCTTTGACAGGCATTGGGTAATGGGTTACTCATTGCTCCCCCTGCTGTCCCCCTCTAACGCGCCTCACAGGTGCCCCTCTGCCCCCTCATGGTTTTCACACATACTGCCCAGTCACATGCGGTCCCTCTGCACTGACCCCGGTCTCACTTATACTCCAACCTCCCTGCAGTACACACATACTCCAGCCTTTCTCGTCACTTTGGCCATGTGCTCGCTGCCTTTGTATTCCAGAAGTAAAAGGTCAGCACATAATTACCATCTACGAGGAAAAGTTTCATAAGGAGAAGTGTAGGATGCCAAAAACCCGCAACACCCCGGTGCCGAGCACCTCAAAGGCACCCAAGGGAGATGCAGGTTTCGAGGACACTCTAAAAGGGTTGGCTGCGCAGGAAGGTATGGACCATGTGGAGTCTGTGTCTGAACATGGCTCCATGGTTAAGACCTTGAGGATCGTCGCCCTCGAGACAAACATGACGCGTATGGATCAGAAGATGGACGGGGTATTAGATGCCATCATGAAGATGTCCTGTCAACAGTCGCCGACCCGTGCATCGAAGCCGCCCATGGTACAGTCGGTGGCCGAGGACTGCACAAGGGAGTGGGCCAACAACCAAGCCTCACGGCTACCGGCACCCAGACAACTCCATGACCGCTACGTCTCGGATGACTACATTCAGAGGGAAATCGACCATGAGGCCCCTCGTCATGACAGAACAGCTGGTAAGCTGACTTCCGATTTGAATACTCAGAAACTCATTGCTAAGCCATACATGTTTGTCAACCGTGAGGGGGTGTATACCCTCATGCAGAAGCTCAAGGTCAGGAGCATGCTGGGCCCCCTAGAATATATAAGTGCTTTCTTGATAATGATGGAGGATGACCGTGCAGTCCCGGACGAGGACGGTCGAGACATGTACCGCCACCTCTCCCAGGTCTCGGTGGATGCCCAGACACGGCCGTGGGCCCGCGTTCGCCGTTGGTCACATTACATATTCGACCAAGTTGAGGCCGGGAGGATATACTGGTCAGATCATGTTAGGATCCTAGATGAACAGGTCCAACTGGCCATGACGGCCACGAGCGGAAATGGGAACGGTCGAGATGGCGTCAAGAAGTACGGCGAGAGGGAGCTCCCCTGCTAGGCGTACACCTCAGACCGGGGATGCTGCCAACATTACGGTCAGGATGGCAGTATTGGTTGGCTGCATGTGTTCTCATTTTGCGACTCCGTAGGCAGGATGTGCACACACTCCATACACGCGTGCAATCGGAAACTTACCTACGGGGTCGGGTACGAGAGTGCTGTACCAACACCCACATCGACAGCGGCTCCCCGCTGGACGCCTCACGACGGATACTCGGTGCGCACCAAGGAAGTGCAACCACTACAACAACAGGCTTAAAAAAATGGAGGCGACGCGCCCCGCGAGTAGGTGAGGCGCGTAACACCCCCCTGCACTCAGTACGGGTGCACTCCCGACGAGGGGGCGACCTGCAGTGAACAAGTGCAACATGTGTGATGTGACACCACCGCGTGCCTGACACATGGCACGTGGGAGTGACAACTCCGCCCCGCCTCCTAACAAGCAATACACTCCCGGGAATAGTAGCGGTAAAGGTGCAGAGGATCAAACGCTCGGCAATTGCCCCAGGAGGAACCGGACCATGTGCAAACCCCTGACTTCACGGTTGTTTGAGAGGTGTGTGAGATTCAGAGTGCCTGTCCACGGGTAACGGACCGACCCCCGAGCGTTCGCCGGACACAGGCGGGGACACTGGCCCCAGTTATCCAGGCCCGGGCCCCCGGGTCATGCTCACATATACGTGGAGGTTAAGGATACCGGGCTGCCAAATGCCCTCAGTGCCCGGATCGAGCTGCCTACCGACCTCAACATTCCGGCATGGGACCGTTACCTCTCCGGGATACCCGGAAAACAAGAGTTGCTTGACTTCATGCAGTACGGCTTCCCCCTCGGGTACCTAGGGCCAGAGAGCGACACACGCGGAGTACCGAACCACCCCAGTGCTACAGGGTACCCAGAGCAGATTGATGGATTCATAAGGAAGGAGTGGGCACACAGTAATCTACTGGCCCGTACGACAACCCACCTTTTAGCCCCTGGTGTCATGTGTCGCCGTTGATGACATGGAAAAAACGGGGTTCCAGTGACCATCATGTTATTACAGACATGACATACCCGAAAGACGACAGCATCAACGCTTATATCATCAAAAACTCTGTCTACAGACAAGAACGGGAGTACGGCCTCCCGATCATTGACAGCTTCATCGGCCGCCTGGTGGCCTTGGGGCCGGGCAGCTTTATGAGTACCATAGACATTTCCAGGGCATACAAGGACTTTAGGTGCGACCCCCTGGATTGGCCCTCTGTTTTGCATGGGAGGGCAGGTACTACTGCGATACGGCCATGCCGTTTGGTGCCCGTGCCGCCTCATATCACATGCAATGCGTTGTTCTGGTAGTGATAGTTGTTTTAATGGTTGACTAATTACTTAGTCTTGATTACCTATAGAAGCTGTTATAGCTGTTACTAAAGACGTATCCCAAAGTCTATATAGGTACGTTAGGACGTCAAGTGAGAGAGGGAGATCTTACTAACCCTAGTTTAACACTCTCGCCATCTAACGATGAACCTAGGAATAACCGTTTGATACCTTTTAGCTAATTACCGCACATATTGGCCGGAGAGAGAAACACGATGATATGTTTAATTAAGTCACAAGTCTAGTGTCGACCTCTAGCGGGGAACACAACACAAACGGATCTGGATTCGCCTTACACGTTTAAGGAAGAGTGGCTAATTATCGAACGTAATTACGCCTTTCTCTTTATATCTCTTTATGTATGATTATGTTCTCATGACCTTAGGTAATCATTTCGATATCAATTAAACTCAGATAATTAAGTAATTAATGAGGGGAGGTAGAGGCTACTCTAGGCTGTGTGTCGGCAGGCTACAGAATCTATCATTTCCAAACCGACAGCGAGGTACTCCTATGAGATCTTTAATTAAGTTGTTTCTTCGCTAATGAATAAGGTTCATTAACTTAATAATTATAATCAGATACTAGATTATGTCTTACTTATTCATGGAAGAGATCAAAGATTGAAGTAAAGTTCAAGATCTTTTAATAAATTCACACAAGGATATACAATGTTATAGTTCACAGCATGGCTTTCAAGTCATTGATACTTCAACATACACGCATGTTTGGTTGAGTGCCAAAATGCAATTACAGATAAAGTCTGATGAGTGTCAGACACCAAAGTTGGGATAGTAAAGATTTTTCTCTAAAGTGTCTGATAAAGTGCTGTTTTTGGTTTCAGCACAGCGTGGTCGACGCGATCGTAGAAATCCTCGGCCAGAAAGAGGTTGACGCCTCCATGTACCTGGACGATCTCATAATATTGTCTCCTACCCGCAGCAAGGCGGACGTCAACGTCGCCCGAGAGTTATTCCGAGAACTCGGCCTCTCTGAGGCACACGGCAAGGTGCAGGCACCAAGTCAAGTCGTCACATGGCTCAGTATCGTCATTAATGCGCCCGAGATGTCACTTGTCATCCCCGAGGACAAGCTGCGGGACATCAGAGAGCATGTCACGGCGGTATCACGAAAACGGTCGCTCACCAAGCGACAGCTCCAGTCAGTCCTCGGCAAGGTTCTCCATGTCTCGAAATTCATACGAGCATTTTTGTTTGTGAGCAAGCTGCTGGAGGGCTTACGGAGCATATTGGGCTATTACATCAACGTCAACACGGACATGAGGCAGGAGCTCGACTGGTTCCTGCACTTCGCTGACGGCCCCCCAACAAGTGCCTCATCGTTGACGTGTGCCTGTCGGGGATCAGAGGCACAGACGGTAAGTACTCTTACACCGGACAAGTGTGCCCCGTCAACGACCCCATGTCCAGCAACGCGGAGCTCAAGGCCCTTAATACCATATACGCCATGAACACTTTCCTCACAGTGAGGGCGGTATATTACCCTGGAAAGCTCAACGCTCTTGCGGACGCAGCCAGCAGAATTAGTGAGGACGGGACACAACCCGTAGGCGGCTAATCTATTAGATTAGATTATGAGTTATCTCCAATCATAGACAGAATAAATATTCTTTTTTCCTTTTTAAAAAATTACTGTATTCTACTCCAGTTCATGTTTATTGTTCTGAGTGCTCTATTCTGAGTCATTTGTAGTGCTTTGATTTCTTTTTTATTGGAACCATCGATCAAAAAGGAACAGTATTCTAAGGTAGGTCTAATAACAGATGTATAGATTTTTCGTGCTGTATCTCTGTCAATGTCATTCCTAATTTTGTTTAACTTAAACACATGGTAATTTGCATTTTTATCAATGTCTTATAGGTGGTTAGTTAGGTTCATACAGGAGTCTAAGGTTACGCCTAAGTATTTTTACTTTTGTACCATCTCGAGCTCACTATTATTACAAGTAACTTTTGTGGGTTCTAACAGGTCAACAGGTCAAACAGGTCAAACAAAACCACATACTTTTTGTTTTTTTAGTATTGACTGTCATGCCATTTGCATTGCACCAAGCTTTTATCTTATTTAAACTATCCTGTAAATTATTAATTATCTCTTGTTGTTGCCTCCCTATGCTATATATCACTAAATCATCAGCTTATTGTATACACCTACTTTTTTTTAATTTATCACACATATTATTTATAAATAAGTTAAATAATAACGGCCCCAAGACAGAGCTTTGAGGCACTCCAAAATCTATCAGTTTTAATTTTGATTCAAGACCATTAATTTTTACACTTTGTTTCCTATCGGATAGGTAGTCAGTTATCCAATCTACAATGTTCCTGGGGAAATAAAATTCATATTTCAGTTTCTGAATTAAAATTCATGGGGCACGGGATCAAATGCCTTTTTTATTGGCAGTATGGACACAGCCCAGCTTGATATGAGGGTGGAGGAGCTGCAGTGCAGCTCTTTTGCTAAGAACACAAGGAAGGCGTTCAGTTCTCACAGGTGTTCCTATATCTCATTTTGCAATATCTACAACTTAACCCCAGTCCCCGCAGACACTCGAACGTTGCAGAGGTATGTAGCCTTAGGCGTAGTACTGCTAAAGTTCTCCTCCTTGCGGCAATATTTAGGAGTCATCTCACATATTCATTTATATGGAAGTTGGCCTACCAGACCCTATTAAGGACAATTATCACCTCCTCCTGGTCGTTCGGGGGGCACGACACACCCTAGGGGATGCGGTCTGCAGGAAGGAGCCAATTACACCTGACATGCTCCTGGTCCTACTCTCCCGCCTGAATATTATGGCCCCCAGATGGGCGGTGGTCTGGGCCAGAGCCTTGATTATGTTTTATGAGCTTTTGAGCAGGTCCAGCGTCTTCACCTCCATGTTAGCAGATTATGACCCGGATAGGAACTTGAGGAGACGAGACATCAAGTCTTCTCCCTCTCCCCAGGGTCAAAGGTCACAGACTGTGCCCTGCGCAGGCTTGGATGAACACCCTTCGGATAACCCCCTAATGTCCCGCAGGACGACCCGGCATTTGTGATATCGGACACTGAGCCTCCCACAGCTTCAGGAGAGGGGGGGCAAGCTACCTGTGGTAGATAGGAGTACCAGAACCCTATCCCATGCTTCCATACTCTACACCATTTCCACCCCAACAATGCTAGGGGCGCTCACTACAAAGATGGCGGCAGCCCTGCCATGCACCCCTTCCTACCTTCTCTGACTACACTACTTCCCTGGTGTTTGGAGGACCTCAGAGATCTGTGCTTGTTTATCTTAGCTAGGTGTTTATCCCTCGCATCTAGTTTGCATTATCAGTAACTGTATGACTTATTATTATCCTTTTCCTAATTAGGTTATGTTAACATTCACAACTTGTATGACCTCATACTAGCGCTGCGCGCGCCCTACTAGTAATAAAACCTTAATAATTTTACCTCCACTCCAGTCTCCTTATTTAACTCCAGTTGTCCTGACTTTTCTCTAACTAAGATGAGAGGCGCTTCTGCGACGGAATGAGTGCATGGAGAACGAGGACCAGCTGTGCTGACATGACATCCCATTGTCCCATTATACTTTGGGCATGGGGGAAATTGCGTAGTGAGCGTAGTGATGGGGGGGGGGGGGGGTCTGGACGCCTCCACACGGCTCATAGCGGTGCGGAGATGCTGAAAGAGTTTGGGGTGAATTGGAGCCCCAACAGGCTGGTCATAAATCATTCTAAGCAGCCCCCACAGATATTCCTGGGCGGGAAGGGAGCTGAGGGAGGCTCTCTCTTTCTCCGGTCCCCTCAAAACAAACTGGTGGGGTTGACTCTTACCTGACGAGTTCAGAACGTGTGAGGTCGAGTTGATGATATTGTCCACCTGAGATGAAAAGCGGTCGTCCCTGTAGCTTGCGGGATTGTAGGCCCCGTAGGCCGACATGGTGGGCCTCGATGCTTTTAGGTCTGCTGCGAGGCTGGAGACAGGTGTTGTAGACAGACGACGAATAGGGTGTCTCGTAGGCGTCGAAAAGAAGCGGCGAAGAGAACGAATTTATGCTCTTGTTCCCTTTTGCCCTCCTGGCGAGTTTTTTCTTTGACATGGGGCTAGTAGAACAGGTTCTGGGCGCCTCCTTATGATAAACAACTGCTGCACGAGATAATAGCACCACAGTCAATACTCACCTTGCGCCCATTCGCCATATCAAGCTCCAAAGTAATAAGAGTAATAGGAATGATATAATACGATATATGTTGCTAAGCCGTCAGGCCTTTCAGGTGTCAGTTTCCATCAAGATTGTCGGAAATGATACTGGGTTGTGTGACGTTTCTATTGAGCCATTCAATACTAATAAGACCAAAGTGTGCTGACACCTACTACCCAAGTGTCTTGGATTTTGTTTTTCATACTAATCATGCCAAACTAGCAACTGTTAGCTCGTATACATATCTTGGTGTAGAAATGGATTCCAATCTTAACTTCATCATCATCAATCGCAGAGAATACTCAAACAAGTGAGGTTCAAATTGTTCCAACTCAAAAAGATAAGGTACCTATTAACCAAACGAGTGGCAATCTCATTTTATAAGCAGGCAATATTACCCATCTTTGAATATTCTGGAATTTTTATAGAAGGAACATCTAAACAAAGTCTAGCTAAAATGCAAAGGCTGCAGAATATGGCTCTAAGGATTTGTCTTAATGATAATGATAAGGCGCTGTCTATTGATCAACTGCACACTGCTGCAAAGATCAAGACACTACAGCTTAGAAGAGTTGCCTTGACTCTTACCTACATACGAAAGGAGTATGCCAGGATGTACAGTGTTATTGGAGATGTTGATGGTGTGTTAATGTTAATGTTAATTCTAATGTAAATGGACACCCAAATTGCATTGCAGTAACTCTTCATTCACAAACTAAACTACATTTTAAAATTTTGAGACCTAGGAGTGAGTTTCCAAAGTATAGAGGGGAGAAGTTGTGGAACTCATTACCAGAGGATATTAAAAAACTCCCTAGCAAGGCCTCCTTTAAAAATGAGATAGCCAGACTGCCAGACTTGGTTTAAACTCATTAATTCAGATCCCAACCAAATTCCCCTTATAAATATTATATTATTTGTTATACATAACATTAATCATAATCATTCTCATCTCATACATTTGTATTGATACAACTGTTTGTATTGCATGTAGAACATATTCCTTGAATTGTAAGGCTAATAATTACCTTTATCCAGGAACATATCCTAATTTTTGGCGGTGTTGTTTGTATGTGCACTCACATTTTCAAATGTACTTACTTACTTTGCATACTCTTCTTGTCTGATAATTAAGTCAAAGAAAGTATTGTTCACATTTGCTCTATCTGTATAGCTTGTTAATTTTTCCATGTAAATTTTTCTGTCCGACTTGAATCTTCAATTTTGATCGGCTGTATTAAACCCCAAATTTGTAAACCTATAATGGAAGACCACCGACCTCTCAGGTGAATTATATGTGAAATGAAAAATTTCTTTTAAAAATGGCAGCATCAACCTTTTTTGTACTTTATATAAAAATTAGCTTTTTCGACAGGATCTGTATTTAGTTTAGCCCACATAGAGACGTAGTGAACTGTTTTGAGAAAACCTCAACCCTGCGATTCCTTTTTTTATAACTTTCCATAAATGTACTTTTTCTCTTATGATTTATTTTTAGTCTTGCTGAAAACAAAATCGAGTATTGTAGTTTTTTATCCTTACCTTGAGAGAGGCTTCAAAGATTTTTAGAATGACAGATTTAGGCTGGTAACTTACTCACTTCAGTCCAACAATACTTAAGCCTGTAGTGTCTATAGCACTCACCAGGTGCTGTCGTGCTTCCCTCTCCGCCAGGTGGCTTGACGATTTTACATTCGCTCGTTCCTGGGTCATCCACTAGGAGGCTTGGCGGAATTGACGCTCCAACCAAACATATACTTCGCTCAAGTGTAACTAGAGTAGATTTACTCTGGTGTACTTTGCACATGTACGTATGGGGCTTTTATAGAACCATCTAAATAGGTACATTATGGAAGGTTTATATTGGCTATTTTTCATTATTATCCACGGTATATAAAGTCCCCATCGGAAATGTACAGGGACTCAAAAACTGTCAGATACTTTAACCATGGTATAAGGATTCAAATCCATGGTATACGGCCTCAAACCCATTGTATTCGGGAAAATAGTCCGTTTGTTTTCTAGATTAGAGAAAAAGTCTCTATTGATAAACCTCTAAATATGTAAATTCCTGGAATTAATTTACCCCACAGATGGATATTAGATAAAACAAACTATGGTGTTGTGGACAGAGAGCTCTGTGAACCACACGAGGCTGACACTCGTGTATTACTATGCGTCATCTTTTCGTAGTGTACAGCCGCCTGTCCAAAAAAACATTGATTATTGCCTATGTATTTTGTAAACCGATGTAAATATACGTTTTTAGGGGTCTCGTTAAGGAGAAAGGAGTGATTTACGAAGTTCAAGGTCACTTGACAGACTATACCTGTCCTAATCTTTTTGGACCCGTATCCGGTCTTAATCTCACCCCTGGTACAAGTTTAGCCATAGGAATAACATTAGAAAAATATACTCAACGATCACCCTAGTAAAGTGACAATACTACGCCACGGCCGTGGCGTAGTGAATTTGCTAAGTATATTCTGATTATTCTGAAGTTGTGAGGATATTTGATGTCATAGAAAGGGGTAAGATAAATCTAGAACCGCACTCAAATCATAAAATAGACAACACTCCACTCGTTTGGCTGTGCCATAATCGTCACTCGGCTTCACCTCGATGACGATTGAGGCCCAGCCAAACTCGTGGAGTATTGCCTATTTATACGATTCTCGATGCAGTTCTATATAAATCTGCAACCATGCACTAAAGTATTAACTTCGTTATCACACCGTCATTGGTTGTCAACCGAGGCATCTTCTTAAATCTCATTTTAGTTTTTTTTATAATACTGTATTTCTTTTCTATACAGCACACGCAGTTCTGCCAGTAATGGAAAAGAAGGTGTATTGCCTGGTACATCAATCTTCTTGTGCAGTATATTGTTCATATATTTTCTGAACATATTTGTTATGAAGTTCATTATGAGTTCATAGACCCGGTGACGGGATATATTAGCACTGATAGATAAGTATTCCTATATCATAATATACAAATTTACCTCGACTTCAGCAACAAAAAAGACACCAGATAAGTATTTGATTGTAATTTTATTTCGAAGATGACTTGGTTACATGTTTGAAAGATGCTCTTTTACAGATTCAATCATTCTTTCTGTGGTAAGCGGTAATCAGATATCGGTAATCAGGTCCCCAAACATGCTCTGAACGTCAGAGAAACAAAACAGTATTCACAATGTTTGGGTTTATTGTGACGTTAACAACTTATGAAATCATGTCCAGAGCATGTGTCTGAATAACACATAGAATTTCACATGTTCTCAAAGTGAATTAATCAACCTGGTTTTAGTTCATGTACATTTGAGAGTGGCTTAGAAGTACGTTTAAATTTTTGAGATTTCAGAGATGTTATTATAAATACGTGAAGGTAACCTACCATGTCGCTTACACAAGTAAGGTCTTAAATACAAGGATAATATATACACGAGCATGTATTCCCTGTTCTGGTCAAATAGTTTTTCTTGAATAAACATTACTTGTGAACGTTGTACCGTTATTTTGTTGGGAATCATACCATAACCAGGGCCTTGTGTATGTTATACCTTCTAAATATTACTAAACCAGAGTTGAATATAATATACGTATTCATTCAAAGAGTATAACAGAACCGGCCGGGATCGAGCTGAATGAGAAATAGGTCTTCTCAATGGTCTTTACGTAGAATATGTTAAATCAACTATCGTAATCTTGGATATATACAACAGTGAAGCAGAATGGGTGATACATATGTTGGCGATTCTTTGTAATAGACAAGTTAAATGTTTTATACCTTTTACTCTGTCGACCCAGCAAAATTCAACACAGTGACATGTAGTTAATTCCTAACGTTTATCGGAGTCTTCGTATGAATGAATACAGCCAACTCTTCCATCATGCATATAAGAAATGGAGGAATAAATCTGAGGGGAGAAATGCTACATTTGGGGCTGCAGTGATAAATATGTTCGGTCAGACTTGACCAAAACCCATCACCCGGGTTATATCATGTATCAGAAATGATCATACAAGCTGACAACTAATTTCATTTCATACACGCATGCAGCGGAGAGACGGCCCAGCCTCACAGACAGATCCCGAGTCTTCGGCCAGCCCGGGGTCCGTTACATAAACTGTGAACGATACGAGCAGTGGACGATACGATCTGTCGAGCGACGTACGACCTCGTAGGCGATCCATGCCAAATGCTGTTACATGAATTAGATCGTAGGGAGACATGTCAAACGTTTATACAAATGCATCACTTCATCTTAGGTATTTAGGTGTATCTTACTGATTTAAATTTTCCTTGAGAAACTACAATATTTCCAGAGTTACAATACAAGCTTCAGCCACGACAACCCCTTGAGGTGTCGTTTGTTACGACTTTGGACCATTTGCATGATGTTGGTCAATGTTTATGTGACGATTTTGAGGCATGCCATTTGATCGTATCGGATGAAGGTCGTAGTTGTACGACCAAAAAGCTTATGTAGCGTTATCAGGCCTAGGACAATCATCTGATCTTTTATATGATCGTTCAGAATTTATGTAACGGCCCCAAGTTCCGCGTGGTTCCGCCTCGCAGCTCCTAACTACCGACAACTGAAGGGTTGAACGTCCCAGACGAGCAACACCGGCTTCCCCGAGACACTCGTCAGGAAAAGGAGGGGACCTTCATAGTTCTAAAGATTTAAAACCACCCTTTTCACGAGGGTTTTATGTGGGATTATACTCCCCATGCAAAAAATCCGAAGGTCTGGCTCTAAGAAAGCACCCTTTTTCGTGCTTTCTGGGAGTCTTCTTCAAAACTACCCCTTTCCTCAGTTCCGATTAAAATTTGAATTTCTTGCATTCCTAATCTTTAAGATCGTCTTCAGAAAGAAATATGCTATACGATGTTAAGATGATGTTTGTCAAGACAAAGTCAGGAGCGAGTATCCTGTAAACAAGGACACCACTGAGTAAGAACAGATTTAGAAAGGTGGATCAATACTGTCAAATGATAACTACCACAGGTTCATGTCACCGAATGCTAGTCAGTGCTGCTCAATGCCAGAAGATGTGGCAGGCTCGGTGGTCCGTGACTGTGAGTAGACTGTCGTCACTGATGTGGCTGCGGTTTTCCTGTTTGTTCGGACTTGTGCATCTCAGCCTTACTCCAGCGCCTGGTCGTCAAGGCAAAACAAAAAGAAACATGCGCGGAAAGTAAGTAAATCCTCCGAGGAAGAGGCACTATTATGTGACGTTACACTCAGATGATGGTATGCAAAGTCACGTGATCTACGGTAGAAAAAAACCACCTCGTTTTGGGAATCGGTCCCTCCGGTGAGGATTCCTCCTTCAGTACGCCAGCTAATCAGCGGCGGCGTTACAAAGATCCTGCGGGTCCCGTGCGGAAGTGACGTCATTAACGTGCTGGTCTAAGCTACCTTGATCTTTGTGTCCTCGAACAGATAGCGCTGTGGTTCCAAAAGCTGCTCACACAAAATTCTGCAAATCTCCTTGTTTAGCTTTGTATCCTCCAGGCTTTTTCACAACAACTCTACTCCACAGTTCAGGTCCTATGAATAGCATTAAACCGTGATGTGGCGATTACTTTTTTGTTTCATTTATTTATACTGCAACCTCACATGTCCAGGGTATGACTTTCTACCAGCTCTCGAAGAGTCGCTTTACGCATGCGTACGCCCACAGCGCCACCTGTTGGAAGAACCTCTGGCGGTTTTGGTCCCAACTACACCACAGCAAGCACTGTTTGAGTAGCGCGTATCCATCGGGCCAGATACTAAGGAAACAGGGTATGGATGGGAATCCGGAAGAATGGCAGCTCAAATACACTGAGCGAAAATAGGGGAAAACAGGGGAGGGACTGGGAGTGCTCGGGTTACAGGAAGTGAGCGATAATAGAGGGTACTGGGCGTGTCAGGGGGGCAGGGGGAGGGCGAGGTGCGAAGAGGCATTGTTACTAGCCGAACATGCTCGTCCACATCTCGATGAACTCGGATTTGTCGAGACTTCCATCTTGGTTCTGGTCGAACATCTGGACCATCCAGCGCGCCATGGTCTCGTCAAAGCCCATCATGTCCCTGATGACTCCGGCCACCTCCTCCGGGCTCAGCACGCCGTTCCCGTCCTTGTCCAGCATGTCGAACCGCTCCGCGATCTCCTCGTGCCTGTGTAGGAGAGCGTACCAGACGTGTATTAGGAGAGTAAGATGTGTTTGTCAAACTCTACTCATCAGAAGAATAGCGGCATACTCACCCATTGATACCATAGTATTTACAACTCTTTTCTGTCGCTTAAGCACCCTAGGTATTTCTTAGAATTAATATAGCGTTTACCTCAGCATAAACAGAACATATTATAATTTATATTGCTTTGCTCATGTAAGAGGCATTTGTTAAAAGTTCTGTGGCTTTTACCCCTGCATAGAGGGTATTCATCAGATTTTATGAGGTTATGATTTGGCAAAGAACGTAATTAGAACAAGCATGGCATTTGCCTCTGTGTAAAAGATACTTTTAGAACGTATGCGGTTTTTGCCTTGGCATAGACGTACTGACGAGGAATGTATCTATCACAACGTACGTGGCCTTTGCCTCAGCATAGAAGTCTGCGAACTCCTCGATGTCGAGCTTGCCGTTGCCGTCGGTGTCGAACTTCTTGAGGAGCATGATGACCTTGCCTGCTGGGAAGTTGAAGGGCGGGCTCTGCAGGATCTCCGAGGCCTCGGACAGGGTTATGTAGCCGTTACCGTCTTTGTCATACTCCTTGAACTTGGGCACTAACACACGCTTCCTGCAGGCAACCAGTAAGCTATCAATGAGAGATGCTGGCAAGCAATACATTGGCACTTGTTTTTATTATTCTTTTTAGATTAAGCTCCAAGGAAAATGTTTAATGTGTTACAACTTGGCTCCTGTGAAGCAGGTCTTCAGCCGCGTCATTTACAAGCTACGCAATTACTATTTAGCAGTTACAATGTTTCAACATAAGGATATTTGCATGAATGGTGTTGAAAGATGAGGCGGGATGTGGGTGGATCCAGTAGCACGCATTCCATGTCATGATGTTACAACACGTAAAGAATTGCTCAGAGTATCCACTTAGTGATTTCTAACGTACCATGAAAGTCGTCACCTGTACAAATGGGCAAAACTGTGGACATACGCAGTGAACCCTGGCGAAGATCGATGGCAATTCACTCAAATGCAACGAGAAATTCCAAGAATACAATGGTATGGGTTTTCTTCATTTCTCTCTCCCTCTCTCCCATGTATTTGCTGGAGTAGATACAGGACAGTCGACTCAAGTCGTATCAGTATTATCTCAACTGGCTCGTGAGGGTAGACCATAACGCTCGTGTATCGTGCCATTTATCTCCAAATTATTTTTTATCTAATCTATACTAGGAACAGATTTCTTCTAGTTTTTTTTCCAAACAAATGATAAGTTCATTTTTGGTGGATGAGCATGGAACTCCAAAAGTGAGGAATTAAAGGATTTAGTTTTGAAGTGATACTGTGTGCAGCATGCTAAAAGTCCCCTTGAACTGTCACTGACAGAAGCCAGTGCTCAATAACACAGTATTTCAGCTTATTGTAATCAGTCCTAATCGTTTTGTACCTAGAAGTGCCCAAATCCAACAGGTTACTGTAAAGGTGCCTAGACATGAATGTCGAAGTTTGTTTGTGGACTAACATCTTCAAATGGGAAAACGAATGCACTTAAGAATTTACCTTGTTTTTAAATGAACATGGCCAATCTATCTTCTTAAAAAATGTTTATAGATACCGGTTTTCCGAACACAGCCGTACATCATGACCACATCTGGAGTGATATCGGGAATCAAGTCTTGAAGATGCATTCTATGTCGTTTTTAAGGAAAGAACTTTTACGTGTGACCATGTGTACTTTGTGCACAGATTTCAAATGCATTTAATGTATGCGCTTAATCTGAGTTATTGATACTTGCTGCATATGCAACATATTGGTTGATATGGAGTTTGACAAGCGAAGTCCCAGCTAATGTTTAGAAACTCGATTTCGTCGGCAAATGACAACTTTGTCACGCCGAAGAACACTTTGAACATGAGTAACTTTGATAAGTAACACATTGAAAGGTTTGTGCTTCAGAATGGTGGATAATGTGAACCCTTCAGATAAAATCTAGGTATCAAATGCATCTACACTCCATTGGAAAGCCATTCTGTCAAATCAAAAGCGTGGAGCTGGGCAAAGTGCTCAGATCCCAATAGGTTAAAAGTTACAAATCTCTATTTGTCCTATACTAGAACCTTTCCATAGTATAAATCACTTCACCATTCCCTGATTTCAGTATCCGAACATCACGAAGAATAATACTTCCTGGAGTCATGTCGAGGACACACGCTGGAGGCGTCCCTCTCCCGCCCTCCACTGCGGACCACGGCCCGAGCCTCTACTCCGCCGCTTATTCTCAGCGTGAATCGGTCCGCGCCAAAACGAGGCTTTTTACCGGAACCTGGCCCTGCCGCGCGGTGCAAAGTGGGTGTGAATAATGGCGGCCATTGTCGCAGCGTCTCCCCAGAGGGCGACTGTGACAGGAACGGCTCGTTTCCATTCGTGGCCACGAGGTGGCGTGGCAGTCGCTGTGGCGTGGGCGATAAATAGGGATAATCTAGCAGCCTCCTGCTGGCGGCTGGCGGCGGCGTCTGGGGCCGGCGGAGGCTATTTATTTGCATGATTGTATTTTGTGTTTGCATTGGGTGAAGTGTCTGGCTGACTCGCTGTCAGTCAGTGACACATCGTCCAGCCCTCGATAGTGGCCGGTCGGGCGCGTTAGAGCCGAGTGGATAAAACACCCATCAACCAGATCCTCTCCGATTCTCTGACGTATATTTCCAATTTACCAACAATGAGTTTGTTTAAGCCTTTAGGTTTTTCCTTCAGATTGAAATTTCGAACCTCATAAATTCTCTGCGAAAACAAGAAATCTCGCTGTCCCTTGTTGAGTCTGGGCCACACACACACATGTACTGCCTAGGTTTGGGAGAGGTTATAGCATTCAACCCGCTGCAAAAAGTATCCCTCAACTATCTGCATGTTTACTCTGTGCCATTGTGACTCTTAGAGGTGTGCCCAGCTGACCAAGACCAATCATTAGAGACCAAATTACCTCATTGACCCACTGGTGCTTGATATTTTTAAATTTATAGAAAGTTGTTGTAAAGTATCAGGTCTTAACTGCTGAGTGACACAAACAATAGACGCTGTTTATTCCCATATATGTGTACAGGAAACCATAGTCGTGCACCGCTAGATCAGTATAACTGCACAATTGTATATATTACATCCCCCTTTTCTTTATAAATGTCTTAGTTCTTTGTTATCATGTCCATATAACTTTACACATAATATGACCCACATAAGATTCAACTTTAAACTTGTAATGTCCATGGGTATACTTAGAACTGATACTATATGCTTATATGGGAGAATATATGATCTGTTAGACCTCTAACATATATATGATGTATAATATCGGGGACAAGGCGAGGGGAGTCCTAGCACGACTGCACTGATGTTTAAGGTGAGTTTACCACTTTGAATTTGCGCTGGAAATCGTATTTCCGTTTCCAGATCGGATTTTCATTGGTTCTGGTGGTTGGTTGTCTATGGTGACTGTGTACACATTGATTCCAAGGCTGTTATTGGTTCTCTCACAGGATGTGAACCTGGTTGACATGCTCTGACCTGGTGTGACCCCAAGATGGAGTCAGGGGGGGCCAGATCTGTGTTGTTTATCCTTGGAATATTTATTTTTGTGCATTTTCGCCGTCATCCGGCTCATCAGGTGCGTGTAGGGGACTGTATTTTCAATCTGATTCATGATATTTATATCTATGAAGCTTTTTATTGTGTACTTTACATGTTTTCACCCCTGATCAGATGTTTTTCTGTTCTGATTTTGTATCTTGGGCCATGGGGGTGTGTCCTATGTGGTTCTGTCACTGGGTTATTGTCATCTCACCTTAGTCATTGTGCAGCCTGGATTGAGAGAAACAGTATTTCTAAACTTTTAGGTTCCAGAATGTTTTCAAATCTAGTGTTTGAAAAGTGGTGTTCTGGTTTGTCTAAAAAAAATTTGATGTGGCTTTGTTTCACTCTCATCCATATTTATTGTCCATTGTGTTCAGGCCAAATGGTGCTACTGTTTGTAGTCTGTGTATCCAGTTGTGTTCAATGGTGTTCCTCAGAGTTTTTGCTCTAATGCTCTCTGGGTTCTTATATGAAGTCTACAATGTATACTTTCATATCTTCATTTCGACAGTGTCCTGTAGTGTTATAGTGGTACGCTACGTCGGTTTCCTTTTTTGTGTTGACTGCGTACATATATGTTCTCTGATTCTCTCTTTGATTTTTCTTTTTGTCTGTCCTACATATTTCATTGCACATTTCTTGCATTCTATGCAGTATATCACATTCGACCTATTGCATGTGATGTTTGTCTTGCTTTCCATTGTCCTGTTCTTTGTATGTATTTTTCCTCCTCGGTCCAATACTTTGCAGTATTTGCAGTTTCTTTTGTTGCATGAGTTTGTGTCTACCGTTTCTTTCCCTTTTTGGGGTTCATCATTTGCGTGGTAGTTCAGTCTAGATCTCACTAGGTGGTCCCTTATGTTTTTGGGTCTGTGATATCCCATCATAAGGTCCGCTCGGTGAATGTTTTTCGTGGTCGTGGACCTGCCCAGGATGTCCCAGTTTTTTCTCACTGCAGATTGGACATGTTTTTTCCCAGGCCTGAAAGTAGTTGTTAGAAAAATTCTCTCATTTTTTTCTTCTACTCTGGTCCTTGGTTTCAGGAGGTCTTCTCGGTCCCTCCTGTTTGCTTTCTCTCTTGCCTCCCTTATGATTGCCATGGGATAGCCCCTTGTTAGGAAATCATTCGTCTTTTTCTCAGTATGTTTTTCATAGTCTTCCTCTTTTTTGCTGATTCTTTTGATTCTCAGGAATTGGCTCTCCAGGAGACTGTGTTTGCAGCTCGGCGGGTGGTTTTTAGACAAACCAGAACACCACTTTTCAAACACTAGATTTGAAAACATTCTGGAACCTTAGAAAAAGAAAATATATGTATACAAATAAGTCTCTTATTTGATGTATTAATTTACAGGGGACGCTTTAGGCAACCTCCCTTCGGTTCCTCTATTTCATACCAGGTGGAGACCCCTTAGCCCAGGTAGTCACCGTGCAGGTGTATCGCACCAGTCTCCTTCTACACTTCGACCGGTAGACATGAGGCTCAGTCTCTCTGTGCTCTTCTTTCTCCTGGTTATCGAACTACATATCAATCAATTTGTTTTTTTATATATATTTTTTTTATTTTGTATTAAATATGAGGGGTACAACAAATTCCCCAAATTCCCATTTCATGTCTTATTGTCTCATATGTTTTAATATATGATGTATAGCTACGAGACTCGAGTTGACTGCTCTGCCTCGGATCAACCATAAGGGATTATTCTTCCCTTTTATAATGGTGATCACTGACTATGGATTATATGTCAAGAATGTTCTTAGGAACAGGCACTCTGCCACTGCCAGTAGGAGTGGCAACTGTAGGTGGTGCTTTTGTCAAGTGGTATTGGTTGTGCTTTGGAGTCTGCGGCAAGGCAACACGTCTTGGTGTGGGCAGAGCTTCTACACGTGGTACATGAGGATCAACCTGCGACACTGGGGTTTGTCTGGGAACTTGCTGTGTAACAGGCAGTGTGGTGGCAGGTGATAGTGTGCGCTGATGATGTGGCTCATCACATGGCTCGCTGATGTACTGTGGAGACGCCTTCCGGATGTCAGCTCGGTTTCGACGTAGGTGGTGTTGTCCGGTATCAACAACACATGAGCGCGGTTGAGTGTGGTGCTTAATTATGACGGCTGGCTTCCACACCCTCGATCCTTGCTGAGGTTTCAGCCTGACTGGCTGACCAGGTAGTAGAGGGTCGAGCTCTTTGCTGACTTGATCGTAATAATATTTCTGTTTAGCATTGCTCTCTGCCAATCACTTCTCCACCTTTGCGGGGTTAGCTATGGATGGCTGCAGCAGCTGTCTTGAAACTGGGACAGCTGTATGGAGATGCCTAGACATGTTGAGTTGGGATGGTGCATACTCCATAGATGGTACAGCGGTGGCATTATAACATTGAAGTGCTTTCCACTTGTCCTTACTTTTCCTCCACAGGGTTTTTACCATTTTTATCCCTACCTCTGCTTCTCCGTTGGACTGAGGAAAGTGAGGGCTACTTGTTGTATGTTGGAAGATCCAATCTTTGGCAAACTCAGTGAACTCTGCACTGGCATACTGAGGGCCATTGTCCATAAACAGACGCCCAGGCGAACCCTGTGAGGCAAATTGCTGCTTGAGTGCATCGATGGTTGACTTACTAGACATGTCCAGTAGCTGTGTTACTTCAATGTACTTGGAGTGGTAGTCGACACTTAGGATGTAGTTGCTGTTGTCATAGGAAAAGATGTCTGATGCAACATCGATCCAAGGGATCTTGGTAGTTTGCATTACCATCATTGGTTCTTTTGACTGTGCAGGTGCAAATGTCTGACAGGTAACACAGTTGCTAACCAAGTCCTCAATCTGGCTGCTCATTCCATGCCAGTATAGAGTGTCTCTGGCATGTTGTTTGGACTTCACTATACCCATGTGTGGCTCATGTATGAGACTCATCATGTCGGGATGCATCGATGGTGGCACGACGATGCGCATTCCGCGGTAAATGATGCCATCTAGAACTGAAAGTTCATCGCGTGTACCCCAGTATAAACGAATATTCTGAGGCACTTCTTGCTTCGTGTCTGGCCATCCTGCTAGAATCATCAGATAGAGTTCATTCAGTTTATGGGCGATCTTGGTCTGGAACTCGGCATACCGGGTTGGAGACACTGACATGCGATCGATCATGCTGACCCGAAACTCCTCTTCATTCTCTTCAAGTGGCTCCTCGACGCTAGCACGGCCTAAGGCATCAGCAATGAATTGCTTCTTGCCTGGCAGGTACTCAACGTTGAAATTGTAGTCTTTGATTTTCAGGAGCATCGTTTGAAGACGTAGTGGCGCTGACTGTAATGGTTTATTAGTTATCGTGGCTAATGGCTGGTGGTCCATTTGAATGGTGAACCTTTTACCAAGCACATACTCCCTGAACTCCTCAATGCTGAACACTATGGCCAGCATCTCGATCTCAATCGGTGCCCAGTTCTGCTCGGTGGGTCGGAGGTTCCTGGAGGCATAGGAGACTGGCTTGCCATCCTGTAAAAGGACAGCACCTACTGCCATCTTGCTAGCATCACACTGTATGGTGACTGGCTTGTCAACGTCATAATACGCTAGCACAGGCGTACTGCTGCATAGCTTCTTCAGCTTCTTGAAGGCTCGCTGTTGTGTATGACACCAGTCTCTTGCTTGTTTGAGGAAGCTTAACATCAGGATAGATCTTGTGGAGGTCTCTTGCACTCATAACGCTGGCCTTAGCTCAAGTATCAAGTTGGAACCGTAACTAACCATCGCTTACAGCTAAAGTCTCCCACCACTCATCGTCTCCTCTAGATGGCTCAATACAAACTTTGAGGATTGATAGCAGGAGAACATCTTTGTAGCTGCAATCACTGCAGTCAGACTGGCACTGGGGCGACTGTGAGGAGCTGTAGACATCATTGTCCTCCACGAGCATGTGAACAGTCTTTTTTGTACACTTTTTTGCCCAGTGTCCTAACTTCTTGCAAATCCTGCAGTTGTAGTGTTTCGCAGGGCACCTCTCCTGAGGGCTGTGTGGACCTTGGCCACACTGCCAGCACTGACGTTGTTGCTCCCTCGACGGATTATGTGTTGGCTGTGCACTCTGAGATCTTGATTTCTGCTTACCCGACTTCCCCTTCTTGTGATACGCGTTGAGCCTGTTGATGGAGGTGACGCTTGGATCCTCTCCCTTCAAGATCTGAATGCTGTCTTTTGATGACTCAAAGTCAGATCCGATGTCGACTGCCATCTGTTCTGTCAGCTTCGAGGACTTATCCATACACTTCTCTTTAACGCACTCATCACGAGACCTACAGGCTATAGCATTACGCACCAGCTTTTTCTGAGTTTCAACTGTAACATCTATGCCCCTGACAAGTAGTCGTAAGTCAGTAACAAAGTCCATAAACTTCTCACCTGGCTGCTGTCTGCGCTGGTCAAAGACTACAGCAGCTCTGATGGGGTTCTTCTTTGACTGCATATGGACCTCAAACTTACCCATGACACAATGGAGACACTTTTTCTCATCCTTGTTGTTAGGCTGAGCTTCAGTACCATGGTTCTTGTCATGGTCCCAAGTGAAAGTAAGATAGATCTCCCTACCTTGATCTCCAGTAAATGTCATCAAATAGTTAATTTTCTGCTCTTCATCTGTGACTTTTGAGAGTAGGCCTCCAAACACAAATGTACAGTGATTGCTGAACCTCTCCCACTCTTTCTCCAAATTACAGTAAATTGCACTTAACTGCATGTTCAAACCCTCAGCCATCTTTTAGATCACTTGATTTCAGGAGAAACCACTATTTCCAGGCAGAAAACCACTTCTAGGACACCAAGTAAAGTATCAGGTCTTAACTGCTGAGTGACTCGAACAATAGACGCTGTTTATTCCCTCATACGTGTACAGGAAACCATAGTCGTACATCGGCCGCTAGATCAGTATAACTGTGCGATTGTATATATTGCAGTTGTAGAAATGGCAAGTTAACTGGGTGCAGGTGGGTTACAGAAAACGATCCACTTACTGGATCAAACCTAAACCTATTGATTGTTATTTTTTTAGTTCCATGCTCATTCATCAATGATGAACATACCATTTGTCCCCAGTGTAGGCGATACTTCCATTCTGGTGTACGGGTTTGAGCACTGAGGCGCAGAGAACCGTGTGCAGTTCCAGACCGGACACAGAGAGAACGATCACGTGACCAATCATGGCGTGGCAGCAATCGTCAGAATGACAATCAGTTCAACAACTGATATGAAACGAGATTCTAAGGAATACAGTACCAAGGTGATAACACACCAAGCAATTAAAAAAAAAAGGATTTCTGGACTGGTCAACAAAAGTCGCCGATTGGACAAAAGTGGTCAAAGACTGGACATCGGTGTCTGTAAATCGGTGAGGGTGCATTGTATTTCTTGTTTCTGCTGCATTTGAGAGGTACATACCGGCTAAAGTCGTTCGGTGGTGGCCTCATTGCTTAATCTACTCATAATTAATCAACGAGCACTTCCCTGCATGCCTGTTTCCATTCAACGATCTGGCATCGGTGGTTCCCGACTGCATATCGGTGGCGAATGATCGGCCAGTGGAAAATGGCTTCTACCAGCCCTGAACGATGAGCGTTAAGTTTGAAAACAGTTATGTTAAGGAATTTCGCAAGGAATAAAAGTAGCTACTTTATTGGCCATTGGCTTGCAGATATCCCAAAGGCGAAGCGTGGCCATTCAGGCATGTGGAGAATTCTGTCGTAGACCTAATCAAATCTTTAACGAGTCATCAGTCCTCGTTATGGAGACTTGATGTAGAGTTATACCAGTGGTGTTGAGTAAACTGTTTAATCATAAAACCAAATTTAAATTATCGCTTAAGGTGGCCGTATATATCCAAGAAAACATAAAAAGAGTAGAATAGATTAGATGATGAAATAGTATGTTGGAATAAAGAAAGAAACCCCATCAATGCGACCAGGGACCTGTTTCAGTAGGTTCGTGACATTAGGCCTAAACAAACATCAACAGCGGCACCAAAAATGCAAGCAATAGCGGAAAGAATTTTTGTCAGGTTTTCAAACGAATGTCAAAAATGATGTCAAATATCAGCTGATTGGAGCAGCCAATTTTCTTCATATTTGGAATGTTTATAGGTCATATGTATCCCTTACTTGTGTTAAAGTTTCACTGCTTGGTTCCTATGGCAAATTGTCTAATACTTTTGAATACGGCCTTGTCCTAAGTGCCGCAAATTGTGTTGATCTGTCTGTATGGTGTCACAGACACCATCTAGACACGTCCCAAAACTAATGAAATAGGTACCTGATGCATATCCGCAGCCACAATTTCTGTCGTGTAACTAAATGGGAAGGGAGACAGCAACAGACAACGGATTTGATAGTATGGCACATTATTATTGATTATCACTCACTGATGATTCCATTCATAATAATATGCTGAAAAACATATCTAATTGTTTAAACTGTACTCTTGGTAAAGCTACTACCTTGCGAACGGGACCATTGCAACCCAGTCCCTTGGGTGGTGGTAATAACCGAGTGTGCTATGTCTTGGTACTGACTAAAGGTCATTCTGCATGGTATGGGCAGTAGAGTTCAACGCGAGCTGGTGGTAAGAAATGTGGACAAATGTAGGTGTGAAAACGACCGCGTCACGGGCATCTATCCTCCGGAAGTACATGTAGTTGCACAGTGCTACCTCAGCTCCGTTAAGCAGTGCTGGCAGATAATATCCTGTGTGACCTGCACGCACCACATACCCAATGAACGCGACACGATGGCGAGAAGACATGTGAGCATTATTTCCTGGTATCTTACTTAGATCGAAACCTTAGATACCTATTCTTATGTGGAGGCCGCCATTTGTCCACTGTAATCGCCCCACTCTCCTCCTACATCATTTATTCCTCTTGGCTTGCGAGCAGAACGAAGGATCGGCCGGGAGACTAGGGTCTGTTTAACTTTGAACGAACGATAGTCAGGCTGGACGGTCCGATCTATGAAGGGATGGGGGACCGCGAAGTAATGATGGTCGTGGGTTCACTGTCATATCATTTGATACAGAACGTTTGCTCACGAGGTGGTGACACCTACACAGTGGTGGGGAAACTAATGTCAACAATACCACAAGTGGCGCTACCATGTATTAATCGTTCAGGAACTTAATATCGCTCCTTCATTCTTAAACTCCTGTGTGTCATTGTTGAAATCCTGTGATTCCTGATTCAACTTAATCGATTTGGGTAAAATAGGTACTTGAATATCGTTTTAGTGCTTGGCAAACTGCCATTTTCATAATTCTAGATGATTCCAACAGGAATGGTATGCCTTTATTCATTGATTAATCAAAGAACGTCACCAGTGACACCTCCTTTAGGGATGTCGCCTGTTAAGCCAGTTTTTAATCAGTTACGAGCGCACCAACGAGGTGTCTTTCAGCTCTCGTATACTAAAGTGTATCCCGGGTGGACAGTTTCTAGCTTTGTTAAACGAGACCTGCCCGAGAACAATCTGAAGAGCGATTTTATTATCGTTCGTAGAATATCAAGCAGACCCTTGAATCGCCCCATGTGACCCCAGCAGATGACCGATGAACCACGATACGTTCTGTGCCCCATAGAGAATTAGTACAGGGAGGCTCTAATAATGTTGCCTTCTTGTGTCAAAATTGCTCTCCTCGAAATACCCATACACATGATCATGTTATTTACACATAATGAATTATGTTATTTGCATGGTATGAATGTCAATGTCTGTTGCATTTCAGACGAGATGGATGATTAACTTAGATTTGAAAGTAAAGCGCCTCCGACTCAGATGTGGCTGAGGTGGACCGCTTGAGTTCAGCTCCATCACAGTTGAATTCTCGTCTGCTTCAACCCGTGACGCTCTGCTGCTGACACCGCCACACCACCACGCGCCAACCGCCCGCACCGTCACAAAAACAATAATTACATTCTCTAAAAACATGGTTCCCTGAAATTGGTCACATTTCTCACAATAGGGGGCGCAGTTTGGCGCTTGTTTCCGGTGACCGAAATATTTACAGACAGCAGAATCGGACAAGGGACTAAAACTAACAGTATCAAAAAGATATAAAAAGCAGCTTCATCAGATGACCGTGAATTCGGTCACATATAAGCGACTGCTTTTTTCTGGTTTGAATTAGCATATATGGCCTGCATTGTGGTGAATGACAAATCAAACGAGCTGCAAACAAAATGATGGTAAACTAATTTTGAATGGGAGGCAAAATTATGGGGGTTTTCCAGATTCATAAAATTTTTTACTCATGACAACCTCCTCTCTTATCTCCTTGAATTGCTAGGTAACAATTGTATATTTCTATAATAATACAGTTATTATGATATACTTTGGCTTACAGCTTCCACATATATATGTAAAATCAGCAATCCGAAATATTCCTATTGTTGTAGCCACTCACCGAAAGTAGCTTATCTTAGATCTTTACACTTATTTCGACATTCAAATAAACACCATGCAAGTTTTTGATCTTCTTATGGTTCTGTATTGTGGCTTTGTTTATTTAGACAGGGACGAATATTATGATACTTTCCATTCGGTATTCAACAGGAAAGTACTGGAACACATGCAAATTTTATCAGTTAAACTCTGTAAAGACGTTTTGCTGACTTTTGGTCACCACCGGTTTTGTTGTGGTTGTATTCGGCAAAACGGCCGAAAGAAGTCCACCAAAGTTCATGATCGAAGATGCTTTGAACGGATCGTTAGCGGCCACACAACCCTCCGACCATATATATACATATATATATTCAACAAGTGGTTCTTAAAAAAACGTTTTGTCTGAACAGGCGTGTGTGTGGGGGGGGGGGGGGGTGGAAGCCAGTCGTGGTAATGAGGAGGACGTGAAGGACACAGGCTGCCTCAGAGGAGGTGTGAAGCGCAGCGCCCCCTATAGCGACCCGACTCATATATGTGATCGCGGCAGGGTTCAAGGCGCCACTTTCAAATCTGCCAGTATTGGGGAAGGAGCTCTTGAGAATGGATTGTGTGTGGCTAGTAAGCCCTAGCCTATGAGAAATAAGGCTGTATTCCTCAACACCAAACAGCCATAAAACGTGGAGCTCTATTGAGCTCCATTGTGGTTTGGAGTACATTAGATGTCACTCTATCAATATCTGAAAAGATTTTGATAGAGCTCTAACAGTTTGTATGTAGTAGCTGTTACTAGTTAGCCTATTTTTGCATAGGAATATGCATCAGCTGTCATTTGAGTCCATGCCAAAACAATAGGGGGCGCTGCGCTTCACACCTCCTCTGAGGTCGCCTGAAACAGTCTCACATGTGTCATGTGACTTCCATCATGACGACACTAGGGGCGCTCTGGCTCGGTGTCGTAGTTAGTGAGCGATAATTGGGAACTCACGTCTCCTCAATCTTCTTCTTGAACTGGCGGAACTCGGCCATGGAGAGGCGGCCGTCGCGATTCTTGTCAAACTTCTTGACGAAGTGCATGGCTCGCTCCTCCGGGTACTTCAGCTCCCTCCGCAGGAACTGGATCGCCTCGCCGAACGAGATGTATCCCTCCGACCTGCAATAACCACAAAGTAGTCCCTCTTATCATTCAATGTACAAGTGTCAAAACAAAATGGATTCATACAATTTGGATGTAACAGATATAAATATAAGTAGATAAGAAAAGAAAGTAGTCCGTCCGGGTCGGCGTTGTCCCCTGTTGGTATCAGTTAGACGAGACGTCAGGTTACCTTATTTTCTTTTGTCTTTTTAAGTTTAAAAGCCAAATAGAAATCATGGACGGAATTACTTTTTTGTTGAGTCTATAACAATTAGATAACAAGAGACACTGAGTTTATTTACAGTGGACATTTATTACGGTGTATTCCTAATAATCAAACATAAACAAAACGTAATTTGGGGATTTTTGATTAACACCCCTATATTTCAATAAGATAACAAAATAACACACACAAAAGAAGACAGGAAATGAATAGAGTAGGGTCGCATGTTCCAAGGTCGGCTGCTGGTAGGTGACTGGTAGTTCAGAACCGCCTGCGCCTACTCTCTGTACGTGGTAGTTCCTTAAACAAGGACACTCATTTATAACCATTTGCCCAATGACGAACATACTGCTGCGAGGGGTGCGGTAATTATGAGTTATGTACCAAGGGTGACATTTTCATCCTGAAAATTGTAAACATACGACACCGATGCTGCTATGACGTTGCCGTGACGTTGCCCAATGACGAACATTCTGCTGCGAGGGGTGCGGTAATTATGAGTAATTATGAGTTATGTACCAAGGGTGACATTTTCATCCTGAAAATTGTAAACATACGACACCGATGCTGCTACGACGTTGCCGTGACGTTGTTACATTGCAACACGCATAGCAACACTCGTAGTCGCTATGAAATCAGCGGGAAACCTAATGATCGAAAACATGGCGGTTGCAGTTACATGCAAGGGCGGCGATGGCTTCTCGGACGCAGGTAAAGAAATCTTAATTTTCATCGATATTTGAAGGTATAGAAATATGGAAACCAATACCCGGAGAAAAGATGACAAAGTTACTGGGTAAGGATCCGAAGAACTTCCTCACTCGGCCAAGGCCTCACGAAGTACATTTATGTACCTCATAACTCAGTGGTTTTCCTCTATTATCGTGCACCTCTGACGGTACCGACTACGTACACTGCCCGCTCCCACTCAGTCCGTCCTACACCCGCCACCTGGTGACGAACGGGGAATCACATTACTCAACTTGGTAGAATATCGCCATTTTTAGGTAATACAAAAACAGGCTGTCCGTCTTCCTAAGTCTAAGAACTTGGTAAATGTATTGGTCAGTTATATCCCTGTATGAAGACAGTAAGCCTGTTATCCTACCCCTAATAAAAAAAACCTTAGGCTTATCATTAGCTAATTTTATGCGGCATGCCGTGACATAAAGTGTGATTTATGCCTCTAGGGGCATCAAAAAGTTGACCAATCAGCAATCAGATCGTGAGCAACTACGAAAAAAGTTCAAGTTGCACTCAAAACACCCATTCAAATGTTTGCTAACCTGATACAGAATATTTCCAGTGGTTTATGAAACCAGCCCCACCCCAAACTTCATTCTATTATAAACAATATATACACTTAAGGAAATCGAGTTATAGTCGCCCACCAATGTACATATATTCAGTACTTAATGATCGCTCACAGCTCTCTTTTGGTGAATGTCACCTCTAAAATAGAAAATCCATGATTAACCAGCAATAATTCACACACTGGAATTAGGTTTTGAAATTTGTATGCCACTTAGGTGAATATATGAACAAAATCATTCCCGAATATCAGGAAGATTGACCGCTTCTTTCCACTATTATCGGCATCTTTTTGGACTGTATTTTGGCAAAATCACTTGCACACAGTTAAATCCAAGTTTTGACGTCGTAATTTCCAGTGTGAAGCCAAATATCACTGGCAGCGATCATGGTCAGTGTATTCATCTGTCAGCTATAGTAAGATTATCAGATTCCAACAGAAGTCTTCCTGGCAGTTCTAACGGTGTTTGAATTGTTCAGATCGGATCATTAGATCCGTAGTTATGACTAGGAGCAGTTGAAAAGCATCTGATGCGAGGATGGGTAGCCCATGGCCGTAGGGTCAGGGGCGGTCATTGCTCCACCTGACGCACTCTCCTCCTACTAGCGCTCCCTGCGCGCCCCCTCGTGTAGGCCACGTGAACCACGCGGTCACGTGGTATGCCACTACACTCACCTCTTCCCATTCTCCTGCTTTTCTTCACCACGTACGGACGTATTCTACAATTTCTCCTTTTTGGCCTTCATCGCTCACCGTCCCTATACTCCACGAGTATCGGACCGAGCCGTACGAGGACAACTACGGGTGATACGAAAGTACAGAGCCAGTGAGGAAAATGCCGAAGACATGGGCGACGCCGGGACCCTCGCAAGCGCAGGAGGGAGACCAGGTCTCCGATTCGACCGTGAGGGCCAGCGAGGACCACGTGGAATCCGTATCCCAGGCGGGAAGCGTGAGGTCCACGAGGGCGACGGCCTTTGACGCGAGCCTCGCGCAGATGAGAGCGGACATCAATGGCGTGGTGAAAGCCGTAGCAGAACTGACCAGGGCGCGGTCCCAGGCACGATCGGCAGCCGCACGGAGGACGGAGGACTGGGCCGAGAACCAGGCCTCCCGGGTACTCCCGGAGCCGAGACAGCTTAGGGAACGTTATGCCCCGGACGCCTACATCCAACGGGAACTGGACCGGGAGACGATACGCCACGACCGTAAGGCCAGTAAGCTTTATTCAGATCTAAATATTGCTCGCCTTACATCCAAGCCGTACATGTTCCTAGACCGAGAGGGAGTGTACACTCTCTCTCAGAAGTTGGAGTTGAGAGGGAGTTTGGGACCAATGGAGTACGTCAGCGCCTTCATCGGACTTCTAAGCAACCACCGAGCCATGGCCCCGGGGGACCGGGACCACATGTTTAAGCACCTCCACCAAGTCTCGGTCGACGCACAGTCCTGCCCGTGGGCCGGGGTGCGTAGGTGGTCGCAGTACGTGTTCGACCAGATAGAAACAGGCAGACTCGCGTGGAGCGATTATAGTTTGATTCAAGAGGAGCGAGTGCGACTGGCCATGACGACCGGGACCACTCAGGCTAGATCGGACACGGGGAAAACAAGCTCAAAGGATCTGCCATGCCGGCAGTATAACTTGGACCAGGGGTGGCGGCATCGGGGCAGCCACGAGGACAGACCGGCCGGATACACCCCCCAAGCCGGACACACGCTGCGGGCGGTAGACCCGAGGCAGGAAGCAGTACACCAACACGCACCGCCAGCACCTGCAAAAACCGGATACGGTGCACCCCGCGAGTGATCGGAGCGCACCCCCAAACAGGATGCTCACGTGCACGCACCCCCGAGCCCGGGGTCGCCGCGTACACAGCACGTGAGGTCACCCAGGATGCACCCCCGGATGCTTGCGTAACGCCCCCAAATTAACCGCGGGCCAGGACGTGGGCACAGGTGGTGAGCGGGCCCGGACCGGATACGGGCCCAACGGCTGCGCCCCCACGGAGCACGCAGACCGGGCAGGGCAGGACCAGTGACGTCAGCCCCCACGTGACGGGGAGCGCACGTGGACCTGACAACAACAACAACACAAGCACCACGTGGCGAGCGGCCACGCCGGTGGGCGTCGCCCCCCAGCACGTGAGGGGTGTTAGTGTTACCGCGCCACACCGAGTACAACAGACTAACACTCCGGATTTCGACACACTAAAGGAATTGTGCCGCACCGGGGTTGTTCCCCCCGGAGTCCGGACAGATCCGGAGGCCCTCCTACAGCACCGCCGTGCGGAATGGCCGTCTCTCCACGAGGACGCGCCTGCGGCGCACGGGCATATCTACAGGGCCGTTCGGGCGTCCAGGCTCCCAAACGCCATGTGTGCCAAGATAACGCTCCCCACCGACCTGAACCTACGGGTGTGGGAGGCCTTCCTGACGGGAATGGAGGGAAAGGCCGAGCTCCTCGGATTCATCTGCTACGGCTTTCCCCTCGGCTACCTCGGGCCGGCCTCCGATACTCGGGACATACCAAACCACCCTGGCGCCACTGCTTACCCTGTTGAGGTGAGCGACTTTGTGAAAAAGGAGCTAGGTTTCTCTAATCTCCTCGGGCCGTTTCCGGAGGCGCCGTTCGGCCCGTGGTGCCACGTTTCTCCCCTGATGTCGCGGGAGAAGCGGGACTCCCGAGTGCGGAGAGTTATCACGGATATGACTTTCCCTAAGGAGCTGAGCGTTAACGCCTACATAATGAAGAACGCAGTGTACGGCGAGGAGAGAGAGCACAGCCTCCCTACGGTCGACGGCTTCGTCTCCCGGCTGGTGGCCTCGGGGACCCGGAGCTACATGGCGACCATCGACATCTTGAGGGCGTACAAGAATTTCCGCTGCGACCCCCTCGACTGGCCGCTGCTGTGTTTCTCCTGGGACGGCGGGTACTTCTGCGATACGGCGATGCCATTTGGAGCCCGCGCGTCGTCCTACCATATGCAGTGCGTCGCCGAGACCATAGTGGAAATTCTTGCCCGGGAGGGTGTCGAGGCCACCATTTACCTCGACGACATTATTCTCTCCCCCAGCAAAGAGAAAGCGGCATCGGACTTCGCGGCGGCTCGCAGTCTTCTCAAGGAACTAGGTCTCCCCGAGGCCCGCGAGAAAGTGCAGGCACCCAGCCAGACGGTGCGATGGCTGGGGATACAGATCGATGCAGCCGAGATGACACTCACGATCCCCGAGGACAAGCTGGAGGAGGTCCGACAGCACGTCGCGGCCGTGGCCCGAAAGCGGTCTCTGACGAAGAGGCAACTACAGTCCATCCTCGGGCGGATACTCCATGTCTCCCGATGCGTCCGCCCCGCGAGGCCCTTCGTCAGTAAGCTGCTCGAGGCCCTACGGGCGATGGAGGGCTACTATATAAACTGAACCCTGTCAACTGCATATCGGAGTTAGAGGCACTGAACACTATATATGCCCTATATACCTTCCTGACTGACCGGGACCGAGGCACACGGGTCGAGGTATTTTGTGATTACCTGGGCACCGTCCAGGCACTGACGTCGGGCCGGGCGCGAAACAAAGTCCTCGCCGAGTGTGCCCGCCAGGCCTGGATGGTGCAGGCCAAGCTACAGGTCGAGCTGGTGTACACTCACGTCCCGGAAGTGCAGAACTCGGTCGCGGACGCACTCAGTCGGTCCCATCTCTCCTCAACAGACTATCGAACGGCGGCGCATTACATGTCATTCCATAATCTTGTTCATGTGGTACCGTGTAATCACGCTTCATTCGTCCCTATTCTTCGGCTTTTATGCAGATCCGGCGCTACGCTATCTCCAGCAGAGGGCATCTGTGCGACAGACCGCGGCTCGTGTCCCAGGCACAGTCGCAAACCAGCGAAGCGCCGTATCAACATACCTCGCGTTCTGCCGGAGGATGGGTACGGACCCTCAGGCACCGTCCGTGAGTTTTGTACCTGGAGTACGTCGCCGACCACGCCCCCTCACCAGCGACCATGGCGAATCATTTCTCCCACCTACGGTCGCACCTACGGCTCTCCGGTGGGAACGTCGCGGCGACCGAGGACGTACGGGTGAAGAGGGCCCTCGACGCCATGAAGAGAGACAAGACATACCAGCCGAATATCAAGCCTCCGGTCCCGATGAGTGTGCTCAGGGACGTCCTCGCCGGCCTCACGGCCATGCTCCTCGACCAGACACTGCGCGCGGCATTTCTGGTTCTGTACTACGCCGCACTCCGGCAAAGCGAGGTCGCGCCGCCAACGGTGGGGGGCTTCGATCCTTTCACGTGGAGACGTGGCAGTCACGTTGACTCACGTGATAGTAAGGATCAAAGCCTCCAAAAACCTCCAGTGTGTTGGAGAGGAGAAACGGGTGGCCCTCCAACCCTCACCGGAGCCGGCCACATGCCCCATCACGGCCGTGAGGGAAATGACCGCAGCAGTCCCCACGCGATGCGATCAAGATCCGTTCCTCATGAACGAAGACAGGACGCCGATAACGACCCGGTCGTTAACCAAACAGTCGAATAGACTACTCACCAAGGCCGGCCACCCCCCAAAGACCTACACCCTACACAGCCTGAGAAAGGCCGCCACCACCGAGGCCTTCAAGGCCGGGGTACCAGAACTGTCTATTCAACGTTACGGGGGGTGGCGCTCAAACGCTCACAGGAGCTACATCCTGGACGCGAATGCCACTGAGGTCAACAAATCACTTATCAAATCCATCAACAAGTGGTTTGCAAACTTTTTTCTTCCCACCCACCACCACCTTTCATGGTATTTTTGGGGTTATTTTATACATATTATACAAATACATATACGTTTTACTTCATAATACTCGTATACCTATACCATAATTGACACCTGTCAATTACCATATGTATTCTTCAATATGTATCTTCTCTTCATATATCATATGTATATCTTTGTATCATATTTACCAATATGTTATACCTTTTCATATCATATTTACCAATATGATTATTCTTATCATATCATATCTAACATATGGATATGTTTAGCATTTACGATATTTCTACCATTGTATAAATATCTCATGTCGGATTGGTTCATAAAATTAAAATAAATTTTATTTATCCCACTCTAGACTCTCCTTCTATTGTGTTCAGGGTACAGGGTAATGGGTAGCCCATGGCCGTAGGGTCAGGGGCGGTCATTGCTCCACCTGACGCACTCCCCTCCTACTAGCGCTCCCTGCGCGCCCCCTCGTGTAGGCCACGTGAACCATGCGGTCACGTGGTACGCCACTACACTCACCTCTTCCCATTCTCCTGCTTTTCTTCACCACGTACGGACGTACTCTACAATTTCTCCCACCCACCCTCTCCTCTCTTACTACTTTCGTAGGGGTTATTTTATACATATTATACAAATACATATACGTATTACTTCATAATACTCGTATACCTATACCATAATTGACACCTGTCAATTACCATATGTATTCTTCAATATGTATCTTCTCTTCATATATCATATTTACCAATATGTATATCCTTGTATTATATTTACCAATATGTTATACCTTTTCATATCATATTTACCAATATGATTATTCTTATCATATCATATCTAACATATGGATATGTTTAGCATTTACGATATTTCTAGCATTGTATAAATATCTCATGTCGGATTGGTTCATAAAATTAAAATAAATTTTATTTATCCCACTCTAGACTCTCCTTCTATTGTGTTCAGGGTACAGGGTAATGACATAGATTTGTGGCCCGCTTATGAGTACAGTACCATGGCAACGTTAATATTAAACTATTTAGCTATTTTCACACCTTTAGACATTAATATTTGAATAACTGCAGTGAAATCATCAGGAATTATATTCTTGACCCAGCTTGACATATTCGCGGATGACCACGCGAGTAGCGTGGCCGCGTCAGTGTGGCGCCTCGAAAGAACCTAACTTGCACAGTGTAACAAATATGGATTTATATGCAATATTGACTGGATTTCGGAGGGTGTTTGCATATTTCTTAATATCATAAAGTCTTGGAGATGGGGTAGGATAAATATGGAACCGAACTCGAGTTAGCAGGTCGTGTTGTGATGTCACTCCAGTCAGGTTTGCTACTCACTACGCTCGGCTACGCCTCGCGTAGTAATTCGCTACCTGACCATCGTGACATAACAACACGACCTGCTAACTCTTGTTCAGTTCCATTTAATTTCTGTATAGCACACATCCAGAACAGTCGGTGCAGTTTGTGAACCTGTAAATCTAGAGTCACATGAGAGTAATTTCACATACCTAGCAAACAAATTCTGTGAAAATTGTCTTGACCCCCCCCCCCCCCCCCCCCGCATTAGATTATTCGCAGAAAATAGACACTTTTTTTTTTAAAAATATTTTTTTATTCACACTCACCAAAACTGTCTATTTATCATATCAACCTATGTATATCTTATACCAAAGCATTGTTTTATGTGGAACATTTCTTTCTCTTTCTTTTTGGTAGCATAGATCGCCAAGTGGTCGCTAATGTTACCAGAGGATTTTACATGGCTCATGTTAGAGAAGATCAGGTCCAGCATGTTATTAAACCGTGTCGGTTCGGAGATTAACTGCCTTAAGCCTCGTTCAGCCCCTAATGGTTTAGTGTTTTGGCGTCATGGTGTCAGCGTTTTGCTCATCTAGGTAGTTATGTTGAAATCACAGACGACGGTTAGTTCAGCTTTGTACCTCATTTGTAGGGTTTGGGATGGATAAACTAAGGTATCGACAAATAATTCAACATCCTCGTTGTTTGGCTTGTACACCATGCAAATGATTAAGTCGGTTTGATGTGTTAGTTTTATGAGAACCCTTAACAGCTCATTGGTAGCTCATGACCTCATAAAATTCAAATAAATTTTATTCGCCCATATCTGTCTCATACTTTTGTGTCGCGGGATAGGGGTTATGATTTGCTGTGCTTACGTTATGATCCTTGATGACCTCGAATTCAATTCCATTTCTCAGGTACTGTGTTTTAATGGTTAAGCTTACTAAATCGTGTTTGTTTTTAAGGCTTTGGAGGTTTGCGTGCCCCAGGTGGAAGCCCTTGCCCAAGTTTTTCAGCTTATCACCCATGCTTGGGTCTGGAAGTATATTGTACATGGTTATTTTTTAGGTTGTCTATCTGCCTGGTTAATCTGATTTTAGGTGTTTATCTGGTAAGTGGTTCCTCTCATAGTTGCCCCTACGGTGAGAACTTGTTGCGGTGTCGCATTCAGTGTAGTTTTGCCTTTTTACTGTTGAGAATCTTTATATGTCGATTTTGGTTTGTAAGGAATTTGTTTTCCCCAGTAGTGTTAGGTGATCTATTGTGAGGTGATTGTTTGAAGGCTGCAAATTGACATTCGGTCGCTGGTTTTTCCCTGTACTATTTCAATCTGGGATTCTTTTTGTTTGCTTTTTATTCCGGGTGTTGCCTATTTCAGCGTGTATCTTGCTGATTAGTCTCTTTATTAGGTCTAGAATTTCTGTTGAGTATGTCATGGATGGTTTTATTGTCCTTGTCTTCTAGTTCAAGTCTACTTTCAGCATGATTCCTTGATGCACTTTAATTGTGCCTCCCCCCGATTTAGTTGGAAGTTCTAGTTGGTGTTTGGTATTTGCGTGGTGTTTTTTTTAAGCTTTCATTTATCCTGGAGTATGGCCATAGGCAACACACTGTATACCTATTTACATCTAAATCCATACTCTTTTATCGCCACCTTACAATTTAGAGGTTGATGGGGAAAGGTCTAATAGCGGTACCAAAGCATCAGTCACCCAACTGAGGGCGGGCAGGAGTCGTCGAGGTGTTACATAAGGCTATATGTCCAACCCTTCATCCAGGCGGGAATACGGGGTGGCGCATGGTATGAAGTAATAGGGGTGGTCTGAGTCAACCGACTCCACCCTTCCTCGACGAGATACAAGCGGGGAGAGGTATAGGACAAAGAGAGGTGGAGGGAGAGCCTGCCAGTAGGCCTGTCACTTCTGGAATTTCGTAACGATACTGTTCCGTAAGGGGTCCCATAAGAGTCCCCTATAATGTGTACATGTGGATTATATGGTTATTCGATACTAATTACGGTGTTGTCCTGTAGGATTATCCCAGTTGTTTCGGGCAGTTAGCTAGCTCATATAATGATTACAGCCATATGTGATCATTGATATCTAGGAATCCTGTATTTGATTAGTTCTTAATAATGAAGTCCTATACAAATCGTATGGTACATTATCGTTAATCTTTCTTCACTCTTGCTACGTGGAGTCAGGAGGGCATGGTAACCTCACACTCAACAAATAGCAAAATTAAAGTTCATCATAATTTAATTATTGAAGATGTCTCAGGTGGTGTCATTACATTGAACTTATACAGGGTGATTAATTATCATGTTACATGTTAAAATGGTGTAAGATCTCCAGCGACTGTAGGAGTAGATGCGTCTTGCTCCCTGTGTTAAGTGATTTCTCACAGTAACCACTCTCTCTCTCTCTTAGCTCTGATGTTCTACCTCTTCACCGGATGCAAGACATGCTTTGTATATAAACCTGTTGGACCAATCAGGGTTGTGCACATCCTCACTCCGACGAGTGCCCCTTTATTCAGCCATGACACCTCAGCGCATCCCCACGTGTCTGTTTATCTACGATCCGGGGTCTGGCTGTGTTCACTCTCCTTAGTTCATACCCTCCGCTTATACTGGACCTGTCATAAAACACCAAGGAGTCACCAAAGAGTACCCCTCCCCACTGGGTCACATATAGCTACATAAGGGAAGATGTATCCCTTCAAATTGGGATAATACACAAGACCTGGAGAAGGTGGGCTAGAAGGTAAGACATGCACCCCTCAGCATGGGAGAAAGATTGAAAAGATGTGAGAAGAGATGCCACCTTTCCCGAAAAATGTGCATCGATTTTCGTGCTCCCATAGATGATATGCTGAAGCTGGTTTTGCTTCCCTTGCCTCATCTGTAGGCGTATATATATAAGCGTCGATGTTGCGGTCATATATACGTCATATATACGCCTGATTCTGTTGTATTTACACCACTATTCATTAGTTCCGATCTCTGCCACTTGGGGACACCACTGGTAGCATATTTCATTTTCCATTAGTCATTAAGTCCTTGGTATATGGAAAATCCAATGTTATATTATCAATTTTGATGATAAGATTGTTCTAAAACCCTATTTATTACCTCCTCAATAAATACATATAATAAACACAGTCTTAACTGGTTTTTTAAGCGTTTTTTAATAGATTTTACATTGAAAACACCACTCCTCTGTAGGGTTCTGTGTATTCCCATATATAAGCCATTAAAAAGTTTTGATTAGAGACACTGAGGGAACAGGGCTTCACTGAGAGCAGGCTGGAGTCGGAGTCAGAGTCAGAGTCGGGATCACAGCAGTCTTGAAGAGAAGTCCTAGTCCCAGGCCCGCCTAACCCCTGCCTAAAGTGCTAAAACAACACACTGATAATTCGCGGCAGCGAGGGCTGGGGGAGGAGGGCTTCCTTTTTTATTTTCTATGAGTACACAAATACGCCCGGTGTATATATATTGCGCAGAGGATATTTCCTCTCGTATATGCCAGGTGTGAAATACAGCAAAGATGCGTCCATATTTAAAAGGAAACAGTCTTATATATGCCTCATGTGCTGGCGCAAAATATGGACATATATATGAAAACATGGCAATTTACAGCCAAAACATACACTTCCACGATGGCGTATATAGGAATTTATAAACTCAAGGTTTTCGCGCAGTGATATAAATGGCTAATGAATACAATTGGTAGCCCATGGCCTGAGGGTCAGGGGTGGTTATTGCTCCACCTGGCGCACTCCCCCTCTACTAGCGCTCCCTGCGCGCCCCCTCATGTAGGCCACGTGAACCATGCGGTCACGTGGCGCACCGCTGCACAGACTCATCTGCCATTCTGCTCCTGCTCTTCACCACGTTCACACGTGTTTCAATTTTCTCCGTTTTGGCCGTACCCGCTCGCCGTCCCGTACACTCCACGAGTTACGGACCGAGGACTGCTGGAGGCGTATTACGGTTTGAATTGTGAAGATTACAGAGGAGGGAGAATGCCGAAGACACGGGCTACGCCGAGCACATCGCAGGAACCACAAGATGCCGATGAGGCCTCCGACTCGACCGTGAAACCGAGGGACCACGTGGACTCTGTCTCCCAGGCCGGGAGTGTCAGGTCCTCGAAGCTGGTGGCCGTAGAGTCCGGCCTAGCTGATATGAAGAACCAGATCAACGGAGTCATGGAGGCGATCAACAACCTAGCGAAACAACGGTTGCCGGAGAGAGGGTCGAGGCCACCAACGGTGCGATCAGCGGCCTAGCGCAGAACCGAGGACTGGGCCGAGGAACAAGCCTCACGGGTTCTACCGCACCCGCGCCAGCTAGGAGAACGCTACACCACAGACTTGTATATTCAACGTGAGCTGGACCAAGAAGCGATCAAGCACGACTGCACGGCCGGTAGGTTCCATTCAGACATTAACATCGCTCGCCTTATGAGCAAACTGTATATGTTTGTTGACCGTGAGGGAGTCTTCACCCTCGCCCAGAAACTCGAGTTGAGGGGAAGCCTCGGGCCGATGGAATATGTTAGTGCGTTTATCGGCTTGCTGAGCGACGACCGAGCCGTGGACCCGATGGACCGGGACCACATGTTTAAGCACCTCCATCAGGTTTTGGTGGATGCTCATTCCCGAACGTGGGCCGGGGTAAGGAGGTGGACCCAGTTTGTGTTTGACCAGATTGAGGCAGGCCGCCTAGCCTGGAGCGATTACTCCCTCATCCAGGAAGAGCGAGTGAGACTCGCTATGATGACTTCGACGTCACAGAACGGGCCGGACGCGACCAAGGGACGGTCGAGGGAGCTGCCATGCCGGCAGTATCATTCGGAGAGGGGATGCAAGAACTTCCGGTGCGACCCCCTCGACTGGCCGCTGCTGTGTTTCATGTGGGACGGCGGGTACTATTGTGATACGGCCATGCCATTTGGTGCCCGCGTGTCGTCGTACCACATGCAGTGCGTCGCCGACACCATCGTCGAGATCCTCGCCGGTAAGGGTGTCGAGGCCACCATGTAGCCCCGCCCACGGTGAGAGGGTTCGACCCGGTCCGGCACCTCTCACGTGGGGACGTCGCGCTCACGTTAACTCACGTGGCCGTAAGGATTAAAGCCGCCAAAAATCTCCAGTGTGTTGGAGAAGAGAAGCGAGTCATACTCCAGCAGTCGCCGGACCCGAGGACGTGCCCCCTGATGGCTCTGAGGGACATGATTGCAGCCGTACCTACGCGTTCAGAGCAGGACCTGTTCCTCATGAACGAGGACGGTTCCTCGATAACAACTCGCTCGCTAGGTAGGCACTGGGAATGAATACTCACCGAGACAGGCCACCCCCCGAAGGCATACACTCTCCACAGCCTGAGGAAAGCCGCCGCCACCCAGGCCTTCCAGGCCGGGGTGCCCGAACTATCCATACAACGCTACAGGGGGTGGCGCTCCAACGCCCATAGGAGCTATATCATGGACTCCAATGGCATCGCCGTGAACAGATCACTCATACACTCCATCAACGAGTGATCACAAACTCATTTCCCACCCACCTCTCACCTTTCTTATGGACTCTTGGGTTATTTTATATACATTATACAAATACATATACGTATTACTACTCATACTGTACATAATTGACAACTGTCAATTACTATATGTATTGTATTCATATCTACCTTATATCATATCTACATATGCATATCAATTGAATCATATTTTTCAATATGTATGCCATACCTTATCATACATATTACCAATATGTATCTTCTTATCAATGATATTATTACAATGTATTAATATCAAATCCATAATGGACATCATAGAATTAAAATAAATTTCATATTTAGCCCATACCTGTCTCTTCTCTTTGTGTTCAGGGTTAGGGGTAATGATTGCTATGGTAACCACTTTTATACATATCCAGTCAACAATCTCCATTTGTATGCCAGACGAGAACAAGCAGTAACAATGAGCTGAGGTTCTTTTTTCTTCTTTTTTAAATACCCCCCATTGCTTTTCTTCTTTCCTCTTAGAAAACTAAAAAAGAGTTAAAAGCATTTTTAATGTTAGATATATATAATATAAAATATATCTGTAAAAGGGGATGGAGCAGAGCAAACAATATATATATATATATATATATCACCTTTCTTAGTACAATCTGTGATGGAATGCCACATATTCCCACAGTAACACTATAAAGTAATATACAAATACCGTGTGTTCATATTGAACCCCGCATCGTCTACTCTCCATAACATGTTTTGTGGTAATCTGAAACTCAGTGTATGATCTCCATAATACAATGCCTCAAAAAATGACTGTACAGAGAGATATCATCTCATCTTAAAAGGTGATACAATGCAGTTTGCAATAAGCAGACCACGAACGTGATGCCAGGAAGACGGCCACGTTAAGATGTCAGAAGTCACAGATATCAACATCTAACTCCCCACTCCCAACAGGATATATAATAGAATCATCACACAACGTATGGATGAGTTACTATATCTAAGCATGTCTTACTTGTCTCAAGCGCAAGGCCTGTGAAAAAAATACATCTTGAATTTGTGAGTTACCCAAGTTTATAACACTGGGGTTTTGGAGGTATTTAAAGTTATATATAGGTTTAAATGGGAGACGAGACTCAAGGGTGAGGGGGCAGAACTGCCCACTGTGGGGCTGAGGCGGGCGTGGCCATCTACCGCCCGGGCTCCTGTCACTCGCGCTCCGGTGCCCGCACAGTAAGCACTTGCTCTGCTGTACACTCTAAGCATCACCATGGCGAGAGGGATAGAGTCCATCTCCAACTTTGACTTCACAATGAGGGCCAAGGCATCAGGCCTCAAACGATAGACAACAGAAGTCCATCGAACAAAGTCCAGAGTTCATCGAGGAGGAGAGTATGGCCTTGGAGAATGATGGCAATGAAAAGAGGAGCAACACGGCAGAACCAAAGAAGGGAGGAAGCAATGATACAGCACTCCTAGACGAGGCAGCTGGCTGGGAGAAAGTCATAGATCAGCTCCAAGTTAAAGAGGGGGAGAGCGCCAAAACAACACTGCTACACCTCCCTCCAACTGGTGGAGGCTATGACCTGACAGTGCCCCTCACTGTCCAGTCACAAGGCTCTGAAGGTTACAGACTTTGTACCAGAGGATGTCAAGGGGACCCTAGCAAGAAACCACATCAAGGACTACATGGCATATACCATCTACGTCTTTGAACTGGCTGCCAAATACAACTTGCAGTCTGTCCTGGGATTGGACACCTGCTACAGAGAGTTGCAGGCCCAGAACGGGTACCAGTTGGGGAGACAGGGTATCGGCCATCGAGGCCCTCTCAATGCTATCCAAGAGGACAAACCTCTCCCAACAAAAAGGCTCAGCAGGGATCCAAGGAAGGTAAAGGAGGAAGGAGCTTCAGGAAACCACAGAAAAGGGTGAAACCAAAGAAAGGTGCATGACCGAGAGGGTCTGTGCTGCATCTTCACTAACACCGGAGAATGCCCCTACGGTGAGAAGTGTAAGTGTACCATAAATCGGCATAGGATCCTACACCCCAGTCTCTGGTCCACCTCTCTGGATCTCTGCCCTGGGGCCTGGGAGAGTTTGATCCCTGAGGATAACCAGGATAGGACCTTCTTTATGGAGGGCTTCAGGATAGCCAATGCAAACACCAGCGCAGCAGGGGCAGGGCAGAATAACCACAGGTAAACTCTTACTTCAGATAATAGGAATTTGGTACAGAAACAGATTCAGGAGGAGTTGGCAGATATGTCATCACAGTGGAACAGAGTATCGTATCAGCACTCACAGCCATTCCCCCCAGTTAAACTTAGACTAATACACGGCAAGAGCAGGCCTGAATGGGTATCCATGAATTCTTATGTGGTCAATGACTCCGATACCAGAGCCTCCTTCATTGAAAAAGGGGAATATATATCGAAAGTGGACCTATCTAATGCTTCTAGGAGTGTGAAGGTGCACCCCAACAATTTTCCCCTTGCAGGGATCAAATGGGAATTTACCCCAGGGATTCAGACCTATATGTTAGACACTTACATCATGTTCAGAGCAAGACTTGCCACATCAATTTTCAACCACTTAAGCCAGTGCCAAATTTTGGCTACCCTAGGTTTTCCCCATGTTATTTGGACAATTTTTTTGTCAGGAGGCGCACCAAGTAGGACTGTAAGCAGGCGCTAAACATATTAACAAGGGTGCTCAGGGTTCTAGGCTTCAGCATCAATTACAACAAGGTGGTGTTGCCCGTCACCTCCCTGACTTTTCTTGGTTTTGTAATTGACACTATGGACCATGTGATTTGGCTATTGGACAACAAGGTATCCCAGTTGCAGGAATACTGGGTGGAAGTGAAAAACCACAGGTCTGTATCAAAGAGGTTTCTTGAGTCTTTAGTGGGACGGCTCAGCTGGGCCTCTGATGTCATCTACAGAGGCAGGAAATTTACCAGGATGTTAATGGATTGGATGCCAAGGCTGAAAGCACCCTCCAATAAGACAAGGGCCAGGGCATCCATCTTCACAGATTTACAATGGTGGTCAGATTTCTTAATGGTCTTCAACGGCCTAGTCCCACTGCTGGAAACTTGTGCATACACCCCAGTCTCAGTAGACGCTTGCTTCTCTGCAGGAGGAAAGAGGCGAGAAATGGTTTCACTTTAAATGGAATGATTCTCCTGAGGTGAAGGACCTCCCCATCAATTATCTAGAATCTCTAACCCTGGAACCAGCAGCCAGACTTTACTGCAATGACTGGCAAAACAAAAAGGTGACAGTGTACTTGGATGATGAGATAATGGACAGCCTCAGGCAGGTTTTCTGGTTTACTGCAATATTCAACTTTAGAGTGAGAGCGGTGTATTACCCTGGAAAGTTCAACACTCTTGAAGACGCAGCCAGCACAATTACCAAGAACGGGATACAACCCTTCCTCAGAGAGTCGGGCAGATGTTCCTATTGGTGGAATGGACACGGGACAGCTTGACAGGAAATAGAGGAGTTACAGTGCAACTCCTTTGCTAGAATCACAAGGAAGGCGTACAGATCTCACAGGCGATCATACATTTCTTTTTGCAACATCTATAGCCTAACTTAGCTTATAGATTATGTTTTATGGACTTTTGAGGAGCTCCAACATTTTCCCTTCAACGATACCTGATTATGACACAGATAGAAACCTGAAGAGGTGAGACATCAAGGTAGCCGCAACTGGGTTACTCATCATAATCAAGTGGTCAAACTTCAGGACCCGTCTTCTCCCCCTTCCCAGGCTCCTAGGTCACAGACTGTGCCCTACGCAGACCTGGATGCCTAATGCCCCCTAACACCCACAGGACAGGCCAGTGCCATACACCCCCCAAATGGCAGGTGCCTTTACAGCAGAGCTAATAGCAGCTCTAATGGTGGCAGGAGTGGACACTGCCCCGCACGGCTCCCACAGCTTCAGGAGAGGGGAGACAAGCTACTTGTGGCAAATTGGAATACCAGAACCCCGCATCCCGGAGCTGAGGAACTGCACCTCCAACGCTTCCACACTCTACACCATTGATGCCCCTGCGACTCTAGGGGCTCTTACCACTGAGATTGTGGCAGCCCTACTGCACACCCCTTCCTACCTTCTCTGACTACACTACTCCCCTGCTGTTTGGAGGACTCAGAGACTTGCGCCTCAGCCCTTACATGTGCTGTCTTACCTTTCCCTTATCTTATTATCAATGCTTTTTTATCCTAGCTACCTCCCCCTAGGTGTTTATCCATTGCATCTAGTTTGTATCTAGTTCCTAAAGACCTGGGAAATGGCGGAGGTCATTTCCACACTGAAGAATGGTAATTCCAGCAATGTAAGCGTCTGGCGTCTTATATCCCCTGTCGGGGAGGAGCACATCATATTTGTGTATTTGAAATTCCGTAGAGGGAGAATCATTACTGGACTTGAACCCAAAACTCAATTACTGGCAAAACATTGAATTGTCCTGAAAATATCTCGTGCTTCCCTCTTGATGAAGAGTCCTCTTTATGTGGTAATGGTTCCATTAACTTGGCGAAAGAAGTTCAAGATGCATCTCCGTACTCATCAAAGATGTCTGAAACTTAAGTTATTCATGAGAAGGTATAGATGAACCCTGACCCTACTGCAGTCCTGATGCCACTCTATAATCCCAGATAAATAAAACAATGTGCGACCATCGCTCCAGGGATTGCAGAGGTGCCTTAATGATGATCCTGCAGAGTGAAAAACACGGGCACCACTGCGCAAGTGGGACTGCAAACGTTCCTAATCTGTTGGCATTGTATTAGGGCAATTAGGTAACTTAATTTTCAATCGGTAGGTGGCCTGCCAACTGCTGGCGCGTTGGAGCGGGTTCCATCCCCTGTTACTTTCAGGGTATTTGGGTCCTGGCCCGCGAGGTAGTGCTGACACCTGAATGACCCTTTTCTAAAAGCCTCTCTATGAAGGCTCTAGGGGAGTCAATAACCGTAAATTACCTCTCTTCGCAAGGTGAATTTCGCGAAAATACGTATAAACTATTCCGCGTGGTAGTTCTCTCTTTTATTATAAATATTACATAGATTCAAGACCGAGTTTTAAACGAAAACATTGGTGTCGTCCTTAAACATAAAAAAGATTGAGTAATATGACTCAAATCCAAGGCGAATTTAAAACATCGCCAATACTGTATGATTTAACAAGCAATGGCTCCTAGCCATCCTTTCCGAGTGTCTGCGAATTATTGAAACGTGAGCGTGAGACCTGAAGCGATGGATGTGTCGCAAGAAAAATCAGGGCGGAGATAAAAAGCAGCACTAGAGCAAGGAAGGCCATTTCGGTTGAGGGATTGCAGATTATTGTGATCGATGAAGTTGTAAAATTGGGAGCTGTTGGAAAGGGAGAAAGAGACGAATCATGATCTCCGATATGGGAGCTCATCTATCTCTGACAAAGTGTGTCAGCATGACCGCAAATAGGGCCGGGTTGTCATGGTGACCGATCCCTAACTTTAACACATCCCTTTCGTTAGGGGATGAATCGGGTGAATTGAGGTGGTTCCTCTTAAACTAGAGATATTTCTGTGTATATATGTGTTGATACATTGACCACCTGCACACATGCCGAAAGTCGAGTATATTTCATCATTTTAGATGTTAGCAGGTCTCTTACCACATACCTCTGTTGAACTGCCACTCTACCTTATTACCACAGGTTTACAGGTCATCTAGTTTTAGTGATTTGGTTTGCGCATCTAAGCCGAAGTGGCATAAAATTACCATGTGTCGTTTGCCATAAGAATTTCTAACTAATTATAAATGTCTGTTTTCTTCTCTATCGGTTTCTCTTGACATGTCCTCTCTCTCTCTCTATCTCTACCTACCGACCTATCTCTCACTATATTTCTGTTTCTCTTCGTCTATGTATCTCTTTGTTGTGACTGTCTCTATCTCTCTGTATATCCCTTTGCTGTATGTATGCCCCGCAGTCACTCAATGTCCATTTCTCTGTATTGTCTGTTTATCTTTCGTTGTCCATCTCTGTTTGTTTGTCATTATGTCTCCTCATCTCAGTATAATCATCCAGAGGGCTTTCCTCTGACAACTTTTAACATAGATACTGAGGGTCAGTTAAAGGGTGTGAAAACCTGATATTATAAATCCCAAACCTACAGGACACCTTGTAATCCGAAAATATTGGTGGAAAGGTGGCTAAAACAGATTAATGAAGTAAACCCCGCAATCAAATTCATATATCATCTGAATGTGAAAAAGCCTTCGAGGACGTCAAAATTGAGAGGAACAATAAGAAGCTATATGTCGATCTCTAAGGAAACCGACTGATGCCAAAAAAATCTAAAGTACGACTCCACATACTCACAATTACTCAGAACAAGACGGATAGGCCGTAGGGTTCAGGAGAGTTCAGGAGAACGTTAAAGGAATTCAGAGATACCCGGAAAGCCTAATACAAGAGTGCAAAGATCGAGTGATCAACATAAACGAAATAAAGCCACTGAAAAGGGTGAAGACAGACACAGACAAGGGTGATGAAAATACAACGCACAACCAGGAAACAACAAAGGAGGGGATATACTGGACAGGAATTGGGACGTTTTAGCAAGGTCTATTACAACCTACATAGCCCAAAGACAATAAAAGTTATACGAGACTAAAGAACTTATGGGACCATCTAGTCCGGGAAAGAACCGATAAAAAACAAGCAGGAGTATAAATGGGTCCACACCGATGGCAAGCAAGAGGACATACCTAGAGACATCCAAAGGAGAAAAAAATGCACAAAAATAAATTGCAAAAACCTTGCACTACTAAACATGGATAGTAAAATCAGAATCGGTATCGTCAATATAGAACATGAAATATAGTGCAAGGTTACATGCAACAGTTCAAATGTCAAATACTCTATAGAATGCAATTGCTGAGGCAAACAGTATGTAGAAAAAAGGAAACTCAAAATCAAGGAAACAATAAGAGGACACGGAAACGACATAAACAGATACACAGGAAAGAATAGTGTACCCCAACACTACAACCTACTGATACACTATGGGGAGAGAAAGGTATATGTATGTATACACTGGAGTTTACAGATGCCGGAAAGCAGGGAATTGAACTGAAATGGATGCATACCGGCTTAACAAACACTGCCCAGAAGGACTCAACACTTCAGACAATAGTTATTGATAGCAGTATCATGTGTGACTGCCACGCCCAACATAAGGTTTCTTATTCTTGATTTAAATGATGAGACGTCATTGGAGGGAAAAGGTTTATAAACTACACTAAACAGGCATGCTGTGCAAGTTAAGTCATTAGGAACAACTAGTTATAACTTGGTTATTATTATATACCTGTGCAAAAACAATCTACACATACTGCCCCCTCCTACCCATGTCGTATTTATATCCGTACGGCACAGTGTGCCGTACGGGGTATGTGATCACGTGACTAGATAAAATATCGCCATTTTTAGGTATATAATAATACGAAAACGGGCTGACTATCTTCGTACGTCAAAATACTTGGTAAAATTATTGATAACATACATCCCTCTGCCTACGGCATCGGGATGTATGTGATCAATAATTTCACCGCGTATTTTTGACGTACGAAGATAGTAAGCCAGTTTCCGTATAATACAATGAAATTATATAACCTGATAAGCGCTGGAAACATTGTCACATGATTAATCAATGAGGCTATGTAACCTGATCCGTGCATGTCATTTTGATGATAGACAAACATTATGTTATCAATTGATAAAACATAACAAGGTTGAATAAATCCTAGGTCAAGGTATTATGACATAAGACAAACTGTGGACGAAAATTTATTGAAATTTTCATAAGGTAAATTGTAAACACAACTATACAAAGGTATGCAAATTTGATATGAAGTATACAACGGTATACAGTCAGTAGAGTAATAGTTTATAAAAGACTATAATGAATGAATGATAGTTCATGAGTCCAATTTCCACCGTGTGGGGTAGGCGGGAGGTAAAAAGTGTTTGATAGTTCAAAACCACAGGAGCGACTGGTCACGTGATCTGACGTCATCAACTGTTAGGGTTGATTGTATAATCCGGTGGTAGGTGTCTCTGTAAGCACTCCCGCGCTTAGTCTGACAGTTGTCTTGCCATTATTCTTCACATGTTCGTTATAATGAAGTTAATTAACACCTATAAAAAGATAACTAACAAGAATATGCTAATTAGTCCATATGAAGCATAAGCCATTGCTCTGCTCAACTGTATGACATCTCCCCAGTCTCCCCACGTGCGTAGTAGTAGTGTGGGTGTGAGGCGGAGAGAGTTAAGCCTTGGTCAGGCAAAGGCGGTGGTTTTTTATAACCGGAAGTGGGAGAACACATGTCTGGAACTGGTCTGTCTTGGACCACCTGATAGTGATGGATAGGCCACCTGGTGTCAACATTAAGTCCCTGCGGCGTAAGTGGTGGGCCTGGTCAAAGGACTTATCTGATGTCCAGAGCACATTCAACCATCTCAGGAGGCCAAAGAACATCATTAGGGCCACTGCCCAGATAGCTGCAATCCTTTGTGACGTGATACACAGGCTATTTAATAGGGTTAATAGCATGTCCGGTGCCATCGTCCTTCTCGCCCTCCTCAGTATAAGGTGAAGTTGATAGTTGTCTTTGAGAGGGTCGAACAACAGCCTCTATTTATGTAAGTGGGAGATTGCCCCCAAATACTGCTTCAGGGAGGAGAACTTCAGGCACGTCGACAGATAAGCCACATACCTAATTAAAGTTTGATTGGTCACTGGGAGAGGCCCAAGATCATAAATTCTGCAGAAGTCCAGGTATTTTTTCCTGTGTGACGTGTAGGCTCTGTTGGTATTGTGGGCAAAGGCATTGTCCACTGGGGTCCTCGGCCTATGGTCTAAATGTTTAATATCCATTTATAATAAGGCACTAGCCATGGCTGTGATAAGCAGCTCTAGCCCATCTTCCTGGATGTGGATGGCTGCGTCAGCTAAGATATTGTAGCGCCAGGGTAGTAACTGGCCTTCAGCCGGAAGTTATAAACTGCTCACAGCCAGAAAACTTGTCTCAAGCTTTCCATCACCAGGTAGTGTTTGGATGCTCCTTTGTTGGTGATCGCCACTGCTGCCTGATTATCCAAGTAAATATGTACTATTCTGTTCCTTCATTGGTCGACAAAGAGCCTGACGGCTGGTTCTAGGGCTAGCACCTCTAAGTAATTAATCGGTAGGTCGCCCACATCTGGGCAGTCCCTCCATCTGACATAGTACCATTGCTTCCCCCCCCCACCCCACTGAGGCAGGCATCAATGGTGACGGGGGTGTAAACGCGCTTCTCCAATAGCGGTACCTGGCCGTTAAACACAACCAGGAAATCTGACCACCACTTGAGGTTGGCATGCATAGACACAATAATCCATGTGTGGTGGGAGGGTAGTCCTAATTCCACCACCCTGTCTATTAGTAGTCTCATGAATGACCTGCCCCATAAACAATGCGCAAAGTCCAGCTTAATTTCCCCACCAGGGAATCTAACGCCTTGCATGAAACCATTCTGTCCTTGAGCATATCGTTCACACTAATTAATGGAAAATTACTAATTTTAACTTTCTCCTCAGGCAGCCTGTACACATGCTTTATGGTGTCCAACTCCACTCCTAAGAAGGTGAGGCAAGTGGTAGGCATCAACACATTATTATAGTTCACTGCAAAGCCTTAATCCCTTGTGAAGCATATTGAACACATGGAGACATTCCTCCTTGGTCTTGCCCCTTACCAAAAAATCATCTAAATAAGCGCACACATCTGGTTAGCCCAGCAACTGCATAATCCAACAAACACATTGGGTCAAGCAATCAAATATGGATGCACTCAGGTGTGCCCTTAACATGAGGCGGGTATCATAGAGATAAGTTTGTTCGCCTTCTCCAAACTCCCATTGCAGTCCCACTAAGTAGTCTGGGTAAATTTTTACTTTGTGGTATGTATTAGACAGGTCTATTTTTGCCAAGAAGTCCCCTTGAGTAATAAACCTCATTGCTTCTTATAGTGACTGATATCAGAAGCCTTCGTTAACAGCATAGGTGTTGAGTGCAGAGCCTATAGGTCTGCTCCCATCATGAATGAGCCTTATACCACCACCAGGCTTGGGGATGGCAGCAATGGCGGAAACAATAAGCCTCTTATCCTGGCAAGTCACATAACAGCCATTGTCCATTTCTATTTTGATCTGCCTGTGCACTAATCCTTTTGTCTCTCGTTGTGTTGCCTGCCTGTGGTTAGGTTGTTCCGCCCCTACCCCATCTGTGCATAAGTTGGATATTCTAAATCTGTGCTTGATGTCCATCAGGATGAAGTCTCTGTTGCTATTGCTGCCTGGTTCCAGATGCTCCCAGGCCCCCGGTATCAGTGCTCTGTCTGTTATATGGGCCTGGGCATCACAATCCTAGGTAGACTTGTGTTGGAATTTGCATTTGTCTCCATATGGGCACTCAACATTGTTTGCAAAGAGTTGGCAAACCTCCTCAGGATCATGACCTTTCTCCTGCTTGGTCGGTCCGTGTTGCCCTCCTTCATGTGTGGTTTACTGGTATTCCTCACAGCAGGCAGCGGTCTGGATTGTGACACGGACTGCTATCGAGTCCTAGCATTGATATCCACTCAAATTTACATGCCAGCTCAAAGATGTACACCGTGTATGCCAGGTAGTCCTCCAGGTTGGCTCTGGCCAGGTCACTATCCTTCATCAGCTGGTACATCACCCGAATGTTGGCCACGCCCCACTCCGCTATGGTGATGTAGACTGGCATTATTTTGTCTGGGCTAAGCACCATCATCCCATCCTCTGCTTCGATGAATCTGACAGTGTCTTTCTTCTTTGCTATGCACAGTTTTCCTTGTTCAGACACATAGTCTGATACTTGGAGGGCCTTCTTCCACCTATATGGCGTATAGATTGCTTTCTTCTGGGAAATTTTATTTGAGTCAAATCATTGACAAGAATACTATCCAGGCTCGGTTGGCGCCATTCTGCCGCCTGGTCCCTCAATAGCTCATAGGTAATGCTTGATGTCTAGTAAATGTAAGGATAAATGTAAGGAGGTGTACAGGGCGGTGTTGTGGCGTACAGGCGCTGTGGCGGCCGGACAGGCGCTGTGGCGGCGTACAGGCGCTGTGGCAGCCGTACAGGCGCTGTGGCGGCCGTACAGGCGCTGTGGCGGCGTACAGGCGCTGTGGCGGCGTACAGGCGCTGTGGCGGCCGTACAGGCGCTGTGGCGGCGTACAGGCGCTGTGGCGGCGGGGGGGGGGGGGGTACCCAGACCCTGTAAGTGATCACTTTCCATGAGTCACTTACTGATCTACATGTGGCCGCTAATGGCCGCCGCTCCTGGCTCCAAATTGATTTTGAAATTGGATAGAATATTAACGAGCGCTACACGGGACCCCCCGCGACGTGCCCACAGCCGCCGTGCGCGCGCAGCAGCCATGCGGGCAGAGCCGTGCCCCGGTCCAAATCAAGTTAAGATGGCCCTGGCGGCGAGATGCACATGTAAGCGGATTATGGGGCTGTGTGTCGGGCTGTGTAAATGGCGGCTTATTAAGTAAACGAGCATGTGATGCGCAGATGCTGTCACCGCGGGTGGCGCCCGCGTCGTGCACCTTCTACACGGCTCTGTATCCAGTCTGCAGTCAGTTACTGTGATGAGAGGGTCCGCACTGTGCCCAGACAGGTGCTTTTTATAATGACGCATCTCGCTATAGTGTGTTCAGCGCGTGATGGGCGTGACCTACATGTAGGCCTTATATCCCTGTATCCTGTAGGTACACACTCCGATTACCCATGTCATATGTATAACTTACTTGGCAAGTTCACCATAATCATAGACCTCCGCCTCCGGATTGGTCTGTTCTTTGGGACTCTTTCATTTGGTTATGTGCTCCACACTAGCCTAGTCCCGTATCAAGGGGACTCTAGCCTAGTTTTCCTATAGTAAACTCTCTGAAGGTACACTTGTTGCCTGGAGTATTGGTCCTAATTCAGCACACTGATAACACGAGTCATCACGAAATAAAATACAGCGCATACGCACTCAGGGAGAGCTCCGATAAGGTGGGCGCCGTCATAGGGGTTCGGCGTGCGCAACCCATGGTCTACTGATACTTATAGCAAGGTGGTCCACCTCACATATCATCAGCGAGAGGAGTGCAATACAGAGATAGAGCATGTAGTCACCATGAGGACTGTACATTCGTTAAAACACATCTGTTAGGAAAGCGTCTATTATCCTGATTAAACTGTTCAAATATGGTGGCTTTACTTCCAAGGCTGTCCTTGAAGAGTGTAAACGGAAAGGGCCCCCTCCTTCATCTTATTTTCGCTCACTTGGGGGGCCAGGTTAACCGGTAGAGGGGGCGGCGAGCGGTCCCGGCGGTGACGTCGATAAGAAGTGATTATTGATTATTCAGATCTAGGTCTCCGGCCATTCTGCCAAAAACAACCCCACCCCCGCCACCCTCCTCCAGCCCTCCGTAATCTGCTGCCCCGTGACCCCCATTCTCCACCCCTCAATACTCCACTCCGGGCTGACCAGCACCGACTGAGCAGTAGCAGCCATCTTGATGACCTTCGGTTTTGTGCCTCGCTACTGTTTATGAAGATGATGTATTGAACGAGCCAACTATATCAACATCCCAACGACATTTCTGAAGGTGATGCTTCTAATAGGTTAACTATATTAACATCCCAACGACCTTTCCGTTGGTGATGCATAAAAAAGGTTAATCATATTAACATCCTCATAGCTTTTCTGAACGCAATGCGTCAAATATTTAAACTATATTAAATGTAGCCGCCAGAATATAGGACCAATATATCCTCAATCGCAATACTCCAGTATAAATTTTGAAAAACTTTAAGATAAAATTGAACCTATAAAATCTGAACTGTTATAAAAGAAAGTAATCTTGTGGTTAGACTGGGACTGAGGCATCTTGCTGTGGTTTGACTGGGACTGCCTGGAGGCATCTTGCTGTGGTTAACCGCTCCCCCTCGTTTGGTCCCGGGGATCAGACTCTGTGACATGAGGTCTCACCCCATGTGGGGCCGTCATGTAGTCTCACCCCGTGTGGGGCCGTTATGCAGTCTCACCCTGTGTGGGGCCGTCATGTAGTCTCACCCTGTGTGGGGCCGTCATGCAGTCTCACCCCGTGTGGGGCCGTCATGCAGTCTCACCCTGTGTGGGGCCGTCATGCAGTCTCACCCTGTGTGGGGCCGTCATGTAGTCTCACCCTGTGTGGGGCCGTCATGCAGTCTCACCCTGTGTGGGGCCGTCATGCAGTCTCACCCCGTGTGGGGCCGTCATGCAGTCTCACCCCGTGTGGGGCCGTCATGCAGTCTCACCCTGTGTGGGGCCGTCATGCAGTCTCACCCCGTGTGGGGCCGTCATGCAGTCTCACCCCGTGTGGGGCCGTCATGCAGTCTCACCCCGTGTGGGGCCGTCATGCAGTCTCACCCTGTGTGGGGCCGTCATGCAGTCTCACCCTGTGTGGGGCCGTCATGCAGTCTCACCCTGTGTGGGGCCGTCATGCAGTCTCACCCTGTGTGGGGCCGTCATGCAGTCTCACCCTGTGTGGGGCCGTCATGCAGTCTCACCCTGTGTGGGGCCGTCATGCAGTCTCACCCTGTGTGGGGCCGTCATGCAGTCTCACCCTGTGTGGGGCCGTCATGCAGTCTCACCCTGTGTGGGGCCGTCATGCAGTCTCACCCTGTGTGGGGCCGTCATGTAGTCTCACCCCATGTGGGGCCGTCATGCAGTCTCACCCCGTGTGGGGCCGTCATGCAGTCTCACCCTGTGTTGGGCCGTCATGCAGTCTCACCCCGTGTGGGGCCGTCATGCAGTCTCACCCCGTGTGGGGCCGTCATGCAGTCTCACCCCGTGTGGGGCCGTCATGCAGTCTCACCCCGTGTGGGGCCGTCATGCAGTCTCACCCCGTGTGGGGCCGTCATGCAGTCTCACCCCGTGTGGGGCTGTCCGCTCTCCGTGTGAGAGTCTGATTAAAAACCCCACCGATCCACATCTATCCGCAGAGAAAATAGCATTAGAACCAGTCGGTATCTAACTAAGGAAATCAATCATAGCGGCCCATGTTCAAGTTCGGCCACCCGACGATATCCACGAATCTAGAATGTAAAAACCAGTCGGTGTTAGTGATATTAACCACACCAATCGCACTTATCTCTGTGCATTAATTCAGCATCCCTAATTCTACAATAAACAGATGAGGTTTTAATCAGTTTTCATCTAAATGTTTAATTCGCTCTGCTAGTTTCTTATTAACGGTGGCTCTATCGTCTATTGGATGATCTATCAACCTGAGGTACAAATGGCAACATAGTCCAAACAGACCTGGGGGCCGTTTGATATCTGAAAGGATTCTCCTTGGATGGTCATATGCTAGTCCTAGGACTGTCCTAGGAGGGGCTGCGTTAAATAAATATGGGTTGTCCTTACAAAGGATAGGAAAAGGACGGAGACTTGAAAAGTCCTTCCATGTTCTTTAATAAACCTGATGTTCTTCTGACTTCGATCCTGAAATCTCCCCTTTTGGAAGGACATCTTTTTTTTTGTCCTTTCTGATGCTGGTAGCCTAACCGACCATAATACAATCAATGTGCATGCTTATATGATATCCTTCAGAACCTCTAACAATTATATGTAAATAAAACATTTATTCCCAATTGAATAATAAGAATAGACATTTAAAAAAGATAACACAAAAACAAATTGGGCTTGTCCCAGCACCTTATAATTACCACTGATTTTAACTGGGAACCCCATAGCTGTCGGGACAGACACATACAACAACCAATCACAGGATGCCTTTCATCCTGAACTGTCCTTCTGAAGGATTGAGGTCAGGAAAAGGACAATAACATACGGACAACACTTATCTAACGCAATGACTCTCCCAGCCTGGTCCTTGTCCTCCCAGAAACTCTCCTCTCATTGTCCTTATCATTCTCCCTGTCTCCGAATACTAAACGGCCCTCTTGGTATAGTGAACAATATCGCAAACAACATTGAAGTGTGAATCTGGTTTGAATCTCGAGATTTACAGGGAAGAAGTGCCATAACACTGCAAGTCTTAGAACCTCATTCCATCTAGCAATAATGAATAAGTCACTTTGTCACCTAGAATGAATGCAGTTTTCAGATAGCCTCACGTATAGCATAGTGATTATAGAACGAAACTACATTTACAGTGGAGGCAGTTCCTGATACTGGCAGTGAGAGGGCCATATTTCTGTAAATGGACTTGGGTTCTGTCATCACTACTCCATACATGACAACATCCTAAAGCCCAAAGTAAATAGTTAATATCTGCGTACAGGGAGCAGTGGTACGTAAATGTTAAAAGTATGTGCATGGGCGTATGATGAGTGTCGAGCTGTACCCTTTATCATTTCATTTTTAAATGCAATATCTCAGGATTTATGAAGATGAATTCAAGATTTTTAGCTAATTCAAACACATTGTTATAGGAGCTCGTGCTGTCACAGCCCCCTCAGTCATATCATACTGAGTTTGGATCGATGATTCAGGTATTTAGAGCGTCGGAATGAAATGACGAGGAATTATATAGAACGTCCTGACCATGCTGTACAAGTCACAGAACGAGATGTTAATTTACCGTTTGTACGGACCGAGGCGTTTACGCCGAGTTCCGTACAAACGGTAAATTATCATCGAGTTCTGTGACTTGTACAAGCATGGTTGGACGTTATATATTTACTATATACCCGAAATTTAAAAAAAAAATCAATTTCGTTTATCTTAACAACCAAAATTTTAATAAACGTGTATGGCAAGGTGGTCCGTATTTTAGTGTACGGACCAGTGGTCCGTACAGTATTTTTACGTTATATACCGAAACGGTGCGTATTTACAGTATATACGGCATGGGTATATAGTAATGTCACATACTGCTGCCCAGAATGGAATAACTACAGTTCTCATACCATGGCTGGCGTTTTCATCCCATCGCCGACCATGTGGCGCGATCTCAGCCAATCAGAGACACTGTTATGGCAATTCACGGCATGTAGCGCGTGACGGCGAGCTGATATGACTTTAGTAAGAAAAATAAGAGATTATAGTCAGGTATATACCCACAGCCTCGTCAGCTCGAAACACCGACATTCTCCAACCCGGAATGAGTTTCCCTCTATTACAACCTGCTTGAATCGTGGGAAGTAGCAAAGGAAACCAAGTTTTTTTTCATATCCTCACAGATTTACCCTCAGGCACTCTGGATTCACACAGCATTGGTAGGATACGGGGTGGGACTAATTAGATTAATAACCTTACACTGACTCCATCAGGTATTACACGAGTCACACCTTGATGATCGCAAAAATGCAGTTTTAAAGAGAATGTAGATCACAAGTCCAAGGATCAAGACAAGAAATTACGGAAAAATAACTGTCCTTCCCATGTGGAGATGATAGGTAGTAATTAAGTGCTGCAGATTCGAGGTGATTAATTAATTGGCACGTGGGGCGGCCTTTCATCTGAGTCCACTCTTCAACGGATCATAATCAATGCTGGGAACGAGGCTGAGGTTCCCGGATCACTGCCTTCATCATGGCGCTAAGCGGCCCCGCGGTAACGACGACGCACCTCCTTAGCCTAATCAAGGTCACGTGACAGTGGCCATCTTGATCACGTGACGGGAGGGCGGGTTTTCAAGATGGCTGAAGAAAAGGGGTGCAATTAGGCACTGCAATCAGAATAAGGGGTACGATTGTATTCAGATGAACCCATCCTTTCTCTCCTCTTAATTAGGTGAAGATGTATGTATACGGTTGAATTTGGTTTTGAATATTGTTATCACATTCACTGAAACAAGAAGCTCCTCTTTTGTAAATGAAAAAAGGAAAGCTAGACCCAGGACAATTTCTATTTGCAGGAAACCATGGTGTGTACAAAACCCAAGGTGTGTAGAATGCGGAAATAAACTCAAAATGTCTCAATTTTGAAAGTCCTGCCAGCCGTCCCCATGACAACTACATATATATGAGAAAGCTGATATTCCCATCCATAAATGTTCTGATATTTTATAGGTCATGCAAAATTAATGTCTACGTCCTAGAGTCTCGGAGTACGGAGCACATACATCTGATAAATTGAGAGCTACATTATGGTAGGCCTGGCTTTAACCTCTGATGAAATAGTGGTGTTGAAAAGTCGGAAGATAGCGCTCACCCAAACTAGAATAGAGATTCCGTAGAATCAAGATCGAGTAAGATAATCATTGTGGGGATCCAGCTGTCTTCACCCCACGTCTTCACCCTGGCCGCCCGTCGCCACCCCACACCCTCACAGTCCCTCACAGTCTCCCTCCACACTCCAATGACTCCAACGACGTCCCCACCGTCGCTCCCGCCACCACCGCCGTCCCCACCGCTCTGCACAGGCGTCAGGCCACATCCGCCTACCCGTCCGCCTACCCGTCCGCCTACCCGTCCGCCTACCCATAAACAGTACACCTACAGCGTGTGCTTTATATATCGGGTTGGGCTTAACCACACAGAATAAGGAGGATTTGAAAATAAAATCTGTTCTAATAAACGGTAACAGAGTTAAAGCATGCAATGTTTATTATATGGAATTAATCAAAAGATTTCTTATAGGGTTTAGAAATATTTTCTGATCAAAATTTCTACGAGATTAGATTTTCCATATCACACGGACTTGGGTGATTGATGAGCAATGAAATGTAGACAACTGTGATGTGCCCTAGGTACAGAGATCAGAAGAATCGAAAAGTGGCGTATATATGCGTAAATATAACCCCAATTATCTTAGCCTGGAATAAACGTCCATAGGCTTAGAATTAGGAACTCGTTCTCAACAGGGTTGGGAGCACGGTAACTCATTCTCAATGGGTGATAAATAGATAGATATTTTCCAGCTAAGATAAAATCAGAAATATTTTCGTGCTTGGTCTGAGTCCCCATTCGCCATCTCGTTTGGAGTGCTTCAGAATAGTCACTCAGCTATCACCTCGTTCTAGCGTAAAACTGGATGAGTTTTAATCTTGGCCACCATATGCCACCACTGGAGTTTGGCATAGTGACTTCATGAGGCGAAGCCGAGTGAAGTCAAGAGCCAAAACTCCAGGAGTGGCATGCGGTGACCAAGATTAAAACGAATCAGGTTTTGATTTTATCCTACCCCGTCTCCTCAATTTTCGAATAATATGTGATAACAATTCTGTATACCACTCGTGGCATATAAAACTCCGTATGCCAGTCAGAGTGGCATACCAAAACTCAAAGTTAAGCCTATGGGATTTTATATTAGAGGTAGGATAAATATTACTGCGCACCCCAAACTCGATGGCGAAAGGGGACACAGACCAAACACTCATCAATTTCTTTCTTACTCGCCAACCGCCGTGATTAACATATGTACGTACACACGCGCGGACGTACAAATGACGCAAATATCAGCGTTCTGCTGACGCCCAAGGAGACATGTGCACATCAACGTGAATCTAACAGATGTAAACCTAAAGCCTTGTGCAGTGTAGGGAGAGCTACTCTGTCAAAACTTGCTCCTGCAAACTTCACAATGCATGTCAAGGAAATCCTTTTTCGTTTTCGTCGTTCTTATCTTAACGTCTCATACTTAAAAATTCTGTTGTTGATGATTTCCTCCATCCCTCCTGTGGATGAAGTTACTCGGACATTGTTATCGCAAAAGGAAACCCGCCTAATTTTAAATACGTCCATCGGAACTTGGAGGCCTCCTGTCTTTTATGGTGGAGCTTTATTCATTCAAATCCCTCCTCGATTTATGACATAGATAAATAAAGTACTTACGCCATCTTGACAGTCTTGAATTTGAGCTAGATTCACACGGTCTCTCCTCTGAAACACAAAAAATATCAACATTAGTTGAATGACGGCGGGATATGTTTTTTTGAATTTACAGTTTGCTGGTGATGTACGTCATGCTCGAGGTCTTAGTAGAAATGCCCTAAAGGAACATATGGAAGTCTGTGGAGTGAATGCGTCAAGGCCGCGAGGATAAAAAAAAAGAAATACATTAATTTCAACTTGATTCCCGTGGTGGTCATCTTTATCCAGGGCGACATTCAATACATTGATTACAAAGTGGTTAGGTAAGCTATCAACTTCAGAAAAGACACCTATTGACACGTCCTTCCAAAAGGATTCCCTCTCTTTTTTAAATTCAAATATATTTCACGACGTTACAGAATTCAGGACAATGACTGTTGTATCAAACGGCCTGGGAGCTGTTTTTAAAACTGAAAACCATGAAAGAATTGATCTCATCAAGGTCTTTGTCGCATTCTCGTTACCTAAAGTGATCCGTCTTTATTGAGGACGGTCTTACAAGACGATCAGGAAAATATCTTTGATTTTAGTTTTTAAAGGGTGACAGGTTTTACACTGCTTTCAAGTCCGTTGCTAGGTGGGTTCGATCCTTCATAACAAAACAACTTTCACTAAGTTAGGAAAAAATAAACAATTAAAAGCTGCAAACGATATCCTGGAATTCTGAGGACCACATTTAAAACACGGACTGACACTCCGAGTGTGGTCACTATCGCCCTTGTTTAGTTCTTATCGTAATCGTTCAGCCGATATCGTTCTTAGTTTTAAAAACACCTCATTGGGAGGCATTTAAAAAAAAAAACGATTAAAAAATCAAACTTATCATGTATTTTTTCCCTAAAGTGATAAGTTTTCAAAAAAGAGAATAATATCTTTATTTTGGGTCTTTAAAGCAATCATAATCGTGATCCACATCGTCCATAGCTTGCCCTACCTACATAATCGGTTTTATTGAAAGACTACCCGAAGGGGTGCAGTAGCAGTGCTTTGGTTACCAGAAATAAAACAATATGAATATTCTTAGCTCAAAATGGTAGCTGGATGATATCTTTATATTTCCCTATACATAATTCTATGATATATATGGTATAAAAAAGGCTTAATTGTAAAATGGCACTGCATTGTACTCCACTGAGATTTGTCCTCCACTAGAATCATATTTGGTCAATCACCAAAGATAATCCTCGTGGAGGATAAATCTTAATCATGTGATCTTAAAACTCCATCTGATTGGTTGTCCCAAAGATATGACTTCCATAAAGACCAGAAAGGTTTGAACAATAAAGATTTAAACGACCCTGTTTAAAAAATGCAACCACATCGAAATTCTTGTCAGTATCGCCCATGGTTAATCCTAATCGTGGTCCATCAGTCATTATCGTTCTTAGTTTTAAAAACACCTCCCAGGACGGATACTTCAAGTTTCCGTCCTTCTTACTGTCCTTTGAAAGGACACTCCATGTTTGATAAGCCGTTGGGCTATCTTACGAGAGTCCCAGGAGAGTCCTTTCAGATATTCAACGCCCCGGAGACGTGGCTATCATTAAAGACCAATGTCATGCACGAAGCAGTGGTGTAAAGCAGCATCGGACCGTGTTCACACTACATGACTTCTGCCCGAGATTGTCGCATTTGACACCACCGACAGATGAATGTACGTTTCAGGTGAAATATTGCGAGGTGTAATCAGGGAAATTTCAAACTAATTCAGTCCCTAAAATCACGCAATCTGGCATCATCTTTTAAGGCCGCTTTCGACTTCAAAGCGGAGAGAAATAATCACAATGGACTTAATCTTACGATCACCTTCTGATGTTTCTCTACCCGATATCATATTGGTGTGGTTCTGGTCTGCAGGTGTAAATGCCACCAACGTCACAGTAAGTGTGTGCTGGTGTCGAGATAGAGCATAGACGTAGATGTATTCTGCACCGTCAGTCATCTCAAGCTGAACGATGATGTGAGATGAATGCAGCATCACACAAACACAGGCGACTACATTACATAGTGGCATCTCAAGTGTTCCCAACAGTATGTCAGCCATCCTGCAACACCTGCCTGAAGAAGTCTATCAAACACAGAGGAAACGTGGCAACATTATTCTAAACGATTCTCCCCTCCCCCCTCTTCTTAGATGTACCATTCCCCCCCGCAAAACCCATCAATTTTAATTCAACTTGTCTGGGTTTTTTTGGATTTTTTTCAATTTCTCTATGTCAAGCATACCATGGGGTTTTGCTTCATGTTATTCCAGCTATCCAACACAACTAAACGTCTGGGTTTAATCGGTTTTATTGAAAGACTACCCGAAGGGGTGCAGTAGCAGTGCTTTGGTTACCAGAAATAAAACAATATGAATATTCTTAGCTGAAAATGGTAGCTGGATGATATCTTTATATTTCCCTATACATAATTCTATGATATATATGGTATAAAAAAGGCTTAATTGTAAAATGGCACTGCATTGTACTCCACTGAGATTTGTCCTCCACTAGAATCATATTTGGTCAATCACCAAAGATAATCCTCGTGGAGGATAAATCTTAATCATGTGATCTTAAAACTCCATCTGATTGGTTGTCCCAAAGATATGACTTCCATAAAGACCAGAAAGGTTTGAACAATAAAGATTTAAACGACCCTGTTTAAAAAATGCAACCACATCGAAATTCTTGTCAGTATCGCCCATGGTTAATCCTAATCGTGGTCCATCAGTCATTATCATTCTTAGTTTTAAAAACACCTCCCAGGACGGATACTTCAAGTTTCCGTCCTTCTTACTGTCCTTTGAAAGGACACTCCATGTTTGATAAGCCGTTGGGCTATCGTACGAGAGTCCCAGGAGAGTCCTTTCAGATATTCAACGCCCCGGAGACGTGGCTATCATTAAAGACCAATGTCATGCACGAAGCAGTGGTGTAAAGCAGCATCGGACCGTGTTCACACTACATGACTTCTGCCCGAGATTGTCGCATTTGACACCACCGACAGGTGAATGTACGTTTCAGGTGAAATATTGCGAGGTGTAATCAGGGAAATTTCAAACTAATTCAGTCCCTAAAATCACGCAATCTGGCATCATCTTTTAAGGCCGCTTTCGACTTCAAAGCGGAGAGAAATAATCACAATGGACTTAATCTTACGATCACCTTCTGATGTTTCTCTACCCGATATCATATTGGTGTGGTTCTGGTCTGCAGGTGTAAATGCCACCAACGTCACAGTAAGTGTGTGCTGGTGTCGAGATAGAGCATAGACGTAGATGTATTCTGCACCGTCAGTCATCTCAAGCTGAACGATGATGTGAGATGAATGCAGCATCACACAAACACAGGCGACTACATTACATAGTGGCATCTCAAGTGTTCCCAACAGTATGTCAGCCATCCTGCAACACCTGCCTGAAGAAGTCTATCAAACACAGAGGAAACGTGGCAACATTATTCTAAACGATTCTCCCCTCCCCCCTCTTCTTAGATGTACCATTCCCCCCCGCAAAACCCATCAATTTTAATTCAACTTGTCTGGGTTTTTTTGGATTTTTTTCAACTTCTCTATGTCAAGCATACCATGGGGTTTTGCTTCATGTTATTCCAGCTATCCAACACAACTAAACGTCTGGGTTTTAGCCTGGTCCTTCCAGGCAAAAGACCCTACACGTCAGTTAGGGCCTACTGAGAAAAGTACTAACCACATCAGTCTGATAACAGTTAATTGTCATTATCGAACATTAAATCAACCAAACAAAGTCTTTGTACCGTTAGGGGCCAATCTATAGACGATCTCCATAGTGTATGTCGGATAAGGCCCATTCACCTGCAGTGGCGGAAACATTTGTTAGTACAGATGTATAAGTATGCGCAAAATCCTGATAATGTATCTGAAGGTGGAAGGACCCGAAGTGCTGATGGAGTAAAGTTGAAAACTGTGCGACCAAAAACCTCTTTCTACCAACGTAGTCCCATCTGGCGTGGACAAAAGGAATGGGAAAACCTCCCACCGATAATACAAAAGCTAAAAAATATTGACAATTTTAAACAGATGATTTGAAGATATTGAAGATTCGAAAATAATGACTGTACCTACCCCGTGAAAAAGTTTATGAAATTAAGTATACAGCTATTCATCTCATTACCATTACATCATACCCCAATCACACCTCCCCACTGTTTAACCCATATTACTAACCCATGTACGAAGGAGTTGTATGTACAGAACCAAATCTAACTAGTATCATGTATGACCCGGAAGAACTTTGCAAGGAGAAAGGGAAATAAAAGATTTAACCAAAAAAGAAAAAAAAAAGAGAATATGACACATTAAGACATACATATCTCTATCAAACGAAATTGCCAGTTCTGACGCTTTTGATTGTTGTTACCCGTTAAAGAAAATGTATCATCATATACAGTCTCTCCGATTCTATGATGGTAACAGTTGACAAATTAATTTAACAAACAATAGTAACTAAAGACATAGGCATTGTTTCATGAGAATCCATAGTAACAGACGTGGAGTTGTAGGTGACTCTCTTGGTATAGCTCTTATCGCAGTAGTTGCCGCTGGCCAGTACCGGTGGACACAAGGCAGGACGACGTTGTGGTCCTATATTGATAAACCAGCCCACTTTTAGCAACACCCACTTATTAATTCATACGAGACAAAGTTTTCCAGAGCAGTGTCTGGGAAAGGGCCGCCTCGCTACAGTTAGTTTTTAAGTAGTTCACCAGATGGCGGGTTGAGTGAGACCTTGACCCTTGACCCTTTGACAAGGACGCCATACATGATAGAGGCTGTAAGGTCATGGTCGAAGTTCCCATGGTAACCGTAAGAAAGTGAGTCCGTTAAGTGGTACGCGGTTGTACTCCCATATGTGGACAAACTAGAAACCAAACTATTCTTAGTATAAGATGCTTGCAAAATATTTTTTTAATCACTTTATTGTATCTCTCGTTACAACGAGTTATTCTGATACAATCAGATACAAAAATGCCCCTGGTGGAATTAATGGGAATTGAACGACTTGAGCCTTTTACCGTTTGAGCCTCCTGTCAGCACAAAAACGTGGACGCCTTGCGCCTACCCTGTGGACGCTTTGAGCCTACCCCATTTTAGTTCCGATTGGCGGGTTAGGGTTAGAAAAGGGTTGGGTAAGGGTTAGGGTTGAGTATATATGACTATAAACCAGTATAAGTGCACGTTTCAAAGTTGTTTACATCTAGATGCATAAGGAAACCAGAATAGGGTAGGCTCAAGGCGTCCACAGGGTAGGCTCAAGGCGTCCACAGAAAGGCTCAAGGCGTGCAGGGCTCAATTCGTCCCAGGCTCAAGGCGTCCATGAACCGATTTTATTGTAAATGTATATAACGCACAATAATCAATTGGGCAGCTATATTTAGTCAATTTGGCTTTTTTCAATTGATCAAAGTCATTGCATCTGTTCTTCAATCTGAGTAGAGTATCCACAATACAAATGGTTTTATCGTGAGTGTGTGACGTGAGTGCGATGAATGCCAAGGTCGCAATATGCAATATATGTATCAAGGGATGGGTTGTTGTCACAACAGATAGTAACACTATACGAAAAGAGCAACACCGAATCAAAGACTACAATTACGACATACACTCTAAGCCTTGTGGTCAAATGCAGAGCCAAAGAGGCACGAAGGATCTGCTTGGAGACTGTGCATCGGGTCACAAATGGTGGTCCCCACATAAGAGTAGCTATGCCCTCTGTAGACCAGTCGTTGACAGACTCTAGGTCTGTGTATTCACACAGCCCTGTCCCAGGCCTCGCCCACTTCTCCCGGCGGCAACCAAGCCGCATTTCAGCGCTGTAAGCAGTCTCCGTGAAAACGACGGAAAGAGCCGCGATGCAGACGGAGCCCCACCGCCCCCCCCCCCCCCCCCCACGTCCCCCGCCCCGGTACGGGCAGTACACGCCGTGAAATCATAGCTCGGTCCATTGTCACTGATAGCCACTGCCCCGCCGAGGTCCCTCATTAACCGCGCTTTGCACTGAATGAAGAAGATTATATTATGAATATAGATTTTACATTGCGGATCTTGTGACCAATAATTAACGCCTCAGAGTCAAAGAGGGCAATGCACCAGGTTAAATGAGATTAGCGTACCACTTTCACGATACATCTCAACACACAGAAATGGCCGTACCACTTGTACGATACATCTCAACACACAAAAATGGTCGCACTAATTTTTTACGCAACATCTCAACAGACACAGAAATGGCCAATCTAAATCTATGATGCATCTCAACACACAGAAATGGCCGTACCACGTTTATCGCAGATATGCCTCCACTGACCACACAGAATCGCTGTGTGGCAGTCCCTCATGGATGCCGCTGTCAGAACCATGTTGGTCCTGTACACAACTGCTGATTCCCGGTCTGTCTGAGGCTATTGTTATACCGCTCACCGGTATCAGCGCTCTCTTGTGATGAATGTATTTCTGGCATGTCCAAACGTACACAAACGTGAGCGATGTATTGCTAAATCTCAGGGGCTGCCGGCTCTCATCAACGTGAACAATATTCATCTCTCATCTCAAACTTAACTGCAACGGGCCCTCAGACTGCTCTTTTATATCAATATCGACGGAAACTGAGCATTAAATTGCACATTGTGCTCAACTTTTACTCCTACTCTGGTCTTTAACTATACAATCAATTGCTAATAATATTCTACGACAATGAAGTTTATACAAAGCGACCCATAACGTCGTCATCCGGAAAGCTATTTATCATACAGCGTTTAAAAATGTAGTATTTACATATACGCACGGCTATTCGCAGATCTCGGAAAAAAGATTTATAATTGTTATAGCCAATAAAGTGTAAATGAAGTAACTTTCTAGACAGCAGGCATCTGTTGAGAGGGCAGCATGCACGGTGTTGTGTGGGGTTCTCGTGGGTCAGGATGTTGTGAGAGCGGCATGCGTGGTGTTGTGTGGGGTTCTCGTGGGTCAGGATGTTGTGAGAGCGGCATGCGCGGTGTGGTGCGGGGTTCTCGTGGGTCAGGATGTTGTGAGAGCGGCATGCGCGGTGTGGTGCAGGGTTCCCGTGGGTCAGGATGTTGTGAGAGCGGCATGCGCGGTGTGGTGCAGGGTTCCCGTGGGTCAGGATGTTGTGAGAGCGGCATGCGCGGTGTGGTGCGGGGTTCTCGTGGGTCAGGATGTTGTGAGAGCGGCATGCGTGGTGTGGTGCGGGGTTCCCGTCGGTCAGGATGTTGTGAGAGCGGCATGCGTGGTGTTGTGTGGGGTTCTCGTGGGTCAGGATGTTGTGAGAGCGGCATGCGTGGTGTGGTGCGGGGTTCCCGTGGGTCAGGATGTTGTGAGAGCGGCATGCGTGGTGTCGTGCGGGGTTCTTGTGGGTCAGGATGTTGTGAGAGCGGCATGCGCGGTGTGGTGCGGGGTTCTCGTGGGTCAGGATGTTGTGAGAGCGGCATGCGTGGTGTGGTGCGGGGTTCCCGTGGGTCAGGAGGTTGTGAGAGCGGCATGCGTGGTGTGGTGTGGGGTTCTCGTGGGTCAGGATGTTGTGAGAGCGGCATGCGCGGTGTGGTGTGGGGTTCTCGTGGGTCAGGATGTTGTGAGAGCGGCATGCGCGGTGTGGTGTGGGGTTCTCGTGGGTCAGGATGTTGTGAGAGCGGCATGCGCGGTGTGGTGTGGGGTTCTCGTGGGTCAGGATGTTGTGAGAGCGGCATGCGCGGTGTGCTGCGGGGTTCTCGTGGGTCAGGATGTTGTGAGAGCAGCATGCGCGGTGTGGTGTGGGGTTCTCGTGGGTCAGGATGTTGTGAGAGCGGCATGCGTGGTGTGGTGTGGGGTTCTCGTGGGTCAGGATGTTGTGAGAGCGGCATGCGTGGTGTGGTGCGGGGTTCTCGTGGGTCAGGATGTTGTGAGAGCGGCATGCGTGGTGTGGTGCAGGGTTCTCATGGGTCAGGATGTTGTGAGAGCGGCATGCGTGGTGTGGTATGGGGTTCTCGTGGGTCAGGATGTTGTGAGAGCGGCATGCGCGGTGTGGTGCGGGGTTCTCGTGGGTCAGGATGTTGTGAGAGCGGCATGCGCGGTGTGGTGCGGGGTTCTCGTGGGTCAGGATGTTGTGAGAGCGGCATGCGCGGTGTGGTGCGGGGTTCTCGTGGGTCAGGATGTTGTGAGAGCGGCATGCGCGGTTCTGGGTTGGGTCGTGTGAAAGCGGAAAATAGCTCAGCTGGTGACTTTATTTTGCAATCACAAATTTCAGGGAAAATCTTTTTTTTAGTCAGACTGTGGTGGTACCAAAAGATGGCCAAGTGTAGACAGCCCTGATCAAGTTAAGTATATTAATAATGCAGGGTAAGCCCGAGTGTACACCTGCTGACGAGAAATTCACCGGTTTTGTGTAACGCTGGGGCATTGCTCGGCCACCCCCTGGTGTTCTTTCTCTCAACTATACACGCACTCTTGTCTTACATGAATTATATTTACTCATGTTCAAATCTTATCATTTTTTTTGTAGATGATGATTCCATCTATCAAATATTCATTTAGAACACCTGAGACCCTTTCTGTTCATGAATAGGCTTGCCTATACATCTTCTAATGACAGTAAACACTACAATCTTTGGACTATTTTTCACCATTTACCGCAGTTTTATGTTCAAATTTCTATTCACTAGATGTGAAACTGAAATGATACCACAGGGAAGTGTTCTGCTGTGAGAAAAAATATGATATCAAGGGTATTTCTGCGGTACATGGAATAGCAAATAACTTTTCTGGTAGCTTTTCATAAATCCCACTCCCCATACTAAATGGGACTAAGTCACACATACTGAGGCACAGACACAACATATCACCTTATAAAAAATTTAGTCCATAATGTTTTGGAGGGACCCATTTTTGTGCTTTTTTTTGTTTTTATATAATGGAAAAGCAGAATATGAACAGAAACTTTCTATAGAGAGAGTCAGTCGTGAAAATACGTCCATATCAGGTGAGGGAGCTGCTTGAATTTATTCGAAACGACGCCCTCATTTAGATCGTTCATACATTCGCCGGAATAGCTGCTGCCTGAATGGGGAATTCGCCAAGCGAAATATCAATAGAATTGAAGTTGGGCCTTAGCAAAGAATTGAAATTAGGAAAGTGTTTAGGCTGATGGGAAAACGATTCCTCGTTATTATGAACGTATGATAACAAAACAGAGGCCAATATTATAAACATACAATTACCAGTTCGGTGCTATCTGTCCCAGCCGAGGGGCATCTCCCTCATACCCCTAGCGTCATAATTACACTATTAAGGTTTTAAATTGGAAATGGTGTTTCTTAATAGATTTTCTCTCGTAGGTCACAGATAATGATTGGATGCGGGTCTTGCGTAGATTGCCGATGGTATTGGGCGCCAAAGGCCAACATATTACCTGATAATTTCAATTTTTTTCTGTTAGCTCAACCGGATAATACACGTCTACCACGCCTATTTCAGGCTCCAGTCCTAAGCCTAATAGACTCTCCTAAAACAAGCCGCCATTGATGCAGCGCCATTTTGTTTCTAGAAAACCGGTTCTATTGACCGCCTTGGGACTTGCCAACCACTTCTATTTAGCTGCGGCCCGGTGTAATGTGGTTATAGCGTCTCTCGCACCTCGTGAACCGATAAGAGCGGCGTGCGGCATGGCGTCCGGCTTCCGTCTCGCGTCTCTCCCGCCGTCCTTATTTCGTCCACAATACAAACGCAGCCAATAACTCTCACCAACCACTAACGTTTCCAGCCACAGGACGGACGAAAAAGGAGAAAAAAAATAAAGAGAGAGAGAGAAGCATAACGCGCAAGACACGCGCATTTTGGCGGGAATATTTTCGCCGTTATTGTTGTTGAATGTTGTCTGCTAATATTGTGAGGCTCCTCAAATTGGCAGGCTGTCAATGAAGACGTGGCAGGCGCCGGGAACCAGCAGAGAAACCTCATTAAGTTTGGCAGCGTCCGAGAAGGTAAATAAATCTGGTGTGTCGGTAAAGTTGGAGGTGTGAAATAAGGAGGATTCTGATTGGTTGTGGATTGTTGCGGAGTCCACTTAGCGGTAGGTGGCGTGACTGGTGTCTATAGACCCGTGTCCCCCCTGTGCGAGCCTCGTTCTGGCTGCATGCATAATACATGCAGCGACACCTACAGCCAATATCAGCAATTACATGTTTACGGTCATTATTGAATTGACACATGGCGTCACAGCCTGGCTTCGCAGCATGGCTTCACATCATAGCCTCACAGCCTGCCTTCACAGCATGGCTTCATATCATAGCCTCACAGCCTGCCTTCACAGCATGGCTTCATATCATAGCCTCACAGCCTGCCTTCACAGCATGGCTTCATATCATAGCCTCACAGCCTGCCTTCACAGCATGGCTTCATATCATAGCCTCACCGGGTATCCCCAAAGAGTGGCTTAACATAATGGCCTCACAACATGACCTCACAGCATGGCTTCACATCATGGCCTCACAGCATGGCTTCACATCATGGCCTCACAGCATGGCTTCACAGTTTGTTCTCACAGCCTGGCATCAGACCATGGCTTCACACCATGACTTCTCACGATGACCTCAGTGCACGTTTTTATGGGATGGTTTACATGCCTGACTTCAAAATATTTCTGAATCTATCAGATTGACTTTAATGTGCTCCTGGCCAGGTTTCATTTTCACAGTCATATAACCGCACTATAATCATTCATTCACGGGTTTCATGTATATACAAATTACCCAGTGATGCCTCTGTCACCTCTTCTATAAATTGTGGGATTTTCTTTCTCTGTTTGACTTTTGCGGGATTCCCAACAGACCTCACAAAAAGCGACATCATTGTGGAATTGTATCAACAAAGGGCTAGTTTGAATGAATCAGGTTCTGAAATGAATTCTTCTAAGACAAAAGATACTGAATTGTTACGTTTTAACCCTGAGCAGTCAATGCAGACAGTTTCTGCAGTACTTGTTCCTGGACATTGATCCTGGAACTATTCTCAAAATTAGAGACGACAGCATACTTGCCTTTGCCGATAACTTTATACATTGTGTCCGGAAAATATTTTCCTCCAAAATATTACAAATTCCCCACTTAAAAAAATTATGCTGCACAGTGCAGCCCACATTACAAAAATAGTATAGAACCAACGTAAAGCCTTTGTGTATACTGCAGTTCATGGTCACAATCTAAATATGAAGTCATATGCAAATGGAAATAATTCTGATAAATCAAACATAATGGACTCTCGGGAAAGAAGGCCGGAGAAGCTATGTGTTTTAGTTTGTAAGATATGATTAAGAACGCGAAGATGTCAAAGGTCTGTTGTAGTTTTCATGTTTCTTCCTCTTAATTCTCTTTGTTTCTATGCTAGTTCCTGGCGAGACCAACACCATTATGAAGGGTTCGTGCGCAACCAGCATTTAACTAACGTATTGTCACGTGTCACGTGAGGTCACATGGCAGGGGTCAGGGCTGCGGAGACGCTGCCCTAAAGGTCTCTGTAGTCATCTATCGCCGGTCGGTGGCGCCACTGGACACGGTGGGAAGCAGACGACAACTGGCGCGGCCTCAGGAAGACTTCAGGACCGGGCGACTTCACAAAGACTGTTGTGCCGGACCGTTAAGAGGCACCGCGATGTTTACGGCGAATACGCGGCTTTGGTCGGCCTATTGTTCTGCGCTCATTTCTCGGGCTGAATATTGCTCTTTGAAACTTACCCGACCTTGTCTGAGATCCGTAGTAACATCTTGTTTTGCATTTTGCAGATACAGGATGGACGATCAATAGATTGCACAAAGTCCTGTCTAGTCATAGGCTCGGCGTCCACCTACTACGATATGGCTCTGATATGGTCTAAGATGCACCTCCTGATAAAAAAATCAAAATCCTGTCGGAAGGTCCCCTTATATGGGGGCAGTTGACCACTTTTCTGCGATTAGGCACCAAAAAAAAACTTACGATGCTTGGTGGATTGGCATTGCACTGTAGTGGGGGTGTAATTAGAGACCCTTAAGTAGTTGTGTAGGTAACTAACTCATTATCTTATGTCCCTTGTGTTTTCCTGGTATTAAGTCAGAATATTAGGTAGATCTACTTGCTTAGCCAAGTCACCGAGACACAGTGACCTTACATCTCGATGACCTGAGAGGAGGAATGAAGAACAATGCAAATAAAGTTAATCGTTTTAATCTCCTGAGAGCAATCTGTAGTTCACATATTATATATACTAATACTCAATGTGATGTATTAATCTTGCCAACTGTGTTGATACAAACCGTATAAAAAATTTCAGCTTATTTTTTGTCCACAAATGTTCAATGTCTAATTTGATCGTCCTTAGTTCACATTCTCCTTTGTAGTTGTTCACTTCAGTTCCTATTGTTCAAGTTGGATTCAGTCTGTGAGTCCTAGTGCTCCCGTGTTGATCTTAATAGTTCAGTCCGCACGTTCTGTGTATTCTCTATTGGGAGTCAGTTGCCCGCACTTCGGTCTGTAGGCAACTTACAGAACCGGTGGATTCATACCTTGAAGCATCATAGAAGGCGACTTCACTCCTCATGGGATGAAGCCTCCGGCAGCCAATCCTACTCCAGCGGGAGCAGGCTTTCTTAGCTCAGCTAGATCTTACTTCTCATACCTTAGAGCTGCCTCCACAGCCACAGCAGAGGTATATTCCTCTGCTGCTTACATAAGCAGGTCACATGACCATTCATACCCTTATACAGGTGGCCGTTCTAGAAGCTACCTCCTGTTTACACTTTGCCACTATACATTCCTATATTTTCACCATTTCTATATGATGTTAATTCGATTGTAACATAATCTCGGACAAGCGCGTAGTGCAGCATGTCTAGACATATGTCTACGATTTTGCACCATCCCGATATGTCTCCGATATTTGCTTTTTGTATTGGTGCAATATCGGGAGGTTTAAATTTCTATCGTAGTAGGTGGACGTCAGGACTTACCCAACAAGAGATAACGAAGTGCAGCTCTGGTGGCCAGTGTAGAAGGTGGCCTCCATTTAGATCAGCATGGTGCCATCTAAACATCTATTCTGTAACATCCGTACCTATATGTCGAATGTTTCAACTGCAACCTAATGCTCCCAGAATATTATCATGACGTTATGCCAATACCTAATTAGAAATTAGATTTCTATCATAGTAGGTGGACGCCAGGTCTTACTTCCTAAATACGAGATGCGAGATTATTAGAGCATCAGAAACTACACTCAGTAAGATACGAGTTGACAAAGACATGTCCCATCTCATCAAGCATCACAACACATTCACCTAAATCCACATTCAATATCGCATTTCTTTTATTTGTTGAGTTTATATCTAAGTACTTGAGAATCCATATACCATTAGGAATCTGATGCAATCAACCATACGATGGGAACCAAACTAGTTATCTAAATTCATGAATTATCTCGATGTACCTAAATATGTATAACAATTTATGGGATGGTGGCAGACCTCTAAGTGATGTACAGGCGAACCATATTTGAATAAAAACAAACGAAAATGTGGGGTATGAGTACGCATAAAGCCAGACACAGAGCATATTTGCCAATTGTAATCTAAGTAATGTGATTCAAAACTTCTATTACCAGGCTCCCCTCACTGACTAACCGTTTGTCGTCAAGAGTGGTTTGTCAAAGGTTGATAACAATTGAATTGGCAAGTTTCTAATAATTAATATGGCATTTCTTTTATGATGATCAGAAACATACCAATAGGACATGTGAGTTTGAGTAAATGAAGTGTTTTGCTGCCTAGTTCTTCAATCTTTTAGATATCGTTCGGTCGCAGGCCTTAGAGCGTAAAATGATACTGAAACCGCATGGACAAAACGATTCGTTCACCCAAACCAAGGTTTCCCATAATATGATATGTGCCTGATATTGTGACGTCATAGCACACCACCAGATCGAGGCAGGAATGACGTGTTGTGACGTCTAGAAGGACGTCATAGTCGTCAGCCTTTACCGGCAGCAGCTGCATCTCACCTAACAGCATACATTGAGTCTCCCTCCAGTTTTACTTATAAGTAGCTGTGTAGTTCCATACGCTCCACCCCCCGCCCTCCTCTCGCGTTTGATGGGAGTCACATTTGACATCGACTTCCAGCCGCCATTACAGAATGATGTGACGTCACGAATATCTTCCCCATGGCTACTGTAAGGCAATTCCTGATTGGCTGACAGGTCGGAAGCGGAAGTTGCGTGCGCATGGGACTGCGGACATGAGCTCTGAGGCGGAGGGTGAGGACGGGAGAGTCCTGGGGTACTCTTATCCAGGGCTATGACGCCCAACATACTGGAAATTAAGCCTGTTATCTCTGTCTTCTGCATGGAGGAATATGTGGGTTGTGGCGTGAGGTGGGAAGCTGAACCCCTCACAGCCCCATCTCCACCGTCCATAGCCTCCAACACAATGAAGGTCCAAAATAAACAGATGCCCGTTCTAATCACATCAAGCGGTGCACCAGTACAACGACTACATTCAATCTGTGCCCGAAGGAATATCGATTAAGATCTTGAGACAGGTTCTCTTTTACATTCGCTCGCAGGGTCTGCCTGCAGTGACCCAGACGTGAATTGTCTGTATCATGTGTATGATATATATGTACTCTAATATCAATAAATCAAATGCAATGTCACTAAGAATCAATTACAACCTATTGATAAGGGCCGGTGTCCACTGAGCTCCGATTCACTCTGATATGCGCTGCGATGTATCTCTGATTAAAAAAATGAAATCGCGTTGGAAGTGACCTCTCATTAAGGCAGTTGACCACGTCTCTGCGATTAGGATCCGATTAGAAAATGGGGTCAATGAAAATCCTATATTGTTAGGTCTCTACAACATTTCAACATGTGGCAATGGCGGTGGGTAATCGTGAGCATCGCAAAGTATTCTGTCAGGAAAGTTGCTCTTACATATGAGATACTGATCAGAAAATTAGGAGATTTTGGAATGAGATAGAAGGTTATACGTGCGTAAGACGAGGAATATTAGGGCACACTTCATTACCCGCCGCTTTGCTTTGAAATAGAAGATATATATGCCTGCATGCCCTGCAAGTTCTTTATTAGGTTGAAGTGTCTCAAATCAATATTATCTTAATTTGACTTAGAACGGAGCTTTTAGTGCCTGAAAAAGAATTATATTGTTGTTCTTTGTGTCCTGGGAAATCTTATCGATGCGATATTTCCTGAATTATCGCATGTCTAAAAATGAAGATGACACCTCAACATATGCACTTGTGACCTGGTAATATCGTAGGGCATATCGGGAATATGATCACGGTTTTCTTACAGGAGAACTCAGTACGATGTGTGGTCATTTGTCTACAAAATGGACCCTCCCGATAAGTCTCCGGTATTTACTTTTTGTCTCGGAGCCATATCGGTAGGTCTAAATTTCTATCGTAGTAGGTGGATGCCGGGCCTAAAAGAATACATTGAGGGTAATACTATAAATGAATGTATATAAGATAAAAGGTATTCAGTTTAACTATGCTCTAACTTTACTTCTCTATATCTATATTTGCAGTGCAGACGGCATCCAAAAATGGTAAAACAATATTTCATAGCAATGAAAATTTTGTATTCATTGTATTTCATGTTCATCTTTTCATTGACTTATTCGGGAACATTTAACTCGAGTAGGACTGACAGCAGTAACGATATGGATGCACTTTATTCTAATTTCGACAATTCAGTATTGCTTTGTCTAGCTCCGTTACTTTCTGGTAAAACTGAATAGAAATATATATAAAAAAAGAGAACTTGTCAGTATAGAGTTTGGATCAACTCGTACTACACCCTACTTTCAATGTCACGTGGTCATGATCCCACCAATCATATGGCAGTAAGTGTGTGAGCTCGGCGTGGCTGGCCCGCTTGATATCTGTCACAAACGGAAATGGAATAGTCCACATCCGGTCTCCCGTACGATCGCGCGAGATGAAGAGATTTCCCATGGAGCCCTGCGGCGTCCGCCATCTTGGAGCTGTCTGATCGGAAACTGTGTCCGGGTTCCTGATGACTATTGTAAACATTCCCTCTTTCAATATAACGGTACTCATTATCACACCCTGCTGTTTGTGATGGGGGCCGATCTCTAGGGACTGAGGCAACATTGAAGCACTTCGCCTTGTATTTAGCTTTGTTTACCGTCAATCCATCTTAAAGACACTTAGAGATGGACAACAGCAGTTCAGTTAGTTCCCACGGTGTGCCCTAGGGGGAGAGCTCACTACGCATTGATATTGGATGAGATGGGGAAGACCTGCAAGCCCCACGTCGCGGCAGGGCGGGGGGGAGGGGGGGGTGGCTGGGACAGGAGCAAGGCTTTGGAGGGGAAGGGAGCGGGGTGTGGGACGGGGAGGGGACGTGAGCTGGGTCTAAGCCCAGGATCAGGCTAGGGCCTTGAAGATAAAGAACAAGAGATGCAGAGACAGAGAATACACATTTGCATAAAGAGGGAGGAAGATGAGGGAGGAAGTAAAGGTAAGAATGGGATATAGAGACCAAAAAACATAAAATGCAAAAGACAGGTTTGTGAAGAGGAAGTTTCGAGTTGAGCTGATCTGGTGGGAGGCCGTGGTGTGTGGACGTCAGAGGCAGTAATGTTGGAGCATATGTCTTTGTGCCAGGCACGATGTACCAACTCAGGTTTTTTTCTTTTTAATAAGCAAATGAGGCGACGTTTTTCAAATTTTTGGAACCATTTCCCGAAAAATTAATCGCTAACAATATTAGTTGATTTTACAAGGGCGAAATGGTGAATGTCAGCTATAGCAGGTGGAAACAGTTATAATATTCAAAATTGCTGATATTTTCTTTGATTTCTTTGGGGGTCCCCCCCCCCCCCTCCCCTCATTTCTATATTCAAAGGAGAAGTTCCTCAAAATCGTCGGTGATTTTGTCGGCATGTAGAAAAGCTTCTTTTTAGGAAGCACTCGTTCTAATATTCAATAAAGGGGAAGATGCTGCAAATGCTAAAACTACGAACCAGAGATCGGCGATTTCGTTTATCGATGGCCTGTTAATATTTTATTTGCCGACTTGTACAATATCATGTTTGGTACTGACCAACTGTTATACATATGATCCAGTTCCTTCCCGAAAAAATCAAATAGAGTTGAATTGGTTGGCGGCAATTTGTGAGGGTGTGGTTCGCAAAAACGCCAATAAAACGAAACACAGACCGGTCGCCAGCTTCGCCAGTGTCCACTTTCCAATTCCTAAGTGATTAAAACATCCGTCGGTGGTGGCCGACGAATTCATCAGAAGCCAAAAGACGGTAGATGGAGACAGGCTTCATGCTGTCAAGGCCGCGCCAGTTAGCAGGGTAGATGGAGGGAGCAGGACCAGGTCCGATGTGGAGAGCACGGCTGGTGGGGGCAGAGGTTCCCTAGCACTGTAACCTATAACAGGCTACAGTGATCAATACACCCCTGAGGTCATGGACAAGCACATACAGAGACCATCTCTGATGTATGCCGCCCCCTCCTGCCGCCCCCTCCTGCCGCCCCCTGACGGCTAGAGGCGCGATATGCGCAGCGCACGCCCCCTGTCGGCGTAAACCAGTTACCGCACTCTACCCTAATGGCCGTCTAAACACATTCACAATGACTCAGTCTCCTCTGTGCCAATCATCAGCTTCATTTTGTACCACAGTTGGTAGGAAATACAGAATGTTTTCGTATTATCACACTTGTCACATTACCAGTGTTAAGTAAGCAATGTTTGCACAGTAATTGACATCACCTACTAGAAGACAGAAGTAGTGCCATGGCTAAGTGGAAAATCGGCCATTAACACAAAGTGATGGCTTGAAGATCGTTGAAGACTAGCATGGAGGGAGTAATTAAACTAATTTCATCTGAAAATAGCAGTATATTATCGACTACAATGTGTGAGCAATATTCACCGACTGTTAAGCTTAACCAGCGGTGCCACTACAGATTTCGCATGAAGTGATTCTGAAACCAGATGGGTTTATATTACACTGGCCGCCAGAGCTACACTACGTAAGCTCTTGGGCACCTTGACCAACCACCTGTAAGTGTCATTACTCTTCCAGCAGGTGTTTTATGAGACCTAGACCTATGTCGCACTCCTGAAGCCATTTTTTCATATTATTATCTCCCTTTCTGTGTATTTTGCTCTCAGAACCCACGTATGATAAAGCATAACTGGGTCTGAGAGTGAGAATTCGTAGACACGATCTGGGTTTAACCTTACTAACCTCTAAGTTGGAACAGAGTGGAGACAGAGGTGGTGGCCAATCTAGGTTAATATGAGAAACCAGGACTGAAATTGCACGGCAGAAGCTCATCAGTTGATTTCACACTTCATTTTTGGCTAAATTCTGGAGAGACCAACGTGTGCCCTCAGGTATTAGCACGGGCCATGACGGTAAACTGCTCTGGGGTAACCGGAAGGTATCGTCATGGGCCATGATGATAAACTGCCCTGTTTAGTTCTGAGGAGGGTGTGGGGGAGATTCTCATAACGTTGTGTATGTGAATGCTTCTCTTACTAAGTGAGGTGGCACAAAGCAGAGCCCAGGAAGAAGCCAGGGATCCAAACGAAATAAGAAGTAGGTATCTATGTACTTACAAAAAGCAAGAAGATGTATACATTTAAGGGAGGTTAGGAAATACTTGGTAGGGTTATGTAAATACGTATATGGGGCCGCCTGGTGGTGGTCGAGTTCATTAATAGCCTCGTTTTCGTCTGTCGCCATGTTCTCGAGCGGCGTCTGGGCTTCGTTCAATCAACATCCAGACGTATACTCACACACTCACACTAACACCAGTTACCCACTCAGAGTGCTACAGCACAAGATAGCGGCCCGTACACACCCCGAGACGCCCGTACACACCCCGAGACGCCCGTACACACCCAGAGACGCCCGTACACGCCCAGAGACGCCCGTACACACCCCGAGACGCCCGTGCACACCCTGAGACGCGCGTACACACCCCGAGACACCCGTACACACCCCGAGACGCCCGTGCACACCCTGAGACGCGCGTACACACCCCGAGACACCCGTACACACCCCGAGACGCCCATACACACCCCGAGACGCCCGTACACACCCCGAGACGCCCATACACACCCCGAGACGCGCGTACACACCCCGAGACGCCCGTACACACCCCGAGAGGACCGTACACATACCCGGCGGTATATACGGAAATGTTCAATTGACGGTGTGCCTTGCTGACATGCTCATTCCCCTCGCTGTGGGTCTTTGTGAAGGCCATTCGTGCGAGTGTCCTTACCCCCTCCGGCCGTTTTAGCTCCATTCGGCTGTTCCCGCTTCCTCCCCCGGCCCTCCTCTCCCCGCCGGGTGATTACTTCAGACCCGACCACTTTTATTGGCCCCAGGACCTGCTGGTTACGGGCAGGCAGCGCTAAATACACTTAGCGCACGGCGGGTACCAGCAACCACGACCCGGAAACGAGGCTTTACGGGCGTCTGCAGTGACCCCTGGTGGCACTGACTGTGGTGCCAGCGTCTCTTTGCTTGGTTCTGATTGGACGCCGAATCCTGTTTGAAGAGAATGAAGGAAGGCGCCTGGCCACGGTCCGCAGGGTCTGGGTTCACGTCCCGCCTGGCCGCGCAGTCAATGGCCGCTACTCAAAACTCAACCACAATTAAATCTCTAGCCCTGAATAACAATTATAGCGCGGCGGAATAAAAGCCACTGCCGGACAGAGAATGACTGTTACTGTCCCTGCCCTTCACCTCATGGCACCTCCATGTGGCGTGCTGCACCTCAATGGCCGGAACGTCATGCCTGTCGTGATTGCCCATTAATCTTGTCGCAGCTGTTGTCGATTCCAATCTGGTAAAGAGGCGTTGTATCGAGCCTCACGCGAGCCTGGGTGGAGATTCAGCCGGAATTCTGTGTGTTATCCTGGAATACTGTATAAGGCTTGACATGTCAGGCGTTGTCTGGGAATACTGCAACGCAGCTGGGATCGTCAGGCAGGAGGATCCAGGAATGTTTGGTTATTTGTTAATTGTGCCTGCCCGCCCCCATTTCTTCTCCTAAATGGTGCACCCAAAAATGCAACGTACATTAAAAAATCTTTAACCGACACAACTGTAATTATGATACAATATCCAGGAAGTGTATATATAGAATATACATTGGATATGAGTAGAATATCAATACAAGACTATTATCAGGAACGTGACGTCACAGGCCTGTTACCACGAGCGAGAGTAACAAGAGTTAACAGTTTATATCAAGATCATTAATCGAAATCATTAAAAACATCTCCCCCCCCCCCTCACCCCCCCGACCCCCACCCCAAACCCCCCCCCCCCCCACCCCCCACCCCTGCCCCCCACCCCACCCCCAAACAAAAAATAAGTATAGATGCAATTTTATGAAGAAGGAGAACCATTTGTGACCACTGGCTGCTACTTGTCATTACTTCCGGATAAGTTGTATCCACCAATGGCATCATTAAACGTCCTCGGGCCATCTCCGCCAGAGTTACCGGAAGTAGGCAGCCCCCAGCGTCGGCTGTTGACATTTTGTTGGTGGCTGGTGTGACATTTGGACGCATCTCAGTGTGATGTCGCCTGAGTATAATGACAGCTTCTGCATCTGCTAATCATGAAGCTGAGGCTTGGCCGTCCTGAGTGAACATGACCACAGTTGTAACAGTCTCATTAGATGTGCTAGACAAGTGTTGAGTGTACATGATGGCAGATGTAAAGCCATGTCGTTAGGTGTGTTAGATTAGTGTCTGGCTGTGTACATCATCACAGACCTATATAGTTCATACCCAGCCTAGTGAAGGGCCCCTACGTCAAAAATATATTATTTGTCAATTTCCGACCGAGTGATGGCTCATAGAATGTTTTGGTGGCAATATTTTAGGGGAACTTGGATTTCTCAAAATTCCCAAGGTTTACGGGTTTTGCACCCTGTTGATTTGGAATCAATATGTCTTAATTACCCAATACCAGAAAAAAAACTGTTGTAGGGTTTTTATTTGCAAGGTGGATCAGGAAGGTCACGTGGGCCATGGCAGTCACGTGGGTTATGGAAGTCACGTGGGTTATGGAACGCATGTCGGCACCTTTTGAGCTTGTTGGCCAACAGACAATGTAAGGGGATCTCTAACGGAGACAGGGTGTTTCCTCTGGGACTTTTATGATACAGAAATAACGCTTCACTCCTGATCCCAACATCTGAGTGGCGCCACCTGCTGACAGCTTCTCGCTGGTGCTGCTGGTTTCCGATCAATGAGCACACCTTTGTCGCGTGATAAGGTTTGCCTTAATGACATGCCACTAGAACCAGTCACTTTTCACTAGTCACGCTACACCAGTCACGCTACACCAGTCACGCTCCACCAGTCACGCTACACCAGTCACGCTACATCAGTCACGCTACAGTAGTCACGCTACACCAGTTACGCTACACTAGCCATGCTACACCAGTCACCCTACACCAGTCACGCTACACCAGTCACGCTACACCAGTCACGCTCCACTAGTCACACTACACCAGTCACACTACACCAGTCATGCTACACCAGTCATGCTACAGTAGTCACGCTACAGTAGTCACGCTACACCAGTTACACTACACCAGTCACGCTTTACTAGTCACGCTACACTAGTCAATCTACACTAGTCAAGCTACACTAGTCACGCTACACCAGTCACACCACACCAGTCAAGCTTCACCAGTCAAGCTTCACTAGTCTCACTACACCAGTCACGCTACACCTGTCACGCTACACTAGTCACACTACACCAGTCACGCTTCATTAGTCACGCTACACTAGTAACGGGTGACTGACTCGCTGAGAGACTTAATGTTCAGAATCTGCACTTCCAACAACAGTGAGAGATACAGAGGCAAGCAGCAAAGCAAGGAACGGGTGAGGCCTCAGTGGAAGGTGAAAGATCGTGGCGATATAGTGTTCATCATCGTGACAAGCCTGGTAAAGAGGCGGCGATTGACACCCACACTCCATCCGTCTTCACTGCCGACAGCGCGGTGTCCACCCAGCCCAGCAGCGGGCGCCCTTCACCGCCCGCCATTACTTCGCGGTAATTACATGGGCCGCTGGAGTCCCCTAATATCGCCCGTAGTGATTGCTCGATCCACGCCGTTCCAATAAGATGTGCCGCGGGTGATTTGTCTCCGGTGCGAGGGTTAGGAGGCCACGTGGGCCATGGAAGTCACATCGTTCACCAAAGTCACGCGTGTCAGCGGGTCAGGGAAGTCATGTGGGCCAGGGAAGTCATGTAGATAAGGGAAGGCACATGGGCCATGGAAGTCAAATGGGCCATGGCAATCAGATGGAGCCTGACTGTCACGTGGGTCAAGGGCTCACACAGGTAATGGTCGCCATATGTGCCAGGAAGGTAACATGGGATATGGCCAGAACATGACAAACGGCCGTCACATGGGACATAGCCGTCATGTGGTCAATGGCCGTCATGGCGATCAAGGTCGAACCATGGGTGGTGGAGGTCACGCCGGTCACATTCATCACGTGGGAGCTGTATAACTCTCTGCCTCCGTTCACTGGTCGATGTGATATAACTCTGAATTCTACTAAGGTGTAAGATCATTCAAGCCAATGCTTTATATCCGCAGTGACGCACAGATTATAACACCCAATTGTGAGAGTGTGAAGCTACTGTGCCTGAGAGATGCCGACATTTCACTGCACTACTTAAGTCCGCACCATTGAAACCCCTCATGGATGCGTTTACCCTGCGGGTGTTCCACTGCCCGACAATATCTCTCGGAGGCCCTGAGAAAGTGCATTGTCAAAGAAGACACTGAATTCCAATTCCAGGTGACCACAGTATGTTCATAATGCCGCTAGCAATGTTTCCAATAACAAAATCAACCGCCTTTGATTTGTTTGCGGTGGGTTAGGCTGGTTGTTTATTTCATTATTTGCATTTTTTGTATTGAAACCGGTCAGCATGCCAGCCTAGTTTCCACAGACTGTCATTTTGTTGAAAGTCCCATAAGATGATCAGTGGCCTCAAATTTATGTTGAAATCTTTTCCGACGTTCGCTTCCGTTAACGCCCTGCGGAAAAAAAGGACGTCTCAGAGAACGCGCACATTTTTGGTCTATGTCCACTTCCCTCAAATAGAAAGGGGTGAAACGGACCCGGCACCAGCTCGGTGATAGGGTAGGAACCAGCGAGTTCTGCATTAGAACCCACTGATTTTGTAGAGAGCCCAGCGAAATGAAAACTGACAGGCCTGGAACCAGCGAGTCCGGTGTTGAAAAGCACTACAAAATTAGAGCACCCAGTGAAGTTCCGCTGGTCACTATAAACCATACTCTGAATAGGGGTACCATAAATTGTTTTGACGTCAGCCAATCAGAACGGAGGAAAGCTGTGAGCGAGTTTTCTCGAGACAGAGCTCTTCTTATGAAACATCTATTTATACTGGGAACATGCTCAACCTTGCAGCTGGTCTCAATTCACGCCCAGATCTAATCGTAATTCCAAGGATCTCGGTACATAAAGTTTTCCGGGCAGCATGTCTGCGGAACATATATACATGTACATTGGCTTTGTTAAACCATATAACATGTAGCGCCACCTAGCGGCACAGGGGGCCGACTGGTGCTTGTGGTGTAGCGCCACCTAGCGGCACAGGGGGCTGACTGGTGCTTGTGGTGTAGCGCCACCTAGCGGCACAGGGGGCTGACTGGTGCTTGTGGTGTAGCGCCACCTAGCGGCACAGGAGGCTGACTGGTGCCGGGGGCGGAGTGCAGAACAGCACAGCATATTGTGGGGGCTGTTCGCGTAGATTGCGCTGTCAGCCAGCAAGCAACCAATTAATGGGCTTCCTCCTGCAGATATCAGCGTCTGCGGTCCGGGGGCGCGTCCGTACGGCGTCTTCCGGGCGCGTCAGTTACCGTCATCATGGCGCCCTCTGGTGTCTCGTGTAGGCGGGAGGCGTCTATTGGTGAGTCTCAAGTTTGTAAAGTTGAGGACGCGTGTCCACGGAGCAGGCACTAAACTCACAAATACACGAGATGTGCTATCAGCAAAGGTCAGCCCTCAGGTCACATGGCTGGCAATTTTAAATCCAGTCAGCAACCTGAGTAAGCATACTTGTAGAAATAAGATTCTCGTAAGATATAGGTCACAGACTTGGCACTTCACATTCCTGCCTATTTTATGATAGTGTAGCGGTTACCCTCTAGTCGCTGAAAGTGTATTACCACTCTCCGCGATCGTCAGTCGACCAGAGGTTCCAAGACTAGTCGCTACCCTGTACTTACCGTGCCAATACAGGTGGGTTCGGCTTTACCCACTGGAAAAGGGAGGGAGATACAAGATCTACCAACTACCGGTGTTTCAACACAACCTAACCAACTCGTGAGGCTCCAGACGTTCACTCCGTAAAGAGGCACCGTGAGAAGTCCTGTCAACCTGCTGTGGACTCGACCTTATATAGTGGCCGAGTTACGTAATGCGGGTGAACCCGTAGCATTTGCATACTGCGGATCCGCCGGCCATACCGCACAGCAGGGATCGGCACTCCCGCCACCTAGTTCTAGATTGAAACAACGCTGCTCGACTGCCCTGACCCCTACAATAGTACATGTAGAACTAAGATACACTGTACTCTTCAGACTTGTACCATTTCTACCATTTTCTACCAATGTATATTTTCTAAACTTACTCATAAACCAAAACATCAGACCAGCCAAAAATTCCCATGTTAGAGAGCCTTTCTTGCTTGTGTTAGCTATAAACCCTATACGTGAAATTCAACTTTTGATTCTATATAACTGAATGAAATGCATCCCAAACCTAATCTTACCTCCAGTCTAAATAAAAACCTTTTAAAAAACAAAAAAAAAGGAATTGGGCCAGAAAGAAGTGACAGTCTATCTACAATATGGCAGTGTACTGCTAGCTGTGTGAGATATTATATAATCTCGCAGACCTGGCAGTGTATCCTGCTAAAATACAAATCTGGAAAACGCTGCAGTGGGTTCAGAACCAGGTCTACGTGGCACAAGAGGTCAGACAATGGACCTCCCGTTCAGCGCCAGCGCTCCCAGCACAGTCTTTGTTGTCCATGTCAATGTGTCTATAGAAGCTACCCACGTGGAAAAGGGAGGCGGCAGGAACTGTACACTCCGCCCAAGGTCAAAGCAAGGTTATGCCTCACGCATTCAAGGTCCCACCAAAGAGAAACACAAAGGCTGGTGTCCGCGTGAGTGCAGACAAAGTGCGCTGTGTGCTGCTCTCACTCGCTGGGCTGAGTGTACTATTCGCTGTTCGCAGCTGTTCACAGCTGTGCGCAGATCTTCAGAGCTGCTCAGTGCGGCTTGGAGGTGCTGAGAACTGCTCAAAGCCCGGTTCAGAGCTGCTCGGTGGGGCTCAGAGCTGGCTGGAGTTGTTCAGAGCTGCTCGGTGGGGCTCAGAGCTGGCTGGAGTTGTTTAGAGCTGCTCGGTGGGGCTCAGAGCTGGCTGGAGTTGTTCAGAGCTGCTCGGTGGGGCTCAGAGCTGGCTGGAGATGTTTAGAGCTGCTCGGTGGGGCTCAGAGCTGGCTGGAGATGTTCAGAGCTGCCCGGTGGGGCTCAGAGCTGGCTGGAGTTGTTCAGAGCTGCTCGGTGGGGCTCAGAGCTGGCTGGAGTTGTTCAGAGCTGCTCAGTGGGGCTCAGAGCTGGCTGGAGTTGTTGCCGGGGCAGGGGCCGGAAGTGGCTGCTCGCCCAGGGGGATATCATGACATGGGCGCCATGTTATCATTAGGTATATCCGAGCAGTAAGTTAGCGATCTTTTATAAGAGGATTTGGTGAAAAGAGCACGTCCTGTACTCACTGAGTAGTGTTAGGACCTGTGCCGAGTCGCTGGTGAAAAGTCCACCAGCTTTACAATCATAGTGCCTTAGGTCTTCCCTCAATAATCAAAGTATGGAGTTTAAATCTGGAGGTTTGTCGAGATTTATAGCGGAGTAGGAAGACCAAGAAGAGGAAGTAGAAGAAAGTAGGATTGAGGGCACTGTGTGTGGGCAGTGTGATGAGAGACTTTAGGAGGTTTAGAGGCAATGAGGCAACATGAAAAACGACCTGGCGATATAAGGGTCCGCTCACACACGACGCTGGTAGCTAACAGTAAACCTTGGTATCTATGTACTGCATGTGTGAGACAACTTGTGTAAAGACGTATGTGAATCTATGGTGATATGAGAATGATAGTGTGTGCCTCTAGTGTAAGCATGTGAGAGCGTCACTCCATTTATATAAGCACCAAATAAGACCCTACAGTGACTATGGAGATATAGTATATGATGCAGGACCTAAATTGCTGTTGGATAAACTCCGGGTATGCCAGAATAAATGTCTACGGCTAGCAATAACCAAACACCCCAAACCAAATACGCAACAACTACATGACATCTGTAAAATACCAACTTTGCATGACTGATGCACCGGAAACCTCCTGCGGGAGGCACTAAAAACTAAAATAAATGATTATATAGATACGATAATCTTGCCAACTCGAGCACATGATAAAATCCTACTAACGATCTGTAATCCAATTTGCACATTGTACACACGGAGTGTGCAGTATCAATCTGCACGAGTATGGAATGATCTACCGGTGGAAAATTATGCCTATGATGCCCCGAAAAAAATTTCGTATGAATACCGGAATTATAGCTAATCCACTTAAACGACTAATGATTCAATAACAAGCCCAGTGGGGTAGGCTGGTGAAAGAGCAATCATTTAAATGAATAAATAGAAACAGTTGGCAGAACCTAAAGTAAAGGTGGCCAACAAAAAACACACATTTAGAAAACTTAAAATAAAAAACGAATAAATAAAGAAAATTGCGGTAAGCAACAATGTCAGCCATGAGAGCTGCTATCATAGCAATAAGACCACCACAGTTGAATCTTGATAAGAAACTGGCCGGAAGGAAGACAGGCCTGCGAACCTATATAGTATCCAGTATGAATAAAGGAAATACAAAAAGGTTACATGGTAATCAAAGGATGTGCCTGTGTAAGGCAACTAGTGGTAAAATGTAAGGGTCCAGTGAAAGAACGTGTGTGTGAGTCAAGTGTAGGAATATGTGAGTCTAGTGTAAAAATGTGTGAGAGCATAGAGTGGAAATATGTGTGAGACTAGTGTAAAAACGTGTGTGAGTCTAGTGTAAGAACGTGTGTGTGTGTGTTTGACGATCTGTCGGCTTCGTTCCCTGTTCCATCACCTCTGGCCGCTGGTCTCCCTGTCTTCTACTCACCGTGTTTCCCGCCTCCCGTCTGTGGGACGTCCTTGTGGTAATTCCCGTCTAGAGGACATCCTTGTGGTCATTCCCGTCTAGAGGACATCCTTGTGGTCATTCCCGTTTGGAGGACATCCTTGTGGTAAATCCCATCTAGAGGACATCCTTGTGGTTATTCCCATCTAGAGGACATCCTTGTGGTCATTCCCGTCTAGAGGACATCCTTGTGGTAAATCCCATCTAGAGGACATCCTTGTGGTTATTCCCATCTAGAGGACATCCTTGTGGTCATTCCCGTCTAGAGGACATCCTTGTGGTAATTCCCTTCTAGAGGACATCCTTGTAGTAATTCCCATCTAGAGGACATCCTTGTGGTCATTTCCATCTAGAGAACATCCTTGTGGTCATTCCCGTCTAGAGGACATCCCTGTGGTAATTCCCGTCTAGAGGACATCCCTGTGGTAATTTCCGTCTAGAGGACATCCTTGTGGTCATTCCCATCTGTGGGACGTCCTTGTGGTAATTCCCGTCTCTAGGACGTCCTTGTGGTCATTCCAGTCTCTAGGACGTCCTTGTGGTCATTCCCGTCTGTGAGACGTCCTTGTGGTCATTCCCGTCTCTAGGACATCCTTGTGGTCATTCCCGTCTCTAGGAAGTCCTTGTGGTAATTCCCGTCTCTAGGACGTCCTTGTGGTCATTCCCATCTCTAGGACATCCTTGTGGTCATTCCCGTCTCTAGGACATCCTTGTGGTAATTCCCATCTAGAGGACATCCTTGTGGTAATTCCCGTCTAGAGGACATCCTTGTGGTAATTCCCGTCTAGAGGACATCCCTGTGGTAATTCCCGTCTAGAGGACATCCTTGTGGTAATTCCCGTCTGTGGCACGTCCTAGTGGTAATTGGTCCAATTGGTTTTACACAAGACGAACTGGTCTTTGCGCTGCAGATTCTTCTCATCATCGAGAAGTGGAATTGGTTTGTGCTGGTGTGGGGCTGATTGGAATAACTACAGCTGTGGCTGTAAGTGTTAACTCAGCATTGCTCGAGGGGACCCTCGGACCTGGCATCTGTTCCATACCCATGAGGGCCTGTTCATTTACCATATATGTTATGAATATCACAAATACATGTATATCATACAGATCAGAGATTATGGAGAGATATGAAGTGTTCGGATGCAGTTATAAACTAATGACATCCCACAACCCCTTTTTTTTTTTTTCTTTCTTCCCCCCTCCTTTGTGTATCTTCTCGGCCTTTTGTGTCGGTGATGTCCTGTCCCATGTTACAGTCCACTATCTGTCCTGTCATGTATAATGTAAGCTTTTTTATCACAGACGAATAATCGAGACTATTACTATCTATCTACTAAGAATTGTTGTACATAGACTTTTGCCGTGTATTTTGTTCTATAATGTCTCTAAGACTACATTTAAAGATGAAGTACATAAATGAGTCTTGATGAGAAATTCATTAAAAATAAAGGCCCGCCCCTCACACAGTGAGAGTACGAGCCTGTTTGTGGGTGAGCGGTCGCTACCAGTCAGGTCATCAGCAGGGCCAGTCAGGGGGCATATAAGGCAGGTGGGAGGGGGTCCAGAGCTCATTCATATGCATGGGTCACTACAGGTAAGAGGTCGGCCATGGTGGGATACCTGTCAGAGTAACTATTTCCTTCAATATGAGGAATTGTGGAATTTATTCAGAGTGATAACCAGACAGACACAGATACACAGACACAGATAGGAAAATATATATAGATACTATAGAAGAAACCCATGAAAGTTTAGGGTCTGAGCTCGTATCCCATCGAGTTTGAATCACGTAGTAATTCACAAGGCGAAGCCGCGTGAATTGCTATGTGATTCAAATGAGATGGGATCGAGCTCTGACCCCAAACTTGAATGAGTTTCTGAATTTATCTCACCCTTAATATTGACTAATGGGCTAACATTTGTGACATTATCCCCCATTGGATATTTTTCCTAAATATCTAATGGGTGTTAGATACGAGTTTCCAATGTTAAGTCTATGGAGAACAAATATCTGGGGTGAGATAAATACATATACAGTATGCACACAGAGAATCACACAGGTCGACATTGTGTGTGACAGACACACATGTGCTCCCACAGTCCAGTCACACACACAGTCACAGGCAGGCATTGCTCTACATACACTGGTAAAACAGACAGATTTATACATTATAATAGCCCAGTCCAAATCTATAAGGTATAACTTTTATATATTATAACTTATGATACTCACTCTAACAATGTGTCATGTTGTGTAGTTGTGTATTCCAGTCTCACCCTACTAAATACAGCCGGGTGTATGTGCTCTCACTGAGACTCAGAGAGTCAATGAAGCGTACACAGTGCTCAGAATGGTTATATAGGTGGTCCAGGCCTGGTCAGCTGGTCGCGACCGTACCCTACACCTCACCCGATGTATGCACATGTATGCCCCGATCCACACGTACTTGTGGGCGGGGCCTAATTTTTAGAATTAATTAACAGAGCTTAATTGCTTTATATAAGCTTTAAAGACAAATGTAGGTATGTATCGAAACGCCCCCTGGTTTAACACTGGTGCTGCCCTCTGGGGCCACGAAAATATAGCAGTTTCTCATAGACACCAATAGATAAGCACTTACCCTCTTCAGATGGCCTTCGTATAGACATTAACATGTTGACATAGTATTTTTTTAAGCATTTCTCATTTGTACATGTTTCTAACTATCATAATCCAGAATTATTTGAAGATAGCAATAGAACATCAGTGTCATTTAGCAACAAAGTAAAAATATTGCATTCTCCCATAGACACCAAAAGCACTTACATTTTCAGATGGCCCTCCCATAGAAGTTAGCATGGTGACTTGCCATTTTTTGCATTTTCTATTGCTGATATATAGAACTTATATTATCCTGAGTTATTTGCAAATCTCAATAGAATTAAAAAATCACCCAACTACCAGCATTTGTCTTTAAAAACGCCCAGTGAGGGTGAAATGTATGTTTTCCTTTCCTGAATAAAAAGAAAAATGAGGGTTTCCAAATAGAAGTGGAAGCATGTGAGTTTTTTTGCTGGCGGATCACTAAACCATTGAGTTCCTAGTTGTGACCTAGTAGTTTTAACAACCACTATTTTTGAAGAGGTTTTCTAACAAAACAAGGGGGAATTCAAAATTACCAATCGGAAGAAATTAGGAATGACGATGGCATCAGAAGATTTCGTTTTGTTTTGTAATAAAACATCTCGATGTTTTATCGTCACCCAATAATGGAATTTGTTTTTGACCCTAATGAGAAACGAGTGTTGTTTTATGGGGAAGGGTGAAGGAAGACGTTTTGGGTAAAACACGTTTCCTTATTCTCGGGTAATGTGGCATCAAATCTGCATAATGAATCTAAAAACTACAATGCTTCCTCTAATCATGTTATCTCCGCACGCCCCAATGGTCACACCACGTGACCGTCATCACGTGATACCAGAAGACCAATCACGCACGCCAGCTACGCCAGCTTCCGGTTTGACAATGGATGTTCTAATTAGTGTCTGGCGCTATGAGGGGAGAGTGAGCGCTACTTCCGGTGTGCTTCTGGCAGTCTAACAACGCGTGACGCTGACAGGCGGAGTGAGTTTTTCAGAGCTGATAAAAACGAGGGAAGACCCCAATAAAATAAAAATATTCAACAAGTGTTGTTTTCTCATCAGGAACCCGGGGTGTGGCACTGTACTCTCCCCACGGCGTTTTATTCCAATGCGGATATAATGGCCTTAGAACTGCGACAAGAACCACCAAACCAAATGTAGTACTCAGAGTGACAGTGAAAAATGTAAAAGAAAATGCAAATAGATCTGAAAGAGGAGTCAAGGCAATGCCTACACCCTCCAGTACATTGATTCCACCTCTCATGGCGGAAAGCTACTGCATAGACGGGCCTCCTGACTGATTGCCTATGTGTGGATTCCAGTGTTTGTTTTTGGCGCGCTTTTTGTGGCTGACTGACGTCTATAAATACGGCCGTCTGAAAGTCGTCTGCTGGTCACGTCACGTTCCCGCGCCGTCTCCGGCCCCGCGCGCTCTGTCGTCCGCAGACGCGCGGTTCTTAGACGCGGGCCTATGATAGTCACTGTTTTCTCCTCTTCTACGCCAAGCTTTTTCTGCTCAGTGTCTGTTTGTGTTTTTGTTTGGGTAGCTGGTGAATATGATTGTAACAGCGAGCCAATTTAACTTCGTACAGATGGTCTGTAAAGGAAACTTTCATGATCTTTTTAGCCTTTGATTTGCTTCCTCCCTGGTTTCAATGTGGGTAACATTAAGGTCAGTTCCTTTAACTCACTTACGATTGTAACCAGTGTTGATTGGGAAAGGAAACAAACGAGTTGGATACAATTGTATATGTGACCAGGTGTTAATAATCGTCGAGCACAAGAAGATGAAGACTTCTCCGATGGGGAAGAAGGAGAAAACGGAAGGACTCAGGAGAGTTTAGCGGAGAATCGGATATTCTTCTCCACTCGCAATGCCACGGCGGGTACAGCTCTCGGGAGTGGTGGCGGGGCAACCGGGTCATTGATTTCCCCTACAACTGGAGGGCGGGTGGTGCGAGGGAAGATGACGTGAGTCGATGTAGGGATGTGAAGGCCCCAGAGAAGAGGGTGGCTGGCGGGGAGGAGAGTCTGGCAACTCTCCTGGAGATGCTTTCCGTGAACAGGAAGACGGAGCGGTCCAAGTTACGGAAAAAAGAGCACAAGAAAGTTAAATAAGACCATACATTAGATCCCATGATTCTTATTGCTGGAAAACCATACACTCATGTTTTCGCAAACGAATCGTTGATCAACTACAATAAATTGGGAAAGGCTAGGGCTGATAAAGAAGGTGTTGATTTTTTTTTCTGAATTTAGGGAGATGGCCTCTGCAAATTTAGAAGTTGTAAACATCGTCACACGTATTACAATTCCAATGGTTCTGGACACAATGCTTAAAGTTCTATGGTAATTTTTTCGTTCACTTAAACCTTCAATCTGTGATGACTGATTGTTCAGTGTTGGAAATTTTTTTTTTAGTTTATATGTGGTCGTGTCGCGTAACAGATCAGCCGCGTTCAACTTTAACAATGCTTAAAGTTCCACCAGGCCTACTAAAGGGTTGCTTGTAAATCGTGTGAGATAATGGGCAGCATTGGTGTACTTACTGACCCCAGATCGGCTTCTAAATTTTGCGTTTTGCAACACACATACAAACATATATATTCTTAGTTCTACTCACTCTCTGTCTTGGGATACAGGAGGGACTCTTTATCTGAAGATACATTCTGAATATAGACTTCCAGTTGTGAATTACCCTTAATCTAGGTCTAATTTCAATTGAGTAAACTGCCGGTGTTACAACACACACTGCCGTAACCAGTCCCGTCATGGGGCGTGATTATAACACACACTGCCGTGACCAGTCCCGTCATGGGGCGTGTTTATAACACACTGCAGTGACCAGTCCCGTCATGGGGTGTGATTATAACACACTGCCGTAACCAGTCCTGTCATGGGGCGTGATTATAACACACACTGCCGTGACCAGTCCCGTCATGGGGCGTGTTTATAACACACTGCAGTGACCAGTCCCGTCATGGGGCGTGATTATAACACACTGCTGTAACCAGTCCCGTCATGGGGCGTGATTATAACACACACTGGCGTGACCAGTCCCGTCATGGGGCGTGTTTATAACACACTGCAGTGACCAGTCCCGTCATGGGGTGTGATTATAACACACTGCCGTGAGCAGACCCATCATGGGGCGTGTTTATAACACACTACCGTGAGCAGTCCCGTCATGGGGCGTGTTTATAACACACACTGCCGTGACCAGTCCCATCATGGGGCGGGATTATAACACACTGCCGTGAGCAGTCCCGTCATGGGGCATGATTATAACACACTGCCGTGAGCAGTCCTGTCATGGGGCGTGTTTATAACACACACTGCCGTGACCGGTCCCGTCATGGGGCGTGATTATAACACACTGCCGTAACCAGTCCCGTCATGGGGCGTGATTATAACACACACTGCCAGTGTCTGTTGCCGAGATCGAAAGTGGGAACTTAGGTCAAGCATTGCTGACTTCTTATAAAGTTTGCCGACCTCTTATTGGAGATTGAAGGATCGGGGGGAGAGTGGACTCGACGTCAGAGTGACGTGGCCCGTCCTATATACTGACCTCGGCGGGCGAGCTACCACCACGTGACCACCACGTGACGTCTCTCAAGATTAATCACCCCCTTTTTTCCGCTGGTTCCTGACACTCTCCAGTACGGGTAAACGCCGGGGCCCAGCGTGTAGGTGATCAATAATACGCATGCGCATAATAACGAGGTTATTGAGACGCGGCTCGCGAGGTTCAGCGTCTCTGTTGACTTTAGATTAACTGATGGAGGTAAATGGACTGTAAAATCTATAAGATATCGAACATGATCCCCGATATATACGGATTCAATGATCGGAACGAACCAGTGACAATCTTTGTCGATGCACGATACCCTCGCACAGTGACTGATCAGAAGGTGATCAGAAGGCTATGGGAAGGTTACATTCCACACGTGCGTAATGACTGACGTGTAATGACATGTCCTAAGTGTTTCCTGCGAAGCTTTTACTCCTATGACCATGACTCACCTGCCTTTTCTGGAAGTTTCTCCGTCTCGATGTTCTCTGCGCAATCCGAGACTGAGAGAGATAGTTGTGTAATGAGAGGAGGATGGTGAGTCTATGATGTTTAAATCTCTGCCCACCAGCTTTAAGCCGCCTACCACCAAACCTTATTCCGCTCAACCTACCAAGTCGTGCTGCATATTTACGCCCACACTTTGATATTGGCTTTGTCATTTTTCTTTTTCCCCTTTTAAGGAGGATCCTTACTTCGACCCTGGTTGCATTATGGGTATTAGAGCTGTCTGTCGTCTGAGAACTAGTTCCCGCGCGTCCCTCCAGGGCCGCCGTGTTTACTCCGCCATGTTTGTGGAGGGAAACCAGTGCGCATGCTCCAGTCGCATTTCCTGTGCGACCTGAGACTACTTTGACTATGGTCGAAGCGTCGCCATGGTAACAGAAAACAAAAATGGGCATTGAGTAGGTCTAGGCGGATGAGGGCGGCCGCCATGTTGACTCGGGACACAGCCCCCCGCGGTGGCGCCTCCTGGTGTACGTGCTGCACACTGGGAAGGCGGGCGTTCCTCTCTGATCTCGCGCCTTCTCATATCACCTGCGAGATTTGGGATAAGTGACATCATGTCCCTGGGCGACTATCAACACCCTCTGGTGAGAGCTTCATAAACCTCTCGCCTGTAAACCCCCACCCCGCTCATCTCGTGAGCTGGTAGCGGTGACCTCCCCCTCCCCTCTGTACAGTGCCACCAGGAGGACGATGCAAAATAACATTCTCGCACCTCCCGCCCAGATTTCATGTCGGTTTCTGGTTGAAAGGCGTCGCTCGCTTTATGTGCACGGCTCCGTTGCAGATATAGCGTTATTGATTCCACTTTTTCCTTTTTTCTCCCGCCACCCACATCATTGCACACGGATTGATTTACCACCAGGGGGCAGTTTGGCGCTGTCAGAGCGAGGCCCCACTCAATCTGACCTCCCCGCCGACTTTGTCCATTCAATTGACCTTGACACTAAGGTGGTTTGTACTGACAATGCCCCACATTCCCAGACAGCTAACGCGCACGCGCAGACACTCGGGCCTCCCACTGGACGCCGCCATTTTGGTTGACAGCTCCGACCACCTTGACCTCTCATGACCTCTTATTCGTGTCTCCTCGCGAGACTTGTCGAGCACGGAGAGCCGGAAATGAGACGAACCATTTCCTGTCCCAGTCATCAGGGTTTTGCGTCGGTAGATATAACGTCATATCTAACAATATTCTACCGTATAATGCCAAGCCAACTCGAAAAAAAATGAAAGAAAGAAGAAAAAAATAAATCGAGTAGATTGTGGTTATTTTTGGCCAGGGGCGAGACACAATGGCGGAACCCAACAGTCGGTGCTTTCCGGTTCCTAATTACCCAGGATTCCCTGTCTCGGTGTGTAATAGTGGAGGAACCAGTGCTGCCTCCTGGTGGCTGGTTTTGATATCACAGAATAATTCTTACATGGCACTAATTATGCCATCTTCCATCCATTATGAAATAGTCCCACTTTAGTCAGGGCAAATCAGTAATTATTGTTGTTATGATATATTGATAATCGTGAGATGAGGCAAAACCCCTTCAATGGCAAGCTGAGGAAAATAAAGCAAAAACACGGATACCTGCACCGCCACTAGGTAGGGATTTTTGGTGTGGGGTGGAGATGGCCTCTGCCATGGCACACTAGCTATGTGCCTTTAGTATGTAAATCTCATTAAATGTGCATTCTCCTCCATCGACAAGCACGTAGAGAATTGGCGAGTGGGTGAAAATGTGATTTAAACGGAGGTAAACATGATCTGACTCATTGCGGGGGGCGGGCGCTGATGACGGAAAGTGAGAATAGTGGACGATGCGCAGACCCACATGGGTCCACCACGAGCACAGCCAGCAGAATAATGGACGATGCGCAGACCCACCTGGGGCCACCACGAGCACAGCCAGCAGAATAATGGACGATGCGCAGACCCACCTGGGTCCACCACGAGCACAGCCAGCAGAATAATGGACGATGCGCAGACCCACCTGGGTCCACCACGAGCACAGCCAGCAGAATAATGGACGATGCGCAGACCCACATGGGTCCACCATGAGCACAGCCAGCAGAATAATGGACAATGCGCAGACCCACCTGGGGCCACCACGAGCACAGCCAGCAGAATAATGGACGATGCGCAGACCCACCTGGGGCCACCATGAGCACAGCCAGCAGAATAATGGACGATGCGCAGACCCACCTGGGTCCACCACGAGCCCAGCCAGCAGAATAATGGAAGATGCGCAGACCCACCTGGGTCCACCACGAGCACAGCCAGCAGAATAATGGACGATGCGCAGACCCACATGGGTCCACCACGAGCACAGCCAGCAGAATAATGGAAGATGCGCAGACCCACCTGGGGCCACCACGAGCACAGCCAGCAGAATAATGGACGATGCGCAGACCCACATGGGGCCACCACGAGCCCAGCCAGCAGAATAATGGACGATGCGCAGACCCACATGGGTCCACCACGAGCACAGCCAGCAGAATAATGGACGATGCGCAGACCCACCTGGGTCCACCACGAGCACAGCCAGCACGGCTATCAGAAGCTGTCCTCTACCTCATCGACTCTTGCGTACACAGTTGAGGTGGCGCCGGCTGGTGGCCAACGCATACTTTATTTACTCTTGGAAAGACCTTGCTCAATACTCTGTTGGGGAACTACCTTTTTATATGTAACACGGCCCAACGCCCACAAACGCCCGCTCTCTATCGTCGAGACATACCTTGAACCTGCGTCCCCAACTCTTCATTCGCCCAATCAACGACAACGCATGCGCCCAGATTATACTCGCCAGCCAATCAAACGGCGATATGTTTTTGCCGGAAGCAGGGGACTTGATTGATGGTGCGCGCGCAGGCCGCTCGGCGCCGGCGGCATTGACAATAAGGCGCCTCGCACTGCGCAGACGCAGCCCACCGGAAGCGGGATGGCTCTCGAAAAAGGCGGCCCTAAAACGACGCATTCCGGGATGAAGGGAGCGGGGGCGGGGGTGGCGGGGGGGGCAGGGTGAGTGAGTTTGGGGGGGGGGGGGGCAGAGACCTGTAATGTGTCGCCAGAAACTCTCTACGGCGTATTGTAGTGATATTACGCGATCTGTTGAAAATCACGATGAGTTAACAAAGGCTTCTTTATATTATACGAAGTGATATTCATAAAAATGGCCACTGTTTGTCAGCTGGCAAGTTCGTCATTGTAATCATCCTATGCTAATTGTCATAAGCAAATAAATACGTTTTGTTCTCGTCGTATATGCTGATAACCTATCGACATGATACTGAAAGCCAATCAAATAACCCCTAAAGAAAGCAGACGAAGCACCACCGATAGTCCGATTCAACGGGCAACCCCTGTACAATGTTCATCCATGGCTAAAGATGTATATCCTGTTAAGGCTGAATTCATCAAACAAACTGAAAAGGTAAAAAAAAACTAGATAAGGAGGTAGTCAAATAAAAGAAAGTCTAAATCAGGGAAACACAGCACATGTATGTGCTACAGGTGGTGTTAGTGTTACTTCAAAGAGTGCAGTTCTACTAAAATTAGGTCCTTGTTCCTGATTCATGAGGACAGATTTCTTCCAGGTTCTCTGTCATTGATTACCAATCGGCTCTTTAGATTCCCAGATAAAGTCTCCGACACAGATTCACTCTCTGATCCTGTGTAGCAATGCCCGACTCTGGACTAATGTGGAATTCTCTAAACGGCATCGTTTAAGCATCGCGGCTTCCTGCTTGCCCTCCTCCACTTACTGACAGAGACAGACCCGCCCTGAGCAGTGCGTCTAGCTGCCATCTCTCAGGCGCTTGCAAACCCATCTCTCTGGCCTTATCTCCTCCATGATATCGTAAAACAGTGTCGTATTTTTCTCGCGTCGATACAGTCTCAGACAGCTGCTGCTTAGGCTCAAAGCCCCAACAAAGCTAAGCTCCATAAAGCCTTCTCCTAAACAGCCTAAGCCGCACGACCTTCACCCTACACAGAGGAATTCTCTGCCCTTCTTGGCTTTAAAGGAGAAAAGGAAGTCAAGGGGAAGTCGCCAGGAGACGCCCGCCCGCCGTGTGACGTCTGCGTCCTGAGCTCTGATTGGCCGCCCCCGACCCTCCCTGAGTCCCGCGCGCTCATTGGTTGAGGGTAGTCAGAATTAGTATGCCAGTCCACCACCAGAGGGACGTGGTATTAGGGGGGACGATAGAAAGGCAAAGTGGGATAACTGATGGGTCGAGTGGGGATGGCAGAATACTGCCCACCACATCCTAGTGCCACCCGATCTTAAGGTGTTTCATCACTTTTGCACCGTATGCTTGCTTCTCGCACGACCCCTTTCACACTGCCAGACCCTTAGCAATTGAGACACTTCTCTTCATTTGATACAAGGAAGGGAGTGTCAGAGTGTCTGGTTTAACTGAATCTCAGAGCTTCCATCAGACTGCATCAAATTTACGTTTATACAGATTGTAACGACTCCAAGTTTGACGTTGACGTTGACCTGCACCATTTCAAAGTCAGCGTTCTCCCTGTCTGTCCTGTATAGTTATAGCTATTCCTATATGGTCGTACACTCTATGCTTACACCACATTCTGGGGGGTAGGGGTGGAGTAACTTATGTACACTACCCAAGGTTGCAGTATACTATGTAAGGTTGCCGTATACTGCCCAAGGTTGACATTTAGACCAATCAGATCTTCTCTTACAAAATTCAGATGAAAAGCGCAGAACCCTGAGACTGACAGAGCCCTGAGACTGACAGAGCCCTGAGACTGACAGAGCCCTGAGACTGACAGAGCCCTGAGACCGACAGAGCCCTGAGACCGACAGAGCCCTGAGACTGACAGAGCCCTGAGACCGACAGAGCCCTGAGACTGACAGAGCCCTGAGACTGACAGAGCCCTGAGACTGACAGAGCCCTGAGACTGACAGAGCCCTGAGACCGACAGAGCCCTGAGACTGAATCAGGCTGATATTTGCACTGTCCCCACATTGCCCTCTTCCCTTGGCCTCTTTCGTGGACCCTCTACGTGACTGTAGACCTCTAGGTATCATTAACTCTCGAGTGGGATTTCCCGGACTCTAATAGAGCATGCAGAAATGTCTTCTGTCCTTCTGCTGGCTGACTGTCTTCGTGCATCAAAAATACGCGGTAAAGGTGTCGATCAGATTTCGCCGATCACCGAGTATTCCTAATGGCGATATTTTACCTTCAGTTGATGTCTTTAATATGAGAAAACGTGGTTACTGAGCCCGTACGGGTGGCCGTTCGAGGCCATTTGATGAAAAAATACGGCCCGATGCCGTAGGCGATATTTTACGTTAGCGGGCCGTAGTGTTTGACACGGCTGGCCGTACATTTTTACATTGCGGAGCCTATGGGAATCAGTACGGCCCGCTTTACGCCGGGCCCGAACAGAATTTATACGATACCCCTAGTAGCGGGTAGTATTTCATAGACGTTCGCCCATAGGTGTATAGTAATACCTCTATTGGCATTAGTAGCTGGAAGATCCATAGAAATACGCCACGATACATCAGAAATACAGAACTATATTCTCAAGACATTGACTCGGGACGTGGCGGCGCGGCCCATCACTCATGTAGTCCGGCGTGCGTCTGATATCCATACGCTGGGACTGCTCTCTCGCCCCGCTGTCTGGTTGTGGTTTGTGGTCAGTATCAATTACATGGACAAGACTCATAAGTCACATCCTGTGTCTGATGTTTGCAGACCATGTAAGTCTATATATACATTCCCTTTCTGGTTCTGGTTCAAGAAGCGGTCCTCGTAGACTTTATCACAGTCCACTGGAAAATCATTCTCCCCGTCCATTCATTCTATTTGCATTTATTCCAGAATCTGCTTGGTTATTGGGATTAATTATTAAATTCGTTCTCCTTCAATATTTCTTGAACGCCTAGAAATCTTGAAATCACTAGTTTTGCCCTTTATCCTACCCCTAATATAAAATCCCATAGGCTTAACATTGAGTTTCCGTATGCCACGCTGACTGGCATCCGGAGTTTTATATGCCACTAGTGGCATACAGAATTGTTATCACGTAATATTCCAAAATCCAGGAGACAGGGTAGGATAAAATCAAAACTTGATTCATTTTAATGTTGGCCCCCACATGCCACTCCTGGAGTTTTGTCTCCGGACTTCACTCGGCTCCGCCTCTTGAAGTTACTCTGACAAACTCCAGTCATGGCATACGGTGGCCAAGATTAAAACTCATCCAGTTTTACGATAGTTCGCAATGTGATTTACTTCCACTATAGGTATGATATTAGAGCTCTATTGTCAGGTTTTCATAATAACCAATTTATTGAGAGTGCGACCTTACATCACCTGTTTTGGGGGAGTTATGAGTTCTTGTCAGTCTGCTGAACCTCTGCCTGGTAGGCGACAATCAGTGAAAATCACATTTTCTGAAAGTGGTTAATTTATCATGAATGGTCCCACATCCGGGTGGTGACGTTAATGTTCCGGGTGCTGCCGAGCAGTCTCGACGCGCTCCGACCGTCGCCGAAGTGTCTCGGCTCTCGCCGTTAGACTCGTTCGTCATCGCAGCGTCGGGTTTAACCGGGCGAGTAATTTTCACTCCTTTTTCAAGTGGCCGCGCGCGTTCCTATGAATCTCTGTATGACGTCAGCGCGTTCGTGAGAAGGCCCGGATGAGGGCCGGTGCCATCGCGGCGTTAAAATATGGCGCGTGTGGAAACGTCAAAGCGCTGGGTGTGAAAACATGGGATTATTCACTCCTAAAAGCGTGGAGCGAAACCGGGAAGAGAGAGGCGGCAGGAACGGTGCCAGTCTGAAATACGCGACGTAAACTATCCACTGACACACGGATGGACGTGTCTCCCGTCCAGCGCGAGAAAACAGGAGCTCGGCCGTGAATGCTCCGTCGATATGCGGAGCTGGATGACACCGCGCGGCGGATATAAATCTATATTGAGGGAAGACGTCGCCAAGCGTAAAACAAAATGGCGGTGGCCGCTGGTGCTGCGACGGTGGGAGGGGTGTGTGAAGATAACAAGCCGGCGTCATTTTCATTACGGATGGGGCTCAAGGCGGTAGGTGGGGGATGGAAGTGCGCAGTTTATCCACCCTTCCCTACCCCATGCCTCCTCCCTCTCGCTCAATCCCCAGCTTACCCCATCCTCAGTAGCCATCCCTCTCCCACTCCACCCTCTATCCCTCCATGGCTGCTTTCCACCGAACCCTCTAGGCCGATCATATCCCACAAAGGCACGTCAGTGAGGGGAATAGATCTTTATCTCGAGCACTCTCGCGATATCCTACCAGATCCCGCCTTACTCTTACAGCCATGCGTCCTGTACTGTCCGCTTTTGTTGTTCACTCCCATTGTCATTTTGTTTCGGTGCGCAGCCATGTCGCGCAGCCTCTACTGGCGGCTTCCGGTGCTGATGCTCACTGCTGGTACTCGGCGACTCTAGATGGCGTCCCATCGACTGGAGCACCACCTAGTGGCAGGCCGGGGAAGCGGCTGCATCTCCACCAGAGGTTATTCCTTTGCATATAACTCAATAAGAGCCTGATACAGCGTCCTCCGATGGAGATGGTCCAGGAAAGGAGCTCTCCACTAGTGAGGAGCGAAACACCGCTGGAAGTGCCTGGCCACAATTTGCCACTGTCCTAGCGGTGATCCTGCTGGACGCCGATTTGATTTATCACGATGCGGGCACCCCACTTCCGGTTCCGGTATCTATCATACCACGCTCGATTGTGGTCTCCGCGTGGGAGAGTTCGACAGTGACAATATTTGGTGCGGTAATCTGCCGGCGATGGCGCTGTAATTGCATATCAATCTGACGTGTTTATTGCCCTCTCCTGGCAATTACGTACTTTTTGTTCTGTCGTGTAATGGCGTTTCTTATGACTGTTAGTAATATATCAAATATGAAATTGGAGTCCCTCCCATCCACTCGTCCCCCATCACCCACCCGGCGGTCTATCAGAGCCCGGCGCCTGGTCGCCATACGCTGGTAAGAGTTGATAAGGGGATGCATGGAAATACCAGGGTGCTAAATCAAAAAGAGCCACACACCATGTACGCTGGTGTTGCTCTGTCTGATGGGAAAACGGATCAAATTCTGATTCGCTTTTTCAGACTCTATCGTGGCATGTGACAGTGCATCAGTCAGAGGTAGTGCGAACTACTTTTATACATGGTCTGTTCATTTGAAGTCAGTCTGCGGTAGTAACGCCAAATGAACGTGGCGGCTGTGTAATGCCGTCCTTCTACAGTAAAACTACCCAATGACAGTGGAAATTAATTTAAACGATTTTTACGCCCCAGTGATACCCGTTTCCACAATATGTAACACATGACTGACATATCATTATTTATCCTACCCATAATATAAAAATCCCATAGTCTTAACATTGAGTTTCCGTATGCCACGCTACGGAGTCTAGTTGCATACAGAATTTTTATCACATCGAGGAGACGTGGTAGAATAAAATCAAAACCTGATTCGTTTTAATTGTGGCCACCGCATGCCACTCTTAGAGTTTTGGCTCTGGACTTCACTCGACTTTGCCTCGTTAAATCACTATGCCAAACTCCAGTCGTGGCATACGGTGGCCAAGATTAAAACTCATCCAGTTTTACGATAGTATCTATGTGTGAATGTCTACTTATATTGACCAGAAGTACAGATTCCATTCGTCACTGACTGACGAAATGATATCAATACGTCCCTGTACCACGCGACCACTGTCATCCTCGAGACAGTGAGTTGTAAATGGCGTTTTTAATGACTTTCGATATATGATGATAAGGAGATATAGTGAGTGTACCTGCTTTCCAACTGTTCCTCGCTGTTTTGATAGAAAATAACAGATTCCATTCAGGTACACTAACCATGTCTCCATGTAGTATCGGCATACCACAGTCTGTGGTATGCCGATACTACATGGCCACTTGATCAATTGATATACAGCTATGTACACCAGCAGAGAGCCTCTCAGCTAATGCAATTCACAAGCCATCGACAACTTCCATCCAATATGGAATGAGAATGAACGCTTTCTCGTCCGGCCTGCACGAAGGGTACTATATCCCACTGTTTTATCGTAGGAATATAATGTATCGCCCTGCTTATCGATGAAGCCAGCTTCTAGAGCCATACTTCAATATAGACACAAGATGAAACTTTTTTTTATTAGAAATATTTTCGCTTGTACATGGATACAGTGTGGTCTACCATCATTCCTATATGCTACATTGTTATCAATGGTAAACCCGTTAATACTGTTAATACATGATATAATTTGCATTACCATGACATTCAATAACTCTTATGATATTCATTCCTGTAGGCTAAGGAATGATTGTCGGCATCATCCGCGAAGAAAGGGTTTATGAAACTGTCAACGTGATACGCAAGTCTCGTCTCACATCTCACTCCTACGAGATTCCGCTCACGTTGTATGGTATTATACCCCAGGCTTGGTATGTATCACCTTTATTATATATATATATATATATATATATATATATATATATATATATATATATATATATATATATATATAATATATTAATATAAATGACGAATGGCATTATTTCCCTTATTAACTGCCATACTCTCTGTCTCCAGTATCCACGGTTATCACCACGTTTGATGCGGTATCTAAGGTAACCTTCTATTATTATCGTCACGCCCCTCGGATTAACAGTCGTGCCTCACTCTTCTCTGCTCCGCCCAGCAGCTAACACGTCTCACCATTATTGATTGAGAATATTTTAAATCTTGGCAGACTTGGATGGTTCTGAGTTATTATGGGAAGGAGAGCAAAGGCCAAGGTGGTCTCTAAAGAGACTAATGACGATTTTTCAGATTTTTCTGATAATCTCAGAGAAGAGACAGGATTTGCCGGGTTAGAAATGCCTAGTGGGAGGCGACAGCAGTCACCCCCGCCCTCTTCACGTTCAGGGCTCATCACTAAGGCTTCTAACTCTGACGAAATGACCCCGGACCCAAGGATGGACGAAATGGCCAGAAGGATGGACAAGTTGGAGACGTCGATTTTTGCGGCTTTGCAGATTTTCCAGACTCGTGATGGTTCAAGAGACGCCTCATCAAATTCCACTAACCAAGTTACAACACAAGAAGAGCCTGAGACATCAAGTGCGCCTGATCCCAAGCCTGCGAGTTCATCTGCTACGAAGACGCCTAAGGTGGATGATGATAAAGTATCGAAGAAACCGGGTAAATATCAAAAACTTGTCTTGACGATAATGAGTATATTATAATATATATATATATATATATATATGTTTATATATATATATATATATATAGATATATATATATATATATATATATATATATATATATATATATATATGTATGTATATATACATGTATATATGTATGTATATATATATATTTATACACACACACTACCCCTAATATAAAATCCTATATGCTTAAGATTGAGTTTATGTATGCTGTGCTATGTCGCATACAGAGTAGCAAACAGATATTTGACACATGACCAAGGAATTGACCAATCAGAGACCAGACTGTGAGCTATTATGGAAAAAGTTCCGGTTGCACTCATAAACCACCGATTCAAATGTTTTCTAGCATATTACAGAATATTATAGGTATTTTATGAAACCGGATATATCTCAAACACCATTTTTATGTTAAGACTAGTTATGCCATTTTGACATCTTGTTGACACTTGGCGAAAAACAAAAGTTCTTTGTTCACTCTGTTAAACTAAGACGACCTGTCTTAGGCGTTGCAGCAGAATAATGCTTTTAAAACCAATCTCAGAATATGTTACCACATATAAACATTGAGTTATCACACACACGACACACAGGGACAACTCAATGTTTTATATGTGATCACACACACGACACACCAGGACAACTCAATGTTTATGTGTGATCACACACGCGACACACAGGGACAACTCAATGTTTATATGTGATCACACACGCGACACACCAGGACAACTCAATGTTTATATGTGATCACACACGCGACACATCATGATGACTTGATTTTGATATGCGATCACACACTAGACATAGCGGGACGACTCAAGGTTTTATGTGTGATCAGACACAACACACATCAGGACGACTAGATTTGTATGTGCATGTACGTTTTTGTTTCCGTTTTTGGATGCAATTAGAGGTAAAACGAATAGCTCATGGTTAGTTTGAAAACTAATGGCCTCAACCCCATAGATATCAGTGAACGCGGATCTATCGACTGTCTGGCTGGTATACATAACGCCTGCTTCAAAGCCCAATTGTCATCTACTACTATCATGGGTATTTCTACCAGCACTACTTGATGACTATTACTGCTACATTTATGGCGGAGATTCATCGGTTTTCCTAACCCTATTGCTCTTCTCACTACTAGTAATATTACAACTAGTTTTACTGCTACTACTATTCCTAAATCTGGTACATTTACTATTGCTCCTGAAGCTAGTACCTACTACAAATGTTTATGAAACAACCGACGAGTTCAGGTGATTTGGAGAGTTCTTATCAACTAAATACGAGTAAATCAAAACGTCAAATTGTTAACTTTAACCTGAGAGTTGTAAATGTTTACATCTGTTGATAAATTTTTACACATAACCAACTTGTGATATTATGTGTATATGAAATGAAATTAGAAATGCTACCTGCCCATGACGCGCTCATACCAGCTCACTGTCACCCTTTCTTTCACCACACCAGGGTGTCTATGAACACAGTGATAACCATACCCGCCAAGCTGTCACCCACCTCTATCACACTGACCATGGCAGCCTGCTGAGAGGTAGGTGCCTGGGCTGCTCATACCCGCCCCCCCCCCCCCCCCCCCGCCAGCCCTCACTCTGCAGGTAATCTGCTCCTGTAAGCCTTGAGCTTCTCACTCAGGGTGAGGCCTCCTGAGAGCACCGCGGCCTTCCCTGACACGGCCCTGTATTGACGGGGAAAGAGCGCCCACTCCGCTGCCGTGTGGACTAACACGTCCGAGTCAACGTTGAGCAGCTCTGAGCGCCTCAGAACAATACTAGTCAACAGCGCCGTATAGCCCTCGACAGCTCCCAGCACCTGCAAACAGCGCCGTATAGCCCTCGACAGCTCCCAGCACCTGCAAACAGCGCCGTATAGCCCTCGACAGCTCCCAGCACCTGCAAACAGCGCCGTGTAGCCCTCGACAGCTCTGAACAGAGCAGATCACTTTGTGTAGTTCTGAATAACCTTATTAGAACACCTTATTAAGAGCAAGGGCGAGAGAAAATGAGAGGAGGCATTCTCTGGTCATACCAAGAGTATTTTTAGAAACGACTGGGCTGCCATGTCTCATGAAATATAAAGTTCAGACACTTTTTAAATTTTGTTTCTATCATATTTGGATCAAAAGTTACATAAATGCTGATTAATTACTAGACTACTGAAAGGACTTGCCCTCAAAGGTGATATTTTGATGCAGATTAATTGGATGGAAAATCATATAACTGATTCCTAGGCTTCCATGCGCCCCCGTAAGATGCTCTTAATGTCAGAATCCAAGAGCTCCCGCGGGCCTCACCCGCTGAGCCCCAGCAGAACGCTTCGCGGACATCAGCCTCTCACCTGGTGAAATCTCACTCAGGTCTATTGCCCAAACAGCCATGAAACATCATGTCATGACTCGGTGAAACACATGAAAAGAAGAGATTTAGAGAGGAAGTGGGTGTTTTTATTTATCACTTACAGGAACACTTACCAATGACTCACCCACAAAGGGCAGTCATCATCACAATGCAGCTGGCACCACGGCTGGGCGCTCGACAAATGTCTCCGATCCGTTCTGAATATGAGACAACTTCCGCCTGGCCAATCAGCATGCTGTAGGAGCCGGACCGGGTGGGGACGGGACGCGAAATAAGACGAATGAACCCCGCTCAGCTGCGACGGTCTGCTGCAGGGAGGGTGGGCAGGGGGCTATCCCGGGCTGTGTGAGGGCAGTGTGCTGTCACAGGCTGTGTGAGGGCAAGCAGGGTGCTGTCACGGGCTGTGTGAGGGCAGGGTGCTGTCACGGGGTGTATGAGGGCAGGGGGCTGTCACAGGCTGTATGAGGGCAGGGTGCTGTCACGGGCTGTGTGAGGGCAGGGTGCTGTGTGAGGGCAGTGTGCTGTCACAGGCTGTGTGAGGGCAGTGTGCTGTCACAGGCTGTGTGAGGGCAGGGGGCTGTCACAGGCTGTGTGAGGGCAGGGTGCTGTCACGGGCTGTATGAGGGCAGGGGACTGTATGAGGGCAGTGTGCTGTCACAGGCTGTGTGAGGGCACAGTGTTGTCACAGGCTGTGTGAGGGCAGGGGGCTGTCACGGGCTGTATGAGGGCAGGGGGCTGTCATGGCCTGTATGAGGGTGGGCAGGGGGCTATTCCAGGCTGTATAAGGGTGGGCAGGGTGCTGTCCTGGGATGTGAGAGGGCAGGCAGAGGGCTGTCATCGGCTGTGTGAGGGCAGGGTGCTGTCACGGGCTGTATGAGGGCAGGGTGCTGTATGAGGGCAGGGTGCTGTATGAGGGCAGGGTGCTGTCCTGAGGTGTATGAGGGCAGGGTGCTGTCACGGGATGTGTGAGGGCAGGGTGCTGTCACGGGATGTGTGAGGGCAGGGTGCTGTATGAGGGCAGGGTGCTGTCATGGGATGTGTAAGGGCAGGGTGCTATTCCGGGCTTTATGAGGGTAGGGTGCTGTCACGGGCTGTATGAGGGCAGGGTGCTATTCCGGGCTGTATGAGGGCAGGGTGCTGTCACGGGCTGTGTGAGGGCAGGGTGCTGTCACGGGATGTGTGAGGGCAGGGTGCTGTATAGGGGCAGGGTGCTGTCACGGGATGTGTGAGGGCAGGGTGCTGTCACAGGATGTGTGAGGGCAGGGTGCTGTATGAGGGCAGGGTGCTGTCACGGGATGTGTGAGGGCAGGGTGCTGTATGAGGGCAGGGTGCTGTCACGGGATGTGTGAGGGCAGGGTGCTGTATGAGGGCAGGGTGCTGTCACGGGATGTGTGAGGGCAGGGTGCTGTCACGGGCTGTGTGAGGGCAGGGTGCTGTATGAGGGCAGGGTGCTGTCACGGGATGTGTGAGGGCAGGGTGCTGTCACAGGATGTGTGAGGGCAGGGTGCTGTATGAGGGCAGGGTGCTGTCACGGGATGTGTGAGGGCAGGGTGCTGTATGAGGGCAGGGTGCTGTCACGGGATGTGTGAGGGCAGGGTGCTGTATGAGGGCAGGGTGCTGTCACGGGATGTGTGAGGGCAGGGTGCTGTCACGGGCTGTGTGAGGGCAGGGTGCTGTATGAGGGCAGGGTGCTGTCACGGGATGTGTGAGGGCAGGGTGCTGTCACGGGATGTGTGAGGGCAGGGTGCTGTCACGGGATGTGTGAGGGCAGGGTGCTGTATGAGGGCAGGGTGCTGTCACGGGATGTGTGAGGGCAGGGTGCTGTATGAGGGCAGGGTGCTGTCACGGGATGTGTGAGGGCAGGGTGCTGTCACGGGCTGTGTGAGGGCAGGGTGCTGTATGAGGGCAGGGTGCTGTCACGGGATGTGTGAGGGCAGGGGGCTGTCCTGAGCTCTTCCCTGACGACCACCTCCCCATAGGGAACTAAAGTAGGAGACATATAGACATGAACAGAAAGAAAAAGGGGTAAATGGGCAAGTTAAAATATAAGAAATAAAAAGAGTCTCTATATGAAATTAGATATAAAAAAATAAAATAAAAAGGCGATTTAAGGTAGTGAGGAAGATCCACCAAGCTCAGTCGTTTCTCGATTCAATGTATTGAACAAAGGATCTGGCGGAGAGTGGATAGGAGATAGAATTGAATCTCGGGCTGAAAGCGTGGGGACGGTGCAGCGGGCACTGCCTGTGGGGCCCGGGTGGAGGGGGCGCTAGGGGACCCTCGCCTCCACACACAGACAAGGAGAGCCTCCCGCCGGGGTTACGGCATTACAGTCCTGCACTGCCAGGAATCCCGAGTAGCACCTCGGGAGGGAGTGGACGAGGGCGGGGGCAGGGGAGGGACTGAGGAGGGTGGGGTCAAAAAGGTCAGGAAGGAGGGCCAGCGGGAAAATGGGGATGGGGATGGGGTGGGCAGGTTGTGGTAGGGCTGGACCAGCCGGGAGCGAGGTTCGTCACGATGCTACTCTGTGAGGGCTTACGGGCAGAGTTGAGCAGGTGCGGTTTTGATGCTTCGGGGGAGCGTTGACTTTCTTCTCCTTTGTGAGGGGATTATTTCATGGATGGTTAAAGTGACACTGGTATTCTAGTGTTGGAGATGAAACTATACCACAGGGATGGGTAGTATATGCTGTAGTGACAATGGTACTAGGAGGATGAATACATATGTGTTTAAGAACAATGATATAAATAAGAAACAACGGCATGACTGGTGTCGTCTTTCTACCGGAAATAGTTAAGTAACTATAACACTGGTATGGCAGTCACGGTTAGTAAGAGTCAGGTTAGCTAGACAATTCTTACGGAACACGGAAAATTGCTTAGATACTGAATTGTATTGAAGTTTGGTATGGAAAAACTATGTGAATAAACTCTATTGCTCTTTAAAAAGACTAACAAGGTATTCTAGTTTAAGAGATGGAGCTATACCACATGGATTGGCAGTGGCTGTTGGAGTGACACTGGTATTCTCCTGTCGGAGACCAATCAGCTGGAACTACTTTGCTGACGTCACGACGTCCGGCGGAGGTACATGGCAGAGGAACTGCGGTCAATTCGTATCCTTTATTGAGACAACACATAGAAGAGTTTGGCTCTGGTGTGAGATATTTACTTTCTCCCTCTCGCTCTCGGCTCCGCGGAGTGTAGACCGATGATGAGGATGTATCATTCATCGTGTGACCCAACATTTATCCCCATTGCTGCTGGAACAAATATTTATTACTTACACATATTTCTTGTTGTGTCCAATTTGATGCCCAGTTCGCTCAAGAAACGTGAAATATTGTTTTCCAAAGGCTTTTCAATCTTACGTCTCTTTCATGCCACAATAGCAATATGGAAACGACCCCTTTCAATTTACTACCATGTCGAAAAGAATTTGTCATGGGCGACTAGATGTGATAGGATTAAAGGAGCTCCATTTTTTACAAACTACTACAAATTCCAGAAAATTAAATAAATCCTTCATTTGCGGGCTCTCGTAGCAGAATCCACTTGTTTTGATGTGATCACTGCAAATCCGAGTTCATTCAGTCATCAATTGGCGACCGTGCAATCAGCTGATTAAGAGGAAATTGTTAATTCTGGGAAATTCTGCTGCCTTTATTGAGAGTTAACTAATGAAGCACCAACAGTCGTCCTTGTAAAAATGAGCCGCAGCAAGTTTTCTATTTGACAGTGAAGCCCTGCCAAGATGTTTCTGATTCTGAGCTTCGGACAGCTCAGATATGGTGCCTAGGCGAGGGAGAGGTTGTAGAGACATTTAGAATGCTGCAGAATCAAGCCCTTCACTAGTTGCAGAGGACCTTCGTGTCTTAGACACGTGCCCAGCTGCCTATGACCAGTTACTAGAGATCAAACTCGTTGGCCCTCTGGTGCTTGACATATTTGGGCCGTAAGGCAGTTACAAAAGGGGCTGGTTGCCAAATGGGTTACAGCAGATGGCAATAGATTGGATAAAGCCCAAATCCTACGATTGTTTTAATAATTCGATTATACCATTTGTAACTAGCTATAAATCTGTTCATACTGTTTCTGCAGTTTTAGCTCCATGGAGAGAGTATTGAAGATATATTCTATCAGCGATTCAGCAGATTGAGAACTGTACCGTTGGCTGGGGGTGGGAGACTATAGGCCTGTTTCCTTTGACGGATTAGACCACACTGATAGGCAGTTGGGGACCATTGATTTTTAGGAAACATCAACGCAAAATCGAGGCTTGGGCAGAACAACTAAAGAGTTATAGAACGATAATATGCAATAGATAAAGGGACACACTGCATGCTCCCCGGTTATTCGATGCCAAAGTGCAGTGAGTGGCGACCATTAGGCCCGTTTCCACTGGCCAATTATTCCATACTGATCTCCGGACAAAAACCACCAATCCTTTATCTAGGAATACAAGATCTTGGTCAACAATCGACAGAATCAAAACGCTTTCATTCATTCAATGAGGCCTAAGGTTTTATCCTAACAATACCATGGTATGGACATGTGATATGCAGTGAAAACAAGGCATACACTGTACCCTCACTGATATTTTGTTGCTGACTTGCAGTCAGTGACAGCTACAAACAAACCTTTAAGGTAACTCAAAAAGATCGGTGTTGTTTTCGCCGGCCAGTGGAAAAAGGCCTTTGATAGACGGCCGATTGATGGACGCGAAGGCCCCGAAATTGAAGTTATCCATGCGACACAAGGTGACGCCATGACAGATGCTGATTCCCGACTCAGTAAACTCTGTCCTGGTAAGCACACGGGTATCAGCGGGCGGGACTTGCGCATGCGTGCTGACCCAGGAAGTGGGGTCAGATATGAGTCCATATATATAACGAGAGGTGACTTTCGGTGAAGTTCGTCAGGCAGACCGGAAGTGGATGATGTTCTTTATTTCAAGACGAATATGACAAGAAGCGTGTCCACTCAGCGGAGCGTGAGGCGAGCAGCGGGTCGGGCGTGCTCGCCGGACTCAATTACCCGCCCAGATCACTCTCCATCCTGACGCCGTACTCACTCACTCCATGAAATCCCTCTGAGATATACGCCAACCTCCTTCTCTATACACAAGACAATAATAAGGCTGTAGATCCTGAATGAACCTCAATCGAGGATAGATGCAAAAATATCCAAGAAGAAGGTATGACTTCAAAAGTGTGGTGTTTTGAAAGTAAAATCTATTTAAAAAACATTTAAAAAAAACAAAAACGCTGGGTTTATTTTATGTATTTAATGAACAATTTTATAATAAAAATTGATAATATAAAATTGGATTTTCCATATATCAAGGACTTAATGACTAATGGTAAATGAGATGTACTATAGTGGTGTCCCCATGTGGCAGAGATTGGAACTATTGGATAGTGGTGTAAATACAATAGAATCAGGCGTATATATGACGTTCAGTAAAACCCCGTTTCCGGGACACCTCGCTTAAGGGTACACCTCGCTTAAGGGGCCACCACGCTAAAGGGGACAGTTTTTTCGGAACAGAAATCTTTATTTGGTTCATTTTAACCCCGCTTAAGGGAACACCTCGCTTAAGGGGGCACTTTGCTCGGAACGGAAGGTGACCCCTTAAGCGGGGTTGTATATATGACCGCAACATGGACGCTTATATACGCCTAGACGTGAGGCGTATAAACGACAGAAAAAAAGGTCAACTTTATATACACAAAAGCATACTAGATACGCCGGGCGCATTCATATGTAAAGTGGTTAGTTTTGCGCAGTGACATGACGCTGAGTGACGTCATTTCTTTCCGTACAAACGGAGACAAACAAGCGCCTTGTGGAGGACAATAGACCGCTGCCGGGAAGATGCTTACTCAAATCATCGCCAGGTGGATACCACATGACGTGAACACCGAAAAATGACATGTTTGTAGCCATAGTCCTCTACATGACTCTATGCCACGTTATTTATAATGCATGCCAAGCAGCAGGTAGTATTTCCAATATTTCCGTGCTCTGGTATTTGATAATACGACTGATGAATTGTTCTCTCTAATCAAGCATATTTCTAACAATGACTCATTGACATCCTGAATATCAAATAGTCATGCCACTGAGACCGCTGTCCGTAATGCAGTCACCCACACATATATTGCATATCTTAGATTTTGAGATTGCTTACTGAATTTAATTCCGCCTCCTGTAAGATTGAAATTCTGTTGAATGTTGAGTCGCACTCATTGCTGTATTGATTTGACCTCTCAGGCCGGGCTCCGTCTCTAACAGAGTACGTCCTGAGATTGACGAGGCTCAATGGTCCGTCAATTACACCACCGCCGCCACTACGGCCCGCCGCTACGGCCCGCCGCCGCTACGGCCCGCCGCAGGCAGCCGTTCTAATTATACAGGCTTTGTTGTCTAGATCGGGTTAATTAAGATAGCGCTCCTTTCGTAAGAAGATTTCAACTACCTCACGTATTCCGGCTTTGGGGTGTTCACTGTGTCTGAGTCTCGTGAAAGTTCCTTCTTCTATTAGAGAGAGACTGTTAATTGGTTGCCGACAAAAGACACTCGACGAGGGTACTGCCATGAGCATAACGACACGTAGGAAGCCCTTTATAACAACTCCTTATGCACATAAAAGTCAGAGAAAGTGCTATTAGAATCATACTGAATAAAGGTATGCAGGAGTTTTAGGTTGATGAGTAAAATATTGCTACACTTACCAACTGGTGTGCACAGAATATTATGTGAGATGTAGTTATAGTTATGTCATCACAGAAAGAACACAAACTAATGGTAATTCATCATCACGTTCCTGTGTCTAGACCAGTGATTCCACAAAGCGTGTTCCTGATTGTTGAGCGCTTGTAAGGACTATAGAACTTGGAGTTGTATGAGAATTATGTATTCTAACATCAGGATTTTAAATCTTACCAGAACTTATACACATTCAACACATGCAAGCACTCTGATCAACTGCTAAGAAACCTGAGTCGGGTCCTCATCATTGCTCTGAGTAGTAACCTGGAAATCAGACTGATTTCCTCCATGCTAAAATCTAAAATGGCGTTTCCGAAAACGGAAGCAAATGTTTCCAAATGGCACCTTAATTTATGAGATTACAGTCATCTGTAAGGTGTGATGAGAATAGATGTTGATCATGGGAGAGGAGAGAGAGGCCTGTTTGAGGAGGGGAGTGCCGGCCCTGACCGACAGGGGGCGCCGCTGAGAACGCGGAGAGCGAGTTCCCACTGACCGACGAATATACTCTATACTCGGTGCACTGACCGATTACTGGTCACCGATTTGCTGTCAGGCACCACCGACCGACTACTTAGAACGACTCGCCCACATTGGTCAAATGACGATGACTATACAATGTGGCACCACTGACTTTTTCCTTCATTGATGAAGATGAAATGCCAGATGCTTTGAAGTTGTCAGTGACAGCTCAAGGTCATGCTGGTAATAATCGGTCCAGGGGGTGAGTGAAAACAACTACATGTACTACAACCCTCATGGGTAAAACCGGTATAACTTGGAGTCAATGGCCACCGCCAACTGACGTTTTCACTTGACTCAACTATTCGGTGAGGTTTTGCTGGTTGACAGAGTTGTGAAGTGAAGGCACTAAATATGCAGATATGCCTTGGCTCCTGCTCAAAGATTTCCCTTCATCACCAGTGTTTCCTGCTTCTCTGTCATCCCCATGTCATAGAGTCGATATCGCTGTGATACGACACTCAGAGTTGCTAAAGCGTAAAACGTTATCAACCAGTCGACCTTCATAGTCTAAACTCCCCTACTTCGCCTTTAAGTGAGTATTTCACGAGTCCGATGTTTTTTTCCACAGGAGTGGGCCGCGCCTCGCTGGACCATCCGAGATCTTGCAAGATCTGATTGTGTTTTGTGAACAGACCAAGTTGGGCTGGGAGCTAGTGCTGATGAAATATTCCACAGAGAGACAAGAGGTGGACATGCCCGGGTCCGGTTTGGCGTCCCGTGATAGGCCGTCGTCCTGGCTACACGAATACAGGGATGTCCCACTAGGTGGCAGCACGGCCGTTCTCATTACCCAGCGTTCCTGCAGCGTTCCCGCGGTGAGCAAAAGAGGCGGCTCAAGTTAAGAGGGCTTTGGATTGTCAATAGGAGTCAGTGTGATTCGGTTAGCGTAAAGCAGGAAATGGGGTTTGGGGTTTAATACATTTAGTATCGAGTAGGAGTGTGGGGAGAGTGGGGGCGAGAAGGTTTGCTGAAATGTTGTCAATATTCACGATGAAGAACTGGTATGGCTGCGATTGTGGGTTCCGCTGTAATCTAATCTGCATCGAGTAGATAATCATCGGGGGGGCCTGGAAAATGGCACATGAGAATTCAATGAGTATAATTTGATAAAAAGATGTAAAGTATTTTGTTGTTAGAAAGGAGTTTGGCGGTTGGAGTAGCTGAAGAGTGGATCGTTCATGGAATTGTTCTCCGAACGTATAGGGACCAGTAATTTTTGATAAACGGGAGTGAAAGTTAGTGTGTAGAGGTGCGACAGAATTGCTGACCTCCCTCCAAAAAGGGTCTCCTTGTGGTGTTGGTGAATATAAGGGACAAAGTCTCATGTCGACACCGCCATTTGTCTGCCAACACACTTGAACTCCCAGCACATCCTTCGTTCCTCGTGGCTTGTAAGCGGGAATGAGGATCTGCTGGCAGACTTTAATTTCCCGTAAGCCCTCTAACGGATGACCAAGGAACCATGGTGCGCTCTGTACCCACTGGTATATGATAGATGGAGTCTCGGCGCAGGAACAGATGTGTGTGATGTGGCGTGTGACGGGGAACATCGATCAGAGTTGATGTAGGAGCGTCTTCATACAGGATGGCGCGCTCTCGTCCAGTGTCTCAGAGAGGGCGCATTTCCTCAGGGAAGTCCATCACCGAGTATGATATGTCATACATCAGGAACAGTGGAGGGTGTGGGGCAGATAGAAACCAGTGTGATGCAAGGTTGAAGAAGGAAGAGAATAGAAAAGGTGGAAGCGCAGGAAGAGTCAGAATGTATCAGGAACAGGGAACAGAATGAAACAGAAGAGAGGAAAGGGGGGAAATTAGGCCTAGAAACGTTTCGATGTGTCTGAACCAACCAGTATGTTTCAGTTATCATAGAATACAGGAATCATACATGATTCTCAATTTTGTGTGGTATTACACACACCCTAAATCCTTTATCCATAGTATCTGTGACTCAGTAGAGGTATCACAACCATTCGAAACCTTGTTTGCCATACATGTTGAGCGGGAACCCTCAAAAGCAGAATCTCTGGAATGACAGAACTATTGACATAGCTTCTTCTCATTTCATTCGGAGTCTATGCATAGAATGGATTGGAGCGATAAAAGGTTTGCATGAAAGGGTGCATGAACATACATAGCCACCAATCAGTGAAACTAAATGTCGACCCGCCTTCAATCTGTAAAGGAAGTCTTACAGGAAACCAATGTAAAGAGAAATCGGAAACCAATAAGAGCGCAATGCACGATTGGACGCGCTTTCAAAGGCAACCCACAAAATGTCCCTTCAGGCTGAGCGGGCCCGGAACGTCAAGATATAGGAGTGCGGCTACTGATATTCTAGCGATCGTAGGGGACTCGCTACTGGGGTTTCCACCAGGCACCGGCTCGTAAAAATACCCACAATTCCCCACGAGATGAGAGAGAACGCTGCTGACACATCACGTGACGTGATCCATGAGGCCGCACAGGCGCAGTAGAGGGTTGAAATCAACAACCGGAGGGCAGATACAGTGGTCGTTATGGGGCGCCTAAAGAGGCTGTTATGGGGCGCCCACAGTGGTCATTATGGGGTGCTTACAGATAGTCTTATAGGTCACTTACAGTGGTCACTATGGGGTGCTTACAGATAGTCTTATAGGGCACTTACAGTGGTCATTATGGGGTGTCTACAGTAGTCGTTATGGGGCGCCTACACTGGTCATTATGGGGTGCCTCAACTGGTCTTATAGGCCAACTACAATATGATGTAGTTGCGTTTAATATATTGACTTAGGGGGCACTATCTGGTACCTGCAGAGGCTGTAAAGGGCCTTCGTGATATCTGGGTTGCCTACTCGTAGTCTCATGGAGCCGCGGGGATTACTCGGGGTGGGGAGTTCACTGACTGATGTGGCGATGCAGACCTGGGTCTCAAAGCAGACCCTGATACTTATCAGGGCCATCCTCATTAGTGATTTCAGAGAATGAATTGGAACGTGTCCGCGGGCTCTACAGATTATTAGGTCGTACTACCTAAGCGCCATCGCAGATTCATCTTTTTCTCTCATGTTTCTCCTTCTCCTTTTGTATAAACCTTGATTTGTTCTTAAAGGATGGAGGTTTTCATACTGAGTTTGAGTCTTGTTTTCGGTTTTTCTAGTTATACGACAATATCACAGCCAAGGTCATATCATGTCGGGGTCACAGCCACGGTAGTAGCCTGCTCAGAACTATATATGAAAAGTAATGTACTGTAGGGCAGTCAATGATCAGGAATGGAGTCAGGCACTCCATCACAGTGTTAGATTATCACCTGTTGAGGTAAAGAGCGCAGGTAGCAAACCCCGCATGCTGCGGAGTTCCGCACTCTACCTCCTTGACCATGACGCCCCGTGCTGTACATGGCGCAGTGCGTGGTCGTGTTTGACGCGCCCACACGTCACGTGATCACAGAGCACACACTCACATGACCACGTAAAGCCTCACCTTGCCCGCTACGTTAAAGGACACACCCCATCTCAATGTCAAGGTCATCCAGCGGGCTTGTGACGTCACGACGCCCTCTGGTGGCGCCATCACAAACTAACGTACAGGACGTGGCGCGTGCTGCCACCACGCGGCCGCGTAACGAGCTAAATTCCCGCCCTGCCACCAGCCGGCGCTGTCGACGCTGCGTCTTTGATCTGACAACGAGGCTGATTTAAAGGCTTACTTCCGGTAATCTACACATTAGCCACCTAGCAGGCCCCAGCGGAATTAACTGATGAGAATGAGGCCTATCATCTCCTCCATTCCATGCCGCCGGTTTACTCAGCTTTTTCTGTCTCATTATTTTATATATATCCTTCTTCTTTGTGTTGGGCAAGCAAGAAAATGTAATCGATAGAGACCATCTTTAGACATAGTCTTTAAGCCTGGACGCACGGACACCAGATAAATGATAGATCTCACCTTCACGTTCTCCACTCTTATAGTCATTTCAAATCTAATCTAGGATATACATATGACGTTGAAAGTACTCATTAATCAGGTTATATTTCTGGAGGCAACACATTTCCCCAAAGAGGCTTACAAGTTAAGACGCTGTTTCATTGTTTAAATGCACATATTTATCATGTGCATATCTGCATTTATGCAGGAAAACATCCCGGTGTACTTTGATGTAAATCCCAGATGCACACATCGATGTATATAGCCACAGTTCCCCTGTGACGATGGTACCTTTTATCATTAATGAGCTCCCCAACCCACAGCAGGGCTTGGTAGAAAATCGGCAGCATTTTGCGCCCCTCCAGAGGACCTTTATCAGGCCTTTCCATTAGCTGGGGGGATGCACGGTCAAACATTTTAAATGGAGTACACCCTCAAGATATGTTCCCAGCATAATATTGGAAATGATGTACATGATAATTTTTTAAGCTACTAGAAGGAACAAAAATGTGTGCTTTCTTGGTTCGATTTTGGTATTCTACAATACATTTCAATATATCGTTCAACAGGTCTGATATAATAATAACCTAGTTCTGATTATACATTCCAAATCTAATGATAAGTGTATCCTATATTTTTCTCCTTAATTGCAACTTTTATGTAATAACTGTTTACGACCTACTACTTGTGTTGTCACAGTCTATAAGGCTTACTGCTATAATGTTGATATTTTTGGAGAACAAGTTCCTGGCCCTTATATAAGCACAACGTACATATACAGCACCATGGATACCTGTATACGCTAACAATACAGTGCCATACAATTCAGTAATTACCATCTATTAATCATAACTCCCCATCATGACAGTATGTAAAGTATTTTAATTCGTCTCTATTAGCATCATTCTGATAGCAACTTATAGGTATGCCTTAACCTAGGGGATAAGGTAGTATATTATATTATTGAACACACCAGAGGGTGCCACATGCCCCTCTTGCCTGTTGTACACCTGTTCAGGTGGTCTCATTCACTCCTGCCTGTGCCTTCTATCAACCATGTCACCATTCACTTACTCCGGAGTAATCCTTTCTTTTATTACTCCATACTTATTATGTAATAAACTCCAAACTCGTTTCTTCGAGCTTCTTGGATCTGTCAATCTAATTTTCTTTTTTTTTTAATTTTTTATTGACAACATCTATACTGTGTTTTTTTCATTATCAATATCTGATCATCATAATATTCACACTTTGTATCACATAATCAGGTAAAGTGAGAATCTAGTTTTAGTCATTAACGTTTTGATTTAATGTTATGCCAGCCAGGGTGAATATTGAAAAGATATGCAGAAAATGTCAAAGGTGCTGTTAATATTATGGTGAATCCATATTGACGATCATGAGACATATTGCTTAAATGGTATTTGTGAGACTTTATCTATATCCCGTAAATATACGTAAATATAACGCTTCCTACGCAAGGCAATGGAAGTATGAATATATATGATGACTTATTGCAAGCGTTCTTTCAATGTTCATGCCTTCTGCAATGTATGGACTTTTTCTGAAAAAGAATCTGTTTGTCCACATCGCTCAACAAACTACCAACTTGGGTTACTCCATCTGGAGTGAAACATATGTAAATTTTACATAAATTAGGATTGCAAGAATGACTGTGGTTTAAGCTTCCGTGTTCTTGTTTTCGTTCGTATTTCGCTTCATCCCTTGCCTGTCCTTGCACCCTATCTGCCTCTTCCTGTCCTGTTAGTCGTCCGCTGTTGTCGCTGTAGATGGCAGATATTAGGGCTTCAGTCCTCCTGAAGTTACTAGGTTCACTTTTACCAGGAAACCATGCAGACTCACTTTGTTTTCCACCTTTACTTGGAGGTGTAGCAGCACTGTGATGTGGCGTTTCCACCTGCCGACAAACACCCCACCAATCATGTGAATCCAGTACAAAAAATCGGTCGGTGGTACTCCTTGAGAATTTGTCCATGCTAATGACCGTTGGCCCCAGAGGACACACTATATTTCCACCTGTTGACCGATTATGTATTTCACGTGTACCAATTGTTCGATATGTATATAGGACCTGAGAAGACTGACGATTGTGTGTATGTAGGCTTAAAATAGAAATAGGTGGCGGGGACAAAAAATGTTGTTTTTTCTATGAGAATGGAGGTGGTCATCGACTGATTTGTGTCTTCTGCCACCGATCATTTCAACCGATAGTTCATTATTGTTTTTTATCAGAGTTAGAGATAGGTATCTAATGATCATGTTTCCCAATGTGTTATTGTGTAGCCGCTTGTTGTATTACCGTGTGATCTAAAATAGTATCACTGAGGCAATATTCATATGTAACCCACCAGATTAGAGCTGAATAACATAACTTCCTCTGGAAATAATCTGCATAGGTATTATATATTAATTAATGTCACCTATTAATCCGTCAATGCTCAAGGATAGATTTCCAGGGGGTTGTTTGACCAACTCGGCCGCGTATCGGTGAAGCCAGCTTCACTTTTGACAGAGGGGAGAAAGGTCTATTGGCCACAGATAGCCAAGGTTTTAGCGCTCGTATAACACACTAACTTCACCCCAGTGGTTCCCGAAACTCGTCAGTGCTATAAGAAGGTCTATATTAAACTATGTAAGAATCGTGTGCTACTGACTCGGGGACACCCCCTTTTTAGAGAAGTGTAAATACCAGTTTTCTTGTCTATCCGGTAGGGGGGCATGGGGAGTCTCCAAGCAGTTGGACCTTGGGTTGGGGAGGGGACGGGCGGGGGTGGAGAGTGGATGTGAGGGGCGGGGGTAGGGGTCCCGTGTTGGTGGGGGATACAGATGTGCTTCTGCCCGGCAGGCAACCACGACGCTACATTCCGATATGAAGGTATCGGCGAAGTGGCGCCGACCTATGCTTTATTCATGTTTTAAACCTTTTCCAATTGCTCTCCGCAGGAACTGCCTAGTGACCTTCCCATAGCACTTAACACCAGCGGGCTCCGCTCCATCCGCCACTCGGCCTCTCCAATACGCACTCGCACTCTCCGGTAAAACACGGGAATATTTCATCACTTGTCGCATCTGCTTTGGACAGATCTGAAATGGGTTTATGTTGTGCGAACCCCCGCTTGCGATCATGAGAGCTCCATACTCCTCCATGTATGCTGCTCGCCTGGCATTTTCTGCTGGCAAAGCAGGAAGCAGACGACTTTGGGTTAAGGCGGGAAACAGATCCCGATGGTAGTCGGCCTGTCAGCCTAATGCTGGTATTAACTATGCATGGCGGGATGGGTACCGGGTGGCCGGTAACCTGTGGTGGGGGCGGCGGTCGTGCCTGGTGCCTGTTTGGGCGGGGCGGGGGGCGGAGTGGTTGAGATCCGCGTCCCGGGCATCACCTGACAGTGCGTTATGTATGAGGCCTCCTGGCCTACGGTCACGTGCCGTCGGCCTAATACGCGCCTGTCATAGGCGTCAGATGTATCGGGCTGCCATGGGAGGTTGGAAACTGGGGTGGGCGAGGAAGGGAACTGGACCTTTTCCGAGCAGCCCTGAACGTAGAAAGTCCATGTGCAATTTCAGTGAGATGAAGAGGAGGGGACTTTTTGGAGTGATGTGAGTCTGGGAATCCCCTCCTGTCAGTTGGCAAATGGAATGGGATGTGAACAGTGACGGTCACATCACTATGACGGATAGACTGTGTATATCATATATCTGTGGCCGTATCAACTACGTATACCGCCCGCTCCTACCCACGCCCGTCATATTCCTATACGTCACCTGGTGACAAACGGGATATCTCATCACGTGATCATGTACAATTTCGACGTTTTAAGGTGAACAATGAAACAAACTCACCACGCAACCTTAGTGGCATATGCTCAATGAGAGCTATACCAACATGAGACTAAGCGCAATACAGTTTACCATGTTCCAATTGCGCAGAATGGTATTCTAGAAATACGAAAGGTGTCCGGTGTACCATCCTCAATGTGTCCAGACACCATGCGAAGGACCATGAGCAACATCGTTCGAGAAAACTGGAAGATTTCAGGGAAAAGGGATACCCGAAACTATCCTTAATCAATTCAAACGAATGTCAATGTCCCAACAAGGGAAGACATGCTGGAAGAAACAGACCAAAAAATGAAGAGATAAAGTATGGCAAGGTCCACTTTATATCCACATATTAACCAGGTATAACAGCATCAGACAAATCGTGTCTGGAAACTGGGACATCCTGGGTAGGTCTAAGACCATGAATGACAACTATCGCCAAAAAGTGGTTCATGGCTATAAATGACCAAAAAAACTTCAAAGATCACAAAACGACCGCACATCACTAAGACAAATGCGAATGCAGTCGTGCCATACACTGCATAGAATACAAAACCTGAAACATGCAATACGTTGGAGAACTCAACAGGGAACCGATTTACAAGCAACAAGAAACTTAAGACGGAACAGCGCCCCGAACGATCTGTCAACGCCCTTCAACAGGTGTGACATCACAACAGCACTACAGCTGTGGAAATCTACAGCCAGCCAGAAGGGAAAAGGATGGGTTCCTTGAGGAATAAAATCGAATTTAGATGGATTCACCGCCTAAAGACCCAATCCCCTTATGGATTGAGCACTATGGATAATCGGTACGGCAGAGAGAGGAACACAAGTCCACGTCAAAAATGTATTCCTCGAGAAAAACCACAGTTCCCGGGAGCCACGGTCACAGCTGGCAACTGAGGAAGACACACAGAGAAATTTTGAAACAAATGATCCTTAACTCCCTCTCCAACCCGATTACGCAAAACCCCAGTGGGAGTACAATAAACTCGCATCTCGAAAAAGACCTTCACATTTCTCAGTATCAATTTCATGAGATATCGATTCAGTGAAATGACCACAATTGACATTGTAAAGTCACGCCTGATGAGTTTCCGTAAGAAAAGAAACCACAATCACCACTAATCCCTATCCCTGGGAGACTAAAGTGGACGCCGAAAGCACGGCACCTTTACAAGTAGTATCCGTACAAGCTTCCATAACCCACACACACACACACACACACACACACACACATCGCTCATAAAGGAGATTACAGTCATTTGTATACAAAACCAGTCTTTATTACATCTAGTAACCACATACATGATTGATAATCAGAATGGACCCTGTATCGATATATAGGATGACATTACATTGACGAGGCCACAGCACTCTCAAGGATGGCAGTAATTTGGAGTAGATTTATGCAGTGTATATCGTTCCCCATTACTCCTTACTTGTTGGGAAGGTCCTAAGTATGCAAAATAAGGATTTTCAGGAATTTATGATGATGAGTAAGGTCAATGTTATCAATATTGATTAATCAACATCAAAATAACTTTCCAGGACATTGTCTTCCAGTCTAATTCTGGTTGCCCTCGAAGTTTATAGGGAGTATTTATTCCGAAATCTCCTACTGTAGATTCTGACATGAACGAATCTCCAGGTTGCAAATTCCAGTCACTCTATACAGTTCCTACGGACACTCCATGAAAGGTGGTTAATAGAAAGTTATTTTCCCAGGGAAGTTTGTTCTGTGTTCTTGCACAGAAAGGGGTTAAAATCATGCACAAACACGCCTTGAAAAGGGGTTCTTTTCAAACTTCTAGAACTATTAAGTGCCCTGGGTGTTGACCGCTAGGGGATGGAGTGTTGCAGGGGGTGCAGGGGGTGCAGGGGGTGCAGGGGGTTGTCACTAGACGAGCCCTTCAGAGCTCCTCGCCGCTAGTTTTGCTGCAGCTCGCGAAGTTCATCCAAGCGTGACGCCATTGCGTTTCAGGGTGCCGTGTGACGCGGTCAGTATGTGTCGCGTCATGCCATTGGCCAATTCATTACCGTGCTAGACCAATCAGACAGTTTCACAAGCAGCGGCTTGAAACGGTGGCCTGCCGTCAGTTCGCAGGGCAGTGTGGGTAGGACGTGGCTCGTCGTGTGAGTGGTCTACGTTTTTTTAAGTAGCAGCGCGCGTGGCGGCCGAATGAAGCGTTAGCTGTGAACGCCGAGCGCCCATTTCACAACAGCGCCATCGCTGGGCAACATGGCCGCTGGTTGGGTGGCTGTTCCGGGAAATGTTTATCCCCGAAAAGCATTAGTCGTCAGGCGACGTTAGTTCGCTGCCCTGCCGTCACGGGGCGCCAGCAGGCCATGGTGGCGGCGGTGACGTCACGCAGCGTGCGTCTGATGGGGATGGCTTTTATTGTCCTCTTGTGTAATTCTATCAACCTTTGGCCAATAGTGATCATTTATTTAACCACGTGGCCGAGGTCAGAGTCGGTTGTCTGACGAGTCCATGGATGACCTGAACCTAGTTAGGCCCTATCTCCATGTCCAGGGCCTTGTTTTTTAGTCACGATATCCTCTTTGTAAGACATCTTACAGCTGTCAGTGTACTATAGATAAGACCTCTTTGGGGATCGGCCAACGATTGTCCCTCAAGGGCACTTAGGCTGCAGCCAGGTGTACTATAGATAAGACATCTTAAGGGTCACGTGGTTCAAAATGTCTTCCAAAGTGTCTCAGACCTAAGACATCTATGGACATGTCGTACAGAATGCGCAACTTCACTTCCCGTATTTTAACACCAGTAAGGGATACATATACCCTATAATCCTCCCAAATATGAAGAAAATCGGTCCAACCGTTTCGAAGTTATCGGCGTTTGACTTTCGTCATAGCAATCATCTGCTCTGGTGGCCAGTGTATTTTTTCCGACACCTCCGCTAATTTATGCAGCGACCTTGACATTGACTGCGTATCCGGAGGTGGGAGGGTGACTGGCCACCAGAGCAGACGATTGATATGACGAATTTAAAACGCCGATAACTTCGGGACGAAGAAGCCGATCTTCTTCATATTTGGTACGATTATAGGTCAAATGTATCCCCTACTCGTGTTAAAATTTCAATTCTAAAGTCCTATGGGAAGCACGGGAAATCCTCTATATACACACAGTGAGGTTTGATAGAACCTGAGACAGTTCTATACTTGAGACACTTTTAGCGGCGATCGAGCGCGCCGCACTGAGACCGTGTCTATAGCACATCCGCCATTTTGTGTCTTGCAAATTGTCTTCCAATCGCAGAGATGTCTCAGCATATCGTTGGCCGATTATGTCGTGACTGAAAAACAGGGCCCAGGCTCGCCGGTTAATTTGTATGAATGCTTTTCCGCAGGGTTATATGGATAGATTCACGATTTAAATGGGCTCCTTGTCTATAACTGTGTATCTTCAAACAATATGTTACGGCTAAGATACTGCTGAGCAATACAGAAATTACTTAAGTGGGATTCACAAGGTGGGATTCACGTACCTTAAAGGGTGTATGTCTGAGACAAATCGTGCTGAGATGGTGTACTGGAACACAATCTCCTCGTCTGAATTGTATGGTACCATTTCCCTGAGACAAGTATTTTCCCATTGAATTGTGGGCAAGGTACAGAATCCCATGAGATTTTGATTTAAAGTGGAATTTACAAGGTGGGATTCATGTACCTCAAAGGGTTCAAAATCTCATGCGATTCTGTTCCTTTTTAGGAGGAAATGTCTTTAACAATTGGTTACTCATGGGCTTGACTCAGGAGGGGTCATTACTCCCCCTGGTGTCCCCCTCTTGCCGCGCCTCACGTGCTCTCCACCTCATACAGTACACACATACTACACTTTTTCATCTCTTTTGGCCTACCGCGTGCCCGCGCCTCATGCATACCCCCCCCCCCCCCCCCGGGTATACGGCCGGCATCTACAGGCAAAGAATATGGATAAGAGGAGGAATATGGGAGAAGTAAAAATGGCACCAAAAACTAGGAATGCGGTTCTGAGCCAACAACTGGGCCAACGATCAAGCCGCCAGAATGCTGCCTCCCCCTCATCAACTACGGGAGCAATACACAACCAACAACTACCTTCACTGTGAGGCCATGACTGCAAGGCCGGTAGCTCATTTCTGATTTACTCATTGCAAAGTTGATATCTAAATCCTACATGTTTCTCGAGCATCAGGGTATCTACAAGATAGCCCAGTAACTCGAGGTCAGGGGATCGCTCGGTCACCAAGGCAAGAGTACATCAGTGCTTTTCTGGGATTGCTACAAGACGACTGTGCCGTGGACCCGGAGGACCGGGACGATATGTATCGGCACCTCCATCAGGTCTCAGTGGACGCCCAGTCAAGACCGTGGGCCAGAGTCCGCCGTTGGTCCACCCATGTGTTTGACAAGGTGGAGGCAGGGCGTCTCAATTGGGACGACCACGTACAGATTCAGGATGAGCAGGTCCGGCTCGCTATGATGGGTACGACCACCCAGAACAGAGCAGACAGTGGCAAGGCCAGCAGCAAGGAGGTCCCCTGCCCGGCCTACAATTCGGAGAGGGACTGCCGCCAGAGTAACGGCCATCAGGACAGGGGGGTCAAGTGGATTCATGTGTGCTCCTCTTGTGACTCTGTCGGCAGGATGTGCACCCACTCCGTCCACGCGTGTAACAGGTAGCTGTCGTGGGGTGTCGGTTATGACAGCAGTCAACCCACACCGACCCCCTCACCCTACAAGACACCCCAGGCTGGACACGTGGTGCAGACCACAGACCTCCACACACAAGGTTAAAAAACTGGGCCCGACGCGCCCCTAGAGTAGGCGAGGCGCGTGGTAACCCCCCACCTCCCGGTGCCTTGCACGCACCGAGGCGAGCAGGGAAGGGGTCGTGGGGTGCAGGACACGTGACGTCACACCCTACGTGACGGCCCGAGCACGTGGCCACCACGTGCAGGATCAAAACAACAACAAAGAGGAGCGACACCCGCTCCCTAAGGAAGACCGCATACCACCACCACCGGCGGACATGGGGAGTGTTAGTGTTACTGCGTCTGGGCTTCACTCCACCGCCCAGCACGAAGCTAACACTCCCAACTTTGCGGTCATTAAGAAAATGTGTGAGACCGGAGTTCTGGCCCCCGGAGTCCGGACAGACCCCGCGGCCCTCGGCGACCACCGACGAGACACGTGGTCCCGGTCGCCCACATCTACGAGGAGGTGAGGTGCACAGTTCTACCCAACGCCCTCGGGGCCAGGATTGAACTCCACACCGACCTCAACCTTGCGGCATGGATTCGCTACCTGTCCGGACTTCCTGGGAAGGCCGAACTTCTGGACTTCATCAGGTTTGGGTTCCCTCTCGGCTACCTCGGCCCCGTGGGCAATTCCTAACCATCCCAGCGCTACGGGTTATCCCACCGAGGTGGGGAAGTTCATCGACAAGGAACGCATTCTGCCGCCAGATGGGGCGTACCTTGAGTATGTTGCAGACCACGCCCCCTCACCAGCGACCGTAGCCAACCATCTCTCACACGTACGGTCGGTCTACGGCTGTCAGGGGGAGACATGGCCCCCACCAAGGATTTCCTGATCAAGCGGGCGCTCGAGGCCATGAAGCAGAACAAGACATACACGCCCAACGTCTAGCCGCCCGTACCAATGGACATCCTCCAGGTGGTCCTCGGGGCCCTGTCGGACATGCCCCTCCACATCTCGTTCCGTGTCGGCCTCCTCCTGATCTTCTATGCAGCGCTGAGGCAGAGCAAGGTTGCATCACTGTCGGCCTCGGCCTACGGCACGTCACCTGTCACGTGGAGACGTCACAACCACGCCCACTCGCGTGAACATGACCATAAAGGCCGGGAAAAACCTCCAGCACGTGAGGGAGTACAAGGCAGTCATGCTGCATGCCTCCCCAGACCCACGGTTCTGCCCGGTGCAGGCGATACAAGCCATGTTAGTGGCCGCCCCAACGGCCCGGCCCGAGGACTCGTTCTTCATGAACGTGGACAGGACCCCCATCACCACCCGTACACTGGTCAAGGAATGGCAGAAAATCCTCCAGGAGACAGGCCAGCCCCCTGGGAGGTACACCCTCCACAGCCTCAGAAAGGCAGTAGCAGCACACCGCACTTATATAAAGGACAATAATGCTAAGGCGGTCAACATGGCTTTAGTCCACTCCTTCAACAAACAGTGAACTCACAAAATTACCCTCCCACCCTCATGTTACTTCAATGGCTTCTTGGCTATTTTTATTATCATGTATATTCATAACAATATTTTATTGTTATCATCATAATTGACTCATTACTCTTATTGTCAATTATATATTATATCATCTATCATTGTACTTCATATTCATAACCTTATTTCATATGTCGTCCAATAAGGTCGACATAAACATTTTACTACATTTTTACTACGTATAAAATTCAATAAAATTTTATTCTCCCAGCTACTGCTTCTCTCCTTTCATCCAGGGATGAGGTAATGACAGGGGGGAAACATGTTTCAGGGTAATGAAACCCTAATATTTTGACAAAGAAATTGTGCTTGCGTAGAGAATCTCAGCAGGATTTGTCTCAGAAAAACACCCTGTAAGATATATAAAAACCCATCGTGTGAATCCCACTTTAGACACGTTCAGAATTGGCAAGGGCATATTGGTGAGACAGCTGAAGCCTGTACGGCCTGTATAGTGGGACATAATGGCGTCACACGTGGAGGTTGCCTGGTCGCGGGCGCGGACCTGCCCCAGGCCGGCCTTTTACAGTCATCTCAATAGTTGTAATGTCGTGCTCATGGGATGTCTGTCCTCAAAGGAACTATTTACACAGGAATATACCAGAGACACAGTTGACGAATGTACCATGTACGTAGGTGGTGCATGTGCATACAGGGAAGTCTTGGAACGTAAAAATAATGAGCATCGATGATTTTCAATCTTTGATGGCTATTCTCATGTGGAGAGTAGCATTCGTCTCCCGACGTAGCAATCAGATTGTTCTTGCCGCCTGGGCTCACTGTGGTTCTGGATCTCTGTTGGGAGAGTGCTGATGCATAGGAACTCTGCCACTCTCCTGACAGATTCTCCGTTCCGATTGGCTTTCAAGTGAAACAAAGGATCTGCTGGGAGATAGGGACTTCCCTTGAGTCAGTTTACAGATGACAAATGAAATTGAAATTCGTCGGGAAGTGCTGGCAAGAAACACGAAAAATCGGAACATTGGACTCTGATATCTTATGTCCCGCTTAAGGATTTCTGAGAATAAAAGTTTTAGAATCGGTCGGTGGAGGCCGACGAATTTATTGGGAACCAAGAATCCGCCCCTGAAAACATGCGAATAGACACACTGTGGAACTGATCAGAGGCAACTCTTCAGGCCCGTGGATAGAGTGAGGCAATTCGTTGCCTCACTCTATCTTCTCATTTTAATTACTTATCTAATGTTCTTCAAGAAGAGAAAACCTTCAATGTCCAGGTTTAAGTTGGTTTTATCCAAAATCAAGAATAATATTTGAAAAAAACATATAATAAAGGTGAGGAGCTATGCCTGATGCGTAATAGTACAAAGAATATTTGCATCTCAAATAAAACATCCGTCTGTTAAACACTGGAAGCAGTGAAAGAAACAGTCACTGAACTTCACACCTATCTCTTGTGTTTGTCTTCTCCTTGTGCATTTTGATGTATGTATTAAGAATTCACAGGGTGCCTCCTAACAGGTCCTCGCTCCAGATAGTGGTTAAGGCACTGCCACCCCCAGTGTTTGAACCATCCCCTATCTTCGTTTGGGCTGACCCCCTGATAGGGTATTTAAGGAGGCAGATTTGCACTCACAGCTCACTTGGAACCCAGACACCAAGCTTCAACATCTCTAGGCTGATAAACATTACCACCACTACAGTGAGGAGGCTTGCAGACCATAGAGCACTATGCTACAGAGGCCTTTACTGAGGATTCGGCTCCTCTCCAAAAGCTGCTATCACCCCAGCACTGGAGGAACAGTGATTGATTGACTGCTACCACCATATGCTACTGCTTTGGATCATCTATATCCACAAGTCAAGGAGACAATGGACAATAACAGAAAATGAAAGACTGTGAGTACTGCTATACCAAAGAGGACTTGTATTATCATATGAACACTACAGAAGTGAATGTGATTTTGTATGTTGATGAGAATTGTTATGTAACTGTATACTTTGTTATAATATATGTTATTAATACATATCTGTGTATTGTTATCTGTCATCTTCATTGAGTATAGGTGATATTCTGAATTCTCTTTTTTTGTCACTGGGTTAGCTAGTCTATAAGATTAGTCCTTAGCTACTGTACGTGACAACATGTATTCTCTTGTATTGTACATGTATCGTCTATTATTTGGTCTATATAGAAAATTCAAAAATGAGAGTTCACTCAGGTTAATTAGTTAAGTGCTTATATTTCAGACATTTTAATGTTCAGCATTGGATGATCACGTGTACTGCGTCTAGATTTTTCTATGTTCATCTATGTTTATTGCATGTTGACCTTGGAAAGCCCATTATGCATGGAGAGTACACAAATCAGTTTAAAATGTAAAATGTATATTTGAATTATGTTATGATCAATAAAAAGAGACCGAAGCTCTTTCTAAATTCTAAAAAAACATTATATGATCAAATAGTACTATACGTCAAACTTCACAGCAACCTTTGTGGATATTTTCTATTTTATGTTTCGATAAAATGTATCATGGGAATTTGATTCAAAAGAATTTAATTAAAAACACTCAGCATAAAGGCGATTCTGTATGGACAGTGCCGTCTAGTCTGCGTGAAAAATGCAAATCGTTTATCAACTACTCAGCCATTTTGGAGCTTAGGATTCCCAGAGCTATTTCAGGCAAATGAAACACATATTTCCACACATTGGATAAAATACGGATAGAATGAATTTAAATAACAATATTGTGAGAGCAATGCAGGTCGGTCGTCATGGTAATATGCTGCAGTCACGTGATTTTGTCATCTGTCTAGATTGGATCCATAGCCGATCATCATGAAACTCCAGCCTGCTTTATCAAATCAGTTGTTTTTAAACTCAGATACACCCCCAGATAACTCAGCGAAAAGGCTGAGCAGTAAAAGGACATGAAACAGTCAAATTATAAGTGGGTTTTTTTAAACATGAAGCAGCAGAATCGTCGTGATGAATCGAAAGATGGAACATTGGTATTTTGTATTGACAGCAAATCCCCATTTGGATGTAAGAGAGAGTTAACAAGGAGTGTTGGTGTTGGAATTTGAATTGCTGGTGGATGAGAAGAAGATATCTGAAAGATTGCGAACATTTGTCAGGTCTAATATTGGAGAGATTTCAGACGGAGCTCTATAGGCAAATAGTACCATGTAGCATTCTGACGGTCTTACTATCTCTGTCTGCCGGGCCTAATGCTGGAGAGGTCTATGGACGGATGCCACCATGTAGCATACTCATGGGCTTGCTATGTCTGTCTTCCAGGCCTACCATTGGAGGGATTTATAAACACATATCGCCATATAGTATTCTGGTGCTCTCATTCATGTCTTCCTCCCTCTGGGCATCCCTGACATGGAGTCTATTCACAGTAATTGAGTAGACTTGCACCCGCAAATGAAGTCTCCAGTTTCAATGAATAATCCAGCTCGACCGCCAAGTGGCAGGTCTCCTGCTCACAGAGGGAGCCACTGGTCGTCCTCACGTAGAATTCCCGGGGAGCGAAAGGGGCCTAATTGTTAGTTCAAAGCCGCCTATCTGCTTCGATGTCCATTAAAAGGTCTGAATTATTCTATAAGAGGGTATATGGGAATGTTTGAGAACTATGACGATGAGGTAGCAGGTAGAGGGTTGGTTCAGCCACACAAACTGCCACATCGATGCATGGTATCTTTGTTCGATGTCATCTAAACATATATTCATTAAATTAGTTCCAAAGCCAGGAAATATAGATGTTCATGCATTGAAAAAAACTTATTTCACTTGTTGTACTGCACACATAAAAAATAAAATGCGTAATTTTACATTTCAAGTAAGCAGTGGTAAATTTTACAAATGCCTTTCTTTAGAGTCGGCTAGATAATCGAACTTTCAGTAATAGATCAAGAAATGTGTAATATTAGAAATGTTTATGCTTGCCTTTCACACTACATTAGTATTTAATTTACACTAACCAAAATTAATTAGTTTAATTAATGATGCACTTGTCCTGATTCACTGGGTGACTCTGCCTGGACTCAGATGGTTAAAGCACTTCACTGGGAGTCATTCAAATTGCAGGTAAAGGGCGCCACTACACCACCAGATAGCGCCAGGTGAGGACGATGGGAAGGGAATAATGACCAATTAAACAACATACGGTTCAGAGGCGAAAGGGATGGGACACAGCGTGATATCATCCCTATAGGAGACATACAACACACATTGATAGATATCATCCTTATAGGACACGCATACAACACGCAGTGATACATGTTATCAGACGTTCCAAGATGTTTTAAAAATTACCTGTAGCGACTGAGAGTGCATAATGATTTAATATCGAGGTGTTTCACGTTGGGCATTAATGTGATACAGCTTAAATAGCTTAAATATGCGAGATGATTCGATATCAACATGATGACTTACCGCGGTAGGCAGAGGGGGCACACAGACAAACTGGAAGTCAGTGTAACTAAGGCAATGCGGGAAGTTCACTCTCCGAACCGATGTTAGGTTCGACAACATGCCGCGTTAAATGACATCCGTATCGGTGACACATACAACGCAGTGATAAAACTCCCAAGGACATCATAGTGGCTGAGATAAAGAGTCTGTGTAAAGCAAGCAATCAATATAGGACACCCATAGACGTATGGGAGCATCTACAATCAACCCAGTTATTTGAATCGTCAGTCATCCCACGTATCCCTAGCTTGTAGGTAAATTGTCCTCGTCGGCTGCGGGCAGTGAGGGACATTATCTGAATTCCCGGGCTCTCCATGTAGACCGGCTTCTGGCAGCCTTTTACGGCGCTCAATGATTACAGACTTAAAACATGCACCTATTCCGTCCGGGAGCGACGCCGTGTGGCGCTGCAGTCGATACATGAGTCAGGGAAGGCAGTGTTAGACTTGTTAATGCGAGCATACCTGAGTACACAGCCATGAGCGCGACCAGAATTCGGAGAAAAAATAGTTTGGAAAAAGGAACTTGAAGAACACCTGCTGAAAACCTCCATCTTTTATATGGAGTGAGTTACTCGTCCTCATCGAAAATACGAGAGTGAGACACAGCCCCCTGGTGTCAACGGGATGAATTATCTTTGTCTGCAAACAGCAGACGACATTCGTCTCCGCTGGGAACCTGCCCGCCCATATCTAACGCAGGGATCAAACACGGGGTGTTTTCGCTGGTCAGATGGCCTCGAGTTGTGGCGGTAGTTCATTCATTGGCCTCAGGGAGCGAGTTCTGTAAACATGGCGAGATCTCTATCGAAATGGTGGCATTGCATGTCGCGCCTTCCTGTTTGGTCTCAGCAGTCGTTCGCGCTGTTGTGGGGGCAGAACACGGACATCTCAAAGCCTCGCCGTCCCAGCCTCCCACCGCCATCTTGTTTCCAGCGCGCAGTATCATGGGTAAAGGACAGGAGCCACGTACGACGGTGTTAGATATCACGAGGTTTTGGCGCGCTTATTTCAGGGGCGCCAGGACGTCTGCCGATTTTAATTTGATCATTTTCAGATAATTTCCTGTGTGGTTTTCTTCAGGCCGGCGTCTTTTGTAAGGACGACGTGCTGCGGCACAGATTCAAGATGGCGGCTTCCGTTTTGTGTAAGGGACACTGGCCTCTTCCCAGACTGACGCGCGTCAAACGGAAGTGACGTATGACATGGCGCACGTGTCGGATGTGACGGCGCCCCGAGTCGCTGTCGGTTTTAGTTAACGCCAATCTTTGAGATTTCACGAGAAATCGCGAGAATGGGAGCACGTAAAATGCCTCTCTGTGTTGTCTGCGTCAGTCACCTCAGTACCGCAACGGCACCTTTTCTGTATTCCAATCGGTTGGAACTCTATCTCGAAATCCCTATTTGCACTGTACCGACTAAATGTATTCATAAGTAAGGTAACTCTATCATGGAGTACTATAGGAGGAAATAACTTTGTTAGATCATATGGTTTTCCTCTGTAAAAATAATTTAGAATTCAATCTTTAACCTTAGAATTCATTGAAACCTTTTCAAAATCCAATTTTCAAGGATACTCAGTAAACCGCATGCTATCAGATTATCTGTGCATGAGCAGGACGGGAAATGTGACCTGACACTTGAAGACATGATTTTTGCTAATGACGCTAAAACAGTTTTCCCGCCTGCTTGTTGATGACGTCACACAGGGAATCCCACAGACGTGAAAAAGACGCATTCAAGGCCAATGACGTCGTCATAAACCGGAAATAAAATCTCCCTTTATACGAAAATAAACTCTCCTGATCTACCACCACCAGTTCAAAGCTGCCTTTAGCGGGTCTGATGGTGTGAGTAAGGCGGAGGAAGAAGTTCCTTTATTGTAATTGATTATCGCATTCTTCAGACATCTGGACACCAGAGCCTGCATCAGCGATCAGCGCAGAGACCACATCTCACCAAACCACCGCAGGGCTGTCTGTGTCATCTCAGCCTGTCGTTAGGCTTATATATAGGCCTACAATTAGAGATTCACGCCTAGTTCACAATGATTCCTGGAGCGTCCTCGGGGAGGCCTCGTTCTGGAGATAAGGCAAACGCGAGACTTCCTGCGCAGTTTATTTGCACCGTGGGACAGCACAGTGCTGTCTTATCAAGGCTCAGGGCGATTGGAGAGTGTCCCAGTGTTATACGAGCTAATTTTACTTCTTTTACTACTTTATATACTTTTAATTGCGACGGCGTCGTTGGACACAGACTTGTGCAAGGAGTAGCCTCCTTAGGGACCTGTCTCCGATATCTCAGAGGAGCGGCAGTCAAGTGGCGACCATGCGTGGAACAAACTGAGAGCTGAGAGAAGTGAGTTAAGCGCAGCGCCGAGACAAGTCTGACGATAGAAGGCATTGCATCTGTGTGACAGGAGATTTCCCCCTTTAAAATACATAAATAAGCACTGCTTATTCGTAATTTCCTCTTTCTTTCCAGGGATGTCCATATCTTTTTTTCTAAAATTATTCTAATTTTGTATCAGGTTTTTCATAAAAGATCATTTAGTTCTGATATTGTTGTACCAGTATTCCTAGAAATATTGTTGACATTTGACTTTTTGAACAGGTTCAACGTGGCTTCGTATTTACTGTCCTTAAATCATTGCAGTGGCTCTTCATACATGTCCTGATTTCAACCATTGATATGAATGTAGGACAGTGTAAACCATGAGGTAAGCACTGGTTTCGGAAACTAGGTCCCTATTTGGGTTTGCTAGTCTTCTCATTCTCATTGCGGATAAATGTACGTATGATTAGGGATTTACCCCTCAATGTGTTGTAATTAAGTAACTTGAGCCGACCTCTACATGTACCTTGCTGAGATTCTCCCATGAGGGAGGGGGTTTACACTTTGGAGTGCAGGTTAATGCTGCTTCACTCGATGGATGGCGACACTGCACGAAACTGACCAGTTTATTCCTATATACGCAATCGCGGAAGTGCATGTATCGGCTGAATATATACTTGTTTTCATGTATATACGTGAACCACCATATTACATATGCGCCTGGCGTATATAGGTATGCTTTTGCGTATACAAGGTCGTCCTATTCCCCGTGTATAGACGCATTATCTATTGGCGTACATTCATGTCCATGGTGCGGTCTTATATACGTCATATATACGCCTGATTCTGTTGTATATACACCGCTATCCAATAGTTCTGATTTCTGCCACTTGGGGACACTAAATTTTTTCCTACTGTAGCACCGACAGGCGCAAACGGAACGAAAAAATTATACCTACATGATCTCCCAAAAACCCAAACTCAGAAGTTGTGAAGACTAGGACTACATACAAAAATAGAGAGAACGATTCGACTGTTTTTTCCATACGCGAAAAAATAACGGAACTGCATACTCTGCCGCCAGAATGAAATTCTGGGGGAAAGACCACAGAAGAACACCTACCGCACCTTGCCTGATGAGACTGGTTAGTAGTCGAAACCACGAGAATAAATATCCTCGCTACATGCGGAGATATCCTCCATATGGTATGAAATACCATATAGAGCGAAACAACAGGATGGCGACGGATTGGAATGGGGTAGGCAGCACGAAAAAACCTGCCACTGGGATTGGAATCTCTCCCGGTACAAGATCTCTTGATAACAGTGATCTTTTTCCAGTTGTGAAACATCTGGCTCCCCATAGAACCAACCAGCGACGGTCGGGTCGAAGCACTCGCACGCCGCACGGTTCTATTCACCGACGTGAGACCTGAAAATCAACATAAACAGCTCTCAACCAATCAAAACGCCGCATTCGGGATATGCAGACGGGTCAGTGGCGTCGTCCGCTGATCCATTTCCCGCTTCTCTCTATTCCGTGGTCGCAAAGCGTTGGGTGAGGAAGTGAATTTTTACTGCTACGCCTCGTCCACCTACTACACTACTGGTAGCATATTTCATTTTCCATTGACCATCCAAGTCTGTATCATATGAAAAATACAATCTTATATTACCAATTTATTTTATAGAACCTTTATAAAACCGGATTGAGTATAAATTGATTAATTACACATGATAAACCCTGCATTATTTGTTTTTTTAAACGTTTTTTAAAAGATTTTACTTGGATGTAAGCCTTTATAAGCCTTTATGAATTTGAGACTATAGACACTGAAGGCCATACCGCCACCTCCCGCCACCTCCCGCCACCTCCGACAGCTCCCGAAACTTCCCAACACCTCCCGCCAACACCCGACACCCTCCGACACCTCCCGCCACCCGTCTGTGTTGGTAGTGGTCTCAGAGCTTCACTGAGAGTGTAGGCACGGGTTAGGCGCGGGTTAGGCACGGGTTAGGCGTGGGTTAGGCGGCGGGTCAGTGTTGATGCAGGGGACGGCCAGGGGCGGGTGGGAAGAGGGCTTCTCCAGCTAAAAGCCTTGTGATACATCAGAGGGTGCTGCAGGGTGCGGCTGGGGGAAAGGGAGGGGGCAACCTCTACCAACACCAACGGGTGGGGGTTGGGGGGTTGAGATTCTTTTTATTTTTTTTACATATACGACCGGCGTATATATATCGCGCAGAGGATATTTCCACTCGTTTACGCCTGGTGTGAAATACAGCCAAGACGCGTCCGTAATCAAAAGGAAACAGTCTTGTATACGCCTCATGCGCTGGCGTGAAAAATGGGCGTATATATATGAAAACAAGTCAATAGTCAGCCGATACATGCATTAACGCGATGGCGTATATAAAAATAAAGCGGTTAGTTTCGTGCAGTGTTATTTCGCTAGGCTGGCGATAGGCTTCAAGTTTGGTTTGACCGATGTCAACACGGTGAAGAGTGACTAGGCTACTCACGCATTCCCTAAAATTCTAATGGCATACTACATGAATGATGTTAGATCAGGTATTTACCAAAGGCTGAGATAGAATTATAATTGTGCTGAAAAACTCACCTAGTGTTAGTTCATTTAGTTCGACACTATCTGAAAAGGTGCCGCCACTAGCCAGCTTCAGCAATTTAGCAAATAATGCGATTATAACTCGATATTCTTTAATTTATACTGTCTCATGACAGAGAACGCTTTGTAAAGTTCCTAGGCTATACCCATAGCGGTTCTGTCCCTAGCGGTCGATATACGTTAAATAAGGTTTGGAGTCAACGCATAGATGTTGTAGGTAGCAGAATCCAGGTAAGACTGAATACTCTTTATTCTGGGCCCCGGGTTTATATACCATCGAAGCGCCTTTGTCTCCAGGTGGGGGACGCTTATACGGGCGGTCGTGTTAGGCGCCAGTTAGCGTCACCTTTGTAACAACGAGCGCGCCCGCATCTCCAGGAAGTTGGGTTAACAAACAACCGCCGGCCAAAGCCGGGTTCAAAGGGGGGATTATAGCTACAGCAGGAAGGACCAATTAGCCTGGCCAGTGTCGGCCATCTTGGATTCGGAGGAAAGAATTTAGAATAGATTGAATATATATATTATAATTAATAATGCTGCTTTTTCAACGCAAAAATACCACAAAGTTAGAATTATCGACTGCAGATCTTTACAAACGTCCCTCACTCTGAGTTCGAAGAGCAACGGAGAACTTTAAAAGAAAAGAAAAAGATGTGCAGTCGCTAAAACCAACCTAACCGCCTTGCTCCGTCTCAGAGCAGTCGTGCGGCTGCTGAGACCAGCGCGGGAACGGTTAGTTCGTCGAGCGAACGCGGAGGCGCCACCAGCGCGCGCTCACGATCTCTCGACCAATGAAAAGGCAGCAATTCCCAACTTCCGGTCACCACCCAGAAACAACAAAAATGGCAGCGCCCACATCTCGGCGTGCTAAACAAACGGGTCTTACGCAAACAACAGCGGCTATCGGGTCTTCAAACAAGGTAGGTTCAACCATTAACACATATAGATCACACGGGTAAAGAGTAACAGAGATGATAACAGAAATACAGGTTATATTTTGAAAAAATGTCACTGCGGCCCGCTCGGCGTCAGAGCTCCGACCGTGTCCGGGTTATAGGTACTCGGCTGTACAACCAGTCGCGAGTGTAGAAAATGGCCAGCGAATGTCTTTATAAAATATAAATGCATAGTCCATTTTGATATAAAGCTGGGATACGAGTGTCTGTATCCTGTTGCTTCAGGATGTTGGTTATAAATGTAAAAAGGGTAGATCACAGGGATCTCACAGTGTATGGCGAGCGGTCTTCGGCGTCAGTGTCTCTTGGTTGACTCGCTCGCCAATCGTAGGGGTGGAGTCAATCGCGCTAAAACACACTTTAGCACGATTGATACGATTGTTACTCTTGTAGAGGTATATACACGTAGGATCGGCCTGTCAAGTGCAGAACACACATTGTTCATTGATGACAGGTCGACCGCGACGGAACTCCGCGTCCCGGGCTACCGAAGTGCGACAGCTGGCGGTCCGAGCGTAGGCGCCAGCCCGAGACCGCCGCCCACGCGAAGCACTTCGCGGGAGGATCGGAGCCCGTCATGTCACAATCAGGTCATAAAAAGGGTTACAGAAAAAAATAGATGTGAGTCACACATACTCAGTTCACACGTAGATTACACGTTTTCCTCAATAAAAACTGTAATTCCAACAATTTTACACATCTCAGGCTCCTCACCAGCGCACATCCTGGCAGCCATTTTGATAGTACTAGAAAGAAGATAATATCGCCGTGAAAGGCATGACATATAAGTAGCAGCGGGGTGCTCAAGATATAAAATAGACAATTTTGTCGCCGCTGAGGACGGTAAATCTTACGATAAAAATTGATAAGGCGGTAAATGACACAAAAAGGACGAGCTCCCGTAATCTTGATAAAGATTGTAGAAAATATGCTTGTGGCCGTATTATATACATATATGTACATGGTGATAAAACATAATATTGGCGTTTTCAGTGTGGATCTGAGCACTACGTTAAGGCCTGGACATCGCCATTCTCTACATATCGACTGCGGCTAGCGCCCGGCTTCTGGTGACGACGGGTGTACGGGCCGCACCACTCGCTACCCACCTGACGTTCGCCTACAGCCTTCATCCCTTCCCAAGTCTACTCAAGTTACCGAGGAGTGGTGAGATAACACTGTGGCCTAAACATAATAAATCGTAGAGTCCTCCCGATTAACCCCGATTTATAGAAATTTTCAGCGGCCTAAAATATCGGCCCATCTCCAGCTATTGCATACCTAACCGATAGTAACTCACTGTATCACTACTTGTCGCCTAATTTAGTGTCTAGAATCAATATAAACGATATTTCTCGTTATTTACTTAAATTTTCTGTAATTTCTGGGTAATACTTACTATTCGCACGCGGTTGGTATGCACTAGATGATTATAATTTCTTAAATTTTTGGTTTGTAATTAACATTTCTACCTGTCTCAGATCCACCTTGATACTAACCATGTCGCCTCGTTGGGCTATTCAAAAAAACACATAAAATAACATTTGAGATTACATAATAATATTAAACAATTCTGGCCAATAGACTAAGGAACCGACATTAATTAAGAGAATCATTTTAGAATTAAGTAATACTTAGCGCAGGGCTGTGATTGTAGTATGGTCGGTCCCTTATAAAATATAAAGCATAGCATATTATATAGGCAGGAGCTCGTCAATATAAATAAATAGGTGTCATTGATATACATTGTAAATTGAAAAAGAAAATAATGTCTTGCTGCGTGGCCACGTTATGTATAGGAACAACCCAGACATATAGTCGTGCAGCGTGGCCACCTTAAGTATATAAGGCTTGTGCAGCGTGGTTATTAAAAAATAGGGGGTTGTGAAGCAGCTGAGAGTGGTTCTTTCTAGAAAATTGCAAAAATCTCACCCGGTGCCAGGGGATACGTAGGCATCATACGTACTTCACTCCCCCAACACTCTAAATTTTTGCAATACTCAAATTACTCTAAAAATAACTCAACCACTCTCGGCGTGCCCACCCAAGAAGAAAAATTAGCGCGGCAAAGCACGGTAAGTAACATGTTTGATATATGTAAAAAAAATTGTTTTCAGACTAGTAGGGCAGGCCCCATCATGGACTCCTCCCTGGGCGCATAGGCCCTTAAAAATCGTTCCTACGATAAACGATAAAAACACAAAACGATATCGCACACACACGATATTACACATACACACAGACGATTAGGCTGAGCTAGGCCGGCCGACCTCTCGTGCTCCTCGTGCCTCTTCAAATCATCGTTTCTCCACATAATCATCCTTCGGCCAAAGGGTCTGGGGCGAGGGGGCTGGCCGAGTGGCCACAAGGCCAGCCTTTGACCGCCAAACACAGGGCCAAGGTCACTTCGAATAACCAAGGCCCTTACCGATGGCCGAGCAACATAAAAAAAACTCGTGGGTCTCAGCGAGGCTGCAAGCACCCCACGGGTTTCACCATGCTATCGGTCTTAATCATTCCAGTCTCACAATCGTGGGTCAATTCCTTTTCGTCAACGTTTCATACATAAAAAAAAAGTGTTACACGGGGGGAAGCCGGGGATATATATCTTGGGGGCGTAAGTCCGCGAAGGAACCTGCTAACCGCTCCAGGGTTGGGCGTAAGCGGAGGGGGGGTATGGGGGCGGTCGAGGTTTCTGTTCGTATAGGCATTACGGGTAGGGATTGGGGGGAGGATTCCGTCGGGGGATCTTCGCTCACGATGGTGGGGGCAGGGAGGGACAAAAAGGGGGATGCTGGTGCTGCCTGTAGGCTCTGTAGGCTGATCTCTTCGCGTGGGCGGTCCTCTTCAGCCGACCTCGGCGGACTCCGCACGCAGATCAACCTACAACACCAGCGAGTTACGGGGATACAACAAAGCTTTTTGTATCGCACGCAACAGAGCGTCAGGAGGATAAGGACTATTAGCAGGGTCACAGAGGAGGTGGACACAAAGGGGACCGAGGATAAAATAGAGGTCGGGGAGCGTAAGCCCTGTAGGCGGCCTACTTCCATTACGGGCAGGACTACGCGGGGGAGGAGCTTGAGTGGTTGGGAGAAGGTGGGAGGAAGGGTGCGGGGCCAGGAGATGTTAAGGGGGGAAAGCTGAAGGGGGCGCCGGAAGTGGAAATTGAGGGTATGGTGCCCAGCCGCGATGCCGTGTAGGCGCCACCCACGCGACTCCAGCGAACATCCTGGGGGTAGGTCGACGAGGGTGGGGCCGCTGACGAGCAGGTTCACGGGTGGGCGGCCGGTGCAGAGGCGTAGCACGGAGGTCGACTGGTAGGCTATTACCACAGCTTGTCGGCCTCCGGCCTCGGGCCTCGACACTACGGTCGTTGCGTTGTTCCGGGCGGTGATGGCGATGTGGCACGAGGTCGGCTTAGTCCCGCGCACGAGTGCCGACTCGCAGGACCGTTCGGTATACACCACCGTAGGCCTGCACACTCGTGGCTGCCGACCTACGCAGACATCAGGGACGAAGGACGTGGAGGACGACGAGCTCACGGCCAAACGGGGCCTACCCTGGACCGTCCGTAGGTGGGACGCGTCCAGCTGCACGGGGAAGTACTGCAGCTTGTACACCAGGTAGGCCTCGCTCGTGAGCCCGGGAACAACAACACGGTAGATCAACTCCCGTCCCTCCTCCCAGATGGGGTCGATGTCCACGTAGTTGTAGTACCACATCGCCGGGAGGGTGTGGTATCCGGCGTCTCGGAGGCGGCGGAGGACCTGGAGCAGGTGTTCTCGGGGGAGAACGTCCTCGGTCAGTTGGCCCCGCTCCAGCTCCATCCGTTGATTATGGAATTGCACTCGTCGAAGCTCGTGTTGCCGCACCGTCTCCTCCAAGATCCGTAGGCCCAGCTCGATCTGCCGGGCCATCCAGACCTTGTTCACCTTTTCGTCGGCCCCGACCGCGATCGTACCTCCGGCTTCCGCGAGGTGGATCGCGCGGGCGGCCTGCTCATTTATTGTGGCGATGTTATCGGCATTCTGTAGAACGCCTCCACGAGTGGCGTTTACTACCGATACCATCTGCTCCAGGTGGTGGGCTATTTGCTGCTGCTGGACCAGCGTGTCGCGTGCGACTCCTCGCAATGATGCGACGTCGCGGTCAGTCGCCAGTCCGAACAGAGCTTTTCCAGCCCACCCCACAATATTAAGCAGGCCCCGACGCCGTCGGCCGGCCTCCGGCCTGCCGTCGGTTACTATCTGACTTGTCCTGGGTAGTTCGGACAAGTGGTTAGCAAACGCGACAAATGCCGGCGCCAGTAGGGGACGTGATTCGGCTCCATCACGTCCGCGACAGCGTCAATGGCGACAGTTAGGTTGTGTACGAGGTCATCTACACAGGGAGGGGACGGTGGTCGGATCGTGACGGCGACAGTCCAGGCGGCCGCGACCGCACGCGCACGACCGTCCGTGTAGACCAACACGCCATCGTCCGAGAACAGGTCCGCGTCGAGGAAGGGGGCGTATAAGCATAGCAGAAATACGGGCATCCACATGATGATAACACACAGTTGGATCTACTCACTGGTTTTTAGACGTGTCGGGGGCGACAATGCTGGGCGACGGCTGCAATGCACAGTCGCTTCTCCGCTTGTATCTCGGCCTCGTCCGGTGGCTGGAGGGTTTGGCGTTTTGCAGTCTCTGCTTCCAACGACCGGGTGAATGAGCGCGTGATACGGGTGAAGTGACTGAGCGGGGCCGCCGCCCGTCTTTTAAGGTCGTCCCGCGTCGCGTGGGTGGGTCGGCCCGCGAGCGGGAGGGAAGTGACCGGACCACGCACCAGTGGGGGGGGAGGGGGTGTCTCGAGTTCAGCCGCACGTTTACGATCTCGGCTGACACCAGGGGGATTAGGGACATGTGGTACGGGAGAGATGGGGTGGATTACCGGGATGGGGGTGTTAGCTCGAGGAGTGGGGGCGGCCGAGGGCGCAAGGGAGTTTGGACCCGTAGGGGGGAGTGGGGGCAGGTCGATGGCCATGTTGTTGGAGGAGTTAGGCCGGGTCGGGACATCTGTGGGAGTTGATTGCATGGGAGTTGCAGAGGGGGGACGGGATGCGTCGTTGCCGGGGATTAGCTGCATGGGGGACGCGGGCCGGGTTGGTGGGATAATTGGGGTTTGAGGATTAGCGTTTACAGCTGGCACGCTGGGGTTGGGCATCCAAGCAACGCGCGTCTGGGGCGGCCGGCCGCGTGGCCGTGGTGTGGACGGAGCCATCGCAGTCGGGGGGCGCGTCCGCTGGGCTCGGGTTAGGCGTGGGCGTAAGCCCTCCCAGTTGAGGCCCGGATCGGCCGCCTTGACATGACTGCGATTAACCGTCCGCCGTTTGTTTGTTGGGCCCACCACGTGCACCACGTTGCCGGATGCCCGCGTCACGAGGTATCCGGGGTCCCAGCGGGGGTCCAGCGGTCCAGGCTCGTGGACCCGTAGGAACACTTTGGTGCCGCGTTCTAGGGGGAGGGCGTTGGCCTGTTTGTTTAGGCGATTAACGTTAGCCTGCCTCGCTACCTCCGCGTTGTGGGCGGCCTCCTTCAAAGCACGCGAGTGCTCGTCCACACGGAGGGCGAGGCGGGCCGACGAATCCCCTAGCGGGCGATCTCGGAGGTGGGAAAAGGAGGGAGGAGGGCAACGACCAAAAAGGAGGTAGTAGGGGGAAAAGCCCGTGACGTCACTGGGGGTCGTCCGGTGGGCGAGGAGTACATCCCCGAGGTGGTCCTCCCACTCGCAAGCACGGGCGTTTACTACCTTACGCAACATATCCTTTAGCGTGCGGTGAAAACGCTCTACGCGTCCGTTGGCTTGCGGGTGGTAGGGGGTGGTGTGTCGCACCTCGGTCCCGAGCTGTCGCAGGTAGCCCTCCACTGTCGCGTTTTTGAACTCTAATCCGTTGTCCGTTAACACGACAGAGGGGGGGCCGTAGCGGGGAATGTACTCCCGGGATAGGGAGGTATAAACCGATTCAGCGGACTTATCTTTGAGGGGGAAACAATCTACATAGCCAGTGGCGTGGTCTATGATTGATAATAGATAACGAGCGCCGCTGCGACTCATGGGGAGGGGGCCGGTCAGATCCATTGCGACGACTTCTCCCGGGTTTTCGGCGACAGGCATAGGGGCTGGGGTTGGGCGTTCTGCACGGACGCGATTGGCTCCGCAGGGGGCGCATCGTGCGAGAACGGAAAATACCTGTCGCTTCATACCTGGCCATTTAAAATGGTCGTGAAGTCGTCGCAAAGTTTTCCTCATACCTTGGTGGCAGACCTGTAGATGGGCGGTCTGGACCAAGTTGGCGCGAATTTCCGACGGGGGGACGAGGCGAGGGTAAGCCGCGAGACCCGAGGGCGGTTTGAGGGTAAAGAGGAGGCCATTACTGACCAGATAATCCTCCTGTTCCTCGAGACCGTACCGGAACTCAGGCATCGCTGCTTGTCGCACTTTCACCTCCGCCTCCGTCAACCCGTACGCTTCCCACGGCAACTCCCGCTCTTCCTGGACCGAGGCGATCTGTGCGACCTCCAGCGGCAGCTCGGCCGGTGAATCGGACCGGAGGCGCGAGAGCATATCCGCCCACACATTTTTGGCGCCGGCGAAGTACACGATGGGTGCGGCGTATTCCGCAAGGAGTACGGCCCACCGTTGTACTCGCGTATTCTTCATTTCGGCCAAAAATAAGCTTTTGAGGGGCTTGTGGTCGCACAGAATCTGGAAGGTCGCACCGTACAAATACGCCCGTAAGCGCGTAAGCGCAAAGACTATCGCGTAGGCCTCCTTCTCGATGACAGGGTATCGGCGTTGCACCTCCGTAAACTGACGTGAGAGAAAGTGTACGGGTCGCTGGATACCCTGGTCATCTTCTTGTACCAAGATGGCGCCGAGGCAATAATCTGAGGCGTCGGTGTACAGTTTGTACGGGCGACCGGGGTCCGGGTAAGCGAGGGTCACCGTGTTCACGAGGGCGTCGCGCAACTCCTGCCACGCGGTCTGGCACTCGGAATCCCAATGAAAGAGGGCGTATTTCTTTGTCAGTGTGACGAGGGGTCGGACAATATCGGCATATCTGGGTATGAGCTGCCGATAATAATTGGCCGACCCTAGCAGCCGTCGCACCGCCTTTACGTCCTCTGGTGGCACCATGTCGCGTATGGCTTCCACTTTGTCGGGATCCGAGGAGACGCCGTCCGCGCTGACCACATAGCCAAGGAGTTCCACGCGGTCGACCCCGAAGTGGCACTTCGATTCCTTGACCACGAGGCCGTATGAACGAAGGGCCTCGAGGACGGCCGCGATGTGGTGGTGGTGTTCTTCCTCGGTCCGGCTGTAGATCACGAGGTCGTCGAGATATACCATAACAAACTTACGCAGCGGGGTGATAACCTTATTCATAAGCCTCTGGAATGCAGCTGGCGCATTGCACAAGCCAAACTGCATCCGCTTAAACTGAAAAAGGCCCCGATGCGTCGCTACGGCCGTCTTCTCGACGCTGTCAGGATGCATCGGTACCTGCCAGTATCCGGACTTTAAATCTAGGGTTGAGAACACTTTCGCACCACCTAGATTATCAACAATGTCCTGGATACGAGGCAGGGGGTATGCATCGCAACGAGTAACTGCGTTCAGTCCTCGGTAATCTACACAGAACCGGACCGAGCCGTCTTTTTTAGGGACGAGGGTGAGGGGCGAGGCCCAGGGGGAGGAGCTGGGCTCGATTATGCCTTCCGCGAGCATCTTGTCCAGCTCGCGGTCGACGACCTCGCGCTTGGCGAGGGGAAGTCTGTACGGTCGTTGATTGATGGGAGGGTGATCGCCCGTATCGATCCTCATGTAGACCTCGGTAGTGCATGTGAGGGGGCGGCCGGTGACCGGGAACACATCGGGGTATTGCCGTTTCCAATACTCGGCCTCGTATACCAGCTGACCGATGTGTCCCTCGTGTCGCACCGACCGTCGCACCGCATGGCGACGACCACAGAGGGTTACAGATTTATCAGGGGAAGCATAGTCCACGATCGCGTGAGTAGCCTCCAACGCGTCGTCCCCTAATAAAAGATCGTGGGACATATCACCCACCACATTAAAGTCGCACGGCCGGCCGTACAGCTTCAGGTTAACCGCCTCGCGGACGGAGATGCCGTGGCCGGTGAGGGACTTAAGTCGCGCCGGGGGTCTCGTACTCTTACCCACCGCGCCCACTTGTCGCAAGGCATCCGCCGCGGGGACGGACACCAGGGAGCAACACGCACCCGAGTCGACGAGGGCCTGCAGTGCCACGTCTCGAAGCTCGAGGTCAATGCAGGGTCGTCGGTCGGACGCGCGTTTTAGTTTCCCTGGGTCGCGGCGGCTACGACTTGATCCTGGGAGTGGGCCAACGACCGTGCCGCGTCCCGGGAGGCCTTCAGACTGGGGCATCCAGCTACATAATGGCCTCGTTGGTTGCACGCGTAGCAGATGATGTCGTTGATGGGCGTCATCCGCCGGCCGGAGTTACGCTGCCCCGGCGCGACGGCTGCTACGGTGGAGGCGACAGTTGGGGGCGGCGGAGCTGGGACGGTCGCAAACAGCGGCTGGGGGGCGGGAACGGGCGCGGGGGTCGGCGCGAACACAATCATGGATTGTGGTGGCGCTGCTGCGGGCATCACGGCCGCGACCGTGTGGCCCTTGTTCCCCTTCTTCGCCTTCAACTCCCCCTGTATGGATTTTATTGCCTGCTGCATCTCCTCCATCTGTCGCTGGTGGGCGGTTGGCGAGGGGTGGTTGGCGGAACGGGCGGCCGTGGTCCTCGAGCCGACCGCGCCCACCTCCATGGCCTCCTCGATGCGAGTGTCGTCCGAGTGGGCCTCCTTCTCCACCGCCTTCGCCAACGCGTCGACCCTCGAGAGAGCCTCCGCGATAGTCGTTGGCGTGTTGAGATTGGGGGCCTCGCGACAGGGTACTCACGAACTGTCGCATCGTCGGCCGTAGCACAAAGGGGGAGGCGAGTTCCTGGGCCGAGTAGGCTTTCTTGGCCGCCAACCAGAAGCGCTGCGCATACTCGGGGGCGGTCTCGTGGGCCGTCTGCGAGAAGTGCCCGAGTGCAGCGCGTAGACTCTCCATTTCCTCCATGCCGAGGAGCGTTGAAGTTATCTTTCGTTCGACGGCCTCGAAGTCGGTGACGCCGTCCTCGAAACAATCGTAGATTATCGACTTGAGGCGCCCCGCTGAGTAGGCCAGGGCTTCCGAGATCAGCTTCTCGTCGGGGGCTTTGGAGACGAAGCGCGCCTGTCGCACATCGTTCAACCACGTGCGGAGGGCGGCTTTATCTTGACCGTCGACGGTCGGCAGCGCCCGAAACAGCCGGATGAGTTGCTTGACCGAGGCCAACTCGTGGGTCTCGGGCCGCGACCGGGGGGCGGAGTCGATAATGATCGCGCGGGCCTCGGCGAGCTGTCGCGCCGCCTCGGCGAGCTCCATGGCGTGCTGCTGGGACTCCAGAGCGTGTTGTTGGGCCCGTAGGTCGGCCTGTCGCGTGAACTCGGCGCGAAGCCGCTGCTCCAACTCGTAGATAGCGACATCTTTCACCTCCTTGCAGGTCTGGGCCAGGTACTGCTTCCAGAGCTTGGCCAGTAGCTCCGTGTTGGCGACAGTAAAGTCGGTCGGAATACTCCCCGCCAACTTCCCAGCGTTGAGCCACACCTGGAAATCCTCGGGCAACACACTGGGTTCGGCCATCCTCCCGAATTGCGTAAATAACTACACACGTTATATACGTCAATTACCTATATGGCACGAACTGTTGCGATTCCCACGTGCGACAGCTGCTGGTCCGCTCGGTCCGACTGTCGCTAACACAGAACTACCGGCATGAAAGTACCTTCCACGCCCACATTAAAACGTTACAGCATAGCAGAATGTCACTTCCCTGTTCGCGTCCGTGCCTATGGAGTCGGTCCTTCCGTGGTCATTCGTAACTCGACCGGCAATCTGTCCTCGAATCACACTAAAAGCGTCTCGCGTGGTCACCAATGTAAAGTTCCTAGGCTATACCCATAGCGGTTCTGTCCCTAGCGGTCGATATACGTTAAATAAGGTTTGGAGTCAACGCATAGATGTTGTAGGTAGCAGAATCCAGGTAAGACTGAATACTCTTTATTCTGGGCCCCGGGTTTATATACCATCGAAGCGCCTTTGTCTCCAGGTGGGGGACGCTTATACGGGCGGTCGTGTTAGGCGCCAGTTAGCGTCACCTTTGTAACAACGAGCGCGCCCGCATCTCCAGGAAGTTGGGTTAACAAACAACCGCCGGCCAAAGCCGGGTTCAAAGGGGGGATTATAGCTACAGCAGGAAGGACCAATTAGCCTGGCCAGTGTCGGCCATCTTGGATTCGGAGGAAAGAATTTAGAATAGATTGAATATATATATTATAATTAATAATGCTGCTTTTTCAACGCAAAAATACCACAAAGTTAGAATTATCGACTGCAGATCTTTACAGCTTGAATAGATGCACTGGCCACCATCTCTCTGTCAGTCTTTTGTTTATGAATGGCGCTGGGGCTATTTTCATAGAAGCTCGTGAGCTGCTTGCTGATTGGTCAATATTTGCTACTTGGTTGGATTATTATACGCCACTAATGGCATAAAACATGTTATGCCATAACCGTGACGTATGCAGATTCTCTGTACACATTTATATTATTCTGGGTACATATTTAATATAGCACCATACAAATAGTTACATACATACATAAATGTTATATTTTATGTGAAAAGGGTATTAAGATATGGAAACAGTATGGCAGAGACTATGTTGCGAATAAGTACAACAAAGAAGAAGTTTGAATTGTTGCGGTGCGGGCTCCTGCCGAGAGTCGGAACCACTCCCCACCCCCGAGATGTACGGAGGACTGCGCGCGTTTCTCATTGTGATTAGTCACTGTGTCAAAGCGGTATACCGGGCATACATGTCAGATGTGTGTCAGTTATACAAGTGTATATAAGATCTCTATATATAAGATACACATCGGTCCGGCGCTGGTGAACGTTACGGCAAGCAGCCCTATCTACAGCCATCACTTTTGGATTTTTTATAAGTTTCTATTCGTTGTATAGCTAAAGTTATCATATCGTTTAAAAACATGGTTATGGCACATTTGAAAAGAAATCTTTTTATAATCTAACAGAAAAGTCTCTGGGTGGTTCTTGCTTATAAAATCTGAAATATTTTTGACAGATGAGGAAAAGTATGGTTCCCTTTAAGAACCACGAAAGGCTTATCATAATGAAATGATCTGAGACCTATCTTAGAATCTCCACAATGTGAATGGTTTTTAGGCGAGCAAAGAGAAGTTTACCTTTTGGCGATAGGTCAAGAAAGTCGATCATATTTATAACAAGGATGCCAATCACGTAATCCATAACACAGAGAAGCGGCGAGGCTTAACAATATAAGAATAAAACGCACAGGTGAATCCGCCCTGCTCGCCGGGAACATTCGTGCCGTGATACATGACTGTTTGCCCCACGGAACACCCCCCCCCCCCCTCACCCAGCTTAATGATCTCTCCCCGGCGTACATTCCCACCTCCCGCACGTCATAAACACAGGTGATGTGTTGTGTCTAAGCCCCACCTCACCCGCCCTCTCCATCACACACCAAACAAAGCAGGCCTCCCACAAACCCCAATCCTTACTCTGTCATCTCCAATGCTTCCATTATCGCTCACAGCCCAAGTTCCGCCAATGAGCACCCTGGGAATGTCATGTGGTCGTTTCTCCGTGAAGCGGCCTCGTTCTGGTGGAGTCTTCCCAGAATCCCCTGTTTGCTGATGGGCTGTGCGTCTTCCTGCGGGGTGTTGGGTGCGCCACCTGGTGTTTTGAAGGTCGCCCGGCCGACTTCCTGTTTCTCCTAACGACTGGCACATCAATGCATTGTTCTGGGAACTGTCCGATTATTATCCAACCAGGAGTAGTTTCAGCTGAAGGTGGTTCCATTCTGCGGTCGTCGCAGGTACTTCGGAAGAGATCAATCGGAGTGGTTAGGCGTGACTGAGTTTTGATCTCCTGGTCATTTCACGAGGTGAAGCCAAGTGAAATTATAAAGCGATCGAAATAGTTTCAGATTTCATTCCACCCTCGAATTCTAATAAAGAATGCCATTGAAATGTACAACAATCATACAACCACTGTACCCAACGCTGGTTGGGATAAAAGACATGGTATGCTTGTTCGTAAATCCCACAGTGACACTAGCTCTATATGGTGTATTGGGCATGTCTACTATACACAATCTCTAAGCGCCTCCAAGTGTCTGTGAAATAAACTGCAACCCCAATCCTTACTCTGTCATCTCCAATGCTTCCATTATCGCTCACAGCCCAAGTTCCGCCAATGAGCACCCTGGGAATGTCATGTGGTCGTCTCTCCGTGAAGCGGCCTCGTTCTGGTGGAGTCTTCCCAGAATCCCCTGTCTACTATACACAATCTCTAAGCGCCTCCAAGTGTCTGTGAAATAAACTGCAACTGTGGCGCCACCTATTTAAACCCCTGACACTGAGTCTTGAGCTGGTAAATGATGTCGGAATCATGTACACTGGCGCCATCGTAAAGTCGGGCATCTTGAAACTGCTTGAACCTCTCATTGCCTTCTTTCAATGTAAGGAGATCAGACAACTACCAACTTTGGTTTTCAGCCTGGCTAGAAATGACAAATAAGAGAAAGACGTCATCTGAATAAAGTAATACAAAAGAGAACAGCCGCTTCAAGTTTTCCTATACACGAGAATCTCCCTTATGGCATTTCAGTCTTCAAGCCTATATCTGGTTAACTATGCCTCTGTGTGGGGGTGAAGCTCCAAGCAGATCCTGTCGGGAACATGGTACATAACAACAGGACCCATTTCACTAAACTAATTTTGACGTCTTCAGAAAATTTTGTTTTGATTATTTCTCAAAACACAGCTGTTTTGCCATAATGTCTAAACCAAAAATATGGAAAAATGGTTTTCCTACGCGGGCAAGTGGGCGTCCCCTCCTATAGGACAAGGGTGTCTTATATTCACTTCCCTGGGGAATGCGGAAAGGTGGGCAAAGAGAGCGGAGCCTGAGACTTTAGCCTATCTGTTGGTATATATACGATATGCCTGTGTTATATCTATGATTTCCTGTCATAGATTGAACATTGGAATTGTTTTTGGTAAAAACAATAAATCATGTTACCTTCCTGTTTTCGCTGTGATTTAATGAAAAATCTATCGCGATGACCTACAGAAATGAATATCCTATCTTATTAGGCATTTCGAGACGATTAAAATGATACCAATATTACCATGTTGTGATAGATAAATCTACATCTCTGACACCCTTGAGAATTGTGTATATTTAAGAAATTTAGGTAGATCTGCACTTGTTGTATACTTGTACCAGTTTTTAAACTAAATAATCTAGATCTTTAATCTATGACAGGAAATCTTAGCCATAACACAGGTATATGATATTATGATTACAAATAGGCCCAAGTTTTAGCTTTTTAACAATATTTTATTCATAAAGATAGGCCTGCTATTCATGACACAACAGCAAATTACATTTCTAGTTAACTCTGTGCCTACAGTACTGGCTTCACTTCTACAGCGCTCTATTATGACTCCTTGTCATCTGTCTTACTGTTCCATTACCTCAGGAAATATCTATCGCAGTCTGGGAATATAGGTATTATTTTAATCGTCTTGAGGTACCTAATAAGTTAGGATGTTTATTTCTATAGGTCATCACAATCGATTTTTCATTAAATCACTGTGAAAAAAGGACAGTAAAATGTTTTAGTGTTTTTTTACATAAACAATTCCGATGTTCAATCTCTGACCGGAAATCCTATCCATAACACAGATATTATATATACACACCAGCAGATAGGGCCAAGTCTCAGGTTTCTAACAATAGGCATAGGCAAACAATTTGTCGGGAAATGGTGCTAACAAACAACACACAATTCTAACATAATCGGTCGTCGACTTTTTTACATGCATGTTTCTACTTGTGGATTTCTGACAAAGTTATCGGAAACTCTGCACGTGGACGCAGGGCTTGAGCGCGCGGCCGGGGCGACCTGCAGGTGGCCGTATTCAGACCGAGAGACCGTGTGTGCTCCTGGAGCGTTCTTCTGAGAGGTGTCGGAGCGGACCTCTCACACGGTACACGTGGCTGTCTGGCAGGATTAGCATACCTCGCACTCATAACGCCTTCCATTACAATATCAAATCTGCCATCTGATTGTTTCTGACGCTCAAACCCATTGCCCTAACAACCATAGACTATCAGTTGTGTATTGATTTTATCCACGGACTGTATTTCTTTTATTCTATATTTAATTTGCCATGTTCTGTTGTACCGTTCACCTGGCTCTGAAAAATATTGCTTTGCCGATTCTGGAACAATTTAGTTTGTCAATGACTTTAGTCTTATCAGTTGGATATATATCCGCTGCATGGAAAAGCTCCAGATGCTTCCCCGCATGGAAAGCTGCAGATGCTTCCCCCACAATGTCCCACCTCTACCTCAGTACTGGCGCGTCGGGCTTTGTTCTCGTGAAAGGTCTTTCTATGGGGAATTTATTAAATCTGTTATCCGAGATGAGGCATATCCTGTTCATGAGATGAGGGCAGTATACTGCTGTTGAGCATGGACCGCGCTCAGATAAGCTGCAGGGTTTGGGGAGAGATTGTGTAGACCTTAAGTGTGCTACACACAATAGCTCTTTGCTGTCTGCATGGTATTGCTAAGGTACCATTACATGTTGGATCGTTTCCAGGAAAGTATAATGATAAGACAAAAAGAGACGGAGTTACCAAATGTGTTCGTTACTTCCGGACCTCATGGACCGGGTGGAGGATAGGCCGCTGCCGAATCCGCCTGTACTTATAATCAAAATTCACCTAGTTAAAAACAACAACGAAATAGAAATTTAAATCCCCCCACTGGTGCTTGACAATTTTGACTGTATATATGTAGGTACAGAATTGGCAACAAGTGGGTTACAGCAAATGATCCATGACCGGATTAAATCCAAACCTTGTAATTTGATCACTTTTGGCATTCTACGTTCATCCACTGGAGACATTTCATTTGCCCTAGTCTTACTTTGTAATTTGGATTTGACGATCAAGGACCGCATTAAAGATCAGGAAGCCTCGTAAACTCAGTATCAATGATCTGCATTTCCTACGTAATACTAGGGGCCTGTTTAATAATCTAGGCCTGGACATGAAGACCCTTTCCTATACACCAACGAGACCCAGGGACGATTTGGGTAAATTTTCTTGACGACCTTGGGTAAGGTAGAACAGTCTAAGCTGAACGAGCTTGAATATCATTAATCGATAACCGTCTTACGAGGTCTCCTTTTACACTGCACTTTCGCGAAACCCATGCCCGAGAAGTAGTAGAAAACTAACATAATCAAGTGGTTAACAACTAAGGAAGACAATTGGTTATGGCTACCAAGTACAAAACCAGGAACTCAGATAGAATACAGTTATTTGTTAAAATCCCACGATATTAGAAATTTAGAAGGTGTGAGATGTATCAAGGAGTATACCTTTTGGATTGATTACCAAAAGATGTTCAACATACAATAAATCCTAACAATTTTTAATTTTATACCTGAGCTGCTTTCAGGAGAAGTACTGATTTGTAATAGACCTTTCATGAGAAAGCTGAATTGTAATCACGTATTAATATTGCTGCTGATGGAGGCGGAATTACTTTAAATGCACGATCATTGTTGCCTTGTGTGTGCATGAGACGTCTTGTCTTGTTGGAACTCTACATGGAGTAACGCCACTGATGTGGTCCACGTATCTGTCGTTAAAAGCCTTTCCTGAATTTAACATTTTGATTTGAAATTTTGTCCTTCCTATAATCAGTCCAAAATTGATGCAATCACCCCTTGAGAATATTATTTAAAAAAATAGAAGACCAAAACTGTGATTATACCTCATTCTATTAGATATCAGATATTCACCGACTGGCAAAGCCTGACCCCACCCATACCAATACACATCGCTCAGACTGTCACACAGTACTACTCGGCCACCCACCTGCTACCACAGCGACCCCGTGCGACTCCAACATGGACCTCCAGCTACAGCTTAATTTGTCATGAGACAGCGGCCTGAGCTGGAGACTCTCCATCTGAACACCCTGCCCGCCGGAGGTTAAAGGTGTTAGGGCGGGGACGGACTTCTTTCCCTTTACAAGCTACACGACACCTCATTCCACCCAAACCCACCACTGAAGGCTTCCCGCCCAAACCCACTCCACTCAGATTCCCTCACCATAAATCCTCGCTCAATCGCCCTCACAAACGCCTCAACTCAAAACAGACTCCCTGAAAATGATACACAATATAAATAAAAGTAAGAAAGGGAATTAAATTTGTAAAAAAAACACTAAAAAAAACCTTCAAACTAAGACCCCTCCACCCGCCCACCGTCATGGACAGGCGTCTTTTGCAAGAGGCACCGAGTGGTGCCGAGAGGCACCGAGAGGCACCGAGTGGTGCCGAGAGGCTCCTAGAGGCGCGGGCTGGAGGGGTGTGGTTGGTGAGTGGTGGATGGTTGCAGGGGCAAGAAGGGGTGAGGGGTTTAGTGGGAAGAGACGGGAGTGAGATGGAGAAGGGATGAAGGAGTGAAGGGTTGAGAAGGGGAACGCGGGTGTGGAGTTAGGAGGGGAGATATGGGGTGAGGGCCTGAGGAGATTGGGGAGGGGGACAAAGGGTGTGAAGTGGAGAGAGGGGAAAGATGCTTTCCCTTGATGTGCTTATGTTAAGGTGACGGCAACCTAGCCTAGAGAGCGTTATGACAACGATATAGAATTGTTAAGAAAAATAAATGTTATCCTGAAAAGAATATAGGATATCCCATGCACCAAGTTCGAGTCCTGGGAGCTGTTTCAAAACCATAGACTTAACCCACGTTTTGAAACAGCTCCCAGGTTGGCACCATAGTTACTGTGTATCAACGGTTCGGGGTTCACGGCTTTCTGTCCGTCGATTATTGGCTACGAACACAATGTTTCTGTGGGTTATATAAGTGTTGGGATGGAACAGAAGGTGCGCGATTTCAGCAGGCAGCAGGAAAATGGGCCCAATCAGGGAGCAAAGCTACCACTATGATGTGCAGAAGGAGGGGGAGGCGTCAAGTAAGACAACACGGGACCACATGGAGTGTTAGAGTCTAGGACACCATCTAATGAGCGCAGGATCTGATGGGTAAGGGCAGGGGAAGGGTTGTGTGGGGGGAAATATCGGTAAAGAGCCATATTGTGGATGTGAAAGGGAACACGATAAGTGACTGACTGAATGATTGTCGGAGTGGGTCAAAATGTAATACGAAAAGGCAGTCAATTAGACAAACAACAGTAAGTTGCTCCAGCCGAAAGGCCGTCTCAGCAATTCTCCCATAAAAATAAGAGAATGGCTTTCGAAGTGGTCAGAAAAAGATAGTGCGGGCAAGTTAGGGCCTGAACATAGTATCCTCCTACGCTTGTCATTCCATTCTCCTGGCCAGACCCTCCTCACACCTCACTCGCCAGTCCCTCCTCAAACCTCACTCGCTGGTCCCTCCCTCACACCTCACTCACCAGTCCCTCACACCTCACTCGCCGGTCCCTCCTCAAAGCTCACTCGCCGGTCCCCCCACAAATCTCACTCGCTGGTCCCTCCCTCACACCTGACTCGCTGTTCCCTCCTCACACCTCACTCGCCGGTCTCTCCCTCACACCTCACTCGCCGGTCCCTCCCTTACACCTCACTCACCTGTCCCTCACACCTCACTCGCCGGTCCCTCTTCACACCTCACTCGCCGCCTACTGTTCACTTACGATTGGCCTCGATCTGGGTTCGCAGGCCGCGTGACCAGACAGGCAGCGCCCCCTGGCCGCGGGCTACATGCCGATTGCGCGGTCTTGATGATGGCGCCCCCTATCGGTGACTGGGTGGCGGGGGTCATAGAGGTGCCTCCTGTGGGTGACAGGTGTAGCGGGGGTTATAGAGGTGCCATCTGTCGGTGGCTGGGATGTGGCGGGGGTCATAGAGGTGCCTTCTGTCGGTGGCGGGGATGTGGCTGGGGTCATAGAGGTGCCTTCTGTCAGTGGCAGGGTGTGGCAGGGTGTGGCTGGGTGGCGGGGGTCATAGAGGTGCCTTCTGTCAGTGGCTGGGATGTGGCAGGGGTCATAGAGGTGCCTTCTGTTGGTGGCGGGGATGTGGCGGAGGTCATAGAGGTGCTTTCTGTCGGTGGCGGGGTGTAGCGGGGGTCATAGAGGTGCCTTCTGTTGGTGGCAGGAATGTGGCGAGGGTCATAGAGGTGCCTTCTGTTGGTGGCGGGAAATTTGGCAGGGGTCATAGAGGTGCCTTCTGTCGGTGGCGGGGATGTGGCGTGGGTCATAGGAGGTGCCTTCTGTTGGTGGCAGGAATGTGGCGGAGGTCATAGAGGTGCCTTCTGTCGGTGGCGGGGATGTGGCAGGGGTCATAGAGGTGCCTTCTGTCGGTGGCGGGGGGTGGGGTGTTGGTAGATGAGAGGGTGGTGGAAGAGGTCCAGTTGGTTGTAGTCGAGGTAGCAGTAGCGCTCTGATGGGAGGGTGATTAAGGAGGCAGAGACAGGTCTGTGGGTGGGTAGTGGTGATAGAGACAGAGATAGGTCTGTGGGTTGGTAGTGGTGATAGAGGCAGAGACAGGTCTGTGGGTGGGTAGTGGTGATAGAGGCAGAGATAGGTCTGCCCTCCCAACCACCCACACATTTCCACCCTGCCGTACCTTGCCCTGCTCCCCTAGACCTGGATTCGCTCATCGGGTGTGATCTCGGAGGCGGACCGCGGGTCCCGCAGGTACAATCTGTCATTTAAGTCGTATCTGGGCGCTCGCCTGGAGCCGACAGACTGGCCGGCGCTCAGTGTGCGCTCAGTTAGACCCGGTTTGCGCCACACAGCGCGCAGTCACCTTCCTCACACCCGCACCGCCACAGTTCTCCTACACTCACTACACCACCGACTCCCTTGTCTTTTTATCACACTTAAGGCCTGTTCCCAAAAGAATTGTCGGCCGTCAACTTTTTTCTCATAACTCTGCAATTGGAAACATAAATGAAAAACTGTACTATGTTCCGATTTGGGGCGATTTTTACTCCACTGCCTGACAAATTCGGGTTTTTTTCGGAGATGAATAGGGTCAAAGGTGTTATAGATAATCAGTTGTAAGTAGGAACAGGAAAACGATGTTCAAAATCCATTTCGCTATACTACACCGATCCTCGTGTATCATATGTTAGTTCTAATACTTTATATCTCTATCTCATAAATAGTATTTTGGTGCCAATTTAGAAGAACTTAAATGGACTGACAATGAAATCACGAGCCATCTTAACTATTTTGAAAAAATTTATTTCATGTACAATCTGAAATAGGAACATACAGGATAGCAATACTGATTAGCCTAATCGGCATATCCCTGTCTATATAATGGCGAATCATGTGACGCTAATGAGAAAAAATACTATTCTGCCTCCTTCTTTCCCCTCCCACATCCCTCACTCTTTCTCTTCCTCCTTTTCGTACTTTCGTAATCTCATCTACGTTTTATGCTTTAGATGTGTGACAAGGTTCCCGCCCCGACCCTAACCCTTCACACCGCCTCCCCTAACCCCTCACACCACCTCCCCTCACCCTCACACCACCTCCCCTCACCCCTCACACCGCCTCCCCTCACCCCTCACACCGCCTCCCCTCACCCCTCACACTGCCTCCCCTCACACCCCTCACACCACCTCCCCTCACCCCTCACACTGCCTCCCCTCACACCCCTCACACCACCTCCCCTCACCCCTCACACTGCCTCCCCCCACCCCTCACACTGCCTCCCCTCACACCCCTCACACCACCTCCCCTCACCCTCACACCGCCTCCCCTCACACCCCTCACACCGCCTCCCCTCACCCCTCACACCGCCTCCCCTCACCCCTCACACCGCCTCCCCTAACCCCTCACACTGCCTCCCCTCACCCTCACACCGCCTCCCCTCACCCCTCACACCACCTCCCCTCACCCCTCACACCGCCTCCCCTCACCCCTCACACTGCCTCCCCTCACACCCCTCACACCACCTCCCCTCACCCCTCACACTGCCTCCCCCCACCCCTCACACTGCCTCCCCTCACACCCCTCACACCACCTCCCCTCACCCCTCACACTGCCTCCCCTCACACCCCTCACACCACCTCCCCTCACCCCTCACACTGCCTCCCCCCACCCCTCACACCACCTCCCCTCAACCCTCACACCGCCTCCCCTCACCCCTCACACCGCCTCCCCTCACCCCTCACACCGCCTCCCCTCACCCCTCACACTGCCTCCCCTCACCCCTCACACCCCCTCCCCTCACCCCTCACACCCCCTCCCCTCACCCCTCACACCACCTCCCCTCACCCCTCACACCGCCTCCCCTCACCCTCACACCACCTCCCCTCACCCCTCACACCACCTCCCCTCACCCCTCACACCGCCTCCCCTCACACCCCTCACACCGCCTCCCCTCACCCCTCACACCGCCTCCCCTCACCCCTCACACCACCTCCCCTCACCCCTCACACCGCCTCCCCTCACCCCTCACACTGCCTCCCCTCACACCCCTCACACCACCTCCCCTCACCCCTCACACTGCCTCCCCCCACCCCTCACACTGCCTCCCCTCACACCCCTCACACCACCTCCCCTCACCCCTCACACCGCCTCCCCTCACACCCCTCACACCGCCTCCCCTCACCCCTCACACCGCCTCCCCTCACCCCTCACACCGCCTCCCCTAACCCCTCACACTGCCTCCCCTCACACCCCTCACACCATCTCCCCTCACCCCTCACACTGCCTCCCCCCACCCCTCACACTGCCTCCCCTCACCCCTCACACTGCCTCCCCCCACCCCTCACACTGCCTCCCCTCACACCCCTCACACCACCTCCCCTCACCCCTCACACCGCCTCCCCTCACACCCCTCACACCCCCTCCCCTCACCCCTCACACCCCCTCCCCTCACCCCTCACACCACCTCCCCTCACCCCTCACACCGCCTCCCCTCACCCTCACACCACCTCCCCTCACCCCTCACACCGCCTCCTCTATCCCCCCCCAACCGCCTCCCCTCACACCCCTCACACCACCTCCCCTCACCCTCACACCACCGCCTCCACCCATCACACCACCGCCTCTACCCACCTCTCACACCGCCTCACTCACAGGGTCTTACCCAGTAAACACAAGACGTAAATCTACGTGGCTCACAGGTAGATTCCCTCACACCGCCTCCCCACACCCCTCACACCCCCTCCCCTCACCCCTCACACCACCTCCCCTCACCCCTCACACCGCCTCCCCTCACCCTCACACTACCGCCTCTACCCACCCCTCACACCGCCTCCCCTCACCCCCAACACCGCCTCCCCTCACCCCTCACACCGCCTCCCCTCACCCCTCACACCACCTCCCCTCGCCCCCCACACCACCTCCCCTCGCCCCCCACACTGCCTCCCCTCACCCCCCACACCGCCTCCCCTCACCCCTCACACCACCTCCCCTCGCCCCCCACACCACCTCCCCTCGCCCCCCACACTGCCTCCCCTCACCCCCCACACCGCCTCCCCTCACCCCTCACACCACCTCCCCTCGCCCCCCACACCACCTCCCCTCGCCCCCCACACCGCCTCCCCTCACCCCCCACACCGCCTCCCCTCACCCCTCACACCGCCTCCCCTCACCCTCACACCACCTCCCCTCACCCCTCACACCGCCTCCTCTATCCCCCCCAACCGCCTCCCCTCACACCCCTCACACCACCTCCCCTCACCCCTCACACCGCCTCCCCTCACACCCCTCACACCGCCTCCCCTCACCCCTCACACCACCTCCCCTCACCCCTCACACCGCCTCCCCTCACACCCCTCACACCGCCTCCCCTCACCCCTCACACTGCCTCCCCTCACCCCTCACACCGCCTCCCCTCACACCCCTCACACCGCCTTCCCTCACCCCTCACACCGCCTCCCCTCACCCTCACACCACCACCTCCACCCCTCACACCACCGCCTCCCCTCACCCTCACACCACCTCCCCACACCCCTCACACCGCCTCCCCTCACCCTCACACCACCTCCTCTACCCACCCCTCACACCGCCTCCCCTCACCCCCCACACCGCCTCCCCTCACCCCCCACACCGCCTCCCCTCACCCCTCACACCGCCTCCCCTCGCCCCCCACACCGCCTCCCCTCGCCCCCCATACCGCCTCCCTTCACCCCTCACACCGTCTCCCCTCACACCACCTCCTCTACCCACCCCTCACACCGCCTCCCCTCACACCCACACCGCCTCCCCTCACCCCTCACACCGCCTCCCCTCACCCTCACACCACCTCCTCTACCCACCCCTCACACCGCCTCCCCTCACCCCTCACACTCCCACCCCTCACCCCTCACACCGCCTCCCCTCACACCCCTCACACCGCCTCCCCTCACCCCTCACACTGCCTCCCCTCACCCCTCACACCGCCTCCCCTTACCCTCACACCACCTCCCCTCACCCCTCACACCGCCTGCCCTCACACCCCTCACACCACCTCCCCTCACCCCTCACACCACCTCCCCTCACACCCCTCACACCGCCTCCCCTCACACCCCTCACACCACCTCCCCTCACCCTCACACCGCCTCCACCCATCACACCACCGCCTCCCCTCACCCTCACCCACCTCCCCACACCCCTCACACCGCCTCCCCTCACCCCTCACACCGCCTCAGGGGGCAGGAGTCAGTGAATGGGAGTCAGGGGACAGGAGTCAGTGAATGGGAGTCAGGGGACAGGAGTCAGTGAATGGGAGTCAGGGGGCAGGAGTCAGTGAATGGGAGTCAGGGGACAGGAGTCAGTGAATGGGAGTCAGGGGACAGGAGTCAGTGAATGGGAGTCAGGGGGCAGGAGTCAGTGAATGGGAGTCAGGGGGCAGGAGTCAGTGAATGGGAGTCAGGGGGCTGGATGCTCCAAAAGAGGGCAGGAAATGGATAGAGGCAGGAGGCTGGTGATCCACTAACAGGGCTTCCTGAAGTAAATGAAGCACTAAAAGGCCTCAGGAATTGGAGGCCTCCTCTGAATATGACTGAATGGAGGGTCGACAACAGCCGTGTTCTTCAAGAGGTCAGCAGGCCAATGACGCCGCGTCAAGAGGTCGTCATTCTGACGTCACACTGACGTCACACTGACGTCACCGACACGTGACGCTAACGTCATGCCTGCGGATGGCTCTAAGTTTGTCATTGCGACTTGGCCTAGTATGTGGGAGGCTCATTTCTGTCAGTGATCAGTGATTGGGGATAGGCGAGAGTCGGTGGTGGTGGTCGCAGGGACACCCCTCACCCCCGCCCCCCCCCCCCCCTCCACACACACACTGCCGCCCCGGGCTGGCAGCCGAGCCTCACGCTGATTGGCTGGTATCGCCGTCATACGGAGTCTGCGCCTTGAGTGCCCTGCCTGCTGGCGGGCGGCGACCACGTCAGTCCGTCCTGGTGCTGTGTGGGCGGCGGTCACTCTGTCCATGGCCATCAGGAGTCTTACTCCTGGACCTCTCTGTCAGTATCCTCCATGGACGGACGCCCTTTTATGATCGCTCCCCTCTTCCATCTTGCTCTGCTCATCACATGTTATACTTCACCATTCCCGCATCAACTCAATCACGTGTAAAATATGAACTGAGCATGCACAGTGCGTGGCAACCGAGCACGCACAGTGCGTGGCAACCGAGCACGCACAGTGCGTGGCAACCGAGCACGCACAGTGCGTGGCAACCGAGCACGCACAGTGCGTGGCAACCGAGCACGCACAGTGCGTGGCAACCGAGCACGCACAGTGCGTGGCAACCGAGCACGCACAGTGCGTGGCAACCGAGCACGCACAGTGCGTGGCAACCGAGCACGCACAGTGCGTTGCAACCGAGCACGCACAGTGCGTGGCAACCGAGCACGCACAGTGCGTGGCAACCGAGCACGCACAGTGCGTGGCAACCGAGCACGCACAGTGCGTGGCAACCGAGCACGCACAGTGCGTGGCAACCGAACACACACAGTGCGTGGCAACCGAGCACGCACAGTGCATGGCAACCGAGCATGCAAACCACATGACTATTATCAACCCCTTGACATAGATGGTCAGTCATTATTGAACTAATCTGTGATATAGCACTGAACCTACAAAGTGTCTATGGACTTATCATTATATATCTGTGGTCGTATCACCTGCAAACACTACCCGCTCATACCCATGTCGTTTTTATATCTGACCTCCACCTAGGTAGTGTGCGGGGTATGTTATCACGTGACTAGAATGATGGAAATCGAGATGACCTCTGCCATCGGGGAATCGATGGTAAATTTGCAAAATAATAACAAACGCAATCTACCAAATATACACTCAAGAAATTATTTGAATCACAAAAACACGTATTTAAACCACAAAAACACGTATTTCATTGACAAATATGGTGACCGTATAACTATTTGTATGTCAAGAATCCAAAATTTCACACAGCGTACACACAGATCTCGCCTCCCGTTAACCATTACGCTGGTAAATCGTCGATCAGATGAACCGATGACGCAGGCTCATCTGCTCGCCCATTATACCGCCTATTTTCCATCTATGAACATCACCGAATTTATAAATACAATACTGAACTAAAAGAAATTTCCCGATGATACATACGTAGTATGGGAGGGATGCATTTTTATAAAACACAATACTGAACTAATGCTACATCACTGAACAAATGACACATCATTGAACTTATAAATACATCAATTATCTAATGATACATCACCGAACTAATGTTATCTCACACCTGGTACAAGTTTAGTCATAGGAATAAGATTGACAAATTATACGCAATGATCATATCAGTAAAGTGACAATACCATGCCATGGTTGTGGCGGAGTATGATGGGAGATGACACCATATGGGACTGGCCAACCAGCGGCCAGAATTTGAGAGACCAGACAAGACATCAAAATGGAAATTTATTTGCTCCTAACTGGATTTGCGAAATAATTTGTATTATTCTGATATTATCATGCTAATTAATGTCATTGAAAGGGGTGAGATAAATTCAGAACCACACTCAAATCGTAAAATACACAATACTCCACCCGTTTGCATGCGGCGTAATCGTCATTCGGCTTCGCCTCGATGATGATTTAGTCTAGTCAATCTTTGACATTTTTGGGCCTAACCCACCACAAATTGCAATACAATTTTTTTCTTCACAATACATCTCAGGAAGGTCCCTAGAACACCATATTAAAAATCCGCCAAAATCCTCCTTGGGGAAATATGTCTAAATCCAACATACCCATTAGAAGGTCATCAATTTCAGAGGGTTTTGAAATTGAGACATATTTTGTCATTTCTCCAAGAATATTAAGTTGATTTCTTAGATATTTGGAAAATATATTGAGATACCATACAGTCATCAGCTTTTGTCACTATTTCGATATTTATCAAGGTCAAGGTCACCAAATGGAATGTTTCCACCCAAAATTCCACCCAATTTCCTATAATGTAGTACAAGCTACAGCGAGGTCAAAGGTCAACATATATGTTCATACAAAAGACCAACATCGGCCACTGAAATTGAGACATGATTTTTCATTTCTCAAAAGGTATTTGGTGGATTTCTTAGATTTTTGGCAAAACTATTGAGATGCCATGGAGCTGTCAGCCTGTGTCACCATCTTAATTTTTTTCCAAGGTCAAGGTCACCAAATGGAAGATCTCCTTCCAAAATTTCACAATATTTCCTACAAGGATTACTATAACTTGTTTTAATATAGATGTATTTCAACTTGAATAATATATTTGGATACCCAACACCATGTCCTAAAGCAAGTCTTCCCATTATGCACCAATAAGCCACAGTGAGATCAAAGGTCACTGTATAGATCTATTCATACAAAGGCCACTGATATTGAAACATATTTTGTCATATCTTTAAGAATATTTCACCGATCTCTTAGATATTTGAGACAAAGATTAACATCCCATGATACTCTAAGATTCTACAACAATCAAACATTCTTCCAAGGTTAAGGTCACTAAAAGAAAATTTGACCAAATATCCAATTACAAATTGTAGTACATATGTAGTTTCTATAAATTGACTCAAAATACCTGTAATTTAACTTGCATCACATATTTCTAAAAATGATATCAGGACCTCACAATGTTGTGAAATTGTTTTCCCATCATGCATTATTAGAGGATAGAAGAGACAAACAATTATCTAAATTCATGTTCATTAAATTTGTTCTACAAGGCACTACTGGTCTATTCTCATGGAACTGGTGCAAGTCCAATTTTAGACATGTCCAGGATTCTAGATTTTTCCCTGTGTATTATATGGTTTTTTTTCAGATTTAAATGATAGATCTCGTGGAGTGCTCGAGGGGGAGTATAGGGTTTACTGGTCAAATATCAATATTTTGTACGCCAGGGGGTTAAGAAAGGTGTAAAATCACAAAAAAATGAGTATAGAAATGCCCTAGAAAACCTATTTTTTGTAAATAACTATTTTTTTAACATACTGGAGGTGTTTTTCACTTATTATGAGTAATATATAGGTACATGGAAATATCACAGGAAGCAAGGTGGTGGTTGGAAATATTATTTCCTTATAAAAATTATTTAACTATGATAAAAGCCTGTAATTGAGAGTCATAAACATATGTACTCTCGAAACACCTGTTTTTGGTGGTCATTGGCCTGAAATAACAGAAAAACTAGTAATATGCATTTTTTTTAAATCAATATGATTTTTAACAAAGCAAGCTATCATTTTAAATAAATTCATGGTAAGGGTGATAGATATAAAAAGTGGCAAAAAGTTTTTTGATGTTTACTGTTAATTTAAGCCAATTTACCTCAATTTCCGTTACTTCTGATTAACGTGCTATGTGGATAATACATGCTACATGGATGCCTGAAAACCTTTTTTTGTAAATAGTTATTTTTTTACCATATCAACAGGTGTCTTTTATATTTTTCCCTCTGAGTATTATCTTGAATGATTATTTCTATCCAAAATTAAAAAAATACAAACATTTCTGAATATGTTGTAGGAAGATAAGGTTCGTGAAATTTGAGTTGTGCTATGTGGATAGTTAGTTCAGATGTTTTTAACCTATTATGAATAATATATAAACATTACAGACTATGACTATAGGCAAGGTGGCGGTATCACATAGTACTTTACTACAATAGGTTGTGGTCTAATGTCAATGTAAAAAAATAGTCAAATTCTCCTGCCCTACCAGAACATAGTCTCACAGATCATCAATTTCCTGCCTGCCTGCTTGCCTGCCTGCCTGCCTCCCTGCCTCCCTGCCTGCCTCCCTTCCTGCATACTTGCCTGCCCGCCTCCCTGCCTGCCTCCCTCCCTATCTCCCCGGCTGCCTCCCTCCCTGTCTCCCTGCCTACCTCCCTGCCTACTTGCCTGTCTGCTTGCCTGCCTGCCTGTCTCCCTGCCTGCCTTCCTGCCTCCCCCTCCCTCTCTGCCTTCCTGCCTGCCTGCCTGCCTGCCTGCCTGCCTGCCTGCCTCCCTGCCAGCCTCCCTCCCTGTCTCCCTGCCTCCTTCCCTGCCTGCCTGCCCTGTCTTCACTGCCTGACTGCCTGCCTACCTGCCTGCCTACCTGCCTGCCTGCCTCCTTTCCTCCCTGTGTCCCTGCCTGCCTCCCTCTCTGCCCACCTGCCTGCCTGCCTCCTTCCCTCCCTGTCTCCTTGCCCTCCATGTCTATAATACTTTGGGAAGAGCCTATTAGAAAATAGTTAATTACTACCTATGTAATTTTCATAATTTGATGAGCAGTTAAATCATGTAAATACTTATTCTATGAGGCTGTGCAGCTGAAAATAAATAGTTTATCTTTTTAAATTACTTGAAAATACTATCTAGAAGTTGTTTTATGCCTATTTGTCCACAGCTGTAGGTGTTTTGAAGGCCATTTTTGATTTTTACAAATTAAGCATATTTCCCCAAGGGGGATTTTGGCGGATTTTTAGTATGTTGATTTGGAGACCTATCTGAAATGCATTGTGAAGAAAAAAATTGTGTTGCAATTTGTGGTGGGTCAAACCCTAAATTGACTAGACTAATTGCAGTCCGTCCAAACTTGTGGAGTATTGAGTATCTATACGATTCTCGAGGCAGTTCTATATAATCATATCACTGAACTTACAATACATCACTTAACTAATTATCTCTCGTAGTCTGTAGCGAGTCTGGATTGAACTCGCTACAGACTACGAGAGATCGTTAGTTAAGTGATGTATTGTAAGTTCAGTGATATAATTCAATGCCATTAGAATATTAGAAAGGTGTGGGTATTTACAGAAATCCAGATATGACTATGCTTTTCGCCATATTGATAATTTGTCGAGCTTGAACGGAGCTCACAAGTTGTAAGATGGTAATCTGCCCGTTTGTACGTCACAAGGTGGAAGACTTGTTACATATATGAATAGTTACATATTTAACTAAATGTCATTGTCAACTTCGCCAGGCACAGTGTTGCTATAAGGTTTGTCTCACCCCGGTAATGTAATAGAACCCTACATTATGGCCTTAGATTTCTTTTGAAAGGAGATGCGACATTACCAAGCAGTCGTTCTCCAATCACATTCTTAGTATGCATTGTACACTAGAAGGACAGAGGCTTACTAGATAAACTGAATAACCGAGGTTTGCGTATTGTTTTCAATCAGTATAACAGGCTAATATCAATAGCGGACATGATGTATTCATGCACAGTTGAGAACCTGGACCACCGAAGGTCAGTACAGCTAGCATCGCTCATGTATAGAAACAGGGCTTATAAAGGGTGGATCGAAGTCAACCAACGACCGACTAGACAAGGGGACAAGATCACATTCAAGATTAGAAACAGAAAATGTACTACCGTACTACAGAGCCCTTATTTCCGAGGTGCGAGACTGTGGAACAGACTACCTCCGAGCATACAACAAAGTAACAACATTGATGAATTTAAGTAACGAATCAAGAACTACCTGAATGACGACTAGTGATAACTAATATATCGACCCATCATTACTTCATCCTTTCTTTTCTCTTTACTTTACTTTGATGTAATAAGGATGACTGTTTTTTCTATATGTTGAAACCGTATGTTGTGTCAGAATAACTCAAACTGTATGCTTGATAAATTCAACTTAACAAAACAAACAAAAAACGTAGGCATGTGGTTGGTCCAAGGCCTTCACTGGGTTCTAGCATATTGAGTTAACCATCTCAACTAAACTTCTGCTGGATATCGAGATAATGATTCAATTTCTGTTTAGATGACCTGACACTTCGTAAGTCTTCACAACACGTTTTTAATTTAGAATCAGCCTGTGGGAAATAATTGATGCATCCATATGCATGAAGAAGGCCAGTGAATGTTGGCTAGACTGGGTAGGACACGTTTGCCCGTATATATCCCAGCCGTATAGTTACGGTCGATACTTTTTCGCTGGTTCAGGTACGTTATTTACGGTCGTAAACCAGATCTGTGTGGGCGTTACGTCCAACCGGTGCCCGTAGCGTGAATTTCGTCACATATATATCGTATCTGACAACTACTTGCAGTACTTAGATACATAACTTTTGCTCACGGGTAAATGATAATAACTTTAGCATTTATCTGATACTTTCTGTCGCATTGTAAAGCAAGGCTGCAGTCCAATTAACCTCCCTGTATGAAAACGCTTTCTAAGCCATCAAAACTGAGAAGACAATATCTATTTCTTCTAATCTAAAACCATTCACCATCTTTAAGCTCGTTCTAGACCTCGAAATGATCTACATTTGTTCGTTCTACCCGAGGGTGTCTCGATACATGAACAGTTCCTTTCTAGATCCGGTGATAATTTCAGTGATGCTTGGTTTTTTCCATTGTTTCAGTCGCATAGCATAGAGTGTCCCTGGATATTGCTCGCTATATAAAGGAGGAAAACAGAATATAATCTTTGCACGAATGACACACAACACAGACATGGGTAAATATCAGAGAGAGGATTGTCGCTGACGGCTGTGACAAATAGTACCAATCGGTACTGCTGTATTCCTACGCGCGCCAATAATACACGCGGCGTGTGGCCGCGTTTAGTGGAGTGAACTTTAAGAAGAACACGTCCCTGGCCGCCGCCTATACGCCGGGGTCACGCCACGTCCGGGTCGGCCGGCAGGTGTCGGGGGCGGCGCGGCACCTCCGGCTGGTAGGCGCCGCCCGCCGCCCGCTGCCCGGGAGGCCCGGGACGCGGCGCGCGGCACGGGACGGCACGAGGAGGAGGGAGAAAAGGCGCTTACCTGCTGCTACCGCCGTCCGCGTCAACTGCCGCCCGCGTCTCGCGCCCGCGCCCGTCACCGCCGACCTCAGCCTCCTTCTCAACGTAGCTATGGCAACCGCGCTGGTCGCCACTAGTGCTGTGCGAGTCGTGGTATCTGCGAGTGTGAGGGGGCAGAGTGGGTTCATGTGGGAGGGATACAGAGTTCGAAAATGTGAAACAGAGTGAAAAGAAAGGGTGTGATGGTAGGGGGAGGGAGGGAAAGGATATGATAATTAGACAGGCAGAGAAAGGATATGATGCTGAGAAAGGGAGAGAAAGGGAGTAATAGCTGGGGGGAGAGAAAGGGTATGACCGTTGGGCACGGAGTGAAAGGGTGTGCTGGTTAGGAAGACATAGTGCAGAGGAAAGAGCCCGCAAGCCTCTTCGTATCTGAAGACAGATTCGCTTCAATATCCAGCCAGGCGACCATGTCTTCTTTTCATCCATAAACACTGCTGCAGGCTTTGCTTTAACATGGTGCATAATCTCTCGTTTATATTCGAAACGGCGATGCCGAGGTTTGCGTCAAAGAAAAATATCACTTTGTCCTTCGGGAATTAAATCCTCTTATAGTATTGTAACTGGCGACACTTTATTGGTGCAGCATGATCACTGATTGGATGAGGAACGTAAATTCCTTTAGAAGCCTTAGCTTCAAGCAACGCATACTAAGCTTAGATAGTAAAATTGATTAAGCATTAGATCTAAGCGAATGCGAGGAATAATTTGCCCGTGTTTTTCATCATTGCTCGTATCCAAATCTGACGTGAATGAAGTGAACTTCAATGAAGCTAACTGTGGAGAACTTTTATATATTTATATATAGGCAGTGATTGCTCACCGTATCTATATTTTATGTGTTTATTCCCATGTTCATATACTACTGTCCGCACCCTGAGCCTGCTGCTTATTCTAATGTAGACTGCTGCATATCACTATGTTTGGTTATTACTGATAGCACCTTTAGCCTTCTGTATCGCTATGTTTTTATTATCCATTGTATACATGTTATACAAAACCTATCAGATAACATCACTGTGATATATGGTAAACGGCCTCATAGCCATGGTATACGGGGAAATAGTGCCTTTGTGCTACAGAGCAAATAAATAGTCCCGCTTGTTATGCTCTTCAATATGAAAATTACTGGGTTTAATTCATAGAAAAAGATGGATAATAAGTGCAACAACGATGGTTATGTAAACAGGCAGCTGTGTAAACCTTTAAAGCTTGTGTCGTTATACACCTGCTAGCACTTGTGTATTACTGCACATCAACCTTCATGGTGTACGGCCGCCTGTCCCCAAAACCATCGTTCATTGTCTATATATACTACAACCAGCACGTTAAGCCTGCTGCATATTACTATGTTTATATCCTCCTGACAGCACCTTGAGCCTGCTGCTGGAACTATATTTATATACTACAGACAATATCGTGAGCCTGCAGCATATCGCTGTTCATATACTGCTAATAGCACATTGAGTCTGCAGCATATCGCTGTTTATATACTACTAGTAGCACATTGAGCCTGCAGCATATCGCTGTTTATATACTACTAGTAGCACATTGAGCCTGCAGCATATCGCTGTTTATATACTACTAGTAGCACATTGAGCCTGCAGCATATCGCTGTTCATATACTACTAGTAGCACATTGAGCCTGCAGCATATCGCTGTTTATATACTACTAGTAGCACATTGAGCCTGCAGCATATCGCTGTTTATATACTACTAGTAGCACATTGAGCCTGCAGCATATCGCTGTTTATATACTACTAGTAGCACATTGAGCCTGCAGCATATCGCTGTTCATATACTACTAGTAGCACATTGAGCCTGCAGCATATCGCTGTTTATATACTACTAGTAGCACATTGAGCCTGCAGCATATCGCTGTTTATATACTACTAGTAGCACATTGAGCCTGCAGCATATCGCTGTTTATATACTACTAGTAGCACATTGAGCCTGCAGCATATCGCTGTTCATATACTACTAGTAGCACATTGAGCCTGCAGCATATCGCTGTTTATATACTACTGACAGCACACTGAGCTTGCTGCTTATTTATATACTACTGACAGGTGCAAATCTGAGGGAGCTGTTTCAAAACATAGGTTAAGTCTATGGTTTTGAAACAGCTCCCTGGTTTTAATCAGTAGAATAGAAGGGTTATTGTTGGTCTCCATCAACTTAAATCCAAATGGGGCACAGATTCTTGAATTGCGATTTGTTTTCACATATTTCCTACGCTTTATAATGACTTATACAACGCGGGAGTGGCTGAAAAATTTGAGAGAAATTTATTTAGTCATTCTGGAGATGGTGAACGACTGTAAACAGTTGTGAACAGTAGGTGAGATAAAATACACGCCACCCTGGAATTTATTTATATTGTTGTTGATGTTTTTGTAGAGTGGGTGGAAGGTAAAACTGTAGAGTCATGTCGGCGCGGAGGCCGTGGTGACGTTATGAAGCTCTCCTGAGCCGTCAGATGGGGCGAGAGTTGATAGAAAGAGCCACCAGGTGGCGACTCAGTAGTCGCCTCCCGCGTAACTGCCATTACCACTCGCACGCTCGTCACAATGAAGTATACACTTGTTGTATTTTATATGGGCTCCCGCCAGCCGCCCCCGTCCCCGTCCAATGTAGCAGGCCCGTGTAAATGTTAGAATACGTGATGAATCATTTGATAAAGTGTATACAAGACGAGCACGTGGCGCAGGAGACAGTGTGTAGACGTCGAGAAGGAGAAGGTCGTCCTGGCGGGGAACACCGTCAAATCCCATCACAGCGTGTCAACTCCACCAACACAAAGACGGAGTGATTCGCGGGGCCAATCTCAGCGGGGAGAAGTCACTTTTAATATTCACATTAGACATTTTGTTATCATTTCCGGTTTGATATAGTTGGAGCAGCCTCTGTGTAGAACGAGTCGTTGTGGCCCGGTAAGGGGATGGCTTACCTCGGTCAGTGAGCCCGGTTGAATAAAGTTTTGGAGTTGTTGTGAAAAAGTATGTTGTCTTCTTTAGATATCTTGTCAAGAGAGTTCTGTGTATATTATAACAGAAATCGAAAGTAAAAATACAAACTAGAAATTAGTTGAAGTCACCTTTTGAGCGAAGAAAGTTTGGTACATTTCTCGGGAAGAAGATGGCATCATGCTCGATTAGCGGCCAACTTAAATATCTCGGTAGTTCACATGCATCACGTCGGTTGCTATGCCTGGAGATCATTCTGAAATGATGACTCTTGAAGACCATTTCACAGCCCAGTTGAGACTGTGAATATACAACGCAGATATTCCAAATGTCTCAAAAAGGTGGTAAACCTGTTTATCAGCGTCTAGTATTTCTCCTATTTCATTGGTCAATATTTCCCTGTTACTATTCTCTGCGGTTAACAGTGATTATTGTCATTCCTTTCTGAGTAGGTTTGTTTACGGACAATGTCAAAGATTCATGCGGGTATCTCAATCACTGGTTTGCAATGGCCTGTCTTGCCTCGGCCGCTTGAACGACTCCACAATCGTGTTAATATCAACACGTTATGCACATTCAGCTTCAGTGGCCCACATACTTGCGCTATCTGGGTTGGTCAAGAGTTATATTCTCTTCTGAGGGTGAAAGATGAGGACTTTCCTTATTTACGTCTGCCGCCAGGGGCGTCGTGCATTATGCCCTCCTCAGGACCTGGTCTCACGCTCCTCCATCGTCACCCGCTCTTCAAGCAGATCCTTCCTTCGATGCGCTCGTTTATACACCGGCAAAGGAATGGTATGCTTGGAGAACTTGACATAGAGAGGTGATACGTCATTTTTGCTGACTGCGCATGCGTCCCGATGGTCTCCCGGGCCAATAAAACGGATGTGAACACCTCCCACAATGCCCCGGGACAGCCTGACGGGAGGGCGATATTAGGGAGTCTTCGTCATACGAGAAGCTGATGGTGCGGGTATTGACCGCCAGGTGGTATATGAGAAAGAGTTCCTAAGGTTGATAACAGGGGGCGTGGAGGACAGTCAATGCGTGCGCACCCGGCTTTTTGTGAAGACAGTAAAGCGCGCGGAAAGTGCGGACAGCGTTCGGCTGTTGACAGACGACAAACGGAGAAGAGGCGGGAAGTGAGGTCAGCAGCACCGCGGAGCATGCCGGGAGGGATGCTCTGCCTCTCGTTAGGCTGACGGAGTAGGCTCCGTTTAGGCGCGCCTTAAACGAGGCCCCTTAGGCCTGAAGTGCTTTATTTTAATCCCACAATGGAGCGACGCTGTACTTCATCATTAGTCTATATATGGCGGGGTTTCTATCTGAGGTCCGACGTCGTGTGTCTCCACATTAAACCTTCAGACGGATATTTTATATTGGAAAGTGGTGCGGTCCCTCTAACATAGGCCGCCATGGCCATATACAAGGCCCCCCATTGACAATATATTTGTGCCATTATTATCCTTATACAGTTTAAGCTGTCATAGTTCCTAGAACGATATCTGGAACCTAGTGTCCTATAGTGTTCCAACCTCCTCACTGTAGTGGTGGTAATGCTTAGCAGTCTGGAGATGCCTTGGTGTCTGGGTGAAAAGTGATTCCTGTATGGACATGAGATCCAAAAGGTTAAACGGTCTTGGATCTATTCAGTCTATGTATCGTTTTCTGTAGCCCACTAGCACCCAGTCAACTTGCTCTTTCTGCAATTGACTGTCTAGGATCGAAACATATCAAGCACCAGTGGTTCTTGAGGCATTTCAGTCTCAAGTGATTGGTAATGGTCAGCTGGGCACAACCCTGGGACGTTGGCACTCTAATCCTTTCCCAATATTACAGTGAATCTCAAAGTGAATAGCACAGATAGTGAAGGGATAGATTTTTGCAGCAAAATGCAGCAAAGCAAGCAGGAATATTGGTAAACTGTCTCCTATATTCCACTATTATCAGTCCGAGAGTCAGCCTGGGTGATGGCGGTAATCGGTTTGGCACCAGCAGCAAAAGCTCGTACCACTCCAAAAATCCATCGGAATTTCATTTACTTTCACCCCATTATTGTTGTATTTAGCACCAAAGAAAAAATCAATTATAGGTAGAAATAACATAAAGATTGGTTTCTTAAACATACGCAGTTTGTAAAAGAATCATGACCAAATTGCGTCTTTATTCGGGTCTATAGACATAGTGTGTTACAGTGAGGCCTGGTTGCATGATAAACATACCCATGACATGATAGATATACCGGGGACATTCTCTATTCGCCAGGACAGGTGCGACAAGATGGGGGGGGGGGGAATGTGTTATCATGTTCTTGGTAAATATGTTGACTATTGTACACTAGGTACTGAATGGACCAGAACTAATAAGAATTATGAAATTATAGTTCTACTCTTGAACAAGCCTAAAAATAAAAAGATGCTAATTACAATTTACTATAGACCCCCAGATGGAGACGAATTGTGAACACATAAAAACCACTGAAGTTGACACCAACTGTATAAGCGATCACTTAGCAGTTATAGATACTAGGCAATTTTACCCCCCGAAAAAAATAGACCTGTGAATTTACGGGAAGGTCATATAGGAACTATTTGGCAGTTGAATAACAACAATTAATCAATCAGACAGATTGGACTGATTTCTATCCCGAGACCAATCCAAATGAGCAATGGCTGCAAATACTAATTGTAATAACTCAATATCTTGAGAAATTCCAATTTAAGCAAAAAAAGGCAGTATGGTTTAATGATATGATAATAGATTTAATGGTGGAACGTAAAGAGATAGCGAAAGAATATAAACGATTCGGCACAAATTTTCATAAAGATAAACTCAAGAAAATTAAAATTAGAATAAATATTGCAATAAAAGCAGCCAAAAAGAATATCACTGGACTGAAAAACTTACCAATAATCGAAAGAATCAAACAAAAAATTGGAAAGAAATAAAAGAATTATATGACCCAGCAACTAATTCATCTGCCCATGAAATAATAGGGGAAGAAGACGGAGTTTAGTTAGAGGGCCTTGCTATGGCCGATTATTTAAACAATTTTTTTTCTTTGGTAGCAGGACTTGGAACGACTGATGTAGTATCAGCACTAGTAAACGATTTGTATTCAAATAGGGATATAGGTAGAGTCAGCATGTGCCTATTCGTTGACTTCAGCAAAGAGTTTGACCGCGTCAACAGACTCAATTTAGTAAATAAACATTGAAAATTTAATATAAATGGTTCCTTGGCAGGCTGTATCTCGAGCTACTTAACAAATCGAATACAAACTATTAGAACTGGCAGTACCCTGTCGTCTAGAATTAGAAATACATCAGGAGTACTACAAACAGTATTATAGGCCCATTATTTCTTAATTGTTTTGTAAATGATCTCAAAGAACTTCCATTCAACAACAAACATTTGTTATACGCTGATGCTTTAGTATCATATGGTAATGACAAGGATGCTCTTGCAATGACAAATCGATTGCAACAGGATCTGCATATACTAGAACAATATGCTTATTAATGTAAAAAAAAATAGTCTTTTCGGTCCTGCTAACCAATTACGACATTATAACCTTACGGCAGAGCACCAAAAACTAGTTCTAAATGGAATTTCTAGCTACTTATATAAAAAATGTATATGTGCAAAATGTAAAGCATGGTGCACATAAAATGTCTAATTTACCCCGTTGTCGGAAACTGAAACGCTAACTTTCATCTTACCATCTCATTACATCAATTATAACTTAAGTCGAACTAAAAGCGAAAAATTTATTAAACAATAAATTTTTATAATACAAATTCCGTGGCGGGGAATTATGCCGCAGGCAAGGCATGACTATACAAAGCCCTAGGGCTAGATCGATTATTAATCGGTGTGGGTGGGTGGGTTCAAAATCGTTCAGAGCGTCCGTACATGCTGAGGAGTTCTTGTATAAACCGCTAGGCGTAGGCAATGGTTTGTGGCGTAAACACAAGGTGGGGTAGCCGTTCTCCTATTGTCTAATTACAAGCGAATTTTTAATTCACCACAATTATCACATATCTATAATAGCTATGCTCATCCTATGTAAGGGTACATACTTGGTAAAATATATATGTGAATAGTAATTGGTCCATTCAGTCTTCATATGGTTGGAGAGCCAGTCTGGACAAACGGTTCTCTTTCTCGCCTTCAGTGCTGGTGAGCAAGAAGTGCTGAGAGTTACCCTAATGAACTTTTAAACTGATTTTAACCACATGTAACTGATTTAAACCAGAATACGTAGGGGACCACCTGTAATGTCATCTATGTACCTCAGTTTCACCATGGGTTTAAGTCCTTCCCTTTTGAGTACTTGGTTTTCGATGTGTTCCATAAAGAGATTGGCGTAAGATGGGGCCAGTCTTGTCCCCGCCGCTGTCCCACTGCATTGTAGGTAGTCTTTCCCATTAAACTGTATGTTGTTATTTGTCAACACTAGCTTCAATAGTTCACGATGGAGCCGTTGCTGGGTTCGCGTCGTTTGTCCCTAGTGTTCTCCATTTTTCTGCGTATTGTTTCTATTCCCTCCTTGGGGATGTTTGTGTACAGTGAGCTTACATCTAGGGTCACTACTAGGGATTTCTTATCCACTAGGGGTAGTTCCTCTATTTCATTCATAAAATCATTTGTGTCTGTTACGTACGATTTGATTTGTGGTCCCAGTGGCTTGATAAAGTTGTCTACAAATGTTGGAGGAAATCACTGGTCTCCCCAGAGGTGGCTATTGTGGTTTGTGGATCTTGGGTAGGAAATACAGTTTCGTTCGGAACATAAACTTTATATAACCCCGTGTAAGCGGTCATGCCGCGTAAGCGGAAACAGTATCCGAACACTATGAAAGTGTGTGTAAAGTGTAAAATCGGAAATATTACTATATTTCATAAATAATGCCTCAACTCATTCTAAGGTCTAGGCTAGGGAATGCCTCAAGGCATTCTTAGGTCTATGTTGGGGAATGCCTCAAGGCATTATTTGCCCTGAAAAGGATAACATGCTTCAAGTAGTTGAAATTAGCAGTCCAGTAGGAGTGACAGACTACTACCTGGGCGCTGCCTGTTGGGTCTTGCTGCATTTATGGCTCAGTAACCACGTTTTTTCTTAATACCAACCAAATAGATTAGAATAAACACATCTACAGCTCTTTAAGTTTATAATATACCGGTATACAAACTGTTTCGAGTGATTTACTATATGCTCTTTAATTTCTTTTACAGGAATAATGTCAGCCCAAGGAGAGTCAACCCTCTCTTTTGCTAGGGGATGTTTCAAACTGTCGGCTGCAAAATTGAAAGACCTTTGCATGCAGCACCGCATTGGACTCCAGCATGGAAAGACCGCAAAGGTGAATTTTTTGTGCCACAAATTAGGAGTATCAACCTGTTGTGGTGCTTCTTCTACATTCTTTCCCAAAGAGTCAAACTCTGGGTTAAACTATAAGCAGCACCGGGAATTCTCCTTTCTGACACCTGGGGTGGTGGACAGCTTGCATGGCTTGGAGAAGACACTAAACAGCTGTCCAAAAATTGAAGATGCCACTGTGAAAAGGTAAACATGGTATATCAAATTGAAGTGTGTGGCCAACAGTTTTGAAGACATTGCAATGAAACTTTGAAACATACCCTTTTTTTCTCCTCTTAGTGTCTTTATTTTGTCCCATATCTGCATCTTCACCTAGTAGTTACATAAGACTTGCATCATTCTTTTACTTTTCATGTCAGGTACCTTCTTGATGCTGATATCATCCCAAAGACTGCATCAAGGACATATCAACTGAGTCGCCCATATCAACTGCAGCCAATGGTCCACTCAATAAACTTCCATCCCCTCTCCAAATCAGAGCATTTCTGCCTGGTCCTTGCCAAATGCAACCCTTCACAGGCAACTAGTGAAGCAGAGGTGAAGTCACTATACTGCATACTGGATAAAATCACAGGAACCCCATATGGGGGCTACTGTACTTGTGGTAAGAATACATTTTCTACTCCGCCTGGAGTAACCAATGTGCCGATACTCTGTTCTCGCCATGGTATCATAGAATTAATGATCCAGCGTATACAAAAACTCCATTGAAAGTGTATGGGGACTCAGTAAACCATGACCCATTATATAAAACCTCTCAGATATCATAAGTGAGGTATACAGATTCAAATCAGGGGTATACAGCCTTAAACCATGGTATACGGGGAAAATAGTCTCTTTGTGCTACAGAGCAAAGAAATAGTCCCTATTGTTATACCTTCTTATATGGCAATTACTGGGTTTAATGTATTGGAAAAGATGGATAAGTGTCCTGTGGTGTATGGCTATAAGGGGAGTACCATTCGGGCTACCATTAAATTTACTTTGTTGATTCCTCCTTTTCTCTAAAATGTGATGTTATTACTTGCAGCTCTGATAAAACTAGTGTAAGTATATAGACATAGATACTAGCATGGATATGTGTTGCATGGTGCTGGTTATTGATGTAATCTTTACAATTTTTTCCCATAATATAACTAAGTAGACTTCATTTAGAACATCTTTTGTACATCTCGCTTTATGCTAAATAATTCAAGTACATGTATATGCTTTTTCTCATATACACTGGCATGACTTTTTGCTTCACTTCTGCAGTGATCTTCCTTTAACACTCAGACACACAATAATGCATGCACTTGATCAGCTAACACACTCCACCAGTATGGCCATTTATGATTATGTATTGTGGTAGTAGCTGGAGGGGAACTGCCACTCCACCCGTCACCGCTCCACCCGTCACCACTCCACCCATCGCGGCTACACCCGTCGCCGCTACATCCCTCGAGAGGGAGAGTGGAGTGGTTCTATATAACGCCTATGGCAGCTTGCCCTGCCCACAGTGTGTTTTCTAGGAGACTCCCGCTTGCTGCAAGGCCCTGGAAACCGTCCCGGGGTTGGGGATGGATGGTTGGAGTGGTAGCAGGAGGCCGCTGAGCAGTAACGTCTGGCTACAGAGTGGTAGCGGCCGTAATCAGACCACCTGCATCCACCTCTCCAGGGTAGGCTGTGGGTGCTCCCACCACCCAGCCTCAGTCACACGGAATTATTTGGACTATTAAGAGAACCTGGAAAACCGGACTTTCCTGGAATACCAGCATCCCTGATATAAATATACTACAATATGCTGCTATTGATGTCATTGGAACCCACCTACAAAGTGAGGGTCTAAGGGTCCGCTCTCAAGGAGAGACGCGCGAGGACAACCTGTCAACCTACTGTGAACACTGACTATATGGGTCGGATTTTTGAAACCTGCTAAATTCCGCTTTGATCCTGGGATAAAACATGTAAATTTTCTTTTTAGAATTATACTTCTTTTTATATTTTATGTTAACCACCTACTAAGAACCTTCCAGAAAAACATTATTCCAACAAAATCAGATGAATGGTTTAGATTTGAGAGCCTTTTGAAGTTTAATACTGCAGTTTGTCCAGCCCCCTAAATATTTGAAATTTCAAGAAATGTTATAAATGCTTATAACTTGCGAAAGACTAATATTATATGGTAACACACATTATATTTTACCCAGAATACTTTAATTATATATTAGATTTAAAAGAAAAGCTCTGAACCATATTTGGGGTGTTGGGCAACACAGGGGTGTCGGACAACACGAGGGGTGTCGGACAACACGTTAATAGAATTGCTCAGAACAATGAGAAAAATAATATTTGAGGCTATAATCCTTTATATTTTTAATGAAGTGATAATAAGCTATATTTAACAAAGCAAACCACTCAATTACTGATAAAAACAACCCCAAAATCATAACTTATATCACAGCATGTTGTCCGACATCCCCTGGGTGTCGGACAACACGTTTTCAGTTTTTGAACCATAAAAAGTATATTTTTTTATTTAGAAAAAAATCAACCTGGGTATTCATGAGTGGTAGGGGTTCTTAACATAATCAGGGATATTTGTTATTCCATTATGATTATTAGTTCTTTTATACATCCTTTAGAGATGTGTGGTCCAACACACCATTTTTTTGGAAAAATATCATCATGAAATCATAATGTTCTGATATCAGAATGGATAATCCGATTGTGTTGAAACTTTCAGGTATCACAGCCAGGATTCTTGTCAGCATTGTACAATAAAGGAAAATTAATTTCTCTCAATATATTTCATTAGTACTGTCCACTGAAAGTCGGGGTGTTGAACAACATGCTCTATGGGTCTCTATGTTGGAAAATTTGAAGGTCCTAGATATTTTTCACCATTTTAATATTTTTTCAATCTTTTACCAATTTTCTAAATTATATTGTCTACACTTCTCATGACATATTCTTTAAACATCTTAATAGATCCAATTGGCTCTAAATTGTGTCTCCCAAAATTTGAACAAGGTGAAAATCACTAGAAAAACACAGTTTTTGTTGATTTTCGGAAGGAAAAATTCCTCAGAGCTTTACAAAACCCAAGTTGGAAAGAAAGACTATCAAAAGATGCACCAAATAATTTCATTTTTACATTGATGAGATACGTTTATACAACATGAACCTTGAATAAGCTTATTTTGGCAATTTAGCAGGTTTCAAAAATCCGACCCATATACCCAGCGTTACGTAATCCCGGCCCCCACCGCGCCACTTTCGTGTGCGGAGTTGCCCGGAATCACTACACAGTAAGGATTGACTCTCCGCGCCACCTCCCATAGAACGTATGAAACACTGCTGGATTCCGGTCCCACTACAAATATATATCATTTGTAATAGCTTGTGTCAAATGATTGTGTATTTGTGTGATATTAATTTCCCAATAACATTATCGTTCTAACAAGTATGCTGTGCTACTTGAGGCATCACTTTCTATAATTCCAGTAATTTGTAGTTCCAATGATATAATGCAAATATTTGTATGATATATTACAAATCCACGTAAAGCTATATAACAATTTATCCAGCATGGTGCTGCAGGGGGAGAGATTAGTTCTGGGGCTGCATATGTAGGGTCACTTGTGAGGTCGGCCAGTACGGATGCTGATCTGTATTACTTCATTATTGTTACATTTTAGGTACTGCCAGGCCTGTGGTCACATGGGAGCCCTGCTTTTTGTCCTGGTGAAGCTCATCGCCTCAGGTGCAGTGTCCCTTCCAGGAGATGCCACAGTGACAGATATGCCATGCGAATGGGCTAAACCAAAAGGTTAGATTTTTTCTTATTATCCATCATATACAAAGACCCCATTGAAAATGTTTTGGGACTTAGTAAACCATCACCCGTTATATAAAACCTGTCAGATACCATAAATAAGAAGAGAGGCGCGACGGCAGTTTAGGAAATTTATTCAAGGTGGAACTTGAGATGAGTATAACAAAGTATACAAAACACGTAGTATAACAGGGTATACTTTATACCTAAATACAAGGAGGTAAAACGTGTCCAGAAATTAGGCTGGAGGAACGACAGTCATTAAAGTTTTTGGTGTGGGTGGGACGAGGAGAGAGACGGCTCCCGCCGGATCTCGGATAGTTTTTGAAGAGGCGACGTGTAGGAGTAGACCGCCAGACACGTGGAGGATGTCCCCTCTCCGAAGCATATGGGGCCCCGACCAGGTGCGAGCCGACGTGGCGAGGAGGTTGGAGGCGCGAAGATAGGAGAAGAAACCCAGCAACGTCGCGGCGCGGAAGAGGAGGCGGCGCGGAAGAGGACGTGTGGGCGGCGTCACAGATTAACTTGACGTGCCACGGGAGAAGGGATGGCTACAAACTTTTACAAAATGACTCATACACTACTTTCCTGGACTGATTGTTAAAGTATTTTTGGCTGTTTTACAGGTGCAGCTGTAGCACCAAAAACCTTACATGATATAAGAATATGGAAGGGCAAGGGAAAAGTAATCAGAAGAACATCAGAGGACTATGGCAAGGGCGTCATGGCTTGCAAGCCACCACCAATTGCTGCTGAAATACTGGCATTTCGATCAGACCTGCTTTATGCTGCTAGTAAGTTAGGAAAGGTGATTCCTGCAGTTCATGCCATGCACCCATCCAGATTTAAAGTGCCTGATGAGCCACATGAAATTCTAGCTTCACTTCCAGATTTAGATATGGAGTTGAATTCCAATATAGCTGTAGCTGCACATATAGAGATCACATCCAGTGCCCCTCCACCAATAATCTTTCTCCCAGTGCTCCAGGATGGAAACCACAACATGCAGGACATTCTTGTGAGAGAGAAGTTAACATCCGAACTAGTTTTCACAGCTTAACAGTGCTCACTAATTGAACAAGCAACACAGGGACAGTACAAGAACATTATATGGTATGAGCAGCGACGGGGACTTCCAAGTCCAAATCAGCCATCCCTTAAGTGGGGACTAGCAAATGAAGAACATGCAAGGAGAGATTACACATATTTCCAGAAAGCTCTGAAGCACAATGATTTCTGGGTCTCTGTGCCAGGCCTTGTTATGTCACCAGTGGAAGCATACCTGCATGCAAGCCCGGGTGGAGTTACTGAATGTGCCTGTCATCCACCCAGATTGCTGGAAATAAAATGCCCTTACTCAGCCAGGGAAATGACAGTGGATGAAGCCATTCATCAGAAGAAGATAAAGTACACTTCAGAGAAAGATTGCTCTTACTCTTTGCTGAAAACTGGGTGTGAGGGATACTACACACAAGTTCAAATGGCCATGGCCATTCGAGGACTGAAACAGTGTGATTTTGTTGTGTGGACACCAAAGTTATTCGTTGTTGCCCAGGTAGCTTTTGACATCAGCTTCTGGGATAGTGTACAGCGCCTGCTGAGATCGTTCTTCCGCGACCATGTTTTACCAGCAATCACCATGGGAGGCAACTGCCACAGGAGAGCTGTTCTGAATGATGAAAGCAGTGACGATGACATCACTGGGTCAAGCACTTTATACCTTGCCAATCACCTGCATGCCAAAATTGACTGAAAAACGTGATAGTAAGGCTACAATGCAGTCATAACTTCACCATTTATATTATTAAAATCGCACCAGTAATAGCTTAGATATATTACAAAACATTCTGCGCAATGACAACAAAAGCGGCAGCATTTTCTCCAGCTGAGTGCGCCAAACCCTGCATAATAATCTTGCCAAAGACTATCAGAGGTTGCTCCTCAGAATTCGCAGTTGATAATTGCTCATGTTTGTTAAACCTAAAAGCAAAACTTAATAATGATTGTCTTGTCCTTGAACTGTATAGGTCTAGGCATAGGGATCTATGGGTCTATTACCCACGCCATATTACTGGCTTCAAGCTTGGCTCACTTTGATGTTGTGTATTCATACAGGAATAATTACATTATTAAAAATGCACTGTATGATGGTTCGATTCCATCCCACAGTAGGAAAGAAGGCTGGTAGCAAAAGCCGGGTGAATTGACTGCGTGACCCCCACAGTGCATTCTTCATCTAGTAATAAATTCCACATATTTAGTGAATCTCCACAGTTGAACTAAAGTAGTAAACATGATGTGAAGATATGAAGTGCAGACTTCAGTAGAATTAATATTGTGTGAATAATTATTTTCCATATAATTGTGGTGGTCACCGCCTAGCTTTGCATCGGAAGGCCTACCTCCGGAAAGCTAGTTGCCGGCGATATCCCGCCCTATGTGCTATTACGTAGGTCGGTTCAGTTTTCGGAAAGTATGAACTAACCTATTCACATGCCACTTCCGTGTACGGCGTTCCCCTTGTACAGCGAGAATTGACTCTCAGCGCCACCTTCCGAGGACGAGAGAAAACATTGCTGGATCCCCGCCCTACTACATAATACTGATACTAGTCTGGTAGCTTGATTATACTCTAACAGAATTTCAAAATGAGAATTCAGATATACTGCACAAGCATGAAGATTTTTATCTAAGCCTGGCATAAACGTTCATAGGAAATCAGAAACATATTCATGCTTGGTCTGAGTCCCTGTTCACCATCTCTTATTGCGTCACCAGATGCAGTATACCTGCGGGCAAGCCCAGATATTCTTCAGAATATACACTCTGTTAGCACCTCATTTATATTACTGTGCTCTCCAAATTTGATAGTGAAGGAGAACACAGACCAAACACTCATCAATTTCTTCCTTAGTACTGACTAACAGAAAAAGTGTTTGAAGGCAAATTCATTACAATAATTGGTTTATTCATAGAAATACAAATGGGACAAAGCCAACACCTGACAGCGGGTGAAAATTCAGATATCTGTCTTTTCCGTCTATTCATGCTGGGAGATGCCTTGAGGCTTCCTTTCTCTATGATTTAAAAAGACAGACTTTATATATAGGTCGAAGGGGATTTTCCTTTAATAAAAATTATCAGGCATTATCATCCACAACCACCAACACCAACAAAACTCATCAACTCTCTATTATACTGAGTTGGAGGTTGGTGAGATAGGCACAACAAATGAACACTTGTTCCATCACATCCTGCATGCTGAATTTCATCCGGCCATCAAGAATATTGAAAGTATGAATTCTTTGGATTATACGTTCAATGTGTATTCTGGATTCAACTATCTTTTGAGAGGTGGCTAGTTCTTGTTTGGACATCTGAGATCAGCCCCTTCCCTTAAACTCAGGCATGACTAGTTTCACACCAGCTGCTGCCAATTCAGAATTCACATTGAAGCCTCTATCTGTCATCACTGTAGATCCTGGGGGTAGTGCATCTAGAAAAGAGTCTGCTGACAATGGTATGTGCTTATCAAAGGCAGGGCCTCCCCAAGCACTTGACACATATTTCACATATAAACTAGGTGAAAGACCCACAAGAAACTTGAGAGTTTCCCTCCCTTTATAATCGGAATAGAGTTCTTTGCGAGCCTGAAGGCTGTCAGCTTTTTCCACCCACAACTCTGTACAGTCAATGATGACTTTCAGGTTGGGCCATTCCCTAAAACAATTTGCCACACTGTGGGGATCATGAGCATCAGGCATCTCGAAAACATGTTTCAATTAAATGGCCAAGAAATTAACATAAGTGGTGAAGATTCGGCCTATCTGTGTGTTAGATATACCAAAGTATCTTTGTAGCTCCAGGTTGCTGAAACCAGTTTTAAGTTTAACCAGCACAAGAAATAGCTCATCTTGAAGTGATAGGCAGCGGGCAGGCCCAGGTTTGTTTACTAAACCCTTGTCTGCAAAGTATTTGTGTTTGCCAGTTTCAACCCCATGCCATATCTTTAGATTTGCCGCTCCTCTTTTTTGCAAAATTTGAGAGAGCAACAAATGTATCCCGTGAGGGAAGATTAGTCCAGAGTGGGAAGTCATCATCTTTGAGCGCATCAAGTGACAGCAAGCGTCCTTTTAGTGCAGCCAATTCTGTTTTGAGACAAGCATTTTCTTGACGCAGATACTCCACTTCTCCAGCACAGCCAAGTACTGTCCTTGTCTTGACAGAGTCATGATCGGTTGTGCACCATACTGCACTACCACTGTAGTTGTTATCTTCTGCAGGCTTGAAGTTCTTGGGCCTTCCAACTGCTGATGGTGCTTGCAGCTTAATCAACTTATGCTTCCTTGCAGTGGTAGGCACAGCTTTCCCAGCTTTCATAGAAGTCTGACTCCTTCTAGGTGGTGCAGACACTTTGCCTCTGAGTTTGTTGGCACAGGGGAAGACTTTGGCACATAGCCATCACTCCCTGGTATGTCTGTCTTCTTCCCTGCATAAGAGATAAAAAGGAATTCAAATTAGTTTATATCTATGTCCACCTGGCTTTATGTGTATGCATGTAGTACTCGGGTATGCCAGTGAGGTTTCATAAAAAATACCAGAAATATTTAAACCCATATTTCCCAACAATTTTTTGTAAATAATTGATCAATAATGATGAATTTTTCACAGAATGCTGGTGTAACATTACAATCACGATTTTGAAATACTCATAAAATAATATTAAAGATAACATGTTTTATCATCCACCTAATACAAGGTGTCCATAGAAAACACATAGGGAGTGTGTATGGACATACCCGGCGCATACAGATATGCATATGGAAAATTAGTGCATATGGAGAAATAGTGCCTAACTAAAAAGAACTAATATCGGCATGCCACTTGTCCAGATAAGATGGATAAGAAATACAGTAAAACCCCGCTTAAGGGGCCACCCTCCATTCTGGGCCAAGTGTCCCCTTAAGCGGGATGTCCCCTTTAACAGGGTTTTCAGTCTGCCAATGGTTATACAATAGAGAATACCTACATAAATGTAACACAATATGGCGTACATGTGAGCTATAATTTCATATTTCACCTCATTATTGTGTCAGAGATGCTAAATTATTGATGGGAGATATTACTATGAAATGATATCGCACATACACACAAATTTTTGTTGGCGATTCTGAAAAGGGTTGCCGTTACTCGCTTGGTGTGTCTCCATACCACACCTTCAAAGCCCCCAGCCCACCCTGAACGGTCGGAACAAATCTTGCTGCATGCTGTTGGCTGCCACTTGTCTCTTGGAATTGCAGCTATCCAACGTTTCAGTCTTGACTTGTCTCTCAGTGGAAAACAGTAGTATGACCTATTGACTCCATTTACTTTATCATTGCCAGAAGAGTTTGTACAGCCTGGTGCTGTACAGTAATGACCACTGTAGTTCTTGTTCTTTCCTAGAAGACGAGGCGATTGTGGGGCTGTGGCCATTGTTGATACTGTCAGGTATGGACCGTTCCGAAGATATCGGTGTTTGAATTTTGTCATAGCAATCTCTGCTCTGGTGGCCAGTGTAGCCCTACGCTCACGTGACCCTAATTTATGCAGCGACCTCGACATTCACTGCGCAGAGGGAGGTGGGAGGGTGCAATGGCCACCAGAGCAGTATTTGCTATGACAAAATTCAAACACCGATATCTTCGGAACGGTGCGGCCGATCTCCTTTATATTGGTTCGATTATAGGTTATATGTACCCCTTACTCGTGTTAAAATGTCATTTCTTAATTCTCATGGGAAGCAGGGGAAACCCTCTATATACACACAGTGAGGTTTGACAGCATAGCGAAACCCTGTGCTCACTAAGTGCACTATGCTGTAAAATATGCCATCTGTGAGAGTTGGTCCCACCTCAACAGCGAGACCACTGATGAAACACGAATTTGGACTGTTGGTATCACTGTTGCTGGCACTGTTGCAGTCCTACCTCTCGCTTTGACCCCCCCCCCCCCCTCCCCCCTACTAGTGAAACGGCCCCCTGGATATATCGTAGAAATTGACCAACATCTATGGGACCTCCGGCTGAGGTTCGAGGGACTTATCCTTAAAAGACTTCTGCGACATACTTAGGACAATTTCCAAAAGAGAAATTTTACTGTCCACCAGGGATCTTATTTATGAAACGATATTTGGTGTGGATCGTCCCAGACCTCCTCCATCTTGAGTTAGATCTTATCGTTCAGCCCTATGATACATCCTGAATTATCAAACAGGCCACTGGTGTCCTGTCAATTTCGTTTTATTAAGCGCTATGAACCCTTCTAGGTTTTGGGAGCCTGAGGGTGGTTTCCAGGTGGACTCCCCCCTCAGGGTCTTATAGAGTTAGAGTCCTTCAAAAGGATGTTGAGAGCCCCCACCTCGTGGAGGCGGTACATCCTATCTGAGGGGCTGGTAGTAGCCCAGTGCCGCCGTCTCTGTAGGAGCGCCTGTTGCCGCCCCCGCGGTAGTCTCTGTTGTCTTCATACCCTTTCGTGTCCCTGTAGGGTCTTGGGTTCCTGTTGGTTGCGCCCACCCACTCGGGAGAGCCCCCTGTGGTTCAAGTAGTCGTTAAGGTGCTTCATCTTAGAGTTCGCTGTTCCTCTTATATTTTTCTCATACATGCTCTCCTTAAGGATGTTCATGTTGACATCCATTAGGTTTTTGCCATCAGTTTCTTGCGCTTTGAGGTGGTCACGGACAGCCTGCATTATCTCTGTTGCGCCTCGTTTGCGGATGTCAAGACTAGGCTGATACCCACAGATCAATGGTGTTTTGAAAGTAAAAACTATTAGAAAAACTTTATAAAAACAAAAGAATGATGTAATCCTCAGTAGGAAACGCTTTTATGGATTATCGTTGTAATCTTTAGTGGTGATTCGCGTGCGAGATATGAGTGTTCCTTTCCGTGAACAAACACGGGTTCATTTCATGCAGGAGACTATCGATTAGAAGCAGAATCTAATTTACTACCTTCTCCATTATATCTAAATATCAATGTGGTCGTGTTGGTTCGGCAACACAATTAGATTGAACTGGTTTTTGCCGACGGACATCGGGCTCTTACCGGAAATTGTCTGCGGAATACACCTGGCCGGAGCTGAACAAACACGCGGCCGGAGACAGCGCTTCACACGCCCCGCCCCTTACATGCCCCCGCCCCTCACACACCCCGCCCCTCACACGCCCCGCCCCTCACACGCCCCGCCCTCACACACCCCACCCTCACACACCCTGCCCTGACATGCCCCGCCCTCAGACGCCCCGCCCTCACATGCCCCACCCCTCACACACCCCGCCCTCACACACCCTGCTCCTCACACACCCTGCTCCTCACACACCCTGCCCCTCACACGCCCCGCCCCTCACACGTCCCGCCCCTCACACGCCCCGCCCCTCACACGCCCCGCCCCTCACACGCCCCGCCCCTCACACGCCCCGCCCCTCACACGCCCCGCCCCTCACACGCCCCGCCCCTCACACGCCCCGCCCCTCCCTGGTGCTGTTTATTTCAATAAGATATTTATGGAAGAGCACTATGAGGAAGGATAACTTTATATTGAGTACCTAAAGGGCCTCTGCGTTCAAGAAAATGGGACAACAAATTGCCAGAGCATCATTATTTGTATGTCAATGATACCCCTACCAGAAAAGGTGAAGGTCCTGCAAGGGAGCCTGGGTGCTGTTTAAGAACCTACGAGAGAGAATTCGTCTGGAAGATAGGAGACCAGCCGCGAGGGAGGACACTGGGGAGGATCCGGTGTGAATATTGTTTAATAAGGGAGGTCCTGCGTGGACTCTCCTCTCCTTGCTGTAAATTCTCCTAACTTTGACCCAGATCATCTGTGGAAGGAGATCAGTGTCGGACACGGCAGGGCACCAGTGTTTTCAGTCCTGTGGCTACTTCTGTGGATACTTCTGTGATATATAGGAGAATATAAAACCAGGTTTTCTGTAAGATTTATCAATATTTATAATATATTTTCATAATATAATTTTCTTTTATAGGTAGTACAACATATTAGACCTTTTGTGAACATTTGTCATATCTAAAATATAATGTTTTAGTTGAAATACATAATTGAATCGACCACCTCCCTGGTTATCGCTCACTCTTGTCATTGAGCTCAATGTCAGACACAGTGTTACTATAGTAAGAGGCCACACCCACCTACTATGATAAGGTCCCCGATATACCCCGATAGGACCCCGACAAGAAATGTTTCTGATAGACCCCAATGAATATATATATATATATATATATATATACATATATATATACTGTAGAACCCCGCCTAACGAACACCCCGTGTAAGCGGACACCCCGTGTTAGCGGACACTTTTGCTCGGAACGGAAATTTCCTCCTCTACTAGATGTTTAATTTAACCCCATGTATGCAGACACCCCGCATAAGCGGACAGTTATTTTGGTACGAAAAGGCCTAAAAACCCCTTGTAAGTGGTCACTTCCGAGCGCGAAAAAGTGCCATCTGTTGGCATCCGTAGGCAAAAGTTGAACGGATGGAGGACACCAATGCAATGCACCGGAAGAGAAACGGTCAAGTTGCGGACAAATATGGAAGAGTTGCGGAAGAGTTGCGGAAGAGTTACGGACAATTACGGATGTAAAACGGAAGCACCTGCAAGTCATATGGAAGATTAGCTTAAAATTGCGGAAGAGTTACGGATATTTACGGAAGAGTAACGGAGAGCTTGCAGAAACATTACGGAAGCATATATCCTACATCCCTACATCCTACATCCCTACATCCATATCCATAGATCCCTACATCCATATCCCTACATCCTACATCCCTACATCCTGACATCCCTACATCCTACAGCCTGACATGCTACATCCTTACATCCCTACATCCTACATCACTACATCCTACATCCCTACATCACTACATCCTACATCCCTACATCCTACATCACTACATCCTACATCCCAACATCCTACATCACTACATCCCAACATCCTACATCACAACGTCGCTACATCCTACATTACTACATCACTACATCCTACATCACTACATCCTACATCACTACATCCTACATCCCAACATCCACACATCCCCACATCCTACATCCTACATCACTATATCCTAAATCCCTACATCCTACATCAGTACATCACTATGTGGATGTAGTGATGTAGGATGTAGTGATGTAGGATGTGGGGATGTCGTGATGTAGGATGTTGGGATGTAGGATGTAGTGATGTAGGATGTGGAGATGTGGGGATATGTGGATATGTGGATGTAGTGATGTAGGATGTGGGGATGTAAGATGTAGGGATGTAGGATGTGTAGGATGTGGGATGTAGGATGTAGGATGTTGGTATGTAGGATGTAGCTATGTAGGATGTAGGGAAGTAGGATGTAGTGATGTAGGATGTAGGATGTAGCACATCCCTACCTGTATATCTAGTGAGAAAGCTCTCCGTAATGCTTCCGTAACACAACCGTAACGCAACCGTAACACAAGAAATACCTCCGTTCCTTTAGCGTAATTTTTCCGTTTATATATATCCGCTGGTCTCCGCAAGCCTTACGGTTCTCTTCCAGTAGACATATTTTACCAGGGACAGAGGTACAAGCTCCCTGTACGACACCCCCTGTAGGTGTCGTTTAATTGTCCGTTTTTGGACGACGTAGGACCATGTGGAGGACAATCGTCCACTGCGGGATAAATTTGCTAAACGATATTTCATGCCTCACTATTGATCCTCTCCCTGGTTTTCCTTCAGGAATTCTCCTAGCCCTTATTAAACGATATTGGGCCAAGGAGAATCGAACGACCATTTATTTTCTCCCTCGTAAGTTCTTAAACAGCACCCTGGTGACTACCAACTGAGGGCACAAATCAAGAAAGCAGTTGTTGCTGGATATTTGGGTGAGAACAACCAAACCTCAATAATGACTTCAGTGAGAAGTACTTAGTCAATAGAAATAGTACTAGAAATATATATTGCTTATACCTATTGTATTTACTATCTGCTGCTATATATACATTACAGATAAGCTACTGTACACCTATGCAGTAATTTATAGTTTCTTCACAGTGTTAGTGAACCGATTTCAAGTGGAAAAAAGAATTGACTGCTGTTTGCCAGTATGATTCTCCTTCGTTAAATGCGATAGTGCATAATTATGGGTTGCTCTAGTTGTATACATGGATAACCTATTGATACCATGTCGGAAATCGATTAGATATTCCCTAAAGAAAGCAGACGAAGATCGCTGATGTCCAAAAATGCAGGGAACCCCTATAAGGAGTCGACAACAATCACCAATAATGCTGACCGATTTTTGCTCCTCGGCCCAGTCAATCAACGACAAAAACAACCCATATTGAATTCATATTTGTTTGTCAGCGATCTAAATCAATCGCAGACCGGTCGGTGACTGTGGTTCTCCACTTGCGGATTTGTGTGTAATCTGGTATTTACATCAGACAATTAAAAACATGCTTCAACTTTTTCTGGGGGAGAAAAACTAACATAGCATATACATGTATCAGATTGTATTTCAAAGACCGGTATTAAGGCCCCCCAACCAGTTCCCCTGCATGAATAGACATGTCCATGGTAGAAAGTTCCCACACTCCATGTTATGTTCTGATAGACCAAACACCCCAGTTCCTCGACCGTTACCATTGAAATAATCTCCTCGGAAATTAAAAATATTAGAGACATTTTCTTTTTCCAAGAAACCCACTCCATAAAGGGAGAAATGAATAAGGTAGCACATCTTACTTCTCAAATGGGTCATCTACCTCGAAATGAGTTGCTACTCTCTTTAGCATTAACATTAATCATGAAATCATTGAGACAATTATAGATATAAATGGATGTTTTATAGTTATACGCCTAAATATGGATGAAGAAGAGCTAGTCTGAGGTAACATGTACATCCTAAATCACAGCCATGATTCAGATCAGACTTCGATAGTATTTCAACTAGTCTTCTCGTTTCCCTAATATTCCTATTTTGTTGGGAGGTGACTTTAATGTCCATCTTGACCCGATTCCACACCCCTGATGAACCTTTGCGGTACTTTGTTGCCAACAATTCTTGATTTAATTGACATTTGGAGAGAAAGGCACCCATCTACAAGACGGTATCCCGTCCATAGATCATCTCAGGCCTCTAGATTTTATTTTCAGAACAGAGTGTGTCACTGTCATCCCTAAGATCATTCCATGATAACTCTATCATTTATAGAAGCCCCGAACGGGCCCCAAGTCAGATTGTTCATCAACAATATCTCAAGCTCAGAATCAGATCTGTATCCCACGACCTTTTATTTAGCAAAATTGTTTATTTTATCCTTATGTTACATAGGTTTCTAATACTTTGCAGAACTTCAGCATAGTTATGCCAGTTCATTTCCATTACAGAGATATTCAATCATGCATGATGCTTAAGGTTGCTCTTCATTTCTTTTATAAATTTTATGAAACCATATCTTTTTTTAAAGTATTTTATTGCAATCAATAATTTCTTATTGTTCTTCCGTGCAACCCAATCTAATGGGTCAGATTTTCTCAGAATGTACAATCCCATCAATTTGGGTCATAATCATCCATGAAAGATTTAATAATTTGACTATTTGGGACTACTCCTTCATTATGCAATAATTCATGAAAGTGTGAAAATGGGCACACAAAAAAACAAACAATACCATAAGTGTCATCATATTAAATATTACATTTCCAGCATATTGAAAGCTACTTTTCCTATGAGCTGTATCACAATTCTATGCCATACAAAAGCTTTGGGTTGATCTAGGTATTTTTTCCTGGATTTTTCACAGGTCTGACAAAAATGGGTTTGTCACTTTTTCTCGTGGAACGTCCGAAACGCTGTTTTCGTACCTATAAAATGGTCTAATCTAATCTCAAGCCTATTACACAACTAACTTCCTAGATACTCTCTTAGGTGTTGTGCAATTGTAGGCAAAGTTATAGGTTTATACATCCTGTATTAAGTGAGTGAGCATAGATGGAAAATGCTTACCATTTTTTTATACTGAACATCCTTTCGCCTGGGACACTGATTGTTTTTGTCAATATTACTTGAATGTGCTAATTATCATTTTTGTGGTTTCCTAAACTTGAAGTATATGTTCTTGTGCGTATCTTCCCTAAAAATCATAAAGATTCAACCTCTTGTTGACTTGTGGGGAAGAAATTTGTAAATTTTCAGAAAATCCGGAACAACTGAAGTCTTTTAAGGGGAACCATTCTTTCCGCCAGAACTTTTGATTTGGCATCTAAAACCGTTACACCAGCCTCTTGCATCACCCATGCCACATCAGGTAAGACGTGCCATTTTTCCTCTTCAAAATATTGATTATTTTTGCTGAATCTGTGTGTTTTATGTGCTGAAATATGTCCGAAACTTGGTATATGTATCCTACAAACCTCTGCAGTATGTATTTAGTGAATGTTTCTTTGCTTTTTTTTTGTATTTCGGCATTTTTCAAGTTGTGCATGTTCCTTGCATGTGGTGGGTGGGCAACAAATGGGAGTTTTCTTTGTCTTTGGGTCGATAGCTTTGAACCTTACCCAAGAAATGGAATGGGCGAAAGATTGTAAATGCGTTTATCAAATGTGCTTTGCTTCCTTCTGTATGCATGGTATGAAACATGCAGAGGTTTAATACTGTAAAAAACCATGTTGCTTTTCACATTTAGATAGCTATTTGGCCATTTGTGGAGATACGGTTCTGCCCACATGGGTTTGACAAGGTTTCACCTGTTCCTTTTTTCAAATTTGATTTTTAAATCGAGCCTTTCACAAATATTTGTCTCTGCATTTGTCAATCTATGCAACCCACATGTGCTTCTTCACATGTTCACTGCAGGAAATAGTAAGATTATATGATTTAAAAGGTTTATATTGTATTTGACTCTGATATGGGTTCGACTTGCGCCTGTTCCGACAAACATTTCGGACATTCCAGCAAAATTCATATTGGCTTTTAAAACCTTGCTTTTTAACCTATTCTCTCATGCTTAGTATCATTTTGTAGGGAAAACAATGTAGAATCTTTGTGTTGTACTTATGTTTCTCAATTCAGTGAATTTTTTCACGTTTTGGGTTCATTTGTTAAGTTTTTGATGTTCTGTTTTGTACATTACAAATACCAAAATATGTATGGAGGTGCACATTATTATACTACACAAAAATATAGCACAGTTTTTGAATTTTAGGCTTGTTCTATTTGGCATTATTTTCAATTTTTGATCCCTACACTTAAGATTTCCTTTATTTTTCTTTTCCAGACTTGGCACCAAGCATCACCATCCCCCTAATATGTATTCCAAGCCCCCTTTACACGACCCCAGCAGGATAAGGCCCCTTAAACCCAACAAGGAGTCTATGCAACAGCGGAGGCAACGTAAGTGTTTGGACCCTGCATAGCTGCAGAAGGAGCCGGTAACCATTCATCCTGGGGTTCTCCACTTCAGGGAAGAGGGAGGTGAGCTTTCACACAAGTCTTTGGCCATCGTCTCTGATGAGCAGAGACGTGACTCTGCAGCTGTTTTTTCCTTTATTAAGCTTATCAACAAAGTCATTTCTGAAGAAGTTTCTGGTATTTCTTGTATCCACTATGTCACTGATGGCCTGATGTCACAGTACTGGAACAGTGCATGTTTCAGTATCATCGCCAAACACTTCAACTGTACAGCAACTTGGTTGTACTTTGAGGCGGGTCATGGGAAGATTACCTGTGATGGGATTGGTGCTGCAGCAATATGCATGTCAGACTCGACCGTCAAGTGCTGCATCTTCATCCACAATGCTACTGACTTTGCCTGTGCTGGTAACCATGTGCCTAGTCTTGTGCGGTATCTTCATGTTCCTGAGGAGGACATTCGTCAGGCCTGAGAAGAACTATCTCTCCTCACCACAGCCCAGACATTCTTGATGTGCCCCTTGCAGACATCTTGTGTACAGTACCCAAGCCAGTCTATACTGGGAAAGAACGGAGGGCCCATTTTGAACTGTCAGCAGCACAAATAAGTGAAATTCAAACCGTTTTTTCAGGTCATACTTAATTTCTTGTACTTTCGCAATGTGGTTTTGCATTTTTTTCTCCTGCATTCTAAGTCGGTAGTGGATATGAGGGTCCTGGAACAGGCGAAATTGTGTGTGGAGGAACATCCGAAACATATACAGTTGTGTAGAGTGGCCCAACAGAGTTATTAAATGGTCATGAAGGTGGTAGAAAAATTCAATTAAGTTATAATACATATTTGGAGATTCATTCAATTCATTCTTTGCATTTTTCACTTGTCTTTTACTCTAGAAAGTAATGATTTTGATTTTCAAATTGATTATTCCAAAGATGCCACCTTTTTTCCATAAAATGTTATACTTTTTCCAGCTAGGTACCTATGTATAGAGGTACATATGGATGTTTCCTAGTAGAGTAACAAGTTTTGTGCCTCTCCAGGCCACTCTGCCCTTGACAGGCACTGGGTAATTTGTAAGGGAAAGACCCACCATTTTGTGTGGAACGTCCGAAACTTTTTTTACGGTTTTGGTTGGGGGATGGGTGTTCATGCCAAAGCCTTTTGGTATTTCTAAAACCATTTTTTTTCGTATAGTAGAGATGTTGGGGAGTCTAGTGGGGAGTCTGGTGGGTTTCACTGGTGGTTCTGAGCAATTTAACCTAGTCCTTTGCTCTTTTGAAATTTCAACTTGTCTTTTTTTATGTAGTGTTTCCACCTACCACCACCCAACAGGCTCCCTTATTTTAAATAATATATCTCTTCAAGGTTGAAAACACTTCTGAAGTGTATGTATACATGTTTGATGCCTCTGCATGTAATATTTCCTGTGATACATGCAGTTCTGTGTGGACATAGCACGCTGGTCACAGGCACAAGTTTTGGGGGAACGACCAAAACTTAGATGGGTTCAATGAACGGTATAGCACGGTATAATATTGATACTAGTAACTTATGATATTTGTATTTCTGTACAGTAGGGATGTATAGCTTTGTGTAGAAGGATTTATTTTCCAAATTAGATGTCTTATGGCTAGTGTAAAAAGTCAATTATTTTGTGATGCTTAAATTCAATTTTTCCTAAATGTGAGTAAAAGTTTTCATATGATAGACATGGTAATATTCACAGCAACTCATTGAAATGTAGTATACCTAAAGTTCAGTATTGATTCTATTATTATTGTGAATCTTGTCTTTCTTGGGACCTAGACAATATTTCCAGTGAGAGCATGGTCCAAATCCTTTTGGCGTTCCATGAGAAAAATCAACAGTTACTGTAACAAGTGAAAAAACTGAACCACTTGAAGAAAGTCAGTGGTATCTACATACAGCTGAGATGTTACTCTAAAAGAAATAAAATAAAGGTTTTTTAATTGATTATTTGAAATTTCTTGAATCTTGTTTTGTGCTGCCCCAGAAGTCTGAATTGTACATTTTGAGAAAATCTGACCCTAATACTCATCCTTATCTAGGCATCCCGTGTTCAACTAATTTTTCTATGTTATTCTTTATTCAGTCTTTGTACATTCCAGTGTTCTTAGTCCCAGTTTCAACAGAATGATGCCTATCGCAATTGGTTCAACACTCCTTTCAAATAGTCTATTTAAAGTGGTACAGGTATACAGGGTGCTGAAAAAACGATACCTTCTACTAGGAGAGTTGTGACAAAATGGGAAATAAACAAAACAATGACGATAGCGATAGACAAGACAAGGACAGTAGACAATACTTTGAAAAGACTATAAGACAGTATCAAGACCAGACTAGCACAGGAGCATTTGTAATTAATGACTGCTGGAGATTGTACCTCCTTTTTCGCATGATTCAGTATCGATTGTCCTATAGGAGGATTACATCTCTTTTTCTAGCCTTTCTAGAAACCTATATCTGTGATTTTGATGCAAGAATATGCATGTCGCTTTCTCTGTGATAACATTTTGTCTAGATTTTCTAATATAAAGTGTGACATCGAGATTTGAATGACAAAGTCTTTGTCTGACCCTTAAAACCTACTTTGGGGCACCTCCTTCACACACCCCCCCCCCCACACACACACACACACACACACACACACACACACACACCACCCCACCCCCACCCCACCCCCAGTAGCTCTTAGGGAGGGGGACAGGGAGGCAGGAGGCAGGGAGGCAAGTGGACATGGAGGCAGGGGGCAGAGGGCAGGGAGGCAGGGGGAAAGGGAGACAGGGGTTAGGGAGGCATGTGGGCAGGGAGGCAGGGGGCAGGAAGGCAGGGAGGCAGAGGGACAGGGAGACAGGTGGACAGGGAGGCAGGGAGGCGGGGAAGCAGGGGTAGAGAGGGAGGGGACAGGGAGGCAGGGGGCTGGTGTCAGTCGAGAGTGAAGGGAGGCAGGGGGCTGGTGTGGGTGGAGAGTGAAGGGGGACAGGGGGCTGGTGTCGGTGGAGAGTGAAGGGGGCAGGGGGCTGGTGTCGGTGGAGAGTGAAGGGGGCAGGGGGCTGGTGTCGGTGGAGAGTGAAGGGGGGCAGGGGGCTGGTGTCGGTGGAGAGTGAAGGGGGCAGGGGGCTGGTGTCGGTGGAGAGTGAAGGGGGGCAGGGGCTGGTGTCGGTGGAGAGTGAAGGGGGCAGGGGGCTGGTGTCGGTGGAGAGTGAAGGGGGCAGGGGGCTGGTGTTGGTGGAGAGTGAAGGGGGGCAGGGGGCTGGTGTCGGTGGAGAGTGAAGGGGGCAGGGGGCTGGTGTCGGTGGAGAGTGAAGGGGGCAGGGAGCTGGTGTCGGTGGAGAGTGAAGGGGGGCAGGGGCTGGTGTCGGTGGAGAGTGAAGGGGGCAGGGGGCTGGTGTGGGTGGAGAGTGAAGGGGGGCAGGGGGCTGGTGTCGGTGGAGAGTGAAGGGGGCAGGGGGCTGGTGTCGGTGGAGAGTGAAGGGGGCAGGGGGCTGGTGTCGGTGGAGAGTGAAGGGGGCAGGGGGCTGGTGTCGGTGGAGAGTGAAGGGGGGCAGGGGCTGGTGTCGGTGGAGAGTGAAGGGGGCAGGGGGCTGGTGTGGGTGGAGAGTGAAGGGGGGCAGGGGGCTGGTGTCGGTGGAGAGTGAAGGGGGCAGGGGGCTGGTGTGGGTGGAGAGTGAAGGGGGGCAGGGGGCTGGTGTCGGTGGAGAGTGAAGGGGGCAGGGGGCTGGTGTCGGTGGAGAGTGAAGGGGGCAGGGGGCTGGTGTGGGTGGAGAGTGAAGGGGGGCAGGGGCTGGTGTGGGTGGAGAGTGAAGGGAGGCAGGGGGCTGGTGTCGGTGGAGAGTGAAGGGGGGCAGGGGGCTGGTGTCGGTGGAGAGTGAAGGGGGCAGGGGGCTGGTGTCGGTGGAGAGTGAAGGGGGGCAGGGGCTGGTGTGGGTGGAGAGTAAAGGGGGGCAGGGGGCTGGTGTGGGTGGAGACTGAAAGCAGGCAAGGGGGCTGATGTGGGTCGAGAGTGAAAACAGACGTGTGTTAAGAGCCTCGTTGTCACCTGTCGACTCCAGGTGGCGCTGTTCCGGGTACCGGCCAAAAAACACAACCCTTCTCAATCGACGAGGTATCGATGTAGTCAACTCAGGTGTTAGATATCATGGACACCTCGCCCGCACATGGCCCTCACTCCTCACCCCCGGCCCCCACACCGCACCCTGCCTGGTGTTTTATAGCGATAACGATGTCACACAAATCCAGTTGGTGTTGAAGGAATTTTTACATAACTTTCAAGTGCGATGATACTCAATGTTGAGTGGGGTTGCCAGTATTTTTGTAATATAGAAATATATTGGACATTCAACAGATAATCAAAATAGCTACACACTTGTGAAATAGTTGTAATGTTCATGGTAAATAAGTAGGAGTAGATCTATTTCTTAGGTGCCAAAGTCCCAAGGCAACGGACTTGGACATGGGACGAGGGAGAGAACGTGAGAGGCCCTCCCTCTCAACTGAGCATTCAGTGCCTTGCACGGCACGTCGGGACCATTACTGCCACATACGACCTCAGATAGTAACATTATCTCACCCCTGGTACAAGTGTAGCCATAGAAATAACGTTAGGAAAAAATACTCAATGATCACCCCCGTAAAGTGACAATACTACACCACGGCTGTGGCGTAGTGAATGTGAGATGACGTCATATGGATTTGCTAAGTATATTTTAATTATTCTGATATTCTGATGCTATTTAATGTCATAGAAATGGGTGAGATAAAACTAGAACCGCACTCGAATCGTATAAATACACAATATTCGTTTGGATGTGCCATAATCATCACTTGGCTTCGCCTCGATGACGATTGCGGCACATCCAAACTCGTGGCGTATTGTGTATTTATACAATTCTCGATGCAGTATATAGAACAGTCAACACGCAGCAGTGTAGGAGTGTGGGGGGGGGGGGTTCTCCTGTCTTCCCAGATAGTATAACCCCCCCCCCCCCCCCCCCTCACAACAGTATCCTAGATACACCCCTGATGAAACATGTATTTCAAACCTGTGCAGCTGAAAAGTGTACAGATCTGAATGGCATCGAACTTCTAAGGATCCTGGATGGGGTAGGGGGGAGGGGATAAAGGATTCTCAGAAACACTTGTGCGAAAAGGCGTCTGTGGGACCTTGGAGCATCGTCAAGCTTGTCACCCAGCAGGATAACGACAGGCGCAGATCAATGAGTGTTCACTGCTCGTGATGGATGCTGGCTACACACCCAAGACCTGCACCTACCGCGACCAAGCGACCCCATCGCCACTGGTTTCTCGACAGCTGGTAAAGATTATTAAGTAGGGACGCGGAATACCAGCAGACGTGGGACTGTTTTGAGACGGCGGAGTGGGGACTATAAATGGCGGGTTGTGCTACGGCTCTTGGCGCTTGGACGTATTCGTGGGCCGGGCGGTGTTTAAAGGGATGTGAGCCGCACCAAGATTTCCAATGTCACGTGACATACGTATGTCACGTGACAGACATGTTTCACGTGACAGACGGGTGTCACGTGACATGCGGGTGTGACCGCAGGCCCATGTGGTTGCTGAAAAACACACATTAGAACAGGTATGCTGCCAAATCTGAGTGACCATATTATGGAGCTTTGCATCAGTCAATTAAAAAACTCGATTATTTTCCCCCATCAATAGTTAATCAATCGCAATATTATTCACATCTATTCATTGCATATTATTATCAAACTGGGTTTTTTCTCTTTAGGTGGTTTCCTCCAGTTGAGGCAAAAACCAGAGAGAATGGAACTTGGAGATCAGTAGTGCCAGGCTGTGGTCGCCAACTCATAGATGTTACTTCGTGTACTCACAGACAAGTATACAGGTCTGTGGTCTACTGCTATATCGCATATAGTTATTCGATATTCAAGAATTAGAGGATTACGTGTTACTTATTCAAAATTATAAAATGATAAACGTGACTACTTTTCCTAAAGGTTACTGTCATCTTTGTGGAGGTCTTGCCCATTGCCTGCCATAAAGTCAGCAATTTTTCAGTCCCCCCGACCCCCATATTTTCAAAATATCCTGACACCCCTGAGATCAGATGTTTCATGATCGATTAAACGTAAATCAGTGCAGGAAACATCAGTTCAACCACCGTTTCGAGCTTTTGGGTGTTCCATCGACCAAATAATCGCTGATTAATGACGTCCAAACGGTCGCTATTAATGACAGGTTTAGACTAGTCGTACAGATCCAATGGGTAATTGTAACTCATTTTCATAGTTGCTCAAACTTGTTCAAATTACAATATATTTGGAGCGAAGGGTCTTCCGTACCTGTATCTCAAATTTTCATCTGCTTATTTCGATCGTGAGAAACATCTGACTAAAAGGTAGACAACTGCAGGCGCCGGAATACTCGTCGACTTTTGCATGACCTACAATGCTCGATTTTATCTTAGAGGGGTAAACCCAGTTCGAAAACGTGCCTCACTTATGAAATACTCAAAGACAAATTTTGAAATGATAAGAGTGGGCCTGGACTTCTACGTGTCTACAGTAGAGGGTGTGGCTACAGGAGAGGGTGTGGCTACAGGAGAGGGTGTGGCTACAGTAGAGGGTGTGGCTACAGGAGAGGGTGTGGCTACAGGAGAGGGTGTGGCTACAGGAGAGGGTGTGGCTACATGAGAGGGTGTGGCTACAGGAGAGGGTGTGGCTACAGGAGAGGGTGTGGCTACAGGAGAGGGTGTGGCTACAGGAGAGGGTGTGGCTACAGGAGAGGGTGTGGCTACAGGAGAGGGTGTGGCTACAGGAGAGGGTGTGGCTACAGGAGAGGGTGTGGCTACAGGAGAGGGTGTGTCTACATTAGGTGTGGTGTTACTACAGTGACTAAGACCTAATCTTATAGGCTGCTTACACAGTGACAAGAAAAGAGAATTTGGAATATCTTCTTTACCTAAGGAAGAAGACAGATAAAAATACACAGATATGTGTATATAGCATATATTATAACAAAGTATAGAGTTATATAACAATTCTCATTTACATACAATCACATTCACTTTTGTAGAGTTCATATGATATAAGTCCTCTTGTTACAGCAGTACTCACAGTCTATCAGTGTTCCTGATATTCCTTTCAATTATTGTCCGATGTCTCCTTATGGATATAGATCCAAAGCAGTGGGATATAATGGTAGCAGTCATCAATCTATGTTCCTCCAGTGCTGGGATGATAGCAGCTATTGGAGAAGCCCTATCCTCAGTAAAGGCCTCTGTAGTCGAGAGTCCTATAGTGTTCCAGCCTCCTCACTGTAGTGGTGGTAATGCTCAGCATCCTGGAGATGTTGATGCCTAGGTGTCTGGGTGAAAAGTGAGTCATGTGTGGATATCTGTTGCTTACATACCCTATCAGGGGGTCAGTGCAAACGAAGACAGGGGATGGTTCAAACACTGGGGGTGGTAGTCCAAAAAGTTAGGCCTAAACCACTATCTGGAACAAGGACCTGTTAGGAAGCACCCTATGTTATACTGAAAATATACATCACATGTAGCTATAGGAGAGGTTGTGGCTATAGGAGAAGGTATGTCTACAGGAGAAGCTTTGGCTTCAGGTGAAAGATCATTAAATTAAATCTTTTGAAATTCTCATTGTTAAGAATCGAGGTCACTAATATCAAGTTGCATTAGGATTTACTACATTTCAATGGACATGGAGAAAAATCATGATTCAATTTATAGCCTTTAGGTATGATTTCATATTTTCTCTCTGATGCTATGATAGAGTGTGGATTGATCTTTTCAAATCTTTTATATATAGTGGAGGTACTGTTACAAGAAAAGACCCCTGTCTTTCACAGGCTCCAGTGCAATAAGACCTGTGTAGAAAAATGCCCAAAGGCTGGGTTTACAGGTAGCACGGGATCAGTTAAATCAAAGAACAAAAAATATTTGCAACATTTGGTTGCAGATCAGGATGCCATAGAAGACGCTTACCATGAGCTGTTGACAAGTACTTATACATCGAACAATGGTGATATATAAATTGATGTACAAATATATCACATAAAGCATAAATACAAGTACTGTCCACAAAAACATTTTGATTATACATATTTTGCCTGGAAAGAAGGGAAACTCATATACAGTCCCACAGCTCGCGGGTCATGAGATAATTCAGCACCTCCCTCATTAATAGTTTGCAAGCATCGATTTGAGTTTGGTCTTTAAGATATTATTCATGGCATCTCTACAGGAAGTCTAAACTGTTCAAGCCTTATTGGGGCCGGAATATCCAAGACTGGGCCATTGCGCAGCCTGGTATCTCTATTCTGATTGGCTGAATATTGCGAGCATGTATGCACAATTGCAAGTAAGTATGATTCTCATCTGTCAGATAAATAGTTGATCTTACATGATTTATGCAATGCTGCATAACGCTGACGCTGGCACAACGTGCTGAAGAGGACGGCATTCACCACAACGCAAACAGATACCTTATAACTATATGTTTTCCTCTCCTGTGAATGACGAACTTTTTTTGAGAGAGAGATGTTTTTATTCTTACGAGGGTAGACCCTCTCGTCTATGCGGCCAAGAGTAGGCGATTTGAATGAGTAATCAATGATGACCTCCTTAATTAAGAAAAGGGCGATCAGAAGGCTGCACTCACTCAACTGGCACCAGAAAAATTGAACAATAGTTTGTATAATGGTAAGAGTCGCCCATTACCCGTCTTAGTCTAGCTCCACACAGACAGGTGGCCGGGTTTGTAAAAACGGGCTCTGGTCCCCGGCCTCCTGCCTCTAATCAATAGAAAACACACATTTCCTACAGGCGACCAGAGCCCAGTGGACGCTGGATTCCATCGGCGAGATATTGAACAGTGTAGCCACCTGGAGGGATCCGGCTGAATTATTATCACCAGGACTGGGCGCTCGGGCACCTTGGGGCCAATTTATTCGAGGTTCCTGGTTTCTTGAAGTTTATCTTTCTACAGCTTTCTGCTACCGGAAATGCTGGTGCGCATGTGTCTACACCTCTGGTAAGTGCACAGTCAATACATGCCAGTAACTGGCGGGATTGCATGGCATTCTGGGAAATCTCTCGATAAGTAGTGATCCTGGGGAGTTGTAAATCGTGTCATCGTTATCCAAGTAACCAGGAGTTATCAGGGATTTTATGAAAGTGTAAATTGTCTCATCGTTGTCCAAGTAACCATGGCTTATCAGTGAATTTAAGACATTGTAAATTGTGTCATCATTATCCAAGTAACAAAGGGTTATCAGTAACTTAAGGGATTCGTAAATTGTATCATCATTATCCAAGTAACAAAGGGTTATCGGTAACTTAACCCATTCAAGCCGGGTGATGCCTTGAGGCATCAACCAGGGCTGGCCGGGTGATGCCTCAAGGCATCAACCGGTGCTGGCCGGGTGATGCCTTGAGGCATCATTTACAAAATATACGTTTTTTTTAATAAAATTGAAAATAATGACTTAACAAATTTGAAACTTTCAGAGAATGTAGAGATAACATCATATTTTATTTTTATAAGTGAAATGAAAAATGATAATAACTATCACGTGTCATGTCACGTGATCCAAAAACCAAATTTTCACAATAGGCCTATGTACCCGGCCTCTAGCGGCATACATTGGCACTAGTACCCAGCTCCATGACTGTAGCCCTGCCGCGGGTACCCGGCGCGATAGGGTTAAGGGATTTGTAAATTGTGTCATCATTATCCAAGTAACAAAGGGTTATCAGTAACTTAAGGGATTTGTAAATTGTGTCATCCTTATCCATGTAACCACAGTTTATCAGTGAGTTAAGGACTTGTGTCATTGCTATTTAAAGTGGGTATTATACCAAACAGGCACTCCGCAGCGGGTTATTACCATCCAGCTGACATTGCTCGCTGGTGCCGGCCGCCCGGCTGCCCCTAAATCAGCAAATTCTCTGAGCTGTTCAACCAAATCCTCTATTTCTAGCCCGCCGACAACCACAAGGCACACACACTGCTCGGTGGGCACCCAGCGAGCAGTTCTACCAAGCCCTGTTGCCAGCCAGTGCCAGCGTGGCAATGAACATGCAGCAGGTTTGCTGCTGCCGTCTGGTGGACATTGGCTGCACTAACGTGCAAGCTGAGTTCCCTGGTCATAGGGTTGAATGCCAAGCGCTTCTCCATACACCCCGCTCAGGCAGTGCAAAACCTGGTAATCGAAAGGAGCAGTGTGCCGCCACATTGGGAACGGGTAATAATATATCCGCTGAATTCTGCGTTAAACCAAACAATGTTATGATGTTATGAATGTGTAGAGTGTCGATAATGTGTGTCAGGGTATATGCGGGGGAGTGGTTAACACGGATCCCAGGAAAGCTTACAGCTCTGGCCGGCCGCCATCAAAAGTCAATTTTTGGCAAGCCATTGCCGGCGATGCTTCGCAGGAAGTGTTTTACAATTTTGCATTCAAAACTGTCAACCGGCTAGCCGGTGTGATGCGAAATTGGTTACCTTGCGAAATTCCACTTTTATTGCCCATGAGCATGCGCAGTGATGAATTTGCCGATTGGAGAGTGCGGAAATCATCGGGCGCTCTCATCCTAGTTTGTACCACTCTCCTCTCAGATCTTTCGCGGCACTAGCGCTTGCTAGCAAACATCGATTTACGTTTCGGCGATCAAGCGATAAAAACAGAAAGCTAAGGTCTCCGAAAATGGCAAAACCGTTTGCCAGCTAGAGCCTCATTTGGGTTTGAATGTTCCCCTCCCGAGAATTCTGCTATGTTTTCCGAGGCTCTATGAACCCAGAATAGTCTGTGAAATGTGAGCGCAGGAAGGTCTCCACACGCATGCGCAAGTAGAGTGGGCGATAAAAGCGGAATTTCGCAAGGTAACCGATTTTCGCATTCAGGAAGGTGCAAATTGTGTCATTGTTAGCCAAATGATCAGGCATATTCTTCACAAGCTAACAGTGAGTCACGGGAATTTTGGCCATAGATTGTTAAATTGACAAATAATTTCTCTGGTGGACGGGTGGCGCTGCACAATATTGCACGACATATACACAAACAGCATTCTAAATGAAGGTATAAGCGATCATCTTCCCATATTTGACACTTGAATATCACATGTGCATCAATGGTTTGGCACATAAACGTAACTCACAGAAATTCCATAAATAACATCAAGCACCATCTCGTCTTGTATGATGTACGACTAGTGTAAAGTTGTTCTGTATGATTATTGCCAAGACCCTGCGGAGTACGGATAAACTAACACAGATCTGCTTACTTTCTCCAATGTCCTTTATTGTGCAACTATTACGTGAATTACATCCTTACTGACGGGTTTATCTATTTATTTTTTGCCATGTATACTTACATCAAAGAAGTGTAACTACCAAAAATGAAATAATGCAGTTAGATAAATTCATTCATAAATATATCATTTAAGTACGCGTCAGTACTTTTTTATAGGACACCACATGACTGCCAAGTTAATGGCACAATTTCAGTCTTTTAAAAATTACTGTACAAAATTTAATTGCACAATTTATGTGTAAAATTACTTTTACAAACGTCAAAAACTTGCAAATAGAAACCGATCATTCTTCTATTTCAATACATCTTGTGCATCTTTATGATCCACTCAACATGTTGAAATAGAGCCTTGATATTGGCATGAATGTGTATCTGTGTGATGATAAAAAAATATAGAAATTGGGGTGATGCAATGCTGCAAGAAAAAGCAACACCTCAAAACATAATCAGATTCATATCGATACAACAATAGGTCTCAAATGAATCAAAATAAAACTTGATTACATAATTCATATTAACCATATTGCATCAAAGGTGTGCATTGAATTACACAAAATGTAGTTGTTTTTACTTTTACTCGGATCTCGTTCGAAATGAACAGAATTCATAAATACCATGGTTAATCCAATAGCCAACAGGTGATAAACTTATACACGTATATCGAAATCACGTTGGCCGAGTAGGTTTGGCTTTAACCTTTTGACCTTGAACTTGGCGGCTGGGACCGGCGGCCGGTCTGCCACCAGCGGGCGCTACGAGGGCTGGCGGACGGTGAACTGCGCGTTTCTGCTGCCGCTCGGCTTTCAACTGTCAGCGAGAATTCACAAATAGTTACCAGTTTTTGAAGAAGGCTATCACTCTCCCCCTGCTGGTATGTGTCTGGCAGGATCACATTTAGAGAGTACCCTGATCCATTACCAGCCCTGCGGCTAGTGGGGGTGGGGGAGGAGGTGACAGAGTGCAAATCACCCCGCACACACCCACACCCACACCCACACACGCCTAAACACTCACACACACACGCTGCACACACACACACCTACACACACACTCACACACTCACACACACCCACACCCACACCCACACCCACACACGCCTAAATACTCACACACACACGCTGCACACACACACACCTACACACACACACACTCACACACACACGCTGCACACACACACACCTACACACACACCTACACACACACACTCACACACACACCTACACACACACTCACACACCTACACGCTGCACACACACACACCTACACACACACCTACACACACACACTCACACACACTTACACACACACACTTACACACACACACACTCACACACACACTTACAGGCAGGCGCACACTCGGACTCAGAGGTCAGATTTGAAGAAATCATGTAACAACAGGGAATTATCGTACACTAGCCAGAGCTGCGCTACAACACTGCGAACTATGGCCTCTAACGGACTCCTTCCTTTAAAAAGATACGCAATGGAAATTTGAGGACAGTGCAGCATACAAAGAGAAGTTCCATAATGGTTGTAATGCATCTAAAGATGGCCACTCACCCTCTCCTGGTATCAGGCTTATATAAGATATAACTCTAAAGATGGCCACTCACCCTCTCCTGGTATCAGGCTTATATAAGATATAACTCTAAAGATGGCCACTCACCCTCTCCTGGTATCAGGCTTATATAAGATATAACTCTAAAGATGGCCACTCACCCTCTCCTGGTATCAGGCTTATATAAGATATAACTCTAAAGATGGCCACTCACCCTCTCCTGGTATCAGGCTTATATAAGATATAACTCTAAAGATAGCCACTCACCCTCTCTTGGTATCAGGCATATATAAGATATAACTCTAAAGATGGCCACTCACCCTCTCCTGGTATCAGGCTTATTAAAGATATAACTCTAAAGATGGCCACTCACCCTCTCCTGGTATCAGGCTTATTAAAGATATAACTCTAAAGATGGCCACTCATCCTCTCCTGGTATCAGGCTTATATAAGATATAACTCTAAAGATAGCCACTCACCCTCTCTTGGTATCAGGCATATATAAGATATAACTCTAAAGATGGCCACTCACCCTCTCCTGGTATCAGGCTTATTAAAGATATAACTCTAAAGATGGCCACTCACCCTCTCCTGGTATCGCCTCTCGTAGAAGTCCATGTCTGACTCGCCCGGTCGCTTCATGGCTGACATCATCTCAGCCAGGTCAGCATCGACGATTTCTTTTGGTGCTGAGTAACATGAAATTATTAAGGTTTTTTTCAAAAATAGTATATAGCTAAATAACCTGTACGTACAAGAATGAGTATTAAGTTTTAGTAATCGAAATTATAATGATTATTCAGGTCTAAACAAGGGACGTCTAGAACCCCTAGATTAAACTACACCCGCCTGGGCTTTTGTTTGGTGTCAGGGTAGGATTTCAAAATTATACCTTTGTAGCCATAACTTGAAAATTATACCCCACCTCCACCTTACTTACCCCGACTTATTAAACTACACCCTAGATTAAACTACACCCGCCTGGGCTTTTGTTTGGTGTCAGGGTAGGATTTCAAAATTATACCTTTGTAGCCATAACTTGAAAATTATACCCCACCTCCACCTTACTTACCCCGACTTCGTCATTACTCGCATCTTCAAGGGTGGACCCATATAACGCATCTCTAGCCCTAATCAAAGACATATGCGCGTAGGTATTGAGGCGCCCCCTGTTTCTTCTCAATTAACAATGGTGCTGCCATCTGGTTTCATGAAAATGTAGCAGTTTCTCATAGACACAAATAGCACTTACATTTTCAGATGGCCCTCCCCTAAAAGTTAACATAGTGACATGCCATTTTTTTTGCATTTTCCATTTGCTGATATATGGAACTTATATTATCCTGAGTTATTTGCAAAACTCAATAGAATTCAGAAATCACCTAACTACCAGAATTTGTCTTTAAGCATTTTCCTTTAAAAATCTTACCCGTCTCGAACCAGTTTAATACCTTTCTATGATTTGTAGTCTGTGAGATAGAAAAACATGATGGAAAATTGGGCACAAGTATTCATATACTGGCCGACAGAGCAAACGCTTGATATGCACGTAAACCCTGGTTGGGTTAAATCCACGGCCACCTTGACCCTGTAGCTGTAATGTCTGTCACTCTCCCTGCAGATATTTTGAATTACTTGGAAAGTATATAATTTCATACTCTCGAAACCACTTTTCCGTATTAATATTTTCTTTTGTATGTATTTGAATGAAATTCCCATTAAGCTAAACTTGATATCAATTTGTAATGCTATGAGTGTTTCACAGTGAGGAGTTTTGCTTTTAAATCGGTCACAGAACAAAATCAGCTGGCTCGAGGTATACAACGCAGATACTGTATGTAACTGAAACATAGCAACCTCTTAGTTGGAACAGATTGGAGACAGAGGTGGCGGCCAATCTAAAGTATATACTGTAGTTACTCTTATTGCACAGTTTCCCACAATAAGGCGTTAGTTGTCTTTCTCACCGCTTGGAGACGGGTAAAAACTCTAATCCTTACAGAAAGAGGCTTGGAGCCAGTAAGAAGTTACGAGAAAGTAAAGATTACTCGTAGTTTTCTATCAGTGAACGTATATTTCAGGTTTATCTAAGAGTATAAAAAGTACGGGGGGACTTTGCTGGGCAAATTATCCGAAACGGGTCGAGTTCAACATTAAAGTATGGGTCGCCTTCGTTTATGGGCAACTTCTCGAATTCCCTCCCGCACACTCCACACTAAACAGCTCTGTCCTGCCTCCCGTGAACATCCACGTGACCTACCTCCTTTAGCCTCGTTGTGGGCACGAATGGACCTCACGTGACCTCGCAGGAAGGGGTGTTCGGACGCGGTGATTGGCTGCTCGAGAAACTCCAGTGGTGGCGCACCTAGTGAGTGAAGAAGGAACTCGACGTGTGACGGTGTTAAGTGACAATTAGTCTGACAGAGGGAGCCAGCTGTCAACTCTCAGTCTGTTTTCTCTTTTCCTGTCCAGTCTTCAATACGCTCGTTTTGTGTCTGGTCCTCAGTTTGTTAAAATGTTTGAATAATATTGCTTTCTTAATCTTTTATAGAATCTTCTGGAAGTCATCAATGTCTGTATTTTCTTCAAGACTAAATGTTATTAGATTTACCAGTCAAAAGTACAAATCAATATTCATTACCAACTTAACGTCTACTTGGCCTTTCACAGAATTCACTCTCACAACAGAGCATCGTGTACAATTTAGAAAAGTGATTGTGACGTCTGCTTTCTTTGCTGATGACGGTATAAGTACTGCACCTAACCACCGTAACCTTGGGCACAGGTGAAGGTGACATCACTTTGTGGTTTCATGCCTGCACTCCCTGTTGCTACCTGGCAAAACGCCTGGAAACTACATGTATACTCGACAGAGTAGATTGTATAATATAATGCCTTAAAACTAGCACGAAATTAAAATAAAAGTATCTGTTGGGTTGGGATCAAGGTTTCGCCATCATTGGCATTATAATGTGCTTTGGGGTTGTTAAGGTGATCAAGATGAACTTGAACTTTATGGCATTTGACCGAACATGAGCATTTAGTGGCCAAGTGGGTCCAGTGCAAGTTTACAGACCAACTCTTAGAGGAGGTGCTCGATTCTAACATGGAAAGAGTTAGTAAAACTTTATTTAACCACCCCACCCCCGCCACAAGTACAATTTGTACAAGCTAAGTTTGCCAAGTCAATCTTGAACAGGATATTGTGTCCAGTTCATTTAAGCTAACTCTGCCATGTTGATCTTGAACAAAGCACTGTTTTAGGCACTAAGTCGTTCAGCAAGGATTTCCACGGCCAATTTCTGGAGAGAAAAAACGGCCAGTTATGCACAGAAATAATAAAAGAAAACAATACATAGAACTGTGTTCCATAGTGGTTAAAAAAAGCTGAGTTTATGAAAGATAGATATATGCACATTTTCAGAATGCACCAGATCACTCCTTTCAGGACCATTTTCCGGGGAGAACCCATGAAGCACGGAAGGCGGGGGGGCTATTCAACGCCCAGCTGGTGGAACATTCGCTTAACAGGCAGAAAGTAATCAGTTTTTACCAGCCCTTGGCCACGCGGCCGACGTACGGCAGACGTACGGCAGACGTACGGCAGACGTACGGCAGACGTACGGCAGACGTACGGCAGACGTACGGCAGAAGTACGGCAGACGTACGGCAGACGTACGGCAGACGTACGGCAGACGTACGGCAGACGTACGGCAGACGCCGGTGTTATTTCTAGATATCTGCCAGACAGTAGCTAAGAGTGCAGCGCCAGAATATTGTGTATAATGTATTCCAGCTAAATCTGTCGAGTTAACCTTGAACAGAGTATTGTGTAAAATCTCCCTTCTTTTGCGTCTTTTTTTATGTTTGCCTCGTCTTTATTCTAGTCTCATTGTGTCTAGTCTACTCAAACTAACTCTGCCGAGTTAACCTTGAACAGAGTATTATGCATAATCTATTCCAGCTAACTCTGCCAAGTTAACCTCGACCGGGTTGACCCTCTTCACACTGGCGCCATCTTGTAATGTACTGGTTGGTGGCTGGTACTGACCTCGGCCGCTTGGGTCCAGTCTCAGGTAGCCATCGAGCATGGAGCTGAAGCCGGTGAGGCCGCCCATTGCCTGGTACATGGTGGGCGCGCCCACCGGACACCCGCGCGCCTCGCGCTCCTCCGCCGTCTCCACCACCATCCGGTGCGCATGCGCAGGCTCTCCACATCCGCACGTCCACGTGGACCGAAAACCAGCGCAGGAGCAACTTCCTGTTCCGGTAGAAATAACCGTATAAGCAAAGTCTTCAGAAACATTTGAGACAACGATAATGAAAACACACTTAGTTACTGACATACAAATGAGAAAATAAACATTTAGAAGCATATCCTACAATTCAAAGCGATCATTAGTCAAAACTAGTTCTTTGTGATTCATTTAATGCCAAATGAGAAAATTTAACGTTTTGTCCAATTCTTTCCAAACACAACGGGTAAAATAGCTTGAGATACATAGGAAATGTACTAGAAATATAGTTTTCTTCAATTCCCTCAAAATGTGTGGTAATAATACATAGTTACTTTATTCTTTGAAAGTATGAAGAGAATGGCACAGGTTTTACTTTGTGAAATCTAATTTCTTAGAATTTTCATATGACGTTGCCAGTCCTAGACGTGCTCAAGATCAGTCTCATTTTCTTGATGACTTCTCTTTTTTGACCAATAGATCTTGCCTTCTTCAGAGAAGAATTTTTGTCAAGCTAACATCGTCGTGTATAGAAGTGTATATATGCCTGGTATTCCTAACAGAGAAGAAATTCGAGTATGTGGACGAGACAGGTTCATCCACAGCACTTTCTATGAAAATAAGGGTTGCATGTAGAAAGTCTTGTGTGATGCATCATGGGAATTGAACTATTTAGATACTGAGGTGACACATGACGGCGATGTCAGGAATTACATATATTGACATAGATGGGAATCTAACATATCTGGATGATTTTTTTTTTTTTTTTTTTTAGATGTAAAATTCTTTTTACATCTACCGGTTTATGCATACTTTCAGGTTTTGGGTTTTCTAAATTAATGTAATCTTAGAACCCCGCTCACATAATCAACCTATCCTTTTCGGGTAGGCTTGTAACCACACACTGGAAATTATGGATCAAATACCAATCTGGATTAACCATCCTCTCATATCATAAAAGTTCAAGATCCCTTGATCACCTTGTTAACCTCTAAAAGCTTTCCTAAGATGCCTGAAGAGCCGATCCTGGCGAAACCTTGACCTTAATTAACCCCCCCCCCCCCCTCCCCCAGAGAGTTTCTCTACATTATCACTCTTTTGAAGTGACTTTTTCTGTCTGAACTCCAATATCTGTTGGTACGACACAGAGTTGCCGCGCGTCTTGCCATGCAACCATAGGGGGACAGGTATGACATCATTTGATGATGTCACACCCACCAGTGTACTTGGTTACGGTGGTTAGGTACAGTGCTTAACTGTTATTCAAGGTAGCATCAAGCTAGGGGACAGACTTAGCCTCGTCGTACATCTGGATGATTTTTATATAAAATATTGAGTGAAAATATAGAACAGGTACCCTTAACAGGAGAAAAGGTTACCTTTCTTGCACTTGTATGGTGCCTTGTTGCCGTGATCCTCAGGGAAATGCTTACAGCTACAGCGGGCAGGCTGTGATCCAGTGGTGGGTGCATAGTGGTAGGTACGGCACCCACAGCCTCGCACCTTACATGGCAGTGGTACCGGGCGCTCAGCAGGCACCTCGTCATAATCAGAACGGTGCTGTTTGTACCTGTCATGAACACGTATAGTATCAGTCATGACGAGCAATCAGCGAGCACCTCGTCATAGTCAGACCGGTGCTATTTGTACCTGTCACTAACACGTATAGTATCAGTCAAACCGAGCAATCAGCGAGCACCTCGTCATAGTCAGACAGGTGCTGTTTGTACCTGTCACTAACACGTATAGTATCAGTCAAACCGAGTAATCAGCGAGCACCTCGTCATAGTCAGACAGGTGCTGTTTGTACCTGTCACTAACACGTATAGTATCAGTCATACCGAGCAATCAGCGAGCACCTCGTCATAGTCAGACAGGTGCTGTTTGTACCTGTCACTAACACGTATAGTATCAGTCAAACCGAGCAATCAGCGAGCACCTCGTCATAGTCAGACCGGTGCTGTTTGTACCTGTCACTAACACGTATAGTATCAGTCATACCGAGCAATCAGCGAGCACCTCGTCATAGTCAGACAGGTGCTGTTTGTACCTGTCACTAACACGTATAGTATCAGTCATACCGAGCAATCAGCGCGCACCTCCTCATAGTCAAACCAGTGCTATTTGTACCTGATCTGGCTTACTAGTCAAGACAGTTTATGGAAGGAGAGAGCAGAAAATGAGCAAATAGAGCATTCTAGGAGAGAATTGAAGAAATTATTCGTGTATTTTATAACATTGATTTAAATTAGTAGGTATTTTTTGTCTAAAGAAAGCAGACAGAGGATTTCTACCTGATTTTATACCGGTTAAATCAGGGAGAGGAGAGATCAGAAAACTGACCTGTGTTCACAGAAGCAAGGTGTCTCTGGTCCTACCAGTTTACAGTCCATGCCCATCGGCGAGGTCCAGCTGACGAATAGCCGGTTCACGAGGCGCTGCAAAAAAAACATGAGCACCATAGACTCATAGAGGTATTACATGTCATCTACACAGTAAGCTATTCAACTTAGTGAAAAGCAAATATCAAGTATCTCAAATAAAAAAATGAAAAAAACATATTTGTTAATCAGTGACTTGGCGGCTGCCCTCTACTCCTCCAAGTGTCTGTGAAACACAAACATTAGAGGTCAGTGCGCGAGGTACCCATCTTATGTCACCATCTACAGAGGGGTTGGGTAAGGCACCAGCCAAATATGTTAACCATTTGGATAAATTTCTTCGTTTGAGCTGGGTTCTCTCTCTTCAACTCTCTGCGAGTTTATATAGAGTGAGTTCATCCTCTATGGAAAAAAAAAAATTCCAGAAAGGTGATGGGTGAAAAAACAGTATAATACACTGTAAATCACACTTATGACCACCAAAAGGAAGCTATTAAACGCCTGATGTGACATATACTGTCGAAACTAACGAGTAAGGATGGGCTACATCAAAGAAGATGCAGATGTTCTAAAAACATTGAGAACAACTTCACACCACCCCCACAGAGGGCAGGAGTGGCAGAACAAGTTTAGTTCCAGTGATAAACACCAGAGGACACCTCCAATCAGACAGCTTGGTGGTGGCGCCACTGACAGTGTTTACATGCATGGAAACAACAACTGCTAGGATTGGTCAATCAACAGATTCAAGTGCCTTTGTCTGCGAAAGCAACCAAAGAAAACACGGGATCGAGGTCATATGACCACAAGCAACCGACCACGGTCAAGTTCTGAAAATTCTAGGCGAAAATTGGCGCCAAGAACGCTGAAAACCGCATTCAAATCGGTCACTTACTCGTTAGTCACGGAGCAGCCTTGTACACATGGTTGATGGGTAGTCAGGTTGATGGGGAGGCAGGTTGATAGGGAGGCAGGTTGATAGGCAGGCACGTTGTTCGGCAGGCACGTTGATGGGGAGGCAGGTTGATGGGGAGGTAGGTTGATGGGTAGTCAGGTTGATGGGGAGGCAGGTTGATGGGTTGGAAGGTTGATGGGTAGTCAGGTTGATGGGGAGGCAGGTTGATGGGTAAGCAAATTGATTGGGAGGCAGATTGGTGGGGAGGCAAGTTGATGGGTGGACAGGTTGATGGGGAGGCAGGTTGGTGGGGAGGCAGGCATTTTGATGGGCAGGCAGGTTGATGGGCAGCCAGGCTGATGGGCAGGCAGGTTGATGTTACTGCCACGTCTTGGTAATCGAAGTTCGATTTTAAACTTTTATATACAAATTATGGCACTTACAGATGTGGCTACTTTATTCTTGTATGCCTCATATTGGTCGGGAGTGAAGAGAATGCCGCCATCATCATCTCCAACGATCCTGTTTAATGAATACATAAGCTTTTACGATGTCTAAAATGTGAAATAAAGGTGATACATACAAAATAGAACGGTGAAACTGAAAACTGAGTCCCTCTCAGCAATCAGCAATTTATAGAACAGGCAATGCTCTTCTTAAAAGTTGACTGATTCTAAAAGCAATCTCTTTTCTGTAAGTGTAACTAAATGCTGGTCGTTTTACATGATTTTTAAGGTATTGTTTGTGAAGTTGCAATTTGTTTGTGTTGTTTCAAGAAAGTGTGGTGGTCGCCGCCTGTCTAGCAGGTTGGATGACCCCAATCCGGAACGCTAGTTCCAGGCAGGATCCCACCCTACGCACTTACGTAGGTTGGTTCGGTTTTCGGTTAGTTTGCACAGACCTATTCACACATAACACAACAACGTCACTTAATAAACAAGGATGTTTATTAATCACTTACTTCCCGGAAAGATCTGGAAGATCTTCCCTACAAGTACAGTACCCTAGCACATAGGTGCTAGGTAACGCTGGATAGGCCAATCCGGAAGATCAGCCTAACCACCAGGAAGGTTACAAGAACCCGCCTGCAAAGTGAGGGCCCAAGGATCCGTTCCGTAGAAGGGACGCGCGAGGACAGCCTGTCGACCTACTGTGAACGCTGAGTATATATACTAAGCGTTACGTAATCCCGGTCTCCACCGCGCCACTCTCGTGTGCGGCGTTGTCCAGAATCACTACACAGTAAGGATCGGCATATCGCGCCACCTTCCGTGAAACAAACGAACACTGCTGGATTCCCGTCCCACTACATTACCCCTCCCAGTTTTTACTAAGGGGGGAACCAAGGCAGCCATTTTGCTGCTAAGGGACTACCCAATTAAAAATTACAACACATATCCAGCAGTTCTTGGTCTACTCTCTAGCTTCCTGGTGTTCACAAGAATTCACTGATACCAACGTATAAGTGAAAAAGGTGGAATTGTAAGATGGAGAAATTATTAAAAATATGGAAGATATGACATTTAGGAAAGAGGAGACGACATTTGAAAAATGAAGGACTAGCCTCGCTAGCACCTTGAATAAATGTGATATTCACCCATCTTGAGCCGGGGAGCGGGTTCTTGAGCGTTGGGCAGAGAAGACTCGACAGTCGCGGACCTACAGGTGGTCAGCCCGGCCTGTCGAGCACTCTGCCTCCAGCTGTTCCGGATCTTGTTGAAGTCCTCTGTTAGCTCCCGGCGAGTGAAGTGTCATTCTCTTTCTCACCTTAAAGTATCGAGCCCAGCTGGCCCATCGGCGTAGCAGACCTACTACATTCAGCCCGATGCCGACGGGTGCTGGGCTTCCCACTGTTCTTCAAGTTGGAAGACATCCATATGTAGAGAAGGGTTAGCCTCGCTAAACACCTTCCGAGTTGAAAGTTTCCGAATACGGAAATAACGGCCAAAAAGGCAAAACAACTCTCCATCCACCTGGTAAGAGTGTGTGGTATCAGTGTTCTTTCATTTTGACTCCAGCTATACTGGCATATTTCTCGGCTCGAATCGAGTACCAATTAAGGCCCCAATTCTAAGCCGGCTTCAGAACTTACGATCACCGACCCAAGGTAGAAATAGCCGGCGTAATCCATCAGATCAGGGGTTACGCCTACTATCTCACTATCGAGTCGATGAACTCAGTTCCGACATAGACCTGGTAAGTCAGATCTGTACCCGAAAGGCACAATCTTCCTTACCTGGTACCACACCACAGGCCGGAGGTTTTCATGATGGGGGCCTATTACGGGCCTGACCATCGAGAGAACCTTCAGCCGTCTGAAACCAGGGTTGTGCCTTAGGGAAGTCATTTTACTGACTTTCCCCAGCCCCAACCCAGGATCGCTTATTATTGGTTACTCCTAACTTTCCCTCTACCCCTCCCAGCGATCCTTGCGGTTCGCCGAGAAAGTGCAGAATTCTGGCTAGGAGGCCACATTCTGGAAGTAGCTAGGTCGGAAAAAAAATTTTCCTCCCCGGGACTTCCCATACCCGTCTGACTTCGGATCCAGGAGAGTTGTTGGCTCTGCCGGTTCCGAGTTTAGACGGCGTCTTCCTGGCTTGTTAGGCACCAGCCGAGTTGGTCATTGTCAACCCCTAAATATCCTCGTCGGAGGATATCCTGAGGTCGAGAAGGTCCGACTGGCTTGGTGCACTAGCCGTCGGTGGAACCGACGTTGCCAGGGCGGTCCTCTCTGGTCGCAGTGGACTCAGCGCAGACGTAGGCTGCAACTGAGACATCAACTGCTGTAGAGAGGTTGGTCCGGTATCTAAAAAGATTCCAGACTCCAACGGGATGATGTTGGCATTCACCCCCAGTGCCCCACTTGGTTCCTCGGGCTGATCTACCGGCTTAGCCCTGGAAGGCTTTGCTGATTTTTCAGCCCGTGTCACGGCGGGAGGCCTCCTCGGCTGTAGGACTTCAGTCTGATCCTGGGGGGTCTGACCGGGTCCTGACAGCGGAGTATCTACACTGACATCCATGGGCTGAGCCGCTATGGATGTAGTGTCCTGTTGGGAAGTTTCTTCCACGGGTGACCATCCCAACATGCCAGCGAGTTGCTGACGTGTCGAGTTTGATTCTTCCGTGGTGAACTGAAGAAATCTTCCCCGGCTCCTCTGACGGGCCAACCACGCTTCCTCAAGGGCTTGCGGGTCGTCACTGATGTCATAGAGCGACATACCCAAGTACCGAAGACAACGTTCATCTTGGCGATGGGTCTGGGCTTCCGCCCGGGCAAACCTCGACTGGGCCGTGGTTTTCGCAATACGCGCGTCCTCTAAGTCCAACGCGTATTGTTTAGCCAGGCCTTTCGTGGCTTCTCTTACCTCGAATCGGGCTAGGTTCACTAGCTCCTTAACGAGGCCTTCATGGAGAGCATGCGCACCCGTTCGGACACGGCCCTCCAAGGTGCCACCTATATGCGACTCTAGCTGATCCGCCCGTTGGACGTATTCAACCGACATCGCACAGGGAGAAGAAGTCACCTTCGACGCAACGGGTGGTTGTGTCGTTGGTTTCTTCTTTACCTCAACAACCGGGTTGGCTGGTGGAGGGAGTGCCGGAAAGGCCTCTTCTTCCTCAACTTTCCCGGGTGCTTGGGTAACACCTCTGTTGAGTGGGGAAACTCCCGAGAGACTTGAGCTAGGACGAGTCCTAGCTGGTTTTTCTGCGGGTCCGCGGGCTTTTGAAGCCGTTGGAACGTTTCCTTCACTCAGGTCTGAGAGGACTTTCAATCCCCCAGACAACTTTGGCCCTACCTGGTAAGCAGCTTCCACCACGTCAGCGATGGTGTGCTTACCTGGAACCAATTTCTTTCTGGGCTTCCGACTGGATCGCTCAGAAGTGTCAGTCTCGCTGGACGAGGACGATGACAGCTTCTTGACCCGTCGTTTAGCCTTCGAGGATTTTTGAGACGGTTCCCGGCTAAGGGACCGTTTCTTCCTCGACTCCTTTGACATCTGTCGATGTTTTGACGCGGATAGCATTAGAGTCCCGAACCAGCCAGGATTCTTCTTCCATCCGATCTTAAACAGTCGACCGTCTGTCACACAAGTCTCGGGTTCCGGTTTGCCTCTCTGAGTCTCGGAACCTAAGTCAACGAATCTCTGCCACAGATTCATGACCCGTTCCCGAGCAGCAGCACCAGCAGTCCGGTGTTCTCGGGCAATGTGTCTAACTAGACACGAACGCCTGGAACTGGCACACCCAGCCTGACAAGAACCACCCTTCTTGCCAAGGCACTGTAGCCATGGTCGTTCGGCTAAGTGTACCTCTACGAGGTGCCTAGCGTAACGACCTTCAGTCGCGTAGGTCGGTGACAATTTCTTGTCCCTCCCATGGCAACTCAAGAAGACACAATGATTGCCGTTCCCAAACTTGTGCCATGCGTACGCGATCCGGTCTTTGACCTGATCCTCGTACTTCAGCAGGCTAACTCGGGAAACTCCTTTCACCCGGTCTATGTACCAGGCGTTGGGAGAACCCTCGTCAACTAGCCACTCCTCATCGTCTGAGGTTCCATCTAAACCGACACCATCGGGGATGTAATGCCGGTTTCCATGACGGAGATCTTCTAGGCAAGTGTAAGTCTTGCCCAGCAAAGAGGCGGGTATCTGTCTAGCTACCGTTCTCTTCCCAGCCCGCTTTACGCCAGGTTGGAAATCACCGTCATCATTGTCGGGGTTGGATGGGACCAGGGGTTTAGCCTTGTCCATCTCCGTTCCCCAACACTTGACCTCTCCGCCACCCGTGGCACCTGTTGAGGTACTCGGTATAGCGTCAGCCACACTAGGTCCAGCCTGTGCCGCGGGTTTGTCCGAGCCTTTCGACTCAGCTCCCTTCGACTCCTCACGCTTCCCGGTTTGAGGTTTCCCTTTCTCCGAGTCACGTGATTTCGGCTGACCTCCGGTCCTTTCTAGCTCCGCCTCAGCCCGTTTCCGGGCTGCACGACGGAGTCGCTTTCGGTTCTGTTTCGAAAGCTGCGGCTCGGTCTTGTCAGCTTCCCGAGGTTTTGACACCTCAGTCTTACTGACAGACTTCCCCGGCGCGGGTTTAGCCGGTGTTGACACCGGTTTCTCACCTTTGCTGGACGACCCTTTTACAGAGTCGTCCCCAACTGACGAATCAGTCTCCATAGCCGTCTCTGTCCCAGCCTCAGACTTTCCGGGTTTTGCTACCGGACCCGGGGCCAAAAAGGTCCCGGCTTCCGCCAGCTCCACTCCGGGTGGAGTCCAATTTTGGTACATTGACTGTACTATGGCACGCGTTTTGGGATCTGGGATCCCAGCTAGCATTTGTTCCAGGCTCTGGGTTGAAACCTCATGCCTGGAACCCATCTCTTCGGAGGACTTCCTCGGAGAGTGACGACGCGGGCGGGCTCGGCCTCGCCTTGGCGTATCACGCTCCGATTCGGAACCTTCGGCCATGAACACATCCGAGTCAGAGGCCTCAGTTTTCACTGAGCTCGTCTTCGGACGGGCACCAGAAGAGCCCTTAGCGGCCGGGGCCGCCTCAGACTTCTTCCCGGTGTGACTTTTTCCCTTTCCGGGTCGTTCATCTCGGGTTTCCCCAAGAAGAACAGAGTCCGCAGACTCGTACCCTTCCAGGTCAAAATCACCATCATCTGACCCGATGAGCAAAGCATCATCGTCCAGATCTGCCCCCCGCTCAGCCGAAGCTGAGGATCCGGGCAGGGGTGAGGGGAGCTCGCGCTCACCCTCCGTAGACGGGGCACGGTCAGCCATGCTGCTACCGCCCGACTCCTGTGGTGCTAGGCACCACTCCGATCACAGAGTGAAGACTACTGAAAAAACAGGGTCTTATATACTCCTAAGTGACCTAGATTCACTGTCGCGAACCAATCAACCGTGTCGAGACTGGCTCATCTTGAGCGTCTCAACACCGCATGCGTGAAGAAACCAAAGGTCAGCGTTACGCTCGACTTGATTCGTTCACGCCTTCAATCACCCAGCACAGGTTCCGGAACCCGGGGAAACCCCTTTTCGAGCTCCACCCCGAGTTCTCTGTAGTGTGGGAATTCTTATCGCCGTCGTGTATCTCGCTGATAGTATGGGAGACTAATTTCCATGTAAATGGATCAGACCTTTCAGAGCGTTCGGCAATTCTGCAGCCTCTAGAGGGTCCTCGACGGGGTCCCTTAGAGCAACGTCTGGGCTGCGGCACATAACGACTGATTTTAAGGTAACTATTTGATCAACATTCATGTATAATCGACATGTCACTGACTACCAACGATCTACATTTCGTACCATTGCTTCTCGTTGTGTTTTCGACAACCCCGGCACCACTACTCTTTGTAGTTAACCACAGCCTTTGATTTTACTCGAGAGCTGCGGCGGGGTTTTGAGTCTATTTTAGACTCCATTCTACATCTCGAACCATGTTTATTATACACGGCTCGATCTGTAGCAAATTTAGACTTTTCCGTGTCAGGTTTTTCTTCTACCCACACTTCCCTTTTTAGGTTGGCGTAAGTAGGAATCACCTTCCGCGGACGTCCCGGTTTTCGCCGTGTAGGCGAGCACCCACTCGGAACCCCGGTAACCTTTGACCGGGACTTCCCTATCGGGGTCTGCCTCCGCCGTGTTGACGGGGGTTTGACGCCCGGCTTCCCGGCTCTTTGAACCCGGGACCTCCCTGGTTTCCCAGTAGGACCCGTGTTCAGTGACACATCTCGCTTTGTAGCAGGGTGTGAAACTTCAAAGTCGGAACATTCACGCTTTCCTTCCCATAGTCGTAAACGAGCTACATGGGATTTATAACGCCTTCTTGACCATTCGTCTTCTATCACTACTGTCATTTCTGACAATAATTGAACAATTCTGAATGGTCCGTCCCAGTTAGGAGCGAGTTTTACATTTACCAACGGAGTGTGGTATCGTACAACCCGGTCTCCTACTCGGAACTTACGTGGTTTAAGATTGACGTCATGTCCAGTCTTTTGCCACTCTGCTGCTTTCGTCAGATTTCGTCTCGCAAGGTAATATCCCTCTACAAAACGTTCTCTGAGTTTTTCGACAAATCCTATGGGACAAGGATCATCCGTAGACATTCCAGGAACCCCATAGACTATGTCTGCGGGCATTACTATTTCCTCGACAAAGACGAGTAAATTAGGTGAACACCCCGTGCTTGAATGAATGGTCCCATTATATGCGTGAGCTATAAATGGTGCTAATTCATCCCAATTCTTCCGATTTTCATCTACCAGGGTCCGAAGACACTGGATCAATGTCCGGTTGAATCTCTCTACCATACCATCTGATTGGGGACGATATGGATTTGTATGTGTCTTTTTAATCTCGAGTATCCTACACATTTCTTTCCAGATCTGGGATTCAAATTCCCTTCCTTGGTCGGAATGTAGTACGCTCGGAGTTCCAAAAGGCAACATCCAGTTTTTCACTAAAGCTTCCGCACACGTGGCAGCTTTGTGATTTTTCATGGGATAGATCTGCACATATTTTGTGTAATAATCCATCACCACCATCATACATTTCCTTCCTCTGACTCGTCGATACCAGATATGATATCTAGAGCGATTCTGGCAAACCTGACACCAAACAGTTCCTGTTGTAACGGCATCTTTCCGAGTCCTACCCCGGGTTTGACTTTGCTACATATGGAACATCCAGATATCCATCTTCGAATATCTGCACCCATTCCAGGCCAGTAGTAACGACGCCTTATTCTGGCTACCGTTCTTTTCCGTCCTAGATGAGCTGCACTCCTATGTTCATGACATAGGGTCATTAGTCCGGATCGTAATTCCTTGGGGGACCACTAGTTGTAGAGCACGTTTAAGTGGTTGCAATGTGGTTCTCCATCGATATAATACTCCATCACGGACCTCTAGCTCTTTCCATTGACCACATAGATTCCGAAATTCTCGGTTTTCAGGCGAGATCTCGGGTCCTGTCGGCCTATGGAGTCCATTAGCTATCAGTTTAGTTAACCGGAACAAATCTGGGTCAGCCTGTTGACTTCCCTTAATCTGTTCTAGTGTCCACTGATAGTTTAATGGCGGCTTCACTTTCTGGGAACGTAGAGTAGCTATGACTGCTCTATGCTCGCCACAATCCCGGCAATCTGGTCGTCCACATTTCCGCACTGGTCTCCTTGAGAGACAATCCGCATTAATGTGTGACTTTCCAGCCCGGTGTTCAATCTGGCAATTAGTCAACCCGAATTCGGAGAGAGCTGCCAGCCATCTTCCAATCATTCCCTCGGCGTCTTTAAAGTTAAAGAGCCATTTGAGAGAAGAATGGTCAGTACGTAGGATGAAATCTCCACCTGCTAAGAAGTGTCGATATTTTCTTACATACACCACAACCGCTAAGAGTTCCCTCTTAGTAGTACAGTAGTTCCGCTGACTTTTACTTAAGCTGTTGCTGGCAAAAGCTATTGGAACTTCTATACCATCTTGTATCTGAGACAAAGCCGCTCCAATACTCTCATTACTAGCGTCAGTGTCGAGAATGAACCGACCCTGAGCTAGAGGGTATTTCAATACGGGGGTCTCCGTAAACTTTCGTTTTAGTCCCAGAAAAGCGTGTTCAGCTTCCGGAGTCCATTGGATCTCTTTTTGCTTCCCTGGCTTATCTAGTACTACATACTGTTGCATAGGGTGTGCAATTTCAGAAAAACCCGGGATAAAGTCGCGGTAATACGAACAAAATCCTAGGAAAGACCTTATGTCTTTTATATTCTGGGGGCGTGGCCAATTAGCCACTACCTCCAACTTAGAAGGATCTGCCCGGATTCCATTTCCGGAAACTATCCGTCCTAAGTATTCCACAGATTTGCGAAACAGCTTACATTTTTGAGGTTTGAGTTTCAACCCATAAGATTGAATACGCTCAAATACCTCTCTCAGGTTTTCTAAACATTCAACATAATTCTTTCCGAAGATGATTATGTCGTCTAGATAAACCAAACACTTTTTCCACTGTAGACCCCGCAACATCTGATCCATCATAGATTCGAAAGTTGCAGGAGCGTTACAGAGGCCAAATGGCATTACTGTGAACTCGTAAAGCCCTTGATGAGTGGTGAACGCCGTTTTAGACTGATCGCCACTGTTCATCTTTACCTGCCAATATCCAGACTGGAGATCCAGAGTACAAAACCACTGGTTCCCTCCCAGAGAGTCTAGACTCTCATCGATCCGGGGTATTGGGTAGGCATTCTTCCGGGTGATACCATTCAATTTTCTGTAATCAATACAGAATCGGGAAGTACCATCCTTTTTAGTAACCATTACCACTGGACTAGCCCAAGGACTTGCACTGGGGATGATTACTTTCTGGTCCATCATTTTCCCTACCTCCTCTTCTAAAGCTTCCCGTTTTACCGGAGGTAGCCGTCGATAAGGAAGGCGGAAAGGTTGATGACCTTCAGTGTCAATCGTGTGTTCTACTCGATCCGTTCTCCCCAAGGGATCTCCAGGTCGAGTAAAGATTGACTCCATCTTTTTCAAAAGAATCCTTAGTTCATGTCGTTCCCCACTGTTTAGTGTGTCTGTCGTCTGAACTAAAGTTTTCAGAGTTTCGTGCAATGGACTCGGAACTGGAAGGGATCCCGTTCCTGTATCGATAGCACTAACCCGCACTTCTTCATAATCATTTCCTATTAAGTCCGACCTTTCCAGTTTAGATTGTTCATCTTCCCCGGTTATTTCGGAAACGGGAATAGGTGTGATTCCCTGTGGACTGGAGTCCACTAGGCCATCCACATGAGCTAGAGTTACCCAGCCCAATGTATCACCCTTCCTTAATTTAATCAACCCGGAGGTATGATTACTTATAGGAATTGATCCTTCTCTGGCACTTCCGATCAGGGTATCCCAGGCCTGTATTCCTTTTTTAGAAAACAGTTCTGGATCTGGCTCGAAAAGTGCATCTCCACGTGGTAAGTCACCTTCCCCAGCTATCAGGACATTAACCATCTGCTGGGGGGGGATGCCCACATCTTGTCGGACAGAAATCAATGAAGAGATCCGTCGACAACTACATTCCACCTCCATTAACTCAGGAAATTTGAGTCGGAGAGTGCCATCGGGTAGATCTACAGAGCCTCCATAGAGGGTGAGAAAATCTACGCCTAATATTCCACTTTCTTCGATATCACTGAGTATGGGACCCCATACGAATTCAGTGATACCTATTGAGACTGGAATAATCACACTACCATAGCACCTCATATGAGTACCATTAGCAGCTTTTGCCGAGGCTCCAGGAACATGACATTCCTGCGCAAATCCAAGAGACTGATAGAGTCCGTTGTTTAACACAGAGCGACTAGCACCAGTATCCAACAATAGATCCACTTTCCTTCCTTGAATTCTAGCCGGCACATACCAACGACGTCCTCCCAAAGGGGACGGTTGTCTTATAAACCGTGAGATTCCATCTAAGGTTCCAAGATCCCATCCGCGTTGACAAAGCCATTGCAGACAAGGATGCCCGGGTGAAAGATACTTACTACAAATCGTTGCGACCGTATTTTGTATCTTCCCCTTTTCTGGTAAGTTGGAAATATTTTCCTCCTTATACATCTCACAGGTTTGTGTTCCCTGGCACTTTCCTTCCCGGACCGCAGTGTTGCCACTCGCTACAGTCCTCCTTTGTTTTCCGGTTCACCCTGAGAGGCAACCATCAACGCAGGCAGACTACGAGATGTTTCCACCGTAGTAACGTTCCGGGTTTCTGGACAATCTGGAGAGATATGTCCCATTTTGTTGCACCGCCAACAACGTCGGACATCCAGCTGGTTTTTCTCCACCTGATTCAGTCTTTCGTTGATTTTGGTCAACAACTTCATAACCTCTGAGGAATTTCCTTCAGGATCAGTGGTTATTGGTTTTGCCTCTGCCACAGAAGGTACATCGCTGTTCCTTCCAAAGCTAGGGGTTCGACCTCTTCCACGTCCCCGTCTATTGAAGCCTCCTCTTCCGAGTACCATCGAGCGGACATTAGAGAGTATATCCTCTATTTCCGCTTCCTAACACTCGTAGGTATCTTCCTCTACTTGTGACCAAGTAGAACCCACTATGTTAACCCGAGAAGTTTTCCCGGGATTAGCATATTTTCCGAATAGTATACACCGTTGTTCATAGGCATCTACTATTCGCAATACCTGCATGAAGTTCATACCGGGCTCCCATTTAGAGATGACTTCCGCTCTCACGTCATCATCTCGAAGTCCTTTTACAAACTGAGTTTGTAGATCTTCATGCAGCGCAGGAGAATCTAATCCCGTCCCTGGGTAAACCTCTAACAACATTTGTTGCAAAGCTAGCCCATAGGCGCGAGTTGTCTCCTCTTTTCCCTGGATCCTCTTTAAAAAAGTGGAACGGGGGTTCAGCGTTACCAACTGACCACAGTAGTATGAGGCTACCTCCACTAACTCATCCCATTCCGTACCACCGAAACGGCGAAAAGCGCGAAGTGCAGCTTCCCCGGGTCCATCTCGCAACGCTCTTTTGAGGTATGGCAATGCATCGACTTTATTCCAGCCATTACATTGTATGTCCTCACAAAATCCCGCGAACCAGTGTTCCCACTCCATTCCTTTCCCGTAAGGTTTTGGAATGACAGCGTTTTTTCTGGCTGCGTTCTCTGGGCGCATCATCGGAACCTTGTCAGCTCTCGCCATTGACAAGTTAAAGATCCGATCCTGTTCCCGGACTTGGTTGAACGAGTTGAACCCTAGTTCAGCTATAGCCTTACTAGTATGTTCGGAACTCGGAGAACCCATTCTTGACTCAGAGGGTAGCCGGAAGCTAACCAAAGGAGTCTTTACACCCTTTGTTCCAGATGTGAATCTGTTAGGGGTCTTCTCTGGATCCTCTACTCTTCCTGGTGGGGAATATAGATGATCTCTCACATTACTCCAGCCAGCTTGGGACATAGGCATCCGTTGGGATGATTCTGTCTCTGCTAGTCGAACTTGGTCCTTCATGTATTGTACATGTTGGTCCAAACGCTCGATTTTTTCTAGAGTCTCAATCTCGCGAACCGAGAGTTCTTCCAAGTTATGGTGCCTTTGGGCTACCTTCTCGGCGATCTCACGGTTTCGAGCTTCTAGTTCCCGACACATGTCTCTGGCTTCCCTTTCCCTATCAAACTCGGCTAAGAGTTCGGGTCCAAGGAAACCTACAGGAACTTCCTCGGAAGATATCCTTAAGGTATTTTCCGACCTATTCCGGGGAGTACTAGACTCTCCGGGACTATCTGTCTGAGACCCAATTTTACTGAGTCCCTCCAGATCCCTTGCGGGGCCATGTCGGCTGTCGGCCGCCGGACTGAAACTCTTCAGGACCGTCGAACTCAGATTCTGAGCGGCGGTTCTCTTCCGAGATTTCTCCTTGCCAGACTTCTGGGTTTCACCCCCTCCCTCTGGTTTTGGAGACTTGTCGTCATTCCGGGCCGGAAGAGTTTGTTGAGAAGTTACCTCCCCATCTTCACTCTCCTGTTCAGCCTTGGATCTGGTTCTTATTCCAGATCCGTGCATTTACCGAGAATCCCGGGTTGTGCAAGCAACCTGGGATCCTGGTCACGGCACCAGTGTGGTGGTCGCCGCCTGTCTAGCAGGTTGGATGACCCCAATCCGGAACGCTAGTTCCAGGCAGGATCCCACCCTACGCACTTACGTAGGTTGGTTCGGTTTTCGGTTAGTTTGCACAGACCTATTCACACATAACACAACAACGTCACTTAATAAACAAGGATGTTTATTAATCACTTACTTCCCGGAAAGATCTGGAAGATCTTCCCTACAAGTACAGTACCCTAGCACATAGGTGCTAGGTAACGCTGGATAGGCCAATCCGGAAGATCAGCCTAACCACCAGGAAGGTTACAAGAACCCGCCTGCAAAGTGAGGGCCCAAGGATCCGTTCCGTAGAAGGGACGCGCGAGGACAGCCTGTCGACCTACTGTGAACGCTGAGTATATATACTAAGCGTTACGTAATCCCGGTCTCCACCGCGCCACTCTCGTGTGCGGCGTTGTCCGGAATCACTACACAGTAAGGATCGGCATATCGCGCCACCTTCCGTGAAACAAACGAACACTGCTGGATTCCCGTCCAACTACAAAAGTATTAATCACCGAAAGCCCAATGCACACTGTGGGACATTTCCCATTTTTTAGCGGAAAAATCACCGTAAAACTCCCCTTGCGATATTTTCCAGGTGCAGTATCGCAAGGTGTGCCTTGGTTTCCTTGAGATATCGCACCACCCATTTTGCACCCCCTTTTCCCCCTTTCCCCCTGCTGAGATGGGGTTTGTCGCCAACTTTTCCTTGAGACTTTCCTCGACTGAGAGAGTGGGGGCCCTTTTTTCTTTTTTCTTTCCTTGGGGTGCAAAACTTATGTAAAGGGGCAATTTCTTTTCAGTAGGTCTTTCATATTCATTATTACAGTATTTAGGAGGGGGATTCATTTCCTTAATTCCAGGTTATTATTTTCAAAAGTATTTCTCCTGGACTGTGCTATGTGAGTAGCAACACGAGCGGCCGTCACTCAGTGCAATAAACAACAAATCTCTCAATAATTGTTCTTCAAATGGTTCCCAACAAGCAGCCGTTTATCACATCTACTATCATAATACACCTGCTGAAAGCTGAAATTCAGGGCCTTCCTGTGTATATACATATAGGAGTAATAGGGCAATAGTTTCTTTAGAATTATAACTTTTTTCAAAGGAATTGGCCTGAGCCTACACCCTGGTCCATGGCACCTGCTCTGTCAGACATAGTGTTTAGTTCATCCATTTGCTGAGTTCTTCTGCCAAATCACTATTTCAGAGGGCATATTGGGCTTCACTTTAGTGGTAGCACGAAATTTCTATGACCAGAATAACTTGATCAAGCACCAATTTGAATAAAAGAATAGCTCATCACACAAAAATGAATAAATTAAACAATTCCGTGCCTATGCAATTAATTTGACATATCATATGCCATAGTTTGACAGATATAAAAGGCCAGCATCTTGAAATAACTACACTGAAAAACTGAATTTATCAATTCTCTGATCCATTTGAAGACTTCAGGTTCAAGATAAATTATGCAAATTAGCTGTCCAAATTCCTATTTACAAGTCAAAGATATGTTTTGCCTTGTATGACATGATCTAGATTAGAGAGGAGTATTATTTGCATATTTTTTTTCAGAATCTATGCATCAATATTATATTACAGATTTCCCTATTAATATGCAAATTAACTATGACATCATCAATATATACATGAAAATAAATATCTCCATTGGATTCAGCATGTGAATATGCCCGGGTATGCTAAATATCATGTCCCTATCATCAATATCTAGAGAGTTATTGTAATAAATCTGTTCATATGTGCTAATCATTATGTGGTGCCATGCCTTCTACTGTTTTTTATATACTTGAGTTCCTCAAATTCCATCTTAATTTGACTAGATTTTCCTCCATAATTCTTGAACTACTTGACCGATTTTAAAAATTCAAGTATCTTTGTAATCCAAGCTACCTTTTGCATATATTATTCTAATTATAGATATGAAATTCAATTTTTCATTCTCGTAGCTAATGTGAGTCCTTGCGCCAAAGGCGCTAGTAGTACCGTAGTACGTATTATCCTACCCCTAATAAAAAACGCTATAGGTTTAACATTGACTCAATGTATTTGACAGAGCATTGAATAAAGTGTTATTTATGCACCAAGGTGAATAAAAAAGACGGACCAATCAGGGACGAGATAATGAAAGTAGATCCGGCAGCATTGATAAATGGGGCCATGGTGTCAACACGCTATTAACATAGACCCTATTGAGGTATCCCGTAATCCAGTCTGTTTGCAAGTTCCGGTTTTCGCTGATTACCGACGTTATATGGTGATAGACCCGTGACCCGTAACCCAGAATTAATGCAGTTTAACGGTTTTCAGAAATCCTCAAATTGAAATTCTGATGCCAGAAATGGAAATTTCAGCTTTTTCTACATAGAAATCCGAAATTATATTCAGTTTCTCCAGTTATAAACCAGAAAACTGTGGTTCATGTTGTCGTAGTGTGCCAAGTCTATCGGGATCGGAACTTTGCTTTACCCGGGGCGATAACAGGGAGTTTAGTAACCTCTGGAGGGCGTATGGCTAATTACACAATTTTCCCTGTATATCAGTGAGATGGGGTAGGATAAATACACAATATTGACTGGTTTCAGATACAAGCGGCCGTATGCTCCTAGGAGTTACCGCGTAGTAATATCCGAGCGTATGCGAGGATATTGCACAGAGGCAACTCCGAGGAGCATACGGCCGCTTTTATCTGGAACCAGTCTATATTGTATTTATTATCCACCTTTTCTGGACAAGTGGCATGTCGATATCAGTTTGTTTTAGTTGTGCACTATTTTTCCATACGCACTATTTTTCCGTATGCGCCACCCGGAGCATACAACATATCTGTATGCGCTGGGTATGTCCATACAAACTCCCTATGTGTTTTCTATAGACTCTTTGTATTAGGTGGATAATAAATACGAAACCGAACTTGAGTTATCCTTCTCAATGTTTATACCACTCTGGTCAGGTCTGATACTCACTACACTCGGCTAATGCCTCGTGTAGTAATAAATACACAATATTGACTGGTTTCAGATACAAGCGGTAGTATGCTCCGAGGAGTTGACGCGTAGTAATATCCGAGCGTATGCGAGGATATTGCGCAGAGTCAACTCCGAGGAGTATACAACTGCTTTTATCTGAAACCAGTCTATATTGTATTTATTATCCACCTTTTCCTGACAATTTAGGTACTGATATTGGTTCACTCAGGTACGCACTATTTTTTCATACGCACTATTTTTCCGTATGCGCCGGCTTTTGCTACCCGGAGCATACAACATATCCGTATGCTCCGGGTATGTAGATACACGATCACCATGTGTTTTCTATGGACACTTTGTATTCGGTGGATAATAAATACACAATATCGACTGGTTTCAGATACAAGCGGCCGTATGCTCCGAGGAGTTGACGCGTAGTAATATCCGAGCGTATGCGAGGATATTGCGCAGAGTCAACTCTGAGGAGCATACAACCGCTTTTATCTGAAACCAGTCTATATTGTATTTATCATCCAACCTTTCTGGACAAGTGACATGTCGTTATCAGTTCGTTTTGGTTATGCACTATTTTTCCGGACGCACTATTTTTCCGTATGCGACACCCGGAGCATACAACATATCCGTATGCGCCGGATATGTGCATACAAATTCGCAATGTGTTTTCAATGGACACTTTGTATTAGGTGGATGATAAACAACCTGCCCATCGTGGCATAAACATTGACAAGGCTAACTCTCGTTTGGTTTCTACTAACTATTTATAACTAGGTGTAGCATGCGGCCTTCGAAGCCCACTCGTACATTGTAGACAACCAGTGTATATCTAAAAAACAACGAGATCTTAGTTCATTTTACGTTTCAATTACATAGCGAAATGGTGTAAATCAGATATCCTTATGTGTCCAGTCATCATTTCTTCAATTTTCTCCTATATTTACTAATTTATGATATTTTTAGATTTATTTTGATTCTGGCGACCAGCAGACAAATTCATACTGTCGGTTGGTAATCATGTTGTTTTTTTAATTCTTTGAATATGACTTCTGTAGTGTTTATAGAATTTTAAGTACATTATTTGATACTGACATGCAAAGATCGTACGGTATCTCCTGTACCTGGCGCCTCAGTCTTAGGCTAAAACTTAGACAGTTAGATGTCAGTCTATCATACTTCATAGTATCATTTCGTTGCAGAGGCACATTTTACAGAACGTCCCACATAATTACCGTCTGTACTCGGCGTAGGCGTCTACTGATGCAGCTGCAGAACCGCCAAATTTGAGATGATATTGTCTTTCAGCCATTATTCAGGTTCCCTGCTTGACATCGATGTAAACAATCTGCTGCAGTTTGTTGTGAACGAAAATAGGGAGCATCGTATTCTCCATGACAATGGGAAGCCATCTAGTGGAGAAAATGCAAACTTATCATAGATCTTTTAATATAATTTCACAAGATGGCGCCACCATAGATGCGATTTGACGCTACACTGGCCACGATACTCTGGCAACCAGAGCAGACGTTTGCTATTCATAATCTTCATCTCTCATTCATAATCTTTGGTGTTTTTTAGCTTTCGGTTCACCTCTCTCTTTATTTTCTTAGAAATTTCTCAAGTTTGTGATTCTAGTGATAAAGATATGGATATCAGAAGTCTTTTTATGTTTTTTCTCAATTTTTTTTAGTCCCGCTAGTTATACAGTAGGCCTAAGGCAAGTTGTCCCACTGAATTCATCAAACATTGTGATACATCAAGATTTTCTTTTCTTTTCTTTTTTTCATTGTTTTTTTTTTCATTGTACATATACATATATCAGTAATCGAAATATTCACAAAGAAGATTTCTATCTGTTCCCTGCCCCAAAGTAATTTAATGTTTGAACAGAAAATCACATATTTAGTGTTCTTCTTAAAAAAATTCATCTGACATATTATCTTAGTCTGGAATAAACGTCCATAGACTTAACATTAGGAATTCGTTCTCAACAGAGAACGGTAACTCGTTCTCAACGGGTGAAAAACAGATAGATATTTCCAGGCTAAGATAAAATCTGAAACATTTTCGTGCTTGGTCTGAGTCCCTATCACAGCCTGGCTATATAGGTATCATTCTATTCGTCTTGAACTACCTAATAGGATAGGATGGTTATTTCATCACGATAGATTTTTCAATAAATTATTGTGAAGACAGGAAGATAACATGTTTTACCATTTCTTGCCTTACAAAATCCGATGTTCCAGCTATTATGAGAAATCTTGGCCTTGGCATAGCACTCTATATGATACATATACCAACAGATAAACCACAGTCTTAGCTTTCTAACAATTCATTGTTTATAAAGATCGGCCTGTTATTCACAACGCAAGAACAATTTTCATTTTCCAAGTTAGAAAAAAATGATAACGTAATGTTAGCATTGAAAGGGTGAAAAATTGGGAACACTATCCACCATAAATGGCTTCAGCATAGGGCCTCAAAGTTGATAATGTCAAAAAACGTCACGTTACGACCCCCCCCCCCCCCCCCCCCCCCCCCCCTCAGATCGGGTCATATTGGTTCCTGTGAGAACATAATGTTATCACTGCTATTTCTCAATACAGTTTTGGGATTATATACATATAAATATAACTAGAAAATGTATTGGACTCTTGCCAACAATTTTTTAATTTTTCTAGTATCTATAGCAAAATTTCTGAATATTGTATAATTTTAAACTTCCTAAAAAGTTACCATTCCATTAAGTGTAGTGCCTTGAAAAGTAGGACAATAGATGCCAAAATAGGTTTCTTTTATCATGACATATTATGGCTGTGTGTTGCAAAACAGTGGAGTCCTAAGAATCAAATATTTGCACTCATAACAGACCAATTATGGGGGGGGGGGGGTCGTAACGTGACGTTTTCTTAAATAGAGGGGTCGTAATGTGACGTTTTTCTGTCACCTGCCATTAACACTTAAAGCAACACCCAAACCAACACCCATCAACAACATCCAACCACTCTGGGGCTGTAGATTGTTTTTGGATATTTTTTCCTGACTCCAACTGACATTCCTGGTCTCATATCTATCAGGGGTCGTAATGTGAGGGGGGTCGTAACATGACGGGGGTCGTAACGTGATGAAAAAGATGTAAGAACTGATAACCTATTTTCAATCAAAGATTGAGATTTCATTCTAAAGCCAATCTCTAGGTATATATGTATCCAACATATGAACACTATTTCTACCTTTTTCCTGATCCCAAGTGACCCACTGTGGGTCGTAACGTGACGGGGTCGCAACGTGACGGGGTCGTAACGTGACGGGGGTCGTAGCGTGACGAAAAAATAGATAAGGGCTGATAACTTTTTTTTCTAGTAAAGATAGAGACTTCATTTTTTCGCCATGTGGTAGGTATACATCTACCCTTTAAAGAACTGTTACTAATATTAAAGGGAACTTAAAATATAAATGGATTAGAGGGTGTCGTAACGTGACTGCCTAAACTACACCAAAATGGCACAAATTGAGATCAGTATGAAGAAAGCCATGTAGGCCTATCTTTTTTTGGTGGGAAAATACATATATGTGAGTAATTAAAAACTGTCAAAACTATTTGATTCTACCTCTTTTTTAGTTATATTTTATGCATGATTTCATGCCGGTGTCGTAACGTGACGCCCTCACGTTTTTATCCATAATTTGTCTAAATATTGGAGTTGTGTGTTTTTTATGGTTTTAGACTCTCCTCAACAATGCCCTAGATGCATGGAAACCATCAAAAGTATTCCCCAAAAAGGAATTTTTAAAATATTCAAAATATAGTCCATTTGCTGCAATTTCGTGATTTTCGACCGTATATATGTGGGGATTACAAACTAACTGTAAACAAAGCCTCTAAGGTTGATAAGTATCCAATTCCCAACATTGATGACTTGTATCAGAAACTAGCTGGATAGCTGATAGCGGATAGCTGAGGAATAAATCATCAGGGCAGCATGTTGTGTCAGATAAGGTCTTATCTTAGTTAACCTGAAAAGCTTTGCATTCACCGACTTGGAGATCTCTCGAATATGCGATTTCAAAACACTACAGTTGTCCAACATGATACCGAGATATTTATAACCCATAGTATAAGGCATAACTTTATCTTGGTGTTGTGTTCTTAGTGGTTTATTTAGGTCAGCTCAAGTGAGGTGCACACTCTGTGTGTGTACCAATTACAAACGTAGTAGTAGTATAACACTAGGTGGCAGCAGTGTGCACTTATGGCAATACACAACACTCTCCCCTCTTTGAACAACACGTTAGCATAACATAGCAGATAATGGTAAAACGAGATATGATGAAAATTAAATGTCTGTTAAGTTCTAGTAATATCAGCAGTGTCTTTGGTATATCTTATTTATCTGTAAAGTTTGTAATGAGCTCTTGGTTATGTTCATGTTTTCTTATATCATCTTTAGTTTTGGCAAGGTAATAGCACCGTAATGTCTTTTGATCTTGGCTCAGTATGACTTATGATATCATGCACAATGCATCATAAGTGTAGACTTATATATATATCTGAGAATAACATACTTAAGTAGATTTAAACTAAGGACTATGCCTATTTATACTAAAAATACTTTGTGATATGTTTTCTGTCTAAGAAGGGAGCAGTTGCTAGCACATCACCTTCGCTAGTGAATCTTTACCATTCACTCTCCCTATGTAGTCCAAACTTTTGGATCCTTAAACCATTTATTTGGGATGGCAGCACGCCCAGATGATCAGGGAGCTGTTTCACTAGAAGCTGCAAGTGTCGCTCTCTGTAATAGTGGCACCACAGCGACAGTATGCGTTTCATTAGGAGGTGCACTCAAGCGTGAACGGCACTCGGGAAAGGAGCGACACCAACAGTGGCAGTGACCGTTTCATCAGGAAAATTGGTGTTGCTGTTAGTGGCACTGTGGAGCCTCTGTAAGCGACAGGGTCTACCCTGTCGTTTGTTACGTGTATAGAATACTCTCACCCACTTCCCGTGAGAATTAAGCAATGAAATTTTAACACGAGTAAGGTATACATACAACCTATAATCGTACCAAATATCAAGAAGATCGGACCCGCCGTTCCGAAGATTTCGGAGTTTGGATTTTTCACTCCCTCTGTGCGTTTGCGTGGGTCGCTGTTTTATTCACTCCCTCCGAAGTGCGGCGGAGTTTCGGCTGTTCTTTCTGTCTCCCCCGGAGGCCGACGGAAAGTGCTCGTATTTGCTATGACGAACTTCAAACACCGATATCTTCAAAACGACTTGGCCGATATTCTTCATATTTGGTACGATTATAGGTTATATATATGCCTTACTCGTGTAAAAATTTCATTGCTTAATTCCTATGGAAAGGGGTGAAATTCCACGTCATCGCGGCCCGTTTACGAATAGATTCGAACGTCAAACGCGTGTGCATAGCGACAGCTGTGCCAACAGTGACAGCTAGTCCCACCTCAACAGCGAGAGCACTGATGAAACGCAAATTTGGGCTTGTCACTGTTGGTATCGCTGTTGCTGGCACTGTTGCGGTCTCACCTCTCACTTTCACTCCACTACTAGTGAAACAGCTCCCTGGTTTCAGGCTGGCTCACACTAGCTGGAGCTGTAGCTGTCACCTGAGGCATTGCAGGCCTCACTGTCTTAGTGGGCGATTGTCTATTCGCTGGTGATAGCGGAACGGCAACTAGCTGCTTTTGCGGTGTTGGAGGTGACGGTGGTAAATTGCTGTTAAACCTCGGTTCCGGGGCGCTCACAGGCTCCGGTTCATCTACTGGCAGTGGTTGCGGCTGTGGTGCTAGCGCAACTTGTGGAGGTGTTTCAACTCCTTCCTTGGGTAGTGGTGTGGTTTCACCTGTTTTCAGTAGATGATCAACGTGAACGAAGCGGATATTGCGTCCAACACGAACCAGATAATTGGCTGGTCCCTGGCGGTGGATGATCGTACCCGGAAGGTACCGGACCAGTTCTCCAGGATGGCTCTTGACACGGACACGTTCATTCTGTGTGAATTCACAAGCCTTGGATGCATGACGATCATGGGTCTCCTTCATCCTCTGTTGCTTCTGTTGTACCGCCTCCTGAAGTGACGGTTTGCATAGCGTCAGACGTGTACGCAGTGCACGCTTCAGAAACAGCTGGGCTGGAGACACACCAGTAACAGTGTGTGGTGTAGTACGGTACACAGACAAGAAGCTATTAAGTCTCCTGACCGTGGACAGCTTTGTTTCCTGAATGGTGTGTTTTACTGTTTGGACGGCTCTCTCAGCAGCGCCATTTGAAGCTTTGTGGTACGGTGCTGTTAGGCTATGTCGAATTCCATGATGAGCTAGGAATTCCTTGAACTCCTCCGCAATAAATTGCGGACCGTTATCAGATACTAGCTCTTTACAGAGGCCGTATCAAGCGAAGAGGTCTTCCATTACCTCTATGGTGCGTTCTGCAGTGGCCGATGTCATCACTTTTGCCTCTATCCACTTTGAATGGGCGTCGACCACGATCAGTATCATCTCGCTTTTATACTCAGCAAAGTCGATATGGATGCGATCCCATGGGGATTCTGGATACTTCCATGGGTAGAGCGGCGATGGTGGCGGCTCGTTTCTCATGCTTTGGCACACAGCACAGCGACCAATTAACTCCTCGATAGCTGCATCTATCTTTTGGTACCAAAAGTAACTTCTGGCGAGGCACTTGGTTCGGACGATTCCCAGGTACTCTATGTGGATCTCTTCCAGGATGCGTTCCTGCAGTTTACAAGGGATGATTACTCGCATCCCACACAGTAGACAACCTTGGTCACATGAGATTTCTGTGCGTCTTGAGTAATACGGGAGCATCTCATCATCTTTCATGTAGTTCGGCCAACCATTTAGTGTGAAGTCCATTACTTTACCCAGGACTCGATCTTTTCTGGTGGAACTAGCGATATCCTTAGCTGTCACTGGAAGCTGGTTGACATGTGAAAAGTAGTTTACTTCTTGTTCCAGTGAAACTGTGGCTTTGTTCACAGGATTTCGGCTAAGGAAATCAGCGTTGGCATTTTATTGGCTTTTCTTACATATCACGTCGTAGTCGTAACTCATAAGAACCAATGCCCAATGTTGCAGACGTAGTGCTGATAGTGTTGGCACTCCCGCCTTTGGCCCAATTATAATGGACAAGGGCTTGTTATCTGTGACAAGCGTGAACTTACGGCCATATATGTACTTGTGGAACTTTTGCACTCCAAACATGATGGCAAGAGCTTCGCGTTCAATCTGAGCGTAGTTTGACTCGGCCTTTGTCAACGTACGCGACGCGTAAGCTATGGGGCGTTCTTCACCGTTGTCATCGATATGTGACAAAACCGCGCCTACTCTGTAGGGTGAAGCATCGCAGGCTAGTACAATCTTCTTCTTGACATAATGCATGAGCAGCGTCTCACTTGTCAAGGCCTCCTTTACTTTCTCATAGGACTTAGGGCATTCAGCGGTCCACTTCCATGGTGTGTCATCTCTTAATAGAAGATGGAGTGGAGCAAGCAGGGTTGACAGGTTAGGAATGAAGGTGCCATAGTAGTTTACCATTCCAAGGATTGTGCGTAACTCTGACACATCCTTAGGCTCTGCTGCGTTTCGGATGGCATGAATCTTATCTGGCAGTGGTCTTCGTCCTCTTTCATCGATCAGGTGGCCAAGGTATTTTACCATCTTGACCATGAACTCACACTTCTCTCTCTTTATCCTGCATTGTATTTGAAAAGTCGTTCCAGCACCATCTCAAGCCTTCTCAATGCTTCGTCCCATGTCTCAGCTGCTATCAATATGTCATCTAGGTAGACACAGACCCCTGGTATACCCATGAGCATCTTTACCATGGTCGTTTGAAAGATGTGAGGTGCTGACTTAATGCCATTTGCAAGACGAAGAACTTCATACAGCCCTTGGATGGTGTTGAGAGTAAGGTATTTACGAGAAGACTCCTCAACACGTAGCTGTAGGTATGCATTGGACAAATCTAACTTCGTGAAGTACTTGCCCCCGGCAAGTGTAGCGAAGATGTCATCTGTTGTGGGCAAGGTGCATGGCTGATCAATGATGTCACTAATTATGGACACTTTGTAGTCACCGCATAGACATACTATACCGTCGGCCTTTGGGACGACAATGATTGGTGATGCCCAATTGCTTTTTTCTGTTTTCCAAATGACGCCATTGTCTTCCAGTCGGTCAAGCTCTTCTTTTACTTTCTTGGTTAGTGCGTATGGTACCGGACGAGCTTTGAAGAATTTTGGTGTGGCTGTCGGTTCAACGTCGATACGTGCTTCAAACTCCTTGATCTCCCCGACACCTGGTTTGAATACGTTTTTGTACTTCTTCAGCAAACCATCAACTGTTGATTCTCTTACTGAGAATATATTTTCCCAGTCCAGGCGTATAGCTTTTATCCAGTTTCGGCCAAACAAAGATGTACGTCGACCTTTGGCAACAACCAATGGCAGGACCCTCGTCTGGTTGTTATGACTCACATTTACAGTAACTTCTCCGAGAAGCTCAACTGGATGACCGGTATAGGACTTCAGGCGTGTCGATGCAGGACGGAGTTCTTCCTTACTGAGGTACTTACTGTACAACTCCTCCCTGATGATTGAGACAGCACATGCTGTATTGCGCAAGTAATATAGTAACTTCCATTTTTGTCCTATGGCATTTCACACATGTGTAGTTAATCAGCACTATTAAAGAAGTCTCTTTGTCAACTAGAAGGTCTTCTGTCCATGTTTACAACACGGTGGCAGCGTTGTGAATATTTACTGCACCTCTGAGAGTCCTTTTGAGTTTTGGGACACCAGTCATCATATGAAATGGCTGGAACAGGCCACACAATGGAGAGACAGTGACAGTGACTGACACTTCCTACACCCTGCCTGCAGACTGCTTACAGTGACACTTCACAGGAACACATGCACAGCTAAGTCCAGTTGAACAGTTTACTGATTGAAAATGAATAGTTCCTAAGTCAACTGTGTCCGTTGTGATGTCTATTGATGTGTCCGTCATGATGTCCGTCGATGTGTGCACAAACTACAGAAGCAGAGTGTGGCCAAAAAGAAGTACAGAGACATACAGGGGCCAGCTGGTACAAACTAAGTGATGACAGTGTACCTGTGTGCCTAGTATCTACAAGACTGCAAAGTTGACTAGTATTGAAATACACAATCAACAGGGACTACAATTTGCTGTTACCAAAAATTGTGTTGATCAAAAATTGTGTGTATCTCAAGGTGAATTCACATTTCACAGGCATTGATTTAACATTGTGGAAAATTTGTTTGCTACTGGATTACATATATTACTGAATTATACCATTTATTGATGAGCTGTTGGGTGACCCTCCCAAATACCCATCAAATTTCCTCCAAAGATCTTAAATGGCCACCCAGTACAATATACCTCCAATATACAATATTCCTCCTCCTCAGCCCATGTCCCTAAAGGGCAACCTAGCGGAAAATTGGCGCGAGTTTGAGGGATTATGGAACGATTGTGTGATCTTGACGAAATTGAAAGTGCGGTTAACAATGGCAGGCGAGGCACCGCAACAAGTGGAGGGTGAGCCTCCACAGCCGGCTCCGATGATCGATAACCAAGAGGGGATGGAGGAGGTAGCATTAACATTGAAGCTCTCAATGGGGATAGAGTGCAGAAGAGTAATGAATACATTACCCGGATTAACCGATGACATGAAGCGTCGCCAACCAACAGAAATTCTGACACAGTTGCGCACGCATGTCATGCGGACACGGAACTTCTTATACAAGCGCTTTCTTTCCAACAGCGCCAAGCAGAATCCAGATGAGAAGGTTAATGCATTTCCAACTAGACTTCGGGAACTAGCACGGACGTGCCAGTACAGCCTGATAGAAGAGGATATGATCCAGGATTGGTTAGTCATCGGTACGATTGATGATAAAAGCCGCAAGTGTCTTCTGAATATGCATCCTACCCCGGACCTTGCTCAAGTGGAGGCGAAACTAAAAGCCACGGAAGACACAAAAGTTCAGAAAAGCGCAATAGTCGGAGCGAGTTGAGTACGCCGAAAGGCAGAAAACGGGAAAACCATGGAAGGCTAAGTCACATAATCAAAATCGCCAAGGCCAGAATCGTCAAGGCCAAAATCGTCAAGGCCAAAATCGTCAAAGCCTAAATCCAGACAAGCATCAGAAGTGTAAATGGTGTGCAGGAAAGGAAATGCATAACAAGATTACATGTCCGGCTCGAGACTCGAAGTGCTACAAGTGCAAGAAGAAGGGTCACTATTCGCAAGCATGTGTTGCCAAACGCGTCAACGAGGTTGATAGCGGAGACTAATGCGAAGAGGAAGATTATGATCTGGAAGATTCATACCTCATGGATGAGGTGAGAGATATCTTGAGAGAAAGTTTCTGGCCGGCAAATGTGTCAGTAAACCAACAGCCTACAACTTTCAAGCTTGACAGTGGATCGAATGTTATGATCGTCGGTGGAGATTGTCCGTGGGTGAAAGGCGTCAAGTTGAAGAGATTAGTCAGTGAGTTTAAAGGTCCTGGTGTCAAGTTGACCGACCTTTTCGTAGGACAATTGTCCAATGCTATGTTTACCATCGGTGGTTTCGATGTTCAGGAGAATGTGTACATCATGAAAAAGCAGAAGCATAACCTACTATCGAAGTCAGCGATACAAGGGCTGCGACTACTTAAACCAGCGTCCGAAGTCTTTAACATCGAGTCCGAGAAGCTAAATTTCAAGGCGGAGTTCCCGGCCCTGTTTAAAGGTTTGAGGAAAATGGATGAACTGATGAAAATCAATCTCCTTGAAGATGTCAAACCCGTGTGTGTGTACGCACCAAGATGCATTCCGCACCCACTCCTGCCCAAAGTTAAGGAAAAGCACAAAGCTATGGAACAGCAGGGAGTGGTCGGGCCAATCACAGAGCCCACCGACTGGTGCGCCGGCTTGGTGATAGTGCCAAAGGCGAATGGTGACGTCCGATTGTGCGTAGACCTGACCGGGCTTAACAAAGCTGTAAAGAGAGAGATACATCAGATGGCGAGTGTAGATGAGAATCTTGCAGGGGAAAACCATGGAAGAGCTGCTTCGTGCTCTTCTGAAGAAGGACAACGCCTGGGTGTGGGTAGAGCCACAAGAGAAAAGGGATGCTGACATCGACAGAAGTCTTGGCTCACTACAACCCCAACAAACCAATGATCATCGCATCAGATGCATGCCGTTATGACATTGGAGTGGTGCTCCTGCAAGTAGATGATGACGGGGACCGATATTTGGTAGCGTATGCGTCACGTTCGAGGAAACCGAGCAGCGTTATGCAGTGATTGAGAAAGAGGCATTAGCCATCACATGGGCATGTGAAAAGTTTGCCAAATACATCATAGGCAGCAAGTGTGTCGTGGAGACGGGCTATCGTCCGTTAGTTCCACTGCTAGGCACTACAGATTTGTCCAAGTTACCAGCAAGGATACTCCGGTTTAGGCTATGTTTGACAAGGTTTTCGCCTGAGTTAGTCTATGTGCAGGGGAAGTTGCACTACACACCTGATGCGCTGTCGAGAGCGCTGTCCAGCAAACCCACTGAGAAAGATGTGGCAGGTGTGTACGAAGTAGAAGAAATAGCAGAGCGGTATTGTGTTATACTGCTACAGATCTCAGGCTGGAAAAGATCTGGCTTGCACAAGATGCAGATGGTGTCTTGTCACGTGTGAAGGAGTACCTGAGAGAAGGATGGCCAGAAGTGTTACCAAATTCCTCATTGCCCTTAGCGCCATACTACGAGAAAAGACAGCACCTTACCATCATACATGGTCTTCTTATGTACAATGAGCGTCTAGTGGTCCCCACAATACTTCAAGAGGAAACCCAACAGACCATCCATGAAGGGCATCTTGGTATCACAAAATGCAACGCGAGAGCGAGAGCTGCTGTGTGGCGGCCAGGAATTATGAAGCAGATCGAGAGGATTGTCAATCAGTGCTTTATATGTGTGCGAGTGTGGCCCGAGCTGCGAGAACCATTAATGGCATTGTCGTTTGAGGTAGAACCATGAATCTACAAGAATCGGCACTGATCTATTTTCCCACAAGGGCACAGATTACATCATCGTGTTGGATCATATGAGCAGATGGATCGACTTCAAGGTTCTACCAGATATGCTACCCCTGAGGATCATAGACGCCAGAAGTGTTACCAAATGCTACCCCTGAGGATCATAGACGCCAGAAGTGTTACCAAATTCCTCATTGCCCTTAGCGCCATACTACGAGAAAAGACAGCACCTTACCATCATACATGGTCTTCTTATGTACAATGAGCGTCTATTGGTCCCCACAATACTTCAAGAGGAAACCCAACAGACCATCCATGAAGGGCATCTTGGTATCACAAAATGCAACGCGAGAGCGAGAGCTGCTGTGTGGCGGCCAGGAATTATGAAGCAGATCAAGAGGATTGTCAATCAGTGCTTTATATGTGTGCGAGTGTGGCCCGAGCCGCGAGAACCATTAATGGCATTGTCGTTTGAGGTAGAACCATGAATCTACAAGAATCGGCACTGATCTATTTTCCCACAAGGGCACAGATTACATCATCGTGTTGGATCATATGAGCAGATGGATCGACTTCAAGGTTCTACCAGATATGCTACCCCTGAGGATCATAGACGCGCTGTCGGGGATCTTCGCTATGCAGGGCATACCAAAAGTTGTAGTGTCTGACAACGGACCTCAGTATGCAAACGAAGAATTCAAAAAGTTTGCCAAAGAGTGGGGCTTCACCCACATTACCTTGTCACCTCATCATCCGATCAGTAACGGAGGAGCTGAAAGAGTGGTGCAGATAGCGAAGAATATAATAAAGAAGAATGCCAACCAACACTTAGGGTTACTGGCCTACAGAGCTGCACCATTACTCAACAGATATTCACCTAGTGAGATCCTCAACTCATGACGGCTTCACACCAAGTTACCGATGGGACTACAACCGCGGAAGGTCAACGTGGATAGAGAGCTGATTGCTCAGAAAGAAGAGAAGTACCGAGATAAGTACAAGGAACGGAAGGACCGGGATCCAAAAGTTGTTAAATTACCAGCTCTTGAGGAAGGAGACCGTTTCTACAGAGACAGGGACATATTCGGAGAGGTGAAAGAGAGACATCCAAATCTGAGGTCATACATGATAATGACCGAACAGAGAACTAACATAAGGAGGAACAGGAAAAGTCTTATTCACACCGGTGAAACACAGTGAGCTAATACTCCACCTGTTATCCAGCCAGCAGCGGCCGATAAACCCGTTGCGCCACCTGTGATTCAGCCAACAGTGGATCAGCCCGATATACTTGTCGCGCTGCCAATTCCAAAGACTCCGGAGGTTTGCCGCCCTCCAACTCCTGTCTGCCCTGACCATAATCCACCAACACCTCCACAACCAGCCATTACTCCAGTCTGTCCAATTGCCCAACCCTCCAAAGCATTCCGGCCCGCAACACCCCAAGGCCACCCAGACTCGGTCAGGTAGAGCCTCTAGACCAGTTGTCAAACCTGGTATGTTACATTACAAATGATATATTCGATTTGAGAAAGGACATTGAGTTGATATATTCTCTTATACCAAAGACATTGCATATACTGATATATCAACAGAGACAAAGACATTCGAGATTTTCATTTTGAACGAAATATATGAATATATATATTTGAAAAAGCTTGAGGGGAGATGTTGTATTGCGCAAGTAATATAGTAACTTCCATTTTCGTCCTATGGCATTTCACACGTGTGTAGTTGATCAGCACTATTAAAGAAGTCTCTTTGTCAACTAGAAGGTCTTCTGTCCATGTTTACAACAGTGGCCAGTTTATCTTGCCCAGTGTAAGGGTACACTAAGTCGCAGCCATAGAGCTCTAGTTACAGCTCTATAGTCTTAGTGCAGCGCAGACAGGGGTTGGAGGCCAATCTAGTGTAAGGGTAGGTGGCCAATCTTATTCTATGCTAGTTCCCTAGTTATCCACCAATGGGCACAGCAGAACAAAATGGAGGGGAGGGGGACCAGCTATGCTGATTATATCCGTGAAATGGATCATTCATTATCTACGGAAGGGGAAATGAATTACCTGGCGACTTCCGGTTTAGAATACCCTCTGAATTCCCTTAACAATGTCTGCCATCTTGCTGGTAACAACAAATCGCTGTCAGAACAGAGAGAACTGAATGTTGAATTCTCAATAGGGAGCCAAAGTGAATCCGCTGCAACCACAGATAGCCGGTCACAAAATACTATTTCCGGGTATAGGCGCTCAGTACTTAGACTATATAGGTTCAAGATTATATGCGTCTTTTAGGTCCAAATTTTTAATAAACTTAACAACGGTCATCGTAGTTTTGAAACAAAGTTATTCAGAGACGATAGTTATAAACTTCACTTCAAAAGTATCAAACGAGACCAAAAACATAAGTCTAGCCTCAAACCCCCATAGCTTTAGCACTAAGCCTCGTTCTTACTGGCCACCGGAAATTGTGTTTTGTAGGTGGGTATCTGTGGTTTCAGCGGGTTCATTTTGGCTCCCTATAGGCTTAGCACTGTGTAGGTTCCTTGCCAAGATGGCCACCGACTTCCAAGTGTTCGACTCGATGAATTTGTGCAGGGGAGGTGGTCGATCTGGTCTCTAGAACTACTTATTTCGATAATATATGCAACTTTAAGGTCAATAGCTTTTATTTTTAATTTTTCTTCTATGCTTATTGTTTATTTGGCTATGTTTTTAGGTACTGGTATAGGACGTTATCTCTTATGCTTAGTCTATGTATGTTTTGGTGTAATCTGTTGGGTGAAGGGCTTTAGATTAGTGGAGTACATGGTGTATTGTTTTCAGTTTGAGGCTGCACTCCCTACATATGTTATTTTGGTGCATTGATTTGAAGATATATCTTTTTTTTTAATAGCAGCTTTTATTTCTTAAACAATATACAAAGTCAGTTACATGAGCCGTACACTTAGAAGACCTCCAAAACAAGAATACCACTTATTGACTGCTTATATATATTATATATATATATATATATATATATATATCCTGCTCGTCCAGGACCTGATTGACAAGGCCATCGTCCGCTACAAGAAAGCTATAGGCAAGGTAAGATCGTCACACGCATCTACACCACTCTATATATATATATATATATATGAGGAAATAAGCCCAGGCCAGGGTTATTGAAGTATAAGCCGGACGGAAGGTGGCAGGGCAAGCGACGACCCAATGGACAAGGAATTGGAGGACATCTGGCGGAAAAAGGGAGGACTTCGGCCAGGTCAGCGGATCATCGATCTCACTCAACCTCCACAGACCACTGGGGTCAGACCTCCTGCCATACAGCGTCATACAAGAATGGTACGTAGGTTGGTACGGTGCAGCGAATGCTAGCATGTACATAGGCCACGAGGCCCTTCCTGTTGCAAATTTTTAGCTGCCGCGAAGGAACAATGTGTTTCATTAGGACATGAATTGTCTACAGCTAACGAGTTCATTGATTCCAAAGCCATTGAATTAGATAATTCGCTGTACTTAGCGGAAGAGACGCAAGGTATGGAGGAAAGGGACCCCAGTGACAAAGGAGATAGAGGTGAGTGGTTTAAACGTCTAGCCTTTACTGAAAGCGAGAATGTTAGACTTACTAGAGAAGTAGAAAGAAATTCTGCGAAATTGGATAGGGCACTTGTTATGTTGTCAGAATTTACTGGGAAAATGACAGTTTCTGGTAACCACCCTGGAGTAAGTGGAGAACAAGAAAGTTCAGAAAGTCCTCGTAAGGAAGGAAGGGGAGACGATAGTCCAGAGTTAATGGAAAACCGGACTAAGAATTTCATTTCAATTTCTAGCTCCTTTTACCCTTCGAGCCCTGCTGGCGTGGACGGTTTACAAGGAGGAAGTGTTGGCATAGTTCAACATACAGCTACTAACAATAAGAAAATAGTAGTACAGGAGAAGTTAACAGAGAAAGGTTACACTCCAGGTTTCTTAAAACCCGGTATTTTAGAGAGGACCAGCCAGGCTTCAGGCACCACGTGTTGCCACTCCGAAGAACGCAAGAGAAAGCGTAAGTATTTGCTGTTCGATCTCGATCTACACCTCCCATATGGGAAAACCATAAATAACGCATCTATAGAAGATGTCTTGAGTGTGAGTACAAGTATGTCCTCATCTATGGCCCAAAGTGGCATCAATATTGCCGGTTACGTGAAACACATTCAATTTTTAATTGATAAGTCGCGCTTCTACAAGAGTCAGGCTTTGGTCAAATACGACCAGTTAGTGAGGGAGAAAGCAGAAGTGGTAGGGTTAATGGCTTTCGAATACGGTGACCACGAAGCATTCTACCAATGTCTAGGCCACGAAAAACTCAAAGTAAGTGAGACTCAGGAAAAGTATGGGAAACAGAAGGTTAAGCGAGTGGGACGGAAAATTGGAGTGTGTTGGTCCTACAATGACCGTAAGGGGTGTTCCCAAAGCTACTGCCGCTATAAACATGAATGTGTAGACTGCGGTGGGGGCCACGCAGTAGTGGTTTGCCCAAAAGAGAAAGAGCGGTCAGGTACCAAGTAGGATGAGGAAACCCCTAGCCATATTCCTGTCTATTTAGGTAATAGCCAGGGGCTTGGGGTTAAAAACCAGAGTACAGAAGTGCAGGGTCGGTTGAATAGGCAGGCTGGAACCGAGAGTGGTAGTTTTTCGCCCGTATTGGAGGGCAGAATTCCAGCGCAGGGGATTGAATACGAGCTTAGAGACTCACATTCTTGTTCAATTTTTTCCGAGGTTGTGACAAATCCGGAAATTGTTCCAGATTCGGATTTTGTCTTATCCACTAGGGCCGACTCTGTACTAGTACATAAGGATATCCAAAGTATCAAGGATAGTTCAGAAGTTATCTCTGTTGTGGAATATGAAAATCAGGATTGTTTAGCATCAGAGATAAATAGAAATAACTTATCGGGAGAAACAAGTGATAACACTGTTTTATTTGAAATGAATCATTGTTTTCCAGATTGCCCAGAGCTAGGCGGAACGTTGCCTGTAAACTCAGACGACGAAGAAATCTACACACAACGATACGGTGATGTAACATTCCATAGACCGTGTGGGAGGACCTGCGAGGGAGAACATTGGATTGGCGGCTGTAGAATGCAGCTTAACCCTTGTGCATTTTTTGATGCTTGTTATTATTTAGCCGATAAGATTGAATATCCAGAATTCGTACTGAATGGTATGATCAATGGATTTGACATTGTAGATAACGATTTTAATGGTAGCTATTTTTGTTCAAATTACAGCTCTATTTTGAACGGTGAGTTCCTAGACCAGATGACGAAGTCACTGGAGTGGTAAATTGACGAAGGTAAAGTAGTGATCATCGATCATCCCCCAATTTGTGTACATGCCATGGGAGCAGTGAAGAAAAAGAACCTAAAGTTGAGGCCGATCACAGACGCTAAACGCCCTTTGGGGGAATCAATAAATAACTATATGTCAACTACTTGTAAGGTATTTTCCTTTTCTAGTTTGGACGACGTCCTGCAAACGCTTCAAGTAGGTAGTTACATGGCAGTTGTTGATATTTCTTCCGCATATAGAAGCGTCCATATAAATCCCGCACACAGGGAGTTTCAAGGCATGGTATGGAACTTCGGAGGTAGATCTGAATGGTTAGCAGATTGTTGTTTATGTTTCGGGCTAAAATGCAGCCCCTTCATATTTACGCAACTATCGAATCTGGTGGTGATATGCGCAAAAGCGCGCGGTGTTAATTACGTTAGTTGCTACTTAGACGACTTTATCGTAATAGAAGAGACTAAGGCAAAGTGTCAGGAAAGTCTTTCTACATTGTTACAAATACTAAGTGAATTAGGGTTCAAAGTAAATTGTAACAAATTAATAGCGCCAGCGCAGGTGGTGGTATACCTGGGCATTGAGATAAATGCCGAGACGATGGTGGTAAGTCTTCCCGAAGAAAAATTTGACTCGTTGATACTGGAAGTGACAAAATTTCAGGACAAGAGTTTTGCCACAAAAAAGGAGTTGCAATCCTTATGTGGGAAATTGTCAGAAGCGGCAACGGTTATCCAAGGTGGTAGAACTTTTCTACGGAGAAAAATAAACCTTATTAAGTTCTTCCCGGAAAAAGCAAGGGTCATTAAAATTCCAGAATGGTTCGTAGCCGATTTGTTGTGGTGGAGGAAAATTTCTCACATTTTCAACGATACGTGTGATATCATAAGTGATATAAGATCCCCTGTATTCTTTGTAGAAACGGATTCTTCGATGACAGGCTACGGTGGTTGTTGTGATGGCGACTGGTTCGTAGGAACCTGGGAAGTGAATAACTTAAATGTTGGCCATCACTGGGAAGATCCACCCTCGGAACTAGAAAAGTCAGACTCCATCAACTTGAGAGAGCTATGGCCGGTGGTTATTAGCCTAAAAAGATGGGGTCCAGAGTTCAAGAACTCAATTGTGTGAGTGGTCACAGACAACACGCAGGTAATGCATTGTGTTAACACTGGGCGTAGCACTTCGTTGAAAACGATGGAATGGCTACGTGAGTTGTTCTGGTTGCAATTTGTATATAATATTAGGATTAAGGCCTTTCAAATTCCAGGAGAACGGAATATCATACCGGATATTTTGTCCAGGCTATCGGTATGGAATAAGGAGTTCAAAACTGAATTGTTCTCACATTTATGTTGCAGTGAGCGCTTTGGAGTGTAGACTGAGTCAGATCCAGCAACATTGGATGGCAGAAAACACAGCTACAACGCGCAAAACACAGTGGAAGACATATTTTTCGTTTGCTAAGGAGTATGAAATTGAACCTCCTTTGCCAGCATCACAAACGACAGTGTTGCTTTATATTTCGTTCTTGTCATTAAAATATTCCTACACCTTGTTGATCAATTATGTGTCGGCCTTGTGGTCGCTTCATGATGTACTGGGCTTCGACCATGTGGATCCCAAACATTTCCAGATTAAAGCAACGTTGAGAGGAGTGAAACGTCTACTCGGAGCCCCGGTCGTCCAAGCAAGGCCCATAACCATTCCAGAGTTATATATGATTTTCGGTCAGTTAAATATGGAAAAATCAGAGGATGTAGCCTATTGGCTGGCACTATTACTGGGCTTCCGGGGGTTACTCCGGAAGAGTAATTTGGTGGAACGAAATATGGCAGTAAGAGTTGCCGATATTTTCCTATGCCCATGGGGAGTGAAAATAATTGTACAGAGGACGAAAACTATTTCTGATAAAGAAAGAACACTAGAAATTTACTTGGCAAATACTACAGCAATTCCATTCGATGTAGGGCAGTGGTATGAGGTTCTAATGTCAAAGGTTATTTTTCCTTCTAGTAGTTCACACTTGATATCCTACTGGGACTCAGGGAAGTTTGTAGAAGGCTGATATGCCTGGCTATCTAAGAGATTAATTGAAAGTTGTAAGAAACTCTGATTATCTAAAGTATCATCTCATTCTCTCCGTAGAGGAGGAGCGACAGCCCTGGCTGAAGCAGGAGTGCCTTTATCTGATATTCGTGAATTAGGCGACTGGCATAGTCTCAGTGTATTGTTATATTTGTCGAGGACCAGTGAGTCGAAGATCCGGTTGGATCATGACAACTTTAAATTGCTATTTAGAGACTATGAATCATGATTGTTGCTTGTTTTGGCAGTTGGAGGAATAATCATGCTGATCATGTCCTTTTTCACATATATGGATATATATATTAAAAATATTCGCCAAACTAAGAAACCTGTTGTTTTACATTGTATTTCCAATCGAGGTTATGAGGAAATAAGCCCAGGCCAGGGTTATTGAAGTATAAGCCGGACGGAAGGTGGCAGGGCAAGCGACGACCCAATGGACAAGGAATTGGAGGACATCTGGCGGAAAAAGGGAGGACTTCGGCCAGGTCAGCGGATCATCGATCTCACTCAACCTCCACAGACCACTGGGGTCGGACCTCCTGCCATACAGCGTCATACAAGAATTTTTTTTTATTTTATACAATTATAAGAGGAATAATCATGCTGATTATGTCCTTTTTCACATATATGGATATATATATTAAAAATATTCGCCAAACTAAGAAACCTGTTGTTTTACATTGTATTTCCAATCAAGGTTATATATATATAAGGGTCATTCCACCAGAAAATGTACTTTTGGTAAAAAAGGGGTAAAAAAAAAAAAATTGCCCAAACCAAATTTTTTTTTACTTTTGTGCAAAATATACACTTTCAAGTTTTAGGAAAACATGATTCAACTGGGATATTAGTGGGGGGTCAGTTTTTGTGAGGCTGCAAAAATTGTAAATATTATTGCCGTCACGTCCGACATATGAAAAAACACTCATACAAAAGTTGATGATAGAGAAATATATTTTATTTTTTGTAAGACATCAAGTTTGTACCCAGTATGTCAAGCATAGTCTGATATCATAGACAAGTGGAAATAATGAACTACTTATGCAATCTTTTTCTGTGCTGCCTCAAAGATGCACATACAGAAGGTGTTCTCCAAGGCATTACAAAATGATTTCTTTTTTTCCTCTCACTATCTGAATACAAAAGTGTCACGTTTTTAAATAACAGAAATACTTTTATAGGTTATATACCTTATTTATGTCTAATTACAACATGTACCATGCATTATTTCTTCACCTAATAGCTTCTAGGAAAAAGGTTTAAAAATCTCTTGGACGTGTTTTTTTTCATAATGGACGTGATAGAAGAGTGACTTCCACTTTCTTCCTCACAAATCACAAATCTGTACAAACTTGTTGAAAGTTGTTGTTTCTTTTTCAATATACATACCTTAGCTTCAATTTAAGCACATATAAGACTACCTTAAATGCCAATGAGCTTCTTTAAAACTGAAAAAACTGTCAACAATTTGAAACTCTTGCCTCTCATCTATAACAGCATATAGGAAAGAAAAAAATATTCTCACATTTTCTTCTGAAAACCTTCTGCAAACCTTTTCTCCATCCTTTCACATGAAAAAATAAACAACTTTCACCTGAATATTCCTAGGAATACCACATTTCGTGTCCACATGATAAATCTCTTGGACGTGATTTTTTGAATAATGGACGTGATATAAGAGTCACTTCCACTGTCTTCATCACAATTAAGAAATATGGAGCTTTTTTAAAAAAAAATATTAGTTATTTTGGAGAAAACAGACCTGAGCTTCAATTCAAGAACATATTAGAGTACCTTATATGCTTATAACTTGCTTTTTTCTTATTTTTTCTGGAAAAACTAAAAGAAATGGTGAACTCTTCCTTCTAATGCCACTCATAATAGAGTAAACAACCTTTTTTTATCATATTTATTTCTTAAAAACGTCTCCAAACCTTTTCTCTATACTTTTAAATGCAAAAAAAACTAATTTCACCCTTAATATTCATTGAAATACGACATTCTTGGTTTACATCATAGATATATAGGACGTGATATTTTTTAATAGCGGACGTTATTGTGCTAAAAAAACTTTGACAATATATGAAGTAATACTTTGTGACATGTTAATGTATAACAAACTTTTAAAACAGCATTATAAACTTCCCATGGAAGCTCACTGCTTAATACTTATTCAAATTCTGACACTTTAAAAATACAATTTTTACATTTTACTAATGCGGCAATGCCCCTCAAGAGAGTAAATACTGCACCTCAAGTACCTTCTAATACTATGTATATACCTGCTGATCCTGCACTTAAAATATAATAATCCTGCACTGCCTCTATTTATTTTATAATAAACTACTTATGAGTTATGGGATTTGATAAAGCAGTCAAACTACCACTGCTGGCTAAAAAAGAGCTATGCAGAGAGAGTATGTTTTACTTCCCACACCACATAGACATGGTGTGAGAAGGATTGGGATTTGATTAAGCAGTCAATCTATCACTGCTGGCTGGCCAAAAAAGAGCTATGCAGAGAGAGTATGTTTTACTTCCCACACCACATAGACATGGTGTGAGAAGGATTGGGATTTGATTAGGCAGTCAATCTACCACTGCATACCAAGAAAGAGCTATGCAGAGAGAGTATGTTTTACTTCCCACACCACATAGACATGGTGTGAGAAGGATTGGGATTTGATTAGGCAGTCAATCTACCACTGCGTACCAAGAAAGAGCTATGCAGAGAGAGTATGTTTTACTTCCCACACCACATAGACATGGTGTGAGAAGGATTGGGATTTGATTAGGCAGTCAATCTACCACTGCGTACCAAGAAAGAGCTATGCAGAGAGAGTATATTTTACTTCCCACACCACATAGACATGGTGTGAGAAGGATTAGGATTTGATTAGGCAGTCAATCTACCACTGCCGACCAGCCAAAAAAGAGCTATGCAGAGAGAGTATGTTTTACTTCCCACACCACATAGACATGGTGTGAGAAGGATTGGGATTTGATTAGGCAGTCAATCTACCACTGCGTACCAAGAAAGAGCTATGCAGAGAGAGTATGTTTTACTTCCCACACCACATAGACATGGTGTGAGAAGGATTGGGATTTGATAAAGCAGTCAATCTACCACTGCTGGCCAAAAAAGAGCTTGTCTAAGTAGCAGAAAAAACGATAGTTAAGAGGAGATAATAGACCCTTTTAAGTGGGCTAGGGAAGCCCCAAAAAAAAGTTCTGAAGAATAGTTCTATCACCTTCGTATAGAACTAGATGATAATGACCAGCAAACTTTAGTGAAAGTTCTGAAAAGTGAAGCATGGCTGTGCGAAATATGTATTGCCTGTGATGATGAGCATGCTCGGATGCCCCATCCTTTGTTCGATGCAAGAGGTCGTGAGCAACAAATTTCTGGAAGAACTAAAGTAATACCAAGAAAGAGCTATGATCATCTTTTGACTGGACAAAATTAGCGAATGCAGTGATCGAATACAACTTGTCTAAGTAGCAGAAAAAACGATAGTTAAGAGGAGATAATAGACCCTTTTAAGTGGGCTAGGGAAGCCCCTTTGTTTGATGCTTCGTTGTGTGCGGCGTGCTATGAAGATACACGCCTCTTTGGATGTACTTGCCGCTCTGGAAGAACTAAAGGCTGCCAGTGACGTTGACAGATGGCAGTGTTTTTTGTGTTCCGACTATGATGAGTCGACGCATGGGTTGCTGAGACCGCGCACACCAAGCGAAATTAAAAATAAGCTGAGGTCAATGCACTTTGGAAAACCATATCCCAAAACTTCCTGAAGTGTGCAAAAGAGGGAAATATTTAAATTAAAATGCATGCACTTCTCCATTTCACATAAAAAAAGAGTTCATATCTGAGTGGATAGGAAAGAGGAGATAATAGACCCTTTCAAGTGGGCTAGGGAAGCCCCAAAAAAAAAGTTCTGAAGAATAGTTCATGATTTCCTTTCTTTGGGAGGTAAGGGTTTACGCCCCATACTTTCAACATAGGGTGATATGTAAGGGGCTAGGGAACACCAAAAAAAACAGTTCTGAAGAATAGTTTAAAACAAAAAAATGGAAACTTGAGTGCCCTCAACACGCTTGCGTTTTGCCTCACGCTTGCAGAAACTGGCTTTTCTCATCTCCTTGTTCCTCCAGTCCTTAGATGAGTCCTTAGGAGATTTCCTCTCATCCAGAGGTAACGGTTTTCACCCCATTCATAGACATGGTATGAGAAGGATTGGAGTTTGATGAAGCAGTAAATCTACCACTGCTATGGGGCAAGGAGAAAAGACATACTGAAACTTCTAAATACATGGCTCACTGTATGGAGTGGTAATTTAATCTGAATACTTAGAAAAAGCTGCTTCAATAGCTGCATAGTCATTGGTAGTTAACTGGAAGTAAATCTTCCTGCGAGTGCTTCCTTCGCAAGTTGGTGGAGATATCTGAACAAGGACACTCTCACCGTCATACCATTCAAGGTCTTTCCTGGCTGGCCACTTAAACTTTGGTGGAGAAGAGGTTGTTTGTTCCATACAGTTCACCTCATACTGTAGGACTCCATCTAGCATACGGCTTTGTTCCACCTGGCCTAGGTACCATTCATTGTCGTAAACGACAGCCAACCAGCTTTCTTTTTCGTAAGTGATTTTGGTGTCGCTAACTGTAGATGAAACAGTTGCCTCATTTGACTCAGCATGCGAGACATCCTCATCATCCAAAGACACATCATCAGATGCATCACCATCAGGAAGACTTGGCGTTGGCGAAGAAAAACGGGGAACCCTCCTCTGCCAACCAGGACATGTGAATTTCCACACGCCAGATTCCACATCAAAGCAGCATGCTTTGTAGCACGAAATGTCTCTAATACAAAGAACACCTTCCTCTGGACAAACAACAGCATGTGTTTGCAAAGTGCGTGGGATAGGAGCAACGCATGTAAGAGAAGACAGTTCTTCACGAGCAGAATTCAGTGTCGCTGGCAGTATGCATATGTACTGAACAGATGTCCCCTCTTGCTTATTCCCTGCCTCGGCAAACTGGTTTGCATTTTCAATGTTGTTGTCTTTCTTGACCTCATTGTCGGCCATTCTCTTTGCTGCTGCACCAATGCCGTTGCAGGCACCCTTGCCGTGACCGGACTCAAAATAGCACCAGGTGGCTTCTCTCTCAAAGAGTTTCTTGTGCTTGCAAATGACACTGAACATCTTTCTATTACGGTATTGAGAAGAGGGACTGTCGGTCAGGTAATGGACCCAAGATACGAAAGGAAGCTGGTTGGTAATAACCTGATTTATCACCTTAAGAAAGGCAAATACAGCACCGGCATCATGACATCGGTCGTCAGTAACCAAAGCAAGAGTGAGGAGCTTTGTGACATTGTCATCCTTGTAGTGAATCACTACGGGATGAACAGTAACAGGATCTTTAGAATAATAAGCTGGCTGTGGCTCATAGGGATAACTTATTTTCCAATTTTCTGCAAAATCCATGTGTATGGAACAGTGGGTATGTGGAAGCTCAAACCGTACAAAGCGTGCGGCCCCATGTTGGGCATACACTTTCTCTACATGCTGTGACATAACAGTATGGTCGCTAAGAAGCTGTGTGGTGAAATTGTCCCTGTCGGACTCCTCGTCAACAAGTTTCAACTTTTTGCACACCTGCTGATCACCGTAGGTGACCTCAACATGCTTCCACTGCTGGTACTTAATGACTTCTGGGGCAGCAAGGAGTTTTTCACGGATGACATTTTCTGACTGCTTCACAAATGTATCAGGAAGTGTTGGCAGTCCAAGTGTTCTAACAGAATAAAGTTTGAGAGCACAGTTTTGGTGTTTAACACACAAGCACATATTGCAATTGCGGCATGACACAGGAAGGATGTCCTTGGCAGACCTGCGGATACTATAAAAGTAAGATCTGCTGACTTTTGCATTAGGAAATTCAGTGTTGTACTGTTTATGAAGAATGTACATGAACTCAGTTAGTTGTACTTTTTGTACCTTTCTCTTGTTTACTTTCACAACATCTTTTTTGCCTGGAAGAGTAATGGAGTGCTCACATCTAGTGAGGAAGTCAATGACATTTTTCTTTACACCACTATACTTTCTATGTTTAAGAGTAGGTGCACGAGGACCAGATAAAACTGTTCGTCGGTCAATATCAATATCTGCTGCAAGCTGCTTCTGGGCACGAAGAGACTTCACTTCCTCAGGGGAGGACAAAGAAGAAAGCAATGATTTTTTTTTACCGACACTGGATTGTTTTTTCATGTTGGAACAAAAAGTTTCATAAAGTCCAACCTTGCGCCAAACACAGGGAGCTTTACTTGGGGAGATCCCCTCCTTTCTAAGTTCCCTACTTGCAATCTCGGCCGCATCAAAAATGGTTGCCTCAGGGACTGCGACATTATCACCTGTGATATTTACCTCTTGTAAATCTACAATACCTGGGTGTATCTCAACCACATCATTTTCAGGAACATTGCCTGGAGCTAAAACAACCACATCATTTTCATGAACATTGCCTGGAGCTAAAACAACCACACCCTCTTGAGGGACATTGCCTGGAGCTAAAACAACCACATCATTTTCAGGAACATTGCCTGGAGCTGAAACAACCACATCCTCTTGAGGGACATTACCTGGAGCTAAAACAACCACATCATTTTCATGAACATTGCCTGGAGCTAAAACAACCACACCCTCTTGAGGGACATTGCCTGGAGCTAAAACAACCACATCATTTTCAGGGACATTGCCTGGAGCTAAAACAACCACACCCTCTTGAGGGACATTGCCTGGAGCTAAAACAACCACATCATTTTCAGGGACATTGCCTGGAGCTAAAAGAACCACATCCTCTTGAGGAACATTGACTGGAGCTACCTTGTTCTCTGCATCCTCTTCAGGAAGATTGCCTGGAGCTACCTCGTTGTGTGCATCTGTAGAGATGTCCTCGGCCGCATCCAAACTGGAGACATCACTATCGCCATCTTGTGCCTCTACAGCCTCAGGAGTAGTGCCTGGAAAAAGGGAAAAATGCAATAGCTAAGGAAAAATTCTATGTCTGTTTAAAGTGCAGTATTTCCATGTGCGGAGATGTGCCTGGAAAAAAGGAAGAATGCAATAGCCAATACAAGATTCAATGTGAGGATTTCCAAGTCAGGAGATGTCCTTGGAAAAGAGAAAAATGCAATAACCAAAAAGAATATTCACTGACAATTTGTATTGCATATTTTCACGTGTGGTAAAGAAAAGAAGTACTTACCCAGACCAGCAAGGAAGTCCTCATATGACACCTCAACAGGTTCTTTCTGTGACTCCAGTCGTCGAAGCCGCTTACGTAGGGCCTCAACCTCCCGTTCTGCTACATGACGGGCCTCCCTCTCCAGCCGTAGTTTGTAGTAGAGGTGGTTCTTCCGGGGAGTACGCTGGCTGCTCGACCCTTCAACAAAGGATGGCGTCCTGAAGTGTGCAAATGAGGGAAATATTGTTCAAGAAATCTTGCAGAACTCTTGTAAAGTTCAGGGGGATAAAGTAAGTGATATTTAGTTAGGGTGAATATTAAAAATAGAGTAGTTACTGCCATTTACTCTGCAAGTATTGGTAAAAATTTATTTGGATGGTTTGGATTTGAGAAAAAAGAGTATTCATTATTTTAATAAAAGAGCCATTTTAAAAGGTCACTATAAAAAGGCATAGCACAATTATGAATTTCCAATATAGTAGTTTGACTTTTACTTTCCTGTTAGTAGTAGTTCAGTAGTGAAAGAGAAATTTACCTAGCATGACCATGCTATATTATAACCTTCAGCCAGTCTTTTCTCCCGCGGAGCACTTCTCCATTTCACGTAGAAAAACACTTCTGAAGAATAGTTAAAAGAGAAGAAACAATGGAATTAAATAACTTCAAACAATGTAAACAACAACAACAACAACGACGGCAAGAATGACGACGACGACAACAACAACAATAAAAAATAATGCATATTATTTACCTTATGTCGTGAAGAAGTCGCTGACACTGGTCTGGGGTTGGAGTCGATGCTACTGGCACTGAAGTCAGAGATGACTGCGAACTTTGAGACGGCTGTGAAGCAAGAGATGACTGAGACGGCTGTGAAGTCGGAGATGACTGACACGGCTGTGAAGCAAGAGATGACTGAGACGGCTGTGAAGTCGGAGATGACTGACACGGCTGTGAAGAAAGAGATGACTAACACGGCTGTGAAGCAAGAGATGACTGACACGGCTGTTAAGTGAGAGATGACTGTGAGGCCAGAGACAGAGATGACTGTGAGGCCAGAGAAACTCCACTGCATCGTGTCTCTTCAGACGTAGCCCTCCGGAGGCTCTTAGGCCTACTCCCGGATGTGCCCGGATGGGACACACGACTGCGTAGAAAAAAACCACCATCCTCACTCTCATCGGATGAAGAAGGCAGCTTGGGAAGTGGTGTTACAAGCCGAAATGAAGGTACAGGAATAGAAGGTACTTGAGGCCGTACAGGAACAGCAGGTACAAGAGGTGGTGCAGGAACAGCAGGTAGTTGAGGCGGGGCAGGATCAGCAGGTAGTTGAGGCAGTGCAGGATCAGCAGGTACTTGAGGCGGTGCAGGATCAGCAGGTACTTGAGGCGGCGCAGGACCAGCAGGCTCAGGTACGCCATTGTCGGAATCACTGGTGTCAGTGTCCTCCAGTGCAGCAGCAGCTTTCCTTTTTCTGTAGCGTAATGCACATGCAGCATCTAATTTTCGGCGGCGAACCTTTTCCTTGTCCGTCAAGTTGGTTTTATTTTTCTTCCTCTCTAGACGCTTGCGTTTCGCCTCCCGCTTGCGGAAACTGGCTTTTCTCATCTCCTTTTTCCTCCAGTCCTTAGATGAGTCCTTATGAGATTTCCTCTCTTCGGGAGGTAAGGGTTTACGCCCCATACTTTCAACTTAGGGTGATATGTGGGGGGCCATCCATGAAGTATGTACGCACTGAGGGGGGTTGGTTGGGGGGGAGGGGGGTTAAAATTTTGTGCATACGCTACTTCTGTATATCATTGTGAAAAAAATAAGGTAGGGGGGGGCTGGTGGGGTCGAAAATTTTGGAAATTGTGCCTACATACTTCATGAATGGCCCTAAAAACTGAAAAAAGAGAAAATACAAAAATTAGCAAACTACCTATAAAATAATATTAAAAAGGTACATTTCTTTTGAAAAATTGTCTTCTTTGTATCACTATTGTTCATACTTATATTTAGAATAGATAATTTGCCCATGAACTTAATATGATGGCTGTCAGAACAAAAATATTACCAAAATCAGATTTTTGCCAAAAATGTGAAAAAAAAATTTCCTCAAAACCATTTTTTTTTTTCATCATACCACAGAATATAACTCTGTTCAGTATTCCAGGTGATTTTTTCCAAGGTTTGTTCAAGTCTTATACTTCAAATATGGTTTTGAAAAATCATGCATCACATCCGACATGAAAATGAACCACTATAGATCGTAAAAGAATCTGATAATCATTTCAATTTTTCATTACATATGGAGTACAATAGGCAAATATTGAGAAAAAACAAAAGAAATAATGCTTCCACTCATTTTCATACTTCTTATGAGACAAAATCTAACTGGGCGTCACGTCCGACATACATATATGGGACGTGACGGCGGCTACACAAATGTATTAAAAAAATATATTTACACATAGACTTCCATCAATTTTTCTCCCTAGACTTATGAAATGATACTTGGTGCACATAATGAACAACTTTCATAACTGTATTATTGTAATTTAAACTCATTCTAACATAGTTCATAGTCAATTCCGTCAAAATATTTTGCCCATATCACGTCCTCGATGGCTATTACCACGTGATAGGCGTACCACCGGTGCACAAAAAATATGCAGTCTTTTAAACATACATTTTGTCATTGGGAATACATCGGAATATATATAAATTCTCAACCTCTTTGCACATTTTCTCATAGATCAATCGAAAGAAGAATTTCCATGTCGGACGTGATGTGGCCAAACAAATTTTTTCGAAAAATTCACTAACACATTGAAAATACACCAAACGCTTCCAGAAGCAGCCATCTTGGGAAGGCATCAATCTGCTCTTTTTTTCAAAACACAAAATTTCGGTAAATACTTGTCAACTTTTCAAGAAAATGGATTCCACAGAATCGCGAAGTCCAATTTATCACTGTTAACACAGAAAATCATGTCCGGAATGGAAAAATAATGCTAGCAGAGAAGAAATGTAGAGTACTCACACTAGCTGGATGTCTCCTCTTCCCGCTGAAGTGCCGGAGTGAGGGCGCATGCGCAGTTAAAAGGGATAACATCCGGTTCTTGTGATCGGCTTTCCCGCCTTCGATTGATCTCTTGGACGTGATAAATATCGCGGACATGATTCCTCCAAAATTACTTTCCCTGTTCTCGCATAGTGAAGGCACTTAGGAAGCATTTTATTACTCCTACACCTCAGACCCTATGGGCACATTATTCAATAAGTTTTGTACCAAGTTAGCACCAATATGGAGAAGTGGAGAGTGCTAAATGCAACTCATCACGTCCATGATATCAATTGTGTAAAATTGATTTTTTTTCATAATTCGGCTGGAAAAAAAATCCTGTTGCAATTGGACTAAAATCATATACATATGTCAAAAATTGATGTATGTCCAGAGTTTTAAGTGCATGTTTGGGAAGTATACCATTAAAATATATTGTCATCAGGCTATGCCAAATATAACCTATTGCATTTGCTGAAAAAGCACACTTTTTATTGAAATTCACCTAAAAAATTTATGGAGCCTGAGAAATAAGGGAAAATACTACTAAACAAGAGCCAATATACATAAGTTCAGGAATTAAATCAATTAGGGAATATATCTTTATAGTTTCCACCCAAGAAATAGTGCTAAACTTAAAAAATATCAAAAGGACATGCACTTTTTTACTAATTTCTGACTTTGAAAGGCCACAGATTAAAAAAAAAAGTAGATAGACCAATAAAGGTAATGATTTTCTGAAAGGGCAGGGTGTTTTCAGTCTACATGAAAAAAAAATTCAAAAAAATTCATTCATATTGAAATGATAGCCCATCAACCCCAAAAAAGTGTGATTTTCACCAAAAGTACATTTTCTGGTGGAATGACCCATATATATATATAAAATATATATTATGTGTGAATTAGTGAAATAGAGCCCTCCTCTCTTTTATTAAATGTTCCTTTCATGTCAGTGCGTGTAACTTCAGAAATCTCAAATCTGTATTTCATAAAAAATCACAAATTATGGAGGAGGACCCGACAAGACAGAATGAATCATGGACGGACAATAATACACGTACATACGAAGACTATAAAAGCATACAACAACACACGTTTAGTCACAAAACACTACTAAATATCACATCAACATCTTACAGGGCAGGAAGAGTGAGTAGGTGAGATAAGATGATTATATAGAGGAAGATTTGAAGATGTACCCTTTGTTTGATACATTTTGTTTCTTATTCTAAAACATGTTTTCTGTGTAGTTTTATGAGGTATGCTACCCCGGTACGTTGGTCTTATCTGGTTTTTACATTCCGTTCTGTTTGTTAAGGATTGCGTTTTTGTTTTGTTCATTTTTGGCTCGTCTATGTGTATTGATTTGTGCGTGAGTTTGATCCAATACTGTTTCAAGGTATAACTCTTTGCTATTTCTGGGTTGATTTCCAGTCTCTGATAGACTCCTCTGTCGTTGTGTTCAATTTACTTTCTTTTGGTATGGCTATTATTGTTTTTCCGGGTTTTTTTTCTAAATTTATCATTAGAGTAATACACACTTTGTCTTTATTATCGTTTCTGGGTTTTCAGTTTTGCTTCTTTGTAGATATATCTATATGTTTTCTCTTGGGGTTGTGTGTGGGACATTTAGTGTTCTGTCTAGGATTTCGTTTATTTTCTTGGTTTTCTTGGTTTGTTGTTTGTTTGATTACCATGTTTCTGCTCGCTATGTATATATGTTATGTATGTGCTTCCACATTGTCTGCATTTCTATTTCCTAATAAAGTTCTTGTCTTCGGCCAGGAACACTGTTCTCTGGTACCGCCGTACCGGGGTATAGGCCTACTCTTCTGTTTCCTTCTTTATTTCTAGTATTTGGTCTTCTCGATTCCCTTTTTCGTTTATGAGTTCATCTAGGTATTCGGGTCGTTTTGTGAGTTATCGGTCTGTTTCTCCTGTCCTCGTCCGTTTTATGTAAAGTTTGGCCTTTGCAGTTTTAGATAATGGGTAGTTTTCGTGGACTTCGTTTACGATGGAAAAAGGGCCAACAGAGTCAAAAGTTGGCGGTAGATGGCGGGACCTATGCATCTTGTTCTGGTGGTTCGCCGTGAGAGGGCGCGGCAGACGCGTGGCGAAAGTTTCGCACGGACATCAATCGTGAGACACGGACAGTACGGAGGGCACTTTACGTTGTGGAGTTGGTGTAAAGTTTTTGTCTACATCGTAACCTTATTTCTACAGACCACAGTCACAACATGTTGTGAACAAGCACTAAGAGTAAGCACAGGAGGTTCCTTAAGCGACAGAGTGATAACAAGTGCTTCTTTGACCGGATTTCTAGTGTACCTGTGGCTTGGATTTCTTAACTGCCAGAAGGCTGAGTCGGGAGGCTGGGAAGGGTTTACCAGTGGGAAAGGAAGGTGTTGACTACTGAGTTGGGACTTGGAATATCTACAGATCTGTGTTTCCTCGAATCCGGGTTATCTAAATCACCTGCACTGTGGATTACGTCTTTGGATTGTCTGCGTTTGGAGTATCGGATGTGTTCTGATGCTGAGGGAAGCCCGACCATGTTGGAATAGCAAGGGATGTAAACATGAAAGTAACGGTTTGTTTTGGCAATGTCCGGGTCGTGGTCCCGTGTGGCAGTGGGGACCTGCTCGTCCAGGACCTGATTGACAAGGCCATCGTCCGCTACAAGAAAGCTATAGGCAAGGTAAGACCGTCACACGCATCTACACCACTCTTAACATCCCAAACCCACTCTAAAAGTGCGGCTTCTAGCACAGGCAGTAGTGAGATCACCGCTTCCTACCCCCTGAGGAACTTCCGAGGTAACTCAAATATGGCGATACATGTATACGGACAGGCGGACTGCCATCTTGCTACTTCCAGGGGTCAGAGGTTAAGTTTAGATCTACATTCCGCTGCTTAAGTTAGCCAACTCTCTGCAGATTTACTAGCGACTTCTCCACGTTTTAAGTAGAAGGAGAGCTGAATCGTGTTATTCGTCTGAACCGTGAACCCGACTAGGAGCGCCCACGCTAACTAACTCACGTATTACTTTTAGGGCAGAAGTAGGAAGTGTGGGTGGCGGTGGCGGGGCAACTTCCTTGGGGTAAAGTTTGGTTTATAACTTTCGCAATTGATATTCGCAATTGATATTTTGTCTGTTGCGTTATCCAAATTTATGCTATAACCAGAGGAATGCCAAATAAGATTTCGTCCGGCCGACTTCTTATTAATACAGTCTGCCTCGGGTCACTGAATCATTGATTGTATGACCAGAGGAATCTACATGTACTGATAAAGTCATATTGATACAGGTGGTGATATTATGAAACCGATATTATGACCTACAATCAGTAACCGGTTATCTAACAACTGATACTTGATCTGCAATCACACATGCGCTATCTACGACCTTTATCATATTCGGATTTACATAGCTCTGGCATTTTGTACATACAATACATGTACATGTAAGTTTGTTGACGGACTTTTAAGACCGAGATTTGTCTGGCATCGGACCACATTTATGATCTGTCTTTAACTTATATAACTTCCTACATCATTCTTACCACTGTAGATTTAGTCATAGTCAAAGTAGGCCATATTTAGATTGTAATTCACGGAAATGACTGGAATACATGTAGCAAAGGAATTGTACATTAAATTTTAGTGATGAGAACAATAAATATCTGTATAATCGTTTATCAACCCATACACTAAATGAAATATTAAGAAGTTATTGATGCTTGGGGGGGGGGGGGAGGGCTATTGTCCTCGGTTATTCGTTATCAATTGACATTTACATCTATTTTAGTTCAAAGTATGGTCATATTATGACAATTAGGCGAATATGGTAATCACTACATACTCTTAAAATGAACATGCATATAAGCCAGCCCGACAATCTATGTTTATAGTTCAAATGTAGTCAACGCTATCCGTATAATGAAACCCCTTAGAGTTAAACTGTTAACCCTCGGAGTGGGTTATTCAAAATTACTGACACTTATACAAACCATATACCAACTCCCTCTGTAGATGCAAATGATAAGTATTTAATATAAAGAAAAATATAGATAAACCATTTTTGACTTGTTACTTGTAGTTGGATACATCTAGGATGTAGGTGTAGCAGACCTAGGAATATGTATCTAAGTTAAACCTAATGAATCTAGATTCTGTATTTATATCTGGTATTCATGATTAAATTCTGGCATATCAGGATTTTTCATATTCATCAGTATTAAGTAGATCACAAAGACAGGTAGATTACGACTTCCAAGTGACCCCTCCCACATTGGAGTGAATGTGGATTCACCGTGTCTAGCCCCCCCCCCCCCCCCCCCCCCCCCTCCTCCGACACACACACCCCAACCTCCTTGCTCCGTACACACTGACGGCATAGCGATTGGCAGGATAGAATCGTGGCATTCACGTGTAGTCTTCTTTGCGTGCGGCCTGGAGAAGTTTAAATAGCTCTATTTGCATTCGTCATCGTGAACGAGGTGGTGGCTGGTCGCGGGTACGTACACGTAAATAGAAGTATGTGGGGGTGGGTGGGTGACAGTCACCCCGCTCAGCGTACAATGCACCACACGACACAGCGGAGGATGCGCGGCTTGTGTTGTCGGTCTCAGCACCAGACAACTCGGCACCGCGGAGAACCCGGCACCCGAGACGAATACCCGTCCGATATTATAATGTTATGTTTTAAGATCAATGTATAGATACATAGTATAACTTCATTATAAAAACGGTCCGAAGAAATTACCGTTTTTTGTATGTTTGTTAATTCTTGTATTCGTGTTTATTTTTGAATTCTACTCGGGGTTAGGTTCTCCTAGAATGATCGGTGCTGGGTTCATCCGGATGTCTATTTCTCCGTTCACCTGTGGGAACAATACACCAAAGTCCGGCCCATCCTGACTAAGTCAAAGACTGGTGCCCTCTAGGCCAAATATTGGCCACCCTCTCAGAAGGCTGTCTAAATCTACACTGAAGGCCAGTCCACTCTATACTAAAGGCCAGTCCACTCTATACTGAAGGCCAGTCCACTCTATACTGAAGGCTAGGGTGCCAGTCCACTCTATACTGAATGCCATCTCACTCTACACTAAAGGCCAGTCCACTCTATACTGAAGGCTAGTCCACTCCATCCTGAAGAATATTTCACTCTATACTGAAGGCCAGTCTAGTCTACACTAGAGGTGAGATTGAACGTGGCCGATCCTCTCTGTGATGGCATGCGGCGCCCCTGCAGAGACTAGATACACGGTGTAGGGGCCGTGGGCAGGTGGAGAGGAGGGAGGTGACTTAAGCCACAGGTATGTGGTGTGAGCTGGGCTCCAGGATCCGCCAGATCTCCTGGCGGAACGTTTGTAGAGATCCAACCCCACTGCTGCGACGCGATGGTCGCAAGTCTACAAACCGCACGGCAGTCTATGCTGATGAACCACCGCATTTGGGAGGACTTGTCTTCAGTAAGATGACCAGGACTGTATTATAAATACTGTTGTGCTCTCCCCTGTTAATCGTTCGTGTCCTGTCCAATGAACTTACGACACGACTCTTTAATCTTGGGTTTATATAGTTAGATATTGTTTACAACACTGGTACATAGCGTCACCGTATCGGTATACGTTTAGACATACCTTCTTCATGATATTACTGTTTTTGATATTTAAATACAAATATCTCTAGATCCATCACTATTTATTGTAAATTTATCCGGTGTAAATGAAATGATGAATGACCAAGGTATCAGTGTGGATTACATAAATTATATGTATGTATATAAGATGAGTATGTTTGTTCTGAATAGGTTTCGTCCATGGAAGTATTTATCTTGTTCAGCCATATGTCCGATTAACGTTGGGATTTATATAAAGTCCGTTGATGTTTTTGAAGATAAGAGAAATTGGCAGTGTCTTGAAAGAGAGATTTAATTATGAGATGAGGTAATGGAAAGTTTTTTCTTGTAGATCTGCTCACTGACGTGTTTGTGAGGCGTAGTTAGGTTTTATATAAACATCTATTCTCCTTAAAGACGTATTGTACAATTCATAGTGGCGCCACCTGGGTGATTTTTGAACATATCGTTTTGACCTCACCATAAAGGCAAAATGGACCTGTTTACATGAACTTGAAATATGTAGGAGTGTGCTGAAAATTATAATTGAATTTTATTGTAGAGGTGAGACAGGCAGAGATCGATACGTCACATTACGGTATGCGTGTTACACATCCCACACTCAGTACGCCAGGAGTAGTCAGGACTACGACAAGATACCTTCAGATTGTGCATACTGATAACACAATGAAATTCCTGATGCAGTGCCTCACGGCCATCAGGAATTGAGTTCTGTTATCAGTATGCACAACCTGAAGCTATTTTGTCTTTATTGTACACCCTAGAATATAGATATTTTACTGCAGATAGATGTAGAAGGCCATCGAAGCGCTAACATCTCCATTCTAAGACGGAAGCTGGGCTGGACGACATAGACCGGGTAGAAGCTGGGCTGGACGACATATACCGGGTAGAAGCTGGGCTGGACGACGTAGACCGGGTAGAAGCTGGGCTGGACGACGTAGACTCAGTAGACCTGTTTGACGCCCAAACTCCACGAACTTCACTCAGGAACGACAGACTCGCGGATGAAAAACGGGAGACTGACGCATGTTGGAAAAATCCCTGCCAATCATTCCCTCCATGCTCCATGTGTTTCGGGTTTTCATTATCGTAAAACAAGAAATATTACGTTTTGTCTGTAAAGACATTTAACCTCCATCTGTTTCCATGACTGATCGCTCAGGCGGCTTGAGTAAAAACTAAATATTAACCCAAATGCCTTTTTTCCATCCCAGGGCTCTCCTCTAAACGGTAATAAATTCCCAATGGGAATTGAAGTTATCTTGATCTTAGATAGTATCAGTCCATGGAATGAAAATGAATTGAAAGAAACTAGAAATTCACGGAAAACCAGACATTTGGTTATCGATTTAATCACTTTTATTACGATAAACGTGACATTGAGAAATGGGAGAACATTTGGAAAATAAATGCGACATTTGTTTTTATTTGCACACAAATTCATCGCAAGGATGGTCTTCTCTTTATGACCAAGCAGGATTTCTTCAGGCAGTGTATCTTAAGATAGGTAAATCACAGTTAAACATTCGAACAGTGGGAAAACTGCCTGGGCGTTTTATCTGTGAGGTGGGAAAACTGCCTGGGCGTTTTATCTGTGAGTTGGTTGAAACGCGCGGACCAGCAAATGACTTGCCCTGACATGGCTAGGCAGGAGGGGCGTATTTATGAGTTCGTGAGTCAAATACATAGATAATTGCCGTACATCGCCATTTGAAGTCTAATTTTGACGTGCCGACCTGGTCCGTCCATGTTCAGACATTGTCACTTTATTTAGCCTATATTCCCACAGTGGAAAGCGCCATCTGATTTTCAATGCCGATCACATCCTTTGATTAAAGGCATATCAGACAATTGACCTTCGTGATATGGAGCAGTGACGTGAAATTGCACACCTTTATAAGACGAGGAGTGAGAAGCGGGGATCACCATAAGACGAGAGTTGGGACACACACGCTCCTCACAACTCCCACTGCGGCCACTCCCACACGCCTCACCCAGAGACGGCGTGCAAATCCACGTCTTTATTGTCACTATCAAACACTTATTCTTGTCTGAGACAAATATGATATAAATTGAGCCTCATTCACAACAGCGGTTTGAACCTCCCCACAGACCCTGTTTATAAACACGCATTGCAGGATCTGAACACGTGTATTGCACCACAGGACGTGATGTTTCCGGACACAAGGCTCCCCTCCTCATCACGACGCTTTCATCAGACACCTTAACCTCCACCACGTATACACCAAGGCCGCATACAGACACACACACTTCTAGATGTCCATACGCGTACCCCGCACGTGTATGTCAACACGGTGCGGTATGTGGCGGGACTCACACCTGTGTAGGTCGGTATGCGTGACGCCCAGTCAGCCCCTGGTCACTCCATGGCTGTGTGTAACGCGGTCAGTGACCAGGTGTGTCGGCAGGGGGCGCTCAGGTAGAACTGGTCCACGTCTGGCGGCGGGGGGGGGGGGGGGGGGGGGGGGGGTCAGAGACGCGCTGACCTCCGAGGTGTGGTGGAAGCTGCGTGTGTTTTAACAGCACGCCGGGTGTGACGCGAGCAGGAGCAGGAGGAGGACGTGTCAGCTCACGTCTACTCCCTCGTCATCCTCACCGAGGCGGAGGCTTCTCTGTGACCACCTGTAGGCATGGCGCTCACCCGATATATCGGGGGGGGGGGGGGGGGAGGCTGATGACTTTAGGTGCTGTGAATTCAGTAAGTTGAGGATTGTTTTAATTGGCATATTTATCTCTCAGCTGAGACCAGAAATTCACTCAGAATAGCTGAAGATGCAGGGGCTTCCGGGCTCTGCCTCTGGACTACATGTCATATGTTGCCTATTTTAGGATTTTCTTAAGTGCCAAGGGTCATTCTTGAGCTCGATGTAAGTCTGAGGTGGAAATAAGTCAACATGATAAAAAGGTCATTTTGACTCTCAGCTGAGGCTTGAAATTTACATAGAATGGCTAAAATTCCAGACCGCGTACCTAGATTTCATGGCTATATCTTTATATTTCTTGGAATTGTGATTTTCCTGAATTGTCCATTTATACCTTTGTATTTCTCTATGTACCAGTTATGTCCTACACTATCTTACGTTTACTGACTACTGGCTATATTTCTCTGCCTGCTATGTCCTAGCATGCTTCTTTATTATATACCTGTGCCAGTACGTTACACACATATCAACCTCTGCTAGGGTATTGTTATTAAATATATACCAGCAGAGTATGGTGGTATAAAATGATGTGCCACCCTACTTTGAATACACATTCTGATTGTCTGAAAAAAATCGCTTTCAATAGAAATATTCTGTTGTCTAACAGTGACTTGTGGCACTCCACTAATTTATGCGAGCAAATGATCATGGGAGTTAAAGGAGAAAAAAGTGATATAAGTGCTTGGAGAGTATTCCACGCTTGACTTTCAGTAAGATTTCAAGAGATATATCAGCACACTTTGAAACTAGCTCGGACATCCTCACATTTCCGTACCTAATTTGTCAAATACTTACATTTGAAGACCTGTATATGATAAAATAAAAATGTATTACCTTACTGGTACGTACTCGCATACCTTGTTTATTTTTATAATGATATTCCACTCGCTCTGCGGGCTCATAGAATTTTTTTTTAGAGAAACATTCGTGAGTACCTACCAGTAAGGTACAGTAAAACCTAGCGTAAGCGGACACCCTCCGTTCCGGGCTTATGCGGGGTTTTCAAGTTTCCCCCGGCCCGATATTGGCGTGTTATATACTGATATGTAGGGAAGACACAGGGGATAGTAAATCTGAAATTGATTTTCCAATATTTGAATTGGATCCGAAACGTTGAATTATAAATGTATTTTTTATAAATATAGTCATACACACTCATTAAAAACACAGATTAGTCTATTTTTGGTAGCGTGTCCGTTGGAAGTGTCCACTTTTAGGCACTTTTTTGGCTTTTAGGCCTTTTCGTACCGAAATAACGCTCTGCTTACGCGAGGTGTTCGCTTACATGGGGTTAACTCAAACTTCTAATAGAGCCTAAGAGGGAAAAATTTCCGTTCCGAGCAAAAGTATCTGCTTACGTGGGGTGTCCGATTACGCAGGGTGTCCGTTAGCCAGGGTTCTACTGTATATACATTTTCATCTTAATACTGGTTATGTGTATCAAATTCTGCCATCGGATGGGTCTCCGAAACTCAGCTATGTGCTAGCGTGTTGGTTCGGCTTCATAACCGTATGTCCTACACTTTATGAGAAGGATATCTTTGCTCGGTTATATTCTGTATGTCCTACATTTTATGAGAAGGTCATCCTTGCTCGGTTATATACTGGCTAAGTCCTACACTTTATGAGAAGGACATCCTTGCTCGGTTATATACCGGCTATGTCCTACACTTTATGAGAAGGTCATCCTTGCTCGGTTTTATACCGGCTATGTCCTACACTTTATGAGAAGGACATCCTTGCTCGGTTATATACCGGCTATGTCCTACACTTTATGAGAAGGACATCCTTGCTCGGTTATATACCGGCTATGTCCTACACTTTATGAGAAGGTCATCCTTGCTCGGTTATATACCGGCTATGTCCTACACTTTATGAGAAGGACATCCTTGCTCGGTTATATACCGGCTATGTCCTACACTTTATGAGAAGGACATCCTTGTTGGTTAACTATGTGAAGAATGAGAGGTCGCGCATGCGTTACATGCAGCTGCTGTCCAGAAGAAAAAGAGCTTGAGAAAAATAAACTCACTAATTCATATCAAATAACGCGACATGGTTGATGGCGTTTCTTTGGCTTGCCATTCTATCTGTCTCACCTCTGCCACAGTCAGCTGTAGACATGGCGTGGTGGGCGTTTTAACATGTATTCGTCGACCGTGGGCCAGGCTTTTATAGCCGCAATATCAGGTCCAACAGCGTGATTGCACTAGTGAACCGGAAACACCTAGACCCTCACACTGCCGACCGTTATATAGGTCGGGGATGGAGTTTAAAACAGGAAATTGTGAACTATATAGCTTTGATTTCAAACATATAAACATATATACTTGTAGATAAATACACTGTTGTTCATTGCATTAACTATGCTAGATAAGAGAAAATAAGAAGGAAATTTGTCTGACTGTCATCCAAGCGTAAGACATATCGGCTTTTACTTGGATAGTTTGATCAGTGATAAAAATGGCCTAACGTAGAGAGTTGGTCGAGTCGGCGGTAGTGACCTGATAACGGTGAATGGGAATGCACGCTTGGTTAGTCACAGATGTGTTTAATGAATTGTTGCCTGATTTTAATTTTGGAGTTGAATCAAAGATCGCACCCTTCCATTTTTCAATGGAAATCAACTTTTTCATTTGCACTATATGAAATAATTGTTTTTTTGCATCCTTCAAACTAATAAAAGAGTGGTTTGAACCTCCCCACGGACCTTCAGTAACATAACATGGATACGAAAAAAATATTTCTGACCCCAACTGACAAACCTGGTTAATGATATACGCAGAAGCAGCAGAGCATATTAACTGAAAGCACAAAAACCCACGACCATCTGCGGAAATGAGTCTTTTCTTTATTACTGTAGATCCACTCATGGTTCAGTGGTCTGAAAGGTTTGCAACGTAATTAAATAACCCCATTGAACATTGTGATAGTAATAGAGTCTTTTAGCAGTTTCTAGGTGAGCACGTTTAAGAATAAGAATCGAATAGCCAAGTGTGATAACTATTAGCAGACAAATACGATTTATTAATGTTGGAAGTATAACCAAGATATGCACAGGTTACAAAGGACCAATCGGAGGTTAAAGGGACAGTCTTCATGATGGTGATGAGCTCGTAGAGGGAATAACGGTAATGACACGTTTGACTTATGTATATACCATTTCCTAGTGGACATCACACTACCCAAACAAACAAACAAACAAACATCACAGTTATGTTTCAGTTGTGTTTACTTCATTGTTTGTTTCAGAATTTTTGATAACAGATCTGAAAGAGGAAAACACAAAATACAACGCACAAACACGTTCGCTCAGTGTGAAATATTTATGAGGAAATTATATTTCATACCTTTAATTTATACCGTTTTAACCCTTCTGTCACCTGTAGGTATTGACATAAAGCGGTGTCTCAGCTTGGATAGGTAACAGAGTATAGAGGGGAGTACCAGACTAAAACATTCACCATGGTATCCTCCCCAATGACAAAAAGGTCGATAAGCGTGGCCTATAATAAGGTACACCTGTTTGCCGTTTCATAAAGCCGACAGTGTTTGTTCTTGTAAATACGCTACATCTTAGAACATCTCGTCTGTATCACGCTAAGCAGCCTGCCTTTCATAATACACATCTTTGTGCACCGAAGTAGGGAGGTCAGGTCGTTAAAATAGCAGCGTGTTTCAGGAATCTACAATAATTGGCGTACATCTGGTAGAGAGATACGTGCCATCATTGTTGGCATCAGTTAATGTCATACCCGGCAGGAATCTGAATGCAGTCAAATATTGCTGGTAGATGGATACCCCGCTGTCAGACTGATCGTCATTTATTGTCAAATCCCAGTAGGCATCTGAAGGCACTAACATTACAGTGGGGTGCTCGTACACTAATTGCCAGCTGGAGTATTTTCTCCTGTAGATGATCTAAGTCGTACATAGCAGTGCTTAGAGAAAAAATTTAAAGAAAATGGGCTTAGAACGGGAGAGAAGTTATGAGAGTGTGGTACAGTTTGATGGACAGGTGGTACAGGCCCAGCACGCCTGCTGCACCATCTGGCAGCTGCTGGGGGAATGAGGCTCATTGCAGTAATGCGTGTCCTGTGACCTATTCACTGCAGTATGCTCGGTATACATGTCGTAACCTTAATGGTGTGCGGTAAACGGTGTGACCTCACATCACCGCACTCTGTGTGCGACTTTCCAAGCGCAACGTCAATCAGAAACCTGGCCTCTGGCAGTGTCCTCATAATGATTACCATTACTGATTATAACCACCGGGTAACTGTGTTGTGATTCGTATGCAGATCTTCCACGTAAAAAGGTTATCATCACATCAACAAGTGCAGACATAGTCTCAGTATGGGTGACATATTCACTGCGTCAGTTGTATGACTATTGTTTGCTACCAAGGCTAAATCTACTAGAAATTACTTAGTAAGTTCATTATTTTACATTTTCATAAATGGTTTTGTGTATGCAGGAAAGGTGATCCAGTTTATCGTTTAGATCTCGAAAAAGTATTGTTTCACAGGACATTTAAGATGGGTTTTTATGAGTAAGCAATAGAATTTCATAGTGAATCATCAAATCATAATAGTGTACGCATATATATATATACAGGCTATTTCACACAGATATTCACGCATTTCACTAAGAATCAAATTATCGATCATAAAAATACAACAATCATCAAACAAAACTATTCTTGGTAATTCATTTGATTCACTTCAGTTAAAGGTAGAAAGATGTATCTAGACCTAGTGTTTATTCAGAAAGATGAATTTCCCTATTACTGAGACCGTCGGATAGTGAAAATATAATGAATGACCCTCTCTAGATCGTCAGGATTTTGATAATTTATCAAATAGTTTCGAAGGACTATAAAAAATCTGTCTTTAATTTCGACATAACGAAGGACAATCCTTGTTTGGACAACGAGAACCATATCAGGGCTCTCCTAGAAGCATACAATGAAAGGACCTTTGGATATTAAACGGGCCCCAGGTAGAAGTTCCTGAAGAACGCAACATCAGTGCGCAGTGTTTTGCATGGTATTGGCAAGATGAAAATACCGTGAAATTGCGTGGACCTCCCAGTCTGAGTACCCTATACTCTAAGTAGGGTAGACTTGAAAAACGTAGATGCACCTTGATGAAGGCCTAACCGCCGAAATGTTGAACAACAAACTGCTTATTGTAATCAAATCAACAACCAAAAGCGCATCAATTCAGCTTGGTGGACTCGAGGTTGTTCTATATTAACAGGGATGCAAGTTCGCCGACAATTGACGGAAATCAGAAATTTCTGCATCTTGAAATATGACCATTAACAAAGTATGAAAATCATAAAATAAAACTAAATTCCAAGAAGTTAAAGATATTTCTGGCAGCAGGCTCTCACCAACGGCGTATAAACCTCCATGGGCCGTTAGATTTGTCAGTACTTTGGCGGCAGTTAAACGCGCCAAGGGCCGTTGACACTGCCGTCAGAGTTCCGTCAATTGCAGAAATTTTGTTTGACGGCACGGGGGGGGGGGGGGGGGGGTGGCGTCCCCCCCCCCCCCCCCCCGAATACGCCCCAGTTTTGTTTTTTTTGTTTTCTTTCCGACTTTATCATCAGTCCCGACTTTCATCCCTGTATTAAACCTTGATACTGGGAAAAGTAGTACAGGTCACTGTATTCTGATAACAGTTACTTAGAATCGTTTCCATTTTGAACAACCAGTGCCTGTTCATGGTACTAAAGCGTTGGTGATTCACGCATTATTCAGACCCTACTCTGCGAGACAATTGTCCTGTTAAAGCGGCGGAACGACTCCCTTCCTCCCTGAGAGCGTGAGACGCAGCAGTCTTCACGTCACACTCCTCTGAACATCCGGCCGTGCAGCGACATCCCTCAGTCGCCGCTGGGCGGCTCCTACTTCCGGGGGCATTCTGCCTTAATTAGAAAAACCGTGGACAGTATGATTCCTGCAGCCAGGGAACTTCTTTTCCAGCCTCAGCGATATCTTGTCTTTGCATGCTACACCTTTTGTGTTACCTCTTTTGGATTCATAAGACTAGTAACAGCAGCAAGCAGTCACAAATATGAGCGATAAACTGTAAAGTGACCATAGACCACACCCACACAGACCACGCCCACACAGACCACGCCCACACAGACCACGCCCACACAGACCACGCCCATACAGACCATGCCCACATTGATTATGCCCACACCGACTACATCCACACAGACCATACCCACATAGTCACACCCACATAGATATGCCCACACAGACCACACCCACTCAGACCACGCCCATACAGACCATGCCCACATTGATTATGCCCACACCGACTACATCCACACAGACCATACCCACATAGTCACACCCACATAGATATGCCCACACAGACCACACCCACTCAGACCACGCCCATACAGACCATGCCCACATTGATTATGCCCACACCGACTACATCCACACAGACCATACCCACATAGTCACACCCACATAGATATACCCATACGGACCACACCTACACAGACCACGCCCACATAAGACCAAGCCCACTGAGCCCACATCAGAACCATGGCTACCTACAACAATGTGCTTTCCAAAATCCATTAAGGTCTTACAAAATATACCAAATTATAGATCCGCTAAGGTATTTTACCGGAAATGTTGGCACTTTATAAAGCATCCATTCAGAGGCTGATACCTCAGTTGAACACCAGCCAAGGAGCAGGACACCCCAGAAATATGTACGTCCTTGTGCAGACGACATTCCCACATGACGTCATGACATGGCACGCCTGCCGTCTGAGTGACGTCAGAGTGTGGGCGCGTCCTACAGTCACATCCTGGTCACTACCTGTGCAGAGTTACGCGACCCGGTAGCCAAGGCAACAGACAGGTATGTGGGGTTTGGGGTGTAACAGGTGGTGGGTGGAACACGTCCCGCCCTGCAGGTGTCGCCCGGACGCTGTATCTAGGTGACTAATCACTGACCTTCCGCCCAGACATGTGTCCGACTCGCCTCAGAGTTGACCAGGGAGGTGCTTTATGGTAGTGACGATCGTTGATAGTGACCGTTTCCGTTGCATAGTTGAATTATCATACCTGCGCATGTATGGCACAGCTATATGCAACTGGGTGTTAGACCATCAGTGATGTTTCAACCCAACTGGCCTATGCAAAACACCTCCCAGGACTGTTACTAGGGCATAAAATCACATGTATGAATGTAGCATAGGTCCACCCACCGTCAACCTATATATGTCTTTGATCCATGTATAAACCTTTGTAGCATTCTATCATTTAGAGTCCCATTTTGGTTTGTATCTGCCTGCCGATTGGACAACTTGTAGTAAATGGCAGTGTTTTTTTGTTAAGTTGATAAAACGGCGTTTTAAACGATTAGGAGATGTATAGTAAAACGAAAACGTGGTTACTGAGCCCGTACGGCTACCCGTACGGGGTCAGTAACCACGTTTTCTCTTAGTAAAGGCCACTTGAGAATCGTTGTGCGCAGTCCAAAATGTAATCAGAACATTAAATATGCCGCTATGATTTAGGTTTAAAGACAAGAATTGATTCGAATCACATTTCTCTATATCCAGATCGTATCAAACAGCATTGATCTTTACATTATTTGTGTGCCTCAGAACTAACTGCACTGCCTCTTCATTCCTCCCTTCCTTCCTCCTCCTTCCACCCTTCATCCCTTTGTTCCTTCCTTGCGTCTGTGCTCCTCATCACTCCCTTCCTTACTACTCTCTTTTGTCCGGGTCCTTCCAAGTACCCTTTCTGGTTGATACTGGCCGCATATTCTTCCTGGATTTAATAATGTCACTGAACTCTATATCAAGGACGCAGAGACTACCTGTTTAATTGTTACTTCTGTCGCTTCTTGTTGTCTCTGTTGGCAAGCTTCTCCGCTGAATGTATTTTCATGTAATGGATGGAATATTTCTTTTTCTTTTTATTGTTGCTAGCATATGTGAGGTTCGAATATCTATCATTTTTAGATTCCATGTTCAATGGGGCGATTTAACATGGAACGTGTAACATTTAGATAATAGCTATGTTGTATTCGAATTGACTAGGCGGAAAGTACATATCATTCATGAGATGTAATCTATCACTATCCTTATCGAGGGGGAGCGGGTACGTACCCGGCATGCGCCGCGCACGGACCATATTAGTGAACAGTGTCAGTCTGCCAGTGGCCACCACACAGCTCACATCGCCATATCGACATCAATGGGAAAGTAGGTGGAGGTGTAAGAACTGGCTGTATTAGCAGTAGGCATGCGGTGGCAGTAGGCAGCAGCAAGAGAGGTGGGTATGGCACAGGGACTGAGGCATATTTCAGAGGAGGGTTTTTGGCTATTTCCACTGGAGACCTTTGGAGTTCTACATGTTTTCCTAACTTATAATGGCCTGATTTTCAATCTGAGATTGTCTGTTGTATCTTGGGAAGGAGCCTTCTCCTTCTGTTAGCAGATTCATGATGTAAACATTAGCTTACGTGGTATGTTGTTGTTTCGAAAGCTCAAGCTTAGCCCTTCAAAGGGAATACAAAATGTCATTATCTAAATGATCAGTGTCACTGGTTAGACTAATTCAGTGTTTAATATGCATTAATTTTCACCTAGATTTAAGCAATAATCCGCATTTTACTTTGCCCAATTCCGCGCTACACGTGCTAGAGTGACCCAAAACGGCCGCATTGCATGCTGGACAGCCCCCCCCCCCCCCCCTCCCACACACACACACACCCTGTATCCTTATAGTGTCATTGTGTGGTAAGTTGGTAAGAGTGACAAATTACTCCTTTCTATTTTTTTCTAATTTAGATAAAGCATCTCTCGGTAATGACCGAGTTTTTCAGATACAGTACAGGAAGCAATAGTAGAAATAATGCAATGCGAGGTGTACATCAAGGTCAAATGTTTTATAGGCTATAATGCGCCTTACGAATAGAAGAATGTGATGAATGATAATGGGGATGTAACGAGAAAGTCCAGCTAAGACTGGAAGCTAAAAGTCTCAATAGCAGTTTTAAACTTGACGATGGTGCTGGCTTTCTCTCGACTCTCTGGTAGGCAGTTCCATAGCTTGACCCCTCTGTAATATGGCGATCTCACGACAGTCGCTTTGTGTGTTAACTTGGACACAAATAGTATCTTGCTTTTAGATCTGGTTTTCCTGATAGTGGGATCTATCCACTCGTGATTCGAACGGTTGCGATATATAATATACTAATAGCTGGCGTTTTTGCCTTATATCAAGTGAGCTCACACCACAGATATCATGTAAATGCTTGGTAGATAATTTATACACAGGTGGCCCATAGGTAATTTATAGCCCCCGCTAGTGTAATGTCTCCAGAGACCGTTGGTCTTTTTTAAAGAAACTTTCGAACACAAAAGAGCAGTACTCAAAGAGAGACATGATATTAGATACACATACCAGCTTCACAGCTTCAAAAGTAAGGTTCTTACGTAGTTTCAAGAATTTTAACAGTTGACCACTGATATTTCTTATCATTAATTTAGCATGATTTGACCAGTTTAGGCAGCTGTCGATGGTGACGCCATGGTACTTCTAGTGTTTACAACAAGTGATCTTTTGATCATACAGGTTAATTTGGAGCCTTGAGCAATTTTTTAAGTTCTGCGCAGTGCCAAACCACATGACCTTCATCTTAGCTATATATATAGTGAGTCCATTTCTATGACACCATTTCCCTAAACTAATGAGGTCTAACTGTAATTTGCGTCGGGCTTCTCCTGGCGATTTGTCAGACACAAACAGCACAAGATCGTCAGCATGTTGAAGATAATGTGTAAGACGGAGACTATCGCCTAAATCATTTATTAAAAAAACCAGAAACACTTTCAAATTTCATAGTGAAACAATGTACGTATTTTCTTTCTCACACGCTTCAGGCTATAGTTCGTAGGAAATCTTACATTCTATTAGAGACGAAGGTATGGACAATCATCGATGGTTTTGTAGACAGGCGGGCGGAAACCATGAGAAGTTGACATGTCATAATACACGAGCGTTAGGTCGTGGTCTGTTGTGGCCCCATGCATTTCTATTGGAGACTGTGTAATGGATGTATGATATCCGGGAATGCATTGAGACGACTCGGGAGCCGGGCGGGGTGATGGGAGTCAGGAGGTGATTGGGGGACGGGGCTGAACTCTTCGCGGAGGTGGCGCTGGGTGACGCGTCGCAGAGTTATGCCATTCAACTCCGAGTTTGTCCAGAAGCCATTAACGAGGATTTCCCTGATATGATTTGTAAGCACAATGTGGCGGTCTGGCACGAGGCTGTTAACAAGCTTTGGTTAACTGGCAGTGTGTGTGATCAGTGAGTGTGTAATCGGCTTGTGCGACCAACATACCACGCCGCTTACACTCAGGCAGGAATGACCCACAGGGCAAACGCCACGCACAGTTCTGGCCAGCAGAGCATTGACAGACAGACCCAGAGGAAAACAACCTGCACACATTAAGTACTGAAAACCCCACACAAGGGAGACTATTCCGAGAGGCTCTGACTGTCAAGCGCTGCAGACAGTCAGAGAGCAGCCCAATAGAGCCCTATGTTAACTAGTCAGACAGATTGGTACAGCTCATTTCAGCAGCCATTTTCCTTATAAATAGACGTTAAATCTTTCTGATTGTGTGGTAGACAATTTCCTGAGACAAAATGCAGTAAAATGAAAGTTATTTCATACCTTTGCATTAGTTCGGAATGATTGAACAGCCAGTGTCTGTAAAATCCATGTCAGTGTATTCTGCAGGTGGCAAAATTATCAAATGTGCTGTACATCCCACACTTGGGGATGCTAGGAACCAATTTATTAAGTATGACTGGCATGAGTTAGAAGTGGTGGAATGTGGTTAAATGAGTTGTACAAAAAGGCTCCAAAAAGTGACACAAAGGGGCAAAACAGGAGTTTTATCATCAAAAAGGAATTATTATGCATTTCTGAAGGTAAGGGAGCATCAACATGCACTTACATTGACAGGATTACAGAGAATCAAGGAACTGATATTTTGTAGTATGGGAATAAGCGGTTGTGCTCTCTGACGGTCCACGAGGCAGTCAGTTTCTCTGACTAAACGGAGACATGCCCCTCCTCTGTACACCATATCTCCTGACTGATTCCTCTTACAAAAAGGCTCAAGTTGTTCATCCCGAATTCATTACCTAACTTACTTCTGTCACAGACTGAGGGCTCGTAACTTACCATTACTCAATACTCAAGACACCCAACGTGGCTTTTAAATGTAAAGATCAATACTGTTTGTTAGAGTATAGACGTACCTATCATTTATCATCAATATTAAAATGGAGCGTCAACCAAGAACATTTTATAATGGATTATTAATACGTAGATTACATACAAAATAAGGTAAAAATAAAGAAACCAATTACGGGGGGAAATTTTGAAAACATTGCTATTTATTGGTATTGCGATGAGATAAGTTACATGAGAATACCCGGAAAACGAAAACTGGTGCTAATTTTATGTAATTATATAGAACTGGATCGAGAATTGTATAAATACACGATACATCACAAGTTTGGATGCGTTGCAATCGTCATCGAGCCAAAGGCTAGTGCCAATTACGACGTATCTATACTAGTGGAGTATTGTTTATTTGACAATGTGAGTACGGTTCTGGATTTATTTCATCCCTTCCACGTCCATCAGTAAAGTATCTTAATTTTCCTATGGCTAAACTTGCACCAGGGAAGAGATAAAGGATAGTATTCAAACAATAATATGAATTATCATTCTTCGAGATTAAAAGATCGGATGTTAGACAAAAATTAAAATTAAATAAATGTGCTTAAACAGGATTGCGTCGGACCTATTGTGCGACTGTAATGTATTGGTTCTGCCTATCTTTAGTCTAGAAGGGACAGGCCGTATGGGAGATCATCTCTATTTCAGATGAACACTACTTTTATCCATAAACACTTCTATGTCTTTAAAAAAGAAAATGCCATTCCTTTCTCATACCATGTGTATTTGGTGTGCGGAATAAAAAAACTCTCAACTAGTATATATTTAGGTGGTGTGATTTCTACCTGAATTCTTCCAATAGATTCGGTCACCACCCCTGTAGTATATCACCAGTGACAAAAGGTGAACCTTGAAGAAGTCTAGAAAGGACTGAGTCTCACGAACAAACATGATTTGAGCAAGTCTTAGAATACTGTAGTCTACACACGACCCAACTGAGACTGCCTCAACTGTGTCATATTGACAGAGTAACCAGCACAGGGAACCCTGGATCTCGACGTACAACTCAATCTGGGGTCTCTTCTGTCTGTCTGGAGTCCCACTGATATAAACCTGTTCTCCCAGCCATGATCACCAGATTGAATATGACGTAGCCGATTTAAACAGTAATTCAAACATTTTCATTTTATCCTAGCGGCAATAATGTGAACTAATGTGCAGCGGAACGTTAATCGCAGCACCACCGTGTGGTGAGATCGTCAATCAGCGCCGCCAGGAGGTAGGAACGGGCGGCTTCCGGTGGGCGATAATGAGTGAAGTGAGGGATTGAGTGGAAACATGGAGATGCCGTTAATAGGTTCCGTAATAGCCACCAGAGCCTCGCTTTGATTTACCCCTTGATTTATGATTATAAACGTCGCCCAGGGTTGTGGCTCTAATTGAAAATTTATTTTAGCGGAAATGGCGTCCTTCCTGTGTTTATTCTGTGGTGTATCTGTTCCCTTGGTAACCACCAATATCAGCTAATGATACATTGAAGAGCATATCTTCTCACGTGACCTCGATGACCCATTCTTCTAGATCTGCATAATGTCACTGTCTTCGATAACATGAAGAAAATAATGAGTTGTAAATTTGGTCGAAATCATCTGGTGATATGATAGAGGACAAACACTCATAGATTTGATGGCTTCTACTATTGTAAGAAGCCGTGATCATAATGATGATGACTTCAGCAGAAAGTAAACGGAAGTTGGTGGGTAGGGATACTAATTGCATGTAATATGAGTCAAATGTAAAATGTTTTTCGCATGCTCTGACAACTGGACGACTTGTATCTGGTTCCATGTTCCTTACGTTTATACTTAAGTTCTCAAACTGATTAATCAGTCTTAAATCATTTCTCCGACTCTGAGAAGAACAGTAACCATGCGAATAGATGGCAGTTTACCAACAATAAATTTGCATTTATCCTATAAACCTATAGTGGAATGGATTTTCTTCGTCGGCCATATATACCTCGGTGGTTTTAGAGTTGCATGCCTCGCTTTCCTGAATAGATGAAATATAAGGCTATGTTTTGTGAGATCATGACGAGTTTTACTGACGTGTATTCATCTATTTTAGTACCTGTGGTGGCTAGCAATATGCTAGCAGGTCCAGATAATTATCGAGATGTCAGACATTGGTGAGTGGTTTCACAGAGTGATCACTCAGTGGATCATCTTAAGGCCTGGCCCCACTGGCGCGCCGGATTCATAAAAACTGATAAACGGCGGGCGAGGGGAATATAAACGGCGGCGCCCGTCGCATCGCACAAAATCGCTCTTGTGGGGCCGGGCTAGACTGCTTGCGCGTGTGCGATTGCACATCTTGAAATGTTCATGATGTGCGACGGATTCGTTGCACAAGCACGGAGTGCCTCCCATTGTATTCATTCCCCCCTCTTCTGACTAACACAGGCTGGCCCTAGCACTGATGTATGGTCAGTTAATTATTAGCACCTTGTCAGCCTCCCTTAAACATTCTATAAATTTCTCAATTCATGATTTAGATAGAGATAAAATAAGATCCATTCACCCATTTATATAAGACTATGACATTGTCACTAGTGGTTATCCATAATACAGTAATCTGGTCTCTGAATAAATCACTTCTATACAAAGATTTTCATTCCCCAGCGATTGAGTTTACATGTACATTTGGGTTTGTAAAATGTTATAGCAAATGATAAATAAAAGATAGCCAAGCTCATTACATTTACAAATTTATAAATAAACAAATCAGAGTTTAATCTTTGTTGAATAGGTGAAACTCAATGTGAATAAAAAGGTAACCTCCGAACAGAGTTGGAAATAGAAGCATTGCAATGATTTTATCACACCAGTGGGGCATACCCTCGGTTTTCCTTGCGGTTCAGTGCGATGGATCCGTCGCACTTGGGGCTGTTCATGGGACCGTCGCCGGTCGGCCGTTCATGGCCCCGCATAATGTATGCGACAATCCGGTCACTTCAATGGGGCCGGGCCTTTACACAAAGTCAGGGTGTGTGCACGTCTCGACATCAGTCTCAACGTGTAACTGAGCGGCTCAATCATGGTGGAGACCACACACGGGCTGATGGTCGAAATTAGACTACTCTCACCCAGACCCGGGTTTAACCTTTCAATGGCGGGGGCTATGGAACTCATAACTCTCTTGTTTAACCACGTGATATGACACGTCAACCTTAATTCTGTGATCAGTTTCCCTGAGAAATACTATATTGTCACACCTCTTGTCTTAAAATCAATTGTTGACTGGACTGCATCGATGAAACAGAAAAATATGTTTTCATTCTGTGTCAGGTTCAGGTTTATTGATCCTTAATTCCTGATGGAATCAATGGTAGCGTAAACGATGCCTCAATGCGTCATTTGCGACCAAAAAGGTCGTAGATATCCATGAATTCATACTACGATGCTACGTTAGATCTCAGAGATCCCAGACGTTATCCTACACATCTCCGTCCGCAATAGAGAGCTGATTGGTCAATCCGTGGTCACGTGGTGTTTTCTTGCGATGAGAACCGAGCGTCTCAACGACCAGAAACGTACAGCGTCTGAGAGACCACGTGACACGGGACTGCGCCGCTCGCTCCTACAGAGAGTTGTAATTATTGATTGTTGAGCGGCGCATTGTGTCGCCTTATTTACTCGGCGCTGTTTACCGGCAGGTGGCTGGGAGTTATAAGTCGTCACTAGTAAATAATACAGTAAAGTGAGGTAAATGATAACGTGCGCCTTGCGCCGATAGGCCTGATTAACCTGCCCTGACCCCGCGTGCAAAAATGAAGGACCGCTACGTGTGGCATGTCCAGACCTCCGACCTGCTGGTGGACTGACTGAGCCGCCAGTGAATTCCGCCCCCTCTCGTGTATTACTTAAACCAAGCCTAAACTCTACAACGTACGGCTTCACGCTATACACAGATTTTTGAACACATTTGTCAGTGCAATATAACACTTACAAGTATCCCAGTACCTAGATGTACAATGTAGACCAGTGGCGTCAGAATAGGGGGGCTCCAAAAGAGTCAGCACCTTCAAATTTAACTCAATCAAGTGTAAAAACTGTCTTGATTTTTCAACATCGAAAAAATGTCTAAATCTAACTTTTAGCATGCAACTATGGCTGCGGCTTGAAAATTGTGTCAAAGTCTGACTTGTTAGCGCATATCAATGGCTAGGCCTTGGCTTTCCAACACAGCAAAAATGTCAAAGTCTGACTCTTTAGCATGAAATGATGGCTACGCCCTGACTTTTCACCGTGGAAATATGTCAAAGTCTGACCTTTTACCGTGCAATGATGGCTAAGCCCTTACTTTTTACAGTGGAAGAATGTCAAAGTCTGACTTTCTAGCGTGCAATAATGGCTAAGACATGACTTTTCACCATGGTAAAATATCAAAGTCTGACTCTTTAGCGTGCAATGATGGCTAAGCCCTGACTTTTCACAGTGGAAAAATATCAAAGTCTGACTTATTAGCATGCAATGATGGATAAGCCCTGACTTTTCACCGTGGGAAAGATCTACGGTAAATCTAATGAGACAGGTCAATCTAAAAGTCTCCATACCAAGAAAAAAGCAATTTTTCAGTTAGCCCCCCCCCCCCCCCCCCCCCCCACACACACACACACTTTCAAAATGTTCTGACGCCCCTGTAGACGGAGGATACCTTCAGGTCTAGGCGATAGCGACTGTCTCCTCCGTGTACCGATATATCCCATTGTCTGCCATCCTCATCTCCTAGATTCCATCTCACCGTGATATGACCCTGTCTGTTCCAACAGCGTTTCCCAATCATCATATGTTCACTGACATTCACTCAGTTGATTTACCTGAATGTGGGGAGTATGGCTTTAGTGTACTGCCTTTGTAGCGGTCTTCACATAAAAAATTGATTCAAAATGTAGACCAGTCATGCATCATTTCTCTTAACCGCAATTTCTCAGCCAGGGATATTGCGCAGGTTGTATCAGTCAACCAAGCCTGGTATGGAGTATAGTGAGTTCTGAGAATAGCTCCTGGAGCAGTTTGCTCATTGACAGGGTATAAAGAGGTCTGAGATTACAGTATTGATCGGTGTTTCCTGGCAGCGTAAGTCAACATTAACACACATCATTGTGCGCTAATTACATAACCTCCTCTAAGTCAATAAGAACCCCTCATCGCCTCCTATTAGTATGTGCCAATTAATTGGTGTATCTATTTAGTCTTTAATTATGTGAAGAAAAAAAATCTCAGATCGCCTAGATCAGAGATAAATTGAGAAGACATAGCGGGATATGTATTCTTCTCTTCTTGTGTATCGTTGAACATCCACCACCCGCGGCAGGTCTTCTTTATGAATGTACACATGTAGAATGTGCTATTGTCCAATTAGAAATAAAACGATTACTTATACGAAAAAGCGAAGAAATTGATGAATGCAAATTTAGAGTTCATGGATTATTTAGATGCTTCTGATACATATCCAATTTTCCTTATGGCATTATGCACTTTATGAAATAATGTAGCTTTTCCACGAATGATTCACTAGCTCTGGTGAAAAACCAGGCATTTTGATAAGTTGTGTTAAACATGTCTAATTGAACAGATTGGACGTTAAACTACCCAAACAAACATATCAATGTCTTATATCTCTTATTTAGACGTGCCTAGATGTGTGTTCTCTCTCGAAGATTATGTCTTGTTTGGAAAAGAAAAGTGGGAATTATATCATGGTAACAATTCTAAGTTCAACTCAAGGAATGGATTTAAAATGTATAGCGATATTCCAGCTTCATTTAATGAGTTCTCAGTGCTAAAATGTGCTCACCCTTTGCTCCTGCAGCCCCCGGACTACTGGGTCGTCGTCCACAACTTGAAGTCGTCCAGTGATGGCGGCATCCTCGACCCGGACGACCAACTCAACGATGTCGCCGACGACCGTGAACAGGTACGCCCTACCTCATTGGCTGGATCTGTTTTACAGTCTCTCTGATTGACTAAGTCTTTGTTGCAGGCTTTACAATTGGCTGAATATTTGTTACGTGCTCTTTCATTGGATGAGTCTTTGGTACAGTCTTCCCGATTGGCTGGGTCCTTGTTACAAGCCTTCTGATCGGCCGAACTTTTATCAAGAATTCCATGATTGAATTACATTATAGAACAGTGAATATTTTTAGGAACTTTTTGATTGGGTGACATCACAAGAGACTTGTTTGGTTTGATGTTGACTCGTTGACTCATGGTGTGTATGTTTCAAGTGACTAGTTATACTGTTGATACTGTTGTCCGTATGTCATGTCACGGTATTGCTGCATACTGGCGGGGTCAATACTGGGTAGATTTTCACCTAACGTTTTTCTTTTTTATAGTACATAATGGATTCTGATATTAAGGTTCATATTGACGGTTTTGTGGTTCAAGGTTATGAATGTGTCCGGTTATTGGTTGGGCCAGACTGCCCATGAAGTCTTTCACATCCCGCATGCTGGTAATGACTGACTGCTGATAAATTTAGTTCTGTTAAGTATGTGCATCAAAAATACGTCAACAAGAATCAGACAGGAGAATATCAGCATGGCGGTACCAGTCTGATTTGACCTTTAATTCGACCTTCTGAATCTAAGCTTCATGCGCATGCGTAGAGGAGTCGGTCTACGAGCGGCTGGCGCGTTACAATCAGGAGGACGTCATCCGGCGCGCACACACGCCATGTATCGACACACTCCGGCAACAAGCGCCACCCGATACGCGGCCGCAGCGCCACTAGAGGCCCTGGCGGGGCGTGTCCGGGCTGGTGCCGACCTGTTGGCTCCGGGGCGGGGGCTGAACGTGATCCGGGTTTATCACGCCGACCATCCCTCACCCGCTCCCCGTATCGTCAGCCTCCCAGCGCGCCGGGCGTGCCGATATTTTTAGCTGCAGGCCACAGGAGACACTTTATTGGCTCCGAAACACCCGCTTCCCCTTATATCGTCCACTAACCTCAAGGGCCTTCTCAGGCCGTGTTTCTAGTGCCCGCAGATCACGTGACACCCCCTTGGCCTATTGGTGCCCGCGGTGCTATTGTTTATAAGGCCCCCTAGCGGCGGCGTCTCTCGTTACCATGACAACATGTGTCTGGTTCTTCTCTCTGGCCGCCCTGTGGCATTATGGGGCGCGCGTCAAGCTCCAAGCAGAGGCGCGCTATGTGTGAGGGTTATAGCTGGGGGCATGTTGTCACTCTCCCAGCTTATCTTTTGTCATAACCTCCTTTACCCGGCAAGTGCTACGTCTGCAAATCACCTTGGAGAGTGAAGACGAGCAAACAAGTGGAAATAGAACGCCTCGGGTCAACTAGAAGATTGCTTCTGGTCACGTGACAATGAGGCACTCTATATCTTAAGTTTGGTAGAGCTGCGGCTGCTAGAACAGAACTTTACATAGAATCATATATGAACGTGATACTTGTTAAGACGTATCCCTGGATTTTGCTTTATAACACATACATATATTTAATTACGTGTTATCTCATCCAACCTTAAAATAGAATCATTATTTGTCTTCTGATGTCATTGAAGGAATTTTGGGTTACCCAGAGATGGCGCCACTGACTCCACACATGACGTTTTACCGCTTCTGTTGGGGATAGAAAATAGTTTTATAATAGAAGAATCGAAAACAGCATCTTTTTATATAAAGTTTGTACCAGGGCGGAAGCATTCTAGCTGCAGCGGGAACGTAATTTGAGGTAGAAGATGATTAATTCCTAAACGCCTATATGTTCAGTTTAGTAATGTCACGTGTCGGTGTTGGAGGAGATGAGAACGGCCACACGTTGAGAGAATGCCCGACCCCTCGCGCGACATTACACCTGAAAAATATGTCCATATGTTTTTACTGATCCCAACTGACATCCCTAATATGTGGCTTAGAGCCGGTGAGAAAGAGCTGATGGTAAATTGTTATATTGCTGATTTTTTGAGGAGTGCTGGTGCCGCATCTTTTTCTCACTATACTTAAAGACGAGTTGGATCCAAATGTAGAAACTCAACATCGATCCTGTGATGATTTTTGAATGTGGTGAGCAATATCCGGGTTTCGCTGTATGAGACCATCACTTCCCACGTATGCAAATCAGGATGTGTTTTCCAGCATCGCTTTCTCCTCTGGGAGAGCTCTACCAAATGAAAGCAACAAGAAAGCCAGTTCTACGCATTACCAAACAATATAATGAGTCTTTTCTTGGTTTTACGTCTTTATGTAAATCTTCTTTGTCATCATATCGCATATCGACCCTCCTTTTTTATTCAATATGTTGAAAGCCAGCGATGTTAAGCGATCCTGAAAGATGCACAGCGGTGAATTGGCTGCTCCCCACACTCCCATCCCCCGTACCAGGCAGTGACGATATGCATGTAGGGTTCGCTTCTCAGATAGTCCTCAAATTGCCCGTATACCGCCAGCCGAGGGCCATTACCGTGCACCCATCACTGTCCTCAGTCGACAAGGCCGCCTAATGCGTCGCCAGAACGTGGGACTGCGGCAGGAACGGTACAGCTGCCGCCACCTCTTCTTTGTAGCATCGTCGAGTTACTCAAAGCTCATAACTGTCTCGTACACAACTGCCTCAATCCAGTCCCTTGTCTCCCGTTCTACTCCGCATCTCTTACCCTAACTTCTATTCCCCAGTTGATATTTGTCCACATCGCTTTAGACTCTTGTGATCTATTTACGCGAGTGAGATCTAAATGCACTGCCGACTACAAGCAGCATGGTTTACTCACTTTGATTTCAATCGAGATGTAATAAAGAAGAGTTAGGTGAGCCTCTGTGAAGGTCGGCTCCTGGGCATACAGGTTGAAGGCCAGGACAGTATGGGGCACACGGACCTACATAGTCCGAGAAGCTCCTGACTGCCTGGTGGACAGTGAGAGAGCACATATGCTTGTTCCCATAGGCTAAAAAAACACTTCCTTGTTTCTAGGTAATCCTGTCAATGACAGTGTGTGTTTATGCAACTTTACCTTCAGAAATGGCTCATAAGCGATTTAAGATGCAGTAGAACCCTGCTAGTTTTGTTGCTTTGTGCCACTTTGGGGGCTTCCTTCACCAATTCAAATTTATGTTAGCCACATTGAAAGCACTGATGGTGGGCCACCTTGTGTGATTTAGAATAACTGAAGTTTCAAAATCTGAAAAGTTTATTGGATATCTGGAAGTAGCTATTTCTTCAGTTAATGTTTAAATGGTCCCTGTGGAAATAAGCTATCTCCACATCCCCTATCTCGATCATTATGCACTGGACCAGAGCCAAGCACAAATAATGAAATGTATATAAAATGTATAAGAAATGTATAACTAAGACTGTGAGCTCCTGTATAGCAGAAGTATAGGCATATCCCATATGAAACATCCTGGTAGCAAGAGAGCTGTATCTAGGCCAGTGTGTCAGCACACAGGACCCAAGGTGAAGGCCAGTAGGATGGAGCATTAGGGCCAGTGGGTCAGCGCCAGCGCACCCACTGCCCCACTTAGCAGGGATGGAGCATTTGGGCCAGTAGGTCAGTGCCTGCACACCTACTGTCTTACTTAGCCCGGGTCAGTAGGACAGGTCATTTGGGTCAGTAGGTTAGAGTGTTGAGAGTGAGCATTTGGGACAACGACCTTGACACTGTAATGCATACAACCTCAATACCAGCTATATAGGCCAGCTGCACCCATCATTGTGGGTTCTTACTCTAGTGTGTGAGGAACCTGTTACTACCTTGTGGATTACAATAAAGAAGTATTTAAAGTACCTCTGTGAGCAGATCTTATCTGTGAAGGGCTGACGCAGCCAAGAAGAAGTTCTCTACCCACTACAACCTTCATGGACTTAAACTACAGTATTCCAGTGATAAGTTACTTCAGTGTTTGTGACATATTGTAGGACTATACCAGGCTACCTACAATGCCCTGACTTGGACATATCCCTTTTGGAATTTCCCGCCTCTTAAAAGCACTGACATGGATATTACAAACACTGGTTGTTTTTACCTACCACATATAAAACGTTAGAATTTTGTGGGATCCGCTTGGAGTTGCTCCCGCACATAGAGACATAATGAACCAGACCTAGGCCTGGAGACTGAAGAGCCATGAGAGTGAGATTCTCATATCGTGACAAAATTGATCCTGCTATTCCTTTTTGTAGTGCTAGACTCAGAAGTGATTCTTCTCTTATAATACATTTGCACCTATATTGAAAACAAGAATTAGAATTGTAGTTTTCCGATCCCCTTACTCTGAGATCAGTGTCCGAGATAAATTGCGCTTGTTGCCGGCAAAAGTATCTGTGTCACATAAAATAATAGGAGCAGTGAGACCTTAAGTTGAGAACTGCAGCCGAGAGAGGGCACTACCGTCCGAAACATCTTAGACTCGAGTACGTCCCGTTGTCGCCAGGTCCACGCTAGAGCATATGAACGTCTGGTGAAAAAAAGAAAACAGTTGTTCGGTAACAACATCGCCCTGTCTTAACTAACTTAATATGAGCAGGACAGGTTGGGGTGGGGGTGGCATGCCAACTCTGACTCGACGAAGTCGCTAGTGTTATTTAGAACTAATGCAAAAGTAAGGAATCACAGCCCATGACTGCATTTTGTCTCAGGAAACTGTCTACTACAAAATCGGAAAGATTCGACCTGAATTTATATGCCACACTGCTGCTGAACTGAGCTGAACTGAACCAATTTGTTCGACCTGTTAGGCTAGGGCTCTATGCACCGCTAGACACTCCAAGCCCATTGGACTAAGACCTACACTGTCACTCACACACAGTGGGAAAAGGGACTTGGCATTTAATCTGATAATTGTTACGAACTCAGGGATTGGCAAATACTTCCCGCGGCCTCAATAGGGATAGAGGCGTATATTCGCGTGCGTGAGTGAGAAACTATTATCAGATCAAATGCCTGATCGGGTTTTCCTTAATTATACACTTTCAAATGTTTTAGATTGATAAGAAATTACCTGTAATTGCCATTCCAAGTGCAATTCGGGCATGCCCACCTGGGCCGTGTAACAGCGTATGCCACAGTAGACCGTACATGATTTATACGATGTAGGGAGCAGAGGTCAGTAAGTACAAGAGCAAAGTGCACAGGTGTACAAAGAAGTCACTCACAGTCGCAAAGGGATACGTACACTTACGCAGAGTCACTCACTCTCACTCACTCGCTCACTAGGTCAGTGACTCACCACAAAGTGCTGGAACGGGGAAACCACAACCTCATTGGGGCGCCTCAAACCAGATAACTTTGTTCTATGTAGGTTCTAAAAGCAGAAATACTTAATAAGATATAGTTATAGGTTCACAACTTTATAATGAAGTCTAGCTTAATTGTGGATTTACTGCAAGTGCCAGTCTCGATGTCTATTGTCATCACAGTGTCACACACAAGCCACTCTCACAAATAAAGGCCTCACTAGAAGGGGCTTTGCTCGCTCAATAAATTCACATGTATGTTGTAAAGGGCTTTGCTGTTAGAGGAATTTCCCATTTGCTCCTCGCTAGACCTACCCCTGGACCTACCCTGGGCTGCTACTACTGGTGACCTGCTTTTGACCCGACTCCTGGAAATGAGGTGTTCGCTCCGTCCGAGTCGAGAGTGAACCTCCTTAGACCAGTGAGTGTTGCCTGGCTGGGCACTAACACCATGAGCCGCACTGCGACCCGCTCTGCGAGCTGCTCGGGACTGGTGACTGCTGGGGTCTGAGACTCATAACCGAGTGTCACAGAGCGTGTCCATCGTGGAGCGAGTGGGGCAATCTGACACCCTGCAGTCATGTACTGCTTCCAGGGTGTCGTAGATATCGTGGGTCGCACTCTGCGTGTAGATTACCACGTCCCCTGCACCATGCGTCTCGTGCCGCAGTAAGACAGGCGGAGAGCGTGGTGTCCCCCCAGGCCCCGCAGTCTGGCACCATGTGTGCGTTCACTGGAGCGTATCGTACCAAGGGTGGGGCGCCATGAACACATACCCCTCACATACCAACTACATTCTTCCCCAGGCCGCGGTCCGTGACAACCAGGTCACCTAGAGTCTAGTCCCTGTCCCACATAGCAGCTCGCTCTCCAACCACAGGCTCTGTGCAGGCTCTAGTTTACCATACATAGCGTGTACACTCACTATACCCCACCACTTTGTTTAATAGTATGTGAAAAGACACATTTAAAGAGATTATTACTCATTTTCAGTATAAACCTTTTTTTTCTTGTGTAAAACAAAGATCATTTTTATTGTTACTCAGGCCAATAAAACATTTTTTAATCAGCATTACAACTGCAACTTAAGTCAGAAACACAGTACCAATCCATCACAGGCCAAACCCTTAGTTGCCCTCGGTGGAGAACAATTCTCTAACATTTTTCGGTTATCATCCGAGCTGTTTGTATATGTAATACACATTCAAATCTGTGTCGAAGCAAGTTCCGTCAATCTGTATTGACAGTATTGACCTCTATTGAACGAGCCAATAACGATGCCCCAGTGCCCTCTTCTTCAGCCACCAGTCATGCTGCAAGCTTTTTCCATGCGCCTTATCATCCTGGTTCCTACTCGCCGGGGCACTATTTCGTGCCAGGATTACACAACACTTTCGGTCAAAAAAATACCTGGCAACGTATTCTTCAGTATTGAAAGACTGGGAGTATGAGCGTAATGCATCCATAATACCTGTTTAGATTACCTCAAGAGAAAGTACAATGCTTGCATGTTGCCAATATATACCTGACTTTATATATGGCAACTATCCACGACCTATACCCGATCTGACAATACTCTACCTAGTCTCAGTAGTTATATCATGCAGAAAGGCAGCATCCTTGCAATCACATCCACCGTTCACACTATCGGTGTGATAACGTTTTATCACAAGGGTACGGGGCCGGTGCACCGGGATGCCAGGGCCAGGAGGGTAGACTACGGATCGTTCCCCGTCCCAGGGCCGCCAACTACGGTGACTTGCGGCTGTCCCGGTGGTAGCCCGGTGGGGTCCCGATGCCTTAAGGTCTACCAGGGTCAACTACAACCCCCAGTGCTGTCCCGCCCCGTAATTCACTTGCTAACCAGAAGCCGGGTATCACGGCCCGGTGAGTTAAGGCCAAGTACGACAGTCCCGGTTCTCATTAGCCACAGAGGGCTGCCGGGGACTGCCATGACTGCCATGTTGATTTTTTTTTGGAAATCTAAACTTTTCCTCGGCATCACTGAACTGAAGGGTAACTCATGTATTAGAGACGCACGTCAGAATGTGATGGCCTGTTCTCCACTACAGTCCAGAGGTCGGTGCTCTCTCCTGGAGAAAAGTGTTTGGGATAACAAGATTTTCATTTTCCCAAATCTGCTGATTTCTTATTTTGGGAAAGCGAGTTTGATCTAAGGTGTAAAGGTTAGTTTCATTGTCCTCTGCCAGGAAATCGGCGTAGTTCGAGTGTGACACCTGAAGATGGCACCAATAGTATGAAAGTTTTAAGTGGGGGCTTGGCACTGTTCTAATCCATAGATAATATCACACCTGCCACCTGGTGTTTTGATTGTAGAGCACTAGGTGCACTATGTACAATAGAACCTGTTTCAGGGACACTCCAGTGGTGTATACTTTCCAAGAGACTCAGCCTCATGCAGTGGCCGTTTCTCAGTCTGAGACGTAAAACTACATAAACAAACAATTTCTGAGGCAACAGAGTCCACCCAGTTTAAGCCAGTGACTTTGGCAATAACTGAACCATAACTGACATACACATCACGTGTCTGAGTTGGTTTTCTGGACGCGGGCCCGGAGACTCATCTGCTTAACCTGCTCTTTAAGGTGCCACAGGCTGCCCGTTGGTCAAACGGCCTGTGGCCGGACTGTGGTGACCCGCTACCCAGTGGTCAAACAGTGTGTAGGGGGACTGTGGTGACTCACCTCCCGCCAGTCAGACAGCATGTAGGCAGACTGATGACTCGCGTGTAGGTGGATTAGTGACCACTGCCCAGCGGTCATACAGCGTGTTGGCAGACTGTGGTGACTCGCCGCCCAGTGGTCAGACGGCATGTTGGCGGACTGTGGTGACTCGCCACCCGGTACCCAGACGACATGTTGGTGGACTGTGGTGACTCGCCGCCCGGTGGTCAGACGGTATGTTGGTGGACTGTGGTGACTCGCCGCCCGGTACGCAGACAACATGTTGGCGGACTGTGGTGACTCGCCACCCGGTGGTCAGATGGTATGTTGGCGGTCTGTGGTGACTCGCCGCCCAGTGGTCAGACGGTGTGTTGGCGGACTGTGGTGACTCGCCGCCCGGTGGTCAGACGGCGTGTTGGCGGACTGTGGTGACTCACCGCCCAGTGGTCAGACGGCGTGTATGTGGATTTGTGACCCACTACCCGGCGGTCATACAGTGTGTTGGCAGACTGTGGTGACTCGCCGCCCAGTGGTCAGACAAAGTGTTGGCAGACTGTGGTGACTCGCCACCCAGTACGCAGACGACATGTTGGTGGACTGTGGTGACTCGCCACCCGGTGGTCAGATGGTATGTTGGCGGACTGTGGTGACTCGCCGCCCGGTGGTCAGACGGCGTGTTGGTGGACTGTGGTGACTCGCCGCCCGGTGGTCAGACGGCGTGTTGGCGGACTGTGGTGACTCGCCGCCTGGTACGCAGATGGCGTGTTGGCGGACTATGGTGACTTGCCGCCCAGTGGTCTAAAGGTGTGTGGGCGGACTGTGGTGACTCGCCGCCCGGTGGTCAAACGGTTTGTGGGCGGACTGTGGTGACTCGCCACCCGGTGGTCAAACGGTGTGTGGGCGGACTAGTGACTTCCCGGCAGGTTGTTGCAGTCTGCAGCATGTGGCCAGCAAAGGTCACTCCAGATAGCTGTCCACTTCACAGGGCGAGCTGACAGTGCAGACGTGTTAGACGTCGCCCACTCAGCGCCGACCTTCCCTGCATGGAGTTGTCCCCCTGCATTAACTGCCATATAAGTAATAGAGTAGACCCAGTAGCCAATGACTGCATTCGGAGCAAACCACGACCTTCACCCTGACCTCCTTACATGATATTTATAGCGCCTTGGGCGGTTCTACAGTCTATAGTTGACCTAAAATCTAGTGGGCCACAACTACTCTCTTCTCGTCAGGGACACACGGGCATGCAGGAAGCCGCAAATAGAGCACTTATGTTCCACATTGTCAAAAAGAACAGTCGTGAAGAATTTCGTGTAATTAGTGACATGGATGACCCTGAGACAAAAGCTATTACTTGATAATTTTTTTATTTAAAAAAAAAGCCATCATAACTTGAATGGAATTTGTATATTCTTGTTGTTATTGAACCGTCATGTTGATTTCTAGCGTAATTAATTCAAGAATCTTGAAAATCTACTAAAGGGCATGTTCAATAAATGCAGACATGGGTAAAAGTCCAAATAAACAAAAACAAACAACTGAGAAAAAAAATGTTGAATCCCCGTGACAGCCAGGTAAACTGAGCCATGTCGATATTGTTGCTGAGCTGTGACAATACTATGGCTGTGTGAACTGAACTGTGACAATATTGTGGCTGTGTGAACTGAACTGTGACAATACTATAGTCGTGTGAACTGAACTGTGACATGTTCTTCACAGTTACAGTAGATCAAACCAGAATGAGGTGTGATCTCTGTATAGTGGCTTCACAGTGAAGCACGTGAGGGTTGAAGAAGGGGTTCAAGTATGTCGAAGCTTATATACGCAGACACAACCTATTTTTTCACAGTTTGCTTCACAGTCACACCGTCAGAAGCTCTTAAACAAACCCTGACTTAAAGGCCTTTATCCTCAATCGTGGTCGGAAGCAACTGTAATCCTATTTCTAAACCAGGAAAGGGGTCATAGCTTTCCATCAAACCCAGTTTGACCCAGTCATGACCAGTTGCATTGCCAAGACCATGAAGAGAATGGTGAATAACCGGCTCACCTTGTTTCTGGAATCTGGTAACCTTAAACCCTCTTCAGGCAGGTTTCTGGAAAAAGGGAAGCTGATTGCCAACCATGTTAGCTTGGAGTCAGAAGGATTTGCCAGAAATGAATATGTTGGTGGCATTTTTCTGTCCCTAGAAAAAACTAATGATACCATATGGAAGTATGGTATCCTGCAAGACAGACACAGACTAGGTCTACGTGGATGAATGACTACATTCAACAGGGTTTTAACTGTATGTGTAGGCACAACATTCTTTCATCGGCTCGACGAGGAAATTGGAGTACCTCAAGGCTGTGTCCTTTCTGTTACTCTGTTTGGCATAAAAAGTAAGGGAGATCTTCCGTCTGAAGTCAATGCCAACGTGTATCTTGATGAATTTGTCATCTGCTACAGACCTAAAACATAATAAAAGAATGAACAGAGACGTCCAGAACAAACCAACAGTAGCCTCACCACATGCTGCTTGGTTCAGAGGTATCTTGGAGAAAATGAATCTCCCTCTTAGTGATTTGAGAGAGCTTACACCACCAAGTTCTCCTTCATTGCTGGAGAGTAAACCAGAGGTTATTTTTGATCTAAGTAAAATAAAAAAGGACATAGTAGCTCTCTCCAGTACTAAATGGACCTGGAAAAGGTAGAGGATGAGCACAGGGAATATATTCTCATATACGCTAATGGGTCTAAAGAAGGCCAGAAAGTGGGCTTCGCTGTCCATACACCATGTGGTAACCTGACTGCAGGCCAGTATCTTCAATGCTGAGACCAGTCCAATACTATCAGTCTTACACTGGCCAGATGTCTTGTACCAGGGTAAATTTATCATATATTCTGATTTGCACTACACGCTCGTCCGCGATTATGTTACGATTCTTAAAGGTTATGATATAATCAGTAAAATATGAATACAAGGTAGTAAAGTGTTAGCAGGATGTAGCTCCTAGAGTGATAACCTGTATAAGGAAGTGAATGGTCACATGACTTGCTGATGTAAGCAGCTGAGAAGTACACCTCCGCTGCGGCTGCAGAGAGGCAGCACTTTGGTACGAGGAGTAAGATCTGGAAGAGCTGAACAAACCTGCTCCCGCTGGAGTAAGGTTTGGGATTAGGCGCCGGAGGCTTCACCCTATCTGGAGTGAAGCTGCCTACTATGAACATTCACTGAGTGAAGACATTCCCTCTGTGTGTTGCTTACAGACCGATGTGTGAGTAACTAACTCTCAGTGGAGAGTACACAGAGCGGATGAACAGGACTGGTAAGATCTGAGAGCACAGGACTCCGTGCACAGTGAACTTGAACACTTTGGAGAAATAGGAACTATGAGTGAACAACTGAAAGACTAAACTTGTGAACGATTATCGTGTGAATTAATATTGTACATTCATGGACACTTGGTTCTACAATTTACTGTAATGGTTTGTATCATCACTTCGGATGTATCTTATACATCTCATTGAATTACTTTGCTACATGATAATGTAACCCATGGATTGCTCTCATGAGATTAAAACCATTAACTTTATTTATATTGTTCCTCTTTCCTCCTCTCTGGTCACAGGGATGTGAGGTCACCGTGTCCCTGTGACTCCCAGCGAAGTAGCTTGATTGAGAGGCAATAGCCAATCAAGCATGACAACTAAGAACTAAAATAGTCAACTAGTTACCTTAAGATTAATCAAGAGACCTATTATAAGCCCCCACTACGGTGTAGATTCTAGATTGTGTCTTCAAAGTATTCTCCAATATTCTCCCACCAATCCTTTGGTAAGAGAAATTAAAGGGAGGATTTCCAATTTGAAGAAATAAAGGAAGGACGTAGTTCCGTGCTGGCTGACAAGCCTCATAGGAATTGATGGAAATGAAAGAGACAGGCAGAGCAGCAAAGAAAGCCCTGACGCGGTTATGGACCAGGCACATAGAATCAGCCCTGCGCCCAGGGGTGGGGAGTTAGCTCAGTGGTTAAGGCACTGGACTTGTAGTCCCAAGGTTGAAGGACTGGGTTCGAGTCCCACTGCAGCCACTCTTCTCCTTCATTCCCAGCAGTGATAGATTTACTCCTATATTTAAAGGCCAATCATTTTCCAAAAGACCTCTCACTCCGGTAAATGTGTAGGTTTGAGATTTCTACTTAAATTTATCTCATAGATTCGATCACCAAAGAACCTGTAATGGTTAACTGGACGTAAAATCAAAACAACCAACCAACCAACAGCCCTGCCCCTTGTCACAGCGACCGCAGCGCCACACTAATGTGCAAGATGTCAATTGTGACACTTTACAAATTTAACTATTGTGAAACACGGGCGATAATGTTTTTACTAGAAAACAAAGCGGATCCTCCCTAGCTGTACCAGCGCCTGTGTTTTCTCCCTCAGAGTGACCTCTGGTCCTCCTGTACTAATGATAACCTATCTACACGGTGCCCGCTACACTCACATACCAAACATAACACAGATAACGCGCCGACACCAGCGCCAGCTGTCACGTGCACGCGTGGCGCCAGGTGGCGTCGTGAGTGACTGTGATTACAAACTGCCCCCATGTGTATAACCACCACGCGGCTTACAGGTGACTCGGCCTGCTCCAAGTGCAGTTGTCATCACCGATAAACACAATGCTATTCTGTAAATCAGTGTTGAAGCAGGAGAGCGCCCGCTGCATATTAATGATGGAGGTGTCATGTCGAAGTGGCCGGCGTTACGGACGTTAAACTCACGGTCGTCTAGTCGACCTTGGGACTGTGCCACTGTGAATGAGTCCGCACTGCCACGAGAAGAGACTTCCTTCACGAGTGACAGTTACGGGAGAAGGGCTAGTTTAGTACAGAAAACAAGTAACATGAATATTAAAAAGAAATAGCTAAAAAGAAATGAATCATTCTCTGTGTCACCCACGTCACGTCGAGGGACGAAAAAAAAACACCATAACACCAGGGGGTCGTATTATTTTCTGCGCGACGAGAGTAAAAGCTCCGAGGGTTTGGGTTTGATTATTCAAATTGTCGTGGGGCAGGAGAGCTGTAGCTGACGATCCACGAGCTCTTGTCCATTTGCGTTTCAATATGTATCGCCGGGTCAGCTCTCCCTGAAATAAAATGATCCCCAGATGGCAGGTGTGGTTATCAATGGATTATAACAGCTGATAATGACGGTTGTCTCCAGACTATCGTGGCGCCATTGGTGAAGCCTTTGGTGCTTAGAAACACTTTCTGTGCAGAAGCCTTCATGTGAAGTCAATATTGCAAAACCCTTCGCAAGTGGTGAAGCCCCTCCTAGTGTGGTGAAGCCATGGTAATACTGCCTAAGTCCCTTCTCTTCTGGTGAAGCCATGGTATCCCACCAAAGTCCACTCATCCGTGTTTGGTTGTGGTGATCTCTGAGGAGGGGGCCGGGGCTTCATGGTTGGTTGAAGTTTTCTTTACTGTTTCATTGTTGGTACTCGTTGATACAGTCAATTAATCATTATTGGTTTGGAAGCCCCTCCCTCTACCACGCACACCCCCACGACGTTCAAGCAGAGCCGCCAGTGGTTAGTTTGAATTCAACATTGTAAAGAAAAGCCGACCCCACTGCTAGTTTCTGTGTAATTATATCAGTATATAATTCACCATAGACCAACTCGAAGTTCGCTAAGCGAGGCGCCATATTGATATCAAAACGATGCAGGGAGGACCAACGTGTGTTTCCGCCCACAGTCACCTCGATATCTAGAAGATAGATGTTCAACACGACGCCAGTTTTTAACGGATTGTTAGCGCTGGTTCCAGCAGAATGCTAATGAGATACCTGCACACTCCGCTTCCTGGATTCCTCACGGGGCTGACGTCCGTCGCGGGGGTTTCCGGGTAATTGCTTTGAGATCCTCCGTTAACGTATCGTGTTGTACACGTCTCACAAGGCAGAGGGCCGGTTTCCTACAATAAGGTCGCCTTTTCAGGTCGCCTCAGGCTACATGGAAGACCATTCTGGCGCTGTCTTGTAGACTACATGTATATCCCTGTACCTGTATACATGTATGATAATGGGTGGGCGGTCAGCGACAACCTATGCGGAAAACCTGCTTGTAAAGCCCTGTTTACAAACTGCAGATGGTTATATGTGTGCTGTGTTGGTCGTGTCCACACAACACGACTCTGTGCGACTGTAGATCCCAAGACGACATACGACTTGTATCTACATACTCCCTCAGACACACCTCTTACGCACACACAGATACACACACCTTGTCGGCAGTCCACAGGTTTTATACCGCCAACAGTTCAATGCTGGGGTTGAGAAAGATCAGTGAAGTATATCAGAGAGGAATAGGGAAGTGGAGAAGAGGAAAGACAATGACTGGAGAAAGTTCGGTCCAGAATTGAAGCTGAGAGAGCAGTTGATTGATTGGGTTTATGCGAAGGGATTGGGCGATTTGGACATGTGGAGAGATTAGAGAGTTGTGACTAGACATGTAAAGGGATTAGAGAATGGGGACGCATGAAGGGATTGCAGGAGGGAGAGGCAGGTCAAGGTGGTCGGGAGCAGGTGGCGTGGAGCGGGGGGCGGGCGGGAGGCGGCCGTGGAGGGGGTGTAGCCAGGTGTGCATGTTGTGTTTGGATCTCATGTTTGGATCGTGGCGCTGTTGTGTTTGCCGCGCCGCGTGTGGCCGCCGCCCTCAGCGCGGCGCAGGGCGCAGTTAACATCCACACCTCTCCGCGCCTCGTGTCAACATTCACCTCCGCCACTAGGTCGTTCACTGGGCCAGGTCGGCGAGCGCCCTCCCCGCCGCCAGTCGCGCCTGCAGCAGCCGGCGTTATGTTCGCCTTCCTCAGCGGCTGCCCGTCGGCCGCGGCTGCCGGGCTGGGCGGGGTGTGGGCAGGGCACCTGCGCGCTGTGCTCTGCCCGTGTTCCCGGCGCCACGCTGCCGGCCCGGGACCCGCGCCCGGCCCGGGGCCCCGAACCGGATCCCAACATGAACCCAGGCCTGAAAATGGACCCGGAACCGAATCCGGAACCGGCCCTGAACATGGAATTGAACCCGGAACCGGAACCGGTCCTGAACATGGACCCGAACCCGGAACCGGAACCGGAACCGGCCCTGAACATGGATTTGAACCCGGAACCGGAACCGTACCCGAACCCGGAACTGGAACCGGCCCTGAACCTGGAACCGGAACCGGCTCTGAACATGGAACTGAAACAAGAACCGGAACCGGACCTGAACAAGGAACTGAACCAGGAACCGGAACTGGCCCTAAACATGGACATGGAGCAGGACCCGGACATGGTCCCAGCACCAGAAACAGGGCTCGGTGCACACCACCATACATGGTGAGTAAACCCTGCCACCTGTAAACCAGTCCCTATCTGCCCCCCCCCCCCCCCCCCCACATCACCAACCTGTACACCAGTCTCTTACTGCCCCCCCCCCCCACATCACCCACCTGTACACCAGTCCCACACTGCCCCCCCCCCCACATCACCCACCTGTACACCAGTCCCTCACTGCCCCCCACACATCACCCACCCGTACACCAGTCCCGCACTGCCCCCCCCCACATCACACACCTGTACACCAGTCCCTCACTGCCCCCCCCCCCCCTACATCACACACCTGTACACCAGTCCCTCACTGCCCCCCCCCCTACATCACCCACCTGTACACCAGTCCCTCACTGCCCCCCCCCCCCACATCACCCACCTGTACATCAGTCCCTCACTGCCCCCCCCCCCCACATCACCCACCTGTACACCAGTCCCTCACTGCCCCCCCCCTCACACACACACACCTGTACACCAGTCCCTCACTGCCCCCCCCCACACACATCACCCACCTGTACACCAGTCCCTCACTGCCCCCCCCCCCACATCACACACCTGTACACCAGTCCCTCACTGCCCCCCCCCCCACATCACACACCTGTACACCAGTCCCTCACTGCCCCCCCCCCCACATCACACACCTGTACACCAGTCCCTCACTGCCCCCCTCCCCACATCACCCACCTGTACACCAGTCCCTCACTGCCCCCCCCCACATCACCCACCTGTACACCAGTCCCTCACTGCCCCCCCCCCACATCACACACCTGTACACCAGTCCCTCACTGCCCCCCCCCCCCCCACATCACACACCTGTACACCAGTCCCTCACTGCCCCCCCCCCCACATCACCCACCTGTACACCAGTCCCTCACTGCCCCCCCCCCCCACATCACACACCTGTACACCAGCCCCTCACTGCCCCCCCCCCCCCACATCACACACCTGTACACCAGTCCCTCACTCCCCCCCCCCCACATCACACACCTGTACACCAGTCCCTCACTGCCTCCCCCCCCCCCCCACACCACCCACCTGTACACCAGTCCCTCACTGCCCCCCCCCCCACATCACCCACCTGTACACCAGTCCCTCACTGCCCCCCCCCCCCCCCCACATCACACACCTGTACACCAGTCCCTCACTGCCCCCCCCCCCCACATCACACACCTGTACACCAGTCCCTCACTGCCCCCCCCCCCTCATCACCCACCTGTACACCAGTCCCTCACTGCCCCCCCCCCCACACATCACCCACCTGTACACCAGTCCCTCGCTGCCCCCCCCCCCCCCCCACATCACCCACCTGTACACCAGTCCCTCGCTGCCCCCCCCCCCCCACATCACCCACCTGTACACCAGTCCCTCACTCCCCCCCCCCACATCACACACCTGTACACCAGTCCCTCACTGCCCCCCCCCCACATCACACACCTGTACACCAGTCCCTCACTGCCCCCCCCCCCCCACATCACCCACCTGTACACCAGTCCCTCACTGCCCCCCCCCCCCCCCACATCACCCACCTGTACACCAGTCCCTCGCTGCCCCCCCCCCCCCCCATATCACCCACCTGTACACCAGTCCCTCACTCCCCCCCCCCCACATCACACACCTGTACACCAGTCCCTCACTCCCCCCCCCCCCACATCACCCACCTGTACACCAGTCCCTCGCTGACCCCCCCCCCCCCCCCCACATTACCCACCTATACACCAGTCCCTCGCTGCCCACCCGGCACCATCCACTTGGATGCAGCTCCATGTGAATCTGGAGTCACTTCTACCCGTGATGGTCTCTAGAGTACCTCTTGTGTTGTTGGTGTTTATTAGTGGAGTATAATACTGGGAACTATCAGAAGAGAATTGGAGTGTATCTAATATCGCTGCCACCAGCAGGTTAATGTGGGATGACATGACGTAGATTGCGGTGTGTGTCGTCAGACGCCAGGTGATGCCCGGTGTGAACGTAAGGCCATTTCCGGTGGGGTCATGTGACTGCTGTCTCTTCGTTAAATACGACGTACTCTCCTGACTGTCTATAACGAATCTGAGGGGGGCTACACTCGCCGTGCGGAGCCCCTGAGTCCTACCCTTACACTACCCCTCCTCGCCGGGACTTTAAGGCGTGTCAGAGCAAGGCTACATATACTATTTGATCTTAATTTATTCTGTGGCTTCATAATTTAACACTTCCGCAAGTCTAGGTGATCTTGAAATGGCGGATCAGTGCAGATTGCACAATTTCTACACCATCTGGCAAGACCACATGCAGACTCGGTCGAGCCTTCTGTGCGCTATTGATGTAGTGTGAGGTGCCCCGTGTAAGGTGTGGATCCGGGATCCTGAGTGTTATCTGTGCAGGGCGTCAGGCTCAAGAGAATCAGATTACCATCCACCGCATTGATATTCACATGAAAGTCTACCACATCACCGAGGCTCTCTTGACGGTGTCTCCGCCGGACACTGACTTTAACACACCCTTTAATTCTGCCAGAGTCTAAACGTCACACTGAATCTCTTACCCGGAAACTCATCTCTGAAAAGTAGAGCTCATGTACATCGACCAATTCTTAATAACACCAAGTCCAGCAGTTGATTAAAGTGTCTTCACCCTTTGGTTGGGCAGAACGAAAAGGAACAGTGTGTATGTGTAAAGTGGTTTGTGGTTGGTGGCTCGTATGTGTTATGTCACTTACTGGTTTATTCTTTGCACGAACGACGTGTTAACATTACGCCGTGAATTCCGCCGTGAAAACGTAGCTTTAACAATCTGTGCCTCCTTCCCGCCTACGTAATAGGTCTGTAATTAGACCATGAACAATAATCATGACAAAGCTTAAATTAACCTAGAATAACGTTTATTACGACGAGACATTATTATTCAAGACAAGAGACAAGAGGCTGCTTTCCTTTTTTCAAGTCCATGATAAGTTTCCGTTGGCACTGCGATGAATCATTTCAGCGTTAGAAGACAAAGTCAATATCAGGGAGATGTGTTACAGTCGGTTAGCAAGGTCCAATACGCACTTACCATTATACTCGTCCCGCCCATTGAAAACACGTGCATATCATATTGAAATATAGTCACTATTAAAGACCTTAACAAGTCTACCTTGGATCAATGCCTGAAGCAATATTTCTGAAGTGTTGATACATTTGCAGCTCAGAACAATATCCTTTGAATCATAAACATATCTGAAAGAGTATTCTGAGCACCACTTTATTTTCATTCATATGCTTTGGGTTGAAGTATAAACCTCATATGACTGTTGAATATTTCATTTGAAACCTGTTCCTTGCAGTTATTCAAGATCGGCAAAATGCAGCAATTTATTCTCATGCTCATTATTCTTCAGGAATACTATTTGACTAATATTAATGGTAAATAGGGCCAAAATATATTGAAACTATACTACATGTACATCAGTGCTCCATGTTTTTTTACTATCCCTACCTAGCTACCTGCTTCTATTCCTTGTCACTTAAGGCCAGGCCCCACTGGTGCGATTGTCGCAAGTCAATAAAAAGTCATAAACGGCCGCCGAGGGTCATAAAAAATGACGCCGCCCGTCGCATCGCACACAATCGCTCCTGTGGGGCGGGGTATGCCTGCGTGCGCGATTGTGTGCGATGCGATGGATTCATCGCATCGCACATCTTGAAATGTTCATGATGTACGACGGATTCGTCGCACAGATATTGGGATATACTGTAGTCAATCACAATCACACATGTCAGCCTCCATTCAGGTGTTAGTTCTCAGGAGGTGTGAAAGCTGTGAAAATGCCAGGCTGTGCCTTTAGCCTAGGTGTAATTCTGTTAGCGTGTGGGATAAAAGGTAAAATAAATGATTCTAACGAATATTAAAATGAAGCTGTATATATCTATGCCTATACATAGGCGGTACCAGCAGCGATGCAACGAATCCATCGCATCCGTGGGGCATACCCTAAATTTCACCTGCGATTGAATACGATGAATTCATCGCACTAGGGGTCATAAATCCCGCCGAGGGGGCCTTTATGGGGCTGTAAAACATGTGCGACAATCGCATCGCACCAGTGGGGCCGGGCCTTTATTTCAATGGTGGAGAAATCTTTCCTGCAATAACACTGTACACTCTGTATGCGTTATTGATTTTATTTTTAAGGCTTCTACGTAAGTCCTCCATTACATAGCCGTGTTTATTATTTCAGTGGTCCTTTCCACCACGTATAAGCGACATGTCATATGAGACAGATACGAGGCGCCTAACTGTCCTACGACGGGCCTAACGGGCCTAACTGGCCCATGGCGGGCCTATCTGGCCTGGCCTAAGAGGGGCGGGCGTTAGGCGGCACACAGGAGGAAATCACAGCACATACTGGCGAGTAAACAGTGACAAAACGTGGCCGCACTCTGTGTGCGCTGTGTGTGTGTCGACCGCCAACCACCGGCCGGGTCAGCCACACCGCCACACCGCCCTGCCTAAAGCCCGCTTCTCACACCCAGCCCACTTAGCCACAGCCATGGCCACACCCCGACCCTTACCACAATCCTTACCCTTCTCTCCACCCCTGCCCCCCCCCCGTTATTACCATCGGTCCTTGTATCTCAGCCCAATCACTTACCTTTAGCCCCCAACCCCCGACTACAGCCCTGTACCTCAATTTTGATACCGCAGCCCTTTCCTCTGACCCTTAGCTCCCACTCCCAGCTCCCAGCCCAGCTCCCAGTCCTTACCCTGAGGGCTCAATCCATAAGCCAAGCCATACCCCTGGTCCTTAGTCTCCAACCATATACCCCAGCCCTTAACCTCATCCCCCAGCCTTTATATCGCAACCCAACTTCATAGATGACAGCTTTCCATTTTTCCATGGAAATTCAACTTTTCATTTCCGTATATTATTTCGTTTTCGTTAGGTAAAACAAAGATGATGATATTGAGCCTCAGTCAGGGTTTGAACCTCCCCTTAGACCCTCAGTCCCACGCTGTGGCCGGCCCCATCTGATTTTCCACGGTTTGGTTGTGTTCTTTTCTGAGGCAGCACATTCCATATGAAAAACATTTTCACTTACTTTCTGATCCCAACTGACATCCATACCATCCCTCACTCCTCACCCTCTGTCCTTTCCTCCAACCCTCGGCCTGTACTCCTAGCCCCTTGCGATAATCCTTCTTGAGTAATTCACCAGAAAATATTAAACGATCCTCATGGTGTTTCTGTTCTGTTCAGGAAAGGCGTCTAGGTTAAATCTGGCCTCTTCTCTGAGTGGAGAACATTCTGGAGTATATTTTGAGGCCCCGCCTGGGCACGGCAGTTCGCGGTCTGTGAGTAGTGCTTGTTGACTGAGTAAGGGACCCCCTCTCACGGGGGATGGGAGGGGGTATAAACCCACCTTCCCTTCCGAGATACCGCCGCATATAGCCTGCTGCCTGAGTCTCTTTTTGTTGGATCAGGATGTTAAGTTCAAGTCTATACATCGTGGTCTGTAAATATCGGGTTCTATTAGAAGAAAGTAATAATCAACATTGTCTGTATTTATTAGTAACAAAATAAGTGCATTGGAAGTGTCATCACCTCCCTGAAGTTTACAGTACAACTGCCATGCTTTGAATAGCGACACTCTGAGATGTTGTCAGGAGCGTGCTCATTGGCAGACCAGAGCGAGACTGGTTGTTGATTCAGCAGCCAATCAGCGCACACAAGTCAAGCCTGCAGCCAGCCGCCCCTTGAATATAAGCCCTCTCGTTTTGTTGATGAAATAAGTAAAGTCTTCTGGCTTGTAGTTGTACCCTGTACTCCTGTGTCCCAGTTCTGATTCCTTCACCCCTTAAAACCCCGGTTCCTCTGGCGCGACGGATCCGGCGCACAGGACGGACAGCCTCCTACACATAGAACCACCTGAAGTCCTGCATCCCCACCTTCTTCATCCGCTGTCCACCTCACATCTCCATAGCTCTACTGCACTCTCCTGCATCTTAATAAAACCACCACCACCCGCCTGCCCTGCCCCGCCTCGAATGAGTTCACGATCTGCTGAAGACCGGGGCACCTCTCTCTACCTGCTGCCAAGTGCCTGAATCACAAACTACTGATATGAGCCGCGTCTGCACCTTCTACCTGCTGTCCACGCCCCTCGCCTCACTGCCACACCTCACCCACCTCTCAGGTAATCCAATAATCCTAATCCCCTGCTGTCCCCAAAGCCGCATTAACAGCCACTCCTCATCTGCTCCCAAGTCCTGCCTCGTCCGCTCGCATTTCCTGGTCTGCTCTGAGGAGTTCTGTACGACCGGCTCAAGAACGGCTCGCCGACTCTCACAGAGCAGGGGCGGGTCAGAGTGGTCGGCAGCCATTACCACTTAAACTCTGCATGGAGAGCAAGTGACGCCTCACACTGAGGGAGAGACTCAGCATAGAGAGTAGAGACCAGCTCTGAGTGAATAAGTTATTATCACTTAGACTCAGCATGGAGTAGCTCTGGGTGAATCAGTTATTGCCAATTAGACTCAGCATGGAGAGTGTCTGAATGAATCAGTTATTACCACTTAGACTCAGCATGGAGAGAGGACAGTAGCTCTTAGTGTATCGGTTATTACCACTTAGACTCATTATGGAGAGAGGACAGTAGCTCTTAGTGAATCAGTTATTACCACTTAGACTCATTATGGAGAGAGGACAGTAGCTCTGAGTATATCGGTTATTACCACTTAGACTCATTATGGAGAGAGGACAGTAGCTCTGAGTGTATCGGTTATTACCACTTAGACTCATTGTGGAGAGTGGACAGTAGCTCTGAGTGTATCGGTTATTACCACTTAGACTCATTATGGAGAGAGGACAGTAGCTCTGAGTGAATCAGTTATTACCACCCAGACCCAGACCCATGGAAAGGAGACAGCAAAAGTTAGGAGCACTAAGCGCTTTGGGGAAGTAAAGGGATGGAGAGTGGAATGAGACTGGTGTTTGGTGGCCAGAGAAAGGATGGAGTGGAACTGGGGTGAGGTTGGTGGTTGTGAAATGCTCGAACAGGTCAAGAGTAGGGCGAGAGCAAATGCTCTCTGATTAAGAGCCACACTTTGGTCCGGTATGGCCATTGATCAGTTAAGCACCGTCGAGGCTGACCTGTCCCTTAACCCCCTCGTGGCCTCCTCCACCTCCCCGCTCCACGTGGAAAGAGCTCGGGCCTCGTGGTGCCGCCTGGTGGACGGTAGGGGTGTGTACGTGTGGAGGTCACGACACAGCGCTGAGACCCGCTGAGAAGTGTTTTAACAGCGAGACCAGCAGAGAGCACGCGACCAGCAGCGCCAGCTTTAAAAGGCTTAAAGTCGAACACGCTGCAGCTCCATACTTCTCGCAGCTTCCTAGATTATATAAGTCACTCACTTAGCTTTATATATCCCTACCCAGTACCACTATCGGCTCCTTGATTTTAATAATAACTAGGTTCAGTTCGACAAGTTAGAACTGATACCTCTACAGACAGCTCAGTTTTCACAAAACTAGGTCTCATTCTGACATGCTTGACTCCCCACCACTACAGGCAGGTAGGCTTTTACGAAAATAGTTTCAATCTGTACTTTTTCCATAAAAATCGACCTTTTCATTTTCAGTTTATAAAAATAAAAAATCGCCTCATTCACGCCAATAGAACAGTGGCTCGAACCTCCCCATAGACCCTCAGCTCCATACAGCAGCTGACATCAGTGTGTTTTCCATGTTTGTTGGGGTTCTTTGAGGCACCAAAATCTACGTTAAAATGATTTTCTTTTTTCTTATCCCAACTAACATCCCTGAATATGACATACTAAAATCTGTACTTCTATATTTTGTGAGTGTTTTTTAAACTAGGTTCAGCTTGACATGCTAAAATCAATACCTCTGTAGAGGTATTTCACTTTTAACAAAACCGGGTGCAGTCTGACACGTACAAACCCACACACCTACAGGCAGCTCAGTTTTTACACAAGTGAGTTTAACTTGACTTGTCCAAACAATGGTGCCAGATAACAGCCATCCCACAATTTCTGGTCATTTTATAACACAATGATGTAGAACAACTCAGAGCTACTCGAAACGGCGACGATCGCCACGCCTCCTAGTGACCTACAGCTTTCGGGAATTACTTATAGTTACACGGCTGGACCTAGCCTTGCTTAAGTCTTTGATTATGGACAAAATCAAGAAATAAAACTACTTTGTAAAATTTGTACTTCCCCTTATGTCTGACAGTCGGGGAAGGGTGGAGTAGGTTGAGGGGGAGGAGACAGGGACTGAAGCCAGTCTCAGCTGGCCGACCAGTGTGACGGTGCGTATCGTGGACCCGCCCACTCCATCATGCGGCTTTAAGTTTGTTTCTAACCTCCACCTCCTCCCCTCGTCTGTTGTCACAGGCTATCACAGTTTACAAGGTTTTCTCCTGTCCACTCAGGGAGGCCTGTTTGCGGCGACAACGCCGGGGTGTCACAGTGATGGATGTTTATGATAAGACTACCTTCATAGAGTAGAGTCCCCCAGCACTGCTTCACCCTGCACTCAGGACTCATGTTAGACTGGCTTCCAGTCTCTGAGTCGTATAGCTACTCCTCCACCATCCCACCCCATGATTGCTGGGCCTGTCAAGTGTCAGGGGAAGCAGTTTGATTTCTTAATGGTGCCCATAATGAAGGACTTCAGAATTCAGTTATTGCTATCAATTTGAGATGAAATTTTCCTGACGGGAACCCTCAAGCGCCATCTGTATGAACGCTGCTGTACCACTACCTCTTCGCTGGTACCTCCATCCCAGGTACCAGCTCTGATGCAGAATCCTCAAGAACGGAAACCCACCACACCTATATGAAGGGAAAAACACAGACTCCTACTTCCGAGGCCATCTCTGGGCCAATTCCTTATATTAGCGCAATCTCACTATGTTCACGTTGTTCGTTTACCAACTTTTCACTGAAAGTTCATGTTCTGTAATTACACTGATGTGTGTACGGAGGCAAGGGTGGAGTGAGATCTTTGATCAACTGTCTCTTTATAATGTAGTGTGGAGCATATTTGTTTAGTTACCGGATGCCCTGTGTTCGATCCCAGTCACTGTTGACTACTTTCCACTAATGTTTTAACTTAAGTCGGTACAGTATAGACATTAATACATGTCTTAGACAGGGACTTTTCCATTACATACTCACTGTCACAGTATCGCAATGTTACATTAACCAGAGATGATAGTTTTCCACCTTTCCACTTTCCATGCTAGCTGAGTGCAGCTGGTGGTGGATTAAGTATAGACTGCCCGCTAGCTGCCCACAGCTGGTGGTGGATAGAGTATAGACTGCCCGCTAGCTGAGTACACACACATATGGTCTTAATAATGTGCGCCGTTCTTTCCCAGCCCATACCCCGCCGCACCCAGCGAGTCTTTGATGTAAACGGATCGGTATTAAATGGGTCCTCGATTCCAGCCCACTTATTTGAAGCAGGAAATTGGATTCGATTCTGGCCTTGGAGGCCCTTTCAGTGTTCTCTTTACATTTAACACACACCTACTTTTATCCCATCATGCCCCGCGCGTTGGTTGTCATGGTAACAATGCGTGCGCATAGTCTCATATCCGGGTTACCCCATGACCACAGGACCTAGCTTCTTAGTCACATGACCCGTGGGAGCCAATCAGCGTGGAGCTTACATAACGGGGCGATGGTTGGGCGGGGTTACGGGGTCGCGCGTTTCGTTACCGTAGTTACGGCACTGATTACCGTTATTAGTGTTACACATGGTCGAGCAGCATAGAAAAGCTTAATTCTTTCTCCACGGGAATCCTTGCTTTATCCTCCACCCTATCCATACACCTCCACCCTCCAGTCAATCCCCTCCCGCCACCCCTGCACGACAGCTGTACGCAGGCGCATTCCCACGCCCGGTGTGCCCGGCGGGGTGCTGCATTCAAGGAACACTCTCTCTTGGGGGGTCAAATAGATGAGTCTTTTTTCTCTGCAGCTTATTCAGGTGGTTGTCTGAGTCAGAGGAACGTTCGGTGCTCGGAAAGAATAAAACCACAATATTCGTACTTACAGTCGTAGATGTATGTTTACACGTGATTGCGAGGCAGGAAGGGGTCCATAATCATTTACCATCTCTGAGACGCCAGCGGGAATTACAATGATTTATATAAAGCCTATTACACACAGATTGTCTCCTACGGTGTAGTGATTCTCGGGCTCGAGTATTATTTGAATAAGTTTGCAGATCCACTTACTTTGACAATATTTTATGAAACTGACCCTTTTTTCAGAGAAAAGTTAATCAAATGTAATGCTGATATTTTCTCGTAGCAGACAGAATTGATTTAATTACTGTGAATGAAAGCTTGCCAGTGGGAAGAAATATATACACATGTTTCATGTGGAAAAGGCCTCTATGGTTTGTACAAGACCAAAGAAAACACAGTGATTACACAGTAGACAGTCCAATGGGACCTGGTCTTCAAAACAAAGGAAGGGTGTTAAAGGCTCAGCTTCAGCTAGGTGTGTGACAGCTCTATTGACAGTTGTTTACCATCTACTGTCTCATAGCCGGACAGTGACAGTCTGCGCGTGGAGAGTGACGGGTCATGTCCAAGCAGAGGTTGTAAAGATAAACTTGATGGTGCTTTCCCGTAATCCACGCCGTGAAGTTACCGTACACCATACAAAGGAAGGGTGTTAAAGGCTCAGCTTCAGCTAGGTGTGTGACAGCTCCATTGACAGTTGTTTACCATCTACTGTCTCATAGCCGGACAGTGACAGTCTGCGCGTGGAGAGTGACGGGTCATGTCCAAGCAGAGGTTGTAAAGATAAACTTGATGGTGCTTTCCCGTAATCCACGCCGTGAAGTTACCGTACACCATACAAAGGAAGGGTGTTAAAGGCTCAGCTTCAGCTAGGTGTGTGACAGCTCTATTGACAGTTGTTTACCATCTACTGTCTCATAGCCGGACAGTGACAGTCAGAGTGACAGTCTGCGTGTGGAGAGTGACGGGTCATGTCCAAGCAGAGGTTGTAAAGATAAACTTGATGGTGCTTTCCCGTAATCCACGCCGTGAAGTTACCGTACACCATACACTTAGGGGGACAATTCATCAGTTACATGAATATGAAATGTTCTGTTCATTTGATTACACTGTAGTGATTCATATATACATAACTGTACTTATTGTTGATACTGATTGATACTTACCTATATTGGACACGGTCATGGTGACCACGCGGCCCTGGGTGGGACCCTCTGACTGGTAGTCACTATCTTGATTGACAGCCAAGCGGCGTCTTATCTCGACCAATGAGATACGACATTGATACTACTGTAGCTATATTATGCCATGTTGAAGCCAGAATTAAACAGAATTTGACTGGAAGCCGTAGTTCTTGTTATAACTTGGGTCCGTTACAACACTGAACATCTGTTTATGCAACAGTCACACTGGCGTAAAATCTGCCATTTTCCCGTTTACATTCGTTTACGATTTCAGAAATCTACAGATATAGGTCGGATCAGAGGGTGGGAAAAGGTGGTGTGAGAATTAGTTTTCGAAATGTTAAATTTTTCTCTACAGTGGTGAGAGCGGAGAGTGGACCGTCGGGTCAGCCCGGACTCTGGACTCCAGTGCGGAGAGCTGGTGGCGGGGCGCGGCCTTCCCGGCCTCTGTAGCCCTTCCCTTTAGGATGTAGTAACCGAGGACTGTCATTTACTTCGGGAATCGCCCGTCAAGCTGATGAATGTAACTGTGTCTTTACTGAATACAAAACGATTAATGCTTGGGCACTTTACTCACTCTTCGAGCCTTTATTGACGTTCGTTACACCACACCTTTAATGGTAGACGAATGTTGAGGTAAGTCAAAATACGAACGTTTAAGAAGTGTAATAGAACGTAAGTGAACAGAAACTTTCACAACCGGCAGCTTTTACCTGGTGCCCACAATCTCAAATATATGGCAAAAACGTCAGAATTTATGTGGAGTGTGACCTGAATCACGTAATTAAAGGTAAAAGCGTTGAATTTGCGGCATATTTACGCGGGACCCGCGTTTTTTATGCGTAGAAAATCTGGCGCCATAATTTTACGACAGTGTGACCGGGGCATTAAGCTGTTACCCCAGGTCTTTGAGCACACGAATGAACTGACAACAATTGTAAACTCTGCATAGCCATTCTGAATAGATGTCACGATAGAAAGATGTGACATTGAACTGGTAGAATTCGGTGGAGAAATCTTGTGAGTGAAACGGTTGTAAATAGATCCAAATAGCGAAACAAATACAGAGATTACTCAGAAAATATTTGCTTTGGTGCAGCCCCCCCCCCCCCAAAAAGGTTTTACCAAACACTGTGTGTTGAGGCATACAAATGAGTTCCTAATAACGCCAACCCACTTGGCCACTGCGCACGGGTGTAGACATGATACAGAGGTCGTGTATCAGTTTACTCAAGTCAAAGTCCAGCAGACGACAATTACACCACGACGCCCGCTCTCCATACAGAGTCTCTGTTCCTACACACATAGTACGTGTTTGATTGTTACCATGGTATGCTCATACTGTAAAACGTCACATCAACCCTCACCCCATGTATTCCGTACGCAGAGTCATAACATTATTTACTTCGATTTAGATCTGCATAGAAAATGTAGTTAGATGATTTGCCCTTCATGAAAATTGAATACAAAAGTTCATGAACCATCATTAGGGTTCGTGAATTAGGGACCATACACACATATACCACCCCCACCCATCCCGACTTGTAATCTCATGAACTTTGAACAGGTCAAGCAGCGTGGTTTGGGCCCAATCGGTTCAGATCAAATACCAGGTGAGGCCACACAAATTGTAATGGTATAACAGGCCACACAAATTGGAATGGTGGATTCTTAAGGCGAGACTTGAACCAAATGGGCCAACTACTTGTCGGGGTCTCGCAGTGCCCGTCCGGTCTGCAGGCTCTACAGCCCGGTGGCGCCCCCTCCCATGCGCGTCTCTAAACGCGGCGTCCGGGCGTCGGACCCGGAGGGGAGCGTCCCCAGCACCATCCAGCTGTGAATAATGTAAACCTGTTCAATCTCTCTGCCTCAGGTCGCCACGGAGCCACCAGCCCCGCTGATCCGCACCGACATCCCCCGGCCCGCCCTGTCATCAGAGGGCGACTCCAGGGGCGCAGGTGGCTGCGGGCGCCCACCTAGCGGTACATGTTTTATAGGCGGGTTTGTAGAGAGCGTGTTGTTCACAGAATGCTGTCCTTTGCGTTGTATCCGCTGTCACCTCACTGACTTCGTGACTGGGTGTGGTAGAGGAGGAGGATGTTGGAGTTGGTGGGGGTCCTGTAGTATTAGGCGTGGCTCCTGGAGGAACAATCGTGTAAATGATACCACTACCAGACGTGCACTGGTGTTAGTCCCTCGCACTTCGACCTGCGGCAATATATACCCGCAAGGCTTTCCCGTTAAACAAATCTCCCCGCTGCATCTTGGCATTGTTTTTGTATCAACGTCGTTTGATATTCCGGAACTTACCATACCTTGTTGCTCTCATGCATTGATAACAATTAATTATGATTATCGGACCATAACCAAACCAAACCAAACCAAAATCATGCATTCTCTGTATACATACAGAGAAAGCATGATTTTGGTTTGGTAAAATGCAGGTTTTGAAAAATAGACCCATGTTCTGTTTTGAGCAAGTTTTGTTCACGTGCTCAGAAATACTGCTCACATACTGCCCATATTCTGCCCACACGCTGCGCACGTACTAATCACGTACTGCCCACATACTGCTTATGCACTGCCCACAAACTGCCAACATACTGTCCACACGCTGCTCACCTTCTACCCACATACTGCTCACATGCTGCTCACATGCTGCCCAGATGCTGCTCACGTACTGCTCACATGCTGCTCACATACTGCCCACATACTGCCCACATACTGCTCACGTACTGCCCACATACTGCTCACATACTGCCCACATACTGCTCACATTCTGCCCACATACTATTCACGTATAGTTCACGTACTGTTCACGTACTGCACACATACTGCCTACGTACTGCTCAAGTAGATCTTTTGAATGAGATGTGTTTCATTCTGTGCTCACTCTAACAGGCGGTCGTCGCACTCACACTACGCTGGCATTAGTATTATGGGCGCACACGTTTCCCGCCTGCCACAGGTTATTCCAGAGTTATGTGACTCAGAAAGAGGCAGACGTCGCACACAAAGCAGAGACTTGTGGGCATTAAAAATTCATTCTGCATAGCTAAATTCTTATTTTCATTAACATTAGGACCACACTTATGGGGGCATCTTATAGATAGAGTCCACTTGAGCGGAACGTCCCTTAAGCAGGGTTTACTGTAGACCTTACCTCCATGACCCGTATTCCCAATAAACCACACCCACCCCTCGGGTGACCTTCGGAATACCTACACGTCACGTAACCCTACACGCCACCTTCCGGCCGCAGCCCGCACTGGGCGCCACCTGCCCGGGTGTGGGGACACTCGTCAGGTCTGCGGCGTGGTGGGGCGGTATGGGGCGCCACCTGCCCGGGTGTGGGGTCACTCGTCCTCAGGTCTGCGGCGGTATGGGGCGCCACCTGCCTGGGTGTGGGGTCACTCGTCCTCAGGTCTGCGGTGTGGTGGGGCGGTATGGGGCGCCACCTGCCCGGGTGTGGGGTCACTCGTCCTCAGGTCTGCGGTGTGGTGGGGCGGTATGGGGCGCCACCTGCCCGGGTGTGGGGTCACTCGTCCTCAGGTCTGCGGCGTGGTGGGGCGGTATGGGGCGCCACCTGCCCGGGTGTGGGTTCACTCGTCCTCAGGTCTGCGGCGTGGTGGGGCGGTATGGGGCGCCACCTGCCTGGGTGTGGGGTCACTCATCCTCAGGTCTGCGGCGTGGTGGGGCGGTATGGGGCGCCACCTGCCCGGGTGTGGGGTCACTCATCCTCAGGTCTGCGGCGTGGTGGGGCGGTATGGGGCGCCACCTGCCCGGGTGTGGGTTCACTCGTCCTCAGGTCTGCGGCGTGGTGGGGCGGTATGGGGCGCCACCTGCCTGGGTGTGGGGTCACTCATCCTCAGGTCTGCGGCGTGGTGGGGCGGTATGGGGCGCCACCTGCCTGGGTGTGGGGTCACTCATCCTCAGGTCTGCGGCGTGGTGGGGCGGTATGGGGCGCCACCTGCCTGGGTGTGGGGTCACTCATCCTCAGGTCTGCGGCGTGGTGGGGCGGTATGGGGCACCACCTGCCCGGGTGTGGGTTCACTCGTCCTCAGGTCTGCGGCGTGGTGGGGCGGTATGTCCATAGAGTATCCCAGGGTTCCGCTCTTCTATAAACAGAGTCTGGCAGTTCAAGTGTGACCCGTGAAGATGGCTCGGAGGGGGCAACTGCTGCTCAGATATCCATTGATAACTCATGAACTTTTGTATTCAACAGAGTTGCCATCTTGACTTCAGTGGAGACTCAATGTGGGGACTTAGTGTGAAAGATGCAGCCTTCAGTTAGTCAGCTTTCCCTGTGAGTCGTTCCAGCAGTGTACAGGGCCTTTTAATCATTAGAGTTTAGCACCAACAAAAATGTCTTCACTTTTTCCCCTTGGTAATGATCTACCCTGTCATCTCCCCGGCTGTTATCAGTCACTAGTTCAGTAGCGGGGAAACCAGTGCATGGGCTTGACATAGAGCTGACACAGTAGAACCCCGCTAAGCAGACCCGCCCCGTTCTGCGTCTAGGTGGTCCCTATAGCAGGCCGCTCGCTTAACAGGGCCTTTGCCTTAACAGGGCCCTAAGGTTCTACTGTATATGTGATTCCCTCTCACCGGAGGCACTACTTTCTGTGCCCAAGGATATGTTAAAACTGGTTTCAACCAGACGGCCTGACTAATGCATCAACTCAAATTTCAAAACGGCGGCAACTCGATTACCGCTCCATTGTTTCCGCCTATTGTCAATCTCACAGCGCAGTCTCTGTCTGGCGGCCATCAGAGAGACTCACAGAAACTCGGCTAGGAGGGCGCTCATAAAGCTCACAGCACAGTCTCTGTCTGGCCGCTGTTTATAGAGGTTTCTGACGTTAGGCCCACACCACGCCCCCCCCCCCCCCCCCCTCCGCGCTCCGTTCAGCAGAAAGATGCAGAACTCAGTTTGAGGTGATACCTGGTGAACACATCCTGTCACCTGTGTACATTTACTATTGACTGGCACACTTACATGTACATGTAGTATTTTCACATGAAGTTATTGATTATGGACCGCATGCCTATAGATAGACTCACTCTCATTGATTATCACCTGTAAGACCCCAGCATTAAGCGAAACGAAATGTGTTATACGGGGGGTGTTATTGAGATATTAAATCAGATACACAGTTGAGGAATGCGAGTAATTGTGAGTAATGTAATATTTCTGTTTACATAGTTAGCAGGCCATGGGGCTAAGTATAGGGTATCAATGATATTATGGGGGGAGGGCACCTTGGCATAGTGAGTAGAGTATTGGGCAGCGTGGCGCCTGTCCTTTCCTCCTCGGTTGGATCTTGTCTTGATCTGTAGTTTAACCATGCAGTAATGATGTCAGGTCAGTAGCACACAACACACAGTCTCAGAGGGTCCCTGTCCTCTGGCATCTGGTTGGCACTTGGCAGGCAGTTGGCAGTTGGCAGTTGGCAGAGACTTGGCACGGGGCGCAGGCGGGGTTTGGCACGGTAGAGTGTTGTTGTAACGCGGGGTTGTAGCAGAGGGCGGGTTTCTGGACTGTCACTCTCAATGCTCGCTCACACGGTGGCATAATATCAAACCCACTCCCCATACCACCCACTCATACCGCACTCCCCATACCAACCCCTCATACCCCACCCCCTCTACCACCCCCTCATACCCCACACCTCTACCACCCCCTCATACCCCACACCCCCTACCACCCCCTCATATCCCACACCACCTACCACCCCCTCATAACCCCACATAATTAGCTTCTCACAGGCTCGAGGAATCTTCAATATGATTCTCACTTGTCTTTAAACTGTGAGGAAAGGTGATAGCTCACGCTACAGTGTTAAAAACACAATTTGTTATCAAGGGTTTTTTTCTTTATCACACGTTGTAAGCCACAGATAGGACAAAATCTTAATACTTATGGGAAGTTTTAAAAAGGCAGTCGGAGAGTCGGAGAAAAGATATGACAGGTGCTACGACGCTCCGCAATTCAAACATAAATTTTGTCCCATGGGGTAATTTTATGAGCAAAAAGATTTGGAAGCAATTCTCACCACATTTGAGCTTACACCGATGACCACCTGAAGACCGTGGTCGTCGTTCACAGCCCCGTCCCACCTGTTTGCAGGTGACCTCCACCTGAGTGCGTCACGTGTGGTCAAGGTCATCTGACCAGCATGGTTATGACGGTACTCAAGTTGCGTCCCAGCTGCTGGTACCTGGCTCGTTGTGTATGTGAGGTATCAGCTGTGACTATTGATAAATACCAGCATCTCGACAGTTTGAGAAAAATCAATCTCCATATGCGATATAACGCTAAATACTCCTAAAGTTCTTAACTGCATGCCAATAAACTTAAAATAGACGTACAAGCCCAAGTATGGTGTATGGTGCATAGTTTCTCGCTCTACCGCTGGGGGCTTGCTTTTTGTGGTCCACAGGGGCTCCTGGGAGCTCCACGCTTGGTCTCGTGTCAGCCCGAGGCGAAGCCTTGCTCATGGTGGGCCACGTCAGTGGCATCATGTCTGCGTGAGCGTAGCGTTGCTCATGGTGGGTCAAGTAAGTGGCATCATGTCTGCATGGGCGTAACGTTCCTCATGGGGAGGGTCATTATGACATGGTTACACTGGTCCTCTGCCTGGCTGCTCGCCCTGCTTCTGCTCCCTCTTCACTGTGACTTCTGCCGGCAGGGGGCACACACACTCCCCCCCACACACAGACACCTGGCGACACCTGACTCCAGGTAGGGCTGAGTGGCGGCCGCAGCCCGCAGGCGGGCGCCGTCCTACACGAGTCGCTCACAACTCCTCTTCGTCTCTCAGCGTGTCCTTCTCACCGCTTCTCCTGTGAGATTCTCACTATCTTTGGCTTGGAGCCAATGAGAACACAATATTGCAAATCACGTATTTCTACAGGATTGTATTGCACTCTGATTGATACTCATTTCTCACTGATTGGATATGGTGGGAATGATGATAATAAAGGGGAACAGCATCGAACCAGTGAGAGGAGGGTGTCAGACTCCGCCTGATCTTCATCACTGCTCACCTCTGTGTTGACCTCCATTGACCTCTATTGACCTCGACTGGCCACAGATAGGGATGGACACAGGTTCAGTCGGCACTGTCTCACCACATAGATTAGAGTCATTCAAAGTCCATCCAGTTCACACTAGGGGGCTAACACGTGCTGGTGTCGTTTTACGGGCATTTCTTACTTCCGATCCAGATAGGATACTAAACGAAACAGCATCACTCCCAAGAGGGTCTTCTCCAGTCACTTCCGATACTATACGAGTCAGTGATGCTCACGACCACAAAGGATTATCTGGTGAGACTGGATCGATTTAGGAAATAATTCCCTGTACTGGTTATTTCGAGGCATAGGGGCCCAGACTCGTGGTAGTTATGATAACAGTCCCTCCTTTGGGCCTGGAGTACAAACATTCCGCTTCGTTGAGCAGCTCACCAAACTGACCCCGGCGGGCCCCGAGCAGTGACCCACATCTCTGTGAGGTACACGGAGCCTACACTGAATAATAAGGGCAACACGGGACTTTCCTTTTCTCATCATACATCTGCACCGTGCCCGCCTGTCTGCCGTCCCTATCTCACAGATCCCATCTTGCTGCGATGTGACCCTGGCTGTTGCCATGTCGCAGGACCCCATCAACCAACCAATGTTTCCTTCTCCAAAGGGATGTGTATTCTTTTCCAAATCTATTCTCCGCTGTAAAATCAATCCACCAGATTATAATAGGCATCAAGACAGTAACGAAAGTAGTCCTATAAATTGCGGGTATGCTAAATTTCAAGATGTTGATAATGAGAAAAAGTCAACATCTCGAAGTCGGTGGAACGCCAACGGCAGCGATCTCCCAACAGCCCCTCAGGTCGCCGAAATGTATGGGCAATTTCATTTTCATGAAGCGAGTGAGCCTCCATAACTGATCTGTATACACACGTCCCACAGCTCTGAGCATGTCTTACTACCGGTCCCCACACGGTGCCGTACACTGTTATAAGGAACACCTTCAGATATTGGCAAAACGTGGACTTCACTTCCGGATGTTTCTACGCCAATTTAGAGTAAAATGATTCATTTTGGGTATCTGATGAATATAGAACAATATACCCGCACATAATACACGACTCGCTGCCGTAAATATAGTCAACGCCATCTCGTCTTGTATATTGTTCTACCGTGGTATGGTTGTGCTATGTGACTCTGTGTCAGGTTCATGCACCTACACAGGTCGTGCCTCAATAGTAAGTAAGTCATGATGGGGCGTGGCAAGTTATTCAAAACAGACTAACCTTTTTACAAACCGCCATAATATCCACACTATAAACTTTAGCCGAAACTCAGACATCCCCGTATTGTGAAATCTACACGTGGTAGCCCCCTGGTGTTATATGGCTAAACCACCTTGCCAGGATCAGGCAATAGGCAGAGATGTCTCTAAGTGTGCTTCAGCCTGGCCTGGAATAGACTGGGCTCTACGCTGTACTCATCCTACACCCCCTGTTAGCACACCTGCCCGATCTAACCCGCCCCCCTCCCTCCGGCACCGCTCTTTGTGTGTCTGCTGAGTCTCAGGTTACAGCACGCACAGATCCACAATTTACTTCTACTACATCAAACTACTCTCAGTGACCAGCCAACAGAATTAACTAGCAAACTACACTCAGCGACCAGCCTACGGAATAAACTAGCAAACTACACTCAGCGACCAGCCAACAGAATTAACTAGCAAACTACACTCAGCGACCAGCCTACAGAATTAACTAGCAAACTACTCTCAGCGACCAGCCTACGGAATTAACTAGCAAACTACTCTCAGTGACCAGCCTACGGAATTAACTAACAAACTACATTCAGCAACCAGCCAACAGAATTAACTAACAAACTACTCTCACCGACCAGCCAACAGAATTAACTAGCAAACTACTCTCACCGACCAGCCTACGGAATTAACTAGCAAACTACTCTCAGTGACCAGCCTACGGAATTAACTAACAAACTACACTCAGCGACCAGCCTACAGAATTAACTAGCAAACTACACTCAGCGACCAGCCAACAGAATTAACTAGCAAACTACTCTCACCGACCAGCCTACAGAATTAACTAGCAAACTACTCTCACCGACCAGCCAACAGAATTAAATAGCAAACTACACTCACCGACCAGCCTACAGAATTAACTAACAGAATCTACCAGGGATGCAAGGTTTCAGTCAGATCACAGAATTCTGACATTTCATTTGCACCAGTATCACTAAAACACATATATATCGCTTCATAGCCATTCTGTTCCAAAATAATGTTATAAATGATTTTTATAGGTGTTTTAAAATTCCGATTTTTATCTCATCCCTGATCTACCCATACGACATCAAACTACGCTCAGCTACTAGCCTATAGACTTAATTAACATAATCTACCCATACCTTTTCAAACTATGTTCATCTACTGGCCTGTAGAATTAACTAAAAGAATCTAGTCGTCAAATTCCTTTAACTTGTGAAAAACAATGACAATGTTGTTTAATTTCCATTCACAGCGATACTCTAGCTTAAGTTATATCATTACTGTTCCGGACAATATCCGAACACCATACCTTCTGTAAGCTGACAAATGGGGATTTTTAAATCATCTTCCATCCCCTATCGTAAAATCACTTCTTAGGTAATAATTGAGTGAAAATCCCTTCACCCTGATAATGACTCGTTTCTGAAGGAATGGCAAATTGTGTGAGCGATATTAGGGTCTTTGAGGTCCACTCATTTAAGACGCAGCTGTAGAGCTGTGTTTTTATCAGTTATCTCGTCTCGTGGATTCTCGTCTCGTGGATTCTCTCATTCTTTGGCTGTGTCGATCGACTTACATGTTGGGATGGCATGTTGTTTGTTTTGGATCTGGTGGCTTCCACCCCACTCACTTGACAAGGCAGTGCAGTCAGTCCATTAATCGAATGTCAGTATGGTTTGAATACTCAACAGCAATGGAAATACTATAATGCGCCATTTTCCAATTAGATATGCCATTTTAGATAATCACGTATATTTATAGTGCGAACACGGTTCTGTCTTGCCTTCGAATCTGTCAGACACGCCATTTTGTTTGTTTTCATTCTGTAGCCCGCGCATGCGCTCACAAAATGCGGTCAGAAACCTGACTAATTTCATCGGGCTCTCCCTGCGGTCTAATTCCGCCGAGCCCCCTAGCGGATGACCGGGAAACCAGCGTATCTCATTCTGAGCTGGTCACGTGACTCCGCTGGTGCAAACTTGCGGCCAACCATGTAGAGAAGGTTGTGTTCACTGAAGCATAGACAGACGACCACAGTCCATTGACGCCATTTCTGTCAAATACTGACATCATTCCAAAAAGAATGAGAACTGATAAAAAGGACAAAAAGAGAGGAATTAAACATTGGCTGAAATAAGAGAGTTGTGTCTGCGATGCAGACTGAAGGGTCATGACATGTGTCCCGGGGGGTGGTGTGTGAGGGGGGGGATCTGTCATGCTCCACTGATCACAGGCTTCTGCTGTCAGTCAGCCATGTCTGTCACCCTGTCAGTGTCTGCATCGCAATGTCAACACAGTAGACAGCTGTCAACCCACGACTTCAGTTAAACCGACGAAATTTAACATATAACTAGATGTACTTTAAACTGAAACAAGTCAGAGAAATATAACGTAAGTGCATACTGAGGGACGCAAGATTAAGAGTTGTCAGCCTAAATCTTGAGTTGAAACTGACGCACTGTAAAACTGATAATATGTGCACATTGACAGAGACAAGTCTCCATGACTTTCACGAATTGTAGTTGCTGTGCTACCTACTGCACAATCGTCCACGCTGATTTCAGCGTGACTGTCAGCTGAGTGTACTCTGTTTGCACTGGTTGTGTGTCATGGTCCACGCTGATTTCAGCGTGACTGTCAGCTGAGTGTACTCTGTTTGCACTGGTTGTGCGTCATGGTCCACGCTGATTTCAGCGTTACTGTCAGCTGAGTGTACTCTGTTTGCACTGGTTGTGTGTCATGGTCCACGCTGATTTCAGCGTGACTGTCAGCTGAGTGTACTCTGTTTGCACTGGTTGTGCGTCATGGTCCACGCTGATTTCAGCGTGACTGTCAGCTGAGTGTACTCTGTTTGCACTGGTCGTGCGGGAATTGCCCTTGTTGATTTTTGCATGGTCAGCATGTAATCACGTGAAAGGATCGTGCCATGTGAACACAGCTTTTACTTACTGTGTTGTGATGTCCATACTCATGATACTGATACCCGCATTATATGATCACCATGTTGTGATAGGATGAGATGATTGTGCCATGTGAATTCAGCTTCACTGATGGTGTTGTGGTGTCCATGCTGAATACCGCTCAATCGTCATGCGATCGTCGTGTTGTAATCGCGTGAACGGCTGGCACTGTGTGTACACAGCTTTCACTGATTGTGTTGGCGGTGTCCATGCTGATTAACACACATACTAATTACTCGGCAGCTTGATTAAGAGTTGTAAACACTGATCCAGGCCAGGCCCCGTGGGTGCTGCAGGGGATGCCGAGAGGGGGCCTGGTGGAGGTGGGGGGTGGTCAGGTATAGATCACCAGGCGCGCGTTATGTATTCCATTTCCGCGCCCTGCAGAATACGACTGGGCGATAATACAGTGACGTGTCATAATGAATACGGGGCGGGTACCGAGCTCTCTTCTGACGTCACGGGCGGGCGCGACCAGGCGTGACATGACGCCATTACGGCGCTGATGACGTAGCTGGGAACGCATACATATTGGGGTGGGCCGATGAAGCATATATTCTGCCTCAATTAGTTTTAATCAACGGGGTACGTGGCGGCTTCATCAATTAGAGTTTGAAGACCAGGCTTTAGTAATGCACTCTATACTCAGGGAGGTGTTTAGACCTCAGTCCAGCTCTACACCCTCTGTGGAATGGAGGGGTTATCTGTCTAACCATTCTTTTACTACGCGAAGTATTGTATTTTCACCAGGAAAACTAGGCTTCTTTGGATTAGTCTTACAGTCTTTCTAACACTGTACTGCAATAGAATCTTAAACAAGGAACAATGACGAGACGTAAATGATAAGATTAATGCAGACAAGACAAGACTATACCTTGACATCTCATTTCTCTTGCAAACTTTTCTAGAAACTGGAACCTTTGTGGTTGTTAAAGTTCTTTACATGTGATCTCCTCTATCTGAATGCTCTGTTTTAATTCATTAATAAATGCGGTGATATCAAGATCATTGTTATAAAATAACTTCTGCCGATGGATAAACCTTTTCCCAAGCAATAAAATGAAATATAGAAAGACATGGTTAGTGTGTCTGAATGGAATCTGTCCAGAGATATTTTGGTCAGAAATACTCACCGAATTCGAGGAATGAGGTGAGTATTTCTGACCTAAATATCGAGGAACAGATTCCATTCAGACACAGTCACTATGCCTTTTTATTATTATATACCTAGAAATCATTAAAAATGCCATTCTACAACTCACTAAATAGAAGAAGGAGTGGTCACATGGTACGGAGGGTAGTATTATATATATTACGCCACACTGTGGACAAATGTAATCATAACTACTAGGGCATATACACGAGACATTCGTGCACCGGTATATAATAATAACCAATCTGTCATTGCTGTCACCCCAATCCTTTTTACCAAGCATCATTTCTATTTGGCTTACTTTTAGTTAGTCTTCTTTCGTTACCCCATTAATCCAAGTTCCTATCTATGGGTTACCCATTTATGTTTTTAGTTGACAGTGCCAATACATCAATGGGATCCAACCTAGGAAACTTAAACAAAGCAATATTCCTCTCATTGTAAATGTTGTGTGCTTCAATCAGCCGAAACCACTCATAGGCTGCTCTCAAGGAGCAGAGATGGCACGTTCCATATCTTTGAGGAAATCCTTGTTTTCATTTTCAACTAATAAGATTTCTTTTGTAAATCAAAAAGAAAAGAAATTCGACCTCATTCACACCAATAAACAGTGGGTTCAAACCTCCCAACACACCCCAGCCCCATTCAATTACCATTAATGATGTGTTGAGTATAGAGGGTGGTTGTGGCCCATTAGATTTTAGGTCAACTCTCGACTGTAGAACCGTCCCAAGGCGCTATAAATATCATGTAAGGAGGTCAGGGTGAAGGTCGTGGTTTGCTGCAGTCATTGGCTACTGGGACTACTCTATTCCTTATATGGTAATTAATACGGGGGGGGGGGGGGGCAACTCCATGCAGGAATACGTGGCAACAGCTTGAGCGACTGCTGGTAAGTGACCGGGGTTTGAGACTGCACCGCGTTTGGCGGGTGAGTGAATCTTTCCGACCTACTTTGTGCCTCTCCTATTGGTCAGTCTTGGACATGTGACCTGAGCTTTCATTTTGATTGGACTGTGCACTGGCGTGCTGGTCACTGGTGTGTATTGGTAATGCGTTTTTGAGGGAGTTCTGACCTCTAGTGTGAGGGTGTTGTACCAATGTTTATTTTTTCGAATGATAGCGTTCACGGATCCCGTCAGATCACAAAACGCACACAGGAAAAAGAATTTTACCTACATTAATGATGTGTTGTCTATGTTTTCTTAGTCTCTCTGAGGCAGCAAAGTCCACATGAGAAATACCAGATCTACCAGTAAACTGACCACGCCCACTGACAGTCTGTCAACAAGTTGACCAAGCCCACTGAGTGTAGCAAGCTGACCACGCCCACTGAGTGTAGCAAGCTGACCATGCCCACTGAGTGTAACACGCTGACCACGCCCACTGAGTGTAACACGCTGACCACGCCCACTGAGTGTAACACGCTGACCACACCCACTGAATGTAACAAGCTGACCACGCCCACTGGGTGTAACAAGCTGACCATGCCCACTGAGTGTAACACGCTGACCACGCCCACTGAATGTAACAAGCTGACCACGCCCACTGAATGTAACAAGCTGACCACGCCCACTGAGTGTAACACGCTGTCCACGCCCACTGAGTGTAACAAGCTGACCACGCCCACTGAGTGTAACAAGCTGACCATGCCCACTGAGTGTAACAAGCTGACCATGCCCACTGAGTGTAACAAGCTGACCATGCCCACTGAATGTAACAAGCTGACCACGCCCACTGAGTGTAACAAGTTGACCATGCCCACTGGGTGTAACAAGCTGACCACGCCCACTGAGTGTAACAAGCTGACCACGCCCACTGAGTGTAACAAGCTGACCACGCCCACTGAGTGTAACAAGCTGACCACGCCCACTGAGTGTAACAAGCTGACCATGCCCACTGAATGTAACAAGCTGACCACGCCCACTGAATGTAACAAGCTGACCACGCCCACTGAGTGTAACAAGTTGACCACGCCCACTGAGTGTAACAAGCTGACCACGCCCACTGAGTGTAACAAGCTGACCATGCCCACTGAATGTAACAAGCTGACCACGCCCACTGAGTGTAACAAGCTGACCACGCCCACTGAGTGTAACAAGCTGACCACGCCCACTGAGTGTAACAAGCTGACCACGCCCACTGAGTGTAACAAGCTGACCACGCCCACTGAGTGTAACAAGCTGACCATGCCCACTGAATGTAACAAGCTGACCACGCCCACTGAATGTAACAAGCTGACCACGCCCACTGAGTGTAACAAGTTGACCACGCCCACTGAGTGTAACAAGCTGACCACGCCCACTGAGTGTAACAAGCTGACCATGCCCACTGAGTGTAACAAGCTGACCACGCCCACTGAGTGTAACAAGTTGACCATGCCCACTGGGTGTAACAAGCTGACCACGCCCACTGAGTCTGCCAGGACACTCCTCCTGACTGTCTATGATCTGACCACACCCAAGGAATCTGACTGGTGGTAATTTGACCACGCCTCCTGTATGTCTACAGAGGAGACGAATCCTACGTCCAACTTGACGCCCACTGGCCTCACTGGTAAGGGCGGGCCTTCATTCGATACACTCGAGTCAACTGCCTCTTCATTTAGTGGGAAAGTCAATTTCCGAATGACGCCCTCACAGATATAGATAGTACAGGGTTCATACAGGTCAGGGAATTTGAGAAAACAGAAAATTTTGAGACTGTGGAAAGTCGGGGAATATTGATAGTTTAAGAAATTGTTTCACGCCGGGTGAAATCATGTCACGCTGGCTGATGCTTTAGGGCATCAACTGGTTGTGGCCGGGTGAACCCTTGAGGCATCATCTTTCCAGATTTTCAACATCCTAGGTATGTTCGTCATTGATGGATGAGCCTGGAATTATGAATAAATAACAATTAAAGGTCTGGGTTATATTCAGTATATTGATTATTTTCTGTACCCACTTGTACCCAGTCAACGTTTCTGCAACTGCCTCACTAGAATCCAAATACATCAAGCAGTAGAGGGTCAATGAGGTATTTCGGGGTGATTGGTCCTGGTCAGCTGGGCACGCCTCTAGGACACTGAGACACTGGCCTCTGGGAGCTGTTTCAAAACCATAGGCTTAACCCACATTTTGAAACAGCTCCCTGGATCTTTTCACCATATCACAGTGTTTGCACGCAGATGGTTATGGGTTAGCTTTTTGCAGCAAGCTCAAAGTGTATGAGACCACTCTAACCTATAGGAATAGTATGTCAGCATGTGAATGAAATAATACAAATAACTTTGCTTCCATCCAAAACAAACACAACTGAATGAACAAGGTACAGAACTATCGTCCAAAGATCATAGAAACATGAATAAACACATGGCGTTATCGTGAACCTGAGAGATTCGCTACCATTACCAGAAGAGAAGGAACAAGGTGCAGAACTGTCGTCTAGAGAAGTCCTTGGATTAAGTGCAGAGAACGAAATATCCCTCTCTACGCGGCACTGAGAACGTCTTCTGCCCTCTCTACGCGGCACTGTGAACGTCTTCTGCCCTCTCTACGCGGCACTGTGAACGTCTTCTGCCCTCTCTACGTGGCACTGAGAACGTCTTCTGCCCTCTCTACGCGGCACTGTGAACGTCTTCTGCCCTCTCTACGCGGCACTGTGAACGTCTTCTGCCCTCTCTACGTGGCACTGAGAACGTCTTCTGCCCTCTCTACGCGGCACTGTGAACGTCTTCTGCCCTCTCTACGCGGCACTGTGAACGTCTTCTGCCCTCTCTACGTGGCACTGAGAACGTCTTCTGCCCTCTCTACGTGGCACTGAGAACGTCTTCTGCCCTCTCTACGCGGCACTGTGAACGTCTTCTGCCCTCTCTACGCGGCACTGAGAACGTCTTCTGCCCTCTCTACGCGGCACTGAGAACGTCTTCTGCCCTCTCTACGCGGCACTGATAACGTCTTCTGCCCTCCATACGCGGCACTGTGAACGTCTCCTGCCCTCTCTACGCGGCACTGAGAACGTCTTCTGCCCTCTCTACGCGGCACTGAGAACGTCTTCTGCCCTCTCTACGCGGCACTGTGAACGTCTTCTGCCCTCTGTACGCGGCACTGAGAACGTCTTCTGCCCTCCATACGCGGCACTGTGAACGTCTTCTGCCCTCTCTACGCGGCACTGTGAACGTCTTCTGCCCTCTCTACGCGGCACTGTGAACGTCTTCTGCTCGCCCTCCACCCACCAACTCCGCCTCAACCTGCACTTTGTCCCTCGCTCTGCGCTCTCTGCTCGCAGACTCCGCCTCAACCTGCACTTTGCGCTTCACTCTCTGCTCTCACAACTCGAGTACTTAATGCACGAGATCGTTCCTCCCCAAAAGAGCGCGCCTCAAAAAAGTCAACACAAAACGTAAGCGACTTCTTAGAATTCGGATTAATTTTCAAAGAAAGTCCACAAGCCGTAATCTCCACGGGGACTGATTGGACTTCCGGGTTATCTGGTGCCCGGCAGGATTACACCGTTAGCAGCTTAGCGGGCGGGTACCAGCGCCGGCTTGGGGAAGCAGGGAGACAACTTCTCACAGGGGAGGGGGGGGGGGGGGGGGACTCTGTCACAGCTTTCGCTGATTCTGTCAGCCCGAGTTGGAATGGAAAAGGAAAGGGGATTGGCAGTTCCTCTGTGAAGAACAAGGAATCAGTCTTCATATTAGAGTGAGGAGAGAGGGCTGGATCGTGCTCCAGGCTGACTGTATGAAGAGATTTAGTCATTTTATATCTGAAGGCTATATCGGAAATACCCCAGTGTTGAATAATGGATTTTACCTCAGTAAAAACTATTCGGTGAAACAATTGATCAAGTTACGGTATCCAAAGTTGTCAATGAAACCATAAATTTAATGTGGTACTGTCCATGACAACAGCCTTGTGCTATCATGGTGGGGTTGAATCCATGAGATAAGAATGTTGTGACAAAACTGGTACCCGAACATATGACCCGGCATGGAGCATGCTACTCTTTATACTACACTACCCCTGTGTACGTGCAAGTCATAGTGATGCTGTAAAGTGGAGCATGCTACTCTTTGTACTACACTACTCCTGTATGACATAGTGATGCTGTAAAGTGGAGCATGCTACTCTTTGTACTACACTACTCCTGTATGACATAGTGATGCTGTAAAGTGGAGCATGCTACTCATTACAGTGGAGAGTGCTCGTTTCTGAGACAGCTGTGTTAAAATCAGAGAGCTGCACTCAGGGCTTCTCCCCTCACTCTACTGTCACCTCTTAGAGATCGATGGCCGACCTGCATTCTATACTCCGTCCTACTTGATATTGACCTCTGTCAGCTGGTGAAATCAACTTGTTAACGTCCATAGTAATATGACAAAGGTGTGGCAAAACAATGGTACTGGAATGTGAAAGTCAGGTTTCAAATACCAGTCTTAATTCATCATAAATTATCCCGGAATCCTCAGGTCTTTCTTTTTTTGTAAAAGTATTTATGACAGATTGTATCATCATACATATGATGTTTTTCATACAAGTGTCAGAAATATTTACAGATCTTATCATTTCCTCAACGTAACCTACTACACTTTGATTTCTAATAGCATATATAAATATACCTGGTCGCGCGACCATTTACTACGATGACAATTACCAAAAATATTATTCACGTATCCATGTCCATCGCTGCATTTCCGTTATCGTCATCTCCATGTGTTCGTCATCATTAGTTCACAATTATACATCATTGATAATAGCAATGTCTTTATTCGGGACACCCAGTTCTGACACACAGTAAAGGTTGTGATGTACTTAGTGATTAGTACCTGGGTGTGGCATAGACACTCGATGTAGAATTGATATCTTATCCTTCAAGCCCGCAGTCTAGTTGAGCTTTTAACAGAGTGTAGCTGACAACATCAATGTAGGAGTCGGCCAAGTTTCCTCCACTTGAGCGTGAGACAGTGGATACCTCAATCTCCTCCTCGCTTGGTCTACACTGTCCTTGTCACTGGTCATTGGGCAGAGGGTAGCCCGACCACAGTCCCCGAGACCCGTCGATCCCTATCCTCGATTTATCACCCACCCCTACTCCACATGGTGGAGGCGGGGAGTTAGCTCAGTGGTTCAAGCACTGGACTCGTGATCACAAAGTTGTGGGTTCCACTCCTTCTGCAGCCACCTATTTTCTTCTACCACAGTCGTGGTATATCAAAGGCTTTATCAAATGCTAGTTCATCTGATGCCATGTCTATGTGGTGTTGGGAGTAAAAGAACTGTCCCCTGGATAGAGCGTGCACTCACCCGCTATATATGGTGCCTGAAGCTTAGAGTGCTCACATAGACTTCCAGCTTGCTGTAAAAAAAACCATCCCAGCCTCTGAGTCCTAGAGACATGCTCAGCTGACCATGACAAGACCCATTGGAGCTTAATACGTTTGGATCCTAGAAGCAGTTGAATGGGTACAAGTGCGTTACAGAATACGATTCAGAGACTGAATACATCAAAAATTTGTTAATGCAATATCACAATGATATATTTCGCTTTTTTAGAATTAATGTTCATATTGAGAGGCTTAGAGCACGTCTATGCGTTGGGCGGTGGTCAGTGGTTAGCGTTGGGGGAGGGGGGAGGCGTGGCGGTGAGTGGGGGTCGGCCCGTGTTAGGAGGGGCGTGTTGGCGGGAGAGGGGCTACATTGACCGGGCAGGGACAGATGCCCGCTGACTCCTCCAGTCTACCACTGGTCACATACAGAGATCTATAACTGACACTGCTTCCTCAGCGCCCGTCGCAGGGAGTTGGTGCACACGGATCGCCCGGTCCATCGCCCAATCTATCGCCCAGTCCATCACCCAATCTATCGCCCGGTCCATCGCCCAGTCTATCACCCAATCTATCACCCAGTCCATCGCCCAGTCTATTGCCCAGTCTATCGCCCAGTCTATAACCCGGTCCATTGCCCAGTCTATCGCCCATTCTATCACCCAGTCTATCGCCCAGTCCATCGCCCAGTCTATAACCTGGTCCATTGCCCAGTCTATCACCCAATCTATCGCCCAGTCCATCACCCAATCTATCGCCCGGTCTATCGCCCAATCCATTGCCCAGTCTATAACCCGGTCCATTCTATCACCCAGTCTATCACCCGGTCTATCACCCATTCTATCACCCAGTCTATCACCCGGTCTATCACCCATTCTATCACCCAGTTTATCGCCCAGTCCATCACCCAATCTATCGCCAGGTCCATCGCCCAGTCTATCATCCAATCTATCGCCCAGTCCATCGCCCAGTCTATTGCCGGGTCTATCGCCCAGTCTATTGCCCAGTCTATCGCCCAGTCTATAACCCGGTCCATTGCCCAGCCTATCACCCAGTCTATCACCCAGTCCATCACCCAGTCTATCACCCAGTCTATCACCCAGTCCATCGCCCGGCCTATCACCCAGTCTATCACCCAGTCCATCGCCCAGTCTATAACCCGGTCCATTCTATCACCCAGTCCATCGCCCAGTCTATCACCCAGTCTATCACCCAATCTATCGCCCAGTCGATCACCCAGTCTATCGCCCAGTCGATCACCCAACTTATCGCCCAGCTCATCGTCAAAGCTATCATCCAGTCGATCGCACAGTCGATCGCACAGTCTATCACCTAGTCTCCGCTTTCCGTTGTGATTGCACATTTATGTTAACCAAAAAAATGTTTGTTTGTGTGGCATAAATGTAGGGTTTTTTTTAAAGGAAACGTCACAGAGGGGGATTACAATGATATATTTGATCGTTCATTAGCTACAAACTAATCTCCGTCGGAATTCGAATCTTCACGTCTAGCGCAGGGTCCCATGGTGCTAAAACATCCAAGAAAGTCATGAAGTCTGACTCTGGAATGATAACAATACGGGTGGCTATGAGGGATGGTGGAGGTAATCCTAAGGAATATGCAATTTTGAATTTCTACCAAACAACAATTTGCTAAGCTGCAGGTAACATATCATGTTGACAGGGTACCATGTGATAATTGTAATTATAGCGAGGGGGGGGGGGCATAATGTGTCATGGAGAGTCATGTTTAAGTCATGACATTTGTCGGTCAGTTTTCTGTGCTAATAACCCTGCTCGTGATACGACCTTGGCCATCGCTATGAGTCCTGTTCACAGAACCTCGTCGCTTTCCCGTCGCCCTCATCGTAGAGAATCAATCTCGTCGTGATATGAACCTGCCAGTTGCTACGACATAAAACACGACTGAGTTTGAAAACCGCCCCGAGCCTGCCCCGCCCTCTGTCGGCCTGCCACGTAACTGAGGACCCCGGGGCATGCCGGGAAGGCCCAGGTAACACGTGCCATGGCGGTCAGAAGAATTGTCCCTCAGCTGTACGATGAAGTGTCCGCTCACCTAGACAGGGCGGAAAAAATACACCAAAAGTAAGAGAAAAGAAATGCGGTCTGGTCCGGCGCCGTGAGGCAGCCTGCGGACGGCGGCCAGACGTCGGCCACGGGCGGCGGCCAGATTACCAGCAACGCCACCAGGCTATGTGTCAGGTGCTGCTGCAAAGCCAGATATGGCCCCCTACCAAGCAGATCCACTTGTTCACTCTCAATACGAAATTCATTTTCCTTGTTAATTGAGCCTGATGCACGCCAATAAGACAGTGACATAAAACCTCCCTACAGACCCTCAGCTCAACACTGACGTTTTTTTCCACATTTCTCTCCAAGGCAGCAAATCCACTTGGGAAATATCTCCACTTTCCTGACCCTAACTGTCTTTGTCAATTACGGCACAGATTTGTCATTACGGCTTGTGGTGCTCGGTATTTTACGTCACGCATGCTTTGCCGTTTACACAATGTACGGTTCGTTCTAGACTGGCCTCAGTCCCTGTATCCTACCCAACTTTTTGTACCCCTTCTGAGTGACACAGATTCATGGGCCAGTCAGAGAAGGACACATGCTAGAATGAATTGTATTCCGATTTTCTTTAATCATTTAATGAATGTTCATAATCAAAGACTTGAGCAAGTCTAGGTCCGTTCGTAAAGTACACGTGCGTGATATGGTGTAAACACTCCACTGACTCTATAGACATAAACTCCCTGTGGTGGTGTAAACGTTAATAAAGAGATCCAACATTGGATCGAGATATGAAAATAAACAGAAATGTAAGCCATGTTTATTTCCTGTCACATCATGCCGACAGGGCTGCATTTGACATTAGATTAGTCCATCCTGTGCAGCCTGAGGATTCCCTAGGATAAAACTGCTGTGGTTTTCATGCCCACACCTTAACAACACCTGACAACCCGTATTGTAACACAACAAACTGATCTGTCAACAATTGACACCCAGTGAATCGCCATGATTATGCCGCTGTCGAGATGGTGACCAAACGAACGGATGTCTGAGGTTCGCCATATCTCATGGAGCTCACTTGGTTGGGAACTGCATTAGAAACACACCTTGTAACTTCTCAATACTGATACAGATATGACAATTAGAAACACACCTTGTAACATCTCAATACTGATACAGATATGACAATTAGAAACACACCTCGCCACGTCTCAATACTGATACAGATATAACAATTAGAAACACACCTTGTAACATCTCAATACTGATACAGATATAACAATTAGAAACACACCTTGTAACGTCTCAATACTGATACAGATATAACAATTAGAAACACACCTTGTAACGTCTCAATACTGATACAGATATGACAATTAGAAACACACCTTGTTACGTCTCAATACTGATACAGATATAACAATTAGAAACACACCTTGTAACATCTCAATACTGATACAGATATAACAATGAGAAACACACCTTGTAACATCTCAATACTGATACAGATATAACAATTAGAAATACACCTTGTTACGTCTCAATACTGATACAGATATGACAATTAGAAACACACCTTGTTACGTCTCAATACTGATACAGATATAACAATTAGAAACACACCTTGTAACGTCTCAATACTGATACAGATATGACAATTAGAAACACACCTTGTTACGTCTCAATACTGATACAGATATAACAATTAGAAACACACCTTGTAACATCTCAATACTGATACAGATATGACAATTAGAAACACACCTTGTAACATCTCAATACTGATACAGATATAACAATTAGAAATACACCTTGTTACGTCTCAATACTGATACAGATATAACAATTAGAAACACACCTTGTAACGTCTCAATACTGATACAGATATAACAATTAGAAATACACCTTGTAACGTCTCAATACTGATACAGATATAACAATTAGAAACACACCTCGCCACTTCTCAATACTGATACAGATATGCCAAAGTAGCCTCGTGTTCTGAGCACGTCGACCGTTCGGGCATTTCTTTACGACTCAATACGGGTACTCACAGTTTAGGGTTATGACCGTATAAAAGCTAGTTATGGTTCGTGTTCAGACATTCCCATCCTGAATGAATTCATGAAGTGAGCCGTCGACACACAGAAATAAAACCCCGTGGTCTGAAGTTTGAAGTCTGCGTAATCCGTCAGGCTACATGTATCAGTTTGCCGCTTCTTACAGCTTAGTGTGAAAACGTGGTTTGTGTCAGAAGGGAAATCCACACGTTTTCAAATCCCACGGGTCATTCTTGAGATCAGAGGAGAAAATCAGTTTACTATAAAACTAGCCATTTTACCTTTCAGCTGAGCACTGAAACTCACATGGCATAGTTGAGAATACTGGCTGTCAAAGCCCCGGCTCTTCTTTCGGAATTTTTGTATTAAAGCCAAATCCCATACCCGTTCATATGAACTTGTGTAACATTGGCCCGTTCAACTGAGGGGATAGAACAGGCTTATATATGCAGCTTTAAGATGTAGGGGCAGACGGCTTGGTGTGATGTGGGAAGCCATCATACACTTGATGCCAAAAAAAACCGCCAGGCGTCATCAATGGATTGAAGCAGTTGATAACAGCTGTTCTCCCAGAGGACAGTGGCGCCAACTTGTCCAATATCCTGGCAGATGATGACTGAACTAGCAATTGTACCTTCTACAAATTCACGAGACAAATTACCACCTAGGAATAGAAATATAAGTGCATCTTTATTATGCAGTGAATTTATTTTCTAGTTAGACTTCAAAAGAAGGGGGTATTAAGACACATTTGCACACGTATCTATGTTGCGGAAGGGCATTTCAAGTTAAAACCAGATCTCTGAGAAGATGCTCCCTTATAAATCAACCTTTTTGCTTCATTTGAGTGTATGAAAGGTGATCTTGTCGTATGTAATTAGCATGCCCGGCTTGTTACCATCGTGCTTGTTCACACACTGGCACCAGCTTCAGTTTAATGACCTTCTTTGAAGTTCTCTATCCCGCTGACCTCCGGCTGACCCGGAAGTAGAAGCTGAGAAAATTATCTGCATCCTGAAGGCTTGAGGCTCTAACAGCCTACAGCTACTGGTTATAGTCGTGGCGTGACTTTGAATCTGAAGCAGATTAGTAATAAGGCCCTGACCGGTATATGTGTCCGATACAATAGTGGTGTAGGCGAAGACATGAAGTCAAGGTGTGTGGTGTTTACCGTAGTCAGAGTGTTTTTTCATGTTTTTTTGCTTCTGACCTGACTGAGTCACCTGACTACGACCACAGGGTGCCCCAACGGACAGTACCAGGCCAGGCTTCTGGCCACAGACAGTCTCTCATATCCCACACGCGAGTCGGAACCATTAGTGGAGCAAAGAATAGGTGAAGTGCGTACATCAACAAATACGATGACGGTTTGATTCCTGATATTGTCTGATTTGAACTTAATGATGAATCGGGAACTGTAAAAGAACCACCAGGAGATGTCCGTTTCCGTGACTTGTTCTCAACACGTGTTTCACATCAACACCTGCGCGCGCTGGTCGAGGCTCCCGCTGGTCGTCAGTCGCGTCTAGCAGCGCTACCTGTTGGCTCCACCATGGCGGCGGCTGGCGTCCATCACCGCGTCCCTACTGCACGGGCAGTGAGGCGTGGCGCACCACCTAGCGGCTCAGCTGAGAGGAAAACGCGAGGCGAGAGCGAGGCTGTGAGAACGCCGGGACCCGGACAGTGCTGCCACCTCAAACAGACCTCACAGTGACCTCATAGTGACCTTACCATGACCTCACAGTGACATCAGTGACCTCGCAGTGACATTAGTGACCTCACAGTGACCCGACAGTGACCTCACAGTGACATTACAATGACCTAATAGTGACCTCAGTGACCTCACAGTGACCTCATGGTGACATCAGTAACCTCACAGTGAACTTACAGTGGTCTCTAGCAGACATCAGACAGACCTCACAGTGACCTAGTAGGGAAATAGACATTGCTGAAAAAAAAGCAGGAATTCACCGACAAATTCACAACGTGCAGGAGTGGATGGAAAACAGCGATGCAAGTAACAGAAAGTTGCCTTGGTCTGGCCTAACCTCAGGTCGTGTGACTTATTGGCGGTCACTGATTGGCTATAGCCTCGTTATCAGTTGGAATGTTCGGAGTGGTACACGGTCATCTCGGCCCCATCGGCATCTCGGACCCTTTTTGTGCGGTCATCTCGGCCCCCTCACGGCCGCGTTTCACACTCCCGCTTTCGTAGGTTAAGGATATGATTAATGTTAGGATTAGGGATAGGGTTTGGGATAGGGTTAGGGATATGGATAGGGTTAAGGTTTGGGATAGGGTTAGTTTTAGGAAAAGGGTTAGGGTTAAGGTTTTGGATAGGGTTATCACACATGTTTTGTAAGATATGGTTTGGTTTTGTAAGATTCTTTATTGTGGATGATAGACAAATGATATGATACAGCAAAGCTGAGAATCTGTATTTTGGGTAAGTAATCACATTGGAAGACATTCACCGTTTTCGCGCATGAAGGCGTCGATGGGTCCGCGAGGTGCCATAGGGGGTCTGAGATGCCAAAGGGGCCGAGACATCCGGGAATCATTCGGAGTATGGCCGCGGACACTTGACTTCCGGTGTGAGCCGGATGGACGGTAGCACTCTCCCCACAGATCTTTTGCGGTGCTAGCGCTAGCTTAATCTCTGCCCCAACCCAAAGCTAGTTCCCTGGGTATAAACTAAGGACAGGGGAGACCAGCGAACATTTTAGATTCAAAACAAGGATACTGTCAATAGTTATACAAGTCAAACAACTCACATATCATGAGTTAGGAAATATAGGAATCGTTAATTGGGGTTAACAGACAATCCAGCTGTTTCTTTTTCATCTCTAAACCACTTTATGATGTGAATCTACAGTTGATTAGACTGCCCCTTCGAGTGAGCACATGTGTTATGTTGACAAACAAAACCCTGTAACACATGAGGTGCCTTCCAATGAAGAAAGTAATCCCTAAGACTATGCCTGATTTGATATAACAAAGAACAGACATGAGTGTATATCATTTACCATATGAATGTGTGCATATCTATTCACATATAAACCACAAAATGCCCCCCAAAGCGCTAAGAATTTAGGATATTTTGAAAAATGGCGTATGGGCCAGATTTGAGCCCAAACAGGCAGGATGGGGCAGAGATATAAGCGGCCACAGGAAGTAGAGTGCAAGATCTCTGCTGGGAGAGTGGGACGGTAGTGACATATAGCGGAGCGACTAGGTGGTTATAACGTCATGTGGTTGTCAGATATAACAGATTCCTGATATACAGTCAAAGAGTATCTGCTTACAGTGCTGTCGTTATGGTATCATAGAGCAACATGTGCACGGCCAACATGATGGCGGGGACAGGGAACAAGGACTGTTTGATATATGGGGCAGTGAGAAGGATAATAACAATGATAGAAACCACTGCCTGTATTTTATTTTCCTAACCTTTCCTCTCCTTTTCCCGGCCGAAATCTTTCGGAGGACAGTTCATGATGAGAGCCATGCTGTGATTGGTTGTGCCAATGAGTATAGAGAATACTCGTTGGTTGTGCTTTGTGTCTGTCCAAGGTGATGGTGAGGGTGGTATATCGTTAGAAACACCGGAAATCAGAAAGTTTCGGGTTCAAACTCAGATATTATTTACATATTCATATCAGAACCTCTGACTATTATCCTACCCCTAATAAAAAACGCCATAGGTTTAACATTGACCCAATGTATTTGACATAGCGTTGGATAAAGTGTTATTTATGCACCGAGGTGAATAAAAAGACGGACCAATCAGGGACGAGATAACGAAAGTAGATCCGGCAGCATTGATAACTACTAACGTGGATAATTACAAATATTCTCTGTATATCGGTGAGATGGGGTAGGATAAATATGAAACCAAACTCGAGTTAGCCTTGTCAATGTTTTTACCACTCTGGTCAGGACTGCTACTCACTACACTCGGCTAATGCCTCGTGTAGTAATACACAACCTGCCCATCGTGACATAAACATTGACAAGGCTAACTCTCATTTGGTTTCTACTAAGTATTCAAGTGAATACATTGACTGTATAGTGGTCATTTAGGCTATCGGCTTCCGAAATCACATCTGTTGAGGTGTCCTTCCGGAATGGTAGTTTTCTGGATCGAGGTCAGGATTAGGAGAGTTTTATCAAACCACCAACAGCCTGGAAGAACATTTCGAAATGTGTTTCTTCAAATTGATATCAGCTGTGCTTAAACGTCAAATGTATTAATTACTGTAGTACTGGTGAACTCCTTGATATTCTTAGCCATAGAGTGCTCTGAGGGGCGATTGTCAGGCAGACAGAAGCTGTGCCTCTGATCATTGAGTGGGTTTTTACGCCTGTGTCTGTGCGGTATATCAGCGCCCCGCCCTACCCTACCGTCTCCAACCAACTCCCCGTACCCACCCCTTCTCCGGTAACCAGCCCTGTATGCACCTCCAGGTTGTTCGGCAAAAACATAAACTATGAAACTTTTGAGAGAAAAAAAACAGCCAAAAAATAAGCTGTGAAACGTGTAAACCGCCAAGAGCATCTACAAGAGGCTTGTGACGGTGGCGCGGGCCCCCCGACTGGAGTTTCCCGCCACACACGCTCACCTCCAACCCCGGGACACAGTAAATGCCCCCTCAAGCCACACACAGCGAGTAGCGCTCGTCTCCCCAGCCTCCAGGCTCCTCATACATTAAAGCCTTACATTAGGTGGAGGGAAGCGAGGGGAGTGAGGGGGTGGTTGATAGGTTTTCCTTAACATCAGATCAACCAGAATCAGTTACAAGCTGATTTTACTACTGGAGATTCTTAGTATCTTTTTCCAGACTAAATGCATTTTAGTGGTCAATATCCCAAGTGAATGGGTTTTCCCTCCTGATTTATCCCCAATTAAAGGTATTGTGAATTAAATTTAGTATAGATACGGTAAATGTAATCTCTTATGAATAGTTACCAGATGTCATAAGTTGAATTCATATTACTCAGAATACAGATATATATTGAATTTCAGGTATCTTGAGATTCCAACTATTGTGTCGTGTTTAAAACGGTTCGCCATAGGGATATGTCGATTTTTATTCGGCATTCAATAGTTCTTGTCGACCTGTGCTAAACGTCGCTCGCTGAAACATCGCTTGCCCAAATTGGAGGCGGTCGTTCTGGTCAGAGACATAAGACACAGAACGGTTCGGGGAGAGCAGCGAGCTGTGATTTTATTTCTGATGTCCGTGGAGACGCCTAACACAATCACCAATAAAAACATACTCACCGAAGCCGCCCAGCCACTGAGCAGCTCAGAGACCTGCTCAGAGCTGCTCGCGGGAAGCTCCACACAAAGAAATCTGTGCTCTGAGGAAATCCCATTCACAGTTAGGCGGCACATTGATGTTCAGGTGTTTTCCCACCCCACGCCACGCCACGCTACTTGATCCCAAGGTTGTGGGTTCGAGTCCCACTGCAGCCGCCTTTCTCCTTCATCCCCAGCAGTGGTACATTTACTGCTATTTCAACGGCCAGTCCTTCTCATGTCATCTATATGTGATGTGGGAAGTAAAATAACTCTCACCTGGTATGTGCGTAGGGGTGGGATTTCTACCTGAATTTATTTCATGGATTGTCCCAGTGGTGTAAAACAGGTGAAAGTTTTGAACGTTTAGACTATTTCACCATTTCTGTGTACGATAGGGGTTTTGATAGAGATTTGATTACACACAAAACCATTAAATATCACACAGGGAGAACTATGCGGCTGATGGATGGGGTCGTTGCATCCTCCCGGTTGCAGATACTAATCCCTGTTGATCCTGAATTATCCTTGACATACATCAATAAAGTAATCCCTCCAAGAGAATCTACACTCCACCTCAGCCCTCTGTCCTGTTGGAAAGGGAGTCATCAGTAAAGCCTTAGGGAGCTGCTCCTGCATAAAAAGAAAGCCTTAAAAGTGCCGTGAAAAAGGGCAAAGGCTGCTTTATATTCCGTGGATAATTGGTGGGATAATCTTAAGAAAATTTGTACATTTAAAAAGTAGCTTCACAAAACATAATCTTGAAAGTGACACATAGTGTTATGTTCCCCTGAAGAGGGAACATAATCAAGCTAATTTATGAGGGATACACGCTTATAGATTGAAATATCATACATCCTTATAGACCTATAGAATATAGGCTTACTTTCCCCATGTTAATCTATGTGTGAGACAAACTTACAGACCTATACGTCATACAGCTTTATATACTTCAACATTCATTTACGTTAATGTATGGATGATTCAGACTTAAATGTAATACAGCCTTGTAGACTTATCGTATCATGCAACATTGTAGACAACAGAGTGAGAAACTTAGATTGACACAGATATGTCAAATTTGCACACATATTTGATAGATCTAAACATTTCCCAAATACCTTCATATATTTGCTAAGGATGTTATTTTTGTCAGCCTGATTCATGATGCTGCTAACGGCGTTGCAGACCACAGACGAGCTTAAAGCATACAGGATTACCAGAGACACGCGTAAATCTCGTCCCGCGTGGTCTCGCGATATCCCACGTGATGACAGGGCGCGGCTTGTTGTCACGTGATCTGCTATGATGTGATAGAAAGTCCTTCTCGATTTGTCTACGGGATTTGTGGAGCTCAGATGAGCCGACGGTGGGGGATGTTTATGATCTGTCCACTAATCTCCTCAGCCTGCAGGCAAATGCTGTTTTCCCGTCTGTAGAAACGTATGGCTTAGAGACAGGAGTTAAATTCAGGGATGCAAGCTTTCCGACAAATCACGGATGTCCGACATTTCATATACGCTGACACTACTCGCAGTGTTAGAATGTATATCGTTTCATAGTTCCACAATAATATTGTAAATGATTCTTTTTTTATAATCATTTTGAATTTCTGATTTTGTGCTCAGTGCCTACCTTCATTCCTGGTTTACGACATATAGGAAGCTCTATGATCTGCGGGGCTGGGGGTGTGGAGTGCAGGTGATGTTGTACACGGATGGGCGTTGTTTATGGAGTGCAATATTAATCGAGCCTCATTCACGCCAACAAAACCTTTTTCAATCACCTTTCCAAAGACCCTCAGTCCTACGCTGTGGCCAATACTGACATGTTTTCCACATTGTGTTGTGTTCTCTCTGCGGCTGCAAAATCCACGTAAAAATAATGTCATCCTTTTTTCTGACCCCGACTGATATCCTTGTCTGTGTCACCATTAGAACCGATACCCCACTAACAGACTCCACCACAGCTAGATTCTAGTCCACGAGGGATAACAGACAGACAGGGAAACAGCTGCTAGGCCGAGCAGAGCAGAGTTCTCCATGAGAGCTTGTTATAATGTCTGTCTGTTCTCACTACTGTCCTAATAAGGTGTCAAGGTGATCAGCAGTGACAGAGAGGGGCGACAGGCCCCAGCCTGGGGTAAACTCAAAGACTGATTGGCACTGAATGTTCAGACATTCACACCACATCCTTCACATTCACATCACAACCTTCAAACATTCACACAACAGCCTTCACATTCACACCACAACCATCACAGCTATTTCTTTCAAACATCCTTGATACCTTTCACACCCGTAAGCGTACAGCCTAACCAACAGCACAGGCTCGACATTGAGCATCCAGATACACACCCGTCACTCTCACCCCTCACTCTCACCCCTCACTCTCACCCCTCACAGCCTCCCCTCACTCTCACCCCTCACTCTCACCCCTCACTCTCACCCCTCACTCTCACCCCTCACAGCCTCCCCTCACTCTCACCCCTCACTCTCACCCCTCACAGCCTCCCCTCACTCTCACCCCTCACAGCCTCCCCTCACTCTCACCCCTCACAGCCTCCCCTCACTCTCACCCCTCACTCTCACCCCTCACTCTCACCCTCACCTCTCACTCTCACCCCTCACTCTCACCCCTCACAGCCTCCCCTCACTCTCACCCCTCACTCTCACCCCTCACTCTCACCTCTCACAGCCTCCCCTCACTCTCACCCCTCACTCTCACCCCTCACTCTCACCCCTCACTCTCACCCCTCACCCCTCACAGTCACCCCTCACTCTCACCCCTCAGGGTCTCCCTCATAGTCACCCCTCACTCTCACCCTAGGATCGCAGAATGCCACCGCAGCTAGTTATCTCGGCCACCGCTAGGGGTCTCTCCTCTTAGATCTGTGGTCTCCATTTGTGACCAACTCGGGGGGGGGGGGGGGGGGAGGGGGTAAATTGTAGGGTGGGCGGTGTGTGTGGGGAGAGGGATGCAGGTTTTCCATACGGCGACCAATGGTCTGTGGACAAGTGTGTGAAAAGCTGTCTCCGTGCCATACTGTCACCGCCTCCCTCATTCCACCCCACATCCTTCACCACTCCGCTCCCTACGGCGCACACTGCATCGCTCGAGCAAACTACATTGACAAAACATGGAGCAGTGTGCCTGAGGCCCAGCGTTACCTTCACACTGTACCGCTTAACCGTCATGCGGGAAAACAGCGTCTCCCGGGCGTCTCCCAAGGCCGTGTGTGGAGACATTCAAGGCGCGTCTTGCCTATTGTTGCCTTTTTTGTACACTCAGGATGTAACTCCTCCTGTGATTTGTGGACTTCTCCGTTCAGGAGAACTGTGCGCGAATTCCTCCCTCTGACCTGACGATGACTTTCACCTTTCCTGGTGGCGCATCTCGTAGATTCTACTTCCCTTTATATTCTTTACAATTATTTGGTTTTTTTATACTAAGATTTAGTTGAATAAGGTTTAAGTCCTCCTGAATAGTTGTTTATGATTTTGTATTTATTATATGGGTCCATGAACATTGCTAATATGTCGAATGATTCAATTATGACAAATGATCTAATCAGTTACTTTGCCCAGAATTAACCATTCAAAAACGAATGATGCATCAGTCGGCCTGGACCAGTTGATGCCTCATGCCTCAATGTTTTCTAACAAAATTACAAAGCTGATTTTGATAAATATTTTTCCCAGAATGTAGGCATAAAACATTGTATTTAATATCCTTAAAGCAAAAAAGAAATGATATCGAGGACAGTGTATTATATCACATGATTAAGCAGTCAAATTATGAGCTCAAACATAAATGTGCTCGGCCCCTATCAGTATATATCGACACCAGTATCCATTATTATGGACACTCCCAGCTACAGGTGCCCGTCCTCAAAGTGTTAACCAACATAGTGGATGTTTATCTAAAAATGCAACTGGAATGAATTGTAGATGGTGACCACACTTCTCAGTTGAGAGACAATTACTTCCAAACAATGAAACAGAAAAGAAAGAATACCATGATTTGTTAAGTATTCCATGGATGCAGAGCTCAGAGGGGAATGGTTTTGTCGTTTACCCTGAGTCTGTCCCGAGCCTAGATTGCTGTTTTCAACAGCTTCATGTTTGTTTATCCCCTTCAGTTTCCTCTCAATGGGCGCTAATGGTGGGCTTAAAATACCATCACAGAGAATAAAATCAGCCCCGGAGGAACTACTAACCAGATTAGTGATATTTACTTCAGGATTGCACAGCGAAGTAATACAATTTACTGGAGATGTCCACAATGCTGGAGGAAGATGTTTTTTTCAGTTCCTGTGGAAGGAAAAGGCCGAAGCTGGTCCGTCAGTGTGATTCAGTATGATTCAGCTACAGTTAGTTTTACAACGTCTGATGACGGTTACACTTACAGAGATGACAACTTTTTATTTTGTCGTGGAAATCCACGTTTTCACTTTCAGTTTGTAAAATCAATTCATTGGTGTAAAACAAATATGATTCTAATGAAACCTCATTCACGACAATAAAACATTGGTTAGAACCTCCCCACCGATCCACGGCCCCTCGCTGTGGCCAACACTTATGTATTTTCCATGTTTTCTTGATCTCGCAAAGGCAGGATATTCTAAATTGAAATAGGTCCACTTTTTTCTGACCCCAACTGCATTCCTGTACTTATAACTTTTGGACGTTAAATCAACCAATCCTATCTTCTTTTTAATTGGAAAGTAAATCGGGATAGCTTGCACAAATAAGTTTTGGAACTTTCAATGAGTTCCATTAAGACGTTTAGTGGGAACACAACCCTTCACAGTTCGTTTTGATTTGAAGTCTTCCTTTTTAAATACATATTACAATCGGCTGTACAGAAATATACACATGTGTCAAGCGTAACACGATACTTGGATGGTCGTTCATATACTGCAGTCTTATAGCGCCTCATTTTAAACATCTGTGTTTGAGCACGTCAAGTCCCATGTATGGCAAGATCAAATAGATTCACATTTTAGACAGTTTATAAATTGTTTTCTGAAGTTGTAGTATTCGTAGTATTCGTCTGTTGATCAGCTTCTCCATATCCGGGGTGGCATGGTGCTCATTGGTTGATTGTCATTGTGCGGAGATGTCCTGCGGGACGCGTAATCCACGAGTCTGTAGATGCTGCACAATATCTGTATCTTTGGCTCATGCACTATCTAATAAGGCGGACGGTATTCCAGCATCGGGCCTACAGTCGCACACAATACGCTTTATGAAATAGCTCTACGAATTTTACCCAACTTAAAGTTGTCCTACATAAAACAACTGTGTATTACTCTACATATTTGCGTAACCTTTTAGACCAGGTTTCGCCATGTCCTTCTGGTGTATCCCTCACTGCGCACGCTCCGTGACCTCATACAAACACCCCCGGGTCATCCCCACCCACGTGACCTGCGCTGATCCCCGGCCTGCTCCTGGCTGTGTTGTGATTGCGGCTGGGACCGGGGCCACAGACGGTGTGAGTTATTGGTGAGTTGTTACTCTGAAGGGCTCCCACGCCCAGCGCCGGTCTCAAGCCTGTAAGACATGACTACAGTCCCCACCATCATGGGTCGATGAAGGTTATACATTGAAAAGAATGTCATTGATTGTCACCGAGTACACAGGCCGTCAGTCTGTATCTGTTTTAAACAGTTCACACACACACAATGTGGTCTCGGCTGTAAGTAGGCGCGTCAGTCTGTATCTGTTTAAACAGTTCACACACACACAATGTGGTCTCGGCTGTAAGTAGGCGCGTCAGTCTGTATCTGTTTAAACAGTTCACACACACACAATGTGGTCTCGGCTGTAAGTAGGCGCGTCAGTCCGTATCTGTTTAAACAGTTCACACACACACAATGTGGTCTCGGCTGTAAGTAGGCGCGTCAGTCTGTATCTGTTTAAACAGTTCACACACACACAATGTGGTCTCGGCTGTAAGTAGGCGCGTCAGTCTGTATCTGTTTAAACAGTTCACACACACACAATGTGGTCTCGGCTGTAAGTAGGCGCGTCAGTCTGTATCTGTTTAAACAGTTCACACACATACAATGTGGTCTCGGCTGTAAGTAGGCGCGTCAGTCTGTATCTGTTTAAACAGTTCACACACACACAATGTGGTCTCAGCTGTAAGTAGGCGCATCAGTCTGTATCTGTTTAAACAGTTCACACACACACAATGTGGTCTCGGCTGTAAGTAGGCGCGTCAGTCTGTATCTGTTTAAACAGTTCACACACACACAATGTGGTCTCGGCTGTAAGTAGGCGCGTCAGTCTGTATCTGTGTAAACAGTTCACACACACAATGTGGTCTCGGCTGTAAGTAGGCGCGTCAGTCTATATCTGTTTAAACAGTTCACACACACAATGTGGTCTCGGCTGTAAGTAGGCGCGTCAGTCTATATCTGTTTAAACAGTTCACACACACAATGTGGTCTCGGCTGTAAGTAGGCGCGTCAGTCTGTATCTGTTTTAATGCAGATCATAACTATAGTCTAACCACATTCATGTATCTTGTGCTGCCCTCTTGTGGCCGAGCATGTCTTACTCCCTACTATGACGTCACATGCAGACATGCGTACACAGTTTATGGGAAAATGGGCACGCAGCCTGATGGGTATTCTTTGACCCGCACACGTGACCTGTGACCTGGGTCACTGGTGGTTTCCGGTGGTTGCTGAGAGCTCGTTGAATGCTCGTTGTGTGGGGCAGTATCTTCTCAGTATCACCCTCCCGTCATCTCTACATCCGGGAAACACCTTCAGGCCACCCGAGCTTCCCGGAATTCTGGGAACGGCTTGGATTTCTCGAGTTGTCTGGGCGTGACCGTACTCAGGGTTGTTGTCATAGCAACGCCCCATCACGTGACTCACGCCAGGTCACGTGACTCACGCCAGGTCACGTGACCGTGGTGAATGGTGGTCAGCGGACTGGTCACGTGACCGTGGTAGATGGTGGTCAGCTGACTGGTCACGTGACCGTGGTAGATGGTGGTCAGCTGACTGGTCACATGACCGTGGTAGATGGTGGTCAGCTGACTGGTCACGTGACCGTGGTAGATGGTGGTCAGCTGACTGGTCACGTGACCGTGGTAGATGGTGGTCAGCTGACTGGTCACATGACCGTGGTATATGGTGGTCAGCTGACTGGTCACATGACCGTGGTAGATGGTGGTCAGCTGACTGGTCACGTGACCGAAGACCACGGAGATGCCCGGATGTGAGTACTGCCATGTTTCCCTCTTCGTCCCCTCCTTCCTCTCTGCCTCCGCCGTCCGCTTCCCTAACTCCTACATCGTGTTCACCAGGACATAACACATGAGGAAAACATCACAGGAACAACTGGAGTAGGTTCTACTAAAGGATGACAGACAGCCACTCTGACATGGGGGTGCGCAGCGTGCTTGAATGCGAATTGGGTTCCAAAATGTTGGAACTATTATATATTCCTTGTGCTTTCTTGGTTATTTTAATCTCTTAAAATCTTGTTTGTTGTTTAATTATGGCGGATTTTGTCAGCTGGTTTCATCCTATTGATTGGAGAGAGTGCCGTCAAATAGAGTAGGTCATGATTTGAATACATATAAAAGTAACTATTGTATGGCAAGTAAAGACATAGCATTATATAGTCGTTACGCGGATGTCCCCTGCGTGAATACGTCATCAGTTCATAGTGAAAGTTGCACATTTTAGCTCAAATACTAGAGAGGATATACAATGCTTGCTCTGTGTCGACTAAAGACTAGAAAGGTATAGCTCAGAATGCTAGTGTACGAGCCAGGGTTTCTCCACCAGCTGCATCTCGCCCTCCTTTCCCCCTGTTCCCGCTTGGATCCGAGGTTCGAGGCTGAGCCATGCTGGTGTGTTTCCTGTCTTAGATTCGATGTGACTGTGATATGACTGTGGCGTGAATCACTAGAAGCCACTGAGCTATGGCGTTATTTAGTCGACACGCATCACGCCCTGGGCTGAGGAAATCACGCCCACCCCTGGTCATCAGGTTCAGACCCACATCCAATAAACAGCCTTATTATATACCCGTGCACGAAACTGACGCCTATACTGTATGTAAGTATTATTTATATATTATATGTATGTGCACGAAATTCAGTGTACGGGCACCGGGTGCGCGAAACAGGAAGCAGTTAGCTTGTTCCCGATCGTATATTTCACATACGAACCAGCGAAAAAAAACGGAATGCAACCTTTAAGTATCGAGAGTAATTATACACAGTTTAAACCCGATCTAAGACACAGCCCGACCCTGCCTCACATTGATATACAAGGTTAGAAATATAAATGAAATTGGCTTGCCATAGCAAAGAACATGGCCACAGCTCGACACTTAGCCATTGCAAAATGCAAACAACCGATGACGTCACAACGTCGTCAGGTAGAGCGTTAGCGATGGGTCACTCGCCCAACATATGCTTTGTCCCTACCCTTAATGAAGTAAGACAAAGAATGTGTATGGAGATCGACAAGTTGATGATGTCACAGGCTCCAGCCTCGCTATCATATCGATAGCGATGTTGTCGCGAAAACCACGATTCGAGTACACGATTCTGTCCGGCAACTTGGACAATGGCATTTAGGTAAATATATAACTAATTCTAACGATTTGAGGGTATATAATAAAAAGAATACAGTCAAGGCTTCGATTGACGTTGTTTTTTCCTTGGTCCTTGGCCTGATTTTACAGCCTTCGCTCTTCGAGCTCAGGCCGTAAAATCAGGCCAAGGACCACGGACAAAACAACGTCCACGAAGCCTAAGCCAGTATTCTCTAAATGTTCACCAGCCAGTGCCGTAACTCCTACAACTGGAGCACGCACACCTCCATGCATACGTACCCGCTGTTATCAGCCATCCACCCGCTACCAGGATCCTCCGCGGCCGCCACGCCATGCGTGCGCGCACACACACGCCTCCTGACGGGTACTACGTGCGAAATGAGGTGCCTCGAGTGTCGTGAAAGACGAGCTGTGATTGGTGGCCTCAGACGCTGGCGCCTGCTGGAGGGGTGTGTGTGTGTGGGGGGGGGGGGGGGGGTAAGTAACAGGGTGGGAGCGGGCGGAAGGCCTGCGGGGCTGCGTTGTCTGTATGCATATTCAGCAGACATACAATGACGGCGCCGCCAGCGCCGGCCTGCGACGTCTAGGTGTCCGCTCAAATTACTGCGCGTGCGCCGGCATCGTCCCTCCCACCCCGACTCCAAGCATATACCCCGCGCCCTGCATGTATCTCTGCGCCAACCTGTCTTTTTGCGACCAAATCTGTCCCATCTGCCGATTTTTCGGGTATACTAATTTCTGAGCAAATCGAAGTGTCCATTTGTTTCCCTTTTTTAGTGTTATATACATGTACATATCACCTAGTGCTTTTTGTACACTTATTACTGTTGTTTGTGGTGCCAAACTTGGCTTCCGCGCTCGTTCGAAGTAGCAGTCTCATTAACTGTGGATGTACAATATAATAACTCGTTGTTGAAGGGGATACTAGACGCTAGTGGGATGTCAGTGAAGATCATTTAACACTGATATTCTTTCACTGTTTTGTCGACTGGATGTATTTTCAGTGTCTCTTCTGATGTACCACGTGATAGGGTTGGAGTAGAGGTTAGTGCCCAAGCGGCACGAAAGACCTTCTGGGGGAGTGCAGGAAGCTGCAGTAGCTGCACTGTCGACGATGGCGCCATCTTGCGCCGTTCCCATAGCGAGCGTCGGGAGGGGAGTGGACGGGCGGAGATTGAGCGGGCGGTGGGAGGGCGGGGGGTTAGAGGGTGGGAGGGGAGTGGGTGGGCAGTGGTAGGGCAGGAAGGGAGTGGGCGGGCGGGTGGGGAGTGGGGGGCGGTGGGAGGACCGGCGGGTAGTGGGTAGGCGGGGAGTGGGTGGGCGATGGTAGGGCAGGAGGGGAGTGGGCGGCTTGTGGGAGGGCGGCGGGTAGTGGGTAGGCGGGGAGTGGGTGGGCAATGGTAGGGCAGGAGGGGAGTGGGTGGGTGGTGGTAGGCCGGGAGAGGAGTGGGCGGGCGGTGGTACGGTGGGAGGGGAGTGGGCGGGTGGCGGTATGGTGGGAGGGGAGTGGGCGGGCGGTGGGAGGGCAGGAGGAGAGTGGGTGGTACAGTGGATGGGGAGTGGGTGGGTGGTGGGAGGGCAGGAGGAGAGTGGGCAGGCGGTGGAAGGGTGGGAGGGGAGTGGGCAGCCAGTGGGAGGGCAGAGGGGAGTGGGCAAGCGGAGGGGTGGGAGGGCAGGAGGGGAGTTGGGGGCTGGTGGTAGGGCAGGAGGGGAGTGGGCAGGCAGTGGTAGGGCAGGAAGGGAGTGGGCGGGAGGGCGGAGGGGGAGTGGGCGGCCGGTAGGAGGGTGGGAGAGGAGTGGGCGGGAGGGGAGTGGGCGGCTGGTGGGAAGGGAGTGGGCGGGAGGGGAATGGGCGGCTGGTGGGAGGGCAGGAGGGGAGTGGACGTGTGGTGGGAGGACAGGAGGGGAGTAGGCAGCCGGTGGGAGGGCAGGAGGGGAGCGCGCGGGCGGTGGGAGGGCGGGAGGTGAGTGGGCGGCCGGTAGGAGGGGAGTGGGTGGCCGGTGGGAGGGCAGGAGGGGAGTGGGCAGGTGGTGGGAGGGCGGGAGGTGAGTGGGCGGGCGGGGAGTGGGCGGCTTGTGGGAGGGCGGCGGGTAGTGGGTAGGCGGGGAGTGGGTGGGCGATGGTAGGGCAGGAGGGGAGTGGGCGGGTGGTGGTAGGCCGGGAGAGGAGTGGGCGGGCGGTGGTACGGTGGGAGGGGAGTGGGCGGGCGGTGGTACGGTGGGAGGGGAGTGGGCGGGTGGTGGGAGGGCAGGAGGAGAGTGGGCGGGCGGTGGTACGGTGGGAGGGGAGTGGGCGGGTGGTGGGAGGGCAGGAGGAGAGTGGGCGGGCGGTGGTACGGTGGGAGGGGAGTGGGCGGGTGGTGGGAGGGCAGGAGGAGAGTGGGCAGGCGGTGGAAGGGCGGGAGGGCAGTGGGCAGCCAGTGGGAGGGCAGAGGGGAGTGGGCAAGCGGAGGGGTGGGAGGGCAGGAGGGGAGTGGGGGGCTGGTGGTAGGGCAGGAGGGGAGTGGGCAGGCAGTGGTAGGGCAGGAAGGGAGTGGGCGGGAGGGCGGGTGGAGAGTGGGCGGCCGGTAGGAGGGTGGGAGAGGAGTGGGCAGGAGGGGAGTGGGCGGCTGGTGGGAAGGGAGTGGGCAGGAGGGGAATGGGCGGCTGGTGGGAGGGCAGGAGGGGAGTAGGCAGCCGGTGGGAGGGCAGGAGGGGAGCGCGCGCGCGGTGGGAGGGCGGGAGGGGAGTGGGCGGCCGGTGGGAGGGCAGGAGGGGAGTGGGCAGGTGGTGGGACGGCAGGAGGTGAGTGGGCGGAGGGCGGGAGGGGAGTGGGCGGCTTGTGAGAGGGCGGGAGGGGAGTGGGCGGGCGATGGGAGGGAGGGCAGGAGGGGAGTGGGCGGCTTCTGGGAGGGCGGGAGGGGAGTGGGCGGCTTGTGGGAGGGGCGGGAGGGGAGTGGGCGGGCGATGGGAGGGCGGGAGGGGAATGGGCGGCTTGTGGGAGGGGCGGGAGGGGAATGGGCGGCCGGTGGGAGGGCGATAGGGGAGTGGGCCTGTTGAGGGTGCGAGGCGGGCCTTATCAATACGAGACTGCGCCAGGCCCCCACATGATCTGCACATCACTAACAACCCCCGAGATAAGAAATCAAACGGACGGCGCTCAGGGAGAGGTCGCTCACGTTGTAGAGACGGCAGGAGGAGGGGACCACCCAAATGAGGCACAGTAGTAGTAGTAGTAGTAGTAGTAGTGTGTAGTGCTGTGGGCGTAGTCCTATCTAAATGAGGTCCTCTACTGGTGTGCACAGCCTTGTGTAAAAGTGTCCGTGTCTTTGAGTTCGTCTTAGTAAAAGACCAAACATTCCTGCTCTCTCTCTCCTTCTCTCTCTCGCACACCCCCCGCGAGGTTCGTCGCGTGAAGGAACGAAAAGGTAGAAATAGAAATGGTTATATGAACAGTGGATGGCAGTGGGATGTAGAAAACAGGAAGCCAAACTGTGATTGTGTTAGAAGCGCCAAACTATTCCCGGGGACGAAACGTGTTGCACGGCTGAACGGATGTAAAACATGTGGTTAAATTGTTAAATTTCTCCAGAAATCTGAATTGCTTTTGGTTGTCTACAGTACTGAAAGTATAAACGCGGGGGCATCTTGAATAGCATATGCCTCTACCTAGGCGTGCCAGAAAGCATGATGAAGTCTTTCCTAAGGATTGCCTAGAAATGCCATGCATGGTGCCTTTCCCTATAGCACCCAAATGCATGATGTGTACTCGGGGTATTAATATATTCGTCTCCAAGGTGATGTGCTATAGCAACTTTCCGTTGGAGTACCTGGGACGTCATGATATCTTGTTATAGGCAGTATTTAGAAGTATCGTACCGTAGGGAGAGTGTTGAAGGTATAACTGATAAACGATTATATCATCTCTAGAATCTTCGGCACGCCTGGCTTACCAGCCGAGCGATGGGGTGCCTGTCTTCCTCTGTCTAGCCGTCAAGGTCTAAGCGCCCAGCCTATAGCTACACGACTCAGACTAAAGTCACCTTGTCAGGGATTAGTGGCCTGAACCGCCCGGAGCTCTCCTGTTAGAAAAATCAATCTCGTCTCCCCGGAGAGTCAGAACAATACGTGACGTCCGCCTCACTCCTGCCCAGTAAAGCTGGGGGAGATGATCTAGCGCTACGGGGGTATATAAGGGTGGTCTGGGGTTATTTATAGCTAGCCCCACGGGGTTACGCCCACCATTACCTGATGACCAGCCTCCAGGGTGTTTGCGGGTATGGGGGAGTTCTCCTGTGGTACAAACAAACCCGGCCTTTAGCCTAGACACGTGTATGCCGCTGCACCCTTATATGATATGTATGTATGTATTTGCTCGGAACGGAAATTGTCCCCTCTATTAAGATTTTATTTTAACCTCTGCTTAAGGGGACACCCCGCTTCAGGGGACAGTTTTTTTTTTTACAGAAGTGCTTCAAAACCCCGCTTAAGTGGACAGTTTGGAGAGACATTTGATCAAATACACTCTAGATTATCTGCCGATATGTTATTATATATTATATATTATTATTATTATTATTATTATTATTATTATTATTATTATTATTATTATTATTATTATTATTATTATTATTATTATTATTATTATTATTATTATATAGGCAGCAAGATGGTGCCTGCAGCGAATCATATGGAAGTTGGTATGCGTTTTCATTATGCTTATTTACTACTGTGTGTGCTAACCTGACATATTAGTCTATTTATTAGAATAACGTAGGTTGATGGGGGTAGCTTTTTCACCACCTTGTCCCACGGCTTGCGACAACAGAATAGAGAGAACAGGGTAGTGGACCATACTCCGGTTTTTATAAAAATCCTAAATTCATAGAGCTTTGGGGACTATTTTGTGGTTTACTTGTAAATAGAATGCATGGCATTTCTAGGCAATCCTTAGGAAAGACTTCATCATGCTTTCTGGCACGCCTAGGTAGAGGCATATGCTATTCAAGATGCCCCCGCGTTTATACTTTCAGTAGTTACATATATTTATAGGGTAAATGATATACACTCATTTTTGTTATTTGTTATATGAAATCAGGCATAGTCCTAGGGATTACTTTCTTCAGTGGAAGGCACCACATGTGTTCTTGGGTTTGGTTTTGTCAACATGGCACATATGCTCACTTGAAGGGGCAGTCTAATCAACTGTGGATTCACATAATAAAGAGTTATAGAGCTAAAAAAAACAACTTAAAAAACCATCCAGATTGTATATGAAGCCCATTTAATAATTCTCATAGTTCAGAACTCATAATATATGAGCTTTTTTAGTTTCATAACTTTTGACAGTCACTTGTTTTGACTCTGAGATTTTAGCTGACTCCCATCGTCCTTATCTAGATACCTGGGAACCAGCTTTGGGTTGGGGCAGAGATTAAGCTAGCGTTAGCGCCGCGAAAGATAAGGGAGGAGAGTGGTTGCATTCAGCATTTCTTGTTACCCGGCTGGCTTCGTTGTATGGGGTGCTATGTGTATCTGCACAAAGTTCATAGGGGGTTCTAACTTCGTAGAGCAATGTGCTGTGGTTCATGTATCCCCCAGGCCCAGCCAGTGTCAAAGCTGGGAGGAAGCCCACGCTTCAGAATTTGTATTCACTCCCTTGTTGAGACAACGTCAACTTGGGATGTGACTCCAACGTCCAGCGTCAGAATAGCTGTGTAGCCCGGGTTTTACCCTCTGAATTCTCTTGTGGTTTTGACTGTTATCTAGTCTCATCAGACAAAGTGCGGTAGGTATTCTTCTGTGGCCTTTCTTCCTGGGATTTCACTCCGGGAGAGGATATCGCAGCCCTCAAATTTATTTTTCACTTCAGTGGAAAAAAAGTTGATTTTTTAATTCTCTCTATTCTCTCTAAATTTGTTCCCTACCTCAGAGCCTCAACTCCAACTGGATGGAAAGAATTCTAAAAAAAATCACTATTTATTAGAATAAACTAGTGTATGAATGCGGTATGATACACTCTCTGAGGTATATGGTATCTTATTGGTTTGAAATGGGTATAGAATCGGGGATTCAAAGCATCGCTATTTAAGCTGGCTACTCAGAATCGGAAACTGTCGGTGAAAGTGCGTACATCGAGATCTTAAGGTCGGGGAAAGTTGGTCATATCTGACATGGTAGTAATCACTGTAATGCCTGGCGTTTCCGGAAAAGCAATGAAATATAGTCTACACGGTTCCGTCGGGCAAAGGAAGAATCGGGCACAGTCGGCCTTTCGATGTTTCCGTGCTTAAGTGTTTCCGTTCGACGCCACCTAGCGATGCGTTGTTTAGTTAAGCTGCCACTCAGACAAACACGGCCAAGGCTGGCCTCATGCGTATAGAGATACACCTCAATCATACCTAAAGTGTAAACGGCGGGTGTGATTACAGAAGTGCTGCTTTTTGACAGATTTGACTGCTGGAACAATATAGAACATTCAAGATTATGGCCTTGTATTAACGAGTCTGGGCTTGATACATGTAGTTCATAATTGTCTTGGTTTTAACGAAAATAGGCATTTGATAGCTAGGCCTCCCAATGTATTGTATCCAGTTGCGGTGTTCCTGTGTTATCTAAGCTGTATCCAAAGCAGAACTGAGGTGATATGCATGTAAGACACACCAAATTGGAGCTGGAATACTATAGAATACAATGCAATTGCTGTTATTTATCTGGGGGGAAAATGTAGATGGTATTATAAATGTATTACGCTCACACACTCAGTGATCCAATGCTAAAGAATATTTTGCCAGGTTGTTTTGTTGTTGACTTTTTTTAAGTGTCTTTATTGCATTCGACGTAGTACATCGCTCTTCCTTGCAAATATGACAATGATATTCCCGTCACCAACAATAATGATATTTAAAATGATATTGATACATAAGCGACATAAGCGTCTTTTCCTTAAGTTTAGATACCCCTTTACCACCGTGCCTATTTCTGATTTGTGTCAAATTCATCGTGAACCTGTTGGCGGTATACCAGTTATATAGATTTGTAAATCTTTTTGCCCCTTGTATTCTGCGTCTATCATATCTTCCCCTCTACATAACACAACTAAATCATCAGCATACACTATACTAAAATTCTCCGATATACAGTATGGAAAGTCATTAATATAGACTAGGAATAACAGAGGGCCGAGTATGGAACCCTGTGGTACCCCTAGCTCCACTCTCCTGCGTTGAATTCATACCTCGTATAACATTTTCTATTACTTAGATAATGTTCAAGCCATTTTAACAGAACAGGCCCCACCCCTGCATCGGATAATTTGTGATGGTTTACACAATCAAACGCCTTTTTGATATCTATATACAGTGCTGTTGTTATAAATCCATTATTTTCCCCTTTTGATAAATATTGGACCAGTTTAAACACCGCACCCCCCGTACTCCTGTATTTTCTTAATCCGAATTTGGTTTTTATTGAAATAATTATGCTCCTCCAAATAATTACACAATTGAGTATAAATTATACATTCAAGAATTTTTCCTGTAATGGGCAAAACACATACTGGTCTCCAGTTGTTGATCAATGTTAAATCTCCCTGCTTGGATATATTCTCCCTTCTTTCCAATTGTCTGGGAATATGCTTTTCTTAATACACCAATGTAGCAGTTGGTTCAGATAATGCACAATGATAGCTGTTGTTAAACATATTTTATCGAATGACAGCTCTCACAAAACTGCTAAGAATACAAGGACAAGAGACTAAATGAGACCTGAAGAAATGGAGAAAATTAAGGAAATAAAAATATTACTATATATTAATATCAAGGAATAGATAAAGAAATGGATTAAGTAAGTACATGTGATAGGCAAGCCCATAAACCTGGGTACACTTGTATTTATTATTTGATACAATTCTTCTTGTTTGGTAATCTTCTTGAACTAGTCTCAAGGACACCTTATGCAATTATCCTATTCAAAATACCCTTTTTATTACTTGTTCATGTATGAATTAACGAAACACAAGCACAAGCTAAAAGAATCATTACTGCGTGATTAAAGACTGTTGTGGAGTAGACATACTTTGGTGCTTGCTGATTGTAAAGCCTGTAATTGTATATAACAGGCGCGTCTCCCAGAATTCCACGTTTAGTTCTCTTGTCGTAATGACTTGTTTCCGGTAGACGTGTCGCGTGAAATGCGTGGGCTGTGTGTGTTTCTGTCTCTTTACGCGCACTGCGCATGTTGCGACAGACCGGAGGATTTTTCCCCGGGCGTATTTTCCCGCCTCTTTTGTCTCCTGTCGTCTTCGCGTATAGGCTGGTTTGCCTTTTCTCCTGTTCAACTACCTCCAACTCAGGCACTTATACAGTAGGCCTACATTTGGCTGCGTTATCATCTGGGAATCGTACATTGTGGACCTGGTATCCTATATTGTAGACCGGGGATGCTATATCATAGACAGGGAGCCCTATACTGTTGATAAAATTCTACTAAATGCTGGATAATCCTAGCTGTAAAAACCTGAGCCAGACTCATCTTCACAGAGAAAACTGTTTACGTTATCGTCATACACACAGCTAATGTGGCGTAATGTGAGTTGGCTGGGGCAGTGTCTGCCCTCTGATACCGTATAGAGTATCTACTCCCCACAACTTCCCACGCTTCATTCCTTCGTCCATTCGTTCAGTCATTCATTTATTCTTTATTTATATTTCCCTCTCTCCTTTCTCTCTTCCTCGACCTTCCTTCCTATCTTCTCACCTTTCTCACCTTTTACTTCTCAGTACCCATCTCCTAACATATTCATTCTCCTTTCATCGCCACTGGAGCGAACAGAATTATGATCCGATAAGAACCAGTTTTATTCCCCTCCCTTGATATTTGAATTTCTGATACGTTGGCACTAAAAGCCTCACAGTTTTCTGTACAAGTTAAGCGATGAGCCGTATTACGAGAGTATTATAGCGCATGTACTAGGTGTTCGGTACACCTATAATGACTCTACCGGGAAACACCGTTCAGAGGGGCAGATGGTTATTATAACGCGGAACTTCAACCATCGCGATGAACTGAGAGGACGCTTAGTAGACACACATAACAAATGCATAAAGCGTGCATCACGGATGTATGATGCGCTTAGCTAATCGCCTCCTCCTCCCTAAGTGTCCACCACTACACGAGCACTCACCCAGCCTGAAGGTGTACCTATTATCGCTCACTCCACTCACCGCGCCCTCTGTAGAGTGATCAGTGTGGATGTAGTGAATATTGTGCCGGAACGTCCGATGGTTCTCATAGGGAGGTAATGTCTACAGTTAATCATTGAGTGCTGACTGGGGTTTTTTTGTGGGTTTTTTTTTATTTCAGGAAGAATATACATAAAGACATTCTGCTAATAGCAGGTTTTGTGTGTCTTCCAAATAACATTTTATAAAGTCAAGAACACTGAACGATTCGTTCGGCATTAGAGATGCATTTGTACATACCATGGTACGGTTGGGTGATATGAATGGGATGAGATGAGATGTAATATGCATGTCATACAGAGGTCATTTCACATTCAAATAACAGTATTATTTTTTCCAAGAGTACCTTCGACTTCATTTTTACCAATTTTTCAAACTGAAAAATTTTACAATTTTGGACTTCAATCGGTAAAGCATTCCATAAAAGCATTCCCTCACACAGTGGGTTTCTTTTATAGAAAGACGTCCGTCGACGCTTTAGACACAGTTGACGTTTATTCCGTGATCTTTTTTTAGGGTTAGATAAGGGTAAATTGTCCTTATTATATTGTCTCATAAATACATACATCAAGTACATTCTCCGTTGGTCCCAAAAGTCTATTTTACATCGTTCTTGTAGGTCTTTTACACTAATGTTCCTAGTCTTTGTCCCAGTACATATTCGTAAACCTCGATTCTGGTCTCCTACCATACGGGATCAGTGCGGCAGTAGTGAATGGATGAACTAGGCTACATGCATGCAGTATTCCGCACCGTACTACATGGTGTGTACTGCCTTGAGGATGGGATGGTGTAGACGGGTAAGAGAAAATAAAGTATCATGGTGGTTAATGTACTTCGTTCTCTAACAGAGTAAGAGGATAGAATGGAATCGTGTGGGTTCATTTACTTCGTTCTCTAGAAGAGTAAGAAAAGATAGAAAATCAAGTGGGATTTTTTTGGGTGTTGTTTTCATGTTACTATTGCAAGCTCTCGGATTTTTCAGTTACCATATTAAATAAGATCAGATTATATCTGCGCATAGTACATTAAGGTAAAGAAAATTCAATTAGGGATATAAAAGGAATATATTAAGTGGCTGAATCAGTGTTGAAATGGAGTATGATTGGTAATACCTAGTTATACCTAATACTCATAGTTTTTTAAACGCTTTTACTGGTCGACATACTTGAACATAAATATGTAGCAAATCCCCTTCGTGTTTTTCGGGTACGGAAGTTTAGATTATATCTTATTGTTACTTCAAGTTCTGCCCACTCGCGGGTCTAGCCAATCAGGGTACTTGTACATTAAGAGCGACTGTTGCCTTTTTCTTCGAGTTCAAGTTTGCATTTGTTGACAGCTCTTCATACGGAAATTCTGTATTTATTATTTAGGATAATCTTAAGTCCACGGTACTGATGCTTATCTATGCAGAGAATAGAATCATGTGAATTGAAGTACTTCATTCTCCAGAAGAGTAGGAGAAGATTGACCATAATCATATGGGTTTATGTATTCCGTTCTCTAGGGGGGGGGGGGGGGGGGAGGAGAGTAAGAGAAGATAGCATAGAAACATCAGATGTAAATTCTAGACCCGGACTGAACGAGGAGCAGATAGAGTTTCCGTCATAGACAGTCTCTGAAGTGCAGTGACAGCGAGCACATTCAGATCCGAAGTTCCGACATGGTAAAAGGATCTGATCTAAGATCCCCCCGCCCCCCCCCCCCCCCCCCCCCCCCGCCTCGCACATTACCATTTCAGAGGTTTTTCCGCTGCCCTACCCTCTACTTCACATACAGTTCCCCATATCACTCTGCTACACTCTCCACCTACTTTCACACTTTTAAACAGAGATGTCAGTTTTCCATTTTTCCGTGGAAATCCACTTTTTCATATTCAAAATTTGCAATTCTTTGTCCTTTTGTCAAGCAAAGATAATATTGATTAAGCCTCATTTACTCCGAGAGAACATTGGTTTGAACCTCCCCAAAGGCCCTCCGCCCCATGCCATGGCCGACAAGGACATGTTAATGAAGTTTTCCCAATCTCTCTTATACAGAAATATCCACACGAAAATATTTCCACTTTTTTCCCTGGGCCCAACTGACATCCCTGACTTTAAAACACTGAAAACTAAGCATCAAAGAACAGCAAATCTGCGTTACATAGATAAATGGCATGAGGACTTTAAGATCTACACACTTTCAGGATATTCAGTTTGGCAGCTGTCAGAACTTGTCTTGTCTGAACATCGGGTCATGTTTCATAAGCTTTGCGCATCGCGGTTGGATTACCCACCACTCTAATGATGTATCACTACGCGCTGTAGCCACCTTACCCTCCCTTTATGATGTATCCCTACACAAGCCCATCTCCAGTCCTATGGCCTGTCGCCTAAAACCGACATGAATCACCACCTGTGACGTCACGTCGGCGCGCACCGCCGGGTGGCGTAAAGCCTATAAGACATCGACCCGACCGCTGTGCCCGACCGCTGTGCCCAACTCTACCTTTCCCCGACGGATCCGTCGGGTATGTGATAATCTGCGTCAATCGGGTCGGTGTACGCACTTCAGCGACACGATTTTATTGCATTTTTCGACGCGTCGGGCATTACTACCATGTCAGATATGACCGACTCTCACCGACCTTAAGATTTCGATGTACGCACATTTACCGACCGTTCCCGATTCTGAGCAGGGCTTTTAAATAGCAATACTACTTATCCCCAAGTCCGATTTACACGTGTCTTATATCGATTTGTAGGGGAGACATAATCGAGCATGGATATGAAAACCGTTTTCTGATACTTTAAATAAACCAGAAGTTACTAAACTTTACATTATTGCCTATATAGACCTATCGGCCGGTCCAGGGCCCGGCCCGGGCCCGGCTCCTGGCCGCTTCCTTTTATCTCATCTCGGGTAATTTACGATGTTATAAAAGGAGGAGGTGTTACCGGGAATGGTCTGTATGTCGATGTCTGATAGGTATAAGACATCGACATTTTATTCCCGATTCTCACCGAGCCGATGGTCGGGATGAATCGGGAACAAATGTCGATGTGTTATAGGCTTTAGACACCCACTGAAACTGTCGGCACGGGTAGTAGGAAACAGACACTGGGGGGCGCCACGATACGGCGGAATACGCCATAAAGAGAGCGTCGTGAGCGTCCAAGAGCCGACGAGACGCGGCACAATGCCCACTCTCCAAGCTTAGACTCTGCGCCCTGCTTGTATCTCTGCGCCAATATACCTATTCGGGACATGTTTCTTCCCATATGCTAATCTTTAATATATCCTGATTTCTGAGCACTTTGGGGAGTATTTTGTGTTCCACTGTTTTGTTAATTGAAGTTACTTTCAGTTTTGGTATGTCACATGACTGGGTTGGAGCAGAGATTAGCCGAAGCTGCAGAAAAGATGTGCGGGGAGAGTGGACACTGTTCTGATTTGGGAGGGGGGGGGGGTGTAATGAGAGGGAGACAACTCGGCGCACATCCCTCGGACCTCTTTCCCTGCGATGGAAGGTATTTTGAATCTCTGATGCACTGCACATGTCTCAATACAGAGAGACATATTTCAGAAAGGGCCTTTGCTGAAGTTCGTTGTGGTGTACAAGTCAAATCAAAAGCTAAAAGTTATATATCAGTAAGAACAGCGTGCGTGCGTGCGTGCGTGCGTGCGTGCGTGCGTGCGTGCGTGCGTGCGTGCGTGCGTGCGTGCGTGCGTGCGTGCGTGCGTGTGTGTGTGAAAGCTGACATGCGAACGAACAGCCACTACTGACAGAGACTAAATGAAGTACTGAGGAAAATAAAAGCAGAAGTTTTGACGCTTTGAAACAGTGATGCAATTAAATACATGGTAACTGCACAATCCTGTTTAATCTATCAAAATATATTGATCTCAAAAGGCTTTCTGATGAGAATATTGATGAAATTAAGGACTGTTTACTGCAAATAGGATACAGATTCTTCTGATCTTCCTCTATACAGTTCATCCCTCACCACCACTTGACCCACTGCCAGTCACTGCTATTGTCACAGCCTGTAAGTGCGTAGATTCCAGTCTGCGCATTCACTTGGATTCGCCGAAATTCCAAAACATGATAATTTTTTAATATCTCGAATCAAAACAGCACAGAGTGAGACTAAACGAGACATGTGGAATGGAGAGAACATGCTGGATGTGTCTGACAACACTCGGCATTGAAACTAGCGAGCACAGGGACTCGTGTAAAACACGGAAAACGTGGTGGGTGGGTGTGGGGACTTGTGTTACTGGTGTAAGAGTTGATATAGACATGGTGGGTGGGTGTGGGGACTTGTGTTACTGGTGTAAGAGTTGATATAGACATGGCGGGTGGGTGTGGGGACTTGTGTTACTGGTGTAAGAGTTGATATAGACGTGGCGGGTGGGTGTGGGGACTTGTGTTACTGGTGTAAGAGTTGATATAGACGTGGCGGGTGGGTGTGGGGACTTGTGTTACTGGTATAAGAGTTGATATAGACGTGGCGGGTGGGTTTGCGGACTTGTGTTACTGGTGTAAGAGTTGATATAGACGTGGCGGGTGGGTGTGGGGACTTGTGTTACTGGTGTAAGAGTTGATATAGACGTGGCGGGTGGGTGTGGGGACTTGTGTTACTGGTGTAAGAGTTTATATAGACGTGGCGGGTGGGTGTGGGGACTTGTGTTACTGGTGTAAGAGTTGATATAGACGTGGCGGGTGGGTGTGGGGACTTGTGTTACTGGTGTAAGAGTTTATATAGACGTGGCGGGTGGGTGTGGGGACTTGTGTTACTGGTGTAAGAGTTGATATAGACGTGGCGGGTGGGCTTGGGGACTTGTGTTACTGGTGTAAGAGTTGATATAGACGTGGTGGGTGGGTTTGGGGACTTGTGTTACTGGTGTAAGAGTTGATATAGACGTGGCGGGTGGGTTTGCGGACTTGTGTTACTGGTGTAAGAGTTGATATAGACGTGGCGGGTGGGTTTGGGGACTTGTGTTACTGGTGTAAGAGTTGATATAGACGTGGTGGGTGGGTGTGGGGAATTGTGTTACTGGTGTAAGAGTTGATATAGACGTGGTGGGTGGGTGTGGGGACTTGTGTTACTGGTGTAAGAGTTGATATAGACGTGGTGGGTGGGTTTGGGGACTTGTGTTACTGGTGTAAGAGTTGATATAGACGTGGTGGGTGGGTTTGGGGACTTGTGTTACTGGTGTAAGAGTTGATATAGACGTGGTGGGTGGGTGTGGGGACTTGTGTTACTGGTGTAAGAGTTGATGTACCCAAAATACGGTATAAGGCAAATAGCTATGGAGACATGGGTGGCGCCATTTTGCCCCAGACACCGAACAGATGAATCTCCCAGCAGATACTTGGCACTGTTTGGATAAGAACTGGTGCAGAACAGATTATCAAGGAAACATCAACCACTTTGTGCCCCAGACATTGTTAAGAAGGTCCAAATTTATGTATCGTTGATCATGGAACATCAGTTTTGACCACGGAATACATTCAAGGTGCCAGGGGCTATCGTGAGTCAAGATGACGTCACTCGCTTAGTTTTGTAAGTACAGTGGAACTGCCCACTCCCACCCATGTCGTATGTCTGGCCGTACGACACGTGTCGCGTGAAAGGTTCACTACGGAAAGAGGCTGACTGAGAGAGAGGCCTGTCTGGTGAGTCTCTCAGCGACAGGCCAGTGAGAGGTGGGGTGAGGGTTCTCACCCGCCTGACCTCAGGCTCTGGATACACCCCTGGAGGGGCTGCGAGGGGTTCTACCAGGCCAGGACCGTGCAGGAATTTGATCCCATTCTCTACCACCGCCCGCCCTTCTGTTGTGAGACATGATTGGTGATAGAAGGCGGCGCATGTAGCTTCCCCCTGTGTGCTGTCAGTCTGTGTACTCATGCCGCCTTCTCTCTACGCCTGGGGTACCAAGGAGCAAATAGAGTAGCGCAGGGCTCGTGAGTTGTAGTAGAATCATTGAAGAGTGGATCTCATGTAATATATGATTATGACATCCTTCGCCTTTTCATCATCCTGTTAACATCGGCAACTAGTCGCAGCAGCCCCTAGTGATGCTATCTTTTATTTCACTGAAAAACGACATGGCCTGATACTGCACAAGTCTTCACAGCACAACTTACCCCCTCACCCACCCTTACCTGTTGATGTGCGTCTGACAGACAGTCGCCCAGGGTTTATCCGCTGCTCCAATGGCAGGACCGATAGTACACAGATTACAGTCCCACCAAGTTGTTACCTAGTTATGTGTAAGGTTCCTTGTTAAAGGAAGAACTAGAAGTTGGGGCTTTTAGATGTTTTAATGTAGAAAATAAGAGAAGATCCAGTGAACAATATAAACTGGGGAGATATTGATGCAATCCACATCAGTGTACACCATCCAATGATACAGTATCTATGAATATCCAGCACATATACACAGGAGTCCTTTGTCAATCCTGCACATTAGTATGACTGACTGCAGTGCACAGTATTACACACACAATACCTATGGTTGTAGTAGTTTCAGCATAGAGGAAGTCCCACTACATGGTTGGAGCTTGTAGCGTGGTCCCAATTATTATCCAAGCTTCTGGGGTAATAATTGCTGACTTCACGGCTGGTCCTCTTAGTCTGCTGGTCAGAGCTGGTTTGGTGATCAGGGTTTCCTCTTTTTTCCCTCACAAGCTTGGCTACATTTAGAGAGCAACGTTATGTTTCTAAAAATAGATTATAACATCGCCTTCATGATGGGAATCCCCCCACACTTGGTTCTCGGCAATGCTGTCTCATCATGAATCACATTGGTTGACAGATGTTGTCCTCTGCCTTTTTCTCAGGATAGTGCTTGCAGGATGAGTTTCTGTAGAACAGCTCAGAATCCATCAATTATTTGACAATGGGTTTGTACCCGGATGTTACAGAACACTACATTTAAACATAGGAGTAAAGTCTTATGTATATGACTATAGGCTAAAACACTATAACAGTATTTTGCCGCCTGAATCTCTACTCGACAAACAGCCTCCTATACTCCTCTAACAATCTATTTTTTTTCTCAAAATCACATAACTAAGTGCAGCAAACCTGCACTTATAAACACAACACTTGAGCAGAAAACAAAGATTGACTGCTGTAACATTAGCCTCTTGTGTGGCCAGCCCTCACCAGACGCGTGTTCATGGCTCAAGGAAGGCCTGTTGGTGTCTAGTGGCAGAGCCAGGGAATTCCCTACCCGGAAGCAGTATGGCGGCCATAATGGCGTCATATATTAATATGTATTGGCAAAAGCAGGACCAAGAATTAACTTAGCAGTTTAGACAGGAATGTTCGATGATAGATAGTATATATATAAATGTATTAGTAGAGCAACTGTTTTTACAATCAAGAGAAGTTATTCAACTGATAGCTTGCTCGTGGAGGTCTGTTTGGTATTCCCTGGGTTTGAATCTATGCTCTATTTAGTAAGACCAACGGGAAAATTCAACCGCCAGCCAATCGGCAGCCAGCTCTGGTAGACTGGAACAGACCCTTGCCAGGCTGCCCTGCGCGCCTCCAAGCGGTCGTCAAAGCGACTACTGTGACCTGTCATCTTTGATTTCAAACTGGCCCTAAGGGGGTTATAATTGCTCATTTATGAAAAGCCCCAAAAAGCCTATTATCGGTCAATTCTAAGCAGTGGCTTTCATCAGCCATATATGACTAACCCAAGGAGGCTACTATGACTAGGTAAAGCAGGCTATTATCACTCATTTCTAACTCGCTCAAAGCAGGCTTTTATCACCCATTTCTAACTCGCTCAAAGCAGGCTTTTATCACTCATTTTTAACTCGCTCACTCATTTCTAGTAACCTGCCCTTTTGAAGGGTGATCATTCTTTCAGTAGGTGGCGCCACATGGATCGTGGACATGGTGTTTGGTGGTGACCCTGATGAACCGCACCTTCACCCATTGAGCACCCATCACCCCCCTCCCGCTATCTATCAGCCCCACGCAGTGAGGAGGAGGTGATCTGCTGTTATCAGTGTGGCCGGGTTCGGGGTAGATAACTGATGACTGACCGTTGAACTGACCAGAACCCTTCCAGGGCGTTATCCCGTTATCCGCATACCCCTGAACATAAACCTACCTCACCCCGCCCCACCCCGCCCCACCCCACATTCAGCACAGGTATCTGAGTTGTCCATATTCCCCTGGACATAAACCTACCTCACCCCGCCCCACCCCGCATTCAGCACAGGTATCTGAGTTTTATCCTCACCTGCTGTAGGGCGCATATACCCTGATCCCGGCCATCTGCTAGGTTTCAGAGGGATTTCCAGTACGATGCCTGGGGTGACGCCACCACACGGGGTCGGGCTCCATGATGTTGTATACATTGGCAATGAAAAGCCAAAACATAGGGGTGGGGGTTGCTGTGGATCACGGGGTCCAGAGTTCGAGTCCCAACTGTGTCATTGTGACACATAATATCTTTTGTCTCTCGCCCTCAACTCATAGGAAGGATTCTGTGATGTAATTCTGCCATGTTTGTTATTACTATTTTGTTTGTTTAGTTTTTTTAAAACATCTTTATTGCTTTCGACTTGTACAAATCGTTCTTCCAGGCAATCATATAATGAAGTAACAAGGAATTTGCTCAAGCAACATGATTTTGAGCAACATGGTATTTTAAATGAGTGGAAGAGAATATATATCAAATCGTTTTTATTAAGCTATATAATACATGCAATTTTTTGAGTGTGGGGAAGGAGACAAACTTAGTCCTTCTCACAGCACCCTGGCCCTTACGGGTTTGTGGTTTGTAAGGGTGCATGTGAGTGCCAGTGGCTCGGGAGGTCAGGTGTGACATTGTGCAAAGAGGATAAATCTACCCTGTGTGCATTGAGGGTTAATAGTCTCAGTAGGTTGAGGGTTGATAGTCTCAGTAGGTTGGGGGTTAATAGGTTCAGTAGGTTGGGGGTTGATAGTCTCAGTAGGTTGGGGGTTGATAGTCTCAGTAGGTTGAGGGTTGATAGTCTCAGTAGGTTGGGGGTTGATAGTCTCAGTAGGTTGGGGGTTGATAGTCTCAGTAGGTTGGGGGTTGATAGTCTCAGTAGGTTGGGGGTTGATAGTCTCAGTAGGTTGGGGGTTGATAGTCTCAGTAGGTTGGGGGTTGATAGTCTCAGTAGGTTGGGGGTTGATAGTCTCAGTAGGTTGGGGGTTGATAGTCTCAGTAGGTTGGGGGTTGATAGTCTCAGTAGGTTGGGGGTTGATAGTCTCAGTAGGTTGAGGGTTGATAGTCTCAGTAGGTTGGGGGTTGATAGTCTCAGTAGGTTGGGGGTTGATAGTCTCAGTAGGTTGGGGGTTGATAGTCTCAGTAGGTTGGGGGTTGATAGTCTCAGTAGGTTGGGGGTTGATAGTCTCAGTAGGTTGGGGGTTGATAGTCTCCACGTGATGGAGGTTCGCTTTGTGCTGAGTGGTGAAGGTCGCCCAGTCACTGTAGCAGTAAAACCTATAAAGCCTGAGAGACATCGACACACTAACTGTCCTGATCACACCTCATCCCAACAAGTTCCTTCAGTCGGTATAAATGAGTGTCATTTCTGTAGTTTTACACACTTCAAAGACCCAATTTTATTCTTGTTCCGCATGACTAAAATTGGGATAATGCCCGACCCTCCACAACCTAAGATTGTCGATGCACGCACTTCCCTGGCTGTTCCACCGTCTCTCAGGGCCGGATAAAGACATATAAAGCACTACCCATGATCTTGATTCGATTAGAAGTTATTAAACTTTGCATTGTTATCTACAAAGGTTTAGTGATTTTTCCTCGCTTGTGGTCATATGGCCTTGTGGGGCCAGTGGGTTCCATTTCAAGGAAAACTATTATTACCTTCTAGACATTCAAAGCCACAATTCCGATAGAATCTGTTTGAAGTTGCTCCCTCACAAAGAGACCAAGCCAAGGCTTAAAGTCTGAAATGCCATAATGGTGAGAGCTGCGTGGATAGAAAAACTCAAGCGTGTTATTCCTTTTTGGTATATCACATTTACTTTTTTTCATGATTTTTCTAGCCATGCTCAAATCAAAATTTGGTATTGTAGTTTTCTGATCTGTTTCCCCTGAGATGAACCTGAAGGCAGACTAAAGCCTATTGTGTGGCCATCTTCCACAAGATGTCATGTTCATAGCATCAATTTATCAATTTTGTTAGCTATGAATAGATCCTATTAAGTATGTCTGCTTTTAAAGTATACATAGAACTAAAGTACTTGGTTGAGAGGCGCACACCGCAGATACCGTGTGGGATTTAACCCGACCAACGTTTTAGTCGAAACAGAGTGGAGACAGAGGTGTTGGCCAATCTCCCCACCACCCGGCCTATGGCCCAACCGGGCCAGCCCCCCAGGAGTACCTTTTGATCTCAATGAGGTTGATGTACGGGAATATTGTGGATTAACAAAAAGTATACCGAGTCATTGCGACCATCGGATCGGAGACAATCATTGGCATTCTTTTCAATGCACACACTTCATTGATGTGAAACTGGCGCGCGCCGACCTGCGCTAATCTCAGTCGGGTCACTCGACAAGGGTACCGTACTTTGAAATAATCATTACCGATTCATTCATACCAGAGGACCAGTGTCGACCTTTGCGTGTAGGCTTTACAATAACAGATTATCTCTGGCAATTCATGATGTTCTTTGAACATTTCAAATTTGTAATTCTGAATTTGTATAAGCTTTTCGATGCATCTATAGCATCACCAAAACTGGTGTCATTTGGTTTATTCCTACCAGTTCTACTACGATGAGTAGTTCTTCCACTGATAGTGCAGAAACAAATAAATACAACTTGATCTCCATAGTTCAATATCCCTTCAGGAATTACATTTTAGGGTAATTATGCAAAAGTACAGTTTATGCAAAAATATAGTTTATGAACCGGGCCACCATATTTATCGTCAGAAATGAGTGAATGAGTAGATGAAATGATATGGTACAGTGAATATCGCATGAATTCAGGTACTACAGAACATGGAATGGTCATAATTTGCCACACTTATACCAATACAACATTATGAGAATAGAACCTTACGGTCGCAACTCATATACAGATAAACGTTCCTTTACCAACCGCTTAAATTGAGTTTTATCACTTGATCTTTGTGTCTGCTCACTGAGTTCATTCCATTCGTGTACTCCCCGGCTATACGGTGATCGTTGGTATTTGCTGGTTTTGGCCACCTTCATCTTGAACTTCACTTTAGCGTCGCTCCGAGTTCTGCGGATACGTTTGTCTAGGTAGTTTTCGTCTTTGCTCAATTTGTACATAAGAGATAGAGTTTGTATCTTACGACGGCAGTCCAGGTAGTCGACAGAGTTACGTGCATGTAGGTCATCAAGAGACTGTCTTAGTTTGTGGTGTCCCTGGACTATCCTAAGTCCTCGGTTCTGGGCCTTTTGCAGTCTAGATAAGTCCACCTGTGTGGCCCCATCCAAAAGAATGTTTGGGGCTCTCTATCCGAAAAAAAGATCGGGGACATGGATTACGTTTTACCCGCCAGGTGACCAGTTAAAGAGCTGGTTCTTGGCGATCACAGCTGGGGCCAGCGGAGTGGCTGCAATGTGCGTTCCGTCTCAGACGTGGACGATCCACGTTTTGACGGGCACAGTAGCGCCCTCTCTCAGCGTCGCTGCCAACGAGACGAGGCGGGCAGCCATGTTTAAGATTTAGCGTTACCAGGACAACGGCTAATCTGAAGCCGGTGCTACAGAAAGCTCGGGCATGCGCAACCGGCACAGACGCCGCGGAGAATGGCTGTTCAGTGTCGTCTGCTGTAGATTTAGCTTTAAATAGGGTTGAACACAGCAATTGGGAAGTTCTCGATATGTTCGGGGCCATCCATAAAGTACATACGCAGTGAGGGGATTATGGTGGAGGTAAAAGATTTTGGACATTTTGCGTACATCCTATGTACGATTAATCTATTGCGTGCAAGGTGGAGAATGGGTGGTTGTGGGGGGTCAATTTTCTTCGGAAATTGTATATACGTACTTTATGGATGGCCCTTTGTATAGACTGGGAGGTAGATACGCACAGATTTAGATAAGATATTTCAAACCTGAAGCTTAAGACATCGATATTCATCACTACTATAAGAATCGGGAATAGAGTGTTGGCTATAGTACATATAAAGCCGATAAGACATCGACATGCCGATCACACCTTTCCGTTACAACCTCGTCAATAGGCCCGGTTGAGAGCGGCCCGGAGCCCGACCTGGCTGGGAGGCCTTCTGTTCTATTTGAAATATCGGAAAACGGGTTTCAGATTTATTGCAGGTCTCTCCTACACATCCGTATACAACACTTGTATATAGGACTGGGGGATGCGTTCCACTGATACGGGCTCAGAATCGGGAACAGTCTTTGAAATGCGTATAACAACAACCTGAAGGTCGGGCAGAATCGGTCATTACTGTAACCGAGCTATTTGTAATGTTCCCAATTACCCCACGCTAGTCATGCCCAACGCGTCGGCAAAGGTTAAAAAACTGTTTCAGTGAAGCGCGTACATCGACAAATATATCACCGATTCTGACCAACTCGACGGATCCGTCGGGGAAACGTATAATCGGGCAGAGGCGGGGTGTCGATGTCTTATAGGCTTGAGGTCAATGGGGAAAGTAAAGTAGGCCAGTATTATCAGGTCTCCACTGCAGGTTTATCTAAATTAGACCGGGATTAGGTAGTGATGGGAGTGTTTACACAGGAAACCAGTGTAGCACAGCTACTACACTGGGCCTGTGTGACGCAGGGTGGGGAGATAGTAGAGGAGGTGTCCAGGTAGAGTGAAGAGAGCATACCCTAGTTCCTTCTCTGTACTCTGATAAAACCCGTCATGAGGGACTAATGAGCTGCCAAATGAGACTCGCCGACTGTGAGCAGGTCCCTCACGTCCCCATCTCACGTCCCCATCTCACGTCCCCATCTCACGTGCCACGTCACGGGGTGAGAGAGCAGACTAACAATTGCTGACACCTCCACTTCCGGTGGGCGATAAAGGGGAGTTCGGCGTCGGGGTCAGCGACCATGACGCCGCCTGGTGTCGGGCCTGTGAACTACAGGTGGGTGTCGTCTGCTCGCTGAACTCCGGAGAGTTCCGAGGTCGCTGTATCCCTCCGCGTGTTCAGCCGCAGAAAGTAGTTCCTCAAGGAAGGAATGAGGTTATTCCATTATGACGTCAATAAACATGTCCGCTGCTACACGGCCGAGCGAGATGAAGTGTTTCATGTCGTGGAGGCGGGAAAATGTAGAAGGCTGATTCAAAACATGGGATCACTACAGCTGGCGCCCATACGACATTTGACCCCGCATAACGTGTAAATTACGTTAAGTAAACGAGCATGACGACGTACTGACAAACATTATCATACCCAAAAAAACGCACTAAAAAGAAGGAAGCTTTGGGTTAAAGGCTTTTTGTTTTGGCATTCGTACTTTTAGACTTTCAGTAACCAGTTGTGGTAGAAGCTGTGTCCTTTATCACAGTTACGCAAGGAATGCTAGGAAGAACAGACTGGGTGGGTGCCAACGTCAAGGTCAAAGCGGGATTGTGTGCCACTTTTTCTGTTATTATATGTTTGTACGTGTGGTGTGAAACACATGGATGTTTCTTGTAGTGAAATTTTGTAAAACACCAGTTGTCGCCAGATACGACGCAATAACCCACATACCACTCACAAACAGACTACTCCAACTCACGAGTGGCACTATGTACTTGTGCCCCTGGATACGGAGAGGGTAATAACTAACTCATTATCTAAAAAGACAGAATTACCATCTTAGACATGCAAAAACGTATCAATATATGAACGTTACTATCTTATGAGCATTGCCTTTCTTTTGCATTTCAACAAAACCTTAAATCCATGAGAAGACTGAAATGTGTCGGGTCAACAGACGAGATATATTTTACTCTCATGGTGAATAAGAATACATGAAAGACTTTTTTTAGAACATGAAAGTCTCTGCGCATAATGGTCAGCCAGAGTGATCCTCTTTAAATTACATCTTACCTTCAGAGAGCTGAGAGTCAGATTAGGGATGAAGTTCAAGGTTAGCTTCTGTACCTCATTTTCTCCAGAGACTCTTTCACTGAGTGCAAATGGGATGGGGTCGTGTCTTTCGTCGTCACATCGCGGTGTGACGTCATCGAATCATTGTGGTTTCAGGGGACACGACAGATACTGCCCCCTGGTGACGACTCAGGTGCTTATCCTGCGCATACCATAAAGGAACTCTCGCCTCGGTAGAGGCGATCACCTCCCCTATGGTGTAAGAGCCGTGAGAAAAGCTGAACCTTGAGGATGTCTGGCAAGGCCCTATCGACTGGACGTAAATTCAAGCAAACCATACACACAATGTGGGCTTATACTGAAATTGACCTTTCAGCAATGGTCTTTTAGACGCCATTTGCTATAGCTCAGGAAAAATGCAAACTGCCCTCCTTATTAAAGAAATACTTTCAGTTTTCTGGTTCTTTCAGTTTATCCCTTGTTTTTCTCATTTTGTATGCTGTACTTTGATTTCATTTTAATAGATATTATCAACACAGAGGTAATAATGTCGCGTATTGAATGACTTTACCCAGGTAATTATGGTCACTTATTCAGTGACTTTACGCAGGTAATAATGGTCACGTATTCAGTGACCTTAAACAGGCAATAATGGTGTATGCCTTACACTAGAGGGAGAAAGGTTGTATATTACATGTCTGAACCACTCACCAGGTGTCCCCACCTATTATACACCTGGTTCTTCACCTGACCAGGTAAATGTGTCACTTCCGTCTCCACTTTCAATTTCAAATGACGCCATTTATCCTGTACACTGTCGTATTATTTCTATCATGTAAGACTTTCCACATTTGATAATAATCGTGTACTTGTCACTGACATGACCTTACACCGATAATGATAGTCATGTATGACTCTCCACAGGTAATAATGGTAATGTACTCAGTGGCTTTACCCAGGTAAAAATGGTCATGTACTCAGTGACTTTACCCAGGTAATAGTGGTCATGTACCCCTCACTGACCTTAAACAGGCAATAATGGTCATGTATTTGTCATTGACATGACCTTACACAGGTAATGATAGTCATGTATGACTTTCCACAGGTAATAATGGTCGTGTACTCGTCACTGACCTTACCCATGTAATAATGGTCGTGTACTCGTCACTGACCTTACCCATGTAATAATGGTCGTGTACTCGTCACTGACCTTACCCATGTAATAATGGTTGTGTACTCGTCACTGACCTTACCCATGTAATAATGGTCGTGCACTCATCACTGACCTTACCCATGTAATAATGGTTGTGTACTCGTCACTGACCTTACCCATGTAATAATGGTCGTGTACTCGTCACTGACCTTACCCATGTAATAATGGTTGTGTACTCGTCACTGACCTTACCCATGTAATAATGGTCGTGTACTCATCACTGACCTTACCCATGTAATAATGGTTGTGTACTCGTCACTGACCTTACCCATGTAATAATGGTCGTGTACTCATCACTGACCTTACCCATGTAATAATGGTCGTGTACTCGTCACTGACCTTACCCATGTAATAATGGTTGTGTACTCGTATTCTCGTTACAGATTGTGGCGCAGTACGAGGAGCAGGACGCGCCTCCCGTCCCACATAATGGCGGTGACGGGACAAGTGCCAGTTCTGCGGGAACTGCGTCACCCGACATGTTCTCCGGACCCGACATCATCAACGCCGACAAGCCCTTCACACCCGTCACGCGACGTCACCACGGCAAGAACGACGTCATAATCACCGAGAATGACCTCAACACTGGTCAGTCATAGCATTTATTTAACAAATTGGTTGTGTTGTCATAGAGCCTTTATCTTTACCGGAGTTGCAAATATTTAGCACCTCCAAAAGGTCAAAATTGGAATGGGGTTAAGTTTCAGAGGTACCCAATAATGAATATCGCTACTGAAGACCACCCACTGTATTCATTTCAAATTTTACAATATATTTCTCTAGCTTGAAGTTCAGGCATCCCAGTCGTTTCCCCACGATTATTTAATGTTTTCTCTTTTAATGGTGTATTAGTTTTTAATCGTATTAAAGATAAACAGTAGAAGTCTGCAGACAACTTTGTGACCTTTTTTTGTACACTTCACCAGCGCCTCTGGTATTTTTCTACCTCATGTGATTTAAAGCTGATAACGCATGGACATGCCAAAATTCTCCGATCTGATGAATTTGTCAGATTGGTGATGTTATTGCCTGACTGTCATAGCCAGCGGTCATCACTTTCATGTGAGATTTGCTTTATGAGGGAATAGTACATGCAAGAGATTACCGATTACAGCAGATTCTAACCGACTATCATGTCGATGAAAATCGGGGACAAAGTGTTAATGTCTTAAAGGTTCTACGTTATTTGTTATATAGGTTCCACATTGATTGTGCGGCGGGGCTCAGAGCCGGCACTCACAACCGTTGGTACGACAGACCAGAACGAGGAGGAAGGAAATCCAGTCTGCAACCTGAAGCGGTGGTCGGCCATTGCCTCCATCGATGAGACCAAGTCCTCCCGTGTAAGTACTGCAGCCCATACTGACTGCCAAGTCTCCCCTGTTAAAGTACTGCAGCCCATACTGACTGCCAAGTCCCCCTGTTAAAGTACTGCAGCCCATACTGACTGCCAAGTCCCCCCTGTTAAAGTACTGCAGCCCATACTGACTGACAAGTCCCCCTGTTAAAGTACTGCAGCCCATACTGACTGCCAAGTCCCCCCTTTTATAGTACTGCAGCCCAAGTCCCCCCTGTTAAAGTACTGCAGCCCATACTGACTGCCAAGTCCCCCCTGTATAAGTAAGGCAGCCCATACTGACTGCCAAGTCCCCCCTGTTAAAGTACTGCAGCCCATACTGACTGCCAAGTCCCCCCTGTTAAAGTACTGCAGCCCATACTGACTGCCAAGTTCCCCCTGTTAAAGTACTGCAGCCCATACTGACTGCCAAGTTCCCCCCTGTTAAAGTACTGCAGCCCATACTGACTGCCAAGTTCCCCCTGTATAAGTAAGGCAGCCCATACTGACTGACAAGTCTCCCCTGTTAAAGTACTGCAGCCCATACTGACTGACAAGTCCCCCTGTTAAAGTACTGCAGCCCATACTGACTGCCAAGTCCCCCCTGTATAAGTAAGGCAGCACATACTGACTGCCAAGTCCTCTCATGTAAGTACTGCAGTAGGTACTGACTGACAAATGAGACTCGGAAATGATTAGAGATTCCCCTTTAGTTCCACTCAGTTTTATAAACTGTGGAGACCAAGATGTCTTTCAGTCAACGCAGCATGCTGCTATCATGTGCTATACGTCATGTGACCTGCGACGTCATCTCCAACGTCACAGATAGGGCTCTGCTATCATGACGTCGCTGGCCTTAGACACTGGTTGTGAATTTATATTTTAGGGAAAGAGTATATCACACTGTGGTTTCTGTTATGCATACTTTTTAATCCTGCAATGCATCTTGTGTAGATAAAGAATAATAATTCAAACAGAGGCACAGAGGACTCTTCAGGCCAACCTGCTACCCTTCCTTTCGTGCATAGAAATACAAACCAGCGACAACAACATAACAACACAAAGTCCATTTTCATGAGTCTTGTTTTAATTGAGTATGAATACCATCACTAACTGTTGAAATTAACCTACGTAAGTAAGTTATCATTATTTTGATTTATGTTCCGTTATACTTGTTTTAGAATATTTTACTTCTACAGAACAAAGTCCTTTGTTTTTGTATTTCCTTGATTTGTTTGAGAGTCCTTGCTAGTGAAAGAAACAGAAACCAATCAAGAAGAAACTGATTATAATCTGAGGTTTCTTTTTCTTTGTTCTGCTGCACGAGAGTGTGATGTTTTGTGATTGCTCGTGTTGAGTTGTAGAGTTTGCATATGGTCTGCATTTTGTTGTTGTTTTGCTGCTAACTCGGCATCAGGACTCGGACGAGTCCAACACGGAGGAGGAGATCCCGGTGCCCGTGCGAACTGCAGGCATCGGCCAGGAGCAGTGGAGTGCCTTCTCGCGATTCGCACGAGATTCCACCAGACAGTCGCTGGCCAGTAACAGCTCAGCCCTACAGCGCTGGATAGATACACAAGAGAAACAGGAAGAGAAATACAATAACCATCAGGTGTGTGCTGGTAGAACCCAGGGGAAATCAGACAGAGACTTTAGATTATATAGGCATTTGGAGGGAGAAGCTAGATAGTTTCTGTATGCTAGAGAAGTATTATCGTAAAACTGGATGAGTTTAATCTTGGCCACTGTATGCCACGACTGGAGTTTGACATGGTAATTTCACGAGGCGAAGCTGAGTGAAGTCCGGAGCCAAAACTCAAGGAGTAGAATGCGATGGCCACAATTAAAACGAATCAGGTTTTGATTTTATCCTACCCCATCTCCTCGATTTTGGAATATTACGTGATAGCAATTCTGTATGCCACTAGTGGCATATAAAACCCTGTATGCCAGTCAGTGTGGCATACGGAAACTCAATGTTAAGCCTATGGGATTTTATATTAGGGGTAGGATAAAGACTTGGAAAAAGCCGGTAGGTCCTGTATGCTAAAGAAGTATATGGAAGGAAAAAGGCGATAGGTCCTTTATACAAAGGGGATATTTAGAAGGGAAAACCAATATGTCCTGTATACCAGAGGGGAATATGGGAGAAGAAGCAGATAGGTCCTTATACTCGAGGTCTATATGAAAGGAGAAAACCGATAGGTCCTGTATATTAGAGAGGACATGGAAGGTGAAAGCCGATTGTTCCTGTATACTTGAGCGGTATATTGAAGAAGAAGGATGTTTATGTACACGATAGAAAAAAAGAAAATTATGAAGATCAGGTAATTTCGTATGTTTTCTACTAATGCATAATACTCTTAAAGTTTGTTATTTGGGGAACGGAACTAGATGCGCACATTACCTCAAATAACTTTTCCTAAAAACATTAATGCATAGAATGTGTTCATTTGTTGTCTTTACTCAAAATCATTGTCCGATTCTAGATTTGCCTATTTATTTATTACTCAATTCTTTTAATTTTGGGATGTACACTTCAAAAAAACAAACTTTTTCTTATCTGACATGATGAAATAAATGAATTCATGATATATTAGATTTTGATATCTTGGCATGTTTTTAAAGCATGGTAGTTACCAACTTTTCATTCTTATGTGAGCTGTATGTGATCTAAGACTGGTTCATGTATTTTGTGTGAAGCTTAAAGTGTGATAGTGGTATCACCATCTGTTAGATACATAACTATTGATATTAGATTGTTTTTAGTTACGACATCGCAAAAACAATTTTGATTTTTTTCTTCATTTCTGCCATTCTTAGATTTAGTCTTACTTCCCCATCTACAATACATTACAAAAGTCACAATATTCTTACGGTTTCCCCGAAATCCTGTCTTACAAGCCAATAAACTTTTATAATTCTTATCATTTCTATCTCAAGGGGATTATGATAGCCACACCTTTTCTTCTTTTTACTAACTTATCATGGTAAACATACTTGTACTAAAGGACAGCTATGTCCCTGTCTTTTCAAATATTATACATGAAAAAAAATCAACACATTTAAATGCAAGTGAACTACAAAAATAAGCACAAAATAAGATTAACCATATTTCTAAAACCTCAACCGCACGGAGTCGGTCGTGGGCAGACTATGTACCCTGTTCATCTAAACGTCAGCAGGTGGCGGCACTGAGGACCGCCTTGATGGCGCCCCCTGCTGGAGTGGGCAGAGAACTCTTTCGTCATTTGAGGTCACATTAACACCGAGTAGAACGTACCACCACAGGTTGAACACAAGGCCTTCTGAAATGAGAAGGCTGTGTTCTGACGCGGTGCCCAGAGATGGCAGTGCGAGTGTGTTAACTCTTTCCACACGTGACCTTACAGATACATGTGAGCAGGAAGGAGCCGGTCGGGGGCTCGGGGCGAGACGACAGCCGCGAGGCCGAAGAGAACAAGAGGAACGAACTCCAGGACTGGCTGCAAAGTCCACAACAGTAAGATCTCACCCCCTTCAATCGGAACCTACATGACACCTCCACCCCCCGTCCCCTTCAATCGGAACCTACATGACACCTCCACCCCCCGTCCCCTTCAATCGGAACCTACATGACACCTCCACCCCCCGTCCCCTTCAATCGGAACCTACATGACACCTCCACCCCCCGTCCCCTTCAATCGGAACCTACATGACACCTCCATCCCCCGTCCCCTTCAATCGGAACCTACATGACACCTCCATCCCCCGTCCCCTTCAGTTGGAACCTACATGACACCTCCACCCCCCGTCCCCTTCAATCGGAACCTACATGACACCTCCATCCCCCGTCCCCTTCAATCAGAACCTACATGACACCTCCACCCCCCGTCCCCTTCAATCGGAACCTACATGACACCTCCACCACCAGTCCCCTTCAATCGGAACCTACATGACACCTCCACCCCCCGTCCCCTTCAATCGGAACCTACATGACACCTCCACCCCCCGTCCCCTTCAATCGGAACCTACATGACACCTCCATCCCCCGTCCCCTTCAATCGGAACCTACATGACACCTCCACCCCCCGTCCCCTTCAGTTGGAACCCACATCACACCTCCACCACCTCCCCCTTCAGTTGGAACCCACATCACACCTCCACCACCTCCCCCTTCAGTTGGAACCCACATCACACCTCCACCACCTCCCCCTTCAGTTGGAACCTATATGAGACCCCCCTTGTGTGAAGCTCGAGAGGTCGACCCACCGACCCCCCCCCCCCCCCCCCCCCCAGCAACATCTTTTTTATTTTAATTGTGATTTGCACCACGATGGGTTGTTCTTCCTCTGAGTTACAATGTTTATAAAATGTCTTTAAAAAAGACCTCAGTCTAAACCTAAAATCGAACCCATTTACCTTTATTTCTGTGTGTTGTAAATGTTTATGAAACATTTTCTTAGGATTCAATCAGTATTTACGGATTTACTCGATATTGAAATAAAATGTTGAGTGCTCTATTAGGACATTCTAAGAACATTTGGCCATATTTACATTTTTAATGAGATATTGTGATAATGAGGGAGAGCTGTCTATGTTTCAGAAGTGAAGGTCGTATAGTGACCTGATGAGACACTGTGAGAATGTGAGTGAGGATTGTCCATGTTTCAGACACGAAGGCCGCCTGATCAGTCTGAAGAACACGGGAGGCCCGCTCGGCATCCACGTCGTGCCCGACTTCGACGACAACGGCAGGTAAGTCAGGTGACATGCTGACGTCAGCGCGCACGTGCAGACTGACGCGCTGAGGGGAGCTCAGCTCGTGCCTCCCCATTCCTTACTCCAGCCTGTGTGTGTAAGCAGATGACAGTACACCTGTAATACTTGTATACGGCTGTCTTATTGTCAAAAATAGTAATGTCTGACTTTTAAAAGTAAATATTATAATTAGTCCTCCTCGTCCTCACTCGTATATTGATCAGGTTTACCAGTTTGTGTTCCTTCTAATATTCCTAATATAGAGAAATGTGATATTGTATTTATTATTACATGTGTGTGTGATGAAGTGTGTGTGTGCGTGTGTGTGTTAGCATGCTTTGTAACGCTCTTTGATAGACACTTAGATTTGTGAGTCTCTGCTAGTTTTGGAATGTGCATCATGCATTTGAATAACTTTTGTACACTTTTAATTTCTAATTTGCTATGTGAATCACTTCCTTGGCCTGTATGTTCCAATATTCAATATACTTGCATGAACCCGTCTTGGTATTTAAATGAAAAAGAAGTTTTAAAATCAAGTTTGCACAAATATACCCGATATCCTCTATCACTTTCAATTTCTGTAATGACCTTCAGATGTTCCCGTTTGAGATATAGTGTGTGTTGATTTATCAAACCCTACATTTTCTTCCAAAATTCAAATACTTGAAGAGTTTGCCGCAGTCTGTACATGAGAACTGGTGTGAGGCGCAGTCACTCAGGTCAGGGTTAGGCTTAGCTTAGGCTGAATTATCTCAGCATCACCTCAGCCTACGTTCTCATTCCCTGGTTCGGCCTATTCAATACTAACTGTCTCTTGCATGTGAGAGACTTGTCATCTAAACCAAGGGAATACGTGATGCCGTATGCACCAGGCCTGGGAAACACCAGGTGGCGCCATGAAGCATGGCTCATGACGACATCTGGCGTCTGTAAGCAATGAAAACTCCTAGACCGCTTGGCCGCCACTTCCGTCTCCATTCTGTTCAGTAAGAGGCTGGTGTGGTTAAATCTCTGACAGGTCCGTACACATGCATCTCGAACCAGGTAATTCTGTTCTGTGTAGGTTCTGTAAGCAAAAGTACGTACTAAGATATATTCATAGCTAAACAAATTGATGATAAAATCTAGCTTTATGGTCATTTTATTCAAAAGAAACACAAAAGGAAAAAGAACATGGAAAAGTGGCTTCGATAGAACAGATTGACATACCATCCAGCCTTAGATCCAAGTGACACAAAAGATCTGCAGGGAGAGTGATAAACACTTTTAGTCAAGGCGGCCGCAGATCGGACTCCCACCACAGTTAACGTTGTGAAGCAAGAGTTTGCTGTGGGGCGAGTGTAATTCGTACAGCGCCTATATGTCACATAGCATACCCTGTATGGATGCAGCCTGATGCCGAACATATGGCGTTCCCATGTGATTTGCCTCTGAGTTATCAATAAGTGGAATATCAAAGGAGGTCGCCCTCCGGCTGATAGTTCCATCATATGGGACGCACGGGAACTGCTCATAACCAGTCTGTCATCTGGAGAAACAGGGTAGGCTATGTGCCATGTAGGCTGTGTGGTCGCCCTGCACGTATTGCCCTTGGCATTAGGTTCTTAATCCATGACACCTCCCTGGGCATATATTTACTGGTATGTTTATACACCTCTTATAACTGAATTATTATTTTATTACTGATACAACAAAAGTTATTCGAAAATTCAACAATTATTTTCTGAGAATAAGATCCGCAAAAAACTCGACAAGAGCACAATAAAGATGCATGTACATAAAGAAGAATGAAAAGGTGTCATTGTGCCCTGAATACCTTGCTGCTATTGGCTGCCTATTCATTGACAACAAATATAAGACACTACGCTATGTAGCTGCTATGCTACTGACACTACGCTCTGAAAATCGGCAGTGCACTACAGTTTCCCATGATCTCGCTGTGAAAACCTGGGACACTGCAGTGACTTTTCTCTCCGAACACTTGGAGAAACATTTTTACCAAAATATCTTTGATATACCTGGAAGGTTGGCATTAGATTATTTCATATTCCCAGTCAATTTGAATTAATAAAAAGAAGTAATTTTGGGATTGACACAACGTAGCACAGTGTCCGCCATTCACTGGCGATGCTGGCGATGTAGCTTAGTGTCCTTGACAACACGACCGGGGAGGTGTCATAAAGAGAAGTGGTTGTTTGTGGCGGGGGGTGGGGCGGGAGACGTGCTGTGGTAAACGTGGTGGTGTTTGAACTGACAGGGACAGGGGCCTCGTCATCCAGGGCATAGAGGCCGGCGGACGTATCTACCGCGACGGCCGCCTCGCCGTGCACGACCGCATCGTCGAGATCAACGGCACCAGTCTGCTCCATGTAGACTTCAACAAGTGAGTGAGCAACCCGCTGGAGGCCGCCACCTACCAGCTAGACCGTCATGCCCCGCGGCTTCTCCCGTGCGCAGCCACATCCGCGCAACGCGCTTCAGACATCCGTGACGTTATCATGTCGTGGTGACGTCACCGATTGTTTTCCGCACCGCTTAGGGTTAGCTCAGCTGTGATGTCACACTGCGCTGGCTGGTCACGTGACGTTGATGACAAGACTGCTGATGTGACGTCATAGATGAGTGCCGTACCTGGCGTGATGCTTTTTAGTCTTTTAGCAGAAATTCCTATATTTAGAGATATGAGAACAAAGTCATTGTAGAAAAGAAAAAGGAAAGGGGTCCACTTTTTAAAAACGTGAGTGAGTTCCATCCGGTGTTATTGGCTCGAGTAGATCAATAATATTACAGTGCCAATTATTTCAAATCGAAGAGATCACGAGATATAAAAGTTTAAGGTAGACCTTGTATTCTCCGCAACTAATTCTCAGAAAGAATTCAAACAAATTGATTTGGTTTATGTAATATTATTCTACTAAAGAAATCTAAAAATCTTATTTTTGGGGGGGGGGGGAGGGGGGTCAGAATGTACAGCCAACAGGCTAGGCACATCTGGGGAAAAAGTTTGAATCAAATATTACTGGGTATACTTAATAAAGGAAGAAGTCCGCATCTTGCTGGGGACTTAATTTTATGAAAAATTGGGAAAAGTGATTCTCGAGGTTAGATGAACTGTGCGGCAGTAAACTGACATGTTGCCCGTTACTCACAGAGTGTATCCCCAAAAGAATTGGTTGCGGTTCTTGTTTTAATCAGAATTAATTCAACCATAACCTCGTGTTCATCTTTTACGATGGTTTCTATCTTAGAGTCCATGAGAAAACCAACATTCCTTGAACGCAGGTATAACAGTAAGAAGTTAGTTAAGTCGTTTACAGTTTCCTCTGTGTTTGCCACACGTTCACAGCTACCTGCATGGACCTAGTTCTACTCCCTACCTCAGTTAGTAATCCACTGTTCACATGGTCTTTCCTTGTTACGATTAGTTTGTAAAGTGTCGTTTTCTTACTGTCTGTTTGTCTGTGAAAGTGGGTCTAAAACCCTTTGTACTGTCTGAAGTAAGTACACAGACAATCTACAACCTCAACAGCACCGAGGAGTTGGCCCATTCGCTTAAGGTCCATTTGAAGACTACGTGATTGTTAAACTCTATAGATCTGCACCAATAATTACCAGGCCACTTGAGAAAGGTGGAAATACGCCTATCCGAGACCCTGCTCTAGTTTCAAGTCAAAATACAAGTTTATATTCTTTAAAATGAAGAAAAACTACAGTTGGCGCCACTGATACAATTCGTGCAGCCTCACATAGAGTTCATGTAGTTTTCTGACCTTAAGCGATTTGGCTAAAACCACACTTCCGGTAGTAATTTTCAATTTGTATTTGTGAAAATTACATCTTGCGGAAAATAACCCTTTTCTGACGACCGTGTTACAGGGCTCAAGACGTGTTCAAGCAAGCGTTACAGACAAATGAAATATCCTTACGGGTCGTCAAAAGCCATGCCGAAGGTGGACAGTCGCCGCAACAACCCAGAGCGTCAGGGGTGTTCCCTAAGCCCGGAGAGGGGCGAAAGAAACCAGGGCTGACTATTGCCATCAGTCCCACAAAAGCAGACCCGGACTGTAAGACGGAGGAGCGCAAAGTGGCGCAGGTGACGCCGACGATGAGTGAGGAGGACCGGAAGCCGGCCACTCCGGGGAAGCGCACGCCGCCCGCCGTGCCCGCGCGCCACCCCAACACCGCGCTCTCCTCGCCCACCAAGACCAAGTTCGTCGCCCCCACCAACACGCGCCGCATCGGCAAGAAGATTGACATTCAACTCACCAAAGGTCAGCCAACCTTCCTCTGCCTGCTCTGGATGAGATTGAAAACTTTGGTTCTTGATTTCAGTAGAGTAGAAGCCAGCATAAATGGACCCTCCGATCCAAGCTGTTGAGTGCTCCTAGGCGTGGTCCTCATACACGGGGTGCCCCTTGACCCCTTAAGTACGAATGATGCCTTGAGGCATCAAACAGCCCAGGCTCAAGCTCAAGCAACAATGTGCTCGTCCCCTATCAGTGTATAATTGACACCAGTGTCCATTATTATGGATACTCCGTGTCACAGGTGCCCGTCCTCAAAGGGTTAAGCGGGGTCCGACTTCACTGGGTTTCTAGGTCTCCAGTGTAGCAATGTTGACCATCAGATGGCCTGTGGAAAAAGGGGGGACTTTCATTATTGTTATGCGTTATCACCTCGAGATGAGCGACGTTGTTTGCCATTTACCACTTAGTTATCCACGCCATTTAATGTTAATCCTGTGAGGGATATATTCTTATAAAGTATGAATGTTCATCATTTTGACCAGAATTGCACAATATCTAAGGTGGCTCCACCTGGTACTTGGACCAGACACAGGCCGAATGGCAGCGGCACTCGGGTCACCGACTGGCCGCTGGACGGCCATTTCACTGAGATGAGTCTCCTTTACTGATCTCTCGACACACTTCTAGGTTTGACAACCAGTTCCGACATTGTCGAGTCATTGTGCCCTCATAGATGTGTGTCGCTCAGTATTCACGTTGAGGATCCAGCACTTACAACACGTACCTGATTCTACCCCGCGCAGGTTCCGACGGGCTGGGCTTCAGCGTGACGACGCGAGACAACCCGGCCGGCGGCAACTGCCCCATCTACATCAAGAACATCCTGCCCAAAGGTGCGGCGGTGAGAGACGGCAACCTCAAGTCGGGCGACCGCCTCCTCGAGGTGAGTGACGGCCGCTTCTCCCTATCTCCATGCCCCACTGCCACGAGGTGTTCCCATAATCAATGGAATTGAGGGTCCATAATCAAAGATCCCTGCAAGTATTCCGCATTCCTTGCGTACGGCATGCGCACCCATCTAGTAATACGCATTCATCCCTGTGCATCAAGTATTGCGCATCAAGTAATGCGCAGGTCTTCTATGGGGCTCCGTATACCCATAAAACGCTCCTCTACTAAGAGATTTATGGGAAGGAGAAATGAGGAGATGAAAACTGGTGATGGAAAGGTGATGAAGGTATTCAAATACTGGTAACAGTACTGTACGTGGGTTACCCCTGGCAACAACTGGTTTATGGAAAATGAATTTGTTTTCACTTTTAGTAGGGGGCGGTAAGTGTATGAATATTTACACCTTTAAAACTGGGAAAGGGGAACAGTAGGGTGTCTTTTGAATACATATGTGTGCAGGAAAATGATTATGGGCGGGATAACTTGGAACTTAGGACAGGAAGTTATCCAGGTAAAGACTGGCGCATGCGCGATTGGCATCGCGGCTATAGCGCAGCGGCACCACCGCGTCACTTGACTACCAATCGTCACTTCAACAACACGGAATTCTTCATGCCCACGTCTTTATGAATTGAAAAGGTGATGAAGTTATTTGATAACTGGTAAGAGTTATACACGGACACCTGGAAAAAGATTGAGTATGGAAAATAAAATAGTATTTACATAATTGGAATACATGGATTGTTTAAAAAAATAATTGGATGTATAGTTAGTAATTGAGAAAAAAAATACATTGTATGTAGTTGTTGTGTGGGGGAAAAGTATAGAAATGTGGAGGGCGGCAAGAAAATATATATATAAGAATATTGGATATTCATATATATTGGATATGATGAATAGTTATAAATATCGGTTATGCGGTTGATATTGGTAATGATGCTAAAAGGGATGATGGGGAAGAAAGGTATGGTAGATTGGAAAGGACATGTAGAATTATTTAACTATGGGAAAAGAATTAGGTTAATAACATTTTTACAACGAGGAAAATTAGATAAGATGTGCTTAGGAAAATTGTAGAGTGCATGTGGACATATTGAATACGGAAGAAAGGCGATGTGGAAGAAAGGCAATGCGCCGAGATTGGAATAAAATGTAATATGCATTAGAACCCCGCCTAACTGACACCCCGCGTGTTCATTATATAATTATCTATAATATCTATTATATATTTATCTATAATGAGTCACTGATATTTACCTTCTATATCTAAAACGTTAGAATTCCGTCGAATCCGCTTGAAGTTGCTCCCGCACATAGAGACATAGTTAACCAGACCTAGGGCTGGAGACTGAGGAGCCACGAGAGTGAGAATCTCGTGCAGGCACGAGACCACTCTGCTGGTTGCCGGCGAACCACGAGTTTACGATGGTTTCTCATTCACCCTCTAGAGGGCACCACAGCCGTTAGGAATTGTTAGACGAGAGGAGTTGCTCTTTCAGTTTGGGGTTCGAACCCCACTACGGTAGCTCACTTTTAAACTATTTTTGGGACTCGGACTCGTAGCCAAGTACAAATCGACGAAGTCGCTAGTAATGTGATAAAACTTTGTACATACTGAAAGGACAGAAGAATAGTGAAGTATACACTGCTATTAGTATCTAGACGGAATTACCAGCGTATGTGCTTGTAAAAATTGTAATGTTTATGTTGATAGAAAGTCCATCAAAATGGATTGATTATTAATAATAACAATTTTCGGATCCTAAAAACAAGGAAGGATAGAGAACTAAATATGCCTTTGTACGTATTCTGCTACTGGCCAAGTATATCAATATAGCCCAGATGTGTTTGTGTGTAGACAGAGCCCCATAGAATCGACATGCGGTGAGCGATTTTGCGCACTACTCGCTGCGCACTACTCGCTGCGCATTACCTATGGCGTGCGCAAGGCATGCGGAATACTTGCAGGGATCTGCTTCCATACATCTCCCTTTAACACCCCTCTCCACAGGTCAACAATGTCGCAATGACGGGCAAGAGTCAAAGCGAGGCTGTCGCCATCTTGCGGAACACCAAACCCGGAAGTATCGTTTCGCTGGTAGTATCCCGCCAGGTCCTGGAACCAGAAGTAGCTCCAGATACGGTAAGTGCGCAAACTCAGAAACATATTTCTATCAAAGTCACCTAAGCTTTACCTTGTAAACGCTCTACTAGAAAATTATTCCCAGGCCAAGCTAGAAGTTTACACTAATAGATCTTATTAAATCCCCATTAGACTGTGATTGACCATTAAATATATTCATCTGATAGCAGCTTTTACTGATTGCCAATTTGCCTGGAATTAATTATCTTAACAAATAACCAACATGAAGTCTCGAGAAGTTGAGACACTTTGCGAACGAACCCCATCAAACTTACACCGCCTGAGATTAAAACAAAAACAGCTTCCTGACAAATCATCCTTACCACCCGATCGCCTTAATAACCTTGAAGGAAAAATCTGAATGACCTTGGAGGTAGGGTCTAATGGCCTTGACAGGTTGACCTTTTGGCGACTTTTGTGTGTCCTTGAAAATCCTAAATGACCTTGATGATGACCTCGGAGGTCGGGTCTATAATGACCTTGACATGTTGACCTTGTGGCGACCTTTCTGCAGGCTGAGCAGACTGTGGGTTCGGTGTTGAGCCCGACTGGCGGTGATGGGGTGGAGAAGGAGGAGGCTGGTGGAGGAGATGTGGGCCGTGAACTGGTTCTCAGCGGCTTGGAGCAGCTCACCTACAGCATCCCGCTCAACGAGTGCGGCTCGGCCGGGCTGGGTGTCAGCGTCAAGGGCAAGACGGCCAACCTGGACACGGGTAGCCACGACCTGGGCATCTTTATCAAATCTGTCATCTCTGGAGGAGCCGCCGCCAAGGTCAGATTTCTCCTCCATAGTTGGCAGTTTCCACTTTTCCCCAGAAATCCTCGTTTTCTTTTTCAATATATGAATTTCTTTTTCCGTGTGTAAAACGGAGATACTACAAATGTAGTCACAATTACGTCCATAAAACAGTCGTTTAACCTTTCCACGGACATTCAACCTCATGCTGCAGCTGACACTGTCACGTTTTCCATGTTTTTTCAGTATCACTAAGGTAGCAAACTTGAAACCAACTGACGTCCCTGCCCTTCCACCCACTTCTCCGCCTTATTCCGAAATTCCGGACCTTTTTTACCTCCAAAGGGTCATTCTCGATCAAATGTAAATCCGAGTAGAAAATCTAAGTTGGGGGGGGGGGGGGGTGGAAAGGTTTATAGCTTTGTTATATGCAGTAAAATTAGTAAGTTAAGTAAATAAAAAAAGGCACATTTAGCTCTCAACTGAGGCCAAAATTCACTTGGAATAGCTGAAAATGAAGGATCTTCCGGGGCTTTGCCCCATAGACCTCCAACTTGGCTCTGCCATTAGACCCCATAGGGGGCTTATGGTGCCAACACACCACCGGAACCTTTTCCCCATTTTTGACTATTTCTAAATTTCATGACTGATTTTTTCATACAAGGATGCAAGTACATGTACAATACACCTATGCCCAAAAACACTCCAAATACCAACCTCTGCCATGCAAATGGTAGTTTAGGCGTATCTCCATACTGTGCCGGTATGGTGCCATACCACCACGCTTTGAACGCTCAATCTGATACATGAGTACATTGTATATGTATTATCGGAAATACCAAAGTGAATTATAAACAATAGGTATCTGGAGATAAAAAAACATACAGGGAGTTTATGAATAATATTATGACACTGTTATTCACAAAGAAAAGAATTTTCTAATAGTTTGGATTTTATTCACGAAATCGCTGCTATGAACATTGCGAAAAAGTCACAAAGCAGAAAGTCACTTCTGCCCGCCCATACAACTTTGTTTATCACATAGACATCGTCAGATTTTGGCGAGGTTTTAAATATTTACAGATATTTAGAGGTGTATAGTACAAGTGAAACTTGTTAACCTAATTGGGATACCTTGTTATATTGGGATACCTTGTTACATTGGGATACCTTGTTACTATCGGTAAGATTATCGCATACGCTCTGCGAGCGCATGCGATAATTTCACCGATAGTAGCGCCGTACGATATGCCGTCCCAATTAGGTTAACTAGTTTCCCTAATGTACTACGATAGATTGCGGATACCTGAAATACCATGATGTTCATTTAAATTGATCAACATTGTGCATTGTCTACAAGTTGGCGGCACCCGGCCATACTCCGTCCGAACCCCGGCGTCACCCGCCCACGGAGAGGCGCTCAAAGCTCCTTAAGGCCACATACAGTGAGCCATACACACACCCCACAGCTCAAAAAAACTATTACTCTAGATTTTATATGCACGCTTGTTTATTTACCACTCACTATAAAAGGAGCGATTAGAGGGAAACTATGTTCCGGTGAAAGGAAGTCAAAGTTACGAGGTAAGGCTTGGAAAAATTACTGCCCAAGGCCTTGGCCGCGGGCAGTAATTTTTCCAAGCCTTACCGAGTAATTTTGACTTCCTTTCACTGGTACTTGGTTTCCCTATTCCTATATACCTTCAAATGTGGTTTAATAACGATAATTAGCGTTATTTGCTCATCCACCATCAAACCTGAAGCCAGATCCAACCTTATCGAGTAACTTGGCACATTATGTTTACTCCCCACTGCGCTTTTCATATGAATTTTGTAAAAGACAATCTGATTGGTCTAAATGTCAACCTTGGGTAGTATACGGCAACCTTGGGTAGTATACGGCAACCTTGGGTAGTATCCATAAGTTACTCCACCCCCCAGAACGTGGTGTAAGCATGGAGTGTACAGCCATAGGTATATAGGAATAAGTACTACGTACCTTATGAAGTTTAGGCAATACGCACAACGACGTTACTGACTGTAAACCATGACCTCTTGATAACGACATCAAATACCTTCAACTCCTAAAGCATGATATTAAAATTAATAATCAAAGATGTTAATTTGTGATATAGTCGAGGTAAAAGTCTGTAATCGTTCAACATTGTTCACAACACAGTGTATTGCTCTTTGAAGTTTTCATTATACACAATATGGATCTTTTATTTTGTATTTCTCCAGGATGGGAGATTAAAACTAAACGATCAGCTCTTAGAGGTGAACCACGAAGTGCTTACTGGCCTGACTAATGCAGAGGCCATGGAAAAACTCAGGACTGCTATGCAAAAAGACCAGCCTAAATCAGGCGTCATACACTTAGTCGTAGGTCGGCGACCCACCACTGGCACAATGCTCCCCAGTCTGGAGGGTAAGGAGGTGCGTATCAGTAACTCTGAAGACCCACGGGACTCGGGGCATCAGTCACAGCCGAACAACGACACGAGCCACGAACCATTACCAGGCGGCCCGCAGGTGGTGCCCAGTCCGCAGCACGAGCGGACGGCGAGCGGCGGGCCCGGCAAGGCTAGGAACCCCGTGCTGGACCGCTTAACCGGGGTCACCTCCAACGTGAAGAACGAGTCGTACGTACGAGCCACCCACGACAGCCTCAACGACAGCACCGACTCGGCCTGCAGCGGCGAGAAGGCGCCCGTCCTGCCCAACAACAACGGCATGACCATCTCCTCACCCAACTCCCACCGCGCCGAGACCGTGCTCATAGAGGGCGACAACTACCAAGTCCAAATGGTACCTATCTTTCTTTATAATACCTTACTGAATGGTAGTTTTTACAGTCCTGGATTTTCATTGCGGAATAAAGGATCATATAAGGCTTTGATTTTTCATCTTTCGGTGAGTAATAAAGGTAAAGGTCCATGTAAGGCTTGGATTGGGGATCCAAGCATCATCAGTCCGGTTTCATGTAAAATGTATGGCGAGGAGTATTGATGTCTCTTCGAGTTCTTAAGAGGTGAAGGTTCCTCTCTGCCATGATTGTTAAGAATTTCCTCAACTCCTCACACTTTATTCTTTTATAGTGATGGACCTCTGTGAACCAAATGTTCAGATTAGAAATTATTTCCATAACTCAATCGGATTTGATGAGTCTAAAAGAGGCTGCAAATGTTGCCTTCTTCAAAATAAAAAACACATGAATTACAATTTTGAATTCTTGATATATCTAGGCGTAATAGCATCACTAGAATTCGGAATTGCTTCTATGGTGAAAATCGTAACAAGTGCCTCGGAATAGAGATTTTTATACTCTCTGAAAGAAATACATTACATCATATTGAACATGGGAGCGGTTCTCTAACGCTGAAAGAATGATTTTCATCAAGAGTACAATCAGAATATGATTCAGAATGAGTGTCAAACGATCACGTAAGGCGACAAACACCCCGCACTCCCCTCACACAGACACCTCCAGCCCAGAAGACATCAATCAGCTCAGACTTGTCAGATCGATGACGTTCTCCTCACTGTGTGCACCTCAACGATCCAATTCCAGTACGCCACCTTTGGACGTCGGTCATTACTCACATATAGGATATGCCGAACTCTGCCCTTTGCCTGGTGGGGAGTTAGCTCAGCGGTTAAGGCACTGGACTCAGAATCCCAAGGTTGTGGGATATTTGTGTGTTCCAGTCACAATGCAACCACCTCTCTCCTTCACCACCAGCAGGGGTAGACTTACTGCTATATCAAAGACCAGTCCTTACCATACCATGTCTATGTGGTGTGGTGTGCAGCCACCTTTCTCCTTCACCACCAGTAAGGGTAGACTCACTGCTATATCAAAGGCCAGTCCTTACCATACCATGTCTATGTGGTGTGGTGTGCAGCCACCTTTCTCCTTCACCACCAGTAGGGGTAGACTCACTGCTATATCAAAGACCAGTCCTTACCATACCATGTCTATGTGGTGTGGTGTGCAGCCACCTTTCTCCTTCACCACCAGTAAGGGTAGACTCACTGCTATATCAAAGACCAGTCCTTACCATACCATGTTTATGTGGTGTGGTGTGCAGCCACCTTTCTCCTTCACCACCAGTAGGGGTAGACTCACTGCTATATCAAAGACCAGTCTTTCTCATACCAGGTCTATGTAGTATGTTGTGCAGATATCTACCTAAATTCATCTCCGAGATTAGATCGCCACCAACCTAAAGTAACTCTAATAGAACATATTAGTCTTTAAACTATCCAAACAAACAAACTCAAACCCCAAAGCCCAGCCCGGCCCTGCCCACGGGGGCACAGTCGGGTCGTTGTGCGAGAGTATCGTACACGACCCGTGTGTTACCAATTCATTCTGACCATAGGATCGGTCGGAGGTAGGTGTCTTTGCCTTATAAGATTTATAGTTTATAGAAGTTGATAACATAAAAAAACGAGATCAAGTTGTGAGTTTGTTGGTTTAGATGCCGTCTTACCTTGTGATACTTGAGCGATGTTGCTGCCCTCTGTCTATGATTCTCAACACTACTGGCTTTGCCTCCCACAGACCTATGCTCCAATGATAGTGAGGCTGGTAAGTGGTGCTGCCCAGACCTTGTTTGAAGTTCTCTCTTCCCCCGTCTAGTTTTAGCCCTTAGGGCCGCCATCATACAGAGTTGTTATCACCTAGTACATGTAGTTAACAAAAATTTGTATTTTGCCTGTATCTTTTACTTGCACAGTTTGTTGTTGTTCTTTGCACCAATTGAGTTAGAAAGAAAATGATGAAAATACATTCAAATTTCTCTTAGATTATTCCTGCATGATAGATTAATGTGTGAATATAATAGAATTTAAATGACAAGGTGAGCAAGAATTGCAAAACAAGAAATTCGCATCTTCAGTAGTTGGAGTGGGCGGGAAGATATAATGTAACAGCCCACTGTGGGTGGCTCGTTTCCAAAGTAATCAATCAATATTCATTAGGCTTATCTTCCCGGGGATCCTGTTTTCTTTAATAGAGAGTCATCCCTTAAAGCCTCAATAAACATGACGTCACCGCAGCTTTCTGACCCTAGGAGTCTCAGTCCAAACAAAACAGGTTTATTATCCTCGGGTCCCATGTCTCACACGTGTGTCAGTGAACACACGTGTGATGTCACTCCAGTTTTATAATCATAGGTGTCCTATTTCCATCATAGTGTCACGAAACACAAACAGGACATCACTTTAGGTTTATTATCCAAGAGTCTCATTTCAAACTGTCACGTACAGTTACTCAGGCCTAATCTTATAGACTGGCTAATGTAGGGACCAGAAAAGAGAATTTGTAATAGCGTCTATTCTTCATGAAGAAGACATTAACCATACACAGATAAGATATATTCTATAGTCCTGAGCGTTTAATATGGGTAAAATGACAATATCTAGTTCAAATCAAATGCAGCATTTGTAAAAGATGATATTTTCGAAAATTAAGTTGATAGAATTCAAGAGAATTTCATAAAGAATACATGACAGAACTTTTCAGGCCCAAGATTCGAAAATTGTGGTGCCACCGATCATTTTATCAAAAATCTTTGGCTTGAGGTCATATTTCTGCTTGAATCACTGACATTATAAATAAGCAAGAAAGACTTGATTTTCCTTCAGTCCTATCTCAGTCAATAATTGGTATAGATACTTCAAATAAAGAGTGATTTGTAGATGAACCCCTACAGAATACAACTGGTAGGTTATCTTATCAACTAAATGTTATTCAGAGGTAAATTATTGGCAGTTTTAGCTATGCTATCTGCCAAAAATACAATGATATCAGAAAATCCCATTTTTAGGGCTCTTTTGGACTCTTTATCATCTGTGATAAAGCTCCCATACCTCAGAAAATATCTATCACAGCCTGGCAATATAGGTATCATTTTAATGGTCTTGAAAAAGCTAAGAAAATAGGATGTTTATTTCTATAGGTCATCATGATAGATTTTTCATTAAATCACTTAAATTCTGTTGTTCCATCTACGAGGGAGAATCTTAGCCATAACACAGGTATATCATTATATCAACAGATAGGCCTAAGTCTTAGATTTCTAATGATGTTTTGTTTATAAAAATCGCCCTGTTATTCGCGACACAACAGCGATTTGCCCTTTCTGAGTTAATAAAAACTAGTTTTTTGTCACATATTAAACGCTCAGGTCTATAGATAACAAAGTTACAAATTCTCAACAGCGTACAATCATATTCATTACTGTGGAGTTCATATGATACACAGTCCTTCTGGTGGTTGTACACAGTTGTACTCACCACACACCAAAGACCAATGTCTTATTTTCCTTAGGGTGTAGATAGTGACGATCCATAAGCAGTGAGGTGGGATGTGGTGGCAGCTGTCATGAATCCAGAATTAGGCCTCGGAGAAGTCCTACCCACAGCTTATATAGAGCCCTTTGGTGTGCCAGCCTCCTCACTAGTGATAGTGGCAGACCAAGAGACATTGATGCCTCGATGTCTGGGAGAAGAGCGACCGAGGTGTGTGTGGCTGCCGCCTTATATACCTACTGGGGGGAGGCGGGGCAGTACAAGCGAAGATAGGGGCAGTACAAATATAGGGGGTGGCGGTCCAAACTTGAGCTGCTACCACTGTGTGGGACACCTACCTGTTAGCAAGCACCCATTGTTATCCTCTATGCTATGTCACTTCAGGTTTCTGATTCTAGAGGTCCTACTTCTCTTATGTCATCGGTTTCTCCCAAAGTGTCACTGAATATAAAGACAACATCACTTCAGGTTTCTCGTCCTAGGATTTAAATTTTGCTTAAATTTTGATTAAATACAAGCGACCCATTTCAGGGCCAAACCTGTGGAGATGACAGAGACATGCGTAGTGCTGAGAGCGGAGACGCTGAACACGAGGTAGTACGTGGCTAGAGCAACATAAGCATCCATGGCAACGGCAGACACGAGTTCCGAGAATTTGTTTTCTTAAAGAGTTTATTAGTATCGAAATGACCCATGTCCAAATTTGAGGGTGAACATTATTCTGCTAAATGATTATTAAAGAAAGTGAAAGTAAACCTCCTGTCAGCCGCGTGTATGTAAAGATGTGAGTCTTGGAAGCTTTGTCAGGCGTGAAGGTGGTGGGGACCTACATTCACACAACTTTCTTCCACACATTGCCTGAACATGGTTCCCGCGTTTTATAATGATTGGTGATTTAATGATTATAGTATGGGCCTGGCTTTGTCCTGTAAGTACAAACTTTATTGTGTAGTGCAGACATTTGAGTGGTAATCGTAAAGGACGCGGGGACCATGTTTGACTGTGACCGTCACGTGAGGCGTGACGTCACTGCACCTGACTGACCAGTCACCTTGTCACCTGTCGTCAGGGTTACCTCTACATCAGTCACTAAGCAACTCTCTTTTCCAACATCATTACTTATCAAATGCCACTATGTTTACCATGTAGGTGCCCCTGTTTTATTACATACCTATCAACAAAATTTATCCTTAGCTATATATAACCCTGTTTTATTACATAATTATCAACATTATTTACCCCTTTATGTGTAACCTGATTTTATTATTTAATTTTCGATAACATTTACCCCCTTGGTATGTAACCCTATTTCACATCATAATTATTACTATCATTTGTAATCCCTGTATGTGACCATATTTTATTACATTCAATTATCATTTACCTCCTATATATGTGATCCTCCTCCTATTATGATTATTACCACCATATGCTGGAGACATTCATCGCAACATCCGTCTTTTGAGATGGCGGTGATTGTTGCACCCCTCATATAACTTCTCACAGGTATCCCAAGTATTTTCTTCAAAAATCTCACCCACCTCTAAGCAGCGAGATTGTTGACCTAAAGCTTATGAGAAAGAGAAATTGTGTCAAAATTCTATTTGGACCCCACTGCATTTCACATGTTCCTCCTTGCTTGAATGCTGATAAGAACCCGAATGATAAAGAAAACCACCATAGAGCCTGAGAAGTTAGGCGAGGGGTGCGTTAGCTCTCATACTGGTGTAGATGTAGCTTTATTTGTTGTCCTACTGGCATCGCTCTCCCCCCAAAGGCGGTCTGCGACCATGCTCCGTGTCTGCCTTATTCCAAAACAAGGAGCCACATCTGCAGTTCATACCTTAGCCATGCCTCTAGCTATTAATGAATGTTAATCCTGTGTTAAGTGGGGCTGCAGTAGTGTGTCGTTCTGTCATTAATATCTCATGACTGGAGAATATTTTTAACAATACTACACAGGAGTTTTACTGCTAAGTCCAAAAGTAGTCCACACCAGCAGATATTGATAGGCGGATATTTAGTCTTTTGGTAGGTTGGTTCCTACCGTTTTGAGTTAAACTGACCTTCTTATTATTGTAACTTGACCTTGGGTTGATGAAAGCAGACCGGAGTAAGACTTAAGTAGGGACTACTTCCTGCGGATCACAACGCTGTACAAAGTAGTCCCTACGCGCTGCTTCCTTGTTTCTGATATCATCAGATCCTAACTGAATATAACATAATTTACGATCTCACGTGTGTTAAGATGAATCACTTCTTACTTACGTTGTAAAATCTGATTACCGTTATAAGGAACATGAGTGAGCGCTGATAGAATCAAGTGGACGTACAGAACTAGCTGTCTGTAGTCACATGCTCACTGCAACCCCCTGTGTGCGCTTCCCTGTACTAACATACTACCCCTGGTGTCTTGTAGCTGACCTATAAGTATGGCGGGGTCACGTGCCACCACCAGGTATTTATCTACTAATTACTTACTTTCACATGCTTTCACACCTTATCCCTACTGCATTTGCAATAACCCCACTTAAGCTCTAAGCTTATAGATTTAAGAGCTTATAAGTTTATAAATTTTATTTACGGGTTAAAAATTCTATGTGTTATCCGAGTCAATTATCCTTCATGTTTAGTGATTAGAAATTTTACGAATAAGAAATGATTTTTAATTACCTTGTATGTATGTATGAATGTATGTACGTACGTACGTATGTATGTATGTATGTATGTATGTATGTATGTATGTATGTATGTATGTATGTATGTATGTATGTATGTATGTATGTATGCATGCATGCATGCATGCATGCATGCATGCATGCATGCGTATATATATATGTATATATCGGTATATATGTGTGAGAAGGTAGGCGGAAGTAGAACACATAAACTAGTGCAATATGACCAGAATTAATTGAATATGACCAGAATTAATTCTGATATAAATATATGTATGTATAATCCTAGTAACCGTCTGGAAAGTGATACTGGTAGTTTTGTGTCACCTATGAACAAAACACAATTCTCTTTTATTCATTCCGGTTTAATAAAATCTGCCGATTTCGAAACATGTTTTTGGGAGAAAAAAAGAAGAAAAAAACTCGCTATTCGGTGAAAAGCCAAATAACATATGTTTTTTAAAAAGGTGATATTGTAAGATTAGCATCTGATATCAGAAATTCTAGTTTGCCTTTAAAAGCTGAGGGTTAATGTCTCCGAGCTGTACGCAAAAAGTAAACACACAGGGACATCCATACAGGGAGGCTTACTGTCTCCGAGCTGTCGCTCAGTATACAGAAAGTAAACGCACAGGGGCTATTAGTGAAGGGGGGGGGGGGGTGGGGGAGCTCAACAATTACGGACATTTTGCGTTCATCCTTTGATCTGTTGTGTACAACATGGAGAAGGGTAGTTTCCGGGAAGTGCCGGCGCAGTGGTGCTGTGCTGTGCGTGTTGGTGACCGCGTGCTCTGCTCGTGCTTACAGCGCCAGGGCAGCGCGCCCCGGACGCGGCCCGCCTCCACGCTGGGCTTCACGCGGCCCGGCGGCCCGGACGCCGGCGGCCCGGACGTGCCGCTCTCCCTGCTGCTGTCCCGCAGCGACGACGACCTGGAGGCCGGCGCCCCGCCGCCCCCCGCCTGGCTCGTCGACTGGGACCAGGTGCAGCCCTCCCATGACCAGTAAGTGCCGCTCTCAAAGATGGCAGTTTTACAGTTTCACATGCAAATTCATGGTTGAAGTTACAGTACATGTAATTCTTTTTCCTTCTGTAAAATAAAAAAGACTTAAACCTGATTCACACCCAGAAGCTCCCGACAGACCCTCAGCCCCACCCTGTGGCCAACACGGACATGTCTCTCAGTCTCTTGGGGCGGCAAATTACACATGATAAATATGTACACATATTTTTTATTCTGAACCCAACTGATATAAATCCCTATGTGCCGTGGCGTCATCTTTGAGTGACACGTGATGCGTTTCCACTTGACCAGGAGTCCGAAGGAGGAGGGCGAGGAGGACGGAGACACGTTTCAGCGCGAAGGCTTCGGTCGACGGAGCATGTCCGAGAAACGTCGTGGCCACCTTGACCCACGCATCAGCGAGTTCTACCAGAAACTGAAACAGAACAAGGACAGAAACTCCGAACAGAACTACTCAGGTTTGAAGCCGGTTTCCTTCTCCTTGACCCAAGTCGTATTACGAATAATTCCCAGGGGAAGCCATCCACACCCACCTAGTACTTACAGGGATGTACCTAACCCCATCTTTACCCACCTTAAGAAAGGCAGCCTGTTGGCTGGATCATGTCTGTCCCTGGTAATGACTGTGAGACCGCCTGTCACTGTGGCACCATGTCTGACGTTTATTAAGACCCTTCTCTATAAGTCCGCAATGAAAGTAGGTACCTACATACTGTAATGAATCTATTGTAAGCACACACCTGTTACTAGATACAAAGAATCTTCTTAAGAGGGTAAATCTATCGTCGGCATTTAGACGGAGATAAGTTGTGACTTTTATAAGGTAAGACCATGAAATGTTTGGAGTTTAGATATTCTGAAAACATAGCAAAAATGTAGTCGAAAGTATGATATATAATAACATTGGTCCGATTATGACATTTTAATTTTGGTGAAAATGCACATGTATTTGTAATTCTAATTGTTAATATTCATATTTTATTGTAATTGATTGATACTTAAAAACGCATGTTTGAGCTGTACTGTTCTAACACTTCCTCAAGTTACGTAACCTCGTTTTTTCTGTCAATCATTTACCCCTGAGTGTATTCTTCTCCATCAGCCTTGATTGGTATTTAAATTCACGCTGCCCCGCCCCCCACTATTTGTCAAACAGAGCCTGACGGACAGCAGAGATTGGTGTAGCCCCGCCTCTTTCTTAATTAACCACTCCCTTTTGTGTATGTGGGCGCGTCTGAGTTTGTCGTTGGCATGGTACACTTACAGCCACCTGGGACCGCAAGAAAACCAAACAGAAAGCCAAACTCGACGAGGAGCAAGGTATGCTGACGTCAGCCCCGATGACGTCATGCGCGGCGACGTCGGTAGTGACGTCACGTCGCATTTCTGTCTCCGTCTCGCTTCTTCTGTGTCTGTAATAAATGTCGCGGTCGTGACCTCATTTTACGGACCTCGGTGACCTCAATGAGGTCACGACTGGAGATGACCTTCACCTGACCTCTATGTGACATCACTGGAGGTCAGGTGACGTCGTGTCAGTGTGTCGTAGCGCCCTCACTAGTCGTTTCCGTGTACTAATCTAACACAGATGCCAGAGCCTATCCAGGAATGCCACTCACACACTCACCGTCTTCACAACTCACCCGCAGAATGGCTTCACTACTACATTTCTCAATCATGTCCAGCTATTTTCTACATATACATTTTTGTTTCATGTAGAAAATATCTTGATGGCACTTGCCAATTAATTTTCCTGTATTATATACATATTTTTGGAGTGGGTGGTTTTACTTTTTGGAGGAGAGGGAGCTGGGTGGGTACACGTGTGTTTGTGGCCAGTACGTCTTTGTGACGTACTTGATGACGTAATAACCAGGAGACGCCGTTACACAGTGGCGCTACCTGGTGCCAGGCCTGCAGGCCGTGGTGTGGTCAGGCGGTGGGCAGGTAGGCCTATCACCACCGGAACTTCTCCATTTACAGCCGTCACCAGTGTTTTCTTACCACAGCTTTCTAAAGGTTTATACTGACTTAATGTTGTGATCAGAAATAATATACTGCCATAGGTTTTCATTTCACCTCGAAAGTGCCGGAGCTCTTCATACAGATTTTCTGCCTCAGCATAGTTATTACTTCTCTTTTTCCCCGTCAAGATAGCATCTAGTTTTTTCTAGGTTTCTTCACTGAAACCTTACCGGTAGCAGATTTCCATTTTCCTTGGAAATCCACTCTACTGGTTTCCTTGTGTAGAACAAAGATGGTATTATTTGAGCCACATTCACGCCAGTGAAACAGTGGTTTGAACTAACCCACAGATCCTCAGACCCACGCTTTGGCTGACACGAACATGTTTTCCACGTTTTCTCAGTCTCCCTGAGGCAGTAAATTCCACCTGAAAGCTATTTCACTTTTTCTCTTGACCCCAGCTGACCTCTGGGTCCATGGGATGGTGGCTGTAGATGGAGAAGTGGCGTGCTGGTGCTGCCCCTGGCGGCGCGTCTCCCTGACCCCTGTAACTTTGATTGTGTCTCGTGTTTCCAGGTGGTACTTGTGGCTCGGGTGGTCTGCGCCGTGTCGGCTCCGCCGAGTCTCTCATCAGCCACTCTAACCTCCACTCACCTCTGCATGAGAGTATGTATAGCCAGAGTGGGCCGTCCTAGTCAGGGAACCAATCAGCACGCAGATTGGTGTGACTGACAACCCGGCAACGCCTCTAACCACACCCCCGTCACTACCAATCAACCTGATTGGTTGCCTTTACCAACTAATGCTTCCCATTGGCTGAGCCCAGCTTGTCAGTCACACTCTGCGAGATTGGATTTTGAAATTGTGATGTATTATTTTGGTTTCATGAGTGAGAGTTCATAAGGTACGCTGCTAAAAGCATGTTTAGTTATGACAGTGGAGAGGTTTATATATACTGATAGTGCTGTAAGTTAAGTGATGTTGTGCCCCCATTTTGTTTTATGATTTACATCGTATTATTTAAATAAAAACTAAAGCTTTTTTATATACAGTCACTACTTAATGGCCAGTGTGCGTTATCTTGGTTAGTTTTTTTCTTTTAGATATAATTGTTTATTTTAGTCTAAGATTTTGACTGTAAAAACATATGATAGGGTGTATTTTTTCATAAAGCAGTTCATTCCATTGAAGTTTGAAAATTGTTGTCCTAACCCGAATACCTTTATTACCATATTATTGTAATAGAATCGACCACATATTCAAACAAAATCAAAACTTTTGACAGCTCACTGGCGTATTATTTTAGCAGGACAGAAATACAATTTATTCACAGCCAGCCATATTGGGTAAGGTCATAGTTGATGAAATAGAGAAGAAGAAAAAAGCAAATCGATTTGTAGAAGTGGACGAATGCATTGAACTACCCAAACAAATAAACAAACAAATCATGACTATGTGTACGCTAGTCCAGTTATGTCACTTACAATTGGATGATTAAGAACGGAAAAAAAACAAGTACATTTGGCACACAGTGATATGTAAATATGTAGAAGTCAAATACAAATATGCATTTGAATATAGTTCCACTCCATGTCTAGATCTATTTTTATACTAGATGAAATCTGGAGTTCTGAGAGAAAAACTTGATTCACCACTTGCACATAAGCGTGGCGCTTCAATCGCTGTAATAACGGGTTGCGCTGGTCTTATAGAACCGCGCACCACTCGCCCAAAACCAGCTTCACTGTGGTAATCGAAAACGAGGCGTGCGACCTGGAGTGGTTTCACTCTGCAGTGGGTGCCAATGTATAAAGGGTTGAACTCACAGACACAGCCTTTATTTTTCACAGTTTGCTTTTCTATTACACCTCCTGTGGCATAACACCTGACTGGAGAGACTTGACACCTGGAACAAGGTGTGAAATAGCTGTACTTGGCCACATTATAGCTGCTATAGTAAAGTCCAACATGATCTGGGCAATACTGGTTAGATAAAAAGAAACTGATAGTGGTTTAAGAACCATAAGCACAGAGTTAATTAAAAATGTAATTTGTTGTGTCATGAATAACAGGCTGATCTTTATAGATAAAACATTGTTGAAAAGCTAACACTAGGCCTATATATTGGTATAATAGGTAATTATCCGAATACTTACCTTGGTAGAAGTATGACGGAGAATTGAAGTTCTTGCAAGCCTAGGGACACTTTCTGAGTGTCCTAGGGTAACAGGGAATATTTGGACATTCCAAATATTATACCTGTGTTATGGCTAAGATTTCCAGTTATAGATTGAACATCTGAATTATTTAGGTTTAAAAAAAACAACAAAAAAACATTTTACCTTCCTGTTTTCACAGTGATTTAATGAAAAAGCTATCGTCATGACCTATAGAAATTAACATCCTACCTTCGTCGGCATTTCAAGATGATTAGAATATATATTACCAGGTTGTGATAGATATTTCCTGAGATATTGGACTATTAAGACAGGTGACAAAATATCCAAGAGTGCTAAAAACGTGATTTTCTGATATCTATATCATTAATAGTCGATTATCTCAGGAAATATCTATCACAACCTGATAATACTGGTATCATTTTAATCGTCTTGAAATGCCTAAGAAGGTAAGATGTTTATTTCTATAGGTCATCGCGATAGATTTTTCATTAAATTAATGTGAAGACAAGAAGGTAACATGTTATAGTATTTTTTACCTGGCGAATTCCGATTTTCAAGCTATTACAGGAAATCTTAGCCAAAGTATAGGGTAATGATATGTATACCAACCAATAGGCCAGACTCCTAGCTCTCTAACAATGCTTTATTTATAAAGATCGGTCTATCATTCACAACGATAAAACAATTTGCATTTTCTGTTTTAGAAATAAATAGTTTTTTCCCCATATCAAATGCTCAGCAGTCAGGTCTGTGATGTTTGGCAGTTAATCAGGGTAATTGTCCTGATGTTTGGCAGTTAATCAGGGTAATTGTCCTGATGTTTGGCAGTTAATGAGGGTAATAGTCTTGGTGTTAAGCAGTTAATCAGGGTAATAGTCCTGGTGTTTGGCAGTTAATCAGGGTAATAGTCCTGATGTTTGGCAGTTACTCAGGGTAATAGTCCTTGTGTTTGGCAGTTAATCAGGGTAATAGTCCTGATGTTTGGCAGTTAATCAGGGTAATAGTCCTGATGTTTGGCAGTTACTCAGGGTAATTGTCCTGATGTTTGCCAGTTAATCAGGGTAATAGTCCTGATGTTTGCCAGTTACTCAGGGTAATAGTCCTGATGTTTGGCAGTTACTCAGGGTAAAAGTCCTGGTTGTAGCAGTTTTTGTGATATTCGGGGTAATACTTGTAGCGGTTTTAGTGTTATTCCAGGATAAAACTCATACCGTGTGTTAGTTTTAGTGTCATTCAGGGAAATACAATCCCGTGGTGTCAGCTTCGGTATCCAACAGGATGGGAACGATTTGTTAATGCTGTAATACTCTTAGTAGGTGGTATATTTGTTATTTGGGTGTGATACCTGTATCATGTAGCAGTCTAGCAGTCTACAGTTGGCCTGATAAATAGACGTATGGCGAATTCCAGCCTCCACCACTTGTTTTTACATACCCCTAATACCAGCTAGTTATACAAATAATAACCATTCATTTAAGCTCACATTTTACCAGAAATAACCGGGCATCTGTATTTGTTCTCTAATCAGGGATTTCGACAAGAGTTGTGCTATTTTCATACCAGAGGGCAATTCCGTTGACTTGCCGGAAGCCTTGGCCACGTGGAACCTCCATATTTCTGTAGAAAATGATAATGAAAGGTTTATCAACTTTTGGTTTAATTGAAATATCGCGAGGCAGTTTTTAAATCTTATCACGCATTTGAGTCACTTTTAATTTTGTATATAACGTCGATGTTTTCGAGAGCTTTAGCTTCGCAATAGCAGTATGGAGGCACTTCGGGAGGCTAGAAGGAGCCCCTAATGTGGATGTTTTTGCACCTCTTATTCTGCATCGATGATTACGCCATGTGTTATTTTCTCTTATCGCAACCCGCGTATAGAACCCCACCAGCTCTTTGAAAGATAAGATATACACAAAAAAGGGAATAATAGGTTGAATAGAAAAATATGAAATTGAAAGTGATGGTTTCATTAAGCCTTTGCCCGTTTTCTGGTAAAACAGCGTTTCATAGACAGCTGCTAGACTTTTGTTTGCATAACCTTGTCAGTGTAGCAAGTAGTAATTAAATGTAGGCCCCATTAATAGAGATTAGTGTAATGGTCACAGGTAACAAAGTAACCACACGCACTTGGCCCTACCCCCTTGTGTTGTCATCACCGGTGATATGTTAACAAGCACCATTTACAAACTTTGCTCCACTGCTTCCTTCAATTAACACAAACTCTCACACCTCACTGTATTTGACACCATTAACAATCTGTTAAATATTCTCTTGAGAACCATAACGAATCCGTAGTAGCATTTACAAGCATGACCCTATATACAGCTTCTAAGTGGAAAGTACTCTCAAATCATAGAAATAATAATAGAGTAAACATAGATTAAGTCATTGAACATTTTCCGAATTTATTTGCAATGTTTAAGTTGGAGAGCTTGATTTTAGTACAGTAGTTCTGTAGATGGTGCCTCGATTACACGGCTAGAGGTAGAGGTGCTTCTAGAATATTAGATAATACAAGGAATGAACCACCTCGGCCACACATTATTATAGTTACGCCCGTGCATCCTTACACAGACAGACATTGTGCCTCACTGTTGCAGGTCGGAGCGGCGCTATTGGCCCCATGCTGGGTCTGAAGAAGTCCAGCTCTCTCGAGTCTCTCCAGACGGCCGTACAGGAAGTGCTCGACGACGGCGCCGCCTCGTGGCGACCCGCCGCCGCGCGCAGCATGGTGCGCGGGCGCGGCTGCAACGACAGCTTCCGGGCGGCAGTCGACCACTCCTACGACAGTGGCTCCCCTGGCGGGGGGGAGGCGATGGAGACATGTACGTCCGGCGTGTGTTAGTGTTCCCGCTAAAGCTGGCTTTTTATTAATCCTTGGTTTCCATTTTCACCCGGTTTTTCTGACCGCACGCCGCAGCTTAACAATGCAGCTCTCATCACGTGGGCTCCTCTGCATATTTTTGTACCATTAATCGCCATTTTTCAATATTTCAATAATGAGCTTGGTTTATGGCGTGATTCCATTTGTCCCGACCCTGCTCTGGCCATCTTCGGTCTGTGTTCGTAGAGGGCTAAAGTAGCCCCCCAATAATATAAGGGCCCGAGTGGTGATCGGCAAAAATCTGGTCAAATGGAATCAAGCCTCTAAGAAAAAGTATTTTTTCCATATTTAGAAAAAAAAAAATTCTTTTAAGTGGAAGAGGTTGCACTTTATTTTAAATTATAGGAATAGCTATTTTAAAGAGAGTTTATTCGATTTGATTATTTTCCATAGATAAATGCTTTGCATTCTACATATGTTAAGATTAAGACTGGATCAAAGAATATAACATTCCCATAATATCGATAGTATTAACCTCAAAATTTTACCATTTGATTAGTTAGGTTATTTTTCATTTTGGTTTGATAATAATGGTAAGATTATCTTTTTGAAGTTTGTTAATGAGACATATTCTTTAGAAAAAATCTAGAGAAGCCAATATCGATGTTTCGCTGAAAATACACTGTAGCCTAGTATTACGCCTAGGTTTAATGTAGTTAACAAAACATGTACAGAAACTCAGAAAGCTAACTAGTTGACTGGTTCATTCCTCATGTGATATAGCGGATAACATACATATAGTTTGGTAATATGTTAATAGAGGAGTATTTCAGTAGTCTTAGATTAAACTATAGATGGTGATAACAAAAATGCATTAAGCATTAACATTTCTAGAATAACGAGAAAAGCTCGGATCTACACGCGTCAAATGTCAAATAATTATCATTTTTACTAGGTATTTACGCAACTAGGGGGTGGGGGAGGGTTCATAAGAAAGATATTCTGTGCAACAGAGGGAGGATGGAATTTTTTTTCCGACAAATTGGTGTATGTACTTTATTGATGGCCCCGTGGAATATAAAAGAACTCTCATGGCTGTAAATGTGTCGGGGCAGCATTTCTGCCTGAATTCTGAACCTGGAGTTAGTACCTACATACCCTCGGGGACCAATGGCATATCGTACAATTTGGCTTGAAAATTACAACCCATGTCATTTTCCTGAAAACTGAATATGGTGACCTCTAAACATTGTAGAACACATATCTCACTTTAAAATCAGGGCTAGTTTTTGATGTAGATACCAATACTATGCAGGTTTTATAAAAAGAATTTACAGAAATTCTAGAAAGTTGCTTTTCACATAGTAAAACCTATGTCATTTTCTCCAAATTTGTACAGAATATAGTAAATCTGTAGTATTGCATATTTGAGTACTTGTTTTTGTAAGAATTGACGAAAACCATCTTTTTTAGTCCATTTCCTTTGTAAATCAGTCAAATGTAAATAGGGTCCTTTCACTTGTCATGATTGGAAGAACTAACTGGACAAAACGTTAAATTCATTTATTTCGAATAAGAATGAATCACAAAGAAGCAGCTTTAACTTTTTAATTGACGATTGACTCATTATGCAACCATTTTTAAAAACTGGGCCACACGGGCCGGCAGCTGTCTGCTGTCCATACGGGCCGACTCTCGGGTTGTACAGGCTGACATCCGGGCCTAAGGGGCTGCCGGGCCATACAGACTGTCAGTCCGTATGAGCCGACTGTCAGGCCGTACAAGCGGACAGTCTACACAGGCTGACTGTCCATACGGGCCGACTCTCGGGTTGTACAGGCTGACAGCCGGGCCTAAGGGGCTGCCGGGCCATACAGACTGTCAGTCCGTATGAGCCGACTGTCAGGCCGTACAAGCGGACAGTCTACACAGGCTGACTGTCCATACGGGCCGACTCTCGGGTTGTACAGGCTGACAGCCGGGCCTAAGGGGCTGCCGGGCCATACAGACTGTCAGTCCGTATGAGCCGACTGTCAGGCCGTACAAGCGGACAGTCTACACAGGCTGACTGTCCATACGGGCCGACTCTCGGGTTGTACAGGCTGACAGCCGGGCCTAAGGGGCTGCCGGGCCATACAGACTGTCAGTCCGTATGAGCCGACTGTCAGGCCGTACAAGCGGACAGTCTTCACAGGCTGACTGTCCATACGGGCCGACTCTCGGGTTGTACAGGCTGTAGAGCCGTACAGGCTGTCGGTCCTTACAGGTCGTCAACGACGCCATGAGGGATGGCAGGCCACATGGGCTTTACGGGCTGACCAGCAGATCAGGGGCCTCTTGCATAATCTAGACTCATACATGAAGACCTTTTTCTGTCCGAAAAGGAGACCCAGGGACGATGTGGGACAGTTTTATTTAACACTTAAAGACGACCTTATGGACGGCTAACACTCTCACAGAACGAACTTACATGTTATCAGACGTTAACCTTGTGCGAGGTACAGAGAAGGGTCTTCATGTACGAGCCGAGATTACTGAATACGCCCCTGGGCCTTGAATCCTGATTACTATCCGCTTTGGATGTTCTGTTTGCAGGTGACTACTGTTCTGGTAAAGGTAACTCCCACCTGTACTTCTCGCTCACCTGGCCCTCCCCCGTTCATGAGCCCCCCTTCTCTCGTTTAGTGCGGCTACTCGTTGTATTAACGCCACTAAATGATTATTGCAGATGCTCACACTGTTTTCAGTATCTGTGTTTGATGTGGCATAAAACATCACCTGAACTTGCTATTGTACCTATGGAACGTTTGATCTAAATCGACGTGTTTTTTGCGCTTCTGAACCATATGATTAACACCAGTTTGGTTATTGATGGTTGTCCTCTAATAGCCATGCCAGTCGCCCTTACCATGTAGAAAGTTATTGATAGCTGTTGTTAGTTATCTAAATGTTAAATATTAATCTCTATATCAATAATGATAAATAGGTATAATTCTCGAAATAGGTATAATTCTAAGGTAGACATTCTAGGTCGAAGGACTAGTGATGTTGCAGACGTCATACCGTGTGGTTAACTTATTGTGATTGAGACCTGGCGGCCCCTCGCGGTGTGCACCGCTCTACGTGCCACCATATGGTGCCACAGGAGGCCGCCCTTCACGGGGCTTCCAGTCACTCACAAAACCCGCCAATATCTACATGTATATACCAATAGTTTAAATAGGCATACACGTTCTTCCTCTACTAGATTTCAAAACTTACAAGCTGTTGTTATAAGGATACTTTAGCGATTAAGTTACTACTTACGATTAAGTGATCGGCCTCACTGTTATAACGTTATCTTTGGGGGGTGGAACCCACCAACGGCCGACTTCATAATTCTCCCCATGCACTCCGACGCCCATTCAATTCAACGCAATAGTGCGTCGTAAGGCGCGTCGGTGTACATCGGAAGGCCGGTGGGTTCCGCCCTTTACTGAAGATCGTATATACAAATTTGTAAATACGAATTTAGATTTCTAACCTGGATGAAAGATGAAACTAATTCTCACAACAGAACTATTATCATTGCGATCTTAGTTAAACAGGTATTTATTATCATTCTTAAATAATTGTTTCTGATGAAAGTATCATCCTTTGTGATTTCATCAGGAATATTGGATGAAAATATGTCGACCAATGAAAGTCTAGATTAAAAATCAACTATTAAGTAATAGTCACTGTGAAACTGGAACTAACCTGGGTTCTATTTTCAGTGACTCACTCATATAGTAAAATCCGTCTAGTGGTTCTGTATTTAGCAATTGAGTTGTAAAGTGAAAACTATGAAATTACTAATTTGTGTATTTGGTGCTAATTGATTGTTTGTAACCTGTGAAGTGGAAGAAGAGGAGTACAGTGAGACGGGCTCCATCGCGCATGCGCATTCCCTCAGTGAGTCTGCGCAATCCTCCTTCTCTGGCAGCGACAACCTAGCAGCCGGCTTAGGAGAAGACCCAAAAAAGGGCAAGAAGAAAGTGAAAAAGGACACCAAGGAGAAAGAGAAGGATAAAGGAGGGCTATTCAAAGGTCTTGGGCACATGTTCAGGTAAGTGTGTGGTGGTGTGTGGTGTCAATTAGCGTAGGGAAGTTAAATCTTTACCTTCACCAAGTTATTTGTTCAGTGAGGTTGAGTTCTGAAGTCAATAAGACATCACTGCAACAATTGTCACTAGTTTGACGAATTCGGCAAATTGGTGAAATCAATCAGTAAAATTCTTGCTGATGTGTGTGCCTCATCGACGCCATTATATTACACCAGCGAGGGTCCTCAGTCATTACCCACTTGTGGGATATGACAGACTAGCTGTGGTTTGGTCAGGTCTTGCCCACTGGGGTACCCATCAAGCCATAGTGGCTGTACAAGCATATCGTACATCAAACAGATTGTTGATTAAAGCCAAGTAGAAATAGCCATCAGATCAGTCAGAAAGCTATTGTCAATGTCTTATCACATCCCTTATATGATAAAGTGCGTTTTCAACGGGAGCTACCTGGAGATTCTCACCCAGATAGAGACGTAGTTTTATCGAGAAAATATCGTGTGTACAATCTTCCCCACAGGCACTCACCCCTACTCCTCATTCTAATGACAGGTTTTAAGGCAAATGAGCAGTGGGTACCAATTTGTGTAAGTCTTTGGTATGACCTGACCGGGCTTTAAACCCCCGACCTCCCATGCTCAAGGCGATCACCCATACCACTTAGCCACCATGCTTGGTTAACTAGATCTTGTTTTGAAAACTGAAATGCCATGAGAGTGAGATTCACATTTTGATAAACCTGCTATTATATTTTTGTATCTTTAAACTCAAATGTCATTCTTCTATATGGTTTATTTCTAGCCATGCTAAAAACAAAATCTAGTACAGCACTGTGGTTTTCTGATATCCTTACCTTGAGAGAGGCCGCTAAGATTTCAGACTTTAAGCTTTTACTTTACTCAAGTTTAACATTACTTAAGCAACCAAAGTGGGCTACAAGCTATAGGCACAGAAGCCTGTAGTGTGGTCAAATTTCAGCAAACGGCGCCTCCAGGCGGGTGTGAAAGAGACTAACTAGGACGTTTTCACAGTTACCACAGAGTCGATGATATGTATCTACTCTGTGTACACAGTCGATGATATGTATCTACTCTGTGTACACAGTCGATGATATGTATCTACTCTGTGCACAGAGTCGATGATATGTATCTACTCTGTGTACACAGTCGATGATATGTATCTACTCTGTGTACACAGTCGATGATATGTATCTACTCTGTGCACAGAGTCGATGATATGCATCTCTCTGTGTACACAGTCGATGATATGTATCTACTCTGTGCACACAGTCGATGATATGTATCTACTCTGTGTACAGAGTCTATGATATGCATCTCTCTGTGTACACAGTCGATGATATGTATCTACTCTGTGCACACAGTCGATGATATGTATCTACTCTGTGTACAGAGTCTATGATATGCATCTCTCTGTGTACAGAGTCTATGATATGTATCTACTCTGTGCACACAGTCGATGATATGGTTCTCTTTGTGTACAGAGTCGATGATATGTATCTACTCAGTATACAGAGTCGATGATATGTATCTACACTGTGTACACATAGTCACACCTTCACCCAGCAGTGGTAGACTTACTGCTGTCAAAGGCCAGTCCTTCTCATACCATGTCTTTGGGATGTGGTGTGCAGCCATCTTTTTCCTTCATCCCAAGCAGTGGTAGACTTACTGCTATATCAAAGGCAAGTCCTTCTCATACCATGTCTGTATGGTGTGGTGTGCAGCCACTTTTCTCGTTCACCACCAGTAGTGGTAGATTTACTGCTCCATCCATGTGGCATTGGAACTAAAATAACTCTTGCCTCGTTTATAAATGTGTAGGGTTGTGATTTTTACATAAATTCATCTCATAGATTCAATCACCATTAAACCCAAATAAGTCTAATAGAACATATTTGGCGTTAAACTAAACAAACAAACAACAGAGTCGATGATAAATATCGACTCTGCAAAAGAGTCGCTCATAGGTTTAACAAAACTGACACTGACGATTGTCTCCAGGTTCGGGCGTCACCGGAAACAGTTGGAGCAGGGAGCAGACCGGACGTCGACGATCGACGCTCCCCGATCACGTGATGCCGACACGTCACGACGAGACGCCGACACGTCACGACAACGTCAGGAGGAAGTGGAGCGCCACCAAGCCCGCCAGGCGGCGCAGGACGAGCACGAGAGGTGAGTGACGTCATCACCATGCTGTCAGAGCGCCACGTAGCGGGCTTTGTGTCCTGTGCACGTTTCGCGTGAAGACAAATCCGTCTATTCTGATCCTCTCACCAGCGTATCCCGCTACCCCGGCCTTATTATAATCGCTCGTTAGGGAAAAGGTAAATATCAATGTCAGAAAGAAAGGAATTCAACCCAACTCCTGAGATATCAGAAAAAAGGCTGTGAAGCCAACCGGCTGCCGTTATATCTACCCGTTACCAATATGGCATCTCTCTTGCTGTTTCATACTACAAAACAAATTTCAAACTTAACCCATGTTGCTTCAGTAGAAGGCCCTGGGAGGCGATAGGGTATATGTGATACGTCTGGTCTTGTCCAAACTGTTAAACCTAGCCTTATTTTTTACTTTGAAAAGCAGCAGGGCTACATAGATTTTCATAGTTTCAGAATTCCGAATACACTTCAATTATTCTGTCAATATAAAAGACAACTTCTATTTTTTCCTTTGTCTCTGAAATATTTTCTCTATTGCTGACAAGCCGTAGAATCATCACGGCTCACACCAATCTACAAAGTCATAAACTCTCCAGAATGATCAGAATCAGAGAAGGCAGCTTTCCACATCCTCATGAAAATCAAAGTTTTTGTTTTCATCATATAGTATCAATTGAGCCGCGATCATTCCTGTAAAACAGTGGTTTGAGCCTCCCAACAGACTCAGCCCAATACCGTGGGCGGCATGTTTTCGACATTTTCTCATTCTCTCAGATGTAGCAAGTTCCACATGAAAATTATTCCCACTCTCTCTATGTTTTTTTAATCTCAACTGACATCGCTGTATATTGTAAGGTGGTATCGTGGCTTTTAGCTGGTTGCATTTTAGGTGCCAATGTCTAAGAGTAAACCTGACAGGATAGAGACCAGTAAGTGTAAGTAAAAGTAGCCAGTCAGAGAATCGCGTATAGATCTCGAAGAGGAGGATTAGTTGAAATATCTGTAGTCCTTGGCGTTGGCCACATTTCTAGCCTTTGTCAGAGAGTGAGGCACCCAGGATCCAATAGACTTAACATTGTGTAACTATATGCCACAGTGACCGACAAAAGGTGATATGTATACTACTAGTGGAATACGAGATGTTAAACATGTAACCCAAGTATTGACCAATCAGCGACCAGAACATGAGCTCATTTAAAAAAGGCTCTGGTTGCATTCATAAACACAACATTGTCAACAAACATCCATCCGGCACACCCATTCAATGGTTACGAGTGATTTATGCAACCACCCCCCTCTCAAATGCTATTCTGATACACAAATATATATACACTCAAGGTAAAGGACTTGTAATGATGCTCTTCTCTGGTCGCGCCATTTTTAATTTTACTTTCTAACTAGAAAGCACTGCGTAAGGCTTCACAACGCAATTATGAATCAAATTCTCTCCTATCAAATTCAGTCTGTGGGAAATACCTAATCTAACATTTGCATATAGAACGCTATTAGAATATCAGAAAATATGTGTAAACTCACTGAAATCCAGTTACAATCCCGTTTTTTGCCAGCAGAGTACAGGAGCCAAACATGGTAGTGACTATCAATGATCCAACAGAACTTCAAGTCGAACTCTAATATCTTGATCCCAAAGTAAGCCGTGAGCGCCGCGATTCCAGGTCGGCGAAGTGACAGTTTTGTTTAACGCGATCCTAAGTCAATTGCTGCTGTCTCTTGCTGGAACTTATCAAGTCGAACACTACTGGCATACGTAAATATCCAGTATAATGCGTGTTCCCATTCTTTGGTAAAAGGGTGATTCTATGGACCCTAGCCTATAAGATAAGAAATGTCATTTTCCAGCCCTATTCCCCAACGCTTGTTTCAGACAAGATGGTTGATTTAAACGTAATATCAAGCATAGATTCAGAAACAACACATGTGATTTACCAAAATACGATTCAATTTGACTTTAATTTACCATTATTTCCGCCATGTTGGGTCGCTGAACAACAATTTTACGAGTTTTGTTGACATTTCTAAACTGCTATAATATTGGTTTCTGAAAACGTGGCGAAGCGTACAGTTCAAGCTACTGCTATAGAGTGAGGAGCAGATCGTCTTCTCCGGTTATTTATAGTCGGACCACTCGTTACCTTGGAGACCTTAACTACCAAACTGTTTGTATAGTAACGGTCAGTTTGTTGACAGTGTGACGTCACTATTACAGGAGGGGGTTTCCCGTTTCAGGTGTGATGTCTGGAATGTAGAAAGACGGAAATGATCCGATCTTTCTATGCGGTTTCACATGGTGCTCTTCAGGCTCGATTAGGGGGGGGGGGGCGATGGGGGGTGTAATTTCAACTGTTCAGTGTCAGTATCTCTTCTGCGGTTCTCCAACAAGTTGTGGGAGATGGGTAAAAGGGAAGAGGGTGTTCTAAGGTAGAGCAGGGATTCCCTTTTACTGAGACTGACAGGGGAGAGTTGGGTTCTGTCAGAAACTGTGAATTTGAGGGAAAGACACAATGAGAAATGGTAGCAGAAGCCTGTGTGGCTTGAGAAAAAGTGGTCAGGTGGGCATAAAGGTGATGCCAACCAGCTATAAATCAATGGAAAATCACTGATGACCAAAAAAGAATTGAAACATTTTTTTGACTGGCTAGGGTCTGGTCACTGTGAGTGTAAGCTAGACTTGAGTTAATGCTTTAATGGGTCCATGACCACGGACTACCCTTGCTAGGGGCGCTGCGCACAACCAACAATAAAGAGCAAATGGCTATTTAGGCATTCATAACTGGATTACGGTGAAGGTACACATTTTTTATATTCTAATGTCATCGAGTTGGGGAAGGATAAAATCAAAACCAGAGTTGTTTTAATTTAGATCACCATTCGCCTCTCCTGGAGTTTGGGCTACAAATCACTCTACCAGACTCAAGTTGTGGCTAACTTCGACGCTAACTCCAACTCCCTTCAACCCTAAGTTCTCACATCAGTGAGACGAAGGCTCGTCCAGTTTGACGATAGTATTTGTTTCCTCTGGTGTCCACGTCTTATGTGTGCTTCACCAGGGGCTACCTTGTCTGTTAATTACATTAGAGAAAAGAAAAAGTATGTCGTATTACTATACACTTATGAGCGAACGTCTGTGAAATACGTTAAGACAATCCTACACTGAGCCGCACTGTGTAGCATTGTCTTAGTTACGTCTGCTCTGGCGGCCAGTATTTGCAGCATCATCCTTACACTGCCACGCTCGAGCAACCTACGGGAAACCTTGCGGAAGAATAAACCATAGCGGCGCAGTGAAGCATTACCTTAGTTAGACGGAAAATCCTGGCGAGTGCGACATCGAGTTATCAATTCTTTTTTCATATTTCAGCTATTTGAACGGTATTAGTGAATGCCCCACGTTAGATAGCTCGAGATTTGGTCATAACGTCTCATTGCGTTGCCAACGTATATTGCCGTGGTTAGTTACTGAGTTCCAGCGTCATCTGCCGTCACACATTTCATAGATGGCATCAATGCTGCTGATCTCGTCGAGTGAACTTGTTGTTTTAGATTGATTTTGCATAGTTAAGCTATTTAAACTGTATTACGTCAACCCCACACAATATTTACCCCGATATTTGGTCGATATGCAAGTTCAGTTGGTGTAAATATGCGAAATGAATCGACAACAACAAGTTCACTTGACGTGGTCCACAGCTGGTAACACACCGACAGACTGTCAGTCGGCAGAACTAAGGCAATAATGCAGCAGAAAGCACCCGCTCTCCAATTGTAACCTCTCACTGCACCAACACCATCATTTTACTTATGAATGTCCCCGGCGTATATAAGTAAGTATTTTGCGTATACAAGGTAAACCTATTCCCCCTGTGTATACACCTCATCTGTCGGCGTATACATACATAAGCGTGGCGAGAGGTGGCGGGGGTCGGGGGTTGGTGGGGGAGGGTTTCCCATTGAGGACACCTATACTTCTACCAACACAAACGGGCGGGAGGCGACGGGGGGAGAGGATATTTCCTCTCATATACGCCAGGTGTGAAATACAGCCAAGAAGTGTCCGTATATAAACCTTGGGCGTATATATATGAAAAAAAGTCAATATTCAGCCAATACATGCACTTCCACGATGGCGTATATAGGAATAAACTGGTGGTTTTCGTGCAGTGTCTGTTCCCACTATTCATATAGACTACGATTAGGAAAGTGAAGTTAATTAACATATTTTCGTGCATGTGCTGTGAGAACATTCAGCTTGTTAGACTCCCTGATTAATTTTCCAATGATAGGTGAGTTTTATAAACTCCTTGTGACGAGTATGAATGTGTAATGACCAAATATCGAGGTATATAAAGTAGGGAATACACCTGATATAGTTTAATTAGCTCAAATATGCGAAAATGAATCAATAAAGATAAGTTCACCCGCGCCCCTGTACCTGGTGACTAGGTAAAGTTTCGCCTTTATTGGAAATTAAACTATCCAAGCAAACAAACAATTGTGGTATATGTACAACAAAATACTTGGTAAAATTGTCAATTGAATAGATCTCTCTACCTTCGACATTGGGATCTGATCGACAGTTTCACTGCGCACTTTTGAGCTGCAATGGCAGTATGCCACTTTCGATACAATACACATCAAGGTTTCTCCACAAACTACGTTAACGATATCGTCTAGCAAAGCCAAATAACTTGAAAAGCGCCTATGTAGAATTGTATGGTGCACAACCTCCTTCTTCGAGTGGAAAGTGTTTTCCTCAATAACAAAACATCTATAGGAATTTACCCTTCACGAATTTCGATGACATACCCATTACTTGAATTTCACCTGAAGGAAATTGGACTCCCCTCGACCCTAAGTTCTCACATCATAATGCTCGCAAACTCGCTGATACAAATCATGGTGATTCTGGGTCAGTCATCGAATAACGCCATTTTATACACTCTGAAAATCCCCCGCCCAACAGTTCTTTCATAACAGATGAATCAGTATCATATTAAGAATTCAAACCGATAAAGTATTGAATTTTAGTTTTCAATAGTAAATCCTACTCACCTCACAAGGTCGGTTTATAACTCATGTGTCATGCTCTGGTGGAGCGTACGTATTGAGCACGTGCTTGGTGACGTCATGATTCGTGACGTGTGACGTCACTGACACGTCAGCGTGGCTTATGTCGTTTCTGATGATGCTCATACCTGTCGCCTTGGTTTTCTCCTTCCTGGACAGACATTTGAGACACTTCCAGATTTTACTAATCCAGGAGCAGCAAGCGAGGTAACAGTAGTGAGCCAAGTAGTCGCTAGGTGTCTTACTCAATTGGTAAATTAGGTGTTGCAATCTCATTCCTAGTTAAGTGCTTTTTATATGCCTATATTTTACACTCTATGTATCATAGTGTTTTTTTTCCTTTTCTGTTAAACACAAAAATTACGAAATTTTTATAAATCACGTTTGTGTTTCAATGTTGACACTTTTTGTTGATTCTTCGTGCATGGTTTTGGGAGAGGGAAGCTTTTCATTTTTATTTGCTCATGATTTCAAGAGAACATTGATAAAAGATCATTTCGTATAGATATACGACTCAAAACAAAAATCAAATACTTTTACCTCATAATTTCGAGTATTTTCCCCCAATTTGTGACTGTATATTCCCATGAGGTAATGCTGTTGTCACCAGCCTTTTGAATTGTTTGGACGGGGCTGCCAACCTAGTACTCTTCACCCAAAGGACTCGGCTTCCACGAGACAAATCATAATAATTTGTTTCCTGTAGATGATTTTCATTTTGTGTCATTCACTCGATGATATAACATGTAGTGTACAGAATGTTTTATCAATATTAGTAGCACTGTTCACGATATTGGCGACTTTTTCATGGCGGTTTACATTACTTAACGGAAGTAGTACAGTGGAAACTCCCCCATTGATAAATTTTGTGAAAGAAATTGCGTATGGCCTGAGCATCTAGTTGATATTTTTCTGATGCCTGGTGTTCTGAACTGTGTTATGACTCTTAAATTTAGACCTAATTTCTGTAGATGAATTTAGATCCGTCATAGCTCAAACCAAATTGTATAACAGTAATGAATTATAAAAACCTGGCGATTGGTATTTCGGCAAGGACAAAAACCCAACGAAACGAACATAACAGTAGTTTTCTGGATTAAGTCCTTATGTGTATCCTTATAGATGCACGTTGAGCTTGTAAGAACCATAAGAAATGTGGTTTGAGTTGAGTAGGGGTACCAAATTTACCTCCAGAAAAAAACCTTAGTTCTAGGAAGCCTCTGTTTTTGTATTGTTGCGCCTCTCAGTTCTATATTGCAAGCCAGACTTTGGAGGTCAGAAATAAGACTTTGCCAAGACAATGGTAAAGGCAAATAGCATCTGGTGATGTCCATCTCATATACCCGACAAATTTTATCTGTGAACACAAATATGAAATAAAGCAAGATAAACTATATTCTTTTACTCTGCATGTTGGCAGCCTTGTGCCTTTTCAAAGGTCTGGATGGCAATAACTCTGGTATTGGGCTTCTTATCTGTAATGACGTCTCTGGCTATGGTGAAGTTGGTGCATGCTCTCCTGTCTGCAGATGATTCTGATTCGGTCATGAACAATGTTGCATCGAATATACGACAAATATTTATAATTAAATGTCTTGGTATAACGAACCACTTACATAACAAAGCGTGGCTTCGGTCATATCACATTTCTACTCAATAAAGTGGGATGTGTCCTGAATAGTGAACTGGGTCTGTACTTTTAGAACTTTAAGTTTATTGACCCTTTATATAGAAAGGAATAACATAAGCTAAGTATCATCACATGATTCAGTTTAGAGCAGTTGTTACAGGACTTACTTACATCATAGGATCTTACATAACGAAGGTTTCCTAACATCATTCACTTTAAGGATTTCCTTTCAATATCAATAGACTATGTAAAATTATAGATGAAAAATTACGTGTGATGAAGAAAATGTATAATTATAGATAGTGGTGTTCACTCATAAAACACATGCTATTTATGCTTACAAAATCATACGGTTTTTTTTTACTATAGTAAGGGTGTGTGAGCCACTTTATTAGCCACCTGTGAACAAGTTGTGTTTCCTCTGTTCCTTTGACCGTAGACCTTCCCTGATAATTCTGTATCAACCGACGAGGCTTAGTAAGACCAGTCCTAACGTGTGGACAGGGCACGTGCACGCTGTCCACACGTACTCTCAGGTATTAGACCAGCATGGTCCGTCACTCCTGCCTCTTGTGCTGTCGCTTCTAACAGGGTGAGCGCTCAAAGGCCACGTATCCAAGCTGTATTTTTTACCACACAAACACATGGCAATACTGTTAAATTAGCTTATTTCCCTATCATTCATATGATCAAATCAGAAATGGCAACTTCATTTCCCCATTCAAATCCACGTTTTCATTTTTAGTATATAATTTCTTCCCCCATGTGTAAATGTAATATTAATTGAGCCTCACTCATGCGAATTCAACAGAGGTTTGACCCCCCCTCCCTCCACGATACCCCAGCCCCATACAGTGTTCTACATGTTGATGTGTTATCCAGGCTATTTTGTCTCTACGCAGGACATTACACATGGACCATACTTTTACTTTTTAATGATTCAAAAATTATCCCTGTTAAATTAGTTTCGCCATCGTTTATACAGTTAAATCAGTTATATTTTTTTCATTCGTGAAGTTGAATTTATTAACAGTTTACAGACATTCTTTAATCCAGACATACGATTTGGCCAGGCAACCCAAGCCACATACTGTCTAGTGCAGAATACACCTCATATACACCCGCACAGTACAAAAAGTAACTCATCAAACACAAAGTATAGGCCACAGAGTGATTGCTAGTTCCGTCACCATCCACCAGGATATTCTAAGATAGCGCCAATGCAGTATATGAACAACCGCTGTTATCCGTTGTGGCAATCCATTTATAATGATGAGACAAGGCTAAAACCCTTCTTTGGCAAAATTGAAGAAAAAAAACAACCCATGGATAACTCCACCCGCCACCTGGTATTTGGCAAGATGGCAACCTATGTAAGAAAATAGCTATCTGCCCTATACAGCAGTCTGATATTAGTATGTTTGAAACAACAGAATTTCAAAAAAATAAGGACAATCTCATTTCACATTTTCTTTAAAAGTTTGGGCCCAAATCACCATTTTCGATACCCATTGATAATGTTCAGGTTCAAGGCAGGACAGGAAAGTTCATATCCACCACCCCCCCCCCCCCCCCCCCAATCACAGCTCCTAAACAACACGGTGTACAGGTGACCACAGACAGCCACTCACCCAACCAACGAAACATCGAGTGGCATACCGAAAATGTACACACAGCGCGAACATTCTGTGGTTTAAATCACTTACCTGGTCAACGTGCAGTCGAACCCGGACTAAATACATTTTGTACATGCCTCCTCGTTCAACTACCATGCAGTTAAATTATCTCATCTCCCATTATTTGTATTGTTGAATCAGATCATTTCCCATATTCATACAAGTAAATTAGCCTATTTCCTACAATTCACAGGATCAAATTCCCTCATTTCTCATCATTCATATACATGTAACTAACTTTGCACATTTTTTAACATTCACAAGATTAAAGTACTTCATTTCTCATTATTAATATGGTTAAATCAGTTTATTTCCCATCAACCCTCTTTTCTTTTGAATCGGAGGTTCCAACTTTAAAGTTTTGTCAACACGTTGCCCTCACTTATTGCCAGGATCCACGAGCAGTACCGCCGCCTGCAGGAGAAGCAGCAGCAGATCGAGTCGGCCAAACGTCTCCGGGAGGAGCAGCTCAGGAACGCGCACACTGCGGCGCTCAACAGCTCCGCCGTCCATGACGTCACGGTGGCTGCGTCTCCCGGCGCGCCGGTCACTCGAGCGGAACGAATCCAGCAGCTGCGTGCCGAGCACCAGCGGCGGCACCGGGAGCGGCAGGGACAGTACCCACTGGACGCCCAGGAGGAGGCATACGAGCACCAACTACAGGAATACGAGAAACAGGTCAGTCAAGGTCATAGTTATCTCAAGGTCAAACCAAAAATTGGGGGTGAAAGGTGAGGTCACCAAAGGATGAACCCGGTATTTAAAAAAAGAAAGAAAAATAATAAGCTTCACTTTATTATGACTTGCCATGAAGAATTTAGAATGTCAGTCATCTCAAGGTCATGAAAATAGGCCCTCTCAAGGTCAACAAAATTAGGGGAATAAGGTGGGGTGCGAGGATACACCCTGCATCTTAGACCTAAAGATTTTTTAGATTTTGTAAAATGTTGAGATTAACGAACTGTGATTTTAAATTTGGAGAGAGATCATCTGTCAGGATTAGGGAAGAAGGTCATACTTTAAGAGAAATTGTAGCTATCAAATGCTTGACGGTGACAATTCATTGAGGTTTATGAATTTGTGAAGTGAGAACTGTATTTTTCATGAAATTCATTTTATTGACTGGTGATCTGGTTACTCAACTTTTGTGAGCTGTGGTTCATGAGAACCTGAGGGTTCGCCAGTCTGTTTTTATCTGGGAATTAGTGCAAATAAATGAGACACTAGTGCAAGTAACACAGCATAAAATATAGCTGATACCATGAATGTTCTAAACATAAATAAAGATGAAATACAGAATTGAAATAGACAGTATCTAGTTTATATCGGCAGAGAATGGTTGTAACAAATGTGCGATGGTAAACTGTACTTTACATTGCTCTGTGAAGATTGAGTTGTTTTCTGTGTGACTATTGCTAATGGTTTGGATTCAGCTGATCAATATAATTTGTACACACAGTTAATTTGAGTTCAGTGAAGGGTTTATGAGTAAGAGTAATTAACCTACTGATGCTTCACCATCCCTCAGTATCACCACACGTTTTGCTGTCTCATTAATATGTATTTGTCATAGTATTAATGAAATAATTGATTTAAGATTCTAATTTGATGTTCGGATGCATTTTAAACCACCTTGCGTATTCTTTTAGCAAAAATGCATCTATGGTAAACCACTTCCTCTGTACCTCCATAGTTCTTTATTTCTTAATCCTAAAACAATAATTTTGATAATACGGGTAAATGTGGCTAATATAAAGAGTCGTAGATAATCATAGACGAACTCATCATTAGTTTCACTGTCAACTCCGACGCAGGCCTCCTTCTCAATTGCCTTTATTTACTCTTTCACAGGTGGCGAAGTACCGGCACTAAATTGTTACTAAGTTGACCACGTTGTTCTAACAAGACCGTGATAATAGAATCTTACTAAGTTGACCATGTTGGTCTAACAAGGCATTGTTAAGACTCTCTAGTCAGGTCTCACTAAGCTACTCTAGACTTGCTTTAAGTGACCAAAGATCTGCACCTCTCCCTCTGTGTTAGCCCTTCTAGTCCAGGTGGTCATGCCCAGAGAAGGCTCATGTCGACCTTGGTAACCGATTTACCTAAGGACCTGTGTAAAAGCCCTTGGCTAACCAACAGATTCACCAACCCAATCAAATGTCCGCTTGTACCCTTATGTCATTGTATCTTGTCAATTGTGAACTTTATTTACAAAACCTTGGGACTGGAAAAACTAAGGTCATCTCTAATGCCACTTTAATAGACATTACAGTAATGGAGTTTGAAATCTGAATATTTGTATAAAATCGTCAGAAAACAGGATAGCTACAAAGACAGCTATTTGAAAACTGTATAGTAGTTGTTGTTGTTGTTGTTATCAAAATCGCAATATATATATATATATATATATATATATATATATATATATATATATATATATATATATATATATATATATATATATATATATATATATATTCATATATTTATATACTATGCTACGAAATGAAAGACACTTAAGAAATGTTCACTGATACATCTGAAGGGTGTGTAAAATAGCTGTCTGAAAGAGAATACGATATTGATATTTTCGATGTATATTTGAGACATATATTATGTACCAATTTATTACTAATCTTTTATAAATATATATAACTAAGTTGGTGAATATCAAGTTGACATATAAAGGTTATTTAGGAATATTAAGTTAGCGGTTTGCCCTTTGTGATTTCTGGTGGACATTAATTGTGACGTGACGTGGTGACTTTTGCAGAGGCGACTCGCAGAAGGAGGTTATCGGGACAACTACCCCGTACCACCACGACGCCCCTCTGAGAAGGACCCCTTTGACAGGTGAGTCAGCACACTGAGCACAACGCAAGGCATGCAGAATACCCACTAAGGACTTTTTACCTATAAAGTTGACCTATGCGACGGTTGAATAATTATATAGAGCTGCATCGATAATAGTATAAATACACAATACGCCACGAGTTTGGTTGGGCCCCAATCGTTATCGAGGCGAAGCCGAGTGACGATTATGGCACATCCAAACGAGTGGAATATTGTGTATTTTACGATTCGAGTGCGGTTCTTGATTTATTTCACCCTTTTCTATGACATTAAATAGTACCAGAATATCAGAATAATTAGAATATACTTAGCAAATCCATATGACGTCATCTCACATTCACTATGCCACGGCCGTGGCGTAGTATTGACACTTTACGGCGGTGATCGTTGAGTATTTTTTCCTAATGATATTTCTATGGCTTGACTTGTACCAGGGGTGAGATAATTAGAAATACCCTACTCGGGTGTTTTACCATTCAGAATGATCCCGTGACAGTATGCTTTTTACCTTGGAGAATGAGTACTATGACAGTCATAAGTCTAAAGTTATTCAACACAGCCACTAGAGTTTTTACTTTGAGAATGGTCCTTTGACATTTAAGTCATTCAAAATTCCCTACCACACACGTTATTCTCGAGACCCTTTTGACATTTAAGTTATCTGAATCACTTTATCAGATTGGTTTTTAACTACGAGAATGACCCTACAACGATCAAGTGATTCAAAATACACTATCAAGGTTTCTACCTATGAGAACCCAACGTTAGTAAATTAAAATACTCTATCAGAGGTTTTAATTTCGAGAAAGACCCTAGAACAGTTAAGTAATTCAAAACACCCTATCAGGGCTTTTATCTATGAGGATTATATTGTAAAAGGAAAAATCATTGAAAAGACCCTAATGTGATTCACACACTGTGACACTGGTTGCTCAGTGTATGATATCCCTCAGCTTTAACACTATCATTGCCTTCCTTCCCCAGGCCGCAGAGTCGTGTAGGGTATGCGCCAGACCCCGTTCACTACAGTCACTACCAGAACTACAATGAGATCCAAGCTCAGCTCACCACGCACGACAGGTACCAGCAGATGTACCAGTACTACATGGCTCACCAGATGGCAGCAGCAGCGGCGTCTGTGGGCAGCGAGCGGCAGCGTTCTAAAACCCCCGAACCAACACGGTCCTCGGGCATGGGGGCTGCTGACCCAAAAGATGCTCGCAACTACCCACGTAGTCATAGCACGGCCGATGCACGTGCATGGCCACAGCATAGTACTCATGTGCAACACGCGCAGCACATGAAGCATGTGCAACAGCACCTTCAGCAGGTGGCAGCACAGCATGATCAGCGGCACGTGCAGGCAGTGCGACCCCGATCGCAGACCCCTCAGTCAGTGTACCCTGGCCACATGGCACAAACAACAAGAAGCAAAGCACCGCCAGTGGCACGGCTCCCACCACAGATACTTCTGAGTGCCCCGCAACAAGCCCCGCACCCTCATGAACACTACCGTCTCCAGCATCGTGACCCGGCACTGTATGCCGACCCAGCCACCTTCGCCTCCGACCCTGGATATGGGTCACTGCACAGACAGCGTGAGGAACAAAGGCAGAATGGTGTCGTGTCAGGCCCTGCGCAGGTCTGAGCATGATGTGAGGACCACAGCAATATTGTGTCCGGCACATGCAGGTCTGAACTCACACAGGTCTGAGTCTGGAGACTGTCTGAGCCATGTGCTGCCCTGACCTCCCGAGGCGATCAGAGCTGCTGCCACCTGGTTCACAGCAAGAATAGGACGTCATGAGTGTGGGTATTCGTCTGCTGGGAGCATGCTCAGGGACATGTTGACCGCTGGCAGAGTTCACGTGGGCAGTGAGCGTGGAGTAAAGACATGATGTGCAATGTTCAGTTATACACGAGTTATTATGCAATGTGTTTTTTTATCGAACAGAAATTGTACAGAAGCAATGAATTAGTATTACGGTGAGATTGGACATGACGATGATGTTATACTGCCCTTAGACTAGAACTTTCTTACCAACAGTACAAAAGAGTTATTATTATTATCATTATTATTATCACTCTTATCATTACCATTATTGTTGTTGCCAACATGGGGGTTTCTCCTTGCCGTCCTTTTTATTACGACGTGTATGATTGGTTTGTTAGACTTGTTATTTCCTTAACATCGGTTCTGTTTGGCGGACGACCTGCAGTGAAGTGCTCTTACAGGGTGGATTTATACATAAACCTCTCCGTCTCTGGCAGCAATGTACATAGTGCACTTGAATGAAAAATTGTAAAATTGTGGATTTTTGTGTGGAAACCCATATTTTCCACGGTTTATTTCAAAATCAGAAAAACAGGTTTGTGAGACTTGTACTGTTCTAAGGTGAATCCGACTGAGCATGGTAGTGTTGTGATGATGACAGTACTGAGAGTAATACACGAGCTGCAGCGAGTGAGTTTTGACTGTGAATACATTTCTCTTTATACATTGTCCAGTGATTCATAAGACTTCTCTCATGGCAGAGAGATATGATCGCTCATATATATGTAGCATATGTAAATAAGTATAAATACACGAGAAATAAGCATACGTTAAGCTGCCAGGCAGACAGAAGAGTGGCCAAGGGTTTAGGAAAACCTAGTTTTAGCAGGAATGTTTAAAGAGGTGATTAAAGCAGGCAAATCAAGACTTTTTAATGAAGGAAATGATAATGCCTTCACAATTTTAACGCATGCTATTTTTTATACGAATGAAAAGTCGCGGTTAGCGATATGAATCTGAGAGAAACTGTACTCATATCGCCAAATGTCGTCTGCTCCTTTCGTCAAAATGTCGTCTGATCCTATCTCAGTTATTAGCAATTATCCATGGATCTGATGTTTGGTGTGGATAGTGAACCTATATATCAAACCGGATCATTCTGGAGTTTCCAGGTACTATCCGTTTCGGATTTTGTATATGACTTAACACATCTGTGTCATTATTAAACGTGTGCTGCTACCGGCAACTAGAATTGTCCGCCACTCACTGTGCATCATAACTGCGGGAACAAGTTCATGAAAAACATATCCAGTTCACATCCTAACTCTGACTAATTGCGTATTAATGAACTCATTAAGTACCTGTAAGACTCTCCTCTAGTCTCAACATATACAGCTGTAGGCCACTTCGGTTCATAATGACATTGTTATATAACCGTGCACATACTTTTAATAGTCACGTACTACTGCTTTCCATACTGTATATATTCTGTATCACACGGGGGGGGGGGGGGGGGGGCATACAGTGTTATACGGAACTTGTTGATACATCAGCAGAGTGTGCACATTCATTTCGACATGATTGGTATTCAAATTTATGGTGAATTATGAATTTCGGGTATATATGTATAAGTATTTATAAATACAGAACAACACACCACGGTTGCACATATACAAGACTCGGTGAGGTTGACATTACTGACAGAACTCGGCGTCATGGCCTCGTTCTGTAAATAACGTCCAGCCTTGTCATATATTGTGTGGTGTACGACCATAGTACGGTTGCTCTATATAATTATATACCTAAGTTTGTATGCTAAAAAATAACAAATCACTGAGCTTTCTTTATAGACAGTTGGAAGGCAATAACGTGAAAGAAAGGTTTTCGGAATGTTTAAAAGTAAGTTAATTTCGATGATTATAAAGTGGTTTCATAATAATTCTGAATTATCAATTAATGTTACAAACTAACTTTGTTGACTGCTGTCTGTGGATAAATGATAGTTGTTGATTGTATTTGAATTTCTAAGAACAAAAGAAGTTGGAAGTACTCAGTGTAGAATGTTTTCCAGTGTGAAAAATGGAGGTGGCCCACTTTGCTACTCCCTGTGTTGTCTTTTTAAAAAGAAACCCTGGCTGTTAACTGCTACTCTGTAGTCAATGAGATTGTTTTAGCTGACTTGATAACCTATGAAATGTTTTTCTTGCCAAAGACCGTATTATGATGATAATAATACTATTAATAATAATGATGATGATGATAATAATAATATCAATATCAATGATATTAATAATAATAACAATATAGAACCCCCACCTTCCGGTGTGCTTTGCATGCTGGGTAGAAAACTACAGCGACCTCAGGTGGCCAGTCGACTTGCGTGTTCCTGGTCTGCCCCTACACATACTTTAAATATTCATGTTCCTACCCCACCATATCTCGACTGTATGTACCATATAAGTGACTAAGTTCCCCCTTTCTGCTCTTTTTAATCGGCACAGTGCCCATTCCGTCAACCCAGGTTGTACACACTGATTTTAACTGCGTTACTAGACCGAGTTAAGTGAATTATTTTCACTGGTGCTATCTCGTCTGGACATTTTGTTTTGCTGGTGACTATCTAAGAAGAAGGTCCATGGAATTGTGGAATATTTAGTTTTCTGGTTACTGGTCTGTACGGCTTAGTCCATCGTATGTTTAATTTTGTTTATTTTGTTCACTTATGTACATATATGACCCATATCATGACCTCCATAGGGGTGTGTTTTGTATGGACGGGGCCTCATATTGAGGTGACGTGTGCTCCAAGCCTTCTACTCCCCACACAACCACACTCTCGGAGCTGCGCGCCAAATGCTCACAGCCTTTCGTGAGCTGCTTGGAACCACTCGGGTACTGCTCGAAGTTAATTGCTGGGGGCCACTCGGCAGTTACTCGGATCTGCTCGGCAAGCGCATCCTACTCGGAGATCAAGTCGCCTGTTCTCCTTCACCGTCAACGATTTTTAGAATAACTCACCATATTCGTCCTCTTCATGAATGATACGTAGAAGATATTTAGAAACATTTCACAGGTTTTTAACAAAGGATGTTGGAGTCGGCAAATAAACCACCGTGATATTTATGATCAGAAACCTGCCTTGTTTTTATTCATGCGCGTTTGTCTACTTTGGTTTGTGATAATTTTTATATATTTAAAGGCTACTAACTGAATGCAGTATGGGAAGTGTAGATGAGAAATTTTATTACACTATTCTAAAGTAGGTTAACACAAAATGGATAAGTTGTCCCTGCATATTTTCTCATGTAATTTGTAACAACCTGCCTGCTTCGCATTCCATTTGTGTGTATTTGTTGAGGTTGTGACACTAACGCTGACCCTTTCCCAACTGCAGGAATTTCAGTTTTTCGGGGTCTATATTCTCAAACCTAAATGAATACTGATTAATCTTATAATGTTCTAACATACAGTCTTTTGCATTGACTACTTTATAAAATACAAAATGAATAATCATTTTAAGTACCCTGTTTTGGCACATTTACTTGGCTTAACTCAGTGCATCCACATATGTTATCCTACCCCTAATAAAAAACGCCATAGGCTTAACATGGGATTTATGTCACTGGGTGTGACATAAAGTGTTTATGCCACTACTTTCTAATACTGAAAAAATGTGGAAACGGGGTAGGATAAAATCTAGATGTCACGAGTTTGAGTCTGAGTTTATTTATGTCACACATTTTGTTGGCTCCATAATTTCACGAGTCGAAGACGAGTGACATTATGGAGCCAACAAAATTACTCAAACTCATGACGTCTCTTTATATTTGTGTAGGGGACCCGTGCAAGTCTACTAAGGCATAGCGATTGTCACAGTTGGAGAAAAAACACCTAGACAACCGGCGTTGTTGGCAGTGCGGCAAGACTGGGCACATTTCTCCGGAATGTCCCCAGAAGTTGGCTGCTGTAGAGTCTACAGACGGCCCGCTAGCTTTACCATCCCCGTATGAGGATCCGGTAAACTAGAAAGGGCTGCGGTAGGTGGCGAAACAGTAGTCCAAGCAACTGTAAGCCAGAGTACGAGAACCGCGGAACTCGAGAACGGGAGAAATCCTGCTCAAACCAAAGAGGAAGAGATATCGAATCAGGTTGCTACAATCTGTTCTCGATATCTAACTCCGAAACACCCCTGTCTGCAATGGCTGGGATCTCGGCACCCTCGATGGTATTTCCCGGTTCATTCAGCAGCCATCTCCCTTAGGTGGGAGACGATGGTATGTACCTGTAAGGATTCAAGGGTTGAAAGTAGACCTGTTCGGCCAAGTCATATTGGCTAACGTGGTAGATACAGTGGAGGCTTGTCCTCTAGGTGTCGCGCCTATTCCCAATACCACACCAGGTGACTGGTCAGGTTTGCAGGAAACCAACGACGACCCAGGAGAAGTGCGGATTGGATGCGTGAATGCAAACTCGGAAAGTGATCCCGAGTCTGTAGTTCTGCATGAGACCCTGGAAACTCTGATCACTGCCGCGGACGCGTTAACAAATGCGGAGCGGAGTGAACTAAGGAGTATGCTAGGAAGGTGGAATAAGATCTTTGCTCGACCAGGAGACCCTTTGGGTAGAACTGATCGTGCGGAGCACCACATAGATACAGAGGGAAACATTCCATTTAGACTACCCTACTGGAGATTACCGCCCATCAAGCGGGAAGCTTTGGAAGAGGAGTTACGGAAAATGCTTTCTCAAGAAGTAATCGTGCCCAGTGAAAGCCCTTGGGCCAGCCCTGTGGTCATGGTTACAAAGAAGGATGGTACTTGCCGGTTCTGTATTGATTACAGAAATCTGAATGGTATCACCCGAAAGAATGCCTACCCTATACCACGGATCGATGAGAGTCTCGACTTTTTGGGCGGGAACCAATGGTTTTGTACCTTGGATCTCCAGTCCGAGTATTGGCAGGTGAAGATTGCTAGTGAGGATCAGCCGAAAATGGCCTTCACTACCCACGAAGGGTTGTATGAATTTACAGTAATGCCCTTTGGCCTCTGCAATGCCCCAGCAACGTTTGAATCCATGATGGACCAAATATTGAGGTGATTGCAATGGAAGAAATGCTTGGTTTATTTAGACGACATCACTGTTTTCAGGAAGACCGTAGAACAATGTCTGAATAACCTTGCTGAGGTATTTGAACGAATCGAGTCTTACGGCTTGGAACTCAAACCTCAGAAGTGTCGGTTGTTTAAACGCTCAGTGGAGTACTTGGGTAGGATAGTCGGGGGTGATGGAATCCGCGCTGACCCATCTAAGTTGGACGTAGTGGCCAAATGGCCCCGCCCCGGAATATAAAAGAAGTAAGATCTTTCCTCGGATTCTGTTCATATTACCGTGACTTTATCCCAGGTTTTTCCGAAACTGCACATGCGTTACAACAATATGTAGTCCAAGATAAAGCAGGAAAGTCAAAGGAGATCTTATGGAACCCTGTGGCTGAAGATGCTTTTTCGGGACTAAAGAGAAAGTTTGAAGAAAATCCGGTCCTCCATTACCTGTTGCCCCAAGGTCGGTTCATTCTTGATACCGACGCGAGCAATGACAGTATTGGAGCGGCACTGTCACAGATACAGAATAGAGTAGAGGTTCTGATAGCCTTTGTGAGCAACAGCTTGAATAAGGCACAAAGGAACTATTGTACCACAAAGAGGGAACTCCTCGCTGTGGTGGTATACGTAAGGAAATATCGACTCTTCCTCGGAGGTGGAGACTTCACTTTACGTACAGATCATTCCTCCCTGAAATGGCTCTTCAACTTTAAAGACGCCGAGGGAATGATCGGAAGATGGCTTGCGGCTCTGTCCGATTCCGGACTTGAGGCTAATTGGAAATTGGTAGTAATTCTACGGGCGGAATTGGTGGCGCCACCTAGCCCTTACGCGATCGGCTTCGCAGATGCTCAACGTACTCCACAGAGGGCGCCTCCAGCGATCTTTGAGCGAGCGTCTGTCAGCGAGGGCCGCTTAGGCTGGCTAGAGGACAATCGTATTCAACTCCTTAGAGTGGCTATTTCACAGGTGTATGCCGGCCGTATAATCTATGCTGTCGATGGTGCGAAGGGCAAAAAGGCTAGGGACGACACAGCAAGGCCATGCCAGCCTTTCAACAAGCCGGGGGGGGGGGGGTGCGATAAGGCCCCCGGGCACGTGGAGTCAGGCATCCGTATGAACCATATCTGCGCCTACTGTGCTGTGTATACGGGGGCATCCAACGGTCACTCGGAGACAGCATGTAGGGTGAAGCAGAGGAATGTAAGCGCGGCAAGTCCCGCAAGCGCGTCTCGGCACCCGGATCAAGTCTCCACCCCCCCCCCCCCCCCCCCAGGTTTTTCGTCGGTAGGCGAGGTGCCTCCTGATCCGTCCCGCCTCGCTTCGGCTGACTTTGTACAGGATTTATTCGTTAGTTCATCCGCGCCTACGGCCTACATTTTGCCTACGGCCGGTACATGTGTTCCGGGGGGTCGTGGCCGTCGCTGTCCCGGCGTGCTCCCCCCACTGATTACTATGTTGAAACTACCCTCCAAGACATTGGCGTGTCGAGCGCCTCAGCAGATGAACCGCTAGATGGCGCCACAGGCGCGCCGACAGATACGGCAGGTGGCGCCACAGGCGACAGCGATGATGCGGCAGGTACCCCCCCGGTTCCTCGGGTTGCGCCCCTACGGTGTGGGCATGCCGCGTACGCTACTGTCGTAAAGTCTATCTGGCCTCGCCCCGCCCCCGGTATGTGGGAGGGGCACGAGGCAATTGAGAGGGCTTACAGCCAGGTTCTGGTCTCGGGCCTCCCGAATTACCTCGGGGCCCAGGTACCCATCCCCTCGGGCATGCAGATTGACGTATGGAGGGCGGCTCTAGTCGACTACCACGATAATCAGGTCGTCGAATTTCTGGAATACGGCTGGCAGTTGGGATTCACAGGCGCCAGCCCCCCCACCTCCACACATCGCAACCACGCATCTGCGGAGAATTACCCTCGCCACGTCGCGGCCTACCTGGAGAAAGAACTTGGGGAGGGAGCCTTGGTAGGCCCGTTCCGGGGCCTACCCTTCAGCCCGTGGTCGGACGTATCTCCCCTCATGACTCGTCCAAAGAGAGGCTCCTCCAGCAGGAGAGTGATAGTCGATGTGTCCTTCCCCCCTGGGGGCGGGATCAACGCGGGCGTGGAGATGGGCCCCCACCTGCCGTACGCCCAGACCTGCACTCTCCCTACGGTCGCTGACCTCGCGGAGAGGGTTCATGCCTTGGGAAAAGGGGCGTGGCTCTGGAAGGCCGACATGGCACGGGCCTACCGCCAGCTCAGGGTGGACCCTCGGGACCTCCCCCTTCAGGTCGTCGCGGCCGAAGGGAGGTACTACATCGACCCGTGCTGCCCGTTCGGGGCCCGCCTCTCGGCCTCGGCCTGCCAGCGGGTCACTCGTGCCGTCACGTTCCTCCTGGGTCGGGCGGGCCACCATGAGTTGTCCTACATCGACGATTTCGCGGGCGCCGAGGCCACGCACCAGGAGGCGACGGATGCCTACCGCGCCTTCGAGGACCTCGCGGGGCGCTTGGGCCTGGTCCTCGCCCCGGATAAGTGTAGCCCTCCGGCACAACGAATGGAGTGGCTTGGTATCGACATAGATACGGTTGCGATGACCCTACGCATCCCGGCCGACCGTCTGGCCGACGTAGTGAGGGAGTGCAAGGCGTGGATCTCTCGTAGGGCCATCACTCGTGCCCGCCTCCAGTCCATCGTCGGTCGCCTCATATAGTTGCCCGTTGCGTATCCCAGGCCCGCAAGTTTGTCGCCCGTGCTCTCGCCTTCCTTCCTCGGGTCCCGGGAGTGGGGGTGGCGACCATTCCAGCCTCGGTAAAGGAGGACTTTCGGTGGTTTGCCCGTTACGCAACGGCCGCCAACGGCGTGGTCCTGGTATCTCCCTACAGAGAGCCGTTTGACATTTTTGTATCCAGCAGGGACGCGGTCATCGTCGCTGAGACGGCCGGTGCCCGCTTGCGCCAGGAGGCGCCTGGCACCGCGGCCGCCCTCGGCCCGGGGTCACGCTTCCACGCGGTCGCCATTCTCCAGGGCATTGTTACTCTCGGTGACAGACGACATGGCTCCAGTTGAAGCCATTGCCACTGGCTGGTGGCAGCTCTGTGGGATGTCGACGTCAGTTTTGTGTATGAGGCCGTCGCGGAAGCCATTGCTCCTGGCGGCCGTTCTTGTGTATATATCAACCCTGTGTTTGATATAGATGTTTTTGCCTCTATTCATTCTAGGCACCGGCACCCCCCTGCATGCCCAGATGATGGCATCCCTGGCGTGGGCTGAGGCGGCCTCAACTCGCCAGAATCACCTCATTCAGGCACAGGCCTACGTGCGTTTTGCTATTTCCTCGGGATTCGATCCTCGATGGCCGACCATCGCCTACGGGGCCCTCTACACCCAGGCCCTAGCCAATTCCTTTCGGGCCCCGGCAACGGCCGCCAACTACTTATCAGGAGCTCGGACCTGGATACGCCGCCATGGCGGTGACCCGGCACCGCTCTCCGCGGACAAGGTCCTCGCAGTTCAGCGCGGGACCAGACGCCTCTCCGCCCACATTCCGGCACTGGCCCCTGCAGTTCGCCTTCAAGAACTCCGGCACGTGCTTCTCTACTTATCCAGGGCCGGGCCCTCGGCCCTCGTCCTCCGACAGCTCTGCTTATCGCCTATTTCACGTTTCTACGGGCCTTGAACCTCGTCTCTCCGTCACTGACCTCGTGGGGCGGCCCCCACACCCTTCAGTGAGCGGATCTTCAAATCCTGCATGGACTCCTCAGGATCCACGTGAGATCAACGAAGACACGGTCACGTGCGGCCCCCCCTCACGTGGTCGATCTCCCGCTGATCTGCCCGGTAGACGCCTATAGGAACTACGTCCCGGCAGTCCCGGCTCCTCCACGGGTGCCAGCATTCATCCTGTCCTCGTCAATGCCGCTTACCTCTCGGCCGTTGTGTGCTGTGATGCGCGCCTTGGCGGCCATGGGATTCCCGGCGGCCGAGAGAGAAACACTCCACTCCTTGAGGAGGGGGGCAGTCCACGATGCCGTGGCTGCGGGGGTTCCCCAGAGTGTTATTTCCCATCATGGCACCTGGAACAGTGCCTCGGGCATTAGGCCTTATTTACCCCCGTCGGGAAGGACGTTGACCCCTTCCCGGCTGTCCTAAAAAGTTTGGCATTTATGCCTATGCCCTTTGGCATAATTTCTCACCTTTGAGAACCTTTTAAATTTCAGGATTATTTACTATGGACATTCAAATATTCATGTTTTATCTAAGATTCCGCCTCCGTTATAATTGAGGCTAATTGGAAATTGGTAGTAATTCTACGGGCGGAATTGGTGGCGCCACCTGGCGCTTACGCGATCGGCTTCGCAGATGCTCAACGTACTCCACAGAGGGCGCCGCCAGCGTCTGATTCGGAACCCGCCCACCCTCACCTTGTCGTCTAGGGCTTTATGCCTATGCCCTTTGGCATAATTTCTCACCTTTGAGAACCTTTTAAATTTCAGGATTATTTACTATGGACACTCAAATATTCATGTTTTATCTAAGATTACGATGTTGGTACTTACCTGTAATCTCCTGTTGTAATACGACATGAACTTTTTCCATATCAATAAATATCCTGTAATTCCAATTCCGCCTCCGTTATAATTATTCATTATAATTCATTATAGTTGTAGTGCTGTCAGACATGACAGTAGTCATCGAAGATGAATGGACACGGAAGCGCTATAAGTCGCATGTTGCTTGCAAGCATGGCACTGTACGGGCGAAAGAGCTGGCTCAGATAACGTGGAGTCCCAGCCCCGGTAGGTACCGCTTTTAGCGAAACCCCCTCGCAGGGCAGGGAAGTCCCGAGTCAAGGCCGGTAAGAGATGTAAGGGCCTGCCGTCAACACGACGGAAGCCCAGTCGTCCACATAAGGTGAAGATACCCCCGTCTGACTCGAAAGAGGAAGATTGGGTGGATTTGAAGCACGAAGCGGAGGACTACAAAGGCCCCACTGATCGTTCTATGTACACGAAACATGGGACGACAGTGAGGAAAAAAATAGAATTGGAATACAATTCCTCAAATCGCCGTAGCGCCCGAATACGAGGCAAGGCTGCGGTCAACTACAAGGAGTAGTGGTGCGGAATTGTGAAACCGGTGTTCACACCGCGGAAGGAGACGGGGAAGAAAGTTACTTCAAGTGGGGGAACCTCGCAAGTGGAGTTAACTCCCGTTGGCCATGGCTGCGGGAAGTTGATCCACAAGCCGGATCCTCCCGCTCCCAGAGGCGGACCAATAGATCAATGGGATCACTGGTCGCGGGAGTTGAAGTGTATCTCAGACCCGGACATGCGCGCCATGGCCATGAAGGGTTTGATAGATCGCTGGGTTGCTAATCAGGGCCCGGAGAGTACTGCACCAGTGGTTTCCCCCTCTAGGGTTGAGACCCAGGTTGCTGCACCTCCCGCCCCGGCTACTAACCCTGTTACGCCCGCCGTGAAGGAGACTGCTATGGAGAAGGCAAAACCGGCTGCAAAGCCGGCAAAGCCTACCTCCGTGGAGGAATCACAGCCTGTGAGTAGCTCCTCAACCCGTCGGGGCAGACGCAAGACTCGCGCGGTGAAAGCCGTAGCAGACAAAGCGGCCCATGAGGAGCGTTCGCGTTCCGGCTCTTCCACCTCCATGGGTGGAAAGGGAAAGGGAGTAGGTAAGTCCAGCACAGGGACGACCGTGGCTAAGGGCAAGGGGTCTTCGGATCCTAAACCCGGTAGCAGCGGAGAGGCGAAGGGGGCTGGGTCTTCGGGCTCGGACAAACCCACATCCACGTCGGCTGGACAGCCTAAGGTTGATTCATCACATGATTCAGACTCACCATCTGATTCCGCTGTGGTGGATAACTGTGGTCAGGTAGGAGACTGGGGCGAGATCATGGATCTTGATGATGCAAAGCGTCTTGCCCGGGGATCCAACCCTGACAGTGACGCCGGCGAATTTGTTCCCGGCGCCAAGTGCGCCCAGAAGCGCAAGGTGGCCCGCAAGCTACCTGGCTGTCTGGTTGGGCGTAAGGCAACGTGTCTGGAGGACCTCTGTGTCAAAGACCGCCATTGGCTACCGGAACCGGTAGACGACAATGGTGTGTCTGACGACAAGGAGTGGCTGATGGATCAGGGCTCTGCTAACACGTGGTACATCACCCGTGTGAACGGAGTTAAATCCGCTTCTTATCAGAAGTACGGCATTCTCCAGTGCAAAAAGATCATGTTTGCCTGGCGGCAGTTTACTGCTAATGGGCATTGCGTCTTCCAGGGCTGCCAAGGTGGGATGTGAAAACATCTCCTTCCTACACAACTGGAAGGTTGTACACGCGGCATCTCGTAGAGATGCATTTGGCCTAGTTTCCCTGGTTCTGTTGTAATGGGAAGCGGTGTTCGGCTGATTCTGGCTCGTCCCGCCGGTCTTGGATGATTCGTCATATGTTGGACGAACATGGGATCGGTGCGGTTCGGGGTAGGGAGAGGACCATGCGGCTTTTCAATAAGTTCGTAGGGTTGGCTTCCGAGGCCCGAACCAAGGGAAGCGAGCCTGCGCGCAAGGCTGTGGATGGCAAGTACACTGTTTCTTGGAAGCGGAATCGCAAATTTAGTGCAACTCTGCAACTGAGCGCGGCGGACTTCGACCGCATGAAGGATATGCGGGAATCCACCAAGGGGGGAGTATGAAACGGGACCGGAGTTGTGACTCTGTGAACCATAGACCTGCCCCAAAGAAGACCAAGAGCTCGTCTAAGTCCAGTGACTCAGACGACGACTCGAGGTCGAGCCGGTCAGGGAGGAGCCAGACGCCGGGTTCTGTAACTTTAGGGGACGTTTTGCGTTCCTCGAAGACAGGCCCGGCTAAAGCGAAACCCAGCCGGAAAGGGTCGAGCGCACCTAAGGGGGATAAATCCTCTAAAGGTTCTACAGAGACAGCGGTCTCGTCTGACGCTCCGGCATCGACAAGCACTGCTGGGGCTCGACCAAAAGAACGTCAAAAGGACCATGAACCTACGTAGGAAAGTGGCGCGGTTGGTGGAGAAGAGGAGTTCCCTTCTCTACCCCCACCTAAGCGCCCTGCCCCTAAGGTTGAGTCTCGGCCCAGACCGCCCCTTGCAAGTGGAATGAGGCTGGAACGCATCGGGGAACAGATTGATAGGTCAATTAGACTTGTTTTCCTGCGGTTTTGAAGTAGGCCACCCGCCGCTGGCTATTACTGACACCGTGTTGGGACCAGTCCAGACTGGTTTCTCAGCTGTCAGGTTGAGAACCAGCAGTGAGGATTGATCCTGGGGAAGTGGGCAGGGAACTAGCGGGAACCATTGGTTTGCTAGTGACCAGGCTTACTCAGAATACCCCGTGGAGAACCAGCAAAGTTCTTGCACATGCTCAGTGAGGACATGGGCTGTATATAAGCAGCCTGCTGTGGCTTACTGAGACACACTGGGGTGTGGAGAGACTACGTGCGGTCTCTCTGCAGGGCTCTGTCTCTGTGCTCCACCGATGGGCGCTAGCTCTCCGGACTAGCTGTTGACCGATTCGGGTTCCCTAGATGGTGGAGTCAGAGTATCCCGGTTCTCTAGGAGGAGAGGGTCGACCAGTGGGTCCCTTCTCTGGATAGAGTTCTGGGGTCCCGAGAGGAGAGCAGGGTGGTGGTGTCCACTGGCCGGAGGGAGGTATGGTGTACTCCCTCCAGGAGGTGGCTCTTACCAGTCCTGTTATCCTCGAAGGCAGAGCTACGGTGCTGGGTGGTTGTGGTAAAACACAGCTGCGGGTTAGCGGGTGGGACCAGCACCGAGATGGCATCTTGGACCAAAACTGTAGTGGTGCTCGGGAGGAGCTTCGACTGTACCCGACACCCAACTCTTGAGCCATTGTATTTTTTTAAAGTAACCTATAAAAATCTATATTTTTTCACTGCCATGCAATTTGATGTATAAATGAAATTTTAGAAGTTAACTTGGCAAAATACCAGATTATCAAATGACAAAAACTTCACATTATCAGTGTATCTTAAGACCAATACACAATTAGCGACTTTCCGCAGCAGGTGGTGGGGGGCACGTATCGCAAGCAGTTTCTGTTCACATTTGTTGACATTTTGATGCAATTTTTGCCCATGAGGAGGTGCAAAAGTTGCTGGCAGAGGAATACGAAATTTCAAATTGTTCATGATTGAATGTGCTAATCCTATCGGTTGGCCAAGGGGCCCAATATCTCAGGGGGGCAAAAGTCGCAAGGCACAACCGACTTTCAAGTGTAACAGGTCACCCAGCAACTAACACCACCAAGTAGCATCCCTCATGTCTTCTTAACTGATGAGATTGGAGTTGGAAACAAAAGTAAGGCACGCGCGTACTACAGAATCGACCACTACGCATCTTACGGGAATTATTGGTGAAATTTTCACCAAATGGAAACTTATGTGTGGTATCGCTAAGTTTGTTTTTGCACCCATTGTGAATTTGGACTTTGCAAGATTTGTTAAGAAGAAACCAGAAAAAACTACAACTGAGCAGGCCGTCACAGACGAATCTATTGTACTGAGAAACCATTATTTTATGAAGAGGAACCAAGAGCTTCTGTATCCCTCTCCTACGCCGTGGCTAGCAAGAACCATCCATCAACAAAGATCTAACAAGGTTAAGACTTTACCATGTACTCTATGACGGGATACACCCAAATGCAACTCTCCTGAGCTACTGGGGTAAAACGATCGACGATTACTTTGAAATACTGCAGTAACAAATTAGGTGAGAGGGTTATAGTAGAGACTGATTGCCACCCGCTATTAAAAGGGTCAATAAACTAGGAAGGTAAGGTGTAGAATGTAAGTGGTCAAGCTCCTATAGATATAATAAATACATTACCAAGTTAAACTATCAGGTGGAAACGGGAAAAAGGGTTAAGGTATGAAACAACTAAGTTCAAAGAATTAGTAAGGCTATTGCAAGTACATTAGGTCTACATTATCACTGTCGCTCGTATATTTTAAGTGCTAGTTAAGATCTTGGTCAGAGATATCAGGGCCCTGTTTTTTAGTCACGACATTCGTAACTTACGACACAGGGCCCTGTTTTTTAGTCACGATATGGCAAGTCTGCGATCACCTAAGATCGGATCAAGATTCTACGGCATTTTCTACGACACAAGACGGCGGGTGTGCTATAGACGGTGTCGTAAGATGAATCAAACGATCTTAGCAGAGTTAAGACAAGTATAGAACTGTCTTAGGTTCTATAAAACGTCACTGTCGATATTCTGTGCTTCCCATAGGAATTAAGCGATGAAATTTTAACACGAGTAAAGTATACATATATACTATAATCGTACAAAATATCAAGAAAACCGGACAGACCGTTATGAAGATATCGGTGTTTGAATTTGAAACATCGGGCTATCGATCGGATATCGTACAAGCACTCTCCTAGCAGATCTTTCGTGGTAAAGCAGCGGAATCTCTGCTGGGAGATTGAAGTAAGCCCAGAGTGAGGGTAGAGATACGCTGGCCACCAGAGCAGCGTTTGCTATGACGGAATTGAAACGCCGAAATCTTCATAACGGTGCGGCCGATTTTCTTCATATTTGGGACGATTAAATAGGTTATATGTATACCTTACTCGTGTTCAAATTTCATCACTTAATTCCGATGGGAAGTGAAGTTCCGCGTTTGGTACGACATGTCCAGAGTGGTCTCTCAAGTGTAACAGGTCACCCAGCAATAATAAATAATCGTACCAAATATGAAGAAAATCGGTCACAGCGTTCCGAAGATATCGGCGTTTCAATTTCGTCATAGCAATGTCTGCTCTGATGGCCAGTGTAGCCCTACGGTCACGTGACCCTAAATAATGCCGTGACCTCGACATTCACTGCGCACCGGAGGTGGGAGGGTGTTATGGCCACCAGAGCAGACGATTGCTATGACGAAATTCAAACCCCGATATCTTCATAACGCTGCGACCGATTTTCTTCATATTTGGTACGATTATAGGTCATATGTATGCGTTACTTGTATTAAATTCGCTTAATTCGTATGGAAAGCACAGGAACTCCTCTATATACGCACAGTGAAGTTTTATAGAACCTAAGACAGTTCTAGACTTGAGACACTTTTAGCGGCGATCGTCCGTGGCGCACTACGACACCGTCTATAGGACGCCGGCCATCTTTTGTCGTCCAAAAGGGTCGTACATCGGCTGTGGGATCGTAGGCCTGCGACACTCACAAATGTCGTGACTAAAAAACAGGGCCCAGCATTATAGTCAAATCAACACCTTCTGAAACTCCTTCAGGGCTAGGTCCTGTTTTTCAGTCGTGACCATTTGTGACAGTGACCAGTTAGTGACTGTTTCAAGACCATTGGGTTCCAGAGACAAATGGTCATAATATCAGCGATCATTTTGAGGGGTAAAATGTTTTGTGTTCCAGAGTCATGACCATTTTGTGACCATTTAGTTCAAATGATCTTGAAAACAGTGACAGGGTAAGACATGTCATACATGTATGATATTCATACTAAAGCTTATCAAAATTAAAAGATATTTTCAGTGGAGGATTCTATATAGATGCCATACCTTTATCCCAAATTACATAATTTTCCAATGATCATTTTACTCATAAGAATGTTTCACCAGAGCCAGTGACAAAGATCTGTTGACACTGCTCTGCTTGACTGCCTTGTTTACATCCTACTGCAGTATTCGACCGTAAGTTGGTGTGATAATCTCATACTACTGTTTGGAATATTTCAGTGTATACACTTCCATTGTATCAAATGAGTGACTTGTGAGACTTTTTCTTTTTTTGAATGGGCCTGAGACAAACAGTGATTATAACAGCCTAACAGTGACTGGGTCTGAGGAACAGTTTGCAGTCATGATCACTCTTTTGGTCTCCCAAATGGTCACTCTTTTTCGATCACAACTAATGAAGTGATTTGAGTGTTAGATGACTTGAAGATGGATTTATTATGTTTCTATCAATGCTACACGCTCAGCAGATTGTACATGTGGCCGTAGTACCGGCGTTCTCCACTAGAGGGAGTGGTGGCGCTTTTTGCGCATTGCTTCAGAATACTTCATTCCTCCCAACCTTGATATTTAAGTTATCTTTAGAATTATTCAAGATAGTCTTGTTGGAGGTGTTATACTAGTATTATACAGTAATAGCATCATCAAATATCTCTTAGTTCTACTGTGAACCTATTTTGTGAACTAGTAAAAATATATGATCTTACTGATCTTATACTGAGAGCATTACTGAGTGATATAAAATATATCTATCATAGATATCTATCAGAGTCTTTTCTGATCAGTCTTTGAGTCTTTGTATCATAGTCTTTTGTTCAATACTTGAGATATATGAAATATACTATGATATAAGATAAGTAGTATCTTAACTAATGAAACTTCTTAGATAAGTGATCTTATTGTTAAATTTTCTTATGCATTACTCAGATCTTTAAGTGGGGCATATTTGCTTTTAACAACGCAATCCTTCAAGTGTCCGGGTGGTCTTTTGTTTCGGACAGGTCTTTCAGCTATTGGACCTGCTGGATTGTTTTGCAGTATGGGCACAGCGGGACCCACTACTGGCTGAACAACCTGCACTGCTACCTGTTCCTGTTCAGGGGCTAGTGCTGGGTTCAGCACTAAATCGTCATACTCGAGGTAGTCAGAGTCACACTTGTTCTTATGTGGAACACAGTCTTTGGGGATCCTTTTGAAGAATGACGAGTTTCTCGTTATTTGATGTCCCTCTCGCTCAGCGGTGATCTGTGATCCATGTTTTGTTATTACGGTGTATGGGGTAGGATCATACATTTTCTTAAATCCTTTTGGTTTCACCACTAGCACTTTGTCTCCCACTTTCATATCTGTCTCCTTGGTGTGGCGTCTCTTGTCTGCATATGACTTCAATTTCTTCTTTGCACGCTCGTTGTTGTACCTCATTTCTTTTTCGAGTTCCGTTGCTATGCCACAGTTCCATTCTGGCAGACAGGTCTTGATGTTTCTGCCAAACATACCTTTCGCTGGTGGGGTTTTTGTTGATGCATGTGGTGTTGCTCGATAATGCTTCAGGAAGGTGTTGATTCCCTTTTGCCAACTCTTTTCTTCTACCTTTGCAGCATTGATGGCCTTCTTGATGGTGCGTACAAAGCGCTCTACTTCACCGTTGGCTTCGGGCCATAAAGGTGTTACACGGTGGTGCTTGATACCATTTTCCTTGGTGTACTCACAGAATTCACGACTGTTGAAGGGTGGTCCATTATCAGTTTTTAGGATGGTGGGATTACCGAATCTACTGAATATCACATCCATTTCTTGAATCACCTTATTTGCCGATAGTGTCTTGAGTGGAACTACTTCTGGGTAACGAGTAAAGTCGTCGATGATTATCATTATGTAGTCGCCGTTGCCTACATCAGCGAAATCACAACTGACTTATTGCCATGGATGACTTGTTAGGGTGGCTTGTATCGGTTCACGTTGACTTTGCGGTGTCACAGCTTGGCACGGGAAACAGTTCTTTACTTTGTCCTCATACGGTCAATACCTGGGAACCAAACCTTTTCACGTAGAAGTTGTTTCGTTCTGGTCATCCCTTGGTGACCACGGTGAGCTAGGTTCACTACTTCCTTCTGTCTTCGGAATGCATATCCTATGGGACCTTAATACAATACCATTTTGAGTAACAGTCAGCTCCTCTTTGATGTTGTGATACGCCTTCAAATCAGGGTCTGTGTTTGTCTTAGACCATTTGTCGTCTGCTAGCGCTGCTCTCACAGTCTTTAGTGTTTCGTCGGTTTCTGACTGAGAGATGATATCCTTGAGTTCTACAACAGTGGGTTTGGCCTCTGCTGTTACGAAGTTGACATAGTCTTCTGCTACTTTGGTTGCACGACAGTCTTCGTCAGAGTTGTGGCTCGGGTGTCTGGACATGTAGTCCGCTGGATTTCTGCTTCCAGGCTCATACGTGAGGGTCATGTCATAGGGTATGAGGTGTAGACACCATCTTTCTAGCTGGGCAGATGTACGGGATGAGGCTTTTCCAAAGATTCCAAGCAGTGGTTTGTGGTCCGTTACCACATGGACTGGTGCACCAAAGATGTAGACGTGAAAGTGTTCACATGCCCATACTACAGCCAGGGCTTCTCGCTCCGTTTAACTGTAGCGTTGCTTGACTGACAACAGTGCTTTACTTGCGTAGGTCATGACCTTCTGGGTGAGTATTGCTCCTAGTCCTACTGGGCTGGCATCAACATAGATTGTAGTCCTCTTATTCGGGTCGAAGTAGACTAGTGCAGGGGAGTCAATGAGTCTTTCTTTGAGAGTGGAGAGTGCATCATCCTGCTCTTTCGTCCAAATCCACTCCTGCGACTGATGGGTGAGTCTGCGTAGCGGTTCGGTGACTGTCGCATAGTGTAATGGATAACGCTGATGCAGAAGTACCGATTGCTCTCGCATATAATATAGTAGGTTTTATTCACAGAAAAGGGCTACAACAGGCTGCCCAGCCACTCCTTGAACGGTTTGCATTAAAAGGTCTGAGTCCAGACGCGGACTGACTCGAAGGCAGACGTGCCTTGTTTATATACGGAACGGTGATGTCAGCTCTCGGGCTCTCGCCCCCCCGGGAGATTCGATGAGACCGGCCCTCCCCCGCGGGGGAGCCCCCCCCCCCCGTGGAGAGCCCCCCTGCGGAGAGGCTCCCCCGTGGGGAGGCCCCCCGCGGGGGGCACCGATCCCGTCAACCTCCCCCGTGGGGGAGAGCTGACCCCACCCGTCCACCACACTCTTCCCTCCTTTGAAAACTACACCCCAGCCTCTAGCCTTCCGGCCCGGGGTTGCCCAAAAGGGGCTTAAACGGATAAACACAATAACAAGTTCTTCATACAAATTACTTTAACATTAAAACGCTTTAAAAGTTACAAATAACGCCGGTCTTCGCTTCTGAGGGGGCCACTGGACAGCCTCACCCTTCTCCGACGGGTGTCCTCTTTCCGCAGGGGAGTCACTCCGCGCCGGTTTTCTCCTGCGGGGGTCCTCTCTCCGCGGGGGAGCCGCTCCATGCCCGGTCCTCCTCCGTGAAACCGCCCTGGCTTCCTGCGGGGAGCTCCTCGCTGGCCCGGATCGTCCCTACGGCCGCTTCTGCAACACAACAAGGGGGGTCATGAGATTCTTTCTCCGACTGCAACCGTCCCTCCTCACACCACCTCCCCCCTCCGTACTTTCCCCGTAGTCCTCTCGATCCTGTCTGTTCCCAGCGATACGATACTTCCCCGATCCTCACGGATAAAAGGCCCGGGCGGGCCGCTTACTCCCCCCCTGCGGCTCCCAGTACAGGGCTACCGCGGTCCGCTTCCTCAGGTCACCCCCTCCCGGGGGCCCTGTCAGCTGTTCTGGATACCCGCTAGTGACCCCCCTTTCATCAAGAAGCAAGAAGGAAGATTCCTCACCTTGTACGTCGTCCGGACCTCGTGGAACACTTCCACCTCGCCTCCCCGGCGCGCCTCACACCATGTCATCTGGCGCCCTCCCTCGACGACGTAGCCGTCCCCGGCGTAGTTCCAAGGCAGCTCCCGGGCGGCCCACCGCTGGAGGCGGTCTTCGGGGGTACCCATCCAGGGCAGGCGGAGGTTGTCGGGTTCCTCGTCCCCGCCATTCGCCGGGATCAGCCTCACATGGCTGGCCCGGTCCCAGCCGTCAAGGAGGGCGCTCACGGTGGCGTGGGGGAGGGTGCACTCCCGGGTCAGTCCGGGCACCCGCAGACGCTGCTCGCGCCTCTTCTTCCTTCCCTCCTCTCCCCGGGGAGCGTCCGCTGTCTGTCGTGCGGCCTCAGGTGTATCCAGGGGGGGGGCGGGTCCCGCAGCCACGGGGGGGTTTGCGATTGCCTTGCCGCTGTTACCACGGGCGCCGGAGCGATGGGCGGCGGTCGTGCCGGAGGGGGGCTTGGTGATCGAGTCACTATGTTTCTCCGGTCCTGGGATCGCACCGGAGACGCCGGGGCCGGCCCCGGGCCCTGCCCCGAGCAGCTGGCCGTCGCCGTGGGGGGGGGCTCCCGCTGCCGCAGACACCACGGGGGGACCTCCGCAGGCTTGGTCCTACGATGGGCAGGCAGGGGCTGGGGCCGGGTCCGATCAGGGCGGACAGGCCCGAGGGTGTCCACTGGGATGGTGTTTCCGGCATTGGAAGCGCGGGCGACTCCCCGTCCAGCCCCCAACAGACTACTTCGGAGACCGGCTCCTTCCTCCGCTTCTTTGCCTCCGGGGTGCGGTGGACCACCTTGCGCGTCGCCCCCGGTCCCTCCATCATTTCCACCAGGATGTCGGTGGCGGCCTCGGTCTCCTCGTCCTCCCCAATGCTGACGCCCGGGTCCGACAGGGTGGGGGTGGCTGGCATGGAGGTCGGGTCCCTCGCTGGAGAGCTGCGGCGCTTCACACCCCCATCGCGGTCTTTGTTCTTGTCCTTCTTCTTCTTCTTTTTCTTCTTGGGGGCCCCCTCGGCCGCCTCTCCCTCGCGGGGGGCATCCTCAACACTGGGGGCTGCTTCTGCTTCTTTGCTGCCCGTGCCCTCGTCCCCCTTCGGGGGGGAAAAACAGCTTGGTGGGGACCGGGATTTCGGTGGGGTTGGTGGCCCACCGGTGTCGATGTCTCAGCAGGTGAGAGACGAAGTCCGACCGGTGTACCGCCTTTAAACGCCGCCCACAGTCCGGGCACACCCAGCTGTCCGTCCACGGGCCGCTGTGACGTGTCGTTTTAGGCCGTCAGACCTGACAAAACCCGCTCCGCACTCATCACACACCCACTTCTTAGCTGACACCATCTTGTCTGCCTCGTCCTCCTTGACTCCCGTGGAATCTCGCGGGGGACGCGAGGGCTCGCGAGATCTCGCAGTCTCATGCGCTCCTCGCGAGACCTCTCGCCCTGACCTACTTACGGCCGGACTTGCTTCCTTCGCACTCTCCTGTTGGCCCGTTCAACCATGCCATCCGATTGAGGCCGGAAGGCGCATGTCCTTGTCTGGGAAGCCCCCAACAGTGAGACCGTCTCCCGGAAGACAGCGCTCTGGAAGTTCCAACCCTGGTCAGAGTGCACTGTCACCGGAGGCCCAGCCGGCACACCCATGTCTCCACGAATGCTCTCGCCACGGTGGAGGCCTCCTGATTGGGTAGGGGGATGGCCTCGGCCCACTTCGAAAAGTAGTCCATTATGACCAAGATGAAAATGTTTCCCTTCCTCGTCCGGGGGAGTGGGCCCATCACATCCATCGCCACCCTCTCCAGGGGCTCGCTGACCGCGACATGTCCCATCGGAGCTGTCCGCCGCGGGGGGTTCTTTCTTCGGAGACATGCCGGGCAGGACGCGCAATGGGCCGCTACCTCCCGGCGGAAATCTGGCCAGTAGTAGGCCCCCTGGCATCTCCTAATGGTTCGATTCTTTCCGAAGTGTCCCGACAACGGGGCCCCGTGCAGTTTGGTCAATACCCTCTCCCTCCATGGACCGGGCAACGCCACCTAAAATAACCTCCCCCCGCCGTGGACGTGCCATTCCCTACCGAGTAGCCCCTCCCGGATGGTGAGACTCTCCCGCTGGGCCCACCAGCAGCGTAGCTCAGGTCCAGCTCCTTCCTCCAGGGAGGGTGGGACGACCTCCTCCCCCCACACCCATCGCCTAACTTGCCCAAGCACAGGGTTATCCTCCTGCGCCTGAACCCACTACGCGGGGGAGGCCTCCCCTGCCGATTCCTCTGCGGGGGGGGTGGGGGGTGGGGGGGGTGGCGGCCGAAGGGTGGCTCCCCCGGCCCCCCCCCGGTTGCGAGCTGCCTGCCGGGTATTAACCGCACAGTGACCGTCTCCCTCCTCGGGGTCCGGGAACGGGATCCGGACAGCCTGTCCGCATTGCCATGACAGCGTCCCGGCCGATGCTCGATCCGTAGATCATAGCAGCCGATGATTTGTAACCATCGAGCTACCTGCCCCACCGGATCTTTAATACTGGTGAGCCACTTGAGGGCAGCATGATCCGTCCTTACCCTGATGGGCCTCCCCACCAGATAATGGCCGAACTTCTCCAACGAGAAGATAATGGCCAGCAACTCCCTACGCGTGACGCAGTACCGTCTCTCGGGGCGTGTCAGGGCCCTGCTAGCATACGCCAATACACGCTCATCCTTCCCTTGGACTTGCGACAGAACTGCCCCCACCCCGGCGTCGCTAGCATCGGTGTCCAGGATCAGCGGCCCCTCCTCCGCGGGGTACCCCAGCACCGGGGCCTCAAGGAGGCATCGCTGGAGCACCCGGAATGCCTGCTCGCAGTCTCCGTCCCACTTGAAAGCCCTTCCCTTCTCGGTCAGGCAGGTCAGGGGCCGAGCCTTATCTGCAAACCCCGGAACGAAGGCCCTGTAATACCCCGCCAGACCCAGGAAGCTCCTCACCTCGCCCACGCTCTGCGGTGGGGGCCACTCCTGCACCGCGCGCACCTTGTCGGGGTCGGTGGCTACCCCCTCCCCCGAGACCACGTGCCCCAAAAACGCCACGGACCGGCGGGCCAAACGGCACTTGCTGGGCTTAATCCGGAGGCCGGCCCCGGCGAGTCTCCGCAAGACGGCCCCCAGCCGGGTCAGATGTTCCTCAAAATCCCGGGCAAATATAATGACGTCATCTAAATACACCAGGCACGACGTCTACTTGAGCCCCCGCAACGCCACCTCCATCAGCCTCTCGAAGGTAGCTGGGGCGTTGCATAGCCCAAATGGCATGACCCGATACTGAAACAAACCCCGGTGCGTCGTGAAGGCTGTCTTGGGGCGGTCCCCGGGTGACATGGCCACCTGCCAGTACCCGCTGACAAGGTCCACCGTGCTGAACCAGGTGGACCCCGCCAGCGTGTCTAGGGAGTCGTCCACCCGGGGGAGAGGATACGCGTCCTTAACGGTCACGGCGGTAACCCGCCGATAGTCGACGCAGAACCTCACGCTCCCATCCTTCTTCCGCACCAGCACCACGGGGGAGGCCCAGGGGCTGGAGGACGGCTCTATGACCCCCTCTTCCAGCATTCGCTCCACCTCCGCCCCCACTGTGGCCCGCCGGTGCGGCGCTAACCCCGTCTCTATTTCGTGTACCACCAGATTGGTGTGCCCCATCTGGTTCTTATTGAGCTTGAAGGCCCCGGCTTCCTCCCGGAGGAGGGCGACCAGCCTCTCCCGCGCTCTGTCCTCCAGGTGTGCGGCCATCTCCTCCAAGATCCCCGCCTCCTCAGGCGCTAGGGATCCCTCCCCGGAGGCCACCGACCGCACTTGCCCCTTCGTTGGATCCTCCCACTCCCCACAGGTCCCCAGGGTGGTACCGCTGTGGAGGACAACTGCGCTGCCCCCCGGGTTAAGTATTCTCACTGGGCAGCGCCCCCCCCCCCCCCCCCCCCCCCCCCGGCGGCGACACTAGGGCCCGACCCACCAGGAACGGCCGATCCTCCTCCCTGGTTCCTTCCATCACGCCGTATTCAGCCCCGGCCCAGTCCAGCACCTCTCCCTCCACTATAGCTTCGGAGCTGGGACCCACTACCGCTCCCCTGAGGGCCACTACCCGGCAGGCCCCGGGGGACTCCTCCTCCCAAAGCAACCGGCAGCCGACCACGTCCACCATCGCCCCACTGCTTTTCAGGAAACAGGCGCCCAAAATGGCCTCGCTGCTGAGGTCCGCCACCTGCCATTCCACTAGGCCCTTCCAAGCCCCGCAGTCCAGCTGTGTGACAACCTGCCCCCTGACATCTAAGGGGCGTCCATCGGGGCAGTACAGACGGGTGGGGGCCTCGCTCATGGCCTCCGGCCGGCCGTGTTGATTCCACCACGCCAGGGATAACAGGTTTACCGTGGCCCCCGTGTCCACCAGGAGGCGCACCGCCCGCCCCCAGATCCGGCCCTCAACCTGCATCCCTGGGCCCCCGGGCTCCCTGCGCCCCTGCACCAGACCCCCTCTTCGGCTGCCCTCCGCCTCGACCCTTGTTCCGCCGTCAGCAAGGGTCTGATTCAGTTTTCCGAGACGGGGCCTACCGCCGCTGGTCCCGCCCCCCTGCTGGGGGTTGCCACCCTCTGCGGGGGTTCCTTTTGGGGGCAATCCCGTTCGAGATGCTCTGTACTACCACAGCGGTAGCACTTACGCCTTACCGGGGTCCTGAGCTGTGCGCGGAGGGAGGCGAGCTCCTCTTTCAGGAGCTTCATCTCCTCCGCCATGGTAGCGCCAGTGCTCCGGACCCTCCCCGGGCCCCCCTTCTCTGATTTTAGATAAGCTTCCGCCTCGAGGGCGGTGGAGACGGCCTCCTCCATCGAGCGGGGCTTCGACTGGAAGATCCAGTGTCTGAGGCGGCCGTCCCCCAGGCCCTCCATGAACCCATCCCGGCACATGGAGTCTATTGTTGATGCGTCTGCTTCGGGGTACGCAAGGCGGGCGAGCCTCCATACTTCCTCGCCGAACAGCTGGAGGCCCTCCTCGGGACTACGTTCCTTCGTACGGAGCAGCGCCTTATACGTCTCCGTCTGGTTTCTGGGCTGAAATCTCCGGAACAGGGCCGCTCGTAGTTGCCCGTATCCCCTTGGCCCACTGGGATCGGCCCCCGTTAACACCCGGCGCGCAAGACCGGTGAGGCTAACTCCAAAGAAGGGCCCAGCCTGCTCCTCGTTCCACCCGTTGGCGGCCACACAGAGGGTAAAGTGCGAAAGATATTCCTCCAGGTTCGAAGTTCCGTCAAACTTCCTCGGGGTGACCACCGGCTTCGGCGCCACCGCCATCCTCTTTCGTGTCCCTGGTGCATCCCCCGCCTCCCCCGGCAGGCCGAACGTGCCCCAGCTCTGTTGTGGTGCCTCCCTCCCAGGGGTCCCTGACCACGGCCAGTTGGCTGCGAGTCTGGGCCCTGTTTTTTAGTCACGACATTCGTAACTTACGACACATATCTGCCGTCAGTGTGCTAGAGAGCTACGATCATAGAGTGGGTACGACACTTAGTGAAGATACGACACTTAGGGACCTAAAAGGTGTGCTAGAGTCACGACACTCGGTGGCCAATGGAGCGGAAATAGTGGCCAAAAGTGTCGTATCTCTAAGACCACTCTGGACATGTACCAAACGTGGAACTTCACTTCCCGTCGGAATTAAGTGATAAGATTTGAACATGAGTAAGGTATACATATAACCTATAATCGTACCAAATATGAAGAAAATCGGCCGCACCGTTATGAAGATTTCGGCGTTTCAATTTCGTCATAGCAAACGCTGCTCTGGTGGCCAGTGTAGCTCTACCCTCACTCTGCGCTTACTTCAATCTCCCAGCAGAGATTCCGCGTGCTTTACCACGAAAGATCTGCTAGGAGAGTGCTTGTACGATATCCGATCGATAGCCCGATGTTTCAAATTTAAACACCGATATCTTCATAACGGTGAGTCCGATTTTCTTGATATTTTGTACAATTATAGGATATATGTATACCTTACTCGTGTTAAAATTTCATTGCTTAATTCCTATGGAAATCAACAGTGACGTTTTATAGAACCTAAGACAGTTCTATACTTGTCTTAACTCTGCTAAGATCGTTTGATTCAACTTACGACACCGTCTATAGCACACCCGCCATCTTGTGTCGTAGGAAATGCCGTAGAATCTTGATCCGATCTTAGGTGATCGCAGACTTGCGATATCATGACTAAAAAACAGGGCCCTGGATTGGCCAGAGTCCCAGCCCAGGGCGGGCGCCGATGGGGAGCATGCTTCCTTCCCTGAGGTCCTGCATTCCCATCCCTCACCCTCCTTCCCCCGTTCCCGGGGCATGGGGGGTTGAGGACCCCCTCCCCTCGGCGGGTTCCGCCCCCACATTCCCAGCTTCTGATCCAGCTCCCCCGTGGGGTTGGTGTCCGGCCCCGTCCATGGCCTACTCCTCCCGGTTGCCTCATGGTTGGTCCCCCGCGGGGCTGACCGGGGGACCCCGGTGGCTGGGGGTTCCCTCCGGGGGAGGGCAGGTCCCCGTCCGGGGGGGCCATCCCCCACCCCTGGAGACCGGCCCTTCCGTTCTGCCTCTCCTGCTTCCCGTGCCTGGTCATCCCCGCCACCGCTCGTTATCGGAGTCTGGGACCGCCAGACGGCTGGGGGGCATACCCATCCCCTTCCCTCACGCTTAGCTTCCGCTGTGGGGTCGGCCTCCAGACCACCACCCCAGGGCCAGTTCCTCCAGGCCGTTGCCGCACTTCCTTCCGTTTCCGGAGGAGTGGGTCCCCCGCGGGCCGGCCGTGCCGGCCAGAGTTCCCCCGGGTTTGGGTCCCCCCCGTGGGGGACGTCCCCCGCAGGGTGGGGCGCGCCTCCTATCGCCCCCTCATTATCGCTCAGGGTCGTCGTCCTTGAGGGCGCCTCCATGGCCGCCCCATCCTCCTCACCGGTCCTCAGAAGCCCCGGGCGCCGCAGCAACAGCCCTTCATCGGCAATCTCCACCAGGGATCCCCGAGCCCCCTCCTCTAGGTGCCGTTGCACCTCCGGGTTCAGGTCATCCATACCGCTGCCACCAATGTAATGGATAACGCTGATGCAGAAGTACCGATTGCTCTCGCATATAATATAGTAGGTTTTATTCACAGAAAAGGGCTACAACAGGCTGCCCAGCCACTCCTTGAACGGTTTGCATTAAAAGGTCTGAGTCCAGACACGGACTGACTCGAAGGCAGACGTGCCTTGTTTATATACGGAATGGGTGACGTCAGCTCTCGGGCTCTTGCCCCCCCGGGAGATTCGACGAGACCGGCCCTCCCCCGCGGGGGGCACCGATCCCGTCAACCTCCCCCGCGGGGGAGAGCTGACCCCACCCATCCACCACAATAGTCTGGGATGAACTTCGCGCAGTAGTTTGCCATTCCGAGGAGACTTCGTAGCTCTCCTGGATTCGTCGGGGGCTGGATAGTGTTGATCTTGTCGGCCTTCTTTGGGTCAATTTCCATGCCTTTGTCTGAAAACTTGTAACCGTAGAATTCTAGGCTGGATTTTCCAAACTCACATTTGTTTCCGTTGAGTGTCAGACCTTTTTCACGTAACCGTTTGAATACTGCATACAGGTTCACGTTATGTTCTTCGTGTGTTTTGCCATAGACTATGATGTCGTCCGAGAAGTTTCTCACTCCTGATAGTCCGGCGAGGGCTGTCTGGATGCAGTACTGGAATACCTCAGCTGCGGAGCATATCCCAAAGTTCAGCCTTTTGTAACGTTTAAGCCCTGTGTGAGTTGAGAATGTAGTAATATAACGGGAGTCGGGGTGGAGTTCAATCTGGTGGTATCCACTGGTCAGGTCTATTTTGCTGAACACCATTGCGCCATTTAAATCGTGGATGATTTCCTCTACGGTGGGCATAGGGTGGCGTTCACGTTCTATCGCCTTGTTCGCGATCCGCATATCAACACAGATTCTGACATTCTCAGGATCTTTCGGTTTTGGGGCTGCTACAATGTTGGATACCCATGGTGTTGATCCGACTGCGTCTGCGATGATATCCGAAGCTTCTAATTTTTCTAGCGCGGCCTCGATCTTGCTTCGTAGATGGAACGGCTCTTTACGATGTGGCTGTGCAGTGGGTTTGACGTCTTTGTCGATATGGAGTTGCAGTTGCAAGCCTTTGAGTTTCCCAATCCCGGTGAAGATATCTCGGAATTCCTGACAAGTCTGGCTGGGTGTAGGACTTGCAGTGTTGATCTCGGATATGACTGCATCTCGGTTGATCATGATCAAGTTCAGAGTCTCTGCAGTGGAACGCGATAAGAGTGCCGATCAGGGGTATAGGCGGTCGATTCTTGCCATACAGATACAGAGTCGTGTCGGCTGGTTGCAGTGTCGGCATGGGTTGAAGCTTATGATACGTGTTTTCGCCGATGATATTTACAGGGGCACCTGTGTCACCTAACATCGTCACTGGGTTACCGTTGAGTTGGCACATGTGTTGATTTGACGGAGTAGAATGGGACGGTTTTCCGTTCTTGGTGTATCGAGAATAGGTAATTGTCCTCGTTCGCTTGATAATTTTCAACACTATAGACGTTGTCCTGGCGCTGTTGGGCCTGAGTCTGCGATGTCGGTTGAATATCTCCCTCGTACCATTCGTCCTGCTCCACGTTATTCACGTTTCGATGTCCTCGACCTCAATGACCACGGCTACGGCCATGGTTATGTTTCTCGAGTCGCGGTGGGGGAGCTCCGCCTTGGCATTTCTTCGCGTAATGTCCTACTGTACCGCATTGTCGACATTCAGTGTGTAGGCTGGACACTTTGGTCGTCCTCTATTGTGAGGGTAGGATCCACCGCAGTGATCACATTCAGCTGTAGAGTTGTGCGTCGGAGTATAGGAACCACGTCCACGTCCTCGATATCCTCCGTTGTTGACATTACGTCCTCGTGACATACCACGTTGTTGTCCGCTGCGTTGAAAGTTGCTGCGTTGAGAGTTGCTGTGTTGAGAGTTGCTGCATTGAGTGTTGCTGTGTTGAGTGTTGGAGTGTGGGTTGAATGGCTGATTATTGTAGCTTCCACGGCCTCGTTGTATAGCACTAATTTCTTTCTTTTCGATGTCCTAGCGTAGCTGATCGCTTTTTCCATCGCCTTGCCATGTTTGACGAGTTGTTCGAGAGTGATTGTCATATCAGATAATGCTTTCGTTCTGAGTTTTGATGATCTGCATTTCTGGATGATCTGTGACTTTATCTCGGAGTCAGTGTCGGCGAAGTCACATGTCGCGGCGAGTTTCTTGAGTCGGGTCACAAACTGGTCAAGATTTTCGTCTTGGAGTTGTGTTGCTTCGCGAAAGTTGAACCTTTCATACTCGACTTGAACTTTTGGCGTGTAGAGCTCATTTAGGGCTTCAAGTGACCGTACGTAGATGTTACACGGATCCTGTTCTTCAGGTGCTGGGACAGTTAACGTCTGGAAGTCGTCATATACTGCCTCTCCTGCATAGTCTAACAGTAGTGCGAGTTTGTGTTGAGGGTCAGTGATATCAAGTGCTAGGGCTCTGTTTTCAAACCTTTGGACATATTTCCTCCACCTTGGGGCAATATTGGATGTGTCAAAGATGGAGAATGCTGTTAGTGCCAAAGCCATTTTTCCCTTTTATTTTTTCTTAACAGTGTTAGTGCAAATGAGTGTAGCAGTTGAGTAGAGTTGAGTGTAGGGTCTGGCTAATACACACACATAAACACTGGCAGTACTGTTCTGGGATGTTACACACTGTCACTATATGCACAGCACTGGACCTTGAAAACACACTTGATATAACTTCTGGCAAGTTGGCAAGTCACACACAGTTCAAAAGGTAATATACTGTCATATATATATTGGCAAGTGGGTAGATGGACACACATTAATCACTTTCTGACATTAGGGACAGGCAGACTTGTGTTTACATTCTAGTTGCTCCCAACTTCCCCTATTTTCGCCCATGGAAAAGTGTCATTCAGTAGAAAGGGAGAGCCTTATGAGCGGCTGGGGTGTCACAGAACCTGTCTAGAGTGTCATTGCCATTAATTCTCGTCGCCATTGAAGTGATTTGAGTGTTAGATGACTTGAAGATGGATTTATTATGTTTCTATCAATGCTACACGCTCAGCAGATCGTACATGCGGCCGTAGTACCAGCGTTCTCCACTAGAGGGAGTGGTGGCGCTTTTTGCGCATTGCTTCAGAATACTACAACTAATAAAGACGTCGCTGTCTGAAAAACAGGACCCGGGTTATCTTACAGGGAGGCCATATGTTGGTATGCATACATCTGTTTCCCTCACTACGTGAATACTACTAGTTTATCTCTATATACGCCATCGCGGAAGTGCATGTATCGGCTGTATATCAATTCGTTTTCCTATATATACGCCCGTATTTCACGCCATCGCATGAGGCATATACATAGACAATAATCGATGGTTTTGTGGACAGGCGGCCATAAACCACGAGAGTTGACGCGCAGTAATACACGAGCGCTAGCGAGTGTATTACTAGGTCAACCGCGAGTGGTTTACAGAGCTGCCTGTCCACAAAACCATCGTTTGTTGCATTTATTATCCATCTTTTCGAATAAATTAAACCCAGTAATTGCCATATTAACGGGTATAACATTAGGAACTATTTATTTGCTCTATAGCAAAAGGGACTATTTTTCCCGTATACCATGGTTTTGAGGCCGTATACCACAGGTTTGAATCCGTATACCACAGTTATGGTATCTGACAGGTTTTATACAATGGGTCGTGGTTTACTGAGTCCCCATGCCTGACTGATTCCTCTTTAATACGGATGCGTCTTGGCTGTATTTCACACCAGGCATATACGAGAGGAAATATCCTCTGCGCAACATGTATACGCTGGTCGTATACATGTTATATACGTTTGGCGTATATATCATAAAAAAAGAAAAAAGATTCGAGACCCGTCACCCACCCCCAGTGTGTGTAGACGGATTATCGCCTGAAGTCCTCCGCCCCCCCCCCCCCCCCCCCCCCCCCCCGCTTGTTAGAAGTAGTGTGAATGGGGCATCCCTCACAGCTACCTTCACAGTCACCCTCGCAGCCGCCCCCTGATTCCCTGGTGTTAGGCTGTGTTAAGCTGCCAACACCACTTTCATTGATGTCGGGCTTCAGCATTGAACTAATAGCGGGGGTAGGCGGGGGCTTCAGCGTTGGTGTAACCCCTCTACCAACACCCTCTACTGGTGGGGGCCGGGCGGGGGCCGGGCGGGGGCCGGGGAACAGGGCTTCACTGAAGTGACAACGGCAGGGCGGAAAATAAGACCTTTTATACGCCAAAGCATACCTATATACGCTGGGTGAAGTCATAGGTAAAATGGTTAGTTTCGCGTAGTGCCTCTCAGGCTGGTAAGCTGGGAGGGATCAGGTTTTGCTCCCAAATTCCCCATTTATTCATGCATGTTTCAGAGGCTTAGGATTACCCGTATTTCAATCATGTTTACTGTTCAAATAATCTCTTACCTGTATTTTGGTGGATTAGATTGCTGTACAAGCTCAAGGAAGTCAACAGTGACCATTGGACATCACAATCAAATCTTCATGTTTAATTGTATCTCATATATATTCTATGTTTTGTGTGTTACGTGAACAGATATTTGTTTTCCCCTGTGTGTGTTGACAAGTATGGTCCAAGAGTTTCAGACAAATAGCAATATACATTCAAAAGTCCTGTACACTAATCGGGAACCGAAAACAAACTGGATTTTTGAAGAGTTGCCAGTTCTAATCTCAGGTTTGGCTCTATAAATGCTAATGGTCTAGGTGACAGGGTCAAACGCAGGGCAAATTCCGACAGCGTATGAAGGGCTGAATGGGGAGGGATGATACTATTTGCACATGCATCCTCAAATTCAAGGGGTGTAGCGATCTTATTTAATATTGATTTAGCCACATCTGTAGAGGAGGTATTTGTAGATCCAGAGGGGCATTTCCTCATCGCCAAGCTTAGAATAGATGAGGAGGTGCATATCCTGACCATTATGAAGATGACACATTTTTTTATCAATAGCCACTGCATGAAATGGTCTGAACATCCTATAATCCATTAATATTTTGTTGGGAAAAACACAACTGTTCACGTATAATCTCTACTTGTCATCTCTGTATTTAAGTAAGTAAGGGTTAGGGTTAGGTACAACCGATTCAGTTCTGGTACTTTAGCACTAATTAGCCATTTTCAATGATATAATTAAGCGCCTATTCCACCAAACAGGCGCTGCGCTTGCAGGTTTTTAGCCTCTAGCCGACGTTTGCCGCCAGGGCTAACCGCCCGGCCACAGGAAAATCAGCAAGTTGTCATAGCTGTTTCAACAACTCCCCTCTTTCCAGCCGGACGGCCACACACACACTACACAAGGCGCCCTCCCCTGCCTTGCCCTGCCCCGCCACTGTTCCACCTTTTTTTTCTACCTGGTTGCCCATCGCCCTATTGCCCTTGGGCAACCAGCTTGGTTTTGTGCACCATATAAACAACATGGATGATCTGGAGACTATTGTGTGTGTTGCCACTGTTTTCATCTTTTTGGTGGATGATCCCATTGTAGGAAGCACCATTATTGGGTGTCTCCTTATCTTCCGCCTTGGACGCACAGAAAGCAGCGGAACATGCTAGCCAAACTGGATGTGCAACTACTACGGGTAATGTTAACTAATTGACTATGTCTAATTAAATACCAAATCATACATACACGATTGCTCTGTTATGAACCTATAGATTAATATATAAATTAGAATCACTATTACGCATCAACCGTTCAATATTTCTGGTGTGGCCACTGTCTTTGATTATCATTTGGTAATTACTACCACTGTTGGTGCCGCTTTGATCCAAAGTGCCTTTCACCGTTGCCATCCTCTCCTTCATAATCCACTTAAATTTCAAAATTGCTTAATCGTCACTACATGGCCTTGTCGCTTTTCCACCTTATAATTATTTTGTCTGTGGCATTTCTCATATTTATAAACTTTGCAAACCATATTTTTCAACTTAATGTTATCTGTTGCGCTAGTTGTATTATTTCTAGCTTACTTACCACTTACCTTTATTTGTCATCACTATATTTGCTGGTTACCTTGGCATCATGATTTCCTTTGGACTGTGTCTTTTCCTGTATATTTTTATGATTAATCAATACCTACTTTTCATATATTTGGTGACTCCGTTCGCACTTTGCATCAAGCATCCAAGATGACGTGGAATTTCACCCTTTTTTCATAGGAATTAAGCAATGAAATTTTTGCTCGAGTAAGGCATATATATAACCTATAATCGTACCAAATATGAAGAATATCGGCCAAGCCGTTTTGAAGCTTAATTCTCACGGGAAGCGGGTGAGAGTATTCTATACACGTAACAAACAAGAGGGTAGACCCTCTCGCTTGCAGCAGCTCCACAGTGGCACTAGCAGCGAGACCCAATTTACTAGTGAAACGGTCACTGCCACTGTTGCTGCCGCTCCTTTCCCGAGTGCCGTTCACGCTTGGTTGCAACTGCTAATGAAACGCAAACTGCCGCTTTGCTGCCACTGTTACAAACAGCGAGACTTGTAGCTCCTAGTGAAACAGCCCCCAGGATCTACAATTACATGTATCGCCTTTCAAGTAAGTGCTAGACGTATAGTTGACAATGCCTTTGGTATCTTCTCTACACGTTTCCGCATGTATCTGAGTGCCTTATTCACATCATTGATTCAATTTCGGCACCCTTACTCCATTATTACACACTGTTCTATGTAACATGCAAAAAATTCCTTTCGCTGTAGAATCTGTTTCCTTGAGGTTAGGAATCTGAAATGGCTATGACATGTAGCTTAGTGTCTTAACTACCCGTTACTTTGATTTCATTGACCTTCCATCAAAACTGTTTATTCTGCAACCATTTTTTTTAGAATCAACGAAATACGGCACTTAACGAAGCATATTTACGTTGGCTGCAGGAACTATCTCCTTGAAGTTAGAACTTCGAAAACCGTCACAACATGTATCGGAGTGTCTTATTAACCTCATGGATTCAATTCTGGCACTCTCACTGCAATATTAAGCACTACATGTAAGAAATTCCTATTGCTGTAGAATCTATGTCCTTGAGTTCAGGAAGCTGAAAATGGTTACAACATGTAGCTCAGCAACCTAACTGCCTGTTACTTTGGTTTCATTGACTGAGCTTCAAAATTGTTCATTCTACAGCCGTTTTCTCTGAGATCGCCAAAATGGTGCACTTAACAATGCATATCCATGTTGTCTGCAAAATCTAGAACTTTAGGGTTTGAACTTCAAAAAGCCTCACAACATGTATCTGACTGCCTTATTTACCTCAGAGATTCAATTTCGGCACCCTTACTCCAATATTACACACTATTCTATGTTACATGCAAAAAATTCCTTTCGCTGTAGAATCTGTTTCCTTGAGGTCAGGAATATGAAATGGCTATGACGTGTAGCTCAGTGTCTTAACTACTGGTTACTTTGATTTCATTGAGCTACCATCAAAACTGTTTATTCTGCAACCATTTTATTTAGAATCGACGAAATACGGCACTTAACGAAGCATATTTACGTTGGCTGCAGGAACTATCTTCTTGAAGTTAGAACTTCAAAAAACGTCACAACATGTATCTGGGTGTCTTATTCACCCCATGGATCCAATATTACAAACTATTCTATGCTACATGCAAAAAATTCCTTTTGCTGTAGAATTGGTTTCCTTGAGGTCAGGAATATAAAATGGCTATGACATAGAACTTAGTGTCTAAACTACCCGTTACTCTGATTTCATTGACCTTCCATCAAAACTGTTTATTCTGCAACAATTTTTTTTAGAATCAACGAAATACGGCACTTAACGAAGCATATTTACGTTGGCTGCAAGAACTATCTCCTTGAAGTTAGAACTTCGAAAACCGTCACAACATGTATCTGAGTGCCTTATTCACCTCATGAATGAAATTCTGGCAATATTAAGCACTACATGTAAGAAATTCCTATTGCTGTAGAATCTATGTCCTTGAGTTCAGGAAGCTGAAAATGGTTACAACATGTAGCTCAGCATCTTAACTACCTGTTACTTTGATTTCATTGACTAAGCTTCAAAATTGTTCATTCTACAGGTGTTTTCTCTGAGATCGCCAAAATGGTGCACTTAACAATGCATATCCATGTTGTCTGCAAAATCTAGAACTTTAGGGTTTGAACTTCAAAAAGCCTCACAACATGTATCTGACTGCCTTATTTACCTTACGGATTCAATTTCTGCACCCTTACTCCAATATTACACACTATTCTATGTTACATGCAAAAAAAATCCTTTCGCTGTAAAATCTATTTCCTTGAGGTCGGAAATATGAAATGGCTATGACGTGTAGCTCAGTGTCTTAACTACTGATTACTTTGATTTCATTGACCTAGCATCAAAACTGTTTATTCTGCAACCATTTTATTTAGAATTGACGAAATACGGCACTTAACAAAGCATATATACGTTGGCTACAGGAACTATCTACTTGAAGTGAGAACTTCAAAAACCGTCAGAACATGTATCTGGGTGTCTTATTCACTTCATGGATTCAAATCCGGTACTCTCATCCCAATATTAAGCAGTATTCTATTATAGATGTAAGAAATTCCTTTCGCTTTAGAATCTGTTTCCTTGAGGTCAGGAATCTGAAAATGGTTACAACATGTAGCTCAGCATCTTAATTACCTGTAACTTTGATTTCATTGACTAAGCTTCAAAATTGTTCATTCTACAGCCGCTTCTTTGAGTGCACTTAACAATGCATATCCATGTTGTCTGCAAAATCTATAACCTTAGGGTTAGAACTTCAAAAAGCCTCACAACATGTATCTGAGTGCCTTATTCACATCATGGATTCAATTTCGGCACCCTTACTCCAATATTACACACTATTCTATGTAACATGCAAAAAATTCCTTTCGCTGTAGAATCTGTTTCCTTGAGGTCAGGAATATAAAATGGCTATGACATGAATCTTAGTGTCTAAACTACCCGTTACTCTTATTTCATTGACCTTCCATCAAAACTGTTTATTCTGCAACCATTTTTTTTAGAATCAACGAAATACGGCACTTAACGAAGCATATTTACGTTGGCTACAGGAACTATCTACTTGAAGTGAGAACTTCAAAAACCGTCACAACATGTATCTGGGTGTCTTATTCACCTCATGGATTCAATTCCGGTACTCTCACTCCAATATTAAGCACTACATGTAAGAAATTCCTATCGCTGTAGAATTGACACTATCCGGTAGAGTGATCTGACGGAAAGTACCTTAAATGAAGAGAGACGACTGGATTCCTTCTGTAGCTTTATTGTATGTCTATATCAGCCGGCTGACCAGAGCATACTGACCCACACTGTGTGTGTGGGAGCAGTGTGTGGGGGAGGGGGACTGTTGCCAGGGGCAACAGTCCTCCCCCACACTGGTCAGCAGGGCCCGGGTAGGCGGGATTACATGAGGATATGACATGGGATACTAACACCATCCCCGGGCACAATGAGAAACTCGCTCTGTCGAGTTATTAGATGTAAATTTATATAAAAAAGAAATTATGAATTATTGTGGAGAAAACATTGTGTTTTGGTAATTGAGATATTAATTTAACATTATTTGAAAAATATTGTAGAAATATGTTGTAAAAATGATGCTGGGGATGTTTACATCGCATTACGCAACATGATGTAACAATATGTAACCATCCCCGGGAGAAGTCTTTAACCACTCTGATGGTTAAAAAGAGTTGATATGTAGAAGGAAAAAAAAAAAAAGGAATTTTTGCTTGAGAGAATTCATATTGATTATAGATTGTTCATGAGCGTGCCTTGCATGCGCGGTATGGAGAATGTTCATGAAGTGTGGCTCTGTCAGCAGCTGAGAAACGCCTGCGGGAGGACACTAACACAAAATAGAATGGGAAGGTATCAATATATTGCAGAAATTAGTAAAAAATATGAGGTGGGTGGCAGTCTGAACAATTTTATCGACCCGTGACCAATCGGAAGTTATCTGACATTAGTGATAAAGTACTGGAGTGGGGGGGGGGGGGGGGTTGTGGTAGTGGTGCAGGTGAGGTGGAATGAATGTGAGTGTAATTTGTATTGTGTGATGTGGAGTGAATGCGAGTATGAGTTGTTTTGTGTGAGCGATGGGTTTTAACAGTGTTCTGACCCGATGAAGCGACAGAGTGACGAAGCAATGAGCAGTGAGAAGGTGGGCTAGGTGCTGGAAGGGAAAACAGACCCATATCCTTCACGCGCACCCGCACAGGCTGTGCACCGATCGTCGACAGGTGATGAAACAATGGGCCAAGTGCCGAGTTCGACCGGTCACTCAAAGAGAGAGAAAGAGAAGGGGGAGAGTAGACGCGAGATGTTCCTCGACACACCCGGCGCAGGTCGCATTGATTATTAAATCGTGCCTGCGGATGATGAGACAATGGGCCAAGCGAGAGGGGGGAGGGGTGCAACTCAAGATGTCCCCCGACACGCCTGGCACAGGTCAAAACGTGCACCATTCGTGCTCTGCATGCATAGGCATGACGAATCGCTTCATTCACGGGTGAAAAACGTCTGTGAGTGTGTGTTTTGTGGAGAGGAGTTGTGGTGTGATGGAGATGCGGTTTCGACCAAAGTCATAGGAAATTTTTACGCTGCCATGGATATATTGTAAGGCTACGTGACACCGCAGAAACTGTGTCCACAGACGTACTGGGACACGCCTCGTCGGGCAGAGTCAAGGCCATGGGGTGGGCATATGACCAACTATGGATTCGCCGCTAAACCCAGGAATGCCATCGAGTCGGCATGCGTAGATTCTATGATCATTGCATAGTGTCGTCAGGGTACTTACTGGTTACACGGGAGCCGGAGCATTGGCTAGGTACCCGACTGAGTAAGCCCGCTCGCCCGGCAAGCACCGTGGCAACGTGTCGTGACACGTGTCCACGGAGGGGGTCTGACGGAACAACTTACGAGTCCGAACAGGATCTCGTAACCATGGACGCCGATGGCAGTGAATCCTGGTTTACTAGGGCAGCTGGCCACGGAATCGCCTGCACCTTGACTCGTTACACAACTTGTGTGCACCTCATTACGAGGATTTGCCTAAATCTCGAGGCTGATCGGCAGTAATCCGTCACCTTACGCAATCCCGGCTGTTTGACGCCGTGTTGTGGCGCAAACACGTGACGGTAACCAAGCGACGATGATCCGGCGCAATCTCTGTGTGTATTGATTGGGTGGCGGGTGGCGGGTTGTGTGCCATGTTGTGTAACATGTTGATTAGTTGTGGCGTGGTGTGTGCCATGTCATGTAAAAATGTATGTGGGGGGGGGGGGGGGTGAGGTGGTTAATTAGAATTGGTGATTACCATTTTTCCTAATTAATGTTAATGTTGATTTTATATGTGTATTTTCGTATTTTAAATTGTGTATATATTTGTTTCTGCGTTTTTAATTCTGTGAATGAAAAGGTTTGTATTAGTATGTGTGAGATTCTGGAGCAAGGAATTCAGTCAAGACAAATTTTGGTTTGGCAGGAATAATGGTTTGCAGAATAAGTGCCCAGAAAGGCGTGTACAGAGTATAGTGTAAGCCTGTGGATTAGGTCACGTGAGCTTATATAACGGCCTTGTGTGCGGCCGGCTGGTGACCGCGTGGGTCCACAGTGCGGGCATGTTTGTATGGTCGGGTGGGTGGGGGAGGGTGGGTTTTTGTGTAAGTTTATGTAATGGTGACGCGGGCTGTGGCCGCTGATAGCGTCCGTTTTTAATGTATGCATGATTTGGCGTGGGGAGGGAAGGTAGAGCATTGGATTTGTGGAGGTTTTTTAGAAGTCTATTAGGTGAAATGTTATATGTTATACAAATAATGCAGAGGTGATACATTTTTTTGGTCACAGGAAAGACAAGTGTTCAGACTTACCTGTAGTTCTCTGTCAATAGGAGAACAGGGATTGAATTTTGATTTTTGTAGCTGTAGCTGGCGTAGTTGTGTAGCTAGGAGTTTGATGGTGTGGAGGAGTATGACGTCTAGATGCTGATAGTCTATATTGGGGCTATTGGCGTGGTCGGAGGTTGAAGGCGACCACGGCCGTATTTGCGTGGATGAGGGCGTCGGTGGGCGGCTGGAGTGAGGTGGTCATCGTAGATGTCGTCGGAGGCACGCCACGGTCGTGTGGCAGGCCTGTATAGCGTTTGATGGCGTGGCGTCGGTGTAGTGACGGGTGTCGTGACGGGTGTCGGCCGTTTTCCGCGTGGAAACATCATGGTAGAGGTGTTGATTACTGCTTTCCCACGTTATTCGCGGGTGGACAGCAGGCCGTTTTTCGCATGGGGCGTCACTAGGAGGTGTAAAGTGCGGTGCCTGATAGCGTTAGACGCTGCCATGTTTGGAAGTAGCGTGTGACAAACACGGCTGCAGGTTTGGACACGCTGAGGCATCTGACGCGGTGGTAATGCAGCCGACATAGCGTGGGAGCTTTACAGGCGCTGAATGTCTTTTTTTGGACGACTTACTTACTGGTGTTTCTCGCGATGATTGCAGCTTATGAGTGGTGTATGCTGCGGGCGGCGTTTGGAGGCGTTGGTCGGAGTCGGTCAGTACGATGGTTTTGTAGTGTTGACTCCGGCCGCCTGTGCATTGAAGGTGCGGTCATCTACATTCTCACGACTTGTGGAGCTAAAGTAGAGCTATTTTCTCGGCTGTGATTTTGAGATACGCGGTATCTTTCGGGTTGTCCAACAGTGACACTATCCGGTAGAGTGATCTAACGGAAAGTACCTTAAATGAAGAGAGACGACTGGATTCCTTCTGTAGCTTTATTGTATGTCTATATCAGCCGGCTGACCAGAGCATACTGACCCACACTGTGTGTGTGGGAGCAGTGTGTGGGGGAGGGGGACTGATGCCAGGGGCAACAGTCCTCCCCCACACTGGTCAGCAGGGCCCGGGTAGGCAGGATTACATGAGGATATGACATGGGATACTAACACCATCCCCGGGCACAATGAGAAACTCGCTCTGTCGAGTTATTAGATGTAAATTTATATAAAAAAGAAGTCTTTAACCACTCTGATGGTTAAAAAGAGTTGATATGTAGAAGGAAAAAAAAAAGAAGGAATTTTTGCTTCAGAGAGTTCATATTGATTATAGATTGTTCATGAGCGTGCCTTGCATGCGCGGTATGGAGAATGTTCATGAAGTGTGGCTCTGTCCGCAGCTGAGAAACGCCTGCGGGAGGACACTAACACAAAATAGAATGGGAAGGTATCAATATATCGCAGAAATTAGTAAAAAATATGAGGTGGGTGGCAGTCTGAACAATTTTATCGACCCGTGACCAATCGGAAGTTATCTGACATTAGTGATAAAGTACTGGAGTGGGGGGGGGGGGGGTTGTGGTAGTGGTGCAGGTGAGGTGGAATGAATGTGAGTGTAATTTGTATTGTGTGATGTGGAGTGAATGCGAGTATGAGTTGTTTTGTGTGAGCGATGGGTTTTAACAGTGTTCTGACCCGATGAAGCGACAGAGTGACGAAGCAACGAGCAGTGAGACAGTGGGCTAGGTGCTGGAAGGGAAAACAGACCCATATCCTATCCCCACACTGGTCAGCAGGGCCCGGGTAGGCGGGATTACATGAGGAAATGACATGGGATACTAACAGAATCTATGTCCTTGAGTTCAGAAAGCTGAAATGGCCATGACGTGTAGCTCAGTGTCTTAACTACTGGTTACTTTGATTTCATTGACCTACCATCAAAACTGTTTATTCTGCAACCATTTTATTTAGAATCGACGAAAAACGGCACTTAATTATGCATATTTACGTTGGCTGCAGGAACTTTCTCCTTGAAGTTAGAACTTCAAAAACCGTCACAACATGTATCTTAGTGTCTTTTTCACCTCATGGATTCATTTCTGGCACTCTCACTCCAATATTAAGCACTACATGTATGAAATTCCTATTGCTGTAGAATCTATGTCCTTGAGTTTAGGCAGCTGAAAATGGGTACAACATGTAGCTCAGCAACCTAACTACCTGTTACTTTGGTTTCATTGACTAAGCTTCAAAATTGTTCATTCTACAGCCGTTTTCTCTGAGATCGCCAAAATGGTGCACTTAACAATGCATATCCATGTTGTCTGCAAAATCTAGAACTTTAGGGTTTGAACTTCAAAAAGCCTCACAACATGTATCTGACTGCCTTATTTACCTTACGGATTCAATTTCCGCACCCTTACTCCAATATTACACACTATTCTATGTTACATGCAAAAAAAATCGTTTCGCTATAAAATCTGTTTCCTTGAGGTCAGAAATATGAAATGGCTATGACGTGTAGCTCAGTGTCTTAACTACTGATTACTTTGATTTCATTGACCTACCATCAAAACTGTTTATTCTGCAACCATTTTATTTAGAATCGACGAAATACAGCACTTTGTAAATCTGGTGGAGAGATGACACGAACACACACGTGGAGTTTCAGAGCTGTATTCAAAACTGGATAAGATGACAAATGTCTCAGCTTATAAAGGGGTAAAAACGGCGACCGGATGCGGGCGTGTTTTCCCACCAAAACTCCGCGGACCGTGACCGTTCCGGTCTGACACCCGCGAAAATATAAAATATTACGTTGCAGTAAGGCAAACATTCCGGCCTAGCGGCCGCTTACATAATATGCAGGCGCGCTCAGAACGGCCAAACGCCCGCCGAACTACAACAGCTCCCAACACAAGTTTTTCAAGTATTTGAAAATAAAGTTTTAAGTTGATAGATTAACTACATTGACACAGATTACCATTTACAACATAATTTCAATATAGCTACAAGATTAACTGCATTGGCATAGGCAGCATAGATATTATTTACAAGCATAATTTACTCGAACTGCAAGACAATGAAATTAGTTATTAAAAGGTCCATCTCAGTTTGGTACCCACATTGGGGTAAACACTAGAAAAGTTGCATGTGATCTTTGGCTGAAACCCTCCGAAAAGAAAACAATAGTTATACATTGAATTTGTATGGCTAACATAAATTCATCTAAGGCATTGTCCGTTCGGTAGGAAGGAGGTCGATCCACGCAACGTGGGGAGGGTTCCTCTTCCAATTCCTTCGATAGGCCCAGATGTTTCTTGTCAGTCCGCCTTCGAGTGAATTGAGATCCAGCATCCTTCAGCAGGGTATCTGAATCAGAGAAGGTTACGCACAGTACTAGGGTCGACAACAACAGAAACCAAGTTAGTGTACTTATCATCTCGAGTGTACGCTGGAGAAGAACAGACATGGGCTACAGCAAACCAGGTGTAAATATATTGTAACTGAAAGGAAAAGGTTATTTTCGCTGGGAGGTGGTTTGCCTACCAGTGACGCAGGGACGTGTGGAGGGTCCGCACGCTGCCGGGAGGAACGACGGGGTAAAGTTGCAGGAACTGATTTCGCGCGCCTCTGAGCAGGAGTTCTTTGTTTTGCAGAGGGCCTATGTTGTGCAATGGGGTTGTTCAACCGGCTAGCATTGGGGCGTGGACCGGCATCAATGCGGTCTAGAAGCGGGCACAACTCGGGCTGGTCACGCAATGAAGGTCTAGCTGCTGGGGCCGCAGTTGGTGGGGATTGTGATGGACGGATAGGGGTGGGTTGAATGTTTACGTCTGGGACCGGGCGACCGGCGGCCCTGCGGGCTGCCAGCGCATCACCATACGTTGGAGGATTGCATGACGGAGCTGTGGGACGAGAGGCTTTTCGAGGGCAGATGGTCGGCACAGTAGACCGGCCTGACCATCCACAGAGGAGGACGCGCCCATGGAACTGTGTCGGAGCCAGGTTAGCGGCTCTTCGGGCTGCCAGCGTATCACCATACGACGGGGGATTGCACGAGGGGGCTGCGGGTACCATAGCCCGCTGATGCGAGGGAGGACCAGACCGAGCACAGAGGAGTGGACGTCTAAGATCCTTGGGACAGGGTGGGTGAAGGTTCGGCGGGTATTGTTTCAAGAACCGAGACCGCTGGGACACAGGCAGCGCCTGTTGGATTGCTTCTCCTCCCACAGAGGTGTCCTTTTTCAATCGGTCGATGTTCGCAATTTGAATTCTCCCATCCCCCTTTGATATGGCCGCTACCGGGCCGTTTAGCTGGTGTATTCGGTACCCGATTTCGAACTTCGGGTCAAGGGGGGCCGCATGTGGCTTGTGGAGCAACACCTGGTCTCCTATTGCAAACAATGGAGCGCGGGGGCGTTTATCCAACTGGGCCTTGTTGACTTGCTGTTGTTTCATCAAGTTCCCCTTGGTTGCATCATATGCCCGGTTCAGACTTCTCACCCTGTCCTCCAGCACATTCGGGAAGAACTTGGGGTTTGCACTCCCCAGGTTGGCTGCTGGTTTGGTGGGGGCCCTACCAAACTGCAGGAAGAAAGGGGTAAACCCAGTTGCGTTCGAAACAGTGTTGCGGTGGGCCGCAAGGGTGGGCCCCAAAACGTCCTCCCATGCATTTCCCCGGGCATTAACCATCTTTGCCATGATGGTTTTCAGGGTTTGATTGAACCTTTCTGTCCGCCCATTGGTCGCGGGGTGGTACCCAGAGGTGAAGCACACCCTGGTTACCAAACCCTTGAGGAAGCCTTCCATGAGGGAGTTCTTGAACTCTGCCCCATGATCGGAGATTAGCATCTGCGGGGGGCCGAACCGGGGGATGTATTCATCATGCAAGTATCTGAAAACCAATTCAGATCCTTTACTAGGTAGAGGTTTCACCTCCGCCCACCCCGAACAGTGGTCAATAAGCACTAGGCAGTATCGATTCCCCTTCGACGAGATCGGAAGAGGCCCAATCATATCAATGCCTACGATCTCCCCCGGGAAATGGGGGATTGGCATTGGGGAAGACTCTGGGTAGTACCGCTTACGTTTATGTGACAGGCACTCTGGACACTCAGAGAGTACAGAGAAGATCTCCTTACTCATCCGAGGCCACCGGTATTTCTCGTTCAACCGGGCCAAGGTTTTGTCGACACCTTGGTGCCCCACCTCTATGTGCGCACGCCTGACCAAATCCCAGGTCATTTGAGGTGGGACCACTATCCGGGGATAGCCGGTTCCCTTGTGGGGGGCCTCGACCGTGTACAGGACATTACCGTAGACAGTGTAATTGTCCAGATCATCCAATCCCTTGTTGTACTCGGGAAGCTGTACCTGATATCGGATCAAGGATGCTTTGTCTAGATGTGGATCGGTCCACATCAGCGGGGGACCTAAGCCGACGGCTCTGGTCTGCCCACGGGTAACCGCCGATTGTTCTGCGTGGGGAAGGGCGGCCTCGCTGGCCGGGAGACGCGATAACATGTCTGCGCGGACGTTGTGGCACCCACGTCGGTACTCTATAGGGGCTCTGAACTCAGGGATGAGGACTGCCCAACGCTGGATTTTGGTATTCTGCACCTCTGACAAGAAAAGGGACTTGAGGGGTTTGTGATCTGTGAAAATGGTGAACTGTGACCCCTGGAGGTACACCCGAAGTTTGTTTAAGGCGAAGATAACAGCATACGCCTCCTTTTCGATGGTGGCCCATTTTTCTTGGGCGGGGTTCAACCTCTTGGATATGTACTGAATAGGGCGTTCGACACCCTCATCATCTCGTTGGGTCAGAATGGCTCCTATGCACAGATCGGACGCATCTGTGTATAGCTGAAATGGCCTTGAGAGGTCAGGGAATGCCATGACTTGGCTGGACACCAATGTGTCCCTCAGACCCTCCCATGCACGGTGTGTGGACTCGTTCCACTCAAAACGGGCATTTTTCTTGGTCAAATCGGCCAACGGGGCTGCCAACTCTGCGAAGTTGGGGATACACTGCCGATAGTAGTTAGCCATCCCCAGAAACCTTCTGATACCCTTCACATCCTTGATGGCAGCTACCTTGTCTTCATCCGGGCGGATCCCCTTGGTCCCTACAATGAACCCAAGGAGCTTGATCTCATCAGCACGGAACTGGCATTTCTGAGAGTTTACGGTGAGGTTGTTCTCCTCGAGGGTCCTGAGAACCTGTCGGACATGTTCCTCGTGATCGTGTTCGTTCCGCGAATAAATCACGATGTCATCAAGGTAAACTAGCACAAACTTGGACAGGAATGGTCCCAGCACCTTGTTGATATGTCGCTGCCAGACTGCCCCACTGTTCTTTAAACCAGCGGGCATCACATTCCACTCATACAGACCCATGTGAGTCGCCATGGCTGTCTTTTCCTTGCTGTCCTCGTCTACCTCTATCTGCCAATATGCCGATTTCAGGTCCATGGTAGTAAATACCTCGGTTCCCTGCAGTTGATCGAAGATGTCCTGCACTACGGGCATCGGATGGGCATCCTTGACTGTGATGGCGTTTAGCCTGCGGTAATCGACGACGCAGCGTGCGGACCCATCAGGTTTCGGTACTATCAATACAGGGGATGCCCAGGGGCTGGAACTAGGGCGTATCAGCCCTTTTAGCAACAATTTGTTAATCTCTCCCTCCACCACCCGTCTTTTCTGGAGGGGGACACGATACGGCCACTGACGGACTGGCTGGACATTTTCGGTGGTGATAAACATCTTTACTCCTTGGGCCCGACCGAGGGGTTGGTTATCATGTGAAAACACATTCGGGAAAAGCCCTGCCCATTTGTCGAGGTCACTGTGCACCCCACACATGTCCTCACTCTCATCTAGAGGACCAGCCCACTGGTATGTTTCCCTCATGACACAAATCAACCCTTTCACACAATCTACGCTAGCTTCTAGAATTCTTAACCCATCTATTCCTAAGAGCACATCGTGCATCATACTATCCACTATATACATGGGGATGTGTTTCCCCTTGAGTCCTACAAGGGCCACCCCTCTAGTAGGGATGTCGTGGCCCGACAGTGATTTCAATTTGACCCCAGGGGTCAAAAAGGGAGGGAGGCCCTTTTTGGTGACCAGGTGTCTCCAGACATCTGTCCTGATCATAGAGCGGCACGCGCCGGTGTCGGCCAGGGTGCTCAGCCTGAGTCCATCAGTTTCCAAAAGAAACGTCACCCGGCCGTCCGGCGCGCCAATTAGTTTCCCTGGTTGATGGGATAGGTGTTGAACAAATCCATCTGTGGGGCCGATCCCCCTCCGGGGCATTCTAGCGCAGGGCTGTTCGTTATCGAGCCGGGGGCGACCTGGCCCCACGCTGGGGGTGCTACAGCAGCCTGCTGGGGAGGGATGCCCTGGCTCCAAACCGGGAAGGCCGCCGCTGCCTGAGGAGTTGGCATTTGCCGGCAATTGCGCTCAAGGTGTCCGATTTTCTGGCAGTTCCAGCATCGGACTTGGGACCCAGACTGTCCCTTGTTGTTTTTCTTGTTGCTGTTGCGGCGGCGGCCGCTTCTCCCCTTTCCATGCCCGCGGCCTCGGCCCTGTCCACTGTCCCCCCTTCTCATATACATGCTGAGTACCATAGGAGCAGGTGTTTGGGGATGGTACTGGGTCATCGGGTATACGTTTGGCAGGTACCCGTTTGGCTGCGCGCCTGCGGCGGCCTGCGCATACGGGCCAGCCTGGTACGGATTTTGGTACCTGTGGCCATGTTGGTCGGGAGTACCCGGCAGCACAGTTGCAGCCACCTGCCCTATAGGGGCTGGTGGCCTTACCAGGGCCTCCAATTTCTTCTCGAGACCCGTCATCTGCTGCTGCATTGACCTTAGTACCTCAACCATGGTTTTATGTTTTAGTATTCAACGGACGTAGGCGGAAATGAAAGACTGAATTTTGTGAAGATATTCACCGTTTATCAATCTGGGTGCCAACACTTCTCCGTATTTTCAAATGTGAACGTTAACGGACAAGTTCGGAAAATGGCATATTAACGGATGCAGGCGGTCAGAGATATTTTCTGAATTTAAATTCGGATACCAACGGACACGTTAGATCAATATAAGCAGGTGCGGACGGTTTGAACCTACGAATTTCGCAGAGATATTACCCGTAAAAATGCTTATTTTCGAATTCAACCGCCGAGGGGACCGTTCAGTGAATCTTGCGGAGATATTCTCCGTATTTTCAAATTCGAACGTCAACAGACACGCTGAATTTTATTTTTTTACATTATACTCGTATACACTTACAATTATCCATATATGTATTCTGCATCATATATACAATATGTATTATCTTATCAGATATCAGATCTACCATATGTATATTCTTATCAGTACGATATTATTACTCTACTGTATTAATATCTCCTTTATACGGTCTTCATAAGATTAGAATAAATTTTATTTGACCAGTTTTGCGCAGATATTTCCCGAATTTTAGAATTCAGATACAAACGGACACATTAAGTCAGTAGTACGGGCGGGTGCGGTTCAAACCTACGAATTTTGCGGAGATATACTGCTTATTTTCAAATTCAACCGCCGAGGGGACCGTTCAGTGAATCTTGCGGAGATATTCTCCGTATTTTCAAATTCGAACGTCAACATTCACGCTGAATAGTAACGCAGGCGGGCGGTTTAAACCTACGAATTTCGCGGAGATACGTCCCGTATTTTCCGATTCAGATACAAACGGACACGTTCAGTCATTAGTAACGGGCGGGTGCGGTTCAAACCGACAAGATTTGCGGAGATATACCCCGTATTTTCGAATTCAACCGCCGAGGGGACCGTTCAGTGAATCTTGCGGAGATATTCTACGTATTTTCAAATTCGAACGTCAACAGACACGCTCAATAGTAACGCAGGCGGGCGGTTTAAACATACGAATTTCGCGGAGATATTTCCCGTATTTTCGAATTCAACCGCCGAGGGGACCGTTCAGTGAATCTTACGGAGATATTCTCCGAATTTTCAAATTTGAACGTCAACCAACACGCTGAATAGTGACGCAGGCGGGCGGTTTAAACCTACGAATTTCGCGGAGATATTTCCCGTATTTTCGAATTCAACCGCTGAGGGGACCGTTCAGTGAATCTTGCAAAGATATTCTCCGTATTTTCAAATTCGAATGCCGACGGGAGCGCTCAGTGAATTTTGCGGAAGTAGTAAGAGAATGGGTTATAACTTACAGGCTTTTAAAGTTATCTTCTTTGTGTTTCGAGCTCTCCCTCTCCACCAAATTATACAAACAATATACTGCACTATACACTATACTGCACTACACACCACCGTATAAAACAAACTACACTTACCCGGCTGGTGTTCAGGATACGTCCAATCCTGGCAAGATCGCCACTGTAAATCTGGTGGAGAGATGACACGAACACACACGTGGAGTTTCAGAGCTGTATTCAAAACTGGATAAGATGACAAATGTCTCAGCTTATAAAGGGGTAAAAACGGCGACCGGATGCGGGCGTGTTTTCCCGCCAAAACTCCGCGGACCGTGACCGTTCCGGTCTGACACCCGCGAAAATATAAAATATTACGTTGCAGTTAGGCAAACATTCCGGCCTAGCGGCCGCTTACTTAATATGCGGGCGCGCTCAGAACGGCCAAACGCCCGCCGAACTACAACTTAACGAAGCATATTTACGTTGGCTGCAGGAACTATCTCCTTGAAATAAGAACTTCAAAAACCGTCACAACATGTATCTGGGTGTCTTATTCACTTCATGGATTCAAATCCGGTACTCTCATCCCAATATTAAGCAGTATTCTATTATAGATGTAAGAAATTCCTTTCGCTGTAGAATCTGTTTCCTTGAGGTCAGGAATCTGAAAATGGTTACAACATGTAGCTCAGCATCTTAATTACCTGTAACTTTGATTTCATTGACTAAGCTTCAAAATTGTTCATTCTACAGCCGCTTCTTTGAGTGCACTTAACAATGCATATCCATGTTGTCTGCAAAATCTATAACCTTAGGGTTAGAACTTCAAAAAGCCTCACAACATGTATCTGAGTGCCTTATTCACATCATGGATTCAATTTCGGCACCCTTACTCCAATATTACACACTATTCTATGTAACATGCAAAAAATTCCTTTCGCTGTAGAATCTGTTTCCTTGAGGTCAGGAATATGAAATGGCTATGACGTGTAGCTCAGTGTCTTAACTACTGGTTACTTTGATTTCATTGACCTACCATCAAAACTGTTTATTCTGCAACCATTTTATTCAGAATTGACGAAATACGGCACTTAACGAAGCATATTTACGTTGGCTGCAGGAACTATCTTCTTGAAGTTAGAACTTCAAAAAACTTAACAATGCATATCCATGTTGTCTGCAAAATCTAGAACTTTAGGGTTTGAACTTCAAAAAGCCTCACAACATGTATCTGACTGCCTTATTTACCTTACGGATTCAATTTCTGCACCCTTACTCCAATATTACACACTATTCTATGTTACATGCAAAAAAAATCCTTTCGCTGTAAAATCTATTTCCTTGAGGTCAGAAATATGAAATGGCTATGACGTGTAGCTCAGTGTCTTAACTCCTCATTACTTTGATTTCATTGACCTACCATTAAAACTGTTTATTCTGCAACCATTTTATTTAGAATTGACGAAATACGGCACTTAACGAAGCATATTTACGTTGGCTGCAGGAACTATCTCCTTGAAGTTAGAACTTCAAAAACCGTCACAACATGTATCTGGGTGTCTTATTCACTTCATGGATTCAAATCCGGTACTCTCATCCCAATATTAAGCAGTATTCTATTATAGATGTAAGAAATTCCTTTCGCTTTAGAATCTGTTTCCTTGAGGTCAGGAATCTGAAAATGGTTACAACATGTAGCTCAGCATCTTAATCACCTGTAACTTTGATTTCATTGACTAAGCTTCAAAATTGTTCATTCTACAGCCGCTTCTTTGAGTGCACTTAACAATGCATATCCATGTTGTCTGCAAAATCTATAACCTTAGGGTTAGAACTTCAAAAAGCCTCACAACATGTATCTGAGTGCCTTATTCACATCATGGATTCAATTTCGGCACCCTTACTCCAATATTACACACTATTCTATGTAACATGCAAAAAATTCCTTTCGCTGTAGAATCTGTTTCCTTGAGGTCAGGAATATAAAATGGCTATGACATGAATCTTAGTGTCTAAACTACCCGTTACTCTTATTTCATTGACCTTCCATCAAAACTGTTTATTCTGCAACCATTTTTTTTAGAATCAACGAAATACGGCACTTAACGAAGCATATTTACGTTGGCTACAGGAACTATCTACTTGAAGTGAGAACTTCAAAAACCGTCACAACATGTATCTGGGAGTCTTATTCACCTCATGGATTCAATTCCGGTACTCTCACTCCAATATTAAGCACTACATGTAAGAAATTCCTATCGCTGTAGAATCTATGTCCTTGAGTTCAGAAAGCTGAAATGGCCATGACGTGTAGCTCAGTGTCTTAACTACTAGTTACTTTGATTTCATTGACCTACCATCAAAACTGTTTATTCTGCAACCATTTTATTTAGAATCGACGAAATACGGCACTTAATGATGCATATTTACGTTGGCTGCAGGAACTTTCTCCTTGAAGTTAGAACTTCAAAAACCGTCACAACATGTATCTCAGTGTCTTATTCACCTCATGGATTCAAATCCGGTACTCTCATTCCAATATTAAGCAGTATTCTATTTTAGATGTAAGAAATTCCTTTCGCTGTAGAATCTGTTTCCTTGAGGTCAGGAATCTGAAAATGGTTACAACATGTAGCTCAGCATCTTAATTACCTGTTACTTTGATTTCATTGACTAAGCTTCAAAATTGTTCAATCTACAGCCGTTTTCTTTGAGATCGCCAAAATGGTGCACTAAATAATGCATTTCCATGTTGTCTGCAAAATCTATTACCTTAGGGTTAGAACTTCAAAAAGCGTCACAACATGTATCTGAGTGCCTTATTCACATCATTGATTCAATTTCGGCACCCTTACTCCAATATTACACACTATTCTATGTTACATGCAAAAAATTCCTTTCGCTGTAGAATCTGTTTCCTTGAGGTCAGGAACCTGAAATGGCTATGGCATGTAGCTTAGTGTCTTAACTACCCGTTACTTTGATTTCATTGACCTAGCATCAAAACTGTTTCTTCTGCAACAATTTTTTTGAGAGACATCGAATTGCGGCACTTAACGAAGCGTATTTCCGGTGGCTTCAGAATCTATCTCCTTGAAGTAAGAACTTCAAAAACCGTCACAACATGTATCTGAGTGTCTTATTCACCTCATGGATCTAATTCTGGCACTCTCACTCCAATATTTAGCACTACATGTAAGAAATTCCTATTGCTGTAGAATCTATGTCCTTGAGTTCAGAAAGCTGAAATGGCTATGACGTGTAGCTCAGTGTCTTAACTACTGGTTACTTTGTTTTCATTGACCTACCATCAAAACTGTTTATTCTGCAACAATTTTATTTAGAATCGACGAAATACGGCACATTTACGTTGGCTGCAGGAACTATCTCCTTGAAGTTAGAACTTCAAAAACCGTCACAACATGTATCTGAGTGCCTTATTTACCTCACAGATTCAATTTTGGCACCCTTACTCCAGTATTACACACTGTTCTATGTAACATGCAAAAAATTCCTTTCGCTGTAGAATCTGTTTCCTTGAGGTCAGGAATATGAAATGGCTATGACGTGTAGCTCAGTGTCTTAACTACTAGTTACTTTGATTTCATTGACCTACCATCAAAACTGTTTATTCTGCAACCATTTTATTTAGAATCGACGAAATATGGCACTTAATGATGCATATTTACGTTGGCTGCAGGAACTTTCTCCTTGAAGTTAGAACTTCAAAAACCGTCACAACATGTACTTGAGTGTCTTATTCACCTCATGGATTCAAATCCGGTACTCTCATTCCAATATTAAGCAGTATTCTATTTTAGATGTAAGAAATTCCTTTCGCTGTAGAATCTGTTTCCTTGAGGTCAGGAATCTGAAAATGGTTACAACATGTAGCTCAGCATCTTAATTACCTGTTACTTTGATTTCATTGACTAAGCTTCAAAATTGTTCATTCTACAGCCGTTTTCTTTGAGATCGCCAAAATGGTGCACTTAATAATGCATATCCATGTTGTCTGCAAAATCTATTACCTTAGGGTTAGAACTTCAAAAAGCGTCACAACATGTATCTGAGTGCCTTATTCACATCATTGATTCAATTTCGGCACCCTTACTCCAATATTACACACTATTCTATGTTACATGCAAAAAATTCCTTTCGCTGTAGAATCTGTTTCCTTGAGGTCAGGAACCTGAAATGGCTATGGCATGTAGCTTAGTGTCTTAACTACCCGTTACTTTGATTTCATTGACCTAGCATCAAAACTGTTTCTTCTGCAACAATTTTTTTGAGAGACATCGAATTGCGGCACTTAACGAAGCATATTTCCGGTGGCTTCAGAATCTATCTCCTTGAAGTAAGAACTTCAAAAACCGTCACAACATGTATCTGAGTGTCTTATTCACCTCATGGATCTAATTCTGGCACTCTCACTCCAATATTTAGCACTACATGTAAGAAATTCCTATTGCTGTAGAATCTATGTCCTTGAGTTCAGAAAGCTGAAATGGCTATGACGTGTAGCTCAGTGTCTTAACTACTGGTTACTTTGTTTTCATTGACCTACCATCAAAACTGTTTATTCTGCAACCATTTTATTTAGAATCGAAGAAATATGGCACATTTACGTTGGCTGCAGGAACTATCTCCTTGAAGTTAGAACTTCAAAAACCGTCACAACATGTATCTGAGTGCCTTATTTACCTCACAGATTCAATTTTGGCACCCTTACTCCAGTATTACACACTGTTCTATGTAACATGCAAAAAATTCCTTTCGCTGTAGAATCTGTTTCCTTGAGGTCAGGAATATGAAATGGCTATGACGTGTAGCTCAGTGTCTTAACTACTAGTTACTTTGATTTCATTGACCTACCATCAAAACTGTTTATTCTGCAACCATTTTATTTAGAATCGACGAAATATGGCACTTAATGATGCATATTTACGTTGGCTGCAGGAACTTTCTCCTTGAAGTTAGAACTTCAAAAACCGTCACAACATGTACTTGAGTGTCTTATTCACCTCATGGATTCAAATCCGGTACTCTCATTCCAATATTAAGCAGTATTCTATTTTAGATGTAAGAAATTCCTTTCGCTGTAGAATCTGTTTCCTTGAGGTCAGGAATCTGAAAATGGTTACAACATGTAGCTCAGCATCTTAATTACCTGTTACTTTGATTTCATTGACTAAGCTTCAAAATTGTTCATTCTACAGCCGTTTTCTTTGAGATCGCCAAAATGGTGCACTTAATAATGCATATCCATGTTGTCTGCAAAATCTATTACCTTAGGGTTAGAACTTCAAAAAGCGTCACAACATGTATCTGAGTGCCTTATTCACATCATTGATTCAATTTCGGCACCCTTACTCCAATATTACACACTATTCTATGTTACATGCAAAAAATTCCTTTCGCTGTAGAATCTGTTTCCTTGAGGTCAGGAACCTGAAATTGCTATGGCATGTAGCTTAGTGTCTTAACTACCCGTTACTTTGATTTCATTGACCTAGCATCAAAACTGTTTCTTCTGCAACAATTTTTTTGAGAGACATCGAATTGCGGCACTTAACGAAGCGTATTTCCGGTGGCTTCAGAATCTATCTCCTTGAAGTAAGAACTTCAAAAACCGTCACAACATGTATCTGAGTGTCTTATTCACCTCATGGATCTAATTCTGGCACTCTCACTCCAATATTTAGCACTACATGTAAGAAATTCCTATTGCTGTAGAATCTATGTCCTTGAGTTCAGGAAGCTGAAAATGGTTACAACATGTAGCTCAGCATCTTAACTACCTGTTACTTTGATTTCATTGACTAAGCTTCAAAATTGTTCATTCTACAGCCGTTTTCTCTGAGATCGCCAAAATGGTGCACTTAACAATGCATATCCATGTTGTCTGCAAAATCTAGAACCTAAGGTAAGAACTTCAAAAAGCCTCACAACATTTACCTGAGTGCCTTATGTACCGCATGGATTCAATTTCGGCACCCTTTCTCCAATATTACACACTATTCTATGTTACATGCAATAAATTCCTTTCACTGTAGAATTGGTTTCCTTGAGGTCAGGAATATAAAATGGTTATGACATATAGCTTAGTGTCTTAACTACCCGTTACTTTGATTTCATTGACCTTCCATCAAAACTGTTTATTCTGCAACCATTTTATTTAGAATCGACGAAATACGGCACTTAACGTTGGCTGCAGGAACTATCTTCTTGAAGTTAGAACTTCAAAAAACGTCACAACATCTGTCTGAGTGTCTTTTTTACTTCATGGATTCAAATCCGGTACTCTCATTCCAATATTAAGCAGTATTCTATTATAGATGTAAGAAATTCCTTTCGCTGTAGAATTGGTTTCCTTGAGGTCAGGAATATAAAATGGCTATGACATGGAACTTAGTGTCTAAACTACCCGTTACTCTTATTTCATTGACCTACCATCAAAACTGTTTATTCTGCAACCATTTTTTTTAGAATCAACGAAATACGGCACTTAACGAAGCATATTTACGTTGGCTGCAGGAACTATCTCCTTGAAGTTTGAACTTCAAAAACCATCACAACATGTATCTGGGTGTCTTATTCACCTCATGGATTCAATTCCGGTACTCTCACTCCAATATTAAGCACTACATGTAAGAAATTCCTTTCACTGTAGAATCTATGTCCTTGAGTTCAGAAAGCTGAAATGGCTATGACGTGTAGCTCAGTGTCTTAACTACTGGTTACTTTGTTTTCATTGACCTACCATCAAAACTGTTTATTCTGCAACCATTTTATTTAGAATCGACGAAATACGGCACATTTACGTTGGCTGCAGGAACTATCTCCTTGAAGTTAGAACTTCAAAAACCGTCACAACATGTATCTGAGTGCCTTATTTACCTCACAGATTCAATTTTGGCACCCTTACTCCAGTATTACACACTGTTCTATGTAACATGCAAAAAATTCCTTTCGCTGTAGAATCTGTTTCCTTGAGGTCAGGAATATGAAATGGCTATGACGTGTAGCTCAGTGTCTTAACTACTAGTTACTTTGATTTCATTGACCTACCATCAAAACTGTTTATTCTGCAACCATTTTATTTAGAATCGACGAAATATGGCACTTAATGATGCATATTTACGTTGGCTGCAGGAACTTTCTCCTTGAAGTTAGAACTTCAAAAACCGTCACAACATGTACTTGAGTGTCTTATTCACCTCATGGATTCAAATCCGGTACTCTCATTCCAATATTAAGCAGTATTCTATTTTAGATGTAAGAAATTCCTTTCGCTGTAGAATCTGTTTCCTTGAGGTCAGGAATCTGAAAATGGTTACAACATGTAGCTCAGCATCTTAATTACCTGTTACTTTGATTTCATTGACTAAGCTTCAAAATTGTTCATTCTACAGCCGTTTTCTTTGAGATCGCCAAAATGGTGCACTTAATAATGCATATCCATGTTGTCTGCAAAATCTATTACCTTAGGGTTAGAACTTCAAAAAGCGTCACAACATGTATCTGAGTGCCTTATTCACATCATTGATTCAATTTCGGCACCCTTACTCCAATATTACACACTATTCTATGTTACATGCAAAAAATTCCTTTCGCTGTCGAATCTGTTATCTTGAGGTCAGGAACCTGAAATGGCTATGGCATGTAGCTTAGTGTCTTAACTACCCGTTACTTTGATTTCATTGACCTAGCATCAAAACTGTTTCTTCTGCAACAATTTTTTTGAGAGACATCGAATTGCGGCACCTAACGAAGCATATTTCCGGTGGCTTCAGAATCTATCTCCTTGAAGTAAGAACTTCAAAAACCATCACAACATGTATCTGAGTGTCTTATTCACCTCATGGATCTAATTCTGGCACTCTCACTCCAATATTTAGCACTACATGTAAGAAATTCCTATTGCTGTAGAATCTATGTCCTTGAGTTCAGGAAGCTGAAAATGGTTACAACATGTAGCTCAGCATCTTAACTACCTGTTACTTTGATTTCATTTACTAAGCTTCAAAATTGTTCATTCTACAGCCGTTTTCTTTGAGATCGCCAAAATGGTGCACTTAACAATGCATATCCATGTTGTCTGCAAAATCTAGAACCTAAGGTAAGAACTTCAAAAAGCCTCACAACATTTACCTGAGTGCCTTATGTACCGCATGGATTCAATTTCGGCACCCTTTCTCCAATATTACACACTATTCTATGTTACATGCAATAAATTCCTTTCGCTGTAGAATTGGTTTCCTTGAGGTCAGGAATATGAAATGGTTATGACATATAGCTTAGTGTCTTAACTACCCGTTACTTTGATTTCATTGACCTACCATCAAAACTGTTTATTCTGCAACCATTTTATTTAGAATCGACGAAATACGGCACTTAACGAAGCATATTTACGTTGGCTGCAGGAACTATCTTCTTGAAGTTAGAACTTCAAAAAACGACACAACATCTGTCTGAGTGTCTTTTTTACTTCATGGATTCAAATCCGGTACTCTCATTCCAATATTAAGCAGTATTCTATTATAGATGTAAGAAATTCCTTTCGCTGTAGAATTGATTTCCTTGAGGTCAGGAATATAAATTGGCTATGACATGGAACTTAGTGTCTAAACTACCCATTACTCTTATTTCATTGACCTACCATCAAAACTGTTTATTCTGCAACCATTTTTTTTAGAATCAACGAAATACGGCACTTAACGAAGCATATTTACGTTGGCTGCAGGAACTATCTCCTTGAAGTTTGAACTTCAAAAACCGTCACAACATGTATCTGGGTGTCTTATTCACCTCATGGATTCAATTCCGGTACTCTCACTCCAATATTAAGCACTACATGTAAGAAATTCCTTTCACTGTAGAATCTATGTCCTTGAGTTCAGAAAGCTGAAATGGCTATGACGTGTAGCTCAGTGTCTTAACTACTGGTTACTTTGTTTTCATTGACCTACCATCAAAACTGTTTATTCTGCAACCATTTTATTTAGAATCGACGAAATACGGCACATTTACGTTGGCTGCAGGAACTATCTCCTTGAAGTTAGAACTTCAAAAACCGTCACAACATGTATCTGAGTGCCTTATTTACCTCACAGATTCAATTTTGGCACCCTTACTCCAGTATTACACACTGTTCTATGTAACATGCAAAAAATTCCTTTCGCTGTAGAATCTGTTTCCTTGAGGTCAGGAATATGAAATGGCTATGACGTGTAGCTCAGTATCTTAACTACTAGTTACTTTGATTTCATTGACCTACCATCAAAACTGTTTATTCTGCAACCATTTTATTTAGAATCGACGAAATATGGCACTTAATGATGCATATTTACGTTGGCTGCAGGAACTTTCTCCTTGAAGTTAGAACTTCAAAAACCGTCACAACATGTACTTGAGTGTCTTATTCACCTCATGGATTCAAATCCGGTACTCTCATTCCAATATTAAGCAGTATTCTATTTTAGATGTAAGAAATTCCTTTCGCTGTAGAATCTGTTTCCTTGAGGTCAGGAATCTGAAAATGGTTACAACATGTAGCTCAGCATCTTAATTACCTGTTACTTTGATTTCATTGACTAAGCTTCAAAATTGTTCATTCTACAGCCGTTTTCTTTGAGATCGCCAAAATGGTGCACTTAATAATGCATATCCATGTTGTCTGCAAAATCTATTACCTTAGGGTTAGAACTTCAAAAAGCGTCACAACATGTATCTGAGTGCCTTATTCACATCATTGATTCAATTTCGGCACCCTTACTCCAATATTACACACTATTCTATGTTACATGCAAAAAATTCCTTTCGCTGTCGAATCTGTTATCTTGAGGTCAGGAACCTGAAATGGCTATGGCATGTAGCTTAGTGTCTTAACTACCCGTTACTTTGATTTCATTGACCTAGCATCAAAACTGTTTCTTCTGCAACAATTTTTTTGAGAGACATCGAATTGCGGCACTTAACGAAGCGTATTTCCGGTGGCTTCAGAATCTATCTCCTTGGAGTTAGAACTTCAAAAACCGTCACAACATGTATCTGAGTGTCTTATTCACCTCATGGATCTAATTCTGGCACTCTCACTCCAATATTTAGCACTACATGTAAGAAATTCCTATTGCTGTAGAATCTATGTCCTTGAGTTCAGGAAGCTGAAAATGGTTACAACATGTAGCTCAGCATCTTAACTACCTGTTACTTTGATTTCATTGACTAAGCTTCAAAATTGTTCATTCTACAGCCGTTTTCTCTGAGATCGCCAAAATGGTGCACTTAACAATGCATATCCATGTTGTCTGCAAAATCTAGAACCTAAGGTAAGAACTTCAAAAAGCCTCACAACATTTACCTGAGTGCCTTATGTACCGCATGGATTCAATTTCGGCACCCTTTCTCCAATATTACACACTATTCTATGTTACATGCAATAAATTCCTTTCGCTGTAGAATTGGTTTCCTTGAGGTCAGGAATATGAAATGGTTATGACATATAGCTTAGTGTCTTAACTACCCGTTACTTTGATTTCATTGACCTACCATCAAAACTGTTTATTCTGCAACCATTTTATTTAGAATCGACGAAATACGGCACTTAACGAAGCATATTTACATTGGCTGCAGGAACTATCTTCTTGAAGTTAGAACTTCAAAAAACGTCACAACATCTGTCTGAGTGTCTTTTTTACTTCATGGATTCAAATCCGGTACTCTCATTCCAATATTAAGCAGTATTCTATTATAGATGTAAGAAATTCCTTTCGCTGTAGAATTGGTTTCCTTGAGGTCAGGAATATAAAATGGCTATGACATGGAACTTAGTGTCTAAACTACCCGTTACTCTTATTTCATTGACCTACCATCAAAACTGTTTATTCTGCAACCATTTTTTTTAGAATCAACGAAATACGGCACTTAACGAAGCATATTTACGTTGGCTGCAGGAACTATCTCCTTGAAGTTTGAACTTCAAAAACCGTCACAACATGTATCTGGGTGTCTTATTCACCTCATGGATTCAATTCCGGTACTCTCACTCCAATATTAAGCACTACATGTAAGAAATTCCTTTCACTGTAGAATCTATGTCCTTGAGTTCAGAAAGCTGAAATGGCTATGACGTGTAGCTCAGTGTCTTAACTACTGGTTACTTTGTTTTCATTGACCTACCATCAAAACTGTTTATTCTGCAACCATTTTATTTAGAATCGACGAAATACGGCACATTTACGTTGGCTGCAGGAACTATCTCCTTGAAGTTAGAACTTCAAAAACCGTCACAACATGTATCTGAGTGCCTTATTTACCTCACAGATTCAATTTTGGCACCCTTACTCCAGTATTACACACTGTTCTATGTAACATGCAAAAAATTCCTTTCGCTGTAGAATCTGTTTCCTTGAGGTCAGGAATATGAAATGGCTATGACGTGTAGCTCAGTGTCTTAACTACTAGTTACTTTGATTTCATTGACCTACCATCAAAACTGTTTATTCTGCAACCATTTTATTTAGAATCGACGAAATATGGCACTTAATGATGCATATTTACGTTGGCTGCAGGAACTTTCTCCTTGAAGTTAGAACTTCAAAAACCGTCACAACATGTACTTGAGTGTCTTATTCACCTCATGGATTCAAATCCGGTACTCTCATTCCAATATTAAGCAGTATTCTATTTTAGATGTAAGAAATTCCTTTCGCTGTAGAATCTGTTTCCTTGAGGTCAGGAATCTGAAAATGGTTACAACATGTAGCTCAGCATCTTAATTACCTGTTACTTTGATTTCATTGACTAAGCTTCAAAATTGTTCATTCTACAGCCGTTTTCTTTGAGATCGCCAAAATGGTGCACTTAATAATGCATATCCATGTTGTCTGCAAAATCTATTACCTTAGGGTTAGAACTTCAAAAAGCGTCACAACATGTATCTGAGTGCCTTATTCACATCATTGATTCAATTTCGGCACCCTTACTCCAATATTACACACTATTCTATGTTACATGCAAAAAATTCCTTTCGCTGTCGAATCTGTTATCTTGAGGTCAGGAACCTGAAATGGCTATGGCATGTAGCTTAGTGTCTTAACTACCCGTTACTTTGATTTCATTGACCTAGCATCAAAACTGTTTCTTCTGCAACAATTTTTTTGAGAGACATCGAATTGCGGCACTTAACGAAGCATATTTCCGGTGGCTTCAGAATCTATCTCCTTGAAGTAAGAACTTCAAAAACCGTCACAACATGTATCTGAGTGTCTTATTCACCTCATGGATCTAATTCTGGCACTCTCACTCCAATATTTAGCACTACATGTAAGAAATTCCTATTGCTGTAGAATCTATGTCCTTGAGTTCAGGAAGCTGAAAATGGTTACAACATGTAGCTCAGCATCTTAACTACCTGTTACTTTGATTTCATTTACTAAGCTTCAAAATTGTTCATTCTACAGCCGTTTTCTCTGAGATCGCCAAAATGGTGCACTTAACAATGCATATCCATGTTGTCTGCAAAATCTAGAACCTAAGGTAAGAACTTCAAAAAGCCTCACAACATTTACCTGAGTGCCTTATGTACCGCATGGATTCAATTTCGGCACCCTTTCTCCAATATTACACACTATTCTATGTTACATGCAATAAATTCCTTTCGCTGTAGAATTGGTTTCCTTGAGGTCAGGAATATGAAATGGTTATGACATATAGCTTAGTGTCTTAACTACCCGTTACTTTGATTTCATTGACCTACCATCAAAACTGTTTATTCTGCAACCATTTTATTTAGAATCGACGAAATACGGCACTTAACGAAGCATATTTACGTTGGCTGCAGGAACTATCTTCTTGAAGTTAGAACTTCAAAAAACGTCACAACATCTGTCTGAGTGTCTTTTTTACTTCATGGATTCAAATCCGGTACTCTCATTCCAATATTAAGCAGTATTCTATTATAGATGTAAGAAATTCCTTTCGCTGTAGAATTGGTTTCCTTGAGGTCAGGAATATAAATTGGCTATGACATGGAACTTAGTGTCTAAACTACCCGTTACTCTTATTTCATTGACCTACCATCAAAACTGTTTATTCTGCAACCATTTTTTTTAGAATCAACGAAATACGGCACTTAACGAAGCATATTTACGTTGGCTGCAGGAACTGTCTCCTTGAAGTTTGAACTTCAAAAAACGTCACAACATGTATCTGGGTGTCTTATTCACCTCATGGATTCAATTCCGGTACTCTCACTCCAATATTAAGCACTACATGTAAGAAATTCCTTTCACTGTAGAATCTATGTCCTTGAGTTCAGAAAGCTGAAATGGCTATGACGTGTAGCTCAGTGTCTTAACTACTGGTTACTTTGTTTTCATTGACCTACCATCAAAACTGTTTATTCTGCAACCATTTTATTTAGAATCGACGAAATACGGCACATTTACGTTGGCTGCAGGAACTATCTCCTTGAAGTTAGAACTTCAAAAACCGTCACAACATGTATCTGAGTGCCTTATTTACCTCACAGATTCAATTTTGGCACCCTTACTCCAGTATTACACACTGTTCTATGTAACATGCAAAAAATTCCTTTCGCTGTAGAATCTGTTTCCTTGAGGTCAGGAATATGAAATGGCTATGACGTGTAGCTCAGTGTCTTAACTACTAGTTACTTTGATTTCATTGACCTACCATCAAAACTGTTTATTCTGCAACCATTTTATTTAGAATCGACGAAATATGGCACTTAATGATGCATATTTACGTTGGCTGCAGGAACTTTCTCCTTGAAGTTAGAACTTCAAAAACCGTCACAACATGTACTTGAGTGTCTTATTCACCTCATGGATTCAAATCCGGTACTCTCATTCCAATATTAAGCAGTATTCTATTTTAGATGTAAGAAATTCCTTTCGCTGTAGAATCTGTTTCCTTGAGGTCAGGAATCTGAAAATGGTTACAACATGTAGCTCAGCATCTTAATTACCTGTTACTTTGATTTCATTGACTAAGCTTCAAAATTGTTCATTCTACAGCCGTTTTCTTTGAGATCGCCAAAATGGTGCACTTAATAATGCATATCCATGTTGTCTGCAAAATCTATTACCTTAGGGTTAGAACTTCAAAAAGCGTCACAACATGTATCTGAGTGCCTTATTCACATCATTGATTCAATTTCGGCACCCTTACTCCAATATTACACACTATTCTATGTTACATGCAAAAAATTCCTTTCGCTGTCGAATCTGTTATCTTGAGGTCAGGAACCTGAAATGGCTATGGCATGTAGCTTAGTGTCTTAACTACCCGTTACTTTGATTTCATTGACCTAGCATCAAAACTGTTTCTTCTGCAACAATTTTTTTGAGAGACATCGAATTGCGGCACTTAACGAAGCGTATTTCCGGTGGCTTCAGAATCTATCTCCTTGAAGTTAGAACTTCAAAAACCGTCACAACATGTATCTGAGTGTCTTATTCACCTCATGGATCTAATTCTGGCACTCTCACTCCAATATTTAGCACTACATGTAAGAAATTCCTATTGCTGTAGAATCTATGTCCTTGAGTTCAGGAAGCTGAAAATGGTTACAACATGTAGCTCAGCATCTTAACTACCTGTTACTTTGATTTCATTGACTAAGCTTCAAAATTGTTCATTCTACAGCCGTTTTCTCTGAGATCGCCAAAATGGTGCACTTAACAATGCATATCCATGTTGTCTGCAAAATCTAGAACCTAAGGTAAGAACTTCAAAAAGCCTCACAACATTTACCTGAGTGCCTTATGTACCGCATGGATTCAATTTCGGCACCCTTTCTCCAATATTACACACTATTCTATGTTACATGCAATAAATTCCTTTCGCTGTAGAATTGGTTTCCTTGAGGTCAGGAATATGAAATGGTTATGACATATAGCTTAGTGTCTTAACTACCCGTTACTTTGATTTCATTGACCTACCATCAAAACTGTTTATTCTGCAACCATTTTATTTAGAATCGACGAAATACGGCACTTAACGAAGCATATTTACGTTGGCTGCAGGAACTATCTTCTTGAAGTTAGAACTTCAAAAAACGTCACAACATCTGTCTGAGTGTCTTTTTTACTTCATGGATTCAAATCCGGTACTCTCATTCCAATATTAAGCAGTATTCTATTATAGATGTAAGAAATTCCTTTCGCTGTAGAATTGGTTTCCTTGAGGTCAGGAATATAAATTGGCTATGACATGGAACTTAGTGTCTAAACTACCCGTTACTCTTATTTCATTGACCTACCATCAAAACTGTTTATTCTGCAACCATTTTTTTTAGAATCAACGAAATACGGCACTTAACGAAGCATATTTACGTTGGCTGCAGGAACTATCTCCTTGAAGTTTGAACTTCAAAAACCGTCACAACATGTATCTGGGTGTCTTATTCACCTCATGGATTCAATTCCGGTACTCTCACTCCAATATTAAGCACTACATGTAAGAAATTCCTTTCACTGTAGAATCTATGTCCTTGAGTTCAGAAAGCTGAAATGGCTATGACGTGTAGCTCAGTGTCTTAACTACTGGTTACTTTGTTTTCATTGACCTACCATCAAAACTGTTTATTCTGCAACCATTTTATTTAGAATCGACGAAATACGGCACATTTACGTTGGCTGCAGGAACTATCTCCTTGAAGTTAGAACTTCAAAAACCGTCACAACATGTATCTGAGTGCCTTATTTACCTCACAGATTCAATTTTGGCACCCTTACTCCAGTATTACACACTGTTCTATGTAACATGCAAAAAATTCCTTTCGCTGTAGAATCTGTTTCCTTGAGGTCAGGAATATGAAATGGCTATGACGTGTAGCTCAGTGTCTTAACTACTAGTTACTTTGATTTCATTGACCTACCATCAAAACTGTTTATTCTGCAACCATTTTATTTAGAATCGACGAAATATGGCACTTAATGATGCATATTTACGTTGGCTGCAGGAACTTTCTCCTTGAAGTTAGAACTTCAAAAACCGTCACAACATGTACTTGAGTGTCTTATTCACCTCATGGATTCAAATCCGGTACTCTCATTCCAATATTAAGCAGTATTCTATTTTAGATGTAAGAAATTCCTTTCGCTGTAGAATCTGTTTCCTTGAGGTCAGGAATCTGAAAATGGTTACAACATGTAGCTCAGCATCTTAATTACCTGTTACTTTGATTTCATTGACTAAGCTTCAAAATTGTTCATTCTACAGCCGTTTTCTTTGAGATCGCCAAAATGGTGCACTTAATAATGCATATCCATGTTGTCTGCAAAATCTATTACCTTAGGGTTAGAACTTCAAAAAGCGTCACAACATGTATCTGAGTGCCTTATTCACATCATTGATTCAATTTCGGCACCCTTACTCCAATATTACACACTATTCTATGTTACATGCAAAAAATTCCTTTCGCTGTCGAATCTGTTATCTTGAGGTCAGGAACCTGAAATGGCTATGGCATGTAGCTTAGTGTCTTAACTACCCGTTACTTTGATTTCATTGACCTAGCATCAAAACTGTTTCTTCTGCAACAATTTTTTTGAGAGACATCGAATTGCGGCACTTAACGAAGCGTATTTCCGGTGGCTTCAGAATCTATCTCCTTGAAGTTAGAACTTCAAAAACCGTCACAACATGTATCTGAGTGTCTTATTCACCTCATGGATCTAATTCTGGCACTCTCACTCCAATATTTAGCACTACATGTAAGAAATTCCTATTGCTGTAGAATCTATGTCCTTGAGTTCAGGAAGCTGAAAATGGTTACAACATGTAGCTCAGCATCTTAACTACCTGTTACTTTGATTTCATTGACTAAGCTTCAAAATTGTTCATTCTACAGCCGTTTTCTCTGAGATCGCCAAAATGGTGCACTTAACAATGCATATCCATGTTGTCTGCAAAATCTAGAACCTAAGGTAAGAACTTCAAAAAGCCTCACAACATTTACCTGAGTGCCTTATGTACCGCATGGATTCAATTTCGGCACCCTTTCTCCAATATTACACACTATTCTATGTTACATGCAATAAATTCCTTTCGCTGTAGAATTGGTTTCCTTGAGGTCAGGAATATGAAATGGTTATGACATATAGCTTAGTGTCTTAACTACCCGTTACTTTGATTTCATTGACCTACCATCAAAACTGTTTATTCTGCAACCATTTTATTTAGAATCGACGAAATACGGCACTTAACGAAGCATATTTACATTGGCTGCAGGAACTATCTTCTTGAAGTTAGAACTTCAAAAAACGTCACAACATCTGTCTGAGTGTCTTTTTTACTTCATGGATTCAAATCTGGTACTCTCATTCCAATATTAAGCAGTATTCTATTATAGATGTAAGAAATTCCTTTCGCTGTAGAATTGGTTTCCTTGAGGTCAGGAATATAAATTGGCTATGACATGGAACTTAGTGTCTAAACTACCCGTTACTCTTATTTCATTGACCTACCATCAAAACTGTTTATTCTGCAACCATTTTTTTTAGAATCAACGAAATACGGCACTTAACGAAGCATATTTACGTTGGCTACTATCACAGGGTTGTGTGCCATGTTGTGTAACATGTTGATTAGTTGTGGCGTGGTGTGTGCCATGTCATGTAAAAATGTATGTGGGGGGGGGGGGTGAGGTGGTTAATTAGAATTGGTGATTACCATTTTTCCTAATTAATGTTAATGTTGATTTTATATGTGTATTTTCGTATTTTAAATTGTGTATATATTTGTTTCTGCGTTTTTAATTCTGTGAATGAAAAGGTTTGTATTAGTATGTGTGAGATTCTGGAGCAAGGAATTCAGTCAAGACAAATTTTGGTTTGGCAGGAATAATGGTTTGCAGAATAAGTGCCCAGAAAGGCGTGTACAGAGTATAGTGTAAGCCTGTGGATTAGGTCACGTGAGCTTATATAACGGCCTTGTGTGCGGCCGGCTGGTGACCGCGTGGGTCCACAGTGCGGGCATGTTTGTATGGTCGGGTGGGTGGGGGAGGGTGGGTTTTTGTGTAAGTTTATGTAATGGTGACGCGGGCTGTGGCCGCTGATAGCGTCCGTTTTTAATGTATGCATGATTTGGCGTGGGGAGGGAAGGTAGAGCATTGGATTTGTGGAGGTTTTTTAGAAGTCTATTAGGTGAAATGTTTTATGTTATACAAATAATGCAGAGGTGATACATTTTTTTGGTCACAGGAAAGACAAGTGTTCAGACTTACCTGTAGTTCTCTGTCAATAGGAGAACAGGGATTGAATTTTGATTTTTGTAGCTGTAGCTGGCGTAGTTGTGTAGCTAGGAGTTTGATGGTGTGGAGGAGTATGACGTCTAGATGCTGATAGTCTATATTGGGGCTATTGGCGTGGTCGGAGGTTGAAGGCGACCACGGCCGTATTTGCGTGGATGAGGGCGTCGGTGGGCGGCTGGAGTGAGGTGGTCATCGTAGATGTCGTCGGAGGCACGCCACGGTCGTGTGGCAGGCCTGTATAGCGTTTGATGGCGTGGCGTCGGTGTAGTGACGGGTGTCGTGACGGGTGTCGGCCGTTTTCCGCGTGGATCATCATGGTAGAGGTGTTGATTACTGCTTTCCCACGTTATTCGCGGGTGGACAGCAGGCCGTTTTTCGCATGGGGCGTCACTAGGAGGTGTAAAGTGCGGTGCCTGATAGCATTAGACGCTGCCATGTTTGGAAGTAGCGTGTGACAAACACGGCTGCAGGTTTGGACACGCTGAGGCATCTGACGCGGTGGTAATGCAGCCGACATAGCGTGGGAGCTTTACAGGCGCTGAATGTCTTTTTTTGGACGACTTACTTACTGGTGTTTCTCGCGATGATTGCAGCTTATGAGTGGTGTATGCTGCGGGCGGCGTTTGGAGGCGTTGGTCGGAGTCGGTCAGTACGATGGTTTTGTAGTGTTGACTCCGGCCGCCTGTGCATTGAAGGTGCGGTCATCTACATTCTCACGACTTGTGGAGCTAAAGTAGAGCTATTTTCTCGGCTGTGATTTTGAGATACGCGGTATCTTTCGGGTTGTCCAACAGTGACACTATCCGGTAGAGTGATCTAACGGAAAGTACCTTAAATGAAGAGAGACGACTGGATTCCTTCTGTAGCTTTATTGTATGTCTATATCAGCCGGCTGACCAGAGCATACTGACCCACACTGTGTGTGTGGGAGCAGTGTGTGGGGGAGGGGGACTGATGCCAGGGGCAACAGTCCTCCCCCACACTGGTCAGCAGGGCCCGGGTAGGCGGGATTACATGAGGATATGACATGGGATACTAACACCATCCCCGGGCACAATGAGAAACTCGCTCTGTCGAGTTATTAGATGTAAATTTATATAAAAAAGAAGTCTTTAACCACTCTGATGGTTAAAAAGAGTTGATATGTAGAAGGAAAAAAAAAAGAAGGAATTTTTGCTTGAGAGAGTTCATATTGATTATAGATTGTTCATGAGCGTGCCTTGCATGTGCGGTATGGAGAATGTTCATGAAGTGTGGCTCTGTCCGCAGCTGAGAAACGCCTGCGGGAGGACACTAACACAAAATAGAATGGGAAGGTATCAATATATTGCAGAAATTAGTAAAAAATATGAGGTGGGTGGCAGTCTGAACAATTTTATCGACCCGTGACCAATCGGAAGTTATCTGACATTAGTGATAAAGTACTGGAGTGGGGGGGGGGGGTTGTGGTAGTGGTGCAGGTGAGGTGGAATGAATGTGAGTGTAATTTGTATTGTGTGATGTGGAGTGAATGCGAGTATGAGTTGTTTTGTGTGAGCGATGGGTTTTAACAGTGTTCTGACCCGATGAAGCGACAGAGTGACGAAGCAACGAGCAGTGAGACAGTGGGCTAGGTGCTGGAAGGGAAAACAGACCCATATCCTATCCCCACACTGGTCAGCAGGGCCCGGGTAGGCGGGATTACATGAGGAAATGACATGGGATACTAACAGAATCTATGTCCTTGAGTTCAGAAAGCTGAAATGGCCATGACGTGTAGCTCAGTGTCTTAACTACTGGTTACTTTGATTTCATTGACCTACCATCAAAACTGTTTATTCTGCAACCATTTTATTTAGAATCGACGAAAAACGGCACTTAATTATGCATATTTACGTTGGCTGCAGGAACTTTCTCCTTGAAGTTAGAACTTCAAAAACCGTCACAACATGTATCTTAGTGTCTTTTTCACCTCATGGATTCATTTCTGGCACTCTCACTCCAATATTAAGCACTACATGTATGAAATTCCTATTGCTGTAGAATCTATGTCCTTGAGTTTAGGCAGCTGAAAATGGGTACAACATGTAGCTCAGCAACCTAACTACCTGTTACTTTGGTTTCATTGACTAAGCTTCAAAATTGTTCATTCTACAGCCGTTTTCTCTGAGATCGCCAAAATGGTGCACTTAACAATGCATATCCATGTTGTCTGCAAAATCTAGAACTTTAGGGTTTGAACTTCAAAAAGCCTCACAACATGTATCTGACTGCCTTATTTACCTTACGGATTCAATTTCTGCACCCTTACTCCAATATTACACACTATTCTATGTTACATGCAAAAAAAATCGTTTCGCTATAAAATCTGTTTCCTTGAGGTCAGAAATATGAAATGGCTATGACGTGTAGCTCAGTGTCTTAACTACTGATTACTTTGATTTCATTGACCTACCATCAAAACTGTTTATTCTGCAACCATTTTATTTAGAATCGACGAAATACGGCACTTTGTAAATCTGGTGGAGAGATGACACGAACACACACGTGGAGTTTCAGAGCTGTATTCAAAACTGGATAAGATGACAAATGTCTCAGCTTATAAAGGGGTAAAAACGGCGACCGGATGCGGGCGTGTTTTCCCACCAAAACTCCGCGGACCGTGACCGTTCCGGTCTGACACCCGAGAAAATATAAAATATTACGTTGCAGTAAGGCAAACATTCCGGCCTAGCGGCCGCTTACATAATATGCAGGCGCGCTCAGAACGGCCAAACGCCCGCCGAACTACAACAGCTCCCAACACAAGTTTTTCAAGTATTTGAAAATAAAGTTTTAAGTTGATAGATTAACTACATTGACACAGATTACCATTTACAACATAATTTCAATATAGCTACAAGATTAACTGCATTGGCATAGGCAGCATAGATATTATTTACAAGCATAATTTACTCGAACTGCAAGACAATGAAATTAGTTATTAAAAGGTCCATCTCAGTTTGGTACCCACATTGGGGTAAACACTAGAAAAGTTGCATGTGATCTTTGGCTGAAACCCTCCGAAAAGAAAACAATAGTTATACATTGAATTTGTATGGCTAACATAAATTCATCTAAGGCATTGTCCGTTCGGTAGGAAGGAGGTCGATCCACGCAACGTGGGGAGGGTTCCTCTTCCAATTCCTTCGATAGGCCCAGATGTTTCTTGTCAGTCCGCCTTCGAGTGAATTGAGATCCAGCATCCTTCAGCAGGGTATCTGAATCAGAGAAGGTTACGCACAGTACTAGGGTCGACAACAACAGAAACCAAGTTAGTGTACTTATCATCTCGAGTGTACGCTGGAGAAGAACAGACATGGGCTACAGCAAACCAGGTGTAAATATATTGTAACTGAAAGGAAAAGGTTATTTTCGCCGGGAGGTGGTTTGCCTACCAGTGACGCAGGGACGTGTGGAGGGTCCGCACGCTGCCGGGAGGAACGACGGGGTAAAGTTGCAGGAACTGATTTCGCGCGCCTCTGAGCAGGAGTTCTTTGTTTTGCAGAGGGCCTATGTTGTGCAATGGGGTTGTTCAACCGGCTAGCATTGGGGCGTGGACCGGCATCAATGCGGTCTAGAAGCGGGCACAACTCGGGCTGGTCACGCAATGAAGGTCTAGCTGCTGGGGCCGCAGTTGACACGGGGGTCCCTGTTGGTGGGGATTGTGATGGACGGATAGGGGTGGGTTGAATGTCTGGGACCGGGCGACCGGCGGCCCTGCGGGCTGCCAGCGCATCACCATACGTTGGAGGATTGCATGACGGAGCTGTGGGACGAGAGGCTTTTCGAGGGCAGATGGTCGGCACAGTAGACCGGCCTGACCATCCACAGAGGAGGACGCGCCCGTGGAACTGTGGCGGAGCCAGGTTAGCGGCTCTTCGGGCTGCCAGCGCATCACCATACGACGGGGGATTGCACGAGGGGGCTGCGGGTACCATAGCCCGCTGATGCGAGGGAGGACCAGACCGAGCACAGAGGAGTGGACGTCTAAGATCCTTGGGACAGGGTGGGTGAAGGTTCGGCGGGTATTGTTTCAAGAACCGAGACCGCTGGGACACAGGCAGCGCCTGTTGGATTGCTTCTCCTCCCACAGAGGTGTCCTTTTTCAATCTGTCGATGTTCGCAATTTGAATTCTCCCATCCCCCTTTGATATGGCCGCTACCGGGCCGTTTAGCTGGTGTATTCGGTACCCGATTTCGAACTTCGGGTCGAGGGGGGCCGCATGTGGCTTGTGGAGCAACACCTGGTCTCCTATTGCAAACAATGGAGCGCGGGGGCGTTTATCCAACTGGGCCTTGTTGACTTGCTGTTGTTTCATCAAGTTCCCCTTGGTTGCATCATATGCCCGGTTCAGACTTCTCACCCTGTCCTCCAGCACATTCGGGAAGAACTTGGGGTTTGCACTCCCCAGGTTGGCTGCTGGTTTGGTGGGGGCCCTACCAAACTGCAGGAAGAAAGGGGTAAACCCAGTTGCGTTCGAAACAGTGTTGCGGTGGGCCGCAAGGGTGGGCCCCAAAACGTCCTCCCATGCATTTCCCCGGGCATTAACCATCTTTGCCATGATGGTTTTCAGGGTTTGATTGAACCTTTCTGTCCGCCCATTGGTCGCGGGGTGGTACCCAGAGGTGAAGCACACCCTGGTTCCCAAACCCTTGAGGAAGCCTTCCATGAGGGAGTTCTTGAACTCTGCCCCATGATCGGAGATTAGCATCTGCGGGGGGCCGAACCGGGGGATGTATTCATCATGCAAGTATCTGAAAACCAATTCAGATCCTTTACTAGGTAGAGGTTTCACCTCCGCCCACCCCGAACAGTGGTCAATAAGCACTAGGCAGTATCGATTCCCCTTCGACGAGATCGGAAGAGGCCCAATCATATCAATGCCTACGATCTCCCCCGGGAAATGGGGGATTGGCATTGGGGAAGACTCTGGGTAGTACCGCTTACGTTTATGTGACAGGCACTCTGGACACTCAGAGAGTACAGAGAAGATCTCCTTACTCATCCGAGGCCACCGGTATTTCTCGTTCAACCGGGCCAAGGTTTTGTCGACACCTTGGTGCCCCACCTCTATGTGCGCACGCCTGACCAAATCCCGGGTCATTTGAGGTGGGACCACTATCCGGGGATAGCCGGTTCCCTTGTGGGGGGCCTCGACCGTGTACAGGACATTACCGTAGACAGTGTAATTGTCCAGATCATCCAATCCCTTGTTGTACTCGGGAAGCTGTACCTGATATCGGATCAAGGATGCTTTGTCTAGATGTGGATCGGTCCACATCAGCGGGGGACCTAAGCCGACGGCTCTGGTCTGCCCACGGGTAACCGCCGATTGTTCTGCGTGGGGAAGGGCGGCCTCGCTGGCCGGGAGATGCGATAACATGTCTGCGCGGACATTGTGGCACCCACGTCGGTACTCTATTGGGGCTCTGAACTCAGGGATGAGGACTGCCCAACGCTGGATTTTGGTATTCTGCACCTCTGACAAGAAAAGGGACTTGAGGGGTTTGTGATCTGTGAAAATGGTGAACTGTGACCCCTGGAGGTACACCCGAAGTTTGTTTAAGGCGAAGATAACAGCATACGCCTCCTTTTCGATGGTGGCCCATTTTTCTTGGGCGGGGTTCAACCTCTTGGATATGTACTGAATAGGGCGTTCGACACCCTCATCATCTCGTTGGGTCAGAATGGCTCCTATGCACAGATCGGACGCATCTGTGTATAGCTGAAATGGCCTTGAGAGGTCAGGGAATGCCATGACTTGGCTGGACACCAATGTGTCCCTCAGACCCTCCCATGCACGGTGTGTGGACTCGTTCCACTCAAAACGGGCATTTTTCTTGGTCAAATCGGCCAACGGGGCTGCCAACTCTGCGAAGTTGGGGATACACTGCCGATAGTAGTTAGCCATCCCCAGAAACCTTCTGATACCCTTCACATCCTTGATGGCAGCTACCTTGTCTTCATCCGGGCGGATCCCCTTGGTCCCTACAATGAACCCAAGGAGCTTGATCTCATCAGCACGGAACTGGCATTTCTGAGAGTTTACGGTGAGGTTGTTCTCCTCGAGGGTCCTGAGAACCTGTCGGACATGTTCCTCGTGATCGTGTTCGTTCCGCGAATAAATCACGATGTCATCAAGGTAAACTAGCACAAACTTGGACAGGAATGGTCCCAGCACCTTGTTGATATGTCGCTGCCAGACTGCCCCACTGTTCTTTAAACCAGCGGGCATCACATTCCACTCATACAGACCCATGTGAGTCGCCATGGCTGTCTTTTCCTTGCTGTCCTCGTCTACCTCTATCTGCCAATATGCCGATTTCAGGTCCATGGTAGTAAATACCTCGGTTCCCTGCAGTTGATCGAAGATGTCCTGCACTACGGGCATCGGATGGGCATCCTTGACTGTGATGGCGTTTAGCCTGCGGTAATCGACGACGCAGCGTGCGGACCCATCAGGTTTCGGTACTATCAATACAGGGGATGCCCAGGGGCTGGAACTAGGGCGTATCAGCCCTTTTAGCAACAATTTGTTAATCTCTCCCTCCACCACCCGTCTTTTCTGGAGGGGGACACGATACGGCCACTGACGGACTGGCTGGACATTTTCGGTGGTGATAAACATCTTTACTCCTTGGGCCCGACCGAGGGGTTGGTTATCATGTGAAAACACATTCGGGAAAAGCCCTGCCCATTTGTCGAGGTCACTGTGCACCCCACACATGTCCTCACTCTCATCTAGAGGACCAGCCCACTGGTATGTTTCCCTCATGACACAAATCAACCCTTTCACACAATCTACGCTAGCTTCTAGAATTCTTAACCCATCTATTCCTAAGAGCACATCGTGCATCATACTATCCACTATATACATGGGGATGTGTTTCCCCTTGAGTCCTACAAGGGCCACCCCTCTAGTAGGGATGTCGTGGCCCGACAGTGATTTCAATTTGACCCCAGGGGTCAAAAAGGGAGGGAGGCCCTTTTTGGTGACCAGGTGTCTCCAGACATCTGTCCTGATCATAGAGCGGCACGCGCCGGTGTCGGCCAGGGTGCTCAGCCTGAGTCCATCAGTTTCCAAAAGAAACGTCACCCGGCCGTCCGGCGCGCCAATTAGTTTCCCTGGTTGATGGGATAGGTGTTGAACAAATCCATCTGTGGGGCCGATCCTCCTCCGGGGCATTCTAGCGCAGGGCTGTTCGTTATCGAGCCAGGGGCGACCTGGCCCCACGCTGGGGGTGCTACAGCAGCCTGCTGGGGAGGGATGCCCTGGCTCCAAACCGGGAAGGCCGCCGCTGCCTGAGGAGTTGGCATTTGCCGGCAATTGCGCTCAAGGTGTCCGATTTTCTGGCAGTTCCAGCATCGGACTTGGGACCCAGACTGTCCCTTGTTGTTTTTCTTGTTGCTGTTGCGGCGGCGGCCGCTTCTCCCCTTTCCATGCCCGCGGCCTCGGCCCTGTCCACTGTCCCCCCTTCTCATATACATGCTGAGTACCATAGGAGCAGGTGTTTGGGGATGGTACTGGGTCATTGGGTATACGTTTGGCAGGTACCCGTTTGGCTGCGCGCCTGCGGCGGCCTGCGCATACGGGCCAGCCTGGTACGGATTTTGGTACCTGTGGCCATGTTGGTCGGGAGTACCCGGCAGCACAGTTGCAGCCACCTGCCCTATAGGGGCTGGTGGCCTTACCAGGGCCTCCAATTTCTTCTCGAGACCCGTCATCTGCTGCTGCATTGACCTTAGTACCTCAACCATGGTTTTATGTTTTAGTATTCAACGGACGTAGGCGGAAATGAAAGACTGAATTTTGTGAAGATATTCACCGTTTATCAATCTGGGTGCCAACACTTCTCCGTATTTTCAAATGTGAACGTTAACGGACAAGTTCGGAAAATGGCATATTAACGGATGCAGGCGGTCAGAGATATTTTCTGAATTTAAATTCGGATACCAACGGACACGTTAGATCAATATTAGCAGGTGCGGACGGTTTGAACCTACGAATTTCGCAGAGATATTACCCGTAAAAATGCTTATTTTCGAATTCAACCACCGAGGGGACCGTTCAGTGAATCTTGCGGAGATATTCTCCGTATTTTCAAATTCGAACGTCAACAGACACGCTGAATTTTATTTTTTTACATTATACTCGTATACACTTACAATTATCCATATATGTATTCTGCATCATATATACAATATGTATTATCTTATCAGATATCAGATCTACCATATGTATATTCTTATCAGTACGATATTATTACTCTACTGTATTAATATCTCCTTTATACGGTCTTCATAAGATTAGAATAAATTTTATTTGACCAGTTTTGCGCAGATATTTCCCGAATTTTAGAATTCAGATACAAACGGACACATTAAGTCAGTAGTACGGGCGGGTGCGGTTCAAACCTACGAATTTTGCGGAGATATACTGCTTATTTTCAAATTCAACCGCCGAGGGGACCGTTCAGTGAATCTTGCGGAGATATTCTCCGTATTTTCAAATTCGAACGTCAACATTCACGCTGAATAGTAACGCAGGCGGGCGGTTTAAACCTACGAATTTCGCGGAGATACGTCCCGTATTTTCCGATTCAGATACAAACGGACACGTTCAGTCATTAGTAACGGGCGGGTGCGGTTCAAACCGACAAGATTTGCGGAGATATACCCCGTATTTTCGAATTCAACCGCCGAGGGGACCGTTCAGTGAATCTTGCGGAGATATTCTACGTATTTTCAAATTCGAACGTCAACAGACACGCTCAATAGTAACGCAGGCGGGCGGTTTAAACATACGAATTTCGCGGAGATATTTCCCGTATTTTCGAATTCAACCGCCGAGGGGACCGTTCAGTGAATCTTACGGAGATATTCTCCGAATTTTCAAATTTGAACGTCAACCAACACGCTGAATAGTGACGCAGGCGGGCGGTTTAAACCTACGAATTTCGCGGAGATATTTCCCGTATTTTCGAACTCAACCGCTGAGGGGACCGTTCAGTGAATCTTGCAAAGATATTCTCCGTATTTTCAAATTTGAATGCCGACGGGAGCGCTCAGTGAATTTTGCGGAAGTAGTAAGAGAATGGGTTATAACTTACAGGCTTTTAAAGTTATCTTCTTTGTGTTTCGAGCTCTCCCTCTCCACCAAATTATACAAACAATATACTGCACTATACACTATACTGCACTACACACCACCGTATAAAACAAACTACACTTACCCGGCTGGTGTTCAGGATACGTCCAATCCTGGCAAGATCGCCACTGTAAATCTGGTGGAGAGATGACACGAACACACACGTGGAGTTTCAGAGCTGTATTCAAAACTGGATAAGATGACAAATGTCTCAGCTTATAAAGGGGTAAAAACGGCGACCGGATGCGGGCGTGTTTTCCCGCCAAAACTCCGCGGACCGTGACCGTTCCGGTCTGACACCCGCGAAAATATAAAATATTACGTTGCAGTTAGGCAAACATTCCGGCCTAGCGGCCGCTTACTTAATATGCAGGCGCGCTCAGAACGGCCAAACGCCCGCCGAACTACAACTTAACGAAGCATATTTACGTTGGCTGCAGGAACTATCTCCTTGAAATAAGAACTTCAAAAACCGTCACAACATGTATCTGGGTGTCTTATTCACTTCATGGATTCGAATCCGGTACTCTCATCCCAATATTAAGCAGTATTCTATTATAGATGTAAGAAATTCCTTTCGCTGTAGAATCTGTTTCCTTGAGGTCAGGAATCTGAAAATGGTTACAACATGTAGCTCAGCATCTTATTTACCTGTAACTTTGATTTCATTGACTAAGCTTCAAAATTGTTCATTCTACAGCCGTTTTCTTTGAGTGCACTTAACAATGCATATCCATGTTGTCTGCAAAATCTATTACCTTAGGGTTAGAACTTCAAAAGGCGTCACAACATGTATCTGAGTGCCTTATTCACATCATTGATTCAATTTCGGCACCCTTACTCCAATATTACACACTATTCTATGTTACATGCAAAAAATTCCTTTCGCTGTAGAATCTGTTTCCTTGAGGTCAGGAACCTGAAATGGCTATGGCATGTAGCTTAGTGTCTTAACTACCCGTTACTTTGATTTCATTGACCTAGCATCAAAACTGTTTCTTCTGCAACAATTTTTTTGAGAGACATCGAATTGCGGCACTTAACGAAGCGTATTTCCGGTGGCTTCAGAATCTATCTCCTTGAAGTAAGAACTTCAAAAACCGTCACAACATGTATCTGAGTGTCTTATTCACCTCATGGATCTAATTCTGGCACTCTCACTCCAATATTTAGCACTACATGTAAGAAATTCCTATTGCTGTAGAATCTATGTCCTTGAGTTCAGAAAGCTGAAATGGCTATGACGTGTAGCTCAGTGTCTTAACTACTGGTTACTTTGTTTTCATTGACCTACCATCAAAACTGTTTATTCTGCAACCATTTTATTTAGAATCGAAGAAATACGGCACATTTACGTTGGCTGCAGGAACTATCTCCTTGAAGTTAGAACTTCAAAAACCGTCACAACATGTATCTGAGTGCCTTATTTACCTCACAGATTCAATTTTGGCACCCTTACTCCAGTATTACACACTGTTCTATGTAACATGCAAAAAATTCCTTTCGCTGTAGAATCTGTTTCCTTGAGGTCAGGAATATGAAATGGCTATGACGTGTAGCTCAGTGTCTTAACTACTAGTTACTTTGATTTCATTGACCTACCATCAAAACTGTTTATTCTGCAACCATTTTATTTAGAATCGACGAAATATGGCACTTAATGATGCATATTTACGTTGGCTGCAGGAACTTTCTCCTTGAAGTTAGAACTTCAAAAACCGTCACAACATGTACTTGAGTGTCTTATTCACCTCATGGATTCAAATCCGGTACTCTCATTCCAATATTAAGCAGTATTCTATTTTAGATGTAAGAAATTCCTTTCGCTGTAGAATCTGTTTCCTTGAGGTCAGGAATCTGAAAATGGTTACAACATGTAGCTCAGCATCTTAATTACCTGTTACTTTGATTTCATTGACTAAGCTTCAAAATTGTTCATTCTACAGCCGTTTTCTTTGAGATCGCCAAAATGGTGCACTTAATAATGCATATCCATGTTGTCTGCAAAATCTATTACCTTAGGGTTAGAACTTCAAAAAGCGTCACAACATGTATCTGAGTGCCTTATTCACATCATTGATTCAATTTCGGCACCCTTACTCCAATATTACACACTATTCTATGTTACATGCAAAAAATTCCTTTCGCTGTAGAATCTGTTTCCTTGAGGTCAGGAACCTGAAATGGCTATGGCATGTAGCTTAGTGTCTTAACTACCCGTTACTTTGATTTCATTGACCTAGCATCAAAACTGTTTCTTCTGCAACAATTTTTTTGAGAGACATCGAATTGCGGCACTTAACGAAGCGTATTTCCGGTGGCTTCAGAATCTATCTCCTTGAAGTAAGAACTTCAAAAACCGTCACAACATGTATCTGAGTGTCTTATTCACCTCATGGATCTAATTCTGGCACTCTCACTCCAATATTTAGCACTACATGTAAGAAATTCCTATTGCTGTAGAATCTATGTCCTTGAGTTCAGGAAGCTGAAAATGGTTACAACATGTAGCTCAGCATCTTAACTACCTGTTACTTTGATTTCATTTACTAAGCTTCAAAATTGTTCATTCTACAGCCGTTTTCTTTGAGATCGCCAAAATGGTGCACTTAACAATGCATATCCATGTTGTCTGCAAAATCTAGAACCTAAGGTAAGAACTTCAAAAAGCCTCACAACATTTACCTGAGTGCCTTATGTACCGCATGGATTCAATTTCGGCACCCTTTCTCCAATATTACACACTATTCTATGTTACATGCAATAAATTTCTTTCGCTGTAGAATTGGTTTCCTTGAGGTCAGGAATATAAAATGGTTATGACATATAGCTTAGTGTCTTAACTACCCGTTACTTTGATTTCATTGACCTTCCATCAAAACTGTTTATTCTGCAACCATTTTATTTAGAATCGACGAAATACGGCACTTAACGTTGGCTGCAGGAACTATCTTCTTGAAGTTAGAACTTCAAAAAACGTCACAACATCTGTCTGAGTGTCTTTTTTACTTCATGGATTCAAATCCGGTACTCTCATTCCAATATTAAGCAGTATTCTATTATAGATGTAAGAAATTCCTTTCGCTGTAGAATTGGTTTCCTTGAGGTCAGGAATATAAAATGGCTATGACATGGAACTTAGTGTCTAAACTACCCGTTACTCTTATTTCATTGACCTACCATCAAAACTGTTTATTCTGCAACCATTTTTTTTAGAATCAACGAAATACGGCACTTAACGAAGCATATTTACGTTGGCTGCAGGAACTATCTCCTTGAAGTTTGAACTTCAAAAACCATCACAACATGTATCTGGGTGTCTTATTCACCTCATGGATTCAATTCCGGTACTCTCACTCCAATATTAAGCACTACATGTAAGAAATTTCTTTCACTGTAGAATCTATGTCCTTGAGTTCAGAAAGCTGAAATGGCTATGACGTGTAGCTCAGTGTCTTAACTACTGGTTACTTTGTTTTCATTGGCCTACCATCAAAACTGTTTATTCTGCAACCATTTTATTTAGAATCGACGAAATACGGCACATTTACGTTGGCTGCAGGAACTATCTCCTTGAAGTTAGAACTTCAAAAACCGTCACAACATGTATCTGAGTGCCTTATTTACCCCACAGATTCAATTTTGGCACCCTTACTCCAGTATTACACACTGTTCTATGTAACATGCAAAAAATTCCTTTCGCTGTAGAATCTGTTTCCTTGAGGTCAGGAATATGAAATGGCTATGACGTGTAGCTCAGTGTCTTAACTACTAGTTACTTTGATTTCATTGACCTACCATCAAAACTGTTTATTCTGCAACCATTTTATTTAGAATCGACGAAATATGGCACTTAATGATGCATATTTACGTTGGCTGCAGGAACTTTCTCCTTGAAGTTAGAACTTCAAAAACCGTCACAACATGTACTTGAGTGTCTTATTCACCTCATGGATTCAAATCCGGTACTCTCATTCCAATATTAAGCAGTATTCTATTTTAGATGTAAGAAATTCCTTTCGCTGTAGAATCTGTTTCCTTGAGGTCAGGAATCTGAAAATGGTTACAACATGTAGCTCAGCATCTTAATTACCTGTTACTTTGATTTCATTGACTAAGCTTCAAAATTGTTCATTCTACAGCCGTTTTCTTTGAGATCGCCAAAATGGTGCACTTAATAATGCATATCCATGTTGTCTGCAAAATCTATTACCTTAGGGTTAGAACTTCAAAAAGCGTCACAACATGTATCTGAGTGCCTTATTCACATCATTGATTCAATTTCGGCACCCTTACTCCAATATTACACACTATTCTATGTTACATGCAAAAAATTCCTTTCGCTGTCGAATCTGTTATCTTGAGGTCAGGAACCTGAAATGGCTATGGCATGTAGCTTAGTGTCTTAACTACCCGTTACTTTGATTTCATTGACCTAGCATCAAAACTGTTTCTTCTGCAACAATTTTTTTGAGAGACATCGAATTGCGGCACTTAACGAAGCATATTTCCGGTGGCTTCAGAATCTATCTCCTTGAAGTAAGAACTTCAAAAACCGTCACAACATGTATCTGAGTGTCTTATTCACCTCATGGATCTAATTCTGGCACTCTCACTCCAATATTTAGCACTACATGTAAGAAATTCCTATTGCTGTAGAATCTATGTCCTTGAGTTCAGGAAGCTGAAAATGGTTACAACATGTAGCTCAGCATCTTAACTACCTGTTACTTTGATTTCATTTACTAAGCTTCAAAATTGTTCATTCTACAGCCGTTTTCTTTGAGATCGCCAAAATGGTGCACTTAACAATGCATATCCATGTTGTCTGCAAAATCTAGAACCTAAGGTAAGAACTTCAAAAAGCCTCACAACATTTACCTGAGTGCCTTATGTACCGCATGGATTCAATTTCGGCACCCTTTCTCCAATATTACACACTATTCTATGTTACATGCAATAAATTCCTTTCGCTGTAGAATTGGTTTCCTTGAGGTCAGGAATATAAAATGGTTATGACATATAGCTTAGTGTCTTAACTACCCGTTACTTTGATTTCATTGACCTTCCATCAAAACTGTTTATTCTGCAACCATTTTATTTAGAATCGACGAAATACGGCACTTAACGTTGGCTGCAGGAACTATCTTCTTGAAGTTAGAACTTCAAAAAACGTCACAACATCTGTCTGAGTGTCTTTTTTACTTCATGGATTCAAATCCGGTACTCTCATTCCAATATTAAGCAGTATTCTATTATAGATGTAAGAAATTCCTTTCGCTGTAGAATTGGTTTCCTTGAGGTCAGGAATATAAAATGGCTATGACATGGAACTTAGTGTCTAAACTACCCGTTACTCTTATTTCATTGACCTACCATCAAAACTGTTTATTCTGCAACCATTTTTTTTAGAATCAACGAAATACGGCACTTAACGAAGCATATTTACGTTGGCTGCAGGAACTATCTCCTTGAAGTTTGAACTTCAAAAACCATCACAACATGTATCTGGGTGTCTTATTCACCTCATGGATTCAATTCCGGTACTCTCACTCCAATATTAAGCACTACATGTAAGAAATTTCTTTCACTGTAGAATCTATGTCCTTGAGTTCAGAAAGCTGAAATGGCTATGACGTGTAGCTCAGTGTCTTAACTACTGGTTACTTTGTTTTCATTGGCCTACCATCAAAACTGTTTATTCTGCAACCATTTTATTTAGAATCGACGAAATACGGCACATTTACGTTGGCTGCAGGAACTATCTCCTTGAAGTTAGAACTTCAAAAACCGTCACAACATGTATCTGAGTGCCTTATTTACCCCACAGATTCAATTTTGGCACCCTTACTCCAGTATTACACACTGTTCTATGTAACATGCAAAAAATTCCTTTTGCTGTAGAATCTGTTTCCTTGAGGTCAGGAATATGAAATGGCTATGACGTGTAGCTCAGTGTCTTAACTACTAGTTACTTTGATTTCATTGACCTACCATCAAAACTGTTTATTCTGCAACCATTTTATTTAGAATCGACGAAATATGGCACTTAATGATGCATATTTACGTTGGCTGCAGGAACTTTCTCCTTGAAGTTAGAACTTCAAAAACCGTCACAACATGTACTTGAGTGTCTTATTCACCTCATGGATTCAAATCCGGTACTCTCATTCCAATATTAAGCAGTATTCTATTTTAGATGTAAGAAATTCCTTTCGCTGTAGAATCTGTTTCCTTGAGGTCAGGAATCTGAAAATGGTTACAACATGTAGCTCAGCATCTTAATTACCTGTTACTTTGATTTCATTGACTAAGCTTCAAAATTGTTCATTCTACAGCCGTTTTCTTTGAGATCGCCAAAATGGTGCACTTAATAATGCATATCCATGTTGTCTGCAAAATCTATTACCTTAGGGTTAGAACTTCAAAAAGCGTCACAACATGTATCTGAGTGCCTTATTCACATCATTGATTCAATTTCGGCACCCTTACTCCAATATTACACACTATTCTATGTTACATGCAAAAAATTCCTTTCGCTGTCGAATCTGTTATCTTGAGGTCAGGAACCTGAAATGGCTATGGCATGTAGCTTAGTGTCTTAACTACCCGTTACTTTGATTTCATTGACCTAGCATCAAAACTGTTTCTTCTGCAACAATTTTTTTGAGAGACATCGAATTGCGGCACTTAACGAAGCATATTTCCGGTGGCTTCAGAATCTATCTCCTTGAAGTAAGAACTTCAAAAACCGTCACAACATGTATCTGAGTGTCTTATTCACCTCATGGATCTAATTCTGGCACTCTCACTCCAATATTTAGCACTACATGTAAGAAATTCCTATTGCTGTAGAATCTATGTCCTTGAGTTCAGGAAGCTGAAAATGGTTACAACATGTAGCTCAGCATCTTAACTACCTGTTACTTTGATTTCATTTACTAAGCTTCAAAATTGTTCATTCTACAGCCGTTTTCTTTGAGATCGCCAAAATGGTGCACTTAACAATGCATATCCATGTTGTCTGCAAAATCTAGAACCTAAGGTAAGAACTTCAAAAAGCCTCACAACATTTACCTGAGTGCCTTATGTACCGCATGGATTCAATTTCGGCACCCTTTCTCCAATATTACACACTATTCTATGTTACATGCAATAAATTTCTTTCGCTGTAGAATTGGTTTCCTTGAGGTCAGGAATATGAAATGGTTATGACATATAGCTTAGTGTCTTAACTACCAGTTACTTTGATTTCATTGACCTACCATCAAAACTGTTTATTCTGCAACCATTTTATTTAGAATCGACGAAATACGGCACTTAACGAAGCATATTTACGTTGGCTGCAGGAACTATCTTCTTGAAGTTAGAACTTCAAAAAACGTCACAACATCTGTCTGAGTGTCTTTTTTACTTCATGGATTCAAATCCGGTACTCTCATTCCAATATTAAGCAGTATTCTATTATAGATGTAAGAAATTCCTTTCGCTGTAGAATTGGTTTCCTTGAGGTCAGGAATATAAATTGGCTATGACATGGAACTTAGTGTCTAAACTACCCGTTACTCTTATTTCATTGACCTACCATCAAAACTGTTTATTCTGCAACCATTTTTTTTAGAATCAACGAAATACGGCACTTAACGAAGCATATTTACGTTGGCTGCAGGAACTATCTCCTTGAAGTTTGAACTTCAAAAACCGTCACAACATGTATCTGGGTGTCTTATTCACCTCATGGATTCAATTCCGGTACTCTCACTCCAATATTAAGCACTACATGTAAGAAATTCCTTTCACTGTAGAATCTATGTCCTTGAGTTCAGAAAGCTGAAATGGCTATGACGTGTAGCTCAGTGTCTTAACTACTGGTTACTTTGTTTTCATTGACCTACCATCAAAACTGTTTATTCTGCAACCATTTTATTTAGAATCGACGAAATACGGCACATTTACGTTGGCTGCAGGAACTATCTCCTTGAAGTTAGAACTTCAAAAACCGTCACAACATGTATCTGAGTGCCTTATTTACCTCACAGATTCAATTTTGGCACCCTTACTCCAGTATTACACACTGTTCTATGTAACATGCAAAAAATTCCTTTCGCTGTAGAATCTGTTTCCTTGAGGTCAGGAATATGAAATGGCTATGACGTGTAGCTCATAGTTACTTTGATTTCATTGACCTACCATCAAAACTGTTTATTCTGCAACCATTTTATTTAGAATCGACGAAATATGGCACTTAATGATGCATATTTACGTTGGCTGCAGGAACTTTCTCCTTGAAGTTAGAACTTCAAAAACCGTCACAACATGTACTTGAGTGTCTTATTCACCTCATGGATTCAAATCCGGTACTCTCATTCCAATATTAAGCAGTATTCTATTTTAGATGTAAGAAATTCCTTTCGCTGTAGAATCTGTTTCCTTGAGGTCAGGAATCTGAAAATGGTTACAACATGTAGCTCAGCATCTTAATTACCTGTTACTTTGATTTCATTGACTAAGCTTCAAAATTGTTCATTCTACAGCCGTTTTCTTTGAGATCGCCAAAATGGTGCACTTAATAATGCATATCCATGTTGTCTGCAAAATCTATTACCTTAGGGTTAGAACTTCAAAAAGCGTCACAACATGTATCTGAGTGCCTTATTCACATCATTGATTCAATTTCGGCACCCTTACTCCAATATTACACACTATTCTATGTTACATGCAAAAAATTCCTTTCGCTGTCGAATCTGTTATCTTGAGGTCAGGAACCTGAAATGGCTATGGCATGTAGCTTAGTGTCTTAAGTACCCGTTACTTTGATTTCATTGACCTAGCATCAAAACTGTTTCTTCTGCAACAATTTTTTTGAGAGACATCGAATTGCGGCACTTAACGAAGCGTATTTCCGGTGGCTTCAGAATCTATCTCCTTGAAGTTAGAACTTCAAAAACCGTCACAACATGTATCTGAGTGTCTTATTCACCTCATGGATCTAATTCTGGCACTCTCACTCCAATATTTAGCACTACATGTAAGAAATTCCTATTGCTGTAGAATCTATGTCCTTGAGTTCAGGAAGCTGAAAATGGTTACAACATGTAGCTCAGCATCTTAACTACCTGTTACTTTGATTTCATTGACTAAGCTTCAAAATTGTTCATTCTACAGCCGTTTTCTCTGAGATCGCCAAAATGGTGCACTTAACAATGCATATCCATGTTGTCTGCAAAATCTAGAACCTAAGGTAAGAACTTCAAAAAGCCTCACAACATTTACCTGAGTGCCTTATGTACCGCATGGATTCAATTTCGGCACCCTTTCTCCAATATTACACACTATTCTATGTTACATGCAATAAATTCCTTTCGCTGTAGAATTGGTTTCCTTGAGGTCAGGAATATGAAATGGTTATGACATATAGCTTAGTGTCTTAACTACCCGTTACTTTGATTTCATTGACCTACCATCAAAACTGTTTATTCTGCAACCATTTTATTTAGAATCGACGAAATACGGCACTTAACGAAGCATATTTACATTGGCTGCAGGAACTATCTTCTTGAAGTTAGAACTTCAAAAAACGTCACATCTGTCTGAGTGTCTTTTTTACTTCATGGATTCAAATCCGGTACTCTCATTCCAATATTAAGCAGTATTCTATTATAGATGTAAGAAATTCCTTTCGCTGTAGAATTGGTTTCCTTGAGGTCAGGAATATAAAATGGCTATGACATGGAACTTAGTGTCTAAACTACCCGTTACTCTTATTTCATTGACCTACCATCAAAACTGTTTATTCTGCAACCATTTTTTTTAGAATCAACGAAATACGGCACATAACGAAGCATATTTACGTTGGCTGCAGGAACTATCTCCTTGAAGTTAGAACTTCAAAAACCGTCACAACATGTATCTGGGTGTCTTATTCACCTCATGGATTCAATTCCGGTACTCTCACTCCAATATTAAGCACTACATGTAAGAAATTCCTTTCACTGTAGAATCTATGTCCTTGAGTTCAGAAAGCTGAAATGGCTATGACGTGTAGCTCAGTGTCTTAACTACTGGTTACTTTGTTTTCATTGACCTACCATCAAAACTGTTTATTCTGCAACCATTTTATTTAGAATCGACGAAATACGGCACATTTACGTTGGCTGCAGGAACTATCTCCTTGAAGTTAGAACTTCAAAAACCGTCACAACATGTATCTGAGTGCCTTATTTACCTCACAGATTCAATTTTGGCACCCTTACTCCAGTATTACACACTGTTCTATGTAACATGCAAAAAATTCCTTTCGCTGTAGAATCTGTTTCCTTGAGGTCAGGAATATGAAATGGCTATGACGTGTAGCTCAGTGTCTTAACTACTAGTTACTTTGATTTCATTGACCTACCATCAAAACTGTTTATTCTGCAACCATTTTATTTAGAATCGACGAAATATGGCACTTAATGATGCATATTTACGTTGGCTGCAGGAACTTTCTCCTTGAAGTTAGAACTTCAAAAACCGTCACAACATGTACTTGAGTGTCTTATTCACCTCATGGATTCAAATCCGGTACTCTCATTCCAATATTAAGCAGTATTCTATTTTAGATGTAAGAAATTCCTTTCGCTGTAGAATCTGTTTCCTTGAGGTCAGGAATCTGAAAATGGTTACAACATGTAGCTCAGCATCTTAATTACCTGTTACTTTGATTTCATTGACTAAGCTTCAAAATTGTTCATTCTACAGCCGTTTTCTTTGAGATCGCCAAAATGGTGCACTTAATAATGCATATCCATGTTGTCTGCAAAATCTATTACCTTAGGGTTAGAACTTCAAAAAGCGTCACAACATGTATCTGAGTGCCTTATTCACATCATTGATTCAATTTCGGCACCCTTACTCCAATATTACACACTATTCTATGTTACATGCAAAAAATTCCTTTCGCTGTAGAATCTGTTTCCTTGAGGTCAGGAATCTGAAATGGCTATGGCATGTAGCTTAGTGTCTTAACTACCCGTTACTTTGATTTCATTGACCTAGCATCAAAACTGTTTCTTCTGCAACAATTTTTTTGAGAGACATCGAATTGCGGCACTTAACGAAGCGTATTTCCGGTGGCTTCAGAATCTATCTCCTTGAAGTTAGAACTTCAAAAACCGTCACAACATGTATCTGAGTGTCTTATTCACCTCATGGATCTAATTCTGGCACTCTCACTCCAATATTTAGCACTACATGTAAGAAATTCCTATTGCTGTAGAATCTATGTCCTTGAGTTCAGGAAGCTGAAAATGGTTACAACATGTAGCTCAGCATCTTAACTACCTGTTACTTTGATTTCATTGACTAAGCTTCAAAATTGTTCATTCTACAGCCGTTTTCTCTGAGATCGCCAAAATGGTGCACTTAACAATGCATATCCATGTTGTCTGCAAAATCTAGAACCTAAGGTAAGAACTTCAAAAAGCCTCACAACATTTACCTGAGTGCCTTATGTACCGCATGGATTCAATTTCGGCACCCTTTCTCCAATATTACACACTATTCTATGTTACATGCAATAAATTCCTTTCGCTGTAGAATTGGTTTCCTTGAGGTCAGGAATATGAAATGGTTATGACATATAGCTTAGTGTCTTAACTACCCGTTACTTTGATTTCATTGACCTACCATCAAAACTGTTTATTCTGCAACCATTTTATTTAGAATCGACGAAATACGGCACTTAACGAAGCATATTTACATTGGCTGCAGGAACTATCTTCTTGAAGTTAGAACTTCAAAAAACGTCACAACATCTGTCTGAGTGTCTTTTTTACTTCATGGATTCAAATCCGGTACTCTCATTCCAATATTAAGCAGTATTCTATTATAGATGTAAGAAATTCCTTTCGCTGTAGAATTGGTTTCCTTGAGGTCAGGAATATAAAATGGCTATGACATGGAACTTAGTGTCTAAACTACCCGTTACTCTTATTTCATTGACCTACCATCAAAACTGTTTATTCTGCAACCATTTTTTTTAGAATCAACGAAATACGGCACTTAACGAAGCATATTTACGTTGGCTGCAGGAACTATCTCCTTGAAGTTTGAACTTCAAAAACCATCACAACATGTATCTGGGTGTCTTATTCACCTCATGGATTCAATTCCGGTACTCTCACTCCAATATTAAGCACTACATGTAAGAAATTCCTTTCACTGTAGAATCTATGTCCTTGAGTTCAGAAAGCTGAAATGGCTATGACGTGTAGCTCAGTGTCTTAACTACTGGTTACTTTGTTTTCATTGACCTACCATCAAAACTGTTTATTCTGCAACCATTTTATTTAGAATCGACGAAATACGGCACATTTACGTTGGCTGCAGGAACTATCTCCTTGAAGTTAGAACTTCAAAAACCGTCACAACATGTATCTGAGTGCCTTATTTACCTCACAGATTCAATTTTGGCACCCTTACTCCAGTATTACACACTGTTCTATGTAACATGCAAAAAATTCCTTTCGCTGTAGAATCTGTTTCCTTGAGGTCAGGAATATGAAATGGCTATGACGTGTAGCTCAGTGTCTTAACTACTAGTTACTTTGATTTCATTGACCTACCATCAAAACTGTTTATTCTGCAACCATTTTATTTAGAATCGACGAAATATGGCACTTAATGATGCATATTTACGTTGGCTGCAGGAACTTTCTCCTTGAAGTTAGAACTTCAAAAACCGTCACAACATGTACTTGAGTGTCTTATTCACCTCATGGATTCAAATCCGGTACTCTCATTCCAATATTAAGCAGTATTCTATTTTAGATGTAAGAAATTCCTTTCGCTGTAGAATCTGTTTCCTTGAGGTCAGGAATCTGAAAATGGTTACAACATGTAGCTCAGCATCTTAATTACCTGTTACTTTGATTTCATTGACTAAGCTTCAAAATTGTTCATTCTACAGCCGTTTTCTTTGAGATCGCCAAAATGGTGCACTTAATAATGCATATCCATGTTGTCTGCAAAATCTATTACCTTAGGGTTAGAACTTCAAAAAGCGTCACAACATGTATCTGAGTGCCTTATTCACATCATTGATTCAATTTCGGCACCCTTACTCCAATATTACACACTATTCTATGTTACATGCAAAAAATTCCTTTCGCTGTCGAATCTGTTATCTTGAGGTCAGGAACCTGAAATGGCTATGGCATGTAGCTTAGTGTCTTAACTACCCGTTACTTTGATTTCATTGACCTAGCATCAAAACTGTTTCTTCTGCAACAATTTTTTTGAGAGACATCGAATTGCGGCACCTAACGAAGCATATTTCCGGTGGCTTCAGAATCTATCTCCTTGAAGTAAGAACTTCAAAAACCGTCACAACATGTATCTGAGTGTCTTATTCACCTCATGGATCTAATTCTGGCACTCTCACTCCAATATTTAGCACTACATGTAAGAAATTCCTATTGCTGTAGAATCTATGTCCTTGAGTTCAGGAAGCTGAAAATGGTTACAACATGTAGCTCAGCATCTTAACTACCTGTTACTTTGATTTCATTTACTAAGCTTCAAAATTGTTCATTCTACAGCCGTTTTCTTTGAGATCGCCAAAATGGTGCACTTAACACTGCATATCCATGTTGTCTGCAAAATCTAGAACCTAAGGTAAGAACTTCAAAAAGCCTCACAACATTTACCTGAGTGCCTTATGTACCGCATGGATTCAATTTCGGCACCCTTTCTCCAATATTACACACTATTCTATGTTACATGCAATAAATTCCTTTCGCTGTAGAATTGGTTTCCTTGAGGTCAGGAATATGAAATGGTTATGACATATAGCTTAGTGTCTTAACTACCCGTTACTTTGATTTCATTGACCTACCATCAAAACTGTTTATTCTGCAACCATTTTATTTAGAATCGACGAAATACGGCACTTAACGAAGCATATTTACGTTGGCTGCAGGAACTATCTTCTTGAAGTTAGAACTTCAAAAAACGTCACAACATCTGTCTGAGTGTCTTTTTTACTTCATGGATTCAAATCCGGTACTCTCATTCCAATATTAAGCAGTTTTCTATTATAGATGTAAGAAATTCCTTTCGCTGTAGAATTGATTTCCTTGAGGTCAGGAATATAAATTGGCTATGACATGGAACTTAGTGTCTAAACTACCCATTACTCTTATTTCATTGACCTACCATCAAAACTGTTTATTCTGCAACCATTTTTTTTAGAATCAACGAAATACGGCACTTAACGAAGCATATTTACGTTGGCTGCAGGAACTATCTCCTTGAAGTTTGAACTTCAAAAACCGTCACAACATGTATCTGGGTGTCTTATTCACCTCATGGATTCAATTCCGGTACTCTCACTCCAATATTAAGCACTACATGTAAGAAATTCCTTTCACTGTAGAATCTATGTCCTTGAGTTCAGAAAGCTGAAATGGCTATGACGTGTAGCTCAGTGTCTTAACTACTGGTTACTTTGTTTTCATTGACCTACCATCAAAACTGTTTATTCTGCAACCATTTTATTTAGAATCGACGAAATACGGCACATTTACGTTGGCTGCAGGAACTATCTCCTTGAAGTTAGAACTTCAAAAACCGTCACAACATGTATCTGAGTGCCTTATTTACCTCACAGATTCAATTTTGGCACCCTTACTCCAGTATTACACACTGTTCTATGTAACATGCAAAAAATTCCTTTCGCTGTAGAATCTGTTTCCTTGAGGTCAGGAATATGAAATGGCTATGACGTGTAGCTCAGTGTCTTAACTACTAGTTACTTTGATTTCATTGACCTACCATCAAAACTGTTTATTCTGCAACCATTTTATTTAGAATCGACGAAATATGGCACTTAATGATGCATATTTACGTTGGCTGCAGGAACTTTCTCCTTGAAGTTAGAACTTCAAAAACCGTCACAACATGTACTTGAGTGTCTTATTCACCTCATGGATTCAAATCCGGTACTCTCATTCCAATATTAAGCAGTATTCTATTTTAGATGTAAGAAATTCCTTTCGCTGTAGAATCTGTTTCCTTGAGGTCAGGAATCTGAAAATGGTTACAACATGTAGCTCAGCATCTTAATTACCTGTTACTTTGATTTCATTGACTAAGCTTCAAAATTGTTCATTCTACAGCCGTTTTCTTTGAGATCGCCAAAATGGTGCACTTAATAATGCATATCCATGTTGTCTGCAAAATCTATTACCTTAGGGTTAGAACTTCAAAAAGCGTCACAACATGTATCTGAGTGCCTTATTCACATCATTGATTCAATTTCGGCACCCTTACTCCAATATTACACACTATTCTATGTTACATGCAAAAAATTCCTTTCGCTGTCGAATCTGTTATCTTGAGGTCAGGAACCTGAAATGGCTATGGCATGTAGCTTAGTGTCTTAACTACCCGTTACTTTGATTTCATTGACCTAGCATCAAAACTGTTTCTTCTGCAACAATTTTTTTGAGAGACATCGAATTGCGGCACCTAACGAAGCATATTTCCGGTGGCTTCAGAATCTATCTCCTTGAAGTAAGAACTTCAAAAACCGTCACAACATGTATCTGAGTGTCTTATTCACCTCATGGATCTAATTCTGGCACTCTCACTCCAATATTTAGCACTACATGTAAGAAATTCCTATTGCTGTAGAATCTATGTCCTTGAGTTCAGGAAGCTGAAAATGGTTACAACATGTAGCTCAGCATCTTAACTACCTGTTACTTTGATTTCATTTACTAAGCTTCAAAATTGTTCATTCTACAGCCGTTTTCTTTGAGATCGCCAAAATGGTGCACTTAACACTGCATATCCATGTTGTCTGCAAAATCTAGAACCTAAGGTAAGAACTTCAAAAAGCCTCACAACATTTACCTGAGTGCCTTATGTACCGCATGGATTCAATTTCGGCACCCTTTCTCCAATATTACACACTATTCTATGTTACATGCAATAAATTCCTTTCGCTGTAGAATTGGTTTCCTTGAGGTCAGGAATATGAAATGGTTATGACATATAGCTTAGTGTCTTAACTACCCGTTACTTTGATTTCATTGACCTACCATCAAAACTGTTTATTCTGCAACCATTTTATTTAGAATCGACGAAATACGGCACTTAACGAAGCATATTTACGTTGGCTGCAGGAACTATCTTCTTGAAGTTAGAACTTAAAAAAACGTCACAACATCTGTCTGAGTGTCTTTTTTACTTCATGGATTCAAATCCGGTACTCTCATTCCAATATTAAGCAGTATTCTATTATAGATGTAAGAAATTCCTTTCGCTGTAGAATTGGTTTCCTTGAGGTCAGGAATATAAATTGGCTATGACATGGAACTTAGTGTCTAAACTACCCGTTACTCTTATTTCATTGACCTACCATCAAAACTGTTTATTCTGCAACCATTTTTTTTAGAATCAACGAAATACGGCACTTAACGAAGCATATTTACGTTGGCTGCAGGAACTATCTCCTTGAAGTTTGAACTTCAAAAACCGTCACAACATGTATCTGGGTGTCTTATTCACCTCATGGATTCAATTCCGGTACTCTCACTCCAATATTAAGCACTACATGTAAGAAATTCCTTTCACTGTAGAATCTATGTCCTTGAGTTCAGAAAGCTGAAATGGCTATGACGTGTAGCTCAGTGTCTTAACTACTGGTTACTTTGTTTTCATTGACCTACCATCAAAACTGTTTATTCTGCAACCATTTTATTTAGAATCGACGAAATACGGCACATTTACGTTGGCTGCAGGAACTATCTCCTTGAAGTTAGAACTTCAAAAACCGTCACAACATGTATCTGAGTGCCTTATTTACCTCACAGATTCAATTTTGGCACCCTTACTCCAGTATTACACACTGTTCTATGTAACATGCAAAAAATTCCTTTCGCTGTAGAATCTGTTTCCTTGAGGTCAGGAATATGAAATGGCTATGACGTGTAGCTCAGTGTCTTAACTACTAGTTACTTTGATTTCATTGACCTACCATCAAAACTGTTTATTCTGCAACCATTTTATTTAGAATCGACGAAATATGGCACTTAATGATGCATATTTACGTTGGCTGCAGGAACTTTCTCCTTGAAGTTAGAACTTCAAAAACCGTCACAACATGTACTTGAGTGTCTTATTCACCTCATGGATTCAAATCCGGTACTCTCATTCCAATATTAAGCAGTATTCTATTTTAGATGTAAGAAATTCCTTTCGCTGTAGAATCTGTTTCCTTGAGGTCAGGAATCTGAAAATGGTTACAACATGTAGCTCAGCATCTTAATTACCTGTTACTTTGATTTCATTGACTAAGCTTCAAAATTGTTCATTCTACAGCCGTTTTCTTTGAGATCGCCAAAATGGTGCACTTAATAATGCATATCCATGTTGTCTGCAAAATCTATTACCTTAGGGTTAGAACTTCAAAAAGCGTCACAACATGTATCTGAGTGCCTTATTCACATCATTGATTCAATTTCGGCACCCTTACTCCAATATTACACACTATTCTATGTTACATGCAAAAAATTCCTTTCGCTGTCGAATCTGTTATCTTGAGGTCAGGAACCTGAAATGGCTATGGCATGTAGCTTAGTGTCTTAACTACCCGTTACTTTGATTTCATTGACCTAGCATCAAAACTGTTTCTTCTGCAACAATTTTTTTGAGAGACATCGAATTGCGGCACTTAACGAAGCATATTTCCGGTGGCTTCAGAATCTATCTCCTTGAAGTAAGAACTTCAAAAACCGTCACAACATGTATCTGAGTGTCTTATTCACCTCATGGATCTAATTCTGGCACTCTCACTCCAATATTTAGCACTACATGTAAGAAATTCCTATTGCTGTAGAATCTATGTCCTTGAGTTCAGGAAGCTGAAAATGGTTACAACATGTAGCTCAGCATCTTAACTACCTGTTACTTTGATTTCATTTACTAAGCTTCAAAATTGTTCATTCTACAGCCGTTTTCTTTGAGATCGCCAAAATGGTGCACTTAACAATGCATATCCATGTTGTCTGCAAAATCTAGAACCTAAGGTAAGAACTTCAAAAAGCCTCACAACATTTACCTGAGTGCCTTATGTACCGCATGGATTCAATTTCGGCACCCTTTCTCCAATATTACACACTATTCTATGTTACATGCAATAAATTCCTTTCGCTGTAGAATTGGTTTCCTTGAGGTCAGGAATATGAAATGGTTATGACATATAGCTTAGTGTCTTAACTACCCGTTACTTTGATTTCATTGACCTACCATCAAAACTGTTTATTCTGCAACCATTTTATTTAGAATCGACGAAATACGGCACTTAACGAAGCATATTTACGTTGGCTGCAGGAACTATCTTCTTGAAGTTAGAACTTAAAAAAACGTCACAACATCTGTCTGAGTGTCTTTTTTACTTCATGGATTCAAATCCGGTACTCTCATTCCAATATTAAGCAGTATTCTATTATAGATGTAAGAAATTCCTTTCGCTGTAGAATTGGTTTCCTTGAGGTCAGGAATATAAATTGGCTATGACATGGAACTTAGTGTCTAAACTACCCGTTACTCTTATTTCATTGACCTACCATCAAAACTGTTTATTCTGCAACCATTTTTTTTAGAATCAACGAAATACGGCACTTAACGAAGCATATTTACGTTGGCTGCAGGAACTATCTCCTTGAAGTTTGAACTTCAAAAACCGTCACAACATGTATCTGGGTGTCTTATTCACCTCATGGATTCAATTCCGGTACTCTCACTCCAATATTAAGCACTACATGTAAGAAATTCCTTTCACTGTAGAATCTATGTCCTTGAGTTCAGAAAGCTGAAATGGCTATGACGTGTAGCTCAGTGTCTTAACTACTGTTTACTTTGTTTTCATTGACCTACCATCAAAACTGTTTATTCTGCAACCATTTTATTTAGAATCGACGAAATACGGCACATTTACGTTGGCTGCAGGAACTATCTCCTTGAAGTTAGAACTTCAAAAACCGTCACAACATGTATCTGAGTGCCTTATTTACCTCACAGATTTAATTTTGGCACCCTTACTCCAGTATTACACACTGTTCTATGTAACATGCAAAAAATTCCTTTCGGTGTAGAATCTGTTTCCTTGAGGTCAGGAATATGAAATGGCTATGACGTGTAGCTCAGTGTCTTAACTACTAGTTACTTTGATTTCATTGACCTACCATCAAAACTGTTTATTCTGCAACCATTTTATTTAGAATCGACGAAATATGGCACTTAATGATGCATATTTACGTTGGCTGCAGGAACTTTCTCCTTGAAGTTAGAACTTCAAAAACCGTCACAACATGTACTTGAGTGTCTTATTCACCTCATGGATTCAAATCCGGTACTCTCATTCCAATATTAAGCAGTATTCTATTTTAGATGTAAGAAATTCCTTTCGCTGTAGAATCTGTTTCCTTGAGGTCAGGAATCTGAAAATGGTTACAACATGTAGCTCAGCATCTTAATTACCTGTTACTTTGATTTCATTGACTAAGCTTCAAAATTGTTCATTCTACAGCCGTTTTCTCTGAGATCGCCAAAATGGTGCACTTAATAATGCATATCCATGTTGTCTGCAAAATCTATTACCTTAGGGTTAGAACTTCAAAAAGCGTCACAACATGTATCTGAGTGCCTTATTCACATCATTGATTCAATTTCGGCACCCTTACTCCAATATTACACACTATTCTATGTTACATGCAAAAAATTCCTTTCGCTGTCGAATCTGTTATCTTGAGGTCAGGAACCTGAAATGGCTATGGCATGTAGCTTAGTGTCTTAACTACCCGTTACTTTGATTTCATTGACCTAGCATCAAAACTGTTTCTTCTGCAACAATTTTTTTGAGAGACATCGAATTGCGGCACTTAACGAAGCGTATTTCCGGTGGCTTCAGAATCTATCTCCTTGAAGTTAGAACTTCAAAAACCGTCACAACATGTATCTGAGTGTCTTATTCACCTCATGGATCTAATTCTGGCACTCTCACTCCAATATTTAGCACTACATGTAAGAAATTCCTATTGCTGTAGAATCTATGTCCTTGAGTTCAGGAAGCTGAAAATGGTTACAACATGTAGCTCAGCATCTTAACTACCTGTTACTTTGATTTCATTGACTAAGCTTCAAAATTGTTCATTCTACAGCCGTTTTCTCTGAGATCGCCAAAATGGTGCACTTAACAATGCATATCCATGTTGTCTGCAAAATCTAGAACCTAAGGTAAGAACTTCAAAAAGCCTCACAACATTTACCTGAGTGCCTTATGTACCGCATGGATTCAATTTCGGCACCCTTTCTCCAATATTACACACTATTCTATGTTACATGCAATAAATTCCTTTCGCTGTAGAATTGGTTTCCTTGAGGTCAGGAATATGAAATGGTTATGACATATAGCTTAGTGTCTTAACTACCCGTTACTTTGATTTCATTGACCTACCATCAAAACTGTTTATTCTGCAACCATTTTATTTAGAATCGACGAAATACGGCACTTAACGAAGCATATTTACATTGGCTGCAGGAACTATCTTCTTGAAGCTAGAACTTCAAAAAACGTCACAACATCTGTCTGAGTGTCTTTTTTACTTCATGGATTCAAATCCGGTACTCTCATTCCAATATTAAGCACTATTCTATTATAGATGTAAGAAATTCCTTTCGCTGTAGAATTGGTTTCCTTGAGGTCAGGAATATAAATTGGCTATGACATGGAACTTAGTGTCTAAACTACCCGTTACTCTTATTTCATTGACCTACCATCAAAACTGTTTATTCTGCAACCATTTTTTTTAGAATCAACGAAATACGGCACTTAACGAAGCATATTTACGTTGGCTGCAGGAACTATCTCCTTGAAGTTAGAACTTCAAAAACCGTCACAACATGTATCTGGGTGTCTTATTCACCTCATGGATTCAATTCCGGTACTCTCACTCCAATATTAAGCACTACATGTAAGAAATTCCTTTCGCTGTAGAATCTATGTCCTTGAGTTCAGAAAGCTGAAATGGCTATGACGTGTAGCTCAGTGTCTTAACTACTGGTTACTTTGTTTTCATTGACCTACCATCAAAACTGTTTATTCTGCAACCATTTTATTTAGAATCGACGAAATACGGCACATTTACGTTGGCTGCAGGAACTATCTCCTTGAAGTTAGAACTTCAAAAACCGTCACAACATGTATCTGAGTGCCTTATTTACCTCACAGATTCAATTTTGGCACCCTTACTCCAGTATAACACACTGTTCTATGTAACATGCAAAAAATTCCTTTCGCTGTAGAATCTGTTTCCTTGAGGTCAGGAATATGAAATGGCTATGACGTGTAGCTCAGTGTCTTAACTACTAGTTACTTTGATTTCATTGACCTACCATCAAAACTGTTTATTCTGCAACCATTTTATTTAGAATCGACGAAATACGGCACTTAATGATGCATATTTACGTTGGCTGCAGGAACTTTCTCCTTGAAGTTAGAACTTCAAAAACCGTCACAACATGTATCTCAGTGTCTTATTCACCTCATGGATTCAAATCCGGTACTCTCATTCCAATATTAAGCAGTATTCTATTTTAGATGTAAGAAATTCCTTTCGCTGTAGAATCTGTTTCCTTGAGGTCAGGAATCTGAAAATGGTTACAACATGTAGCTCAGCATCTTAATTACCTGTTACTTTGATTTCATTGACTAAGCTTCAAAATTGTTCATTCTACAGCCGTTTTCTTTGAGATCGCCAAAATGGTGCACTTAATAATGCATATCCATGTTGTCTGCAAAATCTATTACCTTAGGGTTAGAACTTCAAAAAGCATCACAACATGTATCTGAGTGCCTTATTCACATCATTGATTCAATTTCGGCACCCTTACTCCAATATTACACACTATTCTATGTTACATGCAAAAGATTCCTTTCGCTGTAGAATCTGTTTCCTTGAGGTCAGGAACCTGAAATGGCTATGGCATGTAGCTTAGTGTCTTAACTACCCGTTACTTTGATTTCATTGACCTAGCATCAAAACTGTTTCTTCTGCAACAATTTTTTTGAGAGACATCGAATTGCGGCACTTAACGAAGCGTATTTCCGGTGGCTTCAGAATCTATCTCCTTGAAGTTAGAACTTCAAAAACCGTCACCACATGTATCTGAGTGTCTTATTCACCTCATGGATCTAATTCTGGCACTCTCACTCCAATATTTAGCACTACATGTAAGAAATTCCTATTGCTGTAGAATCTATGTCCTTGAGTTCAGGAAGCTGAAAATGGTTACAACATGTAGCTCAGCATCTTAACTACCTGTTACTTTGATTTCATTGACTTAGCTTCAAAATTGTTCATTCTACAGCCGTTTTCTCTGAGATCGCCAAACTGGTGCACTTAACAATGCATATCCATGTTGTCTGCAAAATCTAGAACCTAAGGTAAGAACTTCAAAAAGCCTCACAACATTTACCTGAGTGCCTTATGTACCGCATGGATTCAATTTCGGCACCCTTTCTCCAATATTACACACTATTCTATGTTACATGCAATAAATTCCTTTCGCTGTAGAATTGGTTTCCTTGAGGTCAGGAATATGAAATGGTTATGACATATAGCTTAGTGTCTTAACTACCCGTTACTTTGATTTCATTGACCTACCATCAAAACTGTTTATTCTGCAACCATTTTATTTAGAATCAACGAAATACGGCACTTAACGAAGCATATTTACATTGGCTGCAGGAACTATCTTCTTGAAGCTAGAACTTCAAAAAACGTCACAACATCTGTCTGAGTGTCTTTTTTACTTCATGGATTCAAATCCGGTACTCTCATTCCAATATTAAGCACTATTCTATTATAGATGTAAGAAATTCCTTTCGCTGTAGAATTGGTTTCCTTGAGGTCAGGAATATAAAATGGCTATAACATGGAACTTAGTGTCTAAACTACCCGTTACTCTTATTTCATTGACCTACCATCAAAACTGTTTATTCTGCAACCATTTTTTTTAGAATCAACGAAATACGGCACTTAACGAAGCATATTTACGTTGGCTGCAGGAACTATCTCCTTGAAGTTAGAACTTCAAAAACCGTCACAACATGTATCTGGGTGTCTTATTCACCTCATGGATTCAATTCCGGTACTCTCACTCCAATATTAAGCACTACATGTAAGAAATTCCTTTCACTGTAGAATCTATGTCCTTGAGTTCAGAAAGCTGAAATGGCTATGACGTGTAGCTCAGTGTCTTAACTACTGGTTACTTTGTTTTCATTGACCTACCATCAAAACTGTTTATTCTGCAACCATTTTATTTAGAATCGACGAAATACGGCACATTTACGTTGGCTGCAGGAACTATCTCCTTGAAGTTAGAACTTCAAAAACCGTCACAACATGTATCTGAGTGCCTTATTTACCTCACAGATTCAATTTTGGCACCCTTACTCCAGTATAACACACTGTTCTATGTAACATGCAAAAAATTCCTTTCGCTGTAGAATCTGTTTCCTTGAGGTCAGGAATATGAAATGGCTATGACGTGTAGCTCAGTGTCTTAACTACTAGTTACTTTGATTTCATTGACCTACCATCAAAACTGTTTATTCTGCAACCATTTTATTTAGAATCGACGAAATACGGCACTTAATGATGCATATTTACGTTGGCTGCAGGAACTTTCTCCTTGAAGTTAGAACTTCAAAAACCGTCACAACATGTATCTCAGTGTCTTATTCACCTCATGGATTCAAATCCGGTACTCTCATTCCAATATTAAGCAGTATTCTATTTTAGATGTAAGAAATTCCTTTCGCTGTAGAATATGTTTCCTTGAGGTCAGGAATCTGAAAATGGTTACAACATGTAGCTCAGCATCTTAATTACCTGTTACTTTGATTTCATTGACTAAGCTTCAAAATTGTTCATTCTACAGCCGTTTTCTTTGAGATCGCCAAAATGGTGCACTTAATAATGCATATCCATGTTGTCTGCAAAATCTATTACCTTAGGGTTAGAACTTCAAAAAGCATCACAACATGTATCTGAGTGCCTTATTCACATCATTGATTCAATTTCGGCACCCTTACTCCAATATTACACACTATTCTATGTTACATGCAAAAAATTCCTTTCGCTGTAGAATCTGTTTCCTTGAGGTCAGGAACCTGAAATGGCTATGGCATGTAGCTTAGTGTCTTAACTACCCGTTACTTTGATTTCATTGACCTAGCATCAAAACTGTTTCTTCTGCAACAATTTTTTTGAGAGACATCGAATTGTGGCACTTAACGAAGCGTATTTCCGGTGGCTTCAGAATCTATCTCCTTGAAGTAAGAACTTCAAAAACCGTCACAACATGTTTCTGAGTGTTTTATTCACCTCATTGATCTAATTCTGGCACTCTCACTCCAATATTTAGCACTACATGTAAGAAATTCCTATTGCTGTAGAATCTATGTCCTTGAGTTCAGGAAGCTGAAAATGGTTACAACATGTAGCTCAGCATCTTAACTACCTGTCACTTTGATTTCATTGACTAAGCTTCAAAATTGTTCATTCTACAGCCGTTTTCTCTGAGATCGCCAAAATGGTGCACTTAACAATGCATATCCATGTTGTCTGCAAAATCTAGAACCTAAGGTAAGAACTTCAAAAAGCCTCACAACATTTACCTGAGTGCCTTATGTACCGCATGGATTCAATTTCGGCACCCTTTCTCCAATATTACACACTATTCTATGTTACATGCAATAAATTCCTTTCGCTGTAGAATTGGTTTCCTTGAGGTCAGGAATATGAAATGGTTATGACATATAGCTTAGTGTCTTAACTACCCGTTACTTTGATTTCATTGACCTACCATCAAAACTGTTTATTCTGCAACCATTTTATTTAAAATCGACGAAATACGGCACTTAACGAAGCATATTTACGTTGGCTGCAGGAACTATCTTCTTGAAGTTAGAACTTCAAAAAACGTCACAACATCTGTCTGAGTGTCTTTTTTACTTAATGGATTCAAATCCGGTACTCTCATTCCAATATTAAGCAGTATTCTATTATAGATGTAAGAAATTCCTTTCGCTGTAAAATTGGTTTCCTTGAGGTCAGGAATATAAAATGGCTATGACATGGAACTTAGTGTCTAAACTACCCGTTACTCTTATTTCATTGACCTACCATCAAAACTGTTTATTCTGCAACCATTTTTTTTAGAATCAACGAAATACGGCACTTAACGAAGCATATTTACGTTGGCTGCAGGAACTATCTCCTTGAAGTTAGAACTTCAAAAACCGTCACAACATGTATCTGGGTGTCTTATTCACCTCATGGATTCAATTCCGGTACTCTCACTCCAATATTAAGCACTACATGTAAGAAATTCCTTTCGCTGTAGAATCTATGTCCTTGAGTTCAGAAAGCTGAAATGGCTATGACGTGTAGCTCAGTGTCTTAACTACTGGTTACTTTGTTTTCATTGACCTACCATCAAAACTGTTTATTCTGCAACCATTTTATTTAGAATCGACGAAATACGGCACATTTACGTTGGCTGCAGGAACTATCTCCTTGAAGTTAGAACTTCAAAAACCGTCACAACATGTATCTGAGTGCCTTATTTACCTCACAGATTCAATTTTGGCACCCTTACTCCAGTATAACACACTGTTCTATGTAACATGCAAAAAATTCCTTTCGCTGTAGAATCTGTTTCCTTGAGGTCAGGAATATGAAATGGCTATGACGTGTAGCTCAGTGTCTTAACTACTAGTTACTTTGATTTCATTGACCTACCATCAAAACTGTTTATTCTGCAACCATTTTATTTAGAATCGACGAAATACGGCACTTGACGAAGCATATTTACGTTGGCTGCAGGAACTATCTCCTTGAAGTTAGAACTTCAAAAACCGTCACAACATGTATCTGAGTGTCTTTTTTACCTCATTAATTCAAATCCGGTACTCTCATTCCAATATAAAGCAGTATTCTATTACAGATGTAAGAAATTCCTTTCGCTGTAGAATCTGTTTCCTTGAGGTCAGGAATCTGAAAATGAATACAACATGTAGCTCAGTATCTTAATTACCTGTTACTTTGATTTCATTGACTAAGCTTCAAAATTGTTCATTCTACAGCCGTTTTCTTTGAGATCGCCAAAATGGTGCACTTAACAATGCATATCCATGTTGTTTGCAAAATCTATAACCTTAGGGTTAGAACTTCAAAAAGCCTCACAACATGTATCTGAGTGCCTTATTTACCTCACAGACTCAATTTTGGCACCCTTACTCCAGTATTACACACTGTTCTATGTAACATGCAAAAAATTCCTTTCGCTGTAGAATCTGTTTCCTTGAGGTCAGGAATATGAAATGGCTATGACATGTAGCTTAGTGTCTTAACTACCCGTTACTTTGATTTCATTGACCTAGCATCAAAACTGTTTCTTCTGCAACAATTTTATTGAGAGACATCGAATTGCGGCACTAAACGAAGCGTAATTACGGTGGCTTTAGAATCTATCTCTTTGAAGTAAGAACTTCAAAAACCGTCACAACATGTATCTGAGTGTCTTATTCACCTCATGGATTCATTTCTGGCACTCTCACTCCAATATTAAGCACTACATGTATGAAATTCCTATTGCTGTAGAATCTATGTCCTTGAGTTTAGGCAGCTGAAAATGGGTACAACATGTAGCTCAGCAACCTAACTACCTGTTACTTTGGTTTCATTGACTAAGCTTCAAAATTGTTCATTCTACAGCCGTTTTCTCTGAGATCGCCAAAATGGTGCACTTAACAATGCATATCCATGTTGTCTGCAAAATCTAGAACTTTAGGGTTTGAACTTCAAAAAGCCTCACAACATGTATCTGACTGCCTTATTTACCTTACGGATTCAATTTCGGCACCCTTACTCCAATATTACACACTATTCTATGTTACATGCAAAAAAAATCCTTTCGCTGTAAAATCTGTTTCCTTGAGGTCAGAAATATGAAATGGCTATGACGTGTAGCTCAGTGTCTTAACTACTGATTACTTTGATTTCATTGACCTACCATCAAAACTGTTTATTCTGCAACCATTTTATTTAGAATTGACGAAATACGGCACATAATGAAGCATATTTACGTTGGCTGCAGGAACTATCTCCTTGAAGTTAGAACTTCAAAAACCGTCACAACATGTATCTGGGTGTCTTATTCACTTCATGGATTCAAATCCGGTACTCTCATCCCAATATTAAGCAGTATTCTATTATAGATGTAAGAAATTCCTTTCGCTGTAGAATCTGTTTCCTTGAGGTCAGGAATCTGAAAATGGTTACAACATGTAGCTCAGCATCTTAATTACCTGTAACTTTGATTTCATTGACTAAGCTTCAAAATTGTTCATTCTACAGCCGCTTCTTTGAGTGCACTTAACAATGCATATCCATGTTGTCTGCAAAATCTATAACCTTAGGGTTAGAACTTCAAAAAGCCTCACAACATGTATCTGAGTGCCTTATTCACATCATGGATTCAATTTCGGTACCCTTTCTCCAATATTACACACTATTCTATGTAACATGCAAAAAATTCCTTTCGCTGTAGAATCTGTTTCCTTGAGGTCAGGAATATGAAATGGCTATGACGTGTAGCTCAGTGTCTTAACTACTGGTTACTTTGATTTCATTGACCTACCATCAAAACTGTTTATTCTGCAACCATTTTATTTAGAATTGACGAAATACGGCACTTAACGAAGTATATTGACGTTGGCTGCAGGAACTATCTTCTTGAAGTTAGAACTTCAAAAACCGTCACAACATGTATCTGGGTGTCTTATTCACTTCATGGATTCAAATCCGGTACTCTCATTCCAATATTAAGCAGTATTCTATTATAAATGTAAGAAATTCCTTTCGCTGTAGAATTGGTTTCCTTGAGGTCAGGAATATAAAATGGCTATGACATGGAACTTAGTGTCTAAACTACCCGTTACTCTTATTTCATTGACCTTCCATCAAAACTGTTTATTCTGCAACCATTTTTTTTAGAATCAACGAAATACGGCACTTAACGAAGCATATTTACGTTGGCTGCAGGAACTATCTCCTTGAAGTAAGAACTTCAAAAACCGTCACAACATGTATCTGGGTGTCTTATTCACCTCATGGATTCAATTCCGGTACTCTCACTCCAATATTAAGCACTACATGTAAGAAATTCCTATCGCTGTAGAATCTATGTCCTTGAGTTCAGAAAGCTGAAATGGCCATGACGTGTAGCTCAGTGTCTTAACTACTGGTTACTTTGATTTCATTGACCTACCATCAAAACTGTTTATTCTGCAACCATTTTATTTAGAATTGACGAAATACGGCACTTAATGATGCATATTTACGTTGGCTGCAGGAACTATCTCCTTGAAGTTAGAACTTCAAAAACCGTCACAACATGTATCTGAGTGTCTTATTCACCTCATGGATTCAAATCCGGTACTCTCACTCCAATATTAAGCACTACATGTAAGAAATTCCTATCGCTGTAGAATCTATGTCCTTGAGTTCAGAAAGCTGAAATGGCCATGACGTGTAGCTCAGTGTCTTAACTACTGGTTACTTTGATTTCATTGACCTACCATCAAAACTGTTTATTCTGCAACCATTTTATTTAGAATCGACGAAATACGGCACTTAATGATGCATATTTACGTTGGCTGCAGGAACTATCTCCTTGAAGTTAGAACTTCAAAAACCGTCACAACATGTATCTGAGTGTCTTATTCACCTCATGGATTCAAATCCGGTACTCTCATTCCAATATTAAGCAGTATTCTATTTTAGATGTAAGAAATTCCTTTCGCTGTAGAATCTGTTTCCTTGAGGTCAGGAATCTGAAAATGAATACAACATGTAGCTTAGCATCTTAATTCCCTGTTACTTTGATTTCATTGACTAAGCTTCAAAATTGTTCATTCTACAGCCGTTTTCTTTGAGATCGCCAAAATGGTGCACTTAACAATGCATATCCATGTTGTCTGCAAAATCTATAACCTTAGGGGTAGAACTTCAAAAATCCTCACAACATGTATCTGAGTGCCTTATTCACATCATTGATTCAATTTTGGCACCCTTACTCCAGTATTACACACTGTTCTATGTAACATGCAAAAAATTCCTTTCGCTGTAGAATCTGTTTCCTTGAGGTCAGGAATATGAAATGGCTGTGACGTGTAGCTCAGTGTCTTAACTACTAGTTACTTTGATTTCATTGACCTACCATCACAACTGTTTATTCTGCAACCATTTTATTTAGAATCGACGAAATACGGCACTTAATGAAGCATATTTACGTTGGCTGCAGGAACTATCTCCTTGAAGTTAGAACTTCAAAAACCGTCACAACATGTATCTGGGTGTCTTATTCACTTCATGGATTCAAATCCGGTACTCTCATTCCAATATTAAGCAGTATTCTATTATAGATGTAAGAAATTCCTTTCGTTGTAGAATCTGTTTCCTTGAGGTCAGGAATCTGAAAATAGTTACAACATATAGCTCAGCATCTTAATTATCTGTTACTTTGATTTCATTGACTAAGCTTCAAAATTGTTCATTGTACAGCCGTTTTCTTTGAGTGCACTTAACAATGCATATCCATGTTGTCTGCAAAATCTATAACCTTAGGGTTAGAACTTCAAAAAGCCTCACAACATGTATCTGAGTGCCTTATTTACCTCACAGATTCAATTTTGGCACCCTTACTCCAGTATTACACACTGTTCTATGTAACATGCAAAAAATTCCTTTCGCTGTAGAATCTGTTTCCTTGAGGTCAGGAATATGAAATGGCTATGACATGTAGCTTAGTGTCTTAACTACCCGTTACTTTGATTTCATTGACCTACCATCAAAACTGTTTCTTCTGCAACAATTCTATTGAGAGACATCGAATTGCGGCACTTAACGAAGCATATTTACGGTGGCTTCAGAATCTATCTCCTTGAAGTAAGAACTTCGAAAACCGTCACAACATGTATCTGAGTGTCTTATTCACCTCATGGATTCAATTCTGGCACTCTCACTCCAATATTAAGCACTACATGTATGAAATTTCTATTGCTGTAGAATCTATGTCCTTGAGTACAGGAAGCTGAAAATGGATACAACATGTAGCATAGCATCTTTACTACCTGTTACTTAAGTTTCATTGACTAAGCTTGAAAATTGTTCATTCTACAGCCGTTTTCTCTGAGATCGCCAAAATGGTGCACTTAACAATGCATATCCATGTTGTCTTCAAAATCTAGAACTTTAGGGTTTGAACCTCAAAAAGCCTCACCACATGTATCTGAGTGCCGTATTCACCTTACAGATTCAATTTCGGCACCCTTACTCCAATATTACACACTGTTCTATGTTACATGCAAAAAATTCCTTTCGCTGTAGAATTGGTTTCCTTAAGGTCAGGAATATGAAATGGCTATGACGTGTAGCTCAGTGTCTTAACTTCTGGTTACTTTGATTTCATTACCATCAAAACTGTTTATTCTGCAACCATTTTATTTAGAATCGACGAAATACGGCAATTAACGAAGCATATTTACGTTGGCTGCAGGAACTATCTCCTTGAAGTTAGAACTTCAAAAACTGTCACAACATGTATCTGAGTGTCTTATTCACCTCATGGATTCAATTCTGGCACGCCCACTCCAATATTAAGCACTATATGTATGAAATTCCTATTGCTGTAGAATCTATGTCCTTGAGTACAGGAAGCTGAAAATGGATACAACATGTAGCATAGCATCCCTACTACCTGTTACTTTGGTTTCATTGACTAAGCTTCAAAATTGTTCATTCTACAGCCGTTTTCTCTGAGGTCGCCAAAATGGTGCACTTAACAATGCATATCCATGTTGACTGCAAAATCTAGAACCTTAGGGTTAGATTACATGCAAAAAGTTCCTTTCGCTGTAGAATCTGTTTCCTTGATGTCAGGAATCTGAAATGGCTATGCCATGTAGCTTAGTGTCTTAACTACTAGTTACTTTGATTTCATTGACCTAGCATCAAAACTGTTTCTTCTGCAACAATTTTTTTGAGAGACATCGAATTGCGGCACTATTTACGGTGGCTTCAGAATCTATCTCCTTGAAGTAAGAACTTCGAAAACCGTCACAACATGTATCTGAGTGTCTTATTTACCTCATGGATCCGATTCTGGCACTCCAATATTAAGCACTACATGTAAGAAATTCCTATCGTTGTAGAATCTGAAAATAGTTACAACATGTAGCTAAGCATCTTACCTACCTGTTACCTTGATTTCATTGACTTAGCTATAAAATTGTTCATTCTACAGCCGTTTTCTTTGAGATCGACAAAATGGTGCTTTTAACAATGCATATCCATGTTGTCCGCAAAATCAATAACCTTAGGGTTAGAATTTCAAAAAGCGTCACAACATATATCTGAATGTCTTATTTACCTCATGGATTCAATTCTGGCACTCTCACTCCAATATTAAGCACTTTTCTCTTGTAGATGTAAGAAATTCCTTTCGCTGTAGAATCTGTTTCCTTGTGGTCAGGAATCTGAAAATGATAACAACATGCAGCTCAGTGTCTTAACTACCGCTTACCTTGATTTCATTGACCTACCATCAATTTGTTTATTCTGCAACCATTTTATTTAGAATCGACGAAATACGGCACTTAATGAAGCATATTTACGTTGGCTGCAGGAACTATCTCCTTGAAGTTAAAACTTCAAAAATCGTCACAACATATATCTGAATGTCTTATTAACCTCATGGACTCAATTTCGGCACACTTTAATCAATATTAAGCACTTTTCTATTGTATATGTAAGAAATTCCTATCGCTGTAGAATTGGTTTCCTTGAGGTCAGGAATCTGAAAATGGTTACAATATGTACCTTAGTGCCTTACTACTCATTACTTTGATTTCATTGACTTACCCTCAAAATTGTTCATTATACAGCCGTTTTCTTTGAAATCGACAGAATGGTGCACTTGTATATCCATGTTGTCTTCAAATCTATAACCTTAGGGTTAGAACTTCAAAAATCGTCACACGAGTATCTGAGTGTCTTATTTACCTCATGGATTCCATTTCGGCACTCTCACTCCAATATTGAGCACTATTCTTTTCTACATGTAAGAAATTCCTATAGTAACAACATGTAGCTCAGTGTCTCAACTACCGGTTACTCTGATTTCATTGACCTTTAATCAAAACTGTATATTCTGTCACGATCCAAAATATCGGTATGTTAAACATGCAGATTATATCCCTCGGCCTTATGGATCAAGCCGGCTGTGTGTCACGCCGCTTGAGGTGATCCCCCTTGGTTACGATCAATACGGTTTGCCCCCACGCGGCTGAGGCGCAGCATATAATCCTGATCTCGACATACTCGAGTCAGTCCGGTCAGAGAGCGCATTGTAACACCATCTGCAATAAATACAGCTCTTTTATTCTAGATCGACGAAATACGGCACTTAACGAAGCGTATTTACGTTGGCTGCAGAAACTCCTTGAAGTTTAAACTTAAAAAACCGTCACAACATGTATATGAGTGCCTTATTAACTCATGGATTCAATTCCGGCACTCTCACTCTAATATCCTATTGTACATTTAAAAAATTCCTATTGCTGTAGAATCGGTTTCGTTGAGGTCAGGAATCTGAAAATAGTAACAACATGTAGGTCAGTACTTCCTGTTACTCTGATTTCATTGACCTATAATCAAAATCGATAGTCTACAGCTGTTTTATTTTTAATCGACGAAATAGGGCTCTTTACAAAGCATAACCACGTTGGCTGCAAAATGTATCTCCTTATGTATTTGAGATATCTTACATCTGGCTTTCATTGTTTTTGCATAACATTTTGTTCTTTCAATGAAAGCATTCCTGAATACCTCCATCTACTGGTGTTTCAATTCAGACTTGAATCCCTTTGGATAGCTCCTCAAATCCACTGAAGTTTTCGGGTCTATTTTCTATATTGCAAATGTATTTCTCCATCTCTTAAAGCCTTCTGAATTCAAGACTCCATGAATATATAAGTCTAGACGATTATCATGGAAAAGCCGTTGTCTGTGTATATAGAACTTGACAGAAAGGATCTTGAAATTCTTCGTGATATAACCTGTTTCCTCTCTCCCCACTCCAAATAGAATCATGTCTGTAGATATATTTAACCATGTTCCTTTACATCTTGGGCCCATTTAGCCACTGCTGCCCACAATTTTCGGACATTAGTACAATCAATAAAAAAGTATTTTAAGTTGTCTTCTTCTTTCTTACAGTGGATAATCTTGAATTGCAAAGACTGGAATCTAGTGTCTCTGGTTGTCTTAAAAGAAAGAGTGTCAATTTCCGCCCACATTTATGGAGAAACATATGACATTTCTTGATTTTCTGCCCATTTTTAGATGCTGTTGGGCTCTTAAAAGAACGATAAAATATGTGATATATACTCTTGTTGGTAACCTTGAAGATGTTGAACACTTTATCTTTTTTATTGTTGATAGAAATTTCCATGGGTGCCTGATTTTCTGATGTATGGGTGAGGAGTGTGGAGATGTTATCCAGATAACCTTTGTAGTCTTCCTTTGATGTACAGTGAAACCCTGCTTAAGGGACACCCTCCGTTCCGACCAAAGTATCCCATTTAAGACAAATGCGGGTAGGTATCGAGGCGCCCCCTGGTTTAATACTGGTGCTGCCATATGGTGTCATGAAAATACAGCATTTTCCCATAGACATCAATAGTTAAACACTTACCTTCTTCAGATGGCCTTCCCATAGAAATTAGCATGGTGACAGTATTTTTTTAGCATTTCTCATTTGTACATGTTCCCAACTATCATAATCCAGAATTATTTGAAGATAGCAATAGAACATCAGTGTCATGTAGCAACAAAGTCAAAATATTGCATCTTCCCATACACACCAATAGTTAAGCACTTACATTTTCAGTTGGCCCTCCCATAGAGTTACCATGGTGACATGCCATTTCTTTTTCATTTCCTCATTGTTGATATAAGGAACTCATTTCATCCGGAGTTATTTGCAAAACTTAATAGAATTTAGAAATCGCCCAACTACCAGCATTGTGGCCCCTTAAGCAGGGTATTCAATCTGTCGATGGTTAGGCTATGTAGTATATAATACCTTGATACAGGTGATATTTTGGCATAGAGACACTGTTATAACCACACAAACACCCAATAGACGCATACCTGAGGCCTACAGGAGCTTACACATGCCGTTGTGTGGTGTCTGATTATCTAGACATACCTCCCCTCACTCACACACCATAAACAAGGAATCAAGATAATCTGGAGAGTTGTCCCTTTAAGGAGCATTTGGTACCGAAATATTTTACCCCTTAAGAAGGGTTGAAATAAACTCTTAATATAAGGAACGATTTCCATTCCAAGCAAATTGTCCCCTTAAACGGGGGTGGCCCATAAGCAGGGTTTTACTGTATTACTGAGATACATTTAATGCTTTTCTATGATAGAGCGAAAGTTTGTTTGACCATTTGACTGAACTGTACTCCTTTTATCTTACAGCTCTACTTTGCTAATATAAGTCCTGTCCTGCCCAGTTATTCAGACCAGACCAGATTATAGACCGTCAAGCAGTGCAGTGTCACCAGTTGTCACAAGCTTTGGTGAAACAATTCTTATTGATAAAATGATCATTGAAAAATTATGTAATTTGGGATAAAGTGACAGCACCGAAAACTGTATCCCAGGTTAGAGCATTTAATGGCCTCGCTAACTTTTATAAACGTTTCATCAAAAACTTCTCTATCATCATGCGCCCCCCTATACGACCTAACCAAATCCTCAACCAAAATAAAATGGACCGCTACACATCAGCTCGCGTTCGATACCATCAGAAAAGCAATTTGTGAAGAAGCAACACTAAAGTTCCCATATAACGATAAACCATTCACCATCTTCACAGACGCAAGCCTGACCGGCTGCAGTTGTGTGCTGACACAAGAAGACGCAGCAGGATTTTATCGTCCGATAGAATTCGCCGGTCAAGCATTCACGGCGATGGAAACCAGGTACCATACAACGGACAGAGAATGCCTCGGCATCATTTACGCCGTCAAAAAGTTCAAACACTACCTGGAAGATGCGAACTTCACGCTTTTCACAGATCACGCAGCACTTATAACTCTATTCTCCCGTAAGGAAGCGACTCTGAACATGTGTAGAGCACGATGGCTTGACACAGTCATGTCATTTAACATGACGGTCAAATTAATCGCCGGTAAAGGAAACATACCCCCAGACGTCGTCAGTCGCATACCTTACCCCCCCCCCCCTCCAATTCAGAACCTTCCCCCTCCATTCCCATAAACAAGGTGATATTACCAGAAAAACGTGTACGCTTCTCCAACACAAGTATCACCCGCACCTTCAACCATGATCAGCCAACAAGCCATGACCCAATCCTCCTCACAAAACCAATTCCGATTCTAAAGAATGCTCCGCAAACTAAGTGTCATAACAAAAGAATTCCGAAACCCAACCCCAGCAAGGAAGATAACTTCCACATGTTAGCTGTTGCCACCAGGCAAGGCACGCGCAACGCACCGCCCCCCGCCCCCGCCCCCACTCCAGCCGCAGCACGTGTGAAAGCATCCCGCCTTCGCACCCCCATAGCCCGCGCTAGAGCATCAAAGAGACGAAAACAGATCTACCCTCAGTTCACACCTCTAGCCAACAATGCACTAACACGTCTCCTCTCTCTCTTCCCCACCGAACCTAGTCACGCCCAGATCAAAGACGCGCAATCTAGAGACACCTTCTGTTGCGCAGTCTACGATTATATAACTAAACACACTCTTCCCCCAAATCAAACTCTAAGCAGGCACATCCTTCTGACGCACAACCAGTTCATCGTTTTCCAAGGTATACTGTTTAGAGCCACTAACTTCAAAAGCAATTCCACACCACCAATCGTTCAAATAGTAGTACCTCAAACCTACACCCAAGACATTATCAAGTCCGTTCACGATAGCCCACTCGGTGGACATTTGGGACTACCACGCACCTTTCCCTCAATCTCTCGTTCCTTTTACTGGCCAACTTCATTTTCAGACACAAGAGACTACATAGCCACATGCCATAATTGCCTAACATCAAAACGCATTCCAAAGAAATTCACACCCCCTCTTACACTCAGAGACCCCACACCAACCACATTTACACGCATCTCAATGGACACCATCGGCCCTCTACACACATCCACATCAGGTTCAAAATACATACAGGTAGTCGTTTGCTATGCATCCCGCTACGTTATAGCTTGGGACACAAACAGCATCAATGCAGCACAAACGACCCAGGAACTTTTCAACAAAGTATTTTGCATACACGGCATCCCATCCCACATCTACACAGACAACGGTTCAACCTTCACTTCCAATACTTTCAAAACATTTTGTAATGCACTCGGAATTCATCAAAAACACAGCAGCACATACCACTCATGTACCCAAGGCCTTGTGGAACACTACAACGCTTCCATACAAGCATGCCTAAGAACGTTTGTGGATTCCTCACAGAACAACTGGCTTTCATTTTTGCAAGCCATTGTTTTCAGTTTAAATAATACTTCTTCAGCTTCTTTAGGTTACAGCCCTAACATGGTAGTATTCGGAAAAACAGCACCACTTCCAGTTGAAAATCTAAAACATACTCTCATGAAAACCAGCTTTCCAAACGTTAGATCACTTATGCTATCAATGAACCAAAAGAGACAAAAAGCACTACAGGAAAGCATGGTCACTTTAGCAAAATCTCACGCCAAAATGAAAGCCAGGTTCGACAAATCAGTATTTGTAAAATCCTCCTAAATCGGGTGGATTTACTGCCAGTTTGCCACAGCTCGTACCTGACGGCGCTACATCTCTGTTGATGTCCGACCGACCAGTAACTAGCTGTATACTGCTGTTATTCACCAAATTATGCTGGAGGTGAAGATGTCCTCAGAAAGATTCGGAAATATGTTCCACATGGCATACCATTCTAAAAATTCCATTAAAAAAACATGAATGTCAGTTGGAGTAAGAAAAAAGAATAAATATTTCTCGTGTGGAATTTGCTGCCTCAGAGACCAAAAACTTTTGGAAAACATGTCCATGTCAGCCTGGGTGGATGCTGAGGGTCTGCTTTGGAAGCTCAAGCCACTGTTTTATCAGCATGAATGAGGCGCACTCAATATAATGTTTGTTTTACCCAAGGAAAAGGAATTTTATATACTGATAATGAAAAAGCGAATTTCCATGGGAAAGGGGAAAGCTGCCATCTCTAAAAAAAAGTACATTGCCTAAATAAAATACAAAATGAAGTAAATGTGAAAAAAGTACAGTACTACAAAGAAATATGAATTGGCAACACATTAATAAAATGAGGTCTCTAGATCATGAAATCTTGTAGCTCATTACAAATTGTGAAGGCTGAATGACAAGATATAGCCAAAACATTGTTAAATAAAGTCGATTCAATTTTATTTCATGTCGATATAATTGTCAATGCTATTTTCACATATTTACAAAAAAAATCGATCCTGTTCAGTAATAAGGCACAACAAGTATATGTTCTTATTAGAACCCCCAAATATGTATAGACAACAAATGTAGATATGCATTATTTGTCATACTAGGCGTTATATACCATCAATCGCAGTCCCAGACTCCACGATTAGCCTTTTTGCGATGCGGAATGGTAGAAAAATTGCCATTGGTACTCGGCAAGCCCCTGTGGTTTAGTGTACTGGGGTGAGATGGGTTTTAAATCAACTGCCGTTGCCATGGAAACAGGTTCAAACTTGGAATCAGGCCAAATTTTATGCAATTGGCACCGCTTGTTACTGATTCGTTCAATCAGGCATTTTACACAAAACGCTTTTCTACAAAATTCTACATTAACGTCAAGTTCCAAAACAAGTCAGACTGGTCACGTGACAACTACAAACGCTGATGTCTGACAGGAGGAGTCCATCATCATACAATAACGAGACTATTTTCACATTTGTACTTTGTTCATGGTTAATAAGGTTATGGATTTACAAGTGATCACGATTGTATTGATTCCATGTTTGTCATGAAAACTCTACTAAGGGCTTGTTACAAGTTACATACACATATTTCCTCAAATAGATTGTCCCATATCAAGACTGGGATGTCACCACTTGAAAAACGAGGCATAGATATGATACTTTTATCTATGCAATGAGTCATACTCATAACTTTACATTCAAGTGATGCTACCCAATGTAGATCTAGATCTGCCGATTTGTATGAATGAACCAAGTCATTATCAAGAACTAGTTAATATCAAAGGCCCTATTATGGAGAAAGGCATATCAATGCGTAACTCTTTCTCAGTCAAGAGAATCTCAAAAGTAATTAATCAGTTTAAAGCAGCTATTCCACCAAAAATGCTCTCCGCAGGCAGGTTTTTACCCTCCAGCCAACGTTTGCCGCCAGGGCCCGCTGCCCGGCCGCCCCTAATCCTCTATATTTTCTGAGGTGTTCCACCAAATACACCAGCGTATACACACTGCATGGCTGGTGCCCAACGAACGGTACCACCAAGTGGCGTTCCCTCAACGCGGACCGCGGGAAAGCTCACGGTGGCGCTCTCGGCGTATCTCTCGGGGTTTCTTGGCACCCCAGCCAGTTGGCCTGCACTCCAAAATCAAACCAAACAGTATTCCGCTGGCAGTGAAGCACATGGGATATTTTACAATTTTTTTTTATCAGAATGGCCGGCCAGCCTGCCGGCTTTCTCGGTGTATCTTGGTGGAACAGCTTCAAAATGGGCTTTTGGCCCCAGCCGGCAGTCAGCGACGACCAACAGCAATTGCTGGCGGCTTGGTTTGGAGGCACGGTGATGGGCCGGTGGTCGGCGGGGCCGGCCTTGCAGACGTTATTTGACATCATGGGCTGTTCCACCAAGCAGATTATTGCCGCTGGAGCAAGATTTGGGCCGACTGTTGCCGACGACCAACAGGAGAAAACAAGGCGGCCGGCCGGGGCTTGCGTTAGTGTGGTGGAAATGCCGCTTTAAGCAATCAGTAGTCTATTATTCACAGAGTTGTCCTTTCGATTAGCAGGTCAGAATGTCCCCAAACTGGCCGGAGACGGGGTTGGGGTGCCTGGATGAATTCTGTTCCAAGTTGTTTCGGTGGTTTTAGATGTACCTCGTTCTTTGAACTCAGTACGCCTAAAGACGCTAAAATCATGAGGAAAAGATTTAAGAACCCTCACTCTGTCACATTACATTATAATCATTGAAAACGCCATTTTACACGTAGTACAGAAAGACTCAAGTCATACGTCATGTTATTCCATGGGATGCTATATTTTGATATGTATCATGGTCCATTCCACCAACCTGTGTGAGTTAGAGACCCGTCTCTCGTTCAAAATTGATGTTCTCTTACTTGTTTAGGGGTTTCACAGGTGAAAAATTAGTCCTTCTTGAGTTGTATGAAGTAGTGTATGTAATTCGATGTTAATTTAATTAGATAGAATTAGTTTAGATACTAAATTAGATAACCACTAAATGCAATTTACATAATTATACACCACTGTCTTTCTCCTGAGATATTTTTTCAATTTCCTTATCACCTTTTCTGTAACAGCATCGCAGAGGCAGCAGTACTTCCACGTGCTCCATTATCTTTAGACTGTACTCAATTTCAAAACGATATTGTATTTGGTGTATTGTTTGTATATTCAGTCCCCTGTTGGAGACATGGGATGCAATAAATTTCGCAAACATATCCATGTATGTACCATGAGGCATGTACCATGTAACAAGTGTCATCAAGATCGTGCTAAAGGATTTGTACCACAAGTAAAATACCACCCAAACAGTGTAGAAATATCTAACGCAACTCAATTGGTTCCTCTTTATGGAATGCATGAGAAAACAAAATGGCTACACATAGATGATTGAAATACCCAAGTCCACCGGTACTTTCTTATCTTTTTGTAAGTAGAATTTCTTCATGTTTTGCTTCCACATGGGACACAAATTAAGATACGCGAATTAAGAAATCTGGACTGGGCTAACCACCTCCCTAATCTTCTTTTAAGCAGTCACAAAAGAAACCATATATCGTTGTCTATCTTTGGTAATTCCTGATATTGATCTCTAGTATATGGATACAGGGTTAGGGTGCTTGAATGAAATCTGTTCCGGGTTGTTAGGTATGTTTAGACGTCCCGAATACGAAGAACGAGGTATGTTCAAACACACCAAACTAAAAAGAGCCAAGTGTGCTAGGGGAGAAATTACACTAATGCTCAATGTAACTAAATATTGAGTAAACATATGTTTGAGTATGCCAACTCCAGCCCCAAATCCTCCCTTTTAACAAATACTTGAAAATCTATATAAATATAGAACCTACCTACAAATTCCATTTCCTAGCACCTACTGTTTTTTATTCTCTTTCATATTAGGCATATCATATCATGATTGGACCAGTTCTACAGGTAGAAATATGTCCATAAAAGGAGTTCTTAAAAATGGACCTGTGACTCAAAAGTCCCCCCAAACTGAAATCTCTTTTTTTTCTTTCTAAATATCCATGTCAGAATACTTAAAATTAAACCGGCAGATATGGTATGGTCATAAAACCTTCTATCCAAAACAAAAATCATATTCCTATCTGTACTTGTACTACAGTAGGCTATAGCCATAACCTAAAGACGAACTGTCCAGCTGGTAATAAGGAATAGATTTCACTCAGGCAGCCTCACTCTCCTTCCTTATTATCATAAACGTGAATATCATTAATAACGCCATTTTTTACTAACATTTCTGAATTACAGCAAGTCATGTGGCAGGAACTGTATTCATTCATCAATCAGTGACAAATAAAATCCATACAGCTGACCATTACGTATGAGACATTCCCTTACAGGTATATAACATTGAAACATACACACCAAGAGTGTGAAAAGTCACCCACCAGAACGAGGTGCAGTAGTAGGCTGGCCTGCCAACCATGGGAGAGTCGATGCTTTGGATGAAATGAGCTCTGCTTCATGAAGCTTTATATGGAATCAGGGTCACCTTCGAAGGCAGAGGGATATAGCATCATCAAAAGTATTTTTAATGAAGAAGTATTTTTAATGAATACCCACAGTGACCCTGTTTTCACATTACTATAAACCTTCTAAATAAGACACGTCTACCTCTACTTCATGTTGATAGGATGGCCTGCACATGACGTACGTCACATGGTGACGTATATCATAAATACTGCATGGGGAGCAATGGGCGATAAGTATAGGTTATACATACACTTTAAAAGGTATATGTTATTATATTCCTATGAACAAACATACAATGAATACACACCGCTGCTATGGGTATAGTATTCATACTATACACGCAAAGCACTCCGTCTATCTTTGTACGTTCGCCTTTAATGTTGATATGCTGCTCGTTTTCAGTGACATACTGCTCGTTTTGAAAATAAATTAATCTGATTGGCTGAGAGAGGATGACAGCCCGCTGGCGCTAAATTCTAAAATGGAAGACAGCTGCCACTTCAGAGGTTCATATGCTTAATAAATTGCAAAAATTGTGAACCAACTAAATATGGAGGTATTCGTAAGGATATTTTTACATAACTCGGACTGAAGTTCTCGTTATTCAAAAATGTCCGTACGAAGTTCAGTCATCTTGGAATATAAGTAGGGTGCCCCAGTTCTTCTCTAATAATGTGATATACCCCGTCTCTTGCTAGCTTCCTGAAGCTATGCGATTTCTATATTTCAGTTTCTTACCATCTAGTACCCATTATTCAGAAAAACATTCAATTGCTTCTAAGATAGGAATAGAGTTCTATAACGCTCTATACGTACCTCTAGCTTTATACACTTTATATAAACCATAATAAAACTCAACAATCATATACAGTCGATCAAAAATAAACTAGAATTTGCCAGACTTTAAATGACTTCACATGAATTTGAAAACGTTGTGATGATTTTAAGATTGCACTCTGCTGTTTTTCATCAAGTGTTGATTGGCATAAGATATAAATGTAGTTGAGACATTGACTATGATACATCGAATCTGGTTCTGCAATAGTTATATAGACTCACTAGGAGTCTTTGACTCAGTGGCGTTGGACACCCTTTTAGTCACCAAACTTACTGTAATAATAAAGGCCTTTATGCCTTTCTTTCCACTACTCGGTTTTACAATAAAAAGATAACATAGCCATAAAACAGGGAAAATGTGAAAGCCCCATAGTTAAATAGAACTCAAAATCGGTTATGACCGAAAGTTACATCCCTGACATTGAATTAATTGATATTTATATCATATTCAATACAAAATGTGGATTCGATTTTAAGGACCGGAGATGAAATAAGGCTAGATCACTGGGAGACATAAACTCATAGAACTCCGGTAGAACATCATAAGGCAATCGCTTAGAGCAGCTTCTCCGCAGACAAACTTCTGATAAGCAGACATGGGATTTAGAAATGATACAAAATCTGCAAAATATACCTGGGGGTTCGGAGGTCTGTATTTTTAGCTTTTCTAAGCAAATTCCTGATCCCAGCTGAGAGCTAAAATGGCCTTTTTCATATCAGGTTAACTGGTTTTCTCATCATACTTACACTAATCTCAAGGGTGACCCTTGAGAAGTAAAAAAAAACTGGAATTCTGGAAAAATCCGAGGAAAGCCCATGTACATGCATAAAGAGTTTCCTAATGGGAGAATCTGAACGCATAATTTCTTATAGATGCCAGGTGAGTACTAGGTATTTACACCATTGTCTAATGTTCTACTACTAAATGTATAAACAGCCTCGTGGTCTTCCACACACCTTTAATAGGGAATTCGCAAACTTTATAAATCCGTACTCAATTTTCTTATTCATACTTCTTTTAAGAATTTGCCAAACAGTATAAATACACGTTATTTTTTTACACATGTTCTTATAGGCAATTTCCTAGAGATATAAAGCTCCTCAGCTACTATAGAGAATTCCCAAGACGTGTAACTCAATGCCTCACCTTCTTACCCACGTCTTCTCTTGGGAACCCCCTAGAAATAAAGATCTACACAGTTCTCTTGCACACAGCCGTTAAAAGGATTTCCCAAACTGTATAAATCCGTACATGATCTCTGTACACACGCTTTTCATAGGAAATAAACACATGAGTTCTTTACAAACAGCTCTTTTACGTATAAAACAATAGATCATTTCCTATACATAATTGTGGTAAATCCATACATAATTCTTTTACACATGCTTTTCATAGGACACACATACATAAATTTTTACGCACAGCTCCTGTAGGGAATTCCTTCGAGAGGGATTTTTCACAGACTATTTTGAGAAAAACCTTTTCAGTGCGGAATCCATTTATCGCGTGAACTTCCAATGCTGAGATGATTACAGGTAGTGCTGGAACTCCCACTTTTGTTCGTCCCCACCATTACATGCCTTAATTCGAATCTCATCAAGCGCCTTCAGTCCAGTCGCATCGAGACACATATTTGTCGCTTGGTTAATTAATGTCTTCTTGTTCTACAAAGTAAAGTTGAATATATAGAAGTATGTAGACAAGATTATTTTAGCACATTTATAATTCAGAGTGTAGAAGCACCTACGATTCTTTTAAACATCTAGATTTTCAATGAGCAATGTGTTATTGTAGATAATCTAAAATAATCATAAATATGCGTTTGATACCAAATGTATTGAATGGAAATTTTAAAAGGTATACTTTACAAACAAATTTAACATAAAGGCCATAACATACTGTACAATTTCGGAACATAAATGTTCCGTTCTGGGCAACAAAAGAACAATCGTAGGCTCAGTCAGTGTAGCACCCCCTTTCGGAAATTTGCCTATGGTTAGAAAATGCCCCCCCATGGACAACAGAGTTTGAGAAATACCCCCGTTGCGTGTACTGATATCAGCCCCTCCGTAATCGCTGGGTAAGGTCGACTGTAGGCACACAGACTCAGCCATTTCCTCCAATAGATTAAGGACTTCTTCCTTTATCGATAACCTCTAGTTTTTTTGGTTTTTTTTTATTTAGTCAAGTTTGTGTTCGATGATACATTTATCGTTATTCCGCACAATCCATTAAGCAAGTAACAAAAAAAACCAATGACCAATAGTAGCTTAACATGGTAGCTGGCTATGAGCAATCTTTTCTAGTCTTGAAAAAAATTGCAAGTCAGTCGTCCAGTTCGGACAGAATTTGCTTAGGATTAACTCACACTAATTACCACCATCCCCATCCATAAATCCCTCTATGATGGTGAGGCCCTGCGCAAATTCACCTGAGACACATTATGACTGGCCTACAATTAAGGGAGTTAATTGGTTGAAACGAAATCGTACAGTGTTTTTCCACTTATGAAAGCAATGCACACATAGGACAAACAGTTTTGAGAGTGGCAGTGGAGAGAGTAATAATGTATTTATGAGCGTGGCCCGTGCTCATATATACAGTGCATCTACTTGCCTCCATACTATAACCCTGTGTTCACTATTACAATCACTATTACAATGCGTTGTCGTAGGTTGTGTAGAACCCAAGAGTCTTAGGTGACTGGGTTGACCCTGTCCACAACTCGAGGTTGGCTGGCTGGATGGGAAGGTGTAGAACTGGCTGGTTGGCTCGGTACAAAATGGGTTAGAGCAAATTGTGAGTTGAAATCTATGTCGTGTGAAGGGCATTTTTTGTTTGGTTGTATTCACATCTGGTTACCTCCCTGTGTGTGACATGGCTGAAGACTGGGTCACTGTGGCTTTAAACCCATATCGTGAGAAGGGTGCTTACCTTATCGTGTCTCCACATCTGGTTACCTCCCTGTCCGTGACATGGCTGAAGACTGGCTCGGTGCGAGTTGCCACCCATAGCATCCAGACACCCCTCCTCTCTCCGCAGCTCGCCCTTTTTACTCATGGAAAACACCTGCACAAAGAGAATACATTATCTGCACTGCATATAATGTCAGTGTTTACAGTAGAGGTATGCCAAAAAAGCTGAAGCCAAGGCGAGCGGCAAAGTGTTAGCCAATACAGCCTAGGTCTGCATAAATTCGCCAAAAATTCATGTTGTGGGTAATGTTTTTAGGCCATCGCCACTCAATAGGCCTTTGTAAATCCTTAGTAGTTATTTTAAAACATTTTTACCTGTTTCTTTCTCAATATATATGTACAGAACAAAGACGAATCAGCAGCCGTCACCAGACCGGATAAGACAATTAAGGTCCAGGCTAGGCTGGTTCCCTGGTAGTTTCCTTTTCTATACTTGTTTTATTAGGGTCATAATCGTGCATTGATTCCAGGCGCGGCTACAGCCATTCTGCCGCCGGTCCCTCTTGTTGTTGATATTTTCATACATATTTTCTACAGTTACTCTAATGAGGTAAAGTTATTTAGTTCATTTATCTCAATAGTAGTTATAGATACTGCTACAATTGGGGGATCGTCCCGATTTTTATGAGATGAGATGAGATGGGTATCAGCTAACTCAGCTTATACCCATTCTAGGCAATCATATTCAGTGCAAGGAGTGGATTTGCTGAGATGTGAATATTCTCAAACCATCAGTTGAAAGTTTAAGTAGAAGACAGCTGGTCTCTACTAAAGGTTAGCAACCCACAGTCAAAGTGAATTTATGGATATTCTAGTGTAACATGTGAACGGTTCTTGATGACGGACTTGTACATCAAAGTTCAGAGTGACTATGAAAAACTGGAAAACAAGTTGGTGTCGCCCACGGAGTATGGATAAAGGTCTGTTGAGAGGTTGAAACCACTGTTTCAATGAGGCTCAATTATAATATCTTTATATTACAGAAGGAAAAAATTATATACTGAAAAATAAATTGGATTTCCATGAAAAAGAAATGGAGATGAACATTACAGAGTCACAGAAAACATTATCTGTACAATGTCACCTGACCACTATGCCCTCCTCTAGGTATTCAAACGGATGCCATGAACTAAATCATGCTGTATATTCAGGGACCCCCATTCAGGGAGTGCTGTCTTGTGTCAGCGTAAAGGCTTTATTCCACTTTACCGAATTTTGTCCCCATCCTGCTCTGGTCATGTTTGGATCAGATCTAAAACAGCCCCCGATTAGGGCAGAGTGGTAATCGGCACCAGCTTTACCCAAATGGAGTCGAGCCTTATATACCCACTGCCTAAAGGGCGTATTCCACCAGGCAGGCTGAGTTGCGCTGTATGAGCGCCACACGGACGCCACACAGGCCCCTTGATAACGCCTGCCAGGCAGACCATACAGAACCTGTTGGGCGCAGCAGGGTATTTGCTCACTGCCGGCCGCTGTATGGCCAAAAATTGCTAAAAGCTAATAAAATAGCCTGGTACCCGCTGGCAGCGCCCCTACAGCTGTATCCAGGCACCAGCGACAGATGGGCCTCTCTATAAGCATGTTTGATTTATGCCTGTTGAAGTTGGAATCTGGCCTGTCTGGTGGGACACTCCCTTAAAATAATGGAAACGAAAAAAAACCACACCTCTGAAAATAGAGCTAAGTGTGCATCTTAAAATAGAATTATTGGCCCCAAAGGTCAATTCGCGGGTGAATGGCCTAAGCGTAGGTTATATGCCATCTGGTGTTGATTGGCTATACTACAGGTTCCATGTTTAAAGAGAGGTTGAGCTCCAACCAGGTATTAAATGTTCTTATAATAGGTATAAGGCCCGTGCCAGTGCTTGGAGATTAATAGGAACCAAAGAGCCTACTGGTGGAGGATTTCTGCATCAATATGTCATGTGTTTTTAAAGATGGCAGACCCCCCCCCCCCCTATTATAAAATTAGGCAAAAATACATGAATATCATGCCAAATATAAGATTCAACTAAATAATGATACTTCCTAGGATGTAAGTAACTGTCAGTGCCACTTATAAAGATGGTAAATGTAACGCTAACGCTCAATGTAAATCAATATTCAGTACACATCTATTTTAGTATGCCCATTTCATATACCCCCTCCCCCATTTTTAACAAATATTCTAAAATCTCTGTAAATATAAAATCTACCTAGAAAATTCCACTTCCTTGCTACTACTATTTTATAGTCGCCCCCCCCCCCCCCCCCCAACTGAAATCTCAGTTTCAAATCCATGTCATAATACTAAAAACCAAAACTGTAAGATATTGTATGGCCATAAAACCTTCTGTCCTAAACAGAAGTCATATTCCTATCTGTACTTAGTTAGCTATAAAAAACAAAAATGTGGCTCTACTCTGGTGACTCTACAAGCAGGTGTACTATGGCAGGCTATAGCCATAACCTATAAGACCAACTGTCCACCTTCTAATAACTAACATATGTTATATAGAGATATCGTGTATAAAAAAGGAGAGTAAATAATAGTAACACCAATTTTATTTATACTAGAGCAGAAAATATACCTTTTATAGGTCTTTAAAAGAGGGAGCACTGCACGAAACTAACCACTTTACATATGCATAGGCCTGGCGTAAATATGTATGCTTTTGCGTATACAAGGTCGGCCTATTCCCCGTGTGTATACGCCTTATCTGTAGGCGCCTGATTCATATATACGCCTGATTCATATATACGCCTGATTCTGTTGTATTTACACTACTGTCCATTAGTTCCGATCTCTGCCACTTGGGGACACCACTGGTAGCGTATTTCATTTCCCACTAACCATCCAAGTTATTGAGTATAGATTGATTAATTACACATAATAAACCCTGCATTATGTTGCTTTTTTTTCTTTTTTTTTACCTTTTTTTAATAGATTTTACTATCAAACACCACTCTTCTGTCGGGTTCTGGATGTAAGCCTTTATAAGCGGGGCTGAGGGTTTCCCACTGAGACCACCTCTATCAGCGGGGTCGGAGTCGGAGTCGGGAGAGGTGGCAAGTCAAGATTCTTTTTTCATTTTTTGTTATCATGTACACGCCCGGCGTATATATATTGCGCAGAGTATATTTCCTCTTGTATACGCCAGGTGTGAAATACAGCCAAGATGCATCTGCATACAAAAGGAAACGGTTTTGTATATGCCTCATACGCTGGTGTGGATTATAGGCGTATAAAACTGAAAACAAGGCAATGAACAACCGATATGTGCGATGCCACATGTATGAATAAAGTGGTAAGTTTCGTGCAGTAGAGGGAGGGAGGGAGGGAGGGAGGGAGGGAGGGAGGGAGGGAGGGAGGGAGGGAGGGAGGGAGGGAGGGAGGGAGGGAGGGAGGGAGGGAGGGAGGGAGGGAGGGAGGGAGGGAGGGAGGGAGGGAGGGAGGGAGGGAGGGAGGGAGGGAGGGAGGGAGGGAGGGAGGGAGGGAGGGAGGGAGGGAGGGAGGGAGGGAGGGAGGGAGGGAGGGAGGGAGGGAGGGAGGGAGGGAGGGAGGGAGGGAGGGAGGGAGGGAGGGAGGGAGGGAGGGAGGGAGGGAGGGAGGGAGGGAGGGAGGGAGGGAGGGAGGGAATCTATGAAAAGGGATGGGCCTGCACTGATTGGATATTTAAAGCCCTACTCTTCTGTGAACTTAGCAATTGATAGATCAATGCACACTGTTAAGATTGTAGATCGTCAATCATAACTTAGAGGAAGATGAACGACCGGATGTAGCTTTATTGTACGTCTGTATCTGTCGGCTGACCAGAGCGTACTGACCCACACTGTGTGTGTGGGAGCAGTGTGTGGGGGAGGGGGGACTGTTGCCAGGGGCAACAGTCCTCCCCATCACTGGTCAGCAGGGCCCAGGTAATATTGCAAATACAGTAAAACCCCTCTTCCGGGACACCCCGCTTAAGGGGCCACCCCACTTGAGGGGACAATTTGCTCGGAACGGAAATTTTTCCCACTATTAAGAGTTTATTTAACCCCGCTTAAAGGGACACCCCGCTTTAGGGGACAGTTTTTCGGTACAGAAATGCTTAAAAACCCCGCTTAAGTGGACAGTTTGGAAGGAAATCATATCAAAAACACTGAAAATCCAAGTTTATGGTGCCCCTTTGTACGGGACAGACCTCCCCCGCCCCCCCCCCCCCCCCCCCCCCCCACCCCAGTAACTTCTGAGAGAAATCAGCAGCCCTAAAAGGACTCATCGTGAGCCTCCCAGAGCCGCGACGGCTCACTGAATACCGCACCTACAAAGCCCCCAGCCCTCCCTGTGTCGCCCACAGCTAACCTGTAAGCGGGCCTCTTACCTGGCACCTTCAGCAGGCGCGAAACTCACTGGTACTAATATCCACTCACTGTGGCCTGCCCAGAGCCGCTAGAGATGTGATTATTACCATGAAAAAACAGACTCCGGCCGCCTGGGCCCGCTCGGGAATGTCCAGTCTATATATCAACCTCTATTATCTATTTTTTATTTTTGTGTATATTTATATTCATTTATATTATATAATTTATATTTATTTACTTAATTATGTGCTATTGATAAACATTTTAACCTTATAACCATCGTTTCCTTCATTTATGTAGACCTGTATTCTCTATCGTATAACCATTGGCAGACTGAAAACCCCGCTTAAGGGGTCACCCCGCTTAAGGGGACACTTGGCCCGGAACGGAGGGTGTCCCCTTAAGAGGGGTTTTACTGTAATTCTATAAACCAATATCATTTAACTGGGTCTTGTCTGGTTCCTAGAACAAAGATATGAACCATTTTTACTTCTGTTTGTGAGTAAATATGCAGAATAAACCATCCACTCATACACCTGCTGCCTTCCCCCTCCCATTATGAGATTTGGCAGAAATACATGAATAGCACATCAAACATACATTTCACCTAAATAATGACACTTCCTAGGGTGTAAGCAACTGCTAGCGCCACTTATGGAGATGGTAAATATTGTACCAATGCACAATGTAAATCAATATTGAGTAAAAATCTGTTTTAGCATGCTCATTTCCATGAAATCCTCCCAAATTATAACAAATACTTGAATATCTCTGTAAATATAGAATCTACTTAGAAAATTCCACTTCCTAGCACCTATTGTTTTTTATTCTCTTTCAAATAAGGCATATCATATCATGATTCAACCAGTTTAAGGGATAGAAATATGTCCATAAAGGAGTTCTTAAAGATGGACCTGTGACTACAAAAGTCCCCTCCCCCCCAAAAAAAAACCTGAATTCACTTTTTCAAATCCATGCCAAAATACTTAATATTAAAACTGTAAGGCAGTGTACCACCATAAAACTTTCTGTCCAAAACAGAAATCATATTCCTTTCTGTACTTAGTGAGCTAAAAAAGCACAAATGTGGTCAGGTTGCCTCGTGACTCTACAAGCAGGTGAACTACAGTAGGCTATAGCCATAAGCTAAAGAAAAACCGTCCACCTGCTAATAAATACATACATATAAATAACCAAATGCCATGCGAATTGTGCAGACAGTACTTTACCAACAGAAGATGCCAGTCATGGTTAACATGATCTAACTGTGTCCACACTGCTAATGCCTGTGGAGGCACGAGGAGATAATATCAGACGTAATCGCCCAGAAGAGAGTGCAGTGGACTGGAAGCGGTCTGGCGGGGCGGGGTTCTCACCTCGTTGGCGCTGGCGCCGTTCTGACACGGGTACACGGGCATGTTGAAGGCCACCTTCTCGTCCTTCCCGCACGTGTCCAGGCACAGGTTGGTAGCCGGGTTCCGCACCTGAGTCAAATATCAAATATCAAGTCCCGTCCAACTTTAAAATACTATACAAACGGAAGTCCACTCGTTATTTTTAAACGTTAACAACTTTATTCCTTTTGTCAACGTTTGGGCATGGTAGAGCCTTCTTCAGGACAGGCATAGTAATAAATGACATAAAACATGTAGTCTTTTCATGACGCCTTTTTCTACATGTAACATGTGTACAGGTCTTATATTTCTTGTAATCTCGCAATACAACAAGAAATTCGATAAAATAGTTGACATCAAAAGAACTTGTTACATGAATCACATGTAACAAAAATAAGTTTTGATAAATTTATATAAAAATGAATGAAAAAGAAACTGTTGTTAAATCAGTAGGAGCCCACCATACATGCATGCTAGGTGAATAGGCAGGACATACAGGCAGACTCCTTTTCTTAATCTAGGTCTGATCATATGTAGCATGCAGACTGTATAGCCATGTTGACTTACCATTCCCCAGGCACTGACATGTGAAGGCATGTCGGGGATGAATTTCTCTGGGTATACATTGTCCAAGTACCATTGAAAAGACTTGCATCCCAATTTCTCTCTCAAGGCCTTTCGTTCTGATATATCTCCAGCCTCCGCCACTTTATTCTACAAAACAGAGAACACATTATTACAAGTGATTCGCACTTTGGTAATTCCTTCTCAGGTTAGTCCCAAAATATGAGAACAAAAATTCCATCGTATTTCATTTCTGAAGTCAATCCACTTGTATATAAATCTTTAATAAGAGTAACTGGAATTGAGTATATGTAACAGCATCAGTAGGTGTGGCAATGCGCAAGAGATGTCACGTAGTTTATGTATAGTGTAACTTGAACTAAGTACATGGTACAGCATCCTGACATACTCACCGCTAAGTTACAGCTCATTTATATATGACGTATCAAATTGAGTATTTGGCGCCTAGTTACATACACCCCGCTAAGTTACAGCTCGTTTATATATAGTGTATCAAACACAGTATATGCCTCGGAACTGCATTAAATCTAACCAGATGGACAATTATAAGTAATGATGAGCTATATGAAGTGTGTAACATTAGACCTCTACATTGCAGAAGAGTAACACACTTACTAGTAAATATTCATTGGTGGACACAAACCCACAAAATATCATTAATCAAAGTAGTATATAAATCTAGATTTACAAAAATAATTTTTATTGGATATAGTTCGCCATCAATTTAGGATGTGGCTCGATCTGGTATCCGTTCTTGGTTCGCAGCAACCGCGGAATGGATGACAGTTTGAACTGTCACGCCTATTTATAGTTGTGTACCATGTGACCCCTTTCGACCAATCACAGCGCAGTCCGCATCTGGCTGACAGCGCGTTGTTTATATTTGGTTAGAGTTTGGAATACATGTTGACAACAGTGTCAACAACTCATTCCGGTCTCTAATGGTGAGAAATGCACAAAGTTGTTTATGAATTCTCTAGCTTTCTGGGATATTTGAAGGAGGATTTAATGGGTTGATTCCTATCTCTTCAGGGCACCCCTCTCATAAGATCTCACACTCTCTAAGTGGTATTCTGTAAAAGGTTCTCACTTCCCTCTATGGGAGAAGAATTCTTAACAAACTAGGCTTAAAGCCTTGAGAATCCACTGACCTGCCTCCATGCTAAACACGTACATCAGATTCCTATAATGATGTCACCTAGCGGGAATACTGTGTACTTGGTGTGTTGATATGAGTTCCGTTCCGTTTGATATTACAAAGTAGCTTTTTGTGTGTATAGGCCTCAGAGCCTTTCCAGTTCATTGGATATAGAAAATACAGATTCATTCCTAACAGTCACGAGTCCTGGTCCATCACTCTGCATTTGCAACCAAGGATAGAGGGACTTGACTCTATGTTAGCTGCCATGAAAATTACTGACAACAAAGAAAAAACATGTCAAGCTGTGGTACTACTTAGGGACAACTAGAAAGACATTAAAAAAATTGGAGGCAAATGGGATTGAAGCTCAAGACTATAAAGCATCAGCTTTGGAAAAACATTTTAGTCCAAAGAGAAACAACATATATCTGTTGAATAGGCTCTATCATACTAAGCAAGACAAGGGGGAGTCTATGGATTGCTTCTACATGAGTGTTAAGGAGCAAATGGACAAAATTAATCTGTTAGAAAAGACACTTGCAGAGATTGTTGATTTATTGCTTGATAGTCGTGGTAGCTGCCTCGTGCATACACGATTTATTGACTTTAGCCCAGTTAGTAAATTGCACCACTGATCCTGCACTGCGTACGAAAGCCCTGCATGACTCTGAGTAGAAATCAAAAGGGTTTTTGGATACGGCACAGTCTTTTGAGATGGCGTATAAGCAAGCAAATGAAATTGGAGGTGCAGCTAGGACATCAGAGGTTAATGTAATCAGACAACAGCAGAAGAAGTTTGTCAGGAAGCAGTACAAGAAACCTGACAACAAGAGTGATATGCGGAAGGTTGATGGAAAACATAAGTGTAGGAGGTGTGGTACATGGCATTAGACAAGGAAGTGTCCTGCCTATGGTCAGAAGTGCTACAAGTGTAAAGGACTGAACCACTATGCGAAATTGTGTCAAAGCCAAAAATACAAGACGGGTACTGTTGAAGAAACGAGTGATGATGATGAGTTTACATTTCAAGTGCCAGTTATTACTGTCAATGAAGTTCACTAGAGCCAGCAGAAAACAGACTGGATAGTGCCGGTTACAGTAAATGGAAATAAACTGAAAGTGAAGTTGGACATGGGAGCACAAGTTTATGTAATCTCTGAACAAGACCTACAGCGAGATAGTCCATCTACAAAAGTGTTTCCGTTGAAACAGGGACTACAAGGTTATTATAAGCACAAGATTCCAGTAAAAGGAAAATGCGTACTGGAAGTTGAAAGGAAACAGGAAAAGTGTAACATTCCGTTCTTTGTTGTGCCGGGCAACATGTCACCACTGTTAGGAAGAGAGTATTGTGTGAAGCTGAATTTCATCAAGCTTGTCAAGATTGTGAGTTATGAGTCGATTACATCGGAGTACATTGATGTGTTTCAAGGACTAGGATGTCCTCCTGGGGTGAGCAAAATTGTTAATGTACAGCCAGTGGTTAATGCATGTTGTAAAGTGCCGTTCGCAATGATGAAACCACTAAAAAAGGAACTTGAGAAAATGGAAGCCCAGGAAGTCAGGAGATCTTCGGGTATGTCTAGATCTGCAAGATCTTAACAAGACGATAAAGAGACAGCATTATAAATTACCTACAAGAGAGGAAGTAATGGCAAATTTTGCGTGGGTGAAGATATTCAGCAAGCTCGATGCATCCGCAGGATTTTGGCAGCTGAAGCTTGATGAGGAAAGTAGCGAGCTTTGTACTTTCAATACCCCATTTGGGAGATATAGGTTCATGAGACTTCCATTTGGCATATCCTCAGCTCCAGAAGTGTATCACAAAGCAATCCGTGAGATCTTCGAGAGTATTGAAAACGTGGATACGTCAATGGATGATATCATAGTCTGGGGGAAGATTGTGGAAGAACATGATGTAGCCCTTAGGAAAGTGTTAGAAGCAGCTAGGAAAAACAATCTGAGCCTGAACAAAGCAAAATGTCAGTTTGGGGTAGAGCAACTGATATTCCTAGGAGATCTGCTCACTTCTGAAGGAATCAAACCAGATGAGGCAAAAGTGTCGGCAATAACAAACATGCCAAGACCAGAAAACAAAGAGCAAGTACAAAGGTTTCTTGGTATGGTTACTTGAATAATTTGATCCGAACAAAGTGATCAAGATATCGTCTAATGCGAATAAAGATGGACTCGGTGCACTTCTCATGCAGCAACATGAAGTAGAAGGTGAAACAGTGTGGAAACCGGTAGCCTATGCATCTAGATTGATGACCAGTGCCGAACAGTGTTATACACAAATAGAAAAAGAACTGTTAGGTGTTGCATTTGCGTGTGAACAATACCATCAGTATATATATGGTACTTGTGTTAATGCTGAGACGGACCACAAGCCTCTAGTGAACATATTCAGGAAGCCGCTCAATGACTGTCCCTTGAGGATACAGAGGCTTCTCCTGAGACTACAGAGGTATGACTTGGATGTGTCGTATACACCTGGAAAGCTGTTAGTTGCAGCCGATGCGCTGTCAAGAGCCATTGAAGGAGGACAAAAGGAGACTCCAGAGGAAGAATTGCAAATGTATGTGGACACGGTTCTGAAATACATGCCAATGTCAGACAAGTTTGTGTTGCACATAAAGCAGGAAACCGCCAAGGATCCTAAACTAGTGATGGTGAAGTCAACAACAGTGAAAGGATGGCCTGAAAGTCGTAGTCAGTGTCACCTAGCGTTCAACCATATTGGAACGTAAGAGGTGAACTCTCTGTAGCAGATGAACTCTTACTGAAAGGATCTAAGATAGTCATTCCAATGTCATTACGTAAAGACATTTTGGAACAAGTTCACATAGGTCATCTAGGCATTGACAAGTGTCAAAGAAGAGTACGGGATTGTGTATTTGGCCTGGAGTAACCAAAGATGTGAAGCAAATGGTTGAAAAGTGCTCTGCTTGTTTAACATGCCGACTCAAGGGACCTATCCAATACTTTATAGTTCCCGTACGCAGTCACACACTGCTTCGGATACCATGTTTAACCATCTGCCACCTTGTGACAGCTACACACCTCTCTTGTTCATTAACACTAATAAACAATAAAAACTGGACTCACGCCGAGTCCACACATCGTAAACGGCCTGTCCCCGTGCTGCTACTTGGCAACCGGACTGACTGTTTACAAAAGCCACTTTTTACCCATAATTGGCTACCGCACCCAAAACGATCGTCTTTACAGTCGTTTCTAGTAGAATGCAGCCTGATGATTCTCATGGATGAAACCGCCAACCTATTTGGGGCCTACACTGGTCTCATAAACACACAGGGACCCAAATTGTATCTGTTGACACGGTTGTCAATGATACCAGATCCCTGACAAAGGAACAAAAACAAATGTCGTCCGCAAACGATATCTGCAATCTGATTGGCCGAGAGAGGTCACATGGTACAAAACTATAAAAAGGGATGACAGCTCCAACTGTCACCATTCCACGGTTGCTGCACCTGCTGTGTAGATGTTAGATCTAGCCACGTATCAATTGCTTGTTTAACATACAGTGCAAAACAGCCCAAAGAACCACTTCAACCTCATGAAGTACCCATCCATGCATGGCAGAAGGTTGGTAGTGACTTGATGACATACAATGGGCAGGATTACCTAGTGCTATGTGACAATTTCTCACTATAACCAGAGGTTATACCCCTGAATAGCACTACCAGCAGAGAAGTCATCTGTGGAGTCAAATCCATATTCGCAAGACATGGAATCCCGGACAATGGACCTCAGTATAGTTTGACTGAGTTCAAAAAGTTTGCTGAAGAGTGGAAGTTTGAACACCTCACATCAAGCCCTCATTATCCTCAGTCAAATGTATTAGCTGAGTCTACAGTTAAAACAGTCAAAAACATCATCAGGAAAGAGGACCTGTATGCAGGACTGTTGGCTTATTGATCAACACCCCTGAGCAGTGGCTACTCCCCAGCACAGCTACTGATGAAGAGAAGGATAAAAACAACTCATACCCATCCTTCAGAATCTCCTTAGATCGGAAGGGGAAGAAACTATAGCACAAACAAAGATGCAGTAAAAAGGAGAAGCAGGCGAAGCAATATGACAGGTCGGCTAAAGCATTCCCTGATCTAAACATAGGAGAAAAAGTGAGACTGTATGACCGTGAAACCTGGAAAAGGGGTGGTACTGTAGTAGGAAAGAAGGATGAGCGCTCCTACATAGTCCAGACAGATCAAGGTTCAGTCTTGAGGTGAAACCGAAGACACTTGTTAAAGTCAAAGGAGGTGGAATCTAAAAAAGCAACAGTAACCGTAGCTCCTGATCCAGTGTCTCCTAAACAAGTGGCTCCAGTACCTTGTGTGACACCTGATCCAGCACCAGAACTCCCACCAGATCCAGTAGAGTACACCACATACTTGCGAGATGAAACAGGCTGTTACCTGTGTACAAAGCAGCCCTACACCAGTGGTTGTTGATGTACCAAAGACACCTATCCCTATCCGTATTAGATCGGGCAGAGAAATTAAAATACCGTCCAGGTTCCAGGAGTAGATAATAGCAGAGACAGGGACAGTTTTGATAATGATTTAAACTTTAGTTAAAGATGTTAAAGTTGATGGTTATAAAGCTCAAAGAACATTCTAAAAATCACAAGTAATATGTTGATATAAAAATGATCAAATATAGTATATGAACATTATTGACTCATTATAATAATTGGAGTCATCTTGAAGTTAAATTAATATACAACATATTTCCTTTAAAAAAGGAGAGATGTGTTGATATGAGTTCCGTTCTGTTAGATATTACAAAGTAGCTTTTTGTGTGTATGGCCTCAGAGCCTTTCCAGTTCATTGGATATAGAAAATACAGATTCATTCCTAACAGTCACGAGTCCTGGTTCATCACTCTGCATTTGCAACCAACTAGAATTCAACATGAATAAGTAACCTATACAATAATATAATACTTGGCGCCCTAGTGGCTTTATTTGGACTGGAATACAGAATACCACTTAGAGAGTGTGAGAACTTATGAGAGGGGTGTTCAGGTATTATATTCCACATGGCCATGCCCCGATAGCCATGGCTCGTTATCACAAGCTCAGATTTGGCTTGGCACAGTAAAAACTGATTTATTTGCTAAACGAGTTGAGATAGTATTACCTACTCTCTTCTCCTGCATCTCGACTTAATGAGGCGTTTCATCACATTTATCAATTAAATAATCTATTAGAATCAAGGCCTTCTCTAGTGAGGTTCTTATTTTTCGTAGGGTTTATTTCATCATTTGATTCTGACTTAATGTATGATCCGCGCATTGCTCTGTAGTGTGTTGTGGATCGTGTTGCATTATTCCATAAGATCTAGCTACTTTTCTCATATAGTTTTGATGAACGCGGCTGGTAAAAATAACCGAACACAAACCACCGACACGACCACTCTAGAGAGGATCGGGGTTGGGGGTGCTATTATATAGCTCCTCCCTTTCAGTCCTGTAAGCTTGTTTCTGATTGGTTTAGCCGTCGGCGTCTTTGTCAATCGGCTCGCTATTGGTCCAAGTCTCCCGCCGTTCTGGGTCATGACCCGGTTCCGCGAGGCCTCTTTGACGAGCTGCGCAGTGAGATGCGACAGCTTGAGGAGCACGCGGTCGCGTTGTCTCTCATTCCTCACACCAGATGATAGATAGAGCTCTACTGATTGTAGGTGCTCTTTTGCGCGGTCCACGTCAGGCTGCCGGGCTGTGCCGATAAAGTCTGACAAAATGTCGCCTAAAGGCTGGATCAGCGCGCGGCGAGTGCGTGAGTGGTTTGTTTCACGGTAGCTGTCAATCTCTTTGTGCAGGGTGAGAATAGTGTGGAAGAGGGTGGAAGAGGCATTATCAATATTCTTAGCATTAGTGGATAGGATGGGATCAGTGGAGAGGTTTGTGTTAAGAATGGGTGATATAAGAAGGGGTGGTGAGGGTGGGTTGAAATGGGATATATCAATGGTAAGGACCAGGGAGGCTTGCCTGTGGCCTGTTAATAATGTTTTTGGCAATTTGTGGAATGTTATTCCGAAGTTTGGTCTTGACACAACCGAGTCCAGTGCTGATGAGAAGTGTAGTACACTGAAAAGAGGGGAATGCTTTTGGTGTGGGTATGATGTATTTGAGATGTGATTGAAGTCGATAGTCGTTAGGAAATCATTACGCTGCTTAGAAATATATTGTAAGGCTAAGTGATGAAGCAAAGACTGGTGTCTACAGTGTTAAACTGAGACACGCCTCGTCGGGCAGAATCAAAGCTATGGAATGGGCTTGTGACCAACCTTATAATCGCCGCTAAGGCCAGAAATGCCATGTCGTCAGTGCTGATAGTCTTTAGACTATGCGGTCTAGTTGGAGTACTGGCTTTCGTGAAACGGGTATCAGAGTGGGAGCTAAGCACCTGACTGAGTAAGCCCGTTCACTCGGCGAGTTTCTGTGGCAGTGCGTGCCTTGATGACGCATGCTCACAGAGGGGGGTTCCGACGTAATGACCTGCGGGTCCTGACAGGATCCCGAACTATGGACGCCAATGGCAGTGAATCCTGGTTGATTAGGGCAGCTGGTCACGATATCGCCTACACATTGATCCGTTGCGCAACGTGTGCGCATCTCATTATGAGGGTCTGCCTAAATCCCGAGGTTGAGTGGTGTTCATCCGTCACCTTACGCAATGTCAAGCTGTTCGACGCCATTGTTTGGCGCAAACACGTAACGGTAACCATGCGATGTGGACCGGTCACAATCTCGTGTCTATACGGGGAGGCGTGTTGCGTGCCTCGTTACGTAAGATGTTGATTGGTGAGTGGTGCGGCGTGTGCTGTGTTGCGTAATGTGTTATGTTGGTGTCCTATGTTGAGTTCTGTTGATTACGGTTGTCAGGGTGAGTCATGCGGGGGCGCTATGGCTTAAGGCCGAGGCCTAGGCCAGCGATGTTTCTGGGCTTAGCGCGCTCGCAAATTCTGTAGCTATTGGATGGTGGGAGGGGGTCTGCCGGTTTTCAGGCGTTGCAGAAAGCGTTTATCGCGGGGGTGGGGGACTTTTAATCTTTCTATGTGAATGGGTTTGGTGGTAGTTCTGCCATCTGATAATCTCCTCAGGTGGCATGTGTTTCGTGTGGTGAATTTGGTAATGAGGTATGGGCCAGTGAATGTTTTCTGTAATTTCTTGGAGGTTCTTTTTACTAGAAGAGTAGGAATTTGGAGATAGGCGATGTCGCCTTCTTTGAAGTTGTGCAAAGATGCCGATTTGTCGAACCTGGCTTTCATTTTGGCGTGTGTTTTTGCTAAAGTGACCATGCTTTCCTGTAGTGATTTTTGTCTCTTTTGGTTCATTGATAGCATAAGTGATCTAACGTTTGGAAAACTGGTTTTCATGAGAGTATGCTTTAGATTTTCAACTGGAAGTGGTGCTGTTTTTCCGAATACTACCATGTTAGGGCTGTAACCTAAAGAAGCTGAAGAAGTATTATTTAAACTGAAAACAATGGCTTGCAAAAATGAAGGCCAGTCGTTCTGTGAGAAATCCACAAACGTTCTTAGGCATGCTTGTATGGAAGCGTTATAGCGTTCCACTAGGCCTTGGGTACGTGAGTGGTATGTGCTGCTGTGTTTTTGATGAATTCAGAGTGCATTACAAAATGTTTTGAAGGTGTTAGAAGTGAAGGTTGAACCGTTGTCAGTGTAGATGTGGGATGGTATGCCGTGTATGCAAAATACTTTGTTGAAAAGTTCCTGGGTCGTTTGTGCTGCATTGATGCTGTTTGTGTCCCATGCTATAACGTAGCGGGATGCATAGCAAACGACTACCTGTATGTATTTTGAACCTGATGTGGATGTGTGTAGGGGGCCGATGGTGTCCATCGAGATGCGTGTAAATGTGGTTGGTGTGGGGTCTTTGAGTGTAAGAGGGGGTGTGAATTTCTTTGGAATACGTTTTGATGTTAGGCAATTATGGCATGTGGCTATGTAGTCTCTTGTGTCTGAAAATGAAGTTGGCCAGTAAAAGGAACGAGAGATTGAGGGAAAGGTGCGTGGTAGTCCCAAATGTCCACCGAGTGGGCTATCGTGAACGGATTTGATAACGTCTTGGGTGTAGGTTTGAGGGACTACTATTTGAACGCTAGGTGGTGTGGAGTTGAAGTTAGTAGCTCTAAACAGTATACCTTGGAAAACGATGAACTGGTCGTGCGTCAGAAGGATGTGCCTGCTTAGAGTTTGATTTGCGGGAAGGGTGTGTTTAGTTATATAATCATAGACTGCGCAACAGAAGTTGTCTCTGGATTGCGCGTCTTTGATCTGGGCGTGACTAGGTTCGGTGGGGAAGAGAGAGAGGAGGTGTGTTAGTGCCTTGTTGGCTAGAGGTGTGAACTGAGGGTAGATCTGTTTTCGTCTCTTTGATGCTCTAGCGCGGGCTATGGGGGTGCGGAGGTGGGGTGCTTTCACACGTGCCGCAGCTGGAGTGGGGGCTGGGGCGGGGGCTGGGGCGGCGGGCGGTGCGTTGCCACGCCTTGCCTGGTGGCAACAGCTAACACGTGGAAATTATCTTCCTTGCTGGGTTTGGGTTTCGGAATTCTAGTGTTATGACACTTAGTTTGCGGAGCATTCTTTAGAATTGGAATTGGTTTTGTGAGGAGGATTGGGTCATGGCTTGTTGGATGATCATGGTTGAAGGTGCGGGTGATACTTGTGCTGGAGAAACGTACACGTTTTTCTGGTAATATCACCTTGTTTATGGGAATGGAGGGGGAAGGTTCTGAATTGGAGGGGGGGTAAGGTATGCGACTGACGACGTCTGGGGGTATGTTTGCTTTACCAGCGATGAATTTGACCGTCATGTTAAATGACATGACTGTGTCAAGCCATCGCGCTCTACGCATGTTCAGAGTCGCTTCCTTACGGGAGAATAGAGTTATAAGTTCTGCGTGATCTGTGAAAAGCGTGAAGTTCGCATCTTCCAGGTAGTGTTTGAACTTTTTGACGGCATAAATGATGCCGAGGCATTCTCTGTCCGTTGTATGGTACCTGGTTTCCGTCGCCGTGAATGCTCGACCGGCGAATTCTATCGGACGATAAAATCCTGCTGCGTCTTCTTGTGTCAGCACACAACCGCAGCCGGTTAGGCTTGCGTCTGTGAAGATGGTGAAGGGTTTATCGTAATTTGGGAATTTTAGCGTTGCTTCTTCACAAATTGCTTTTCTGATGGTATCGAACGCGAGCTGTTGTGTAGCGGTCCATTTGAATTTGACCGAGGATTTGGTTAGGTCGTATAGGGGGGCGCATGATGATAGAGAAGTTTTTGATGAAACGTTTATAAAAGTTAGCGAGGCCATTAAATGCTCTAACCTGGGATACAGTTTTCGGTGCTGGGTAGGTGGCTATTGGGGCTACCTTCTCTGGTGAGGGTGACAGGCCCTCCCTAGATATTCTGTATCCGAGAAAGTCTATTTCAGAAGCTCCAAATTCGCATTTTTCGCTTCTAAGTTTGACGTTTCCTTTGATGAGGAGTTTCAATACTTCATCCAGGTCTTTGAGGTGTTGTGACCAAGTTGACGAGTAGACTGCTATGTCGTCAACATAAGCTACGGCACAGCGGAATTTGACGGTGCGCAACAGCTGGTCTACACAATTTTGAAAGAATTTTGCCGAGATAGACAGTCCCATCGGTAGAACTTTGAATCTCCAACGTTTACCCAAACTGGAGAACGTGGTGAGGTGCCTAGATGAGGCGTCTAGTGGTATTTGATCGTAAGCACTGTAAATGTCTAATTTGGAGAAAAATTTTGATTGAGAGTTTCCGACTGTTTCCGTAATATCATCTGCGCGTGGGAAAGAATAGGAGTGGGTGGTAATTTGAGAATTGAGTTCTCTCAGGTCGACCACTATGCGGTACTTCTCCGCGCCTTTTTTATCTTGCGAATTAGGCTTTTGCACCAAAAAGACGGGAGAATTCCATTTGGATGGGTCGTGAACTTCCTCTATGACGCCCTGTTCTGCTTGGCGTCTAAGGAGTTCGTCTAAGAACTTTTGTTTTTGCAGGGTGGTGTGGTATTGAGGTTTAGATACTGCTTTTGCATGTTCCTTCAACTCGATGGTCGCTGTTGAGTCTGTCTTTAAACTGATCACGCTGTCTGTTGAGACAAACGCGTCCTTATTTTGTTCGAGGACTGAAGCTATCTCTTTCTTTTGTGAGTCGGTAAGCGAACTTGAAAGAGTGTACTTTAATTTGTTAGGTGTTGGTGTGTCTGGTTGTGGTGGGAGATTGATTGGGGGCTCTGATTCAGAGACTGAGCGGTGTGCAGTAGACTGAAAGTCGTCGGGGTCCGCTATAGAGTAGAGACCCAGCATTGAGCCTCTAGGTAGCGTGACGTGTTTGTTGGAGGGATTAAACAGAATCACAGGGACACAATTGCATGGTCCGGGCACAACTAACGCGTGTTTAGTTAGCGCTCTGGGGTTCAGCACGTAGCTCTCAGTTGTGCCGACAGTGTGGCTCAAACTTTGAGCTGCGTTGATTTTGGCTGAGCAAATCGTTTCCGAGAGAGGAGGGAGGGTTAGTGTTGATAGTGATCTGATAGGGTGTTCTTTGGGGGCAGTGTTTTTACAGTAATTGCTGGTTGCTTCAGCTGAGCGTAGAAAGTCTATCCCCAGGATTAGCAGTCTGCTTAGCTGAGGTAGAACCCTGAAATGGAAGGTGTATGTGTGGTTTTGAATTTTGAAGCTGATTAAAGCTGCTTGCCGAATGTGATAGACTTTGTTGTCTGCCAGAATGACTCTGTCATGTATTTTCTGTGTTGCTTTCACATAACCTGCTTGTTTTAGTCTGTGAAGCAGTTTTTTGGAAATGAAGGAGACCGTTGCTCCTGTGTCAACTAGAGCTGGAACAGTTATTGGGGGGAAATTGATGTTGATGCAACCGTTAATTAGGCGTATCAATAAACGTTCAGACTTACCTTTTCCTCTCGTTATTAGAGAGAGAGTTGGGTATGATTTTGAAGGTGAGTCGGATGTTGTGAGGTTGGTGCTGAAGTCGTCGGCGTTGATGGCGGGCGGTTGCTCGTGTGCACTTTTAGTGTCTTTGGCTATGTGATGTAGGCTATTGGAGTCCTTGTCGTCATTGTTGTTTGTCATGTTCTGCGTTGTCGTGGGGCGGTTGATGCATGTAAGGTTCGTCGTTCGGACACTCTCAGGGCTTTTAGAGTGACCACGGCGGTCCTATTTTTCGTCGTGCCAGCTTACGCCGGGTGTGGCCGGGCGGCGATCACGTTGGTTGTCACGGCTACTGCTGCAGCTGTAGTCGCGCCGACTGTAGTCGCGGGATCGTGGTCTGGCTTGACGATAGTCTCTCTCACGGGAGGAGGGTCGTTGGTCGCGTTGACGATCTCTAGAGGGGGGCCTTCTGTCTCTTGAGGACTCCCTGTAGGAGCGATAGCGCTGTTGATCGCGGTCGCGCGACTGTTCGAGACTGCGTGGTGGGTACCGCTGCCTGGAGGAATCCCTGCCCCTCGAGTCGTGACGGCTTCGGTGGTTTTGTTGACCGCGTTGGTACGAGCGGTCTCTGCTGGCTGATCGGTCCCGCTGGCTTGACTGTTTGCCGACATAGTTCAGTGTGAGCTGTTTGAGCTCTGCTGAGATGTCGGCCGTCTTGCACCTCATGATTTCCTGCTGGATGCGCGCCGTCTCCGTGAGTTGGCGCAGAGTCTTAGGTTTGTGCAGACGCACAATGCCAGCAAGAGAGGGTGACAATCCGTTAATTATCACGTCAAGCTTAGCGGTTTCGCACAGGGTGGAGGTGGTGAGGAGGAGAGCCATGTCGTCGATATATTTGGCCACTGGCTCGTCATCCTGTTGGCGTCTCTCCCTGTACGCCTCTTGCGCCGTCTCGCTGTCGTCTTCCGCGAAGTATTCGCAGAACTGGTGAAACATGGCGTAGGGGGTGGTGATTAAGCTGGTCCCGATCACGTTGGTAGAGTACCAATGCGCGGCCTTCCCACGCAGATAGCCGTACATAGCGCAGGCCCGGTCCGATGGCGAGGCGTGTGCATATGCGTGATCAGAATAGAATCTGAAGTCATGCACAAATGACTGCGCCGACCTGTAGGCGGTTGGGCCAGAGAACGGCTCTGGTGCTTTGTACATGGTGTGCGTTTGTCCACCATGATAGGGCACGGGCCGGGGGTGTGGTGACTCTATATGTGGAGCCGGAATGTTCATGTTAGAGGCCAATGTTGCTGGAATGGTCTGACTCACAAACCTGGCATTTCGGAGGTCTGCCATCAGCTTGGCGTTTTCCGTAGACAGTCTCTCGATTAGTCTCTTTTGTTCCGCCATTTCGGAGCGGAGGCTGTCCGTGTCTGCCATGTCTGCGTCAGAGCTGAGTATTGGTTGGTCAGTCGGGGTTTCCGGCCGGGTTTCGTCCAGCAGAATCACGGTGTCGTCTCCGTGGAGAGGCGGCAGTTCCGGGTATATTACCTCGGTGGAGAAATACTTTCCTCCTCTATGGGAAGAACGTACTCTGCCAAGCACAATGTATGCTGTGAGAGCTCGAATCTGATCTACTGCATTATGTGCACTGGATGCTCTGCACAATATGTGGGACAAACCCAAAGAAGACTAAAGGATTGTTTTCAGCAGCACTTCTATCGCATCAAGTAATCCCACCTCGACACAGATATGGGGTACCACTTCAACACAGAGGGCCATATGGGCCTCGATGATGTACGTATTACCGTACTGGACTTCATACATGGCACCCCTGTCTCAGTGGGCGCACAATACTTGCAAAACTGCATTGAAAGGAATTGGATGTTCAGAATACGGACCCAAATCATGTATGGTCTTAACCTGATAGATGCTCCAATCTATTAGAGCTCGGGGTCAACCAGAATCCTGCCTGTCCTAATCCCACTGCCTTGTCTAAAAAAATGTTATGTTACTGGATTGGTGACTACTACTCTACATTTAGCGGAGAGTCTCTTTCCAGCTAAACCCTGACCCCTACCCATCCAGGTTGGCACTAGATTTTATGCCTCCTAGATGTGTTGCTTTTTCTCCATTTTTGACTTGATCAAACTTTAATAAAGTTTGGGAATCTATTTTTTCAGTACTTTGACAAGATCACTTGCCTTGATACAGCCAAACTGTAAGAGTCTGATTCAGATGAAACCTTGATCCCCCACCCTTCACTGTCAAACTCTGACAGTTCCCCTAACCCTAATCCCTTTGGGTTAGCCTGTACGCTATCTTGTCTATTTTTAGCATCAGAGAGCGCCCACAATAGTATGACATCACTGTTGTGAAGGGTGGTTGTTATGCGGCAGTGTTCTTTATGACACCGTTTACCTGGAGATAGCATAGCAATGGTTTGGATTTGATGAGTTTTTGTCACTTTCAAGGTAGCATCGGTTGACTTCAGAAGTATTTTCGCCACATTTTTCAAATCCGACATTTATGATCACCAGAAGGAAAAGAGAACTATCACGACATTGAACAGTGCAAATGGACTGAGTCACTTGTCTGGATGCATCAATGTCTATTAAGATAAACTATTTTTTCGACCTTAAAACAACGATATCTAGTTTGTTGAAATCTTTTGATACATTATATGTCTTCTTCTTCTTCAGGAGCCATACAGGGAACAGCGCTTTTGAGAAGAAGTGATTGTACACCGTCCATTATTATTGAATAAAGAATTGCATATATATTTTATAGCGTAGTTGGAGTTGCGTATATGACAGAGCGCCATCACATACTCACCACTAGGTCACGGCGGTGCATGTAGAACAGCCGTTTATATTCATCCATCCAAACATCTGCAAGTCGTTTACTATTGAGTCCATGTGTGTCCTTGTTTCCTAGAAAAATGGGTTAGATAATATACGCATTGACATACCACCAGGAACTGTGGTAGGTACCGATAAAAACACAACTGCAAAGACGCACTTTTAATGATTTGTAAACTAATTTTACCTCAAGTCAGGACCTTGTGAAATACTACATGATACCATTTAGATACATAAGTAGAGAAATTCTCTGATTTAGATATGTTTACAATTCACATAGTGGTAACTTTACATTGTATTACATTTCACTCTTTATTTCGCCATTATCTTATTTTCTACTGCGTGTTATCTAATTATCTCAAACGAGTAGAGTGTAAAGTATCGTCACCTGGGAATGTGTACGGGTGGCTGGCTCTAAATATGTGACCAACGCGCGAGCAGGGAATGAACTCCAGCGAGCCGCCACACATCCAAGTCTACGTAAAGAAAACCACACCACCACACCATGAAACCATGGGCCAAACCAAACATCAGGCATGAAAAATCTGATAAATACATTAGAACCCTGCTCAAGGTAGACCCCATGTAAAGGGGTCACTACTAGTAAGGTTGACACCCCGTGTAAGGGTTGCAGCCCGTGTAAGGGTTGCAGCCCTTGTAAGGGACACGTAACTGGTAAGTTACACTGTGTAAGAGGACAGTCTTGCTAGAATGGTTCCCTCTATCCATCAATGTTTTATTTCACCTCATGTAAGAAGACACCTAGCTTGGAACGGTGGGGTTCTACTGTATACTGTCAAAATAAAAATAAAATCTGGAAAGATATCCGTTCCCTGAGTTGTTATCAGCAGGGAATAACATTTAGTAATGACAATGGGAACCAAAATAATGGATTTTTCAATGGATTTTGTCAACTAGGAGAAATTAATGTCTAAACGAGTTTGTAATTCGCACTAACATCATTTGACGATATCAATGGTTTCAAGAGAACATTAACTTCGGCCATGACATATAATTTGTAAATGATTTTTTTTCCTATTAAAGGAAAAATATTTAAATCTGACTAATTATGTGCTTTCATATCAGCATCTGACAGTGGGGCTGTCCACCCCAAAACAAGTGTGCATTATCAAATAGAAATACTGGTCTTTAAAGACCAAATGAGCAGGTGGACACCTTTAAAACTCAATACAGTTCAAAGGTCAAAGTTAATTACTATGATAAAAAGGAAGTCCCCCAGGATGGATGGATGGATGGATGGATGGATGGATGGATGGATGGATGGATGGATGGATGGATGGATGGATGGAGGGAGGGAGGGAGGGAGGGAGGGAGGGAGGGAGGGAGGGAGGGAGGGAGGGAGGGAGGGAGGGAGGGAGGGAGGGAGGGAGGGAGGGAGGGAGGGAGGGAGGGAGGGAGGGAGGGAGGGAGGGAGGGAGGGAGGGAGGGAGGGAGGGAGGGAGGGAGGGAGGGAGGGAGGGAGGGAGGGAGGGAGGGAGGGAGGGAGGGAGGGAGGGAGGGAGGGAGGGAGGGAGGGAGGGAGGGAGGGAGGGAGGGAGGGAGGGAGGGAGGGAGGGAGGGAGGGGAGGGAGGGAGGGGAGGGAGGGAGGGAGGGAGGGAGGGAGGGAGGGAGGGAGGGAGGGAGGGAGGGAGGGAGGGAGGGAGGGAGGAGGGAGGGAGGGAGGGAGGAGGGAGGGAGGGAGGGAGGGAGGGAGGGAGGGAGGGGGGAGGGAGGAGGGAGGGAGGGAGGGAGGGAGGGAGGGAGGGAGGGAGGGAGGGAGGGAGGGAGGGAGGAGGGAGGGAGGGAGGAGGGAGGAGGGAGGGAGGGAGGGAGGGAGGAGGGAGGAGGGAGGGAGGAGGGAGGGAGGGAGGGAGGGAGGGAGGGAGGGAGGGAGGGAGGGAGGGAGGGAGGGAGGGAGGGAGGGAGGAGGGAGGGAGGGAGGGAGGAGGGAGGAGGGAGGGAGGGAGGGAGGGAGGGAGGGAGGGAGGGAGGAGGGAGGGAGGGAGGGAGGGAGGGAGGGAGGGGGAGGGAGGGAGGAGGGGGAGGAGGGAGGGAGGGAGGGAGGGAGGGAGGGAGGGAGGGAGGGAGGGAGGGTGGGAGGGAGGAGGGAGGGGGGAGGGAGGGTGGGAGGGAGGGAGGGAGGGAGGGAGGGAGGGAGGGAGGGAGGGAGGGAGGGAGGGGGGGAGGGAGGGAGGAGGGAGGGAGGGAGGGAGGGAGGGAGGGAGGGAGGGAGGGAGGGAGGGAGGGAGGGAGGGAGGGAGGGAGGGAGGGAGGGAGGGAGGGAGGGGAGGGAGGGAGGGAGGGAGGGAGGGAGGGAGGGAGGGGAGGGAAGGGAGGGAGGGAGGGAGGGAGGGAGGGAGGGAGGGAGGGAGGTGGAGGGAGGGAGGAGGGAGGGAGGGAGGGAGGGAGGGAGGGAGGGAGGGAGGAGGGAGGGAGGGAGGAGGGAGGGAGGGAGGGGGAGGGGAGGGAGGGAGGGAGGGAGGGAGGGAGGGAGGGAGGGAGGGAGGGAGGGAGGGAGGGAGGGAGGGAGGGAGGGAGGGAGGGAGGGAGGGAGGGAGGGAGGGAGGGAGGGAGGGAGGGAGGGAGGAGGGGGAGGGAGGGAGGGTGGGAGGTGATGGGAGGGATGGGAGGGAGGGAGGGAGGGAGGGAAGGCATCCATGAATAGGGAAGGGCCTGCATTGATTGGATATTTAGAGCCTTACTCTTCTGTGAACTCAGCAGGTCATGGCTCAATGCACACATATATTTAGCTATCTGAGGGCGATTTCAATTGGCAATCAGCAACTCTCTGAGTACATAGCAATCGTTTTCAGATAGCTTCATGGTGATAGCTTCATGGATGAGTGCACACAGACCTGTCTGCATGCTCCCTAGCCATGTGGGGGACAAAACTTTGTTTCTATGTACACCCACCAATAAAGTAGGTCAAGCCAATATCTGGTGGTAAATGACATTACAAATGATTTTACAAACCAATATTATTTGACTGGGTCTTGACTGATTCCTAGAACAAAGTTATGAACTATTTTACCTTCTATTTGTGTGTAGATATCCTGAATAAACCATCCACTCATACACCTTCTGCCTCCCCCCCCCTCACATTATGAGATTTAGAAAAAAATACATGAATAGCACATCAAATATGTGTTTTACCTAAATAATGACATTTCCTAGGGTGTAAGCAACTGTCAATGCCACTTATGGAGATGGTAAATGTTAGACTAATGTTTACTATAAATCAATATTGAATAAACATTTGTTTGAGTATGCCTATTTCACCCAAAACCCCCCCACTTTTAACAAATACTTGAATATCTCAGCAAATATAGAATCTACCTAGAAAATTCCACTTCATAGCACCTACTGTTTTTTATTCTCTTTCAAATGAGGCATATTATATTATGATTGAACCAGTTTTACAGGTAGAAATAGTTCCCCCCCCCCCCCAACTGAAATCTCTTTTTTCTGAAAATCCATGTCAAAATACTAAATACTAAAACTGTAAGATATTGTATGGCCATAAAACCTTCTGTCCAAAACAGAAACCATATTCCTATCTCTACTTAGTGAGCTATAAAAAGCAAAAATGTGGTCAGGTCACCTAGTGACTTTACAAGCATATGTACTACAGTAGGCTATAGCCATAACCTAAAGACCAACCGTCCACCTGCTAATAAAACACAAAAGGGCAAACAAAATTCAATCTTCGGAAATTAATAAGGAAGTGCGCCTCTGTAAGAAATTTTCAGGCGAAATATGTGACTAAGGCACAAACTTAATCAAATGAAATCTACAACATGCAAAAATGAACGCATCTATCATAGAGGGGTGAGAAATCAAAACGTAACTCCTTTGTAAGTGGCCTCTGCACTATACTGTTAATTATAACGTAAACAGTAAAGGGAAAAGTAGGAATTGTGAGTGTAGTATTGCCTCTATCGTCACTCAATGCAATTAAACATGAATTCTAATAATGCAGATTGAATCTGGAAAGCAGCACGCTGTGTGGTATGTGGTGAAGGCCTCGGAGGCTGACCTCAACGTACTGCACACTCTATCAATATGCATCAGCCTCAAGGTGACACCTCACCAGGTTTCAAGTGAACATCTAGCATATGTGGGGTTTCCATTGGCTGACGAAAATCTTAACGATTTTTGTTCCCTTCTTCAAATAAATGGGTTTATTGGGGACGAGGATAAATCAGTGGACACTTTCCACTCACCCACTGCCTACCGACCGTGTTCTGGAGCCCCGAGTTATGTCAATGATAAAGCTAACCCGGTTTGACTCTACTAGTGACATCTTCTATCTGTCAGTGATAGGTTTTGTCATTGGACTTTAATTGTTGGTTATGTTACTGGTCAGCGTGTCTCTGCAGAACTAGTTTCCATTGACCGCGTTAAAGTTTTTGAAAGTGTTATAAAAATTGGTTGGTGGTTAACGAAAAATTTCTCGGTGGCAAAAGTCGGCCAGTGAAAACCCGGGTCGAGGGGTATGTAATATTTCCTCTGAATCTGACCTGGAATTTTTTTTTTTTTTCATAATCTGACCTGGAATGAATGTGTGCCAAAATACGAGGTAGCTTTGCGCGCTCAAGAGGGGAAATATAAGATAAAGAAAGCAAAGATGATGAGATTATTATAGGAAATTATGCCTCAATTATTAGAAATAAAATTTCAAATGAACAGGCAAAATTAGAACTTACCCTGAAGGATATCTCGAGGTTTTCACCTCCCCACACATCCATGCCTGGATCGTAAGCTCCAATCTCAAAGAAGTACTTTCTGTCTACTGCGAAAAGGCCTCCCGCCATGGTGGGTGATCTGAAACAAGCAAGCCTGGGTTCACCTCGACGCCACAAGCCTCAGAGTTCTGCAATGATGTACTACCTCGTCTATGGATCATTTAATGAAGAACATTAACAGGTATTGTCTTAATTACCCAACAAATTCATTAAAGAGAGAATATTATACGCCATTAACACAATTATAATATAATTACTCAAATATGTCACCATGGACTTTAAGGTTCAATGTAAATGATGCATACATATGTATTCTCTAAATCTTTTGAATCTATTGAATCTTTAACACAAAGCACAGAACCTTAGAGTCATATGGGAGGGTCCATGATCCACCTGGTAACAGGTCTTTGCTCAAGTCTCAAGTCAATCTGCCTCTAAATAAAAAGGGGGAGTTTCTGCTTAAAGGGAGTGTTTCATTGACCCGACAGTAATTGAATATCCAAAGTAGCCTATGGACTACTTCTGGCAAGTTATGTTAATGGCCATGAAAGTGTCGCAATGTTGTGATCAGTATATTTGACACTAGATATGTGAAAGCTGGATTTAGGACGTGGCTATACTGGACTGCACTCTAAAGCATATGACAAAGTGATAATGGCTGAGTAGTTCCGATGGAAGGCTTTTAGTCAATTAATTTTAATTTCATGTGGTTTTAGTAAATATTTAATGAAAAAAAGCTGGTCTATTTGGTTGAAACGGGTAAAAAATGTTGGCCATCTTGGAAAAAGCCAAGTAGCCATACAAAAATTGCATGAAAATTTGTCAATATCAATTTTGAAATCTAGGTGTTCTAATCTTTCCGAAAATGTATAGTTTACAAAATCCCCACGAAACTCCAACGTATCTCACACTGACCCTGACTGTTACCACAAGAAGCCTCGAATTGGTCAAAGTTATGTAACGGGTAGTATCTGGTGTCATTTACAGATGTTTCATGGACGTTCACTAGTTCTTGATCATGGATTCCAAGCTGGAAAGGGTTCCTCAGCTCCACATTAAAAGACGCTATGTGCAGGTGGATCATGGGTAATCAAATATAATTCCCGGATAGTAGTGCATCCAGGAATGGCATCAGTTTGTGTTAGTTGTAAGAAGCGGGTCATATTTTACAAAACAGTAATCCCAAAAGAGGTTTCATGCACATGCAAAAACAAAAAGCGCAAGGAGGAAAGCGAAGCGGAAGCAGATATTTCTAATATGAGTACAGATGGTTGCGAGAATCGTCAGTACGGCTTAACACTATATCTTGGTGAGCTGTAGGGATTGTGAAGGACACGGCTGTTGTTCGTTAATCTGCCTTGGTTAAGACTGGATTAACAGTGGAGCTCCCTTATTATCACCATATGTGTTATTACATGTGAGGTCCCGTAGTATGAACAAAAATCACACTAAAGGCCCTGTTCCATTGCAGTGATTCATAGTTCTCCCCATGTTCTCACCCGATTCTCCACCAAATCGTGCTGTATTGTTCTAGCCACTTTCTGACCATTATCATGTGTGATGCTCCATTATCACTCCACTCCCATGATCGAGAGGAGGATTTTTTCCCCAGTATCTTCTAAATCGGTACCGGTTTGGAGGTCTTGCTCCTCTAGACTCCACAAACGTAATAGCAGATATCCCCTCCGTCTGGTGGACGGTGCTATTATTACTGTGCTATACAAGTTTTCTGTTAAATCACTAGAGGGCGCATCGAGCTACGCAGCGTCCGCCATCTTGGGATTTGCATGGAACAGTGATTGACAGCTTGGCAATTTCTGCTGAAAACTGCGGTTAACTGAATAATGAAAGTAAATAAAGATAGGTGTTGATGTTGTGAATGTTTATAGCACACTCAGGTGATAACATTGTCAGAAATTTCGAAAATTATGTTATGTTGAGGGGGGACCATATCTGATATTTCTGATAACGTCACAAGCAATTCTTCCCTGCATCATGACTGGCAAAACCCTGGGAAAGCACCTCTGAATCGGACCAATGTTATACATGTACCGCTATCAGTGAAAGAAAAAATGAAGAATCAGACAAGATACTATTGCGATAGTTAGCTGAATATGCGCTGGTGGTCACAGTCATTACTCCACTCGAGCTCCATGACCACGAATAGCACATGATACACCCCTGATGTAGCTGCAAACAACATACAACCAAATGGTCAGCTAATGATTGGTCAACACTCAGCTGTAATGGAGTAGGGCCTTAAGGAAAGCTGAGTGAGATTATGTGGCAAATCAAAATGAATGATGTATTTTTTGTGGCTACATATCAAGTGCGGTTCAGATTTTATCTCACTGCTATCACTGACTGATTGGCTAATATTTGTGACCGCACAGCCCACTGAGTTAGTGTGTTTTTTTTCATAATACTCTATAGGCGTTGAGTACCGAAAAATACCAGGGGTTCTCTGCCAGTGTCAACATCACATCTTGGCACCAGATGACTAGTTTATACCCAATCACTGCCACCGGCTTTCCTTTCATTTGCACTTGCTAATTGGGAGATAACAATATCAAAATAGGTGACTGCAATAGGTTCGGTATATTTCGGCGCTGACTAATTCAGAGTAGAGGGAAGGCATTCTCATGTTTTGTCAGTATAGTAGACAATGTCTATTATTAGCAAAGTGCTACAATAAAGGAAAAAACTATTTGACAATCGGAAAAACAAAGATAAAATACTATCGAAACGAAATTTGGCGAACATAAATGAAATATCATAAAAAGTAGATATATGGGCAGGTATCTGACATGAAAATAATCAAGTCTTGTTTTGGATATTCAGCTGCGAAAGAATTCCAAAAAAGAGTGAATTATTATTTTGTGAGACGTACAAATGAGAAAATTATGCCATGGTTTATATGATGGGTGCTCTAGTCTTATCCATTCGTGTCTGAATGAAAGATCCACTCCCTACAGTGCAGTTCTGAGAGGCCCTATTTGTTGGCGTGCTGAATCTAAATGATATATTTGTATCCACGCAAGCTTGGAAACTCTGAATCTCGATAAATAGACGCCAAGTCATCGATAACTAATGTTGTCAACCAAAATGATTAAGAATGTAAATTCTGAAGCGAATCAACCTCCAAAGATTCAGAGATGCCACAGTGAGGTCCAGAAAAAAAAGAGGGAAATTTCCGAATATTACTTATCTTCAACCTTTATATTTAGAATGACGCAAATTTATTTTTTTCTTAATAAAAGATAGAGGAAAATATATAAAAAAGAACCCGAAAAACCTGAAACAACCGGGGAAATGGCATCTCTTTATAAAGAATCACGACATTCATGAAATCAAGTCTGATAAAAAAAAACCCACTTCGGTGAACATAAATCTGCGGTTAGTCTGCCCGAGACTGAAGCCATTGAGGACCCAACACATGAGGCGTGGCCAGCGGCAGCCCCCGTCACACCCTACCTCACAGGGTCGGTGGAGTGCGCGCGTCGTTTCTGCTCATGCTCAGGCACGGGCCTCCATGTAAAATGTAAACTCCAGGTGAAGCCTCCCACGGCCACTCCGCCGTTACCGGAGTACTCCAGGGTGTGGTCGTTGATGGCATCGATCATCGGGCACATGACCGCCGACCGCTTCTCCTTGCTGCGGAGCAGAATGGGCTCCAGCCTGCGTGTAGGGACCAAACATATCAGCGTGCATTACTTCTCAGGTCACTCACATTATAACCCCTATCGGGAGCCAGAGTGAGCCCGCTGAAACCGCAGCTACCCGTGCTCAAAACACCATTCCAGAGGTCATTAAGAACGAGGCTTAGTGCTTAAGTTATGAGAGTTGGAAGCTACAATTTCGTTTTGGTCTCATTTGCAATTATTGAAGTGTATCTTTTTTAACGTTTATTCATTTCTGTACATAATACAGTTCTCAGAATCGTCTCTGGATATGTCATTATGAGAACAGGTATCTGCCGTTTCCGTGGGCTCACTTTGGCTCTGAATAAGACAATGCCATCAAGCGCTGATTCTCACCCATCTCCGGGTCAGAATAAAACGGTGCCAATTGGTGTTTAAGGATGATACAGCACAAAGCAAACCAACTTTGATCAAAAGGTGCCGCTGTGGGCCGGTCCAAGTCAGGACATGAGCAGAGGCAATCAGGTTCCGCAAGAATGGTGGTGTTTTTAGTTCCTCTGTAATAATGGAAATAACCTGGAACAATCTGAAAAAAATGCCAATTAACTTCGCCTCAAATTTGTAAATTGGCTGTGATGGTGGGAAGGAGGGAAAAGTGCAGGTCTGTGTGCCTGGTGCAGGAGTTTCCTCCCCCCATGATTCCCCACGTGTACCGCGTTCCCGACACAACCGCTCCCCCTCAGACATGGTGAATCCGGACGGTCATATTATACTTTATAGAAAACATATATAAGTAATCTTCCACTCGCAAATAAGCCATGTGAACAGTGGGGTTTATGGACGTTATGTGAAGTGGGGTTTATGGACGAATGTTTGGCAACATTGTATTTAAAAAGATAACGTTCGAAGCTTTGGTGAGCAACAGCACATTAAAACTATTTCCCGCCACCTTGGTAAATGATCACTTGTGCAGAAGATACATATTACATATCATTCTATGATGTTTACCCACATGTCTTAAACGTGTCCAAATAACAGCTATACTTTAATTATTTTCAATTTGATTTAAAACGATTCAGAGTATTCAGAGACCTCAGACAAATATGCTTACGGCACAAGTGATCACCTTGACATATCAGTAAGTTAAATCTGAAGGAATTTGGTCAGAAGAGTGAAGTGTTTGTGTGGTAGATCAAGTCAGAGAGGTTTGTTAGAAATGCTTGGCACTCGGAAGCATTGAGAAAGGATCTCTAGAGACAGTCACCAGGCAGCACTCAGCACTCGTGTTGTGTTAGTAAGGAGAATCACTGTTCGCCCTGCGACACCCCGCAGCCTCCAACACCGAGCCGCTTCACCCTGCTCCACCGAGCCGCTCCACCGAGCCGCTCCACCTGCGCCAATCAGAGTGTACTCTTAAGGGTTACAGTTCTCACCCGGCTCTACGCTGTGGGGGAAAACACTGTCACCTAGTGGGTAAAATATGCAATACTGTGAAGGAACTGCATCTCACTGACTGATTGGCTACTGTTTGTGACGCCATCGCCCAGTGAAAAAAATACCAGGGGAAGATAAAGTGAGGTTCTAGTATACAACTTTCAACTAGAAGTAATTCTTCTTTCTTGGAGGCCCGAATCATAGATAGTAAAATGTCCCACTGCGTAGGGGTGGGTGAGACCTTGAAGTGAAGGCTTAAAGCCATAGAGAATTTATGGGAGCAGTGCCGGGCGAGCTTGGTGACGGAGGTGCGACCCGCGGCTCAGAGCCTCAAGGTGTGGTGAGGCCCGGCCTGGCGGGACTGGGCGGCGCCGGGCGGTGCGTGGTGGTGGCGCGGGCGGCGCCACGCGGTGTACCTCAGCGGGTCTGTGCCGTGCTGGCGCCGGCGACGCTCGTGCGCAGGTATCGGGCGCCAGGAGAAATGTAAACTCCACCAGAAGCCGCCGACCGAGCCGCCGCCCACGCCCATGTAGGCGAGCGACTGGGCGGAGATGGAGTCGATCATCGGGCAGAGCACGGCCGACCGCTTCTCCTTGATGCGCGCTAACATGGGCTCTAACCTGCAATCAGTCTCACGTCAATGTTTGATTTTGTACTCAGCACAGAGATGCCAGTGGAGTATTGTATAGAAGAAGTTTGAAACTTTCCGAATCCCGCTCATCTCCCCATTTTAGATCTGATATGATGAAAGTTGAGTAAATTAAGTATGGCATCTCTGTGAGTGTGTGTGTCTTTGGTCAGTTGTCTCAAGGTCACACTTGAGAGGTGTTCAAGGTTAAAAGGTCAATCGAATTTGTTTAACCATCCAACCTTAAAGCGTAAAATGCATGGCTATATACCGGTAGCCAAAGGCACAATTCAAATATAGCACCGAACAAATAATGATCTGTAATCTCTTCTTGATTATCTAAATTTGTAACCTGTAAGAGTTTAGTGAGAGCGAGCACATTGCTACAATATATTGCACACACATCCACATTGAAAAATAAGAGTGGGTTCATGCACGGACTTGGAACACCTGGATTAGAAACAACCGGCCTCTGGCATATCTATCTATGCCTCGGCATTGTTAGGGTTCGGATAACGGCCGCTAGACGGCGCTAGCATCAATTCGCGTTAGTTCCACATTTCCCCACCAGGATCCCCCCAGTCGCTGCTGGTGGCATCAGCATAATCAGAACGTTCATATAAATTGTTTACATTTGTCTACAAACGTTCACCACACTTAGCACCATAATTCCGACTCTTCTGAATAGGTATATACTTGGACCTTTTGATGAAATAGTTTATTAAGGTCTGTTGAGGTGGAAGAAATGTCAAAATCTGGATTTCCCATGTCAACACCCCTTCAAAATATGCCAATTGTCTAGAACCCCCAGCCCACTTACTGCCATAAAATTTACTTTACTGCCGATTCCAGATATATACTTATATGGGACAGTTGGAATTAGGGTCTTAAGTGCACAAGATTTTTTTAAAGATACGGCACATTTTGTCTTAGAATAGTTGGGGCCGGCAGGCAAATTTCCCTGATTTGCAGGCAGTCAGTCTTGGGAAAAAACTATTTATAATTCATTCCCATGCCCCTAGGCCTTAATAAAGTATTTGTCAGTCGATTCCAGGTATGTACCTACATGGGACAGTTGGAATTAGGGTTCTAAGTTCACTAGATTTTTTTAAGTTACCCTAATTCCAACCGTCCCATGTAGGTATATATCTGGAATCGACTGACAAATACTTTATTAAGGCCTAGGGGCATCGGAACAATTTAAGAATCTGGATTTTCTGGATTTTCCCCTTGAAAATCAGGGAATTTTGACTGCCGACCCAACCCAAACTGACACAAAATGTGCCGTAACTTAAAAAAATCTAGTGAACTTAGAACCCTAATTCCAACTGTCCCATGTAGGTACATACCTGGAATCGACTGACAAATACTTTATTAAGGCCTAGGGGCATGGGAATGAATTGGAAATAATTGTTTCCCAAGACTGAATGCCTGGAAATCAGGGAAATTTGCCTGCCGGCCCCAACTATTCTAACACAAAATGTGCCGTAACTTTAAAAAAATCTAGTGCACTTAGGACCCTAATTCCAACCGTCCCATGTAGGTATATATCTGGAATCGACTGACAAATACTTTATTAAGGCCTAGGGGCATGGGAATGAATTGGAAATAATTGTTTCCCAAGACTGACTGCCTGGAAATCAGGGAAATTTGCCTGCCGGCCCCAACTATTCTAACACAAAATGTGCCGTAACTTTAAAAAAATCTAGTGCACTTAGGACCCTAATTCCAACCGTCCCATGTAGGTATATATTTGGAATCGACTGACAAATACTTTATTAAGGCCTAGGGGCATCGGAACAATTTAAGAATCTGGATTTTCTGGATTTTCCCCTTGAAAATCAGGGAATTTTGACTGCCGACCCAACCCAAACTGACACAAAATGTGCCGTAACTTAAAAAAATCTAGTGAACTTAGAACCCTAATTCCAACTGTCCCATGTAGGTACATACCTGGAATCGACTGACAAATACTTTATTAAGGCCTAGGGGCATGGGAATGAATTGGAAATAATTGTTTCCCAAGACTGAATGCCTGGAAATCAGGGAAATTTGCCTGCCGGCCCCAACTATTCTAACACAAAATGTGCCGTAACTTTAAAAAAATCTAGTGCACTTAGGACCCTAATTCCAACCGTCCCATGTAGGTTTATATCTGGAATCGACTGACAAATACTTTATTAAGGCCTAGGGGCATGGGAATGAATTGGAAATAATTGTTTCCCAAGACTGACTGCCTGGAAATCAGGGAAATTTGCCTGCCGGCCCCAACTATTCTAACACAAAATGTGCCGTAACTTTAAAAAAATCTAGTGCACTTAGGACCCTAATTCCCACCGTCCCATGTAGGTATATATCTGGAATCGACTGACAAATACTTTATTAAGGCCTAGGGGCATCGGAACAATTTAAGAATCTGGATTTTCTGGATTTTCCCCTTGAAAATCAGAGAATTTTGACTGCCGACCCAACCCAAACTGACACAAAATGTGCCGTAACTTTAAAAAAATCTAGTGAACTTAGAACCCTAATTCCAACTGTCCCATGTAGGTACATACCTGGAATCGACTGACAAATACTTTATTAAGGCCTAGGGGCATGGGAATGAATTATAAATAGTTGTTTCCCAAGACTGACTGCCTGAAAATCAGGGAAATTTGTCTGCTGGCCCCAACTATTCTAACACAAAATGTGCCGTAACTTTAAAAAAATCTATTGCACTTAGAACCCTAATTCTAACTGTCCCATGTAGCTATATATCTGGAATCGACTGACAAATACTTTATTAAGGCCTAGGGACATGGAAATGGATCGAAAATAATTTTTTTCCAAGACTGACTGCCTGAAAATCAGGGAAATTTGCCTGCCCCAACTATTCTAAGACCATAGATTAGGTCTTATTAATCCCTTTTACTGTCAAGTCTACTGAAAAAAGGACTGCAAATAAACATTCAGTCAAACACTCATGATTATACAGTCAGGAAAGAATGAATGTATGTATTACAAGTGAAATAAAGAAAGAGGCTGGTCAATTAAAAAAACAAAAAAAACATCAGCAGCGCCACTTTAGGCCCTGGTGGCTTAAAATGGAACTTTCGTCAACGTTTCCTAGCGGATAATACGGAAATTAGCGCTCTATCCGCAAAACGCACTCAAGCGTAGCCGAGTCGAACAGATCGTTGAACAAACACGGCCGCCGCCCGCGTTTCCTATCCAGAGATATAAGTCCGTGGTTCATGCAAACAATAATCAAGACTCGCCATAGCTAAGATAAGGAAATATACGTATTAGAAAGGACACCAAGAGGTGTTTTTTGTGTGTGTGTGTGGGGGGGGGGGGGGGGGGGCTCAATTGACAATGCCTGCCACGCCCTAAACGTTTAAAAGGTAAAATATTGTTCCTGAAATTTGTAGAACGGCAATATCTTGGCCTGTTTATTCCCCTATGTTATATCATATCATTCCCACAGACAAAATATTCTTAGAAATAGAGCTTTTTTGTTTAACCAAAATGGCAGGAAGCACCATCAGAGCATGCCTCTAGATTTGAAAGAATTTTTGGTGCATTTTTAAACAATGCATAAAAAGAATCAGTTGAGAGAGAACAATAAACTTGTGTGGTCCCTGTAGAGAGCAGAGGTTATAATTTAATACTATCACAGACCTATCATGTCCGTTCTTTCCTGGATAGGGTACACTGTCCATGGTTCTATCATCTACTTTTGCTGGTAAATTATATTGTGGCTGTGCGTTTAATGGTGACGCCATTGTTGCAGCCAATGACTACAATCCAGATTTCAACTAAGTAAAATCTGAAACTGATCTGATACAGGATGAAGTAAGAGGAACCGACCAGCCCTTGTTGGCCTCGCAGTGCGAGTCGAGGAAGACCAGCACGTCTCCCGTGGCGGCCTCGGCGCCTGCTAAGCGGGCCCGGATGAGGCCGCTGCGCTGCGGGGTGCGCACCACCTTCACCACGCCGTCCGGCCACGTCTCAGCCACGTACGTCTTCAACTTCTCACCAAGTTCCGCTGTAAGACAACAATCAGTAACCACAGTGTACTCCATGAAACAAGCGATAGGCCATGTTATTATTATACAACTGTGCACGAACTTCTATGAAATACTACCCGTTCCTAGCCATGACTAGGAGAATACTGTCTTTGTGCTGGTTTTACGTTATGCCTTAAATGTGGTCAGTCTTTCCTGTACGAGGTCGGAGACCAAGTAGACGAAAGATCAGTAACAAGTAATATAAAAAACCTAGATCGAATTCATATTATTTTGTGGGGATTGAGTGGTGGTTTGCTTCTTTCTCAGCAGAGGGCATGTCGTGTCTTCCCCTGGCTGTGTAAAGCAGAGCCATGCATAGATGTGCCGTGGGTTCACCTTTTGTTTATTACCTAACCCGGCTGTATATATGGTCCGGGTTGCAGTTAGGTTGGCAGATCACTTGTCGTGCTTCTCAAGAGAGGAGCATACTTGGGGGTCTACCTTGTAAAGGACTTTTTCCTTACTCTTTTAGCAGCTGGGTAAGGGTTATTGAACCTCGGTTGATTGCACCCAACCTGCCTGTGAGTTGCCTGTGACTCGGCAAATCACAGGGTAGCTTTTACCTGGAATGAATAACCTAACCTAACCTAACCTGGCAACTGCTACTATAGGGGAAACCTATGAAAGCATAGTAGTTCACAAGGCGAAGCCGCGTGAATTATATAGCGATTCAAACAAGATTCAAACTTCACAGTCACTAATGGGCTAACCTTTGTGCATTGGATACGAATGCCCAATGTTAAGTTTATGGGGAAAAATACAAGGGGTAAGATAAAGGTATATATCCCCAAAGAGTTTAAATAGTTAGATATCTACCTATAGGGCCAATTCCACCAAACAACCGCTTTTTCTGAGCAAAAAGATGTTCCAGCCGACTTTTCGACAGATGTCGGCTCCACCAAAATCCCAACAGACGCTCATACAAGCGTCTGGTGGGTTCAAAGTTCCAGCAGACGCTAGCCGACGCCCCAGCCGTGGCGCCGACTGGTGGATGTTAGCCGCATTTTTACGTAGTAATCGAGTTCCCCGATAGGCAGCGCCGCATGTGGCGATACACTACGATGCTCCGAACCTGCGAAAGATGTGTATCGAGCGGAGCAGTGTGCCGCTATGTTGGATTTTGTAGGGGAACGTCGAGAGATCGTCAAATAACCGCGAAAAACTGCAGTAAACCGAAAAATGAAGGTAAATAAAGATAAGGATTGATGTTATGAATGTGTATGGCCCACTATGGTGCTAGGATTCTGCCGAAAATACCGGAATTTTAGATTTCCGTTCACGGCTTCAGGTATCGCCGGTATGTTGGCGGCGTTCCCTCGCCGCAACTCGCGGCAGAGCCTGCGGGCGGGTGTTGTACTCTTCAAATGCATCGGCCAGATGCCCAATCCCAAATGATAAAAACCTAATAAATCAGTTTTTCGCCAGATGGGCAAATTCCGTCTCTTGGAGGGTTATTGGAGTATCAGTTGGGATATCACCTGAAAAAAATCTGGTTGGTGGAAGTGCATTTCAACTGGCTCTCCTGCCAGATGCTCAGCAACTGTGAAGCGACTCTCCAACGACCCCCAATATCCTCCAATAGATGTCAAAACTTAGAGCAGACATCTGTTGAAACATCTGGCAGGAGAGCCGACCCCTGCTGAAACGTCTGGTGTGTGCTTCCACCAACCCGACAGATGATTAAAATAGAGCAGATCTGCCAGCAACCGCCATATGGGCGCTGTACAACGTTTTTGTTTTGTTCGTGGAATACAGGCTTATACGATATGCCATTATCAACAACTTCTAGCACAGCGGCGTTTACTTGAACCCTACATTACGGCCTTATGTTTGTTTTGAAAAAGGTTGGCGCTTATGACGTCATCAATTGGTCAATGTTAAACCACATTTGTCATGTCAGAATCACTCTAGTCCAGCCAGTGTGACTTGACACTTTTACTATTAAAGGATTTCTTTGTGTTTGAGTTCAAAATAGTGTCACTTTAAAGAGGGTCTTCCACCAAACAGACAAAAACATTGTACAACGCTCATACAACAGTTGCTGGGACATCTCTTGGAATTTTGTTTATGTCTGTTTGGTGGAGCATCGCACGATGCCGCACAATGCCCATCTGCCAGACGTCTGCTCTTGGTTGCTGGGTTAGGCACAAAAAAAAAAGTTGTGTTTCTGGTTACCCTCCTACCTTACCCTACCTAGAATTTTTTTTGCCTCTAAAAAAGTTTGCGATGTGCGATTTCTGACGGAAAATACACAAAAAATACATAAGGACAAACATACAGCAAAATATGGATTATAAAAATGTATAAAGAATGTTTTCACAGAAAACAACTAATTTTATCACAATTTTAGGGAGATGATAATTTTAGGTTTCTGTTTCAGTCACATACTAGAATACATGTGGGTAATCTGTGCTAAATCCGAAGATCATATCTGTCTTTTTGTAACAACAAACATTGGAGAGCCAGAAATGGCAGCTTCCACTGGAGTGCTAAGAAATTGCTAGTGCCTTCATGCTCCTTGTCTGTAGCCTCAGATCATGAAAGCATCATTAAAATACTTGGAGTTTTTGAGGTGTAAATCTCTCTATTGAGGTGATGGATCATTAAGTATTAATGATCTACATTATTAAGACACATGACATAGACCTACGCATAAGATCAGAATGTGCACCAGTATAGAACTCATATAATCAAGCAGAAAGGGTCATGTCAAATCAAAACCTCCCCCTTTAAGATGTTGCCAGAGGACATTGCAAGCTCTGACACAGATGTTGCACTGAAAAGGTGCAACTTGTTGACAGTTATCCTAAAGCTCATTCAAAGTGTATCTGATCTCAAAGAGGAATGACCACACTCCATGGTTGACAAGGAAGAAACTGAAAAGGTAATTTGAGCATTTCCTTCTTGAATCAACATCCAATGAAAGCATAGATGAAGTGAAAGAGACTGCCTTAACCCAATCTCAGAGAATTGACATGGGGAATTTGAGAGGACTGATACCAGTAAGATCATAACAGATTGCTGGACAAGACCTGTTCCAAATACAAAAATACGATGACCTGACATGCTGGTCACTATAGTGCTCAAGTCATCTCATTCTTCCCTCAACATGAGTATCAGAGGAACATATTAACAAGGTCCATTGAGCCTGATGTCACTGAAATTATTCTTGAAACTGCAGAAGGAAGTGAAGGCATCCCATCCAGATCACATTTATCACTTGTTAGTGGAATGCTGCGACAAAGCCTTCTGGAAATGTAAATTTTTGATTAGATATAATTTAGAAAAGTCAGTTGTCTGGATCAACCAGACAGCATACCCCCTGTTATTTAAACAGGATAACATGGTAGTAAAGTAAATTCAGTGAGTCTACCTGAACAAAGTGGACAGAAAGCCTTCACAGAATGTAAGTGTAGGGGGCTGGGCGATTTAGCGGTGTTTTGTCTGTTCCTCGGAAGATGGTGCAGGGTGCCCAAAGAGATCTCATTTTGAAATTCCCGGTGTTTTCCCTGTCCCGGCTCAAATTTCCCTGTCACCATGTTCCAAACATCATGTCAGTTTTTACACATGCGAAAATAGACGTCTTTCCACACTAGTTCGTAGTAATAAATTTTCAAATACAAATACTCACACAGCAGTCTTGGAAGTCCGACCTAAAAAGACTCCTAACCATGTACTCCCCAAATAAACTTACGCCCGCCAGCAGGTGGACACACTATTTTACCTAGATGACTCAGGCCGTGACAGCAGCCGGCCACACAACAATTATGAAAAAATTGTAAATAAGATCATGCGAAACATGGTCAAATTCCAACACTAAACAAGTAGTCAATGGCGGTGGTCATATCAGGGACATAACCCCACCAAAAGTGCCACACCTGACGAGAAGTAATAAGCTTCGAAACCACAAGTCTCTCGTCCCCACATTCTGGGAGAACGGCAAAGAAAACACAATCACTAGTAGTTTTCAGCCCTCCCCCACACATACAATGACCCCACCACACAGAGCACCAAATGGTCAGCCCAGGCTTGTAACAGTCAGGCTTTGCTCAGCATGAGGCCGTTGCCTCAGAGACAGAAAGTTGTTTACTACGCTGTCCAATCAGAATTCACCTTATGGCAGAACCGTGTCAAGTTCAGCCAATAGGAACGGGGATAGCATCAAGCACACGGCGACACAGCTGCCGCGGCGAGTACATACAACGTTAGGAGAACACTTGTGGTCGTGTTACGCACGCACGCAGAAGTCTGACAATCATGTCAGTTTTGCACAGTATTTTTGGGCTTTAGAATCATGTCTCATGGCCTTCTGAGTGGATACATTTTGATAAAAATTCATGTTCCCGTCCCCGTGTTTTTAGTAGGCTTTTTGAAGACTCTCCTCGTATCAGCTTGTAACTTAAATTGCAGGTACTATAGACCCTATTGGGGACTGAAAACTTTTTTTTTTTTTAATTTTTGACATATTTTTTTCCAGAAATCATGTTTAAAGTTAGACAGCATGTTTGACTACTAGATTATGAGTGAAGATTCTATAGAATTCCATATGGAAGCACAATCAAAACCAAGTTTAATCAAGTATATACGTAGATATCTTTTATAATCATTTTGATACCTTAACTTTTGTTGTACTCACAGTAGAAGTCAAAATGGAAATTCTTTTCCAAAAAATAAAGGAATTTAAAGTAATATTCAAGGATTTTAAAGAAAAATGACAGAATTTTAAAGGAACAGCCATTGGAGTTTTTAATAAGTTTATATCCCTAGAAATAGCCTTGCAAAAATAAAATGAAGTTGTTATCAGGCAAATATATCAAATAAATTTATTTAACACTGGTTTATTATTGTACTGGCCAGTTTAGGAAGGATTCAAGAAATTGAGCGGCATTTCAAATTGAAGCTGAGCACAAGTCAAAGCACTTTGCCATGTGTGGTAGGAGGGAGAGTATGGGAGGAGATATTTCCCCTCCTACCAGGGACTCCTGGGGGCCTCACACAGAATCTTTTTTGAAAAAGTAGACCTCAAAAGGACCAATCAGAATTCACTGACTCTTATCTTTCATGATATGGAACAAAGCTTTAGTCAAGCTGTACATGAAACATTTGGCCATATATATTTATAAAACTGGCTGCACAAAGGTCACTTGTTAAAAGAGTGCTTCCATCTGTAGATTTAAACAGCCATGAGAATTGCATTTTGAAAAAACCCACAAAAATAATGAGGCCCAGGGGGAGCACAGGTGGCAAAACCCTGGAAGCTCCTGGGACTGATTTACACAGTCATTAAAATAAATTCCCATGTGGAAGAAAAAGAAGTGGAAATCTGCAAATCAATGGAAAAAAAAACTGCTTTGTATATCCCAGAAAAAGAGCATGCAAAAATATCCAGAATAATCAGCAGGGGATTTGGGGGCCATCTAGGCCCCAAATGGGATTCAGGGAAAGTGCTCTGTGTGGGGGCTCCAGGGGCAAAGCCCTGGAAGTACCTCCATTTTGAGCTTTCCTGGAAGCATTTCTGGCTCCAGCTGAGAACATTGTGCAGGTGTTGCTGACAATATTTCATATTTCTATTTTGAGCCCCCATCCTTAAATAATTTCTCCTCCAATTAAACTTGAACTCAAGTTTGACCCTTGCGGTGTGAAAAAATCAAGAAGTACAGAAAGATCCTGTCTGTCATTGTTACACCTGAGGCGCTGTGAATAAGTGCTGCTATCTTTGGTATTGTAATTATGTCTGTGTGTTTTTCATTCAAAAAAAGGGGATTCAGCACAATCATCCATGAGGATGCTCTTCCTTGTACCAGTCCAAACAACAGTGTTAGTAGCATACTCCTGTTATCTAATTTACCTAAAAAATATATCAGATTATGAGCATACATCCTGTGCCTGGAGTAGACATTGTCATGGCCAGGAGCTTGATTTTCATAGGTTTATCATTACTCTACATCAAGAGGGTGCATGGAGGGATTCACAGGTGCAGTTTCAGGAGGGTGCACAAAATTTAAGCTAAATAAAAGCACTGTATTCAGCAGGAAGCTATGCTGCCCTGATTAGCACAACCAATTGAAAAAAATCGAAATATTTTATGCACAGCTCGACCAAATTCTTGCATTATATAGAAAGTTTTCATAAAGATCTGCAAATTTTGCCTCAGTATATGCAGCTTATTATTCTGGGGTCTAGCCTCCGAGTGCTATAAAGCACACCATCCTGGCCTGGTTGGCCAGGCCACCTGTCAAGAACTTCCTACTTGGTAAGTCGTTTGTAGTTTGGCAGTACAGAACTCAATTCGAGTGTGTTCCGAAAAGTGAATGACAGTGTCGGAAAGGGGAGCAGAATTTAATTCTACATGTCACACAAGATGGTTAAAAGATGGTTAAAAGAATTTTGACATGGCTAAGTAAGCTCCTCTCTCTATAACTTCACCTATGCCCTATGTGGGTCCATCACATTTAAATCCAAAGGGGAATTATGTGCAGGCACTGAATCCAACTGAATTCAATTAGATCTCTTAGATATGAGGATTTCTCCCGCTGCAGATGTGCTTGGATGACGTTCAGAATGAAAAAAATATAGAAAACTCAATGTTTTCAAATATTCTATACACAATCAAAGAGATTTGTCTCTTTCAAAAAGTTGATAAGTTCTTTCTTTGGAATAGTCTCAGAAAAAATTTCCTGTTACTCTTTTCCAAGTATTTTCTTTTAGGCACACATGGGACTATCTTACCTGTATCCTACTAAATTTGAGTTCTCTGCCCCTCTCCCTGAAATAGGTGTCAAAATTTTCAAGTGGAGGTTGCCTCATAACCCTCAAGAGGGAATATTCTTACTGCACCCTAACCCCAGGCTACAACCAGCAGGGCACCATGCTTTATGTGTTGTTTTGAATAATGCAGTCTGCATTTGAACTGGATGTGCTAAGTTGTCAGTCTTGCCCAAACCTGTGAATTAAAGCCATCTCCCAGGCAAATGCTCACAGCCAGAGGACCCTGGTCAAGTTGTCCCAAATTACAATATACAAATAAACAATTAGAAATCTGGATTATTTCATGAAGCAGACCTGTCAGGAATGGATTTTGCATGTTTCACAATATGAACTTTTGGAGAAAATTTTGGCCATTTGTGTATATTTTAGAAATTTTACCTGCTAAAATAATATCTTATGTTGTTTATGTGGAGTTCAATTCAAATGAATTTAAAGAAATTTTGCATAGAAATAAAGAAAGAAAAGAATTTGTGGAGGTTTTGATAAAAATAAACAAATTAAAGGAATCTAAAGGAATGGTATCCAAATGGTATGATAACTGTCATTGACAACTTACTTTGTAGGGTGATAACATGTTTAAGACATACCAAGTACTTATAAGGGACCTAACATGTAGTATATATTGATCAATATCTATAGTGATCAGCTACTCTGATGGTAAAGTGCAGTAAGTGAGTGTTGGTGATTTAATATCATGTCGACAGCATGGGTCATATTCATGACGAGAAACCATGGCAAAGCCAAACACAAACACCACTTGACAACACAAGGATGGGTATAACGGCACCCTGGTGACCTGGTGCTACCTGGCTGGTATCTAGAATATGTATTGGTTCTGCATGGGTAAGGAAGGTCTCAGCAAAGGCAAATGGTCAGCTGGGTACCAAACTTACACAGGACTACTGGTGGGGACCCAGCAGAGTTCTGCACATGCCCAGTGACATGCAACAGGTGTATATAAAGCCTGTTGAAGCACAGCTGGGTACATTGGGGTGGAGGGACTACCTGTAGTCCCTAACCAGGGCTCTGTCTCTGCTCCCTGCCAGGGTAGACCTTCGGGTTCCCTATGGGCGGGGTTCAGAGAGTCCCAGATGACGGAAGGAGGGGGTTGACCTTCGGGGCCTCCCTTTCGGATGGATTCTGGGATCCTGGATATCAGCAGGGACTGTGAGACTCTCCGAGTTTCCCCTGTATGATCCCGGGCAGTGCATGGCGGTGCTGGGTGGCTGTGGTAAAACACCACTGCGGGTTTGTGGGTGGGACCAGTGCTGGAATGGCATTCTGGACCAAAGCTGTGGTGGTGCTCAGGATAAGCTTTGGCTGTTCCCGACACCCAGCCACTACATAAGTATTACATGATATTTAGAAGAGAAAAATGATAGATGATATCAAGTATCACATCAGATCACATGATGTAGTTATCATAATCGGCCATCATTTTTTCATTTTATCAGATTCATTTATGATTATAAATGATAAATTTAGTTAATGAAACACCACTATGAGGTGCCACTTGTGGATAAGAAATTCTTGTTCAGTGTCGCCCAGTAAGTTTAAAAATGTGTTTCATCCAAACCAATGGTCGGGCTCACTTGAATGATGAAAAATAGGAGAGATTTAGTATTTTGCCCTTCAGCAAGGAGTAGGGTCCACCTACTAGTGTCCCTCACACTAGACTTCGGCACTGCTATCATCTTTTATGAACATGGGTTCTTCTCAAAAGTGTTTATAATGTTTACACAGGAATAAAAGTTGGGACTGAAGAAAAAGATCAGAAATTGAACTTGAGGGAGGGAGGGAGGGAGGGAGGGAGGGAGGGAGGGAGGGAGGGAGGGAGGGAGGGAGGGAGGGAGGGAGGGAGGGAGGGAGGGAGGGAGGGAGGGAGGGAGGGAGGGAGGGAGGGAGGGAGGGAGGGAGGGAGGGAGGGAGGGAGGGAGGGAGGGAGGGAGGGAGGGAGGGAGGGAGGGAGGTGGAAGCCTGTTGCAATATATAAAAATACACTATTGTCGCCGGGTGCGGACCACATCTGACCAGAGCAAACCCCACCCGCTAGTAGGTATTCATTGAATCGCAACGGGTGTGCTGGTGACCTATTTGACCTGATTCCATTCAACATGTCTGGTATCGGCGCCCCAACCCGGGGCCTGTTTAATAATCTAGGATCATACTTGTAGACCCTTTTCTATACCTTGTACAAGGGTTGTCGTTTAGAAATAATCAAGTCTGTTAGCTAAGACAGCAGGGATGCCAGTTGGGGTCAGAAAAAACATTGAAATATTTTTCATTGCAATACAGGGTTTATGCATTACATACGCATTACGGTGGGGAAATCAAAGGAATAAGGCAAAGCTCAAGTTTTTACATGGGTCAGTAGGAGATTCAGTGTGGGATCATGGGCTATGGCTGAATTCAGTAATTTAGCAGTTGGTGTGTCAACATTACACAGGGAAAAATTATATTTTATCCTTAAAATGAAAACATGAATTTCAATGGAAAAATTGAAAACTGACAACCCTGAGACAGTATTAGCTGTCTAAAAGGTCGTCCATAAATATTGAATAAGGTTGACCCACATCGTCCCTGGGTCTCCCTGGTGTACAGAAAAGGGTCTACATGTACGATCCTCAATTATTAAACGGGGCCCTGGTGTCGAGGGAGGGAGGGAGGGAGGGAGGGAGGGAGGGAGGGAGGGAGGGAGGGAGGGAGGGAGGGAGGGAGGGAGGGAGGGAGGGAGGGAGGGAGGGAGGGAGGGAGGGAGGGAGGGAGGGAGGGAGGGAGGGAGGGAGGGAGGGAGGGAGGGAGGGAGGGAGGGAGGGAGGGAGGGAGGGGAGGGAGGGAGGGAGGGAGGGAGGGAGGGAGGGAGGGAGGGAGGGAGGGAGGGAGGGAGGGAGGGAGGGAGGGAGGGAGGGAGGGAGGGGAGGGAGGGAGGGAGGGAGGGAGGGAGGGAGGGAGGGAGGGAGGGAGGGAGGGAGGGAGGGAGGGAGGGAGGGAGGGAGGGAGGGAGGGAGGGAGGGAGGGAGGGAGGGAGGGAGGGAGGGAGGGAGGGAGGGAGGGAGGGAGGGAGGGAGGGAGGGAGGGAGGGAGGGAGGGAGGGAGGGAGGGAGGGAGGGAGGGAGGGAGGGAGGGAGGGAGGGAGGGAGGGAGGGAGGGAGGGAGGGAGGGAGGGAGGGAGGGAGGGAGGGAGGGAGGGAGGGAGGGAGGGAGGGAGGGAGGGAGGGAGTGAGGGAGGGAGGGAGGGAGGGAGGGAGGGAGGGAGGGAGGGAGGGAGGGAGGGAGGGAGGGAGGGAGGGAGGGAGGTGGAAGCCTGTTGGAATATATATAGATACACTACTGTCGCCGGGTGCGGACCACATCTGACCTGTGGGGCCCCACCCGCTAGTAGGTATCCAGATGTGTTCGAGGGAATCAGGTCAAATAGGTCACCAGCAAACAAAACATAGTCAGAGGCTCAACGTAACATAAATATACAGATCGAACGCACAGCGAGGGAGGGAGGGAGGGAGGGAGGTGGAAGCCTATTGCAATATATATAAATACACTACTGTCGCCGGGTGCAGACCACATCTGACCAGAGCGAGACCCACCCGCTAGTAGGTATCCAGTGAACTGCAACGGGTGCCTACCCAATATATAGAAATACACTACTGTCGCCGGGTGCGGACCCGGTATCGAGGGGATCGAGGGTCTAATTATTCAGAATATATTACTGTAATGTATTATAATGTAAGCCGCAAAAACCATTCCCTGTCTCCCCTAATATATTTCGGTCTTGACCTACAGGTTAAACCGAAATAATAATGGGTATTTTTTCTAGTATTTGAAGAGAGAGATAAATGTGAAAAAAATTGTTGTCAGTATGTAGGAAATGTCAGGATGCCGTCACATTTGTTGGCAAACAAGCATCAACGTTATTATGTCTTCAATGTTGATGCTGACTGATGTAAAGATGAAAAAAAAAAATGAAAAAAAAATCCCCCCCTCCCTACCTAGGTTTTTTGGTCAGGTAACCAGAAACACAACATTTTTTTTTTTTTTGCCTTAATAGAGTGTCTGATTAGGGTGGCTGGCACATCACCCAAGGGTTGCTTGCGGTTGCTGCAGGGTTGCTGGGACCTGGGCCGTGGCGTCTGTTGAAATGATAAAAAATGCGCTTCCACATGCCAGATTTTCCAGGCGATGCGCCAGCCAATGCTCCAACAACCCTCCAAGGGATGGAATTATAGCATTGGCCGAATAACTGATTTATTAGTTTTTGTCTGCTGGAATTGGGCGTCTGGCAGATGCATTCAAAGACTACGACACCCACCCACGGGCTCTGCCGGGACCCCCAGCGAGGGAATGCGTCCGACACCGGCGATTCGTCGAGTCAGCCTGGAAGTAGGTGGCGCTTCAAAACGCCTCCGCGGCCATCTTGGCAAGGAACCTATACAGTGTTAAACCTATGGCGAATTCAAAGGTTCATTTCCGATATTATTTGAAATGTGAGGATGTTCTAAGTAACTCTTATGTTAATCTATCGACAAAACCAGACCTCCCTGGCAGTTTCAGATCAAGTGATTAAGTGATGGCCTCAGTTTAGCCTCCGATTGCGATGTCAACAAATCGTTGAAACAACGATTTTCTTCGAGTTTGAACGTTGGAATCATGCCTGGATGGTGTAAATAGTTATATCTTATCTATTACATATAGCTATTGTACATGAGGAAGTTAATCAGTTTAGTTTTTCACTATTTTATACTCTGACAGCGCTTTGTGGTCACCAGCAATATGGCGGACTGAGTCTGTTGTCAGGGAAATTTGCATGAATTGGAGGGGATTTTAAACCGGAAGTCACCAGATGACTCGGAGAATACCCGAAAATTGCGACACTTTTGGTATTTTCGGCAGAATTCTAGCACCATAGTGTGCCATACACCTTCATAACATCAATCCTTATCTTTATTTACCTTCATTATTCAATTTAACATGTATTTCCATGGTTATTCGATGATCTCTGACCGTTCCCATAGGGAGCCAATGTGAACCCGTTGCAACCACAGATAGCCGGTTACAAAATACTATTTCCGGGTATAGGCGCTCAGTACTTTGACTATGTAGGTTCAAGATTATATGTGTCATTCTCCAATCTTTTAGATCCAAATTTTTAATAAACTTAACAACTGTCATCGTAGTTTCGAAACAGAGTTATTCAGAGACAATAGTAGTAAACTACACTTCAAAAGTAACAAAAGAGACCAAAAACGAAAGTCTAGCCTCAAACCCCCATAGCTTTAGCACTAAGCCTCGTTCTTACTGGCCACCAGAAACGGTGTTTTGTAGGTGGGTATCTGTGGTTTCAGCGGGTTCACTTTGGCTCCCTATACAAATCCTGACACGGCGACACACTACTCCACTTGATACGCGGCTTTCGCGGGTTCAGAGCGTCGTAGTGTACCGCCGCACGCCGCGCCGCCTATCGGCTTACCGGAGAACTTGATATTAACATGTGAAGAGCAGCCAACGTCCACGACGCGAGGATCTGCTGGCACTTGGGGCCATCGTCCGAAACATCTGTTTGGTGGAAGCACACGCCAGACGCTCGTACGGCGACCACATGAGCGTCTGCTGGGGTTTTCGGTGGAGCAGCAATGCATTTTGAAGCAATTTGGCCAGACGTTTCAGCCGACGTCTGTCGAAAGGTCGGCTGGAACGTCTGTTTGCCTGGAAAAAGTGGTTGTTTGGTGGAAGATACCCGTAATGTAGGGTTTAAGTATGCGATGCCGTACCCACTGTCTTTTAGGAAAGTTACAGAAATAATTGAGGTATTGTTGAAGAATCATATGGAAACCCCACTTCTGCTGCATGTACACTTTCCCCAGTATAACGTAGGCCTACACACTGATACACGTTATCAGTGATTGAGCACTGGGATGTCAGTTGGGGTCATGAAAAAGTGGAAATATTTTCCATGAGAATTTATTGTCTCAGAGAGACCGAATATACATGGAAAATACATCGTTGTTTGCTATGGAATGGGGTTGGGGTATATGGGGAGGTTTAAACCACTGTTTACCAATGTGAATGATGCTCAATTCATACTATCTTACACAAGCAAAAAATAGTTTTATAAACTGGAAATGAAAACAAGGATTTGCGTGTGAACGTGTAAAGCTGCCATCTGTGGAGCAGTATGGGGGATGCACTCACCTCTGTCACTGAAGTCGTCCAGGAGAATGACCTCGTGCAGGTATTCCGGGGGCGACCGGTTCACCACACTGTGCGCCGTCCGCAGCAACGGCGACCAAGCCTCGTTATGGAAAATGATCACCACAGACGCCGTTGGAAGGTCTTTCGGGTATGTCAATAGCGTACACCTGGAAAAAGAAGCTAAAGCTCAATATGTTTTCCGGAATATCTGACCTCCCTGTGGGGGTGGTCTGACACAGAGTAAGGTTCTCTTCTCTTTGGAGGTTGGAGAATTTTTTTCTCACAAAAGAGTGACCTTCTCAACCTCCAAAGAGAAGAGAACCTTACTCTGTGTCAGACCACCCCCACAGGGAGGTCAGATATTCCGGGAAAACTTTTTTCCAATAAATGATACACACCACGGTCTACCCATAGCGACTTATAGTGACTGTATAAGCTAGTTACTACTTTTTACCTCGGATCCAAAAGAGAAAAACTTTTTTCTTTGATCAAATGGGAGAGAATCACACTCTTTCATTTAAATGACCACCCAGGGAGGCTACTTTTCGCCCAAAGAGACCAGTAAGGTCGAAACCAATGAGTAAGTTGGTCCACCACCCCAACAGGGGATTGAACCCACAACACACAGAACAAGTTCAAACGTCTACCACCAGAGGATAGACTGAACAGAGACAGTCTAATACCCAAAATACCCTTCAGAGGGAGGCACTGTGGAGACCACTCCACAAGCTGGGATAGAACCTGTACTCGGATTGGCCAGCACTTTTTCCCGCCGCTCTTTGTCTGATTTTTCAACAAATGAAAAGCCAGAAAATCGACCACGTGATCGTCTGGACCAATCATGGTCAAGTTCTGTGGAGGAAAAATGAATTAATTAACGCCCAGAGACTGGGCAAAGCCTTACATACAGTCACTTACTCGTTGGTCGCGAAGCCGCCTTGTCTGCACACCTATATAAAGCTCAATATGTGTTTCACGCATTAATAACTTATTTCAATTCACTTCGTTGCTGTCCTTTGTGTCTGCGAAAGAGATAGTCCATACAAAATCACAAAGCGGTACCGAATCCTGAGTCATGATGGTAGTCTCTATAGATACCCCTCATGATTAGGATTGGTACTACTGTTAGGTTCCGAGGTATGCAGACCTGCATATACGGGCCTCCACCACCCCCCCTCCCCCCAGCCCGCTGGTCAGCATGGGGGAGGGCTGTTGCCCCTGGTAACAGCCCCCCCCTCCCACGCGAGGTGCGGGCAGGCAAGGGACACAAGTTCAGTATGCTCTGGTCAGCCGGCTGATATAGACATACAATAAAGCTACAGAAGGAATCCAGTCGTCTCTCTTCATTTAAGGCACTTTCCGTTAGATCACTCTACCGGATCGTGTCACTGTTGGACAACCCGAAAGATACCGCGTATCTCCAATCACAAGCCAGCAAAATACGGCTCTACAACATCTACAACTCATGAAGATGTAGACGACTCATCCAGCACACACCGGCGGCCGGAGTCAGGTCACAGAAACACCGCACTGACCGACTCCGACCAACGCCTCCACCCACGGCCGCATCAACACCGCGGTCAGCTACATACCGAAGTTGCAAATGTCATCGCATCAAACACCAGTAAGTGTCGTTAAAACACAAAGACATTCTTAATGATGCCGACATATCCAATACCGTTGTTTTGCGTCAGACGCCCTCCTCCAACACCCGCCAAGGCCGCTGAGCGTGTCCAGGCTTGCACCCGCATTATCACCGCGACGTGCAAAGTCTACAAACAACACCTTCACCGTTCCTGCGGCCGCGAGAACGGCCGACACCCGTCACCATCGCCATCGCCTTCGCCGCCTACATCGCCGCACACGACGTGCGAAAAACGGCAAACTTCACGAATCTGACGTTCCTACTGACGCAGAACGACCGTAAAGCTGAAAATCAAGACCTACACCGCTTTGCGGCTGCGAGAGATGGCTGACACCCGTCTTAGACGCCATCGCCGCACACGACGTGCAAAATCGCCATTGACGCCTTCACCGTTTTGCGGCCGCAAAAACGGCCGCCCACGTCGCCGCGACGGTATCTACGACGCCGACCTGTCTCCACCCGCCCTCCGACGCTCCCCTTCACGGCCGTGGTCGCCTCCATCGCCGACCACGCCAGCTCTCAAGAACAATGCGAGCATGAAGCTCCCAGCAGCCTTCTCCACATCAAACGTCCAGTAAATTTCCAAATTAAAACCCAGTTCTCTCATTCATCAGAGAACAAAGGTAAGTCTGAACACTTATCCTTCCTGTGACCAAAACATGTATTACCTCTGCATTATTTGTATAACATATAACGTTTCACCTAATAGACTTCAAACCCCCTCCTACCCAAGCCAAATCATGCATACATTAAAAACCGACGCTATTAGCGGCAACCGCCCGCGTCCCTGTTATGCAATCGCACACTCACACACACAGAGAAACCAAACCCACGCTCTACACTGCCCCCCCCCCCCCCCCCCCACCCATCCACCCATGCTCATAGGACGCCATTCACGGCCACAGCCCGCGTCCCCATTACATAACTCTACTCACAAACAATGAACGCACTGTGAACCCACGCGGTCTCCCACCCGCCCACACGCCCGTTATACTACTTTAAACGACCCACACTGGTCGAGAGCCGCGTCACAGAACGCAATCAGACACCAGCCGGTCACTCCACACACACCCCCTTCCTCCCTCACACACTGAGCCCAGATATCATGGCACACAATTATCACACGTCCTAATCCAAACCCTTCAAAATACACAAATACAAATACACACATATAAATATATATTCAAAATACACATAAAATCGACATTAATATTAATTAGGAAAAACATTAATTACCAATCCTATTAACCACCCCCCCCCCACATACATTTTACACAACATGGCACACACCACGCCATCAATAATCAACATGTTACACAATGTGGCACACAACCAGCCACCCGCCACCCAATCAATACACACAGAGATTGCGACGGAACATCGTCGCTTGGTTACCGTCACGTGTTTGCGCCACAACACGGCGTCAAACAGCCGGGATTGTGAAAGGTGACGGATTACTGCCGATCAGCCCCGGGATTTAGGCAAATCCTCGTAATGAGGTGCACACAAGTTGTGTAACGAGTCAAGGTGCAGGCGATTCCGTGGCCAGCTGCCCTAGTAAACCAGGATTCGGCGTCCATGGTTACGAGATCCTGTTCGGACTCGTAAGTTGTTCCGTCAGACCCCCTCCGTGGACACGCGTCACAACACGTTGCCACGGACGCTTGCCGGGCGGACGGGCTTACTCAGGTGGGTACCTAGCCAATACTCCGACTCCCGTTTAACCGGTAAGTACCCTGACGACACTATGCAATGATCATAGAATCTATGCATGCCGACTCGATGGTATTCCTGGGTTTAGCGGGGAATCTATAGTTGGTCATATGCCCACCCCACGGCCTTGACTCTGCCCGACGAGGCGTGTCCCAGTACGTCTGTGGACACAGTTTCCGCGGTGTCACGTAGCCTTACAATACATCCATGGCAGCGTAAAAGTTTCCTATGACTTTGGTCAAAACCGCATCTCCATTACACCACAACTCCTCTCCACAAAACACACACTCACAGACGTTCTTCACCCATGAATGAAGCGATCCGTCATGCCTATGCATGCAGAGCACGAATGGTGCACGTTTTGACCTGTGCCGAGCGTATCGGGGGACATCTTGAGTTACTCCCCCCTCTCGCTTGGCCCATTGTCTCATCGTCCGCAGGCACGATTTAATTATCAATGTGACCTGCGCCGGGTGTGTCGAGGGACATCTCGTGTCTACTCTCCCCCTTCTCTTTCTCTCTCTTTGAGTGACCAGTTAAACTTCCCCCTCGCACTCGGCCCATTGTTTCATCGCCTGTCGACGATCGGTGCGCAGCCTGTGCTGGCGCGCATGAGGGATGAGGTGTCTTTCCCTTCCCACGCCTAGCCCACTGTTTCACTGGTCGTTGCTTCGTCACTCTGGCGCTTCATCGGATCAGAACACTGTTAAAACCCATCGCTCACACAAAACAACTTATACTCGCATTCACACCACATCGCACAATACAAATTACACTCACATTCATTCCACCTCACCTGCACCACCACCACAACCCCCCCCCCCCCCCCCACTCCAGTACTTTATCACTAATACCATATAACTTCCAATTGGTCACGGGTCGATAAAATTGTTCAGACTGCCACCCACCTCATATTTTTGACAAACTTTTGCAATATACTTGCACCGAATGTTCTCCAACAGGTGCTCCTCGCCCACAGTGGAACACTTTTCATGCTGCATGTGCGAAGCACACTCATGGACATTCGGACATTCAAGCAACCAATAGACTCATGGACTCTCATTACACATATAATAATTTTTTTTTTCCTTTTTCCTTCTAGTCATCAACTCTTATTAACCATCAGAGTGGTTAGAGACTTCTCCCGGGGATGGTTACATAATGTTACATTATGTTGCGTAATGCGATGTAAACATCCCCAGCATCATTTTTACAACATTTTTCTACAATATTTTTCAATAATGTTAAATTAATATCTCAATTTTCAAAACGCAATATATTCTCCACTATCAATTCATAATTTCTTTTTTATATAAATTTACATCCAATAACTCGACAGAGCAAGTTTCTGGTTGTGCCCGGGGATGGTGTTAGGTTCCGAGCTATGCAGACCGGCATATACGGGCCTCCACCATCCCCCCTCCCCCCAGCCCGCTGGTCAGCATGGGGGAGGGCTGTTGCCCCTGGTAACAGCCCCCCCCCCCCCCTCCCACGCGAGGTGCGGGCAGGCAAGGGACACAAGTTCAGTATGCTCTGGTCAGCCGGCTGATATAGACATACAATAAAGCTACAGAAGGAATCCAGTCGTCTCTCTTCATTTAAGGTACTTTCTGATTGGATCGTGTCACTACAGCTTCGAGCTGGTAACTGGTGTTCAAAACGATTTGCGTATTGACACCAACGTACATTACAGTTTCCAAAGACCTCTCTGAATTGTGATTCTATGTCATTAGCACTACAAACACGTTATAGAGAACAAGAGAGAGAGGTTGACGGCGTTTGCCCATACCACAGGGTGTTTCAATTGGTGACCTTACGACCTCTTTCATAAACTTCACATCACTGTTCACGAACCCCCGAAATCAACTCCCCCCCCCCTTCGTTGTTTATAGCCAGCTCCATGCCCATAGATAATACACTGTCCATGTCACAATGAACCCATGCACGTCAGCATGATGTTTATGGCACCTCCACCCCCTCCCCCACCACCACCCTCCCCTTACTTTTATGTCTGTATTATACAACTGCCATTTAAAAGCCTCACATACACCAGGTATTCATAACACTGCACTGCTGACTATACGTCCAAAATCGGTGTAAATTAGGAGGTTTTTAAAAGTCCTCTTCATTTGTGTTTCCCAGATGCTGCGATAAAGAGAGGATCTAGACGGGGATCTCGACTGAGAAGCCCGAGAGGCCCAGGTCCACTCCTGGTAAACAAGAACCTGGTAAACCAAAGCATCACAATGGAAGAACTCTCTTCAATTTGGTGTAACTATAAGAGACAAGAGAGGTTTTGCTTTGCCTTTTTTTAGTTATCCAGTTTGATCACATTTGGAACTTTAGATAATTTTGTAAGTTCGGTCATACCTCTAAATGAAATATATGGATATGATGTTTCTTATACAAGGTTTAGTTTCAATTTTAAATCCACAGGGTTGGGTCCTAGGAGACTGATGGGTGACCTCAACCATGGGAGGTGTCAGAATTGTTGCAACAGCAGATACTAATACAAGAATGAATGAAAAGATCTTAAAATAAACAAAAAGAGCAGGAACAGAGCGTTATAAAAACAGCCCCCTATATAAAGGGATGGTATATTGGAATTTATTGCCCACAGAAATTCAAAAAAGCACAAACAAAGTCAAATTCAAACATGCTATGAAGGAATATTTAATCAAAGAAGATATATATGATAAGAAAATGGAATGATAATGTGCGTCAAATGACCGGTTGTCATGATGACATGTTATAATGTGCTGCATCGGACATAAAGTGTCAGATCGAGAATGACTAAAATACACTTTAATATATCACCTCTCATCAGAATATAAAGTACATGGAAGATATGTTCTCATTGCTCTGTACAATTATTGTACTGTCTGCGCGAGGTCCAGTTTATAATGTGTGTATGTCTTACTACCTTAATCAGTAGTTTGAGGAATAGACTTGATTATCTGCTTGTTTGTTTGGGTAGTTTAACATCCAATTTTTTCATTTAGTTCAATAGACTTATTTGTGGATTCATGAGGCTTAGCTGAAGCACTTCTAACACCAAACACGTTGCGACCACGAATAGAGAGAAAAGGTAAGCGGACCGCGGGAAGTTGCCGCGCTCTCATCAACGCGAACGGCGGAATTGGTTGGTCGCCGCTCGGCCTGTGACTGTTTCGTGGGAATCCGCTTGCAGCGGTTTCAAGTCAACCCGATGTCGGCGGAGTGTGGGGCGCTATGTGTACGTGTTTGTACACACAGGACCTGTAGGGACTAGATTTAGAGCCCTAAAATAGGAGAAAATGTCTCCTACACCCAGTCTGCGTTGGACAGGGAGGTAAGCCCCTTTTGTAGACAGTGATATTTTGCTTTTATGGTGACCCTGAGGTGGTGGGTGTGGCAGTGTCACACGCTGTCACTGTCAAGTTGGTTGTCACTGTTGTTTGTAACGGGAGATATTACTCCCGTCGTCTACTCGTGGTTTCGATTGTTAATCAATCTCATCAGGCAATTTTGCATTCAGTGTTCTTCTGTGGTCTTTCCCCCGGCAAGAGTTACCGGGAGTGGATATGTAGCCCTCGTATTTTTTCTCCGTCAAAAAAAATACATGAAAATTCTCTCTACTCTGTGTAGTCAGACTGTCGCCCTCTTGCCACCCCTGTGGTGTGCTGTGTGGTTCTTAATTTTTTCGTTCCGTTGAAGTCTTTTGACGGACATCGTAGTTGGAAAAAAAATTTTGACGTGGCGTTTGGTCGGGGTGGGTTGATTAGGGCGGACAGTTTAGCCATACCTATTGTCCAGAGTGTTGAGTCCTTGAGGAGCATGTGTTTTCAGTCGGTGTATCCAGTTGAATTCTATCTTGTTTCGTAGCCTTGCCGCTTCCTTTGATTCAGGATGTCGGTATATGTAGTCTAGTATGTGTACCTTCACATCGTCGGTGCCGTGGTGGGTGTCTTGGTTGAAGTGGTTTGGTACTTCGTTCTTGGTCTCGTGTTTTTTGATGCAATTGAGGTGTTCTCTTATTCTTTCTTTGATTTTTCTTTTTGTTTGTCCAACGTATTGCATATTGCATGTTTTGCATTCAATGCAGTAGATAACGTTGGAACTGTTGCACGTGACGTTCCATTTCGTTTGATGGTCTTTTTTTGTGGTTGCTGAGGTGATGTTTCCCTCCATGCAGAGTAGATTGCAATATTTGCAGTTTGCCTTCTTGCATTTATTGTCTTTTGGTTTGGTTTTCTTTGGTTCCTCTTCTTTTTGTTCTGGTCCTTGTTGATTGTTTCTCATCGTGGGTTTCGGTTTGTAGTTTGTCTTGGCTCTTACTAGATGGTTTCGGAGGTTCTTTGGTCGCTTGTAGCCTTTTACCACTTTCATTTTGTGTAGGTTTTTTGTTGTTGAACCATTCCCTTTTCTTGTTTTTTTCTTGGATTTTCTTTGGGTTTCAGGAGGTCGCTTCTAGTTTGAGCGTCCACCTTTCTTTTGCAGATTTCGATGATATCTTCTGGGTAGCCTTTGTCTCTGAAATCTTGTTTTTTCTTTTCACAGTGATTCTCGTAGTCGTCGTCTGATTTGCATATTCGTCGTATCCGGAGGAACTGTGAATATGGGAGGCTTCGTTTTGTTGCCGGCGGGTGAGCTGAGTTGTAGTTTAGGTATGTATTCGCGTCTGTGGGTTTCGTGTAGAGGTCGGTGTAGAGTTTCCTTGTTTCCTCTTCTATTTTCACGGTGGTGTCTAGAAATGGTATCTCTGTCGTAGACCATTCCGAGGTGAATTTGATTGTCGGGTGGGCTTCATTGAGATCCGCAACCCATCTTGCGAAACTCTCAGCTCCATGGCTCCAGATTACGAAGATGTCATCGATGCATCTGAGCCATATGTCGGGTTTGTGGCCCTCTCATTCCATGAGTCTGGTTTCCAAGTATTCCATGAACAGATTTGCGTACGATGGTGCCAGTCTGGTGCCCATCGCTGTGCCGCTGATCTGTTTGTAGTGGGTGCCATTGAACTGTATGTTGTTGTTTTTTAGGACGAGTTCTAGTAGGTCCACCATCGTGTCGTTGCCCGGGTTTAGTCTTTTGTCTCTCGTTGTGTTGAGTTTGAGTTCAATAGACTTACTTTGGGTTTGACCGAATCTATGAGATGAATGTAGGTAGATATCTCACCCCTATACATCTACCGAGGTGAGAGTTCTTTTACTTCCCACACCACATAGACACGGTATGAGAAGGATTGACCATTTGATATAGCAGTAAATCTACCACTGCTGGGGTTGAAGGAGAAAGTGGCTGCAGTGGGACTCAAATCAACAAAGTCCAACAACCTTGGGATTACAAGTCCAGTGCTCTTTACCACTGAGCTAACTCCCCACCCTGGTCGTTTTAGTTATGCTTGCATGCAAGGCTATCCGGTCTGCACCACGAGGCAAGGCGACCAAGAGGGTGAACAGATGAGGAATAGACTAGTCATCAGGAAAAGAAAATGGAGAAATAACATTTATATAAACATTATGGACGCTGACTGAGTCAAATGACTGGCCAAATTTATCAAAACAGACTGAACTCCAATAATATAAATGATGATAATACAAGTCAATGTAAAAAAAAAACCAGTTTTTAGGAGGGGGCCAACTTTTTTGGGGACATTCCAAGGGGGGGGGGGCACCAACTTTTTTTTTGGTATTCCAAAGGGGGGGGGGGCAACTTTTTGGGGGGTATTCCAAGGGGGGGGGGGAATATATTTTTGATATTCCCATGTGGTGGGCGAAATTTCTTTCCCTTTCTGCCAGGGATCGGTGCCTTTAGCTAAACAATGAGGCAGACTCCGATATTTGTGTTCAATGAAAAGAATTGATATTTGTAATGAAATGCATTCATGTCATATCACAAGAAATCAGCTTAGTTGTACTTCTATAGTAATGATTAACACACAAGGTTACCATAGTTGTATCACTCCCTGAAGTTCAGTGTCTATGGTTACAGTCCCATTTCTCTACTGGGAGATGGGTGTACACCCTCTCATAGTCTGACAAACTGATGTGGAGGGAGACAACAATGGACAAATACTATTAAATAATAGTCCCCCCCCCCTTGGAATACCCCCCAAAAAGTTGCCCCCCCCCCTTTGGAATACCAAAAAAAAGTTGGTGCCCCCCCCCTTGGAATGTCCCCAAAAAAGTTGGCCCCCCCCTAAAAACTGGGGGTTTTTTACATTGACTTGTATTATCATCATTTATATTAATAGTATTGATTATGTTAAGGCTGACGCCCAAGCCACTTTATTGGCTGATTGATTTTGCTCAAAGTTGTTGAATATAAAAGTACTGTAATATGTAAGGCTAATAAAGAAATTCTTTAAAAAAAAAAAAAAAAAATACTAGTGCATTTGTCCCAGAATCCCGATTTTTTTATTTTTTTATTTTCATACAGGACAAAACACAACAAGACAATGTGACAGACACATCAAATTTGTCCCAGAATCAATGCAGTCTCACAAGATCATTAGTTTTTTCTTCAACATTGATGAATTAGGGGCATTTACAACAACATCAAGTGCTACAAAATGCCCCTGTTGCTGCTCATTTCAATAAGATTACCATATTTATGGAAGAGCACTATGAGCAAAGAAAACTCTTCATTGAGAGCTCTACATTGAGTACTTTGAGGTTCTACATGCAAAAAAGGGACTTCCTTCTGTATTGCCACACCATGGTTTGATCCACTCATACCACAGATCCCTCACACCATGCCAGACTATAACAAATTGCCCGAACATTCATATTTGCATGTCAATGATGCTGATACAAGAAACAGTGAAGGTCCGTTAAGGTTCTGCAATGGAACCTGATGACTACCAACTGATGGCACAAATCAAGAAAGCAGTTGCTGCTGGATATTTGAATGTGAACAACCAAGTCTCAATAAGTGTGCCGATCCTAACAGCACAAGGTATCTGGTAGCCAACATTTGGTCCCCACCTGACAGTGACTTAAGACCATTTTTTACTACACCTTTACAGACTTCTTCGTCGTATTTAACTAACGCAGAAGTAGTGAAAATTCTAGAGTCCGCCTTCTCACCGAGAAACCCAATGTGAGACAATAATCCGACTACCGATACACCTTCTTCCAACATCTCTAAACCTAGAGTACACAAAAGGTTTACAAGGCATTCAAAAGTCATTGGTTTGCTTCTTTCTTCTTTGCTTTGCAATCTGCGAAGAGAAAACTTACGCTTGCGTTGCTGTCGTTGTTTTTTATCCTTCTTTTTCGACGATGCAGTGTCAGAAGAAGAAGAGTTCGAAGTGTCTGTGTCTGTTGAAGAACTTGATGATGAAGAAAGTTTTTTCTTGACCACCTTTTTCTTTTTCTTTAGCTTTTTCTTGACTTGGCGAGTCAGCTCATGCACTCCTCCGTCCGAAGTTGACACTGACCCTTTGTTGTCGATTTCAACCCTACGCTCTAGCATCCAGCTTCTGGTAGCTGTATGTCCTTGCGCTTCCACGTGTGAGCAATGGCCGACTGGAACCCGGTTTTGGCGTTCCTCCTCCCCACCGTAATCCTGATGACTGTACTGGAAATCACCTTCAGACGGCTCCTCAATAGGTGACTTTTCTTTTTTCTTCACGCTGTAGGCTCCAAGTATCTCTGCACTGATAGCCGGTTGGTTCATTTGAGACTTGTCTTCTTCCGATAATTCTTGTTTTTTCTCCATTTTATATTTGCAGTCTTTGCCTGTGGGTTTATAGTGCTTCTGTTTGCAGCTGTTGCAGTATCACAATCTCACCGACATTGTCGGATGAGACGAGATTCTAACTCAAAGAAAAAACATGTCCATTGAGTGCCAAAACCAATGGCGGAAGTGTGAGATCAACCTTGCCTGGCCGGGTGAGTGCACCCCTAAGTGAGTGGCCCCATCTGGTGGTTGTTATATGAAATATATACCACTAAAGTCGGTGGCATTTAGTGTCCTCGAAGGTTCTGTTGCTGTAGCCCTTCAACAGTTAAAAATGGGTCATGGGGGATTTCAACGTTAATATTCTGAAGAAAAGTGGGGAACACCAAAAGTTGGTCGGATATTGTCATGAGTTCGGATTGAGGAGATTAGGAAATCAGTACACAAGACCGTTCAAAGAATCGGGGTAGTGTACAGATAAAATACTTAGTGATAGCACCAAGGTCCAGGAAAGTAGAGTGATGAATTATATGGTGAGTGACCCCTTACCAGTGTTCGCTATCAAAAATACACCGAAACACAAAAAGTTTATTATAGAAGTTAGATTGGGTACTACATACACACTCGGAGAAAGTTTGGAATCTAGGGGATCCTAATGAACATTGGAGCTTTTTACTTGTTAGTTATTTAGATTATTGCTGCCCAATAAAGTCTTGGGAGACTTATTCGAGATCGACATGACTTGTTTCAAGAGTATAAAAGGACAACATTTTTGAATGGAGCAAAAAGATTAAAAAATGAACATTTATCATATCAGACGTAGTGAAAGAGAAGATAGAAGAACCAGGTGATAATTCCAAACGATTCTGGGGAAATTAAAAATATACTACAAGGATAAATAGCTGTATGGCATTGCCATAATTTCGCAAGTAATGTATAGATGTTTTAAGAAATCAAGAAAAAATGAATTTTTAAATCAGTCAAAATAAGATAAATGTAATATTAAATCTTTTAACACTCCAGTATAAGTAACTAAAAATCTAAGAGTACTTACTTTATATTAATAAACTGACTTTCACACATTCACGCAGGCAGACTCGCTCCCCTCCCATCCACACCACTGCACCCTGACCAGTTGTATTGGTCAAGGTTCTGTCCGTGTGAATGTGTGATAGCCTTGTTGCCAACGTTACTGTCGTGTGTGCTGGGTAAATCAAATATTCAGGAATCATGAATAATTGTCCACCGCCATCTTTTGCACAGGGCGCACCACCCGCAAGTAGGCGTTCATTGAACCATAAGGGGTGCAGGCGCGCAAGATACGGGGGCATTTACATGTCCACGCGGTCAGACACCCTCCCACCCACACCACACTTGGGAAACGAGAGGCCAGCGTGTGCCGGGGTTAATCAAATATTCAGGAATCTTCAATAATTGTCTGTGGCCTCACATTTTGCATGGGGCGCACCACCCGCGAGTAGGCGTTCATTGAACAGTAACGGGTGTGGTAACGGACAATTATTCATGATTCCTGAATATTTTATTATACTGGATACTGAGGCTACCAATCGTTAATCCTAGCACATGCGAGAGTTACATTGGTAACAAGGACTATAAATAATATATATATAAACGATTACTCTATCGCCACTGCACTTGGCAACAGAATCTTGACCAATACAGAAATAGCACACCCCAACGGTGCCAGATGCAGGGGTATAATTATTCATGATTCCTGAATATATTACTATAATATAATCTGTAAAAACTTCAAGGGTAACCCTACCCTGCTGGGAACAAGGACTAAAAACATCAATGATTCCTTTACCCCCTCTCCCCATAAGTATTTCGGTCTTTGACCTAAAAGGTCAAACCGAAATAAAAACCTAGAAAAGACTCAATCCCACCAATGATTGAAGATCCTACTAGATTCAGATAAATCCTTCATGTAATTAAATGAATGTTTTATCAAATGTTCATGTTGATATACAATACCATACCCTGGGAATACCAGACCTACTTATGAAAAATTCTGCATATTATTGCGAAATTTGTTATATACATCACTTGTATAGTTAACACTTATTAGTTATTGTTGAAAGTTACCTGTTATGAGTATAGAAGAAAATTTACACATTGAAATAACCAAACTGTAAATAACAAACCAGAGTATGAAGAAGAAAAAATAATTTTGGGATACCAAACTATTGAGTAAAATGAACCATTAATAATCTCCTAGCAACAGTATCCTAGAAACCGATAAAATCATAAGAGAATCAATCCCAAAAATGTACTTAAGGAACACAAATTAAACCAAGAACCAACAACGTAATTGCCTGATGAAGTCCCGTCGATAGGGACGAAACGTTGCATACAAATACCGAATTCCTCCCCCCCCCCCCCCATCTTGATGTCAAATTAAATCCCACAATAAAAATTTAATACCCAAATCAGCTTGTCTGTTTTTTTGTGGATATTGAACCGCTTTGATTATTTAAATGATTATTTCACTAACATAGGTGAAGACTTAGGTGAAAATATAGTGAATGATCCGTATTATGAATAAGGAAGTCGCAGTGCTTGTCTCCAAACAGACAATCCCACCTTTTTTCGATTATTGCTCTCTCATATGGGATGGATCCAACAAGCGTTGGCTTGACAAAGATGAATAGCACTGGAAGTAAATCTATTGCTTTTTGTGGCCGGTTATGCCCTTTTTTAGGCTTATTTTGACTGGACTAATAAGGCCAAAAGAAATAGGTGTGTTTCTGGTTACCCCCCCCCCCCCCCCCTTAGCAAAACCTTACCCTACCTAGAAATTGTTTTACCTCTACAGAGTTTTGTGACACATGAATTCTGACAGAAACTGACACAAAACAATACATAAGGACACACATACAGAAAAATATGTTCTCTAAAAAACCTTTTCATAGAGAACAACTAATTTTCTCGCTATTTTACAGAGATAATAATTGTAAGTTGCTGTTTCAGTCGCATACTTAAATACTTAAGTGGGTATGTTGAGCTAAATCTGAACATTATATGCTGTTTTTTGTGACAACAAACATGGGAGAGACAGAAACAGCAGCATCCACTGGAGTGCTAAGAAATTGCTAGTGCCTTCATGCTCCTTGTCTGTAGCCTCAGATCATGAAAGCATCATTACCACTCTTGGTGTTTTTGAAGTGTAAAGTCCCAGAATCATATGAAGTCTCTCTATAGGCCTTTTTCCGCAGGCCGGTGGCGCGCCTTATCTTCTTGGTTACGCAATGCATGCAGCCAAGCATACCCCTGGCAACGTATTCTTTAGCATTGGATGACTGAGTCTATGAGCGTAATACGTTTATAATGCCCGTGTATGTTATTTCTAGAAAACTAAAAGCGATTCTATCGTACTCTATGGTATGTCAGCTTTGATTTGGTAGGTTAAACACATATCTCCTCAATAATACTTCAGATATTATAAGATAAAATAGAAACAATATACACGGGTAGCAGAGATATACTGGTATGGGCCTGGCCACTATAGGCTTATCCTCCCCTCTGGAATAACCAAAACAATAATCATTTCATAGTATATAGATATGTGCAGGGTTCGTACAGAGCCTGGAAACCCTGGAAAAGCCTGGAATTGTGCTTTTGGGTTTTCCAGGCCTGGAAAAGCCTGGAATTCTTACAGAGAGCCTGGAAAAACCTGGAAGAGCCTGGAAAATTTTATTTTGCATAAAACATTTTTTTCAGTCTATAAAATTCTGGACATTATTAGCTTTCCTTATCTACGGTACCTTACTGCATATGAAATTTTAGTGACTTGGATTAGATACTTCCAAAATCCTTTTTGCTAATAATATGGCTGTTTTGATTATTTGTCTTCATATTTGTTTCACTAGCAAGATTGTATTGATTAACATTGTTATGTGCCTGGAAAAGAAATATTAGAGCCAGGAAAAGCCTGGGAAAAGCCTGGAATTTTATTGGGCTGTTTCTGTACGAACCCTGCATGTATACATATATAAATAAATATATTGTCTATTGTATGTACATAAATATAATGTATGTATATACAGTTTGAAGAGTACCCTCGCTTGTTCTAACATCGTTATCTGGAAGAAAAGAACACCTCTGCATTCATACCCGCCACTCACACCCTATGTGTGAAGGCCTTGGCCGCAGTCGGACAGCGCAATGTTTGGCCGAGTGGCCGCGTTGCCATGTAACATGACCCCATGGCGGCGCTGAACGGAAAAACAGCTATTGAGGTGTTTGATCATCAACTTTTAATGATCTACATTTTTAAGAAGCTTGACATTGATCTATACATAGAATCAGAACGTGTGCCAGTACAAATCTCATGTATTCAAGCAGGGTCAAATCTAAACCTCACTCTTCAAGATTTTGCCTATGGACCTTGCAAGCTCTGAGACAGATGTTGCACTGAATACACTCAATGGTTGACAAGGAAGAAACTGAAAAGTTCATTTGAGCATTTCCTTCTGGAACAATATCCAATAAGAGTATAGATGAGGTGAAAGGGACTGAATTTCAGAGAATTGACATGGGGAATTTGTGAGGAGTAACACCAGAAAGATTATAACAGAAGGATAGACAAGTGTAAAGATCCAACATTGGTACCTGTTCCAAATACATAAATATTGTGGCAGGCAGGTGGCGCCGGCTCCCCTGGAGTTGGGGGGGGGGGGGGGAACAAACTCTTGTGAGTTGTCCCGGGGGACATGAGTCCACGGGAGCTGACATAACCCATCATGTATAGAAACAAAGTGCGGCTATACTCAGGTTTCACTCTCGCTGGTGACATGGGGCAATGAACAGAGTTGTTACTGACTTTGAGGGGTCGTTGTAGCTCGTATATTACTAATAAACACCCCATTTAACGCTTGTGCACTGAAATCCTCTTGTCCTTGTCATTCTATGTGCGATCGTTAAAATATGATGACCTGAGATGCTGGTCACTATAGTGCTTGAGTCCTCTCATTCTTCCCTAAATGTGATTATCAGAACTGAGGCACATTAGGAACATTTTAACAAGGTCCATTATTATTCCTGATCTCACTGAAAATATCCTTTAAACTGCAGAAGGAAGTAAAGGCAAAATGTAATCAGATATGAAAAAGAATGAGAAAACTAACAAGTGTAGGGAAGTGGGCAACATGAGAGTGAGAAAAAGGAGATTATTATAAAAGTTGCATCCTAGGTGAGTATTTTTCATTTCTGAATCAGAGGGTTGTTGTCAAACAGGAAACGGTATGCTTTCTCAAACTGGTATTAGGGTATAACTTTTCATGTGGCAGCCCTTTTGTCCTGCCCAGATCACATTTTTCACAATATAGCTATTGTTAGTGGACTGCTGTGACAAAGCCTCCTGGGACTGTAAAAGTTTTGATAAGATATAATTGAGAAGAGTAAGCTGCCTGGATCAAAGAGGCAGCATACCCTGGTATTTCAACAGGATAAACATATTAGTAAAGTATATCAAAGTAAGTCTAGTTGAACAAATTTGACGTTTAACTACCCAAACAAACAAATAAACACCAATTTATGGCTTTCACATTGGCTAATTTGACATTTGTTACTAGTCTGGTGAATCAAATGAAAAAAAGAACAAATCTTTCTTGGAGATCACAGATTATAATTCTTCACCAAATAAACAACATGAAGCCACAAGTTTTGCTTTGTTTGGTTGATTCTGAAATAAAACTGCACTATTAACAAAGGTCTTGTTTAGGGGCCATTACAGTAAAACCCCTCTTCCGGGACACCCCGCTTAAGGGTACAATTTGCTCGGAACGGAAATTTTTCCCACTATTAAGAGTTTATTTTAACCCCGCTTAAAGGGACACCCCGCTTTAGGGGACAGTTTTTCGGTACAGAAATGCTTAAAAACCCCGCTAAAGAGGACAGTTTGGAAGGACATCATATCAAAAACACTGAAAATCCAAGTTTATGGTGCCCGTTTGTACGGGACAGACAGAACAATAGACTGAGCATTCCCGTGCGGGCCCGGGCGGCCAGAGTGTGTTTTTTTCCACAGTAATAACCACATCTCTAGCGGCTCTGGGCGGGCCACAGTGAGTGGATATTAGCATGAGTGACTTTAGGGTGTAGGGGGTTAGAGGTAGGGGGTTAGAGGTCCGCTTACAGGTTAGCTGTGGGCGACACAGGGAGGGCTGGGGGCTTTGAAGGTGCGGTATACAGTGAGCCGTCGTGGCTCTGGGCGGCTCACTGTGAGTCCCTTATAGGGCTTCTGATTTCTCTCAGAAGTGGGGGGGGGGGGGGGGGCATTGACCAGGGGTATAAAAAGGAGCGAATTTCACAAGGAAGGCATATCCACCTTCAACCTCTATTATTATTTTTTTTTTTTGTATATCTATATTTATTTATATTATATAATTTATATTTATTTACTTAATTATGTGTTATTGATAAACATTTTAACCTAATAACCATCGTTTCCTTCATTTATGTAGGTATTCTCTATTGTATAACCATTGACAGACTGAAAACCCAGCTTAAGGGGACACCCCGCTTAAGGGGACACTTGGCCCGGAACGGAGGGTGTCCCCTTAACCCTTCAAGAGCCACACATAATTCACCATGTACCCATACTACAGCAGGCACCAGACCCAATTATGGCCCTTGTATGGCCGGCTTTTGTAGTCAATATTATTAAGAGGAATTAAAAATTAAAAATTTCCAGTAAATCTGTATTTTTTATTAGAACTTTCCGATATTTCAAAGACATACTGGCGACATTTAGCATAATATCTCCTATAATTTTTATGATTCTGCGATAATTTTTCAAAAAGTTACAAAGGAACAAATACAGAGTGGTTCATAAATTCCATATGTGAATGCCATATGGCATTGTCCGGCCCTGGCCAGGGGAATGCCATATGGCATTGTCCTGCCCTGGCCAGGGGAATGCCATATGGCATTGCCCTGCCAGAAAGGGTTAAGAGGGGTTTTACTGTACTACTAATTGGATGCAAAATTCCTGAAAAATTTAACCCCCCCCCCCCCCCACCTCACTGAAAGCATGACATAGGTCCTATCAGATTGGGGTATGCACACAGTAGAGGGAATTTTACCAAAATAATACATCAATGTATTGGTAGCAGGTGATGGCTTTATGCATTACCATACAGTATAGGTGATCAGATGATGCCTTGAGGAATCAATTTTTAAGATCTAGAAAATCATTAGTTTTTTTTGGTAATTAAATCGGAAATAATTGATCAACATAGATGAAACTTCACAGAATGTAAGAATGACATGATATCTAGAATTGACAAAAAATGATAAATGATATTAATTTTGTTTATTTGTTTGGGTAGTTTAACATCCACGTCAGATCACATGACTTGGTTATCATAATTGGCCATAATTTTTTTATTTTATCAGATTCATTTATGATTATGAATGATAAATCTAGTTAACAAAAAATACCACAATGTGATGCCACCTCTGGGTTAGAAATTTTGTTCAGAGTCCCCCAGCAAGTTTTAATGTGTTTCGTCCAAACCAATGGTCGGGTAACTTGAATGTTTAAAAGTAGGAGAGATGAATTATTTTGCTAGGGTCCCACTTACTAGTGTCCCTCGCACTAGAGCTCGGCACTGCTATCATCTTCTATGAACATGGGTTATTCAACCCACCCCTCCTCTTCTCAAATCTTTTTACAATCTTTACACATGGATGAAAGTCGAGACTGAAGAAAAAATTGGAAATTGAAAACCCTTTACATTTATTACACTATTTTGGAACATAAAGGCTATGAATCTGTGCATATATTCTAATTTCCCTTGATTATATTGTTTTTTCTACTATTTTAAGAGAGATAAATGTGAAAAACTATTGTTGTCAGTTTGTAGGAAATGTCAGAATTCCATCATTTGCTGGCAAACCTGCATCCCTGTTTACAGTTAACTAAATCCTGAATGGCAGAATTTAGAAATGAAGACTATTTCACACAATTTCTATATCTTCAACTTCTATAACTGATGGAATGAACAACCCCCCCCCCCCCCCCCCTCTCTACCTAGGATTTTGGGTCAGGTAACCAGAAACACACCCTTTTTTGCCTAAGCAACATGTTTGCTCCTTAAGGGTCTGTTTGACCACACCATTACAACATCATTTGTTGACCATTTGGGTTCTGCCAGGTGTGTATATTTGTAAAAACATGACCAAAAAAACCCCAAAACCGTCCCTTACACAGCGTCGGTATGCGGAAGGGGTAACCAAAATGGTAGTGCCCACCTAGTTATCAAAACGTGTGGGATCTCACTGTCATTATTTCAAACATATATGGTATTTCTGAGTGAATCGATGATTTAAACTTTAATCATTTCATAAGTGAATAATGTTGCTAAATATATTTTGTCATATGCGGTTCTTTTTTAAATACAAAAATGTAAAAACGAATGACAGACAAAATCTAATTGTATAGCTTTTGCTGGGTGACTCCCAATGGCCCTGCACAGTGCTGTCCATTGCTCTTCTGCGGCCTTGCAGTCTATAGCTGTCATTCTGGTAGCTATCGGTGCAGTGGAAAAGCCTGAGCTGGTCTATGTCTGGCATTGGGCAGTCAATATATTTGTCTGTTTGGGTAGTTTAACATCGAATTTCTTAAATTAGAGTTACTTTGGTTTTCTTGACTGACATGTCTATAACCTGATGGAATAACAAGTATACTGCCTGGTTGATCAAGGTATATTACTCTTCTTGATTATATCTTATCGAGAATCTTAAACTCCCTGAGGGAGTAAAAAAACTCTCTCTTGTCAGTGTTATGGCCAGTGTTGTGGAAGACATTGCGCATTGCATGTCTGGCACACAAGCGCTCACTTATGTGGAATAAGATTCATACATCTGTACATTGATCGACACCAGCTGTGAAACGGGTGGGCACCGATAGCTACCCAGACGTCAGCCGGCGACTGAATGGCTGCAAAAGAACAAAGCAAACCAGCTGCGTGAGCTTGTCAGCTGGGCCAGTGGATCAGGCCTTTTATCAACGACTTGAGGTGACAGTCTTAATGAACTACCACCATGCACAGTGATGATCACAGATTTATAACATCAGACCTTAGTGTTCATGGACTTAAATACTTTACTTCATTGGATTTGGACTAGATTGCTTTGTGATGATTGGTCATTCAAACTCAACTTGTGAATTCTTAGAGTTTAATACTGTATTGTGAATTTATATGATCAACTGGAATGTGAGCGGCTTTCAGATAGTGCTTATTGGTGGTTTTTTTGTGATATCGTTGTTGAGTGTCATTGGGTGCGTCTATGTTACCAGCTGTTGAAATATAGATGAATTAAAAACAATGGCAAAGGAACCCACCGACCTATAGAGGACAGACCCCTTGTTAGTTCATGAAGCAGTCACTAGGTGGCCAGCAGTATGGCAGGCCCCATTGGCGGACAGAACCTGTATTCCGGCTCTTTGCTCTTACGAAATTCAACTGCCTTTCAATGTTTTACCATGGTTCCCTAGGCTCTCTACATCCATCCCAGAGCAGGATGACATAAAGATGTCCACCTTCTAGGAAGTGGACGCTTAGCCTGTTAAGACATGTTGGCACTGGAGCTTATGTACCCGCTGTTCTGCGACCTATCTTGAGGGGGTGTTCGGTGAGACAGTGGAGGCATCAAAAAGCGACTTAAATGTGCTAAGCTACATTGCAAGGCTATCACCACACATTGACCATTGAGCTGGGTATAGATCTATACTAATACAGTGGAGCTCTACCACAGAAGGTCACGCAAAAATCTCCTGACATCAGTATTACCTTTGGTAGTCTCATCATATTCATGCACAACCTAACCACACACCCTAAAGTCATTGCAATTCTTATTCATTTGTGTGCATAAAATAGTCCTGGTTTGTTTTCCATATATTTGAAGTTTTAAAAGATTTTGAATAATAGACCAGATTAGTTTTGACATAATTATTTATAGTTCCCTGGTATTTTTATCTCCAATAATTTTCCCTCTGTCCACGGACCTATATACATGGATAGGCAACGCGGGTGAGCACCGTGTTTGTTCTATGATACTAGCGACTTCGTCGAGTCCGAGTTAGGGGGACAAATATAGAAAAACGAAAGTTGTGGAGGTCCACTGCAGCTCCACAACTGGAGATTGAGCACCAATCAACCAGTGACCACATGATCCCCCCTCAGTCTCCACCCAATCGCCACATGGTCGGCCGCACTGGAACACCGCCTAAATCTTGTGAGAGAGCATTGATTCTGGGACAAATGCACTGGTGTTGGTCCACTGTTTTATCTCACCCCAGGTATATTTGTCCCACAGGCTTAACATAGGGAACTTGTTCTCCACGTCCCTACAAGTATTGCAGGCCGTTCTCAATGGTCTATAGATATCCTGTGTATCATCCAATCTTTTAGTGTGTACAGGGGTGAGATGAATACAGAAAGCAACCTATTTTGGTCAAAGCTGTTGTTCTCCAACTCGTTTGAACGCTCTGTGATATTCACTCAGCTGTTGCCTCGTTCATATCACTCCGCATCAAACTTGTGAAGAACGGCGAATTGGACCAAAACTTGTAGGTTTCTTCTTTAGTCTACACTACAGGCACTGAACTCCAGGGGCTGAAACAACTAGAGTTTGCTTGTATGTTGATTATTTCCGTAGTACGGTACACCTAAAGCAAGAATTCCACCAACCAGACGCTATTTCGATGCAAAACCAACATTCCAGCTGATCATCTGCCAGACGACGGTTGAAACGTCTGGCGAAATGCGTCGCTGCTCCAACGAAAACCATGGCAGACTGTTGTGTGATCGCTGTACAGCAGTCTAGTGAATGCTTCCACCTGGCCGATCTCAGCGGCAACAGATCCCCAGCCGGCGCCCCACCCGCTCAACAAGCAACAGCTTTGAGTGGACATGAGTGAATATTATCCTACATGGAGTAGATTATGAGCCCAAATGAGGCTATTCTATAGTATTTAAGGCCTAAAGCCATGTTCAAGTATGTAACAGGGAATAAACAAGTAAAATCTGTGTCTGAATATTATTTCACCCTACTGAGTAATTAAGTCTGTGTAGTTTTACCATATTCTACCATATCAGTATATTAGTGACAAATCCAGAGTAGAGTATATCTAAAGCAGACTTGTTGTATTACGACTAGAATTTCAACAAGAAAGTGTAGTTAACTGGTTATTGTCAAGTTGCTACCTGTTCTGTATTTTCCAGTTCTCTACGATGGTTTATACGTTGGTTTATACGATGGTTGACACATGAACAAGAATTCACTTCGGTGGTTCACAACAAATATTTCTACGAACATATCACACAAGAAATAAATCCCTTAAGTCAATTTCTTGTGCTATGATATTATAAATGTGGACAATAATGCATTTCATTATAAACATCAGTATAGCTATAAAAAATGTTTGACCCATGGCAGCGATTGTGGAAGATAAAGTCCCCCCCCCCCCCCCATGGTAATATCCACAAAAATATTGAACCACACCCCTCCTCCTCCAGCTGTGCACCCTCCACCCCCACCCCTCACCCCCATATTAAATTGGTGAATGCTACCTATTAAGGTACCAGGTCGTTCCGGTCTCTCTAATTTTAGACAATACTAAATGATACTTACGCAGGGTCCCTGGTGTCTCTGATAGTCCGATCCAATGCTACTTTGTCGCTGGCTATGATGTTGAACGCCTCTTTCTGAAAGCGTTTATCGGCTTCTGCTTGTTCCTGTGCATTGAGGATCACTGCATTCCCTGCCTCCCCAGGGCCTGACTGTGACTGCTGTTCTTTTTCCTGGTATTTATCAAAGCGGTCACGTCGGAAAGAATCCACACCATCGGCAACATCATTGGTGTCACTCCTCGGTCGCCGTTTTACAGGTGCATGGAAGTCCGTCACACAAGTAAATAAGGCCACTATTAAGATGACAACGATAACTTTCGGATATGTGCATCTCCAGCGTCTCCAAACTCGTCTAAAGGAACTTAACATCATGTAAAACTAGAGAAACACCCGCCGTGTATTTGTCGTCGTGGACAGGGAATCCCCCTACAAACGTCACGCCTCACAGTCACGCCTGGAGGCCCACATGGCAGAGTGACGTCACTGTGCCGCTAATCCCAAACTGTATCGCTCGAGCAACCTAAGGAATACGCTGGTTCCCGGGGTATCCGCTAGAGTGCTCGGCGGAGATGTAAGAAGCCAGCGGCGTACACAGGCGGAACCCAGCCAACCTAAGGAACATTTGAGGAACTCCTCAACCTGCTCTACCCTCCTTACCGGGTGGAGTAGGGCCTATTTATGGGTTTACCAGGCGTTTGGGAAGCCAACGTGTAGCAAAGTTGTGTTATTTCTTAGTCCATAATCAAAGACTTGAGCAAGTCTAAATAAATCGGAGCGACGCAGTACAGGGGGAATCCCTCAGATCTACAGATCACGATAGATGGCAGCACGAATCCATGAATCGAACAGCAGCGTCCTCTTGTTTTGAGAATCGATACCCAAAAGTGATCACAGAACTTTTTAAGTTTTCGCGGTGTTGGGGTTGGAATAATGGCTACAGAAGAGGTGCTGGATATTGGTGAGATGGATCTAGAGTGTCTTGGCACTGTAGGTATATACGCCAAGAAGTATTTCGCGCTCAGGAAGAAATGTGAACAAATTCAACAGGCAAGTTTACTGAATTTAGCGCCAAATCAGACATGTCAAACGATGGGCGATAATAGGGGAAAACTCATAAGAGGCATCCCTGTTTTTCCCCATTTTAGTTTATATTTATTATCAAACTGGAACTGTGTTTTGGATTTTATAGCAGGGCTGCCAAGTCCCATTTATAATTAACTATGAATTTTGGTGTTTCTTATTGTTTCATGGTTTCCTAGTCTAGATCTAGAAAATCTAGATCTAGTCAGACTGGTCCGACCCTCTACTAAATCTAGATCTCTAGATCTAAATCTAGATCTAATATTAAGGTTGAAATTAGAAATAGTCAATACATTCAAGTATCTAGGGGCGACCTTTTCACAAAGTGGATCATTCAAAGAATGTATTATATACCTAGAAGCACAGGCAAGTAAAGCTATGTTTGCTCATATACGGTAGCTAAATCAAGAAGGTTACACCTCCCCCTAGCCAGTGTAACCAGCCCTGTCCACAACAGGAGTTGAGGGGTGAACGTTTTACCTAACCTCCCCCTTGACATAGTACTTGAACTATTTCGGCAACTGTGGTTCCCATTCTCTAGTTATACGAAGTACAACGCTATGTCCGTTTTCACTCCCCACAGACTAGTGAGGAACGAACAGAGTCGAACTACGTCTGACTACTTCTCTTATATGGTTGTGAAGTGTAGGGGTATGGCAAACAATATCTCAAGGACTACGTAAAAAGACCCAGTATGTACAGACTTGTCACTCTCTTGAAGTCTGACAAAGAAGAAATCATGTTTAGCTTCAGTCAATTTCTAAGAAGGGCATTGCCTATCCTCTAAAGGACTGAGGACTAAGCATACATGTAACTATTGCCCTTGTAATTGTATTAGCTTGTTCTTCTCTCTCCTTGTTTTTTTTGTTTTTTTTATGTTATGTGTAAGAATATTACATCTGAACCTTTATATCAGAGAACTTACCTTAGAGAATAATGAGACTTAACTCTTGGAGATGGTGTTGCCACTTCAAAAGTCCGAATCAGTCTGTCTTCCACCTATGGAGAGCGCCTCACGCACGTGCGACGACTCGGGAGTCCCTGCGATGACGTCATCGCGCCCAAGGCTGAAACAGCCTCAGGGGGAATCCCCGGCACTCACACTAACGCCCAGTCGCCCCCTATTGCTCGTACAACACTCCTCCCCATTCTGTTTTTAAAAGGCCAGGGGCCAGCCTTCAGGTCTTCGAGGCGCCGGGCTTGAAGCCCAGCTTGACGTCCTAACTTTGGAGCCCGGACATTAAGCCCAGGTATGACTAACACAACTACATGGTCTACGAGCCGGACATTGAGCCCAGCCTAACCTACTACAGGGCCCGACTTGAGGGCCTAGTGCTGAGGGCTGAAGAACACCTCAGCATTCCTCGCAGCCAACCTGAGGACAGTGCTATCAGGCAAGGTCCTTACCTCCCCTATGTGCCAGGCTACCTCCAAGATGGATTCTGGACAGAGGGGTGCAGACCGTCTGTTTCCAGAAGCAGCCTGTCCAAGCACAGATTCTGCATTACCTCCTCCAGCTCTGCCTGGTGATTCGGGCACAACAGCAGGGTAGAGACACTGAAGGATACCATGACATTATCCTTCACAGTTTGCACCGTGTGGGATTCTGTCAGGGGTTTCATGGTTCTTAGTCGGCCCTTGGTGGGTTCTGGGGGGCGACCCTTGTCAGCAGGGAATGGAGTTGGGTCAGATGGTCCATTCCTGGCTAGTTTTTTGCTGGTTGTTGTTCTCTTTGCTTTGTGCACTCTCTTGAGGCTCCAGGGCTGTGTTCTGGGCTTCCTCCAGGGTTTGTGACTGGATAGGGGCTAGGAGCCCTAGACAGTTGCTGGGGTTGCAGGTGCTCAACAAGTACACTAAGGACAAGCTTCTTTATCTCATCCTTCAGTTCCCCCAACTTGTCCTCTGCTCGAAGAACTGCAGAGGGTGCTGCCAGCTGTGCTTTGTCACATGTGGCAAAGGAGACGTTTCTCACTTTTTTGTCTCCTAAAATGAAGCGAGAGTTGTGGATAGAGTGCCTTACACTCTTCAGCACTTCTCTTATGGATTTGAGGTTCTTCTCCCCCGTAATAAGTGCAGCCCTCTGGTTGGAGCAGCCATGCAGGAACGCATCCATTGCCGCCCTCTCAATGGTGCGCTCTGAATCTCCCCTGAAACCTTCGCGTGCCAGGTCCATGCACCTCTGCGCGAAGGCATCCAGAACTTCTTCTGGTTCCTGGTGCAGACTTTGAAGCTCCCTCCATGCTTTTGCTGGCTGCTTCCTCGTACCGAACCGCTCCTTCAAGGACTTGGCTACCCTTTTGTAGTCACGCCTGGTCTTCTTTGGCAGGGAACCAAAGTGAATCAGGGCGTCATCCCTGAGGTGCTGTACTAGGCCGTCCAGTTTTTCTTCTTCACTCCAGCCGCACCTCCGAGCCATTCGTGTGAACTGCTCCTTGTAGATCCCCCACTTCAGACGGCCGTCATAAGTTGGGATCTTTCCTTGTTGAGGCTTGTTATCCCTGCATCTCTTGGGCAGCGGACTGGATAATCCTCATCGTCGCTGGTGGACATAGAACTGTCATCCGAATCTGAGGATTCAGATGCGTCCCGTCTGTTGGGTCTACGGCTCCTCACCGATTCCTGATGGGCATCAGTGTGATGAGAGATGGTTGGAGCCGTTTTCACCTGTCTGGCTGGCTCCGGCCCTTTAGGCCGGGTGGCCGGGACGTACACATCGTCTCTTACCTCACCTTGACGGACAGGTGTTGAGTGGTGTAGTGGGGCTAATAGTAGCCAACTCTCGTCTTGTCCTGGGCTAACCAGCCCAGCCTTACCCAATGGAGATTTCGTCCCTTGGCGGAACTGGGGGTTTTGCCGCAGGAAGGCCTCCCATGTGCGGATAAAGATTTCTGTTGGGTCATCGTCAGGCTTTTTCGGCTGGGTGCCCGATCCCGAGGGTGGACTTTCGGTGTCCCGTTTCTTCTTCTCCCCCTCCAGCTGTTTGACACGTGAGGCCAGCTTTTGCCATGAAGCCTTCAGCGCATCATAATCTCGCAATGAGTCTATGTCAGGTGGAAGAGTCGGCCGCATGCCTTCCACGCCCTCGTCCTCCACGTTGAACACCATGTGGCCATTCACAACGGCCTCCTGAAGGATCCTGCCCATGTCCGGATTGAGATGGGGCAGCATCTCTGCCACTGCCGAGAAAGGACCCCAATCCTTCAAGCACTGAAGGATGTCCCGAGCGTGGGCAGCTCCAATACCTGGGACTGCCTTGAGGTCATCAGCGCTTGCTGCATTTATGCAAATCGCCTTGGGCCCAGTCATTTTGTTAGCTTAGGTCAGGTATCCAAAAGCAGAAGAAAGAAGTTGGGGTGTCTCAGTATGAAACCGAGAGGTTAGGTAACAAGGGCAAGGTGATATGTGTGAATGCAAAAAGCAGGACTACACAATCACTGACTTTTTCTATGTTATCTGTATTATACCCTCTTTACTTACTTTTCAGGATACTGTCTCAAGGGTGTGATGTTAATGCAGTGTGTGCATGCAGGACAGTTAGATGTTATTTTCATTCAGTGAAATGCCAGATGTCATGCATTGGCTAGTAATATTGTATCAAGTTATGCCAGATATTAAAATATTGGTTCACAATGTTGCACCAAGATATGCCAGATATCAAAATATTGGCCCAGAGTATCTTGGGATCATGCACAAAATAGCTTGTTGCAATATAGTAAAAGTTCTCCAAAATAGGATCTGCCAGATATTAATTTATATTGGCCAGTTATGAACTAGATCTAGATATAGAAATGGTGGGGTCCAGCTGCCACACAAAATATGCTTCTAGAGGAAAATAATATATATCTAGATGATGTCCCTGTGTAAAGGTGCTGTGCCAAATATATAAATATATATTGGCCTATGCAGAACAATTTGTAGTCCAAGCAGAAACAGTGGAAGTTGCTATGGGTAGATGTTTTGCCAGATATATAATTATATTGGCCTATAGAGTAGCCTTGTAATCAAAGCAGAAAGAGTGGAAGTTGCTGTAGGTAGATGTTTTACCAGATATAAATATATTGGCCTATACAGTATATCTTGTAGTCAAACAGAAACAGTGGAAATTATATTAGGTAGGTGTTTTGCCAGATATATGAATATATTGGCCGAGACAGAACACAAAGAAGAATCCTCTTCTGTGAGATCCAAGATGAGACAATGTGAAGATAGGAACTTCCAGGAAATTACTTAGAATATGCCAGATATTATTTAATATTGGCCTATTGTTTAATAATCAAAAGTTGGGGGTGACAATTTGTCAAAAAGATAAGTGACTGCTATATTCAAAACATCCAAGATGGCCTCCAGGTCACATGTTAGAAGGGGGGTAAATAATTGAAGAACCCCTAATTATTTCTTGACACTAATACTTAAAAAATAATAAGATAAAAATAAAGTGTCAATATTCAGCAGTCACTTTGTGAATGTTCTTGCCCCCAAATAATAAGGATGTTGATAGGATGGCTTGGATTATAAAAAAGAATGTCAATCCAAGATGGCTAAACAGATTCCACTAATCTCAGAAAAAGGTCACACTTGACCTAATTCATCCAAGATAACAGAATCCACTTGTTTGTGTCCAAATCCTCTGATGAATGTAAATAAATGATGGCCTAATTATAATATGAAAAGAGTTTCAATGGAGAGTGAAAATATCCTGGAGAGTTTGAAGAAATTGAATCCCACTTCACTCACTGGAGGGATGAGCACATGTCCCTAATTGGGGATCCCTTTCTTTTCTCAACAAAAAGTATTTAAAGTGTTCCTAAAATTGGTTTATAAACTATATAAACCAGACAGAATCCACATAGGTAAGTACTCCTGGCACCAAATGTAAGAATATTACATCTGAACCTTAATATCAGAGAACTTACCTTAGAGGATAATGAGACTTAACTCTTGGAGATGGTGTTGCCACTTCAAAAGTCCGAATCAGTCTGTCTTCCACCTATGGAGAGCGCCTCACGCACGTGCGACGACTCGGGAGTCCCTGCGATGACGTCATCGCGCCAAAGGCTGAAACAGCCTCAGGGGGAATCCCCGGCACTCACACTAACGCCCAGTCGCCCCCTATCGCTCGTACTGTTAATGCTGTATTTGTATCTTGTTCTTTTGCTTGTATTTGATGAATTTGCTGTAAAATTGCTGTCATTTACTATGTAATCTCCTTACTGTATGAAACAGTCTGAGTTAAATAAACAGAATTGAACTGCTAGATCTAGCTGTTGTCTAGGCTCTAGTCTAGATCTAGAGTCTCTACTCACATACTTTTTATACTATTAGTATTACTCAAAAATATGTGAAACAAAGCAGTTGTTGTCGCCACGACTAGGATTTCTAATGATCTCTCACTCACAATGCTTCCCCTCCCCCGCCCCTAAAAAAAGATAAAAATGATAAAGTTAAAATTCAAGTCCTTCAATCGCATGGTGTTCCAGCTTCATACTGGTGGGTTACACATGTACATATTCCCTCAGTTATACTTCAGGTATGGTTGAAGGGCGTGTTCTACCAACTAGGTGAAAATGTTGTACACCAACCACACAGTGTTTGCCAGCAGACCTGGCCTCGAGGAGGTGATGACCTGTTTGGTGGAACAGCTTGGCAGTGCCTCCGACCCCAGCCTAGCAGGCGTCAGGTCTTAGTTGCCGGGTTAAATCCACTCCTGGTAGAGTTTGTTGGAGCGTCGCCTTGAAGTTACTGAGTATTGGCCATGGGGCCTGGCGAGGGACTGGCTGAAATAGTCGTTCCATGCTGTTCCACCAGCCAGGCTTTGTACCCGGTGTCCCACCCGGGCTACATAGTCTTGCTAGTCTGGTAGCTCTTCTCCCACCTGGCTAATAAATCAGGTTTTGCTGGCTGGAATACTTGCTTGGGGAATACAACCGCTTGGGGCAAAGAGTATTGCCAGTTTCGATCACCCTAGCTTTCTGATATTATCGCTCGACTGGCATTACGGAAATCGATGTTTGAACTCTCTGTACATGATAAATATGCGTAATTAAAAGTAGTTTGATTTGTTTCTAACAAGATATATCAATAAACTCTGTAGGATAGAAGTATGAATGCTTAAATCTGCAGATTTATTTACTTTTGAGTCAGTTTTATTTTGACAGTTGTAGCAGCCTGTTGACTGCAATTTCGGCAGATTGCTGAAAAAAAGACCAAATAAAACAATCTTTGCAAAACGAATTGATAGAAAAAAAACCACCAAACATCTTCCCCTGCTCTTCACCTACATGACATTTTTTGTTTGATGTCTCTATATTGGATATTTACTGAGATATTACCAGAGAAGTACAGTGGATTTAACATTGGTTTCAATGGGGGGGAAAGTTGTTTAACCCTTCGAATGTAATAGAGTGCACTGCACCGCTTTCGGGAAAGCAAGCTACAAAGCGATAAACCCGAGAATACTGGTACAGGCTTGGCCACTATAGGCAGCCTAGACTCACTGTTACAATGCTCTAGCTAGCATCTCACAACAGTCCTATCTTGTGCAAAATAATAGCCTTGCGCTCACACCCACTGTTCACACTCTAGCTGTGAATGTGTTTTGCACTACCATGAAGCCAGACTGGGCGGTATTTGACCGAGCGACGCCCTATATTGGCCACCAACCCCTGTCTGTGCTGAGCTGCAACTTAGAGGTTGGCATGGTCCAATCTCCTGTGCCAGTCAGCCCCTCCCTCGAAGCAAAGAGTGTATTTGGGACTGTGGATGTATAAAACACAACAGCTTGTGAAAATGAGATCATGGAAAAGTGGCTTCGAGAGTAGGAATGGCATTCTCTCCAGGCATAGATCCAAGTGGCACAAACGATCTCTGGGGAGAGTGACAAACACTTACAGATTGTGGGTCAAGGTGGCTGTGGATTTAACTAAACCAAAGCTAATGTGGTGTAGCAAGCATTTCCTCTGGTGACTAGTGTAAAGCAAGTATTCCACCAGAAAGCAGCCGTTTAGCAAGCCGTTCAGCTGACCCGCCTGCCCAGCACCCTTGCAGCTGAAATTGTACACATTGTCAGAGCTCTGCCACCGACCCACCTTATTCTAGCCTGCCGGCGACCACACAGAGCCCATGCGGGCTCCTAGTGACTGCTTCCATTAAGCCGGGTGGTCGATCTGCACTGGCGGGGCGATGGTACTACCATGCTGTCTGGTGGAAGTTTGCCTCTTTAATGTATTTCCCCATTCCTTCGATAGGGGGTGGATCAAACGTCTCCATATACTGCTCCCCTCCAGTTGGGCAAAACTTGTTGACAAGCTATGCAGTGCGCTTCAGCAGCGTCTACTATGTTGGGATTTGTATGTAATGATGACAGCTCTTCAATTTTCCACTGAATACTGCGGTTAACCGTATAATGAAGGTAAATAAAGGTACGGTAAAAAGCTATTGAATCAGCTTTTTGCTGGCAATCATTTGCAGGGAGCACTGTGTAATTTGGTGTGGACATACACTCATAAATATAATACCATCTTGTGTAGAGTCCAGTTTTATCTCGATAACAGGGATGACCGTTTTCTACTTTACCAGAATTTATTTTCTTGTATGTAACAAAGATAGTGTTAATTAAGTCTCATACACGCCAATAAAACAGTGGTTTGAACCTCCCCACAGACACTCGAGCCCATCCTTGGCAACAGTGATGTGTTTTCTATGTTTTCTCAGTTTCTCTGAGGCAGTACATTCCACAAGCAAAATATTTCCACTTACGCCTAACCCCAACTAACATCCCTGCGTTAATATGAGAAAACAGGGTTAGTGAGCCTGTAGGGATGGACGTTCGAGGTATTTTGACTCAAAAATATGGCCCGACGCCAAAGGCAGTAGGGCCATATTTTTGAGTCAAAAGACCGAGAATGGCCATCCCTACGGACTCAGTAACTATGTCTTCTTATTACTACACACCTCCTAATTATTTAAAACCCTGTTTTATTAATTTTTTTGCTCCGCGAAATCTACTGCCATTCACTACGGCACACTGTCATGGCGGGCGCGAACATTATTTATACTACACCCCTAGCAGCGGGTAGTATTTCATACATATTCGGCCATAGGTGTATAGTAATATTTACATATGCCTACTTCAATTATTATGTCTAAGTTCTAGTATTAAGATTTCAGTTGTGTTTTTGGGGTCTTTTTTTCAGTATAGTTCTCTCAAACAGTAATCCTGCATTGTTGACACATTTTAATTGGGATTTCCAAAGATACTCATATTTCAACGCCCCATTATATTTTCCAACAGTCCAACGAGAAACTCGTCAATCGCCTCTATCATGTGAAGCGCATGATTAAAAAATATCGCAAGGAAAAGAGGTAAGAGATTAACCTCAGAGTTGTAGAGATTAACCTCGTTCTGCGTAATAGTTATTCCAATATAAGTATGGATAAACTGTTAAAAGTTTGATGGGGAAACCAGAACCTGGGCCCTGTTTTTCAGTCACGACATAATCTTAGTCTTAGAAGCTGAGATATCTCAGCGATTGTAAGACAATTTGCAAGACAAAAGATGGCCTGTGTTCTATAGACAGTATCGTAGTGCGCCACGTGAGATCGCCGCTAAAAGTGTCTCAAGTATAGAACTGTCTTAGGTTCTATAAAACCTCACTGTGCGTATATAGAGGATTTCCCGTGCTTTCCATACGAATTAAGCAATGAGATTTTAACACAAGTAAGGGATACATATGACCTATAATCGTACCAAATATGAAGAAAGACGACCTCACCTTTCCGAAGTTATCGGCGTTTGAATTTCGTCATAGCAATCGTCTGCTCTGGTGGCCAGTCACCCTCCCACCTCCCGATGCGCAGTCAATGTCAAGGTCGCTGCATAAATTAGCAGAGGCGTCGGGAAAATACACTGGCCACCAGACCAGATGATTGCTATGACGAAATTCAAACGCCGATATCTTCGTAACGGTGCGGCCGATCTTCTTCATATTTGGTATGTTTATAGTTCATGGGTATCCATTACTCGTGTTAAAATTTCATTGCTTAATTCTTATGGGAAGTGAAGTTGCGCATTCGGTACGACATGTCCATAATTGTTTTGAGTGTAAGACACTTTCCAAGACATTTTGAACCACATGACCCTAAGATTGTCATGACTATAGCACACCTCAGACCGCCCTAAGTGTCTTAGACCTAAGATCTTAGACATATCCTCTAAGATATCACATCTATAGGACACTGACGCCTCAAAGATGTCTTCCATAAAACTTGTCGTGACTGAAAAACAGGGCCCTGGTCATTTTGCTCATTGTAACTGGTTTTAATTGATCGTGGGTTTCCGGTTAAATTTCACACCAGATGGCATGACCACCAATACTGAAGAAAGAAGTGTGAAAATAGCCACATCAGGGACCCCTTCTGGATTTCAGAAGTAGCTTCACATTGCTCTGCAAATGTTTACTAATACTAAGTCTTGTCTAATCTTCCTCGATTATTAAGGTAAGAATAGATCTGATGAGAGTCAGCCATATCTTAGATTATTTATACGTTATTGAACTTTGAATTGGTATGAAAATGGGAAACTTCTTTTCAAATTCCAGTATCGGGAAGTTCTAAGATATTTATGTGGTATAATCTGTGAACTGAAAATGGTTTTTTTCCGTTTTTTCAAGGATGTTTATGGGGTATAATATGTGAATTGAAAATATCTGTTATGTTTAAGGATGTTTATGGAGTATAATCCGTGAATTGAGAATATCTGTTATGTTTAAGGATGTTTATATGGTATATGTGAATTGAAAATGTCTGTTTTATTTAAGGATGTTTATTGGGAAACTGGAGGAGTATGGCGACAACTTCCGTGAAGCTGAAGTACAACCGCTATGGGAGGTATGTCAGTCCTTTTATTAATTAAGATGTACATTCATGCTGTATATCTCGGTGATGTCAGTGTTCCTTGCTTCCACGGGAATCCATGTTTTATCTTAAGAATAGAAACTATATTTCCTTATTTAAAATGAACAAAACAACTGCTAAATTACTCGAATCAGTCACATTCCTTAATCCCCCAATGTACCTGGCGACAGACTTAAGTCCTTATACAGATTTGTCGCCATATCCCCCACTAAGCTTCTCCGCATCCCCTCAGCGGATCTCCGTCACCGACACAGTATCCAGGGAATCTCAGTGTCTGTGAAGCAGTAAAACATGGAAGATCCACGGATGGATTCCAGGCCATGAATCTCAGATTTTTGCCCCCTCCCCTCACCCTTGTCATGCTTTGATACACAACCTTCATCATTCATGGTCATGGAGAGGGGTACCCCCCTTCCCCACCCCCTACTGCACGACGTCAATTCAGGTGTTTTGGGTCTACGTGTAATGTATAAATCCTGTTATGCCAGGAAAGATATTTCCGCGTATTTTCTCTGACCCCAACTGGCATACCTGAATTATCTTTTTTCTTTAAATTTTGTTTAAAAAGTTATTCTCAACTAATTTCATAGATACGCTTTTGGGTATGTGTTATATATATGATACTGCTTTCAAATTTTATTACACATAATATCGCTATGTGCAATAAACATGTATACATTATCTATAGTCACCTCCATTTTTAAACTACCAATTAACATGATTTCTCTATGATGGTTTTATCAGCAGGTGGACGGTTGGTCTTTAGGTTATGGCTATAGCCTACTGTAGTACACATGCTTGTAGTCACTAGGCAACCTGACCACATTTTTGCTTTTTATAGCTAACTAAATACAGATAGGAATGTGATTTCTGTTTTAGACAAAAGGTTTTATGGTGGTTCAATGCATTACAATTTCAATATTTAGTATTTTGGCATAGATCTTTTCCAAAAAGTGAATTTAGTTGTTTGTGGGGTTTTTGTTGTTTTGTTGGGGTTTTTTTTTTGGGGGGGGCCATTTTTAAGAACTCCTTTATGGACATATTTCTACCCATTAAATAAAAGAAGAGAATAAAAAGCAGTAGGTGCTAGGAAGTGAAATTTTCAAGGTAGATTCTATATTTACAGAGATATTCGAGTATTTGTTAAATATGGAGGGTAGGGGGTAGAAATGGCCATACTCAAACAGTATGGCCAACTAACACCAGATGGTGCCATAACTAAGTACACATAGGTATATATATATTTTTTTTTACAAGTTTTATGGCAATGCAATATCTTACGGTTTCATTATTTTATATTTTGACATGGATTTAAAAGAAAAGAGTCATTTCAGTTCGGGGGGGGGGGGGCTTTTTTAGTCACAGGTCCATTTTTAAGAACTCCTTGGCAGGGTCTGATCTCTCCCTAGACTTGCTCAAGTCTTTGATTATGGACCTCAAACTACTTTATAAGCTTCCCCAAACACCTGACAGGCCCAGTAATGAAAGACTTGTAAGATATACACAAAACGCCTGTAATTTTCTCCTATGATAATCTAACACTCTCTCTTTCCCCTCCCCTATACCTCCACTTTCTGCCAACACCCAGGGGTCTTTCTTGTTATCATTCTAAATAATTATTGGCTGACCTCTTTATTGAGTTTTGAATGCTTCCACCTGCTAATTTGGTCTTTAAAGGCCAATATTTCTATTTTAAAATGCACACTTAGCTCTTGTTTTCATTTCAAATTTCACAAGCTAATCACGACATACACATTTACAGTATCAAGAACTATACAAGTCTAAGATTTTTATGCAAATTATATGACTCAAAATGTTCGTAAATATTCAAATTTTACCGTAATTTTACACCAAAACAACTTTTCACTGCACTCTGTTAGTTCAAAGTTGGTATTTGCAGTGAGTTTGTGCATAGGTTTCCACACATATAAGCAACGGCTCAACTACAATTATTTACTCTTTTGATATTTGACTCTAGGAGCCCGCATCCTCCACGGTCCCCAACCCGCCCTCTTCAGAGGATCCGGGAGCGACTCCCTTATCTGTGGAGACTACCAGTTCTCAGGCCCTGACAGCAGGGGGCGCTTCACGCGATACTAGCGCAGTCTCACCAGGTGGCAGCACCAAGGTCAAGAAAGGTCGAGTGGAGAAGGGTGAGAAGGATGTGAACGCACCGAAGAAACCTGCCAACGCCTTCTTGAAGTTCTGTCAACACCAGCGTCCCATCATTCAGGAACAGTACAGAAAGGTAGGAACCTGTTAGATCGCGCAAGCCTAGAAGACAGCGGCACAACCATTCTGTCCAATCACGCCTTTACCCGATTAATCCGTCAGGTCGGTAGGAATCGGGAATATATCTGTCAATGAACGGACTTCACCGACTCAATCACGTCTCTTCCCAATAGGAAACAGGCATTTACATTACTGAAATGGGGTAGTGCCTGATTCTAATCGATGATAGTCACGTACCCTCGTACATTGACAATATCTTACAGTTTTAGTATTAGTATGTAGGCATGCATTTAAAAAAAGGGGAGATTTCTGTTTAGGGAGGGGGGGGGGGGACTTTTTGAGTCACAGGTCCATTTTTAAGAACTTCTTTATGGATATATTTCAACCTCTAAAGGTTGTTCTATCATAAAAGAAATAAGCCTCATTCAAAAAAGAATAAAAAGTACCGTAAATTCCTGTATATTTATTAGATGCATCTTCCATATAAGACGCACCCCAACTTTGTGAAAATCCTATGAGATGCACCCCACTCTCCTAGCATCCTGCGCTCTACTTCCTACGGCTGCTTGTATCTCTGTACCCTTCACTTCCACAAGTTGTGTTTTTATATGTGACAATATATATAGGTATTATTAGCCTACTTTAGTACACCAGCTTGTAGAGAGTCTTTTCTTTTTAAATATTTCATTAAGGTAACATATTAACGACAGCGTTATTCGCCCTACAAATTGGCGATCTTCAATAATGGAGTCACAGAAAGGACACAAAAAAAGATACAGGACAATACAGTTCAATTTTTTTTTCACAGCTTTTTTACAATACAGTTCAACAGTAGCATTACAATGACAATAAAGGACAATACGAGACTTAACACTGATGCACACATCACATTTGCCCCATAATCTATTACATAATAAGGGAGCACTCTGATCTTTTGATACATACCTAGTAGATCTATCGATCATATTAACATAAGTCTTCCACATTAAGTGGTCCTGGAAGAATTTCCTTTACCCTCATTTTAAAATTTTCCCCATAAGCATGGACTTGTCTTACATGGATTGGCAACCGACCGCCTGTGGCCCTTAGGTGTCGGACTCGGCATTGTCTTAGGGTTCTCTCTGTAGCCAGAAGTCGGCGCTATAGTCGCCGACGTGTTTCCGTTTTTTCACACCAGGCGGCGCCATGTTCGCGCACGCGGAAATAGGTGTTAGAGGCTTATATCACTCACTTTGACACCTACCCTACCTGGGGTTAGTGGTGGGAGTGGGTTCAAAGTCTAAGAGCCTAACTGAGGGGAGACTGACTGAGAGAAGTCCCTTAACTGGTATGGCTAAAAATCAAAGGCTGACTAAGAGAAGTCATATTCCTCATGATTGACTGTATATAAGCTGGGTGGTTTGAGAGACCTGTATCAGTTCTTCTGGAACAAGTCAGTTGGACACTACTCTGCAGCATGGATGGATGGAATCCCTCAAAATCAGTCATTTCTTGGTGGCACCGTCATCTAAAGTGACCCAAACTCTGCCGTTAGTTTGGAAAAACCTAGAAGGGCTAGAAATATAATTTTAACTGTTCTGAATAGGTATTATATTGGGGAAGACAGCTAAATACTTTAGAAAGGCCTCATTGAGTGGTAACATTTTTGAAACTTTGACTTTTCACCTGAAAACCCGTCAAAATCAGTCATTTCTCGGTGGCGCCGTCATCTAAAGTGACCGAAACTCTGCCGTTAGTTTGGAAAAACCCAGAAGGGCTAGGAATATAATTTTAACTGTTCTGAATTGGTATTATATTGGGGAAGACAGCTAAATACTTTAGAAAGGCCTGATTGAGTGGGAACATTTTTGAAACTTTGACTTTTCACCTGAAAACCTGTCAAAATCAGTAATTTTTCAGTGGCGTCGTCATCTAAAGTGACCCAAACTCTGCCGTTAGTTTGGAATAACCCAGAAGGGCTAAGAATATAACTTTAACTATTCTGAATAGTTATTATATTGGGGAAGACAGCTAAATACTTTAGAAAGGCCTCATTGAGTGGGAACATTTATGAAACTTTGACTTTTCACCTGAAAACCCATCAAAATCAGTCATTTTTCAGTGGCGCCGTCAACTAAAGTCACCCAAACTCTTTAGTCCCTATATACCCTCAGGGTCCCCTGGGACGTTAAACCACAAACAAACACAAACAAACCCAAACTCTGCCATTAGTTTGGAAAAACCCAGAAGGGCTAGGAATATAATTCTAACTGTTCTGAATAGGTATTATATTGGGGAAGACAGCTAAATACTTTAGAAAGGCCTCATTGAGTGGGAACATTTTTTAATCTTTGACTTTTCACCGCTGAACCCCTGAAAATCAGTCATTTTTCAGTGGCGCCGTCATCTAAAGTCACCCAAACTCACCCACATCCTACATCCCAACATCTCCACATCCACACATCCCTACATCCTACTTTCCCACTTCCATACATCCCCACATCCCTAAATCACTACATCCATACATCCCCACATCCTACATCCCTACATCCCCACATCCCTAAATCACTACATCCCAATATCCCTACATCATTACATCCATACATCCCCACATCCTACTTCCCACATCCCCACATCCCTACATCCCACCATCTCCACATCTATACATCCTACATCTCCACATCCATACATCCTATATCCCTACATCCTACATCTCCACATCCATATATCCATACATCCCCACATCCTACTTCCCCACATCCGAACATCTCTACATCATTACATCCATACATCCCCACATCCTACTTCCCAACATCCCACATCCCACATCTCCACATCTATACATCCCTACATCTCCACATCCATACATCCCCACATTATGTGGGAGGTATGGATATATGGATGTTGAGATGTAGGATGTAGGGATGTAGGATTTATCTCACCCCTTGTACAAGCTTCGCCATAGAAATAACATTAGGAAAAAATACTCAACGATCACCCCCCTAAAGTGACACTACTACGCCACGGCCGTGGTGTAGTGAATGTGAGGTGGATGCTCAACATACATGTATCCCACATAATGTTGGGATGTATGGATGTGGAGATGTGGGGATGTATAGATGTGGAGATGTGGGATGTGGGATGTTGGAAAGTAGGATGTGGGGATGTATGGATGTAATGATGTAGGGATGTGGGGAAGTAGGATGTGGGGATGTATGGATATATGGATGTGGAGATGTAGGATGTAGGGATATGGGGATGTAGGATGTGGGGATGTATGGATTTAGTGATTTAGGGATGTAGGATGTGGGGATGTAGGGATGTGGGAAAGTAGGATGTAGGGATGTAGGATAAATGGATGTTGGGATGTAGGATGTCGGGATGTTGGGATGTAGGCTGTAGGGATGTATGGATGTGGGGATGTAGGATGTAGGGATGCAGGATGTAGGGTAGTATAGTGGAGGGGCAGTATGATGGAGGGGCAGCATGGTGGAAGGGCAGCATGGTAGAGGGACAGTATGGTGGAGAGGTAGCATGGTGGAGGGGCAGTATGGGTGAGGGGCAGTGTAGTAGAGGGGCAGTATAGTAGAGGGGACAGTATGGTGGAGGGGCAGTATGGTTGAGGGACAGTATGGTGGAGGGGCAGTATGGTGGAGGGGTTGTATGGTAGAGGGTTAGTATGGTGGAGAGACAGTATGGTGGAGGGACAGTATGGTGGAGGGTAAGTATAGTGGAGGGGCAGTATGGTTGAGGGACAGTATGGTGGAGGGGCAGTATGTGTCAAATATGCTAGCTCATAAATTTACCACTAGGGAACCAAAAGTTGTGCTTCATTGACACTAGGGGCGCCACTAGAAGTCTGGTAGTTCCAATAAAGGCCACTAGGAGATGTTGAATGCAGCCGAGTCGGACACATCACAGAACAAATACAGAGATAAGCTAGGTTTCCTATCCATAGAGTATAGGTCCGTGCCATAAGGGAGAATTTGTACCTCTTTGGGAAGTCTGTCCATATATGTTATTAATGAAAGTTAGGAATACATGTGTTACATTTACCATCTCCAGAAGTGGCACTGATAGTTACTTACATCCTAGGAAGTGTCATTATTTAGGTGAAACATATATATTTAATGGTATTATTGACAAATCTAATAATGTGTGTGGGTAGGGGGTGGGGTGGAGGCAACTGGTTTATTCAGCATATTTAGAGACAAAAAGAAGTCAGAGTGGTTCATAATCATGTTCTAGGAATCACTCGAGACCCAGTCAAATGGTATTTGGTTAGTAAAGTTATTTGCAATATCGTTTTCTATATGATATTAAGTTGATCTTCTTTATTGGTATACATAGTTTTGTCTACCATTTTGATGCCAGGGAGCATGTAGACAGGTCTCAGTTCCTGTGTGCGCTGATCCATGAAGGTGTCATCATGAAGCAGCTGACAAACATTTCATGTTTAGGTATGGCATTGCTGATTGCCAATTGAAATCACCTACAGGTATAACTATACTGTGGATTATATATAGGTTTAGAATGCAATTGCATTATATACAGTGAAAACTCATCTCCCCTATTCCCCCTCCCACCCCTCAGCTGCGTGCTTTGATCCATGTACTGCTGAGCGACCGACCGAGAAAATTGTGTGCGTGTCTGTAATGGCACCCGCTGCTGTCCAGGCATATGGTGTTCCTGCTACAAACGCTGATTTGGGCTTTATTTTTCAGGAAGAAGATGAAGAAATCAGCCACCCAGAGCTAAAACGCCGCCTTGCCAGCCAGTGGACCGCGTTGCCTCCCGGCAAGAAAAACGTAAGTGGCAAAGACATATCATCTTATTCTTCCCCTGGTATTTTTTCCCGAGGACTTAAGATTAGGAACTCTTACTCAACGCCCATAGAGTATTAAAAAAGAGTACTCAATAGTAATGATGTCACAAACATTAGCCAATTAGTCAGTGGTATGGGTGAGGTAAAATCTAAACAGAAGCCACTGAAAATACACCATTAATTTTGGTTTGCTACATAATCTCACTCTGCAACCAAAACTCATGGCATATTTTCACCAACTGCGGATCTCGATGCAGTTCCTTCTTAATGCTTACTGTACTTGTGTAAAGTCGGTATAGTGGAAGGTCCAACATTTATGAAGTTCAAGTCTGGACTTCACATCCCCAGAAATACTCCTTGACATGACAGAGAATCAGACATGGTTTCTGACATGTATCAAAAAAGAAAACCTGCAGAGTATAAGTTAAGATCTAGTCTGAAATATTGATATTTAGGGGAGGGGGATTACTCAGAAATATATGGCTGAAGGTGAAGGTTATCTTCAGATCAACAAACTAGGAGTAATAATATCAAGAGACGTCACGAGTTTGAGTCTGAGTGTATTTATGCCACGCATTTTGTTGGCTCCATAATTTCACGAGTCGAAAACGAGTGACATTACAGAGCCAACAAAATGAGTGGCATAAATAAACTCAATCTCAAACGAGTGGCGTCTAGATTTTATCCTACCCTGTTTCCATATTTTTTCAGTATCAAAAAGTAGTGGCATAAACAACACTTTATGTCACTACCCGTGACATAAACAAATCCCATGATAAGCCTATGGCGTTTTTTATTAGGGGTAGGATAATCGATAGGGAGATCATTATGGTATAGTTATTTGGAAATTATTGAATATGGCTAACTTAAATGGCAATAGTACATTTGACATGGAGTCCAATAGTGTTAATCATTGCAAACAAATGACCAGCAAATTTTGCAAGGTGGAAGTGATGACCTTTCTATTTCTAGATTTGTATGTGTGGATTTCGTGGGGTAAATACTAAACATGTCTTGCTGCTATATAATTCTATTCTACAGTGAACAAACATCTATCATAATCAGAGTAAATTGTATCTATTACTATATACCATGTCGTATATACTATAAATACTCAACGTTTCGCCATATAACGTAAAAATACTGTACGGAGCAGTGTTGCATACGGGAAAATATGGAACACCTTCCCATACACGTTGACTACGATATTAGTTGTTAGGCCAAAGTGAATTAATTATTTTTCCTAATTTTGGGTATGTGGTAAATATAGAACGACCTACCATGCTTGTACAAGCCACAACACACTATGATAATTTACGATTTGTACAGAACTCGGCGAAAATGCCTCGTTCCGGACAAATGGTAAATCATCCTCTCGTTTTGCGGCTCGTAAAGCATGGTCAGTACGTTCTATATAATTACTTAGGTTGTCACAACTTGTCTGTCTGCAACTTTACATGTCTATAAGTGTTGATATATGTAGTATGTGACGATATGTGTCTGGGTTTCTCTACAGGTGTATTATGACCTGTATGAGCAGGACAAAGAGAAGTATGAACAGGAAATGGAGGCATACACTGGAGGCAAGCAGACCACAGCCGCACGACCTGCAGCCATTGACACAGCACCTCTCGCCGTACTCACCACCATCAAGACAGAGTCAGCGTAGATACAATCTCCAAGCACCTCTCGCCGTACTCACCACCATCAAGACAGAGTCAGCGTAGATACAATCTCCAAGCACCTCTCGCCGTACTCACCACCATCAAGACAGAGTCAGCGTAGATACAATCTCCAAGCACCTCTCGCCGTACTCACCACCATCAAGACAGAGTCAGCGTAGATACAATCTCCAAGCACCTCTCGCCATACCCACCACCATCAAGACAGAGTTAGACTTGCTCAAGTCTTTGATTATGAACATTCATTAAATGATTAATCACAATCAGAATAAAGTTCATTAAAGTATGTATCCTTCTCTGACTGGCCCATGAATCAAAGACTTGTCCAGTAGAAACAGAATCTCCTGTTTATGACCCCAAGCCACTCCCTGTAATTCTATACTTCCTCCTAACCCTCACCCCTCCCCTTGTCCAGTTCCCTGGCCGCCTGTGTTGTCATAGCAAAAAATTTAGCCTACTGCTGACTGTGACCCGATTAAGATCAAAGTGAGAGGGTATCAATCTCCCAACAGATATCTGACCAGTAGTCAGACCTCTGCTTGGGGAGTGTGGTGCAAAATCGCGCCAGTCTACGCAGCCGATTGCGGATGAGACCAGTCCCTGTGTCACTCAGAAGAGGTGGAGGGGTAGGACACAAGGACTGAGGCCAGTCTAAGACAGAGTCAGCGTTTCTAGTTCGAAACCTGCAGCTTGCGTATTCTCTGCCTTGTAAAACCTGGGTCATGGGAGGCATCTCCTCAAAAACACAATTCTTCAGTCTATGCCTGCCATTGACAACGGCACTGCTTACTCAAAGTCAGTGTTGGCACATTCTCCGAGCACATTCATCAGCAAGATTTTGTTAACCTTTCAGAAATGTCAAATGGGGTAATGGAATAGAAAGATTTATGGGGCGGGGGTTAGGTAGGAGCTAACCCCAAAATGAGGATAAACTTATCAAGTTTACAAGAAGGGATCTTAGTTTACAATAGTACAGTAGGACGGAGGTGATCACTTTTCTTTGTATTAGTGTGTGCTAATGAAATCATCAATGTAGAATTTATACTGCAGTAATAAGGTCCTTGATGAAAAGAAGAGTATTCCTCACACATAGCTGACACATAGCTGACAAAAAAGAGGAATTCCATCAGCGTATACGTAATCTGGGAGATACAGCAAATCTCCATTATCCCATGGAAATGCACTTTCTCATTTGCAGTTTTTATGAAACTCTATTTCTTCGTGTAAATCAAAGATGATATTAACTGAGCCTCACTCACACCAATAGAACAGTGGATTGAGCCTCCCTGCAGACCTGAACCCCACGCCGTGTTCTCGACATTTTTTCAGTCTCTCCGAGGCAGAAAATTCTACCTGACGAATCTTACCCTTTTTTGTGTTACTCCAACTGAGATGCCTCTATTGAGGAGGAAGTGAAGGGAATTAACTTCTCAGTTGCGTATTTGCTCACTAGACATAGGGGCGACTTTAGTGTATCTTAACGAGTCCTCTATATACAGCTCCCCTAGACACTGGTGCTACCTGTTGAGAACGTAGTCTGGATTTAAATTTTTACCTATTATCACTGTGATGTGATTAAGATGGTGGGTGTGTTTCTTTTCGCCAGGATTGTAGCCATGTTTATACACCAACCTACTGAACACACTCACCAATACTTATATTCAGACATTCTTATAACATCAATAAGAGTTATTTGAACTACATGTTACATTATCATGTGTATACTCCGTTATAGTTTTGATGTTCGTTCATTGCAAGGCTTTATAAATGCTATAAACATTGATTACGTTTTGTATTGAAAAAGTCATTCAGATATTCTTGTCCATAAAGATGGATTTCTGGCCTTTTCGTCCACCTTTTGGATCTGGCAGTTGTTTGCCGACCAGAGTCTGTCAATATGTGACTGTTAATCTACAGTGTAGAAGAGAAAGCCTTGTAAGGGAAGACTGATGAGAGAGTGGCTTCAAGTCGGCATTCCAGACGCTGATGCGTTGACGTCATGTCGAAGCTAGGTCACTCCTGTTAACAGACGCATGTAGAATCCCTGTTCTGCCGTTGCAGGCCATGTATTTCAGTTTTACTTGTAATTTCACTTCGGTGTTTTCTCAGAGAGGAAAATATATATAATTTTCATGTGTGTTAGCAATTATTATTCATGGTTGGGTTTGGGTCAGTTCAAGTTCCTTAGGACGTAATATAACACCTTGTTTGAGTTTGTGTTTATGTTGTGTTGGTGATAATCTGGAAAACATGATTTAATATAATAAACAATGATGCATTCAGTTGAAGAATTGCCTTGAGAGACTCTATGGATTTGCATAAAATAAAGGAGATTGATGTTTGGTTTGTGGTACATAGAGTTGCATTGAGAACCAATGCTTATTTATACCATTGTTGATGTAGCGGGTGAGATGTTTATGTCAGTATATGGACCAAATATTTATTGATTGCCCAGCTTAGACAGACGTCACTGTCACTGTAGATGTTAATGGAAGCTCTAACTAGATACAATGGAAAGTCTGATCACGAGATGCCTCAAGCCCCGGATCTCGGCAGTCAGATGGTGGGAATGTGCGACACCCTCACACAGCACGCCACCGTCACGGTGCAGCCAGAGCAGGGCATGTCCCACATGTGAGCAATGACCGACGCCCAGATCGGTGAAGGGCCTACATCGACAAGTTAAGAAGGTCACGGATTGCTACTGACCAGAGACTTTGTTCGCCAGAAACAGATTGGTGAACATCAGCATTCATGAGGTATGGTTACATATTATTACAGATATGTTATAGTATTTCTGTAGTCCGGGTTTTATTTTGATCTGCACTGATGACAGGAAATACTGGCGTCTGAAACTGGAAACGCCCTTCCGACCAAGGCCCTATCAAAGCGGGCACATTCTTTGTCGATATGAGACGTCTATGGAAGTATATAGACTGCATGTATTTATTGACCTCTAGTGTTTGTAGCTCGTCATCAGGATTCCACGTTGTGTTTTTCAATGTTTACATAGCAGTTTGTACAGAAACTGGGTAACTCTAGTTGTACGTCAATAATACGCGGTGTTATTGGCAATTAAATCATCCCGATGCCGAAGGCAGAGGGGTAAAGTATTTACTATTATTATATACCTTTTTTTTGGGGGGGGGGGGGGGTTGGAAGTGTTTTCGCCACGTTTTCTAAACCTTATTATATACCTTAAAATGACAAATTTTATCTTATTGATATCGATTGAATGGCTGTATCCCGTACGTCAGGATGTGACAAACGGCCATGAGTACGACATGGGCAGGAGCGGCCGGTATACGCAGGAGACCCGGCCACAGGTATGTTGATAGTTCAAGATGGATTTCACTTGACTCGGAGACAAAATAAAGAGGTGAGATACATAACAAAAGAGCCCTTTTAAAGTTACTTACATTTCAGGCCCAGTAAATTCCTTTTTTTTAAATTGATCTTTTCCGTGCTTCAAGAGTTCTTATAAACCGAAACGGTATTCAACACAATGTATTTGTTTTTATCCAAATGGCAGTAATTCTAAACAAAGAGATTAGTAGTTTCATTACCTACAAGGCTGATTACACGGTTATATCTGGTTCATCGATATTCTGAAAACACAAGTGATATGGCGATTGTTGATTTTATTGTGAAGTTCTGTATTGTGTTTCAGCTGCCTTTGTGGGGGTATTTCCAAGTCAATGTTGAAATTGTTGAATATTTTCACTTAGGGTATCGCGAAGACAATAAGACGTGCTTCTGTTAGGGCTGAGCTCTAAATCTCACGTTATCGGATACAACTCTATAGTCTTATATAACCTTGCAGAGACTTAATTCGTGTCGAAGAGAAAAGGCGTTAGTTAATGGTGCTGGCAAAAATGTACTTGAGGAACTAGCAGCCAATGTTTCGTTGAATGTATCTACATGTACTCATTTCATAGAACTTTTTGTAATTTTGTGTGTCCATTTTAAAACTGAAATAAAATGGGTTAAAAACAGTATCTTGTTCAACAATATTGTTTAGAAGTGTATATGAAGATGACGAGGCTAGATAAGTCACCTCCAACAAAGATTAATGTTAACAAGAGCTTAGTGTACATTGAAAAATAGCATTATCGGCCTTCCAAGGACAAACTAGCAGATGGACGTGCTCAATACCATATCCAATATACCATGTTTGTCAAATCTCTGAGAAACCCGGTATATTCAAGTTGTGATTTCAACAACACACAAGATCTAGCGAGATTAGCCATGATTTGGTTGTCTTGATATGTCGGGCTAGGTTTGTATAATCATGTCCCTATTTGTCGCGATATGTCTTGAGGTGTTGCGGTGGTGGAGCACCAAAACACACCGAAGCAATCGAATTAGATCAAACTTTAGCCATTCTATTGTCATTGAATACAGACAACAGAACAGATGATGAAAGATACCAAACATCAGAAAATCAACACAACGAAGCTCCTAATGACAAACAATACAACCAGCCCTCTGCCAGAGGAGCTGACAGAACCGATTTCAAACAAAAAATGGAAAAACACAAATACAAAAACAAGGAACAAGAAAATCAACAAAACCACAAAACAACAAATCCAATTCAAAACAAAAAACACGAAAACTACAACCCAGAAGACTCTAACAAGAGGTTACCTTCTTTCCAGACTTTTGATGAGGAGTTCAGAGAACCAATGAAAAACACCTGGAGACAGATCAGAAGCCGGGGCATCGAGACAATCCGGGCAAGACTAAGACAACTGGCTAGATGGAGCCATAGAAAGGAACCTCCTGGCTGGATGGGCTACCGGCATCGAAGATTTAGACCTCATTCAAGATTTGGCCAAGATCAGACACCTGGGCCCTGTTTTTCAGTTGAGACGATCTCAAGTTGAGACCGTTTGGAAGCCAAACTGTTTTTCAGTTGAGACAATCTCTGGGGATCTCAAGCTGAGACTGAGATCCGACCATTTTGGGTGTTTTCAGTGTTTTTCAGTTGTGATGATCTCAAGGGATCTCAAGTTAAATTATCTCCCAAACGGTCTCAACCTGAGACCAGCTGATACTTGTCATAACTTATTTTTTCAGATGCTGAAACTTATTTAAATTTGAAGGTATTTTGATTGGAGGGTACTAACAATCTGACATACCTATTTCCCAAATTTCATTGTACTCCTGTGGTTATTAAGACTGTGATAAACGTTTGTCTGGAAATCTGATAAATGCAGGCACTGCACCTATCAGGCAGTTTGTGTATACCTACTGTAATGCTCAATTCATTTTAGCAGGGTAGGGTCAAGGTCACTTCATATACATAAATAACAACAATACCCATTCACAAAGTAAAACATGTCTTACTCTTGAAATATGTAATGGAAAATTATGAAATCTTAGGATTCGATTGAATAGACATGGAAAACTATTCGCTGTAAATATGGTATAAATTGAATAAGTTTAAGTGTCTCAAATCAATAATTTCCAATCACAGAATCTTGTACCTGGCAGGAAATGATCGCTAGGGTTCTCAGCTAAATGATTACAACCTGAGTTCCCCCTGAGATCCGCTATGGCGCGCTGAGACCATGACTGAAAAACACCTGCAGCCATTGATCTCCCAAATGGTCTCAGGATCACTCACAGATCTCAACAGATCTCAGCTAGCGATATTTGGATTGGAGGGTACTAATAATCTGACATACCTATATCCCAAATTTCATTGTATTCCTGTGGATATTAAGACTGTGAAAACATTTGTCTGGAAATCTGAGAAATGTAGGCACTGCACCACTCAGGCAGCTTGTGTATACCTACTGAAATGCTCGATTTTATTTGAGCAGGCTGAGGTCAAGGTCATCCCATATTTGTGAATAACAATAACACGGAAAATTATGAAATCTTAGGATTGGATCAAATGGACATGGACAATTATTCGCTGTAAATATGGTCTAATTTGAATAAGTATAAGTATTTCAAATCAATAATTTTCGATTGCAGAATCTTGAACCCTGTAGGAAATGATCTCTAGGGATCTCAGGTTGAGATCGTTTTAGCTGAGATCCGCTGTGGTTAGCTGAGACCACCTCTGAAAAACACCTGCAGCCATTGATCTCCCAAACGGTCTCAGGATCGCTCATGGATCTCAGCGGATCTCAGCTTGAGATCGTCTCGACTGAAAAACAGGGCCCAGGCTGCCAAGGACGTTATGACAACCGTCCGTGATCACCTAAGAAAGGAGGAAATAGTGAGCCAAACAAGAACTGACCAGAGTATGTCGTAACTTTATGATCACGTTCACGACAGCAACACCACCAAAGAAGCATCAACAAAGATGTCCCAGTTTCGTGCCTATCTCGACGTAAGGTAGGAAAAAGAGATTAGACAGACGTAGGCCGACCTAACCGTGAAGATGGATAGACTCATCACATATGGACCAAAGAACGCAGAAGTGGTACATATCGCTAGGGGAGTCTGTCAAGCCACACGCAAGCAGTCGGCAGTGGAAATGCGCAGGACAGGCAGGGACCAGGACACCCGACCCTTTCGACACACCCCCTTGAGCGCTGCAGGAAGCGACCGGGGGGGGGGGGGGGGGGAGCCAAGAGAAGTACTGACACAGAGACACCCAATACAGACGAGACTACAGAGGAGGAAATAACCACTCCTACAGGGGTGGAAACCACCAGAACTACCGGGGCAACTCGACAGGATGAGGATACGGAGGACCCTACGACCGGTACAGAACAGAAAGGATGGATAGATCAAGCCAAGATAGACAGAGGTATGATCGCTGCCCACAAGAAGAAAGACGCCAACCAGACTACCGACAGGACCAAGGACGAGGACGAGATCGCCAATACTACCGTGATTAAGAGCTATGCCGATGCAGCAAAGATACGACCACCAACAACTATCCACATGACGACCAACTACAGACCAACGCCCAAGTGGAACAATGATACCAGCAAGAGAGAGACGAGACAAGTCTTAAATGAACTATTGAACAAATACACCGTTAGAAAAGGGGATACTGGAGGCAAACGATCGACCAGACGACCTAAACGTGAAAACCCACAGCAAAACAACGAAAGCCAACGGGAGCGGAGACCAAGAAACGAAAAAGGGATCGTAAAAAACTCACAAAGGGTAGTAATACTAAAGACGCAGTAGAATCAAGTAAAATTGTGGTAAATCTATCTTCACATCAACTAACCAACATAGAATTCTCTATCTTAAATAAAGGCTTAAACTTCTGCCCTACACAGGTAGGTAATAACGAAGGGGACAGAAAGAATTAGATCACTTTCACCGTTTTTGAGGAAAACATCGGCCAAGCATATAGCGGTCAGACGCACGCGACGACAAAGTGAACAGACACGAGGACAGTGGCTGGAAGACCAGTGTACAGACCCACGGACACCGAACCCAACAACCATTCAACGACCGAACCCTACAAAGGAATCTCAAAGGCGAGTCAAATTGGAAGCCCCCTCCAGGGTCTCAAAATCTAGAAATCTTCATAGCGGTCAACGAAATCAACCTTTCCCAAAGTACCTACAACCCCCCAAAGCACAGGAATTTCACCAAGGAACAAAAGACGGCCTTAAGGAACCTAGCAAAAAACAATGAAATCACCATCAAACCAGCAGACAAGGGAGGAGCCACAGTCATACAAAACACAAGAGACTACATAACAGAGGCGAAGAGACAGCTAGAAGATGAGAAAACTTACAAGAAACAAGACAGGGACCATACCAACGAGATAAACGAGAGAATCAACAAGAAAATAAACGACATGGTGGATATGGGAGAGGTCTCCCACAACATGGGAGCCAGCATGAAGATAGATAAACCAAGGGCACCAAACGTCTACTTCCTACCAAAAATTCATAAACCACAGAGACCACCTCCTGGAAGACCGGTAGTATCTGTAAATAACTGCGCAACTGAAAAGATCTCGAAGTTTGTAGACAATTTCATCAAACCACTGGTACCAAAGATCAAATCTTATGTTAAGGACACCAATGATTTCATCACCAAGATTGAAGGACTACAAAGGACAAACGAAGACACACTGTTGGTAACACTGGACGTAAGCTCTCTATATACCAACATACCAAACGATGAGGGAATACAGGCAATAATAACAAAAATTGGCGGCAACAAGAGACAATTCAAACAACCCAAGCAATGATTCGATAACAGACCTTCTAGAAATAGTCCTCAAAAACAACAACATAGTCTTCAACGGAGAACACTATCTACAAGTAAGCGGGACAGCCATGGGAACTAGATTGGCCCCATCATATGCCAATCTCTTCAGGGAGAAAATAGAGTCACACATACTTCAACTACCAGGAAATAAACCCACCAAATGGCTCAGATACATAGACAACATCTTCGCGATATGGCCACATGGAGAAAAATCACTCAATGAATGGATCGAAAAGATCAACTCACAACATGATACGATCAAGTTCACTGCCGAATACTCCAAGTCAGAGATACCATTCCTCGACACCTTGTTAAAAATAGACCAACAAACAGGTAATCTGTACACCGACTTATACAAGAAACCGACTGATGCTAACACCAACCTTCAGTTCAACTCGGCACATCCACCGGCAATGAAATGAAGCTTACCGTACTCCCAACTACTGAGAATCAAAAGGATCTGTCAGAAAAATGAAGATTACGAAAAACACAGCGCAGAGAAATTGAACGACTTCGGAAACAAAGGATACCCAGAAAAAATACTACAAGACTGTAAGATGCGTGTCGACAAACAAGAAAGGACCAAACTACTTGAAAGAAAAAAGAAAGAAACCTCAGAAGACAAAGCCAATGACGTTTTCCTCATCAGTACATATAGGGAGAATGATCAACGATTGGGACAGATACTTGACAAGAACTGGGATTTATTAGCCAAATCCACCACCACGAAAGGGATCCACCGAAAACATGTAACTAAAGGCTACAAACGACCAAAAAACCTAAAGGACCATCTGGTTAGGGCCAGAACCAACTACAAAACAGACGCACACCCGAGGATGGGCATCGGGACACCAAGACAAGAACCACAAACCCTACCACGATCAAGGACAAGGAATGAAAAGGGTACTCAAAGGAACAAATGCAAAAAGAAAAATTGCATTTATTGTAAAATCCTACTAACGGAAGGTACAATAACATCAAGAACCACAAATGAAAAATACACAACGAAACAGGGAGCCACCTGTAACAGTTCAAATCTGCCTAGAGTGTAACGTCTGTAATATACAATATGTAGGTCAGACCAAGAGAAAGATCAAGGAAAGAGTTAGAGAATACCTGAAAAAATTCTGGCAAAATGATGTCCCAGCACACTACAACCGGACGAACCACAATCTGAAGGGAGATGTACGAGTCCACGTTCTCGACTACATTTACAGACACCCCAACAGCAACGAAGCAAGTAGACTTAGAAACAAGATTGAATTTAATTGGATTCACAAACTCAAAAGTCAAGCACCGGAAGGTCTAAACACCATGGACAATAGATATGGATAGGAAACACCGTCGACACCAAGTATGGATAGCTACTTCCACCACAACAATGCCATGTCAAAAAAAAATTTCCAACACAAACCCCTCGGGGTTACGTGAACGAAAGAATTATCACACATTCGTTACAAGTGGAGGAGGAAGCAAAACGGCTGAATGTAGAGAAAAAGGCACGGGAATCGATCCCCCTCCCGATAGACCAGGACCAATGAGGAAAGACCACTAGCCATCAACGCAACAATAAGAACCACACTATCGCACGAAGCGTGATGAGACCCACCGAGGTCGAAACCACAGAGTTAGCGTTCCCATAAAACATCAATAACAAGAAGTGGCCTCAAGCCTGAGAGACTACTTCGGCTAAAATCAACCAAGATAGGCAAAAACCACACAGGAAAACTTAATCAAAAACCAAAAATAACTCTGGTGAAAGCCGTTCACCAGAGCACAAGAAAACTACAGGGTGGCGGCCAAAACAACGTCGAAGTAATCTACAAACATACATCAAAATGTTGGCCACAGCCAAGTGACCACGACCCCTGGAACTCTCATGGAGATGAAAAAGAAAAGAAAAAAATCAAGACAGGTCTGTCAATAGTAGAAGATGCCGTTCCTCTACCATTATCATAGGTCCCATGACCAAGATGGCGGAGGCCTCTCTGTCACCTAAATCACAAAAATAACTATCAAAATGCCATTTTGATAATTTCAACCTTAACACAAATATAACACATTTAAAATCCCCCCGTACTAAACCAATTACAACCCCTATTAACAAAAAAAATAAATTAAAACAGACCTCCACTTCACACCAAACCAACCCACAATCAAGGAGGAAGAACAAGAAAAAATATAGCCACCTGCAAATAACGACCATAACAGAGAAATGGAGAAACACAGGATAAAACAAGAAAACCAACCGTTATGACCACATCGACCTGCCATAACCACCAACCAGCGCACCCACCGGCCCACGGGGGGTGAAAAAGAACAGCAACAAGACCGATAGAAGAGCCAAATATCTCAACCAATGGGAAACGCGAAAACGGGGTCGACAGGAACAAGCATGAAACAAACCTCACCACCCGTACACTCTCTACATTGTGGTTGTAAATGCGATAGGGGTAGTACCTGTATCACGCCAGGGGCGTCAGAACGTTTTGAAAGTGGGGGGGGGGGGGGGGGCGAAGTAAAAATTGCTGACTTTTTTCTTGGTATGGAGTCAGACCTTGAGATTGACCTGTCCGATTGGATTTACCATAAATCTTTAAAATGTCTGAGAAAAGTCAGGTCGTTACCTTCATTACATCTGAAAAAGTCAGATTTTGACATTTTTCCTCAGGGAAAAGTCAGTGCTTAGCCATCGTTGCATGCTAAAAAGTCAGACTTTGACATTTTCCACTGGGAAAAGTCAGGCTTAGCCATCATTGCATGGTAACAGGTCAGACTTTGACACTTTTCCACAGTGAAAGTCATGTCTTAGCCATCATTGCACGCTAAAAAGTCAGACTTTGACATTTAACTTCAGTGAAAAGTCAGAGCTTAGCCATCATTCCATGGTAAAAAGTCATACTTTCACACTTTTCCACTGTGAAAAGTCAGGGTTTAGCCATCATTGCATGCTAAAGAGTCAGACTTTGACATTTTCTACTGTGAAAAGTCAGGGCTTAGCCATCATTGCACAGTAAAAGGTCAGACTTTGACACTTTCCCACAGTGAAAAGTCATGTCTTAGCTGTCATTGCATGCTAAAAAGTCAGACTTCAATATTTTTCCATGGTGAAAAGTCAAGACAGTTTTTACACTTGATTGAGTTAAATTTGAAGGTAATGACTTATTTTAGGCTTGCAAAAAAGTGTGTGTGGGGGGGGGGGCCGCCCCCCCCCCCTCCCCCCCCCCCTATTCTGACGCCACTGCACGCCGAGTCTCACCCTTATTTGAGCACCAAAACACACACCCGACACTGCACGGCTATGTTTTGCGACAACGGAGGTATGACATATTGCGACACTGTAAGATATTACAAGATATATCACGACAAATCCATCTTGTTGGTGGAAGCACCCCTTCAAGGTGAACCCCCAAACCCACCTGTAAATAATCAAAATACATACACCGAGTGCCTGTTAATGTTACCACATAACATATTTAATATTTGTATACCGCAGGGTTCCATACTGGGCACTCTGTTGTTTATTGTATTTATTAATGATCTGCCGGAGTCTATTCCAAATGCCCAATGCATTATGTATGCAGATGACTTAGTCGTTATATCGAGTGAAAAAACCTTAGCGGGAGTTGAAGAAAAACGAGGGAAGTTGCAAAAAGTCTGGAAAATTGGTATGTATCAAATGGTTTGACAATTAATGTAAAATAAACCAGAATAGTTTATCAGTGCCCAAGGGCTAAAATAAAGGAAGAAAACAGGGGCGATCGTGATGCTTGGCCAACGGATTGTGGCCGCGGATAATATGATTTATTTGGGGGCGGTAAAAGATTCTGAACTAAATTTTGAAAGGCATGCGAACAAGTTGACTAAGACACTTAACGAGAAAAATAAGAAAATATATTGGATTAAATACGCCTATAATGGTTAATAAGAAATGTATTCTCCCACTCGCAGACCATTGTGCGTTCTTATTAGAAGGGCCACTGTGAATATAAAAGCAACCTTAAATAGAAACATATTTAAAATTTTGCGAACAACTTTGGGAAAGAAACCATATGAGAGGGATAGATCCATAGGTATCGATTTGTTAATAAGTGAGTGTAAAATAATTCATCCAGATAAAAGAAAGGTATTATTGATGGGGATAATTAGAAGTCTGTGTAGTACCGGGGGATTATCTAAAATAGGACCGATTGGTGATAACAGGCGAACGACTAGATCAACCAAAAAAGAAAATCTCTGTGTCACCCAAAGAAAAAAAGTATAGAAAATCGGCTATATATCAAGGTATTCTGTTATGGAACTCATTGAATATAAATGAGGAAAAACGGGGTCGAAAAAAGAGTTAAAGAAAGCGGTTTTGAAAAAGTTGTGAATATTCCTAATGAAGTCATCAAAACAAGGATGGTGCAATTATTTGTTTTATTTCTACAACTATTAAGTTGACTTGAGGACTGTGTAGATACCCATCACCTGCAATTGTGCTTCATCATAATTGTATTGTACTAAGACAGGAAAAGTGTGTATAGAACTGGCATGGATAACTAAAATGTAAATTTTAACTGTATATGATGCACCGCCTCAGAACCCAAGCGCCATGGGGAATGAACACGATGGACAGTAGATTCGGATGAAGGGACCTCCAATGCTACGTCAAAAAAAATTTTCCACCCCACCTCACACACTGACCCTGTGGAAAGTCCACCACCATGGACTTCCAAACTTTCCAGTGACCAAGGCCACGGAAAAACCTTTTTTGAATCAATATCTCACTTGTCCCAACATCCAGCTACATGGAAAGTGACTAGCTGCAGCCATACACAGGGCAACTTAAATATAACCCCCACTTTGGGCGCCCGGCCACATCACACAACTAACATAGCCCGACACTAACTGGGCACCAGAGGCAAGGTCACATGATTAAACTGACCAATGGGCACAGAGCCCCAGACGCTGTTAACCGGGAAACGCCGGTAGCTAGTCACTTTTCGGCAGTAGCTCAAGCTATCCACGTCGCGAAAACATTTTACTGTATATGAAATGATGATTAATCATTTGTGTTATCCTCATTACTAGTATATATATTTCACACCTGTCTGTCACCATGTAGAAAGGATAAAAACGATGTCTGTTTCTTTCCTCTCATATATTTGTACATATTCACATTTTCTTGACTGGAAGAACGAATCCTGTATTTGAACTCAAGAAATAAAAACATTTCCCCCCAGAAAAAACCACCAGTCAATAAGCAAATAACAAAATCTTGAAAAAGTGTTTTTAGAGCGTTGGAACGCCTCATGGGCCCTCAGAAGGGTTTGGAGAGGAGCCCTGTGGGCGACCAGGGGGAAAAGCTCCCTTCAATTTCTACGTTTTTACCTATTTTGTCAACATACATCTAATTGAAAATTGAAGAAATAACTTGATTCAACACCATCCCCCAAACAGGCAACCAGGGCCTTGTTTTTTAGTCACGATATCGTCGATCCACGATGGCCTAAGATCGTCCCTCGAGACCAAGACATTATTTGGTGATACAAAATGGCTGCCGTGCTATAGACGGTGTCGTAGCCTGCAGCCTACGATCTGAGCTCAAATTGTTGGCCCTGACGACAAGTACTGTGCGTATATAGAGGATTTCAACACTTCCCGTAGGAATTAAGGGATGAAACATTAACACGAGTACGGTATACACATAACCTATAATCGACCCAAATATGAAGACGATAGGCCACAAAGTGCCGAAGTTATCGGCGTTTGAATTTCGTCATAGAAATCGTCTGCTCTGGTGGCCAGACACCCTCCCACCTCCCATGCGCATTGAATGTCGAGGTCATCGCATAAATTAGGGTCACGTGAGCTGTAGGTCTACACTGGCCACCAGAGCAGACGATTGCTATGACGAAATTCAAATGCCGATTTCTTCCGAACGGTGCGGCCAATATTCTTGATATTTGTAATGATTATAGGTTATATGTTTCCCTAACTGGTGCTAAAGTTTCATTACTTAATTCCCAAGGAAAGTGAATTTCCACGTTTGCTACGACATGTCCAAAGTTCTCTTAGACCTACGACACATGTGGCGACATTTTCCGCTTGGTGCGCCCCGATTGTCGTGACTATAGCACACATTTGAGCTCTCTATGTGTCGTAGCCCCACGCAAGATGGCAGGTGTTCTATAGACAGTGTCATAGGTTGAATCAAACGATCTTGGCGAGATGTGTCGGAAGTTAAGACAAGTGCTTCTCCTACGAATTAAGCGCTGAAATTTTAACACGAGTAAGGAAGATCCGATATATCCGCGTTTGAATTTGAAACATTGGGCTATCGATCGGATCTAATTCCACCGTACCCCCTAGTGGATGACCCGGGAACCAGCGTAGGCATGAACACGCCATCTGGTGAATGGTGGCCGCACTACAGGCTATTAGACCACGTGATGGTAGGGGTACACTGGCCACCAGAGCAGTATTTGCTAAGACAAAATTCAATTCGCTATGACAAAATTCAATTTCATCGCTTAATTCCAAAGGGAAGTGAAGTTGCGCATTCGGTATGACATGTCCAGAGTGGTCTTAAACTTACGACACTTATGGGCACTTTTTCCGCTCCATTGATCACCGCGTGTCGTGACTATACCACACCTTTTACCTCCCTAGGTCTTGTATTCCCACTAAGTGTCTTAGCCCCCCTAAGATCGTAGCTCTCTGGCACACTGACTGCAAATACGTGTCGTAAGTTACGAATGTCGTGACTAAAAAACAGGGCCCAGGTCAGTTAGTTCAGACAATTGGACCCGTTGAATAATCTAGGCTCGTACATGTCGAGCCTTTTCTGTACCTCACAAAAGCGTTATTGTCTAATGATATTTAAGTTTGTTTGCTGAGACAATCTTTGCAGTCCATAAGATCTTCCATAAGTGTTGCATTAAGTTGGCCCACTTCGTCCCTAGGTCTCTAACAACTACTTGGACATCTCTACGAAGCAATAGCAAGGTCAGTGTCTTTATTTATACAATATGAAAGTTCAAGCTGCATATTGTTTTATGGGTAACTATCTTAATAACGGAGCCGTGTGTATAGTGTTACGTGTCCTCTACTTGTTCTTACATACACTATCGCCACCTTGTGTATCTTGACAATACTACATATAGTAGCCCCCTCTAGTGAATAAACAGACACACTACTAGTTTCACTTCATGTTGTTGTTCTACCAGTCACTCCACAAAGTCTACCCTTCTGAGCTGCTCATAGACCCACAACCACGCAACATGGTGGCAGCGGTTGAAGATTATTGTTAATGGAATGACACAAACAGGTGGGGAATGCCCAAACTCTATATTTCTCAAATATAGGCCCCTCTGAAGTGAGACCACATGACTGAGTGATAATAGGGGACATCTCCCATATGCTCAACACTAGCTGTGTAAACCATTACACTAGTGAACTCTCTGACTTGCTGGACAACTACTCTGTGTCTCAAGTATAATTGCAAGTTGTTCCACAACTGATTTCCTGCTGTGACTGGTGTTGGAGCTTCATAGTGTGGTGGTGGTACTTATTAGACTGATCTTCTGGGAACTGCTGTTGGTGCTGGTCTGAACCATCATTAGCACTTCCGCCTGTTTACTGCACTTCATATGACTCTTCTGAACTCTGTGTTTTAATAATTGTGGTAGTGCAAAGGGTCTGGGTTGCCTGAACTCTGTGTGTGTGCTAATTCCTCCATTTTCTGCTAATAATGGTTGATGCACAACCCATTCCCCCAGTCCATGGGATCAGGCCACCACAACCACTCACCCTAGACTCTAATATTACTGAAAATTGGAAGCTCTTCAAACAGAAATGGAAAAACTATGCTGTCATTGCCCAACTTGACAGACAACCAGCCGTGTATCAGGTCGCTCTACTCCTCCATACGCTTGGTGATGACGCCCTCCGTGTATACAATGGGTTTGATTTCACGACGCCTGAGGCTCAACGAACCGTCGATGAAATCCTTGAACGATTCGACCAGTTTGCAGTTGGAGAGGTGAACGAGACGTATGAGCGTTTCATTTTCAACAAAAGGGCCCAAAATGAGGGTGAAACTTTTGAGAGTTTCTACTCGTCCATCAGGTCTCTCATAAAAACATGCAACTATTGCGCCAATTGTGTTGACTCTATTTTACGGGACCGGATCATTATTGGCATACATGATTTTGAAACTCAGACATCACTCCTGAAAGAAAGGAACCTAACTCTCCAGAGGGCAGTCGACACATGTAAATCTGCCGAGAATACCTCGACTCAAGGCCGTGCCCTCCGTCCTGACCCGGTGCACAAAGTCGCTGCCACGAATGGCTACCGACAAAAGAAAACAAAACCGTCAAGAGACAAGATGAGAGCCAGTCACAAAGGCCATGATCCAGATGAGCGAGAGTGCAAGTTCTGTGGTCGCACCCATGTCATGAAGAAGGAAAAATGCCCAGCCTGGGGCAAGAAATGCTCATCCTGTGGCAAGGAAAACCATTTCCACTACAAGTGCCCAACTGACAAAAAGAAAGTCTACAACATTGAAGATCAGGAAGAGGAGACCTCTGACGAGGAATGGATCAACATTGTTCATGAGATTGATGATGTGCACTCAAAAGCCTCTACTCAACTTAAAGGCAAGATGCTGATCAATAACAAAGAAGTCACCTTCCAGATTGACACGGGCGCTACAGTAAACATTCTACCAGAAAAATATGCTGCTAACATCCAGCCCACATCTAGGACGCTCCAGATGTGGAATGAATCAACGTCAAAACCAGTCGGTGTCTGCCGTCTCTCCATACGCAACCCGAAGAATATGAAGAAGTACTCAGTCGAATATATTGTTGTAAACAACAAGCGTACCCCCTTACTCGGGTGGAAGACAGCAGAAAAAATGGATCTGCTCCGCATCATGAACAAAAATCTGGAACGCATTGCGGCCATCCAGCCTCAGCCATCTCCAGAATGCCTTCCTGCTTCACTCAACAAAGAGACCATAATTGAATACTATCCTGATGTTTTCAATGGAGAGCTAGGGCAGTTCCCTGGCATAGCTGATCTCCAGATCAAGGATGATGCTGTCCCTATCATCATGGCCAACCGAAGGACACCAGTGGCCATCAGAGACAAACTGGCAGGTGAACTCAAGCGTCTTGAGGGACTTGGGGTCATCGCCAAAGTCACTGAGCCAAGTCCATGGATTAGTCAAGTGGTCATAGTCCACAAGAACTCGGGAGACCTTAGGATATGCATAGATCCAAGGGAACTTAACAAAGCACTTGTGCGTGAGAGATACACCATGCCAATACTGGAAGACAAGCTGCATGAATTGGGCCAATCTCGCATCTTCTCCAAGGCCGACCTCACATCTGGATATTGGCATGTCCAGTTGGACCATGACTCAAGTCTGCTCACCACCTTTCAGACCTGCCATGGAAGGTACAGATGGTGCAGTCTCCCATTCGGTACCTCAGTCTCTGCTGAGATTTTCCAGAGGAGACTGCTTGAAGCCCTTGATGGACTCCCTGGTGTCATATGCATTGCAGATGATGTGATCATCCACGGAAAAGATGTAGCCACACACGATCAGAACCTGGACATCTTCCTCCAACGATGTGCCGAGAGAGGGATCAAGCTCAACTGTGACAAATTTGAATTGCGAATGAACGAAGTGACCTTTATGGGCCACCGGATCACTAAGGATGGTCTACAGTCTAACCCTGAGAAGGTCAAGGCCATCAACGAGATGCCAAAGCCGGAGAATCTACAACAGCTACGACAATTCTTAGGATGCATCAACTACCTCGCAAAATTCATGCCACATCTGTCTAACGTCTTACAGCCTCTTCTGATACTCACCAGGAAAGAAGTCCCATGGAACTGGTCTGAGAACCAGCAAAGTGCTTATGACAAAGCAAAGGAGTTAGTTACTCTTTGTCTAAAGGAGGGAAGATGTTACGTGTCCTCTACTTGTTCTTACATACACTATCGCCACCTTGTGTATCTTGACAATACTACATATAGTAGCCCCCTCTAGTGAATAAACAGACACACTACTAGTTTCACTTCATGTTGTTGTTCTACCAGTCACTCCACAAAGTCTACCCTTCTGAGCTGCTCATAGACCCACAACCACGCAACATATAGTAACAGACCATTTGTGGACAGTGTGATGTCACGGATGACGGGGAGGTGTGTCTCGTTTTGGTGTGGCAGGTAAACGGAATTTCGGAATAGATTTGATCATCCTATGTCGTTTCGCATGGTGCTCTTCAGGCTTGAAGGGGGATGGGAGGGTTGGTGATGCTAAAAAAACAATGGTACATTACAACTTATGTAGCCTTTATGTAGGAAATAAATTCACTTCCTTGTACGATTGTAGACTCTAATATTGCCATATTAGGGCCTATGTGTTACAGAAACGTGGTTAAAAGCACAAATGGCTACAATATGGACTGAAAGAAGGAAGGAGGGAGAAGGAAGGGGTGAAAGAATGAAGGAGTGAAGGAATGAGTGATAGAAGAAAGGATCAAGGGACAGAATGAAAAAGTACAGGAAGGAAGGAATAAAGAAAAGAATGTGTGAAAGGAGGGATGGAGGAGGGAAGGAGTGAATAAAGAAGTGAAGGATAGAAAGAAGTGAAGTGAACTAGCAGTGAAGGAATGAGTGTAAAAAAGAGGGGGAAAGAACAGAAGGATGGAGTGAAGAAAGAAAGGTGAGAATAGAAGGAAAGAGGGAAGGATGAAGTTAAGGAAGAAAGGAGTCAAGGGAAAGTAGGAGTAAAGCAGGGAAAGAAGGGAGGAGGGGAGGGAGGGAAACAGGCCAGTTACCTAATGGTTACACTATCATGGATCAGGCCACACATGTACCTGACCATGTACTTCAAACTGGTAGACACAACTGTTTACATGTATCCTGTTCAAGTAGTTCAGCCCCAAATTACGTGGTAAATGATGTTGCTAATAAATTTACCAACCAGATACCACTTGACTTGACTTCACAGATTCCTAGAACATAATCATGAACCATTCGGACTTGTTTTTGTTTCTGAATATACTGAATAAACCATCCCCTCGTGTAAATTAAGAATATCCATCACAAATGATTATTATCAAAATGAACATTGAGATTTGTAAAATTAGGAATTTAAAAATTAAAATATAATCACGAATATGGTACCGGATTATGGTAACCTACATTTTTAGTTATTCTTATTGAATTTTTGGCCTCACCCGAGACCTAATAATATGGGCCGGTTTCATATTGTCAATATATTTTCTCACCGATCTCAAGAATGATCAATCACCTCTTGCACATAAGCGTGGCGCGGCGATTGCCGTGATAACAGGTTTCGCTGGTTCTATTTACTTGATACAGTACCAGCCGCGCACCAGCGAAATTTCCGCACTCCAGAACGAGGCGAGTGCTGTCAGAGTGTAGACTGTAGTACGTCCCATTGACGCCAGGGCCACGGCGCACAGGCTCTCAAAGTAACCCGAAGGCGGCGCGGTGCGTGGACGGACTAGTCAGAGTGAAGCCAACACTGCAGCAAGTGCCTGATACCACTATAATCATTACCCCTTACCCGCAACACAAAAGTAGGAGACAGATATGGGCGAATAAAATTTATTTGAATTATATAAGGTCCATATAAAATAAGATATTAAATATGATACAATATCTTATGGAGGAGGATATACATATGTAGATATGATATATGAAGAAGACATATTGGTAAATATGATGAGTACATATTTGTAGATATGTATAAGATATACATAAGGCAGATGTGATGCCTGGAAAAAGGTATTACATATGTGGTATGTATTACAGGAGTACATATGTATAATGTATAATAGTATTATGTAATACGTATATATGGTTATACAATGTGTATAAAAAGGCCTACGGGAGTAGGAAGAGAAGGTGAGGGTGGGTGGGAGAAAAAAGGTAGTAGGTGTGAGCGGAGTGAAGCGCAGGAACAGAATGAGATAGAGCGTGGGGGCGTGCTTCGCCACGTGACCTATTAGTTCACGTGACTCGCACGCGGGGGCGCGCAGGGTGCACTAGTAGGGAGGGAGTGCGCTAGGTGGAGCAATGACCGCTCCTGACCCTACGGGCCATGAGCTACTCATTACCCCTTACCCGCAACACAAAAGTAGGAGACAGATATGGGCGAATAAAATTTATTTGAATTTTATAAGGTCCATATAAAATAAGATATTAAATATGATACAATATCTTATGGAGGAGGATATACATATGTAGATATGATATATGAAGAAGACATATTGGTAAATATGATGAGTACATATTTGTAGATATGTATAAGATATACATAAGGCAGATGTGATGCCTGGAAAAAGGTATTACATATGTGGTATGTATTACAGGAGTACATATGTATAATGTATAATAGTATTATGTAATACGTATATATGGTTATACAATGTGTATAAAAAGCCGAAAATGTCCATGAAGAGTTTGTGGAGAGGAGGGTGGGAGAAAAATGATGCTCACTCGTTAATTGACTTGAGGAGGGAATCATTCACCCGATTGGCATCCGATATGCGGATGTAGCTTCTGTGGGCGTTAGAGCGCCACCCTCCATACCTCTGTATATCTAGTTCGGAGACTCCGGCCTGGAAGGCCTGCGTCGCCGCGGCCTTTCGCAGGCTGTGCAGGGTATATGTTCTTAATGGTATCCCTGCCAGCGCGATGAGACGGTCCCACACTTTTGCGAGACATCGAGTCGTGATGGGGGAGCAATCCTCGTTCATGAGGAAGGGATCGCGGTCGTCGGTCGTAGGAACGGCCGCGATCATCGCTCTCACTGCCCGCAGCGGGCAAGACATCCGGTCCGGGGATGGCTGCAGAGATACGCGTTTTTCTTCCCCAACACACTGGAGGTTCTTTGCAGCCTTGATCCTCACATCTACGTGAGTAGAAGTGACCCTCACGTCTCCTCGTGTGAGGTGCCGGACCGGATCGAAGCTCTTGATGGTTGGCGGCGCGACCTCACTCTGCCGCAGGGCCGCGAAGAACATGAGGAGGCACGCCGCTCTGGTTGACCGGTCGAGGGGCGTGGCCGTGAGTCCGCCGAGGACGCCTCTGAGGGCCTCCATAGGTATAGGAGGCTTCACGTTTGGCTGGTACGCCTTGTCCCTCTTCATTGCGTCTAGTGCCCGCTTGACGCAGGCGTCCTCCGTTGCCGCGATGTTCCCTCCTGACAGCCGTAGGTGCGACCGTAGGTGAGACAGATGGTTGGCTACGGTCGCTGGTGAGGGGGCGTGGTCCCGGACGTACTCCAGGTACGCGGTGAGTAGGCTGACGGTCGGCTGCTGAGGGTCCACGCCCATCCTCCGGCAGAACGCTAGGTATGTAGTCACTGCGCTTCGCTGGTTGGCGACCGTGCCGGGGGCACGCGCCGCGGCCTGCCGCGCAGATGCCCTCTGTTGGAGACAGCGTAGCGCCGGATCTGCAGAAAAGCCGGAGGACAGGCACAAATGAGGCGTGATTACATGGAGCGACGGCTCTGAGGTTAAGTGAGGACATGTAAAAAGCAGCTTTAGAACAGTCACTGGAGGTGAGGTGCGACCGGCTGAGGGCGTCTGCGACCGAGTTGAGGACCCCCGGGATGTGCGTGTACACCAGCTCGACCTGGAGCCTTGCTTGTACCATCCAGGCTTGGCGGGCACACTCCGCCAGCACCTTGTTCCGTGCCCGCCCCGATGTCAGTACCTGGACGGTCCCCATGTTGTCGCAGAAGACCTCAACTCGCGTCCCCCGGTCCCGGTCGGTCAGGAACGTGTTGAGGGCGTATATCGTATTGAGGGCTTCCAGTTCCGATATGCAATTCACCGGGTCGGCAACCGGGCACACCTGGGCGGAGTAGGCCAGGCGGCCGTCGGTGCCTCCGACCCCGGTGAGGCAGGCGTCAACAGTAATGCATTTCGTCGGGGGGCCCTTGGGGATCAAGGCACGCCCGTTCCAACCCTCCGCAAACCTAGAGAACCAGTCGAGGTCCTGCCGCATGTCCGAGGAGATGTTGAGGTAAAACCCGGACATTCCACGCAGTGCCTCCAGCAGCTTGCTTACGAAGGGCCTTGCCGGGCGGATGCACTTGGCCACGTGGAGGATTTTCCCCAGCACCGACTGGAGTTGCCGCTTGGTGAGTGAGCGCTTCCGTGCGACGGCCGCGACGTGCTGCCGGACGTCCTGGAGTTTGTCTTCGGGCACCGACAGAGTCATGTTTCGTGCGTCGATGTTGATGCCCAGCCAACAGACGACCTGCGACGGCTCCTGGGCTTTCTCCCGGGCCTCGGGCAGCCCTAGCTCGCGGAAGAGCTCCCGAGCGGTCGCGAAGTCGGCGGCGGCTTTCTCCCTCGACGGCGATAGCAGTATCAGGTCGTCGAGGTACATGGCCGCCTCCACCCCTTTTCCGGCGAGGATCTCCACTATCGTATCTGCAACACACTGCATGTGATACGAGGACGCGCGGGCACCGAACGGCATCGCCGTATCGCAGTAGTACCCGCCGTCCCATGCGAAACACAGGAGGGGCCAGTCGAGGGGGTCACACCGGAAATTCTTATAGGCCCTCGCGATGTCGATGGAGGCCATGTAGCTCGAGGGACCCGATCGCAGGAGACGGGAGACGAAACCGTCGATGGTGGGGAGAGTGTGCTCCCTCTCCTCCCCGTACACAGAGTTCTTCCTCACGTAGGCGTTGACACTCCGCTCCCAGGGGAAGGTCATGTCCGTTATCACCCTCCGGGCATCGGAGTCCCGTTTCTCCCGCGACATCAAGGGAGAGACGTGGCACCACGGAGTGAACGGGGCCTCGGCGAACGGCCCGAGCAGATTTGAGAAGGAGAGCTCCTTAGCAATAAACTTGCTTACCTCCGTGGGAAAAGCCGTCGCGCTGGGATGATTTGGGACCGCCTGGGTATCGGTCGCGGGTCCCAGGTATCCGAGGGGGAATCCATACCGTATGAATCCCAGCAGCTCCCGCTTCCCCTCCATCGCCGTGAGGTACTTCTCCCACGCCCGTAGCCGTAAGTCCGTGGGTAGAGTTATCTTGCTACACAGCGCGTTTGGGAGCCCGGTTGCCCGCACGGCCCGGTATATGTGGCCGTGCGCCGGCGGTGCGCTGTCGTCCATCTCCGGCCACTGCTTGCGGCGGTGTATCATAAATGCCTCCGGGTCCGTACGAGTCCCGGCGGTCACGATGCCCGTGCGGCAGATCTCCTCCAGTGCCTTGAAGTCCAATGTGCTGGGGTCTGCCGGGCCGCTGGGGCCGGCCACGCTGTCGGAGGGTGGACCCGGGTGGGCGACGCCCACCGGGCCGGCCACGTGGGGTACCTTGTTGTTGTTATTGCCGACCGCCCCCTCCTCACGTGGTGGGGCGGCCCGATAGCTATGGCGTCACGTGTCTCCCGCCCCCCGTCCACGCCACGTGTTGCGGGTGCTCCAGAGGGGGGTGTATCCGGGCAGGAGCGACTGACCACCTCGGCCCACGTGGCCGGTGGCCGTTTCCTGTCCGTTGTTGTTACACAGGTTACCAGTTGTGTGATCTCACGTGTGCCGCTTCCTGTGTCCGCAGGGGTCCGGGGCGTGGGTACACGTGAGCATCCTGTTGTGGGCTGCGCTCCGATCACTCGCGGGGCGCACCGTGCCCGTTTTTTGCCCCCGACTGACCGCCGTGTTGGTAGAGGGCATCCGGTCCGGGGTCGGCCGCCCTCAACGTATATCCGACCTGTGGGGTGTACGCCACCTGGGCCGCCCGCCGGGCTGCTGAGGCTTGGGGGGCTTGCTGACTGTCGTACCCCATGGTGTAACCCAGCTTGCGGTTACAGGCATGGAGCGAATGCCCGCACTGCTTTCCCACAGAATCGCAATACGAGCATATATGGACCCATTTGATGGGCCCGTCCTCGTGCCCGCTCCTGTGGCGGCACCCCCGGTCCGAATTGAATTGTCTGCACGGCAATTCCCTCGAGCGTGACTTGCTTCCGCTATCCGCTCCCCCGGTCTGTGTCCCGGTCGTCATCGCGAGTCAGACCCGCTCTTCCTGTATGAGCGCGTAATCCGACCAGCTCATCCTCCCGGTCTCGACCTGATCGAAGATGAATTGGCTCCATCGCCTCACGCCGGCCCACGGCCGGGACTGCGCGTCGATGGAGACCTGATGAAGGTGCTTACACATGTGGTCCCTGTCCTCGGGCTCTACGGCTCTGTGATCCCCCAGTAGTCCCAGAAACGCGCTCACGTATTCCATGGGTCCCAGGGACCCCCTCACCTCCAGTTTCTGCGCAAGGGTATAGACCCCCTCACGGTCGATAAACATGTACGGCTTGCTGGTAAGCCTAGCGATATTTAGATCAGAATGCAGCTTACCGGCTGTCCTATCGTGTTTTATCGCCTCCCGGTCGAGCTCGCGCTGGATATACGAGTCCGCCCCGTACCTCTCCCGTAGCTGTCTCGGTGCGGGCAAAACACGTGCCGCCTGGTCCTCGGCCCAGTCCTGTGTCCGTCTCTCAGCGGCAGATTGAACGGTCGGCGGTCGAGACGTTGCCTCCGGTGCCCTCTGCTCGGCTAGGCGGTTGATGGCGGCCAGGACCCCGCTGATCTGAGTCTTCACGTCCTCTTTCATAGCCGCGAGGCCGACCTCAACGGCCACGAGGCGGGTGGTTTTCACGCTCCCGACCTCGGAGGCCGATTCCACGTGGTCGTCGGACGGCCGCATGGTCGAATCCGAAGAGACCTCCTGAGCCTGAGACGTGCTCGGTCCCGCTCGCGTTTTAGGCATTTTCACGTGAACCTGTCTTCCTGCTAACCCGTACTTTTAGACTCTTGCCCTGACGGCCTCGGACCGATACCCGTGGAGTATGCGGTGCCGCGAACAGCGTAGAGCCAAGGAGAAAAAAGGTAGTAGGTGTGAGCGGAGTGAAGCGCAGGAACAGAATGAGATAGAGCATGGGGGCGTGCTTCGCCACGTGACCTATTAGTTCACGTGACTCGCACGCGGGGGCGCGCAGGGTGCGCTAGTAGGGAGGGAGTGCGCTAGGTGGAGCAATGACCGCTCCTGACCCTACGGGCCATGAGCTACCAATGAAAATATAAATCGCTCTTCTGTCATAAATAAATGGCCGAATTTAATAATCAAAACATGGTTAGAAAGCTGAGGCTTAGGCCTATCTGTTGGTATTATTTATGATATACCTGTGTTATGGGTAAGATTTCCTGTCATAGATTGAACATCGGAATTGTTTTAGGTAAAAAAAACTAAAACATGTTACCTTCCTGTCTTCACACTGATTTCATGAAAAATCTATCGTGATGACCTATAGATATTACCATTCTTCTTAGGTATTTGAAGACGTTTAAAATGATACCTACATTGCCAGTCTGTGATGAATATTTCCTGAGATTAAAATGATATATATTGTATTTCCAAATTTTCCAGGCCACCGTGTAGTAGATAAAGATCCACAGTGTTGGTGTTTGAAAAATTTTTCAAACACCAACACTGTGGATCTTTATCTACTACACGGTGGCCTGGAAAATTTGGAAATACAATTTCACATCTCTCTCAGTCCAGATTGCAAGCCTGACCAGGTAAACAAACAGTCACAGGGCTGACTGAGAGGGTAGGGAACCAGACCCATACACCCCCTCCACACACAGAACTGTCAGACAAGCCACATGCTGACAAAACAATAAACATACACATATGTGAAAACTCTCACCCTGCAATGCAGACCGAAATGTATCTGATGAGCCAGACGATGGCGAAACTGCACACATATAATAATGTTTTTGGAGGAAAGCCCAGTAAACAGGAAGACCACCATGACAGTGGACCAAGGGCAAGGCCGTTTGGAAAGAACACACCCCTCTAAACAGCCAACCACAACTCCAAAACAACAGTGTTTACATGTTACCACAGACAACCATGGTTCCACCCAATGAGAGGAGTACAGAACCGGAAATCAGCGGAAAATGCGCGAAATTCTGTGGTTCAAATACCTTACCTGGTCAGTAGTGCAGTCATACCTCGGTCTCTCAACATGCCTCGTTCCCTGATATTCTATCTTCTATTGTTGAGACCAGTCCACTGTACCATACGCTAGATCCGTGTGACTTTACTGTTCCTAGAACGTGAAGACTCGCTCGATCTGCTTTATTTCCCACCACAAGTTGGGGGAAAATCCAGGACTCGAGATTACGACTATAGTCCTTCTCGCTGTCCGCTTTTCCGATCTGTACAAGACGGGATACTACGATGTCAACTAATCCGGAGGGATCGACATCGGAAGCATCGGCAGCTCCGACCGCCATGCAAACACAACCAACGCCAGCGATGGCGGAAACCTCGGGAGAACGCCAGCCGTCAACCCCGAGCACCAAATGCACGAAGCGAAAGTTCTCGTGGACGGCGGAACCGGAGGAAACAGACGATACTCCAAACCCGCCGGCAAATGTAAGTACTCCGCTTTTCAAACGCATCAAATGCAATAAACAACTCAAACTGAGCGAATGCTTCACTCCCAACCTTGACCGCACGCTGGTACCGCACGTCCACCAGTTGAACGTTGTCACACATAGCGGCGGCGCCGGGAACAAGCGCGCACATACAAACGGAGTTAGCGACAGCTGTAATTTGCGGATTATGTTCGAACTCGCAACGGAAAGTGCGAATACGGAGCCTATAACCAATGATAAATCCGCTAAAGCTATTGCTCGGCCTATTTCGGATATTTGCGAATATGGGGCAGACGTTTCACGTGGTTCTTCACGTGTTTCTCCGCGCTGCTTCGACAAATACGAAAACGCCGGCAACCGCTCCGCGGAATCCAAGATGGCGCCACCCACGCCGACCACGGCGGGCGCCATGCATGAACCGGCTAACATCGATAGTGCATATGCTTCTCCTGTTCGTGAACATAAAAGCAAACGTGACTCAAATGAACCACGTGAACTTTCCCATGTTTTTCGAAAATGTGAGACAGAACTTGTATAAAATCGAAAGGCTTTGGTCAAATCCAAGATGGCGGCCCCAACGCCACCATTGGAGGAGCCCATTGACACTGTACAGCCGGAATGTAGTTTGTTCTCAAGAGACACTGACATTCCAGTACACTCCCCGGAGCTCATTGAACTTTCTGACATTAATGAATCTTCCACCCATAAACATTTACAGACTGTAAATATTAGTGTGAACTCAGAAGAAATATCAGAAAGTAAATCAACAACTGTCCCTAAAGACAAGATGGCTGCCTCCAACAGAGAGGGAGCCCCTTTTGCTCATGACAACAGAGAACCACCCATTTTCTTCCCCCAAAACAATGGGGCTGAAAGACTGGGAAAAATTAAAACTCCGAAATTTGATTTCCCGAAAAATGTTTGTCGAAACACTGTCACTGATGAAACTTTTTCTGTCTCTTCCAAACAGGTGACGAATGACAACCGGCTCCCGGAAACGGTATGGCCGGTCTTCAAGCATGCGCGAATCGCCACACTGGAGGCGATGCGCCTGGAGATGAGGGCCGAATGGGTTGATGAGGCCCTGGACGGAGGGTTCGTGGAACCATGGTGCTACGGATTGGAGAAACTTCCGAGAAGCTTCGACGGCACCACTCTATCCAAAAGGATAGTACAAATCCGCAAAGAGGCCGCACACGCTATCATGTTAGAAACAGCGAAGTACAACAGGGAGACCGCAGCCAAGCACAGAGTGACTGCGAGTGGGTATCGCCATGGGGTGAATACCATGCTAAGGGAACAAGACCTCCCGAACATTGCAGACAAACACATCGCTAATGCAGAAGTGAGTCTGAATAACCTTGTTGCCAGCGAAGAGAAAAAGGAGAAATCCTCGCTGAACGCTAAAAGCAAAAAGATGGCGGGCAACCGGGTACGTGAGAACGACATCCTCGACCCTGCCACCTGCCTAGCCACGCAGTTCTACCGTAAACAACAGGCGAAAACCGAACAAGAGAATGCACCACCGACGCACCCTTACCAGCAGGGTACCTCAGCCGATGGAGGTGTACTGGACCGTGTCCGCCCACAAGACAACAACCCGGATTTTTTGGGGCGCGGGCAACGCGGCTACTACCAGCCCCGCGGGCGCGGCCCAGCGCGCCGAGGGGGCAGACGACAATACAGAAGCCGCCCACGATACTAGAGGTGACTCTGAATTGTAAACCCACCAAGCGTGCATGTACCATCAATGAACCAGAGGCTATGGGACAAAAGAAACCCGAACCTCAGGCATCGATAAAGTCTCATGTGAATAAAGAACAGAGTTACGCTAACAAAAATGTGTCTATGTCAAATTGTGAAATTTCAGGCCAAAAGATCATCAACCTGTCTAACCACATCCTCACGGAGGATGAGAAATCAATACTTGGGAAAGGGTTGAAATTCTGTCCTACTCAAAACTATGTAGAGAAAGGGGAACTTAGAAAAGATCTGGATACCTTCTCAAATAGATTAAGAACAAAACAATTCATGACCAAGGTTAATGAAGAACGAGGTAAAAAAGACAAAAATCAACCACTGAAAGAAACCCTTGATAAAATAAGCCCATATGGCAATACAATAGATTTCCTCAAACTAAAGAAACAGCACCAGTGGAGACCTCCTCCAGGCTCGACTAATCTAGAAACCTTTATCAGTAACACTGAAACTGAATTAACAAAGTGCAGAATAGACAGAATCAAAAACCAAAATGTCAAAAGGTCTGAGAAAGATGCTCTCAAAAACCTTAAAAGAAACAAGGAAATAGTAATATTTCCAGCAGACAAGGGAGGAGCTATTGTAGTTCAAAACACTGTAGACTACATAGAGGAAGCACATAGACAATTGACAGATACCACTATCTATGAGAAACTAGACACAGATCCAACCAAAAGACACACAAAGGAGGTAGAAACACTAGTAGAGGAGATGGTAGATAACGGGGACATCACCAAGAAAATGGCAAAGACCATTTTAGTATCAAAACCCAGAACACCTCAAATCTACTTTCTACCAAAGATCCACAAGAAAACTCTGCCACCCCCCGGTAGACCAATAGTGTCTGCGAACGATTGTCCAACTGAACGTATATCTGCTTTGGTTGACATATTTCTGAAACCACATGTGACAAAAATGAAATCATACGTAAAAGATACCACTGATTTCATAAACAAAATCGAGAAAATAGAGAATCTTGAAAAGAACAGCATCATAGGCACGATGGATGTAACATCCCTGTATACAAATATCCCAACCGACGAGGGGATCAGAGTGATACGTGAAAAACTAGAGAGATGCAGGAACAATGTAGAAAAACCATCCATCAGTAGCTTATGCAGAGTTTTGGAAACAGTTTTGACGAAAAACAATTTCCAATTCAATGGTACAAACTACCTCCAGAAAAGTGGCACCGCAATGGGCACAAGGGTAGCACCATCTTTTGCCAACCTTTTTATGGAGAAAATAGAAACCGAGATCCTTAACAGACCCGGGAAACAACCCACGACTTGGTACAGGTACATTGATGACATTTTCTTCATCTGGGAACATGGAGAAAATGACCTACAGGAATGGATAGAAACCACAAACAAACTACACCACAGCATAAAGTTCACAGCGGAGTGGTCGAAAGAAAAAATCAATTTCCTAGACACTTGGGTGAAAAAGGACAATGAAGGCAAACTATACACAGACCTCTATGTCAAACCAACCGATACTAACTCATATCTGAGATATGAATCGGCTCACCCCCCCAGCTGCAAAAAAAAGCCTCCCAGAAAGCCAATTCTTGAGAATCAAGAGAATTAGCAAAAACCCCGAGGACTACGAGAAACACGCTGAAAAGAAAACAGCAGATTTCCTAGAAAGGGGGTACCCTCTAGAAATCATCGACAAAGCAAAAGAAAAGGTGGCACAAAAAACTAGAAAAGAACTACTAGAACCAAAACCAAAAACTAATGTAGAAAAGGAAAGAATCTTCCTAACAACTACATTTAGACCAGGTAAAAAACATGTGCAGACAGCGGTTAAGAAAAATTGGGATCTTCTCGGTCGGTCCACAACAACAAAGACCATACACCGAGCAGATCTCATGATGGGATATAGACGCCCAAAGAACGTGAGAGACCATGTGGTCAGCTCAAGGCTGAACTACAAACCGAAAAACGAGCAAAACACGACAGAAAAAGAAGGAGACAACAACTCCACCAATACATGCAAAAAAACAAACTGCAAATACTGTCCCATGCTGGACCACAAAGGCACCATATCCCACAAACACCGAAACATGGAATGCAAGAAAAACATCACATGCAATAGCTCGAATGTGATCTACTGCATAGAATGCAAAAAATGCGGCATTAGGTATGTGGGACAAACAAAACGCAAAATAAAAGAAAGAATCCAAGAACATATGTACTCAGTTAAAACCCGGAAAGATTCGGACATTGGGTACCATTTCAACACCCCGTCACATGACGGGATTACGGACATGAAAGTCTACATTCTAGACTTCATCTATGATCACCCAGAGAGCGATAGAGCAAAAACACTCAGGAACACCATAGAACACAATTGGATCCACAGACTACAAACCGTAGCACCATATGGACTAAACACAATGGACAACAAATATGGATGAGAGAGCCAAAAAGCCACGTCAAAAGAATTTTCAAACACCAACACTGTGGATCTTTATCTACTACACGGTGGCCTGGAAAATTTGGAAATACAATTTCACATCTCTCTCAGTCCAGATTGCAAGCCTGACCAGGTAAACAAACAGTCACAGGGCTGACTGAGAGGGTAGGGAACCAGACCCATACACCCCCTCCACACACAGAACTGTCAGACAAGCCACATGCTGACAAAACAATAAACATACACATATGTGAAAACTCTCACCCTGTAATGCAGACCGAAATGTATCTGATGAGCCAGACGATGGCGAAACTGCACACATATAATAATGTTTTTGGAGGAAAGCCCAGTAAACAGGAAGACCACCATGACAGTGGACCAAGGGCAAGGCCGTTTGGAGAGAACACACCCCTCTAAACAGCCAACCACAACTCCAAAACAACAGTGTTTACATGTTACCACAGACAACCACGGTTCCACCCAATGAGAGGAGTACAGAACCGGAAATCAGCGGAAAATGCGCGAAATTCTGTGGTTCAAATACCTTACCTGGTCAGTAGTGCAGTCATACCTCGGTCTCTCAACACGCCTCGTTCCCTGATATATAAAATGATATATATTACCAGGTTGTGATAGGAATCAGGGTCCTGTATTATAGACAGCGACGTCTTTATTAGTGATGACGGAAAAAGAGTGACTGTTTTAGTGACCGTTTTAGTGACTATCACTGTTTTGCGTTGCATAGACCCGATCACTATTTTACAGTGTGATCAGTATTTTTTAATCACTATTAGTGATTGCGGCCTTGAAACGATCACTATTCACTGATGTCCATGGCAATGTTACTTAGGAACAGTTTGGATTGATTCTCCAAACAGTTATTCTGTCCATAGGCTCTTTACATTTACTACCAACGATGTGCTTGGAGAGGAACTGCTTTCAATGCTTTGACCTCACAGGTTCAGGGAGTTCAAAGCATGCCCGGTTCACAATCAAAGTCTAAGTCAATTATAATTGACTTAATTTCTAATTGTCTTGACTTTGTTTGTGAACTGGGCCCTGGACTGACACATCTCTATATGTTTGTAATGAATCGATAACGTTTGGACTAACCGGAAATGGAAATCAAATGTAAAATACATGTAAATCAGCAACATCTTCACCTCCAATACTAAAGAGCTCCATATTTATTTGAATCTGCCAAGTCAATTTCCGAAATTGACTTGGCAAAGACAATTATGGCAAGTTCTGTCTGTGGCTTTGTCCATTTTTCGCTGTATCATGAGGAGTAAGCCTATGTTTGGGCGGAATAGTGACATGTATAGCCTTGTCACTGAAAGTGACCGTTTTCATGTTCGTTTTCGAAAAAATCACTTGTGATGATCACGATTATACAACGTAAAACAGACATTCTTAATCAGTCACACATGTCTTGATCACTGTTTTGTAATTATCACGACTATGAAACACGATGCGCTGGAAACAATCACTATTAACGATTGTCACGACTATAAAACAGCACCATGGACTATTAAGACCACCCTCTGATATATTGACTCTAAAATAATAACTGCAATGACTAGAAGTTCTTTGGCTAGGTTATCACAATATTTGATAATCTTTTAAGTCTTATACAGTGATAAACCTGTTACAGAAGAAAATTAAAAAGATAAAGTGTACAGTAAATAGATATTGCATTTGTAAAATATTACAATCTCTGTCATAATGCTCCATTACCTCAGGAAATATCTATCACAGCCTGGCAATACAGGTATCGTTTTAATCGTCTTGAAGTGCCTAATAAGATAGGATGATTATTTCTATAGGTAATCGCGATAGATTTTCTAAAAAATCACTCTGAAAACAGGAAGATTACATGTTCTAGTATTTTTTATCTAAAACAATTCCGATGTTCCATCTATTACAGGAAATTCTAGCCATAACACAGGTATAATCATATTATGCCAATGGATAGGCCCAAGTCTCAGCTTTCTAAGAACGTTTCGTTTAAAAAAATCGGCCGCTTATTAATGATACAATAGCCATTTATATTTCCATTATTATAGTCTTAGGCGCCTGCTGCAGTGTGGCTGCTACAGAGCCAGGGGCCCGTTTCATAACCCAGGATCGTACATATAGACCTTTTTCTTTACGCCATAGATACCCAGGGACAATGCGGGTCAATTTCATTCAACAGTTATGGACGACCTTATGGACGGCCAATATTGTCTTAGCCAACAGACTTACATATTATTAGACGATAACCCTTGTACGAGGTACAGAAAAGGTTCTTCATGTACGATTCTAGATTATGAAACAACCCCCAGAGCCTATCGCCTCGTTCTGGTGTGACTTACTTGTCGGCCATTACAAGATGGCGCCAATGTGCAGAGGGTCTATGAGACGTGAGAAGGTTTGGGATCCCGGGTGGAAAATTCCATGCTTGTAAAGAACACAATAAAAGACGTAGTTTTTGTCTTTGCCCATATCCAGGGATACATGTTTATTGAAAAGTTAATATACAGAGACAGACATCTATAAGCTGTATTGATAACATAAGCCTCGCTATCTCACCACCCAAAGACTTACCCGATTACAATTTAAAAGATTCAAGAATGAAATTTTCTAGCATTGGGGACCATCACTACCATCCCGATACAAAGTTTCTCCTGCAATTATGTTGGGTTTTTAAAATTTATTTTCTTTGTAATTCTCACATGTCTTTCTGCTGTGAGAGAAAATAACACCCAGTGGGTAAATTGTCCACCAACCTGAGGCTAATTTTAGATGAAAATCTCACTTCTTAGTCTAGTGAGAGTAATTAAAGTGTAGTGGCTCGACTTCCGGTCATGTGATTGTGGGAATGGACCAAAACCAAGGCGGATGTCCGGTGCCTCGGTGAGAGCGACCAGGTTACGGATTCAGAAGCGTGACTAATCTACACGGGCTCGTTTCACGTCGTGTGGTCTCCTCAAAGTGACAAGAACCTCGAGTCCATGGTGAGCAGGTGCGCGGGCTGACACCTGCTTACCTAAAGCACATATTACCCTCATCTTCCTCGAGTAATTCTACTTCAAATGTATAAATTCTCTGACAGTGGAAGCCTGGACTGGCTATAGGTGGTCACTATGTCGGTAGACTTATTGACTTAATACAGCCACCAGGTTCTGGTCACTCTAGATGAAAAGGCACGAGGACATGTACAGGGAGCGTGAACGAAGCCAAACCCTCGACGATTACACGTTTTATATTTAACCTCCTTGCGAGCACATTGTTACATCTGCTGTGCTATTTGTCTTGGGACTCTTGAACAAATATAATTAGACTCGGCGAGAAGTACAATAAGCTTATTTCTATTATTGAAAAAAATATTTAAAAAATCGATCCTTCTCAACGAAAAATCTCCAAGGTCACATCAATAACTAATGACAGGAATTGGTTGAATTATCTAGTATGGTTTTTAGAAACCATAGTTTGATGCCCGTAAATGAAAATATAACAACAGAATTGTCATGTACACGAATAACAGCTGGTACACGCCAGTTCGTATTTACAATTGTTTTCTACAAACCGAAATAAATAACAGTACCGTAACTTCTGTTGCATTGCGAAATGGGGAGGCGTTCGTGTGGAAATCATTATTTGTGTTTTGAAATGTTTTCAACTTGAAGCTTCTTTACTGGAAAGAAACCGATTGAATCAAATTGCATCTCTTAAAACATTGTTTTTTTCAATACAAACAATTTTCAGCCTAACAGAATATCAACTGCACTAAAATAAAAAAAATGAATGCAGGAATCCGCCACTAAATACCCCCATTATCGCCCACACAATAAATAAAACACCAGCTAACATACACACAACCTTCCCAGGTCCCCCCTGATTGGTTGATAGAGGACACGCTTGACTGATTATGCATTACGATTCAAAAGACAAAGCACATGGTTTGAAAGGGCGCAGAGCGATTACGAGTTCCGCTGACATCCACCAGTAACTAGACGACTTCAAGTATGACCGTGACAATGGCGCCACTTTAGTCGGGAGACAACCAGTATTATAATCCATAAATAACTGCACCTGCCGCCTGGTGTTTTGTTTGGCAGCGGGGGAAGGATGGCCGCCTCCATAACGCTATCTATCTGGCCGATACAGCAGGAGTTGATGTTGGTAGTACAGCGATGTCAGAATGTACGAGTAGACAGGGTTGGTGAACGGTGATCACTTCTTGGCAGTGAGAGCCTTGATGCGTGCGTCTAAACTCTCTGTGTTACTTTTGATCGTTGCCAGGTTGTCTTGTAGGTTTTCCTGAACCTGGAAAATGATAATTCTCAGATGAGAATAACATACTAATTGCGACAATGAGAAATATAGAAAACTGATTTTAAACAGTAATCTTTGAAAAAAAATTCAACCGAAGCATCACCATTTGATACAGTATGAAAATCAGATCATTTATACTACAAAACATAGTAAAAAAATATTTAAAGATGAATGACACTTTTATTTAGTATGCCTTGTATCAGCGGACATGGATGTTGACCTTTAGGCCTTAATTGATTTTGATTGTTCATATCTGGTACATGAGTTTGGTTAATGAGAACCCATCTGTTACCAGGAGACCGCGAATACGCGATGAAGCCTCTCAGCTACTGACACTTCATCGCAGATTCCCTCCAACCGTGTGATCGGTGGCGCTACGGGCCAGGCCGCAGACCAATTAACCAAGTCAGGCATATCCCACACGCGAGTAATGACCCAACAGCTGGCCAGAGGGTCCTTAAAATCGGGCCAGTGAAGTGCTTACATGTTCAAGAATGTCGCCAAATGTCATTGATCCAGTAAATGTGTTGGCGAGAAGTGGATCAATGCACTATATGGGCATATCAGTGTCGTACAGGCTCTACTGCCTGAACTCAGTGCCCGGCTATGTTACACAGTTAAGGGAGGTTGAGGGTATGAGGTATGGGAGTGAGACCTGTTTGTGCATGTCGCCGTGCGCCTTGAGGTGAGTCTCCACTTGCTGCTGCGCCGTGTCCAGGTGAGACAAGGCCTGGCTGAACTGCAGCGCTGTAACGACAACGAGCAGTGACATCAACATGCACACAAACAAACCACATCAGGCTCTACCGCAGTAAACAAAATACAGTCTAGTCTTCTCTCTTTTATATATACTGCAATGAAATGTGAAGTGTATCTTGCATTTGACAGACAAAATGGTCTTATCTGAAATGAGACTTTCAGCAGAGTATTTCAGCATAGGATGATCCTATGCAATATTGAGCGACCAGTTGGATGGTTTATGATTATGCTTTCACCATGTACACTTCCACTTTGCGTTCAGTTGAACAATCCTAAAGCGATGTTTTTTATGAGTGTGTGTCGAGGCTATCGTTAAAGAAGTGTTCCGGGCGGACGATGCTCATTGTATTGTGGTGACTGGCGGAGGCTGGCAGAGTGGGGCTGGAACTGACGGCAGCGATCTGCACTCTACGGCTCAGCGGTGTGTGGCGTGCTTCTTGTTCACTATACCATGTCCTGTCAGGAGTGTAGGCTGCTTGACATGGGGAACCTACCTTGCTGGTTATGAGTGTAGGCTGCTTGACATGGGGAACCTACCTTGCTGGTTATGAGTGTAGGCTGCTTGACATGGGGAACCTACCTTGCTGGTTATGAGTGTAGGGGACACAGGGAACCTACCTTGCTGGTTATGAGTGTAGGGGACACAGGGAACCTACCTTGCTGTTTATGAGTGTAGGCTGCTTGACACGGGGAACCTACCTTGCTGGTTATGAGTGTAGGGGACACAGGGAACCTATCTTGCTGGTTATGAGTGATGGGGACACGGGGAACCTACCTTGCTGGTTATGAGTGTAGGGGACACAGGGAACCTACCTGGCTGGTTACGAGTGTAGGCTGCTGGGCACGGAGAACCTACCTTGCTCATGCAGGTCTTTGAGCGCTGTCAGCCGTTCCACAACGTGTGGCAGAGTGTCTGCCATCGAGTCCCACTTCTTCACCAGCTCATAGAGCTCAGTAACCTGGCAAAGTGAACGACACCGTGATGTTACTTTATAACACTATTTTGGCCCGGAAAACTGACATCCCTGATTCCAACTATTGTTCATCACGATATGTCTTCCCCAATTGCCTGACCCAGATATATATTCAAATATGGTGGGTTTTATCAAGTTCCAGTACGTATGAAAACCAGCCGCTATGCTGACGGCATAATCCATTTTTATTGGCTAGTCACAATTAACTTTATAAAGACCATGTACAACTGAATTATCATTTGAGATCCAATAAAAGAATCAATCAAAAGAAGAAGAAAAAAACTGGGCTCAGAAGAGGGACAAGATCCTGACCGTGGCAAGTTTCTCTGAGTCTTCAATGACCTCCTTCTTCTCGGCCACCTGCGTGAGGCGGTGAGACAGCGCCGACAGGCGGCCCTCGATCTGGTCGAGCTGGCTCGCGTCCAGCAACCGCAGCTTCGTCGTCAGCGTCGCGATGGAACCCTGTAGGTACCGGACATCACACAGACATTACAATCAGTTAGCGATGGACCCCTGTAGACACTGGAGATCACGTTAGAATAGAAGAATATATCGGAAATCAGAAACTTTAAAAATAGAGAAGCATTTCTGAAATAATTGTGGAATAGGATGGCCATGAATCAGTTATACATTCTAATTTCTTATACACCATATCTCATTCTCTTTACTGAATTGAAAAATAAAATAAAATAATCTCTGAACTTTTTACATTACGTCGTCTGTAACGGATATACAAGAATCATCACTGTCCCAGCAGAGGTAGATTCTGTGACAGTATGGCCATGAGTCTTTGACAGGGGCTGTGAGTGAGGGTGACTGGATCTATTTCAGTGACTAGGAAATCCCCTTCTTGATCAGCAGCATACACGACAGTAGACTGGTTTCAGTCTCTGTGTCTCACACATACAGGCAGTAGACTGTTTTCAGTCTCTGTGTCTCACACATACAGGCAGTAGACTGTTTTCAGTCTCTGTGTCTCACACATACAGGCAGTAGACTGGTTTCAGTCTCTGTCTCACACATACAGGCAGTAGACTGGTTTCAGTCTCTGTGTCTCACACATACAGGCAGTAGACTGGTTTCAGTCTCTGTGTCTCACACATACAGGCAGTAGACTGGTTTCAGTCTCTGTGTCTCACACATACAGGCAGTAGACTGGTTTCAGTCTCTGTGTCTCACACATACAGGCAGTAGACTGGTTTCAGTCTCTGTGTCTCACACATACAGGCAGTAGACTGGTTTCAGTCTCTGTGTCTCACACATACAGGCAGTAGACTGGTAGACTGGGGGAGAGAGGGAGGGTCATTCATGAATAGGGGAGGGCCTGCACTGATTGCATATATAAAGCCAACACCTCTGTGCAGTTCATAGAACAGTGCATACAGCTGAGGGGGTGAGGGTGGGAAGTGCAATGGGGGAGGGGAGAGACCAGTTACCCTGCTAAGTGGTCTGTGTACATAATGTAATTAAAAACTGACTTTTATAGAAACTACAGTATATTTAGGTACCTGTAGGCGATGTTAATTGGCAATCAGCAATGCCCTTACTACATGCAAATGTTTCTCAGATGCCTCATAGTAATATCTTCATGGATGAGTGCAAACATGAACTCGTCTGCATGCTCCCTGGCCATATGCCTTAAATTGGGGACAAAACTCTGTACCATGTACACCAATAAAGTAGGTCAAGCCAACATCTGGTGGTATATGCTATTATTGCAAATAATAATACAAACCATAATCATTTGACTGGGTCTTCACTGATTTCTAAAACAAAGTTATGAGCCATTCTGACTTATTTTGTGTGTAAATATGCTGAATAAACCACCCATTCAATACACTTGCTGCCTTCCCCCGCACTCACATGTGATTTGGCAAAAATACATGAACAGCACATCAAATATACATTTCACCTAAACAATAACACTTCAGAGGGTGTAAGCAATTGTCAGTCCCACTTATGTTTCTATGTACACCAACAAGAGCTAAGTGTGCATAGTCAAATAGAATCATTGGCCTTTAAAAGGCCAAATAAGCAGGTGGACGCATTTAAAACTACAAATAGCTTAACACATGTTTAAAATTGTTGAATGAAAATATTTTGATATCTTAATTCTAATGAATGAATGAATGAATGAATGGAGGGAGGGAGGGAGGGAGGGAGGGAGGGAGGGAGGGAGGGAGGGAGGGAGGGAGGGAGGGAGGGAGGGAGGGAGGGAGGGAGGGCATCCATGAATAGGGAAGGGCCTGCATAGATTGGATATTTAAAGCCCTACTCCTCTGTGAAGTCAGCAGGTCATGGCTCAATGCACATATATATATAAAACCTATCTATATATAAAACGTTTGGTTCATGGTGATCATTCATGGATGAGTGCAAACAGACCTGTCTGCATGCTCCCTAGCCATGTGGGGGACAAAACTTTGTTTCTATGTAAAGTAGGTCAAGCTAATATCTGGTAGTAAATGTGATATTGCAAATAATTTTACAAACCAATATCATTTGACTAAGCCTTGACTGATTCCTACAACAAAGTTATGAACCATTTTGACTTCTGTTTATGTGTAAATATGCTGAATAAACCATCCTCTCATACACCTGATGCCTTCTCCTATTATGAGATTTGGCAAAAATACATGAATAGCACATCAAATATACATTTCACCTAAATAATGACACTTCCTAGAGTGTAAGCAACTGTCAGTGCCACTTATGGAGATAGTAAATGTTACACCAATGCTCACTGTAAATCAATATTGAGTAAACATATGTTTGAGCATGCCCATTTCACTGAAAATCCCCCCCCCCCCCCACCCCCCACTTTCAACAAATACTTGAATATCTCAGCAAATATAGAATCTACTTAGAAAATTCCACGTCCTAGCAACTACTTTTTGTATTCTCTTTCAAATGACGCCTATCATATCATGATTGAACCAGTTATAGGGCTAGAAATATGTCAATAAAGGAGTTCTAAATAGTGGACCTACGACTCAAAAAGTTACCACCCCTGCAACTGAAATCCATGTCAAAATACAAAATGCTAATACTGTAAGATATTGTATGGCCATAAAACTTTGTCCAAACCAGAAACCATATTCCTTCCTGTTTTTATTCTCTTAGGGATGTCAGTTGGGGTCAGGAAAAAAAGTGGAAATATTTTTAATGTGAATATTTCTGCCTCAATGAGACAGAAAACTTGGATAGTATGCCCTTGTTGTCTATGGCATGTGGCTGAGGGTCTGTCAGGAGGTTCAAACCACTGTTCTATTGGCGTAAATGAGGCTAAATCAATATTATCTTTGTTTTACATTAGGAAAAGCAATTACATAAACTGAATATGGAAAAGTGGATTTCCACGGAAAAGTGGAAAACTGACATCTCTGTTCTCTTTCAAATGAGGCATATTATATAATGATTGAACTAGTTAAACAGGTAGAAATATGTCCATAAAGGAGTTCTTAAAAAATGGACCTGTGACTCAAAAAGTCAGCCCCCCCCCCCCCCCCCCCAACTGAAATCTCATATTCTAAACATTCAAGTCAAAATACTAAATACTAAAACTGTAATATATGATATGGCCATAAAACCTTCTGTCCAAAACAGAAATCATATTCCTATCTGTACTTAGTTAGATATAAAAAGCAAAAATGTGGTCAGGTCACCTAGTGACTCTACAAGCAGGTGTACTACAGTAGGCTATAGCCAAAACCTAAAAGACCAACCGTCCACCTGCTAATAAATTGATATCTAATTGCAATTCCAATATCTTTAGATGTTAACGTGAGTGTGCATCACTGTGTGCATCAAGTGTGCACAGGTGTGTGCCTCGATCCTGGCAGCCTGTGGAGGCCTGTGCCCCGGCGGTGATGGTCCAGCACGGGGTGCGGCCAGCCAGCAACTGACAGCGGCTTTCACAGGGCCCCACAGCACTGGGGGTTCCATAGGGAAGAGAAACAGGCCATGGGCAGTACTGCCACTGAATAGACATTACCATATTTGTTTGTTTTATCTTCTTTTCATTATTTTTTTTAAGATTACAAATTGAATTCTGGAATATTCGAATATCTGTCTTTTGTCGGATAACTTGCATTCCATGGAGTTACACATATGGGAGGAGGTGAGAATTTTCACAATTACATGCAATTTCCATTTGAATTCCACGGCTTATTCGGACATGGAGGGACTACATTCTGTGCGACGACTGTAAAGTGCTTGCATTAACATGGGGAATAACAATGGCTCTAGCATAGGTTTATATTTACTCAAAAGGTAAATTACTAACGGTAATAGGTATATGCACAAAAAGAGTGCTACACGTTCACTTCTAAACTTACTACAGAGCCTTAGGTACTACTCGCGGCAATATATACCACACGTTGGAGAGTGTGAGGGCGCCAAGTGCAGCTTGCTCCCATAAGTTTGGTCGCCCGGGCTTACAGTAATCTGTGCGCCCACAAGTAACTGATCACACTGAAGCCTGCCCCAAATGGGGTTCCTATCGAGTGTTTGACTTCCTTTTCACCTTTTTCTTTCTGTTTCATCTTTTTGCTGAGCAGGAGTTTATTTTCATTACATACACTGTATTTTTCGTGTTCGATAAAGAGGGAATGTTGTGTTGTAAGCAGCGACCGTGCTTCAGGATGGACAGCTCACCATGATTGATTTGTTGTTGGTGTCGCCGCAGTCAGCGCAGACTGAAGCGAAGGAAAGTAAGTGTCTCAAATCAATGTTCATAAAGTTTACTAAGTTTGTATTATCATAAGTAATCAATCCATTAATTACCATAAATTACAATAATTATATCTATCAGTAGTAATATAATTATTTTTATAATTCTCTTTTGCAAAACACTATTGTTTTAAAATCAATTTCTTGGCTATCATCTCTACCATAATAAAGACAATTTCTGTATTTAGTAATATTTAGTCTCCTGGTGGAGCTTCTAAACTAATTGTTTTTTCCTTTTGCAGAGTTCAGATCCTGTTCAGACCACATCACAGTTTAGATTTAATTTTTTTTGTCCGCTGTAACTAGATGGTTTTCCCATCTATA